>CM068836.1:30723125-33425625 GCA_028554795.2 Sinohyriopsis cumingii
ACTAGTTGCATGAAAATGCCAAGTGGATGACGTTCTGTCGAAGAGGGATTACTTGTAATGAAATTATCAAAAGAGGCCAAAAACAATTCCATAAAAAACATTCATCACTTGTACATTGCTAATTTTTGTTGCTAAGAAACTTTAATGTTGATATTAGACATTGCAGCTATACATCTTTCACCACAACAATATCTGCTTAAATATAGATTTATCGGAATATAAATAGAACAGCTTCCTGCTGCGATTGTTTAGATACGTTCAGACGTTGAGCGTGTTTGTATACTCTCCTATTTATTTCAATACAGAATTTAGTGTCGTTACTTGGAGCTGGATAATGCGGAAGCGTTCCACAGTGCTCGTAATAAAATGAACTGCTATGGAGTTAGACGCTATTTACGTGCAAATGTGTGTTGCAATAGCTACACGTGCGGCGAGCTGAGAATAAAACGATTGTATAAGGAACGCAGCCGAGTCTCATGTGAGTAAATTATTTTTGCTACCAAATCTTCAAATGTTAATTGAGCATAATATTTCAAGCAATAACTTTATATAAAACCGGCATATCTTTTATATCTATCGGCGTCGTGAAAAGAGAAAGAAAGGGGTCCGCCATAAACAATTCTTGCAAATATGGCACCGTCAAAAATTCATGGTTAGCTTTGATCCAACACATATGGGTATTGCCTGTACTAGTGTGGTTTTCAACTCTAGGTTGTCTAAAGTTTTCTAAACACAATTTTTCTTTTTCCACAAAAAAGCATTTATCCATCAGAATGGTACAAAATGTTACAGGCCTCAGTTTCACTATCAGGACAGCGTCCGCCTCGGATGCGGGAGATCGAGGGTTCGAATCCCGGTCGAGTCATAGCAAAGATTTATAAAATCGGTACTAACAGCTGCCTCGCATGACGCTCAGGATTAAGAGTTTAGTGTTATGACTGGTCGGCCTGATATCAGGATAATGTGACTGGGTGGAACATCGTTTTTCATGTCTACGGCTTGATGCCCCGGTGCTAGACATCACTAGAAACTGCCACACTGCAGACATCGTAGCGATATGTCTGAAAATTTGTTAAAAGCTACGTTGAAAGTGCAAGTCACATACAAACATGCTCACTATCAGATTAGCTCTGACACTATTTGGATTTTGAATTTTTCAGAGATGTCGATACAATAAGAAAGGTGAAGACTAACTCATTATTTTTTTTTAATTGTACATGTGACAATCATTTTAATTTTCATATAAAAATGGGTTGAGGATCTCTTCAGATTTCAAGATATTATGCCAACATTTTAAAACCGTGATAACTGAATGTTCAGTGAAAAACTCAGAACAAAGGAAGAAGAAACATATTCAAATTTTCATTTTGAGGACCACAGTTGGAAATGTTTAGTGAAGGGCTTTACCAGTATAAAATACCATGGTAGTGACATATACTAGTGAAGAAAAACAAATATTAGACTAAGTTTTTCCTGGATGCCTGCAAAGCCTCCTACCTGACAACTCCGGTAGCCAAGTGGCTAGAACTTCCGCCTCGAATGCGGTACGTCTCGGGTTCGAACCCCGGCCAATATAAAATACCAGGGTAGTGACATATTAGCGAAGAAAAGCAAATGATAGACAACGTTTTTCCTGACTGTCTCCCCCACGCCAGCGGAATAAGTCTATTCTGGACCTAACTGGATGCAGTTATTCGTTTCAATATTTTCAACATTCAGACTCATTGCATCAAGTTATAAATTCTTACCTTCAAACGATGCTCAACAAACTATTTCATCTTTTAAACAACATATATCAGTGTTAAAATGAATCCTGCCTACCACTTACGCTGTACAAATTAAAATGATATATTTCCTACTTGTTTTTGACGTAATTATCAAACTAAGATATATGCGATGCATTAATGTTGGCGTGCGTCAGGGCCAGTCATGAGCATCAAGTGGATTCTGGGATTTATCGATATGTAAACACTGGAGGCGCAGAAATTCTTGCTTTGAAACCTTGTATGTTATCCTCGTGGTAAAGTCAATTTTTAGGAGAAAAACAAAGAAGTGAAGTACTGCTTATTTAAGAAAAGATAAATATGTGTAACTTTTCTAATAATATATTTTCTCTGCAAAGCCGTACTATATTTTATGATCTTACTTTAAAAGGGATATGATTGAAGAAATTGAAGCGCATACCTGTGTTATGCAATACCTTTGTACTTCTCAAACGTTCTATTGATGTAATTTATTTTATTCCCTGGAATGTATGATGCAATATTAAATGATATGCCCATGGCACTCCGCAGTAAGTCAGATTTCAGTTAGATCAATAAAAATCCGCATTATTATTCGAATAAATCCGCTCTTATTTGGAGATACGCTCACTTCTATCCAAACGAGATGGCTATAAACTCCATTAATCCTATGATTTATTGTTTCCTTTTCGGATAATGTACAATAGACGTTTGAAATGCATGAACGCAGCAGGTCCGTACTGTTGTTTCGAGTTATTGATAGTTTCGAGTTTACCGCGATATGAAAATGCGTTATGCTAACGAGTGAGCAATGTATTCGAGTTATGCCGTTTATTCGAATAACTGATGTGAAAATTACCGAACTTTCATTACAATGCACGGATCATCTGAATGTCATATGTTAATGTGCATTATTCGTCGGGACATATAAAAACACTCTCGTTCAAGAGATTTAGGAGGCTAGCTAATGTATCAAGATACATTTTCATGCAGAAATAATTTCGACTATGAAATCGTACCATACATAATTCTGATAGTGATTCATGTATATCTCGCGTAGGAATACTTAATGTTGACTTTAACATTTTTTAATGCTACCGATATAGAATAAGTTGGTTGGAATGTTTCATCAAAGGCAACAATCTAATTACCTTCAGTGTAATACAATTTTATGATTTCTAAACTACTTTAAAAATTATGGCGAATTATTTCAAAGATGGTACCCAAACTTAGTCAATATAGCAAGCATCGGAGCTTTTTGCTTTTAGAAATCCATTAAAATATAATATAGACCTAGTCCTATCATTCCTTTACAGCTGTGTAGGGATATTGTTGTTTCCTAAACCGAAAACTATGCTGATGTTGTTGTTTTTCGTCAGTTTCTTCGTGACTACAGTGTTCTTGCTCAGAACAGCTTATCGCAGTGGATAAAATGAATTTTTCACTTTTTCACTTGATTCAAGTTGTTCGTAGAGAATCGTTAAATTAACAACGGTATATATAATGACAGTAATAGGTTACTAGATTATAGGATGACAAAATGTGAGATCGTAAAGTAGTTCACTGCATCACTCTGGCTATCATGACCTGGATTCAAAGTACTGTGATTTGATTTTTCATTTTCCAGCTATATTTGTCGGTGACAGTATCATTTTTTCTTGGGTCTCTTTGTTTACGAAAGATGAGTAGGGACAACAGTGAAATCTTTTTTTCATAAATAACATCGTGTTGAATAGCCAGCATGCTCTGCCTTGCTTGTAACAAGAACTCGACTCGTGTCAGAATGCGGTGTTCCTACTTTCACTATCATTTTCAATACTACTACTACTACTACTACTACTACTACTAATAATAATAATAATAATAATAATAATAATAATATGTGTGTGATTTGGATTTTTAACGTAGCTTTAACAAGTTTTCAGTCATATCGCTGCTATGTCTGCAATGTGACGTTTTATAGTGATGTCTAGCACTGGGGCATCATGCCACAGACATGTAACATGATTTCCCACCCAGTCACATTGTCCTGACACCAGGCCGACCAGTCCTAACACTAACCTCTTAATGCTGAGCGCCAAGCGAGGCAGCTGTTACTACCATTTTTGTAAGTCTTTGGTATGACTTGGCCGGGGATCGAACCCACGACCTCCCACATCCGAGGCGGACGCTCTGACCACTACACCACCGGAACGGTAATAATAATAATAATAATAATTATTATTATTATTATTATTATTATTATTATTATTATTATTATTGTAAGTGATAAAGCTTAGTTATTTTCTAAATAAACTGTTATTTTATGGTTTCAATCACTCACAATACCCAATTTTTGAAAATAGATCATTTTAATTAGCAACATTTCTATAATACCAATTTGAACAATTTAGATTCATTTATCTGCTTTAATAATCAGAGCTAAATATGACTTTCCTTCTTCATAAATAAACCGATGCATGTATATTTGCTAACTGATGTGCAAATTTCTTTGCCATCTGAAGTTTGTGAAGAAAAACAATTAAATTTGCTGTGGCAAGACTGTAACTTTATCTCATTAACGGTACATCAAATCATTATGCCTACCTTTTTTGAATGTCGTGACTTGGCATCTACGTCTCCTTTCATTACCGCTCGTAATTAACATCAAAACTAAACTGAGTTGTACATATCTAGCAGAAAGACAGACAGACAGTGTTTACCAATTGCACATTAGTCCTAATGAAAATGGCCTTGTTCTTTATCTATTTCTAACCAAGGCCTGACCATGCCTAATGAGATCGAATTCCCAAAAGTGTTTCTGTATGTAGTGAGTTATTTTTCTAGCCTCGCATCTACCGCAGCCTGCTTGAATATTTATTACGCTATTTATCCGAACCATTGTTGTCGCGGTTGGAAAGTATTAGAAAAAATGAATTAAAATAATTGAAATTATTAAATATTAATGATGATGGGGTTTAGACCAAAAAAGATATCTGCCATTCAAATAAGACTTATGAAAACAAATATGATATGTGTATAGCATCCTGTGTTATATCAAAATTCATCTCTGACATTGAAATGTCTGAAACTCTGTAATTTAATGAAGGTACTGATCCCTCTTTCGATCGGTTCAGCATTGATCATAAGGTAACAAAAATCATAAAGTTTCGGATTTGATATCCAGTACTGGAATACAAATGCCAATACACTCATTCTATTCTTAGGTGGGTAATATGTTAATACATTTCTAGGGGCTCTTAAGGATAACGATCTACACAACAGTCGTGTACAGCACGTTATGTTGGAATGTATTTCCATTGAATGCAAAGTATTAGGTCCTTTTACAAAACAAAGATAATTAATGCTGGAATCTAATTGAAAGGAATGTGCTAAAAGATGCTTCATGGCTAATTAGACACGATCCTATTAGATCGACACTATTTTGTACAATATGTTAGACTACGTTGAAACGTGATAATCTTTTAACGCCAATAGTTACATTGACTGTACCTCTCTGATTAAGATTTTGTTTTGTCATGTTCTATTAGACAAATCTCAAGAAAGTTTAAATATTGCTTTTCTTGATGCATATTCAATTGGTGTGTCAGTATTATCTGGGAATAATTAAAACTTAAATAAACAAAAATCCCAGAATTATCCGTCATTCTTAAGGAGGGAAAAACAGTGATTATACAATCAGTGTTAGTGTAGCGGTGGAGCACCGTTCATTCTACAGTTGTCTGAATTCATGATGAATTCCATTGATTTGCAGATCAAGGGCTTCAGAGAAGTATGCTTTAAATCTGTCAGAGCTACGGATGTAATCTTGGTAAAATTATATAAATCCCATCGGTTATAGAGATTTTCTTTGACCCACAAAATGTCTTGTTTCTTATTCATTAAATTTATGTTTGATGTACCATTGTTTAGATAACATCATTTCTGCATTAATGTTACACGATTTCTAAATCTTGGACCGGAATACAATCATCATATTCACTGAATCAATAGTCTTTTCGAGGTAATGAAACATAGACGAGATTTTTATTTATCTAGAAAAGCCAGAGAAAAATGTTACTTCTCGACACTAATAGAATTATCTGCGACAAAAGTGTGGAGGTATTTTGTGTAATCAACTCATGAAATATTTAGAAACCAGTGACGTATGCATGCTTCTCTGACACCGTCTATCCATTGCTTATTATCGAAATGATCTATCTATAGAAAAAAAAAAAGAATAAAAAGAAAAAAGAAAAAAGGAAAGAATATAAAGTGTTGAGAAAGAATAAACCAAGATGCGAATATGCAGTTTCTTCTGAATTAATTGCTAAATGGAAATAGGAAGAATTGACAACCCATCGTTATGATTCCCAATTAATTGATGACAAGTAATACGGTTGCCATGACGATTTTACCAAACGAATTTACATGTAATGGTTTAAGAGTCATTCCATCTCTTGGAACCTATTCATTTAAGTTATTGGACTCAATAATATGAAATCACATATTACCGACGTCATGATTTTCCATTTTCATGCACTTCCAGAGTTCTCTTAGCATTGCATTTTCTTCTCTTCCCCGTTCTCCTTTTCTCAAGAACCTGCTTATTTTCTTTAATTTGGTTTCCTTCCACTGAGGTAGGAGTCAGTTTAATCCGTAAATATCTCGCTAAATTCCTTCAAAGAGGCCATAGAGCTATTGAATATAAACATGATTATAAGATGCGCCCTCAAATGAATCCTTTTACATGTTTATACAATGTCTGTACATATTTATACAATGTTTTTAAGAAGTGCCCTCAAATGAATATTTATACATGTTTGTACAATGTTTATAAGAAGTGCCCTGAAATGAATGTTTATACGTGTTTTTACAATGTTTGTACATGTTTATTTATGTTTATACAACCGTGTTTATACGATGTAGACTCAAATAGATCTTTTGACAATATCAGAAGCAATGACATATATAGGTTATTGACAGATTATTGAAAAATATTGGTCCCAAGTTAACGTGGCAAAGAATGCCAGAGCTTGCGAGGGCATCCCGCTCCACAAGAACGAGGGACCAATATTTTTAATACTTGGTCAATAACCTTTTAATTATATACTTAAAAACAATCCTTTTATCCATTCTGTTATATTAAAGGAATATTACAGTTGAAAAAATAAAATTGTTTTGTTTAGTTTCAGATTTCACATGATGTTCATTTTATGAATGAAACCTGAGCACCGCGTATTTGATATACACTATTTTAAGACTATGAACGCCCGAGTCAGTAGTGAACACAATTTAGTTTGCAAAAGAGAATGGAATGCTATGTAACTAAAGAAAAACAACGAATATTTATATGATGGAAAATGACTCGATACATCAAGGGAAACTAAAGGTGCAGTTATGAAAAGATGCGCCGAAAAAATGCTCGAATGTGGTTTTTGTGGGCAACTGGGTCGTATTTCGATGATGCTGGCCATACCCGAAGAAGTACACGTGAGAGGGGAATACATTTAGAACAGAGTGTGCATCAGGGCAGAAGAATATTCCTTCTGCTCATTTGCACTTAGTTTAGAGTCGTATGCCGTGATTGTTAGAATATGTTGGCATTCTGTGAGCTGTATGATTTTATTTGGTGACACTACGGCTTTGAGAGTGTTGTACTCTTGCTTTCCTTACGGAATGGTTCAAAAATCTATTCTGAAATCCCTCATTTTTAGCAGCAACCTTCATCAACGCTCCCAGTGTAGTGTGTCCCATCAGCCTTGGGTATTACCTCCAAGTAAGGACTGATATTCACTTTGAAGTCGCTGTGTTTCACGAGATTCCATATGTGTGATAAAGAGTGTTATTTTGAGCGACTAAAATTGCACTATATTTGTAAATAAGAACACGCGCATGAACCTGCATATTGATACATTTATGGTTAGTAAGACGTGCGCTCTCTCTCTCTCTCTCTCTCTCTCTCTCTCTCTCCATTTTCTCTTGCAATTTTTAGTCTTTGTTTTTTGGTGATGGCTACAGTAGGTATTTTTTTCAAATTTCATTTTGGATAAGTGCTATTTCTAACCGTCCCGCTTGCATGTAGAAACAAAGCGTTCATTAAGATGTTCATTCAATAAATGTGGATAGGTGCTGGATATTGTCTGTAATCTTTCTCTTCACATCCCATAACCATCACTGAACATTTTTTTTACATCTCATTGTGTCGCCGCTATGGTATTGTGCTTTTTCTGGTTTTCAATTAAATTTTCCACATTATCTGGATTTATGTATCGATCTCTTGTCTCCACCTGTATTTCTTTCTCAAACAGTTGAAGAAACAATACGTTGGAAACGTCAAAACTTTTTGATACGGCTAGCGTTCATTGCCATTTTTATTTCGACGAAGACAAAAGTAGGTCTTCAAACACGGCCACGCAATTATTATATAAGGAAGCGGTCAATATTTTTACTTAACTCCTGTCAATACCTCTGGGTATTGAACAGTAGCAACGATGTTTAACTAATGGGACTATTTATGATATACGCATCCATTTATACAGTTTCGCCTGCATGACTGGCCACTATATTCCTTATTTTATTCGGGTGACGTTTCATTAGCCTTGAAGCATCCGGTTTTCAGACTAAAAAGGTCATCTGAAGAAAAGAAAGAAGAACAAAAAGCAACATAAGATTTGTCGTCTCCGTCATTTCAGATGTAGTCTGTATATGTTCCGGTAATAGCTTAAAAATGCACTGACTTTATTTGCTTTTCTGAAACAATTAATTTATGTATTCTGGGGCTTTTATCTCCATGCAAAATTATGCACTGTATTGGACCAATTAGATTTTAATATACTCATTTTAGCTATTATAGTACGTCCTAGAGCGATATCAAACACATATGACTGATTGTACCAATGGATGCATCACTATCAATGCACACTACTCGTATTTCCAAATCGTTGACAAATAATAGACGGCGGGGTATATTTCAAACATTCTCGACTCTTGGGTTTAAAACAAGCTAGATTCCCTCCGTCTGCTACAAATTGTTGTTATGGATCGGATTATTTTTTCATATGGGTTTTCAGTTTCGAGTTTCTTTAGCGTTTTGGAAAGGTAATAATTTCATGTAAGGTACTCATAATAAGGAGTACCATCTTGATTATATTGCACTTACATACAATACGTAATCCCAAGAGACGTAGTAGAGTCGAAAATGAATTACAACATAGTTTCAGTTGAGTTATCATTGTTTGGTATAAGCCTCCTCTTGGCATCCGTCCGTCTACGGGAGACGATGGCGTAGCTCCAAAGTAAGCTTTTGTTTATCCTTCTTTCTAGCTGTCTTTTCAGCTTGTTTTATTTTTCTCTCTTCCTCTGCATTTTGAACTCCCTGCCTGACAGCTAGACGCCAGTTGGGACGGTTGTTTGCACAGCTCTCCCAGTCGTTGACATTGATGTTGCCGTCTTCATATCCTTCTTGCAGACATCTTTGTAGCGCAGATGTGGTCGTCCAGTTGGTCGTGCACCTTCTGCTAACTCCCCATATAACAGGTCCTTGGGAATGCGGCCTGGGTCCATTCTCTTGACATGGCCAAGCCAGCGAAGGCGCCTGTCGCTGAGAATGGAGAACATGCTGTACATGTTGGCGCGTTCTAGAACCTCTGTGTTGGGTACTTTGTCCTGCCACTGGATGTGCAGAATGCGCCGCAGACATCTCAGGTGGAAACTGTTGAGTTTCCTCTTGTGTCTTGCATAGGTGGTCCATGTTTTGCTGCTGTAGAGAAGTGAGCTGAGCACGCAGGCTTGGTAGACACGCAGTTTGGTCTTCTCTGTGAGGTTGGGGTTGTTCCAGACCCTCTGGTTAAGTCTGGCCATCACTGATGCTGCCTTGGCAATCCTGCCGTTCACTTCAGAATCAATGGAGAGTGAGCTGGAGATGTCAGACCCGAGGTATGTGGTCTAAGATTGACATTGCCCGGGGTGGGAATGGGAGACAAGCGCCCCAATCCTCCAAAAATGCCCCATACGGCTTGCGTTGGTATAAGTAATATATCACATTATTATTAGCAGGTAATATAAATCTTATTTTAAAAAATGTAGATACTATTCACGAGAATCCAGTAGATCAACATCACCATGTGTTTTTAAATGTTTATTTTAGAGCTGATTCTATCGAGGGCCATTAATAGCATGCTTTAATTTTTATGGATAGACCAGGGTAAAAACCCTTTTGGTTTGAATTTCCCACGCATAAACAAATAAATCAAGATTTTTGTCAAAAATTAAACTCTGCTTCTCCCAATTTTCCACTATCCCAAAATTACTGAACCAGTCAGTTTAATATTTCACAAATAAAACAAAAAATGCTTGACTATTGTTTACAAAGGCAAATAAATATGTAGTATTTATCAGCATTTTACGCGTAATTTCCCTTGATTGTAACTATATATAGCATCAATAAAATATATGTAAATTCAAATACACCGTTTACATATGCTTAACCAGTAATGGGTTTAGTTGACCACATGTCGAATCGCTGAGATTCTTCGCAAAGGGCAAGCGATTAAGTGATGCGTCTTAACTGCGGTTGTGGTCATATTCCCAATCATTCACAACGATTTGATTAGGTCACGGGTGTTTTCACGTCTGAAATCTTTCATACAGGTGTCTGAGGCAGTGACTCCGTTTATGTTCCATGATTGTTGAAAGCTAAAATATTCAACAGAGCTAGCACTAGATACCATTTTTACACATCATATAAAATATTACAAAGCAATATTGTATTGAATTTAAAAGTTATAATGGAGGGGACATAGATTTTGCACGAGTTTAGCATGAAAGTAACAGTGACAATATTTAGAGATAATTTTGTAAGATTTATTTACAAATTGGGAGAGATAAATTGTGCTAAGAGCTAGTGCTACAATATTATTTAGGAGAATAAAAGTGATAATTTATTCATCTCGATCAACAAAATACATATACTTTAATGAACGAATATATTACATATTTGATGTGTGTGTGTGTGTGTGTGTGTGTGTGTGTGTGTGTGTGATTAGGATTTTTTAAATTAGCTTTAACAACATTTCAGTCATATCGCTACGATGTCCGCAGTGTGGCAGTTTATAGTGATGTCTAGCACTGGGGCATCATGCTGCAGACATGAAATTTGATGTTCCTTCAGAAGAAAATGTATCTTGCATTAAAAAACCAAGAATTTTATAGAGAAGGAATGCATTGAATATAATTTAATTGCCCAGACGGAAACGCATATTCATTTCAAAGAATTAAGAGAGAGCTAAACACTTTGATAAGGCAAAATTTAATATAGAGCATCCCTGCAGTGGAACGAGACTATAGATAGAATATTTCATCATAGCATTTTATTTATTATTTGTGGAAACAAAACAACCAATACCTTCACCTATGAACAGGAAATTAAATAACCGCATTTAAAGTGATAAGATACACAAATCAATGTGCATGTTGTGTGTGTGTGTATATATATATATATATATATATATATATATATATATATATATATATATATATATATATATATATATATACATACATACATACATACATACAGACACACACACATACATACATACATACATACATACATACATACATACATACATACATACATACATACATACATTGCATTATTAATTAGTTATTTTGTACTTTTTTATTTCATTATATGCTACTGTAATGTAACATTGTTATGTTGGACGTAACCTCGTCCAAAATCAAGTTAATTTTCTACCTGGCCTGAATGATTGATTTTTTCAACTTTATTTTATACACAACTAATATATAGCTAACATATTCTTCACGTGTATGGGTTTAATATCAGGATCGTTATTAATAAAAGTAAAAATATTTATTTGGGACTGGATCTAAGTTATTGGAATAGCGCTGCAATTTACCTGGTGTGCCCAACATTGTCCAGGTTATATATTATAGTTTTGTTAACTGATTTTCTAATATTCACTAACATTTTATTTTGAAAACATTAGGAACTTTCTAAGTTATTTTCCATTAGGTAATATTTTGTTTTGGTGTCATAAAATGTTGTGACCTGAATTTAAGTAGAGGACTATATACAGTTGTTACTGGAATCATATTCGTTAATGCTTAAGATCTAGCAGAACCAGTATTATTATTGTTGTTTTCAGTAGCTGGTTGGAGCTGGAAAGAGACATTCATTGGGATTTATAGTGAATTATCTGATGTTACGTGATTAAGGTCGAATAAACAGTAACAAAAGAAAGAATGAAAACAACAAGCTTTGAAAATGTTATGAAATAATTTATTTCCCTGGAAAATCTCTGTAAAAATGAAAAACAAACATTACGGCTTTAAGAATCAAATCCTCAAATAATCCAAGAACAATCCATGAATTAATTCTAAGAAGTCCTAGTAATGAAATGTTCAAATGAATTCAAGTTTGAATCCCGATGAAGAATCCAAGATGGAAGGCGATGACGTATACTGTGGTCAGTATAGAGCAGATTGTAGAGTCCTTTTTGAACCATAACACATTCCGGTGTTTAATTTTCGAATAAAATTTAAACAAATATCTTTGTCCAAAAATTCTGTATGAGCACCCAAACGTTTCCAGTGAAAAGAATTATCCTTTAGAATCCAAATAATTCGAATAAAACTTAAAGTTTAATTCCCAAACTGGTCACAAACGAACGAACACCTTGACATCAAGTCTTTTAAACCCAAACTGAGAAAAAATATCTATAAACACAAATTATACAGTAATTCGAGAAGCAAAACAGATTCCCGGATGAAGTTCACGTGATCACATTCCAAAAAGAGTTAGAAAATATCTACAAGTGTAAGGGCACGTAGCGAAGTACATCCTCTGTTGCACCACCATCATTCACACACCAAAAATGAAGAAGAAAAAACTTGATTACTTGACCCTCAATCAAGGCATGGAACTAGGTCAAAAACAGAAACAATGTTTTTATTATTAGGCGTCCACGAAAATAGTCAGGTCAAACTGAATTTTCTGGAAAATATCAAATTCCTAGTAAACAAAATAACATTACATTGACATGTAAAGAAAATAAGAAAAATTAAAAACTTACAAACAATTAAATTAAATTCAAACCTGGAATTATTTTACTGTGTTTCAACAAAGACTGTTGGTACAACTGGACGAGAAAGGCAGCCACGGGCACATCAACACCATTATCGTTCGACTTAATTTGGATTTCTACTACAGTTTACTCATAACTTTGAATTATTAGGGCTTGTGTCTGGAATTCTATGATTATTTTGGGATGTAATTCACAATACAGTAAGTTGTTTTTATTTTATTTTCCACATTGTATTCTTGGGAAATAAATTTGTTATATACATTTTTATAAAGCTTGATGCTTTTCAATCTTTTTTTATTATGTATTTTAAGACCATAGACTCGTAAAAATATTGACACATATCAGCTAAATTAAATATGTAAGCGATTAAGAGAAATTATTGCTTAGATTTTTAGAATGCCGCAGGAAATGAAGTACGTTATGTCTCTCTACAAGAAATCAAACTTTGTATATATGTTGTAATTCATTTAGAATGAAAAGCAATGAAAGCCCAAGTGGATATGTATATATATATATATATATATATATATATATATATATATATATATATATATATATATATATATATATATATATATATATATATGGAAGAACTCATTTACCCGTTGACATCTGTGCAAAATTAATAGTGAAATATCTGGCACAGCTTTAACTCTAAGCACTTTTTAAAAAAAGTATTCAGACGGTGTTCTATCTTGTAACCGGGTAGTTTCGGTGGTAAACACAACTGTAATAAAAGGATTCCCGATAAATGAGTTGCTCAGTTTAGTCCCTGACATACAGCACAAAAACAGCTTTCAAAGTTTGGGAGATGTAATAATTGTTGCTATAGTGTCCAGTTTGTTTGGTTTACGAGGCATACCCTTCCGATTTCATGCATCCTGTAGATTCCGCCACTTGTCGTCGCTTGAACAGTTGGTACTGGAAATGAGCCCAATTTGTAAATGCCATAGCAGAACAAGAAAAAGAAAATGCCCTAATATTGGCTCTGATTTGAATTATTTTTTAGGATGTTCTTTGCATATGTTTCTGGTGTTCCTTGAGATCCTCATCTATTAGTTCTATCAGATGTAAAAGAAACTATGTTCAAGCTTGAATGACATATCCCGCAGTTGGTTAAGAAAAACTTTCTGTAGTTTTATAACCGAGTTTAATTCATTTGCTGATTACATGATTTTATCCTCATGCTTTTTCGTTTGAATTATCAAGGCGTACTTATACAATCATTTTGTCGTTTTAAGTTTACATTTTAGATACTGAATACCCTGTTTTAGGCTCTTATCTGATAACATGCTTTCAGCGTTTAGTGTGATGCACTGAGCCATCTAGTTATGGTTCTCGCTTTTAACTTCAGTGCTTTATTCCACATGTGACCTACTGTGTGAGGATAATAATAGCACTGTATAGGAATACAGCTATTTCGGTAGTAACAAGATGTAACTCGCATAATGATAAAAGTCAAAGAGTTAGGAAAAAGGCGAATAGGCAACCCCACTGTACGACCGACCGAAAGAAAACTTTAAAATTCCACAAGTGGCGTATATTTTATACCATATTATTCACCTTGACGTGAGAACAGCTTACACTGAAAATACATTTAAAATGAATCTGTCAAAGCAACTATTCTTTTACCGGTTTAGAAAATGGGTTGCAAGTTTGGAACTTTGGAAGTGCCAGAAAGTATAGCGAGTTCATGTAATTTGTTTTGATCCTTCCGATTATATCACGGTTGCTTTGATGGTTTCACAAACATGTCGTGTAGAATTGCAATTTTGTCTAACAGTTCTTGTTCGGCATGCGTTTAACGGCAGTCTTTTAGCTTATAACTCCTTTCGTTGTTTATAGTCCGACTATTTAAACGCAGTGTTATCTAAATTGCATAATGTTAAAGAATATATATCTTCCTTAGTGCTGAAAGCAACTAATGTTTACAAATTACGTATTTATTTATCCTTGTTTATTACGATTTGAAGTTTACGCGTTAAAATATTGTATCATCTTGAGGAATATGTTTTGTATTCATTTCAATATATTTCTTCTGTTTTGTTTTCTTTATGTTCTTCATTGAAAATTCGGTAAACTTGGAAGCAGATAAACGGAAATTAAAATTCTTCATTCTTCGCAATCTCTTAATAAATTGCACTCAGTTTATATTATAATCTTTGCTTGAATATTTGCCCAAGAACTGATTCATCTTAGGTTTTTGGGCTTTGTTGTAAACACCCAGGCGTTAGATATAAGTCTAGCAAACATCTGTGATGTTCCACAAAACGATCCATCAATTATTATTACCCCATTAGCACTCATACGTTCTTGTGTATTTTAAAGCCCTAATGCCGCAGTTCAAAATAAATTTCACTATTCTTCTAATCTAACTAAAGTTTGGAAGGATGGAAATAATTTGTTGAAAAAGCTATCTGATTATAAACCGTTCTTAGAAATAATCAAGATTTTAGGTTTAAACGACGTTCAAGTATTCAGTTAAAAATTACATGAGCCAGCATTTAAATCAGTCAAGAACGTAGCTCGTAATTTCGTTCTATTTCGGGGATGCTCAAAAGTAATGATCTGACAGATTCGGCAAATTCCGTTAGTGACTAATCTAATAACAACATTCGCACGTGGCGGACACTTTTTTCGGGAGGGAATGAAGAGAGGCAAGCAAGTTTTTATTAAGAAGATCTGAGAAGAAAAATCGTGCATAATATAAAAATAAGATTTGAATGAATATCGGCTATCCGATGGGGCGCTGGGATACTTGAAGAAAGAACCTGGGCTGAAGACAATTTGACATCATCAAATCTTGTGTTCTAGTTTTCAGCTGATATCGACTGACCCATGGATTAATTCGTACGCATGTGAAAAATTATCGGGTTTCACAGTTCGAGGGAGAAATAACATGTCTCATAATATGGTTTTAATGGAACCCAACGATCTTTAAGACCAATATGTTTCAAAATTCAGTATTATTCAGAGGATATGGTATATATAACATTTCACACGTAACGTCGGCATTGGGCCGCTGAAGTTTTAATTGAAACCGACTTTACCGTCAAATATTGTTCAACCATCGTATAGCGGAAAATACGTCTAAACGTGCTTGCTAATCTTCTGTTCGGGGCTCTCACATTTCCGGAATGTATGTATCTAAATATTTGTTAGTACTCAAGCGTGTTAGCTAAAAAAAAACCCGACCTATTGTAAACTGTAAAATGTCAGCTCTCATGAAAGCAACTAAGACAGTCTGAAAATATTGTGTACTCATTCACTATTAAGAAACCCTTAGATATTTGTTTTTCCGTTACAAAGATGGGTTTGTTGACTAGATATCGTACAATTTCTGCCTTATTAAACATGCAAACAAAATCATGCCCCATGTCGAAATCTTGAAGCTAGACTACTTCAAGCTAGTTCAAATTTATCAAAAGCAATAATAATGTCTTCTCTGGCTACCCCTACTATATTTGTAACATGTGCTGCCTTTGTACGAGTGTAAGAATCTGAACTATTCGAAAGTATTAACTCATGAATCTTTACGCCGTGTGTTCCACACTTAAAGTCATCAAGAAAAGCAGATAGCAGAGTTAGTAACCCTATTATGTGATTCCGTAGCTGTAAGATGGCCTATATTACTATATTTGGCCTATATTACTACATTTGGCCCCTATTACTACATTTAGCCTATATTACTACATTTGACTTAGAATTAAGTAAGTAAAACAATGTCTGTGTAAAAGAATCGGGGTTGTAATTTTAAGCCCTTATATCATTTACGTTGCTTATATTTGTTATAGGTTGCTGGTTCTGACATTGTGTAATAGTAATCACATACTTTTTTCATGCATATTTAACTTCTATTTGTTAGTTTCTTCTTCATGATTGTTTGATGTGTATAATTGTATTTTGGATTGACCTTGTTTAAAATCAACTTCATTGTCTACCTGACCAGTACATTTTAATTTGGTAAACAAATAATACTAAATATTCCCTTGGAGATTGGATTAAATGTTAAGATCATTATCAATAGAGGATAAACATATTATTTTGGCCTGGGTTTAGGAAATTTGTATTCCCCATGGAATAACATGCTGTACATTATGTCTACCATCCTCTTTATTATAAATTTTATAACGATTTTACCCGTTTACACCTTAGAATTTTCAAGAAATGAACTTTGGACCAACATACTGACCCTACTTCTTTGTCTTAGTTTTATAAATTTTATTACTTGAAAAATTACACATTCCTGTAATAATATCTGAAGCCGAAATCAGTTTTACTGTTGTGTTTAGTGTTCCTTTTGAGTGGAATTTATTTATCGAAATAATGATTATATGGAAATACAGAGTGCTCATAAATACCTTTTTTGAACAGAAATATTAATTTGCAATTATAGCGAATTCTGACACGGATATTTTTGACCATACTATTATGATTACTCAGAAGACTATTAATACATTAACACATTTCAGGCTACTTGTATATTGGTACATTCAAGACCACACGCACATAAACGTCTTCAGCGTTAGCTCTTACTTTGAACACCACTGGAATTCAAATAGAAAAAGTTTATTCATTAGGACTGGTGATAGAACGTTTTTAACTAGTTAGGGTGTAATTCACAATACTTTTAGTTCTTCGTAACTTTTTCGCGTTACATTCTAGGGAAATAAAATATTTCTTGAATTTTACAGCACTTGTATTTCGCTCTTTTTTATTACTTAGTTAAGATCACAGAGTCGTAATAGCATAGTAAGACGATTTAACGTCGTTGTTCTTAAATTGTAAATACTCTTCTTTCATTTTCTTCAACTTAGATTTTATTAAATATATTTGATTTATTGCCTAAACGTTATGTGTTCCCGCTTAATATTCACGATACAATATGTGGGTTTGCTTGTACCATAGTTAAATTAGAAGATACGTTTGAATAGCTGTACCTATATTCCTCTGCTGGGGCACTGTACATGACAGTAAGCCTATGGCCATTCAAATTTCTATGACAGACAACATCAGATCAATGCAACCGCTTATCATCATATAGAGTCAGACTGGAAACAAGTTGTTGGTTACATCTGAATGCGTCGACTTGTTGAGCAACCTAACTATTGTATGGAACCTGCAGTCATTTAAAGGAAACAAATTCAAATACCTGAGGAAATTTAGATAGTAATGAGCCCTTTAATCAGCAGATGAAAGGAACTGAAATAATGAATCTGGAACACTCCGAACGAATTTCAAAGTGCAGACCTGCCACGCGCAGTGAAAAGGTATTCACTCAACATGTGGGGGGGAAGTAGCCTGAACCATCTCACCTCTGTCTGTGTAGGTTCGAGTCTCGGGCTCGGCCAATGTCGGTATGTAAGAAAGCTTGCCGGTAGCTTCTCGTTGGTCGGTGGTTCTTTTGGGGGTTTTCCCGGGTTCTTCCTACATCATTTATACTGGCCGCCATTTATACTGGCCACCATGTATAGCCTATCTTGTGCTGAAAATGGCGTTAAAGTATATAACAATAACAATAACAACAAGTGAACATAGGTATGATAATTAAGGGATTGTGTAAATGGCGTACAGACTGTCCATCCAGAATTTATGATATCTGAAAATTAAATGCATGGAAAGAAATTGAAGAATTAACGAAACAGCTCAAAGAAAGTTATATTGCCAGAACATTTGGAAAGTGTTGACATATCAAATAGTGCAATTAAATTGGGCATATAATACTATTGGGTGTATTTTTAAAAAGCAAAACCCTAAAAGAATAAGGAAAAGATTTGAGAAAATGGATCGATACCTGAAAGGATCAAACAACTGGTTCATGAAAAGGGATATCAATAACTGTTATAGCCGCTGCTGTTAGGATTACAATATCGCTGTTACTCTGGCTATAGCAAATTCTGTAAAGGGTTTAATAGGGATGGGATGGGGTGGTTTTGGTGGAGGAAAACTTGACAGTAGTGCTTGATTAAGTGGCACAGCTAATTCATTCAATAAAAATAAAACGCTAAACAGTGGTTAAAAACTGTAACATTAATGGGTTTTTTGTTTGCATTTTCAAAGCCTAAGGCAGAAATAAAGGTTTGTAAACCAATTAAAAAATTAAATTAAAGCAGCTGATTCAACCAGTATTACGAATATTAGTGGTTGTTGTTTCTTTATGATAAATAAATCGGATATTGTCAGCACCTGTGAATACCACATGTTTTTCAAACGTAGGAAAATACGATGTCATTAACAGATTTGACAGGATTCAATTGTTGGTGGGGTTGGGGGTTTTGTGTTTTGGGGGTTGTTTCTCTGTTCATGTTCAGTTTGTTTGGGTTTGGAGGGTCCTGTACAACTTGTGATGCTGTCAAAGCTTGTTGATTAGACTTTATGATACGATTATTTGCTAATTAGATACTAACAGTAAGATTTAATCCAAGTTAAAGCAAGTCTGTGGCATTGATATTATTGTTTGATCTAAATTAAAACAAGTCTTTGGGATTAATAGTAGAATTAAATGCAAGTTAAAACGAGTCTTTCGTATTGATAGTAGGGTTTAATACAAGTTAATACAAGTCTTTGGTTTTAATAGTAGGGTTGAATCCAAGTTGAAACAAGTATTTGGTATTAATAGTAGGTTAAATGCAAGTTAAAACGAGTCTTTCGTATTGATAGTAGGGTTTAATACAAGTTAATACAAGTCTTTGGTTTTAATAGTAGGGTTGAATCCAAGTTGAAACAAGTATTTGGTATTAATAGTAGGTTAAATGCAAGTTAAAACGAGTCTTTCGTATTGATAGTAGGGTTTAATTCAAGTTAATACAAGTCTTTGGTTTTAATAGTAGGGTTGAATCCAAGTTGAAACAAGTATTTGGGATTAATAGTAGGTTAAATGCAAGTTAAAACGAGTCTTTCGTATTGATAGTAGGGTTTAATTCAAGTTAATACAAGTATTTGTTATTAATAGTAAATTTTAATCCAAGTTGCAACAGGTCTTAATGGTATTAATAGCAGGGTTTAATCCAAAATTAAAACGAATCATTGTATTAATTGCTGGGTTTAATTTAAGTTCAACGTGTTTTTGGATTTCCTTAAAGTCAACGATACCACTTACATATTTTCAAACTGACCATGATGTTTCCATCGGATTTGTAAACTTGTTCACCTAATATTGGTTTCTCATTAATACTTTTTAACACTTTTGATATTTTAGCAAATCTGATACCATTTTGTAACATATTTTAAGCACCTTTGATAGCTTTGTAATACCTTTGCTGCCTTTTTAAAACCTTTGATGCCTTTTCTACACCTTTTATACCATTTTAACACCTTTGATACTTTTAAAAACCTTTAATATCATTTCAAAACCTGTGATACTGTGGAAATATATGCTGTACTTTGAAATTGTGCAGCTAAAATAGAAATCACGTATGATAAGTTTTCATTCAAACTTACAATACATATATGTTATATGTATCGATACTATGGCTATTTCATTCTTCTGCATCTCGCTATTTTCTTAGATTGTAACTTTATCATTCAAATATTAATGAGTAACCAATTTTAGATTGTCACGAGGAGATAACAATTTCACTGTTACAAGTTCATGCATGAATAAAATAAATGGAACCAAAACAAGTCCCCAGCCTGTCTATCTGTGCTGTCCTAGGTGGATATCGAACCCGGAATCATTTGATTACTAGTCGGACGCATTAACGTTTCATCTAACTAAGGAGAAAACACTAAAGTGTTTCACTGAAATCATTTGTTGTTTCGTACAGTCTGAATTGGTTATGAAAGTTACGTAAATTGTTCAAGGAAACATACACCTAACAAAATATATTATTTGACCGGTCGTTTTTTTTTTCAATGTAAATATTTAGTTCAAAAGTAGCATGATTTGTCCTCCATTGTGTTGTTACCTTGTCACTTGGTAGGCTGGGTCAAAATAGACGGATGAAAAAAGCAAACTATAATGCAGTCAGAGGGCTTGGAAAATAACCGCGAAATGATAAAGCATTTTACTTTTAACAAAAAGCATATTATTCAAATCTAAACATCCAATTAATCCAATTAAAACAAATGTATTGGTGAGAATTTATGACGCTGCTGTTAGTTAAATATCCATTTCTAAGTAAGGGTCAATACGCAAGATAATGGGGAGGGTAAAACGTACCTAATCACCAATGGTTAATAGAATAATAGTTGAGTATTTAAAACCTAAATAAAAAAATCACAAAGGCACCCTCTGTCAAATACATACAACAGGGCATATTTATCAGTATGGCAGGGTTATTGGGATCACATCGGTTTTTCGTAATCGAAAGCATGTGCAGTAGATTTGCGGCAGGTCGTAAATTGCTCAAGAATTCCCAAGGCCTCGTATACATTTCGTTGACTTCGCCATTGTTATTCTTTACTTGACTATTATTTGTGGCACTCTGCAGTTTCGTATTTTTGTACAGGGCTAGATTTTGAAATAAAAATTATTTCCCAGATTTTCCTTACTGGTTTTACTGGCTATTTAAAAATACCTTGTCTTGGAAATTGCTAAAATAACTTTTAATTCCCTTTATTTTTGTGTATGATTGATGAGTGCAATTTGGGTTATATAATACAAAACTTGGCATAATTTTTTATATTAGATACGAAAACAACCTGCTGTCTCCGTTTGGTTATTATTTTACTTTCCAGATTTCAGGGATAAATTTTCAAAAAGAGAGCACATAACCTTTCCTACTTTTTATATTGTGTTATTCATTCATGGCACTTTATGAAGCTGGCCGTTTCTAGTCTGACAAAAGTCGTTTTGCTCTATTTTAACAGCTACTAAAGAAATAAAGATAGTGTTCTGTAGACTAATTCAAGCTGAGTTGTCATGGACATGGAAGCAAACATTTTGGTTAACTTTTCGTTTACATCATGTACAGTTGCCATAGGCACGATCTTCAAAGTAATTTAAGCCACAGTGGATGAAAGTAACATAAACGTAATCTAACATTCTCTCAACTGTACATGTAGCAACTACAAACAACTTCACCTTACTCGTGTCACTCAGAAGTACAAATATCTGTAGAGTTTATACTATTTCCGTTAGTAAAATTGTAAAAACATTTCTTCTTCTCGTTACTTAATAAGAGAATAACTAACAACCAATTGATTTTACGTTCATTCTCTCTCAGGGTTCATAACTATTCTAGACGCTGAGGCAAACGTGATGTCATATATATGGCTTCGTAATTTAATGAGCACGTTGTTTTGAGGTGAGTACTTAGCTTTACCGTCACAGCTTCATTTCGTTTGTGAATCAAAAGTCAAAAGGCATCGAGCTATTATGGTATCGAATCATTAATGTTATTGGGATACTAGGAAGGGTAAATTAATGTTATTGAGACACTAGGAAGAGGGATTAATATTATGGGACATTCGGAAGGGTAAACTAATGATACTGAGACACTAGGAAGGGTGAATTAATGTTGTTGAGACACTAGGAAGAGGGATTAATATTATGGGACATTCGGAAGGGTAAAGTAATGATACTGAGGCACTAGGAAGGGTGAATTAATGTTGTTGAGCCACTAGGAAGAGGGATTAATATTGTGGGGCATTCGGAAGGGTAAAAACTAATGATACTGCGAAACTAGGAAGGGTGAATTAATGTTATGGTACACTAGGAGGGATAAATTGTTGCTGAGACACTAGGGTTAAAAGAACACTTGAAATAACTTTGTTAGCAACTAGAAATATAAAGCCATGTTTTGAAAAGAATGCACTATCCAACTAAAGAACAGTATTGTCTTTAACCTAAATATGTTTAACATGTGGGTTTGTATTTACTTGGGAAAATGTTGCTTACAAATGACGGTTGGGATCGACACAATATTCCTATGTTTGCCGTGTAAATCTCAAGTTTAGACAATGACATGTTGCGGAGTAAACAAGAAAATTTAAGAGGTCCTCATGTGTGCCCAAAATCAGATTCTCAATTTTATTTGTAAGACTGCAATGAAGAAATAAAAAAAATATATTCTCATTTTATTTTAAGACTGCAGTCAAGAAACAAAAAACATACTCAATTTTATTTGTAAGACTGCAATCAAGAAACAAAAACACATTCTCATTTTTTAATTTTAAGACTGCAATCAAGAAGCAAAAACATATTCTAACTTTTATTCTTAAGACTGCAATCAAGAAACAAATGTTCTCATTTTTATATCAACGATATGGTATCAAACACATCATTAGTTGCTTTTGTAAAATTATTTTTGTAATATTTCACTTTCAGTTACAAAATGAAGCGAAAGATAAGAAAATAATCCATTACATGCGTCAAAAATGACCTTATAGTACATAACTCCTTGTCCTTAATATTTCGTCACGTCGATTTTTCCGCGTTTGTCAGTCTACATATCTTTACATAACTGGTCATTGTGAACGTAATATAAGAGAAGATAATATAAAAAAATGTTTGATTGGACTGATATGAAAATATTGTGTTCTCACGAAACAGCTTTGTTCAATAAGAAATAGTATTTTCTTCGTAAAGTAAACAAAATATAAATTATTGGTCAAGTGCTGAGGCTTTAAAGTGTATTTTCTGTCCCATTCAAGCCACTTGTCCCCAAGTAAACACAATCAATTAGCGGTCAATCATTGGAATTTCTATGTGAATTTTCCTGTGCCATTTTTGTCAGTTATCAACAGTTAAAGAGAGGAGTAATCATCGGTCAATAATCATAATTTTTTATGTGTATTTCATGTGGCAGTATTATCAGTCATAGTTCAGTTATCACCAGGTATCTAATCGAAGAATCATCGGTTAATCATTGAGAGTTGTATGGGTACTTCTTATGCCATTCTTATCAGTAATCACCATGGAACCAAACGATGATTTATATTATACACTTTGTTATTAAGAACGAGGGATGTGGCGGATATTTATTATCATCTGGATTTTGATTAGCTTCAATCATATTTCGAACTGTTTACTTTTTCCTCCTTACCAAATCAGCTAAAAGAAAACATATATTACAGGCTATATGGATGAAAAAGTTTCAAATATAAATTGAAACAGTTCAAAGATTTTCAAAAGAAATTTACTTAGCCACCCTGTCCAATAACTAAATGACCATTCCTCGTGTGGCAGTTTGATTTAGCTTCATCTTTCACTGATCTAGCCTTAAGTCTAACACATATTTCAATGTGCTATAGAAAAAAAGATCTTTAACTTTCTTCTGTCACACAAATCGGAATAGTTTTTGCAGGCTCGGGGATTTCGAACTGATCAGATATGTCTCTGCTCATCTGCATATCGTGCAGAAATGAGGATAAGGTGGGGTCCGCCACCTTGGTTTTTGTCGTCAGGCTTTCACCCTTTGCGAACTCGAGGACTAGGAATAGGAACAGAGGAGTATAATAGATGTTTGTGCCATGGTGGATGGCTGATTAGCGTGACCGACAGACGACCGAATGGATACTGATTCAAACCATACAGTCGGGTCAGCACAGGTCGGCTTTGGGCACGTTTTCTTTGGGCAAGGCACTTTAATTCTATTTCATCGACATTAAATAACTTATTTGCGCCATAAAGCCGTAAAACAAAAAGCCAAGCCGTGTAGTTTTCATATCTTAATTATCCTTTTAAAGCTTTCAACGCAAGAGTTTCATATTTTAGCAAGTAACAATTTGCGGTAAATTTAAAAATCTCTAAGATATGTGACAGAAACAGTAATATAACACGCTTTATTTGGAATGCATAATTATATGTTTGGCACCTGAACTGCATAACACTAGTGACGAATACGAACCATACATCATAACTGGTAATAATTTTTTCCATGAGGCTACGTTAAGTTTAAAGCGGGTTGACATCAGACAGTACTTCAGAATGAAGAATATGCTTTAAAACGAAGCGGGAAGGTGATATATGCATACATATTTGTCGATATTTTAAAAGAAAATGTACAGTATCGTACGAAATCAATGGAATTCAATCATCAGCCGACGAATTTGTCATATTTTTAGTTTCTTATCTTTACGGTCAGTTTTATTCAACAATATTTCAATACACTAACTAACAGACCACTCATGTTAGTTTTACTTGTGAGTCATATCTCTACATTTTGGTTTCGGTTATCTGCGAATTATAATTTCCTTGACTTATTTTAAACTGGGGATTTTTCAGGTTATAAGTAGGTCCAAGCTAAGAACATAAAATAATAAGTTAAATGTAAGACAAATTCTCCAAAGGTTTTAAAAGGGTGAGATATAAATGGATCTGAAAACTAAGTTTCCTTTATAATTTGCTTAATACTCGCTTTACCCATGCTCAGTCATTATAGCCTTAAGTTTCAATAGTTTCCCGGGTTCGTTTAAATGGCCGCTGCCTATTTTAAGCGAAAATGATAGAAATACGGGCTTTTGCTGAATTCAGTACGTTGTTTCAATTAGCTGTGACATACGATATTGGCCTAGTGGAAGTGTCAGCCAATACCAAAATATCACAGGTAAGAAACACAATGCATCGGACAAGAAAGAAAAGATTTTCATTCTTGCATCACTTTCATTCTGTGACCTGAAAATTTCAACACTCCATCACAATGCGTCGTTTTGGGAAACTAGAATCTCATTGAGGAAACAGACAAGTTTTATTAATTACCATGTGACCTGCTCAGCCAAACAGAATTCTGAATGTTGTTATGAAATAAAATAATCTAAAATTGAATTCTTTTGGCGATATGCGTAATAAATATCAGTTTTAGGAAACACATTTTCAGTTGTTTTAGGTGGTCGGAAGTCGCCAACTCAATATACCCTTCCATGTTTGATGTAGATCGGAGTAACGTGTTACTTATTCATTCAGTTAGGCTTATATCAATCTCAGTCTGCATACTTACCTGATACCGGTTAATTACTGAATAATGCTCCTCCTCGCTGTATACCTTGCAGTGAGGTTTGCACTTTTAGTACCAGATAATTGTATTCGGGCATAAAAGGAAAATATGGAAACAAATATCATCTCAGACACGGAACACAACACCATGTTATTGCTAAATCGAATTATCAATCACTTGTGATGTTCCGTGCCATAACTTTGAACAGAACCACAAACCAAACCAATACAAAGCACCCACTAGTAACAACCCTGGCTCAAGTACAAAATTTTGGTTTCAAAGTTAACATTTTACATTATTTTCAAAGTTTGCATTGAATTTTCTTATCTCGCAGTTCATTTCCAAATTTCAAATATGGGTTTTTTTTGCGTGCATTGTTATATTTTATTTTTTAATTTCTGTCAAACGTATTATATTTGTTATGACTTATTGTGAGTGTTGTACTGTTATGATACTTAGAGGATTTTAAGACTTTAATCGACATAGTCAAAGTTTTAGATGAGAAGAAAGAAAAACGAATACATTGGTCGAATCATTTAAATTTTAGAGATAAGCTTATTCCAAATGGTTGTGTGCTCGAACTGAATACGAAATGTTAGGTGAATTGCTGAGAAAAGCTATTAAATATTTTTGGCTGATTTGATAAGTATTTGTTTTTATCCAGGATTGCATGTTTAACACGAATTCTACTTTAAGAGTATGTTCCTCTGATCATTCTAACCTCTCACGTAAACATTATTCTCACCCAGCCTGCCACCCATCTCCATTCTTTCACCACATTCCAACCATATATGGAGAAAATAATAATGTCAGCCTCTATATCACCAATCCCGTTTGCGATGAATCAGCGTTCGCCACCTCTGTCGTCCAGTATTCCACATGAACAAATTCTCTACCTTATCCATATTGACAAAGACTCTTGTGAAAATGACCAGAACTTGGGGAAATCAGATGAAGCAGAGAAAAAGATGTATATATTTGAAACTGAGCTAAAGAAGATAGTGACAGAACTGCATGACAAAGTTCAGAGACCGATAAAACCGATGTTTTGGGTCAAATGTTTGAGTTTTGTGAAGCTATAATTGAAAAGACAGAAGATTGGAATAAGGGGGTTGAAGAAGAACGTCGCACACTGCCGGATGAGATAATGGACCTCAAAGCAATGTCTCTGAGGAACAGTGTGTTGTTCTTTGAGGTACATCGGAAGGAATTGAGACCGGACAATTTTTGTAACAACATTTATGACTTTGACGTCATTGCAATGATATAATCATGGACAACAAGAATAATAGTGATAAGTGTATGTGCCATTATGAGGCATTCAAACAGAGAGAATATTTTCAAACAAGCTAGCAATAAGGAAAAGTTGATTTCATTTCGAGAGAAAATATTCAAATAATCGAGCAAAAAGGAAACGTGGAGTGGTTATGATGGGTATAAACAGTCGTTCAGCTGAAATTTTATAAATTGAAAACAACTATTGTTAATGCATTGATAAAATCCTTGTCTTTGTTCATAAAACCTTGTTTGTTGGCATAATGCATGCTTGATCCGAGGGGTCGAACATTAACAATATCCTAGAACTTGATATTTTAAGTTCGATGCAGTATGAAATTAGTTTAATTAGCACGTTGGACGGTTTATAAAATCAGTTAGGTTAGAAGGTTTGCAAATCTAGTTAGGTCGATTAGAATGTGTACAAAACTAGTTAGATAGCTTAGAAAAGGTTTACAAAATAGTTAGATAGGTTAGAAGGCTTACAAAATCAGTTCGATAAGTTAGAGAGCTACTGTGAAAAGGTATTTTAGGGTTAAAAACTGAAAAGTAAATATTGTACATGTTAGAAAAGGTAGCCAACAAATTAGAAGTAACAGTTGTTTAAAATTATAATATTGAATTGGAAGTTATGAATAGTTTATGAACTTTATACATTGTTTAGCCGTTCATATGATTGTTTATTCGGTACTTGTCGAAATATATACCCTTACGGTCTCGGAAATGTATAATAGACCCGACGCGATCTCATGCATATAGTACGAGGCGACTAATAGAGGCAGCCGCTTCAGTGACTCATTACGGGATTCACGACTGGAATCCCACCATCCGATCAGACTAGAACAAGGCACTTTACCCCCAATTGATTAAACACTGCATAACATGCATGCAGATGATGTAATGTATGCTAAACACCAAACCACACCCGCCAAACTACCACAATAAGCCTTCGTTGATCATATTGCAATTTATTTTTCAGTTAATGAATGAATGCCAGACACATGTGGTGTATGAATCTATATATTATCAACGTTATTGTAAATTCTTAATGCAAATACATGTTTTCATGTAAAGTCTTTCAATAGGAAATCGATTAGGGACTCCATCAGTTTAGAGTTACAAATTCATGACATATCCAAGCCATTAGCGCTAACTCAGACCCATGGGAACCACTTTCTTTTTAATAGTCAATTGTTACACGGCACTATGAAAAGCATTGCTCTCGGTTGTATAGATCTATAAATATTTATACATAATGAAATATTTCGTCTGGTTTCGCATATTTGTTTAGACTTTTGCGACAACTATCTCATCGGGAATATGCTATTATCCGACGAGCAATAAACCATTATATACTGTACACAGGTTTGGCAATTTTATAAATAGGACAGACAATTTTGTTAATAATTTATTAACTTCATCACTAAAATGACTATTGCCACGGGTACACGTGATCTAATTTATATTTTATGTTTCTTTCGTCGTTCAAATACGCCATGCTTTCACAGACCCTTGTAAATGTATATTGAAGAAGTCTTTGTTGTTTGCAATATTCTTTTAAAGATCATTTAATGTTTTATTACAAATTACACGTCAAATATAAAGAACATTCCCTCTCAAAGAAAATTAACTTCTGAGACTTTATACGTGAGTTAGGTACCGTTGATCAAGTGACAGTCCGTCCGAAATTAAGGATTCCATAAACTATTCGTATCAGCTAGGGTATCACTGAAGAGAACAATACATTGACAGCGGAAGAATTTGTTCAGTTTCTTTGTCACAACCAACAGACTTTTCCGGGAAAAGCATCGATCTTGTGTCATAATTCGCGGCGAGAGGTAACTATGGTGACTGAAAATAAATCATAAAACTTTAACACTCAGTCCGAGAAAACTTGTGACAGTATCAGAGAAACATTCATTCCACCATGTGTCTAAAACATAAATGCAACGGTCTGGTGACTTTGTCTTCCTTGCTTTCAGAGTTTCTTCACAAATCTGCGTACATTATCTTGCTAAGTAAAACATTCTGCTATAATCAAAATTTCTTTGCCACCAAAAAAGGAATTTATGGTGTTTGATGGTGGATGATGTGTGATTTCTTCACCACTCCTTAAGGGTTTTGGTTATATTTATCTAAGTGGTGATCGACTACGGTGTTATTGCCCTGATCGAGTAATTAATAACATAAAATAAGAAATTTAGGGATGAAATAACAGAGGACTGAGCAGAGATATAGAATAGAATCCGGCGAGCCCATCGTACAAAATATAATGTGCGAATGATTTGCTTTTTCTCATAAAAAGAGTTCTAAAAGTATGCGAAATTCATTTAAACGTTCTGTGACTGATAGAACGAATTTCACCATATGATCGAGTGACTGATCGACTCAGATTCCCGGCATGACAGTATCACTTGGTGCTTCCTGTCGTTTGCCAAATCACTGTTGGTGATCGGTCGACGTTTCCGTATTTCATCTCTCTCTCTCTCTCTCTCTTTCTTTCTTTCATCAACATTTGGTTGCGGACTGCGCTCTCTTTTACACTGTACAATCAGGTTGGAACTATTTCATACTTTTCTTTTAATATAAATATTTAATTCAGTTAAATTCATGTCAAAATTTTCCTTCTCTTGGGATCAACACATATTCAAACTCTTCTCCGTCAGATATCGCTATCGGAATTCAACAGAATTAGCTAAAATGGTCATTTCGCACTAATATACAAGCAACTTATCATAAATAGTTGTTTGGTTAGCAGCTACCTTGACATAAAAAGCCCTCTCTATCATTGTTCCAATGGGTTATATATTTACAAGACGACCTAACGATTGGCACACGTGCCTCAGTTCAACCATCGATTCTCCCTTGAAAAGAATTCATCAATGAATTCTTCAAATGAATTAGCGGATTTCACTCTTCACCCTAACTACGTAACTTTGCTGATTAGCGATTCATTGACATAAGTTTTCTGACATAGGAAATTCAATCATCAGCATAAATGATACAAATCATTTAAGACAAATAATTCACATATTCACACAGTTTGCGTCATAGAAATGCTTGAAATCTTACTATATTATTTTTTTTTTACATATAAACAACGTATTCCGAACTTATTCATATAACGTATCATTGTATGGCATTCTTGCAACTTAAAACATAAAACATGCACTTATTTGTTTTCTGAACTCAAGTATGATTGAAAACGAATAAAGTCAACAATAATTACAGACTTACCTCAATGGATATACATTGCATGCAATCGAAACTAACCTTGTGCTCTATCCTAAATTCACACCTTCCTATGCAGCTGAATATCTCTCTCTTTTACTGTGTTCTTAACTTCGACATTCCTCCTTTAGGACAGTCTAACGAGAAATACTTATTATTTCCCGGGGTCAACCTATTGCCTCATTGCAGAATTTAGACTGATTAGTTCTACGAAGGAACTATTTTATACCCCGTGAATCCGGTCTGAGAATACACCTACTCATTTACGATTACTACCTTACACGCCAAATATCTTTATCAGTTCCAACGAAGTCTGAATAATTCCCTATACCACCTTTATTAATAACTATTCTGGAAAATTACTTATGACAAGTGTTCCAAATGTACCACAACTTCTTTCAATTCACCCCGGTTTATATCCATTCTGGACATTTTACCACTATGACCTCGCGTTGACGTCGCGCTCCAGGCTGTTTTAACTGTTAAGCAAGCGGGGCCCTATTAAAAAAAATTCAATTCACGTCCCAAGAAGAACAGATTATATCCCTTGCAATCAATAATTTATTGCGGGACTAGCCAATACATCAATGTTCATGTTTATGTGTCACACTGACTACTATAGAATACATTATGAAATTTATACAACGAACAGGTCTCTCTGTGTACAGAATTTATTCTATTTTGCACCATTACAGAAGCCAACTGGTGTTGAAGTCTTTCTTCTGGATTCAGCTTGTTGCTGTCTGTGGCGCGTTATGTAGTATATTGAAAATTCAGCTGTCCGTGCACGCTACTATATCTGACAAAGGGGTTTAGGTGGAGTCCAGAGGTACTCCAGCTGAAACTAAAATTGTGATCTGGCTCTCGCTCAAAAAGACTTCAAACTGCATGTAATTATAATTATGTGGCCCACCTGAAATGACTATACCAACTTAGAAGTGCCATACCCAGGTGATATATGTATACAAGTCCCAGACACAAAGCAGGACGAGAAGCTACATAGCTTGTACTGTGTCATCCACCGATTGAACAAGATGGACCCGTCAGCTCCATGATTCATGAAATTTGTTTTTAAGGAAAGAAAACATGATTTAGATGAGTTGAGCATTTCCTCAACAGGTGAAGACTGGTTGAGAGAACAATATTTTTGACGATCTCGGTTTTGATAAATATTCTCTTTGAAGAAGAAATGTCAAACATTTCATTTCTAAGTAAAACTGCACAGAACATGTGTTTTTGCAGAAAATTTTATAGATATGTCTCAGCTGATACCTAAAACCTTGATTAGAAGTAGGAAACCACGTAATCTATGATCTTTGAGAAGACCAGATTACATATGCTTAGGCCTAGCATTAATGCTTCAAAACTGTACATCATCCTCTGAAACAAAACCTGGAATATTTTCAGGATGACTCGTGAATGGCAAGGTAGGTATTTAGGTCTAAACTGATTGCCTCTTTTGACTGATGAACGTCATCCTCTGGAAACCAAGCCTGGGGTACTTCCAGGATGACTGGCGAATGACACGGAAGGCTTTGTTTAGGTCTAAACTGATTACCTCTTTTAATTGATGAACGTCATCCTCTGGAAACCAAGCCTGGGGTACTTCCGGGATGACTCGTGAATGGCACGGTAGGTATTCTTTAGGTCACTATAATTAAACTCAACAACAACGAAAATTAATGCAGTGAATAAAGACGAACCGTGTGCGGTATGACAAAATGTGTCTAGCCCTTATTAATTGGAGGAATAAAATATGAACCGTGTGCGGTATGATTAGACTGTCTGGCCCTTATTAATGGAGTGGATAAAGATAAACCGTGTGCGGTATGATTAGATTGTCTGGCCCTTATTAATGGAGTGGATAAAGATAAACCGGGTGCGGTAGGACAAGATGTGTCCGGCCCTTATTAAAAGTGTGGGGGGGGGGGGATAATGATGAACCATATACGGTATCGAGTGAATAAAGATGAACCGTGTGCGGTATCAAAAGATGTGTCTGACCATTATTTACGGGGTGAGGGATATCAACTGTGTGTGGTATGACAAGATATGTCTTTCCCTTATTAATGGGGGTGGGTGGCAGGAATAAAGATGACCGGCGTGCGGTATGGCAAGATATGTCTAGCCCTTATTAATATAGTGAATAAAGATGAACCGTGTGCGGTATAACAAGATATGTCCGGCCTTTATTAATGGGGTAACAAAAAATTGAACCATGTACGGTATGACTTCATTGTCTGGCTCTTATTAATGGAGTGAATAAAGATGAACCGTGTGCTGTTTGACAAGACAAGCCGGGTCCTTATTAATGAAGTGAATAAAGATGAATCGTGTGCAGTATGACTAGATGTGGCTGGCCACTTTAACGGAATGAATAAAGATGAACCGTGTGCGGTATAACAAGATGTGCCTGACCCTTATTAATGGAGTGAATAAAGATGAACCGTGTGCTGTTTGACAAGATAAGCCTGGTCCTTATTAATGGAGTGAATAAAGATGAACCGTGTACGGTATAACAAGATAAGTCTGGTCGTTATTAATGGAGTGAATAAAGATGAACCGTGTGCATTATGACAAGATAAGCCTGGTCCTTATTAATGGAGCGAATAAAGATGAACCGTGTGCAGTATGACAAGATAAGTCTGGTCGTTATTAATGGAGTGAATAAAGATGAACCGTGTACGGTATAACAAGATAAGTCTGGTCGTTATTAATGGAATGAATAAAGATGAACCGTGTACGGTATAACAAGATAAGTCTGGTCGTTATTAATGGAGTGAATAAAGATGAACCGTGTACGGTATAACAAGATAAGTCTGGTCGTTATTAATGGAGTGAATAAAGATGAACCGTGTACGGTATAACAAGATAAGTCTGGTCGTTATTAATGGAGTGAATAAAGATGAACCGTGTGCAGTATGACAAGATAAGCCTGGTCCTTATTAATGGAGCGAATAAAGATGAACCGTGTGCAGTATGACAAGATAAGTCTGGTCGTTATTAATGTGGGGGGGGGGGGAATAAAGATGAACTGTGTGCCGTATGACTAGATGTGTCTGGCCCGTATTAATGGAGCGAATAAAGATGAACCGTGTGCAGTATGACAAGATAAGTCTGGTCGTTATTAATTGGGGGGGGGGGGGAATAAAGATGAACTGTGTGCCGTATGACTAGATGTGTCTGGCCCATATTGATTGACTGAATAAAGATGGACCGTGAGCGGTATGACAAAATAAGTCTGGCGCTTATTAATTGGGGTAAATAAGGATGAACCGTGTGCGGTATGACTAGATATACACAATATTATAAAGATACCCTTTGAATGGAAAATGAAAAAATGGCTGTGCTTTAGATTAACATATTGTACCAGAATTTACATATAAGAGCCTTTTCAAAAGATTCAAGATATATGAAGAAAACAACTAAAAAGCTTGAAATCATTTCAAAACATTAAACATATAATATTGAAATTTCATGCAAGCTTGTCATATGACGTTTCAAAACCGACTTTTATTTCTTTTTTCTGTTCTTTTGGCCATCAGTAAGACTATTTTTTGGATACACATAAGCTGTATGAGGTGAAATTAGCATTTCATTTCATGCGCGCTTGCATAATCAATTTACGTTAAACAACTTAAATATCAAGATTTTTTAAATCGTATGATACTTATTAAATGGATGATAATGATAGTGGAGTATTTTAGTGAAAAATTCGATGCTATCAGGAAATTTTGGGGTCAACTTTGGAATTTGTTAAGATAATACGCTATCCTGTGGTGGCCATGTTGGATTATAACGTCATAGGAAAAAATGGAAGCTGTGTTGGCCTGTATCTGAATGCACTCGGGGCATTCAGACATCGGTGATAAACGGCATGTTTGTATCAAAATTTGCTCTATTTTGATGATAATTGACCAGACAAACATCAAATAAGATGACAAAATATAAAACCTAACTTAGTTTCCTACCTTTTGATCCATAGTCTAGACAATCGGTTTTGATGTACTGTATTAAGTTTCTCGTTCACCCATTGCTAGAAATCTGTTCGATACAGCAAGTCGATTCTTTCACCTATGTAATCTGTACAACACACCCGAGTAGAAGATAGATTACATTAATAATAAAAAAAAATTGTATCTTCCTCACATTCCCAATAATCAGTCTTGACTTTCAGTAAATGTATAATCTTAAAACCTTACTGGGTCATTATTTTGTGTTGTTGGTATCAGACTAATGAGCCAACAAACATGGAATCAGATGGATGGACTAACAACTACGGTACCAGAAGAATGGACCACCAATTACGGTATCAGATGAATGGACCAATAAATACGGTATCAGAATAATAAACCAACAAATACGGTATTAAATGAATGGACCGACAAATACGGTACGAAAAGCTTGCCTTTCTGTTCCATCACTCATGCAATACTATTTACGTGGCTGAGTCATTAATTTCAGTCTTGTGCAGTTCACCTTAATACGTCGCTCAAATACTTGAATATATCCACAACTGCAAGCCGTGTACAAAATACTTTGACGACAATGAAACCAGCCAAATATGTGTCTCAAATTGTTTTACAGTTGAAATGACGTAATGAAGCGATTATCAATCTAACCTGCAATGTGATCTTTTGAGCACTATGTGCAGGTATCCATTCAGGATTAATAAGTGATTAAGAATATTAGAGAAAAAACGAAAAATTTACAGTATTGATATAATGATCTTGTTGGTTTACATATAGATAAATAGTGTTTATCAATCAAGTTAGGTGGGGATTTTCTTCCCCACTTATCATGGTGAGCTTACACAAGTTCACACAAATGAAATCAGTGGCCTTTAAGACAGCTGTAATGTTACAGGGTAAATAAACAAAGTTCCGTTGCTTTGTCTTAAAGGATAGTAGATGGAAATTGCAGAAAAGGGATTAACAATCTCATCAGTGAATTTGACCTTGAAAACGTACAGTATCCGTAAGATACATTCGTTTCTGTCAGCGTATGTTTGATAACATAATCATTATACAGTATGCGATTCTCAGTGACGAGTACTTGTAACAGTACACGTCGATGTATGGTAATTGAGGTACATACTGCCCTTATTCAATTATCGTCAGCATAAACTGCATATTAAAACCAACGGATACTAAATAATCACTTTATCCAAGTGGATAAAATGCTGATTATTGGATCATATTCGTTTAGTATATGTCTATTCTTATACTGGTAATGTATATATCCATTCTGATAAAGGTGATAGTTATTGTTCAACCACAGTTGGAAAGTTTTACGCAGTGTTTCTGCTTTGAACAGGAACTCAAAACCAATTCCCCATTTTTACAGCTTTAAAGGAAAAAAGCATTTCCCTACTCTTGGAAATGTGACGAACGTAAGCTTTGTCTTAGAAAGTGTGCCTATCCATCCCAAAAGAAAGATACCGCTGCAATAGACTATATGTGACTGTTGCTGATCTACAGTGTCCATAAACTTTATGAACCGTCCGACACATGAACATCTGAAATGTATTAATTTTGCTTATAATGCCAGCAGGTCATTCTGTTTGCCAGCCTATTATCTTCTGTAATGAAATATAAATCTTACCTTTCCGTTGCTCAGCACACACTGATACATGTCGATCCTGCATTTTATTCCTCTCTCTCGATACCACTATTAGTTAATACAGGTTGGCAAATACAATCTTGTGTGCTGCATGTAGACACAATTCCAACACTGAAAATACCCATTTTGCCCCATGGGTTGTTATCTGTTATATTTCTGTATTAGGTGAATCTCTATGAAGTACAAGCAATTCCGTCCACGGCGCTATTACCAATATTACGGGAGACTACCAACTCTCCTCAGGAGAGAAAAGATTAATCATTATCTGAAATGAACACATCCGATTGGTATATTTATTCAGGGAATATCAGGAATATCACTCATGCATTTGAGTGTTTCTTTTCGTATTTGGTAGCCTTAGTATCGTATTTTTTGTCTGCTTGCGTCGCATCAACGAAGACGGTGAAATGGACATTTGAGGCAGCAAATTTACAATTCATTAATAACGTCCTTAAGAAGACAAACGCACACAGGTTATTAGTACAGTGACGTGATATGGGTTCTCGATCGTGTCGAGTATGACAACGGTAGAACATCGGCTGTCAAGAGACCGGAAGGGTCGAACTGATCTTATATCCTTCCGCAATCAAAAGAAACGCGATGTGTTGATGATGTATTTATTATAAACCCTAAGCATGGAATTATTTCATAAAAAGTAACGTTTTATTGATTATCCTTTTGCTTTAATGTCATCCATTTACTCACGACGTGTAGTCCGTACAGGCAACCGTTGTTAGATTGATCTGTATATTTTTTGTTTGACCTTTGTCTATAATTGAAGGTAGAGATTTGGCCTACCTGAACATACTCACACTTTTGTCATCTTTGTTAGTGATAAATAAGTTGTTTACTGATATTTGAGCTCAAAATATAGCCTTACTTACAAACTTAGAATGTTCTAGAAGCGAACTTGTGGTCCACATCATGGTCATTGTATTGTGTCTTAGGATTTATATAAGGTTTGCGGTAAACAAAATTATTCATTCCCGTTTTAACTTTAGTCTCTTGAATCATTTAATATTATGTTCTGATATAATTTGAGATGAATCATTTATTTAAATTGTTCATTGACATTTCGGAGAAAACAATAATTTGGGATCATTGTGAATTCATTCAAAGGCATTGTGGATTATATGATTGCTGTGCATACTGGTACATCAATCTATTCAAAATTATTTTTATATCAGCACATTCAATATTGAAATTAATTTGGAACACTATACTTTCGGAATTGTGATAGGACGTTGAGGATCATTTGAAATTTAACTCACAATACTGCACAGTAAGTTACTCTTAAATGTTCACTTGTTAACTTAGAGAAACAAATTGATTTATTGATTTGACTAAACTTGCTGGTTTCGCTTCTTTCTGTTGACAACCATAGATTGGTAACAGTATGAGATGCGCATTTGATGCAAGGTTTCATATCCCCCGATGGGAAAAACAGCCGTCGTTTGAGTGATACCGTAATTCTATGTATTATCCCCATTCAAACATGCATTCAAAGTGTTGCCGAAAAAAGTATCAACATATAATTTCCCAGGCGCATTGTCACTATCAGTAATAGCTTATTCGTTTACCTCGTATGTTGTGGGTTTTACGGCTCCAAATGTTCGCGTTTCGCCATTCTCCAGTCGGAAAGTGCGTCTCACATACAAGTATATTAGAAATCTAGAGTCTGTTGGGTATATATTATTTATAACTAGTTGTGCAATGTGTTTTTGACAAATGGACGTAAAACAAGACAATGGTGCTATGTAACATCTTTTTATAAACTACAATCATACCAGTTTGCTCTACTAGAGGTCATTGTTAATCAATAAACCTTTTTAATGAGAGTTAAATAAGTGGGGCAGAGTTTGTCCTTGTTTCTTTGGTAAGGCACCATTAACATCAGGTTTCTGGGGATGATACTCTACTTGTGAAGAAAAGGCTATAATTATTTTATTGATAGTGGTGTCCTATTTCCTTTAATGAAATTACTTGTCACAATTAGCAGTGAGTTTCTGAAAGAAAACCTCACACAAAATTTAAAAAAGAAACGTTTCCATATTTTTATATCGACATAATTTGGAGCTGTGAACATCAATGTAGAGTTTGTGTGCGGTGAACAAAACTGACACTGGTACTTATCAATATTCCACTGACTGGCAATGAGGACTGGATTTTGTTTAAAATTTGAGAAAATGAACATACGCTGTTTGCAAAGAAAAAAGTTTTATAATCAGTCATGATAACCTTGGAAAGTAGATCATAATTAAAGTTATGGAGATATCTATCTATCTATCTATCTATCTATCTATCTATCTATCTATCTATCTGTCTGAATGTCTGTCTGTCGATACCGCTTCGGTGGCCTGGTTAGAGCGTCCGCCTCGGTAGCGGGATGTCGTGGGTATAAACCCCGGCCGAGTCATACCGAAGACTTACAAAAATGGTACTAACAGCTGCCTTGCTAGGCGCTCAGCATAAGAGTTTAGTGTTAGGACTGGTCGGCCAGGTGTCAGGATAATGTAACTGGGTGGGACATCATGTTACATGTCTGCGGCATGATGCCCCAGTGATAAACATAACTATAAACTGCCACACTGCAGATATCGTAGCGATATGACTGAAAAATTGTTAAAGCTACGTTAAAAATCCTAATCACACATCACACTCTCTATGTATGTATCTATCCATCTATCTATCTATCTATCTATCTATCTATATATATATATATATATATATATATATATATATATATATATATATATATATATATATATATATATATCTTTCTACCTATCTATTTATCTATCTATCTGTCTATCTACCTACCTACCTACCTACCTACCTACCTATCTATCTATCTATTCAGTTGAAATGTTGTACCGTTGTCACAACAGACACACAATAAAATGATGTTTGGCCACATTAAGACTTTCAGTATAAGCTGTTATAGGATTGGCACCATTTTCTTCTGTCTGCTAGGTCTCACTATATAAGGCAGAGTGATTTCAGATTTTAATGACATTTTCGTTCATACACTCTAGATTTGTCATTCTGCAACCCTCCAAAAAGTTCGCAGACTATTCTATAAAATATAGCATTGTTACTATCATGATGAAACACACCCAGCTGCCTATTACGTTCAATTGAAATACGGCGTATAACAGTAGTGGTAACTTTGGGAATATCCCTTTCTTCTTTATTCATTGATACTGTTCCTCGCTTTTAACTGCACATTCCTTTTATGGCTTACTGTTCCGCCTTCTCTCTCTCTCTCTCTCTCTCTCTCTCTCTCTCTCTCTCTCTCTCTCTATATATATATATATATATATATATATATATATATATATATATATATATATATATATATATATATATATATATATATGTGTGTGTGTGTGTGTGTGTGTGTGTGTGTGTGTTTATGTCAAGGTCGTTGTCTCAGACATCATACGCTACTCTTAATTTATAGTTCACAACCTTAACAGACAAGAGTAGGAATGATCTATATCTGAAGTATCCAGTTCACCAAACATTTTATTGAATCAGTGCTTAGTTTTCATAGAATTAACGATTTTCTTCTCTGTCACCACACATCTTGCCTAGGGAAGTGCCTTCTCACGTCCTACCTGAAAAACATCCGAAAACTGTAGTAGTTCTAACAGTAGCACCTACTTGGTTATACCTCTCCCACCAATTCTGTGATGAAGGTTTCCATTACCAGTAGCCCATAAGAATTGTATGACAAATTCAATAGCTAGATCCAATTGACATAGCTATAAAAAATTTAAAAGTAGACATGCTACTTCTTTTGGCAAGTTTTTCTTACGTACAATGACTGACGAGCAAGTTTGATAACGCATGGATTCAAATTCTTTAAATAACTATTTTTTTTCCAAAAATCTTTGAAATCGGAAAAGCTTTAACTTAGATTTAAAAAGTAACGTATCTGCTTGAAAAGGCAAGGCGGAGTCTGCCTATATTTATGCTGTACAAGGCTGACTGTATGTGATGAGAGATAGCGGGACTTCAAGTTCTAATGTTGCAGAAATCAATACAATTAGTTTTGGTCTTGTTTGTTGTATTCATGATGTCAGACGTTGGAAGCCTCGGGTTAAACGCCCTCTACTGCAAACGAAACAGTTATTTAACTAAATGGGACCAATATGAAAACCAAAAAGGACACACACCCCCAACAACAACAACAACAACAACAAACCACATTAAAAAGGACAAAAAGCGGTGACTCCTTTCACAATTTTACATCAAATGTTATAAAATAATATAAAATTAGATGTCGACATATTTGCACATCTGAAAATCACCAGAATAAGCCCAACAGTTTTTCAAAAGGCAAACTTGTTGATTTTCACTACACAGGAAATGTAATTATAACCAGAAATTATTGCCTTTTTGTTCTGATCGAATGAAACAGGAAATTGTTATAACGTGAACAGTAGTACCATGATGCCTATATTATTCCAGCAGTTCATTTATCTATGAAAGAAATGTAATGTCGAGGGGCGACATCATTGTGAATCGGCTCCAATTTAGATAGTATCTGATACCAGACAAAGCGCATCCATATATTCAGGATATCTCCATCCTCTTTGGATTTACTTCTACAACCTCCATCAACCTCTACAACATTGTGAATATACCATGTATTCTGGACATGTCCCTCCTCTTTGGATCTGCCTCTACAACCTCCATCTTCCTCTACAACATCGTGAATATACCATGTATTCCGGACATGTCCCTCCTCTTTGGATCTACTTCTACAACCTCCATCTACCTCTACAACTTTGCGACTATACTGTGCTGTCTCTGCTACATAAAGGAAATGTTGCCAAGATATTGCATGAATTTTAAGCATCAGTTAACTTGGAAGGAAATAATCGAGTCATTGTTAATATGGTCCACGCCCATCACTGTAAGTATGCTAATGTTCTATAGGGTTGGAGACCTGCATTTATTTAGATTTGTGGCTTTAGAGTTTGGTACTTTGTAAAATTTAAATTTCCACTATTTTCAACTTCAAAATGTTCCTCCTAAAATAAACGCCATGTATCCTCTCCAGCAATAAATTAGTTAAATATGATGATGATGATGGTGGTGATAGAGTAACATGATAATGCTGCTGTTGTTGTTGTTGTTGTTGTAGTTATTGCTGCTGCTGTTCCTGCTGTTCCTGCTGCTGCTGCTGCTGCTGATGATGATGATGAATATATAGATAGTGTACATATTTATAACAATCTTTAATGATCATGTGTAACTAACTTTAATATTTATATTTATCAGTGTAGATGAAGGTCGCTAATTGATGTATTATCATAAAAACAAAGTTAATAGAATTCAGATGTCCGAAATATTTTGCGTATGGATCCAGAATAGGTACAAACTTTTATTGGCGCAGTACATTAAATTCCTGCAGGAACAGAACTTCCGTACGGCAGGGTATACGGTAGAAAAGGTTTTACCCAATGAGAGAACTTACGCCTATTCAATTTGATCTGCGTTCGTATAACGGATACAACTTTTCTCGGTTCGAACTTTTGGGCTTAATTCTGCTTCCAAATTATGAACTGCTAAATTGCTAAGTAATCTGTATTTATAACGGTCTTTTTTACTACGTTTGATAGAATATAGACGGTTATTTAATCAACTACCGCAACCAGATAAACAATAGAGGCCCTTTAAAACTTATGGTGTGGCAAGAAAAGTGCCCATTAACAAATTATGATCACACCTCGTTCATAATCGGTACTTTAGAATAACAGGTTGCTGGTTCATTGCAATTAAAGGATGAAAATATAAATGTTCACACTGTGAGCGTTCTGGTGCAGCTTGAAGCAAATCTCGCTCGTGTTTATTTTCAATTTTGATTGTTGTGAAAATGGCTGAGAAATCGCCTGTAAGAAGAAAAAAAAATGTCTCTTTAAACATAAAGCTACAAATATTATTACGAGAAATAGATAGATAGATCAGCTAGCCAATTTACTTTAATCCTGCCAGAACATAGCCCGTAATGGGATGTTCTGATCTTTCTCTGGCGCCAGAAATGGCAGCAGAGTCAAAAGACCCTCTTAAATATTTATGCATCTGTGTTGATCTATATATTCGATTTTTACGTGTACGTCAGCAGTAGAAACAGCTGAGTAAATATCTGTCCGGATTATTCTTTCAACACTGTCGAGAAACTGATAGTATTTATAAGATTGCACTAAATGCCCTGTCAGCGGACACATATTGCACGAAATGCCCTCGCAGTGTACTAAAATTGTACGAAATGCCCTCGCAGCTGAGTAAGATCGTAAGAAATGCCATCACAGCTGACAGTAATTTCGGCTTGGTAAAAGCTTTAAAAGTTACACAGTGCATGAGCTCCTCAGGCAAACAAATCACAATAATGTGAACGTGTATAACATTTATATTATGAATTTAACAATATTATACTGAATTACTGTATAGAGATATGTTGATGTAGAAAACATGTATACACGGCTTAAAAGCATATTTTCCATTATGGTTTTACGTTGCTGTAAAAAAAATCAGAATCTATTTCAACCCTAAAGTTCTCAATTAATAATTCACTCGAATATATCATGCAAATATCATGAAAAAATAATTAGGCACCCGGTTTGTATGCACAGAATACTCCATCATATGGTTATATATGACATTAGGAAACAGAGAAAACTTGCAAGAGCATTCTCGAACTAAAGGCTAAATTTGTATCTGTGTTATAAGAAATGTTGCAATTTGTAATAAAACTAGACTTAAGTAGACAGTCATCAAATTATAATAATATCTTATCCTTCTCTTATTTTCGGAATATTTCCATTTTAAATAATTACAACTAGCATAGATACGATCATGGCAATACATGCAATTCACAAAAGAATAACAACAAAAACAACAACAACAACAAGATGGCATCCGATGATTCATCTTGGATGAATGATGACACTTTCGTAACCAGTCAATCATAAAAAAATTGTTATAAAATATATTTACAACGCACATAACCTTGATAATCTGACGTTCGAGCTTTCAATTCACTATTTTATTGTGACAATATGCCAAGCGCAACCAATTTAGACAACTTCCATATCCCAGAACTGGAGAATAAAATTACTAGATTTCAGCTTGCCGCGTTTCGTATCAATATAATTATTTCAATCTGAGTGAAGTTGAATAGAGCTTGATTTAATAAATAAGGAATTGATAGGGAAATAATATATCATAGCTGACAGTAAGCATGAAACGATTTCCAGACAAAAAATTAAGTGTAGTTTAAGAAACAATTTAATAGCAAATGCGTTGTTCATTTTACGGCTTACACAACTAAATAGACCTTGGTGCGTAATTATTGTGCAATAAACGATTTCACATTCCTTAAGAGTGCATTATAAATATTTCTGAGTTTGGCGTAGATTGACGTGAAATAAGTACCTGTGTGATGTACCATTCATGACGTAAAGATATGTACTGACGCAATATTCCTCTTTTATCCTTTAACTCCATATGTATACACCTGCCTCATATAAAAACTAATAATAATAAAAATACACAAACGAGGTCAAAAGGGTCGTATTAAACAAGCATAATAATATTATTCGTTTGACTTCATCATCATCTTTATTTCCTTCCATGGAAGATTACATGATATAAGAATAAATCATCTGAATACAATCAATAAATATAAAAAAAAAAAAAAAAAAAAAAAAAAAATTCTATATTGGAATACAAATTCTTACACAATATCAATCAACAAAGTGTTCGTCAACTCATAAGTTGCAAGTTTCAGTACCTTATTTACAGAAGATAGCTGCACACTGCATGACAAAGTATGCTGCATACAGGACGAATAGCTTGGAGTTTTCTTTGTCGATTACTCCTGATGGTAACCTTTTACCTAAAAGATATTGTAGTTGCAGCCCATCTTCTGCATTAAATAACGTAATGTGCAGGCTCAGGGGAAATTTATCAGTAAGGAAATCCCAGAAAGAATTTCGAAAGTTCGACATATAAGGACAACTAACACAACAATGAAGTATCAAGTCTGTATAAACATTCCCACATCTAATACACATATCAAGCTGTGTTTGTGGAACAGCAGCCCATAGTTTAGCTACATATGTAAATACCTTAGTGTGTTGTCTAGTTTTAGCCCACTGCCACACTGAGGCAGGTCGTAAGTATTCGTGTATCGAAGAGAATCTATCAAAATCTGCTTGATTAGACATACGAACTCTCCAGAGGCTATTTTCAAGACCAACAATTTTTGACCTTACAATTTCTTTCCAATTATGTTTATCTGGAATTTCAGAATAATGTAAATAATCAGTTAGATACCCGAGCAAGTCAAACTTCTTTGAGGTATAATATAAATTTGAAATTAACCCGCAGCTTGACATGCATCCGCTCAGAATGAAGTGAAATAACGCAACGTTAAACACACGTTTAGTATGTACATTGTTAGGCATCAAACACAATCTGTGTAAAAACATCAATTTTCTTCTATCAATTTCGGACTGCGCTGATGTCCATCCTAGCATTCCCAGGGCAATGTCTGATCTTGTATGTATTGGAAAACCTTGTAAATGTTTGGCAAAATACCTCAGAGTTTTATCCAATAAAGCGAGGTCACTTTTTGAAATGTTACACCATAATTCACTTCCATAAAACATTGAAGGGAAAATTACCTTTTTAATTACATTTGCAGCAACCAAAGGATTTAAACCATTCGGTTTAATGCCAATACCAAACAGACCGTGAAAAGATTTTTTCCCTTTCTTGCATGCATCGAGTATTGCGTCATGCGACGTCAGCTTTGAGTTAATCCGGTGACCCAGGTGTGTTGCCGAATCGGTGACCGGCAAATATGACGGGCCAAGATACCATTTCATATTGATAAAATTCTTGTATTGGGGTCCGAAAATGATAATGTATGACTTTGTAACACTAAGCTCGAATCGCCACTTATTACTGTAGTCGTATGCTATATCTAACAGCTTTTGTAGATTGCTAGGATATATAGCCAAAAGTGAAATATCATCAGCTAGGGTTGGATTTCCCACAGCTAAGGATCCAATCTTTGCTCCAAATCCACTATTTTCTAACTGTAGCAGCAAGTCATTTATAAATATTGTGTACATCAAGGTTGACAAAACACCCCCTTGTCTCACTCCTTGGCCAATTGAGAACCAATCTGAAAATTGCCCATTTACAAGAACTTTACTCTGTAAATTTGTATACATGTTAAAAAATATCAAAAGGGATTTACCCGTAATTCCCAACGTGAATAATTTAAAAAGCAGTCCTTCGTGCCACACGGTATCAAATGCCTTTTTTGTATCAAGAAAAGCAGCAAAAACCCGTGAACCCATGTTTACATTATATTGTACTGATTGCAACAGCACAAAACTCGCTGTTGTGCAGCCTAAACCTTTTTGGTAACCATGTTGTTGTGAACTGGGTATACTAGAATTAGTATCTTTGAGCCAAGTTACCAAACGTTCATGAATAATTTTCTCAAAGGTTTTGTAGATAACAGGCAGTAAAGTAACAGGCCTGTAACTTTCGAGGGAGTTCTTTGATTTTCTGTTACCTTTGTACAGTGGTATTACTAACCCTTTTTTGCAATCTACAGGTATGTAAGATTGATCAATCATCCGAGTAAATAAAATTGTCATACACTCGATGAGGTAGTCGCTGCCATAGATCAAATGTTCATTGCAAATTTGATCATGGCCCGATGCTTTTGATTTCTTTAGACCTTTAATGATTTCTCTTACTTCATTTAAACTGATACTGGTCTGTAAGGCCTCGATATGGCTTACTTCGTCCTGTAGACCCCGATTTAATTCTCTCTCTATAAATTCATAAAAGTTTCCGTCAAAACTATGGTTTAAATTCGGCGTGTGAATGTCCTCATAGTATCTAGCAAAGCCATTTGCGATGGAATCATCATCACGGACACAAACTCCATCAGTTGATAGTTCCTGACAAAAATTTGTATTGTTCCCTCTCTTAATGTTGATCATTTTCCAAAAGTGTCTTACATCGCATTCATGTGCTTTTTCAATTTCTTCATACACCTCCCCCATATATTTTTCCACAGCCAGTTTTTGAACGTTTCTAAAGTCTCTCTTCTTATCTTTATATTCTCTGTAAGAATTAAATTGACTACCCCTCGGTCTTCCCTCATTTATCCAAGTATACCTAGCATGTCTTTGAAGTTTATGTGCTTCTTTGAGTTCATTTGACCAGTATGGTTTGGCATGATAATTGAATTTAGACTTTGGAAGCGCGATGTCGCTTGACTGCTGTATTGCATTAACAATGTGCTGGTAAAAGCTATCAACATTGTCCGAAATAGTATCTATATCTAAAGTTTTCAGGCGAAGGTCCAGCTCAGATTGATAGTTTTTCAAGATATCAGCGTTTAATTTATTCCAGGCTATGTTGTTTCTCTTCATAGACTGTCTGAAGTCTCTCCCACAGGTCACTGTACGAAGGGAAGTAAGGATAGGGAGGTGGTCAGATATCGCGTGCTCTTCGTGATCTGAAACAATGTGCACAAATATAAATAAGTACCTGTGTGATGTACCATTCATGACGTAAAGATATGTACTGACGCAATATTCCTCTTTTATCCTTTAACTCCATATGTATACACCTGCCTCATATAAAAACTAATAATAATAAAAATACACAAACGAGGTCAAAAGGGTCGTATTAAACAAGCATAATAATATTATTCGTTTGACTTGAAGATTCAATGGCAGTTCTTAGCAAAGGAAGTTTGTGCACCCAACCTCAATTTTATGCTAGTATTTTTCACGACAGAAGGTCATTTTGACACCCAGTGATGCTTACAGTACTAACACAAACCCTTTCCCTAGGTGATAATTCTGAGAAACATTGTGAACATAACAGCTTCATTCAATTCAAAATATTTGCCATCCAGGCAGTTTTTTATATAGATATTTTACTTGCCTTGAATCCACATTTCTACATCTGTGGTGGCTAGCTTTTCTTCCTAGCTGACTATTGGTATTTCACTGTCTACATACTGTAAAGTAACTATAGGAGGCGCACATGTATGCATCCATTTCAAAAACAATGCAAGCCCGAATAACCTAATTTACAAATATATCCATATCTTTAATTATTGTAAAATACTACATGAAAAAGTCACACCATAGCCTTAAGTTAAGATATCTGACAGGGGACAATTCACGAAAATATATTTTGCCACCCTGGTTTACACTACTCGTGGCTGCTGGTATGGTCGTACAGTTAGATCACAAAGTTCTCCAGTGGTTTCAACATTTCGTCTATGGACTCGGGTATAATACCCAAATCACTGAATGCAGGTGTGACCTCGTGTAGGCTTTCCGTGTGTCCCATGCAGTTTTCTTCCCTCTTCATCCAATACTGGCAAATCACCATACCGATCAGAACCAAATGTTCCGGACATTTCGATGCGCAGCTAGAAACAGAAAGTTCTTCCCGGTTCGAAAAGCAAGTCGCAGCTCAAGGACGTTGAGGCGCTTCGTCCATTTCAAATGTGCGCATTAAGACCTTATTATGTCATTGTTTCATAACATCTTCCACGTGAAGAAGGTATCGTTTATTGGCTTCTCATGACTACAAGGGTGAAGGACCTGATACATCTCGGAGTAGAGTACATATCACACTAAAGACGTCTGTACAGGTGGCTTGTGTGTTATTGTCCATGGCTGCTACACTGATCGCAAGGAAGGAGAACAGCTCAGTATTGTTGATCCAACACATCCTATACCTGGTTTACAAGTGCGGTTAGGTTGGAGTATGCTGACGACAGCCACCCGATCAAGGGAAATGCCTTTAGCAGTAGGATTGGGGGCACTATCTTTTGCTGGAAACAGATTTTCCATGTCACCTACCAGATCAGATTTTTTCCAATGCCCAGCTTGCCAGTCAAATTTGTTTTCAGGAAATACCAAACTGGTAAGCCTGGTCATAAATTGAACGTAAATTCCGGTAAACATCATGAAAACATTTATCAGGAAGACAATATAATTTCCCAGGGAAAAACCAAGTTCTCGAACAAAAATCCAAGGAAACGTGTTGCTTATAAATGTTCATTATCTTAAAGTATAATCTGCAATCGTGGACAAAAGTTAAATTCACAATACAGATATACATAACCCTGCGACTTATCTTGGATTGTAGGTCGACTGCAGAGGGTAGGTTGCTCCTTTTGGTGGAATCATAAATGGATTGTATATGGTTGACAAGGGCCTCTTTGATATATGTGTCACAATCTATGGTGTGTAGTGTTTCTGATAGATATATCGGCAATGTCTCCTCTGTCCAGGACGAAGAGGTCACCGCTTTCATCACCAAGTGTATTAACCATTGATTATGTGACACCCATTAGTTATTTTACATATAGCGCAGAAGCCGTCTCTGGGTTCTTTGTCAGACCCAGAGCTCCGCCATCGCCATTTTCCTATCGCATTGTTGGTTTCTTGGGCCTGTGCTTTGGATATTACGGAGAAGGCACGTGCCGTGTTCTTTACAGTAATGTAACTTTTGAGAAAGTCTGCAAATACATCAGAACGTTTGAATTCCAGTGTAACCATCTCACGTAGATACACTGGAATCCACCCAGAATAATTGATGTGGTCCAAGGCGAAGACCACTGGAACGATTTAGATTATAAATTCTGTATAAAATCAAGAAATTTGCCTATCATTATGCATTAAAATTGATCAACACGTCATATTCCAGCCTGAGAATAATGGAACAGTACTAGAACTGGGAACATGGTACAGCTCTGCCAGTGTACTAGTCTTCCAGAGATATCATGATCAGCCCTGGAAAAGGCAGCGGAATATCTAACCTTGTATTAGATCAGCCTTGGAAAAGGCAGCGGAATATGCAGACTTGTTTTAGATCAGCCTTGAAATTGCAGCGGAATATGTAGTCTTGCTTTAGATCAGCCTTAGAAAAGTCAGCGGAATATCTAACCTTGTATTAAATCAGTCATGGAAAAGGCAGCGGAATATGTAGCCTTGGTTTAGATCAGCCTTGGAAAAGTCAGCAGAATATCTAATCTTGTTTTAGATCAGCCTTGGAAAAAGGCAGCGGAATATGTAGCCTTGTTTTAGATCAGCCTTGGAAAAGTCAGGGGAATATGCAGCCTTGTTTTAGATCAGCCTTGGAATTTCAGCGGAATATGTAGTCTTGCTTTAGATCAGCCTTAGAAAAGTCAGCGGAATATCTAACCTTGTATTAAATCATTCTTGGAAAAGGCAGCGGAATATGTAGCCTTGGTTTAGATCAGCCTTGGAAAAGTCAGCAGAATATCTAACCTTGTTTTAGATCAGCCTTGGAAAAGGCAGCGGAATATGTAGCCTTGTTTTAGATCAGCCTTGGAAAAGTCAGCGGAATATCTAATCTTGTATTAAATCAGCCTTGGAAAAGGCAGCGGAATATGTAGCCTTGTTTTAGATCAGCCTTGGAAAAGTCAGCGGAATATCTAACCTTGTATTAAATCAGCCTTGGAAAAGGCAGCGGAATATGTAGCCTTGTATTAAATCAGCCTTGGAAAAGGCAGCGGAATATGTAGCCTTGTTTTAGATCAGCCTTGGAAAAGTCACGGAATATCTAACCTTGTATTAAATCAGCCTTGGAAAAGGCAGCGGAATATCTAACCTTGTATTAAATCACCCTTGGAAAAGTCAGCGGAATATGTAGCCTTGTTTTAGATCAGCCTTGGAAAAGGCAGCGGAATATCTAACCTTGTATTAAATCAGCCTTGGAAAAGGCAGCGGAAAATATAGCCTTGTTTTATATCAGCCTTGGAAAAAGCAGTGGAAAATATAGCCTTGTTTTATATCAGCCTTGGAAAAGGCAGCGGAATATGTAGCCTTGTTTTATATCAGCCTTGGAAAAGGCAGCGGAATATGTAGCCTAGTTTTAGATCAGCCTTGGAAAAGGCAGCGGAATATCTAACCTTGTATTAAATCAGCCTTGGAAAAGGCAGCGGAATATGTAGCCTTGTTTTAGATCAGCCTTGGAAAAGGCAGTGGAAAATGTAGCCTTGTTTTATATCAGCCTTGGAAAAGACAGCGGAAAATGTAGCCTTGTTTTATATCAGCCTTGGAAAAGGCAGCGGAAAATGTAGCCTTGCTTTATATCAGCCTTGGAAAAGTCAGCGGAATATGTAGCTTTTATCATATCAAGTTATATCATGATGAAAAATTGATATATTTGACACAAGGTGACAGATCGACCTGGAAAATGCTGTTTTAAACTTGATTTGTATGAAATGTAGCCTTTACCACCAGATGTACAATGATCAGTATATGATAAAAAAATATCGCATTATATCATGCAGTATGCATTAGAAAAACTGAATTTGAAATCTTAAACTAGTCCATGACTAGGTCAGGAATGCAAGGTATAATAAACAATACATGTTTTCTTTTCATGTAGGTATAAAATAAATTGAAAACTGCGAGAACATCAAAATTGCGAAGGTTCCAACTGTACCTATTAAAGGAATGCAAGCCTACAGAACGAATTGCATGAGCTGTGAAACACCCACTGTGTTGCTTGACTACAGTCCTATTATTATAACTAATACAATCTAAATTATGATAGCTTTTGCCTCGTTTTCAGTATTATTATTGGCAATCATTGTTAGTAATACTATACCATTGCTTATAATTAGCAAATCATTAATGGCTGTGTATTTTACAGGATACGGTCTGCAATGAAATGTAAAAAAAAAATTTTTTTCATTTGGATCAACGCTTGGTAGATAGCGATGGTTACTTCTTTATTCGATTCTTGCAAACGAAAACATTATTCATTTACTCAAACCTATCATCTTTTTGCTTCTTTAGCTTCCTAACAGCTCATGTACTTGTACACAAATTAAATTGTCACACGATGCTACACATACAATTTACTGGACGGAAAGAGTTTGAGAGAGAGCGAGTGTGTGTGTGTGTGTGTGTGTGTGTGTGTGTGTGTGTGTGTGTGTAATTTGGATTTTTAATGTAACTTTAACAATTATTCAGTCATATCGCTACGATGTCTCTAGTGTGGCAGTTTATAGTGATGTCTAGCGCTGGGTCAACATGCCGTAGACATATAATATGATGCCCCACCCAGTCACGTTATCCTGACAAAAGGCTGACGAGTCCTGACACTAACCTCTTAATGCTGAGCGCTTATCGAAGCAGCTGTAAGAATCATTTTTACAAGTCTTTGATATGACTCAGCCGGATTTCGAACCCGCGACTTCCCACAACCGAGGCGGACGCTCTAACCACTAGGCCACACTAGTGGTCAGTTTGAGAAAGAAGGCGATATCCTGCATGGAGTAGCATAATAACAAACCATTCTTTATCTGAAACACTTATAAAAAAAAGTAAAAAGTAGGTGTTATAATTCCTTTATGGCCACGAGATCTATTGTTTGATGAATTTTATGTTTTTGTCTTAATTTACAATCAAAATACCGATTAAAAAATTGTCTGATACACAACACTGAAATGAAATACAGAGATAACACTGACAGATCATGCGGCCATACCAATGAAAGATCATATAAACATAACACTGACATATAATACAGAGATAACACTGACAGATCATGCGGCCATACCAATGAAAGATCATATAAACATAACACTGACATATTATACAGACATACACAGAAATAAAAATGACATATAATACAGATATAACACCACCATCATATAATATAGCATCATATAATATAGAAAAACACTTATAGATCCGACAGACATAGCCCTGACGGATCATTTATAACAATGTCATACAATACAGATATAACACTGACATATCATATCGACTTTACACAGTAATATAATACAGATATGGTACATACATACATATATATATATATATATATATATATATATATATATATATATATATATATATATATATATATATATATATATATATATATATATATATATATATATATATATATATATATATATATGACATATATAGCACTGACAGATCATACATACGTAACACAGACAAAACTAGCATGTAATATGGACATAGCAATGACATATAATGCAGACATAACACTGACAGATCATAAAGACATACCAATGACAGATAATACAGACATAATACTGACAGATCATACTGACATAACACTGATATATAACATAGACACAGTACTTACATATAAATTATTTCAGAACACTTTGTACCCGATATTATTTCTCATTTTAGAACTCTATAGTGAAACCAACAAGCCTTTACAATGATATGTAAAGTGGAGAACATTTGTTTTTGAAATCCTAGCCAGTGAAGGTTAGAGCCATTGAAAAACAGATGAATTGCTCTATCTGCCAAAAATATGATTTTTCTGAGGCAAAGGTTTCTTTAACGAAACAAGAAATAAAAGCTATTTTGGTCCAATATTACAAATGTAATTGGAGAACAGAGACGAAGAAGGAGAAGAAAGAGAGAGAGAGACAAACACAATTGCATTTGCATAAAAAGGAGAGAGAAAGAGAAAGAAAACATTGCCTAATGCACATAAAAATGCAAACAGAAAAGGTAAAAAGACAAATTCCGATACATAGAGAAAGAGAAAAGGAAGAAAGTAATTTCAGTTTCGATTAAAAGAATTACAGCTGGCAAGTGAAGTGCACGTCCCCACTTTACATACAAATTCAGGTTTTCATGTTACTAAAAATATTAGGTTACCCCTTTTAAAGAAAAAGATGTGGATAAATATTTCCACATTTTGAAACTAAAATTGTTGAAAATTTGAAACTACCAAATCAGCACTGGACTCTATTGTTAAAAAGTGCAGTTTTGGTATGACTTCTGACATGTACACTTCCGTATGAGAACAGCAAAGTGCCGATTATGATCTGGTTAAGGAATTTATATTGAAGGTTTATGAGTTGGCACCTGGGGCTTATTTACAAAAGTTTAAGAACTATAAAAAAAGAAACTGGATAAACCATGCCGAAGTTGCAAGAGAAAAACAATAATTATTTGATGGCTGAGGCTTAGCCAAGAAAGCTGGTCAATGTAAGACAATTCTTATTAATGGAAGAGTTAAAGAACTGCGTCCACAGTGACGTTACAACTTAACTTCATGAGCATAAGGAAGTAACTTTAGAAAACGCTGCTCGTACAGCTGACGAGTATTCCTTACCTAATAGAGTGTCTTTTGTCAGTAAGTCTTTCACTCGACAGTCTTTATTTTGCTATTAAGTCTTCCACTCAGTAGTCTTCTGGCAAAAAGATATTTCTGTCTAACACGGACAATTCCAAATCTCAAACTGGCACAGCATTTAGAAATCAAGCTCCTGATAAGATTGATCAAAAATCCCTATCTTTTCCTACGTACACCAGTTGCAAGAAGAAAGGTCACGTTTTTTCTGATTGCTACAAATTGACAAATAAACATAATAATCAAGACAGACATATTCCAAATGTTCTTATATGCTCTCAAACCCCAGTCTGATTTTATTGTGGAGATTTATGAACCATTCTTGTCAAACGGTTACATATCATACATTAGTTACTCAGCCAATTGTTACGTGTTTAGGCTAGAAAAACAGTAACACAAGAGAAAGAGTGAAAACAGCAAGCTTTCAAAAATTTAAAAAATTATTCATTTCCCTGGAATTATTTTTATAAATATGAATAAATAAGAACTGACGGTTTTAAGAATCAAATCCAAAAATAATCTAAGAACAAAATTTAAGAAGTCCTAATAACAAAATGTTCTACTGATTTAACGTTCGAATCCCGACGAAGAATCCAATATGGAATAATATGACGTCTGCTGCAATCTGTAGTGTTGAAGTCTACAGTTCCTTGTAGAAACAATAACTATCACTCCGGTTTCTGATAGCTGAATAAAAGTTTATTTAAACAACTGTCCTTGTTCAATAATTTTATATGAGTTCACGCATTTTCCAGAAAAATAACGGAATTAATCCTTTTGAATGCACATAATTTGAAATAACTCTAAACAGCACAACATACAACTTCTAGAGTAAGAAAAGGCCCTGCTGCAACGGACAATAATTCTCCAAAACAGAGGTAATATGGTCTTGTAGAACGTAAACAAGTGGTCACGTGATCATCTTCTGGAAGTTTATAGAAGCTAAATAATTGATAAAGATCACGTCTACCTAGTGTGACCCTGACGAAAACCAATCATTTTACTCTAAGAAATAAAAAATTAAAAAAATGTTTACATCTTAAACCCGAAGTCCCATCATGACCTCGACAAGAACCACTCATTCTAAAATAGAATAGAACTTGTTTACGTGGATGCTAAAAATTTTGAAACAAGGTCAGGATTTAGGTCAGCACTTAGTGTTTATAAACTAACAGTCAATGTCAAATTATTTTCTGAAAAAAGTATCATCTCTAGTGAATAAATTTACATTACAATATCATGTAATGAAAAATATATAAAAATAAAACTGACAAACAATTAAATTGAAATAAATATATATTAAATCAGATGTAATTAAATCAAATGTACGTAACACTTCACAAACCTGTTCAATCAGATAAAGGGTAAACTTTTATGTCAGAAATTTTCCAGCAAGTTATGCATGAATTTTGCTTCCAACAATTCAAGTCGTCTCCCTATCACCAGAAAATCAAGGCCTTTAGACAAATTTGATTAAGCGTTGAAAACGTATCATTCGGTCATTTTGTTCGGTACAGGATAAGATTGGGACAAAGAATTCATTTACTCTTTACATTTCAAAAATCTTTAGGATTTTGTTCCTTTGAATTAGCTTTTTGCCACACTGGCCTCCGTGTTGAAGTTGTTAAAAGAAAAACTTCTTTTAAATGAAGATGCAGAAATTAATCTTCTTGATTTGTTTCTAATTTTAAATACATGTTGCTAAAGTTTTCTGAGTTTTCAAGATCTAATTTTCATATTACTCACTCAAAAATGAAATTAATGTATGACACATATACAAAGGAAAGGAGATTTCAGCCGGGTCATATAGATCTGGAACCATTAATGATACTTTCCACATATGCATAGACTATAGAAAAGTGAGCAATATAACCAAAACAGATTCATTGCATTGCCAAGAATTAATGACTGTATTTAAAAATTGAAATGCAAATTATGTCACCAAATTTACCTCCCGAAAGGATTCTGGCAAATTCCACTGACGAAAGGGCTAATGAAATTCCATCATCTACAAAGACACCTGTAAAAATCACTTATAGACAATTCAGAAATTTATTTCAGAGACGCAATGATACGAATTTGATAACTGAGTTTAGTCGTACATGTTTTAAATTTCTAGGACATATCGTGGGACAAGGAAAAGTTAAATCTATAGATACTAAGGTATAGGCTATCTCTGAATTATCAGCATATATCAGTAAAATGTAACTAATGCAAGTTTTGGATACGGCTGGATTCTATCGTAAATTGTTTTCCAATTTTTATATAACTGATGAATCCTGAAAAATTTGTTCAATAAGAAAACTAAGTTGCATTATTCTGAAAAGTGTCAAGAGGTTTTAGATAAGTTAAAGGCCTTAATTTAGAGTACAGCATTTCTTTCAGCTTCAAATTTCAGGAAATCATTTGAAACGTAGATTTAATTTGGGTTTTCACTCAAATTCAGTCAGACCTTTAATCATTAGGATGCGTGTCTATAATTGTAGGATTATTTGGGATTTAATTTGTCCTTTTTTACATTTTCGCTTTGTATTCTTGCGAAATAAATTATTTGTTGAATTTTACAAACCTTGTTGCTTCTAACTCTTTTCCTGTGATTTTCTAACGGCGTTGGAGTCGTAACATAACATTCACATATAATACCGACATATCACTGACATATAATAGTAACATAACACTAACAGATCACAGAGACATAGCACTGACATATAATAGTGACATAACACTAACAGATCACTGAGACATAGCACTGACATATAATAGTAACATAACACTAACATATCACAGAGACATAGCACTGACATATAATAGTGACATAACACTAACAGATTACTGAGACATAGCACTGACATATAATAGTGACATAACACTAACAGATTACTGAGACATAGCACTGACATATAATAGTGACATAACACTAACAGATTACTGAGACATAGCACTGACATATAATAGTGACATAACACTAACAGATTACTGAGACATAGCACTGACATATAATAGTGACATAACACTAACAGATTACTGAGACATAGCACTGACATATAATAGTGACATAACACTAACAGATTACTGAGACATAGCACTGACATATAATAGTGACATAACACTAACAGATTACTGAGACATAGCACTGACATATAATAGTGACATAACACTAACAGATTACTGAGACATAGCACTGACATATAATAGTAACATAACACTAACAGATTACTGAGACATAGCACTGACATATAATAGTAACATAACACTAACAGATTACTGAGACATAGCACTGACATATAATAGTAACATAACACTAACAGATCACAGAGACATAGCACTGACATATAATAGTGACATAACACTAACAGATCACAGAGACATAGCACTGACATATAATATAAACATAACACTGACAGATCACAGAGACATATCACTGACATATAATAGTGACATAGCACTGACAGATTATAGAGAAATGCTGCTGACAGATCATACAGTATGTATATGTTACTGCATCTGTATGGGAAAATATTAATGAGTTTTTTTTAATGGAAATAATGCACGACTTTGGGAGTGCAGTATATCCATCAGACAAAACGAGTTCATATTTTCCCATATAAATGCAGTAACCTTTTTATTATATGCTGATTTTTTATTCTACCTATTGCTTAATTATATTAACAAAATACACTACAAGAAACAAAGTAACTTAATGTATGCCGTATTCCAAACTAAATAAACAAGCGCAGATTCATCATTACACAACAACAAAATTATTTCCGCGCACATAACTCCGCCCAGATAAATTTGAACTTAGTCGCGCGCTCGACATAACTTTCAAAAGAAAATAACGTTTCTAGTTAAAATTGAAATTTGGAGTCATATTGTGAATGAATGCGCATAGCAACAACTTTCCCATGTGATCTGGGATGAATAAAGTTTGGTATTTTTTTCGATTCTACGAAATGTCGTGATTATGGACTGGATTTATATGTAACAATTCCACATGAAAAACATCGGATTGAAGTAGCGAGGGAGAAGCGTGTTGATATCTGCAAATGTGTTTCTGTTTCTGTCATTGAATGTTTCAAATCATAATGTGGGAAACATATGAAGTCTTTCAATTGCAATTATTAAGAAGACGCTATGGAACTTAATGCTTATTTCATTTTGAATGCAGTAAGAGTGATATAATTACAATTATATTCGAAATTACAGCACAATTTCGAAATGTGCAATCAAGACTGAGAACCGATGACATGGTTCATGTAATTCGGATTTGCAGAACTAAGAAAATACATTTTGAGGAAATTCAGGATGTAAAACTGTAAGTATATTTTTGCCATTCTTATTACCAGCTAAAGAAGACAGTATATGACTTGTCACTTGTATGTTATTTGTATGGACCCTTTATTGCGTCTGTTATATAGCTAGCCTAAATACGAAACATTGTATCAACAAAGTTAATGCGGAATGTGCCAAAGCAGCTGGTATGTGGCAGTCCACGAAACATCTGCTTTAGTTCATTCAGAAACAAATTTAAACAACCACAACGTAAAGCGCCTACTACGCGAGTGTACATTATATGTTTACGAATCAAAAGTGCTGGCGTCTGCGTCCATTGTTTGTTTACAATAGAAAGCAGTTCCTTTATGCACGTGAATGCAATATGTGTATTTGCACGCGAGTTCAGTATCGGGTAATATTGCACGGTTCTGACAATGTAAAGTTAACGGAGAAAACAATGAGCACATAATAATACATACATACAGAGCAGACAGACATAACACTGACATATAATACTGACATAACATAGACATAATATAGACATATCACTGACTGATCATACTGATATAACACCAACATATAATACAGACATAACACTGACAGCATTCATACAAAAAGAGGACTATGTGAAATATAAAGTAAGAGTTCCCGAAAGCAAAGCTTACATATTCGTTATGCAGATAGAAGAACAAAACGTTCTCTTGTAATGTATTTCCTGTCACAAGAAAATCATAACGTGCATCGTCGAGCATCTGATATCTTTTTATCCTCGTTAATTAAGTCATTTTCTGATAAAGTAATAATACGGACATAACGTATATGGCTCTGAAGCTAGCAAATTAATAATTATTTGCATACAGAATTGAAAAATTTAATCAAGCGAAATATTATGTAACATATCGTGTTATGTTCATAACTAACCATACGTAACCTGCACTCAACTTCACTCCATTGTACTTCCCAACCACAAACCTATATTCCTGCTACTAACGGACGGGAATTACAGTTATATACCCGGCAAACACTGATTATATTCCAAGCTTCTGGTTCCCAAACTGTGTAGAAAGATTTAATCAGCTTTGCGTAAGCACCAAAACTAACCAACAAAACTCAATTTACGACATTTAGGAAAATGTATTAGCCATCCGAAGTCATTAAATACTGGACTGTTATTATTTAACGATAAATATGTTGAAATTCTGGATTTGCTTGCAATCTGATTATGCAACTATAATGTGCTAATTGGGAACTTAACTCGGTCTCGCTTGACATTGATTGTCTGTAAGATCTGATTAGGTCTGAATGGGAAAAAATCATGTTGCCATATGTGGATGTGAGTTTGTGTATGTATGTGTGCGTGAGTGTGTGTGTGTTTAAATAAATGAACATTTCACCAGAACCTTTAAAAATTATAAAAATGTATTGCTAGATTTAACTGATAGCTAACTTGTAATAAAAGCGATCAACAAGAATATTTTAAAACAAATAATACCGACAATAATTACGCCCTGATCTCAATAATAGAGATATACATGTAGTCTCATCGTCAGACTCAGACTCGACTTATAATTCTGTCAGATAATTTCAGACGTAACGTGAGTGGCGTGGAGATGCATCAGTCATAAAACAGTATCAGGTTAAAGAATGCAAAAGCCGTTTTCCTTTAACATAATTTTAGGCTTGTCTTTCTTTTATTGGTCAATCAAGCACCTAGGGATAAAAATTGGTATTGGCGATCCTGGATTAAACGAATACCTTAACAGGGATTTACTCATTTCATTCATTGATTTATAATTTCTGACTTGACTGCCACTAAGCATTCCCTAACATTGTCACCTCTTTGCGTTTCAGATATGAAGGAACTTCAGAACTAACACGGTGTCTATATTTTCCTGGTCTAATCTGTGTTTTACGCACAACATCAGTGATGTAGTTCATAGAGTTAAGCAAGTTCTGGAAAATGTCATAACTTTCCGTTAGGTCGATATCTAAGGGAATATTTTCCACCTTTATTTCCATTTTTCTTGGAAAGATTATGTTCAGACATTGCATATAGTGGATGCAGACGACACAGTGTTTATCTGCTCTTTGTAGGCTTCGCAATCAACTTCACTGAAAATGGACTCTTCCTCCAAACAGAAATGATGATGAGTAGGTTCCTCATGTACATTGAAAATCGCTTTGTAACAATGGCTTTATTATTGCTGGGTTGCAAAGTTTCGATTTTCTTCCCTTTTTGTTAATGAGGAACACACTCTTTTCACGTTTCGTACATTGTAGCTAACTTTGAAGCTCCCTCTATTTAAATTGAGAGATTATTTCCATTTGGGACATTTCTCTCAAAAACGAAATGTATTATGTTTGTTTATAATTATATACGCTGAATCTTGCATCTGTCCCTGCTTCCATATTTTAATGATTGAAATCCTAAAGCCATCGATCTGTCAATCAATGTCGTTCATTTTCAACCCTTGCATCTGTTATTGTGTTTTGTGCAATCGAAAATAAAAACTACAAATACCTGAGCATGTTAATGTTGCATTATATTTATAAATGTTACTCCACTCATTAGCTTCTCTTCGTGTCAGTATGCATGATACGTCAAAAATATTTGTATCGAGAGCGAAGATACGTTTTTACAAAAATAAGATAATCAGATCTATTTTCAAAGAGTGTTGCTTATCGAACAAGATTCCTATAATATTTTTTTCATTATATGAGGAACTTGTTTAGTGCTACTTTCAAATTAAGTTTGTTTAGAAAGCAGTCGAATAATTTATATCTCTTATCCGAAGAGATTCAAAAATCTCATTTTCGATACGAATACAAATGTAAGAATTTATTTTGTCATAGGTTACAAATGTAAGAATCTATTATCAGACAATACAAGTTTAAGAACCTATTTATTATATGATACAACTGAAATAAAATATGTTTCACATGAGTACAAACGTAAGAATATATTTATTACCTGAGTACAAAAGTAAGAATGTATTTATCACATGAGTGCAAACGTAAGAATATATTTATCACATGAATACAAACGTAATAATATATGTATCACATGAGTACAGACGTAATAATATATTTATCACATGAGTACAAACGAAAGAGTATATTTATCACATGAGTACAATCGTAAGAATGTATTTATCACATGATTACAAACGTAAGAAGATATTTATCACATAAAAACAAACGTAAGAATATATTTGTCATATGAGTACAAAGGTAATAATATATTTATCACATAAGTACAAAGGTAAGAATATATTTATCACATCGTGCAAATGCTCATTTTTGATGATCAAACCTCAGGCTTATGTAGTGCAATGATTTCTAATTATAATATGTGCAAGTTAACATAAATAAGACAGTAATACTGTGATATGTATGTGTGTGTCTCCATTTAATAGGACTTCTTAGATGGGACGAATTATAAATGTTGTAAAGCATCAAGCATTTTTCTGTTAATTTTCTCAACACGTAATACTGATAATGGTTGTTGACAGAATGTACCCATCAGTCAGTACTGAAAGTAAAACGTCAGAGTTTAACGGAAACCGATGATTACGATGACCAGGTGTTTTGTATGAGTGGCTTCATGAAACGTCATCAACTTATCTCCTGTCAGACAGCCAACAAATACTCGGTCTGAAAACCTCGGTCTAATAATGTATTCACCATAAATGCTTACGAGTCTTTTTTTCGAGAAAGGGAATCTTTTCCCGCAATGAATATACTGAAGTTACTTCCTCCTGTATATTGTACTATTTTGATACACGCACGTTTGCAAGTTTGCGCCACAGTAATTATATAGGGACGAATCCGTTCAAACTGGATTATTATCGAGAGATACTAATATAACACTAAGGAACCCATTATTTTGATATGAATCAGTATATTCTCCCTCTGTTTAGTATTCACTAGAAGGCAAGCTTCAATAATGTCTTGAACTTTAGATAAACTTTATGTATGACACAATTGCTCATTTAAAAAGCAGATAAAATTTAAAAAGAAGTTATAGCACAAATAGACCTCATAGTGTGTACCTAAAAGCACTTCAATTTAATCGAAGTGATTCTAATATTATCTATGTCACAATGATATAGAATTTATGGAAAACTAGACAAAATTGTTAATGTATAAATACGTGCTCCTACGCGCTAAAAGACCTCTAGTTATTTTACCATTTTCTGAATGACAAATATGAATCCAGTGCCACAGAGCATACACCTAGCCCCAGTCTCGTAAAACAGCTAATATGGTTTTCCTCAAAATTTCTGGCATTTCACAGTCTTTCTGATATTGCATGGTTAAGAACTAGGAGTCATTACATATTGCATTCTCCTGAAAAATAACATTGATTGTGTTCCAAAATTATGATCTCCTTAAGTTTCGAAGTGTTTATAAACCTAATAATAAGGGATCAACATGCGTATAATTTCAAAATTAGAATTAGTTTGAGGTTTTTTTTATAGGTCCTTGCATTTTATCTGTTTTCACAAAGGACCCAATAGCATCGTCAATATCATAAACAAGACTACTTTGAATCTTAAATTGAAGACGAGTTTTGAAAACGGTAGTGTAATTTAGGCCTGGTATTAAATAGAGCAAGTTGCTCTGGTGACAATGATTACCAGTGAAGAAAACAAGCTGTCTAAGCCACAATTTCCAGTTTTCCATACAATATTGAATCAAACGCTCTTCAAAGTTTCAGTGCAATATTAAATAGGGAGGAAAAAACCGGCGTCTCGAGGAGATTTTAAAACTAAAACATTCTGATTCAGGAGGAACGAAACCAATATTCAATGACGTTTGCATCTTGAATGGTATTCGATCTCTGCATCTCGCTTATCCATGAAACTGGTCTTAAAACACTGCAATTAAGAGTGGTTTTGGATTTCGATATCACGCTTATCCATCAACCTGGTCTTAAAACTGCAATTAAGAGTGGTGTTAGATCTCGATATCATGCTTACTCATTAAAACTGTCTTAAAACGTTGCATTTAAGAGTGGACTTGGATCTCGATATCCCACTTATCAATGAAACTGGTCCATATCTTGCTTTAGCAGGAAACTATAACGGAATGTAAATCTCACTTTGGATATCTGTTTTTAAAACATATAACATTTTTAACATATTCATTGCTACAGATCGTATTCACTTATAAATTAATGTGTTCAATTGATTTCCTATATTATGAATGTGGAAATATATTTATGTTATGAATACATGACCTAAAATGACTAACATTTCATAATGGCTGCAAAATTTCATAAGTTCTCCATCAAAAAACGTCTGTTGTAATGATTAGGCTGAAAACCTGCGCGGATTATCGTGCACGCCAAAGACATACACTAGTCTATTTTCGAAACAGGGTGGGAAAAGTCTGAGTCTAGAAGAAAAATACAAAACTTACTAACACTCGACAACATTAGAATGAGCCAAACTCCAGACTACATCTTTGAATTACTCGCTCCTCCTGTGTCCGAACAAACAAATTATAACTTTCGACGTTCAAACAATATGGTCACTTGTAGTTTCGGATAAAATTTACTAAATCATCTTTTATGCCTATACAGTTGTCTTTGTGGAACAATCTTGAACAAGATACTCAATGTACTATGTCTTACAGTGCTTTGAAAAAGTTTTATGTCCAAAACTTTTGTCTAGCAAAATGAGGAGTTTTATTGCTCAAACACTGGATATTATCCATACTAGATTACAACACATTGTAAGTTCCTTAAAAGCTTATCTTTACCGTGTTCCACTTGCTGACACCACCTTTTGTCCATACGGTGGGATCGAAACCGCCATGCACTTTTCCATACTCTGTCCCAAGCGCAGTAGAGAGAGAGAGAGAGAGCTGAGTTGATGAGAAATTTACTTTAAATGTCATATGCAACTATTAGCTTCAGATTTACTCTCCTGGGGAACGGGCGATGCAAATAAAAAATATAGAATGTTGCATGATGTATGTAAATATATAACCGCTACTGGATGTTTAATATGTTGCAATCCTTATATCATGTTAGGAGAGGGCTGATTTAAGTCGTTAGAACATGTGCCCAATCTAATTATATCCTATTATGTCAATAACATATGTTTGAACAAAAAATACACTAGCCTGTATTGACATGAAGCAAAGAATACAATTTCCCTTTTACTGTTTCATGACATAATAAATACGTGTCTAAAAGCGACAATGAAGAATCGCTCTGCATATTGCATAACTATGCTGGGATGTGAGATATTTTTGGTATTGAACGTATATACAATGTTGTGATCAAGTTTAAAGGAAATATAACTGAATTCCATGAGCAATGTCGCTTGATATCTGTGATGTCATATTTAGACCAGTATTCATTTCTCAATGTGAAATCACATTTTCAGTTGTAAACGGCAGTGGAGTTCTAGGTGTTACCTGATGATCAGACTTATTGAATTAAAACACACGAAACTACCAATACCTTATTAAAACACGCATGGAACTACCAACTCTTAACAGAATAGAAAATGGGAGGTAGCCATGTTGCCAACGCTGTCACCGCCTCTGCCATGCATAAAACGAACAGTTAACTCCATTGAAATGAGTTCTATGTAATTCAACGTAACTTGATATGATCCAAGAATTTATAGCATCAAAATTAAAATGCTTTACACGTATGTCACTCGCATATTATGCATTTGAGGTAGTTTTTTTTTGCAACTCATTAGTGTAGTGTTTACGGTATGATTTGCATTATTATTACACTTGTATTTGCACCAATATGACGCATACCTATGATTTGTATTATTATTACACTTTTATTTACACCAATATGTCGAATACCTATGAAATGTATTATTATTATTACACTTGTATTTACACCAATATGTCGAATACCTATGATTTGTATTATTATTACACTTGTATTTACACCAATATGTCGAATACCTATGAAATGTATTATTATTACTCTTGTATTTTCACCAATATGACGCATACCTATGATTTGTATTATTATTACACTTGTATTTACACCAATATGCCGCATACCTATGAAATGTATTATTATTACACTTGTATTTACACCAATATGACGCATACCTATGATTTGTATTATTATTACACTTGTATTTACACCAATATGTCGAATACCTATGATTTGTATTATTATTACACTTGTATTTACACCAATATGTCGAATACCTATGATTTGTATTATTATTACACTTGTATTTACACCAATCTGTCGAATATCTATGCATAGGTTGAGAGATAATACTTCACTTGACTTTGTGTAACTATATCATCCAAAATTATTGTTCCAAATTAATGCGGAGCGGAAAATAATTAAGCCAGGAACCCATTAAAAGATATATTAGTGAGAAAGTAACGTGTCCAGGGTCAGTTAGAGGAAAACGTTTGTAGCAACTGCCCATCTTATCCTTATCTCAAACATAATACCTGCCTGTTGAACAGACAAGGTGGAGAAAGAGAGTTAAATAACCATGTGCCATTTGAGCAGAATACATTTACATTTAATAACTGGTCAATATCGCTTAACATCATAAGGAAAAATAATCAAGGTTTATGGTACAGAACTAGTTTTTGATCGATATGTTTTACGTTACCAGAAAATCTGGAGAAAACTTAACAAAACTAAAGATTCATCTAATAATAATAAGGATAAAATGGAGAAGAAGAAGAACAGAAATAAGGAAATGAAGATAGTTGTGACGAATAAGTATAAAAAAATATGGAGAGACGGAGTAGGAAGAAGAACAAACAAATCATTATCTTTCATTAACTTTGTTTCAGAACTTTACCGATCATATCGAACTCAGTGGAGGAGGATGTATGTACACATGCCAGTTTTGTACACAAATCGCAAAATTGGATTAATAACCAAAGCACATATTCAACTACCCAATCAAAATGATGACATGCATTCATTATAGCCCATTCGGAAGAAATGATAATACAACCATTCGACCATGCAAATAATTGAACTGAGCTAGTTATGAAGGATGCAAATTCAGCACAATATATATTCAATACGTCAAGCACGTCTAGCAGAGACTACTATGATACCAATGAGCTGTGGACAGGGATCGGATAATTGAGTTGACTGTTTGTAGTCAATAACAGTTGACAAGAGACTGATCATAGAAATAATAAAATAATATAAATATTTTATTTATAACAGCGGATGGATAGACCTGGTATTAGAATCTGAAGAAACAAGAAAAATTACAGATTTAAATAAGTCTACAACATTGTCACTTTATATGCGTGAACTTTCTTGTTTAGAATGTGTGGACCTTATAGGTTTACGCAGACCTTTGTTTTGTGTTTCCTTGATCGCTAATAGAGTGGCAGATAAAGGTGCATCTGGTTTAGAACATAGGAACTAAACGCGTCTTTTGTTATCCTTCATGCTGACATTTTATTAAAAGTCAGCTAATGTTTCTAATAAAATAAACCAATTGGAGATGTGATGTAACTTAACATTTCTGTCTCACGATGGCTAATTTGAAATTTACCTCAACGTCATACAATTTTAATCATTTCAAGAATTATTATTGATACAATTTGTCTACTTGACTTTATCTAGTACGTTTCTATTTGTTCGCGCAATGTGTCACAATCCAATACTCATGAATTCTGTTGATTTATTTACTACAATAGTTGTTCTAATTTGTTTTCAGATCAAACATATAATTGAGCGTCGCCCTCGTCTGACACGATTCATGGTGACTGCAAGCTAAATTGAACGGAATATTGTGACTTCACAGGTGTCTCCCTTGAAAGCAAAATACGGGTAGTTGCTGATAGCACGGCAAAACAAAGTGCCAATGAACGCAGTAAGAAATGTATTGATGAAACTGGTTTAAAGTTTTGCTTTGATTACTTGCATTTGGCTGACGAAATCATCTGTCGGGATGCCAATTCAAGTCATCTTGCATCTGCAGAGGAGAAATATGATTCCATCATTGATTTATTGGAAAATATTTTTTATTTGAATTCTCTCTACCGGGAATAGTTCCATATGTTAGGATCTATGAATGTGCAAATGCCTGTTTCTCTTCAGCTGGATAAGAGTGTGTTTTGTGTTAAATATCTAGGATAACATAAATGTGTTCTGCCATGTTGACTCATCGAAGGAGTACAACAACGGAATTAAGGCGGTATTCTCGTGCAAGTTTACGCCGCTACAGTTACACGTGCGGGGAGTTGAGAAAACATTCTCTGCGGGATCCAATAGTGTTGCATGTGAGTATACATTTCATTGTCCAAGATGACAATTCCTTTGCATCATTACTGATTTATAGACTCTCTCTCTCTTTATATATATATATATATATATATATATATATATATATATATATATATATATATATATATATACGCTTTGCTGACCTGAAGACAACAAAAAATATAGAAGATTACTGTCTTGCATTGTACAGGCTTTAATAATGTAAGGATCGAGTGATCCAAGAGGGAAATGCAATATACCATAGTGGAAAAGATCATTTATATAGTTCCAACATCAAGCAGAACGAAATGACAAAGAATCTTCTTTCTAAAATGCATCACAGTTTTCATGCTATCAACTGCCTGTTCATTCTTTGAATGGAAGATGAATAAAAAGTTTTCCCCACATAGCATTTACCCAAATGTCAGTCGAAAAAGCTATTCCTAAGGCAGTTTACTCTTATTTTACAATTTCCTTTTACTTGGAATTTTAATTTTGTAGATTTTATTATTGCTGAAAGCCAAAAATCCAAAACAAAATCCAACAAACACTGATCATTCTGTGCAAAAAAAAAGCAACAGAATCCCTTCCCCAGGTCATGAATTTAAGTAACAACAAAAAAATCTTGTTTTCTCAAAACCATGAGAATTGATACGCACGAAGATAAATAACATCAAAGCATGACATCGTTACATCACCCAAGTGCAATTAATTTTCTTTGACTCTATTTCTATCCTTGACTATATTTATTTGTTATCTATCTGAATGCATTTGTAAATCAGACACACGAATATCCAAAACAAGACAACGTATTTAGAATATTGCGCAGTATAGCCATTGGATGAAGCCTTTACAAATATGATCATAGGATGTCAACATAATTATTAACTTATTTAGAATAAATGCACCAAGTATATAAAAATATTACTTAGGATCTCATTTATTATGGTAACATATTACATTGAGAGTACATGTACATCTGTACTGCCTTTTCCACAATACTGCGGACCTCGTTATTTCTGGTAAAAGTAAAGTCAAACCTAGATTTACATCTGTACCACATTTTCTACGATATTTAGAACCTCGCTATCTCTGGTAACAAAAATACATTTGACCTACATTTATCAATGCACCATACTTTCTACAATACTTCAGACCTCACTATCTCTGGTAACAAAAATACATTTGACCTACATTTATCAATGCACCATACTTTCTACAATACTTCGGACCTCACTATCTCTGGTAACAAAAATACATCTGACCTACATTTATCAATGCACCATACTTTCTACAATACTTCGGACCTCACTATCTCTGGTAACAAAAATACATCTGACCTACATTTATCAATGCACCATACTTTCTACAATACTTCGGACCTCACTATCTCTGGCAACAAAAATACATTTGACCTACATTTATCAATGCACCATACTTTCTACAATACTTCGGACCTCACTATCTCCGGTAACAAAGACATTCAACCTACGTCTGTATCAGATCTCATAATTAAGACCTCGCTATCTCTGATAGCAAAATGCTTCAACCATTTGTACAACATTTTCTACAATACTTAGGACCTCGCTATCTCTGTTAGAGAAATACATTCAACATACATCTGTACCCCATTTTCTACAATACGTAGGACCATACGGTCTCTGGCAGAAAATTAGTCAACCTACATTTGCATCTGTAGCACATGTTCTTTATTTGCCACCATACGCTTCTCAGGGTTTGCAATAATTGGATCGAGTCCGGCATCATTATTGTAGCTGAATTTCGTTTGGAAAGATACCATATATCAATGTAAACTCAGAATATACTGAGTTTTGAATGGTTTGATTTTTCTTTTGAACCTTCTTCAAACCTATTTGAAAACAAGGAACTTTATTTTCATAATGCATGTTATCCAAATATTTAACAACATCAGTTAAATGCAAGTGAAAAATGATAATTACCATGGTATAAATGTTAATCATTATAGTCTTTTGCAAAGAGTCTGGAAAGGACCAAAGCTGTGTTCTAAATATTGCCCATAAATAGGTCCACAAAGCTTATAGAGACATATAAATAAATTACTATTTTTTCATTCATGCAGATGAATCATATTTTAAAATATGAGTAGTTGACATGAGATTCAAATTACATCAGTCGATGAGAAAATATGGTTGTGATAGTTCACGTTTGAATTTTAAATTCGCAAGTAAGAAAAAGTAACATGGAGAAATGCGTGGTATTTACTACCCTATAATATAGTTCTTTGTGGCGTGATGGGGTTGTTATGCCGACACTGTGGAGTGCTTCCAATATTTAGGTGTGGGGTGGGGTACTTCCAATATTTATTTAAATTATTATAGAAGTCCCACCCAGGCTCGAGTTTGTTTGGAAGTTAAATTAGTGAAAGAGAGATGTAAAGCTCCGCGCCCCCAGTCAGCAATGCGGACAGTTAAATGACTGAATATACAAAAGGTGAAATTCAACTAATAAGAATTAAATGACAATTCAATAATCAAATTATTAAAATTTCCCAAGTACTCTCCTTCCGCTCGACCCTGTGATAGTCTATTGCATCATTTGAGTTGTAGTGTGAGATAGCTTTCCACCTCTCCTATTATTCTATTTATCTGTGTATTCTTCTCTTCTATTCCTCCAATTCCTTCTCCTCTTCCTCCTGACCTTCTCCAAATTCCTTCTCTCCACCGACTCCTCGCTATTCATCCTCCTCCTCCTCCACTTTCTCCTCCTCGACTCCTTTTCCTCATCTTCGACTCTATACCGAGTAGACTTGTCGACTCCGACTCCGACTGCTCTGCTTGTCTTATTTCCGCCTCCCCTCTTAGAGAGTCGGGATTCACTCAACTGGAAGTTCTGTTCCCCAAAAAGCTTCCTGTGAAAACACAAGGACAGTACAATATTTCTTTAATCTCGTGGGTCGGTGGTTCTTTCCGGGTTTTCCAGGGTTCTTCCTCCACCATTAATACTGGCCGCCTTGTATAACCTGTCGTGTGCTGAAAAATAGCGTTAAACACTACAGTAACAACAACAATATTTCCTTAAGCCCTATCATCTCACACTACACCCAGCCTGTCATCAGATAACGGCTATTAACTTCGGTCACGCATTCATTCACATCGAAATATTCATACGTTCTTGTAACAATTACTTTTCATATATACATCAATAAATTGCTTAACATCAGTACATATTCCTAATCCCATTATAGTAAACAATATCACAACAATCAGACGCATTTATTTACTTTACAACTCATACAAAGTACACAAATATTCAAATATCCATGCTATGATATACCCATACATCCATATTAACTAATCTTACACACTTCAACCTTTTTCCAATTCACAATTCAAGCATGTGTAAAATCTAACATATCACATGAATAAATGCACTAGTTTACTACAAAGTAACCTAATAGGAAATTACAACATTAATTCGTACCACAAGCTAACAATCTAAATAATTATCTGCATAATACTCAAACTCATTTCTCAAATACGCATGTAAACTAAACACTAGAAACGTACTAAACAATCCTAGTAATTAAGTATACATACTACACATAATTACAATTACAATGCCGTAATATTCTGCAAAAATCTAGCAAATAACTTATTGACCTTTACGAAGCTTTGTCTTTCCTTAGAATCCCATCTCTAAGTATTCCCGCCAAATTACTTTTTTGCGGGGAAGCACAAGATAGATGCCCCCCCCCCATTTCCAAAAAAATAAAAAGGTGTTTTTATGTGTTAGTGTGTCCACCGAGGGTGTGTGTTTGTATTCTTTTATATAAAAGAATTGTAATCAAAATTTTATTTATTCGCAAATTTTTGATGGGGTATTTTTTTTTTCTAGTGTTATCTAAAGGGTTGTTCTTCCGATCTAGGTTTGTCCCTAGTCGGAGTCTCTTCCCTTGTTATGTTACCGTGAACCTTTGACAAGCGTCCCGTACGTCCTGTGTATGCTATGTGTATGTTTGCTATATTGTTTGAGTGCTATAGATGTATATGATAGGACAACATAGGACGGGATAGATTGGGAGTGTGGGAAGAGAGAGGAAACAATGGATAGGGGAAAGGTGAGAGGGAAAGGGTTTTCCCTAATAAAAGCCTTGTGAAGTTTGGTTTCCTTTTATTTGTCCCTTCGGGTATCCACTGTTAATTTGTTTTGACAGAGTAAAAAAAATTGACTTGTCATTCAAGTTATATTCCTATCGAAAATGAGCATGGACTACTGGTACATACATTGGATTCATCACAATGAAGTACATCTATTAAATTATCAATATAAATACTTGCTGTGGGATGGTGGGAGATGGGATTAGGGCTTCAGCCCATGCATTGACGGTACAAACCCCTCCTTGGGTTGTAAACCGCAGCCCTCCCTCATCTCTATCCCCTTTTGTATAGTTTCATAAAAACCATAGTTATTATGCGATAGCATAAACTCAACAAAAAAAATCCATAGTGTTCTTTCTCATATTTTTTTTTTGTGGTTATAATCCAATAGAATGTATTATTTTATAATCTATTTAGATATCATTAAAAATACTGGAGGGGGAGATATTAGGGCTCCAGCGCGTGCACTGACGGTACAGACCCCTACTTGGGTTGCAAACCGAAGCCCTCTCCCAATCTCCCTCCCCTCCCCTTTGTTTTTAAATTTCATAAAAGCCATAATTATTGTACTATGCCAGAATCTCAAAATGTATTTGATTACAAACCATTTTCTACATGTGTTATTTTATAATTCTTATTACTTGGCAGTCCTAATCCTCCTCTACTTTTTGATTTGTACAGGGTCTCTTTAATGATGCAGTGGGTTTGGTAACCCCATATTTAGACTATAATTTCATGATCCAACTTATTCAATTTTTTCTCCATATCATTTGATCTAATTATATAGTCAATGTTGGAATACAAATATGTTTTAGCCACTTGGGCCAGCTCCATTATACATTGTGGCGTTAGGGCCCAGAGTTTTCCATGTTTTCTTATACTTTGGATTACATGTTTGTTGATTTCTATTGTTTCTTTTCTTCCAAAATATACCCCTAAAGCTTTCACTGTCATTCAGTAGGTGAGGAGATAGCACAGGGTGGTTTCCTCTCCAGTTGCCTATTTTTAAGATTTCGGTCTTGTCATGGTTTATTTTTAAACCTGATTCTTTCCCGAAATCTTTTACTTCTTTCTCTAGATGTTTGTAGGATTTTGCATCTCTTATAAATTTTGTGCAATCATCTGCATGCTGAGGCATTTTAAATCTTCTTTTAGATTTGGTATTTGGATACCTTGTATTCCTGGTTTGTTATGTATTTTATAACTTAAGATTTCAATTGCTATTACGTATAATAGTGTTGATAGTGGGAAGCCTTGCCTCACCGATCGTTGTATTCAAATTTTTTCGTGCATTTTCCATTTAAATGTACACACGAGGTTATTCCTGTGTATAGAAGTTCAGTCCACTTTCGGAAATTTAATCCGAAGCCAAATTTCTCTAGTACTCTCTGTATATAGTTGTGCTCTAATCGGTCAAAAGCTTTTTCTTGGTCGAAGAGTACTTTAGCACCCTTCGTACCTATTTCATTAATATAGTCTATTATAGTTTTTATATTTAAAATATTACTTTGAATATCCCTCCCTTTTCCCTCACAAGTATGATTTATATTAATTATTTTGCCTAAATCACCCTTTACCCTATTTGTTAGTATCGTACTTAAAATTGAATAATCAGTGTTTAAAAGTGATATCGGTCTCCAGTTTTTAATAGCTTCCCTATCCCCTTTTCCTTTAAAAATGATTGCAATAATCCCTTCCCTCATTGTCCTATACACAACAATACACACGTTCCACTCGACTCAAAACCTCGTGTGTATCAGTCCGAAAACTGTGTCCCCGTTTACACGGTAAAAATTCACACTGTTGTGCTGTCGGCTTGCGCATCAGTATGATACATTTTCTATTTTAACACAGAGAGCAATATCGCTATACATGTTTATTAATGGGTAGTCCAGCGTTCATAACACATTTCGCCAAATTAGATCGGAAACTAAGAAAACTGAATAAAAGGTTTACTGCAGATATTATGCACGGCTTTTACGATGGACATCTTTTACGATGGACAACTTTTACGATGGACAAGAGATACTAACTATTCATCTGTGCTTGTATATTTTATCTCCTATTTAATTCTGAGCCATGCACATTTGGATAACAAATACACTGGACAATATCAACGTAGATTTTAGTTCATTCAACGTGGTTGGAAGCATAATAACGAACAGTCTACATGGTAACCAACACATAATACCATTTCTTTCCTACAATTAACCGTATTAGAGGTAAATCTCACAAGTTAAGATTGAGACAATAGGAAATAAAAATAACTTTTGTAAGTGCTTGTACATGGCACCAGTCACGACGCGGAAAATACAAGTTTTTATACGCATGTATTTTATTCGATGTATCATAAATGTGTATGCTGGCTGAAGTATAAATAATGTGAAAGAAAACAATCAGATAAATTTTGTTTGACTCAGAGGTAAATTATCAAATATTTCACATTCTGTTCTCATTTAGTCGGTATCATGATGGCCGTATCTAAACATTGATGCAGGCACAGAGGCATTAACATTCTGACATATCTGAAATCGCATGTACTTTGAAAATATATTTCATGACATAGATAGCTCTTATCATTATTGCAATCTCTTAAATAACCCCATCGCACTGTTGAATTCGGGATTGTTTACGATTCCAATATTGAAACAGATGTTAATCTATTAAAATAATCTATTCTAACCAGAACCCGTTTCATCTCCTTTTGCAAACGTAACGCTTGGAGAAAAAGATGTAGTTATTTCTGGACAATGGATACATCTTTTGATGGCACATGGCATCAACAGTAACCCAAAGTGTGACGGAATGGTTAGATGGCATCACAAAAGTCCACAGTAAATAATGCTGTACTAAAAGATCAAAGTAATTCTATGGGTGTATTTTTCATGTAAATATTGAGAGATTTATCTGACAAGATATATCGTAAATAGCTCATATCAAAATGATGCAGTCTATTATATAACCCGTTCGCGCTGGTGCGTTCGGGGATTGTTTATCATTTTAATATTGAAACAGGTGTTAATCTGTTAAAATTGATACCACTGTTCAAGTCATTCAGTCTTATTTCACTCATAAACTCATTTAACCTCCCTTTACAACAAATGGAGAAACAAATAGGTATTTATCTTGTATAATAGATATGCTAAAAATGTATTATCGAAGAAAGGTACTTATACATTAAAATTTATATATCGTTTGTACCCTTGATCTTTTTAACAATATGTGGAGTTTTTAGATTCGTATCTCCAATTCCCTCTGCGTGATATAGCCAATACTGTTATAATGCCGTTATAACCCACAAAAACAACAACCTTTCAAACTAGTTTGCTTGTTTATGATGGAACCCATTTAAAATGCGACAGCTCTACGTCAATTGTCACTGCTTTCTATTTACCATTCTTTTTCCAGCAAAACATCGCTACCTTATGCATGTAACTAGTATTGAATTCTAACTATTTTGTTTGGCAAAAGTCCATTTGCAATTAGATAGTGCTTTGCGGTCTTCGGCATTGATAGTGACACGGGAAATTTTAAAATACCTTCTACAGTAAATTGAAGAACTCACTTCGATTACACATTTTAGCTCACGTTATTATATTTTTTTTTACATGTGACGGCAGACATACTGTGTTTATCTTGTGAACTAGTATTTTTCGAAAACTGTCTACTTATATGCTTGCGTTATATGTGCCTGCGCAAATTAAAATTACCTCAAGACTTATGCAAAGAATGCGGACAATCGTGTGTGTGTGTGTGTGTGTGTTATTCGGAATTTTAAGATTTAAAAAATGTTCAGTCATATCACTACGATGTAAGCATCTTCGATAGCCAAGGTTCCGATAACCCTATGCCCCAGTCACATTATCGTGACACCAGGCCGACCAGTCCTAACACTAACCTCTTAATGCTGAGCGCCAAGCAAGGTAGCTGTTAGTACCATTTTTGTAAGTCTTTTTTATGACTCTGCCGGGGATCGAACCCACAACCTCCCGCATCTCAGGCGGACGCTCTAACCACTAGGCCACCGTAGCGGTCAAGCAATTAATAACATAAAACATGAAATTAAGGGATGGAATAACAGACAAATGAGCAGAGATATAGAATAGAATAAAACGAGCCCCGTGTGTAAAATACAACAGTTTAATCATTTACATAAACAAAATCAGTTGTGAATGACTCACTTTCTCTCAGAAATTAGGTTACAAAATTATGCAAAATTCATATAGCCTTTCTAACAGAACAAATTTTATTATATGATCGAGTGACAGATCGAACTCAGATTGCCGGCATGGCAGCATCACCTGGTGCTTATTGTTTTTCCCAAATCACTGCAGGTGATCTGTCGACGTTTCCATATCTCTTTTCCTTCTCTCCCTCTCTACTACTAGCCTCTTCCGGTCATCAGATTTTAGTTACGGACTGCACTCTCTTTTCATCTGTGCAATCAGTTATGGAACTATTTCGTTTGTTACCTACAAGTAAATATATTTTATCCAACCTAAATATATAGCAAGGTTTAACTTCTCCTGGGATCACCGCTCCGGTGGCCTAGTGGTTAGAGCGTCCGCCGCGGATGGGGGAGCTGGTATTAACAGCTGCCTAGATTGGCGCTCAGCACTATAAACTGCCACGTTGCAGACATCGTAGCAATATGACTGAACAAATGTTAAAGCTACGTTAAAAATACAAATCACATCACATCATAACACATCTCTTGGGATCAACAAATATTCCCAATCCTTTTCGTCAGATATCGTTTATCGAAATTCAGCGGAACTAGCAATGGCAAATTGCACTAAATATACAAACAACATGTTATAACAAATATATGACCTGTTAGAGGCTATTATATTCTTAACTGAATAACGTGCCACAATTAGCCCTCCCTAGTTCATTCATTCTCTGGCTTTGGCCATAAATTTAACAGCCGACCTATCAGTTGACATCCGTTCTTAATGTTACACCATTTTTTTCAGAACTTATTTACAGAAATGAATTAGCGGACCTCACTCCTTGCCTTAACTATGCTATTTTGTAGATTAGCGATTCCTTGAGATACATTTACAAACATAGGAAAATCAATCATCAGCATAAATAATACAAATTATTTAAGACATATAATTTACATATTCACCCAATTTACGTCCGAAGAAATACATGAAATCTTATATTTGTCATGTCACTTTTGGAAACTTTACCGCTATGACCTCACGTTAACATCGCGCGCCTATCTCTTCCAACTGTTAAACACGCGTGTCGTAACTAAAATTCAGTTCTTTCCCCCAAACAGGACAGATTACTTATTACAAGTTGCCAAGTTAAGTGATCCAGGCCAATACATCAAACTTAATGTTTATATGTCACGCTAACACCAACAAAATGCACTTCGAAATAAAGTACTGTGACATTTTTACTACGGCAGGTTACTCTGTGTACTGAAATTATTCTACACAATTTTGCAGTTACAATCCTACTTGATTTTCTGTTATATATACCTTGAAATGCGTTCTGACATGAAAGCGCATACTGTTGTATCTTCATTCGACACGAGAAACTTACAGTAACAAATGACAAATAAACAGACAAAGGCCTACACCTCATTCGATTTTGAAATAAAAATAGAAAATTTGTTGTTCTACTTCAGTTCGAAATCTCTACTAAACCATAAATCCCATACATTTTATTATTTCTCTCAATGTTACAACAACAAAATAACACTGTAGCAGTATGCATGCATCACACAAAGAAATGAAAGAGAACATAAGCACCAAAGAAACTCCCCCACACTCATGGTATGCAACAACTGTCACAGAATATCAACATTGGTATTCTCAGTTGTGTACTGAATAATTTGATCCAGTTGCAATCAATAAATTACTCTGAATATGCAGAATTTGCTGATGAGATGCAAACAATTCGCGTAAAAATGCACAAATATTATTTCACAGGTACTTATATACTGAGACTAGATTCGCATCAAATCGTATTTAGATCACTCAACCGAATGAAGAAAGGTTTTTAAAATTTTTTAACTTAAGGACCTAATTGTACCATACAACAAACTGTATACATCAATACAGTGCAATTACATACTAGGTATGCAATTTATAGAGCATCCAGAAGTCAAACGGGAAATATAATTCATATATAGCAAATAATGTATCTACGTTTATATTCCTCAATATTATGGCTTTTTGTATACAAACTGACTACAAATGAACTGAGAATAATTAAAACGTTATTTAAAACATATCTCATGCGGGACGTAGCTATAGTAACATAGGATTACATAATACAAACGATTGAATAATCCTGTCCTTTTTTTCGATTCTAGTCAAATAACATCGACTCTTCAAAATAGAGTCTGGGGTAGTCACAGTGATGCTCCCCAAATTGGCACGATACTAGGCGGACGAACGTCCGGATGGATGTGTCAAAGACAATCATACAGAAGCAGGCGTTGTTAAAGAAAAAATGGAAAGAACAAAATTCGAACGTTCCAATTATCAAAAATGTACCTGCACTTTATTTGTATTGTCATTCCATGCAGCTTTAATAGCCTCAGTTATTGGTGATAACACGTAATAAAGTCTGTATGACGTCCATAAAGGTACTATGATATATAGCAGTGTAAAATGGCAGGTATATACACATGTGGTCATTTCCTAGTATATGTCAGTAAAGGTCAAGAACGTTCCGAGTAAAACGAAAACAGAATTTGACTGATTCTACTTTCAAAATATACAAGTTCATTGATTCATCATCTATGGGCCTCTCTGTAAAACAACTATTATCAAAAAGAATCAAGACCGCTCGTTATATAACTATAAATTATTATTGGACAAACTCTTGGGCAAAATGCGAATTCTACTTCGATTCTTTTGATTGTAAAGCGCATTAAATTCCAAAATTCTATTGCAGAGACAAACAGTCAAATCAGTGGTTTCCCGAACCAACAGTCTATGGTAAATCCATTCTGTATATGTAATTGAAGATCGTTTTTATACTCTTTCACTTCATGCGAATGACACTTCATTTGCACTGTTATTTACTCTGTTAATGCCATTTGTCTACTGCTTCCCTTTGCTTGATCCCCATAGGACACTAATGATTGATGCTGAGAGCAATCAGTCCCATTGTCAAGCAAAACCATTCCTGCCTTAATGACATCAACCGCATGTTATTAACGAGATAGTAATGTCCTTTTGATTCCAAACTCGGCCTTTCGACGTAACAAATTCTATCTCAAGTTACCAAGTATTAATGTATTTTTTTAATGGTCTGGCACTATCACAGAAGGGAAATTAAACCAGTACAAAAGTATGCATTATTGTCTCTGATAAAGAGACCGTATTAGATCTCGCGTTTGACATGGCTTTTCATGTGTATTCAAGCCTTTCAATTCGGTCAGTCCTAATGATCTGGCACCATTTATATGTCAGTTATATTTACACAAATAGGTCACTGTACTCATTTTAGTTCTTAGCAAGTTTCTTTCTCACCATTTACTCACCAAAGCGTTTTGGTAGATCATCTCCGGAAATGTATCTCGGTGCGTGACATTGTGTGAAACCAATGTAGTAAATGAGGTGACATTGTGTGAAACCATGTGTAGTAAATGAGGTGACATTGTGCGAAACCATGAGTAGTAAATGAGGTGACATTGTGCGAAACCATGTTTAACGAATGAATATGGTCTGTATCTCATTGCAGTTAGGTTATTTATTTTAAAACCCTGTGTGTTTAATATGAAAAAGACTAGAGTTTGGGACTTAAAAATGACTTTTATAAATAAACAAATGAGATAGAACACGCTTTTCAATCTCGCATAGTGACTTTACATAAACACAGCGTCTGTCACAACACTAAATTTCTGATAATATAGAGCAGACTTGTTTGTCTAAATGCCAAAAGATAATATGCCATATTATGGTGAAATTAATTATATTATTAAATTCATGCGTGTATTAACAGCTAAATTCATTAGACTGACTGTAACACATTCTGACATAGTAGTGTGATCTCGACGTAAAAAAAATAATTTTAGTACTAGTGTACTTCAGCAGTGTGGCGGGAGATAGCAACGGCTTTATAAAGAATTATAAGATAATTATAAAGCATTTAAATTCAATAGCAATCATATAAGAAATCTATTTAAAATTTCTCATAACAATTGGATTCAGCTTTTGGATTTTAAAGTGCCAAAGTTAATATCGGTTACGTAAAAATATATAAGTGAAATTCTTTTCTACTTAGATGTTCATACTTTGCTGCACTGTCTGTGCTCGTATTTATAGACTCCTATTCACCTCACATGACCTTAGTTAACCAATCAATGTTTGACCTTCTCAGGGTTACCCATTGCGGTAACCAAATCAACTGTTCAACTGCATGGGAAAAACCTCTGAACACAACATTTAGACAGAATTAAGTTTTCCTCTCAATGTCCGTGGTGTTCATTTTTACTTTTAATCTTATTTGTATATTCATACATATGATTAAGTAGAACTGAACGAAATGGACAAGTGAATTTCATTGCAAATCGAGCAAGAGTACGACGTACTGATGATGCATTGAGTCATAATACGGTTAGAAATAGTCCCTATCAAATGCATAATATTTTGCACATTAAAGTACAAAAACAAAAGTTCTACATAACCAAGAACTTACAATAATGAACAGAAACATTAGTTCTAACTTATTGTTCAACAAGTCTGACAAAAGAAATGTGATTCTTCAGCCAGGCACATTGATTCCATTACTATCCTGCATCTCCACTATTTCGGTAACAAACCTCTATCGGATGATTGAAGTCACTCATTTATGGACTGACATCATATTTCTGGCTTTGATATTCCAAAATGATGGAAAGTAAGATAATTCATTGCCTAAACTATTCACAGAAATTCCAGCACGACACACGCATTGTCCAACATGCAAATGAATATGGCACAGTAACTGCTAACATGCGAACTTCTTTCCACTTTACGTTGATGTCCCAGGCTTGTAGAACTGTTGATGTCTTTAGATGAATTCCTTGACGAATTCATTAATAGTCATGACAACGGCATGACATTACGAGGACCAGAGCAGGGTTTTATACTCACATTTATTATAAAACACAAGGTACACATTTATAAGAGATGTAGATGGTAATCTAAATAATAGATGTAGATGGTAATCTAAATAATGGTGGGTGGGTGGCAAACGTTCAGGAATAGAAGTGATTCACGCGTGGTAGATGTTTCCAGTGACAGATAAAAATGGCATGATTAAATATGCCCAAGTCTAGTAGGTCAAACATGATTTCGCATCTCAACGTTTAACATCAAATAATCTTCACACATTAAAAATGGACAATGTTTGTGCATACAAAACTCCATTCACAATACCATTAAAGTATTACAACATAGTGAACTGTCTCGTGTTTTTCTGACTTTATTTCATAGTTTTACATCATCATTATTAGTATCACTATTGGAAAAGGAATGTAGTTCTTAATATATATATATATATATATATATATATATATATATATATATATATATATATATATATATATATATATATATATATATATTTACAGAGTCAGTACAGTTTTCTAACAGTATGCGCAGTTTCACTGTTGATATCACAAAGTGTTACATATCACTTTATGTTAGTCTGACTGGTTCAAATCAGCCCATGAAATTATTGTGCAATGTTTTCTTTACTGATCACCTGCAATCATGGGAAAACCTTTTTAACCCCTCCTTCTGGAATTTGTTTTTTCAATGAACATTTTGGCGGATATTTTTCGACTCGAGTCACGAAAGGGTATTGTGGGAAAATAGTCTCTTCTGTCTGAATATTGTCTTCTGTCTGAATATTGTCAATTTACCCCCACAGGGTTTCTTATGCCATGTATAACATTATCAACATATGAAACAAATCGGCGTAAAACCCCAAGACAAGAAGAAGAAGAAATAAAACTATCGGTCATTTCTTAGCAGGTGTGGTGGGGAACCGGTATATCTGTAAAGTAGAATCAAACCTGTATACAAACGTGGTTTAAATGTTAATTTACAGAAGTAAATAAACTCACCTCTGTTTGCAGAAGAATGTGTACATGAACCGGTCTCCCAAGTGACAGAACTTTATCCAACCACGGCATATTTACGCGGTAAATGTTATGCAAATCAGACTTCAAAAGAAATTTGCTTACATCTTATTTTTAGTCTTGCAAATCAAAATCTGCAAATATCCGGTCATAAATACAGTACAGTAAATACGGTAATATCTGCATCCAGTAATCCTCTTTTCACGTGAATATCGGAACAATATAATGTTTATTTGTGAAGGTGACATTTTAGGGTAAACATGGATCGTGAATTGAAGGCCTAATCTATAGTGAAAGGTATACAGGTCATGTATGTGTTCAATATCGATTGTTTCAGTATTGTGTGTCATTTTATTTACATGGCAAATGTTCACTTGATTCGGATCCTCAAACATCCATATTCCTTTGGAAGGTTAATATTTTCACGCCCCTAGAAGTACTTAAGGCAAAATTAATATCAAATTGCGTCGACAATTTCTGGACGAGTTAATGTGAGAGTACGTGTGCAGTTGAAGATACTGCATTAGTTTTCCATAATGTTATATTCATGTATGAGTTTGAACTTGCATGAGTATGTGCATTTCAATTATCTAAGCGTAAGATTTGAAAGGCATCTTAAACAAAACAAAATATACACCATATTTTTACAGATCTGCTTCATTACTACTCGGTCCATGTTCTCCAAAAGGAAGACTATTCAGAATTACAGTATGGCATCTTCTTGTACAGCTAAATATTGGGCTGTTATTTTAAAGATGTACATAGAGAAAGTGGAAAAAAGCAAAAGGCTGTACACTCACCTGCCTTCTGAAGATAACACTTGAATCAAGTCGTCATTTTCTTTTTTCACTTGCCAAAAGAGGTCTGACTGAGAACTAAAATAGTTTTTTCTTCTAAAACTTAGCGGTATATTCAAAGTGATCTAAAGATGAATTTAATTAAATTAATTTATTTGACTGATTTATAGAAGTATCATGTTGTTGAGAAATATCTAGTGTTTGTAAAATAAAACACATCGTTGATAAGAGTACAGTGGAGTGTTTATTTTCTTGTCAGAGATGTTCATACCAAGCAATATGGAGCTCAATGTCAAATAGATGTCGGTTTATTACCTAAAATTAGCCATTGCATTTGATGTCCAGAGCTGGTATCCACCAGCCCAATCAACACACTCTTCAATCATTGATGACATATAACCATCATGGCTTCGTCTACATCTTAAAATATAAACATTGCAATAATACCTTTATTTTTTAAAATATAATACATTGTTCAATTTAAAGGACGTACATAAGCAATATACCAAGTGGGTTCGTCTGTGTTCGACACAAAAGGGGCTTTCATTTCTGTAGGGCATAATGGGTAATATTTTCAAGTTATTCACATTGATAATTACGCGTATATCGATTCTGAAAATCTTGAAAATGTATCAGAAAGTACGAAACAAACTTCTTGCTAATTGGCACGTTTTAATCTGGTTCCCGACTGACATAAGATCTACAATATTTATCCAGGACTTACTACTTTAGGTAGGGAAGAGTGCTTTTGGAAACAACAGTAGAACTCTTATATCTTATCTTTTGAAACGTATTCTAACCATCTGCAAAAGCTAATTAACATTGCATACACCAACAAATGGCTATTTTAGCATAGTGAAACACACGTGTTGTCATCTGTTTCCCAAAATACAGTAATTATATCAGTATGAAATGGAACATGGAGTCGTCGTGTTCGCCGGTTTCCAATTTCACAACACACCTAGGATGCCGGAATAACTCGAAAAGTACTTCTCGTAACTACATTGGACAGCGGAATAACCTAAACGTACGTCACTTGACATCATAGTCGAGGCATGGAAGAAAGGGAAGCATTCATTTCATGGTTTATTTCCTATTGGCATTAATCCTTATGGCCTGGACATTTTGGTTTCTGAATAAACATATTTCAAGGGCTGTTTTTCCCTTAATGTTGTATGGTAGTGAATTATGCTTTATTATTTCATAAAGTAACCTTTCAACACGGGGTTTTACTTTAAAGACCGTCATGTATTTCGCCAAACATATATAAGGCTTTCGAACACATACAAGATATAAAGCTTTCAAGAACATACAAGATATAAGGCTTTCGAACACATACAAGATATAAGGCTTTCGAACACATACAAGATATAAGGCTTTCGAACACATACAAGATATAAGGCTTTCGAACACATACAAGATATAAGGCTTTCGAACACATACAAGATATAAAGCTTTCAAGAACATACAAGATATAAGGCTTTCGAACACATACAAGATATAAGGCTTTCGAACACATACAAGATCAGACATTGCACTTGTAATGCAATGTTAGACATCAGTGCAAGGGAAGTTGATATCATAAAGCTAATGTTTCAATTGTTCATAGAGTGATTTAGATGCCTCATGATGTCAACACCTCACGAGTGTGTATAGTAGCATTATATCACTTCAGTTAGACTGGTTATAAGGGCAACCACGGTACTTGATAATTTCACCTATATAATGTGACAGAGAAAGTGAACAATTAATTTATTTTTAGCCTAAGTGGTTCGGGCACTCCTTAATTTTTTACCGAAGGCAGTTACACAAAACAGTGACAAATAAGAAACAAAAAAAGCATTGAAATAACAAACGTTTGACTGAATATGCCTATGGAAGTATTACTTGAAAGTCTTAGGGGTCACGCCTAATTGGCCTAAACTCTGAGATCATAATTGGAAGGTCTAAAATTCATGGTCTTAAAAATAGATTTTGAAAATGTTGAATGTTAAATGTTAAAATGAAACTGACTTAAACGGTTCCCTTCAATGCATGAATCTTTGAGACTTTTATCAGTATGGTAATCAACTAAACAAAAGGCAAACATAATGATTTACCTATCTAGCTATCTGTACTCTATGTTATTTCCATTCAATAACAACTCCACATATATGTACTATATCTAGGAATGTCACATGTCTTCTTACCTAAAGGTTTAGTAGCTCTTTTTGACATACACGTTTACACATAGGTCTAACTGTTCTTTTTGACATACAAGTTTACACATAGGTCTAACTGCTCTTTTTGACATACAAGTTTACACATAGGTCTAACTGCTCTTTTTGACATACAAGTTTACACATAGGTCTAACTGCTACGTTCTTTAATATAGAAGAAGAGTGAGCCCCATGCAGATATATTTAGGACCGGGAGATTACGTGCCGCAAAATGATAATCTCAATGATACAGTTTAGTCAGGAAGTTAAACCATTAACTCTTACAAATTTAGACATATTATTGGGAGCATGTATATAGGCTAAGACTAGTCAGACGTACCTGACTAATTTTCTACAATACAATGCATTGTGACAATGACAATACTTAATATCATAATAGGCATCTAAATTCAATACATTGTTTGTGACAATGACGATAATTTATGCCATAACAGACTTCTAAACTCAATCTATTCTTTGTGACGATGACGATCCTTATTGCCGTACAATACTTCTAAAGTCAGTGTATTCTTTGTGATAATGAAGATACTTAATGCCATAACATACTTCTACAATGTAATGCATTCTTTGTGACAGCAACAATACTTAATGCCATAACATACTTCTACAATGTAATGCATTCTTTGTGACAGCAACAATACTTAATGCCATAACATACTTCTACAATGTAATGCATTCATTGTGACAGCAACAATGCTTAATGCCATAACATACTTCTACAATGTAATGCATTCTTTGTGACAGCAACAATACTTAATGCCATAACATACTTCTAAATTCAATGCCATCTTTTTGACAATGACGATACCTAATGCCATAAAAGACTTCTAAATTCAGTGCATTGTTTGTGACATTGAGGATACTTAATCTCATAGTTTACTTCTAAATTTAAGGCATTGTTTGTGACAATGACGATTCTTTATCTCTTTATCTCATAATAGACTTCTAAATTCAATGCATTGTTTGTGACGATTCCGATACTTAATCTCACAAGACTTCTATATTTAATGCATTATTTGTGACTTTGACGATACTTAATCTCATAATAGACTTCTAAATTCAATGCATTGTTTGTGACAATGATGATACATAATCTCATTATAGACTTCTAAATTCAGTGCATTGTTTGTGACGATTCCAATACTTAATCTCACAACACTTCTATATGCAATGCGTTATTTGTGACTTTGATGATACTTGATCTCATAATAGACTTCTAAATTCACTGCATTGTTTGCGACATTGACAATGCTTAATCTCATTAGAGACTTCTAAATTCATTGCATTTTTTGTGATATTGAAGATACTATATTTCATAATAGACTTCTAAATTCAATGCATTGTTTGCGACATTGACAATGCTTAATCTCATTAGAGACTTCTAAATTCACTGCATTGTTTGTGACATTGAAGATACTTAATTTCATAATAGACTTCTAAATTCAATGTATTTTTTGTAACAATGCCGATACTTAATCTCATAATAGACTTCTTAATTCAGCGCATTGTTTATGACATTGACGATATTTAATCTCTAAATAGACTTCTAAATTAAATGCATTCTTTGTGACAATGACGTTGTTTAATGCTATAATAGACATCTAAATTCAGTGCATTCTTTGTGACAATGACGATGCCTAATGCCATAACAGACTTCTAAATTCAGTGCATATTTGTGACAATGACGATATTTAATAGCATAACAGACTTCTAAATGCGATGCATTTTTGTGACAATGACGATACTAAAATATTGAAGAGACTTCTACATTAAACTGCATTATTTTTTACCATGACAATACATAAATGTCGTAATACACTTCTACAAAAAAAATATGCATTGTTTGTAACGCTGACGATACTTAAATGTTTGAGACTTCTACATTAAACTGCATTATTTTTTACCATGACAATACATAAATGTCGTAATACACTTCTACAAAAAAAATATGCATTGTTTGTAACGCTGACGATACTTAAATGTTTGAGACTTCTAAAATACAAAACGTCGTTTGTTACAATGTCAGTACTTAGTGCCATGTTACTCTTCATGGAAACGTATTGCTGAACACAACTAATTTTTATGTAGTTCATAATACATAATGACAGCACCGCAATTTGTACGTCTTTCAGTACTCGTGTTTTGTTATAGGTGAACACAATGAGTAAGTCGTTTTTGTTGTCGGTTTAGATTCATTTTTAGCACATGCCAGACTATACATGGCGGAAGGTTTAACTTGTGGATGAAGCATCTGGAAACACTACAGGAAAAACTGCCGACCAATTGAAGCTACTGGCAAGCTTGCTTAGAATGCGCACATTGGCCGATCCCTAGGCACGAATCCACGAAGATGGATGTGAGATGGCAGTGATCGCCCTACAATACTCAGCCACCCGAGGCCTCTTACGCATATATAATTACAATCTTTGCGGAAGTATAAATCACTAAATTATACTCGTTTGGATAATCCGTATGCTTCAGGCATTCTCTTTTATTTCTGTATAATTGTAGACATGGTGACAGGAGAATGATCATGAACAATTATAAATGATTAGTCCTTCCTTATCTTCAATAATTTCGGCATAATCTTTCGTTATTTATATAAGCGTATATGTGTGTATCTATGTCTGGCGTACCTTTTGAGAGTCTTATAATTGTAATTTAAGTTACTTTTACAATTTTGTTATGCAAAAAAACAAAAAAACAAAAAATAGAAAACGAATCTGTATAGATGGAAACTGTGTACACTTCAGCCACACCGTTTACTGCTTCACTAAGTAACATTTAAAAGCATAATAGTTGCCTCATATGTTAACTTTAAAACTGATTCGAAAATCAAATACAAATTTGATCCGAGCATTTGCTTCTGGAAACATAAGTTTATTTTAGAAACACTACACTGGGTCATTACAGACCCTCACGAAAGACAGCCACATGGGATAACGTATTTACAGAAAAAGCATTAGGAATAAATAGTTTTGATTCCATCGACGGAACATTCATTCAGCTCATTTTACTTGGCTGATTGATTTGTGTGTAGGGATTTGTGTGTAGCTATCCATTCAGTTTCTTGAGCGGATGATTACTAATTAGAAAATGCACTGAAATTACATAGGTCATAAGAACAGGAAAGAATTGTACAAGCTGACTGCTTATTTCGGTGTTGAGGCTTTCTTTGCTTAAAAGATGTCAGTATCTTGTCATGCATGGCTAATATGGAATTAAAGCCTCTGAAAATGTTGGCTTACAGAAGGCATGCAACAGCGGAATTAAGACGGTATTCACGTGCAAGTTTGCGCCGCTATAGCTACACATGCGGGGAACATCGAAACAATTCTCAACGGGAATCAATAGTCCTGCATGTGAGTAACATGCCGAATACTTTTACATCATCATTATACTCTCTTTCTCTCTCTCTCGCTGAATTCAAATTAAACTAATCAATTAAAATAATTAATCTAACTAAGAAAAAAAAAAAATTAATAACATCAACAATAATACTCACCTTTATAATTGAAATATGTAACAGACCTCTAAAGTGTTTATGTTCAAGAGCCTGATGGCATTGGTTGAAACAGACATCCAAAGTGTTCATCATCAACTGCCTGATGGCATTTGTTGAAACAGACGTCCATAGTGTTTATAGTCAACTGCCCGATGGCATTTGTTGAAACAGAAATCCAAAGTGTTCATCATCAACTGCCTGATGGCATTTCTTGAAACAGATACCCAAATTGGTCATGTTCCACTGCCTGATGGCATTTGTTGAAACAGACATCCAAAGTGTTCATGTTCAAATTTATGTATGAAACAGTCTTCCAAATTGTTCGTGTTCAACTGCCTGGTAACATTTGTTTAAACAGACATCCAAATTGTTCGTGTTCAAATGTATGGTTTAAACAGACTTCCAAAGTGTTCATGTTCAACTGCCTGATGACATTTGTTGAAACAGACATCCAAATTGTTAATGTTCAAATGTATGGTTTAAACAGACTTCCAAAATGTTCATGTTCAAATGCCTAATGGTATTTGTTGAAACAGACGTCCAAAGTGTTCATATTCTAATGCCTAATGGCATTTGTTGAAACAGGCATCCAAATTGTTCGTGTTCAAATGTATGGTTGAAACGGACTTCCAAAGTGTTCATGTTCAAATTCCTGATGGCATTTGTTGAAACTGACATCTAAATTGTTCATGTTCAAATTTATGGTTGAAACAGATTCCCAAAGTGTTCGTGTTCAAATTCCTGATGGCATTTGTTGAAACAGACGTCCAAAGTGTTCATGTTCAACTGCCTGATGGCATTTGTTGAAACAGACGTCCAAAGTGATCATGTTCAAATGCCTGATGGCTTTTGTTGAAACACGTCCAAACTGTTCATGGTCAAATGCCTGATGGCATTTGTTGAAACAGACGTCCAAACTGTTCATGTTCAAATGCCTGATGGCATTTGTTGAAACAGACGTCCAAAGTGTTCATGTTCAACTGCCTGATGGCATTTGTTGAAACATACGTCCAAAGTGTTGTGTTCAAATGCCTGATTGCTTTTGTTGAAACACGTCCAAACTGTTCATGTTCAAATGCCTGACGGCATTTGTTGAAACAGACTTGCAAAGTGTTGTGTTCAAATGCCTTTTGGCATTGGTTTAAACAGGAAATGTAACCAAATAATTTAGCTCTATAAAGAAAAGACTGCTGCTGGACAGTATAATTTTTGAGAATAATTTAATCTGAGATCGTAGTTAGGCACAAATTTACAGAATAGTTAAACTCTTGTATTTGCACATTGGATTCTTTAAACTTTCAATTGTTGTACCATGTTTTCTTGCACGAATATTACAGCTCGTTTTCCAAACACAAACATCAGCCAATATGAGCGACTAGCCGTTGATTATTAGTTACCATGCGTTCACTACAGACGAGCATTGTTGCAGTGGATGTGTTCATCTTTACAATACCATACACGCCGTAAGATTATCACGTGGTGTATCACTCGATTACATTTTACCACGCTGTTTAATCTACTCGTTTATTCATGTATAGCGATTTTGGTCTAATGGTTTGATTTATGGAAAAGGATAGTTATCGCTCGCCCATCATGTCAATAATTTGTAAAATCTTATTTTATTTCTGGTCAAAATAATTTGCTCCACAAGTGCCAGTGAAATCTGATTGGTTTCGATCTGTTTGAAACAATATACCAACATCGATTTGAACCATAAATACTGAGTAACTCCATGACAAAATAGATATGTATGCAATAATACAGAATAATACATATAATTTAAACAATTACTCATTCCGAATTGTATACCAGTGTACACTATGTACAAAAGTCCATATACTTTTCTTCAATGATTTATGGCTTAAAACCATAGCACTGCTTTCAGAAGAGTATTACTACAGTTTATAAACTACGAACATAAAATTGAACTGAATCAAAACTACATCGTTTAAGTGTTTTAATTATAGGCCAAATTTTATTTCAAGTCTATGAACCGACTCATTTGAAAGCGATCACATTTATCGTCAAATGCAAGTTTATCCCACTTCTGACAGCATTAAGAAAGTGCAGAGTGATGTTGATAGTAATGGATTCCATATGACGTAGCCATCTTTCATCTTTCATTGAATGCATTACAAACCATATGAAGAGAAACAGATCCTGCTTCTAAAGATAGCTCAGTATTAGGTCAGAAGAGCGATTTGAAACAATCAAGAAATAAATGTTATTGCTTGTGATGAAAGGTATTTTAAACAGTAACACATTAAAATTAAATGGAAGCCAACTTCACTGTTTAGGGTAAAACAACTTCTACTCGGTTTATTTCAAAACTATACTATCAACTTGTACGTGCAGAAGAAAATATGTCTAAACTACTGTCAAAAGCTTTATTTTCATGTGTATAAATTTTCAGTTATAATTGTAACACAAAGTTATTATTGAATTTAATACATACAGAAAATTACATACGTGTTATGTTGGGAGTCGGTGGGAAACGGATGAGTTTGCTATGTTGCTGAGATACGTCGAGCCCTTTAGGCAGAAAGTAATAAAAAACAATAACAATTTTTCTCTTTGATTCAGAACAACACACGAATAGTACCTTGCAAATGTGTTTGAGATGCACAGTTGGTGTTAAAAATCCAAACCAAACACACACACACACACACACACACACACAAATCTATTATTTACCGACCGTGTAAAGACATTAATCGATTTTTACCGGCGTTGTAAAAACATTAATTCATTTTTTACCGACAGTGAAAATGCACTAATACATTACTTATCGGCATTGTAAATGCACTAATCCATTATTTGCCGACATTTTAAGTACAATAATCCAACATTTGCCTTTAAAAACAAACAAGTTATAATCGCTTATTCTGTGAGTAATTTTTCAACCACACTCCTCAGCGCTATTTCAACAATTGATTTCTATTCAGCATATTCAAATTTTGAAGCTCGATTGTTTCCTATAATCTCCTCTGTTTCATTTTGTTTCATTCAACGTTATTTGCTGAAAAAGATGTAGTAAGCCTTGAAATTACCTGACCCGTTAGAAGAGTGTGTGTGTGTGTGTGTGTGTGTGTGTGTGATTTGGATTGTTAATGTAGCTTTAATAATTTTTCAGTCATATCGCTGCGATGTCTGCAATGTGACAGTTTATAGTGATGTCTAGCACTCGGGCATCATGCCACAGACATGTGGCATGATGTCCCACCAAGTCACATTATCCTGACACCAGGCTGACCAGTCCTAACACTAACCTCTTAAAGCTGAGCGCCAAGCGAGGCAGCTGTTAGTAACATTTTTATATGTCTTTGGTATGATTCGATCAGGGATCGCACCCACGAACTCCCGCATCCCAGGCGGACGCTCTAACCACTAGGTCACCGGAGCGGTATTAGAAGATTGGAATGGAGTTCTAGGTGCACACGTTGCAAGTTCTGATAATATACGGGTGATAATTTCAGTCTGGATAGGTTCATTTTAAACCTGTGGTAACATCCACAGTGGTATCCGTGCTCCTCTTTGTATTCATCCGGTATTGGTTCACAAGCATCATCCACCTTTTCTCAGACCAAACAGGTAGAGACAGCCTTGGTCTGTGTATCTCGTTTAACTTCCTCAGCTCGGTCTGCTATTCGAAACTTTTGTTGGGATAAAGATGTGAATGATTCACATTTTAATGATGCAAATTGGACGACACATATCTTTTCTTTTCTCTGAACCTTTGAATAATAATAACAGTTGTAACATCTTATGTCGGTAAATGATGGATGAATGTATTTACTATGCCGGTCCACAAGTTGTAAAGCAATACGTTATCAGGAATTGAACACTAATGTTAATAATAAATCTACTAAATTAAAATACTAATTATATGCAGATATATTGCATACTGAATAATAAAGATTTAGGTATGCCATAAAATGATTCTTATAAAATATTATAGACACTGTATAGCTTCGTTGTAAATGTTTCTTTCTTTTTGCAAGAAGGAAATAAACTTTAAAAAGTTTGGAGTCGATAGTTTCAGTTGAATACCATTGCATTAATAACAGCCCAAGAGACATGCAAAATGGCTCAAATTATTTACAGGAAACTTATCTCTAGTTGTCTAATGCAAAACATTGCAAAGAAAATATACAAAAGATGTATGTTTGAAAACAAAATTGACTTTTCGTGATAACACCAACTCGAGTCTTTGACACTTTTTAAAAAAAAATCATCGTGTGACCAAATATATTGTCTGTGTCTGCAAAAGCCACTGGCTTCAAAACGAATGTATATCGGTAGGGATTATATCACCACAGTCACTCGACAACTGCCTCATTGTGTATTCTAAACAGGCCGCTTGATGTATGCAGGATAGTCAATTGCATGTTACTGGTGTAGCAATAAAAAAAACCCATTGATTTCATCATATTGCATATACCACAAAAAGAATAAAATGGATCATAGTGTGCAGTCTATTGCTGACAGAATCGCTCGTCTTTTTGTAATGAGTACGTTTAGTAATGTCTTACGATTTCGAATATTTATTAAATTCTTATTTTCATGAACCACGCATACAAACAGTGTTCATTAAAGACACCCTATATAATTCTTCAATACTCATCATGACCCATAGCGCAGTGAATGAATATATTTTGACAAAATATTTAAGTTTGTACATTTCACGAGTCAAAAGTGCAAATTGCTTACGTCGGTTATCTTGAGATTGCTTTAAATTTCATACAATAAACCAAAATTTTGTTTTCTTGGGAATGTAATCCGCGCGGGGAAGTTTCTTTGTGCGAAAATAAGCACTTGATGCCCACAAATCTTCCGCAAACGGCACATTCTTTTTTCTTCACGGTTTCAGATTATCCCTGGTGTATCTTTCATTTCGCCTACTTGCTTGAAATAGATAACATTCCTAAAGCTTTTGTCCACATCTTGCCCTGCGATCATGTGGCAAAAGTAAGACAGGAATCACCAAAGACATAATGTTGAATTCTGTAATTTCGTGTGTATCTATCCATGCTGCCCAGGACGTTTGGGAAAATCTTAACATTTTCTGAGTGGGTTCAGTGATGATCAGCAGCTAAAGAGACTTGCAACATGTTGCGAAGAAACAAACGTCGTCGGAGCTCAAGCAGTATCTGGTTTCATTGTATCTCTTTGAGGACAGTGGAGCTAAAAGCTTTCTTAGATAATGGTAAGAAGCGCTGGGATTTGCGAAAATGGCAATATCATTAATTTCTTCAAAAAGTGACTTCAGAAGTCGAAATAGTGGTATCTGAATATTTACCTTTTCAGGGCAAAAGAGCAAATATCATATGGAAACTCAAAAGTTAACGACTCGTTTGAAAAGGGGATTAAACAAAAAAATATTGATGTCGAGAAATTTGTCATTTTACGGATACGTTTTGAATTCATTGTGAAATTTTCGTGAATTTTAGTTGGAAAAATAATAGTCATGAAACAATAATAATAAAGCATTATCTTTTTCTTGGTATCAAATCATTAAGGATAGAATACATCCACTTAGCTAAGCAAACCCCACACAACATGTATCATTGTTTAATGAATCGTGTGTTGCCGGAACAAGATTGGTAACGGCTCCATTTTGAATTCTGAATGTGAAACAAACCTCACACAACAGGTATGATTTAAGTGGTGGATCCTACATTACCTAAGATAATATTGGTCTTGACTTCTACTGAATTTCGAATGACAGATGGATGGTGGTAGATAAGTGTGGACTGGGGATTAGTCAATTAATAAATAATAAAGACAAAAAGTGTGGTGGTTAGCTGGTTGGGTTTTGTGTCTGTCTTTTAATGATCAAATTTACAATCGTATCTTAAAATCTGGTCCATTTTTCAAGAAACATAACAACTTTGCTTGCTCAAATTGACATTTTTCCAATATCTCTTAAAAGCGGCTACGCGCGCATAGCATTCCCTTACAACAATACGTGTCAGATTTCCAGACCTGCAATACGGGATGCTTCAAAATAAATGCGTCAACAAGAAGTTTGAATGCAAGTGAAAGAGTTGAGCGTTGCAAAGCTCCAAACCGTCTTTCAATGAAGTTTGCTAAGAAACATAAATATCCAGAAAAGAACCAAAGGTTAGATTGTTTAAAAAATGAAAATATGCTGAAGATCATAACATATTCCTAGCGATGTAAGCACGTTTCTTCTGCATAAGCTAAGTTTGCTCATCTCCTACAAAATACACTGACGTCATTCTACGTTGGACAGCATACAAATCAGGTAATGCTATCAGTTTATCTCTATTTCTCTCCATATCTTTCGGCTCTGTCAATTTTTGTATTAGGACTGAGTCTTTAATGATGAAATTCAGCATTTGGCAGTCTCTCTCGGTAACAATATCAAACTGATCTTATGATTTCTTCTGAAAAGAGTTGAGTTAATATTACAGTCAAATTTAAGAATTCGTTGCATGCTGGTGTTCCATGTCATTCGACAACTCGACCTCATAGTTCTTAACCTACCATTGATTTTCTGTAACGCCATGGCGAAGAATGAAATTTATGATTCCTTTTTTACAATCCTTTTCTCTAAAATCCCATTATCTAATATTGTACCGAGTATCACAGATGACATGATGTGCGATTTTTTTTGTAATGTTAGTGAAACTTAAAACTGGTTTTCTCATTTGACTCTTGAATTGTTATAACTTCACATGGGTGGGTAGATGGGTGTCTGATTGAACGGATCACATGTACGCACGAGTGATAATGGCTTTATAATAACAAACTGAATATTTATCATTTAAACTCAAATAACAATATAAATTTTGCTTTTAACTTGTTGACGCCACTTATGTTCCAGTAATGCTATATGACTTATGACCTTACGTACCGAATAAACTGGCTTACATGATGTCAAGATGTTGCATGTACCTATAATCAGACAATTAGGTCAAAATAAAACGTGCATCAGAGACGGATTTAATTCTACGTAGATGCTAGGTCCATATTTAGGCTTACAGCTAATATATATATATATAAATATATATATATATATATATATATATATATATATATATATATATATATATATATATATATATATATATATATACCTGTTCAATAACAGTTGTTCCGTCCCTATAATTATTAATTCCCCTTATTTACCCATGATGCAACGCTCTTCTGGCGAGGGTGCCCCGAGTGGCCGAGTGGTCTAAAGCGCTCTCCGTTACGGATCACTGCCATCTCACCTCTGTCTGCGTGGGATCGAGTCTCGGATTCGGCTCATGTGGTTATGTGAGAAAGCTTGCCAGTAGCTTCTCATGGGTCTGTGGTTCTTCCCGGGGTTTTCCCGGGTTCTTCCTCCACCATTAATACTGGCCGCCATGCATAGCCTATCGTGCGCTGAAAAATGGCGTTAAACCCCACAACAACAACAAATCTTCTGGCTAGCAAATCTATATGCTGTGATGGAGGCCAACAAACCAAAGAATTAAAGCTATCCAACAGTATATATAGTGTGTGTATGTATCTTATTAATCACGTCTTTATTTCATATCAATGTATAAGGTTCTCATCAGTCTAAATTGATCTATGCCAATAAAATATGTTATAATGAAGAAAAAATTAATTTTTAATTAGTATCGCATGCGAATTTACCGATCTTCATATCCTTGATACATGCCTCTACCCATGCCGTTTTGTGATGGTGCCACATATTTCGATGCTAAGACTATAGATGTGAAACAAAGAGTCCAAGCTATACAACAGTATATAATATGTGTATGTATCTTATTAAGTTGGTCATCATTTGTCTGTCCGTGCGCCTAATGCATTCATAACACGAACGTTATTTGTCTAGGCAAAAAAGTCATACCAATCGTAAACAACTACCGAGTTGGACAAATCTGATATCAATTGATAAGTTTCTCATCACTCTAAAGCCATCTGTGCCAATAGAAATTTCTACAAATGCAAAATAATTTTTTTTTATTCAGGGACGCTTGCGAATGTACCGATTTTCATATCTAGGTTATTTGCATCTGCCCATTCCGTTTTGTGATGGCACAACACATTGCGATGCTAATACTATAAATCTGAAGTATAGAATTCAAATGTGCAAAAATGCAAAATAAAACAGTTGGCATTTTTTACTCAATATCGCTTAGGGTTAGCGGCTTTACCGATCTACATATCCGTGCTATGTGTCTCTACCCTTGCCTTGTTGTCATGGTGCCACATATTTCGATGCTAATACGATAGATTTAAAGCTATCTAACAGCATATAGTATGTGCATGTCTCTTATTAAATACGTCTTCATTTTTCTGTCCGTGCGCCTAATGCCTTCCTATGCAAATGTTTTCTATATTGGCAAACAGGGCATACCGATCTTAAACAGCCACCTACTTTTATAAATTTGATATCAATTTATTTGTTTCTCATCAGCCTAAATCGATCTATGCTACTCCTAATGCTCCTGTTGTTTCTTAGGACAGTCTGAAGACCAATGTCCTTTCTCTTGACAATGATAACAGGTATTTTGTTAAATTGTTAAAGCTACGTTAAAAATCCAAATCACACACACACACACACACACACACACACTAAAATTCTACAGATATAAACTGTAATACGTCCTTGGCATACGACTGATCGTTTACATTGATTGATGTCCAAAAAATGATGTTGGAATTAACTCCCGAGACAAGCCTACCTTTGAGGATTATTATTGAATCAGCAACTAAGGAAATCCATACGAGCTAATGAATATGAATGCAAATATGTATATCATTTGCCAAAAACCCGGTCAGTTATCGAATAATAAGCCGATAAACCAATTAAAAGTTAACATTTTCAGAAAGATTTTTTTCAAAGTTTCACTTACTCACACTTGATATATTACTCTTCAGTCTCGTTAGTGCATCCAGTACTGAAAAAAATTGATAAAGGGGGAAGCGGCCTTTCGTTGTGTATATGCAATGCATACGAATAGGAATCCGTGCAGATGGTTTTGAACTGATCAGCATGCGAATCTCACTTACAGATGCTTGATTCAACACACAATCAGCGACCTATACGTTGTCTGAGAGCATTTAGAACTCTCCCTTCAGAAATTCTGCACGTTGAGCAAAATAACCATCGCTTTATCTCATACGAATTAAACGGACTATCTAGCATAGCGTCTAACAATCCTACATATAAGGTATAATCCTGCATATAAGGTAGTCTTTAGTCCCATATATCAAACCTGGTACGCTAAGAAACCAAATTGTGTTCTACTTTTGGGGATATGAATTCGTTCTTTTATAACAAAGTTGTACAAATAAATCTTTCCAATAAACAAAATGCTGTGCTCCAAATTATCACATTGATTATCAACCCACTCCCCAATATTTTCCTTTTTACCAAATGCAAAAATCATCAACAAATCCTTTCGATATTAAGAGTAAATTCAGTGAAATATTAGAGCACGCCTCCACCATCGTGGTCATTCGTCCATGCTTATGAAAGATAAGAAAGTAGGAGAGAGTTGTAGCTGCTGTTGCGACAATAGATGGTCAGTTGCTGGACAAAGGTTCTACCTCTAGGTCAGAAACTACGGCCACACTCGAATCTTTGAATTACATCGAAGCCTCGCAAAAGTTCATTTTACCCTATTTTAGGATTCCCTTTCAGCACCGAAAGTCTCAAAAACTTTAAATTCGGCAAGCGAATAATGTATTAAAGATAACTTGATTTGATGAAGGAAAATAATTGATTTCTGCTGGCTGCCTCTTCATATTGATATTTAGGGTGATGGAAGGGCAGATCAAGTGTCTAAACCTGCCCTGGAGTCACCTGCTTCCGAATGGAAGATTCCAGTAAGTGCTTTTGAATATTATATAAATCGGCATGTTCTATAGATTTGGAAAAGTATTTGGAATGGGTAACAGGTCAAAACTTATCTAAACCGAAACGTACTTAAGTTAAAACGAACCCAAACCAAAACGTACCCAAGTCAAAACGTACCCGAAGTTAAACATTACCCACACTCACTTTAAATAATGACATAATTTTTGCGTATTTGTTTAATATGACATTGACGAGCCTGATGATGGAAATCAGCAGACGCAATGGAACTATCTTAACTTACGATCTAGCTCCAACACACATTAAGAAATACACGTTTAAGTTAAGAAGTATCGTTTCAATATATTAATGTTGTGTTTTCCAGTGGAGAAAATTCTACCAACTGATGTGAACTATGATTGATGACTGCTTCAATAGCGTCTTTATTTGCGTTGCGTTCCATTTTTCCATTTCGTATTTTATTTCCATTGCGTTCCATTTTTCCATTACTTGGTTTATTCATACCAGCTAATTCATCAATAATACTTTACTTATTTTTGCTAAATACTAATGACTTTAAGGAGTATTATAAAATATTTTGCTGTATTAAAATCAATGTTAACACCTGCAATCCACTCAAATTCAATGTAACCCCTGCAATCCACCCAAATCCACTGTAACACCTGCAATCAACTCAAATTCAATGTAATACCTGCAGTCCACCCAAATCCAACGTAACACATGCAATCCACCCAAATCCAATGTAACACCTGTTATCCACCCAAATCCAATGTAACACATGCAATCCACCCAAATCCAATGTAATACCTGCAATCCACTCAAATCCAGTGTAACACCTACAATCCACTCACACCCAATGTAACACCAGCAATCCATTAAAATCCAATGTAACATCTGCAACCCACCCAAATCCAGTATAACACCAGCAATCCACCCAAATCCAATGTAACACATGCAATCCACTCAAATCCAATGTAACACCTGCAACCCACTCAAATCCAACGTAACATATGCAATCCACTTAAATCCAGTTTTACACCTACAATCCACTCAGATCTAATGTAATACATGCAATCTACTCAAATCCAATATAACCTCAGCAAACCACTCAAATCCAATGTAACACCTGCAATCCACACAAATCCAATGTAACACCTACAATCCACTCAAATTCAATGTAATGCCTGCAATCCACTCAAATATAATGTAACATCTACTGTCCACTCACATCCATTGTAACACCAGCAATCCACTAAAATCCAATGTAACACCTGCAATCCACCCAAATTAAATGTAACACCTGCAATCCACTCAAATCTACTGTAACACCAGCAATCCACCCAAAACCAATGTAACACCTACAATCCACTCAAATCCAATGTAACACATGCAATCCACCCAAATCCAATGTAACACATGCAGTCCACTCAAATCCAATGTAACACCAGCAATCCACCCAAATCCAATGTAACCCATGCAATCCACTCAAATCCAATGTAACACGTACAATCCACTCAAATCCAAAGTAACACATGCAATCCACTCAAATCCAATTAAACACCTACAATCCACTCAAATCCAGTGTAACACCTGCAATCCACTCAGATTCAATGTAACACCTGCAATCTACCCAAATCCAGTGTAACACAGGCAATCCACCCAAATTCAGTATAACATTTGGCAGAGATGCTAAGTATCATTAAAAAAAGAGTTCACTGGCCTACTTTTTATACGCCTGCCATATGTTTGCCTATAAAGGCAATTCTTACATTAATCATATGTATCGGATATGGACTAGCGAACTATAAATATGTGCTGATTCACATGAAAAGATTCTGTTTTACTTATGTTCTTGGTATTTTCGTCATTTGTTTATATCTTGAGCAGTTAATTGTCTCAGTAACCGAGTATTAATGATGATTCAAGCTGAGATAACTTAAATACACAATGGAAATTATGGAACGCAGTGGAAATAAAATAAAATACGAAATGGAAATATAGAACGCAACGCAAAAAAGACGCAATGGAAATTATTTTTATGTTGTTTTTTCTTTAATTTTGAAAAGTAAAATATTATCTTTAAGTCATAGGCTATACACATGTTTCTATTGCGAAATAGAAAATGGAATTAATGTACAAACTGGCCCCAATAAGTGTATGAAACGTGTGCATTTGATTACTGGATTAAACACTCGAAGCACTCATCAAGTATGGTTCAGATAGGTTGGAAGAATATTCTCCACGGAAAAATACAACATAAATATATTCAAGCGATACTTCTTAACCTAAAGACCTTTTTCTTAATGTGCTTTGAAGCTAGATTATAAGATAAAGATGGTTATATTGCTTCTGCCGCTTTCAACGCTCATGTGGCTGGTCACTGTCAAGAAACACAATACACTAAATTTATGTCATTATTTAAAGCGAGTTTGGGTCATATTTAATTTAGGTACATTTTTGACTCAATTACATTTAGACATTGGTATGTTTCGGTCGGGTTACGTTTTGAGTGGAGTACGTTTTGGTTTGTGTACGTTTTCACTGTAAACCCGTGGAAATGCAAGCCCCACCGACAAGCTTCTTGATATCACACCCAGCGCTGGAGAAAGCTTGACTATATGTTAAAAAGTTCTTAGTTTTTTTTTAAACCGTAATCTTTTATTTTATATACCTTTAGAATTATATTAATACCTTCACCCTTGATGTTGTATGATGTGTTTATGTTTATTTACAAGGGTTTCAAAATTTTACTTTTGTATTTCCTTCTATTAATATTCAGAACTTTCATTTAATCAGGACCAAAATTGCCACTATTGTATTTACGTGCCGTTAGCGAGCATACATACATACATACATACATACTTCGTAAATTGCTTTGTTTCTGGCAAAATTGGCAAAGAGAAAAAATAATGTACATACTTAAAACGTTAGTATATCAGACGAATATCTCAAGGTGCTTTGAGTGCCAGGCTACACTAAATTTATCTGTATAATAACGGTTTCGTATAATTCTCAGAACAGGTGCTTTGAGTGCCAGGCTACACTAAATATATCTGTATAATAACATTTTGATACAATTTTTAGACTAGATGCTTTTTCTTGGCGTTGAGTTAATGTGGTTGCAGAAGTCATGTGGATCCATCTATTTCTGTACTTGATCTGGAAAGTTAATAATCCTATCCTTTGTCATTTCACGCGAGAAAAGACCATTGGTTGCGACAGAAGAAAAGAGTATGAGAACCCTTCCTTGGATGATGGACCGCCAAAACATTTAAACGACGTAAGAGTTATATCAAAATCTCAACTGATCAGAGATCTGATTCGTTTGATATGCAACCATATGGATGTTTAAAATAAGGAGCACAGCATTAGAAAAGTGTCATCAGCGGAAAATTGGCTGTGACATTGCAATTAGCAAGGGTATTCGCAGTTCAGAATGAAACGAATGACCTATCTAATTAACATCCATACAATTCGTTAATTTAATTTGAAAAGTACTGAAAACTAGGCCAGCAGGTATATTTTAAGATATTGTAACAAAATACCAACGCCTCCATAAGACACAAGATTTCCGATAAATAACTTTCGTGTCAAGTTACCTTGGCGAAACTTAAAGACCAGTGGCATCCAGCGACTGAGTCCAGAGAACTTACTGGCGCAGATTTCTTTGATGTTTAAAAAGCATTCGACATGGTAGATTATTTGGTGCACATTCAAAATTATTAGCCGACAAGTTTTCTTGGTGCAAGTCAAAGCGTACTAACAGATAACGTTACAAGATGTTTGTAGGGGTAAATACACTTCTGATTCGGGTAATATTCTAAGTTGCGTTCCTTTACGTTCTATATTAGGGCCTCATCCTTTGTTTATCAATGATTTAGCTTTGTATCTAGTGCACCGTAACACTGATCTCTTCATGGACGGTTCTACACTACACACGTATTGTAAAGCTCACCGTAACACTGATCTCTTCATGGACTATTCTACACTACACACGTATTGTAAAGCTCACCTAACACTGATCTATTCATGGACGATTCTGCACTACACACGTATTGTAAAGCTCACCGCAACACTGATCTCTTCCTGGACGATTCTACACTACACACGTATTGTAAAGCTCACCTAACACTGATCTATTCATGGACGATTCTGCACTACACACGTATTGTAAAGCTCACCGCAACACTGATCTCTTCATGGACGATTCTACACTACACGCGTATTGTAAAGCTCACCTAACACTGATCTATTCATGGACGATTCTGCACTACACACGTATTGTAAAGCTCACCGTAACACTGATCTCTTCATGGACGATTCTACACCTACACACGTATTGTAAAGCTTTTATCTCAGTTGAACACACACTTCGAATCGACCTCGACAATTTATCTGATTGGTGTAAACAAAACAGAGTGTATATTACTGCATCTAAAACGAAATTTATGATATTAGAATAAGGCAGATCCTACCCACTAAAATGAATTTAATTCTCACTGCAGATGGTTAAAGCTTATCTAGGTTAAAAGTCAGGAAGGTCTTGTTGTCTCCATTGATCAACACCAATGTTGGAATTCATATCATATATCGATCACCTATGTTTAATGGTGGTCAACATAATTACTCAGACTCCATGTTTCTACCTTCGAAGTCGATTGACCGTTTTTTGTTTGGATGTATGCAACTATTGATAGACTACAGCGGTACCAAATGGAGAAACACACCAAATTATAATCTATCAAAACTTGATAAGGCCAGCAAATGTTTTCACTTTCAAGTTTAGAAATGGCTTCCAGTACAAAGACGTGGTCTTTATTTTAAAGGAATCATAATATATGGCTCTAACAAGCCATCTCCAGATTATATATGTAACCTAGCTGTACTAAGATCATACTGTAATCTCAGATCTATAGCTAATAACGAACTCCGTATTCCATAGTTAAGAACCAACAACATAAAATTCTCTTATCCTGTGCCAGCACCTACCTTTTGAAATTCCCTACCTCTGTCGATGCGTAATTCAACTTCCTTTGCTTCATTTGAAAACTAATGAAAGGAATTTGTTCTTGTCAAGCTTGGGATATACATGTAAGTCTTCCAGTACATACATACATACATACATACATACATACATACATTAAAAATAACATGGCTTTTAAAGTGTTGGTATAAAGCACTTTGATATACCAATACTATTGGTACATCAAATTGTGAACCGCCCATGGCGCAATTATACGCATATATAAACATTCTCGCGACCGTGTACAGTTGATTCTATACCAATGATGAATTTCCACACATCACTCATTAGTGACGTATAAAATTAACTATAAAAGTACTAATAATCCCCGTTTTCTTTATCACTTTAATATGGTAAGCATTTTCAGCGCAGTCCCGTCTGCTTTCTGTACCTTCGTCCCCTCTCAAGCATAACGGACAAACTACGCAGAAATGTGGTGTGAGAGAAAACAAGAATTAGGGCTAGATTAAAACCTTGAAATAGAAATGACACTAAGTAACCTGCAAGAATATGGTTCGTCGTATCGATACGTATGAACTTTTCATTGGGATTTATATACAGTGTTTATCACTGATACGAAGTTGCCAAACATGTCATTATGTGGTAAATTTCTCGGTTACGTGGTACACATTCTGCGATGTGTTTTATGGTTGTTTTTGTTATTGTTGTTGTTGCTTCTTAAACCTTTTATGATGTTCCAAAAATCAATTGCTAGTAATTAAATATGAAAATATCCAAAGTCTCTCTCTCTCTCTCTCTCTCTCTCTCTCTCTCTGCACACACGAACCCATGTTCACTCTCTACTTAATTCTACATACCTTGATTTCTTTCATGGGCTCGTGTGTGCAGGCAAGGTGATGGGTGCCATTTACCAGCGGAACTGGGCTCGAATCTCCTTAGAGCACGAATTAAAACTTCTCTAACCTGTATGATAGTATTATTTGTATGAAAATATTAATTCAAGCATATTCTATCGATTCTATCGAATCCAGCGATAGCACCTTCACTTCTGTCTAATGTGTATATATATATATATATATATATATATATATATATATATATATATATATATATATATATGCTTAATTTAGAAGATAAAAAAGCTTATGAAAGAACCATCGTGTTTTATGTTCCCTTTATAAGAACTGAGCTCTTTAATACTAACACTAATATATTTGAAGCGTTTGGTTCCTAATACTGTAAAAATTCAAAATGGACGTCATCCCTCAGTCTAAACTAAGCATTATTGCATACATATATGACGCGCAAAGCAACTTATACGTTACACTGCAAATGTCAGCAGTCTGATTACACTGCAAATGTCAGCAGTCTGATTACACTGCAAATGTCAGTAGTCTGATGAATCTATATACTTGCAGTATCAAATGCTACTTAATTATTCATTAAGTATCTAAAAAAATATCATCCTATAAACGTCTGTATCTATTATGATATGTCAACTGTATGCATTAAGTGCTGCACGTGGGTCTTAATGTCTTACTGCATAATGCAAGCAAAGATCCCATCAGCTTCATGGGCAAAGCGATGGGACACATACACAGGAGTGCTGTACAATACATTTAAAAAAACTTTCTATGTGCATTTTTGTTACCTGCATGCTGAGAGTGAATGAACTGTACCAACAATTGTCGAACAGCACTAGCAATTTGAATTTGGCACTAGTTAGTTTAGTTATTCACATCTGCTTTTTGTCAATCTTCTTCCGAAAATACAAAAAATAAATGATAGACACCAGACGTGAAACAGGGCCTGCCATCTAGCAATGTGTGTTTTGTTGAAGCTAAGTAGGTTGAATATATTTGCGAAAATGTAAACGGTATTGATGAAATTCTTAGATTTAAGAGATCATTCTTTTTAATTGAACCGCCATATGGAAAGACTATGATGTAAGACTCTGTTGTGGATATCTAGCGATACGACACTCGCATTAGAATGGTTGATTGTGTGAATGATCTATGAGTAAACAGAATTTATCCATATTTTCATTAATACTACCAGACTGACAGCGCATCGACCCCATCAGACGAATTGTGCAAGGCATTCTTTAACTTTAGCTATCCTATGTATTTAAGACACCTTCAGTGAAAATAAGTTCTCTGCTCGATAGCGTACTAAGACCTTGTGCGAATGAGATCTAAATTGGAGAAAGTTCCAGACTGGGCAAGAACTGTATAATAATAGAGTTTGAGGAGAGTGCAAGGGATAGGTGAATTCCGAACCTGGAAGTGCAAATTAAATAACATGAGTTCGTGTACAGCATTTTTTTTTTTTTTTTTTTTTTTTGTCTATGTCGGGGTTTACTTTATGTACAACAATCGCTCTTCCATTTTAATACATTCACAAATAAAGCATTTATACTGTGTACATGACAAAAAGATGACGAATCGATTACTCAGATTTCATTTTGACGATCTGTAAATACAAAAATACCCATAATTAGCCTTTTTAAAACTGAACGGACCTTTGTCAGTTATTGATTTGTACCCACTCGCCGAGGCTATGTAATAGAAACTGGAGTGAAATCTGGCAAATAGTATTGTTTTCCAAAGGAGATTTGTTGCAGGAGGAAATAAGATACGCTAACAGATGTGCAGAATTTGGGAAAATCATGTAAAACATTTTAAATTAAAAGATCGTGTTTGTTTGGCCCTCATAATTAGTCGGTGACTCTCATTTATCATTACGTTCATGGTAATGTTGCAGCCATTCTTTTAAAATCACTTTGATTAATAGCTATACTGAGCTTTGTGTATTATTAGTATTATTATTATTATTAGTAGTAGTAGTAGTAGCAGTAGAGGTAGTAGTAGTAGTAATTTATTCATTATTGTTCAGCCAGTAGTTTTTCGTTAAAAGCAAAAAAGCGGTATTTATTTTGTACTCTTACTTCTTCTTCTTGTTAAGAAAAAGACATTTAAAAGTGATATTATTATACCAAAATAGGCACACATTTAAGAAAATGTAATGCCCAGGGGCACTGAGCTTCTGTGATATATTTTGTTCTTCATTTGTTAGATTGGGAGATCGTGGTAATTGATTGGATATGGGAGTTCAGAATTGGGAAAGTATTTCATAAACCGGTTTTTAATCTTTCGTAGACATTCCAGTCAGTTGTGTGAAACCGTGCGCCAATGAAATCTATGTAAAAAAAATCTACACAGGAATGAATAGGGGGTTTCTTCTTCAATAAGATAGGTCTTGCAAAAGCACTTACTTTTGTATGAATCGCACAAAAATGTAGACAGCTCTTTATCATCAATCCTGACATAGTAGGAAAATAACTGAGAAAATGTCGTGTTGGACATTAAGGTTTGGATGGACCTGACAAGGGTATAACGTCTTGTCGGTGTTGAGGGTGTCAGTAGTATACGTTGAACCTAGACCCAAGCAAACTTTGCAAAACAACCAACGGCCAAGGCAATTTCTGTATGATCCGCATCCCGGTGGTACGTCATTGGGGCTACTGACAATAAAAAAAATCAGAGATATCGATGCATAACAACTTGCATAAAATTTTCTGTGAAATAGAAAGATTTTTTCGTTGGAAAATATTACCTGTTTATTACATAGCAATGTATGGAATAGAGTGACAAATTTATTAAAATTCGATAGATTAAAATGTGAAGTTTCAACAGCTTGAATTTGTGCAAGTTATTGAGTAAAACTTGCTAAGGTGACAGATCATTAGTTAACCCGGCGTTTTTATAATCAGACGAACTTAACACCCCTTACGTTGTTACGTAATAAATCCCGCTATAATAGTTTGCAGTGGTTCATTGGAATTTTGAATAAATAATATTTGACAGACGGTTGGAGTGTCTTATATGCATAGCTTCAAAAATAATTGTTTGTGAAATATCAGTTGTATTCAATGAAAAGTTCATTAACAAAAAGTTATTTACTAAAGTTCTCTTTTTCATCGCTCTTTTCAATGACAGTGTCCCACTTTTTCCCCGCATTCGACCATTTCCCAGGAGCATAGGATGCAGTCATATTCGAAAGCTCTTCAACTCTGAAAGCAGTATTAGTTCGTACTGTGAAGTTGCTAAGTGTGACAAGTTGTCATTATGTTAGTAGTAAGTAGGGGCACCCTACGTACAATGGGAATTAGCATTACAGACCTCCCCTGGGCAAATCTACGTACAATGGAAATTTAACATGGCGAAAAATCGTGGGCAAATCTACGTACAAGGGGAATTAACATGGGAATAAATCGTGGGCCACTTTACGTACAAGGGGAATTTAACATGGGGAATATAGTTTGGGCTTGTTTAGGGACAAGGGGAATTGAATATGGGATTTTTTTTTTTTTTTTAAATTTTTGAAAAAAAAAGGGGGGTAGGCAATTGAAAAGTCATTCTCTTTTCGAGAAATATGGCTGGCCCTGAAAAGGGCCTTTGGGTTTATGTTAATGTATCCATTAACATAAAGGGCACCGCATTGGTCTTCTTCTTGTCCTTAGGCTGCGTCTCACTGTTGGCCCGTAAATCAGGACTCTGTTGAGGCATCCTTGCCTCTCCACGTAAATCCTACGTATCCACAGGCTGGTGTCCGTCCTATGGACAACTGTCCACTTGGATCGGACATACATGGGTATGTCCGTCCGGAACATCATTGAAGACACAAGCGTAGAAGATTGCACATCGGTCCACATCTTGAAGCGACGAGAACAGGTGAATCAATGCAGTGAACTGCGCTTATTTATAGGTAGAGGAAGGATTGAAACGGATTGAGTTTGTTGACCAATCCGAACACGCGTTACAAAATTCAGTCAGCGCGCATCCAATCCGAAGAGAGTAGTCTGTGACGTCAGTTGGTCTATATAGATTAGCTAGCGCTTGTGTGCAGTCAATCTATGCGACAGTGATTCAACATGACGGAAATTCAGAAAACGATCCATTGGGGTGCACCAACAGGGGAGACCGCCCAAGGGAACCCGGACTTACTTTCAGAAGAGGTGAATTGGGATTTTGTGGATTTTCTCTCCTCGCAAGAATTTGTTCCGGAACCTTCGTTACCTTCTTCATTACCGCAAGTGGAGAATTTTAGACAGAGACAGAAAGAAGAATTGGAGAAATTTATACAACGACAAAAGGAATCGGAGCAAGCTTTTCTCCTTCAGCAACAGCAGCAAGAAGAAGAGGTAAGAAAAAAACAACAGCAACAACAGCAAGAAGAAGTATCAGCAACAGCAAAGAAACAAGAGGGTGAAAATCAAACGGTCACGGTACTGTTGGACATTTTAGCGGAGTTAAGGAGTCTGAAACAAATGTATCAGACTTCTTTATTACGACCGAAGAGAATACGACCTTCCCGTGCTAAACACGTCAACCCTGTGACTAAGCCTACCGTACCACCCTTAGTGATTTCAACCCAATCATCATCAACATTACGCAGTCCAGAAGTAGGCCTTGGCCGTGGCAAAGGCTTAAGGCAGTTAAAGTTGATTGCTTGAACTCACCCCTACACCATAAAGAAAAAAGGCCCTTTTCAGGGCCACCCACATTTCTCGAAAAGAGATAGCCTTTCAATTTGCCAATAACTCAAAAAAAACAAAAAAAAAAAAACCATTTGACCCCCTGTAGTACGTGTCTTTGTATGAGTGCGTGAGTGTAGCTTCTTATTTTAAAATCAAAACTCAAAGACACTTACGTTATATCATTAATTTATTCTTTTATAAATATTTACAATCCAATTCACAATTCACAACACAACACTTTAATAAAAAGTTCATTGACTTCTTCTGCCTCCTTGTTTAGTCTCTCTGTTTTTTGAATTTCTTCACCGTCACACTCTTTTCCTCTTCTTCCTCCTCACTTTCTTCCCTTCTTCTTTTCTTCTCCTGTTTCTTTTTCTTCACCTGTCTGCTTTCTTCCTCTGAAAAATCCCTCTCTTCTTCCGAAGAATCCCTCTCTTCTTCTGAAGAATTCCTCCTTTCTTCTGACTCCTCTTGTTTCTTGTTTGGGCAATCTGGAGACCAATGTCCTTTTTCTTTACAATAATAACAGGTATCTTGACTTTTGTCTTTTTTAGCCCCTGGTTTTTTTTCTTTTTTGACGGTCTGGACACTCTGAAGACCAATGCCCTTTCTTCTGACAGATATAGCAAGTATCTTGACTTTTATCTCTAAAGGAAGGAGAGTAGTCCGTGGGCTGGTCTGAAGAGAATTTTCTAATGACCCCTCGCAAAGCTCTGACGAAACGTTCGATTTGGTTAGTCTCTTCCATCGTTGTGCTCGGCTTGAAAGTGAAATGAATAGTGAAAAGACAAGACGCACACCCTTTTATATACGCTGGTTTGCCATGACTATAAATTAGTCTATGGTGTTTAAACTTTAGTCATTTGACGTTTTGCACTCAAGATGAAACGATCCTATTCATTCGAGAAGAAAGAAGAAGAAAGTAAGAGGCAGAAACGTGATCTATCGCCTCGTACCAAAGCTGAAATCTTGGCACAAATTCATGCCAGTGATTTTGAAGAGGACATGAGTGAACCAGAATCCGAACCCTCTAAACCAAGTTCGTCACCCTTAGTCAACCCTGAAAAATACTATTCCATTCGAGAGACGGAAAAGAGCTCCTCTAGAAAATTTAGAACCACGGCTTACACCTACCCAGTGAATTTTAAAGATTTCAAGGCTGACGTACCATTGGAGAAAGCAAAAGGGTTTATCACCGAGATGTGGGATTCTTTGCTCACCTCACTCAAGCGACAATGTCAAGCCAAAGAAGACGATCGCTTGACACTATCCATAGATCACGACAGCTTGAAATCCCCTGTTTGGATCGAGTTTAGCAGACCCGCAGAACTAACCCCTTCCAAAGTCATGGACAAGATTCAACACGTACAACAATCTAATGACCAGTTTGACATCACCGATAGTAAAGCCACACTGAAAATGGCCCACGTCTCTCCTCCTCAAGGGACTGGACGCAAAAGGATGTTATTGGTGGACGATCTTCGCAGCACCAAAACGAGTCTCGTCCGAATTAACAACACTTATGACCAGATGTGTTTAGCCCGTGCCATCGTGGTGGGACGAACCTATGCCAACAAGAACGACACGGTAGAATGGAAAAGAACCTGGAACACTATTCAACGTTCCTATCGAGCCAAACAACGAAACGAAGCAGAACTCCTGTTGCAACAAGCTCGCCTGTCCAAAGACACACCCTGTGGCATTCCTGAGATGCAAAAATTGCAAGATGTCCTAGCTCCACGCTACACCTTGAAAGTGCACCCTCAAGAAATGCGCGGGCCTCTGTTGTTTCGAGGCCAAGATTTTAAGGACGGAAAATACATTCATGTTTATTATCACGATGACCATTTCGATACCATTACCAGTATCACCGGATTCCTGGGATACAGTTATTATTGTGAGAAATGTGATTATGGTTATAACAATCGAGAGCAACACAAGCATTGTGGAATGAAATGCCCAGGATGTTTGGCCTCTCCACCCTGTCTGAGCGAAGAACCAGTGCCTTGTTCAACTTGTCTGCGCACGTTTGTCAGCCCTACCTGTTACCAACAACATTTGAAAACGCAAGGTTCACAGAAGAAATGCGCTTGTCAACTGCAGAGATTGTGCCCTACCTGTGGACAAGGCATATGTACCAATACTGCCAAGGCACACGTATGTCGAGGAAAGAAAAATGTCACATTTGTCACCACATCATGGACTTGGAACATCAATGTTACGTGCAAAAATACCAACCCCCACCAGAGAAAGAGGACAGTTACAAGAAGAAAGGCAATTTCATCTTTTTCGATTTCGAATGCATGCAAGAGACCGGCATTCACATCCCTAATTTCTGCGTGGCTCATCGAGCGTGCGAGAAGTGCATTCAAGAACCTATCTTCAGTCATTGCCCTCATTGCAGCAAGATTCCTGGAGGGCGTGAAAAAATCTTTCGGGGACCGAACACGTTAGCCGATTTTGCCCAATCGGTCGTAGACCCCATCGACAAGACGTGGAGCCAAGAGGACATCGAACGTTACGGAGATTGTCATCGTCATGCCACAGTGATGGCTCACAATTTCTCCGGATACGATGGACAGTTTCTTTTGAGGTACTATACAGAACATGGCACCGAACGTCCTAAAGTCACTTTGAACGGAGCCAAAATCATTTTCATGCAAGTGGGACAAGTGCAGTTTAAAGATTCGATGAGTTACTTGGCCATGCCTTTGAGTCGAATGCCTAAAACGTTTGGAATGACAGAAATGGCTAAAGGTTATTTTCCTCACTTTTTCAATACGGAAGCCAATCAACACGCCGTTCTACCCCATTTACCTGAGGCTCACTATTACGACCCCGACAACATGCGTACCGAACAACGAGAAACTTTCTACGCTTGGTACCAGACTCACGCCTCCGACCCTTTCGACTTTCAGGAAGAAATGCTAAAGTATTGTCGTTCCGACGTGGACATTTTACGGCGTTGCTGTGGAAAATTTCGAGAACTGTTCATGGAACACGGAGGGGTCGATCCTTTGAAAGAAGCTTGCACCATTGCCAAAGCGTGTTCCTTAGTGTATCGACAACGATTCATGCCTGAAAACACCGTGGCTGTCATCAGCCCTCAAACGACCAACTTTGTCAAACGTCAATACTCGGTCAAAGCCCTACGTTGGTTACATTACTTGTGCGACAAGGAAGACAAATGGATTCAGCATGCTCGCAACGGAGGGGGTGAAAAGACCATCGGAACGTATTTGGTAGATGGCTGGGACTTACAAAACCCCAAGATCGTGTACGAGTTTAACGGTTGCTTATTTCACGGATGTCCCGTCTGTTACCCTGATCGTAGCACTAAAAATCAGTTTTTACAACGAACCATGGAAGATTTGTACCGGGACACTTGTCAGCGGCGCCTAAAGTTAGAACAGGAAGGATACCAAGTGGTGGAAATGTGGGAACACGAGTACGATCACCGTATGAAAACCGATCCCGAGTTTAAACGCCTCGTGGAAAGTTACCAGTTCATGGACCCGTTGAACCCGAGGGATAGTTTGTACGGAGGAAGGACCAATGCCACCTGTTTGCTGTACCAAGCCGACGAAGAGAAAGGAGAAGAAATCAAATACTTGGACGTGTGTTCGCTGTATCCCTACGTGTGCAAATATTGTCGCTTTCCTGTAGGGCACCCGCAATTGTTCACGGAACACATCGACCTGAAAAACATTCGACAATACGAAGGCTTGATCAAGTGTAAAGTTTTGCCTCCCACGAACCTATACCATCCCGTCTTACCTCACCATTGTCAAGGCAAACTGATGTTTCCCTTGTGCCGTACTTGTGCCGAAACGTGCAACCAGGACCAACCTTGCCATCACACCCAGGAAGAACGTGCCTTGACGGGAACCTGGGTCAGCGTAGAATTGTTCAAAGCTCTGGACATGGGATACCAACTGTTAGAAGTGTACGAAATTTGCCACTTTCCTATGACACAACAGTACCACAAGGGTGATCCCAGTCAGAAAGGCATTTTCGCTGACTACGTGGATGCCTTTTTGAAACTGAAACAAGAAGCCAGCGGCTATCCTTCCTGGTGTCACACTCCCGAAGACCAAATACAATTCAAAGAGAAATACTATGAACAAGAAGGCATCTCTTTAGACCACATCGAGAAAAACGAAGGCAGGCGATCGTTTGCCAAAGTGATGTTAAATTGCTTGTGGGGTAAAATGGCACAACGACCGTGTTTACCCAAGACGGAATATTTGACAGAACCTTCCCGCTACTTCCAGATGATTCACGACAAAACCAAATACATGAAACACGTGGACGTCGTTCGAGAGGATTTGATCTTGGTCAATTACGAAGAAGATCTGGACTTTGTACAAGACGACCCTTTTGGAAATGTCATCATTGCGGCTTACGTGACAGCTCATGCTCGCTTAAAATTGTACGAAGCTTTAGAACTGTTAGGAGAAAATGTCCTGTACTTTGACACCGACAGTTGCATTTACATCCATCACCCGAGTCAACAGCACCCTGACATCGAAGGAGACCGTTTAGGAGCCTGGACAGACGAGCATCCCGACGACAAGATTCTAAGTTTCGTCAGTGGCGGCCCCAAAAATTACGGCTACGAATACCGGGACGAACAAGGAGAAGTGCATACGACGTGCAAAGTGAAATGACTGACTCTGAATCATCGTACCAGTCGTGTGGTCAACTTTGGGGTATTGAAAGAAGCCTTGCAATCGGGAGAGGATGGAAACTTTAAAGTGACCACCTATCAACCGAACAAGATTGTACGTTTACCCACTCACCACATCGTCAGTCGACCCTTGGAAAAAGTCTATCAAATCGTGTACCAGAAGCGAGTGCGACTTCCCAATCATTTCACCTTACCGTATGGACACGTTGGTATAAAACATTGGTTGTAAGAGGATAGTCACCCACCAGAAAGATGACTTCGCCACAGCAAGAATCGAGTGAGAAACCCGATGAGAACTCCAAGTTCAAACCCTACCATTTTCCAGTCTTCTTACCTGACTATTGTGATTGTGCCCGTCGATTGGACACGTTTCAGAAATGGCCTACGGATAGGGAAGGATTACCTTCTTCGCATGTTTTAGCTAGAACAGGATTTGTCTACTTGGGACCTGAGTCAGGATTGGGATACGAGGTACAGTGTTTCGCTTGCGGACTGAAGTTACGAATGGATCTATGTATCTATAAAGATTCAGCTATTCTGGAACATAATCGATGGTCTCCGCACTGCCCTTACCTTTCTATGGCCTTTCCACCCATCACACTACGGTACAATGTTGACGGTACCTTAGAGACGGTACCTTCCAGAACAAGACATAAAAAACGTAAAAAAGGAAAGATGTACAAGCTGGAGACTGCATTGCGACTAGTATAAAAAGGGGGCTATGGTCAAGATCGATAGTTCATTGTGACTACCAAGACCGAGCGAACAAGATGAATACTTTCAGAGAAACACAGAACAAGTTGTTTAGAAAGGCACAATTCAAGTGTGAGGCTTCGGAAGTGGAATGCGATTGTGAGCCTTGCGATGAGTACGATGCTGTACGTTGTGACCTTAGCGATGCCGTAAAGCATCATGGGAACTTTAGTGTCACTACCCCTATCATGGAAAGTGATGCTGTGCGTGTCAAACCTGAGGGATGCGAAAGCGATGCCGCGCGTCCTCTTGGACATTTTACTGGGTTTCGTTTTAAAGGGGAATGTTCACCTTCACGTCTACCCCCCTACGGATGTCATCCAGCCCTGAGCAAACTCCTGTTCATGTCACCCAACCCTCATCGAAACGAACCTGTGAAAAACGAATATTCGTTTCCTGTGCGTTTGTCGGAATACTGCGACTTTGAAAATCGTCTTCAATCGTTCAAAGGAAAATGGCCTAAGTATCTGGGAGGACCGACCCCCGAAGAATTAGCCAGAGCCGGATTTTTCTACTTGGGCGAAGGAGATAAAGTCAAGTGCTTCAGTTGCGGTGTGTCACTTCACCACTGGGTACCGCAAGATTCGGCCTACGTAGAACATGCTCGATGGTCACCGAATTGTCATTACTTACCCTTAGTGGGACCGAGACATTGAAGTAACTTACCATAATCTGTTCATGGATACTTTACAAGAGAACATTCGTGCTTTGCCTGTGGAGTTGAGAGAACGCATTTACCGAGAGCTGGTGAAAATACAAGTGAAACGTAAAGAACAATTGCATCCGTTACGTCACCGGTGTTTGAACCACTGGTACCTGAAGGCTATACAAGGACTGATTCAATTGAAAGTGTTCCATTGGACAGACATTGATCAACGATCCCCTGGTTTTAAAAAGGATTGGTTTGTTATGGACGATTCTATCTACTACATCATTGTAAACTTACTGCATCGAATTCCAGAGGAAGAGTTAACGAATTGCCAACATCTTGAACACAATGTCAACTTAGTGAAAGAGGAAACTTCTGAACGAATTGTAATGTGTAGATTAGTGACTAAACGATTTAAATTCGACACTGAAGTAAAACCATGTTTGTGTAAAGTGTACATTTCTTGTGTCAGACCAAAGAGGATTTAGTATGACCTATTCATGGATACTTTGCTAGAGAACATTCGTGCTTTGCCTGTGGAGTTGAGAGAACGCATTTACCGAGAACTGATCAAAATACAAGTGAAACGCAAACGCAAAGTTATTCAACCGTTTTTAAATTATGCTCTGTTCCAAAGTACAAGAAGACTGATTATGAGTGGATATTACATTAGGCACAAAGTTAAACGAGGCTATTGGCCACCACCCAACGATTCCAAAAACAGTGTATATACTTATGGATACTTTACAAGAGAACATTTTGGGCTTGCCTGAGGAGTTGAGAGAAAGGATTTACCGAGAGTTGTATTGCTTCCGAAACAAAGAGACTATAAAATCAGGCTTCCATGCCACGGCTTATGTCACAAGTGATTGAACAGATTCCGTGGAAGGAACTCAATGACCATATTCAAACCGTAGATCATTACCATCGATTATTACAAGAACTGTATCCATTCAATTTGGGACGACAAGTGGTGTGTCTTAGTGACTTGTTTTCTGGGATTTCGTTTACCAGCCGATTATTTGTGGACTCTTTACGATCAGTACTTACCACCCCAATGGCCTTAAATGGTCACGAAAAACTCCTTTTGCTCAAAGCCTTGCGTTTTCATCTGGATACTTCTCGACCTCAACAGGAGAAAAAGATTCGTGAACTTTTAGCTACCCAAGACGTGTATGACGATGTGTGTGTAGCTTGTGACTTACATCCCCACTGGACAGATGTCCGTGCCTGGAAAGAATGGGATTTTGAGGCTTGGACCCAAGAAGTGGCCCAGTATGCACGAGAGTTGTTCAAGGAAAAAAGTTACTTTTCAACCTGTGCTAGTGACGGTGCCAGAAGAACCCGTCACCCAGGACGGGACTGTCGTGGACACGCCTGAAAGACCCTTTCGGGAGGACACTTGTGTGACCTTACCCCCTACTATAGAACTGGTTAGAACATTACCCAAAAGATGTTGTTGTACAGACACTTGTGTTTATTCCACGTTAATGGTTATCATGTGCCTTTTATCCTTGTACTTAAGCCTTTGGCTTTTATGTATTTTTGTCTTTCGTATTCATGTTTGAAAAAACATTCAATAAACGTGTTCTGAAAAAAGTATATAAACTCTTGTCTTGTTTGTTTTCGTGTCACAAGTGACATTCCTCACACAATGGCTACCTCTGCTGTCTCTGCTCCCTCTTCCTCTACTGTCAAAGTCATCGACGAACACTTAGATCGTGCCAGTTGGGAGGCTTTGTATCTTCGCCATCCCTTTAACATGCTCATTGCTGGACCTAGCGGTTCAGGCAAAACCGAATTCGTCAAACGTTTGATCGAACATAAACATCATTTGATCGATCGGCCACCTCAGCGGATCGTGTGGTGTTACAAAGAGTGGCAATCGGCGTACAGCCTCTTGCGAGAAAGTCAAGGCGATTCCATCGTGTTTGTGGAAGTCATTCCTAAAGAAGACGACTGCATCGTCTCTGACTCCCGTCAAACCCATTTGGTCATTTTCGACGACATGTTAGGAGAAGACGAAGAAGAAATTAAACTGTGGTTCACGCGCAAAGGGCATCACCGTAATGCCAGTGTCGTTTACATCACCCAAAATTTGTTTCAACAAAGTAAAGCCCATCGCACCATCAGTCTCAATGCGCATTACGTGGTCTTGTTTAAAAGCCCTCGAGATAAATCGCAAGTGCAAGTCTTAGCCAAACAGTTAGGAACGCCTTGGCTGACTCAGGCGTACGACGATGCCACTCAAACTCCACACGCCTATTTACTCGTCGATTTGAAACCTACGACCCCCGAGGATTTGCGATTTCGTATTCACTTGTTTCACCACTGGTGCCAAGACGGAGGGCCTGTCCTGTACACGTCTCCGTCCTCGACTTCATTTCACTCCACATAAAAAAATCTATAAAAACCTCAGACCCTTTTTCGTCTGTCTCACACAACGTCAACATGACGTCCCTTCAGTCGCATCTTCCCGTCAAATTGATTCGTGCCTTGTATGGCATCAGTCGAGAAAAAAATCCACAAATACGAGCTCGTGTCTTAGAAGCTAGTCTCAAATAAGTCTTACGATGGTTCACGGTGACGGCACGTCAAACACTCCAAGGAATCATTCAGATTCCTCATCAAACCAAACGCTTTTTCGATCGAAACAAAGTCGCTTTGGTCCAACTGGCCGATACCCGCATCGACACTCAAACCAAAAAACAAATCATTTTGAAACCTGGAGGGAGTGGTACTCTAGGAGGGGTCATCATTCGCTCTCTCTTAAGATGGGATCCTAATGCCCCCAAAGTTATACCCAAGACAAAAGTCCAACGAAGCCCCAAGAAGAAAAAGAAAAAGACCAGGTCCCCACGAAGAACTTCTCCAGTGGCGGGACCCTCCTCTGACCAGACACCACCCCGGAAAAAGAAAAGAAGCCCCCAGAAAAAGAAACAGAGAAAAAGTCCCCAGAAAAAGAAAAGCCCACAGAAGAAAACTAGTCGCAAGAGAGGCACTTCTTCTTCCGCCAGGACGCAACCTTACACTCGCAAACCACGACCGGCCACGGCAGTGACTGCGTCTCCGGCAGCCTCACATTCATCCACTTCTCCGTTGATGACACCAAGAACTGAAGAGTACTTGGAGACGTTGATTACACCAAGAACTTCTCCGGTGACGACCCCAAAAAGAACTTCCCCAGTGGCAGGACCCTCCAATTTAGTGGCAGTGGCTGCTGCTCACAAAGTACCTTCTCCCAAAATCAAAGTCCAAGAAAGATCGGGCATGTTACAAAGTTTACTGGATTTGTCCAAGCAAGAACTGGCTCGATTTAGTCCGTTGCGTACCCCTGCACGACGTGTCATGCCTGTCCTCAAACTAATACGATGTAAAGACAATCGGTGGCGACGCGTTCCAGTATAAAAAATGCCTGTGACCAAGTCGGGGGTATCAGTGTTTTTTGGTGCTCCTGAAGACTCAAAGATGTCACCCTCCAGAAAACCCCAAGGAAAGAAAAAGAAAGGACTGCCTCCTCGTTTAGTCAAACATGGGGACATGTTATCTGTCCTGTCCAAAGCTTCTCCACCTCTACGAAAAAAACTCATTCAATCGGCCTCCAAAGAGGTCATCGATACCGCGTGCGAATGTTGTTGGAACGTCTTGAAAGGCACGATCCCTTTGTCCAAACACCAGAAACAATGCTTAGGCAAACATCGTCACGTTCTTCGCCAAATGATTCAAAAGAAAATTCCCATTCGTCAAAAGAAGAAGATGTTGGTCCAACGTGGAGGCATTTTGCCTCTCTTGTTAGGCTCCTTACTGAAAGGAGTCTTGGGAACCATGTTGGGAGGACTGGTGGGAGCAAGATAAAAAGGCCTCGGAAGTCCCAAGATCTCAGAATCGACCCCTGACAACCCCATGGAAGGACGAAAACTAGCTTTAGTGCCTTACAAACGATGGATGGAATACCATCGGTGGCAAGAACAACGTACCCCGCATTTACCTCCCAATCCCAATTTGAGCGAGATGTCCCAGTTACAACACGAATTGCAGTCCTTGATGGATCGCCAAGATTTGTCCGAAACAGAAAAATCGCAAAAGTACGGTCAACTTTTGCAACGACTGCAACTCTTTCACCAGAAAGCTTTAGACGAAACAGCTCTACCCACTGTGAAAGATTTGAAGAGCTTGATGAAAAGTCCAGCACCATCACCAGTACCAGTACCAGTCCCACCACTACCAGTGACCAAGACAGAAAAAGGAAAAGAAGAAGAAGAAGAAGGGTTTCAAACTCCACCAGAAAAAGTACGCAAGTTAACAACACCACCTACCTCCAGAATTGGATGGATTAAAAAGATGATGGCCACCCCTTCTTCATCACAAGAGAAAAAGAAAGTGAAGACAGAAGTGAAGACAGAAGTGAAACAAGAACCGATATCCCCCGCTCAGACATCCTCCTCTTCAACACCTATTGCCGGTCGCACACGCAAAGCATTGCAATCCAAGAAAATACCCCAAGAGAAAAAGAGTAGCATCCTCCAAGAGTGGGTGCCTTATTAACACACCAACCAACACAAAAAAAATGGAAAAAGTCTTAGCCATCATTTACTACGATCCCTCGCATCCTGCAGGTTACGCAGGAGTTCAAAAATTGTATCGTGCTGCCAAAACTCGACTGAAAAGTCTCCGTTTACCTCAAGTGCAACGATGGTTACAAGAACAAGCTACCTACACTTTACACAAACCCATTCGACGCAAGTTTGCCAGAAGTCGCACCCGAGTGGAAGGTATAGATCATCAATGGCAAGCCGATTTAGCCAATGTCTCTCATTTGGCCAGCTTCAATCGTGGCTACAAATATTTGTTTTGTGTCATCGACGTCTTTTCCAAATTTGCCTGGGTCGTGCCCTTGACTTCCAAATCGAGCAGCGAGTTAGTGCGAGCCCTGCAACGGGTGTTGAAACAAAGCGGTCGTCACCCTCTTCGATGGCAAACGGACAAAGGCACCGAATTTCTGAACCAAGCTTTCCAAAAAGAATTAAAGAAACGTGACATTCATTTTTTTTACCACCGAGAATCCCGAAACCAAAGCCAGCATCGTGGAACGTTTTCAACACACTTTGAAAGAACGCATGTGGAAATATTTTACGCATCACCACACTCTGAAGTACATCGACATCTTACCGCACCTGGTGCAAGCGTACAACCAATCTTACCATCGAAGCATCGGACGTGCCCCGAAAGACGTGACTCCCGAGAACGAAGTGTTGGTGTTTGAGAGCCTGTTTGGTACGTCCCCGACGAGGGCTGTCCCCAAGAAAAGTGGAGACTTGGTCGTAGGAGATTGGGTGCGCATTGGCAAAACCAAACGCACTTTCGACAAAGGTTACTTACCTAACTGGACGACCGAATTGTTTCGCGTCACTGGACGAGTGTATGGCCGTCATCCTGCCGTCTATAAATTGGAAGACATGATCGGAGAAGTGCTCAAAGGAACGTTTTATTTGCCCGAGTTACAACGTGTCACCAAAAAAGAAGACGACGTGTACGACATCGAAAGCATTCTCGAACGCAGAACCCGTAAAGTGGGCAAACGACGTGTCAAAGAAGTCAAAGTACGTTGGAAAGGATATCCACCCAGTTTTGATTCTTGGATCGACGCTTCGCAAGTCATCGACTATGAAAAGAAGTGACCATCATGCCCTTTCACACAGCAGACGCAGCTACGTCGACCACTCCTCCTTCACCTAGTTCTTCTGTGCAAGATTTACAAAAAACAACCCTTGTGGGTGTGGTGTGGAGAACGTGTGCCTAAAACGCAAATCGTCTTTTCCTGCCAAATCTTCGTGGTGTATTGTGTCATCGGGGCAGCCATTGCCAATTTGAGTTTGCAACAAGGAGACAAACAATTGTGGACCATTTTATTGAGCAGTTGCATCGGTTACCTGCTTCCCAATCCCTCCCTGAAATTCTCTTCCAACGGAAACCACGTGAACCTTGTGTCCAGTGCCAGTGCCAGTCACCACTCCAATAATAACAACAACAACAACCCCATTTTGGGCGGAGACACGCCTCTGACGTCCAGTAATAACCCCTCGGACAGCCACAGAACTCTGGAATTATGAGTCACCAAAACCAATTTTACTTAACCTTACCCAGCGACAGTTCCATGGAGGTGTTTCCCCACAACACGTTGTGCTGTTACACGGCCAAATTACCTCAAGCCATCCCCTTAGATCACGAAGCCCATTGGGAAGTGGCTTTAGTGGAAATGATTCACCCTACACAAATCCAAAACATCACTGAAAAGCAAAACGTTTTTGAGGTCGAAATCCTGAACGAACAATTACAAAAGACCATGAATGAAATCGGCGGGTTTTCAGGGATCACAACACAAGCCAGCAATCCAGCCTTCAAAATCTACACCTTGAAAATTCCACCAGGGTTTTATTTTAGTGGCCAACATTTGGTGGACACTATTGCGGACAGGTTCGAGTTAGCCTTTGGCAAAGCCCTGAACAAACAATCTAACAAACGTGTCACCCTGGAGTACCATAAAGTGGCTCGTCGCTTACTGATGAAATTTCAGGATACCCAAATATTGTCCTTCAGGTTCAATGGTACTTTGTTTGAAATTTTGGGTGGATATGCAGAAATGGTCGCAAACAATTGGAGCCCCAAGATCAACAATAATATGGATTTTTACAAAGCTTTTGGAAAACCGGTAGAACTGAACCAAGGACTGAATTTGATGTTCATGTACTCCGATGTGGTGGAGTACAACGTGGTGGGACACACCTCCGTACCGTTACTCCGTGTCATTCCTTTCAAAGTGGATAGTACCACAACCAGTGACCAGGAAGGTGGGAACACTTACCACGTCCACCACGAATTTGTACATCCTCATTATTTACCCGTCAGCAAGTCGTATTTGGACACGGTCAACATTGCTATAAAAGGAGATTTGGGACAAAATATTTCATTCACCAAAGGAAAAGTCACGGTGAAACTCCATTTTCGAAAACGGTTTTCTCACGATTCGTAAGTCATGTATCCAGTGTACCGAGAGGTTGCTCGACAGCGAGGACACGGTTTAGGAGATATGTTAAAATCGGCCTTTCGTTCGGTGGCACCGGTGTTGAAACCGATGGTGACACACGGATTGCACGCCTTGAAAGATGCGGCACTGACACAAGGCAAAGAATTTCTCCAAAATGTCATCATCGACAAACAAAACCCCAAAGAAGCTTTCATGAGGGCAGGCAAAAATGTCTTGCTGCAAACGGGTAAAGACCTTTTAGGCCGCCGAGACACACCTATAAATGCCCTGCACGCTACCGAGTCAAGCATTCAGCAAGGACAAGGCAGAAAGAGACGACGAAGAAAACACCCTTTCACCAGACTTCAAGCGAGAAAGGCCAAGAAAAGAAGAAGAACCGTTCGAGACTTAGACGTTTTCGATTATTGAGAAAGAACAGAACAAAATGATGCACCGAGAGTCTTGCGCCTGTTCCAAGACGGAAATGGATCTGTTTGCCATGCCCCCCACCATGATGACCATGCAAGAATCCCAGTGGGTGGAATTTCACCCCGTCTCCTCATTGACAGCCTCAGCTCCCATCGAGTTTGAAATCAAAGGACAGCCCGAAGATTACATCGATCTGAATAGCAGTTACTTGTACCTGAAAGTCAAAGTTGTCGATGATGATAATACGCCCCTAGAAGGCGATGAGGTAATAGCTCCCGTCAACAATTTCATGCATTCCTTGTTTAGCGGAGTGGACGTGTACTTGAACAACAAACTGGTCAGCAGCAGCATGGATACTTACCCTTATCGAGCGTACCTGGAAAATCTCTTGACGTACGGAATAGATGCCAAGAACACTCATCTCAATGCCTGTGTGCTATGGGAAGCTGACGAAGCAGAGCAGTTTGAAAATTTCGAAACTGATACAAAAAAAAAACACCAAACAATGACGGATTTGTAGAACGAAGAGACAGAATAAAAAACGGACCGAGTTTAGAACTGATGGATCGTTTGCATTTGGACATGTGGTTACAAGAAAAGTATTTGCTGAACGGAGTGAATCTCCGCCTGAGACTGAATCGTAGCAGTGCCACTTTCCATTTGATAGGTACTACTGCTTGCAAAACTGTCATCGAGGAAGCAAGGCTCTACGTACGACGCGTGGAAGTGTTACCTAAAGTGGGTAACGACATCAGTCAGACGTTGAGCAGAACGACCGCCAAGTATCCCATACGACGCGTGGAAGTGAAAACCTTCACCATTCCCAAGGGACAGCGATCCATGATCGAAGATCATCTGTTGCAAGGACAGCTACCCAAACGTTTGATCGTTGGTATCGTCGAGAATGAAGCCTTCAACGGAGCATTGGGTAAAAATCCTTTCTACTTTCAACACTTTGGCGTGTCCAAGATCGAAGTCAGTCGCGATGGCAAAACCTTGTGTACCCGACCCTTTGAGCCTAACTTTGAGAAGAAGAATTACTTGAGATCGTACTTGTCCCTGTACGAAGCCACCGGACAGTTAGGAACCAACACCAGTCACGGCATTACGTACGACGATTATGCAAAAGGCTATGCTTTGTGGGCTTTCGATTTCACTCCAGACCAAGGCAGCGACGAGGGACATTTCCACCCTATAAAATCCGGCCAGATTCGTGTGGAAATTCAGTTTGCAAACCGAATCCCTGATGAAACGGTGAACGTCATCCTGTATGCAGAATTCGATAATACCATAGAAATCAACAGTTTGAGAGAAGTCATTCTAGATTACTAGAAGTCATGGAAGACTGTTATCCCTCTTTACCTAGTGGAGAAACTTTGGACATGAAATGTGAGGAAACTGTGGAAGAAGAAGTGATCATGATGAAGTCGAGATGGCCAGAACAAGAAGCCCATTTAGTCTGCTGTTTTGCCAAACACTTGGTCGAAAAAATCACGGAATTGATCAAGAAAAATTGCTATGGATGTCAAAACGCTCATCCCAGTCAAATTCAACACGATAAATGCCTGATGTTGAGTCAAGAAGAAAAATTGGACGAGTACCTGGACGAAGCTTGGAGTCTCATCTCGGACGAAGACGTGTTGCACCAGTGGTATAAAGACTTGCGTGAACATTCTTGTCCACCATTAACCACTCAAGAGATCCATCGTATTGAAGCTCTCCTAAATCAGAGTGAGGAGACGAAACGAAGAAACGGTTATTTGTCAGACATTTTCAAGCAAAAAGTCAGGATCGAATTGACGACTTATTATTACCTGTGAAGAAGAAAAAAAACACACAAAACATGGATACCTGGGAACTTTATTACCTTTTAAACCACAGTTCGTATACGGCTTCTTGGAATCCTGTCGTCTGTGCTAAAGATGAACTCCCTCATCGCAAACCTCAAGACCATCAAGCTTACGTGATCAACACGGACGACAGTCATCTCCCAGGAACCCACTGGGTAGCCGTTTACTTTCCTCAAGAAGGATGTGTGGAATATTTCGATTCCTACGGATTGCCTCCTTTGGAAGACGATATCATCGACTTTATGAGAAGAAATGCTCAGACCACCCGATTCAATAATGTGAAATTACAAGGCACAGATTCCTTGGTGTGTGGACAGTACTGTGTGTATTTTCTGCATCATCGCAGCCTGGGCTATTCCTTAGAACATTTAGTGACTCATTTTGATCCTCGTTCTTCTACTAGAAACGATGTGAAAGTAGATAGATGGTTTTGTGACCATTATGCTTATCTTTTGTCTCAAGCTAGGAAACGTAGTGTCCATCAATGGCCTAATGATTTCAAACAGTGGAAATCACAATTTCATTCACAACGTTGTCAGCCCTGTTTAAAGTAGACTGTAAATTGAAAAAAATGTTTGTCATTTTTTTTTTAAAATGTTTGATGTTATCATGTTGGATTATTGTTAAAAAATGTTAGAGTTGTTGTTGTTTAGTGTTAAGTGATTTTTGAATAAAAAATGTGTTTTGAAAAAAATGCCTTTGTCTTTTGTTTATGTATAAGAATGTTCGATTGATGCTCTTTCATTTCTTACTATCCCTCTCATGACACTCACTGAACGTTGCGACTCGAAAACCGTGTGGGGGATGTTTTCCTTCACGTCCGCGCTTTGACTTTAAGAACCGGGTTGTTTCCAGTCTAACCATCCATTGTCGACTCATCCTCCTACGAAGATGTGCTCCAAACTAGCTAAGCTCAACGAAGCCTACGTGAATTTGCATAGGGTCAGACACAGTCTGATACCGATGCCAGAAGAAATAGAGAATGTGAGAATGCTAAAAGTCACTGAAGACCTGATAGAAGAGCGCTTCAGAGAAGAAGTGAACAGGGAGAAAGAAGAATGGACAGAGAAGTACAGACTTCAGAGACAGCAACAACAGCAGCAACAGCAGCAACAACAACAACAGCAGCAGCAGCAACCTGAACCTGACAGAGGCTTTGTCGATTGTCGTATCGACACCAAAGAGTTCTTCTTCTCTTTCCGAAGAAGCAGAACTATCGCCAGAAAGTCGATCCTCAGAGGACATCGCATTCTTAGAAACTAAAAAAGATTGCCATAGCAAACAAAAAAACAGCCCTTTTCAGGGCTACCCCAATACTCTAGAAAAGAAATAACGATCCATTTGCCAATGTGTAGGTAGAGTAGTGTGAATATAAACACTGACTCTTTTAAAAAAATGTGAGGGTATGTGTTTGTGAATAAGATTGTGTGTTTGTAAGTGCTCACGTACGTTGGTGTGGATAGTAGATTAAGATGATGTTAGTTTTTTTTGGCTGTTTGAGGTTTGGGGAGAGTAGATTTGGGAGTTTGATTTTATTGCTTTGCGTATGTGAATAGTCTATTGAAGTGATTCATGAAAAAAAAATTTTAGAATAGTGATGAGCAGTATAAAAAAGTGAGTGTTTCTTTTAGGTCCGCGCGTTGTTTTTTGGTCATGATCTAGGTAAGATCAATTCTATGTTTTTAGGGGGATGTTTTCCTTCACGTCCGCACTTTTAGTATAAATTGAAACTCGTTCGGCAGTCCAGCTACCCTTGTTGATTGATCAACACCAAAATGAACACGAGACTGGCGAAACTGTTGGAACTTCATGTGCATCTGGAATATGCCAGGCGCCTGTTGAATGAACTGGCCGCGGAAGCCATTGTGGAAGACGGAAGGATGAGAGAGGAGGAAAGAAGAAACAAAGAAGAAGAGGAAAGAAAATACAAAGAAGAGGAGAGAAAAAACAAAGAAGAGGAGGAGGAGGAAAAGGAGAGAAGAAGAAGAAATTTCAGAATCCCAGAGAGCGAAAATTGGGATTCTGAAGCCACATATCCTGCCTCTGCTCTCTCCCCCCAAAAGGTAAAAAGTAACTGGGGGACAAGATGTGTATGCGGCGCCAGGCCTGGAAGGTGCCCCCATTAACCAGGTGTCCATGAAGTTCCAAACAAAAAAAAACAGCCCTTTTCAGGGCTAACCCAATACTCTAGAAAAGAAATAACGATCCATTTGCCAATGTGTGTAGGTAGAGTAGTGTGAATATAAACACTAACTCTTTATTCATAGTGTGAGTGTATGTGTTTGTGTGTTTGTGTTTGTAACGGCTCGCGTACGTTTGTGTGAATAGTAGATTATGGGTTTTTTAAACTGTTTCTTAGCGTATGTGGAGAGTATAGTTAGGGTTTTATTATATGAAATGAGAAAGTAGGGGATGTTTTCCTTCACGTCCGCGCGTTGCTTGGTCATGATCTAGGTAAGATCAATTTTATGTTTTAGGGGATGTTTTCCATCACGTCCGCGCTTTCACTATGAAAACCCACCACGTTCGTCGTTGGAACCATTCTACGGAATAAAGACAAGGAAGATGGTAGCTGTAACAGAATTGTTTAACCAGTTGAAAGACATTTGGTATTGGATGGTGGATGGAGCTTATGCAGTGGAAAGGATTGAACGAGAATGGAAACATGAACTTACCCGAGATTTTGTCAGAAGACAAGTGACCAACCTGAAATTAGCTATGGATCTGGTGAAAGAGATGATAGAAGAAGAAGTAAAAAGACTAAGAGGCTTTACAGATCCAGAGTATGTAAAGATTGGTCACTTAAAGGAAGCCATGGATAATGTGATAGAAGTCAGGTGCTTTTTGGAAGACGTAATGGAATGGACAGAGTGGTCCTTTGTCAAAAAAGGTCTAGACCAGCTTAAGAAATCGGAACAACTTATGAGAAAAGTAATGGAGGAAGAAGTGAAAAAGATCAAAGACAAGTGGAATAAAGAACGAAAGGATAAGGAAAACTTAAAGAAAAAAGAGGCCTTTGACAAACTCAACAACAATTGGATCAAGATACAAGAGAAGTTCAGGGCTATGGGTCACCCAGACTGGTTACCTGAAAAAGAAAAAAGGAAGAACAAAGGAATTTGGGGAAAGATTAGGGGATGGATGAGGAAATGGAGGAAATAGAAGAAGAAGCAGAAGAAAGCCAAAGGCCCTTTTCAGGGCCAGCCATATTTCTCGAAAAGAGAATGACTTTTCAATTGCCTACCCCTTTTTTTTTTTTTTAAATTTTTTTTTTAAAAAAAATCCCATATTCAATTCCCCTTGTCCCTAAACAAGCCCAAACTCTATTCCCCATGTTAAATTCCCCTTGTACGTAAAGTGGCCCACGATTTATTCCCATGTTAATTCCCCTTGTACGTAGATTTGCCCACGATTTTTCGCCATGTTAAATTTCCATTGTACGTAGATTTGCCCGGGGGGGGGGGGGTCTGTAATGCTAATTCCCATTGTACGTAGGGTGCCCCTACTTACTACTTATGTTGAAACTGGCTAGATTTTTTAAGGCAGATTTAGAACGTTTTAAGATAATTTAGATATAATTTTATTTTATATTTTAGAAAAAAACACTGTAGGTAACTTAATTAAATTTTGACTTTACGTAACGAATCAAACATAAATAGTGAAAACTGTTGGTTCTCGTGCTTGATTTCACAAACTTGATATCCTTATAACTCATTTCTCATGCATCGCCATTTCCTGTGTGGCTTATAACATCGTTGTTCTGTGTGATTTTTTAAAAATCAGCAATTCTAAAAATTCGTTGCAACAGCTAATCGATAGACCCACGTACATGCGACAGACCGTATTTGAGTTACTGACATCACAACTAGATTTATCATTACAACTCTCGTAGGCCATAAATTAGATGTGAACATTGAAATTAATTGGCCACATTAAAAAGGTAAAGTAGGTATTGATAGAGTTTTGGAATATATTTTCATTTTCATAGCACATTAATCCAAGAAGTATTTTCCTTCTTTATTATTAATTATTGTACATTTGTTGCAGTAAATGATAGACCTTCGTAACTTTCTGCACCTAGTAACTCACCTTAGTGCATTAAATCCTGAAAATTTCATCATTGGTTGACCTGCTTGTTTTTCTCTATTAATACCATAAATTGACGCTAGGTAAATAGCAAAAAATGTGCTTGACTGACATGAAGTTGGTGTCATTTTAAATAGCATTGTATTCAGTGCAGAATATGCAATTTTAACAATTTATAAAATTTCCTAAATTGTATTAATTCTTCTTTTTTATTATCTGTATAGCTTATAATATTTCAAAACAAGTCAGCTGTGAAACACGCCATTAAAATGATTATCATTTTTAGGAATATATTTTCAAGAATTTGATCAATCACGATGGGATCTAAGTTTTGGTATGAAGCCCTAGTCCTCTAATTGTAAACGACTTACCTTTACAAAGTCTGTTGACGTGATGATATATGTCAAAGGAACTTGATGTCTTTGTGCTAATTACTATTAGTGTAAACTATATGTCATCTCATTAGCATACAATCTTTATCACCGATCCCTTTCTTCCCTTAAATTTAACAACTCTAGCTTTACGTTTATAATTTATGATGAGAAACATGCATTTATTTTGTGCAGTTTGTAGAATATTGCCCAAAAAGGATAGATGCAGCTTTCAGACAGTGTGCACATGCAACTTTGAGACAGTATGCACATGTAGCTTTGACACAGTGTAAACATGCATACATGAGACAGTGTGCACATGGAGCTTTGACACAGTGTGCACATGTAGCTTTGAGACTGTGCACATGCACCTTGACATTGTCCACATGCAGCTTTGACACAGTGTGCACATGCAGCTTGACACAGTGTGCACATGCAACTTTGAAACAGTGTGCGCATGCAGCTTTGAGAGACTGTGCACATGCAACTTGATACAGTGTGCACATGCAGCTTTAACAAAGTGAGCACATCAAGCTTTGACACTGTGCACATGCAGCTTTGACACAGTGTGCACATGCAGTTTGACACAGTGGGCACATACAGCTTTGACACAGTGTGCACATGCAGCTTTGACATACTGTGCACATGCAGCATTGACACAGTGTGCACATGCAGCTTTGACACGGTGTGCAGATGCAGCTTTGACACAGTGTGCACATGCAGCTTGACACTGTGCACATGCAGCTTTTACACGGTGTGCACATGCAGCTTTGACACTGTGCACATGCATCTTTGACACAGTTTGCACATGCAGTTTTGACACACTGTGCACATGCAAGCAGGTCTACTCCTACGATACTGCAATGGTCATACACACGTGTACCAGAGGCAATGAAATACTAGACTCTATTTTGTATGGGTCGTGAAAAATAGCAAAGAAATTCGTTTTATGCTTTAGAATATTCGTTCTATCATTTCCATTTCCAAGTAGTATAACTTCATTTATATGATGAATAATGTATACTTGCGATTGTGTGTTTCTAATCCGGATCTAAAGATACGTTCAGGAGTTTTTCGAAATCAAGTTTGAATAATTACAGAATAGCTGATCTCTCTCTCTCTCTCTCTCTCTCTCTCTCATAGTAAGTTTTGAGGTTTATAAATTAGCGAAAAATCCTCTTCCTAAAAATAGTTCCTACCAGCAATCTCATTTTTAAAGCATTAATTTGGCCATGTAGATATTGAACCGAAAATAAGTAATTCCATTCACCTAATGATGCTTCCAATAAATTCTCTATCATTCTGACTTCTTAAATCTGGCAGGTCGCACAGTTCGATTATGGGTCCTAATCAACTGCAATACAAATGCGTTGCGTGTGATTGTATCTATATAATTACATTCTTTAAAGCAACTGTCCGACACAGATATAACACAATGCATATTCATTGGCCATTCTATGTGGCCATTCTATTTGATATCTTCATTATCTCTATAATAGGATTATGAGCTCTGTGGAATGCGAACGACTTTTGGATCTCCGCTAGACAAAACAAGCTCTTGTTTGTCATGCCAAGCATGATTATATGCCAAGACGGTAATTGTATTCCTTCAGTTTCAATATGATTTGCGTGAGGTGGTTTCTCTGTTTACTACGTGGACAAGTTCCGCAATCTCCTCTTAGATCCATATTCTAGTCATGTTTTCCTGGTCTCTAAATTCTTGATCAAGAAAATTGACATCAAGTTAAAACCTCGAAATCCATAAAACATTTAATGCTAATCTATGTTGTTATCATTCTGAATGCAATTGGATTACCAGAAGTAAGTTAAAATCCAGACAGTTCTCAATGAAGAGAACTGAAGGTGAAATCTAATTTTTCTGCTGCATTTAAGCTCATGATATGTAAATAGGCCAAACAAAACGTATTTGCTAAAAAGCAAACTTGTTTAGTAATACGAAACAGGCAAAGCCAGTAAAATTAACGCAGCTTCAGCAATAGTACAATGATTTTGAGTACAGACTTGACGCTTTTACTCAGAGAACGACTCGGAGAAAAACAAAAACAATATTGCCTGACGTCATGCAAATTTTCAACATAAAGACACGTGCGCATTATTTACCTTTGCAAAGTGTATTTGTGTTGCTTGAAATATTAGTTACTTTGATGAATACTGAAATAAATCTAAGATCTCGAATTTTCATTATGAACATTTAGTTTGTTCTGTCGTCTTTGATTTTATTCTTCTAAAACTTGCACTCTCATCTCATGTACTTTAATTGGAAATCATTAGTCGCCAGAAGTAGACAACTGGCAGCGATATTTTAAAGCTGGACAACGAGCTAGAATATACGTGGTTACCATAACAGCTCGCTTCTCGCCACTCCAACTGCTTATTAAATCACAATGATTGGCAGTGTAGCATGAAAATTTAACGTACGTCTCTAGTTTCGATATAGTTATTGTGCCCAATTGTTACAGCAGTGATTTATGGTTCCTTATTTCGTTCAGTATGTATTGAATCACTCTTACTAAAAGTCAAGGATTGACTTTTCGACCGAAACTTCAATTTGAGCGCGAGTTATTTTTGACCAGAGTTGGTTCACCAGGCATGTATCAAGTTCGAAAACAGGCTTGGTAACTTACAGGTGTATCAACAGCTAAAATTGTGTCTACTTCTGAGTTCATATGCAACTCTTACTACGTTCGTGTCCATCTTATGTATGGGTCTCCCCACCCCACCTGACATCTCCACCTATCTATGACTCTTCTTCCACCCTACCGTCGCCCTATCTATGTATGGTTCTCCATCCCCAATCCCATCTATGCAATTTCAATAAAGACATTCTCAACCTTGGATGCCTTTGCCAGATGAGGATCAAATGGCTTTGCAAGTCATCAGCTTCAAAAGACATTACTAAACAGGCAATAAATGAAATGAGGATTAAAGTGGCTTATTTAGCGAGTCGTGTTTAAACTGGCAGTAATAAAGCTGGTAAAGGTGAATATCAGATAATGAGATTATTAGATGAGTTAGTTACAACAAAAGCTGGAATGTTGAAATTCCTTTGACAGACTGTTTCCCACGTGGACGATCTAGATTCTAGATGATTTAATGCTTTCGCTGTGCCTGAACCAGCTCGTAAAAGTTTCACTAATGTGCTGAAACTACCCGTTGCATAGACCAGTATCAAAACTAATAGAGCACATTAGGCGATTCTTCAAGCGGCAACAAGCAATTTTTATTCTGGTTACGAGAAGGTCAGAAAAGATAGACCAACCTTGGAAATCAGTCAGTAAGGTTAGTGACCATCTCCCACGCCATGTCTTTTTTGAGAGACGTAAATTGCATGACCTATACGAAACTGTCAGACAGCTGGGCAAACCTGCCTAATCGAAAGAGGTTGATTTGTATGTTGATTGAGTCTTGACTGAACCCAACGAAAACAAAACACAATGAGGTTCCCGTTCTTTCTATACTCATCGCCCAATGCCGAATGTCATTATTCCGTTCCGTCTCACCCACCACTGGGCCTGCCAGTGAACTTGCCAGGAATATTACATGACATCCGGGTAAGTGACCCGTAGTGCCAAGAAATGGTTTCAAACTATCATGTCATCATAAAGTGTGAATTTTTAAAGAAGATATGGCAACAATTTACCGCCGTCAATGTAACATGTAACAATTAAATTGATGAATGGGCTAGGCACCGTATTAAGCCTTTATTCTACGGTGTCTAAATGTTTCAGGCTTGGCGCATAACTGATTTTTAATTATAACCCTTTTTGATAACGATTACACACATGGACGAGGCAAGGAAAATATGGAGGTTTAATTTGCGGAAAATGACAGAGCTGAGACGATGCAGAGAGAAGTTTTTGTCACTTGATATAAGTGTCATAAAATTAAAATTTGCAGAAATCGTTATTAATAAGAGCGAAATAGAGAGAATTATTATAACTTTGATGGGCGTGTATTAATTTCGGCGGTTATATAAATTTAATCCTGACTGGTTAAACTAAATAAAGTGTGTGTGTGTTTCCCAGACGAAATTCAAGGTTTAAAGTATTCTCCAACGAAAACTTATTCAATCTAGGTTTCGACTGGCAAGCAAGAAGTTCTTAGCTTTTGTGGAAGAGAAAGTATTCTCTTCTTATAAATTGTCCACGGGACGGGTGTCTGGATTATTGAGGGACACGGAACATTAAAGGTACAGATAGATTCTGCGGCGTAGAATCTAAATTGTCTCCTAACGCACAAGGCATTTGTCTCCATCTCAAGCGATTTTCTTGATATGATTTTGTAATAATTTGTTTGAATTTGTTTGTTGTAAATTGATACATCAATTTTCCTTTGATGAATTCGGATGTTGTTTGTAGTCCTTTGTGTTGAATGTTGTATGACTCGTTTATTCTAAAAGTTTGATATATTATTTCCCTGCTAAGCGTTTCTTGGGATAATTGTGTGAATTTGTTTGTCTTAAATGTTATCAATCATGTATGCTACGAAATGAGTAGTCCTGTGTCGTAAGGATGATAACACGATCGATTGATAGTTAGCAAATACTGTTGTTAAGACAAGAATTGAATTTCATTAATTCATTTATATAATAAGATGTGGATTCTTTTAACCGGGAATCGATGGTATTAGCATTATGAACGCCTGCCAGTGGACATTTAGTCATGTTAGTGATTTATAGTCCACATAAGGGAGTAACAGTTTATTAAGAGGTCTAGATTATGTCATAGTTAAATAGCCGCTACAGAGACATGGTAATATTCTGTCATGGGGTTTGTGTATCAGCTGTAAGGCTACAAACTGATCCATATTAGCCTAAGCTGGCTGCTTTGGTGCGTCTTTTGGAACGGCACTTAACTCCCATTTATTCGGCAAGATATAACCAATAAGGTGTTAAAAGTGCAGTTAAAAATTTTAATAAAATAGTAATAACTTTTGTAAATATCACAATTTATAGTTAGCAAAATACGTGGAATGAAAACTTCAGGACAAAACTTTGGAACATCAAACCCAACATTGGAAAGTGCACACTTCAAACGCAATGATTCGTGAAGATAATGTAGTGCAGTGCCACTCACGTATAGGATGCGCATACAACAATCATGATGCACTACAGCGCCGCTCATGTATAAGACACACATACCGGTAACCACGATTCAGTATAGTATCTTTAACTTGTAGGTCACACATACCAGGCTCATGATGCAGTACAGTGCTGCTCACATATAGGACACGCATACCCAGACCCATACCCATAACGCAATACAGTGCCGCTCATGTATAAGACACAATACGGAACCACATTTCAGTATAGTATCGTTAACTTGTAAGTTACACATCCCAGGCCCATGACGCAGTACAGTGTTGCTCACATATAAAACACGCATCTCAGATCCATGATGCAATATAGTGCCTCTCACTTATATGACACATATATCAGATCCATGATGCAGTACAGTGCCGCTCACGTATTTCACAAACATTGTCCTTGTGTATAGGATCTAAAGACAATTACTTCTACGTTTGTCTTAGTAAGCAAAGCTGTTGTGGTTGCTTGCATGTCATGCCTTAGTTGGGTTCTATTTATCATACGGAAGTTTCTCTTACTAGCGACAGTGATGGAGGTTAGGTATTGATACGTTGAGATGACATATGAAGCAGAGGTGATCTGATGCAAGTTCGTGGGATACCAATGAAGGCTGTATAGTATGGTCATAAGGTCTATGAAGAATCCATTATAAAATATGAATGTGTGTACTCCATGAGGCTAGAAAACTGCTCCATAGAGACAGATTCAGTCAGCTTATTTTTTTCACTAGAATGAGGACGGTAGAGGCAGAAAAATGGACTGACCTATGTTCCATTGTGAGTGAGATTAGAACCTGTTCAAGCGATGTATGTTTGAAATTGAAACGTGTAGCGAGTTATGGAGTTCATTGCGACGACAGTAATTCTAGGTCCGCAGGAGTGGCGTCAGAACGACTAACACACTTTTTGCTCGTCGCCTGGTATTTTAACCGTGTTTCTGTTTGGAAAAAACGTCAGTATCCTGACCGTAGATGACTGTTATTAATTATTTATATTCTCCTTGCAAGTGGTAATATTGATTGGATATTAAATCATACAATACACAGTGGTTGATCACACTTCAAGGTAGACGATTTAAAGAAAAATTTGAATCAAGGTTTCAGAATTAACAAAAAACTGTGAAGGAAAGGGTGAAATGGACATATCTGAAAATTTTCTTCCTGCTCTTATCCAACCGCCTTTGAAACAATGTTTCTATATTCTCTGCCATTTACACGTCAAGATTAATGTAGTCCTAGGTTATTTAGTCTAGTGCACAATGTAGTATCGAGCTATAAATAGTCATTACTTAATGCAGTTAAAAGACGACATAAATCTGTAAATGCCTGAAGCCTGTTGAACGTTAGCGACCATTTTGAATAGTCAAAAGAACGCCTGAGAAAGTCGCTGTATCTCCAATCATTGTCAATTTCCAAATACTAACACGCGTAACAGCTGTCTATGGACGATATGTTCTCTGTTGGAAATGTCGAATCATTTTTGGCTAATTAGTTAATAATCTTAGGCGAGAATATATAAGGGCCTTATCGACAGAATTGTGCACCGTATGTATGTCAGTACTAAGTGCTTAGTACATTTGGAAAGTGACAGCATAATATAAATTACAGGTAGGGTGTAACTGAATCATTCAGAATAGCGCTTGCTATGCATACATTTTTTTATTGTAGAACAGTTGACTGACCATATATAATATAATATGCGCATGGCCTTACTCATAAGACAAAGTTACCTGCAGAATTAATATCTAAACTATTTACTTCCCACCATCATCTGTTATACGAAAACTACCTATATTCCATCGGTTATATGATATGATGAAAAGACCTTTGTAGTGCATACTGGTCTGTTTCCGATTTACCGTTGACTCAATGTTTCTAAATAATACAGTAACACGATAATATTCGCATTACGTAAATTTAGATTTGTGTCATCTCAGCTTAATACTGTCGAAGAAAGAATTGAAAAGAAGGCGGGAAAGACAACAAGATTACAATGATCTCGTCAAGCAATCAATTCAAATGATTAAATATTTATCTTTACAAGTTCTGCTACAGCTAAGGACTTTTAATTCCTGTTTGCATCATGACCAGTTCTCTACGTAATAATTGCCCATCTGGATCATCAATACTCGTCAATTATCAATTTGTTTCGATAATGAACATTCTGTCATACATACCACGTCTATTTGGCTTTAGATTACTTTAAAATTCAATAGGAAAAGAATATAATAGGTCAATGGAAAGAGTTAATAGGCAAGTGCAAAGAGTTAACATAACTGTGGAATTAGTTGATAGGTCAGTGGAAAAAGTTAATAGGTCCTTGGAAAACGTTAATAGGTCCTTGGAAAGAGTTATTAGGACATTGGAAAGAGTTAATAACACAGTGAGATGAGTTTGGAGGAAAGCATAAAGATGAAAATTGTATTGATAAACGAAACAGGTGGCAAAAGTAGCTAGAATGTATAGTATAGAATAAAAATCGCAACAACTCAGAAAACGTGTTTATAAAGCTGTTTCCCTATTTGTGGCTATCGCTAGTATTAACAAGACGAACAATCAAGTCAGATACACTATGTCATTAATGCTTTATTTATTTAAGTGGATAAAATCAAAATTATCAAACCATAGGTCCGCCAAAATTGAAGAATATAAATTTAACAGAGTTATGACAACCCTACATATATGACATTAACATCTCTATACAAAATAATTACATTTTCAAGATTTGCGAAATTCCAACTTTCAAAGAATTTGCTTGTCTATGGAAAAAGTATTCCACACAAAAGAAAACGAATCGTATAATTTAAAGAAGGGTCTTGGTAAATGTACAGTCAATTGCGATAAATGCGTTGTGAAGTAGACATACAAATTACAGTTAATTACAATAAATGCATCGGAATGGCACATTTTACAACTAAATTACTAAAAATGCATAGGTAATTGGACCTTATACAAATTACATTTAATTACAATCAATACATTAGGAATGGAACATAATACGAATTGAAGTAAATTACAATAAATGCATTGGTAATTGGACATGATACAAACGTTATCATGCAAAATTCAAAACATGGCTCATGTTGTATGATTGCTTTTTAAATAAAGTATAACTTATATGCAGTAACATATATAGACTAACTCGAAAACTGTGTTGATAGGGAACAGTCCCAGAACACGAGTCCTTCCAAAATAAAACGGCAGCCTCCATCTCGAATGGCCATAATTTCTTTCATTGACTGATTGTTATTTGGAAATGCTCTGCAAGTATGTTAGGATTAGCATGCAGTGCTTTGATGCCTTTCGTAGAACTTCTGACTTTTTCACCCAAATCTCCAAATGCACGGGTCTTGGAATGATAGAATATATAGTTATTTTTGTGTGAAAGAAAGAGATCTAATTAAAACTTAAACGATTGTTAGAAAAGTAAGGATTTTAGAAATGGACAAACTGCTCAGGACTTTGGTAAGAAGATGAAGGATATCGAATATATATTTCCGATCGACACTGGATTCCTGCATCTGAATTTTATTTTGAAATCTAGATGTAGAAAACCCAATTAAAGTTTAAACGTTTATGTGTCCCTTCCACACTGTTGTTGTAGCTTCTCTCAATATGGTTAAAGAAAGAAGGTTTGCGTATGAGAGTAACAAATTTACGATCAAAGAAATTATTTGAGTAAAATATGTCCTCAGGGTAGCAGCACGCCTTGTGTGTATCAGTTATCCGTTTCCTAGGTTGTATCATTTCAAAGGAAATATAAACTTTAAAAGTCCAGGTTTCCCGGCCTCCTATTAACGTGTGAGGTGTAAAGAGATATATTTTTACCAGTTCTATGAATCAGACAACGTAAATACTCTTGTGATATGGATGGGTTTGAAACGAGACCTGCAAGTGATATAACTGGAAAGGATTTGAATTTGTTGAATCCTTCGTTTGCAAGCAACCACTGGACAGAGAAATTGGTAAATGCCACGACGAGTATTTAAAAAATTATATTATCTAATTGATTTGCGTTTCACCACTTTATGCGAACTCTCCATAAATCCACAGAACAATAAATCCATCTTAAAGTCGCTTGTTTTGATCAAATTATTGCATTTGCTTGGACAAGATTAAATATCATAGCCATCAAGAAAAAGAAGAACAAAAACGAACACCTGCACCTGAACTAATTACCAGTATGAAATTGTCATGCATAACAAGCCTTTGTGGACAGTAAATATTGGATCTAGTGATACATTTCAGTGAAAGCTTCAATGTTTTGGAAAACCAGTCCTATGGAATTCTAAGTCCAATATTAAAGGTAATACTTTTACTCATAAACGTACCTTCCAATAGAATCCGAAGATTGAAGACTTTTAAACAGGCTTGTCTCAATAATGCTTTCTAAAATTCTCTTCTAAAGCTACCGGAATTGATAATACTTACATACGTTGAATTGTAACATATCACTACAGGGTATGGTTCTATAGTTTGCGAGTCAAGAATTGTTCCTTGAAAGAAAAACCACTTCCATCAGACTCAACGACATAATGTGGTTCATTTTCTCTATGCATTGTGATTGAGACACCCTTATGCAAGGTGGAAAGTACTCCGTTACTCTCAGTTTTTCTTTATATCTACTTAGATAGCTTCTCTGGCTGTTTAAATTTAAATCTGTCAATGCTAGTTCAAAAGGATGCTGATTAAAATTAATTATGACACAAGTAGAAACAAAATTTAATTACGCTATCAGAAATTGGATTTGCTTGACACTTGTTTCTGATTTGTTCTAGCAAAAGTTCCGTAAATAGAATTACATGCAATCTTTCAGAATTAACGTGTGAAGTCAAAGTTTCAGTATTAAATAAGCAACGTTTTTGTAGAAGTTTTACAAGCTTTATCTGGAGTTTCGTCAATTCCACAAGATTGCAAAATGATTTTTTTGTTTAAAAATGCATTGTTGAGAAACAAGAGCAACTTCGCCCCTCGAATGTCATCTAACTAGTGATGTTTGAAATATCGCGTGTAATGTAGAGGATTTTCTTTCTCTGAAAAATTTAAAACTTCTGATATTAAACCAATTGTTATGATCTTATAACCCATTGTTAGGATCTTATAACTTCTGATCTTAACCCATTGTTAGGATCTTATAACTTCTGATCTTAACCCATTGTTAGGATCTTATAACTTCTGATCTTAACCCATTGTTAGGATCTTATAACTTCTGATCTTAACCCATTGTTAGGATCATATAACTTCTGATCTTAACCCATTGTTAGGATCTTATAACTTCTGATCTTAAATACATTGTCAAGACTTCATAACAGAACTAAATATTGCTTTCCAATTGAAAAGCAATCAGAGACATATCAATGGGATATATATTAATCGATAGACTCGGTTTAGATCAATGTCAAAGATCAATTAAAAATTTGTACCTTTAGCTATAATTGTGTTAACCAGTTCGTAAGCAGGTGGAGCTGTCAACTGAATGTATAATTAGTTCTCACTGGTATAAACATAAATGACAAATGAGCATTACTTAAACTGAAATGTAAAACCACCCTTCTCTCTTCGTAATCTTTGATTTTGTTATTTAATTTATTCATTTTTTTGGGGGGGGGGACTGATTTCAATGGCAAAACAATTTTCCTTTCACTAACTTTATCATTATTTCCTTCAAGTAAACGATGCCATTGTAATAGATGCTGGCCAATATAGACCATCTGTTAACATTATTTTAGTTAGATTGTCACCAATGCTTATGAAATTAATTAATTTAATTATTAGACTGGCTTTTAATTTAATGGAAATCAACACTCTCTCCACTGTAATGCTTTGCAGGGTCTATTTTTGTAGTTACTAAAATAAATTCATTTGTGTTTGTTTGTTACGAACTGTATAGTCTTCGAACAGAAAGCAAAACAAACAAGTTTTGTATAATTGAAAATATTATTCTTCCCTAAAATACAAGCTAAAACTAACTTACAGTATGATGAATGAAATCCTAAATATCCCAAATATACTATCAATTCCAAAAGTTTCGAGTAATCCAAATGAGTTACAAAGGTATTCCGAAAGATAGCATGTATAGTAATGATTGCATCAACCATACAGAAGAATCACTATACTATAATCCCAGATGTAATTACATTAATATATCCAAATAGTCTTTAAATGAATGTGAGTGCTGTAATTTCAACGAATGATTAAATAAAATAAATGAATCAATCCTATCAATATCACTTTTCTAATTCTAATATTACTACTAAGAAAGCCTAACTCCAAGTTAATACACTTATATAGAATGCTAATACGCAAAAGAGGGAATGCAATACGAGACTTTGAATGAATCATCTTAGTATTTCAAAATATCCTATCAGTAAACAGATAAGCTGTTTTAACACCGACTAATCATAATGGGGTGGGGTGGGTGGGAGTATGATGAGAGCTCTCCCCCACTCCTTTGTGTTTTTGGTTCTCTTTATCTAGGAGATGATTGATCGCGGTGTTATTGCCAAATGTAGTAACATAAAATACAAAATTAAGGGATGGATTAATAGAGAACTGAACAGAGATATAGAATAGAATAACACGAGCACCCGTACGTAAAATACAACAATTTAATCAATTACATAAACAAAATGAAATCAAACATGACATGTGAATGATTCGCTCTCTCAGAAATAGAACTGAAAAATTATGCAAATTTCAATTAACTGTTTTGTTACTGATAGAACACATTTTATCGTATGATCCAGTGACTGCTCGTACTCGGATTGCCGGCATGATAGCATAACCTAGTGCTTCCGATACTTCCAAAAAAATTCCTGGTGATCACTCTCTCTCTCTCTCTCTCTCTCTCTCTCTCTCTCTTTGTCTCTCTGTCTCTCTCTCTCGTCTGTTCCGGTCATCAAATCTTAGTTAGGGACTGCACTCTCTTTCCACTGTGCAGTGTGGTGTGCGTAGAGGTATATCTTTTAAAGGCAGAAGATAACACCCAAACTAAACCCATGTCAGGATTTTCCTTCCTGGGATCAACAAATTTGTACTTAATACACAAATAACCTATTATCATAAATCAATGCCTGGCTAGCAGCGACCACATTGATTTTAATGTTTATGTGTCACGCTGACCATGAAAGAAAGCACTTTGACATTATACTGCAGACAGATCATTCTACAATATTTTCCATCATTGCACATAAATTAAGTCAGCTTGGCCTTTCTAAACTCATGTCCTTGTCAGATCACGTGATGCTTACTTAAACAAATATTACGACTCGATCTTGAAACTTTATAAATGAATCTACGCACTTGATACAGACCGCTCCGGTGGCCTAGTGATTAGGGCGTCCGCCTCGGAAGCGGGGGGTCGTGGGTTCGATCCCCGGCCGAGTCATACCAAAGACTTACAAAAATGGTACTAACAGCTACCTCGTATGGCATGGTGTCAAGATAATATTACTGGGTGGGACATCATGCTACGTGTCTGGGGCATGATGCGCCAGTGCTAGACATCACTATAAACTACCACACACAATTATTAAAGCTACGTTAAAAATCCTAATTACACACACACACACACGCACTTGATACATGACCTATCTTTAAAGTACAAACTACGATCATATGATATTAGTAATAAAAATGTCAATAACTAAATGACCCTTACAAAAACTATTATTGTAAAATTCTGCACAAAATATGAATATAAATAACATATTATACACCAATTAGATAGATAGATAGATAGATCCTATTAAACATTTACCAAAAGTCGTATAGACATCTGTATCACCTTATTGCGTGGAGTATTGTGATTTCAGGAGATCCGTATCATGTCTTGTGATTATGTGTAATCTGTTGAAATTGCTAAACGCTTCGCTTCTTAAGATATCCGCTGATATCACATACAGATTATGAAGTTTTCGAGATTAACGTAAATTGCTAATAATGGCTTTGTACTAATGTATTCAAATAGTAAAGCGATAACGCGCTGTTTACTATGTTAAAGCATTTAGGAGAGCTCAAAGAATTTGAATCCACTTTTCAAAACCAACCCCTAATTCTCCCTCAAACATATGCTCATAGCCGGTTGTGTGTGGTCTTCATTTTCACATGTTCAATCAATCATCTAATTAATGACTAATTAAAAGGTTTATAATAGCGAATTTTGTGTTAAAAAATACTTCATCAGCACATGCGAGCATGGATTTATTCAATTTTGATTCACTGCCTCTACAATTATATATGCGGACGTCGACGAAGACAATTAAGTAGTTCGTATCTGGGTATGTGATATAGAATTACGGATTGAACAGCCGTATCAAACGCAAGACTAAGCCAAGTAAGATTTAATGGTATGTAAGATCGTTCAGGGTAAGCGTTGTTTACATTTTTGCATAACGGAAGGGGAATGCTTAAACCGAAAGGTTAAAGGTATTTCCCAGTTTCTTCGACAAACATTTTGCAGAGAACAAAAACCGTTTAAGAAATTGTTCCAACATTATCAAGTAAAGAATGACTTATTTACAGATACCCTTGGGGGCCCCGAGTGGCTGAGTGGTCTAAAGCACTCACCGTTACGGATCATTGCCATCTCACCTCTGTCTGTGTGGGTTCGAGTCTCGGGTTCGGTCAATGTGGGTATGTGAGAAAGATTGCCAGTAGTTTCTAGTGGATCAGTGGCTATTTCTGGGGTTTCCCCGAGTTCTTCCGCCACCATTTATACTGGCCGCCTTGTATAGCCTATCTTGTGCTGAAAAATGGCGTTAAATCCGTACGACAACAACAACAACAGATACCCTCGAAAATAAGTTTTATAGGAACAAGAAACCCCACACGTATGTCTCACGTGCGATTCTAGTGTGCGAATACAAATAATTGTATGCATCAAACGAACTGGAATCGAGCTAATCAAGTAAGAACATTTTACCACGAGTGCAAATCGATTTGCAGCAATTACAGCTAAACTACCTATTATATTGTTTTTCAATGCCACCAGATTGCAGATGAATGATTAATGTATATTGGAGATCTTTTTTCCTTTTCAGAAGAAAAATCCAAATAGTTTCCTCCAATTATTGTCGCATGCAGACGGCTGGTCTATCTTATATCGACAAATTTTATAACAACTGGAAAATTATTTGTTATGTGCATATTTGTTTGCTAGCTCTGCGCTAAACGCGTGCTTTTAGTAAATCACGCGAGTTCTGTGCACTTTGTGTTAAGACCAATTATAGAAATGGCAAACGGAAATTAAAAGAATTTATTATATAAACTCAGCAACTGATACTTAGTACAGCAGATATGATCTATCAAGCAGTGTGGCGCCCTCAAATTGTCATAACGGCCATTTTATGATATTAAGTTCTCGCCAAAGTCAGTCAACCTGCATCGTACTCAGTTGATCTCAATTTACTGATAATTTAATGTTCACCCCCAATATATCAGTTATATTTTATCATGGTTTATCATTTAAACGTCCTCAAATGATTTATTATAGATAAAGAGTTATTGAATATAAACCCGTCCCTGTTGTTATTGCCTTAGCTGCAGTTACACGAAAGCTTCTGATCAAGGCACTCATTTTGGATTCAGCATTTCTCTTAGACTGGTAGGGATTTTCTTGTTATGCAAAGCACGATTTCACTGTTATATTTCAGTGTTATACATCCCAAACCTCTTAACCGGATCACTTAATAAAGAACAAACTTTGCACATGATAGGTGAAGATAGCTATCGTCGGAGTTGATATAAAGTAGCTTGATGTTTAAATCTTCATCACAACTGCTTCCATAGATTGGGATAAATGCCAGATCAACTGATAGCAGTAGAATTTATACTTCCAGTTGAAAATGTGCAAAATCCCCCAACCAATTTTTGTGAGTAAATCCCAAAACGTTCTGCCAGAGAAAGAGCATGGTTGACAGTTTTAAACTTGTTAAGTTTTTACTATCTGCATATAACAAAAGGGCGAGGTAGGTGGACATTAGTGAGAGTGAGCCACGAGGGTCAAGAACCACATAATTCTCCCTCAAATTAGCGTCCCAAAATTTATTTTGCTGCATTGTGTAATCAAAGATAAAAGAACATAAATGCAAATGAAAATAATAAATTTCGTACTCACCATACCTCCTCTTGCCCATTATTCAGCATTCACACATTCGGAAGATCTTCTTAATCGGCGTTCTCTTACCATCAACGCGTGCATTCATATGTATCCGATTGCTGTTCTTTGGGATAATAAAGACATGTTTACATCGGCCTCAGCCAGTTCTATATTATTTATGAATCTACTTATCTTAATATGTCATTGTCTTCATTTACTCTTAAATACTGTTGATTATTTCTCTCGACATGAGCTCAGTCGGATGCAAATGCTAGCAAAACTATATAAAAAAATCCAAGATTGCCATCATACTGAAGCATACATTTAAGTTCAATGTGGAAGCAAATAAAGGGGATGTTTGGCTCTGGTAACGAAGCAGTACTTGTACGTTTGCTTTAGTTTCGGGTGATATCAAGTTCCGGAGGACCATGTGGTGGTGGTGGTGAATGTGTGTGAGATCTTCCCCACTCCTTTTCTCGTTATCGTTATCTAGAAGATGATCGACCACAGTGTTCTCGCCCGGATCGAGTAATTAATACCATAAAATATAAAATTAAGGGATGGAATAACAAAGAAATGAGCAGAAATATAGAATTGACTAACACGAGCACCCGTATGTAAAACACAACAGTTTAATCAATTATATAAACAAATATGACGTGATTGATTCGTTTTCTCACAGAAATAGTTACAAAATTATGCAAATTCATTTAGTCTTTCTGTTACCGATAGAACAAATTTCATAATATGATTGAGTGGCAAATCGAACTCTGGTTGCCGTCATGTCATCGACCTCTTAGCTGCAGACTTCGCCCTCTTTCCCACTGTGCAGTCAGGTGTATAGAGCAATGTTCTTTCATTCGTGCTTTATCCGAGCTCTAGCTCGCTTAACATAAAAGAATTCCCTCTGTCCTTCTTTGGATATGGATCTCTTTCAAGACTATGTCCCTTTCAAGATTTATAACGAAATAGCACTTTCTTCTCCAACGGAGTCAAGACTTCCTCTTCGGCAGATAAACTTAAACTGCTTAATTATACAAGTGGAGCTATTCTAAAACCCCTGAATTCTGTCTAGGAATACATCCCCTCGTTACGCTTAGCCAGTCAGGATTAGTACTTTACCCAACAGAATTCTAATTAGTCCCATATAAGTTCAGAAAATTCTTTCTAGTCCGCCTTTATTTACAACTGTTCTGGAAAATATCACTTTATGACACCTATTTTCAATTAACTACAATCTTCTAACATATTCTCTATGTTGTCTCTGTTCTTATCACTTTGCCAGTATGACCTCCAGATAACAATGCCTCCCCCCCCCCCCGCCGTCTGTTTTAACTGTTAACAAGCGGGTCTTAACTTAAACTCAGAGTCATGTCCCAGGCATAACAGATTATATCCCTCACAGTCAACAATTTATTGCAGCACTAGTCAATACATCAATCCTAAGGTTTATGTGTCACTCTTACCCCAACAAAATGTGCTAAGAAACTAAGAAAAATGTACTGTGAAATTTATACTACAGATTATTCTACAAAATTTTGCACCCTTACGCACAGCATTTTTTTCTTCTCATTCGTGTCCTATATAATATTTCCTCTTGATAGTCATTGTACAAAAATCCTTATCTTGAAATAATTATTCGGGACTGATGAAAAGTCCTTATAAGTCAAAACGCAGTTAATGTACTGTCCAAGCATAAAATCAGTACCCTTTAAAAATGATATTTTGTGGGTTTTAAGTTTCCATTGCTGGGTTCGTTTAAACTGGAAAATCTTTATTAATTGTACCAATAGCAATACTTCACCAAGTCAGTGCTAGAGGTACCATTAATAAAGATTTTTCAGTGCAAACGATGGTCAGCATCGGGTTATATAATGAGCAACTATTCTGGATAAATCAATGGCTTGAAACTGCACAAATTCAACCATTAACCGTAGTCATAGGACTACGTAGCGACATTGCTAGCTTCATTTGTCCGGAAACTTGAATTGGAAACACTAAAACAAAGTATTAAAACAGTGAATTCATGTATTTTTTGTTCAAGAGAGACGAAATGGCGTAAATTAGTGATATTTAAACGAGCCATTTGACAGCCGCTTGTAACGATTCAAAGCTGTTCACGACTTCGGGTCAAATTACGTAAGTTGGATAAGAGAGAGAGAGAGAGAGAGAGAGAGAGAGAGAGAGATTAATTACAGTAATTTAAAGTTTAGTCAAAATGTCAGCCCGATATTTATTACATCAATGAACTGGTGTTTCATGCTAGTCAAGTTAATTATTTGTTCCTGTATACCGTATCCAGTTACTGTTATTGCAAGCAAGATGAATTAGTATATATTTGTTGTTCAATAATGCACGAAAAACAGGTGAAAACCAGTATAAAATTCTACCTATATGCCATTGCAGCGGTAGCTGTATATGTGCGAACAATGTTTGCTTTTACAAAATGTGACTTTTATTGATTTATTTCGTATACATGTTAACTAAATTCAAATATTCATATTCGATGTAATAATTAATCTCTATTTCTTCTTATTTACACATAAATATAATGTTAATTTGGCTGCAGTTTTATTAAAAGAAAAGAAAAAATGGGATTTTCGATACTGCGAACGAAAGTTTCAATTATTTTAAATTGGTATTCCTGGTAATAAGTTTGTGATTAATTATCATCCCCTGAAAACTATGTAAATGCTGATAATTTACAAACCACTGGACATATTTTAAGAACATTTGCATCATTGGTGATATCAAGATGTCCTCTTTATGTGTTTCTATATTTCAAAACCATTTTACCCCATACACTGTGAACAGTGGAAAAAAAGTTACAACTTTCATTACGACATTTGAAAAAAATCGTTACATGGGGAAATACCCAAATGTGTTTACAGTCACATAAATTTTTTGATCGGCTTCAATTTCTTAGTTTGGAATCCATAACAATTGTTTTTTTTAAAATAAAATATAATTAAATTCACATTTTAAACAAGGGAGATACATTCCGTTCAGATTATGGAGCCTTGCATGCAGACACAGCCTTCCTTCCAAAGGCGCCAAATCCTGTTGGTAATATTAAACCAAATACCTGGTTCACCGTTGATTGCTCACCATAGTACCCTATTTAAAAAAGAAATTAATTTACTTGAATCCGATCCAAATTACCGTATAAAAACTTCAGTTTCAGATAGAATTTGTTTAAATAAACACCTCCAAGAATTAAAATATACTTTCCCTAGCATGAATGAATGTTGTCTGTGAGCCGTCACATTCTGTATTGTTCATTCATAGCACAAATTACAGTTATTACTACGATGAAAAGATTGTAGCCACACTTTGGATAACTTCAGTTAAGATTTGAATTTTTCAACTGGTCGCCATCTTAATAGACCCAAATTATTCGTTTCAGTTGCGAAATCATCAAATGTTTCGTCTCAACATCGGCTTGAAATGAAAGCTGATCAATTTTTTACTTTTGATTACTATTGTGACTTGAATTAAATATATATATATATATAAGTGCTTTTTTGTAATACAGGCCACATGCTCATGATACATATCCATGCATCATGCGGTACAAAAAATTATTTTAGTGTGCAACTAAAGAACACCATATCTATTGGAAGTGTTTTACAAGAAAGTAATCATTATTGCATATTTTTGAATGGGCTGATAAACAAATATATATTACACAGTAGTCCCACAAACTAAGTCAAGAGAACCCTAAAGGATGCATGGAGCAAGTTTTATTACATAGATATATAAAGTTTTAATACATAGATATTTAAAGTTTTATATAGTAGGAGTCGGTGATAAAACGGTTTGCTAATCATTAAGGCTTTTAAAGGAAACATTGCTAAATCAGTCATCAGAATTTTATTAGTATCACTTTGTATAAAAGTCCTAAATTTTACTAAAGCTGGACTTCCATATGCAAAAGTTGTTAAATATTTTCTTCGTAATTCTCCATATAGCGGACAAGCAGTAATAAAATGAAATTCATTTTCAATATTAACGTTACAAATTTGATAGAATCTTTCTTTAAAACAAATATTTTCATATCTTTCTGTCACCTCTGATTGCTACATTCCCCACTATAAGCGCAAAGATTATATAACAAAAATCTCCAAACAATCCTAGATATATTTGACAAGTGAGTTATATTCCCAATGACCGATAGAAATTCAGTCTTTCGATCGACTTAATCTCATCTTGCAGATTTTGCCTCAAAACATCTTCACTTCTCTGACTGAAAAATGTAAGAAATGTAATTTCATCATTTACGCCCCGAGTATATCAAACATTGCCAAAATCCAAATGTAAATAGAACCTTTTTAACATTTTTAGCCCAGCAATCACAATTTTCCAACCATCTTGACTGCAAATGGTAGCATTGTTTAGGGTTTTTGCCTTCTGGCACTTTTATAATTCTTAGCCAATATTTAAATAATACGTTTATATATTGTACTCTGCATACTAATTCTTCCTAATTCATTATATACGAATGGAGTAGACTTATATGTACCAAGGATATATTTACAAAATGACAAATGACCTTTATCAATATCATTGGCATCGTTAAAAAAACAAGTCTCAGCCGCATAGTTAAATGTGATAGCTACCTTCTAGTCAATCCAGTTAGGAGTAATTTGCCAAAATTTTAAATATTTTGCTTTACCATATGCATAGCCTATGGCGCCTGCAATGATACAGTTTTCATGAGCATAGCAAGTGGGTTTTGTATTGAAGAAAATATGCATCCTAGATACTTATAATATGATTCAAACTTTACTTCTTAATGGCCACATTATTACTTTTGGTAACTTCGTAGATAGTCACCACTACGAAATACAATCTATTTTGATTTTTTTCCATATTCGCTTTTAATTTCCATTTTAGGCAATATTTATGCAGCCTACTGAGCATAAGTTGCAACTGGTGTGCAGCGTCAGAGAAGACAATTAAATCGTCTGCATACACCACTGAAATAGTTCTATTGTGTCTACCGACACTCACGTTTCCTTCAGCTAAAAAGGGTTTCAAATAGTTCAAAAATAAAGCAAAGAGTAAAGGCGATAAAACACAACCTTGGCGTATGCGCAAATGACAATTAAACGCATCGTTAATAAGATTGTTTGACTTAACACGTATTTTTACAGCATTATAAATTGCCCTAATGATTCTTAATATATTTCCTTTAATATTTTCACGAAGTAGCTTTTGGTACAGTAAACGTCTTTTTACCCTCTCAAAGTATTTTTTCATCGTCTATAAATACTGCATAAAATCTACACCTGACTTTTCTTTAATATATACAGATAAATGCAATTAATATAAATACATTATCTGCTGTAGAAGAACCCACTCTAAATCCGGCTTGCTCTTCGCTCGGTAATTCGTTCTTCCACCCCTTCATTTATCCAATTGCTTAATATAGACATATGCCTCTGTAATTGGAGGATTCACTTACATTCACTTTCTTCAAAATTGGTATAATGATAACCGTTGACCAATATTCTTGATGATATCCAACATCGGATAATTGGTTACATAATAATGTTAATATTGGAACAATAATCGCTGGATAAAACATCTATTACCCCAGCTTTGTCATGTTTAAGTTTACTCAATGCTAGGCGAACTTCCTCTTCAGTGATTGTTCTATCTAAAGTCTCATGAATTAGTTAAATATTTTCAGTTTCCTATATTGGGTCATCAGAACTGGACAAATTCAATAATTCTGACAAAACATTCATACCAAAATGCAGACGCGATATTGCTTTGGGTACCGGTACTTGGGACTCTTTACTCCAGAAAAGTTGTGTATTTTACAGGATAATGCAGATAAAAGGCTTTTTGTGTTTTAATTCATATTGCCTTTGCTTACTTCTTGCAAGAGATTTATATATATTTCTATAGAATTTATAATCTTCAAGTGATTCAGTTGTGCATTTTAACCTGAAATGTCATAGATATCATAAAGCATTGCTTTTGGCGGTTGTGTAACATCTGTCAATCCAGACTGACATTTAGCAAGTTTTCTTGGAGATGTCACAGCTAGGCTTTGCTTTTTAGTGATTATCTTCATTGTGCTGTCTGAATCTTGGTAAATATCAGTAATTGTTTCGACGCATTCATTGAGCTTGTTATTGTTGATATCATTTAAAATTCATTTAGTTTGAAGTGTCCTTTATTTATTGGGGTTGACGCTATAGAAGTGGATCCACTTAATTTGTACCCTCCTGTGTACAGTGATCCACGTAATATGCCCCACCCTTTGTATATTGGGTTACACATTTTACAAGTATATCCACTTACTTTTTAGCATATTGCATATATTCGGTTACACTTTACACAAGTAGATCCACATAATTTATAGCATTCTTTGTATATTGGGTTACGTACTGGGTTACACGCTAGACAAGTAGAATCACTTAAGTTATAACCTCCCTTTTATATTGGGTTACGCACTGTTAAAGATGATCCACTTAACTGTGCATGTTGGGTTTCATGCTATACAAGTGTATCTGTTACATTTATGGCCCCCTTTTGTATATTGGGTTAATACATTATAATACAACAAATAGCTGTATATGTTATGACTTGATGACCCAAACCAAAACATCTAGTTTACATTATCCTTATTTTGTTTTTTTAGTTTATGTTGATTGCCAAGAAAAGCTGAACTATTAAATTTTCCACCTACAAAACAAGTCACACGGGTCATATGTGCGAATTTACTCATTTTAAATTAAACTAAAATTGTTATTTTAAAATTTAACACTAATTTTCTTTAACAAAGTCTATTCAATCCTGATTATTGAACTCTCTGCACCTTAACTGTCACCAAGAAACTTCCAGAAGCAACCTATCTATCGTTATGGACTTTTACAATGGTGGTCATGTACTAAACGTGGGTTAAAATAAGAGAGCGTCGAGTGGAATCGTCACACTTGAGGATAGTACGAATTTGTTATCAGTATGCGTAGTTTTCATTGTGACAACACAGCGCGACATTAAATTCGGATTGTACTAGATCATACCTTTAGGTTCATTTCGTCCAAAAATTTCGACGTACTTTAACACTGAGTTTGCCGTATGCACCACTTGGGGCGTCTAAATACTGACCCTCCGAAGGAATATGGATGTATACGAATCGAGATGAAGTGAATACTTGATACAGGAAGGTATGTGGAATCAAATTCTTAAGAAAAGACACCCATTACTGAAATAGTCGGTGTCGAATGCCTACATGACCCTTGTGACCTGTATTATAATGAGAGACATTAATATTTAATTCGATATTACATACCAGGTAAAATACATTATTGAATTTCTTGTTAAATAATGTCAATATTAAATCAAAGATACATGAAGTTCAACAATTCTACATAACTTACAATATTTAGTTTTTGTCCTGTCCAGATTTTTTTATTATCTGATGTAGAAATCCGATGACAAGAGAGATCATGACATCAAGACTCAGTCTCCTTCCTTCCAAGAATGTATTTAGTTACTGGTAGCAAGAGAACGGTTAAACTGTTTGATTAACTATGATTATGTCGAAATAGGAATACTTGTTAACCGTTTCCTTATATAGATTCGATTTGACGAAGTGATTTTGACGGTCGTTTAGTAGAATTTTTTATTACTCTCTTCCTCTCCTTCCATTCTCTTTTCCACCACGATTATTGCATTGCTCTCTCTAGCACATACTTATAAATCGCTGTGGTAGTTTATGTCACGTACATAGATTATTGTCCTGGGACGTTTCTCGATTTCTTCATTTTGATAGGAAGAAAGGACACCCCACCCCAACAAAAAAAAAAAAACAAAGATGGAGACGACAGCTTAACAGCTTTCCATTTATACTAGCACGCAATTGGTCTAGACCTGCTGGAACGTGTCTTTCTTAAAACTCAGGTGAATATCTTTGTACTATGCTTGTTTTCATCTAGAATTTCGTGAAAAATAAATTAAGTGAAAATGTGTTTCCTCATTTAAGACGTGAACTTCATATTTTGCCGGATTCATGACGTCATGAATCTTGAAAATTGATTAAACACTGTAAAATTGGCCGTAGCGAAATATTTTGATGACCTGCTATGTTTCACACACTGTAAGAACGGCTGTATAAACCGTATGGACCACCAGTTGTGTTTTAACACTGTTAATGCAATTTTAAAGAAATATATTTTAAATATTTTAAGTGTCCCAAACAAAAATTTAAACATTTACAAATGGCAAACACACACACACACACACACACACCAGACATGCAAGCTCACGCACACAGTTTTTGCAAAATAGCTGATGTATTTGTTTCAAGCATACAACCTAGCACCGTTTTGGTTAGCAATCGTGGAGACTGTTCCGAAATTACTCTAACATTTGTTGCATTTAAAGCTTTCACAGTCAATAATTGTAGCCTTTGGTGACCGAATGGTCAATGCGCTCACCTTTACAGATCCCATCATGTCCGCGTGGGTTCGAGTCTCTGGTCGGCCAACGGAGCTATGTGAGAAAGCTTGCCACTAGCTTCCCGTTCGTCTGAGGTTCTTCAAATGGTTTTCCAGAATCTTCCTCCACCAAATATGCTAGCCACCATATTTAGCCTATCATGTGCTGAAAAATGTTAAACCAACAAAATAAAGCCAAAGATCAGTCAAGAATTAAATTATAAATAACACTACCCCAACAATATCGCTAATTACGATAGTCCCGTGAGACTAGCTATGTTACAAGGCCAATTTGAGATCAGATTTAAGGAAATTAACAAGTTGGTTTCAAAAATGAGGTAGAAATGCGTCACGTACGTGATGAAACAGGATGCATTTAAACAGCCTTACCGAAGTCAGACCGAGTATAGTTCAAATCTAATTCGCTTAATTTTATCTTAACATACCTTTTTGATTAAAGAAAGTTTGAAATTTCAATTGAATCTAACTGTTAAAAAGAGATATACTTAATGGTCCATATGCACCGAGGGTGTTAATGAAAGTGATAATAAATAGAATGTTGTTATTTCCTGTACGTTTATTTCTCCATATATAAAGAGGGTGGTAATGAAAGTGATGATAAATAGAATGTTGTTATTTCCTGTACGTGCATTGGTTCATTATATAATGTCATTGAAACAACGACAATAAATGCCAGAAAACTAATAAGTCGACGTAAGTAAAATTATATGCAGTCATACAATACATTTTCCATTTCACCATACTTATAATACAGTATTATACTGACATAAAAATGAGATTCAACAAAAGCAATAAAACAAGCGAGGAAGTCAAGAAAGTGTGTTCTTTTGTTTTGTTTTGGTTAGATCTAAGAAGATTTATTTTTCTTTCCTCTGCTTAGTTTGATTGCCATCTTATCTCTTTATTCAAATCTACTGTCGAAACAAAAAGAATACAAAGCAGGATCCAAGGGTTAGAGGTCAAACTTTTGGAAAGCTGTGACACATTCGGTTATTGGTCTATATAGACAGTTGGTTCCGTAGTTGGACACTTACTACAGTAGTATAGTGGGGCTGTATACGGACAATGGAAAATCCAGTCGAAGGGTCGTGGGACTGCATACGGACAATATTAATATAGACAAAAGGTTGGGACTATATACGGACGAAAGGTTTGAATTGTATACGGCCAATAGGAATGAAACAGGTGAGGTGAAGTCATGGTACTGGCCACTGGCAACAATGTTGTAAGGGGCTGACCTCAATCTAATCAAACAGAGGAAGAAAAACCTAGAACTCTTGGCATGGTGGGTCTGGCGGGACAAAGACATATATAACTCATACAACACATAAATGGCAAAGAAAATAAATATATTTTCGAGGCATATGAGTGGCCCTGAAAAGGGCCTTCTGGTTCTTCTTCTATTGTCCCCACTTCTTCCACCATCTCCACACTTTCTCCATTATTCCCATCTTCTTTTTCTTTTCAGGCATCCAGTCAGGATGTCCTATTGATTTAAACTTTTACTGCACCTTGATCCAGTTTTGATTCAGTCTTTCAAAGTCCTCTTTTTCTGTTTTCTTTGTCCTTTCTCTCCTTTGCCCAGTTATCTTTATCTTCTTCACCTCCTCCTTCAGCACCTTTCTCGTCATTTCTTCAGCTTTCTTTAATTGATTTAATCTCCACTTCACAAAAGACCACTCTGTCAAATTCTGTTTGTTCTAAAAAGCACCTGACTTTGAACACACCATCTAGTGCCTACTTCAATGTTCCAGCTCTAACATACTGAGGTTGAATGAAGCCTTTTAATTTCTCCACTTCCTCCTCTATCATGTATTTAATCAAATCTCTCGCTACTTTCAGACTGGTCACAAAGTCTAGGCTACCTGGATACTTCCATTCATCTGCAAGCCTTTCCATGGCATAGGCTCCATCCACAATCTAGTACCCACTGTCTTTTAAATCGTTGAATAAATTCATTTTCCTATGTGTTGACATACACGCTCTTCGGGGCACCTGATTTATAGACGAATGGGAATCGGCCCACACACTCGCCTTTTTAATGTCCGAGCTAGCAGGGAGATGACTGACCCGGAAGGGAGACCAAACGTCGGCGGAACGTAACTCAAACACCAAAATAAATTAATATTGCCAAATTCAACCCAGTTGCTTATATATTGGATATTCACTATTACCAATTATGTGTTAGCCACATTCGTAATTAGAATCTCGAATTTGATTCCAAAAGCACGTAGTGTGCATTAAATTTATTTAAATGAAAATAAATTTAGGTCTGACAGACCAGTGAAAATTGTTTAGTGTCCAGTTAAGAATTATGGCTTTAATTTTAAATGGTGGCCAAAGGTTCGTATTAGGTTTAAAATAGTATTATCGAGTCCAGATTTGGGCAGATGATATCCCCGATGACCAGGTGTTCAAATACAGGTGATGATTTGAATTTTGGGATTTCTATTCTATGTACCCTTGTGGAGGCTGTGTGCTGAAAGCTGGAAACGTAAATCTCGTGGTATAATGAACTTTCCCTGGTGTTCTGTCCTTTGGTATTTGTCCACCACCCGTCTTTCGTATTCAACGAAGTTTAATGCAGCACTTTGGTCGGCCATCATATAGCCAAATCCAATTTTTTCGGCCTGGTCATCTATGAAGTTGACCACCTCGACACTTTGTTTGGCTGTAGGTCGGGCTTTCCGCCGTCTTTATTGTTGTTGCTGTTGTTGTTGTTGCTGCTGCTGCTGATGCTGTTGCAATTGACTTGGTATGGCCTATTCTGGAAAACGTAGAGAGATAGGCAGATTTTCTGGAGTCTTCTTTTTCTTTTACTGCCTTCTTTTAGTGGTCGTACTTCCAGTGACTCCAGTAGCTTCAATGGTTGTTTTTGATTTTTCAAGTATACTTGGTGTAAATGCAATTATATTCTTTGGTGTCACATTTACCACTGGTGTTGTTGTTGATGATGTCGTTGGTGTTGAGTTCATATCTGACAGCAGCATTGTTGCCCTCGAGCCGACATTCGATTTCTCTTGAACATTTTGCCTTGCCATGGCGATGATTTGGTTTACCTCAATCGATGATGATGTTGGGGTTGGTGTTAGGGTGGGTAAACTTTCCAATATGATTACTGAAGACAATTTCCTTGATTATTTGTTAATGTCTTTAGAAATTTCGTTTTTATTTTGTGTAGATTTTCCTTCGATCAGGTTAGGCTCCATTGCCATTGCCCCCTTAGCTGCCTCTGTTATTTTATTTTTTGCCTCCTTGTCCCTCTGGGTTGCCTCTGCTTGTTGAGTATTGCTCACAGGGTCGGTTAACGTTGATATTTTAAATGGCAAGTTGCGGCGGGCCTCCATGGTTGTTTTTCCATTGATATATTGAGTCTCTGGTGTTGCAACTCTAGTAGGGGTTCTAGCATATTTTTTCTGCGAATCCCTTGTTCACTCCCTTTGTTGAATGCTAGGTGGTATTCTGTATGTGATCGTCTCTAGGGGCCACTTCTCCAGTTATTGATGTGAATTTTCTTCCCATATTAGCAAGAGAGTAATCCGCCTTGGTTGAGCTCGTATGCTCCATCCTTAGGCGATAGTCAAGCCTAACCGTCGTATCGCATTCAGGGCTTGCTGAGGAATAAATACTTCCATATCTGAAACGCTTACTGATTATGTGATGCTTGCTGCTCTCTTGATCGACACTATAGCAAGACTGTCTATCTATCTATGTTGGATTATAGAGGTTTGCGATCTTCCGAGCATGTACCTCTGGTTTGTGCCTACATGGTAGGCTATTTAATTGCTCCTAGGGGAAGGAATTGGAGCCACTTCCCCAGGCATTTATGTGCTCAGGGAGCACTTTTTAATTGAAACCGTTAGGCAGTGGACATAATAAGAGGTCCTAACTGTCTGAATGGAGGGCTTGAAGGTGGGTCGAAATAGACCCAGCACGCACTCAACATATTCAGTCGTTTCTACTTAGCTGCATTTAGGTATGTATGAGTGGGAATGGACCTATCACACACTCATATCTTTGGTACTGAATCTTCAGTGGCATTAAGGGCGTGCACTGCACGCTGATTGTTTTTGATGTCCGGCCGTGGCAAGGGAGGAGAGGGCGGAAATGCAGATCCAAGGTCATAGGTTGGTGCTCCTAGACTTCAGGGTATCGGGTCTAAATTGTCGTCCTCTGTTGTTTTGAGTTAGAGTTTGGGTGAAATTTTAAGTAAAGTTTGCCACCTTGTGTGCCTGGTCCTGATGGTTTTGGACTTTTGAGACCACCTTATATATTGGATTCGATTTTTAGGGTCTAAATTATCGTTGTTTTATTGGCAGACTTGTGCTGCTGGGCCTGATGGTCGTTGCTCTTTTAGAATATCTAGGTATGTGATGTTATTTTCAGGCTAAGTCTATTTTGTTAAGTCATATATCTTTGCCAAATACTCGTGTCACTAAGACGTGTCAAAGAGTTCTAGTCTTATTGTTTCTTACATTTAGTTTGTTAGCCTGTCTCCTAGTTGCAGTTGAATTGTATTTATGGAATTTTAGTTTTATATTGTGTTTTGTATCCCAGATGCATGTATAAAGTTCATTATATTTATATATGTGAGATTAAGGTTGGGTTGTTATACATTAAAAACACTGAGTATGTTTCCGGGGATCCAATCTTATTTTGCTCCATTTTTAGTTTGGTTCTTTCTTTCTTTATTTTGTAGCAGATGTTGAATGTATTTGTTAGGTCTTCTGGAACCCTGCAGTGGTAGCAGTTTGAGTTGTGGGGTTGGGGTCCTATGTATTGCCCAAAGCTGCTGGCCAATTTAGTTTTTCCGGTATAGATTCTAGTTATGGTTTTTGATCATTGTTGTTGATTTGGGGTGGTGTCTTATTTCTGTAATATCTTTGAGAATAGAGTATAGTTTCCTGCCTTTGGTGTTTTGGTTTCAGCATTCTTGCCATTTGCTACCAATAACGTTTTTCGTTATGTTTTGGAGTTCGCTGACACTGTAATTAATGGCTATATGAGTTGGTTCATTTAGTTTGTGTTTCGAAATTTGGTCAGCTAACTCATTTTCTTGAATGTCAATGTGGGATGGTATCCACATGAATTCGATTAGTTGTTTGTTATATAATTCTTTAATTAATAAATACGTTTGCCTGAGTAATTTTTCTCTTGATTTAGTACTATTATTTAGTATAGATGATATGAAGCACAGCGAGTCAGTCATAATCACTGCTTTAGGTATGTTGTTGTCCTTAATCCATCTGAGGGCTTCTAGGATGGCCCAGAATTATGCTGTGTAAATAGAGCAGTGGTTAGGTTAGGTTAGGTAGACCTTTGCCCATTTTAACGTTCAGTTCTGGTATTACCACTGCTGCTGCTGTACGGGGGGGGGGCTCTGATACTTTGGACCCATCAGTGTATATTTTAATTGAATCAGTGTATTTTGTCATAACTTACGTTCTGATAATTGTTTTGAGTTTGAGTTCCTGATCTTTTTTATCGCCAAATTCTGTGTTCTGTGTGTTTATTGATGGTTTGATAATAGTCCATGGCGTAGTGTCGAAGTTTGTTGTTAATTCGGCTTGATAATCGTCAATTGGTAGTTGGTTAATCAGTTGATGAATAAGTTTTCCTGCAGGGACGGTAAATACTCGTTTATTACTGAATGGTGTGTTACGGTTGGGGCGTGTGTTGGAGTGGATAGTTACTGCATATCTTAAGGTTAACTCCTGCCTTCTTGCGTGTAGGGGCAGTTCTCCAGTTAGTATTTGGAGTTCAGCTAGGGATACAGACGGTAGAGTACCGGTACAGGTGACTAGCGCTTTTCTTTGTACCAGGTGTAAACTTTGTAAGTGTCTACGTGGAGCCGAATTGTATATTTGACACCCATAGTCCAATTTTGACCTTATTAATGCCCTGTATAGTGTTAAGAGTGATTCTTGAATGGATCCCCATGTGGTACCTTTAATCTTCCTTAATAAGTCTATGTCATTATTGCATCTTTTTACTAGGTCGTTTATGTGGTGTCCCCAATTAAGATGTTCAGCATAATACATGCCAGGAATCGTGCTAGTTTTACGAATTTAATGTGGGTTTTTTGTATGTTGAGTTCGAGGTACTTGAATTTATAACTACGTTTGGTTGTAAAGAGGGCTGCAATAGTTTTTCACGGGATAGTTTGAATCTCCATTTATCTGCCAATCTCCCTATATTGTTTAAACTATCTTGGATTTCCCAGATGACTTTGTGACTTGTAGGGTTACCTGCTCTCCATATTCCACTGAAGTTATTTTTTGATCCAAGTCTTTAATCATAAATTTAAAGACTGTGGGGCTGAGTACGCTCCCTTGTGGTGTACCATTATCGAGTGAGTATATGTCAGAGTAAGTGTCCCCAACTCTAGTTATAATCTTGTCGTCAGTTAAGAAGTTCTCGAAGAAGTTGAATAATCGTCCAGTGAAAGCAAGACTGAATGAATGAATATAAATTATAGTCACCTATTGTAAACAAAGTACTTTCGCGACTTGTTAACTCCTAATGGCCGGGATACTTAATTAGTCGGTAGTAGGTATGGTGCCACTACTAACCGTGTTTATGTGTGATAGCCGCACTATTTAATTTGTCTGGAGTTGATAAAACGGGAAAGGTATCCAAGAAAGGTTAACAAATCCAAACATTAATTAGTCCGCCAGTTGTTAAATGCGTTTTGTAGTCAATCAGTTGTAATCAAAGTTGTAGTTGTATGAAATACCAATCTGTGAAAGTTAGCCAAAATGTCTACTGCCAATCAGAATCAAGGTTGCATACATAGTTCTCCAACCTAAAGTGCGGGTCGGGTTTTTCCAAGTTTCAGTCCGTTTAGCCTCCAACTAGTTAGAGAATCGACTAGGGATTCAACTGCCAATCAGAATCGAGTTTACAAACCTGGTTGTCCCGCGCAAAGTTACGAGCCAAGTTTTTCAGTTTTCATCTGTTTTAGTTTCAATCCGTTTGCCAAGTGAAGTTGTAAAATTTGACATAGGATTGAAATACAAAATTTTAAACAGCCAATCAGAATTAAGGTATGTAAAATCCGTTCTCGTCTTGTCCGTCGAGGTGATTGTTGTTCAGCCGATTGCCCCGAACGAAACGCCAGATCGTATTATTATTTTCAAATCAAGTCCAGTTTTACTAATGGACATTAAAAAGCCCAATGTTGTGTATGCCACCTGTGCAATTGATCAAATGCATTGAGTTGTAGAATTTGGAATATGATTAATTCGTTTAATAGTTAAAATGTATGTACTGAGTGTTCACATATTTTTTAATTAACATATGTTTTGAAATTCAATACTAATCGGTTAAGTCGAATTGACTTATGTGCATGTTGCATCACGCATTGAAAAGAATAGATGAAATTTAAGTGGCGATCGCCGAATGGATCAAATTTGGTTTTTATATAGACATTTGTCGAGAAAAGGTTCTCAAGCCAAATTGAGAACCGAGTACATTAAGGCAATGAATGTTAGCAATCTTTGGTTCCGTGTTTTTCTCTGTGACTGCTATTACAGGGGCCGGAAATTTGGTCAGCTTCTCCGTTAAGATGGTTGCACAGCTTGTTCTGGTGTTGACGTCACTGGATTTATGCCTCCCTTTTTTGGAGTAGACCACCTAGTGTATGTCTCTTCCTTGAACTTCTGTGGATCCGCTTCTTACTCTGTTCAGCTGATTTTTCTTTCCTCCACTTTTACAGACATGGTTCAGGTGGTGCTCGTCATCACTGGCTGCCCGACATTTTGTGGGTTACCTCGTGTTGACTGCTTTCCCCATCTTCTCATTGTCTGTTTTATAGTGGATTCTTTTCTTATCAGCAGCGTATTGATCCAAGGTCTTATAGCAAGTAGGAAAATACTTTTGATTCTTCTGATATTTCTGTTCTTCTTATATATCTGTGTTCCTAAGTGCACGCTATCTTTTCCCCGCCTACCCTGGCCCGCTCCTGGTAAGCCGGTCCTGCTTCTTCGGTGTCACTGTGCCTCGACTATGAATGAATGATAGCAAGACTGAAGAACGCTATGATTTAATACTCCAAGCACGGACGTAAAGGAAAACATCCCTTACATTCAGTCACATATCCACACAGAAGGGAAGAAAAAACTATTATCTACTATCCACAAACCTCAAATAAACTATCCACACACTGGAAGGAGAATAAAACAAATATAATATCCACACACGGGAAGGAGAAGAAAGAAAAACAGAAATTCTACTATCCACACACACGGGAAGAGGACAAAACCAAAATATACTATCCACACATGGGAAGGAGAGAAAAAAAAAACACAAAATCTACTATCAACACAGAAGGGACGGTAAAAAAACCACCAATATCTACTATCCACACAAACGTACGCTAACACATACAAATACACGCACAATTACATCAGCAAAGGAGTCAGTGTTTATAATCACAATGTTCCACATATACACAAATTGTCAATATGAATAGTCTCTTTTCTAGAGATCTGGGTAACCCTGAGAAGGGCTGGGTTTTGTGGGAACTTCAGATGTATCAGCTTAATGGTGACACCTACCACATCGAGAACCACAGACACAACGCCGACTCCAATCGATGTCCTAATTGATTGTTGTGGTTGGAAGCGCAGACGGGGCTTTAGTGGCTTCACTATCGCACTCCTCCGTTTGAGGGATAGTGAAGACTTGTTCTTCTCTCCTTCGTCTATTCAGCACCCGTGGATGTTGTGGTCGCTTAGGCTCCCACTCTTGTCTTTGCCTCTCCATTTCCACGTTCCAATGTTCTATCTGGGCAACCACGGGTCTTGGTGGTGGTAGTGGTTTTGGTGTTTGTCGCTACGGCGGTGTCCTCGTCATAGGTTTAAACTCACTGGTTTGACTCGGGATGAGGTAAGATAAGATAGGTCTTTTCTATTCCTCCTATTTTTCTCTTCTCTTTTTCTTCTTCTATTTGTGCACTTTCTTCTATGACCTCCATGGCCAGCTCGTCCAGGAGGCATATGGAGTACTCCAGGAGCATCTGAAGTTCCAAGAGTTTTGTGAGTCTGCTCATCTTCTTTCAGTTGATGAATTAACAACAGTTAGCCAAACTGACAAACGCTTTCGCTTTATATTTTGAAGCGCGGACGTGAAGGAAAACATCCCCTGTTACCAAAACGTACAGACCCATATTATCACAAAAGAAACATGGAACACGCGGACCTAAAAGAAGCACTCACTTTTTACTTACAAACACTAACTACAAATACAACTATATACGGACTATTTTTGACAAGCTACGGAAACGAAGTGCTTATAGACACACTTATATTGTTTTTTTATATATACATAAAACAAATAAATTAAGTGCTTATAGACACACAAAATAATATGATTGGTAACTGAACTAGTATCTCTTTTCTAGAGTATTGTGGTAGCCCTGAACAGGGCTGTTGTTTGTGAACGGGATGTTATGGCAATCTTTAATCGTCTAAGATTGCGTCCCCGTCTATCGGCAGGCTTTCCCACAGGATATAGCCTGCTTCTTCGGAAAGAGAAGGAAAACTTTTGTGTCTACACGACAGTCAACAAATCCTCTGTCTGGTTACTGATGTTGTTGCTGCTGCTGTTCTCTCTGCTCTCTCTGCTTCTGAAGTCTGTACTTTTCCGTCCAGTCTTCTTTCTCCTTCTTGATTTCTTCTCTGATGTGCTCTTCTATCAGGTCTTCGGTCACTTTCGACATTCTGACATTCTCTATATCTTCAGGCTTCGGTTTCAGGCTTAGCCTGACACGGTGTAAATACACGTATGATTCGTTCAGCTTGGCTAGTCTTAAACACATCTTCATAGGGGGATGAGTCAACAATGGATGGTGACACTGGAGACTGCTTCGCTTCATATGGTTAAAGCGTGGACGCGATAGAAAAAATCCCTACGAGTTTTTGTTGGGTCGTAATGATAAGATAGTTTGATTTGAGGGTGAGGGATAGAGGGAAGTCAAAGAGAACATATCATGATAAAACTGAAAACAAACGACAGACACAATTTGTTTCAAAACAAATATTTTTTCAAATAACAAGCTATTTTTTTATAAGGTTCACAACGTTGTGAAGTTAAGCTAGACTTCCACTGATGGAAGTCATTTAGGCCATTGAAGTACACTACGTTTCCTAGCTAAAAACAAAAGGTAACCATAATGGTCACAAAGAGTGACGATCAAAATAAGTCACTAAATATTCTACAGAATATCCAAGATTGCGTTGATGCAGAAAATACACACAATATTGTCAACATACCATTGAAACTGTGCCTTGTAAGCTTACATCGCTGAATCGTGTCGTCTGGGTATTTCTTCTCATAAAGTCAATAATGTCGTCTTCCAAAGGTGGCAATCCATATAAATAAAAATACTCCACACAACCATCACGGAGAATGTAGACGGCTACCCAGTTTTGTGTTGTTTTGAGGTTTTTTCACAGGTCATAAGTCATCAATCCAATTCGAACTTTTTGCTTGAAAATCTTTGGCAAGTAACTGTTTCCTTGCTTCGTCTCGGCACTCTGAGAGAAGATAGCTTCGATGTGATGGATCTCTAGAGTCATCAGTGAAGTGGAGGAATGATCACACAAGTCTTTATACCACTGATGCAACACGTGTTCTTCAGAAATGAGACTCCAAGTCTCGTCCAGATACTCGTCCACTTTTTCTTCTTGACTCAGCATTAGACATTTATTTTGTTGAATTTTACTGGGATGATTGCTTTAACATCCATAGAATCTTTCTTGATCAATTCCGTAATTTTATCCGCTAGGTGTCTGGCAAAACAGGAGACTAAATGTTGTTCTTGTTCTGGCCATCTGGACTTCATCACTGTGACCTCTTCGTCTTTGTCTTTGGGTTCTGTTTCCACGGTACCTTTCCATTCCATTTCCAAAGATTCTCCACTTTTCAAAGAAGGGTTACTGTCTTCCATTGATTCTAATACTCTAGAAGGCTTATCTCGGACTGTTTATTTCTATGGTATTGTTGAATTCGGCATACAAGATAACATTCACCGTCCCGTCTGGAGCTTCAGCAAACACGAATCTGGCCGGATTTTACAGGGTGGAAATGTCCCTCGTCGCTGCCTTGGTCTGGAGTGAAATCAAAGGCCAACAAAGCATAGCCTCCTGCATAATCCTCGTACGTAATACCGTGACTGGTGTTGGTTCCTAACTGTCCAGTGGCTTCGTACAGGGAGAAATACGATCTCAGGTAATTTTTCTTCTTAAAGTCAGGTTCAAAGAGTCTGGTACACAAGGTCTTGCCATCTCGACTGACTTCGATTTTCTTCAGGTGAAAGCGCTGAAAGTTGAAAGGATTTTTTTCCCAAGGCTCCGTTGAAGTCTTCATTTTCAACGATACAGATGTTTAAACGTTTGGGTAACTGTCCTTGGAAAATTGGTCGTTTGAGGGCTTATTACAGCCAGGGTGTTATCGGGCTTGAATCCTAAGCGGTACACTAAGGAATACGCTTTGGCGATAGTGCAGGCTTCTTTCAAAGGATTGACCCCTCTGTGTTCCATGAACAGTTCTCGAAATTTTTGGACTGGATTTTCCATTGTCCGTATACATCCCCACTATATTACTTGCCACTCTGTTAGTTTGTTACGAAAGTTATGATCAATTTTTATATCTATAAATGAAAATCGGCAATCACATTTCTTAAAATAAGAACTTCCAAAAAGGCCATAAATATGTATTCCTAACATGTTCACGACCACTGACTTTTTTTTAATTGTTGTACTTTGGTAGTTAGCCAGTAATTTTGGTAATGCACATACGAAGCTCTGAAAAGAACAGGCTACGGTAGTTGACCAGAGCTGATTCACTGGTAGGATTCTAACCCGCACGTTTCAGTCGCGAGTGCAGCACGTTAGCCACTGAGCCACGTGGCTTCTGAATTGAAATCGAAACAGTACGTCCATTTATCGGGATATCTGCTGCTTTTATTGGCTTTGTTATTATGCCAATATAAATCATCTTACAAAAAGAATGCATATAACGTGCATAATAGCATTAAAATTGCCTTTGAGGCCGATACAAGTTTTACAAATGTTACATTGCCTTTGAAGACGAAAAGAGATTTCCATATGGTATTAAGACTACCTTTGAGGATGATGTCATTACTCTTGTGGCTCTTATAAAAACGTGAACAGATCAACCAAAGATAGTTTGACAACTTAATCAAAAATACAAAGGAAGTAATTAAACAAAAGTGTCCATACAAATCTTTGCATAATATGATTAAAGCGAATCAAACGTGTTTTACACTAGAGTAAAAAATTAAAAGCGTATTGGTTAAAATTCCTCAACAACTTGACATTCCTACATACTATGAATTTTAACTTCCGTTCGCTGGCTTGACACTGCTAGAAAGAAGAAAACTATATTAAACTTTAACAGACTGATATGCGTACTCTACGAATTTTATATAATAATTATACCAGCAGCTGTTATCAGCTATTGCTTAAAATAAAACCATTCAAATACTCTCTGGAACGACTACGAAATTCAATTGTATGCTGTAATGGCAAATACTCAGGTATCGGCATCAGGTGTTATCGTCGGCTTTTGAAATTTGAAAATGGAGAGGTGGTAGAGAGGTGTATATACACAAGTATCCACACACACGCACACACACACACACATATGCATATAGACACACACTTATACGTGCAGGTAGGTAGGTAGGTAATGTATGTATGTATGTATGTATGTATGTATGTATGTATGTGTGTGTGTGTGTGCGCGCGTGCTTGCGTGTGTGCATGGATGTATGTGTGTATGTCTGTCTGTCTGTGTGTGCGTGCGTGCGTGCGTGTGTGAATGTATATATGTATGTATGTATGTATGTATGTATGTATGTATTTGTATGTATGTATGTATGTAAGTATGTATGTATGTACGCATGTATGAATGTATGTATGTATGTATGTATGTGTGTGTATTTGTATGTATGTATGAATGTATGTATGTATGTATGTATTTATGTATGTATGTATGTGTGTGTGTGCGCGTGCCTGCGTGCGTGCGTGTATGTATGTATGTATGTATGTATGTATGTATGTATGTATGTATGTATGCATGTATGTATGTATGAATGTATGTATGTATCTATTCGTGCGTGTATGTGACATCTTTTAAGATTGGAATAGAAGTGACATCTTGAGATTTGGTTTATTTTTAAACGGCAATAATTTGCAAATATAATGCAGTTTATCGAGAACAAATTTCACGAATATTATTATACAGAAACGAAACTTTGTGTGTTAATCCAACAAAGGTCTAAAATCAGACATTATTTTATTGGACTGTTTGGTAGTTTGCTATGATGACGTCAGATTGTCACAAGGGACGTTCTCTTGTGTGCTGAAAGTAGAGATAAACACGGAACATAGTAATGTACGTAGTAGGGTTTTACGGCACATCAGCATAAATGTGGCTATATAGTTTCAAAGTAATACAATCAACAAGCATACGAAGAACAGAATTAATTCTACTCAAAACAAAGTCTTTATTTTAGTATAAGTTTTTATTGTCCTGTCCTAAATTAGGATAATGTTCGTTCGCATGAGACGAACAGAAACCTTACAATAAAATGTTATGTATATTTGATTTACTTGTGTGTGTGTGTGTATATATATATATATATATATATATATATATATATATATATATATATATATATTTCAATTTAATTGTTTGTCAGTTGTAAATATTTTATGTGTTATTACATGACATTGTAATGTTAATTTATTCACTAGAGATGATACTTCTTTCAGAAAATAGTTTGACCTTGACTGTTAGTTTATAAACACCAGTGTTGATCTAAATCCTGACCTTGTTTCATAATTTGTAGGAACCATCGTAAACAAGTTCTATTTTGTTTTAAAATGATTGGTTGTTTTCAAGGTAATGATGGGACTTTATCTTTAAGATGTAAACAATTCTTTTGTATTTCTTAGAATAAAATGATTGGTTTTCGTCAGGGTCACACTGGGTAAATGTGATATGTAACCCAATATAACCCATGTTTTGAAAAATTAATTCCAGTAGAAGCTGGGCTGTTAAACTGTTAATTGATTTTTTTGCTGTTTCGAGTTCTTTCAAATAACTCGGTTTGGAGTTATTTCAAATTACTTGGATTCAAAAGGATTAATTCTGTTATTATTCTGGAGAAAAAAAGTGTGCTCATGTAATATTGTGGAACGAGAACAGTTGTTTTTATAATTGTTTATTCAGCTATCAGAAACCGGCGTGATAATTCTTGTTTCTACAAGGAACTGTAGACTTCAACACTACAGATTGCAGCATACGTTATCGTCTCCCATCTTCGATTCTTAGTTGGGATTCGAACGTGAAATCAGTAGAACATTGTGTTATTAGGACTACTAAAATTTTGTCCTTGGATTATTCTTGGATTATTTTTGGATTTGATTCTATAAAACCGTATGTTCATGTTTTTCATTTTTGCAGAATTTTTCCAGGGAAATAAAATATTGTATTTTTAAACGTTTCTTGCTTTCACTCTCTCTTCTGTTACTGTTTATTCGAGCCTAAACACGTGACATAAGAAATTGGGTTGCTCGCCCCGGATTACTTTTTAATTTTGGATAGAATATTTCAGAAAACTTTGTTCTTTAAAATTTGAATTCCCCTAGTTTTTGAAATCTTAGTGAAATTGGCAAGCTTTTTCTAAAATGTCATCAAAAGTGGACTCTTTCTTTCAAATCGTATCCAGGAACAATTTGATCTTTTCAAAAAACATGATTTGATTCAACTTGCCAGAACATACGATCTTTCTGAAGTAAAGGCTTCCTTAACGAAACAGGAAATAAGAAATATTTGGTTCAGTGTTTGGTAGAAAAGAATGTTTCGGCTATAAGTGCTTTGGTTTCAATCAGTAAGTCTGTATCAGCCTCTGACGCAAAAATGGAGGAATTAAAATTGAAATGCAAGATAGAACTGGAGTTGAGGAAGCTGGATCTTCAGAAAGATAAAGAAGAAAAACAAATGCAAATGCAGTTGCAAATGGAAAAAGAAAAATAACAAATGAAATTGGAGAAAGAAAAAGAATATTTAGCAACAGTTCGGAAATTCTTTGACAGACTCACAGATGCATGTTTGACAATTAATTTTTCTAAAAGTGAGTTCTGCCGTGCTAGTGAAACTTTCTAGGACACATCATGAGACATGGACAAGTTAAACCAATAGATGTTAGTCAAGGCTATCTCTGAATTTTCCGTGCCTGTTAATAAAAAGTAACTGATGTGATTATTTGGTAGGGCTGGATACTATCGAAACTTTTGTTCCAATTTTTCTACAATTGCTAAACCCCTGACAAATTTATTGAGTAAGAAAAACAAGTTCCATTGGACTGAAAAATGTCAGGAGGCTTTTGACAAGTTGAAAGCCATACTTAAGAGCGCGCCAGTTCTTACAGCTCCAAATTTCAGCCAATCTTTTAAACTGTCTGTTGATGCAAGTGATGTTGGGGTTGGAGCAGTTTTGATTCAAGATTATGAAAGTGGTATTGATCATCCAGTGTGTTATTTTTCCAAGAAATTGAATAAGCACCAAAGGAATTATTCAGCAATCGAGAAGGAATGTTTGGCTTTCATATTGGCATTACAACATTTTGAAGTTTACCTTAATTCAGCTATTTCCTCGATTATCGTATTTAGTGACCACAACCTTCTTACTTTCATCGGCAAGATGAAAAATAAAAATCAAAATCTACTACGGTGGAGTATGTTGTCACATGAATATAATCTTGACATCAGCCACATCAAAGGAAAAGATATTTTAATAGCAGACGCACTTTTCTGTGTATAACAATGTATTATTTCGTGTACACTGCGTAATTTATGAGTTTTTAACCTCATGTATAATTAGTCTGTGGTAAAAGGAAACCTTTATATATAAATCTTTCTTTTTCTGTATGGAGGGAAGTATTATGTATATTTGATTTACTTGTATCTGATTTAATATATATTTATTTCAATTGAATTGTTTGTTAGTATTAAAATTTTATTTTTTATTACATGATATTGTAATTTTAATTTATTCGCTAGAGATGATACTTTTTTTAGAAAATAGTTTGACCTTGACTGTTAGTTTATAAACACCAGGTGTTGATCTAAATTCTGACCTTGTTTCAGAATTTGTAGCAACCATCATAAACAAGTTCTATTTTTATTTAAAAATGATTGGTTGTTTTCAAGGTCATGATGGGACTTTGTCTTTAAGATGTAAACAATTTTGTTTTATTTCTTAGAGTAAAATGATTGGTTTTCGTCAGGGTCACACTGGGTAAACGTGATCTGTAACAAGTACTTGCCTTCTATAACCTTGGAGAAGATGATCACGTGACCCCTTGTTTACGATAATAATACGATATAACCCATGTTTTGGAGAATTAATTTAAATAGAAGCTGGGCTGTTAAACTGTTAATTGTATGTTGTGATGTTTGGGGTTCTTTCAAATAACTTGGTTTGGAGTTGTTTCAAAATACTTGGATTCAGAAGGATTAATTCTGTTATTATTCTGGAAAATATGTGTGCTCATGTAATATTGTGGAACAAGAACAGTTTTTTTTATTATAAAGATTTGTTCAGCCATCAGAAACCGGAGGGATAATTCTTGTTTCTACAAGGAACTGTAGACTTCAAAACTACAGATTGCAGCATACGTCATCGTCTTCCATCTTGGAATCTTAGTTGGGATTCGAACGTATCAGTAGAACATTTTGTTATTAGGACTACTAAAATTTTGTTCTTGGATTATTCTTGGATTATTTTTTGATTTCATTCTATAAAACCTTAAATTCATAGTTTTTCATTTTTGCAGAATTTTTCCAGGGAAATAAATTATTGTATTTTTAAAAGCTTGTTGTTTTCAGTCTTCATTTGTTACTGTTTATTAGAGCCTAAACACGTGACATAAGATAAAACAAATAAGCCTACAATAAATACAGAAGTACAAAGACGCGACACTTTTCTATTGTTAAACCGATTCCGTATTTTACTACCAAAGCTATGCTAGTAAGTGTGATTTAGTGATAAAGGTAGCAGGTAGTGCTGTAACTTACAATCTCTAACTGTAACACAGCTGTCCTCATGGATGGAGAGTTAGGATTTTAAAGCTCCTTGATTCCAAAAACATCACAACTGGAAGGACTAAAGGTGATAATTAAATTGTTGATATTTTTGTACCTTATAAAAAGTGCTAACGTAAGATTTCATAATTTGTACGATTATAAACCTCTATTGTTAACCCCTCCCCTAATATTTAGAATTGGTTCTACTTTCAAAAAATATAGTACTATGAGCTGAGCGCGAGCTACATTTAAATATCGATGCATTTTTAGCAAACTACATTTAAAAGACATAGCAGTCTTGTTTATATTTATATATCTTTATACAATATCCATTAGGATGGGCAAATGACCATACGACCCAGTTTTGCAGTAAGTTTGCTGAAATAATATTTTTAGAACAGCGATTGTTATCCTATAATAAAATGTTTGTCTTATATTATTTGTAACAAAAACAAAGAGAAAGAACACCAGTTACGTTTATACGTTTAAGGTGGCATTTTTCAACACTAGTCATAGACCATGCCTGTGCATATTGCGTACTGTCTTCATGTCTGGGGGGTGGGGGTGGAATCAATTGACTATCGTGTATATAGCATAAGATCATTATATATCGTTGATGCAGTGCTACATTTATTTTCTCTGGAAAACAAGTATTGTCTTATAATTGCTATAGTGGTAACAATAATATCTGACTAAGATAGGAACTACAAACGACACATTGACACAACAAACAATAACCTTACACCACAAACGACACACTTACACAAAAAACGAAACACTTACATATCATATGTACTGCGAGGAATGTCGGTATTAATTAATATAAAACATCAACCACATTGAAGAATAGAGTTTAATGTCAAATTATGTATAATGTATTTATTGTTTGTAGTAAGTGGATAAGGTGCGGCAGTTCTGTTTGCATCCTAGAAATTCCGCTAGAATTATCAAAATATAGTAGGAATACAATACGTGCAAATTTCCGAAGTCAAAATTATAATATTCATAGGTTTATGAAAATGTGTAAATAATATTTCGTAGCAGTGACAGCTAGATGCATACGCTGTTTAAGTAAAGTTTGTCAGCTGCACATGATTTTCAGTTCTTGCCATTTTGAAACTGAGGGAAAGGCATTTTGCTAATATATTGAATACTTTTATGGCGCCTTCTTGACCAACGAGTGGTACATTTATTGCAATAAATAAACAATTCCACGAAACGCAAGCCAATTAATTTTATATATGTAATAACACTCTAGTGTACTCTGGTATAGCTCCTATTACGGTGTAAGAGTCTACGTTCATTAAATAAATTTAAAAAAAATGAGCAAGACATACATTTTACCTTTAGGTTACGCTCCGCAGTTTTCACAAACTTGCACAGTTTACTAGTTTGCCAGATTTATTTTATAAGATAAGATAAGATAGATAAGATAAGATAAGACAAGAATTCTTTATTTCAGACTACAAAGTCCATACCTCGTATATATATATATATATATATATATATATATATATATATATATATATATATATATATATATATATATATATATATATATATATATATATATATATATATATATATATATATATATATATATATATATATATATATATATATATATATATATATATATATATATATATATATATATATATAATAACAAACGGGAAAGAATACCTCCCCTGCCTCACCCCATTGGTTACATGGAAAGCGCTGGATATTGCATTTCCCCATCGCACACAATACAACTGCATACCAGTTAACTAAAGTATGAACTATGTAGACAGGTATTTTAATAGCAATCAACATTTTTATTTTAGATTGAGCAGAAAAAAGAAGGAATTTTGGCACATTAAAAAGCCCAAGAATATCTCTGGCACATATTTACCTTTTGCCATATGTCGTACATCAAATCAGTGGATGATCTCTTCGAGTTGTCTCTTCTTGCATTTCTTGACCTCATTATGGCGATCTGTCATCAGATCAGGTATAGTAATGCCCTCTTTCCGCGTAAACTAAAGACCCCGTGTCAAACCTTCCAACTCCGTGGCATAGGAATTATTGACCTCGTTACACTGAATCATTGCAATCCTAACTCGTATGTCGTCTACACGATGTTCAGCTGTTCTTAGTGAAAACTGCCTAATACTGAGACATTTTTAATTTCTTATTATTTAAAATGAATCCCGTGCCCGTTAAAATCCAGCTTGTGAATTAACAAAAAATGCATGGAACGTAGCCAAAATTCTAATTTTCCTACAACAATACACAAAGGGACTTTTAAATACCTGATTTTGCCTTTCTCCTATAAAATAAATGTGAGGTAAATACGACCGGCTACCCATGCACCTTAAAATCAAGCTTGTGACCCAGCAAAAATGCATCAAAAAGTGTCACAATTAGCATTTTCCTACAAATGAACTCAAACTGAAATGTAAGTACCTGAATTTTCCTTTCTCTATGCAAATGTGAGGAAAATAAAACCGGCTAAATGTTTTTAATTTATTTGCAATTATCTGATACACACTTTTGCTTACTTTTTAAAACCAATCAATCTGTCTGATAGCATAGCTTCACATTCGAATACAGTGATAATCATACAGAGCCGGGTATCCGCAGGATATGACACGTAGTAAAACGTAAAGAAAATTGATGCATGCCATCATATGTATTCCTTGGTTCTACTTTAAAAAATATATGATCCTAGTTTTCCAATCTCGGGATTTGTTTTTAATTAGATATTCACACTTCTGCAAACTACGAAGCTGTGCAATGGAACTTCTGTGTCTTTAGAAGCACATTTAATGTTTTTAGTGTCAGTGTCTTTAGAAACGCCGTTAATGTACGCTCTAAAAGTGATGCCGCTACCCATTAATGAGACATTTTCAATTTCAAGCGGGTTGAAATGTAACATCTCGCAAATGGAACAACAGCAAGCCAGTGGCGGCGATGTTGGATTAATAACGGTGTTGTACATATAAATGTGTCATCCTTGTGCGTAAAATATGATGCATTAATAGTTTGGCTTCTCTCGGGATTCTCTCCCACTATTCATAATGGAATACATTCAATTATGGATTAATAAACAAAGTGCAAACCACACTTATGCGGCACATGGGAGAAAAATTCATTTACTAATGATATTTTAGTTATACATTTTACATCCCTTGTAAGAGTTTTAAAATCACATGCCACAAATGTCACAATAAATACTGTAAAGCTACGTCCATGACAAAGTATTATTAGCTTCAAATAAAATATTTTAGCTACTTCTTTTTTTAAACAGTATTATTTAATAAGCGATGGGTAAAATTTGGTCCCTTTATCAATTAACAAATAATTAAAATCAGAAATAAAATTACCTTCCAGGTATGTATTTAGCTATCAAACCTTGCTACAGGTGCAACAGACCTTTTGGTGACAAACTCTTTCATGAAATAGTGGGTGTAGATTTGAAATTTGTCATAGGATACATAGATAATTCGGATTCGAACACATTATATGAGCACGTTAGGATTACATTGGTAAACCATTGCTAAAACAAACATATACAACACTTGTCTCTTGTTAAGAGCAAATATTTCTAGCCAAATATGGCTGCCACTTTCATCACTAAGGAAACATTTTGTCAGGATAATTTAACTTACAATTAAAACATGACGTAAGCTGGATGCGCACTTAATGCATGACATGACCCGACTAGATGGTTTATCATATTTCATATAGTACTTGAATGGTGAACCGTTTCCAAAATTATTGCCCTCTACGCCAAATCGGAAAGATAAAAACTTCGCTAACGGCAACATTATCTGTGGCCTTATATTCTCAGTTGCCAATTCCTAAAATCCAATGGATTCCGTTCACGACTGTCAACTTTTTAAATATGTATTCCCTGCAGCATGCAGGTGACAGCGCCATTCATCAACAATGGTTTTAAGGCAAATCCAAGAAATTGCGACATTTGGGAATATGAAAATGGGATACTTTTAAGAAACCCCACGAGACGAGGATGCTAAAGATAATAAGGAATTGTCACTTTAAGTTTAGAGTATAATAATAAAGGAATTGAGAGTAATGTCAGTGCCAAGACAAATACGATTTCCTCGTTAGCTTCAACTAGATAAACAAATGCCATTGTTGGTCCCAAAATAAGGCGAACAGCCTGAAATATATGATTTGCTTTCGAACAAAATTTCTGGTCTGTTGCAGGAGAGAAACTTTTGCATATTTTTATTTGCTCCCTATCAATGCATTCCTGAGTGTACGATCATACTCCAGAAATTATCAGTCATACACAAACCCCGCTTCCTTCTACAGTTAGGCCTATTAACAGTTGCAAGGAATCTCAATACAGTAAAATGATCGTGTAAAAAGCAGTCACTAACTCTAATCTTATAATAATGTTAGGGTTATTAAAGAAAATTCATGTTTGAATCTTGCTGTCACTAAAATAGAAGAAAAATCTTAATGTCTCTTGCATTTTTGAAGCGTAATAATGACGTACCTAAAATGAAATTAGATTTATGTGTGTATTAGTTAAACGGAAACACTGCTTCTTTCCATAAAAGCAACAACAAACAAACAGAAAACTTGTTTAAAATGCCTTATGGGGTTAGTATAAATCGTAATTTAGAAAAATCAGAATGTAGAAATAAATCTGCCAGCTAAATAGTCCTGATCACTGCATGTTCTTGTGTCAACTTAGTGTGATAGCGATTTTTGCATTAGTTTAAAGCCGTGTGATTTGTTTAACACGTAAACTCTTGAGCAAAAGAGTGATCCCTTTATATAGCACTGGCATTCACTCTTGCAATCAGAATTTGCACGAAAGTTTTAACTAGAGTACATATAAATTCAATACAGCTACTCCTTGTGGATTATCTCCCATTTTACGCCAACTTCCGGCCAGAAGATATAACACTTGTTCTCTTCAAGACTCTTCAAGTTACTTCACTCTAACTGACCGTGTATTTGATTGAGAAAGAGCGCGATTATAATTACGTTTTCATTTGCTATTTGATGTTGCTGCTATCTAGCATAGTTTAATAACGGTAAGAATGAGAGTGACATAAAATTGATTCAAGTTCGGGAATCATAACAGAAAATACATAACAAAGCAAATAACTACCAAGTGTGAAAAGAGACAGTTTAACACGTTTCTTGAGAATCTTTTCTATATGTACCACCATGTCGGCCAATTCTGCGCTTCGGGTAATTCGGCGCAACGATACGTTGTTTCTGTAAACATTGGATTGCGTGTTATTATGGGACAAAAATCCATTTTGTATCAAGAAAGAACGATCATACTTTAATTAAGAAAAGTGATATTCATAAAGTGTACACAAATATTCCACATATCGACTCGAAATGCGTATGAAAATGTGATTTCTAAACGTCAACATAAAGACCCACTCCATGACCTTCGTTAACCTGTAACTCAGAAAGTCCTATTTACTATGTATCTTTTAGAATCATACAAAACAATACATTATATAAAAGATGGAAATGTGTACTTTAAAAAAATCTTCATCTTAATCCAATTTTCCCGTTTTGCAAGAAGTTGTCCTACACGTACAAAATCATCTGCTACCCAACGTGTCAACTTGCCGCTAGATCGGGATTCTCAATAAATTCCCCAACGTATAGTCTGTTTCTGAATTCTTTAGTAATTTTCCACCATAAACAAGACGTTGTAAACACATTACATCCTATTCATCGTTGTGTCTCTTCCACATAATAGCTTATTTTTTCTAAAATGTTGAACATTACTAAAAAAATTTACAAGATCGGTTTAGTTTGCTTAATATATCTTGCCATTTATTGGCATTGTTACGTTAAATTTTGTAAAACTATATATAAACCTGACATAATAACTTGACTGAACTTCTGACAGGAATAGTCCAAAGTAATGTATCAATTTATATAGCCCGGTGGATAAACATTACATCTTTTCAAAGATGTGCGCAGTATAGGCCGTCAGCAGTCATGAAAACACGAGGGTGGCATCCCGTGTGTCCAAAATTAATATTATTTTGAACAGAATAATCTGGTAACAATTGCCTCTTTTCAAATGGTAAACACTGCAATATTTTATTTTCATCAATTGGTCGAATTCGGTATGCATTTTGCTTGAATGTTGGTGACGGAAACCTTAGGTGCGCAGAAATGCCCGACAACATTGAATGGCATAAAGAATGTAAGCTATGCGACGTGTCTGCAATGTACTCATTTTACATTAAGGTATCTAAAGAGCTAACAGACAAAATTATTTCCAAAAGTTATGTGTTGCTTTAGATTGTGTCGGCAAGAATGACTTCAAAAACTTTAAATTTGTTATATGAATGATCCGATTTGACGTTTTTGTCTGTCTTTCTCTAACCTTTCTAGTCTGTCGTTTGACCATTCAGAAAATCTGAAGATTACGTACTTTATGTGAATATTTGCTGTTTATATGCAGAGATTTTCACGTATATGTATTGTATTACTAGTCATAACAACGGGTTTTATGGATTATCCAAAATCATTTATTGTCACAGGTGGTAAATGCCTCCCTTTTTTAAACATTTAAAGCCACTCTGATTGTTTATCATTGTTGCAATTTGAAGCTCGCAGAATGATTGACGGTGATTAACAGACGTATGCAAGAAATAAAATCACTCAAAGCAATGCCAAGTTTTGAGGCATCATTCTGTAGTACTTGATTGCTTTGAATTTTGTTCGTGGTCTAAGACCTTTCCTGGCGTTAATTATATAAACTACCATTCGGTGGAATTGTAGCTCATTTTATTACCTAAATTTCATTCTATGAACAAAAATTCACATGTTGATACATCTGATACGATCATGAACAAACATTCACATATGTATACATTTGATACGATCATGAACAAACATTCACATATGTATACATTTGATACGATTATCAACAAGAATGCACATGTGGATACATCTGAAAAGATTATAAACAAGAATGTACATGCGGATACATCTGATGTAAATATGAACAAGAATTCAGGTGCGGATATATCTAATACGATTATGAATAATTATTCACATATGGATACATCTGATAAGATTCTGAACAATCATTCACATCTGGATACATCTAATACGAATATGAAGCGCATATAGAGATCTCAATTCTTAACGTTATTGCCACAAACAAAATCTGGTTAAAATTAATTCCCAATAGATTTTAATTTTAATACCACTTTGCCAAGCGATGATGTTAAATAGTTAAAATTTTCTTTTATAAAATGAGGCAATGATTACACGATGACATTATCGATGTGACGTCACTTTTTATATACATGTATTCTTAACGCTATGGATTTTGACAAATTGATATGGTTCTTCTGTTTATAATTAAAACATGTAAAGGAAAAGTTATTAAACAACTGGAATAATCGCACTAACGTTATTGTGAAAGCATAGTGATAAAATCAACGAAAAGTGTACGAGATCTCGGGAAATCTTTAGCGATTTACGACCTGCCGTAAATAGGTTGCACTGGCTATATGTTTGCGGAAAACCAATGCGATTTAAACAATTGTATCCTACTTTAAACAAAAACAAAAACAATTCACCCACCAAGATTGATCTCTTTGTGTACTTCATAAGATAAATCTATGATATTCAACCTAAGCAAATTTGGTTAACTTTTTAAAGTCTCGTTCAACTATTATATTGTGGGCATTTAGTGACTGGGTACATTTTCAATATTTTTTCCATATTATGACCTCTACTCTCGTCGGTGTACAATTGTTAAACATAAAACTTGTTAACACATAGACATAATTAATAATGCTATCCCCAAAGTATACCCAACCAGAGCAATCTAAACCAATTATCTCTATTACGATGGCAATTTGGGGCCAGATTTCAGGAAATGAATAATTGTTGATTTTAAACCTTTGGAGTGTGATAACAGCAATAAAAAGCAGTTATAATGTTAAGTAAATCTATATGTTTTGTAATTTTTATTCATGGCTGTAAATTGTAGTGATTAACTTTAGCAGACATTTCGTACCTGCATGTGTTATATTTTACGATATCAAAGAGCGTAAAACTGCATAGGATCTATAAATAGATGCTTATGTACGTGTTGACAGTTTTTAATAATAAAATTATGAATAAAGACGTTTACATGTGTTGAGATTTTCCCATTGGACAGGTGGGTCAGGTGGTATCTTAGAAAAATTAAGTTAATTCACATTTGAAGAGTTGAATCATGTGACTTCTTTTACGATGTTGGAAAATTGCGATTGGTCAAGTTGGAGTAATGATAATATGCGTGTTTTAATATTTTTGGCTACATATAAGTTGCTCGTAATGGGCAGTTTTCTCATTCTAATTTCTAGTGTTCTATTTTGTAACATCCAGTCGGCAGATGTACTTTGTGTCGTCTTTAGATATTATTTGAGAGGAAAGACATTCGTTCGGATTATTTTGTGGAAACAGAAAGTGTTCATTGGACAACAACATTATTTTGGACCTACTGTGAATTATTCAAAGGAGTTCTGAACGAAACCATTTTTTGACTCGTCAGGACTGTTGGTGGACCAGTATATTCTGAAATTTGTACGGAACTTTTCATTCTTTCGGACGTTAATAGAACTTTTCAGGATTTTTGTTTTGGATTCCATTCATAATACTGTTACGTTCCTCTTAAAGTTTAATTTTTACAATGTTGATAATTTTGTGTTGGATTTTTAACGTAGCTTTAACAATTTTTCAGTGATATCGCTACGACGTCTGCAGTGTGGCAGTTTATAATGATGTCTAGCACTGAGGCATCATGCTGTAGACATGTATCATCATGTCCCACCCAGTCACATTATCCTGACACAAGGCCGACCAGTCCTAATACTAACCTCTTAATGCTGAGAGCAAGTCCTGGCATCCATGTTATTACCATTTTTATAAGTCTTTGGTGTGACTTGGCCGGGGATAAAACCCGCGACATCCTGCGTCCGAGTCGGAGGTTCTAACCACTAGGCCACCACTAGGCCACCAGAGTAGTCAAAATATCAATAAAACAAAATATCATTGCAGCATTCAAGTCACTGCATTTTCTGTGACGCTCTAACCACTTAGGCCACCTGTGCGGTCCTATTGATAATTGCATTGTTTGTTAAGTTTTACAAGGCTGGTTGGCTTTGCTACTTTCTGTTAATTAGTGTATGACCATAGAGTCGTAACAATATGATAGTAAAATACTCCAATTTAATTTTAAGATAAAATATTCAAGAGTTTGAAATGATATTAGTTAAATTAATCTTATAAAAAAAGTGTACAAGAGATAACCTATTCTGGAGTATTTCACGCATTGTTTTAACTTGAATTTGTCCACATTGCGTCTGTAGTAATACTGCTAATCGGGATTATATTAATGCTGATACATTTTAAAAAAGAATATCAAGTACTCACTATTTAATATACCTTCAAATCTAATTTATTAAACATAAAATACCGATTTATTTGCAAATATGTGGACACTGTCACATGTAAATGTCATATTTATCGCCATCGGATTCAGACATCGATATAGAAGATAGTCCAAAAGTATTTATCGCCATCGGATTCAGACGTCGATATAGAAGATAGTCCAAAAGTAGTTATCGTTAAAAAAAAAATGACAAGTGAAATATGTACTTTATATACCTCCTGCCTCACTCTCCCCGCACTCTCAAAAACTGTAAAAAAAAATAATCAAGATTACCCTAAAATTTGAAGCTTATCCACATCAAATAACTTTACAAGAAAGCTTTTTCCCTTTAATTATATAGATTATGTTATATTTCTTCATTCTTGTCTAAACAAAAATGCAAAACTGATTAGTATAGTCTTCCGCAAAACAAAATTACAAAATGATGTACATGTGTTGAAACCTTTCTTCAGCATGTGCCCGATATATATTATGTTGTTTGTTCATCTATGATAGGGGTGGGCAAAATACGGCCCGTAATCTGGTTTTATTCGTTAATTTACGTCATTGTGCGTGGCTTTAAAATTCGTTTACCCGACCCGCGCTCCTGAGGAAGTTGCCCATGCTTAAAGTGGAGGAATCTTCTTGCTATTCAAAAAATAAAATAAAAAGACAAACAAGCTATCTATTCTCCAGCATACTTTTAGTGAATAAGAATCCTCAATCGCATACAGCTTGTACAACTAATAACCGGATACAGTTGGTTATTCCTATAATTTGTATTACCACTGAAGCTACAGAAAGGATGTTCGTGACAATTATACTTTTCACGTTACGCAGCCGCCAATACTTGACAAATGATATATAGTTTATCATGATTAATTATTGCTACTGAAAGCGTATGCCCATCGATTGGAGCCGCTTTAATGTAAATTCCTATTTGGGCATATCATAAGATACCTCCATTCTGTCAAAGAATCGCCCCCTCCAACTCCAACCCCAGTAGGTATTTTAATACAGAGTATATTACCTCATTTCTGTTACGAATCGCCCCGTCCCTTGTTCCCAACTCAGGTAGGTATCTTAATAACAGTAGGTAACTGCATGAGCACTTTTAGCAATTGAAACTGAGTGTAATCAAGTATATATTTTATTTAAACATAACTCTTATCATCGTAAAAGCAATAAGGCTTTATACTATGCATTATTATCAAAATATCTACCTTATGAAGCTTGACAGACAGGTAAGCAACCTATATGTTGCTAAAGGAGTCAATTTAGATCATCAATTACTTTTTGCCAGAGTCAGTTTAGATCATAAATTAATTTTTGCTAGAACATTGATCAAGTAACATAATATTTAATGACGTTGGAAAATAGATGAGTAAATATAATGTGGAAGAAAACCGTGGATAACTAATCTACCAATGCAACATATATAATTCGACAAATACTGACTTGGCATACAAAATATAAATCTTTTTGAAAATTAAACGTTGAAAGATAATATTTGGATTGTTTTGCAAGGCTTCAGACAAGGAAGGTGAACCAGATGGGCTGCAAGGAATTCGCAAAAGCTGTAAAGTAAAATATGTGACAAAAACTGCAATGCGATGAGAAATACACGTCTTCAGATCGGGAATTATCAGCAATTAGTGTGAATTAAAGTCTGTGCATGCATTTGTGTATTTTAGTATCTGTACTAAGAATTCATATTTAGCAGTTCCCCTCCCCCCATTTATCTGACCATTTAGATTTATATATACCAGACCAAACGAAACTTGCTCTTCCGGGATCCTACAGGAGGATGGGTGATGATATAAAGTGAAGTTATATATGGAGAAACAATACAGTCGTGCAAATTAAAGTTTTTTGAATTCCTTCCATTCTGAGAATCGAACCCTTGTCTTTGCGGTTTATTATCTCCGTCGCCTTACCTGCACACACCAACCCGTAAATCCTCTCGACTAAGTAAACATGCCCATAAGTGACCGAACCTAAGCTTTCGTTTTAGCAAGACATACTTGTATGGCGACCAAATGAATAACTCTCATTTTCATACAGTCTCGTTGAATTTCTCTGACAGATATCAAGACAATTAGAAACTCATATAAAATTACAGATGTACACCATACTGAGTGGAAGGTACAATCCATTGAGACTAGATGAGGTGCGTGATAATAGGAAATGAAAATATATGAACTTAGAATGCTTTCACACGGTGAGGAACGTTTTAATTCGTCTCCCATGGAGGATGAAAAAGCCATTGAAACGCGTACAGTGATACACCTTTATTCTGTAACGCAGCTGTTTTAATTTGTTCGCTTCAAGTCGAAATCAGTACATTTATGTTTGATACGCTTTACATTCAAATATTGGGGAATACTATTATTTAATGGTTACTGTTTCCTTGTTTTTAATTTTATCTTCGCCATATGGAAGCTACGTGGCAATATATCGGTTCTCGTGAAATCCCGTCAGATGAGATTATAAATGACCTAAGATCTCCATAGTATGTGTGATGTACAGAACACTATTTTTCTCAAAGTGTAGACGGATAATGATTATGAAAATTGTACATGTGCACCACATATCAGACATTTCAATGGTAAGTTCTGGTGATTCTGTCTTTTGTTTGTCCAATAATTTGAAATTACATTCATATTGTATAAAACTCGACCAATCTTACATTAATGGCAGGAGACGAGATATCAGAATGTCAATGTTCAAATCGAGTACTAATGACTTCGTCCTCGGATGCGGGAAGTGATGGGTTCGATCACCGGCCGAGTCATACCAAAGACTTACAAAAATGGTACTAACAGCTGCCTCGCTTGGCGCTCAGCATTAAGAGGTCAGTGTTAGGACTGGTCTGCCTGGTGTAAGGATAATGTAACTGGGTGGGACATCATGCTACATGTCTGCGTCATGATGCCCCAGTGCTAGACATCACTTTAAACTCTTACACTGCAGACATCGTAGTGATATGACTGAATTTGTTTTAAAGCTACGTTAAAAATCCAGATCACACACACACACACACACACACACACACACACACACACACACTAATGATTTGGCGTCCTATCGAATGTACATAACCATTTCAATTTAACTTCTTTTTCAGACAGCGTCTAAATTAACGGCATGCTATCAAAGTAAACTAAACGATCTTAATAGATTGGATCAGAGGGAAAAGTTCTGTAAATTTTACTGATTTGTTTGTAAATTGTTAATGAAAATCGTGAAAGAGTTTGAGGGTTTTGTACTAGCAATCGCATTTTATCTACATACCGGAAACAGTGTTTGGAAAATCTTCTTCTAATGCTATAGATCAATCAATGAACGGAGTATTGCTTCTTTATAGTACCCACATATTTCACTCATCAAGGTATATTGTTTTCGCCTTTCCTTTTAAATGCAGCAAGGAATTCATAAATAAGACATTATGTTGAAAAGATTCCATTAGATATGTTAGTTCAAAATTTAAAAAGTCGACGAATGTATGTTTAATCCGCCTATTATCCTGTACACACAGAGTTGGTATTTGTAGAGGGCGACGTTACGTTCAAAGAACACTATCAGCATTTTCTAACAGCAAATGATTTCGATTGAAAAAGGTGTATAGTTATAATTAGAAGGATATAAGTTCAGATATACCGAATATTAATTCTAACAACTAATAATTTGCGAGTACATGATAAAGGACTTTCGAGACGAAGCCAGCGGCCTAGTGGTTAAAGCGTCCGCCTTGGATGCGGGAGGTCGAGGGTTCGAACCCCGTGCAAAGTCATACCAAAGATATAAAAATGATACTAACACCTGCCTCACTAGGCGCTCATCATTAAGAGGTTAGTGTTAGGACTAGTCGGCCTGGTGTCAGGATAATGTGACTGGGTAGAACATGATGCTACATGTCTGCAGCATGATGCCCTAGTGCTAGACTTCACTATAAACTGCCATGCTGCAGATATCGTAACGATATGACTGAAAATGGTGAAAGCTACGTTAAAAATCCAAATCACACACACACACACACACACACACACACTGGTCTTTCGAATGGAGCAAAATTAGTTATAAAGCATGGCATCGTAAGGAAATCGGTAGCCATCAAATTTACGTGTCTTTATACAAATACTTGCGATGTTGTTTTATCTAGCTTGTGTATTCCATTAAAATTAGTATGTACTTTTAATAAATTGGTTATTAATTTCTGAAATAATAAATCAAATTATATTTATTCATATTTTCATTATTTTAAGATATCCTGGTTTGGGGTCAACATTCAGTCAGATGAGAAGTTTACTTTCTGTAAGGTTTATTGTCTAAATACCACTGCAATGCAAAAAGTCAATACATGTATAGATTTGTAAAAAGCAAATACATGTGTTGATTTGTTATAAGCAAATACATGTGTTGATTTGTAATAAGCAAATACATGTGTTGATTTGTAATAAGCAAATACATGTGTTGATTTGTATTAAGCAAATACATGCGTTGATTTGTAATAAGCAAATACATGTGTTGATTTGTAATAAGCAAATACATGTGTTGATTGGTAATAAGCAAAATACATGTGTTGATTTGTAATAAGCAAATACATGTGTTGATTTGTAATAAGCAAATGCATGTGTTGCCTGAGGTGAAATTTTGCAGTGACATATTTTGTATAATCTATTAATGCATCGTTAAACAAAAATACCAGTCTCTCAATAATAATAAAAAAGTTAATCAGAAGTGCGAAGACCGCTACTTTCAGATCCAGACTTTGTTGTTTTTGTTGTCATCGTCGTCGTTGTTGTTATTGTTGTTTTAGTTGTTTTAGGGTATATCATTTTTTATTATTATTTAAAGAATGATGAAAATGAAAAATAAATGGCCAAGGAACATAATGCCTGTGAAAACATTAAATTATGTAAACGTAAGTAGGTAGTTATGTCCTTTTCACATTCAATGGACATTTTTAGCATAGTCCACTCAACATTAATTATTGAGTACACTTCAAAGATTTTCAGTAAGAATGGAATGTTTTAAAGGTTGAAAATTACATGGATACAAGATGTTACATAGCATAATTTGGACAACACAAGGAAAGGCCTATAGGTACAGTATTTGTGATAAAACAATTCGTTCGGACATGAATACTATCCACGTAATATCATTCAGGATCGTCATCTTCTAGAGTGGTTGAAGTGATCTTAGAGGTGTTTTGTTTTAAACTATTTCACCATCTGCAACAGTATTTGGAGAGTGAATATTATATTTACAGATAAAAGAAAATTTACAGTCATTGCATATAATCGTGTGGCCAGAGACTATTTAATAGTATACAGGTATGTAAATGGTTAATGGAAATGCGAATATTTAATAGTATACAGGTATGTAAATGGCTAATGGAAATGCTAATAGGCTTAACAGGATGGGTGGATATGCTATAGGTAAATGTCAGGTATTGTAAGTAATAAGTGAAAATTTGTAAATCAGTAACGCAAAAGACATTGGCGCCCACACATAAGGGCCGGGGGGGAGGGCACTTAACCCCCACCCCACCCGCAACCTCGTTTTCACCTCTAAACATGTTTTGGCCTACATACGTGAAACTTAATAGCTGACTACTACGTTTTCCCCCAATCCCACCCCTGAAAATAAATCTGCAGGCACCCCTGGTAAAAGACTGTCATTCAAATATGAAGTTGCAACTTTCTTTGCGGAAAAGGTATTTATAAGAGCTAACATAGGCAGTTTGATATTGTGCTTCAGGCGTAACATATAACGGCATTTAGAGAGAATTGAGCTATTGAATTGTAGTTATCGTCTTCTTGAAGGATAAGAAAGATGCAACATAGATTGCATTTTCATATACATTAGGCCTTGTGTACAATGCATGTGGAAAACATCAAGATGAGCGAGACGACATTGGTATATACACGGAAAACTCCCGTCATAGAACCACTAGATTCAGCGCACTACTAAAAGTCAGCGATGGCTTGATGAATGTAAAATTATATGAAGATTACAATGAACCATATATAATGGCTGCGTGCATTCTGGGACAGGAATAGCGACCATCTTCGCTAGCTAAGGCTCCGATGTGTTAATCCTGTGGATATGGTTAACACATCGGAATCTTGGCTAGCGAAGATGGAATAGCAGCCTGAGATCAATGGTTAGGTGTGGAAGGGGAAGTTACTTACATTGTCTCTGACATAGCATGATAAAAGTCCGGTGTCAGAACGGAATATATGTGTAATCTGGGAAACTTTTGTCACTTGGTGTGACTTTTTCCCTTCAAGACATTAATGTTTTGTTTTCTCGACATTCAACTTACGTTAGCAACCTGTGGCTGAATGTTGACACTCTTGAAAAACTTATGAGAATAAATCGTACTGGTGCTGATTTAAAAGAAACAAAACTTTGATCAGATGCCAGCAGTCGGGAAGTGGAAAGGAAATCGAAACAGGCATCTGTATCAACAGAACAAAAAGAAGGTTTCACAAAACTGATTAACTTTTAAGTCGGTGGATTTACCATAGTGCAGACGGGTTAATGTTATGATTGGTGACAGGAATACTCTGCATAAACGTTTCTGTATTATAATAATAATAATAATAATAATAATAATAATAATAATAATAATAATAATAATGTTGTGCGGAAATCAATATCAAATCATAGGGATAAACGTATGGTTTGCTGCTATGACCTGATGAGACATATGAAAAGGTCAAAACAGTTTTAACGTCAGGTGGGAATGTCAATACTAAATTATTGTACACATTATCATGAATTTTGTATAATAAATAATCATTCATGTTCGTTTTGCTCAGTCTTCTCTCGTTCATAACGTCGGTGGGAATGTCAATACTATTATTGTACGCCTCGTCATGAATTTTGTATAATAAATAATCTTTCACGTTCGTGTTGATCAGTCTTCTCTCATTCAGCACGTCAGATGGGAATGCCTAAATTAGTAGTGTACAGGCAATGTGGTTTTGTGCGCTTTACTCAATGTTAATATTAGAATATAAGAACAAGGGCAGATTTACATTTACTTATAAGATCTCTGCTATATTAAAACATCAATGTTTCTAAAGATATTATTGACTCGATCAAACATTACTCTTAAATCCGGCCAAATCTAGACTGGATCTGAACAATATTGTTTCATACTTTTTCATTAGCAGTGGCGTCACTCGCGTTGGTGTCACCCAGTGCGGTAGCTCATGGTGTCACCCCCATGGTCCTCCTTCCGTAACAGACCATACAGAATCCTTAGTAATGTCATTTTGGTGTCACCCCCTTTGATGGTGTCACCCGGTGCAGTCCGCATCCCCCTAGCGACGCCACTGCTGTGCCTGCTAGTCATGTATTTAACTATGATCGGTTATCCGCTTATGAAATCCGACTAGACCGAGCAGTGTGTGCTCTGTAAAATTTGCAATTTTTCATTTTGGTGTCACCCCTGTGGGATGGTGTCACCCGGTGGGGTCCGCACCCCTCTAGCGACGCCACTGTTCATAGTGGTGAAGCAGTCTCGTTTTGTTATCACTTACTAACAAGCCAAGCTGATACGGGCCAATTCTTTCTGTGGTTCGTGTATCTGACTCAGCAACAGACTAATCAATTTCGCTTCCCGACCACGACAATTACCTGTTGTATCCCTTCGCGTTACAGTGGTATGATCCCTAAAACGTGGTTTCTGGGATACCGCTTGTATCATAATCAAAACTTACTTTACATGTTGAGGTTCTTGCATCCAGTAAAAGAGAACCACTGTTTATCCTTCTGCTCTTGTACGTATCGTCCGCAAAGTATATATTGACAAATAATTAAATTAATAATATAAAAAATAAAGATTGATATCAAAGTAAACATCAGAAATTGATTGTTTCTATATTCGGAATTGTTCGGGTTTTGCTCCAAGATCAAATCGAAAACATTATTTACTTTCTATTGAACTAATGGGATATAATTCATTTCTTTACGAATGTAATATTTGCCTAGATTTTCATTTTGGAGATTATTAATGTCAATTTAAGTAACATAAATTAAATCATATATTTTCAAACCATTGGCATTATAAAAGGCAATCAGTTGAAACCAGGAGGCACTCAAGATCTGACTTCAGCCAGCTCATTCCCATGTGCAGACAGCTTCCTTAAGATGGCGTCGTGGAGATGTTGCGTACATCCTGAAGTCAATATTTATCAAAGTAAAACTTTCATAAGATCAACCCTTTTTGCGACTTTTTAAAAATTGTTACTAAGACTACAATCTTTGAATAGAGTACCCATGAACATTTTGATGTACGCATAGAATTCGAAGGCCATATAAATTATTAGTGGAATCGCCACACGCGCATGTCTTTGGTTAATTCGTAATGGTAAGAAACATAGCATAATCTTGGTATATTTTAGCAGACATAATGTTCCTGCTAGTGTCTTAATGTATATTTTAGTAGACATAATGTTCGCGTGCGTGTCCTAATGTATATTTTAGTAGACATAATGTTCCTGTGCGTGTCTTAATGTATATTTTAGTAGACATAATGTTCCTGTGCGTGTCTTAATGAATATTTTAGTAGACATAATGTTCCTGTGCGTGTCTTAATGTATAATGTTTAAATCTTGGTATATTTCGTAGACATAATGTTCCCGTGCGTGTCTTAATGAAAATTTTAGTAGACATAATGTTCCCGTGCGTGTCTTAATGTATATTTTAGTAGACATAATGTTCCCGTGCGTGTCTTAATGTATATTTTAGTAGACATAATGTTCCCGTGCGTGTCTTAATGTATATTTTAGTAGACATAATGTTCATGTGCGTGTCTTAATGTATAGTGTTTAAATCTCGGTATATTTTAGTAGACATAATGTTCCCGTGCGTGTCTTAAGGTATATTTTAGTAGACATAATGTTCCCGTGCGTGTCTTAAGGTATATTTTAGTAGACATAATGTTCCTGTGCGTGTCTTAATGCATAGTGTTTAAATCTCGGTATATTTTAGTATGATGTGTGAGTGATCTGGATTTTTAAAGTAGCTTTTAACAATTTTTCAGTCATATCGCTACGATGTCTGCAGTGTGGCAGCTTATAGTGATGTCTAGCACTGGGGCATCATGCCGCAGACATGTAGCATGATGTTCCACCCAGTCACATTATCCTGACACCAGACCAACCAGTCCTAACACTAACCTCTTAATGCTGAGCGCCAAGCGAGGCAGCTGTTAGTACCATTTTTAAGTCTTTGGTATGACTCGGCCGGTGATCCAACCCACGACCTTCCGCATCCGAGGCGGATGCTCTAACCACTAGGCCACCGGAGCGGTCGGTATATTTTTAGTAGACATAATGTTCCTGTGCGTGTCTTAATGTATAGTGTTTAAATCTTGGTATATTTTAGTAGACATAATGTTCCTATGCATGGCTTAATACATAGTGGTTAAATCTCAGTTTATTTTAGTAGCCATAATGTTCATGTGCGTGTCTTAATGTATAGTATTTAAATCTCGGTATATTAGAATAGACATAATGTTCATGTCCGTGTCTTAATGTATATTTTAGTAGACATAATGTTCCTGTGCGTGACTTAATGTATAGTGTTTAAATCTCGGTATATTTTAGTAGACATACTGTTCCTGTGCGTGTCTTCATGAATATTTTAGTAGACATAATGTTTCTGTGCGTGTCTTCATGTATAATGTTTAAATCTTGGTATATTTAGTAGACATAATGTTCCTGTGCGTGTCTTAATGAATATTTTAGTAGACATAATGTTCCTGTGCGTGTCTTAATGTATAGTGTTTAAATCTCGGTATATTTTAGTAGACATAATGTTCCTGTGCGTGTGTTAATGTATATTTTAGTAGACATAATGTTCCTGTGCGTGTCTTAATGTATAGTGTTTAAATCTCGGTATATTTTAGTAGACATAATGTTCCCGTGCGTGTCTTAATGTATATTGGTTAAATTAAATTGTACATAAGGTTATGAATGTAAGTCTCTTGATAAAAAAGATCTTGCTATTTTTATGTTTGTATCCAAAACTTAGGTTTTAGTAACAACAAAATGTTCTGGACCCTTCCCTGTATTGAGAGACCGATGTTTCTTTGTTCAGTGCTCACTTCTAAAACACGCTCAGCTGAGAAATCTATTATTATTTAATACTGTCTGGCCCTTTTCGTAGAACTATGGTCGATCTGACCGCCCTCGTTTCAAACGACCGCTCTGATGGCCTAGTCGGATGCGAGAGGTCGTGGGTTCGAACCCCGGCCGAGTCATACCAAGGACTGATAAAAATGGTATTAGCATCTGCCTTCAGTCCAAAGTAACTTGTTTTTACTTACTCAATAAATTTGTCACGGGTTCAGCAATTATTCGAAAATTGAAACAAAATTTTCGATACTATCCCGCCATACTTAAAAAAATTGGATTAGTTGTTGTTAAATGCTTTTTTTTCCAGGTGTTGTTGTAGATGATGACATAATCGATGTAAGCATCTCAATTGTCTAGACCAGGGGTAATCATATTCATGAGACGTTGAAAAGTAGTTGGCGACCCTTTTATCCCAATCGGCATTACTTTATATTGATAAAGTCCATCTGGAATCACGAATGCCGAAATTGCCTTTGCTCTTTCCGTTAGTGGAATTTGCCAAAATCCTTTCAGAGGTCAAATTTGGTGACATACTTGGCATTTCCGATCTTATCAATACAGCCATCGATTCCTGGTAATGGAAATGAATCTGTTTTTGTCACATTATTCAACTTCCTATAATCAGTGCACATACGTAAAGTTTTATCAGGTTTAGGAACAAGTATGAATGGTGAACTCCAGTCACTTTTACTTGGCTCTATGAAATCATTCTCAAGTAAATACTGAATTTCTCCACAAGTATTCCTGTTTGAGAGTGTTCATCCTGTACGAGTTTTTGTTTCACAGATTTGGAATTTACAATTTCAACGTCATGGAACATTTTGTTTTGTTTTTTTAAGTTCATTTCTTTCATGCTCATGCAAATGTGAATGTTTCTGGGTCAGATCTTTCATAGTTTCTGAATCTGAAGATTTGTCATTCCAATATTAGTAGAATCCGATGATATTCCTTCACTTAAATCTTCACTGAGTGGAACAGGTACAACTGAATTGATTTAATGTTTAACCTGGCTATCTCTTTCAATATACTGGTACTCCTATAATTTATTTAGATCCCAGGAGCACTAATATTATAAGTTAACTCATTCATTTTCTTTTAAATTTGTACGGTCCGTAATATATAATCAGAAGAAAATTTTGAAGAATGAGCAAGAGAGACAGAACTCTATTACCAAACTCAAAAGTTCTCTCGATTGTAATTGTGTCAAACCGTAATTTCACTGTTGACTTGAATCGCTTGATGCCAAATTCAAGCATAATTGGCTGGAAAGTTCTAGACCTAAAATTTGACAATTGACCCCTTTGGATAGATTTGGGAAGTCCAAATTGAATTTTAAAAAAGTCTTTATCAAAGTTTTAATATTCTCCAAAGGAATTGCCTCTGGAAACCTTGCTGACGCATACATAATGGTCAACAAGTATTAGTTACCTGACTTGGTCTCAGGTAAGAGATCAACACAGTATACCATAATTCTACTAAATGGTTCATCAATTGCAGGAATAGGTTGCAGATGAGCCTTATGCATCTTCTGACTGAGTTTTCCTACCATTTGACAAATATGACAAGATCTACAGTATTGACAAACATTAGTTTTGATTTTTGGCCAATAAAAGTGAGTCAAGATCTTGTGATAAGTCTTATTTATCCCTAAATGACCAGCCAAAGGAGTTTCATGGGCCAGACTACGTATTTCCTGTCTGTAAGATTTCGGAACTACAATTTGATAGTTCACTGACCACTCATCACCAGCAGGTACCTCGATGGATCTCCATTTTCTCATAAGAATTCCATTTTAATGAAATAACAGACAGGTACTTCAGTGGCTTCATTTTCACTAATGGCCCTTTGAAACAAACAGGAGATCTCATGATCTTTTTCCTGTTCAATGGAAAGTGATTGTCGTTTATCATCCTGATTAGAATAAAGAGAATGAGCAGTAAAAAGAGGATCACTGTTATCAGTACCTTCTGATTGATCCAAGCAAGGAGTGAAAGTGACCTCATCAAAAGCCTGACCAATACATATGTCAGTTAATGGAATACTTTCCTTATCAAAATCATTCACAAGAGCTTTCTTTGCCATGGCTGTGGTAACTGCACAAGCTGGGAATAAATCTGGGAATTTGTTTTCAATTGGATCGACCTTCTGATCCAAGCAAGGCTTGTCAGTTACAAGTGGATTAACCACAACCTTATCTCCAGCAAGGTCGTTGCCTAGTAATAAATGAACACCCTCACTGGTAAAGAAGACACTGTTTTAACTGTTACGGGTCCTGAGACTAAGTCTGATTACAAATTTACACAACGGAGAGGAACATTAACAAAACTGCACTCTACTCCCAGAATAAGAACATTCTCATTAGAAGACTTTCCAAAAAAAGGGCAAAGTACCTGACAATAAAAGACTCTGAGAAGCTCCTGTGTCCCTTAAAATTGTAATAGGGGTAGGGTTGGCCGAATTACTCATGAGTGATATAGAACCCTTCGATATGAATGGTTCATAATTCTCCATAATCAAATCAGACTGGGATTTGTTAGACCCAACAAATGTATTGCTTTCAATACATGACCGTGACCGTGACCTCTTAGAAATGAGAGCATTTGGAATAGGTCTGTCTTGATTATGAAGCCTATTTTCCAATTTATAGCAGTCAGAAATAACATGTCCTTTCTTCATGCAATAGGTACACGTAGGAAGAGACAAGGATGTTTGAGCAAGCTTATCTGAAACTTGAATTTTAGAGGTTGTGCCAGTTTGAGATTTAGATGGGCTTATATTAGGCTGAAATAAGTTTTTGCCAGAAGACTGTTGAGTGGCAGTCTTATTTACAAAAGGAACTTTATGGGTTAAAGAATACTCAGCAGCAGCACGAGCAGTATTATCCAAGGTTTCGATCTTATGCTCGTCAAGATATATCACTATGGACACAGTTCTTGGGCTCTTCAAGTAATACAAGTTGTTTGATACTTTCATAATCTTGTTCAATCTTTTTGGCTAAGCACCATCTATCACATAACTGCTCTTTTTCCCTAGCAAATTCTGCATGAGTTTGTCCAGCTTCTATTTTATAGTTTCTAAATTTTAGGCCGATAAGCTTCAGGGATTAACTCATAACCCCTTAAGATGCATTCCTCCACCAAATCATAGTCAGCACTCTGTTGTACTGACAGGGATGCATAGATGTCTCGGGCTTTACCAAAAAAAGCGTACACTGTAATAATTGAGTCCAATGCTCCCTTGGCCATTTCTAATTTTCAGCAACTTTTTCAAAATTAGGAAAATATTTGTCTTTTCCTCTAAAAGGGGGCACTAACCGAATATTCTTCGCAACATCAAAACTTAAATTTGCATTTGAAGTGGTAATGTGCTTTTCACTTGCCAGCTCCATTTTTAAAAAAATTCTAAATCGATATTCCCTCTCTTTCTCTCTTTTTTTCCTTTTGCATTTGTTCTCTTTATATATTTGCATTTGTCTTTCTTTCTCTCTTTCTTCCAATAGCATTTGTTGTTTTGTTTGTCTCTCTCTCTCTCTTTCCTGTATCTCACTCTCTCTCCTTTTTCTCAAATTGTAACTGCATTTGTTTTTCTTGTAACAGCATTTGTCTTTCTTTCTCTTTTTCTTCTTTCTGAAGTTCCAGCTTCCTTATCTCCAATTCCATCTTGTATTTTAGTTCTTATAAGGAATAAGAATGTTGTGTCAGAGTCTGACACAGACTTACTGATCGAAACCAAAGCACTTTTATCCAAAACATTCTTTCCTATCAAATACATGACCACAATTATTTCTTGCTTCGTTAAGGAAGCCTTTGCCTCAGAAATTTCATATTTTCTGGCAAGTTAAAATAGTTCATCTTTTATAAAAGATCTAACTGTTCCTGGGTAGGATTTGAAAGAAAGATTTCCACTTTTGATAAAATTTTAGAAAAAGCTTGCCGATTTCACTAAAGATTTAAAAATTGTAAAGGAATACTTTGAATTTTTAAAAAATTTCAAAAACAAGGAGAATTCAAATTTCAGAAAACAAAAGTCTTCTGAAATATTTAGACAAAATTCCGATATTCAAGGATGAGCCCCCAATTTCTTATAGTACGTGTTTAGGCTCTAATAAACAGTAACAAAGAAAGAATGAAATCAACAAACTTTTAAAAAATTAACAATTAATGTATATCCCTGGAAAAAAAAAACAGAAAATAGAAAATAATAAGAACTTACGGTTTTAAGAAATCAAATCCAGAAATAATCCAAGAATAATTCATGAATTAAATTTTAGAAGTCCTAGTAATGAAATGTTCTACTGAATTAAAGTTCCAGTCCGGACGACAAACCCAAAATGGAAGGCGATGACGTATACTGTAGCCTTTATATTATATATCTACAGTTCTTTGTTGATCCACAAACAATATTCCGGTATTTGAATTTCCGAACAAAATTTTAAGAAATGTCTTTGTCCAAGAATTCTGTATGAGCACTTAAATGTTCCCAGAGAAACGAAATAATCTTTTAGAACCAAAATAGTTTGAAGAAAATTTAAAATATAACTCAACTGGTCACAAGAAGAAAAAATGCAAAGCACCTTACGTCCCAGTGTTTAAAAGCCCGACTGACTACTTTCTCTATAGACAAAGGTTATACAGTAACTTGAGAGCAAAACAGGTTCCCGGATGAGGGTCAACCCTCCAGAATTTCAAGAATGTCATAGTAGTACTTACATCTAAATTCACGTAGTTCCAGTCAACCTCGATTTCACTATTATAGTACACACATTAAGAATGAATTAAGAACAGAACTTGTTTACTTGATTCTCAATTAAAGTCAGGAACTAGGTCAACAAAAAGATACAAAGATATCAAATTCCTAGTAAACAAAATTACGTTGCTTTAACATGTAATACTTTTTTAAAAAAATTAAAACTTATAAGCAGGCAATTAAATTAAATCAAATATAAATTAAATAAAATATACATAACAATGCAACCAAAGATAGGAATATTTTGTCGACCCGATAGTAATTATACATATTATTATAAGTAATTCCAGTGGCCGAGTGGTCTATAGCGCTCACCGTTACGGATCACTACCATCTCACCTCTGTGTGCCTGGGTTCGAGTCTCAGGCTCGGCTAACGTGGGTATGTGAGAAAGCTTACCAGGAGCTTCTCATGGGAAGATGGTTCTTCCTGGGCTATTCCAGGGTCCTTCCTCTACCTGTTATGCTGGCCGCCATGTATAGCCTATCTTGTGCTGAAAAATAGCCTTAACCCTTCAACAACAACAACAAATAGGTAATTCCATACCCCTTTGACCAGAAAAAGTGTGTGTAGGTGACTCGTCTTGTGAAAGCCACTAATTACTTTAACACTTGTATTTATCAGAACGATATTCTCTTTTGATAATTACGGACTGGGGGATAACTCTTTGCTAGACGAAAATATACATCAAGCCCTGAAATTTAGCGAAAACATCACTGTAGCATTATTTCTTCAAGGAACTTTTTTCAGCTGCCTTAAGATGTCGACCTGAAAAGAATGAATGAGGACATGCTATTGCGTTTGGGACGATAACGTAGGTCATACGCAATCAAATAAGGGAATTAAATGATGAGTGTGAAATCACTTCCTTGCATTATGTCTAACATCTGAATCATACAAATACTATTAATCTCAAATTAGGTCACTTAGGAATAGTTAGAGTTATTTCGCCGTACATGTATTTCTTCCATTTGTTTTTCAACTGCATTGTCACTTTTTCAGCAACCAGTGTGCACAGCAACAACGTTAAGATTTTGGGCTTGTTTGATTAACTTCTATGCCAGTCGTGTTGGTCGACAGTTCTGGCACATTTTCCAAGACTTTTAGAACTAAAGTTATGTCCTATATGCTTGGCGTCTGCCTTAAACACAATCAGGGGTGTGGGACAAGGATATTTTGTATGTGTCTTAATATTTTGTGCTTAAGTATTTGCTTATAATCTATAAGGCACCCTTATACCCACGGTCTTATTTTGAAAACTTATGTAATGTATAAGGCACACTTATACCCACGTTTCTTATTTTCAAAACGTATGTGGATTTTACCGCTAAAATGAAAGAAAAGGGTGTTTTCCGTGTTGATCGGATGAGAGGTTCGTATAGCAGAAGCTACCCACTACACGTCGCATTCATTCCATGTGAAAAATTACATCTATCAGATTGCAACATGTGCATAATGTTTACAAACAATGGTTGTCTTTTATTTGGATTGCTAAAGTAATTAAGTTTTTTTAAATTTCATATTATGGTGTAATTATTTCTGTCTCATGTCTCAACTGGAACTACATGCAAAAGATTGGTGACTTGTGCATCTATTATCATGATTCTTTCAAGCTGCAAAACATCGTTTTGTCTCGGAAAAGTCTGATTATCTTTCATGACAATGATCAGTATTCAGGAACTGTTGATTTAACAAAGTTTATCTTTATTAAATAATTACTTTATTCATGGCCAAATTGACATAATTTTTAGAATTCAAGTTGTCTTAATTTTTGCATTTCATGCTCTTCTTAGTGACATCTTTTTCTAGATTACAAATCGACTATTACACGAACATTTATGCACATCGTCTGCCAAGAGAACAATGTATCAAATTTACGATTGACTCTTTTTTTTGAAAATTGATTGTTTGTTTGTTTGTATTTCTCATTGTTCAATCACACTATTTTATATTTCTTAGACTCAGCAAGGTGGTCAAAACTGATTTATTATTTTGATCTGCTAATATAATTACGGTGCGTTATCCAGATGTAGTTTTAACTTAGTTACTTATCTTCGTAAAATTAGACTTTGTTCTTTGTTTTATTTCATATCTTAAATCACAGTATTTGCTACTTCTTTGTGACGATACGTTGATCAATGCTTCACTGACTGTTGCTGCTTTCAAAGATGTAATCAGTGACAGGTAAAGCTTTGATATTCCAAGCATAATTACCTACTGAAAAGCATAGAGAAACAGTCAAGCTAACATATCATTGCAATATCCAAAAAGGAAGACTAACTTGTGTTGCAATAAAAATGGTGGCAATTATTAAGAATTTGAACTGTAGAGTATCGCAAGTGTATATTATTGCAAACCGTTTCTCACCTCATTCTGTGTCCAGAATCGGAGTGCGCATTTTATATACAAAAGCAACGCGGTTTCGCTATTAAATTTCTAAATTTGTTCAATTAAATAATATAGTCCAATATGTCTGTATAGCCAAGGTTTGTAACCTGATATTCAATGCCTCAGTCTGGCACATGTTTGTCAGTCGTAAAAACGCATCACTTGTTATCTTGAATTTTAAAACTACCTTGCTTCTTTCTTTTACAATATGCTATAGGATTGGGCATTGGAACTGTGGCAGTTCAGTTGGAAGAGTGTTGGACTTATAATCCAAGGATCGTGGGTTCAATACCTGCCCAGGCCACCCCGAGTCAGCTGCGTGTCTTAAAAATGTTCTTAACACAGTACAGACCAAACACTGGACAAGTTGTACAAGTTCGAAAGTATTTTATGTATCCTAATGTTTATTAATGCAGAAAAAGATTGTATTAAGTGGCTGAATACGGTACAATTGTAACCCTCTGTATGCTTGGGTATGTAAAATAAAGCCTAATGTTACCTCCTGCATGTTATAAATGTGAGGTGACCCGCGATGATATTTAAAACTTTTAAACAAATCTTAATTTGAATTTTTAAATTTTTTACTTTTTGGCCTTTATTTTTGTTCTGAATATTTTTGGAGGGTTACCTAAACATAACTCGGCACTAAATAGCCTGATTGGTGCTGATGTGCCTTCAGATCCTATACATATATACGTACGTACATACATACATACATACATACATACGTTGTCTTAATACATTTTCTTAGGTTATGTGGACTTTCTGCATATGGGCTTCTGCTTGTAATAATTAGTGCACAGAGTCCAATCCCTGGACAAAGAAATCCATGTACTGTCCAATCCGTACACAAAGAAATCCGTGTACTGCCCAATCCCTATACAAAGAAATGACAAAAGCACTGAATATGAATTTATGGGAGTTTGTGCATGAAAGTTTCTGACACACCGTTACTATAAAGAATTAGGTTCACTTTTGATTTAACTCGGCCGTACCTCACATTTTATTGATATTGTTCAGAATGTATGTACGTTATACAACGTTTTGTTTCAGTCATGGCTATTGGATTGTATGAGTTAAAAATACGATTTTTATGAATTTACCGCGTATTCTACAATTCGATTGGCTATAAATGGTCACGCGATATGATCTGGAATTTTATACACATCGATAAATTCTGCGGACTTCTTTTGGTTCCCCGTTTCCAGGTCATGTGATATCAAAGCCTTACGCACTAATAATGATAAAAACAAGCCCCCACCCACCCATTCCTATGATTTCCGATCAAAACTTACAAACCCCATATTAAAATCGACCGTTAGAAGTTAAAACAATGTGACTGCACAGACCTTCCTGTACTCCAACACTCAACCCTTTTGCCGAAGAAGACATATGGCAGGTTTTACAAGCCAGTCTTTGGAAATTATTGCATTTCGCTTCGACAACATGTTCTAGCATCTGTTATTAAAGGTCAGGGTCATATGTCTAGCAAGGGACCTCACTAAAAATGGACACGATTTTGCTTCTGAAAGATCGAAATGCGTAGAAAGTAACAACAATAAATGCTATGACAACACTTGTTATTGGCGAGTGTATAAAAGGAATAGCTTGTTTTAAACAGCATCAACCATTTTTTAATATGTTAAAATAATGATCATAACAATATATCACTGACATGACCCGCTATGACACTCTACCTTATATTATTGCATAAAGAATTGACGACGCTTGGCAAGATCGGGCTATGTATTCTGTCGCATTTAAGAGGCTGATGGAAGAAAACGACGATCTACATAAAAGTGAATGTTTTGCTGATGAAATCTGCCGATCTAATTTTAGAAAGGAAGTACATTGGAATTATATGGATTAAAAGATCATGGTTGGGTATTTATCGATGTGTCAATTTTACCTAATCACCGACAAAGTTAACATAAAGTCCTTCGGACTATATTTACTTTGTGAATGATTAGGTGAAATTAAGACATCGATAAATACCCAACCATGATCATTTAATCCTATAGATTTTTGGTGGGGTTTTATGCAAAATGACGATGACGTCATATACAGCAACAACCAAAGAAAAAAACGTCATACGACGTACAAGGCCGATAAATCAGCCCTTCACCCTTGATGATATTGATTTTCGGGTGAGAGGCTGATATCACATATTCATCAAAAGGTGCAATTATCTGCATCCATATTTGGCTGCACACATTAAGAAAATATTAAGGAGGCAAATCAATTTTGTTTCTTCTTGTACACTTTGTATTAAATCAAGTACCTGGCTAGCCGCAATATCCTGTTTTGTTATTAGCTTGAATGTTCGACCAGACTGGAAGCAATCAATTGAAGATTAAACAGTTTTAGTTTTCGAATGATACGCTTCAAAAGAAAAAGCATTCAAGTGATTTGCAAAAAGTGCAATTGTTTTATATGCTACAGAATGTAGAATGAAGGGCAGCGGACCGAGAAATTGATCCACAGGGAGGGAAACATGTTGTTGTTGTTGTTATTGTTGTTGTTGATCATATGGGTTTAACGGCATTTTTCAGAGCATGATGGTATTACAAGGCGGCCATAATAACTGGTGGGGGAATTGACTGATAAATCGGCCCCAGATCTGTGGTGATATTACCTTGAGCTTTTGGGGTTGATATCGCCTATTCATTAAACCCGCCAGGGTTGTGCTATTGTGGATTTACAAATCGTCAAGCACAGGATTTGATTCGGAAACATGAAGTACATATCATCAAAGAACCCTTCAGCCGACGGTAACCCAACAGCCGAGAGAAATCCAGTAAGTGGATAAAATGCACACCAATGTGTGCAAACAGGATTTACTGCTTAGTTGTGTATGTTTTAATGAATACACAATATCAACCCCTAAGTCGCCAGTCAAAATAATTATAGGTGTGGTGCTGGTTTATTAGCCTACCACTCTACATATTTGCAATTTGATGTATGTATCGTCATACTTTATCCACAGTATTTATTTTTTGATATATGCCTACACTGTATCTTGCAACAAATACAATAAATTTTCTCTTGATGCAGCTGTATATCATAATCACCGCAGTCAGTGAGCTGCTCCTGCATGAAACTTGAACAGTCTGAACAGATACACGACGTTATGTTTCCGATATTATTTTCACTTAGAAGAGGAAATTCCTGAGCGACATTAAGTGCGTCGAATGTTTTCCATCAAGCGGACCTTTTCTCCCAATTTTTATTTTCAACTTTTTTTAAGCAAATTATGCTGCCGAGAAAGAAATGTCATTTTCTCAGCTAACAACGGTTCTTCTGAAGAACCAAAGTTACAAACTTTACAGATTACTCTTGTAAAATCCCCCAATAAATGGAACTTGTGAGTCGGAAGTACTCGATCGAAATACTTCCAATTTGTGATCCGCCCGTTTGCTGATTCAACAACCCATCAAAATGTAGACACAAATGAGCATGTACTGGCATATTATCAGATATTATTTTTGCCCCCAGTAAACAAAAAAATGACGGCATTTCAGTTTTAATGCCAAGGTCATGCAGAATGTGGAGAGAATCTCTAAACCCCTAATCTACTATGAAAATATCACCCTCGCCATCCCAGCTTTCATTGTCCTTGACATTCGTTTTAAGCTAGTGAATTAAGACAGATGCATTATTTTTGCGTCTGCCAGGTATGGACCTAAAACAATCAAGAAGTATCCAGTAATTGTGACAATGATAAAGGGCTTCACGAGTGGTCAACCTTTGTGAACACTCTCTGAACGCCTTTGAAACTGAAAGTTGCTGCTCTTTTGGATATGTTGTTGTTGTTGTTGTAGGGTTTAACGCCATTTTTCAGCACAAGATAGGCTATACATGGCGGCCAGTATAACTGGTGGAGGAAGAACCCTGGAAAACCCAGGGAAGAACCACCGACCCACGAGAAGCTACTGGCAGGCTTTCCCACGTACCCACGCTAGCCGAGCCTTGGACTCGAACACACGCAGACAGAGGTGAGATGGCAGTGATCCGGAACGGTGAGCGCTTTAGACCACTCGGCCACTCGGGGCCCCTCTTTTGGATATAAATATGTCCCATCAATTATTAGTATAACATGAGGATTAACTTGATTTTCAAAACGATTATGAGCATTATGCCTTTGCATTATCTTAAAATAAGTCGTGTTATTTGTTGAACATCCATGTGTAGAGGGATAAATGATTAAGAAAGGACCGTCCTTACTCTAGTAACTCCACGCCGAACATTTAATTGAGAAATGTTGAAATGTGGAATGCATTTTGTTTGACATTCTTCATTTAAGCTTAAACAAAAATATCGTTATAAAGGTTCTCACACTTCGGACTCGAGTGTTATTCAAACTTGGTACAAAGGTACACAAATCACTGATGTTTGCCTTGGTAAATCTGGCCACGATAACATAGAATCACACACATTACAACCGAAAGAAAGTACCATTGTTCTGTGATGTAACATTTATAAGTACAGCAACTTTTCGTCGATTCCATTATTTAAATGCCCATTCCCCACCACCCCATCGAAGGAAGCCCGCGTACTAGACTAGTTTTGCATTTCCGACGTAGCGGTTCATAATGCCCCCCACCCCCAGCAATCAATACCACAAGCATATTTCGTCGAACTCTGTATCATCGTCGTTAAGGTCGCACAGCTGCGCAGGATAAATATATTTATATTTTGTGTTTTAGATGTCCTAGTTTTGCCATCATAAGATTCTGTATTTGTATTTTGTGTTTTAGAGGTCCTAGTTTTGCCATCATAAGTTTTTGTATTCGTATTTTGTGTTAGATGCCATAGTTTTGCGTTCATAAGTTTAGAAAAGTGGTGCAATGATTGTTTTATATATTTTACCCCAACGGTAACGCAGGTGAAATGTGCCAAGAAGGTTGAATTTAAATTTGGAGTATTAGAAATTTGCATTTTACATATATTTTTTGTACACATTCTATACATATAATTATTCATGTGTACGTACATTTTGAAAAGAAAACAGGGCGGCGTTTCCATCCCAATCGCCACTTTGCCTAACACTATTCGTTACCTTTACACCGCCGGATCGGTTTGTAATACAGTAAATATACATTAGTGAAATCTACGCGTTAAAGCTAACCATCCTATTCGATTTTTTGAAAGTATTCATTGAATAATGTGTTCAATTAAGATGATACTCATTTTTATTCGTTTACTATACGTTTTATTCCACTGTATCCCTCCCCCAAAACGTCTATTCAGTGTTTAATGGCATTCATCTCTCCTTACAGATTTCTCTCTACACTGTACAGATCTATTACACCGTCTTTAAATTCTTGTTAAGAATCTTTCATGTTGAACAAGTTGAGAACTAAACAATTACTCATGGTTTTGAGAAGAGTTTGCTAGGTTTACTTATATATATATCTTCGCACTATATATATATATATATATATATATATATATATATATATATATATATATATACACACGCAGATACTTAGATTACAGGAGCAAAAAGACAACACTTACCCGATGGATTTCTGATGTAAAATTCGCGTATCCAGTAGAGAACTGAAATACTTAAGCCCCAATTCTTTATTCCCCCCGCCCAAACCCACAGAATCGATCCTATCACACAAATTGATTAAAACAACTGTACAGAGTTTACTTTAAATTTCGTAAATGATCATGACTAAATACTCATTTTATTTTTTTTCTCCAATTTCAATTTGGAAATTTAGACATTTCTGTTGCTTGTGTGATCTCTTTTTTAACACAGGGCGCATTTAGGGTCCAACTTAAATCCTTTACATTATGTCATGATTAGGCTTAGTACCACTAACTAAATATCGCAGGAGGCAATGCATTGTTAAATCCCATTCAAAATGATGTTTTTTTCTGCATGCGTTTAACTACCATTTCATTACATGACGTTGGCACGTGTCAGTGACGTCACAGGGTACCAATTTTAACTCTTAACGGTATTGCCACACACACACACACACATATATATATATATATATATATATATATATATATATATATATATATATATATATATATTGTGTGTTTAACTTTTATCCGTGATTGTATATTGTACTTTAAGATAATGGCTATTTGTAAACAGGATGTTTACTAGGCCGATAAATAAGCCCTTCACCCGTGATGATATTGATTTTCGGTTGAGGGGATGATATCACCTATTCATTAAAAGCCGCAATTATCTGCATTCAAATTTGGCTGCACACATCGTTGTATATTTTATACACTTACCGGTATTTCTCGTGGCTGCGCCGCTACTGTCGGCTAAGGGTTCTTTTGGTGACATGTAGATTATATTTCCCGAGTAAATCGTGTTTGGTGACTTGTAAATCCACCTGGAATAGCACAACCATCTATCCTGTGGCCATTTTTAATTTCGTGCTTGATATGGCTGTTAGCAATTACCGGTATGTGTCTAAAGTGTACGTGGGTTTGTTCCTGAATGATTTACATGCAGCAAAATTGCGTATTTTAATGAACAGGTGACATCATACCCACAACATCTCCATCAGTATCAACACAGATTTGTATGGTTGATTTATCGTACTAGATGTTTACATGACTAACTTTTGTTCATGTCTAGTGAGAGTGTTATTATACAGGGACTGCGCATTTGTTAATATTCCTATCCACTGTCAATCTGACATCAGATTTAGTCTCAGGACCTGCGACTGCTGTGAATTTAGTTATTACTTGGCAGTGACCTAGCTGGAGATAAGGTCATGGTTTATCTACTACTAATTGACAAACCTTGTTTGGTTAAAAAAAAAAAAAACTTGATCCTATTTGAATGAATTTTCAGGTTTGTATCCTACTTGTGCAGCTACCAAAAATTGGAAAACGAGCTCTTGAGAATGAAGTTCATCCGGAAAGTATTCATTTAGCTGACACATTTATTGGTCAGTTGTTTCATGAGGTCACCTTTGCTTCTGGTATTGATCAACCAAGAGGTATCGATGACAGTGATCCTCTTCTAACTACCCCCTAATCTGGATGGCAATCACTGCTTGTCGAACAGGAAGAACAATAACCTGAGAACTGTTTCTTTTAAAGGGCTATTAATGAAACTGAAGCCACAAAAATCAGAGTTTTTAACTTTGTAAAAATGGGGTTCTTAGGAGAAAATGGAGACCACATAAGGCATCTCCTGGCGACCATTTGCCAGTGGGCTATCAAGTTGCTGGTCCTAGGTCATCCTGACAAGAAATTCTTAGCCTGGCCTATGAAACTCCCGTTGCTGGCCATTTAGGAATCAATAAGACTTATCACAAGATCTTGAATTATATTTATTGGCTACAATACTGCATCTCTAAAATTTTCATTCTGTATAACAGAGAAATTAGTTAATTTTTGATTTATGTTAAATTATTCATTTTTATGACAGAGCCAATCCTGTCTTTGGAGAAAAATGAATTATCTGACTTCTGGACCATTTAGTCTTATGTACATAAGGATAATCTTGTTTAGATGCCCTCTTTAAATAAAACACATTACACCTGGCCTGAATTCCGTTAAAGATAAAGATCCAGACTTAAGACCATGATCAAATTGTGCTTTATTAACTGGATGAAGATTGAAAATGTGTCATACTAATTGGCTGATGATCAAAAATGTGTCATACTAACTGGATGAAGATTTGAAATGTGTCATACTAACTGGATGAAGATTTGAAATGTGTCTTATTAACTGAATGAAGATTTGAAATGTGTCATACTAACTGAATGAAGATTGAAAATGTCATTAACTGAATCGAGATTGAAAATGTGTCATACTAACTGAATGAAGATTGAAAATGTGTCATACTAACTGAATGAAGATTGAAAATGTGTCATACTGAATGAAGATTGAAAATGTGTCATACTGAATGAAGATTGAAAATGTGTCATCCTAACTGAATGAAGATTGAAAATGTGTCATACTGAATGAAGATCGAAAATGTGTCATACTGAATGAAGATTGAAAATGTGTCATACTAACTGAATGAAGATTGAAAATGTGTCATACTAACTGAATGAAGATTGAAAATGTCATACTGAATGAAGATTGAACATGTGTCATACTGAATGAAGATTGAAAATGTGTCATACTGAATGAAGATTGAAAATGTGTCATACTCAATGAAGATTGAAAATGTGTCATACTAACTGAATGAAGATTGAAAATGTGTCATACTGAATGAAGATTGAAAATGTGTCATACTGAATGAAGATTAGTCTTCCACAAGTCTGATCTATCAAATATTTTTAGTCTATATTTAAACTGGAAGAGAGACTGAATAAAGTGAGACCTATGGATGAATGTCTTTGGATGAAAAATTGTACTGATATTTTGAGTGGAATTTTTTTTACAGTGGTATCAAAAACATGAAATATCCAAATATTGCCTCACAAAGCAAAGCTACATTGTGACCAACTTCATTCTTTTTGATGTGCCTGATTTGAGTACAAGAAGGTTGGCATGTCGAGTTCAAAATCAAACTACAGTGGAATCCCACGATAACGTGATAACTGGAGTCCAAAAAATTGGATTGCGTTAATATCGGGGGTCGCGTAAATGCTGGGTTTGACAGTATTTTACTTTTATCAGAGAACAACTCCCTGGCACATATGTGTATTCATGTCTAATGTATATGATGAATAGGGTATCAACACCGTTTACTATCGTGCCATCATGGCATGCAGTTCATCCATAATGCATGTAATTCCACTGAAAAATTACACACAGATTTAAAATATTAAAAAATGTTGTCCCAGATCATTGTGTCTTAATTCAACGTCTAATTTAAAGCATGAACAGAATATTAACACCATTTACTTGCCGTCTGATAAAAACTGCATACATATTTAAACTGTTCAATAATTTTGTCACAGATCATTTATGTGTCTGAATTCATTGGGAAAAATTAACAGCAAAAAACAGGTTAAGAAAGATGAAGCACGTGTACAGTTCATTCGGTTCCAGGGTCTATGAACGGTGTCTGTACAAATTTCATACTGCTAAAAATTTCTCATATGCACTTCCGTGTACATTTATCCATTGCAAATTTCCAATAATTAATGCTTGTACGCCTATCCATTTGAACAACTACAACAAGAATAATTAACAATCAACACATACTTTCAGTGTGCATATAACTTTATCTTCAGATTTTGTGAATATCGAAAGAAATGTGCCAAAACCACTAAACTAATCATTGCGTAAAGTGCAAAGAGCGACTTGTGTCTGTAAACTTGCTTTTCCATAACGATAATTTTTTAAAATGAAAAATAGGACATTAATAACGCGTTCATAATTAAACACCATACGCATGTAAAACCACAGAACTAAGTGCAGTACTAACTAGGCATGCAATGGTCACGAGTCACTTTTACGAATTTTAAGCTAACACGTGGACAATTTCATTGCCCTTTCAATTTCCAGCTAATAAAGTGGACATTATTTACTGGTCAACTGATTGCGTCTAATAATAGCGCCAAGCCCAGCAAACATGTTGGCGGCTTTCGTTTTCTAATGTTTATTAAATTGTGAGAGTCTTTTATCAACCACTGCATTGTCTGCTGCATGGCTATACATGCAGTTAAAGAAACACATGTTGGCTATTGATTGATCAAGGACTGTATACAGAATTAATGGAAGACAATCACAAAGATGAGGTACTGGCTTTACTCATGGATCAGTAACAAGTAAGATTTCCGATAATGTTTATTTTGGCATAACACTTCAAGAACGTGGTGAAATTGTTAAATTTCAGAAGCTATACCACAATCATATTATATTAAAATTCATGTGCGAACTCTTCCTCAAAATCATAATAAATGTTTTACACACTATTTCTCGTACTTAAGAAATAAATTTCCCAGTACGAGAAAAATACACGTACATGTATTAAAATTTCAGGAACCACACCATGATCATATTATATTCGAATTCATATGTAATCACTTCACCAAAAAGATAATACATTTTTTATACACTATTTCACGTACTGGAACCAACAAAAAAATCATGTGCGAATGAATATACGAAATTTCAGAAGCCACGCCACAACCACGTTATATCTGAATTTGCATTATCGCAGGGTTGCACTGTATTGCTGAAAGACTTTAAAACTGCTGAAGGACTAAAACCTTGTCAAAACTGCTGACAATGATGTCACCACCATTGGAACAGTATCTGCTATATCTTGCTTCCCACTAATGTACACTTGACAAAACATAACAGTACTCAGTGTTCCACATCTTACTTATAAACCATAATTTGATGTTGCTACATGCTGGCACAGGCAAACAAAATGGAATCCTAGCAAACTGAGCTACAAATGCTGGAACCCTATACAGGTAAAACCTGTTATAATGCGATGCTTGGGGTCAAAAGAATAACATCACGATATAAGCGGGATCATGTTAACAAATTTTTCTAGAAACTTCCCCACAGAAAATGTGCATTGAAATTTGGATCTTGATCACATATCCCAAAACGTTTTAGAAAATTTCTTAAGTTAAGGCAACATTAAATGCAGTGTTGGGATTAAGAATCTGCTAAGGATACAAATAACTGGCTTTTCCAAGAGCACGTATTTAGGATGTTAAAAGGAGAGGTCACCTTAAATTAAAAATTCGGAACCATGCTGCCATCGCGATATAACAAATTGCATTATAACGGGTTTTACCTGTAATACTATTCCAAAGTTTTAGCAGACCACACTGATTTTGAGCCTAAAGTGCACAAGTTTCAAAACATATTAAAATGCTAATGTTGACAATAACAATTACTGCCACTGGTGGTATCAAAGTCTCCTTGATTGCTGAACAGCAGCTTGGCAACAAAAAGCAACTAGGATGACTTGCCTTTTATTTTTGAATAATATAAAAATGAACAACAAAAAAAAAAACACAAAACCCCCCTCCAAACAAACAGATAATCAGTGACTCAAATGTAACCTGGGTGTTAATATATATAAACACAAGGTAACTAAAATTCTTCCTAGTATGATGTTTATTACACAAGTCATTTGAACACAAACTTGCTGAAACAATCTGTCTACAAAAATGACATTAAAACAATACAAGATTGGTACAACCACTGTTGTGAAAAGAATATTTGCATGTTTATCAAGCCTATAAATGATATTACAAGTGAAGCAATATTTCTGGCTGCAAGGTGTTAACAGTAAATAACCAACAAAGTTTTAAGAAATGAACTTTCATCTTTACAACTTGTTTTTATTCCCAATAAGAACTGTTCAAGGTTGTAAGCTAGTATCAATGACAATGGAAAAAAGCACATACTTACCCCAAACACCTTTTTGGAAAAAGAAATGCTAAAATTTTTTGGTAATTATATTATCAGTTTACCAAAGTAATGTTGTTTCATATCAACACATTGGCAAAAAGTGCATATTTGTCATGCTGCATTCTTCAAACGACACTGTATTTAACCATGTAGACCAAATGCAAATACATCATGCACCTGTGGATTAGTCTACATTGTTTATCTGAAATCCTAATTAGAAAGACCAGCCTAGTCTTTGAACTGTGAGCACACTATACAATACCATGTATGGGGTCATACTGTTTACATGAAATCATGATTAGAAAGACTAAACTTGTCCCTGTACTGTTAGCATACTATACAATACCAACCATGGGTCCATATTGTTTACCTGAAATCCTGATTAGAAAGACCAAACTTGTCCCTGTACTGTTAGCATACTATACAATACCAAATCATGGGTCCATATTGTTTACCTGAAATCCTGATTAGAAACACCGCCAAGTCCTTGAACTATGTGCACACTGTACATACATAGGTCCATACTTTTCAAAGCTGTGTTAGTGTTATGCACAGGAAAATGTATTTAATAGTCACCGTGGATTGCATCAATATGACTATGGATCTGGCTACCAAATTTATAACTCAAGAAATATCCATCCAAACTATAAAAAAAACTTCAAAATTACAAATAAAATCTGTTATCATATTCTCTAATTTTGTTATAATGACTTAGTACAGGAGATCACTGAACAATATTTTCCCATATGGGTCATCAAGTGGTATGACATCAACAGAGATCTGCACTGAAACATTATGATTTTTTCCAGGCTTGGTAATGACAAAACAGTCAAAATGTAATTATTCTGTCAACTTCAAAATAACCGATTACTGTCACATGATATAAACTCAACTGAAAAGTTTATGTGTTAAAAAGGTTCTGAATTTTGTACTTACCTTGTATGTCAAACAGAACCATGTTTATATCAAGCTTTTGGGCAATTCTGACAAAATATATTTAAAAAATCAAATCAAAACCTACCAGATTTTTCTTTTAAATTATGATTTATTTAGTTACTTAATACAATCCAAGTTTTTATCAGAATATTCGTTTTACACCACTTTCTCAACATTTTAAAAGGGAGACAACTAGCTCGAATTCACTTTTTGAAAGGGAGGCAACTCAGAAAAAAATCCATGAATATTATCATGTAGCCTTTTTATCCCGCCCCCCCCCATGTCAATTTCATAACAAATCAAAACGATGCTTTTGTTTGAAAAATAAGTATACTTCAGTAAGTACTATCTGTAGAGCTTCACCAGATTCCATTTCATAAAAAAAAATATGTAATTCACATGCAGAAATTAGGTGCTATGACCTGCACATGTAAATTGGTCTACCAAGCAGTAGCCTTGCAGTATATTTTAAAGTAAAGATGAAGATGATAAAATGATAATGGTTTCGATATGATGCATTTTAATGCAGACAGCTATAGGATTTCACAAGACAGAAAAAACATACTAAATGAGCAGGTGAACTATTATCTATTTAAAACATGTTAAGAACACGGAGGTATGATTTTCACATATGAAATAAATATGCTTTTTTTCCAAATTTGTACTGTCACTTCATGATCTTACTTTCATGTAAACCAATAAGCTCTGACTGGTTGTAAATGAACAGGAAAACATCATGCAAAGATCTGTGCACTTACTTTAAAACAACACAAGATTTAAAATGTTACATATAACCATACTGGAAACCTGACATGTGCATCAATCTGTACATATCGCATTTAATCACAGCTCACTCTCCCCTCTGCTATCCACTGTAGGTTTCTCTAATCCCATGCCAGTCTCTTTATCCCTCATATTCCTCCTCTTCTTGGTCTTCATCATCTTGAGCATACTCCGGATAGTTGGCTATTAGCTTAGACGTATCTAAACTTTGGTCATATGCTGGGTCTGCTCGTTCCTGCTTAACTGGAGGAACATACTCTTCCATGTCACCCATTTCTTCTGGAACAGGGACTCCATTTTCATCCCGTTCTCGTTTGATTTCGCGACTTCTGCTCCTCCTACGTTTGCGGTCAACACGTTCTCGGGAGCGACTGCGCTTTCTGTCACGAGAACGACTTCGTCTACGGTTTCTTTCTTCCTCTGAAAACAAAATTTTACAATTTACAAAACTAGTTTCTTTTCACCAAGTTTCAAATATGTTACTCTCTGGAATAATAACCATAAGAAATAAATCCATTAATATAAATAATAAGATTGTTTCATTCCTTAGCTTTGGGTTTAACCACTAAAGGTATTCTCCATAAAATCATTGAAACTTTCAAATTATTAAGAATACAGTTGGCTTGCAGGTACAGGACTGAAAGAATGAACATCCTGCAAGAAAACTCTTTATTTATTATCATCATACACAAATGCCAATATCCCTAGCCATCAAATCAGGCCAAGTTGGCTAGTATGGTTTGTCCTTGGTCAAGGAACTTTATTCCAATTGCTAAGGCACTAAATAATCAACTGTCTTTACTGTTATCATAAAACACTCAACACCAACCAGATTAATGTAATCCTAGCTATAAATCTTCCAAATCTTTTCTGATATTTATATGTCAACAGAGAATTATAGAATACAAAAAGATTCTAAGAAAATATTTAAGCAATTATCTTTGATAAGGATTTCCTGCTGAAATGATTCTGTACTGTTAAGTGCTGCACAGAAGAGCCTTCAAAATAAATCAATGTAGGTAACCAAAAACAAATAATTTCCTATTGTGATTAGAATGAGTTATGTCCCTTTACATTTCTTGACTGGCATTCATAGTCAAAAAGTGATAAAAGATAAATTCTTTTTTGGTCTGATGCTTTATGGCACATCAATGCAAGTACAATATTTAGTGCTGAGGCAATCGGCATAAAGTGCTGGCCCAGGTTGGTCTGAATAGACAAATATAGAAAGTGCCTTGGTATCAAAAACACAATCTGTTTTTAGTTGTAGACAGCAGACACATTCCATAGTCTTTGATGGAAACAATTTCTCTGAAGGTGTGAGAGAAAACCAGAAAGAGGTTCATGTGTGCATTTCATCACTCACATGGGTAGCTGATCGATTTCAATTTGTGAATGCAAAATTCACAAATGTGCTGAAAATGTAGAGTGGAAAGAAAAGCTTGGACACAGAGTTGCTACACAGTCTATTAATATTTTGTGTCATTTACCTTCTAACTTATGCCATATGTACATGTATCAAATCACTTTCTCTGCATAAGAAGGATATGTCATTTATACATCCAGCATTCTTCCCCAGATCTCATCCAACCCCTGGGAAATAGGCCCCAGTTCGCAACTCAGAAACTCTTTAGAAGTTCCATTATAAATCAAGTTATTCTGGTTTTGATGGATATAAGCTTACATATATAATCTGAACAAACATGAAGCCTCTGTGTCATGATGTATGGGTAGCATGATGGACTAAAGCTCATAACATGAAGCCTCTGTTCAAAAACATCATGATGTATGGGTAGCATGATGGACTAATGCCCATAACATGAAGCCTCTGTGTTCAAAAACATCATGATATATGGGTAGCATGATGGACTAAAGCCCATAACATGAAACCTCTGTGTTCAAAAACATCATGATGTATGGGTAGCATGATGGACTAATGCCCATAACATGAAGCCTCTGTGTTCAAAAACATCATGATGTATGGGTAGCATGATGGACTAAAGCCCATAACATGAAACCTCTGTGTTCAAAAACATCATGATGTATGGGTAGCATGATGGACTAAAGCCCATAACAAGAAGCCTCTGTGTTCAAAAACATCATGATGTATCGGTAGCAAGATGGACTAAAGGTCATAACACAAAGCCTATATAGCCTTTGGCCAGGTGAGCTTAAATACATTATGTTCAATTCCATATCAAGTTTCATGATAATAAATGCATTTCTGATAAATGAGCTTCTTTGGCTGTTGCTTTTAAAACTTAGTGAAAAACATGATCCTACTTTTCCTTTACCTATCATACCATCCTTTCTACCACGATCCCGACTACGGCTGCGTTCTCTTCGTTTTTCTCGACTTCTGCTTCTTGGTCTTCTTTCTCTGCTGCGGCTTCTGCGTCGTCTCTCTCGACTTGGAGACCTTTCTCTCCTCTCATCCCTAATGTTGCCGTTACCACTGAAATCATCCCGTCCAGAAAATCGGGTGTTCTCATCTGGGCCACCTTTCCTTGTCCCTCCAAGACCTCCTCCTGTTACAAAAGGACAGAATGATTTTAAAGTATTGTTTAAGTATTGAATGGAACACATTTTGCAATTCTGATGGCTCTAGCTTGTAGTCTGTTAGGGTAAAGTAGACAACATAATAAGGATTCTGGTGATAACCCCATGTTAATATTGTCCATATACAAGAATTAACAACTGTTTAACAACATTTCAAGATGGCCATACTAGATTGGCACCATTTCCATTTAGAATAAACTAGATACCATAAAAAGTCTTCTTGTGGAAACCTTGCATCAATATGGTTTCTCATTAAGGAGCAGTGGTGTTAACAATTTTTTTTAAAAAAGATGATTTGTGCTGGCTATATTGAACATCAGATTGACAACATTTCATTTAGGGCCAACTAGACGTCGTGAAATCTTTCTTGTGAAAATGTCATGTTGATAGGGTGATACATTCAAGGGGATAACAAGATTTTCTAGATGGCAGTTGTTCTGGCCTGCTTCAAAGGGACAAAAGTCTGCAAGTTCTATCTATCAAATAGTCTTCATACATTTCAGTCATCACCAAGTTACTGGGAGCAATTACCAAATATCCATGGTATGTTGGTATGAGGGCACTCTAACAAAATGGGCAACTGGTTGTTTAGTAACATTATGGTCTCATTTTTGTCTTGTTATATACCTTTCCATTCCTCACTCCAATATTGTCATAAACTTCAAACTGACTCATCTTTTTTCCTAAACCAACAAGACTTTCACTATAAAAAAAAGACCAACCTGCTGCAAATCGTAAGCCTCAAATTTTAATTTGACTAACTGGCATTGACCGACTAATTTACAAATGGCTATTTTGCTTATTCATCCTTCATCTAATTCCATCTAATACAGTTCCAGCAAGAGATCTGTAACTATTTCATCATTCTTATTACAACATTCATCTCCATGGTCAGTTGATCAAGCAAGATGCTGATTATCTTTTGAATGACCATATCAAATATCTCCAGGGTAAAGAAACTGCCATTACGGCTGGAACATTACAATGATGAGATAACTGTAAGTAACAGAATAGCCTTTCCTATACTTTTACCTTCTGAATAAGTTAGCATGAAATATAAGAAATGCGCTTAATGAGTTTATAATCTATGCAGATCGCGCTTCTTGTGCAATAGCACTAATATTGGTTACACAGTGCTGCTTCCAATTTCAATTCCATAAACAAAATGAGGAAGAATTCCAATAAAACTTTAGGAAAAATACCCACACCCCATTTTCAATAAAACTTTAGGAAAGGTACCCACACCCCGTTCTCAATAAATGTAAATTGCAGTCTTACAAGATAAAAGATGAAAGGCAAAGATGTTAAAATTCTTTAAAAAGGAATTCAATCATAGGTAAAATAATAAATACTTAAAATATTGTGCCAAGATCTGTCATATACGAAATAACATCCTTTTAAAATGGCAAATCTTTTCATTTGAAGTTCTTTAATTAAGTAGACACACACGCCACCCCCCACCCACCCCCAATCCAGTCTCACAGGTTGGAAACTGATGCACTGAACATCTTCCACTCTCAGTGGATAATAAGCAGGCACTCTGTTTAAGGTTCTCCCTTCTAGAAGTATGTACAGATCTGGTATGCATGCCCTATACATGAGCTACGTAATACTTCCTCAATTACGATGTTTGTTATTTATAAGTGATGCTTTTCTCCAAGAATGGCTTTGATGTTCCAAATCTTGTTTGTGGAGTTTTCAGTTAATATATTTTGGCAATGTGTGTGTGTGTCTGTCTATCTATATATATATATATATATATATATATATATATATATATATATATATATATATATATATATATATATAAGTCTGTACATATTTTCACCTTCAGAAACATGTGATTGCATGGCAGCTTTAGCTGCTTAATGTGCCCTGGCTTTCATTACTCTTAATGCCAATGTGACTAAGCCATCACTGTTTTTTCTCAGATTATATGCACCAATCATAATGCTGTTAAGATTTGGGCTTATAGTGGGTTTTGAAATTTAAGGTTTTACAGGGCTTACTGTGTGGAAATGAAGTCTAAAAAGATTATGATTTTTTTGAACAACCAGACTTCACAATCCCATTTGCAGATTTTCCACCCAAGTAAGTTGCCAACCTTTTAGTGCCTGAATAAAGACAGCAAATCAAAAAGTAATGAAAACTAAACCCGAACCCAAACTTTACTTTGCTCAAAATATCTGCACATTAAAAAAATAACTACTTTTATTTCCATCCTGATAATCAAAATTATCAATTTTCATCAATATTATTTTACAAAATTCTTATTGTTAGGATTGTATATTATTGCAGAATCAGTTCCAATACAGATTTTAAACATCGTCTTTGACAATACTGCATGACTGAAATAATGTTCATCTATTCTTGTTTTCTTACTTTGAAAATCTTATTTTCCTTCAAAGCTGCTTGAAGCATTCTCAAAATTACAAATCCTATACTGGGGTCTGTTTGTTTATTTCCTGGGATTTTCCCAGAGTTCTTCCTCCACCATTAATACTAGCCACCATGTATAGCCTATCGCATGCTGAAAAATGGCATTAACCCTTTAAGCCCCGATCCCGTCTGTAGGCGTGATCCGGTTTCTGCATTCAATGGCCGATCCCGCCTGTAGTCGTGATTTTTTTACTGCATTCAATGGCCGATCCCGTCTCCAGGCGTGATGAATGTGTGTTAGATTCAACGTCTCTGATTGGTTAGAAATGGGTTTATTCCAAGAACTAACAACTGTTAAACCAATCAGAAATGATTTTACTTTCATTTGCGGAAATTTGAATTGTTCAGAAGCTAAGGGCCCCTGTTTTGAAAGCGGTTTAACTACACGTGTTCTGGTCATGAAAAATCGTAAATGATGGCGGACGTAAGTGATTTTTGATGAGAGCAAAAATGAGGAGTTTCTCGGGTTTGATCTTGAAAATACTGAGCAAGCTGAGGAAAGATATGTTCATTAGTTGGATATTTTGTGAGATTTCGATTCGGACATAGAAGTTTCTGAGATTGAATCGTCCGAAGATGAGGATGCTGACAGCGCTGATGATCGAGTTCTTGCGGATAAACGTTGCACATAATTTTGTAAATTCTGTATAAATAAGTCGTGAAAGACTTGGACAAATAGGGAAAAAAAATACATCACTGTGTAGACAAATTCATTTGCAATAAATGGTGAAACTTTCTTGGATTTTAATTGGATATAAACAGAGAAATTAAGGTAAGAGTGAATGCATGTGCACGATGTTTACAAAATTTTCAAACAGGTAAAAACTCTGGGGCACACGCAGCTAGACACAGCTTAGCGCTGCTGGGGCATAGCAGCAGTGATACTGATAATGGGTCTGGGGCTGAATGAGTTAAACCCCACAACAACAACAAATCCTGTGCCTGATTTTCCTTCAAAATTACAAATCCATAAATGGCAATCATTACCCTAAATTGCCAGATCACTTATAGATTGATTCAGGAATTTAATTGCAGAAAACCATTATCTGGAATATGTCTAATTATACATGTAAAGACTCGACCACATCTAAACCAAGCCAATCAAGAGGAAATAAGCAAATTAATAAAGCCAACACAAATGAACTTTTAAAACTTGTGTCAGAGATGCTGATTGCTTTCTCACAAATTCAAGACAACCTAGTTCAGTTTATTGCAAACGGGAATTACCTGTGAATAATCAGATTTATGGCAATCCAATTTTGATGTTCATGACTGTTTTGTCTCCCTTTGCATGCTTTCCAGTAGTAAAAATAAAAGCCTTCAGTCACTCACTGCTTTGATGTAGTACTGATTAACTGTACAGCCATTGAAGAAATTTATTGGTTACTTCTGCCCACTGTCTCAAGATGAAAGGTAGTTTTTCTTTGATCATTATCTCCCTCTTTGCTTTGTTTAGAGAGCTGCTGGATACTGATTCTGCTGGTTTTTTTTTTTTTTACTGCTGCCTACTGGCAAAACAGTCTGACCACTCAATCACCACACTTTTGGTACAAGTAAAACATTCCTTTGTTTATCTTCCATCTTTAATTTTCTTTCATTACCAGTTTTCAAAAACATTGCTCTGTGTATGGATACTTTTTGATACTATTATTTAATATTCTGACAAATTTTGAAAATATCGTGTCTGGAAATTTGGAATGGTTCAATTATTTGGGTTACTTATGGTAATCTAATGTAGCCGTGATCACTGTATACCCTCTGTACACAGTGAACCAGGTTTTAAATGTAAATTGTCATTTCAAATAATTTCACTTTTTCAGAGTCAAATTGTCACCAACCCCAATTAAATTATGGTGCCTGTTAAATACTGGTCATTTCAGATGGTCTGACAGTCATCTGCTCAATAACCTTTAAATTACAACATACTTTTCCAACATTTAAATATTTAATGATGTTTTCTCTGAGCTTTTTGAAACAAACAGCATGGAAGTCAACTGACTCAAAAACTTGTATAAATCTGTCTGGAAATTCCTGGCATTTGACAAACTCTCAACATATCCATCATCTGACCTCATAACTGGACTTCCATGTATAAAAGTCTATGAAATTATCAGCCAAAATACTGAAAACATTACAACTGCATTAAATGAGGACTTGCCTACAATCACACTAGGTCTGAATGGTGGATATGCCTACAATCACACTAGGTCTGAATGGTGGATATGCCTACAATCACACTAGGTCTGAATGGTGGATATGCCTACAATCACACTAGGTCTGAATGGTGGATATGTACCATATATGTTCACTTTTAAGAGTTTAACTGCAAACTGCATAAACCCAGATCTGATGTTGCATAATATGCAGGAATAATTAGTAGAACTACCAGCATCGATCTGCATACGCATTATGCTACAACAGATCAGGACCTTTGTTCTTTGCATTTTGCCTCGACTTATAAGTGAGTATAATAGTTGTGTAAAATACTATAGAATTTGTTGACAATTTAAACAGAAAACTACATCAGTATGCATTTATCCTAATGAGAAATTGATAAAAGTCTCAATTAATATATTTTTTTCCACATGAACAAGATGCAAGATTAAGAAATTAAACAAACAATTACGGATTGACAAATTTAGCAAACACATGGAATATTGATTAAAAAAAAACAGAAATGGATACTATAATTGGATTTTTTTTAAAGTTATATTGAAGCCATACAAACTAATCCTAAAATTGAAGCAATTAACCTAATTTCCTGTTTGCAGTTGCCCTGTGAGTGAGTGAAGTAAACATAATCCAACAACAAACCTTTAGTGTAGTAGTCCAAATATAAACAAAGTGGTTATAAATTCTCAAACCTGATTTCCATAAAACAGACAATGCCAATTATCAATAATTAGAATTTTGTTTGGGTGAGAAATCTGATCATTGCCAGTCATAGCCAGCTATCATTGCAGATAACCCTGAATGGATCAATCAATGGCTTCTACACTGCCAAAGAATACTAGCCACAGTTTGTAAAGTCAGGCAAATTAACTGCATGTGATCCCCAAAGAACAGCTGCTTTGCCAAGTGACAAACATTACTGTTCTTATTTTCAGTCACCACACACCTAGTGTATATTTAAGGCCTCGCCAAGCAATGTCATACTCCATGAACAAGTCCAAGTGCATATTGCATCTGCCATCTAGGTCTGTGCAGTTTGTTAGGAGTAATCAGTATAATAAACAACAGAGGTCCTCATCTTCAGGCCAATCATGATACAGCAGATCAGGATCTTTGCTGTTTGCAGTTTCAGTCAACTTGTAAGCAAGTAAATGCAATAATTTTATCATACAATAGGTATTACTTTAGTCAGATTGAAATAAAACCTTATATACCCTGCAAATAACAAAAAACTATCTATAATCATTGCACAGACCAAGATCTACTGTGCACTATGTGATGGCAGATCTGAGTCTGTGCAGTTTGCAGTTGGGCTTATCCAATCAGTGTGTATGGTAAAGTTTGTGAAAAATGTCATTTAATTTTCCTAGTTTGTTAAATGATTAAAATTTTTTGATCATATTAATTTCTTAAGACAGTGTCATGTTGAATAAAAATGCTAAACTGTTAACAAAAGGAAAATTTGATATCCCTTGCAAATTACGACATGGCTTGTATTAAACAGCAAGATATTTATCTATCTTGCCTGGCAACTGAGTAAATTTTATTTAACCAGAGCTGACAGACTGCAAGCTGTTTACTCAAATATAAATGTAGGTATTTCTTTAAAGCAAATACTTTTTGTTGAATATACTCTATAAAGCGAAACAAGAGATGGAAAATGGCATAAAGAAACAGCTGTACAACAAAAGGAGTGAAATCAGAAATTTGCTCTGCACCCATTTTTGTCTTTACACTCCCACATAATGTACAGGTCATGTAACTGATCACAGACGGCTCTTGCTTAATGTGAGCCAGGTTTTGTGTGCAGTATTAGGGATACAAGTGGTCCTGCACATGCACTCTTGTAACAAGTATAAAACGAGGTTATTCAACAGACAAATGGGTACAAGTTGTCCATTTTATAAGACAGTATAGACTATGATATAACATCAAACCTGTAGGTTTTTAAGAATCTATACCAACCACATAACCTTACATACAGATATCACATGTTGCTTTGGGTTTAATGCCATTTTTCAGGCTGGACAATAACTGTCCATTTAATCATGATCATTCTCGATGGTAATTCTTATCAAAACCATTAAAACTTGGGGATCCTAGGTCAAACTCGCTTCCTCAACCTTCCTCATGTTGAATATATAAACAAATTCATGTTATAAATGATGAGAGGAATGTGTGAGAAGATGTGTGAGAATTTCCATACTAATGACACTGCTAAAGGATTGGCAAAAAGCACTGACATTTATAAAGCGTTAGTGTTGGGATATTTTAAGTCAAGATCAAATTCTGTCAAGTGGTTTTGAGAAGGAATTTCTGTTTATCCAGATATTTAGTTCAATGTAGTAAGTGAAGTACTTTTGCCCTTGATTAGTACCCTCCAAGATGAGGACACTCGTTAAGTTTCATGACTGTACATTACAGCTGTGTCTGTAAAGCTGAGCTAAATGGAAACACAATTCCTGAAAGGACTAAAACTATGCTGGTGTAGAAGAATTAAGGAATTTAGACCATTTTGTTCCTTTCAACTAGGACCAACTAGACCATAGGATGAATGTGTGAGCAACTTTCATGTAAGTGTGAAAACTAAGTCAGTGTGGCTTACTTTTGCCTGTAGCAAATAGTACCCTCCAAAGTTAACATAAATCACTTGCTAGTTTGAAAATAGATAAAAGTATCTATGTTTGTCTTTAGTGAGAAGAACCCTCTTGAATAATCCCATCAAGTTTCATCGCTTAGATAAAATGAGTTAGATGCAAAAATATAATGTCAATGCCTGCAACAACAATGCTGATGCCTACAATAACTATGATGATGATGTCAAGAAATATGTCAATATGACATCAATGCCCCTGTCAATATGACATCAATGCCCCTGTCAATATGACATCAGTGCCCATGTCAATACGACACAATGTAAGTTATACGTCAAGAACAGGAGTCTTAAATCTGTATTTTCTTAGAAAGATGACACTAGTGGAAAATCGAACTTGACCCATACTAAAAATTTGGTTTGAATGTACCATGTCCTTCCAAAAAATAATGAGTGAAAGTAAAATTTAAAATGAAATGTTATGGAGGGACAAGAATGGCTCTTTGTACCCCCATCATAGATAGCAGGTAGCTTTGTATAGCAAAAACATAACTACAATAACCACATTTTGTACTTGATAAGCTTATGCAAGAAAAATTGCATGTACATTCTGCAACAGTATTGTACCTATCCAACCTAGCAAACATCTTAATAGAACTAATCATGGCGGCTGTATGTTTGTACCAAACACCGTATAATCACTTTTTTTTTAATGGCTTGTTTTGATGAGATGACTATACATTGATAGCTTTGAACTAAAAAGCTAGGGGAATAAGTGCAACTCTGTTATTTTTTTCCATCAGACAGTTTCCTTTCCTCAATACAGTGGTGTAGATACTGATGAAATCCGAGTTGTCACAAATCTAATACTGCTGTTTTGTTCCAAAAAAAACATTTCTCATAATGGACAAAGCATACCAGTGTGCAAATGACATCCAAGGAGTGCAAATACATTACTGTAGCACATTATAATAAAGAAACCATTGGCAGTATGGTAGCACAAAAACTTGCTTCAACATGATCAAGAATTCTATGGGTGTTATTCAATTGTAAATGTTGTTGGCAAGCAAGACTGTTTTTTAACAAATGTTGTACAATGCAAGCCCAACATGCCAACATTATCACATATGACTACAGGAGTTGCAATGAATTAAGTTCTATTCCGATCTTGAGAGCATACAACTTTTGATCCTGCATGGAAGCTTCAGAATTCAATATTTCAGCCAATCTAAAAGTACAGAATGAACCTGTGAAGGCAGTATCTCACCCTTTACACAGTTATTTCACACTATTGCCACTGCTGCTAGAGGTTGCCTTTATTTTTTTCTCCATAGATAGTAAAGTAATAAAAAGAAAAGCTGTTGGCTCAAACTTGCACTCTGGCCAGAACTGCTCTCCGAATTACCAAGTTCAGAACAGTGTGTGTGTGTGCACATGAACACACACACACACAACAATTTTTTTGTTTTGTACAAGTCTCCCTTTGCTATTATGAAGCATAATTGTTTCATGAGGTACATGCAAATTGCTAAATAAATATTATTCAGGAAAAGTGTTTGCTTTACAAAATTACATTGTTTTGATACAGATGCATATTTGTCTTGTAAGATCCATTGACAGTGGCAAATAGTTGTGTCAGGTGTGTTGACTTCCGCCCCATGAGACAGATGTATATTGATTTGAACTCCATAAGAAACTATGATGCTGTACCACCTGACAAAAAGATGGACTTTTTGAGAAATGCAGTTCATATAACAAATTTTATCACATGTCCGCTCCCTTGATAACACGCGCCCTGGTAAATAGCGAACCTACTTACAACACGGGGTCGTTGTGGATCCCATTTTCTTTTGTAATATAAAGTACCAATAATTTGACTCCTGTTTGTTGAACATGAAGAAAATTGCAATCATGATTGTTAAACGAAACCTTGATATATCGCTCATTTTATTATTGAAAATGGTTTATATGACCTGGAAATTTAAATAACCATTATGAAATTTTCAACTTTAAATATGTACTTTGTTAAAATTTCTTTCCAAACAACATTCTTGGTACACGGCAAATAACAGTAGCCAACAAAATTTCGATCAATGAAAATCTCACTGACGCCTACTTGAGGCAGCAGCATACTAAATCAATACCAATTAAATAAGTTTTTTTATCAAGTGAAATGTGTGTTTAGTTATATCTTTTAGTTTAGTTTCAGTGGATTGATCATAAATACAATGTGCTCTGTTATATTCAAACATGAAATATGCCAATCTACTGTAACAGCTATGTTCGTGAGTGTTTCTGTGAGAACTTAATTAAGTGGTGATGATGTTTTAATACTAATTTGCATAAGTATTTGTTATATTGTGGCAATGAATTTAAAGCTGACCTCCTTGTATAACCATGTTAATTAGTCGGTTATATCAAATAAAGGGGGTCCAGGAATAAATGAAAAGTTAAATGGATGCAAATCTATCCGGAGTAAGAGCTAGTGGCCCCTGGCTGTGTGTCAGGTCAAATATTTCATGCAATCAATCTAACACTGTTGCAATTTTTTGTGTGTGGGCATAATATAATTAAACTACCTTAAATTAGCATACTCTTTCACATATGTTATCAACGATAGCAAGACAACCAGGTGAAATGAATACCTGATATAATTTTCTGTTTCATAGATATGTTTTATTAATGTAATTACTGAAATGGCACTGAGATCTTGCCACGGGTGAGAAGTTTCACTATTACTTGCAATGAAATTTATTGCATGAATATTTTACTAATACAACAATAAAAAGACTGACTTTAAACGATGATGGCTGTTTCACAAAATAAGTGTTCTGTTGTTTTTGTTTTAAATAAAAGGAATCTTGTTTGATTGTGAATTTGAATCAATATGTAGTCTGGTTCCCTAATTATTATGCTCCTTGCATTGCATTCCAGTATAGCAGGGAGCAAATGGATCAGGGAACCAGACTACTGAACAACATCATAAAGCAGTGATGTAATACGCAACGTTTATCCGTATGCATTATGGGTGTTGAAATCAGTTGGAATAATGTTAACAATCTCTTAGCGGTTAGACATCTTAAAAATAAAGGTCATTTTAACATAAAAACGAATAACTTGGTTAGAAAAAGCGCTTTATTGGCAATTATTTTCAACACGATTTTAAAATGAGTATTTTCAGCCACTAAACAGACCAGTACACTTCTTCCCCCTGCTGTTCTCTCTATGTTCAGCAAGTATGGCATCATATTTTAATGGAGGTCACTTGATAACTCACACCTTGCTTAAAGTGTGGTCTATATTATTGGGCCCCATTGTGCACGAGTTATTGAGGAAAAGGTGTAGATATGTCAATATGTTTTTGATTTGATATACTTTATACTGAGTACTAACATTTTTCCTTTTATATTTAATTTTCTTAATGTTACATCTGTGTTGGACGGTTTATCCTCCTGATGTCTTTGGGCAATTCTATTGTATATTTTCGAGCTCCATCTTTGTTTAGCACCATGAAAGCTATCATTTTTCTAAGTTATGGTACACTGCTACAGAGCAGATGCATACGACATGCTATTACCATCTGTGTAAATAAAGGATGTAACACTGTACAAGTACATATTGGTACACTACCACATCACAATTCATACAGATACATAATCTTTATTGGTTTTTTTATTTAGTGTTGTTAGACTGGTTGTGGAACTGTTTTCACAAAAAATATTTGGTATTATGAAACAAAACAAACCAGTCAAATGTGTGGTTAAGTCATGACTGATGGTTAATCACAGTCCAATAAGTCAGAACCACTGGAATTTGGGTTAAAAAAAACATCTCAGTGTGGCAAGACTTGCTGTTTTCTATTTGTCAAAAATTTATTTATTTATCTCTCACTAACACTGGAATAAGTTTATAATACTGTATAGCCTGCAATTAAGTTCTGCTCAAAGTTAATCTGACAGGTCAGTTATAAGTTCGACAAGCTTTCCAACATCTCTTCTACAAAAATTCAGTGAGATAAGATTAAAATCGAATATTTTATCAAAATACTTAAATTTCTATCTTTCCTGAGGTACTAAAAAAATGCCAAAATCTTTTTACAGTTAACCAGTGAGATTAGCTGTTTAATGCTTTAATAACTGGCCAATCAGATTAGCTCCAATGATGCAGACATAAAACTTTATACACATAATTATGATACAGACATAAAACTTTATACACATAATTATGATGCAGACATAATGATGCAGACATAAAACTTTATACACATAATTATGATGCAGACATAAAACTTGATACACATAATTATGATGTCAGTGAGTCCTGACAGTAAATGGTTAACAAATCAGTGAATGGTGCCTTTTGTGATTTTAATACATTTTGACAGTATGGACCACTGCCTTGACAAGCTTAATTCTTTGTCATTAGGTCACACAGTCCTTCCAATTATTGCCCAAATCTCTGTGGATTCAATGGCATGAGCTATTCTGATAGAACTAATAGCAATCTTTCCACACAAATATGCATCCATCTGTGACAGCTGGCAATTACTTGTCTTTAAGTTGCAAACTCTCATCGATTACTTGGCCTGACACACAGAGCCTTCTCATTTTATTCCAAGATACAAACTCAACTGGTAGAAAATCTTATTTGTTAGAATAAAACTCACCGACTCTGTAAACAACACTCAAAAGTTGGCCTCACACCGGTTTTCAAAATTGGGAGATAGATAGCATCAATATCGTTATTTATTGTAAAACAATCACTGACACTGTAATGTATCTCAGTATGAGTTCAGTTGGAAATACTCTCCCCAATATAATTTTTTTTAACACTATTCACTTAAAAAATGAAGCATGAGAAATACTTAAACTTTGTAATTTTTCTCCATTCTGTAAATGCATTCACTGAAACAATATTTTTGTTTTACTAATTCAATTCTTTGTTATGCTTCAAGATCGTTCAGGATCCTGAATTTGATAAACCAGATATAATTTCATGTAAGCAGCAAATAAAGTCCATCAGTTGTACACACCTACATTTTTGGAGGCACATTCTGTAATGATGAAGACTGGTCAAAACACGATGGGTGTATTTGATCAGTTTACAAAAGGATAGGACCGCTCTGGTGGCCTCAGATGGTGGAGGTCATGGGTTAGAACATAACCAAGACATACCAAAAACAAAAATGGTACTAGCAGCTGCCTCACTTGGTGCTCAGCATTAAGAGGTTAGTGTTAGGACTGATCAGTCTGCTGTCAGGATAATGTGACTGGGTGGGACCTGATGCTACATGTTTGCGGCACTATAAACTGCCGCACAGCAGACATTAGAGCAATATGACTGATTTTTTTTTAAAGCTGTGTAAAAAATCCAAATAACACACACACACACAAGGATATATACAGCAGCAGATTAAGTTCTTTACTGATCTCTGTGGATTATCACTTGACACCTCAGCATCCTTGCCAACAGCAGCAAAACCTGCTGATGCTGACAAGCCTAATTTTAACTCTCACTGATTTGGCTTCACCTTTCAATATGCATGCAGCCAAAGTCAATTTCTGGACAAAATATCTCAGTGTTACCCAATATGCTTCATCACCCAGCTAGGCAAAAGATGTACACAATGTGTATGTGATGAAACCTGTCTCAGTGGAAATCAAATTACACTTGGCTAGGTAAAACATATACACATATAGGACCGTGTATACAATATTGGGAACCATAAAACACCCAGCTAGGCAAATGATGTACATATATAGGACTGTGTATACCATGAAACCTGTCTTAGTGGGAACCATATGACACCCAGCTAGACAAAGGATATACACATACAGAACTGTGTATACAACAAAACCTGTCTTAGTGGGAATCAAATTACATCCAGCTAGGCAAAAGATGTACACATATAGCCTGTGTATACAATGAAATCAGTCTTAGTGGGAACCATATGACACCAGTGTCTATTGGCCAGCATTTATAAACCACTTTAATTAAGTGTTTTCTTTTGTACAGATTTAAACTGCATATAAAGAACATCTGTCTATACTTGACTTGACAAAACTTTTTATTTCAATGAGCATCATTTACAGATGGGTTTTCTCACATTCATACAGTAAGTGTGAATCATGTTTCTTTCCAGTGTAGAATAATGATGGCAAATGTCTCTTTCTCCATTTCCTTTATCTTTATGATTGTACTTAAAAATGGTGAATGTCTCATTCTTTCAATCCTATACTGTATGATCATATTTTCAAATTTAGAACACCAGTGGAATATGCATTCATCTTTCATCATGTGACTTGTCTTTCATCACATGACCTATTGTTAACATTCTGTACATGACATGTACAATACTCAGATTTACATCACCACTTGAACATTCTTTTGCAATAATCAAGATACACATTAACTGCAACACAGTTAGAAGCTTAAGTGTCCCGCAAACAGTACGTTCTGAACTGTTCAAATTAGCGACATGTACAGCATCTGTAGTTCAGATTAGAATGAAAAAGACTTTGTAATAGTTACTTTAAATTATTTGTATTATTTATAAAAGAAAAATCAATACCAGATCATTATGTCTTGTTCTATCTTAATTTCTTCACCAGTTCATATTTATAAATCATATCATTGTGCAAGATGTCTTCACAATTCAGATGCTATGTATTGACATTACCTTTAGATGATGTATTGACATTACCTTTAGATGCTGTGTAACTGACATTACCTTCAGATGCTGTGATGTGATGTGATGTGATTTTTATTTTTAACGTAGCTTTAACAATTTTTCGGTCATATCGCTATAACGTCTGCAGTGTGGCAGTTTATAGTGATGTCCAGCACTGGGGCATCATGCTGCAAACATGTAGCATGATGTCCCACCCAGTCACATTATCCTGACACCAGACCGACCAGTCCTAACACTAACCTCTTAATGCTGAACGCCAAGTGAGGCAGCTGTTAGTGCCATTTTTTAAGTCTCTGGTGTGACTCGGCCGGGGATCAAACCCACGACCTCCCGCATCCAAGGTGGACGCTCTAACCACTAGGCCACCAGAGCGGTCAGATGCTGTGTAATTGACATTACCTTCAGATGCTGTGTAATTGACATTAACTTCAGATGCTGCGTATTGACATTACCTTTAGATGCTGTGTACTGACATTACCTTTAGATGCTGTGTATTGACATTACCTTTAGGTGCTGTGTATTGACATTACCTTCAGATGCTGTGTAATTGACATTACCTTCAGATGCTGTGTATTGAGATTACCTTCAGATGTTTTGTGTACTGACATTACTTTCAGATGCTGTGAAACTGACATTACCTTTGTATTGACATTACCTTCAGATGTTGTGTAATTGACATTACCTTCAAATACTGTGTAACTGACATTACCTTTAGATGCTGTGTAATTGACATTACCTTTGTACTGACATTACTTTCAGATGTTGTGTAATTGACATTACCTTCAGATGCTGTGTAACTGACATTACCTTTAGATGCTGTGTAATTGACATTACCTTCAGATACTGTGTAATTGATGTTACCTTTAGATGCTGTGTAATTGACATTACCTTTAGATGCTGTGTAATTGACATTATATTTAGATGCTGTGTAACTGACATTAACTTTAGATGCTGTGTACTGACATTAGCTTTGGATGCTGTGTTTTGACATTACCTTTAGATGCTGTATATTGACATTACCTTTAGAGGTCTGAAGCATACATGTTTCAACAACATTTAAAGTTAACACTGAAAACCCAACATTTTAAGCTCTATCTTATAAAGGTGAGAACATTTGCTGGGGAATTTGTTGCCTGAATAGTTTCATCTGTATTCCCAGTATGCTGTTTTGACTTTGACCATTATTTTCCACTGAAGAGATTGAGATAAAAAATGTCCTTTAATATGCATCAGTGTTGATAGGAAAATTCCACCCTTTGTCTACAATGATACATTAGAAACATTCTATTATCTGTTCCTAATGACATCTGGATTTCATCACATGATCCACTAATGCACTGATAATGCACACAAATTGGCAATAAACTCTTTGATTTCTATCAACGCTTGAGCACTATTTCACAACAGTCAAGATAAACATTAACTGCAAAACATTTACATCATAAAATGATTGTCCTAGCTATAGGTACAGATTTGGTAATCAGATTTTGAGTCAGATGACTAGTTTTTATTATGTTATTTTTCAAATTCATCTTTTCATTATCATTTACAAAATGAAAACCAAATTCTACACAAACGCTGAACGGAGGACTTATCATTACTTTTGTCAATCTCTTTAATTTAAGGATAAGACTGGACTTTATTTTTCACCTGTTCACATTTGCATAATTGCGCTTGATAAGTTTAGTACACAAACAAAATTCCAACGCTGTGTACAGTGTTATGTATGTTTGATTTAATTATATATGATTTAATATAAATATTTATCTCAATTTAATTGTATGTCAGTTTTTTAAAAACTTATTTTTCATTACATGCTGTTGTAATGTAAATTTATTCACTAGAGATGATACTTTTTCCAGAAAATAATTTGACCATGACTGTTTGTTTTGTAAACAACCAGGTGTTGATCTAGATCCTGACTTTGATTCAAAATTGGTACCAATCATGTAAATAAGTTCTTTTTTTATTTTAAAATGATTGGTTGTTAATCAGGTCATGATGGGACTACGTGGTTTAAGATGTAAAGAATTTTTTTTATTTTTTTATTTCTTTGAGTAAAGTGATTGGTTTTCGTCAGGGCCACACTGGGTGTATGTGATCTTTAACAAGTACCTAATTTCTACGGGGTTCTGGAGCATGATCATGTGACCTCCTTTTTGCATTTTAGAAGATGATATAACCTTTGTTTTGGAGAGTTATTCTCAGTAGAAGAAGTTGTATGTTGTGCTGTTTGGAGTTATTTCAAATTATTTGGATTGGAGTTATTTCAAATTATTTGGAATCAAAAGGATTAATTCTTTTTTTCCTGGCAAATATGCGTGCTCATGTGAAATTGTTGAACAAGGATAGTATTTATAAAAGTTTAATCAAATTTCCAAAACCTGAGTGATAATTCTTGTTTCTACAAAGAACTGTAGACCTCAACACCACAGGTTGCAGCATATGTCATCGTCTTCCATCTCGGATACTTTGCCAGGACTCGGAACTTGAAATCATTATATCACTTCACAAATTTTATTCTTGGATTATTTTTGGATTTGATTACATAAAACCGTAAGTTCATATTTTTTCATTTTTACAGAATTTTTCCAGGGAAATAAATTATTGCATTTTTTTTAAAGCTTGTTGTTTTCATGTTCTTGTGTTAGTTATTCGAGCCTAAATACGTGACATAAGAAGAGTCATTTCTCAATAGTCTTTACCCCTGTTCTTTAAATTTTATGGGTTAAAACATTTAAAGCTTACTATGAATTTTCAGTGGAAACTCTACCTTAAGTTAAAAAAAATTTGGTGTTTTACTTTATGAAAGTTGCAATATGACATTTACCTCATCTTTCTTTGATGAATTGAGATATATAATTCTTCATTATGCAAAGTGTTGGATTACTGTCAGATGAACTACCATAAGGCTAAAGCTTCGTTAATATAAACCATCATCATCAGAAATAAAAGTTACAGTGGTTTATGAGATCTGTATGAGAACTGACCTGGAGCATCTCTGGTACTTAAAACTGTCAGTTTTCAACAAGGTAAATTGGGTCGTTTTTAAATGGTAGACAGTTGTTTGATCTAGTCTGAAAAGAGCAGTACATGTATCAGGGTTCAATCTAGGATTCAACTTGGTGGGACCATTGGTCTATTGAAATACTTTAGAGGAACCACCAAGAATTTGACAGGGACCACTGGTCTATTGAAATACTTTTGAGGAACCACCAAGAATCTGACAGGGACCACAACTTTTTTCTTTATTACTTACCTAGTGATTACACGAGATCAGACAAAAACCCCAAATTATACTTAAAATATTAATTATTTCTCTAATTAAAGCAGAATACAGTATATGAATTGTAAATACTTACAAATATGCTGACATAACAAATTATAATTTATGCTGATATGTTTCAGAAAACAATATAGAGATATATAGAATCTATGTTGTGTTTTGGACTGAGACAAGGAAATCCCAGTCAAGGGGTTATATTATTTGTCTCCCCACGTAGATTCTTTTTCTCACCCAATAATTTCCTTAAAAGTGAAAAAGAACTTCTCACTTGTGCAATATAGTTCATGCGCATAATTTTACATGTGGTGCGTTAATACAACTATGTTAGTGAGGACTATGGGTTGACCATATCATTCGAAGGACAGTTTTTATGAGCGAGCCAAAAAAATAACATAAAACGTTGCATAGTATTGAGGTATTATCACATTTAATATATGGCTGTTACTAGTATATGAAATTAACAATAAATAGCTAATATTTATTACAAGAAAATGTTTCATTTTCATCAATTCCAATTTAGGAAATTATATTGTAAATAATGGAACGATACTGGGCCCTCACCTCTGTTGTAGTGTATAGACTATTATTATAACGAAAAGTTACATGTAGCATGAGTGTTATGCTTGGGTTATCTGTTTCACTATCGTATATAACTCTTCTTTTCTTTGGAAGAGTGAAACTGTTTGTGACACACTTGTGTTGTCCTTAATACTGATTGTAAAATTACCCCCGTGTATAAAAGACCCTCCAAATATGGACCCTAGAGTATAACCATGTGCAAAACTTTCAAGTTCACGGATTCTTTGAAAATATATTTTTCTGTCTTGGAAATATGGCAAGTGCTACACTGAAATTTGCTTATGGATTAATGTGTTGATGGATAAATGATTTCTTCTGGCTGGTAAGTGCATTATTTGTGATTAAATATAGGTATATTTTTTTTTATTCAACTGGGGCACAATGGATAAATATTACATTACTTACCAAGTCTTCTGGGTCTCCATCCTTTGACTGTTCTCCCTCTCTCTACGTCAACAAGAACCCTTCTGCCATCAATCTTTTTGCCATCTGCATGTTTGTAAGCAGCTACAAAAAATGATCGAAAGCAAAGTGAGAAATTGTACGTGGCTTTTCAAACAGCATTTTGAACCAAATATTGATGAAACAGCTACCATTTCTACATTAATGGAAGGTCTGAGTATATCTTTTTTCAAAAGTACTCAAATAATTGGCTGAATTTCATGATTATATAAAATGGCTCGATTTTGAATTTAACCCAAAACCTTTCACTAGTGAAAGTGTTACAACCTTGGTTTCTGGACTGACAAAAAGTACTTGGCTATTACTCAATACCATCCTTATTTTTGTAATAATAAAGACCAAATTCAATGTAAACTGGAAGCTGTTTCAGCAGTAATTTTAGACATTGGAGCAAGTGACAAGAAAACACCAGCAGGAAGATTTGTGAAGATAAATATGCATTCGCTGGGATTTGAAGTCTATAAATCAAAAACTTTTCATGCCCTGAAATTAACCTAAAAATTGTACTAAAAAGTTCAAAATTGATGATCTTGTAACAAAAAAGTCATTGCCTATAAAATATTCCCATTCTTTTTTTTATGTCAAACCGATAATCAATCTCTAACCATTCGCTTAACAACAGTGTATCATCTAGGGTTGCAAAACTGGAGTCAAATATCCCCTTAATGTCAGAACTGGAAGTCAGATAGAGTAAAAAAACTTTGGCATAAAAAACTACAGGTCAAATTAAACATTTAGGGTGTTTTGATGTACAAATGAGGGCAAAGAGAAACACTATACACAACATGGGCTCAAATTACATCGTCAAACAGAACAAATGAAAAATTTAAATGCATACATTGGCATGTCCAAGACAAAAATCCCCACATGGGATTCATGGCAATGAATGTCATAATGGTACCTGACCTACCAGCTATAAATTCAGTTTTTACTGTGTAAAAGAATTTATGTGAAACAAGTAGATCTGGGATTTAAAGCAGGTGAGAACATTTTCTTTTGCCTAAATTGGCAAGCGGCGGAGTTGTTTTTAGAAAATGGAGGTACCATATTAGGAATGGAAATTGAAAACAGTCATAAGATACATGGCTGAGAACAATCAGTAAACATACAATGTTTCCCAAAAAAATGAACAGCCGTTTCGCAACACAAAATACTATAAACCTGCTTTTAAGTTCTGAAGGACTCAAGACTATATTCCAATACTTCACCTGCATACTAGCGAAGAAATGTAACTTACTAGACGTCATACAAGCACATGATTAAAATTAAACAAGCAGCAGGCAGCTAAGTTTAATCCAGTTGCAAAATGGCTTGTGAAGATGTAAATGCATCATGAGGCAGAGAAGTGGGGAGGGGAAAGGTGTCTTTCTTTTCAAAATATTTAGTAACAAACATCTGTGGTCACAGTTTTTCACCAAGTAGCGGGCATTACTAACTCTGAAGCAACGAGCTCTCATGGCTTCCCGAAAGAAAAAGAAAGAAATAATTACTGGTGTAATATTGTCACATGATCTGTCGACAGCTGTACATGATAATTTAGTGATCTATGCTGATGAAGAAAGGCACAGAATTGGGTTCAACATAAAAAATGCTGACAAAATGTAGAGCAGACAGATGAACACAATGTCTTCTTTTTAAAATTAAATCTTTTTGTCATTTATGCTGATTTCACAAAATATTCTAGCATCTTGCATAATCCATAGCAAATGATCCATGAAACTTCTTTTTAAGTGTGCGTGTGCATGTGTTTATCCGCTTAACTTTTTAAATTGAGATTTTGTTCATTGAGATTTTGGTTATTAACTGCCTCACACTGTTAACAAATAAGTAGTAGAAAACTGTATTGTAATTTAATTCTGGGAACAAGAACAAAAACTTGTCCTTCTCAACTTTCAAAGTTCTGTCTTCATGGCAAACATGAACACATCAAAACACATGTAAAATAACATACAAAATACACCCATTTGCCCTCCATAGCCCTCCTAGTACTTTTTTACTTTCTGTTGTCTGAAGATGCACGGATTCCAAAATGAAATGTTTATCATTCATTTCACAAATTTTTGTCTGCCAACTTTTCTAAACCTGCCTGCAAAGAGATCCAATCAGATTCAAAATTTTAATGTACCATTTAGAATCCGAGTATAATACTGAAAGCAATCTTTTTTGGCATCAAGATGCTATGGTAACTTTATAAGTAGGTAAACTAGCTGCTTGGGATCTAACTGGATTGTCTTGCTTTGCATTTTACCAGAATCTTGTGTTTGGTTTTTATACCATGTTCTGGTTATAGTGCTCTTTGAAATTATTTAATACACTGGCATTTAGGCAGTTATCCAGGGTCGCATGGCCTGCTTTGGCTTTCAGCAATGGAAAGTGATTAACACAATTTCATGCTTTTGAAGTGATGGTAAATCAAAGTTTTAGACGATTTCATGCTTTTGCAGTGATGGTAAATCAAAGTTTTCGACAAATTTTTCCTTAAGTGTTCCTTCTTTCTTTGCTAAGTCCACCAAGAGCTGGGTTACTGTGACCAGTTATAACGAATAGTTCCTTTTGCCTATCCCATCTTAAAACATGTGGGCTATTGTTCCAGACAGAAAATTTTAAATGTGATCATCTGTCCACTACAATCAAACCCAACTCTGAATCATCATACATAAAGGTACATGTACACTATACAAAATTTTTAAAAATCCTTCAACAAATTGTTGGCATCTTCCGACTTACCTGGAAATGGATGGCATTTTTCAAACAAATTAGGTTCAAAATAATAAGTTTGAAGAAGCAATAAAATAGTTACTGAGTTGTGGCATAAATAAATACTTGTACAAAATGTATTTGCATGACTGGACAATTTTCATATACCTACCTAGGAAAACAAATGAAAAATAACGTTAGATAAGACCATACAATGTCATCTTTTCTGAATCTGAGACTGTTGGTACAAACTCGTGTTCTGGCAAATGGGGATTTTTAGATCAAAAAAAGATATTTTAGTTTGTCAGTAAACTTCACAACACAAAAAAAAAATAAAAATAATTCTGGGCAACTTACGTACTAACCTACCCATTTAGGATCCCAAAATCCCACACCCTGCATTGGATGATGTGCAATGACGGAGCCTTTCGAAGGCGATCTTGCAATCAGTCCGTCTTTTATCCTTATCCTTGGCCAGGACTCCCAAGGGAGCTAACTTACCAACTCCCAGGGGAGGTAACTTACCTGGCTTACCAGAGCCTATTAGAGGCTTTTATTTGACATATAAAAATTTAATTTTTCTTAAATTATGACTGTTTAATTATTCTTACTTTAGAGAAAACAAAAAGTGTTTATAAAAAATACAATTATGTACTGGTTTTAAAGATGGAACTTAATGATACTATAAAAAAAAGACTAATTTCGTGTTTTTGAAAAGATCTAATGAATATCACAGCTAGGTCCAGTGTGTCCAATTCTGATGGTTTTCCGAGTTTACTTGAAAAACAATTGGTTTGTCAATTTAAATGTAACACTCACTTTATGAAAACAATTAATTATTGAAAGCAAATAAAGTGATATGTAAAGATTAGCACATTATGAAGGACTGTTTAAATATAAAAATTACTAAACAAGCATGCAGCTATATTCTTACTTAGAGTGGGGATAGACACACCAAACTAAACTGTGACCAGAATTTCATCCCACCCCCTATATTACAAGAAACACACTTCATAAACATTCTTCTATTACAATTTGCAATAATTAAGTTTAGTAAAGACAATATAATCTTTGATCTTTTTTTAAATTTTATTTTTTAGGTTGAGATCAAATGTATTTGTTTCTTTTATAACACATATTTTACTTTAAATCCGTTTCTTTCTTATTTGATTCATTTACGTCCTTTTTTGCAAAATATTTGTATTGTTTTGTTCTTACCACCCATATCTTACCACTGTTATACAAACCAGTTTTTTCAAGAACAAGTAGGATAAAGGTATCATGATCGGGACCATCATGTTTCGCTCAGTCTGAAGTAAAAATAATACAGACAATTTAGAAAACCAATCTAATTTCAATTCAATTCAAAACAGCAAATTATGACAGAAGATTTTCTCACTTACCATCCAGCAAGGCATGGTACATAAAAAGATGATTGTGTTTTGTGTCTCAGTTTTGGACTTACCAAATCTCCAACCCATGTCAACTTACCCCATTCTGGTTAACTCTCATTTTTATTCATAGTTTTTTTATTTGGGTTATTATTTGTTGTCCTTTAACTGTGTGCAAATCATGACTCTGCACACATGATTATGAGCAAAACACTGCAGATATTACTGGTATGTATTAGCAATTAACAGCATATCTGCACAATAAAGGCTATATGATGCTGATTAAAAGGAAAGTTTCAAAACTGCAAATGCAAAAGAATTGCACAAAAATCTAAGGAAGATAAAGACTTCCAAATACATGTAAGCAATAAGTAAAACAGTATTAAAAAAAACCTAAAGGTTAAGATGCAAAAAGTCTCTAAATGTATTTAAAATCCTCCAAAATGTAAAATAAATAATTAAAAAATAAAGGTTAAAAAGATACCAGTATTACAGATGAATTAGAATGTAAAAAAAGGCTAAATAATTATTCATAAGTTTTGAATCACTGATCATCATGCCAATCAGAATATGACTCTATGTGGCCAAAACTTTACCAAGCAAACATAACAAAAACTACATTATGCATTATAAATTACTATTTCAGTTTATTACTAAATTCTATTACATTTACACTCTTTCTTATTCCCTCCGATATATCTGCATCCAATATATCAAACAATACATCTATTCAACAATATTTTCCTGTGATGATTATTCATGCCATCTCCTCCACTCACCTCTAACTGGCACTGTTTCTCAGATTCCTGTACCTGCCTCTTACCAGGGCAAAACATTCCACTAAATTCATTTATTATAATTCAGTAACTCAAATAGTGTTACACTTAATTCCTTCAACTATCATCAATTATGAATGCATGTATCCACAGACATTGTTTCCAGTCCGGGGTCTGATAAACAGTTCTAAATGAGTCCCTCAAAGCGTCTGATGCTCTAATGCCCACCCCCCACCCCAATCCAGAGTCCATTTCTTCCATCCTTTTATTTTTTTGGTAACTACAGAGTATTGAAATTTATCTTCAATATTCTTGAGAAAACTCCAGCATACCAAATTTTACAACTACAGTATTTTCTTACATGCTCAAATCGTCATGTTCACAACATAACTAAAGTGCAGGGCAAAATTCTTTTTGTCATCGCCTTCCAACCTGAACCTGATACAATGGACAGAACATCACTGAACTTGCTTCAGACAATGTCAAGATATACACATTTTCTAAGTTTAAATCGATAGCATTACGGAGGATGGGACAACTGACCAATGGGAAGCTAATGGCAAGCTTTCTCACATACCCAAGTTGGTCTAGCTGAGATCTGAACTCGTGTAGACAAAGGTGAGATGTGTGAGTGATCTGTATGGGCAAGTGTCCCTCCATCACATGGGACCCTGACGTATCACAGTCTCAAAGTTAAAACTCCCAAGTCCATGGGACACTGGGAATAACAACTAAAAATTTTTTAGTAACATGAAGTTTAATAATGCTTACCCAGTTTGGGGGGGGGGGTACAGTGCACAGAAAAAAAGTAACCAGCTACTTTGGGTAAATTATCCTGCTAGCAACAATTAGGCAATATCATGGACAAAAACAACTATGGTGGCCATGTTGAAGGTCAGATCATCACACTTTTCATTTAGTGTCAACAGGACATAAAAAGAACACTTGTGTACACTTTGAGTCTTTTATCATGTCAAGATAAGCTTTCTTCCATTACTCTGCTTTATGAAGTTAATCCATTTATCTAGCCCACAGCAGTTTATCAAGCCCACCATAGTTCTTTTTTTTTTTTTTAGCCCAAAGTGGTCAATCTATCTAGCCGTAGTAGTTAATCTATCTAGCCCCCAGTAGCTCTGTTTATAATGCATTAGACTTAAAATCCAAGGGTCACAGATTCAATACCTGCCCGTGACAACCCAGAATAGCTGCCTCATTGTGGAATCACCCAGTCCTGAAGAAAGACACTAACAGACCATGTGGGACATCACAGGCATTCAAGTATTTACTTTTCCACTGAATCATTTATTAGACAGTGATCTAATTCCATTTCAACTTGATAAATTGACGTATACTTGTGAGGCTGGCTTTGTTTTTAAGACTGACTGAAGACTACAGTTCACAACATTAAATCATCCACCTAAAAAAACCTAATACATGTATTAACTCATTCGGCCCTGATCCCATCTGTAGGCGTGATCCGGTTTCTGCATTCAATGGCCGATCCCGCCTGTAGTCGTGGTTTGTTTACTGCATTCAATGGCTGATCCTGTCTGCAGTCATGATGAATGTGTGTTAGATACAACATCTCTGAATGGTTGCAAATGGGTTTTTTCTCCAAGAACTAAACAAATATTAAACCAATCAGAAATGATTTTACTTTCATTTGTGGAAATCTGAATTGTTCAGAAGCCAAGGGTTACTGCTTGAGAGCAGTTTCACTACACGTGTTCTGTTCATGAAAATCGTAAATGATGGCTGACATAAGAGTGATTTTTAATGTGTGCAAAAATGAGGAGTTTCTCGGGTTTGAACTTGAAAATATTGAGCAAGCTGAGGAAAGATATATTTGGCAGTTGGATATTTTGCGAGATTTAGATAAGGACATAGAAGTTTCTGAAATTTAGTCATCACAAGATGTGGATGCTGACAGCGATGATGATAGAGTTCTTGTGGATAAACGTTGCACATAAATTTGTACATAGTGTATAAATAAGTTGTGAAAGACTTGGACAAATAGGAAGAAAAGAAAATACACCACTGTGTAGAAAAATTCATTTGGAATAATTGGTGAAAATTTCAGGGATTTTAATTGGATATAAGAAGAGTAATTAAGGCAAAGAGTGAATGCATGTGCATGATGTTTTCAAAAATTTTCAAACAGGTAAAAACTCTGGGGCACAAGCAGCTATACACAGCTTAGTGCTTCTGGGGCATAGCAGCAGAGATACTGATAACAGTGCTGGGGCTGAACGAGTTAAGCAAAAAGTGATTCTTTTGAACCCCTGATAAAAGAGATATCCTTCCTCCACAAATTTATACCATTTTATTTCCCCAATCTGCCAACCAAGAGGCCATCCTGCCTCACTGTACAAACCTATACTGTGCAACAGACCAATTGATGTTGTTTGTTAGCTGAAGTTCATCCCCAAATACTGCAATAGGTATTCCTGCACAAACCTTCATTCGGACAGATTAGTAGCAAACCCTTGGCCATCCTAACCTCTATCAACAATGAATAAATATCTTGACCAATAAACAACATGCATACAAGCAGACTTCTGTCATATATATTATTAACACACATAAATCTTTGCATAGAATTCTGATCAATGCATAAAACTCTTTTTCTAAAACTTAACCACAACTCCTGAAGATCTAAGTCATCTGATAGGCATAACAATCAAACTAAGATTTTCCAAAAAAAAAAAAAAATGACCCATATTCCATATAAATTACAAAACTCTTTCTCTCTATGCTTCAGTGATCATATAGTCAAAATGTATGTATCTCTGTCTTTCTGCTTGTCTGTCCATCTGTCCATATGTATGTATAGACTAATAATGATTAGACTCCCTCTGTCCTGAACCCAAAGTAAATGCATGTGAGTAACATGTGCTATTACCATCAGGCAATCATGTTCAATCCGGATCAAAAGACAAATAGAATAAATATGCATGTGAATGCAAACTATCCTGAAAAAAAAGCACACTGAACAAAAATATTGTGTGGTACAGTAGTTATCAATGATGTAATCTATAGCCATTAGCAATGTGTAAATCACAATGGGATTTGCTATCTACAATTTGCTCAGCAAAAAATTTGTTTTAAAAAACTCACCACCAAGTTGGAAGAAGATCGCATTTAAAGACCCATAACTCCCACAAATGATGATGTGGAATGCAGAAGATCAACTCATTCAAGGTCTATTCAATGGAAAGGCACTACTTCAAAAGAAAAGTTATGTTGCAAACACAAATATTAGGAGGAAGGGCTAGCAGATTGCCATAACAGTTTTGCATGAAATTAATCTCTTTGAAGCTCTCATCAATGGTGCCTGCCAAGTTTAGTTGAAATGCAACAAAGTTTAGTAAAGGTTTCTTGTAGAAACCGAATCCAGAAGGACAGGGAATCAGGGGCTATAACTACTGTAACTGATGTCCCTCACTGAAAATGGCATCAGTTTGAAGTCACATTCAAATCTGCTTGAAATCCAACAAATTCTGTTGAAGTTATCTTGTGGACACCAGTCAGGAAAAGACAATCAATCTGGGGGCCAAAACTCTTGAAAATGGGACTGTTAACTGTTAAAAGGCACATTCAAGTCTGTGAAACTGTTCATATCAAATTACACCAGACTATGCTGAATGGTTTTGGGCCACACCAGATACAAGTAACATGCCAAAATAAAGACATGAATCTGATGGTCAAGTGTCATAGCTAATCAATTAATTAAAGTCAGTGAGACTAAATGCATAAAGGGCTCATCTGTGTCTATGAGACAATCTATACGTCTAACTGTATCAGAATATCTTGCATTGTTCCTCAGCAAAGCTGGTCACAAGGATCTGCTCTTGTAGCAGTTGATACTCCAGGAAAAGGGCAATAACTTTAACAAAATTGGACTTGTTAAGACAATAGGCACATCAACATATAATAGATGACTAAATGACATCAATCCAGATTGACAGATGGAAATGGGGATGGCACTTTAGGACTCCAACATCTCAACATAGCCATTAATCAATTTCTAGAATGCCAGAATTTAAAAGAAAACCATTCCCATCAAAGTATTCTCATTGTATATAAAAATGTACAGCCTGTAATTCATTGATACACTTGAGGCATTTTTGGATGGTAATCATAGCATTCAAGAAACTCAACAGCGGTATTAAACATTCCTTGCAAAGAAGAGTGTAATGTGCAAATACAAGGAGACACGTTTATTTAAACTGGCAGACGTGCTTTGCAAAAATTGAAAAATAAGTTCCAACTAAAATGTCAAAACTCACATCTCTGGATTGAGTTCACCTATATGATTCAAATGTACCAAAAGTAATTACAGCTGTGATAGGTCAATTAAGAATACTTTCACAGGGAAAGTTCCCATAAACAGAACTACTTACAGTGCATGTCTCTTTCATGTTCATATTCTATGAAGGCGTAGCCTCGAGGTTTGCCAGAGAATTTGTCACATATCAAGGAAATCTGAAAGAAAAAATGTTTGAGTATCTTAATATTTTTCCTGAAGGTTAAAACAGAATGAGGACTTGGCTCAATAACATCAAACTACAGTGTAATATGAGTATGGCTGAATAGTACTGACATTTTCGGAATACCAATGTTTGATTTTATCTTTAAAAATTTCATGTTCAAACAGATGAATCTTTCTAATCCTGCCAGAACATAGATGAATTATTCTAAACACTTTTAACATTTGTTAAAACAAGTGAATCAGCCAACAACCAATGGAAGATTCAGACAAAGTCACAGTTCTATGTCTTGCCATGGCAAATCCTTCTGATTTTTATAACAAATCTGCCTCCACCTTACCCCTCCACTTCTGCCCCATCTAAACTTTGCCCCAATTATAACTAGAAAAGACAGAGTTGTGGTCAGCAAGTCCAGAAGGATTAAGATCAAGACCATACAAATTAAATTTCTGAAAACAGATTAGCATGACAAAACTTTGGTTGACCAAAAACAATCTCTGCAGTGGTCCCTCACCTACTAGCTACACCAGAAAACATAATGTCTTCCTTTTCACCCCATAACATCAGAGATCATGAATAAACATTATTATTATATAAGATTAATGAAGAAATCTCATATCTTATACAAATTCATTTGCAGAATTTGAGAATTAGTGATATGCTGAAAGTGCTTTTAAAATTCGCAACTGTTTGAGGGAGACATGGGTACTGTCTGAGGGAAATGTTAGTATTGTTTGAGGGTAACATTAATACCCCTCAAGGGAGACCTATATAATACCTCCTGATGTAACTCACATAGCTTGGTATTAAAGTGATTAAACAAATTCAGTTAGAAAGGAATTTATGAAAATGTGCTCCCTGTATAGGTATGGTCTGAAAGATGGAGACAACATTGGAGCTGCCATCACAACGCCACATGGCACCATCTCAAGCCAGCTGCTGCACAAAGCCTCAATTTTTACTGCAAAAATCATTCATACTCAAAAGCTCTGAACTACCCTGAAATCTCTCCAAGAAATAAAAATCTTTTTAGGATTCCCTTTCCACAATGAAAGCCTTGCCAACTCCTAAATTAGACCTGTTAATATTGCACAACCTGTTGATATCCCAGACATCGCTGAAAAAAAAAGAAGGGGTCCGTCGTGGATGAGTGATCTAAAATGTTCGCTATAAAAGGCCAACCGACCTCCATCCATGTGAGTTTAAGTCTCGTATTCAGCCAATGAGAAAGGTAGACAGTAACTTTCCATGAGTCAGTTCTTACCTGGTTCTACCTCCAACAGTTATACTGGCCACCATAAATAGCCTATCTAGCACTGAGAAATGGTGTTAAACCCAAAACAATAACAATACAAAAGGAAAAAATCATGTTCTCATACAGTCTGGGAAAGTATTCTGTACTGCTGTTTGCCTAGTGACATTGGTATTAAGGATAATGAAAGGGCTGATAAAGCAGCCAAAGCTGCAGAACAATCATCGATTTCCAAATGGATGATTCCATTGCTGGCTTAAATGTATCAATCAAATAGTTGGCAAAATATTTAAAATAAAATCTCCACAAACTTCATATCAATCCCACTATTGTTGAGTTGTATTCCTTGTATGGAAGAAATCAGAGAGATTAGGTTCTATTGTTCAGGTCACATATCAGACAAACATATCTGACATGCAACCCAACCCCCAACCCCACAGGGTGAACCTTGAGTGGAGTGTGTACCTTGCCAGTGGAGCAATTCCTTCTGTAAAAGACAAGTATTTTGACGTTGTCTACTTGAATGACTGTATGAGGATCTACCATTAGCGAAAATTATGGGCTTTTATGGGAATGCAGTTTATACAATTGAAATCATCTCTAGAGGATTTTACACTTGTTGTTTTCATCTGTTTATACTGTACATATATATATATGTAGTTAGTACTGAAGTGTGTGGCATTTTTACATTTTTGGGAATGGTTTAAGTTTATTCAATTACCGGTATGTGCAATTTAGTTTTATATTTTGCAACTTTAGCTTTGCTTGCACTGCATAGCCAACTTTATGCTGAGGTGCCATGAAGCATTACATACATACATACATACATACATACACACACACACATACACAGCTGTTGCAGGCATCAACATAAATATATTTGCATCTTAAAATCTGGTCAGAAAAAGCTGTTTAGTCAGACTGCCAAAATGCACATCAAGGCTATCTGCTGACCATCAGTAAGTTCCAATGCACACAGTCAGGCACCTGGCCATCTGATTAGATTATGTTGTTATTTCTGGCTAATCAAGTCAATCATCATTACAACAGTTACTGATCTTAGCCATCTCAGATTTCTGCTACTGAAGCTTACGTGATGCCATATTTATCTACATATATTACCAAATTTCCTGGTCATAATATAGACCTAAAACCTGGAATTCATCATGTGAAAACCTGAGATCATGTACCTTAAACATTTCTTAAGCTGACTAACATGGCATAGGAGAATACCATGGCTTTTTAACACGATTCAAAACATTTCAAAGCTATACTGAAACAACCCTAGCAAATGGTACCGGCCAGCACTTGCTCAAATGTCTTCACTTCATTGTGGTCATCTATTCAAACCATAGTGGTCACTGATGTTGTGGGTGAGTAACTTCAACTTTACTACTACATGTTTCACAAGCCTATTCGAAAATACTAATGTTTGGTGAAGTATGGAAAAGGATTTAAAAACTCTTGTTCAATAGGCAGTTGATTCAATATTTTTATATATTTATAATCATAATAATGTAATCAAGACAGTTCAGTCAGTTAGAATCAGTTATAATGTATACTTTCTGTTGTGCTCTTCTGAAGTCAAATGCCCATGGTAGGATGACTAAAATGGGTTTATAAAAACTTGACTTCATTTTAAACCAAGTTCAGTTTCATATCTTAAATGTAGACTGATATGCAATTGCTGTTAATGAGTGAAATTTTAAAAAAAAAATTATATTTCCACTTTACACTTGTTGCTTCAATTTTTCACTTAACTTTATCAAACATTGTCAAACTACCCACTTGCCCCTCTTGTTATGAATCCAGACTTAATCATTTCATTTTTAATATGGAGGGGGTGTCTCCTGAATTTTTTAACTATGCAACTTACATAAAAAGTGTGTAACAAATATTGGTTTCTTAATGTATGTCTGTATATATGTATGTATGTATCTATGTCTGTCTCTCTGTCTGTATGTATATATGTTTAATTGCACCTCTGCAGAGTATTGGCTATATGGGCCAATTAAAAGTTATGTTGTTAAAACTTAAAGAACTGCAAATGTAATTTTATATATTATTTTGATCTGAAGCCATTGAAACCTACTACCAAAAAAACAAGCAAACATATGTGAAAACACCTACCAGAAAATCAACATTTTTTTGTAACCAAATTACACTTCTTACATTTGCAGTCAAGAACGGAGTTACATCTGAATTCCTCAGAGTCCTTTACAATACATATGCCTGAACTCCAATGCATTTCATCCAAATAGATTATGATCATTTTCAAGCATCTGCAACAAGCGCAGAACAATTTCTGTACAAATTATTGTCATATGTCATGGTTAAATTCTGCAATACCAGAGTGTTTGATGGAGGACTTTCTTTATAGGATGCAGTTCAGATGCTTTTGAGATTTTCATTTAAAACCGAAATAAAAAGGAGAAAGCCAAGTGTAGGACATGCGCAGAAACCAAGTGACCTTCTGGATCTGGAGTCTGCATGAGCAGGTATGTGGTGTCACTCGTTGATGAATATGATTGAATCTAGTAAAATATAGCTTGTGTGTGTGTGTGTGTGTGTATATATATATATATATATATGAATTGAGAGCTTCCATTAGTAACGCAGAGCTTCCATGTAGTGAAACAGAGCTACCATGTGGTAAAAAAGCTTCTACATTCAGGTCTGTGGAAGCCAGTTAAATTTTCCAAAGATGTGTTTAACAGTTGTTTTTGTTTGGGGTGGGGGTGGGGGGAAGAGGTCATTTGATGTTTTGCTGGGTCGGATGATTTCCTAAGTTAGCTGGCCAATCAAAACAATTTGTGTTAAGATGGTCCCTGAATAATGCCACAATCTACAAACTAGTTGAGTTCTACACAGCTTCCCCTAAGACTTCACGGATGACATTGATTACTGATCCTTTTTGTGGTAGATAGTCAGAAGAAATAAAAATTTTCAATTTCTTAAGTATTTTATTGTTTGCTCATTACTGAACAATATAAGCCAAAATTAAAAAATTGAACAACATACTACAGGTTAATCAAAACTCTTACAGAAAGAATTTTCCTGGACTTAAATTTTCTTGCAACATAGTGTGTGTGTGTGATCTGGAATTTTAACATAGCTTTAAAAATTTTTGTCATATCACTACAATGTCTGCAGCATGGCCATTTCTAGTGATGCACTGGGCATCATGCCAAAGACAGGTAGCATGATGTCCCACCCAGTCACATTATCCTGACACCAGGTCAACCTGTTGTAACACACTAACCTCTTAATGCTGAGCGTCAAGTGAGGCAGCTGCTAGTACCATTTTTATAAGTCTTTGGTATGACATGGCCAGGGTTCAAACCCGTGACCTCTGCTATTCGAGGCAGACACTCTAACTACTTGGACCACCTGAGCAGTCATGCAAAATGGAAACAGTTCTCAAAATCTGGGAAAAGAGTGTAACCTGTGGTAGCAATTAGTACAGCTGGTTCAATACCTGGCTTCCTAGATCATATGCCTCATTGTGTCCTTAGTAAAGGAACATAACTCCCATTTCGTTGGCATGATATAACCAATAATGTATACAAAGTACTGTCAAACCCCTCAAAACAAAGAAACAGCAAACATTTAAAATCTGAGACTAATTTTTTTTTAAAACAATGGAAATGTCCTAGGGTCTGAAAAAATCCTAGAGAAAATAATTTCAATGCCTCAATTCCGCACTGCAGAAACAGTTCTGAAATAACTTTTCATGTAAAAAAAATGCTCTGAATAGCATGCTGAAGTTCCTCTGAGTTACCTAAGACCAGCCAAATAATATGAAAGGAACAACAGTCATATGCAATACATGTCATTAGGTGACTTTCTTTTCTTTTTGTTCTGGACAAAATCTTTTTCTAGTTTTGCTAATAAATTTTGAGCTGCAAAATTCAACACCTGAAAGTGCCTGCTTGTGCAAGTACTGAAACACAACCTATCATATGATAGGCTACCTGGCATATTTCCAGATCATTCCAAAAGGTCTTGGTGAAAGCAGTGATAATGATTATCACCAAGTCATGCCAGATGTGCCCTTTACCATTTCATCTTTTGACAACATTTAAATAAATGTAACAATTATCTAATCAGAAAGTTCGTATTTTACCACGCTATGACAAAATATGAATTTCTTTCTGAAAAAAAAAATCACATTGTCATGATGTAGTATTCCATCTTGTATATATATGTGATCAAATTCTCCAATCAATCTAAATTTGACTCATTCTCATTTTGTTTATACAAAATATGCCAGATGCACAGAAACATTTGCTCTAAATTTAGATAATGTACAAGAAACCTATTTCTGGAGCAGTGCAAGATAAGATACAGACTTTTGCCAACCCTTGTTAGCTCCTGATGACTACCAGACAGCAAATGTTACTAGGAGAATACTGGATGCACCTACACATCATCAAGCAACATTTTGATCATGACACATTCTGGCAATTTGAACAAATAATACATGACTGTATAGCTACCTACAAATCTGAAAGAAAGCCTTCCTTGGAAAGAACTTTTGATTGTAAAACTTTCTTAATTAAGTTTTAATAAACCTTGAAATGTCGTATAGTATGAATACTGCAATATGTATCCTATGATAAGATCATGGGGCCTAACTTTTGAAACTGTTTCAAAGAAGGGAGTAGGTACACTCCTAATTGGATATGACTTTGTTACAAATGAAATTACAGTGGGGCTTGAGTTTATCTTCAATACAAAAGCTTGTTACTGCTGAAACAGGATGTTCTATTTTTCCTACTGAAAGTGAGAAATGAAATATGCTAATATTGTAATGAAATATGCCAGTATGACAATAAAATATGCTGGTATGGCAATAAAATATACCACTATGACAATGAACTATACCAGTATGACAATGAAATATACTAATATGACATCTTTTTGTCCTTTAAGCCTTTGTCTAAAATCAGATCTGTTGTTTTGACTTGAGGGTTTATTTTTTTATAGCAGAGCAAATTAAGCAGGTTATTAAGTGCTAAACCAAACATAACCACAAAGTTGTATGAATTTCCTTGCACTGGTTCATGGCTTGTGATATGGATGTATTATTGGAGGGTATATAAATATCCCCAACACATTTCACAAAAGTATGGGCATTACAATCGTGTTATTCCATTCAAATTCAAGAGTTTTTCAAGTTACAAGGCATTATTAACATGAAAGTGTGTCATTTGTAAACATTACATATACTGTAATTGACACAATTCCATAACTTTTAAACAAATATTACATGTAGTGTAATTGACACAATTCTATAACTTTTATCTTCAAGACTCACACCTCAACTACATTTGTCTTACCATACAAAATCTTGACCAATCCCAGATTGGTGAGACAGAAATATTTTTCCACACCATATAATGTAAACATTAAACTTAATGCAATCCTATTAGTATTCCTACTAGGCTTATCATGTCTGGTCTGCACTTTTATAAAACAAAAATCAATATAGAACCCTTCATTCACTTACTCGATTAGGGTAGCTATGCATGAATCGATCTTTATAACTTGAATAGGATACTGTTGCCATGGAATTTCATCTCTCATTATATCTTTATCCCTTCTCAACTTATGGCTAATTGAACTTTACAATTTCAAACTGTAAATGACAGGTGACTGTAATGAACACTGTGATGATTGGCACGTACACTAGGCTTTTACGTTCAACCATCATAAAAATGAAAGTAACTCTTAGGATGTTTAACCATTGCCAAGGTGCAACTAAATGTAGGGCTAAAGATAAAAAAGTAGGCGTGGTTCCGGTAAAGCAACATACTCTATTAACTGACCCCGACCATCTAACTTTTTACTGTGTGTGCTAAAAAATATCAGTAATGGCTGTAACCCCGTTTTTCACCCAAATCATTAACTTCAGATTATGACATTAACCAACACAAACTAGATAACAAAGTAATAAAAACAAGAATCCCTCAAAGTGACTGATGCTCTCTTGGGCAAAATAGAATATCCTGGAATTCTAGGTAAGATAATTTCTTCCTTTAACTGCTGAGTGTTCAAACCAAATATCATATTAATTAAAGATAACAAAATTTTCTAATTAACTGCTGTGATAAATGTCAGCTTGGCACCATTTTCATTTATTTTTTTGGTGGAAACCCCAAGTCATAATGATCAACCATTCATTGGGATTAGTGACAAGAAGATCTTTAAGACAGTCATCATGGCAGACATTTTTGATGTATAACTTGTACCACTTTCATTTATGACCAACTAAGTATCATACGAAGTATAATGGTGAAAATCCAGGTTGATACAGTCATCCATTGGGAAAGTAGTTGAGACAAGGTTACTTTCAAAATACTACTTCCCATTCAAGACCAACTCTGCATCATAAAAAGTCTTCTGTTGAAAATCCCGGGTCACTATGATGCAAAATGTGGCCATATTGGAGATCAGATCAGCATTTTCAGCTAGAACTAACTAGAAAATCAAAAGAAGTCCTTCAGTGGATACCCGATGTTGCTATAACCACCCATGGGGGGGGGGGGGTAGTGACTACAAGATTTTCAAGATTGCCACTGCACTAAACTTGTTGGTTTAAAAAAAGCAGGGGAGGGGTGTGTGTTGATTAACAGATAGAGTGGGCTGATTATTAGAACAAGATATCCTGAGTTTATATTTAAAGAAAACACTGGTGCACTTATCATTCTGTGTAAGCTTGTCAACCAATAAATAACAGCAAGTTGGTTTCCATCTTCTAAAATGATGTGGGATTAAAACTAAGGAAACCACTTCTTCCACCAAAAATGAATATGTTTGTATTAATAGAGAATTTTTATTTTAAAATAAAAAATATTAAGAATGTTGAAATATTTTCTCCAATATTTTGCAATATTATGCATTTAATATTTTTGTCAGATACATGTTTGGAGTACATGCTGCAAAGGAAGATAGCTGTATTAATACATGTTGTTATGTCAGTTTTTACTATAAATAGGGATATGTACTTAATGAATTACTGTTTACTTACATACATGTATTACAAGCATGGCATGTTTTAGTCAACTCTACTGTAAAAATATTATAAACATATCAAGCTTTCCAAATACAAACACAACTACAAAATCAATGAATCCTGTGTTATTTAAATCCGAGTCAATACCGGCTCCCCAAAGTTTCAAGCACAAAATGAAATAATCAATTAATTCCTTTATAATAAAGAATACAATGTATTGATACAGAAGGTACAGCTAGGTTTCCATTTACTGCAAAAAGCTGACAAATGTAATTTGCTAACTAGCAATACATCTTAATTATTTTAGCATCAATCACTGTAACCTTTCTCAAAACAAACGTGTAAACCTAAACTGCACTGGTTTCCACCCACCCACCCATTAAGAAACCTTTCTCAAAAGAATGTACCTTTTTTTTTTAAGGATACACTGTCCAACACCGAAATAATATTTTAACTAATTTGTCCTCCTTATGATTGGCAACCCCTTTTATAAGACTACCTTTATCCTGTAGGTGTGTCCTTATAAGAGAAGGACTACATAATGTAAATTCATTACTTTTTGTGAGGAACCAATTTTCATGGAAACAATTGGAACCATCTAAATTCCACAAATGTACATACTGACAAAAATGTCATTTTTCTCAGCACTATGAAAATGAATGCTCATGAAAATAAATTCATAGAAAATATTACTTTACAAAACCTATGAGCAAGTGTCAGCAGTCAGTACCACAATTTTCCAGTCAAATAAGCTTTAAATTAATGATAAATCTACATGGACTCTTTATGCATTAGGAACTTAACGCCCCAAAAGTAGATTACTCAACCCCTGGTGCAAAAAGGAAAGTAATCATGTCATGAATAAAAAGTCTCTAACAAAAAAAACAAAAAACAAACTAAACAAATGGTACAAAACATTAAATTTGTGAGCCACACTACGTATCAGCTGAAAATGAATGAGGACAATTCTTTCATGATGTTGCTATGGCAGCATTATGCCAATCCTGCACAACAGAAAGCTTCAAAAACTGATTAATAATCAACAATCACAAACTTTGTCTACATGTGAAGGTATGTCCAGAAGTGTAAGGAATAACCAAGTAAAAAAAACAAAAAAGGCAAGTAATGTTGGTTTACATCCATTAATGTACGTCAGGCTTGTGCAACTTCATCCAGTGCAAGGTCAGATTTTTAAAGCCACACCCTATGATGAAAATAGGCAGATAAAACCAGTTCATGGACTGTAGATTGCACATGTCTGTTGTACATGTGCAGCGTGTGTGAAAACTTTTTTGTGGAATGGTAGCCAAATATTGTACGTGTGGGTTTGGTGCTCCAGCTGGAGAAATTGTGGTTTATATTCAGACACTGACTGAAATAACTGTTTATGATTTTGGACTGAAAAAAAAAGGATTTGCCTTAAGAAAAAATGCAGAAAATACAGTACACAATACTTTTGTCACATGACTAAACTAGGAAAAATTGTCCCAAGTAGTATATGCTGCAAATAAGGATATGAATTATGAAATTATGATGTAATAATCCAACAATGTATATTATGAACTTGTCCATTTTGCAGAATATACTTGTGTAATATGAAATTATGACTGAAGCCATGAAAAGAATTAAAAAAATCACCTTTACTGAAATGCATGTAATTGTTGTTGCTCATAATAATTTTTAGAGATTCTGTGACTGATGTGAATAACTGATAACAGTATACAGTATAGCATGTAGACTAGTATCTCTGACAAACTCATTTTTCTTGTAGCTGAATAACAAAAAGATTGGTCACTGCTACAACAACTCCACTAAAGATATCTGACAGTACATGTCAAAAAAACCAGCAATATTTTTTGACCTCTGCGCAGTACCCTCTCCATGCCCCCACTACTTGACACTTTTTAGCATCTGGATCTAGTTTGGAGCAATTGGAAAAGAAAAGGAAAACACATTCTTGTATTATCTATATAACTGATGAGAATCTTGCTATTGCAAGAAGCCGTCATCTTACGCTTCCTTCCACATATCCTCATTACAACAAGCATATACAAATGTACATACATTCCCTTAATACCAGAATGTCAGTCCAAGAGGTACCTGGTATTTCAACTGCAACAGAGACTTGCATCTACCTAGATAACTATGTATGAACCGATGTACAAGTAGCTTTGGGATCAAACCAACTTTTAGTGACTAATCATGCATATGCATAGAAATGTCTACTTTTTGCAAAACAGTTGGAAAAGAAATTACCATAATAATAACAATAATAACTCGTCAGGTATCATCAGTCAAACGCAACATCTGATTAGTAACACAGTGGTATAACATTGGAGTTCCAGTATGTTTATGTGACATCGAAGTATGTGTACAGTGTTCCATTTAACATGACATTTTTTTCATTGAATTATTGATAGCTGTCAAGTTGATCAGATGATTTTACGGAAAAATAGTACAGAGACAGTTCTAGTTTCACAGCCTTCAAGATAATGCGCCTATTCACAGCTGGCTCCTTTTCCAATTCTCAAAACACAGTTCAGGAGTCCTCACAGGTACATTTAAATTATTTAAATGATTTTCCTATTTTAATTAATCCTAAACATACAAGTAAAATATTAAACATTTTTAGTTTATGCTAAACTTACAAGTCTGATATTAAACAGACAAGTCAAAATAAAGATACATGTATCTGTCATGGAAGATGAAACAAATGCCATGTACCTCCATTAAACTTCTTGGGCAAATTTTCAATGTCTCCATTACAGTTTTCTGTGGCAGATTTTTTTTTAACTTGTCCCCTTATAGTTAGGCTCTTTGGGGCAAATATCCAATGACTTGTCCCTTTTTATGGCTAAACTAACATTTAGACATTACACTATTAGAACATAAGGAAAAAGCTGAGCTGTGAATGAGAAGAAAAAAAATTAAATTAAATTTGCACGCATTTCATGCCATGTAAAAAAACCGACGTGAATGACTACTTATTGTACTAAAGAATGGAATTGCATTTTAGTTTTTCATACAAGTGTGTGTGAGTGTGTGATTTGGATTTTTAACGTAGCTCTAACAATTTTTCAGTCATATCGTTATGATGTCTGCAGTGTGGCAGTTTATAACGATGTCAAGCGCTGGGGCATCATGCCACAGGCATGTAGCATGATGTCCCACCCAGTCACATTATCCTGACACTAGGCCGATCAGTCCTTACACTAACCTCTTTGAGTGCCAAGCGAGGCAGCTGTTAGTACCATTTTTGTAAGTCTTTGGTATGACTCAGCTGAGGATCAAACCCACGACCTCCTGCATCCGAGGCGGATGCTCTAACCACTAGGCCACTGGAGCAGTTGGGATGTTTACCTAAGAAATGATTATTCCGAGCAAAAACACCAGTTTTAGTGGAGTGAAATAGTTGTATTCTATTCAGAAGAGGGATTTATATATTCTAATTATAGATTAGAATTACAAAGTTCTCAGAATTCATTTCAAGACATTCTGGATCATATCACTGTGATGCATGAGACTATTGGTATATCAGTATAACAGACTGAACTTCATTCATTATCCCACTGAATTTCATATGGTTACTCAAAACTTTTGAGCTTGTGATAGAATTTTTAGGACTGTTTTGGATTTCATTCACCACACATTAGATTATTTTTGATTTATTACATTCTATTTAGGGAATAAATTATTATTTAAATTATACAAAACTTGTTAGTTTTAACTCTAAAACAAAAGAGTCGTAACACCTCCAGGTCCTTAATGAAAAGTGTGCCATTCTTCTTGTCATTACACCCCTTGAATGGATGATCATTATGACATGGGGTTTTTGCCAATAGACTTCTAATGATGCCTACTTTGTTCTAAATTAAAAAGGTGCCAAGCTGACATTCAATATGTCTACCACTGCTGCTAATATGAAAATCTGTGATGGTTAAAGAAAGAAATATTCTTATCATGAAATTCTTTTCACCCAGAAGAACATAGTCCCTTTGAGAGACACTTGTTTTTCTCTTCCAATTATCCAGAAAATATTGATGTTGGAAAGCATGTTTCGATTTTATACACTCATTCGTACACCACTAACACTGTCAGTCTCAGTCCTCTACCAAAAACCAAAAAGTTTAATACTTGCTACAAAAGCACAGACAAATTAAAAACAATGTATTCAAATCAAGAATATTCCAAGAATTCATGGAGAAAAACTTTAAACTGTGCTTCTGACGAGAGCAACAAAATACAATTGTATCAGTTCAACTACCCTTTCGATATTTTTTAAATACAAGCAGCATACAGTAGACACACAGAGCTATGCACAATAAAAAATATCACAAATATTTTTAACACCTTATACATTATGGTACTTGCTCATTTCAGTCAGTTTCATCCTGGAAAAATTTGTCACAGCTATTTGCAAAATTTAAATCTAAGTCCCTTAAAATGTCCAATGCTCTACTGTTCAATACAATTTTTAGAAGTTCAAGATACGGCTGTTTCTTTCTCTCAACTGCATGAGCTCTGATATTACTAAGTTACAAGATTTTATATCAAGGACTGGGTCAGCCATACTGGATGTAAGATGGGCAACATATTCATGTAGGACAAACCAGACACCATTTGAAGACCTTTAGTGAAAACACTATGTTGACATGACTGTCAAACCAGAAAAATGACAAAATATTAATATGAAGCAGTGATATTTGAGGACAGATTGGCATAGACACATCTGAGATCATTATAAGTCTATGGTGAAACACCGTGTCTATATGACTTTCTATTTAGGATGAGCAGCACCATTCACATTTGGAAACTATACCACATCATCAAAAAGTACAAGCAGTTACAGAATAATCTAAACAATGCTACAACATGGGCACAACTAAAACTACACATGAAATAGGATCTGCACACTGCATACAGCACATAGTATAAACAATTACTGCAATGAAGGAGCCATTGCTGATACATTTATTGCAAATTTACAGCCTGTCTCAGAAGAAATGCATCCTCACACTTCAGAAAATTCTGTTATTTTTCACAACGTTTATTTCTTTGTTAAAAGGATGCCACTTCACTAAGGGAAACAGCTGGTAGTGAATCCTACTTAAGTCTGAAAGAAAGTCATTAATTGTTTTTCTATTTAAAATAATTTCCTTTAATTCTGTTCTGGAAATTGACTAACCAGTGAAGAATGTTACCTGCATTAAATACAAACATGCATTAAAATCTACATAGAAAATAAAATGTTTTTTTTTTGCATAGTTCAGGCTTTTTTGTGTGTGCACAGAATAACAAAGCAAATACCTGAGATTCGGCTGGTTCCAAAATGGTCCCTGACAATGAAATTTGGAGTAATTTCATTCATAAACCAACAACATGATCTTGTTGTTGTTGTTGCTGTTGTGGGGTTTAACGCCATATTTCAGCACACGATAGGCTATACATGGCGGCCAGTATTAATGGTGGAGGAAGAACCCGGGAAAATCCCAGAAAGAACCACAGACCCACGAGAAGCTACTGGCAAGCTTTCTCACATACCAACATTGGCCTAATCCAAGACTCGAATCCATGCAGACAGAGGTGAGATGGCAGTGATCTGTAACGAAGAGTGCTTTAGACCACCTGGCCACTCAGGGCTTCAACATAATCTGTACATGTTGTGATATGGTGTGTCAAGGTTAGTGCATAATGTAAGCAATATAGGTGCATTTGAACTTATACCTAATGCAGCAGATTTCAACAGAAGAAAATGAAGGAAATGTGTAAGAAACTGAATATGGGCAGTAACAGCTTGAAAAAAATAGTTTGCAAGGTTGGCAAGGTTGCTACTAACTGTGTCACACTTCCATTGCTCATGAAACTACAAGTAAATGTCACCCTCAATCTTTAGTGCAAGTACTTTTTCCCTATGACGGAACATGCTGATATAAAGCTGTCAACAAAATCTTTACAGTTCATGGGGAAATTTCCAAATGAGCTGTTGTGGGAATGACATCACTGTTTACCAGTATATAATACTCTCATTGCCAATTTACACTAGATATCAGTCAAGGTTAACAGAAACATTCATGATATTCATGCATATCATGATATTCATGCATAGTGTCCATGGGTTTTGCTTTTGATTGCTTCTGAATCATGTTTGTTATAAACATGATATTCATGTATGGTGTTTATGTGTTTCACTTTGCTTTTGTTTTGGATCATGTCTACTAGCATACACATGATATTTATGCATGGTGTTCATGCATTTTGTTTTGCTTTTGAATCATGTCTACTGGCATAAACATGACATTTACCCAAGGTGTTCATGCATTTTGCTGTGTTTTGCTTTCAAATCATGTCTACTGGCATAAACATGACATTTACCCATGGTGTTCATGTATTTTGTTGTGCTTTTGCTTGTTTTGCTTTGGGACCATGTCTACTAGCATAAACATGGTATTTATGCAGTGTGTTCATCATTTTTGCTTGTGCGGGTTAGTATCATGTCTTTTGCACATAGTCAGTACAAATTTGCAACATCCCTTGAAAATCATGCACCCTAAACAACTGTAACAGACAGATGCCTTTGCTTCAACAACCCTGGGGTCAACAATAGGTAAACTATTTACATTTATCACCTGTGCATTGACATGGATCCATTTGAAAGACCTGGAATATTGGGAGGAAAATACATATTTAGGTATCCTGCCCCATGCTGTAATAGAAGAAAATCACCCTTTTTACAAACAGAGGGGGGGAAATCCTCCATCCATAAATTTTCAGTTCTATAACAGATTCTGGTCAGAATTTGCTAAAAACATTAACATAAAATTGCCTATCTACAGCTTAAATCAAACACCGAGATTCGATAAATTAAAACAATAGCCTGTACAGGATACAAATCCTGACTTGGCATTACCGCAACATTACTGCTTCAAAAAACTGGGCAGTAACAGACTGATTGACTGGGCAATAACAGACTGAGTGACCAGAATCCCTAGCTCAAACCAATGTTTCTCCTGAAAACTGCAATGAAATTTTATCCCAAACTAGCATGGGAAACTCCAAGTGAATGTTTTTGTTCAGCAGAAGCATTTAGGTAGAGTCCCCTGACCAGAGTCACATACATGGTAGAGTCCCCTGACCAGAGTCACACACACGGTAGAGTCTGTTGACCAGTGTCACATACACATAACAGACTATTTGACTTATTTCTTTCCAAACATGTTCTGTTGAACTGGTACCAATAATCACAGAATATATGCAGTAACAAGCTGAATAATGGCTTACTCGAAGTGGCAGGGCTATCAGCACATACTGATTCATCTCAATCTCACTAAGCCGTGCATCATATGGGGGAATTATGAGGGTGCAAAGATGGATCATAACTGGGATGGGTTGGTGGGGCAGAACTTTTGAATAAACATATATCTTTGCACATATTTACTCACTGGCCATGTAAATGTGACAGTACATCATAATGACTGGTTATCTACATGTCTACATAGGGCACAGTCAAGTGAATCTGGTGTGTGAACACTATCCTCACAGTCAAAGTAGTGCTGCTTAATTGCACATAACCACAATATTAGCTATATGGTGACAGCAGAAGTAACGTTCTAGCAATCTGGGGGGTGGGAGGGTGGACACATGTTCTAAGGTGCTTGCCTTTATCACCGATATACCACCATGTGTGTGTTTTTGAGGCTTAGCTGGGCCAGTGTGAGTTATGTTAGAATGCTTGTTGTGGGTCAGTGGTTTTTTCCAGGGTTTTCCTTGGTTATTCTTTCAACAAAATATACTGGCCACCATGTATAACCTTTCATGTACTGAAAATGGCATTAAACCCAAACAACCAAATAAGATCTGACAAAAAAGGTCCTCAATAGGTCATTATAAGTTAATGAAAAGATTTTCATGAAATTATAATAAAATAACAAAAAGTCCCTATTAAGTCATAATAAAATTAAAAAAATGCTATTAGTATATTATAATTAAGCAAGTTTTTATTAAAAAAAGACCATTCATAGCAAAGTAACAGAAATGCCATAAATAATAACAAAAAGACCCTCATAAAGTCATAATAGTCACAAAAAGGACCTGAATGAATCATTACAAAATAATAATAAAAAGTCCCTAGTTATGTCATAATAATAAAAAAGTGCCATTAAGTTATTCAATCAAAAAGTTGCAAAGAAGGTGCTTATTAAGTCAATATAAAATAACCAAATACAGACCCTTACTGAGACTTAATTATGTAACAAAATGTTCCCCAAGTCCGAACAAAGTAACACAAATGCCCTAAATGATAATACAATAATATTCCTGCAATAAGTCATAATAAAGGAGTTTTTAAAAAAAGTCCTTATTTATATGACATCCTATTAAACACTGTAATACCTAACCCTGTCGGTGGTCAAAATTTAGCAAAAATTAAAAAAAGTCTGCAATTGCTGATTGTCCAAAAATATCTTCATTTAATCTCTTTCCAAACACCACCAAGATATTTGTAAAGTGTTGATCTTTTCCTGGTGTCAATTTACAAACTGAGTTGTTACACAGGATTCGACTTTCAAAGCTCATGACAGTATGGCCTGAAGATTCCCCATTAAAAGAAAAAAGTCTGGTGCTGACACTAACAGCAGCCCAATCATTAGACCCTGGTTGCCTTCATGATGCAATAATTGCAACAAAAATCAATATCTAATCCAACTGACTTTGCAATGACACCCCTAGAGTCAACAAATTAGGCCTAAATTTGCTGTCAAACATTACAAGTTCAAGAAAATGTCTAGGATGAAAACAAATGATATTCAACCCCCAGTGTTATACTAATCCTTAAGAAAAAAGTAAAACAGAAAGATGTTTTATTAATATCAACCACTGACCACTACCTCACGATACAAGACTCAAATATGGAGGCCATCTTCAGATTTACACAAAAATAGGCTGGAATTGTGCTGATATTAGAACATATTAAACCAGTCAACTCCTTTGGTAGATCTAAGCATAACTCTACGGCAGCATGTTGCTGTGTTTTGACACAGATCAGTGCTTCAATAGGAACTGGAAATGTATCTAACAAGAACAGAATTCCTCAACACAGTTATAGGTCAAATTATTTACACCCTAAGTTAGCCAAAAAAGTCCAATTTATCATAAGTTGTCCATGTTACCCAATTGGGAAACAACAAATAAGGGTCAATTCATGTCCATATCAATGGAGATAGCTACTCAAATAATGCTTTAAAATATTTACCTTCTTGATTCAGCAAATGTCAAAACCCCATTTGGATCTTTCTAATAATGCACACTTAATTCTTAACATATTTCTTCTGAGAACAACGACCAGAAAAAAACCTGTCGATATTGCAGCATAGTGGAAAAAACCAGATTCATCAAGTACTAAGCACATGTCTGCGATGTGTGTGTGTGTGATTTAGATTTTTAACATAGCTTTAACAATTTTTCAGGCATATCGTTACAATGTATGAAGTGTGACAGTTTATAGTGATGTCTAGCACTGGGGCATCATGCTGCAGACATGCAGCATCATGTCCCACCCAGTCACATTATCCTGACACCAGGATGACTAGTCCTAACACTAACCTCTTAATGCTGAGCGCCAAGTGAGGCAGCTGTTAGCACCATTTTTGTAAGTCTTTGGTATGACTCAGCCGGGGATCGAACCCACGACCTCCCGCATCCGATTCAGTAAGTATTATGAAACACATGATTACATCATCTTTCAAGTATAAGGTAATCCATGTCACTTTAACCATTTTGTTATTTTTACACAGAAGTCATTACCATTCAGTGTTTATCTTTTAGAAGAAATGTAGTGTCACTGAGATGATTTTGCTATACTAATTGTAGCAGCCAAGCAACCCCAAAATATTCTGAAAAATCCCCATTAAAAGTTTCTGAATCCTGCTTGCCTGAATTTTGTCCAAGATGCATTCATGCCTGCTATGTGTTACGCCATTTTAAGCTAATTTTACATTTTGTCCTTACCAGAAGTCTTTCTGGTCATACAAAAGCTTGGAATTACTTTGAATTAAGTTTACAAGTGCACTTATGCATAATAATCATTCTGATTTTCCAAAGCAAGTGTATCATCAAAGAGCCGACATGCAAGTAGACTGATCCCAATTGCCATAGCAAAAGATCTGTATTCCTTCTTTAATTAGATTTTTGGAACAGCTGTTTGGATGGATGGCTGACAATACATACTGGTATTGACCGATACATTTTGTGCTTTGAATTGCTTAAAAATTGAAAACAAGGCCCGGGATTTGTCTGCCATGATGTAATAGAGTCATGAGCTTTACTGTGAACCAGTAAATGATGTTTTTGACATTATTTCTGATGAATCAAAGCATGTTTTTGTGTGACCTTCTGTTCCATACCTTTCACTGAAAAGAGAATATAGTGCTCACTGTTCAATATTCTACTTTGTTGACTTGCTGCTTAAGGACAATATCTTTTCAAACAGAGATTGTTATTTGCTGTTAAACAGACTAAAGGTGCCAAATAATCACAGAGCACATTGATTGCAAACACCTGTAACATAATTATTGTAACTGAGCCTAAATTATAATTATGTTAAATATGTAAACAGCTCTGTTTGTCCTGGACAAAGACATATAAATGACTCGTAACATAGCTGTTGTTTATTTAAAAGACAAAAAGTGTACTATTACTACTACAACAATAAAAAAAGGAATTAATTCCATACAAACAACACGAACATAAATTATGGAGAACTGCCAACCCTGACAAGTCCATCTCAGTAAGGCAGTTGATTTTTTTTCCGTACGTTTGATCAGTTTTCAGTAAAGTGTAACAAAATTTCATTATCTGCTATTATAATACTGGAAAATGTAATTAAAAGTTCGGTATTCGGAACATGCAGCGATGATAAACATTATGTTCAACTGAAAAGTTTGTAAAGTACGCATAGACTATATTTATCACTAGTACAGTGCATACATTTTAGTTCCAAAAACTGCACCTCAATAGCTTGTTGCTGTCTCTCAACTTGACGTAATTCCTGAAATTTCTTTTTCCATTTCACATGGCAACAGCAATCATATTTCCTTCCATGAGTCATACTCAAATTGGCATGTGATGTCCAATAAACATAATTGTGTCACTTCCAGCTTTTATTCACAAAAATTTGAACATTCCTTTTTATTTTTCCCATGTTGATTATTACTTTTCAAGAGGCTTATTTTCCCATTTGTCTTAACCCGTTACCTCAAAGAGCATAGTTACAAAGTGCAGCGCGTGTATTTTAAGAGTAATTTGCATAAAACTTAGACAAAATCGTAAGAGTTGGCAAGTCTGATTATGTACCTGTTTTTGGTTTAAATGATAAACATTTAAAACATTAATATTTTAACATGCTATGAAAAGAAATCTGAAAACAAATTCCAACAATCATTACAAGAATGCTGAGAGGCATGGGATTAGAAACCAAAGACTACATCTTACAAATTTTGTTTCCAAAATACTTGTTTGGCACAAAAACAAATCCCAATTATATGGATGTGGTCCCAATAATTTACTATTGTAATCATCCTTGTGACAAACCCACTTATCACTGCATGGACTGGAGACAATGAGGTGCATGTTATACCATGGCTATTCAACATGCTCTAACTTGCTGTGATAGCATGTGATAAACTGCTTCTCTTTTCTCAAAAAATTACCATTATGAAATAATCCATGATCCAAAATCAGTGTTATTTAAACATAAGAAGTACAAGAAAGACAAACAAAAACCGATTATGTAGCACTCAAGTTGTTAAAAATTAGTTTTGACACTTTAACTGTTTTGCTCAAAATACAATGTACATTCAAATCATTCACAAAATTCATAACAATGTGTACTGTAACTATTTTAACTATATTCCAACTTGATAGAGCAAAAATTCCATACAGAAATGGTTGTTTACATAGACATAACTATGGGGAGAAAAAAGCCCAATCAACACAAAAAAAGTCGATTTATATTAAGTCTGGAAACCGTCGGAGGGAAACATACAGATGCTGTAAAATAAGCACTATTTCATGTCAGCTACTTTTCTGTTAACTGCAAATGACGCAAGGCCAAGTTTTCTGCATTGTTTCTTGAAATATTAACATTTTCTATAATGTAATATCTATTTCATGATAAGCATTTCTGTAAGACATGCCAATTTGTGGAGTGAAATAAGATGGAAAACAACTCAAGAGCCTCTTGAAGGGATTGACACTCTACTGGGTGAAAAGAACTTCCAGGTATTCAGATAAGACCATTCCTATCTTTTAAGTGTTGAGTGTTGAAACCATCTTGAAACCATATTCTTTAGTGATAAAATTTTCAAATTCACTGCTGTGTTACACATTCTGGGTGTCAGTTTAGCATACCAACCAATTTGTTCTGCATTTCAACTTCAACATACAAGTGACATTTTTTAATGGAACTGATATGCATCCAGTCCTTTTATAAAACTGTGAAAAAGAAATTTGACAAACCTTTCGAATAGGACCATGTACTTCAAATTCTCTCCGCAACTTGGACTCACTGGTATCATAATTCTGAAAAGAAAAAGCAATATGGATACACAGTTGTTCCACATTGATTGGTACAGTCATACAATACATAGAAGCATGTATAGAAAGTGCAGGACTGTTTGAACATGTCTATCATTTGAACTGGAATCTGATTATCATAGATTCAGTTTGACAGTGATGCTGACTGCAAGTAAACCCGAACTGCCAAAGACTATTACTGCCATGTGTTTGAAACGTTTATCCTACACTCATCATACAAATAGAACAATGTGCATGCACATAACATTAAGAGAGATTGCTTCTAATACATTCCTGATCATAAGTATTAAAAAAACATTTATTGCTTCATAGTACAACCAGATTAAGCTATCAGAGACAAAGTTAGTGCCAACACCGACACTCTATATAACAAAGCTATTGAATGGTTATAGATTCTATTCTGAGTAATGTATAGTGTCCACCAGCTGACTTAACTCTCATCAATATGTACATTGTAAATGGAAAACATCAGATTTGCATGCAATATGCGAGCTGTTACAGCATCTGATGTTTCTGTCGTCAGTAATACAGATCCACTTTGAATCAATGACTAGCTAGATAGCAGAAGAATGTTCACCAGTGGAAATGTGCCTGAATTGAAGGTAAAAATATGTTGTCCTGCATTATTTGTCATTTTGCATGTAAACTATAACGTGCATGGGTGTGATTGAACATTATCAAAATAAAAATCACTGAACAAGAATGTTCAAAGAGAGCATCTATTTTTGTACAGAATATAGCACAACTATGTAAATTATTACCTTTGAGAATTCAGTTGGGTTGAAATGTAGGAATCAATACTTGGTGATAAGGCCATATGTTTGAAGTTGGTTAACACTATGATTAACACAGAAGTGATATAGATTAACCAGACAATATAAGCAGCAATCAAATTACTATTCTGCATTTTCTGTGACCAAAGATTTGTGGTAACTGGACTATCACTTTGTTAAGCAGGGGACAGTGCATTCTCTATCAATATGAAACATCAAAGTTGTCAAAACCATGTGGTTGTGGCATAGGGTAGCCATTTTAAACACAGGTTACCAAAATTAAGCAGCACCATATTCATTCATACGTACAGGATATTTATCAGTAGAATATTTTTCTTATCATTCATAATAAAAAGTATATTTTCCACAAGTCAATGCATAAAGTTTAGTCTGACTAAAATCAAGATGAACATTTCAACAAAAATCGGGGAAGGTCAAAGGAAATTCAACTATAAAAAATAAGATAAATGCCACTTTTACCTACATGTACCTTCTACCTGTGGTGATTTCGAATGTTAACATGCTAATCAAATTTCATAACTGATTATTAAAATTGTTTAATCACTGTGACCTACTTTTGCCCAAAGTTAGAAGCATCCACCAAAGACAACAATACTATATAGTGGTAACTGTATGGGACTGGTCAATTGTCAATGGAATTTCATGCACATCTTAGGATACAACAAAAATTCAATGCAAATCACACTCTGGGATACTCTGCCAAAGTAATTATGACTGCTCGATAAAATTAACCACAATATATTAAACTATTTCACATGTATACTACTCCTAAATTTACTCGTACACATTAAATTTACAAAAAAATTTAATTAAGTTTTTTAGTGGCTCCCTCCGCCAAATTCTTGCTCAAGTCTAACATATAATGCACAAGATGAAAGTGCTATTTACTATAAAACTTGTGTCCTACTAAAGACCAAGGAGCAAATAAGATGAATTACCGTTTGCTTTTCATATCAGAGATATTGTTTTAAAACTGCTGTTTTGCATAATTTGGTCAATCACAATACAACATCAACTATGCATTCAGTGAAGATGGAAAGAATATACTTTATATACTTGCTTGTAGGTCCAGTCAAACTGCAAACAACAAAGATCCTGTTCTGCCATAGCATAATGTGCCTGCAGATCAGGGTCTATACTGTTTGTTCTACTATTTACTTGTAACAAACTGCACAGACCCAGATCTTCTGGTGCATGATGCGCTGGTAGATCTGGGACTGTGCAGTTTGCTGTTGGACTCATAAGTGAGTACATACTGGTACAGCCATTTATTCTTTAAATTTTTTATAACCTTTTACACAATCATCCATCAGTCAACTTGTCAAGCCCACTACTCTATTTACGCTACATGCTGGGTACACCATTTTCTTACTGGAGTTGAGAAAGCATCTATGCACTTACATAATCTGGCACCTTTCAACAACAGATGCTAAATCACTCTCATATTATTCTTTTAAAAAATGTAAGGCAATGTCCTTTGTCTAATCTAATATGTTTTAAGTTCAAAGATCCATCTACTCTAACTGGCATCCAGGTACTCGAGTAACCACCTGTTGATAATAACCCAGGTTATAAAATGAGCCATGGGATACTCGTTTACCATATACAAGTTTTCTGTCAGCGTTTGTAAAAGCAGCACTTTGTGCTCAAGTTGACAATCCTTTTGATTGAGCTGCAAATACACATACTTTTCTTCAGAGCCAAGCAGAGGTCTGCCACTTCCGGTAAATAATTGACCGTAATCCCATAGCTTTTGTTTTTCTACATGACAACTCTTTGAACCATGAGTGTGCTACAGTGGCAAGTAACAGAAGGTGGTCATTTGATTTTGCCATCAAATGAAGTGTTCAGTTGCAACGTTGAGTAGATCTTACAAATTTTATGATTAGTGTTACTTAGAAAGCTGAAGCTCAGGTTTGTCCACATTTAGCCCTTTACCTCATAGAGCATAGTTACAAAGTGCAGCGCACTATAAATAGAACACCTGTTACCTATTTGACTCCATACACATAGGCCTGCCTGTTAACTGTTAAGCAATGTAGTGTATGTTATGTTTAACAGCAATTTTAACCATTTTACATTTTTAGTACACATCTATTATGTGTGGAAAAATTTAAGAGTAAAGTCCGATTGTTATAGCTGTGTAATTATTTTTCACGGAAGAATTTTTTATGTGCTTTAAAATCTTGAGAGAACTTGTTCACCGTCATGTCAGTGAGGCTGCGTGACCAACCGTAGCTGCCATTTCGCATACTTGAAATTTTTCGTCTGCGTCTACATCACTAAGTCATCTGAATTTGATAATTTATAAAAACTAATTGCTGCCTGCATCAATATCAGAGCCTTTACCTAAGTTATTGAATCTTTCATAGCTGTGATTCTAATCGTGAAAACTTCATAAGTGCTGAATGAAATCCGCGACTGCCATTTTGGAGAGTGGAGATTACAACCCAGTTACTTTAAATAGCAGATATCGACCAGTGCATAAACTGTGACCACGTGATCTGACATAATTGTCATTTGCAGAAATGAATGTAGTATCTAATAAGGGATTTTTCTCAAAGGTTGCACAATGAAAACTGGTGTCCAAAGACTCTTGCAAGAGGTAAAGGGTTAATACAATTTTCCTCTGATCAGGTACCTGGAATCATTAGGATCAACGGTTACCTTGTATAAGGTTTCTAAAATTCTGACAGATCTCAGTCACATCGAAAAAGCCTGTTTTGCAATTTTTTTAAATACAGACTGGTTCACCATATGAAATTTTATTGAAATTTTTAAATTGATGATACCCATCGGTTTTCTGCAAAAGAGTCATATGCATCTGCAATAAATAGCTAGTAAGGAAAGTACATGTAGGTCTATGATGGACAAATTTACACTTACACTTTACATACACAGAAGTCTTTTTTGGATACTGTTGCAATATCAGGAACCTTTTACCTTGACAATGTTGGTACATCATAGGTATGTACATACATCATGCCTCATTTGTGTCATGTCTATGATTTAAGTCAACAATTATTTCTGGGAAGTTTAAGGCATTTTCATGTGGAAGAATACTGGAGATGACTGCATAATCTTCCTTCATAAAATGTCACCCTTCTGAATTTAATGCACTAGCTTTCAAAATTGTTTTTTCCTTCAGTATTCTCAAACATTCAAAATCAGATATGCAAATCCCATCCATCCCCTTTTAGTGTCTGATCATCCATCTCCCTCTTTAAGATTAAACTATTCAAAGAAGCAAGCCATATTAAGTAGAAATTTATTGCCAAGAACCACAAGGCAGCTTTTTTAGCCCACTGAACAAAGCATGGTAATTGGTAGCACTGGAAACACGATCCAATTAATCAATCAGTGTTAGAGACACAATCTTCCTTTTGCTTCTACTTAACATGGTTCATGCCAGACATAGCCTTAAATGCCCTGAAGACGAAGCTACCACTTAGATCATTTCCTTCTGATTAAAACAACTAAAAGCTGACATTTCTGCTGTAACAAGGGTTGAACTTGGCTGCACATAGTTTCTAAGTAGAATTATGATTGAAGTTTAATCTGATTTTATAAACCTTTGGACTGAAGTGGAATTTGATTCATTGCTTTCAATGAACATGCCTCAAACCTGTATTCTGGCAAACATGCCTAAAGCCTGTATTGTTGAAAACTGGAAGTGTCAGGCTGCATGCAGACAAGCCTGGAATCTGCGTAGTTCCAAAACCTTTAAATTACTGCAAAGTTGTTTATTAACTTAGCAGCATGGAATTAAAATGTTAACAGTTGGGATATATCACTGATAAATCAATGTTATACAAGTGTTGAAACTATGAAAATGACTGATATGTTAGACATAGGCAAGTAATGTATCTGCTGAAACTCATCAAATACCAAGATGCAAATGCACTGATTTTTAAAACACATTTTTGTCACTAGGGAATGCTGTATTTAGTGTATCAGGATTTAATCACCTGTGATAAACCTGTAGTTGTTGATTACAATTTGCAGGCAAGACTCGTCTTTTACCAACGTAACATCTTCGATGACAATAGTTTTAAATTTCATGCACAGGAACTAGCTAGAGTGGCACATTTAAATGGATGATTTTGTTACAAGATACTGCAATAATTGACTGCGTCAAATTCCACAACAGAAGACAAGTTGGATTTTTTTCCAAGTCGTTCATTTGACAAAATAGTATTACTGGCATATTAACAGGTGCACAATTTGATCCAGTGACCAGAGCATAAAAGCCAGTACTGTTGATTTCATAGCAGGACAAATGAAGAAAAAACAATTTGATAACTGTTCCATAACCAAGGGGGACTTCAATTCAAGACCTGCCTTATGGTAATTACTGCACTACAGTATATATCAAACTTCAATTATCCATACAGATCATCATTGTCAGCACGTGTTTTTAAAAATTGTGCTAATATGGATTTATCTCTATAATACTGATGTGAACTGACCATGGAAATTGTTTATTACAATGGAATAAGCTCTGCCTATCAACCTTTCAGATTTGATACACAATAATTTTTCCTTAATTGGGGTGATAAACACATTGCATTCTCACATCAACCTTTAATCAATAAGTGAAGAAGCAAGACCTATTAAATAAATCTGTCAAGCAAAATGCTGATGTCTTGACCTTCTCATTGGAATCTCATAATTCTATCTGGAATGCAATTTGTATGACAACTGGAATAATGTGTCTTTTTATGAAATGGATTTAATAAGTCTGTGCTGACATGTTTGCCATCTTTCCAGTCTTCATAAATCCATGAGACTACCATGAAGCATTGCAACTACTGTGGCCAATGTAAATGTAGCAAGTCTGGAATAAAGGCAACCTCAGCTCGTTGAAGTCTGGATTGCAGTCCAGAATATCGAAGTAGGACAACTGTTTGGCTACTCTTTATGGAATGATTCCAATACCACTCATTCAGTCGAATATTGCCAATCTGAATTTCACTTGTTTTAGAAGAAAATGCATTTGATGGAACTAAATTTTGTTTGGGTAATAAATGGAAGTGATATATTTTTGTAAACAAACTTTCCCATAGCCAATATTCTTTCTTTCAAGAAGCAATTGTGATCAACTCATCAAATTTTCAACTAAAGTATTATTTGTTGAAACTGAAATACGTTTGCTTTTAAAGCCAACAGAAACTGGAAAAAGTTTCTTTATAGTTTTGTTGAGGATTTTACGTGTAGAAATCCGTATCTTGTTAACTTCCAATGAAAACTGCCATTTCATTTACTTTACAAATGTATTCTTGAAATGTGGAGCATTATGCATACACAGACCTCAAATTAAATGAAAATACCAAAACAATGGATATAAAAGTGTGAATTACAATCTGAATGGTTGCCACAGGTCTCGGCAAAAGGTGTTATGTCCAAAAGTGAACTGGGATTTAGTACAGAGTCTGCATCAAACCAAAGAGTATTTTTTATCTACATCGACCAGAAGTTTAGTCAGACTCCATTCTTCCAGGGTAGGATTCTTCTGATTTCATGATTCGTGTCCATCCCCAACCAGACCTGCCTAGCATGATACCATACACAAGTGGGGTATGTATCTCGTTTATGTGTATGCAAGTCACTTGCCAACAATTATAAGTGGGTATCAGTACACAGATTGAGTACACATTCTGCTGAACCCAAATGGTCGTCCATATTACAATTATGTGAGGGCTTTTTTGTTTACAGTGTAATTTACATGAGATTGGTGATTAAAAAATGCAGCATTTGCAAATACATGTCCTCGAGTAACAACTGTTTACTATTCATATTAGAAAGAATTCATCAATATAGAAACATAATTAACTCCACAGTTCTCATTACAAATAAAAGTCAACTTAGGCAGTACATTGATTTTGTTATGTTTCAGCAATGAAATACTTTGTTGTACATTTTAACTTTAGCGAGCTCCACTGAAAAATGAAGGAAGGCTATAAAATAACTTGTACAAGTAAAGACTTTTCGTTTAAAAAAGGAACACAGGTTATTAATTTGAACATGCAAACATTCTTATCCAAAATAAATAATTCAATTATTTAGGCTCCAGAAATTAACATATCTGCTTCTCTCACCAGGTGGTGAATAAATAAAGATTAGAAATTTTCTTCTACATCCTGTTAGTCACATACTGTAGAGAATTAAGTGTGGAAAATAAATTGGAGAAAAGTAATTTTTGCTAATTTTATAAGATTAAGTTTAACTCATTCGGCCCCGATCCTGTCTGTAGGCGTGATCTGGTTTCTGCATTCAATGGCCGATCCCGTCTCCAGACGTGATGAATGTGTGTTAGATACAACGTCTCTGATTGGTTAGAAATGGTTCATTCCAAGAGCTAAACAACTATTAAACAAATCAGAAATGATTTTACTTTCATTTGTGGAAATTTGAATTGTTTAGAAGCCAAGGGCCAAAGTTTGAGAGCGGTTTAACTACACGTGTTCTGTTCATGAAAAATCGTAAATGATGGCAGACGGAAGAGTGATTTTTGATGAGAGCAAAATTGTGGAGTTTCTCGGGTTTGATTTTGAAAATATTGAGCAAGCTGAGGAAAGATATGTTCAGCAGTTGGATATTTTGTGAGATTTAGATTTGGACATAGAAGTTTCTGAGACTGAATCGTCCGAAGATGATGATGCTGACAGCGATGATGACCGAGTTCTTGTGGATAAACGTTGCACATAAGTTTGTAAATACTGAATAAATAAGTTGTGAAAGACTTCGACAAATAGGGAAAAAATTACATCAATGTGTCGACAAATTCATTTGAAATAAATGGTGAAAATTTCGTGGATTTTGTTTGGATATAAGAAGAGAAATTAAGGTAAGAGTGAATGCATGTGCACGATGTTTTCAAACAGGTAAAAACTATGGGGCACAAGCAACCAGACACAGCTTTGTGCCTCTGAGGCATATCAGCAGAGCAACTAAAAACAGTGCTGGGGCCAAATGAGTTAAGGAATATATTTTGCAAAAATGTTGTTGACATTCAGTAAATATTAGAAACAGGAGACCCATGAAGGGATCGGTGCTCTACTGGCCAAAATGAATTTCCAAGATTTAAAGAATATTTCTTCTTCTTAACTGATGAGTGTTGATTCTCATTTTCATTTAGAACCAAGTACATAATATTACAAATGCAATCAATATGATCATCTATTCTGGGAGGGCAGTTAAAGAAAGATTTTCAAGACAGTCATCATGGCACCCATACATGTGTGACTGGCACAATTTTCATTTTAGTCCAACTAGGTATCATAAGAAGTCTAGTGGTGAGAACCATATGTTGATAAAGATATCATCTGGGAGAAGAGATAATGGTATTTTGAAGAAGGCCACTGTGGTGGCCATAATGAGGGTTAGTTTGTTTTTGTTTCGGACCAACTAGTACAGTTCTGATGAAAAAAAAATGGTTTTCCATTTAACTATAACTCGTCATACTTCACCATCTCCAGAGTGCCACGATAACATGGCGCAGTTTCCCTAGCGCCGAGTCTGAGTGGCAGTAATAGTCTAGACCTGTTTCCCACACAGTGAGTTAAATCCTCATAAACCATTTGTTGATTTCAAGCTATTTCCTAATTATGAAGGCATTTTAACCAATAAAATTCTAGCTTACATAGATAGCGTGAACATTGCTGAACAAAGGGGACATTTTTTACTTCTATAGCAGCAACAATAGTGGAAATATTTAGATTAGAAAATGATGAAAATCAGCTGTTGGGAGTAGACTTTTACTTAACAGACCCTGATGGAGTATTTACATGAGGTTAAGTTTGCAAGAAAGATGACAAGTGGAATTTCTGTGTACATAAAATGGAATGAATTTCACGTGTTGATAGTGTTAATTTTTCAGTTTGAATTCATGGATTTTATGGATTATTCATGGCAAGAGAAACACATTGGTAATAAAATCATATATTTCATCTTTATGCACGAGTTTTATTTCTGCATGTGGCATGAAATTTATACCATTATGTACATAATTTTGTTGAGAACTGCTGTGCCAAATTTTAGCCTAATTAAAGTAACATAAATAAGAAAATAACATTCATTGCAAGTAGCTCCGTCTGTAAAAATATGCACTGGTAAGGATAACACAGCTCTAGGTGATCTCTCTGCACATATGCTGTAGTGGGGAATGCCTAGATATTTGGCTCTGGGGTTAATGAGCAGTGATAACAAGATTGACAAGATGGCCATTCAAGTGGCCATACTAGATGTCAGGTCAGCACCATTTTAATTTAGGGCCAACAAGACGCAAGTCTTCTGATTAAAACCCATTCTGATATGACTTTGTATTTTCAAGGAGGTACAATAACAAAAATTTTAAGATGGCTGTCATCGATGCTATATTGGTTATCAGATTCACACCATTTCCATTTCGGACTGACCATACTGTACCATAAGAAATAATATGGAAAATTCACAATGCCAGTATCTCCAGCCAGCTATTTTCAAGATGATCATTATGGTAGCCATATTGGAGATCAGAATGGTGCCATTTTCATTTGCAATCTACTACATAACAAGACTTTCACCCATGTTCAAATGACTATTCAAGATAAGTATAGATAATAAGATTTTCAAGATGACCAATGTGGTGGCCATACTGGATGGGCAGCTTAAATTGTTATTTAGGACAACTACATATTGCAAAAAGTGATAGTAAAACCACGATGTTGATATGCCCATTCATTCTGGAGCAAACCTGCCAATCCTTACAACACCAACTCATCAAGGCTGTCCATTTTTTCCCCAATAAGTTAGACCAAATATCATGTACTTCTGCTATAAAGCATGCATTTAAAAAGTTCCGACATTATACACAAGACTGATGCAGTGATGGTTAACATGTTCCACTAAAAATGTTTGTGAAGTACATTCAGACCTTAATTAACTACAGCTGTTTCATAAAATGCAGTTCCATACCCTGTGAAGCTTAATGACAAGTCTTCAGGTAAAAACCCCATACCAGTACGACTTTACATTCTGTAGGATTAGTGATAACAAGATTATCAAGATGGCTGCCATGTATGTCAAATCAACATCATTTTCATTAGGACCAACCAGATATCACAAGTCTTTTATTATATAAAAAAAAGCTGATATGACCATCCTTTCAAGACGATTAACAGCACCATTTCAGTTGGGACCAATTAGACCTTGTGATAAATGTGTATTCAAATATTCATGACAATCCACCAAGTAATTTAGGATAAGGAGCATTAACTTGTGTTAAGGGACAGATTAATGATGGATGACAGACCATCCCATGAACTCATTGGGCCTATGGGAAGTAGAGCTAAAAATTGAATGACAGCAGTGAATTGTGATTGATAATAAAAAGGAAGTAAATATATTAATTCAGATTTGGCATCTGTTGAGCCCGATGAGTATACATCTTTTGAAAAATGTTCAACCTGGTATTTGAACAGGTGCATTTAATGTAAACACATTATTCTGGATTGGGTGTAGATAAATAAACTGATACCCTACAGGATTTTCCTCACTTGCAGATGTATATGAATATCTTGTTCCACTGTTAATGGCAACACAACTCCAGAACATGTAACATGTTTTATTGAATCTAGCCATGGGAAACTTGGCAACATATTTCTTTATATTATAGGGAACACTTCCAAATGATCATGCAATGTCTAGCAAGCAAGAAACTACAGCCAACTCTAAACAAAATGCCCCCCCCCCCATCAAATCCAGCAATCACCACAGTCATGCGGCACATAGAAAATCAATTTTCTGCTTGGGGCTGAGGTGTGCATCAAGGGGGGTGGGTGGGTGGGTAACTTTCTCAAAAATTAAAGTATGGTATTTTACTTTTTCTACATAGTACAGATGTGCATATGTTTAGCTATGAAAATTGGTCATCATCTCTGTTTACCATATTTAACCAACTATGCCATTGGTCATTATCCCAGTTTACCAAATTTTACCAGCCAAAACTGTTCCATCATTCAGACTCAATTTATATTACAACAATTGCAGTGTTATTTACCCAAACAAAACATTTTAATATGTGACATTAATAACCCCTCATTAGATCACAAATGTCATAGTGTCATGTTAGGTGTCTGCAACTTTTATCTGAAAACCCCTCAGCATTTCTTGTCTTGTGAAAAAACTTATATATAGATCTTTAATTAAAATGACAAATGAAACAACAATTTAAAGTAAATTGGTATGCAAAGAGCAATAAAACGCCATACCAGCAGATATTTTATTATTTGTTGCACCTTTTTTTCATCATAAAGTTTATCATTTTAAAAGCTCACTATACAAATGCAGTGTAACCTACATGTACATTAAATGAAAACAATTATTGTTACCGAACAGTTGTTATCGTGTGTAATATGTGAAAACTATGTTTATGTGTAATATGTGAAAACTTCTGTGTTTATGTGTAATATGTGAAAGCCTCTGTGTTCACCAAAGTTCTGCTTCTTATGGACTTTTATAAGGAATATTTCTTGCTTTCTTTCTGTAACTTATGATACACTGACTGTCTGAACTCCATAAAATATTCATCCGTCCTGATAATGAAGAAAAATGTAAGACATTTCTCCTACTCTTCATTTACGTTCCTCACCAATGCCACCAACAACTACTAGACACTGTATCTGGGAAAAATTATTCTGTTCTAACCTCTAATCTGATGTTCTGTATGATAGACAACATCAAGCCACTTATCAAACAGCACAAACAAATCCCAGCCTCCACTCATCCTATTAGACAACATCTTAAGAGCCTGGTGTTTTCATGATAGATTGTCATTCAGCAAGTTCAACTCCTGGAACTACATTAACCCAATAGACCCGATGATAAAGAAATGTCTACAATACCCTGCATCCCAAAATTTCAGTTCATGACTAAATTGTTTTTGACAATACTGCACAATAAAAAATATTTTGTTTTAAGAAAAGAGCTTTCATTTACCTGCCCCCTTTTGACTGTGAAATGTATTTGAAATACATCTGAACTGTCACAAAGACCTTGTATAAAATTTCTATACTTGTCTTTGTACCTTTATCAAAGAAGGTATCGTGTTTGTAGAATGTTATCTTTGCAAGGGAATACATGGGGCTCTCAATTATCAATGATATGCAATCTGATTACAACCAAAATTTACATAAAAAATACAACTGGACAGGTAATGATAAAGGTTCACGTGGGAACTTTGTTTTTCCTGGTCGACTTATTTTAGAAATTTGACAGAGCATTGCATTTTTTAAGAATTTTATCATTAGGCACAACATGTTCATAAATGTGAATGCTGTGGTTTGAAGTGAAACATCTAATGAACATGATCTACTATATGTATCTGTGTCCATAAGATTTGTTATAATCAGATTGGCACAGTTCAGGAGAAATCCATCTGTTACACTGGCCACGCTTTCCCAAATATGTCAATAAATTTCTCAACATATTTATTCAATCCAGTGTCATTATATTGACCTCACCCCATGTCAACTCGATTAACTATCACAATGTCTCAATAATAGGACCGAAATATCAAAATTCATTATGTCAATTTTGGTGGTGATGATTTGTCATGGAAGAAACATAGCTAAGGACTGGTGTGTTGATAAAATAAAATGCAGGTGATAACTGCATGTCATCAATGGATATTATTACTATTTGTCTAAAATAAAGCCAGACTGGGTCAACATCTATCGTATGATTCATGCCAGGCTGACAATCAAATTGGAAATTAGTTCACTGAAATCTGATTATGCAACAGTTGATTGACAGATGAAATTCTTACCAGCATGGTCAATTAGCTTCTGTTTAACAAGCAATATCAGCATTATCTGAGCAAGACAAGTTTATAAATACTGTGTATATATATATATATATATATATATATATATATATATATATATATATATATATATATATATATATATATTTATTACACACATCACTTATTAGACAAATCTTACTCCAAAGTGCACAGACCTGGATCTGCTGACACATAATGCACTGACAGATCTGTGTATGAGCAGTTTGCTAGTAGTAATCAGTAAAACAAACAACACAAACCAAGATCTGCCATTGCATAACATGCTGGCAGCTGTACAGTCTGTTAGTAGTAACCAGTAGAACAAACAAAACATACTGATTGGCCACTTCATTATGCAATGGCAAATCAAGTTCTATGGTGTTTGCATTTGGAGAGCAAACGGTCCTTGGAGAGATCAAAGTTACCTGCTTGGAGTTTTACTGCATTATTATGCATATGGTTCAAGAACTCATGCAATAAAGTTTTATGGATATCAGTGCAAATCCTGCAGGTTGTCTTCACTGGCTTTTATTATTTGCAAGCTTTATAAAAGTTCCACAAAAGAGCAGGCTATAACTTGCTAACAGCAATCGACTTTCTGAAGGACATTATGAAAGCTAACTCCATATATAGTTAGCTGAATAAGGAACTATCACTTTGTTCATCAATACACATCAATAGGCTCCTATTGGATGTTCAGAGTACAGATAGAAATTCATTAATTATGTAGATATTTACTGTTTATCATAAAGTGCAGGTTCATACTTAGAAATTTCTAAACAGAACTACTTGACCTTTTGTGCATTAAATGAAACCTATTTACGTCTAGCCTCAATTTTCATGAGTTAGATGTCATTGAATATTCTATATTACAGTATATTTGGACTGTAACACAATCCTTCATTATATCAAAATTTGGATTACAGTAAACAATTCTGTCAGTCACTCAATAACCCCTCCCCCATTCAAAGGGAAGTAACTGCCACAAATTATGTTCTGTTTGTAAATAATCATATCATAGGCAAACAATGGCGGTTAATAAATTCTCCTATGTTACTTTCAACTGAACGTTTGTGAGGTAATAAATTGATTACCTGTCCATGTACAGCATACGCCCTGTACACATCGAGCCTAACCATCCTGAAATACATGCACATCGACCCAGGGTTTATGACAGTCAAAATTTTCTGTATACTCCAATAAAGTTGCATGTAACTATTGGTAAGAATATTCTGGGTAGTTGAACACTGTTGTAGATTTTGCAAGAGTATAAGTTTTACGAACAGTCTCATTATAGTGCTATCCATTGTGTATGCTGTCGTATGGTTAGAGTATCATTATAATGCTATCCATTGTGTATACTGTTGTATGGTTAGAGTATCATTATAATGCTATCCATTGTGTATACTGTCGTATGGTTAGAGTATCATTATAATGCTATCCATTGTGTATGCTGTCGTATGGTTAGAGTATCATTATAATGCTATCCATTGTGTATACTGCCATATGTTTAGAGTAATGAAGCAGCTCTTACATATAATTTCAACATATAACTTCATTTAATGAAATAGAATTCATGACCATACTCACCTTAAACAGTAGTCGTAATGGGCATCAGGTGCCCTTGGGGAGATGTGTTGTAATGAACGGCCCAAAAGTGAGGAAGAGTTGTACGTGTATTGCTTTCAATCACCATATGCTTTATTTGATCTGAACCAATAACATATCGACCACAATTAAGCAGATGTACATGCTTTACAAGCGATCAAGAATCCCAAGACGTACTGAAAGGGAATATCTTTTGTGTAGAGACAAATGTGTTGGACTGCAAGGGAATATCTTTTCTTGTTTAAACCAGCGCAGAGACAAATGTGTTGGACTGCAAGGGAATCTTTTGTTTAAACCAGCGCAGAGACAAATGTGTTGGACTGCAAGGGAATATATTTCGTTTAAACCAGTGTAGAGATATATGTGTTGGAATGCAATGGGATCTTTTGTTTAAACCAGTGTAGAGACAAATGAGTTGGACTGCAATGGAATCTTTTGTTTAAACCAGTGTAGAGACAAATGTGTTGGACTGCAAGGCAATCTTTTGTTGAAACCAGTGTAGAGACAAATGTGTTGGACTGCAAGGCAATCTTTTGTTGAAACCAGTGTAGAGACAAATGTGTTGGACTGCAATGGAATCTTTTGTTTAAAACAGTGTAGAGACAAATGTGTTGGACTGCAAGGCAATCTTTTGTTGAAACCAGTGTAGAGACAAATGTGTTGGACTGCAAGGCAATCTTTTGTTTAAACCAGTGTAGAGACAAATGTGTTGGACTGCAAGGGAATCTTTAGCATGTAAACACATGTAGTTTTCAAGTGAATAGGAGACATTCTCTTCCTCCTGTCTCTAAGAAATTCTATCTTTATGGAAACTACACATAATCTTCATTTCAATATGTTGTCCAGCAATGAGACACCAATTATTTCCTTAATATAATCCATTTCTTCAGAGTCTCTAAAAACATAGCTCTGCATGAAAATATAATTGATTTATGATCCAACTTTCACTACTGGAAAAAGGCATTTTTTTAAAATGAGAAATAGAACAAAATTACCACATTTATAGGGACAAGATTGCTGCCAAACATGCAAGAAGAGGATCCTGTCATTTCTAGTTCTTAAATGATGACCCCATGACAATGTGGACTTAAACAGTCCTCTCTGATATAACCAATGCAGGTCTCTAAATACGAGTGAATGCTGGTTACAAAATTTCCAATTATGGATGATGAAACTGGAAACTAGTTCATGTTCATACTTTTTGTAGTGGCAAATTGAGAGTTCAAAAGATGTGTTAGTGAAATGTAGGATAAAAATTTGTGAATTTTGAACACAATTTGTGAAAAATTATTTCATGACACTAACTCCATCCACTTTGATGGTCAGTACTACATTATACGATAATCCGAAAATAAAACATATCAACACTGATTAAATGTACCACTTTATTTGCAGCCAAATTTACTGATATACAAAAACTTCACGCTATGATGTTGTGGCAGCCTTGAACTTCCTCAATCATGCTATGGTAAATTTGTTTTCAAAACAGTTCAGTTTGCTACCAACGTGCTTCCTCGTCCATGCCACCATGCCCAATGCTAAAATTCGTGGTACACTTTGCCAAAAGCATGATGTATATAGGTATTTGATGTCTGAATGCACATCCTATTTTGGTATATTCCAAACTAAAACTTCACCTTTTGTGCAATACATTTCTTTTCCCTTGGTTTTCAAGATGTGATGCCGATTCAAATGTAATTCAAATCAGTGTTGGCGGTACATGCATGGAGAAAAATTCCGGTCAGGCCCCGGTTTCTTTCAAAAGCTTTTGTAAAACTACTTCATTACATATAGATTAAAATACACTAAAATGCTTGCTACTGGGCCAACTATACCAATCAGCTACAGTTCCACTAATATGACTAGCAGTACCAGACTGCTTCTGCAACTGCCAATGTAACAACTAGCACTTAACTGGGAAAACTGAAAACAATTGAGAATTGGGGAATTCATGATATTTATGAATGTGGCGTGAATCCATGAATCGCCGTAGAAAGTCATGAAATTCATTCCAAAATCATAAGGGTTGGTAGCTATGAATGTATGTGCTTTAATGGTGACATAGTGATGCAACTCTTAACATTTTGCAAAAACTGGCAAATTATTTGGACAGCTCAGATAGCAGAGCACTCATGTACAATATGGAAAGTCTCGTGTTCAAGTCTCCTCTGTGACAGGTGCCAAACCAGGCTAACTTGGAATTATTAACGTGTATAGTTTTCTAGAGGAGGAAGTGAATGGAAGTGGTTAAAGGAATGACATGAGATGCATTTTAATAAGTATTCCTCAACTGTCACTGCCAAGTACAGTTCTTTAGTTTCTGACACAAAAATTTAATCTGTTTCGACTGCATTTGTTTTGGTTCAATCATCACAGAACCAGTCTGGGATTTGCCAGCACACAAATTGAGAAGCAAGAAAATTTATCTGAAAACCACTTTATATTGTATAACCCAGACTGAAATGAGTTTCCTGTCAAGCTGTCTAACTCAATCCCAATATTTCCATTTGCTTCTAAATTCCTTCATGGAAAAATAATCCCAATGCAGCAAGGATTAAACTGACATATCTCAATGAAGCGATCAATAATAACAATTATTAAAATGTCTGGCAAATAAGCCATGCAATTAAAATATAAAATGACAACACCTAAAGATAAAATATTCTTCATCTGACTGCAAAACCTGGGAATTCTTTTACTGGATTGCATCAAAAGATTGCTTCAATAAAATTTTGCAATATTTAGAAATAAATGTACAATAATTATGGCATACAGTGTAAGGATACTACCACAAACCTGCTTAAATGCGGTGGGTATAATCTTTCCTTTTACTCCTGCATAACCGATTCAGCATTTATACAATGGATCTACCAAATGCAAACAACATTGATCATGATCTGACATCAGATACAGGGGCAGCAGATCAGAGTCTATATTCTTTGCTCTACTCCTAACACAATTCACAGACCCAGAATTGCCATTGCATTATGCAACAACAGATCAGACTGTGCAGTTTACAGCTGGAATCAACTTATAAGCAAGAACTTATGGCATAAGACTTTTATTAATACAACAACCAAATAGCAGCAACTTGAAAATATACAGTGATGAAAGAAATCTGTTTGCATGTAAAATGTGGCTCTAGAAAAATCAGCAATACACTACACACATACATTTATATATATATATATATATATATATATAGATATAGATATATATGTCTATTCTAGAAATCAAGCATGTAAACAGGGTCTGTTCGAGAAATCAAGCAGGAAAATTCACCATTCCATTTGAAAAAGGGAGACAATTTCAAAGAATGAATTAATAAAAAGAAAGCCTAATTAAGAAAGATAGCCCACTTTTGTAAATTGCCAGAAAGCCTAATTAAGATAGCCCAGTTCTGTAAATTGACTGAAAGCCAAATTAACATAGCCCAGTTCAGCACCTACTATACAGCTCAAAAAGATGCAAACATTATGTCATCGATACAACATCACTTTTTACCTAGTGTATCGCAGAAACTTGGGGGTTCGGCTTACAACACCATGTAAAACAGTCAAGTTGATTTTTCTTGTTACAAAAGACCATAATAGTATATAAGGACAATAGTGCTGTGCTGAAAATATTCATTCAACATACCCATACTTAGTGAGAAGGTATAATTTTCTATCCAATGTCCCAGCAAGAGTAAATGCACACCATCCTATACATTTTTAGTTACTTCTGATTGCTTGGACACTTAGCTATTTAAAACATCACGATGTTAAAAGGTTTAACATTTGCAAACAATCAATATTAAATCTACTTTCCCCATGGTAATCATGTACGCATTACATTTTCAGAAGGATCTTTCCCCAAACCATAAAATTAATACTTTTCAAGCATCTTAATAAATCGTTAGCATCCAACTCGTGACATGATATCCCAATGGTCTTCCTCAATGTCTTTTCCTTGACAACATTCCTGATGCACAGTGTGCTGCTTACAACAAGCTATATTACTATGACAACATCACTCTTGTCCTAACACTTTATTTACTATCAATGTAATGAGCTTACCCTGACCACCTTTCAACAAAAGGCAGGATTTCCTTTCTTAATTTTGACCCAATAATTTAAGATTAAATGTAGTGTCTGTACCCTTTATTTCATACACCTTTTACCAAATTATAACATCTTTATTAATATTTACAAATACCAATCCTAATCAAATTCAAGAGACACTGATGATCTGAAATTATTTATCCAAAATCAAACCAGAAATGTTACCTCTATAGAAATCATAATTGTAGCAATTGAATCAATGCAAGATGATCTCATTAACATGTGAAGATTTGCTCTTTATCAAAAGTGTCAAAGAACTTGATGACATAACCAGATATTCAAAATTCTGTTAAAAATTGGACTAGGAATATGGACTCTTGAGTAATAACATGCTCAGCCATTCAGACACAAGACAACTTCTGAGTATGCATGGATCTTACTCATTTATCTAATTCTGTTTCACTGATACTTGATAAAAGAAATGAAAAAATCTATCAAGGTGATTCACATGAAATTTAATAAGAGTGTGATATAGAAAACACCTAATTTTCAAAGTCTGCAGTTTAATCTCCCACTCAGTTCAGTCCATGTAAGCAATATACAGAAAGTTAATTTGCATCAAAATTCTGACAAGTGTTATATCTTTTCTGAGAAAACAAGATTTGTTTGTATAAACCCTACAGACCCCAAAAGTCCTAAGAACCATCACAGTGACTGATGCTCTACTGACAGAAATGAATTTAAGACCATGTCTTCATTTTCAATGCAGAATACTGAAACCATTTCGGATATTCTTTTAAACAAGATTTTCAAATTTGCTGCGGTGACAGCATATTGTTGACAAATCAGGAGCATTTTAATTGAGGACCAAGCTGATGAGCTTGATCGTATGTCCAGGAGAGCTAAAAAACCTGGCATGGCACTTCAGAAAAGGTCTTTTAAAGGACATGATACTCGTAGGTGCATCATTCATGGCACAGCATGTGGCACTCTCATAAAAACTGCTTGCTGAATGATGGGCATAACTTGCATGGCTATACCAGTCACTGCAGATTGGTGACTATTCCTACACATTATTCAGCAATATCCTGGTCTGAAACCTCAATATGATGCATTTTGCAAGAAAGCTGTTTTCATTAAAACAAGCACCAAAACTTGCAAAAAATATTCAAAGCAGACGCTAAGACAATCACAGCAGATATTATGCAAGATATCATTTAACTGTCCTTTGAAGTCAAAAGCTCTGGTTGGTGGTGGTCAATACAGAAAATGTAATAAACTCAAGACAATGTCAAAGTCCGAAAGTGGAAACACACACTCCCACTGACAAACTTCATTTGTTTGTATCCAGGCTGGGATTGTTTTCAACATAATTAGTTCAGTTACCGCATCAAAAAAATTACAGGATTTAACAGAAGAACATTTGGACAACAAAACTCATTACAATTCCATTTACTTTTCAATAATTCATCTTTCCTTTATATGGTAAAACCTTACATAATTTATGTCTAATTTTGGAAATGTCATGAAATTTGCCTTGTACATTCTATTCTGAGAAAAGCTATGCACCAAAATACAAGTTACTTCCCTTGACCTGTGTTTGCAAGATGCACATTTTATCCCCACAGATGAACCTCACAAAAACGGTCATTTATTGCTGCAAATGGTGTAGAAAGAACACAGGAAAAACCCCAACCCACAAGAAGCTACTGGCAAGCTTTCTCACAAGAGTCATAATAATCTAATCAACAGGGTCTGGGTAGAACCAAGTATTTTCTACTGCAGTCTTCCACATTGAAATTAATTATGTCTCCTGTGCAAGACAACATATTTACAATTCTACATTATGGTTTCTGAAACAAAATGGACATCTAGTTAATATACAGACAACAAATGATATCTTAAACACACATTACATAAAAGCCACTGTGTGCATGCAAAACAGAAAACGTGTACATGTGACACAATTTTTTAATCCATGGGTTACCTCCCTTTTTCCAAGCAGATTACAGTGAAGTAAACAACTAACTTTAAAATGCTAATAAGTATTACTGAACTCTTTCATCAAATAAATTACAAACAAAATCTTTGCTACAAGTGTAAAATTTGTGCTTAAAATAGTATATTAAAACTTAAATTAGACTGAGATAGGGGGTGTAATTATGTCCATATAAATCAAGGGAAAGCTTTGTGAAAGCGGGCTGGAATGCTGCAACTTGCATAATGAAATAAGCACTTACCTATGCAATGAATATAAGCCAAACATATATTAATGCCTAGTACTGTAGATACTTACAATTCTTGCAATGAAAAGTGATTTGTAGGGATCTGTTGAGCTACCAATAGTACCAGCTGGATCCCCTAAAATGCAAAATGGTCAATTAGTCATGAGAATCAGATGATGTTATGTCTTTCCTGTATTCATTTTAAAAATGTAAATTTCATCACAAAATCTATCTGCACCCAATTTAAAAGCAATTACAAAATATTACTAGCTTTGTCATACAACTTGGTGATTATTTGCTTCCTTGTGACAAAATTTAAATTGATATCCACTTCCTGCTCTCAATCTAGTCCCAACGTTATGATTCCAATGGCTTATTATCACCACAGATTGACTTAGAATGCTCTTTTGAATTTCTCCTTGAAAAATTATAGCTACCTCTCCACAATTGGTTGTTAATTTGTTTAACTTTGCATTTTTCTACAAGTTCAGTTTAACATTACGTTCTAATGAGACATTACATTTATTGATCATGCATTGCATGTACTGATCAATTATGCAAATTTATTTCATTTTATAACCAACTCCTATCACAACTCTCTCCTTAACTCATACAATATAAATGAAGGCAAGGAGTATTAGATGCCGATCAATCAATTCAGCTGCAACTTTTTCCACACAAAGTACCCAAGTCAGATTAATGCAGGATATCTTCAAAATAGTCACTGTGCTCAATGCAATTTTTTCATAACTTTAACCTTCTGTATACCACCAATCATACACACAATCTTTTGTCCTTAAGTTTTTGCAACAAGAAGTATTGGCTTTATTGAAATTTTAGAATAACAAATCTTTTATTTTACATTTTTCATTATTATTTGCACACCTGAAAATATAATTAATAAAATAAAATTACAGTAGGTAAAACTCGGTGAAAGATGCAATGGTCATACTGATTTGCTCCACATGGCCTTAAGCAGAAGAACTAGTGTTGGAAAAGAAACATATTAGAGGAACTCGTATTGGAAAAGCAAAACAATTACTCATGTTCACAACAAAGAAACTCTTATTGGAAACCCAACACAACATGGGAAATTACAGATGAGTCTCTTTCAAGTAGTCATCAATATGACAAGTTTCCCATGCAAAGATATTTTCCTTCACAAAGGGCATAATGACATCTAAAAGAGAGTAAATGAGAAAAAACCCATGTAAACAACACAAAGCCAAGAAACGATGTTCATATCAGTGTCCAAGCAATCAGAAGTAACTAAAAATGTACAGGATGGTGTGCACTTTCTCTTGCTGATTTTAGATTATTTATCCCTGAGCAAGGGACATTGGATAGAAAATTATACCTTCTCACTAAGTGCTTATAAATTAACTGAATAAATGTTTAAAAATTCATTTGCATCATTCCAAGAAAGTATGCTATGGCAGATCAGGATCTTTGTTGTTTGAGGTCAGTCTCATCTTGTAAGTGAGTATGTATGGTTATTTCCACTACAAATCAGATAATTTCCAATGAATTTGTACAGGAATTAAATACCTGACTGTCAAAAGAATAAAAAACTGACAGGGGTTGAACACAAGTATCTGGTGAAGGACAAAACTTACATAAAGCCAGATCCTGTTCCAGCTTGTATGCAATTTGTTCTGCTCTCTCTTTCCTCTGAAATTGAAACGTGAACCAACTTTAGCAAATTATTAATAAAATCATTTATATTTCAAAGGCTATTGACTCTTTCTAAAACATCTAAATGTTTGCAAATTGTTAGTGGTATTTTTTTCTAGTGATAACAGTGTATAAGGTATTTTCCATGCGGATTATGATATTTTATGTATAGTCACTGACCAAAACATTTTTTTGATTGTATAATTAAGCAAATTGGTGAAGGTAAGGCTTATGCCATAAGGAACAGTTTATGTTTATGATGGCACATTCAACAAATCTAAACTATGCTACATGCTTCAGAACAAGTTTCAGATGTTTGTGCAAGTTTGAATTTTTCCAATTACAGTGTGCACTGTTCACAAAATCCTCCATTATTTTCCCCAAAAATGCAATTAACCAAGCGGTAGAAGAATACATTTGTACCTAAGGCTGTATGGTTTATTTTTATGAATTTCTTCACAACTTTTTTGAAATGGCAAAATTCAACGTCATGAGAATAAATAAAATAAATGAAAAGAGTCGCAATTTGTGAAAGCATCCGTAAGATGGGACAATTAAGAGGCCCACAGATCTATAAAATAATGCACTTAATCTGTGTGTGTGAGTGTGATTTGGATTTTTAACATATCTTTTTAAAAAAATCAGTCATATCGCTTCGATGTCTGCAGTATGACTTGGCTGGGGATCGAACCCACGACCTCCCGCATCCGAGGCGGATGCTCTAACCACTAGGACACCGCCTGATCTGTGATAGATTTTATATGATGAAGTATCCAAGTTTCCAAGTTCAATTTATGCAGAAGTCATCAGTGTGTACTGCATGTCCGGGGATTTGATAATGACAGGTGCTAGATATTTATTAAAATCAATGGAACTGTGGATAAGACTACATTAAATCCCCTCACTGCTCATACTGCTCTACTTTCGGATACCCCTACTAATGTACATGAATTGGAGTTTCTCTCTTAATATATGTTGTGAAATTCTCAAAAATAAGGTACATTTTCCAGTGCCTGGCATCAACTTCAGTGGTAAATAGTCTTTACTTTTGGATTATTAGTTGATAGTTTTTAATAATAAAACAACCCAACTGTGTTCAATCTTACTGCTGATAAATTTTCTATCTGTTTCTATGTCTGCATTTTCCAGGATCTGTAACATTAGGTCACTTAAAGGCTGTAAGCCTGACTAGTTGCACATGATGCTGCTTTGGGTTTTTTTCAGTGCATGACAAGCCATATACATAAAGGTAAGTATAACTGGCAGGAGTAGGAACCCTTCAAATCCCTGGTCAAAAACACCAAAGCTACTGATAAGCTTTCTCATCTTCCGAACATTAGCCAAGACTGAGACTTGAACCCATATGAGCCGAGATAACATGGCAGTGATTGATAAAGGCACTTTAACACATTAACTCCTGGAGGTTTGTCATTTTCGCTAGAAAATCGAGTAGGAAACACATTCTGAAAGCTATTTCTGAATAGATCCAAAAACACCAAATCCCAGGTGATCTTTCAATAACATACTGCCTAGTTGTATTAGAAACATTGATTTTCATTTGCTATTTGGCACGCATGAGCAGAAGGGTAAAAGTTGGAGTTCTTGTTATTTATTTTTTGCTAAACGGAGCCATTATTTTTGTATGGAGACCACACTTTATTCCAAATGCCCATCTTATCCTACTTTTTGCAAAGGCTCATCTGTCTGTTTGCAGTTCATACCGGTTTGCATTAGATCTGAGACCAAAAAGTCTAAAATCCGAACACAAAATTGGGTTCCGAGCATGGGTGAATTTTGGGTAGAAAAAGTCTGGTTAAAAAAATGAGGTTTTTTAATCTGTATTTTGTAGTACAACTAGATATTCCAGATTATTTGGTATCATTGTAGAGCTACATCTGTCTACCTTTCTATAATACTACCCACTTTAGTGTATCATGCATGACCATGATGCTACATTGCTCAGCAGTAGGCTACTACCTCCTGCCACGTTAACTCGTCACTAGGGGTTAATGTGTTAAACCACTCGGCCATGCTGTGTCCTTGCATGTAATGTGAGAGCCTCAAGTTTTACAATCAATAGTTCACATGAAAATCACTGTGCACATTCAAAGTCATTGTCCTGATATTTCAATAGCCTATTAAATGATAACATAATTGCTTTCGTTGCCAATAAAGGGTACTGGATATGTTACGGTCAATTAAGTCAACAGTATATAACTAAGTATACCCAGCTAGAAGAAACTTGTCCTTATGATAAACAGGTACATGTCTGTGTAAGTGGTTTACCTGCAAACTTTCTAATACAAGCCATCACCTGTGTATATTTGTTATTGTAAATATTCAAAGGAGAATAAAAAATTTCAACAATGAAACATTCAGAGTAATCATACACGTATTGACATGAAGTATTTCCCAAACAAAATACTGTAACTTACCAAGAAGAGCACTAACATGTGACAACATTGTAATCAATTAACATTCATTTAAAATGGATCTTTGTGATGAAAAGGTAGGGCTTCACCTCATACATCCATCTATAAATGTTTTCAATCTACACCATATACCTCATACATCCATCTATAAATGTTTTTAATCTACACCATACTTTTATTCTAACCTCTAGTTTACTGTCAAAAATTGACCATAATACAGTAAAAAGAATTTTAGTGAACTGCTTGATAAAGAAATTGGTAATACCGTGCAGTTTCAAGTTTCCTTATGTATGTATGTATATCAACACACTGACCATAAACAGAAAATGTATTTGTTAATATCTGGATATTTAGGTAAATTAAGGCAATCTTTCTTCCTCTTGCATTGCACCACTGATCAAATTTTTGTTACATTATCTTTCCAAGTGCAATCATATCATTAAAAATTGCATTTTATATCAATTTATTCCAAATAACGTGTGTTTGGCATGGATTATATACCATGTTTTTTTTTATAGTGAAAGTGCCAAAACTGATATGTAACTTTATCTTCTTCTAAGATGGGACCTCATGTGAGGTCTGCACAAGTTGTTCTCAACAAACAGTCATCCCTATGTTTTCATCATATTATAAATAAAAATTGGAGAGAAAACATATCAACAATACTGCTATTTGGCATCCCATCAAACAATGCCATGTGCCATTTTAAAAAAGTCACAAACTACCGTTAACATGTATTATGAATCTGGAAACGGGTTTCTGTGACCCATTATGAGGTGAATGACTATCAGAAATGTGTGCAAATCAGACTGACTTCCTCTTTTACATAACTGCAATATCAATATCATTGTGACTCTTGATGGCAGACTGTCAGTACTAAATTCCTAAAGTAACAGCATTGTGACTCTTAATGACAGACTGTCAGTACTAAATTCCTAAAGTAATATCATTGTGACTCTTAATGACAGACTGTCAGTACTAAATTCCTAAAGTAATATCATTGTGACTCTTAATGACAGACTGTCAGTACTAAATTCCTAAAGTAATATCATTGTGACTCTTAATGACAGACTGTCAGTACTAAATTCCTAAAGTAATATCATTGTGACTCTTAATGACAGACTGTCAGTACTAAATTCCTAAAGTAATATCATTGTGACTCTTAATGACAGACTGTCAGTACTAAATTCCTAAAGTAATATCATTGTGACTCTTTATGGCAGACTGTCAGTACTAAATTCCTAAGGTGAAATTCATCAGTAAACAGAGTTCAATCTTTTCATCAAATATCGAGGCTCAGATTCAATACACAGGAAGACCTGGTAACACCAGGCCAGGGTTCAGTTTTAATCATTAAATGTTCCTGTCCCACTCGAAAGTTGCCATTTAAATGAATAAAGAACTAAATTAAAATGACTGTAAATTAGGAACAACTGGGATCAATAGTGATGCAACTTGTCTCAGAATGGGGGATTTTTAAAACATGTTTGTTAGGGGTTTTTTTGTGTATATGATGCTTTGTGACAGTGGTACTAGAAAAAGTCACTAGCACCTTGATCAAATAAACTTAAAATTGACAAATGAACAAGCCCCCAAATAAAACCTGCTGGTTATGTGGGAGTTTTAATGTATCTAACCTTCCTTTCTTTCCTCTCATCCTTGGTTTCTACACGTGTTGGTGGAGGAGTGTCCTTAGGATCCTGAAAAAGAAATAAATGTTTCAATATGCATATTTTAATTTTTTTACTGCCATTTACAATGAAATAGATTTATTTGAGTACACAAAATCTGATACAATAAGCAATGAATTCATAAACGTCTTTTAAAAATTATTTATCTGATTTAAATGCAGAACCTTTTCCTCCCCCCCCACCAAAGACTATACTCCAATATCATAGAAGCCAACATTTTTTCAAAAGAGACTGATACTGATCATTTCTTCTTTTCAACTATCCAGTGTTAAAACCATCCCTGATCTTTTGTGATCAATTCTTTTTAACTTAGCTAATGTGGTTGGTACACATATACTCATTGGAAGTCAGTTTGGCACCATTATCATTAAAGTAAAAATAAAACATTATAAGAGTTTTAGTGAAACCAGATATCATAATGATCACCAAATCAGGGGGTGTAGTGACAAGATTGTTAACACACCCAATGTGGCAGCTATATGGGTTATCAGACCATTGTTTCATTTAGGACCAACTAGATATCACAGGAAGTCTGCTGGTGAAAAGCCCATACTGATATATCATGCATTTGTGAGTAGAATACATAAAAAAAATTTCAAGATACCACTGACCAATGAGTAGGAATAAAGAGTTTCAAGATGGCTGTTGTGGTAGCCAGATCATCACCATTTTAAGTTCCACTAGAAATCACTAGAAATCTTTTAGTGAAAACCTCATGCTGATATGACCAGACATTCAGGAATAGTGAAAATTGGATTTTTGAGATTGTCACTGTGTGCTGGTTATATCAGCTGTCAGCTGAGGTCAAATTTTGCTTAAGAGCAATTAGACACTAAAAGAAGCCTTCTGGTGAAAAACCCATATCAAAACAGCAGAACCTGTCTTGACACACAACCCCTCTCCCAAAAATATGTGGTCTCTCATTAGCCATAAAACTATATAATCATTAAATATGTTCTTTGATGTGACCACCCATGTAGTAGTAGTATTGATATCAGTTTTTTAAAGATGGTTATAGTGGTGATCAATTTAGAAATCAGATTGGCACCATTTTCATTTAGGAGCAGCTGAACACCACCTGTGGGCTTTTAGTGAAACAACCCATGTTGATATGACCATCCATTTATAAGAGTAGCTATAACAAGAATTTTGAGATGGTTGTCATGGTGGATGTAATTGATGTCCAAGCAGATCCATTTTTGTTTAGAACAAACTAGACCAGGCATGGGCAACTTCCTCCAAGGCTCAGGCCAGATAAGTAATTTATTTTTTAAAGCCACACCCTATGATGTAAATTAACACATAAAGCCAGGTCAAATCTGGCATCAGGTCTCTATTTTGCCCACCCCTGAACTAGATCACTGATGAATGTGTGTGTAACGTTTCATGGAAAGACAGGTGGACAATCGAGACAGAAAAAAAACCAATCCAATAAGAGATAAAACACATCTGGAAGAATCTGACCGAAATGGAATTCAAATGTACACTGAATGCAAGTTTAATGATTTGTAAGCTAATCACAAATTTCATGAACTCCGGATTTTCATTTTAAAGACTCTAAGAACAACCATGGAAAAAAATTAATTTAAGGTATGACAGACCTGATCTTTTCAACATTCTCAATGTACAAAATTATTGGCTTCTTGATGACATGTAAACTTTAATAAATTTGTAAGCTTTTAGGTATAAATATAAAAACAACTCTGGCCAAGAATGAATTAATGATAAGCTAACACAATGAAAATGTTCGAATTTCCTTTCCACAGAGTTGGTTATAAATAACAAATGCCCCAGCTGTGCAGTTTCAAGTACAGATCCCAATCTACATTACCAAACTTTCTTTTAAAAAAGAAGATAAAAAAAATAAAAATAAAATGTCATCATACATAATACTTGTAAAGTAGTGACTATATAATGATGCAATCTTGGAAGCTCATATAAAATAATTGCAAACACAAGATCCCACAAAACTCTAAGCTGTTACACGCACATACATACAACTTGAACTCATATGGTAGTAGTACCTATCAACAAAATCTAGTAGCATGCAACATCATCCCAACCACATAACAGAAGACAGTCAAGCTCTGACATCACTACACCAGAGAGATATGGTTGCATTCAACACATGAACAATACTGCATGTGGTTTCAACCCTTCCATCAGTGAATTTCCTTAGGGCTTCACTTTTCATAAGATAAAGACCAAATGATGAGAACCAACCAACAGGTTCTTGTTTTTGTAAGCAGCACTGAGTTGTATTCCTACGCAGCCTGACCTGTGTGCCCTCACAAAAGTGTGAACACTGAAGTGAATATCAGACATTTGTAAAGACGTGGATTTTTAAAATGATTATCAGAATCAAGGATGATGCCAGCAGGACTATTTGGTAAGGATTGTTACAATGTATATTGAGGTTCTGAAATGCATATCTAATTCCAGTCTCTGAGCAGGAAACTTGGTTATACATGAAAACATACAGTGGCAAAGGTTAGGCAGATCTATTATTAACCACCAACTCTTTGGCAGCCAGATTGTTGTATATGATAATGTTAATACTTTATTTCAAGAGAAAATGCTCCTGTCACAAGTACATTTTTAAAATTCATAATAATTATACCAGGACATGGAGGTCTGTACCGTAGCATTGAATGTAATGATTAACTGAATATATACTAGGGACAGCATAAAGAAAATAAAGTCCCAATCAAGGGGGTATATCATCTTTTCTCAGATTGTTTTTGCTTTTGGTTTAACACCGTTTTCAGTGCATGATAGGATATACATGGTGGTCAGTATAAAAGGTTAAGGAAACACACAGTAAAACACCACAGACACATGGGAAGCTACTGGCACAGCTGTTTCTGTTGTATACAAATATGTATGGGGAAAAACCACACCATTTTAAAGGTGCTGGTATTATATAAAGATCTTTAAAACAAAATCAGTCATGAACCTCAAAAAATTTCAGGCCCTGCACAGTTCTTATAAAATACTTAAAATGAAATAGCATTAATAAAGCAATGCACAAAGAGAGACATCCAACAAAAAGTACCATTGGATTTGCTTCTGGTGTTCAAAAAGAATGTAAATTGTTGAGGAAACTTTTTTTTGAGAGGGATGTGTGAAAATTGTGTCAACATTGGTTTTCATAACCAAGACCCAACTAATAAAAAAAAGTGAGATCATAGCAAAAATGCATGGATTATTCACAATATTTGATAAATGATAACTTATACAAGTGAGACATTATTAAGTTGTTTTAGGGTTTAACGCCATCTTTCAGCACAAGATAGGCTATACATGGCGGCCAGTATAATTGGTGGAGGAAGAACCCTGGGAAGAGCCACCGACCCACGAGAAGCTACTGGCAGGCTTTCTCACGTACCAATGTTAGCAGAGCCTGGGACTCGAAATCATGTAGACAGAGGTGAGATGGCAATGATCCGTAAGGGATAACACTTTAGACCACTTGGTCACTCAGGGCTCCTTATTAAGAGTAAAGGACTAGAAGAGAAGGGAATTCTTTACTTATTAATTACCCCACCCAACCAACTACCGAAAACCTTGTAAACAGCAAGCAAAAAAAATAAGAAATCTTTTTTGCTGAAAAACAAAGCCTCCAAAAACAGCATATTGATTAAGACGTTATTTCAACATTTAACATGAACTGATGACAACTTTTACATAGAGATGCTGCTTAAGGGACTGAAGGAAGCTTGCCAAGGTGGTCTAGTCATCATAAATGTCTGATACCCTTTCCAGTCATCATAAATGTCTGATACCCTTTCCTTGGCCTCAAGGCTTTGTGCCAATGACTGAGCTTGAACTTTATAACACTTCAATTTGTGAAATATATTCAAGGTTGCAAGCTAGCTTAATATATACATGTATGAAGTCATCTGTGCTGCAAGGCTGAATAACCACCATCTGTAACTTGCCAATGTACCACTCTTGGGGCTCAATAAAAGAATTGGCAGAAACCTTTCACTGGTAAATAGGGTAGGCTCATTGTATTACCCAGGTTATTAACAGGCATGGACATAAGAACCCTGACAGCATCTTTATTGACAGTTTTTGGCACTAAATAAACACTGACGAGGACTGCCCCACTACTGAATGTGAACTTTTGATACTGAAATTGACCAGGTTTCCATGAGAACACAGATCTCCATCAGCAGAATCTACTATTGACAGTGATGGGGACCTATTGGAATTGGAAGCACCACTACCCCCACCCCATTTTGTTTTCTAATCATTACTTATATGGGGTGGATGGGCCATCACTTTTTTAATGTTAGACACATGGTGTTATCTAGTAAATGTATGACAGTACTGGTTAAGAAAAAACAAGACAAAACTTAGTATTATATCTTTATTTGCTTATTAGAACATTACTATTAGACACACTAAAATATAAAAAATACCATACACTTAAAATAAAACCTAATTTATATAAACAAAGTATTTATTTTACTGGTATTGTTGACAATACACATACACACAAGCATGTACATTCATTCATATATTTTCCAATTCATCTCACTATACCACTATAAATGTTTGGTAGTTATGGACCCAGACTATCAAATTGTAATGGGAGAGTGTCTGTATTTGTCTCTTTAATGTATGCCTGTCCAATTCTTTGTTCATTCCTGCAATGACCAAAGTCACCAAGGCATTAAAATATATTGGAATCAATGTCCAAACCTGGCAATAAAAACATTCAAGTTCTGTAGTAGTCTGCAGAGCTCAGTATCCAAAATACAAATGGCTAATTATGCTGAATTAGAATGATAAAAAAGCAATAACATTTCTGTGGTGAAAATGTCTGAAATAATTACTTTGAAAAATGGTACATTTCAGAGAAAATATCAACTATCTCTGCTTTATGATAAAATGTTTCAATGCATTTCACTGCACATGGCCAACAGTAACCCTAGAACCAAGACAATACACCTAAATGAAGCATAACATGTGATGCCTGTGTGAAAAAACCCAATCAACATTATTGGAATGGGCTGGAAATCCCTTCCTGATCTTTTCTAGTGAGAATCTAATCAATACGGGATATACTCTGAAGTAGAAACAAACTAAATCAGTTGTGCTTTACGAAGTCAATAAGTTAACTTGTTCATTGCATTTTTTAGCCCAAAGACCTTGATGCTATAGAGTCACAGCGTTTAGAAAGGATCCAGGCAGCCAGAAGAATAAGGCGAAGCAAGTCAGCCCCAAGTAGTGGCACAAGTGCCAGTGGACGCACCTGTTCAACATCTGAACCAAGGGAAGAGGAAACCACAACATGTCTTCCCAACATCTTCAAAATGCAACAAAAATCCAATAAACATCAACGCGACAACCAGGAAACAACATGCACAGATCTACCCTCACCAGCCTCTGATCCACCCCCATATGATTCAGTTGGCCATGATCATAATGACAATTCACGGGGAACTTCATCAGCAACAGGATATAAGCCATGTGAGGATTGTCCAGAGATTAGGGATGAAGCTAGAACACCTTTACTGGGGTCATGTGATCGCAACCCAAGGTAATGAACATTTTAATTTCTTTTTAAAAGTGCATTACAGAACAAAAGCTGCAATGTTCATTACTGTTCTTTTATTTCTTGCACAAACTGTCATAAATTTCTCTGAATCACATATGGTCTCTCACAAATGTTAAGTAATAACTATAAATCTTAAAGCATGATAATGAGGTGTATCAGTACTAATAAGACAGGGACAGATCATTGAGATGCAAGTTTTCATAAAATGAACCACATTAACTGCATCACTTTAATAAGCCAAAATAAGTCTTGAGAACAAATCATACTGTAAAGTCATTGTCTGGGGTTGAAATGATGTCTTCCTTGACATGCATATCTAATATCTTGCGGCAATTCATTATGAACTAACAATGATTTTATATTTCCCTCATTATGATTTTCATATAATATGAAACATACTGTAATACCCAAGAAATCATAAAATCTGAAGCAAATATATTTTTTGTATGCTTATTTAATTGTTTTTAAATGGCTAATGTAAGCTGGACAAATCAAATGTACACGTTTACGCTAGTTGTAAACTTATCTAAAACATTCAATGCTACTTTAACAGTGCAAAATCTTTTAGTGTCATCAATCAAACACTATTTATAGACCACTAACATTAAAGAATGGTAATCAATATGCAGTTAACCTTTGAAGGAATTTATTGGACAAGGCTGATTTATCCAAAAGTGTGTCTCTTTGCATTTAAACATCTCCTACAAAGATGTTATTTCACACAAGACTGAGAACCTTGATCTGATAACTTTAATGAATATATCTAACTATCAGTACCCAAGGTACAATTTTCACTGAGAGTAATTATTGATTTTTGTTGTTGTTGCTAAATGCATATCATTATTCTCTTTCTTGGAGACATTACTGCTAATGTGAAGAAACTGATTGGTGTTGAAAAGAGATGCTCAGGGTACTAGTACTATCCTTGATTCTGAAAGCCACATGAGTGAACAGACATCTATGTCTATGTTATGACCAGTACACAAGTTTTCAATCAAATTATGCTAACACAGCGACAAGCATGTGAATAATTTATGACTTGGTACTGAAGAGGATTCATCAATAGCAGCGTGGAAGTCGGCACTCCAATGCCAGCTATAACGATGCTCTAAAGACATAAAGCATATATGATGTGAATTTATAATATCAAAAGGATAACTGTGTAAAGCAAGCAGTATACTGGAAATGAAGTCAATCGCTTTTCGGATAGTCGCTTTATCAACATGATCAAAAAAATTCAGACTTGAGAATGGCTACGCTAATATCCGCCATTTTGGAAACGTTGTAAGTGGGTTATCTTTGTTTCCACAATGCACCTTTGTATTATAAGAATTAATCATTAAATTCATGCACAAAATCTACATCAATTTTAAGAATTAGTTTATATTTTACCTCAAACTCCTTTAAAAAACTTGCAACTCCAGAATATGGTACTCTTCTTTTCTCGTAGCCCAATTTGTCGGTAGGAGTCAGGTAGGGTATCGGGTCTCTAGCGGCAAATAATGCCAGCAAATTCGGCGGCAGAAACTGTGTCATTTCCCGTTATGTTCTTCTGATCCTTCTTCGTTGATAGTTCGTTTTTTGTTCCACTTACCAATCTGTTCTATCGACTTCCCAAGCTAGTCTTCACCACTGCTCAGCTCAGAATGTTAGGCACATGTTGTTTACCCTGTCCCTAAAATACTCGCACACTGTATTGTCTATGCTATGAATGGTAAACTACGTATCGTATAACGTAGGGTAAAATAAATTCCGCAGTGAATCATCAAGCCGATAAGTGAGCGGTAAATGACATTTAATGTTGTTTACGCATCAAATTTTTTAATTTTATTTCACCTGATCTTTAAAATTAATTTTTATAATTAAAGGCACATCGAAGCATCTAAGTAATCACAAATATCAAGCATGACAAGCTATTTCGTGATCATACTGTGTAATGTTCTCAGCTATTTGATTGGCTGATAAAGGGGTTGTTCTAACCAACGTACAGCATAGTCCTGCCTACATTTGTCAACGAGATAGTATCGACCTACAGATAGATATCGGATGTATTGTTTGCACACAGCTTGGGTTTGTTTCATTATTTTCTAAGCATGATTGTGCACGCATAAAACCGATAAGGATGCAGTTTTTAATACATTCAGTATTGTTTTTAAGTATGAATCGCTTGGAGTAGCAAAATATTTTTTTCCTTAAGCAAAATGCTATTTTCACAGCTTATAGAGAAAACGCTAGATAGTAAAAATGGTATTGGTCTTGTGTGGCAAATCTATTTTGCCTGTGAAAAGCACGTATGATATATCGGATATTTTGGTTTGTTAATGGAAATTCAATAGATTTGATGAGTTTTTAACTAATTAATGAGGACAATTGACTGTTGTAAGTGAATTCGTGTCAGTTGTCATTGATGCATAGCATAGTACCCTTTACAACAAGACGATGCTGTCTGCAGCCTGCGTTGGACAGCTGTTTGGCAGGCTTGGATTCATGTACATTTACGGAATAATTGTAAGGGCTTCATTAGGATTTTTATTTTTAAGAGATCATAAAATACTTTAAACTGGGAGGTGATAATATTTGTTTTCTGCCAATATATTGTAGTGTTCCACCAGTGTGTCTTGCTTCGTTGTTGTACATGTATGTGACCTGTTTAATTCTACTTGGAGCAACTTTCCTGTATTACTTGCTGTCAAACCCAAAACCAAATTTAGCAGCTTCGTTACTATATACTGATCATTATGGATGTGGTAATAGCAGGGGTTGAGGGAAATGGTGGACCTGCAAGTTATTTTGTTAATCAGCATATTTTATGCACAGATCTTCCAAATTCCAGGTCGTTCCCTAAGCTGGCTGACGAAGACCATGTTCACGCAGATGATGGAATGGGCCCACAGGGAAGTGACTATGGATGTTGTGAGCGTGTAGTTATAAATGTGAGTGGACTTCGCTTTGAAACACAGCTGAAAACTCTCAACCAATTTCCAGAAACATTACTTGGAAATCCTGCAAAAAGAAACAGGTATTATGACCCACTTCGAAATGAATACTTTTTTGACAGGAATCGACCAAGTTTTGATGCAATTTTGTATTACTACCAGAGTGGTGGAAGGTTACGGAGACCTGTCAATGTTCCACTTGATGTCTTCTCAGAGGAAATTAAATTTTATGAACTTGGAGAAAGTGCGATTGAAAAGTACAGAGAAGATGAAGGATTTATTAAAGAGGAAGAAAAGCCCCTTCCAACAAATGAATTTCAGAGGAGAGTTTGGCTATTGTTTGAGTATCCTGAAAGCTCAACACCAGCACGGCTGATAGCAATTATTTCAGTGCTTGTCATTTTGATGTCCATTGTCATTTTCTGTCTGGAAACCCTTCCAGATTTCAAGCACTACAGAGTTATCAATGAAACTGGAAATGGAACAGGTTATATAGAAGAGGACGATATACCAAAGTTTAATGAACCATTTTTTATTATTGAAACCTGCTGTATAATTTGGTTCACATCGGAACTGATGATTCGGTATGCTTCATGTCCAGAAAAACTTGGGTTTTTCAAGAATATTATGAATGTGATTGATATTGTTGCTATCATTCCATATTTCATCACATTAGGAACTGTGATTGCAGATGAGAGTAAAAGTAATAATCAGGCTATGTCATTGGCCATCTTAAGGGTAATCAGACTGGTTCGTGTCTTTCGAATTTTTAAACTGTCCAGGCATTCTAAAGGGCTGCAAATTTTAGGGCAGACTCTGAAAGCCAGTATGAGAGAGCTTGGGCTGCTTATTTTTTTCCTTTTCATTGGTGTGATTCTTTTTTCAAGTGCTGTATACTTCGCAGAAGCAGATGCAGAAATGTCACATTTCAAGAGTATACCAGATGCATTTTGGTGGGCAGTGGTTACGATGACAACTGTAGGCTATGGAGACATGCGTCCAATTGGAGTCTGGGGAAAATTAGTCGGTTCATTGTGTGCCATTGCTGGTGTACTGACCATAGCCCTTCCAGTGCCTGTTATCGTTTCAAATTTCAATTATTTCTACCACAGAGAGACAGACAATGATGACAGACAAACATATCAGCATGTCCAATCCTATCCTGATTTCCAAAAGAAAGGTTCATTAGCATCTGAAACAGCTTCAAACATAGTGGAAATGGAAGACAGTGGTTATAACTTAGCTGACAAGGTAAAGGAAAACCACACAACAAAGAGCAACAATCCCTCCAGTATGAACAACCTAAGTATTGAGACTGATGTATGATGAAATACCCGATTAGACCTTTCCAGTTGATATTGGTTTGTTTGAGAACGAATTGATATAACCTAACTTTTCCCATGAGCCATGAATCCTACATCACCATCACATACGTTTTTCACTGATCTGTTGATGGAGTCACTATTTTATAGTCATCAACTTTCACAGTTGGAAAAACTTCATATCATGTTGATATTGATTGATCTTTCTTTAGTTAAACATAGGTTGGAAATGGCATACATGACATGAATGAACTACTTGGTTTATTTATCAACACACTTCCTACTTTCTGATAGTAAGTCCCTTGGTTCATAAGGAAGGCTGCCTCTGGTCTGTGTTGACTCTACATTCAGAGAAGAGAAATAATCCATGTGTATTGCTACTGTGAGATATTCCAAGTTATACCTGCTGTGATAAAAGAAGAAAAAGATGTAGCTTTGGATTCTATAGTACATGTCATTTGTCCAGGAAATTCTACATATATATTTTTAGTCAGATTGTTGTAGTGGAATGAAGTCTTGACCCTGAAGCCACTTAATCCAGTGTTTGTCAGAAATACTGAAGTAATTTTGTGTTTTATATTCAGAACAAAAAACGTAATACACATCTGTCTACCTCAAGTAGCCAAATAATTTGTTTAGTTGCCATTGTTTCCTTATTTCCAAAACCACTACATGTACTCAAGGTAGTGAATTTTTAAACTGTCATGAATTATTTAAACAGAAGTGTGATTGGTGGATGTGGATGGTCTTTTTCTTTTGATTGAACAGTACAGTTAGAATGACTAAAATTTAAGGAAAAATATTGTGTTTGACGGCAAGGTATGATCCAACTTCTAAATTTTGAAATCTCACCATTAAGAATGGATATACTTTGCACAAGCCAGCCTGAATATGAGTAACATTGATAAATACAAAACCAGGCTCAAGATACATCCAAGCTCCAGGGCCTATCCAGACATTTTCCAGAGCCAAGACTAAAGCTGCTGTCTAATACCAAGGTAAGAACGGTTGCTTTTATGTCATACGTTGATATAGAATAGATGTATTATGCTCATTATGCAGCGCAGGAAAAATGGCAATTTGCAAAAATCGTTGGACCAAACAAGAGTTTCTTATGTGTAAACTCTTTTTTTTTATTCAGATAATAAAATTGTAATGGTGATAATTCAGTCTCTTCAGGGAATCTGACTAATAAGTTTTAAATTATTGTTATGTACATTGACAAAATCAATTTATTGCACTCATTATATCTGAGACATTGACCATGTCAGCGGACTGCTCGGAAGCCTGAAAACATCCATGAACAGATAGCACTTGTAATTAAGACTACTATCAAGTCAACATTCTGTAAGTTTGCGTTACCTTTTCAAAAGAAAACTGGCTATATGTGTGCACTGAACAAATATTTTAGGCCCAAATGTTAGCATTCTCTTCTTGGATGCACTTAAAGTTTTAGTAATTTGTTTACACATTCCTGAAATCAGGTGTATTGTACTGTGATGTCCATCCATTATTGTATTCCTTATCCAGTCCATAATTGTAAAAAATCTGCAAAGATTTTGTTTTGCATAAATTACCATACACAGTGCTAACTCATTATAACACTGTCCGTGGGAGCAATAGAGTATACTGCCATGAAATGAGACTGTCTTATAATAAAGTACATCCTCATTATAACTATGTCCTTGGTTTACCACCTTATAGTGAAATCGCCTTATGATGAAGTACATAATACATCACTCCCTCATTGTAACACTCAATGGGAGCCAGTGGAGACTACCTTATAGTGAGACTGCCTTATAATAAAGTACATAATATAGCACTCCCTCATTATAACATTGTCAGTGGGAACCATATATAATAGCACCTTATAGTGAGATCATCTGATAATGAAGTACATAATACAGCACTCCCTCATTATAACACTGTCAGTGGGAACCATATCATGTACCAACTTATAATGAGGTACATTATATATATAATTTTAATACTACATAATGAAAATGAATCCATGACTACTCATCTTAACAGGAGTCATTTCATAATACAGAACCATATATATTTGATGTTTTTGTTGATTGAAGATCACTTTTAAGACATTATTGGCTGTATGATGCCATGGAAATGAAGGCAAAACATTGTTCCTTAAGCAGCCCACCTGGACAGACCAGGGCAGGTTTCAAAAACTGTGACCCTTGAATTATGAGGACACTCTACCAACTCAGCACTGTGACTCACTTATATTGTTTGAGTCATATGTATGTATATATAGAATGGGGATAATGCTGATTTGTTGCAGTCTTCAAGTTGCATGTTCCATAAGTTGCAATGTCCTGGCACAGATTTTAATTTAAACTGGACATGAATAACTGATAACCTTGTAAAGAACAAATTATTTACACCTCAACACTCCATTTGTCGATAAATTAACAATTGTATAGATTTTCCTCTACTTGTATCGAGAAGTGTATTGTTACAGTACGAGTATTGATGCATCGATGTATTGTCGAGTCACTTTACCCCTAATTATGAATGAAATATAATGATTTCTGGTAAGGAAAATGGTAAAATTACACTTCCAATCTTGTAACACATGGATATGAACTGGAATGATGGAAAGTTTGCCAACCCAGATTTGCTAACTTTTGATTGGGATATTTCAAAATGAGACTTCTAAGGCTGCCAACTGAAATTGTCTCCACCAAGTGGCTTTGTTTAATTTACAGTAGCAAAATTATCACTAACTCTTTGTAACAACATCCCAAGAACACATATTCACATGCATTTAGATGTAAAAAAATTACTTGTTTAAACAAGCTGGTGGTACAGTAACTTGAACAGAATTCGACACGAAATTTTAAGTATATATCGGTCATGACTCATAATGGATATAACTCATTACTAAATTGCAGAACAGAACAATATCACTATAGACAAAAGTTAAGTGTTCAACATAAGGAAGGAAGAAATATAGGTGAATAAAAGGACTGACAAAGAAGTACAATAGCGACAGAACATGCATATTACTCACAATGAAATGTCTGAATAGATAATCGTACAATAGATGATAGTAAATCAGTGGACTTGCTTTTGAAGTAATGATACTTGTTCTAATAATTGTTCTGATAGTGATTGAAGTTAATTTTGTAATATTTTTTAGATTTATTTCTGCATTGATTGAACACTATTTTATTCATATTGGTGCATGTATGTATGGAAGCTTTCTTCTGTTTCTCTCTCAGTGTCTCAATATATTCATTTTATTTAATGATAATAAGGGTGATGTTAGATTTATTTGCATTATGTTATAAAGTTATCTTGTGGGTGAACAACTACTGTAATGTTATTCTCCACTCTTTCTTTCCTTCTGTCTAAATTTAGTGTCACTGACCTTGCCCAGATGAAAATATGCTTGCATATTATTTAATGGATAACTGATTGCTTATATGTAGATGTATTCTATCTTCAAAAGCTGGACAGTTATGGTTTGGTATTCAAGCTACACATCCAATGTGGGGTTTTTTTTTTTAATTAAGCAAGAAAGCCTGATCAATATAAGAAATTTATGTGACCCATAATATCATTGACAATAGTATTAGTAACAAGCTAGTCAGAAGACTAGTGTTACTGTTGTTGTTGTTGCTGTGGAGTTTAACACCATGTTTCAGCACACGATAAGCTATGTATGGCAGCCAGTATTAATGGTGGAGGAAAACCCCAGGAAGAACCACCGACCCACGAGAAGCTACTGGCAAACTTTCTCACATACCCACCTTGGCCGAATCCTAGACTCGAAACCACGCAGACAAAGGTGAGATGGACTGACATAATTTTTACTGGTAGAAAACATTTTGCTTCATGTCAGTCAAATGTTAACATCTGCAGACACCTTACAGGTGCACAGGAAGCTTATCAAATATTCAAGCATGCCATCTGTCACCTAGCCAGCTGGCATTTGTATATCATACATAAATTCAAATTTTCCTAAATTGAAAATTTGTGGGTTTTTAAAAAAAATGTTGTTTTAAGCACTTTAATGTTAGTACTAGTTCACAGTGGGGCATAAGTGTCAGCAATAAATACACTGGTTGTATGTGGTGTTCTTTGATGAGTAGGTTCATTAAGTATAAACAGTAGATTTGTGGTGGTGGTGGCTGTGGATCATAATACTTTTTAGGCACTAGTAGAGATTTCCTAAATGTTACTAGCATTCTTTTTTATTTCCCAGTGCATAGTACATCATTTTTATTGACATTTACACCATATGAATTCATGTAAATTTTAGTACATGTTAACAAAAAATGTCATGAATAACGGTTAAAAATGTTTAAACTTTGAACTCATATATGGTATACAATGAAAGTCAAAATAGGTCGCAGTCATTTGGCCTGAATATGCAGCAAGTTTTCCAGTACACCTGTAAATGAAGAGATGCCAGCAGTAGTAATGGTTTGGCAGGCCATATGAATCAGCAGTTAGGGCTTGAGTGAGATGTGTTAATTGATGTATGTGTTTGGTAGTTCTTGGGATACAATGAATTTAATTTCAGTTATTATGTGCCCTATATTTTCTATAGTAATATATACATACAGAAGCTGTTAATCGGGTTGAGTTGTCAATTATGTTACTCCCAAAAGGCATGTCTATTCAAAATCAGGTCATAACATAAGAACCTGTGGCAGCTAGGTACAAGTTTCAACAGCCCAATGGATTAGTAGTGTATCTTTAGTGCCAAGTATATTAAGGAAAATAGGGAACCATAGTGTTTGAACATGAATGTGTGTGGAAGTAATGTATACATGTGTAGAAGTAATGAGATGGGGTGGTCCCATTGTGTGAATGTTGGACTGGCTATTATCATCAGTAAATGTACACAGATGCATGGCATTCCAAGTTAGAAGTAGCTGTTATGGTGCCAATTATATATTTGGCATTGATCTGGAAGACCCTGGGAGTCTTTGCACTGTACATGTACTGTTTCTTTTGAGTCTCACATAAAACAGACCAGAATTGGATCTCCCCCATCCCCCATGTGGACCAGAGCTGCCTCATAAATTTAGTTGATGCTTGCTGTTGCATTACCATAGGGCTAAGTATACATTTATACACATGTATCTGAGGATGGAAACTTGCTAAAGGTTATTAGTGAGTACTTGTACATGTAGCTACATATTACAGTATAGCCAGTTATGAGTAGGGGAAAATATATGAACTAGGTATACAAATATCGTACATCATTTGGATGCAAAACATCAAACACCATTCCTGCATTCCAAAATGAGTGTTAAAGGAATGAAGTTGTGTGTGTGTGTGTGTGTGTGTGTGTGTGTGTGTACTGATGTGTCTGCTATTTGTGAATCCTATTGTGTCTGCTACAATGCACCAGTCACAGATATAGTTGTGACTATGTAAGCACAAAACAAGTGCATTGTGTCTTGTGACTCCGAAATGCTTAGGTACATGAAGGTTCCAAACAGGTAATCTCTGCCAAAAACTGCTGGAGGCTCTTTCTGAACAGCAGTGCATTTTCAAAATGAATCTCCAGAACCTAATAATAAAATAAATTAATTAAACATTGATCTATCAGTTATGTACATGGTTTTGTGGCAGGATCACTTTACTGTTCCAAAGCAAGTCAAGTCTCTCACATGTACACAGTTGTGAAATGTCATGAATGAATTTCAGTATTTAAAAGAAAAAAGTAAGTTGTTTTTCATATTTTGAATAATAATAATGCTAATAATAATAACAACAACAGCTTATTTAGGAAAAGTAACTCTGTAATGGAAATTAATCTTGACGAATTATTTATGTACATGTACAATATTTACTGATATACAGCACATTGTGGTAAATTAGACAACACTAAAGAATTGAGTTATCCTGAAAATCAAACATGCAGGGAAACAATTTATGTTACATCCAACGTTCCATCTCAGCTGCATGAGTGCACAGTCGCGCAACTGCTCAGACATCCTCACATATCGTAATCGATGATGATCTAAAGATTTTGCTAAAGTCACCATAATGCTTTGTACAATGCAGCGTGCATAGCGCACACATCTACCATTCACTTAGAGGGAATGTTGGTTAAGTCTACTTGCTACCTACTTAAAGAATTCATTTTTTCTTTACATATCATATAACTTACCATTTCACATAGCAGTCACATAACTTCCTTATGGACATCTTTAGCAAGCATCCTGATCATCTGTGAACAACCTTGATTGTCTCCATGAAGGTTTTTCACAATGGGATATCAAGTGTACCATATGGCAAAGTGAATGTTGTGTGCAACTGCTTAGGTTTTCAGTAAAAATAGAACCAAAAATTTTACTTGATGTTGAAAGCAGATAGACATTGATGTTTTGTCTATAAGTTGATAATTTGTCAAATGTTGATTATATAAGATTTCTTTATTCAAACAGAGATAAAATGGCTCTGCGATGCACATCTTACTAGTTTATTGAAAGTATTTTGACAGGACAGGACATGACGTTGATCATCACATAACTGGTGGGACTGATACATCACATGTAACATAGGGGTGATAGAAATGTATTTTTTGTCCATCCAGCAAGACAGTTTTTACAGGTTAGAAATCAGAATACAGGTTACAATTTTACAGGTAGAAGTCAGAATACACAAGTTTGTACGAAACATCTATAGTTTTATGTTTTTGCAATGATAAAAAAAACTATATATTTTAATTTCTTTTATGTAGATCAGGCATGTCCAATTTTGGCTGTCTGGAATGTAATGTTTTTGGAAATGAGAGAGGAATTTAATAATTAAAAAACATATTTTGTGTCAAAACTATTATCACAGTAGCACATGAATATATGTGTGTGTATATATATATATATATATATATATATATATATATATATATATATATATATATATAAAGAATATTTAAGAACAATTAAATTTTGAAATGCAGTGTACAGCCTCTTTTCAACAAACTCTATCATTTGATAGTAGACTGTGCACCTAGCTAGATGTCATCAAAGACTGGCTGTACACTGTTATGTATATTTGATTTAATTTATATTTAATTGTTTGTTAGTTTTTTTTAAAAATCCCATAACATTCTATTGTAATGTTATTTTTTTAATTAACTTTATTTGACATTTTGCAGGAATTCATTTTTCACAAATTCAGTTCAGTTTGACCTGACTTTTTTTCTGTAAACACTAATAATGGAAACTTTGTATCTGATGCTGATATAGTTCCTGACCTTGCATCAAAATCAGTAATAGTCAAAGTAAACTACTTTCTTTTTTTTCCAGAGTAAAAATCATTGGTTTTAGTCAAGGACATACTGGGAGTATGTGATGTTAGGCATCATTTCCACATGTAAAAAGCTTCTATGTTGTTTTAGAAACATGCTCATGTGACCCTTGTACAGGAATCTGTTTTGCATCTTAAATTAGTGTATAACTGTTTTCTATAGAGAATTTAGTCAGTCTGGCTTTAAACCATTGACACTTAAACTTTTAATTTTTCTTCAAATTATTTGGGTTCCAAGAGATTATTTTTTACTGGAAATACTTGTGCTCTTAATTAATTTTTGGACAAAGACAGTTATAAAATTTACACAGAATTCAAACACTGGAATATTATTTTCTGTGACTCAGCAAAGAACTATTGACACATCAGTATGACGCTGACCTCAGCATACATCATCGCCTTCCATTTTTGGATTTGATCAGGATTTGGACTTTTTATTACTAGGACTTCTATTTTTTAATTCTTGGATTATTTTTGGATTTGATTTGTAGAACAGTAAGTTTTTTTTCTTACTTTCACCTTGTTTTTCTTGGGAATTAAATTATTTGTTAAATTTTACAAAGCTTGTTGTCTTTGCTCTTTTCTTGTTACTGTTTTAAAGAGCCTAAATTGTAACAACACTCAGCAAGATGTCATCACTTGGTCAATCAGTATAAAATGCCCTCATGATTAAGAGAGAAAATTTCAGTTTTACCAAATTTTGTGAAAGACTCTCCAGATAGCTTTTGGGTAAATTTTGTTTTTATCACTCTTTGTAGTTCATTCTTTTTTATTGACTTTGCTTCTCAAATTTAATATTCAGCTTGATTTCCTGAAGATTTTAAAAGGTCGCTTTTCTTTATGACATCTAAAATTTCTGGGGTAATCCAACCTGGCTGGTGTGGGCATCAGTATCTTAAAGGAATTGGACTATATTCCATGGAATCTGTTCAACACTTCTTGTGTATTTAATTCTTCAAATGCTACTTTTGACAGTTAATGCTGGACAAGAACTTTCAACTTACCAGAAAGTTCCCAAGTTATTTGATTCTAAAGCATCATGGCTGATCAGATAACAGTTTTGCACATTTTAACATTCAAAGTCAGTAACCACTCCCAAAGTGACCTATAATTAACCTTTACAGTGGTTCACATGACTGTTTTAGTTTATCATTATACTCCAGTCCATTTAGGCTATCTATGAAACTAATTCATATTGAGCTGGTCCAGGTTACCATAGTAACTTCTCTTTGTCTTTGACAGATGGCTTAATTTTCATAAAATTAACAAGTTGAAAACATAGCTAGGATGAGAAAATGTATTTGTGCTTTATATTTCACTAGTAAATAGTGATTTCTCTATGCTGGCCCTGCTGATTGGAAATTGTCAATGAACACATTTTAAATGGCGTGTGATATGTAAACAGGTATAGTGTTCTACCTGAGCACACAATCATATATTCCCCACAATTTTTATTTCTGTTCATCGTTATGACCACTGGGTGCACTTTTTGGGCAGGAAATAAGTTAAGATTTAACTTCTGCTTTTGTTTTGTGCATGTCCATTCATGTCTGTGTAGGCATTAGCAGTGGCCTTACTGTCAAAGCAAAGATTATCTCATTTTGGTTAGTTTTAGGTTTTTCTTTGTCCCTTAGAAATGTTGTGAATCCCCTCAATTTTGAAGGATTGACAGACAATGTCCCCTGGCCTTGCCATTCTGGATGCAACTCTAACTAACATTCTTGTTTAATTCTTATCAGTAGCAATGAAAATATTAGAACATGGCATTATTGTATGATAGGCCAAGAATTAGTGGATTTTCCATGTAATAATCGTGATACTGCACTCAGGGGTGAAATACAATAAATATTTTCAGTGCCTACATCAATAACATTATGACCAGGAACTTGGAGCTCTATTTAGATGCTTGCATGGAAATTATGGCCATCTTGCATACAGATGAGCCAGGTTCAAATCCTATAATGTACATATACTTTTCTTCAATTTATGTTTAATGTGCTGTTTGCCTTGAATTAGAAAGAAGAAATTTGTTCCTTCTAATGTATTATTCGCAGCAAACACAAAAAACAGCTGAACATAAATGGCAAACCACTGACATTATTGTATGGATAGAGCAACACATTTACTACTTTTGTCTGTTATACATATTGCTAGCTAATACATTTAAGTATAAAACAAAAAGAAAATTTGCTTTGTGAATAATGCATATGTTTCTTCTCATGTTTGAAAAATTTGAGTGTTTTTACTCATGGCATCACCATCAATGAAAATTTGCACACACTTGATTAAAGTAAATATCCTGTCAGTATTTTAAAAAATTCACCATGACATGTGTTGGATTGGTCTAAAATCTGGTGTTTGTCAATGGAAATGTCAAAATATGTAAATTTGTCATATGATCTGTGCTTAAATTTCTATTTAGTGAAAATGGGACTGTGTCAGGAAGTTAGTGGTAGTGATTTTGAATTAACTTTGTCACTGACGATTTTCTCTTAGTTTGCAAATGGTAACCAAAACATTGAAAAGCATGTTTGAATTACACTTAGTTTGACACAACCATGATCAACCAGAAACAGTAAGCAGTTGATTTTTGAGTATGTTCAAAATAATCTGCAGTTTCATTGCCCTGCCCATTAAAAACTTACCACTATTACATAAGAAACTTATTTCATATTCAGCTAAATTTACCATAATAGTTGACTAAATGTTGATATTTCCCAATACCACTGAATGAATATCCAGTATGTATTTTCCAAGTTTTGCTAGGCTACACTTAGATACCTGTGCTTCATTTAAATTCCTTCACAGTCATCTTACTGTTCTGGTATAAGACATTTTTAACAATAAAGCATCAAATAAAATTACCTAGTAACTGGGAGCCAGAAGTAGTCTGCAGAATGTATTGATTTATTAAAATTCTTGATCAGAATCACATGATTGTTTACATTCAATCAAATTGTGGGAGGTCGTGGGTTAGATCCCCGACCGAGTCATACCAAAGACTTACAGAAATGGTACTAACAGCTGCCTTCCTTGGCGCTCAGCATTAAGTGGTTAGTGTTAGGACTGGTCAGCCTGGTGTCAGGATAATGTGACTGGGTGGGACATCATGCTACATGTCTGCGAAATGATGCCTCAGTACTAGACATCACTATAAACTGTCAGACTGCAGACATCATAGTGATATGACTGAAAAATTGTTAAAGCTACGTTAAAAATCCAGATCACACACACGTGTATTTCCTCTCAACCATGTCTTAATACAAATGGCCAAGGCATACATTTCAGTATGCAGCAATCCTAGGCAAATGGGAGTGTGCACAGCATTCATTCAACGGTATATTTTGATTTGAGTTCATTTTTTGAGACAATGCTTTTGCTCTTCAAGAGCAGTATTGATTCTCTTTTCAACTTCATTTTTTGTGTGGCAGTAATCCATACTGGATTTGCATGTTTGTTCATTGTGAACCGTCCATACATTTCTTGTAATGAAGGCTTGTTTGTTGTTTGGCATACCCCGACATTGTATAGATCAAAAATTTCCCTAAATTGGACACTGATGGTTTCAATTTATATGGTGGCCAGTATGAATTGGTTTAATGTCAAAATAACTTTATTAAGACCAGATTATGTGACCAGTCTGCAGAAGAAGCTGAGTTACAGATGACTTGTTTAGTTTTCGTTCAAGTTAAATGGTTACTAAAAGCCTTCAGTTTCTGCATGTGAAGACCATCAGTCTGCAGAAAAGGTGGCAACTAAACTATGCCTGATTGCAGTTTGTTGACATCAAGTAGATAAGTTTTGGTATCATTCATTGAGGAAATGTGGACAGCCATCACTTGAGATTTTGACATCATGATCATAATGTAAATGTCCAAAAATTTACACTACGATAACATAGTTATTTTTACCTTGCAACATCCTTTCTGCATAATAAAATTTTTAGTATATAAAGGTGCAAACTGAGGTGCGTTGTTTTCATTATTGATTTAATTTATATTAACCAATTCTCACATCACCCTTTAACAGACACCTTGTTTTTGTTTCAGTTCATTTTTTCCCCTAGGCCTTGGTTATGCTTTCAGTGAAAGCCAAAACAGGTCAGGCATGTTGGGCACAGTTTTGTTAATTTTGTTTTATTCATGATGGTAGATAATTATTCATTGTTTCACATCTGCTTCATATTATGGTATTTAATGTTAATTGGAAACCATCTGCACCTCACCACAAATAAATGGAGGTGGGGTTAGCCATACAATATATCAATTCAAATATGGCAAAAAAATGCAGTAGGGGGCTCTGTCTTAAATTAGGTGAGTCTTTGCTTCTAAGACCATTTTATTATATCCTCTACTCTATTCTCAGAACTTGGTTTTGGGATTTATATTTATTGGGCTCACTTTTTTGTGGGAGGTACGTTGCTTTGAACTTACATTTTAAAATCCCACAGAGAACCCTGTACAATGTGTACTCACTTGGAGATCCTGTATTATGTAAACATCTTGATTTTTCTTAAATGCTATTGCGGGGCCCCGAGTGGCCGAGTGGTCTAAAGCGCTGTCCATTACGGATCATTGCCATCTCACCTCTGTCTGCGTGGGTTCGAGTCCAAGGCTCGGCTAGCGTGGGTACGTGGGAAAGCCTGCCAGTAGCTTCTCGTGGGTCGGTGGTTCTTCCCTGGGTTTTTCAGGGTTCTTCCTCCACCATTAATACTGGCTGCCATGTATAGCCTATCGTGTGCTGAAAAATGGTGTTAAACCCTACAACAACAAAAAAAAATGCTATTGCTCACAATAATACTTCATATTCACTGTAAATTGTGGTGCACATTTATGGACTAGAATAATCAACCGACATCCTTGGCAAAGTTTTTCCTCTCCTTGTTAAAAAGTTGACATTTTCAAACAGATTGCATTGTTTTTGACAAAATAGTAAGAAAAGATTCATTGCTCTTTTATGAAGTAGACACATTGCAAAAGTTACCATCATCAAGATTTGTTTTGATCCAATTTGAACAAACCAGATTTTGTAAATGTTAAAGAGAGTTTTCTGGGGTGTTGAAAATGGAAAGTCCAGGGCCCCTTTTTGAAGAAAAAGTAAGAGTGCAGTACACAAGAAGCTGTAGAACAACTTTTGAAAACAAAATCTACAACAAGAAACTGAAGGTTCTTGAAGACTCACACGACCAAAAGATCTGATTCAGTCGGAAATGATCACTGAAACTTGGATCATGATTGGAAGTGCTTTGTTATAAATTGCAGCTTGACAATCCTATCAGCAGAAGTTAAACAGTTCTTTGAACATTTTCTTTGCAACCATTCTTAGATTCTTTATTTTAGATTTTTTAATTTCAGCAACATTGTATCTACTTCTTATCCTGGACATTATTCTATAGTTCCATTTTAATTCCAAACAAGTATTAGCTTTCAAAAACACTTCAAGGATTCTGCTTTATTTGATTCATTGTTTGTTTTGAAAGGAAGGGAAATTTAAAATTGCACGAGCAGCTGGGCAATATCTATTTGCAAAGTCTCTTTCTACTGGTAGTTGTTTTAATGGTTACTTTTATTAACAGTATCATAAAGTTGGAGTATGAACAAACTATTAAACTTTCCTATTAGTTTCATTTGTATATTTTATTATCATTCTGAGTTTTATAAATAAATATAAATTTGCAAGGTAACTTATTTTTCTTGTTGATTATACTGCAGTCTGATTTTTAATGTGAATAAAAATGAAGTATGCAATTTCATTTCCATAAAGGCAATGTGCAAAGGACAAGAAAACAAAATTGTTAAAATTGTCAGCATCTTCGGAAGGAACTTTAAGAAAAAATATCAGACATAAAATATTTATTTCTCAAAATTAGTTGTTTGGTGACATGGAACCTTCAGAGTCTAGAAATATGCAGCAGGGTAAATTTTGGGCATGTTAAGACTGAACTAGTAATCATGCTGACAAAAATGAAAGGATAGCTTTGAAAGGTTTATATTGACCTGCTTGTATTTTAAAATATAATAGTTGAGTTTGAGACCCCAACTCCCAAGTATTACTGTATGATTTTTTTAAATTAAAAAGCAGCTAGCCAGATTTATTACAAAACAATTACGACTGCACATTAGGAAGTATGACGTCAATATGAAATAAGCTGCATTGGTAGCCTTTAATTGGAAAATAGCTTAATGCATGTACCTTTTACAAAAAAATTTTATAGAAAAAAACACTGCAAATGTCTCCTGTTGCAAAACATTGTAGTAGAAATGAGCATGAATAACAGATTCCATGTGAATAGTAACAAATTTAGTTATTTTTTCACCAGAATGTGAATTTCTTTGATCAGAAGTATCAATCAATTGAATCTTTGTAAAACCAAACTGAGACATTTTAAAAATTATTAAATGCAACTTTTTCTGAAACATTTTGTTTTTCATATACGGCTTTATTGAAGCCTGTTTGTTTTGTACTTGCATCAGTTTAATTCTGAAATAGTCTCTGCCAAATTAAACTGCTGTAAGAAAAGGTCTACACACCTGCCTTCACTGATATGAGAGAGTAATTTAATAGTGCACTGGCATGTGAATTTGCCGCTTTGTTCAGTTAGATATACGTTTTCATATGGATTATGAGTACTGTTATATTAAACTGGCAGAACTGCCTTCCAGAATTAATATGTTCCATGCCTTGGCATGGCACATTAGGGTTACTTAATATTGAAAACCCTTGGCTCAAGGCCAGAAATTCACACATTGTGTTGAGAATATAGGATTGTATGCTATTAATCCTTGTGATAAATAATAAGCTATTTACAGATGGTTCAGTATATGCCATGTTATTGCTCTGATATTTTTCTTTCTGTTTTTAATCTCATTGTAGGCAGGGGTCCCATTACATGAATATGAATTGGACTACACACATTACACTTTAAAGTATATAATCTGTTTGTTCTACAAATTACTTATTTTCTTGGACTTGATCCAGACTCTATATAGAATGTCAGTGTTTCCTTAAAAAAATCATTTTTGAAATCGTATGGACTTAAAGGGGGGGGGGGGCAAAATAAAACAATTTTGTGTTGACGGCTGACATTTGGATATTTCCTGTTGAGGTTGTATTGTCCGAGTTTTTTCTTAATTTTTTGTTTACTTTTAAATTTCACATTAACATGATATGATGCTGCCAGCTAATTGTCTTTCATTGATAAACCAAGGTCGCCCACTAGGCAGGTATCAAACCTGCAACTTTGGATTACATGTCTAACACTCTTCAAACTGAGCTACTGCTCCCCTGTTGGGGTTGTAATAATTATCAATATAAAAATTATTGGGTTTGTACATGTAATGACTTGGCATATAAAGTATTAGGTTTGTACATGTAATGACTATCACTATAAAAGTATTTGGTTTATTCATGTAATAGATATCAGTATAAAAATTAATGGGTTTGTACAATTAATAACTATCAGTATAAACATTATTGGGTTTGTACATGTAATGACTATCAGTATTAAAATTATTGGGTTTGTACATGTAATGACTATCAGTATAAAAATTATTGGGTTTGTACATGTAATGACTATCAGTATTAAAATTATTGGGTTTGTACATGTAATGACTATCAGTATAAAAATTATTGGGTTTGTACATGTAATGACTATCAGTATAAACATTATTGGATTTGTACATGTAATGACTATCAGTATAAAAATTACTGGGTTTGTACATGTAATGACTATCAGTATAAACATTATTGGGTTTGTACATGTAATGACTATCAGTATAAAAATTATTGGGTTTGTACATGTAATGACTATCAGTATAAAAATTATTGGTTTTGTATGTGTAATGACTATCAGTATAAAGTTTTTGGGTTTTTTACATGTAATGACTATCAGCATGTAAAGTATTGCATTTTTTGTACATGTAATGACTATCAGTATAAAAATTATTGGTTTGTACATGTAATGACTATCAGTATAAAAATTAATGGGTTTGTACAATTAATGACTATCAGTATAAACATTATTGGGTTTGTACATGTAATGACTATCAGTATAAAAATTATTGGGTTTGTACATGTAATGACTATCAGTATAAACATTATTGGTTTTGTGCATATAATGACTATCAGTATAAACATTATTGGATTTGTACATGTAATGACTATCAGTATAAAAATTATTGGGTTTGTACATGTAATGACTATCAGTATAAACATTATTGGGTTTGTACAATTAATGACTATCAGTATAAACATTATTGGGTTTGTACATGTAATAACTATCAGTATAAAAATTATTGGGTTTGTACATGTAATGACTATCAGTATAAAAATTATTGGGTTTGTACATGTAATGACTATCAGTATAAAAATTATTGGTTTTGTATGTGTAATGACTATCAGTATAAATTTTTTGGGGTTTTTACATGTAATGACTATCAGCATGTAAAGTATTGCATTTTTTGTACATGTAATGACTATCAGTATAAAAATTATTGGTTTGTACATGTAATGACTATCAGTATAAAAATTAATGGGTTTGTACAATTAATGACTATCAGTATAAACATTATTGGGTTTGTACATGTAATGACTATCAGTATAAAAATTATTGGGTTTGTACATGTAATGACTATCAGTATAAACATTATTGGTTTTGTGCATATAATGACTATCAGTATAAACATTATTGGATTTGTACATGTAATGACTATCAGTATAAAAATTATTGGGTTTGTACATGTAATGACTATCAGTATAAACATTATTGGGTTTGTACAATTAATGACTATCAGTATAAACATTATTGGGTTTGTACATGTAATAACTATCAGTATAAAAATTATTGGGTTTGTACATGTAATGACTATCAGTATAAAAATTATTGGGTTTGTACATGTAATGACTATCAGTATAAAAATTATTGGGTTTGTATGTGTAATGACTATCAGTATAAATTTTTTGGGGTTTTTACATGTAATGACTATCAGCATGTAAAGTATTGCATTTTTTGTACATGTAATGACTATCAGTATAAAAAGTATTTGGTTTGTACATGTAATAGCTATCAGTATACACATTATTGGGTTTTTACATTAATGACTATCGGCATATAAAGTATTGCATTTTTTGTACATGTTATGACTATCAGTATAAAACGTATACATTGGATTAAGACATAATCTTTTGGGTTGTAGGCCTATGTAAATACAGTGACAGAGTATTGTACTGATGCAGTAGACCTTTCCAACATGTCATAATAGGTATATAAAAATCTAATTACCGTATCTGTGGCCAATTTAAGAGCTGTCAGTTTTGACCTGGTGTGAGGAGTTGCAAGTGTTGTACTATTTGGGTCAGCATGTGGATCTTAAAACAGAAATATCTTGAAAATAGTGGCTTCAATTTTGCTCATTAAAATGATATTTTTTAGTTTAATTGATAGTCTGTAAAATGGCATTCTTTCTGGCTGATTAGAAACAGCTTTATTTTAAAAAGAATGCGGGCATTGGAGCACATTTCAGAAAGGTCATTCACATACAGCATTGGATACATTAAAGGTTATCAGACATTTAATCTATGTGCAAAGACTTTTTTCCAACCCATTGTACAAGTCAGACCAGTTGTTAAAGTCACTTAAAAAACGATCCAAATCTCACAGATGAAATACAGATGCTTCCAGACAGTAATTGTTCACCCAATAGTCTACAAAAATACAAATTCTTTGAGATAGTATGCCCACCCAATAGTCTTCAGGGCTTGTCACACAGTGCACCATCTCCACTGATGTTGAAAAAGTATTCTTCTCCTTGAAGAAACATCATTTTGGAACCTGTGTGCCAATATAATTTTTCCTGTAGCATTTGTACCTGATTTTGTATTGTTTCTGTTCACTGAATGGCTTATTTGTTTTATTTCCATTTTTTGTTTGGTGATTTTGGATCATTCCCTCCCCGGTGTATTGCCATTAACACCAGACAAATTGTTATGCAAATCTCCCAGAAGTAAGAGAACCCAGATACTAGTGTTCCTACACGTATACACTGCAAGTGAACTCTAAAACCTTTTGTTCTCAAGATGAGTATTTTTTATGCCCAGTTTTGCTTTTACTAGATTATTGATTCAATATACCATTTTGTTCCCTGCATAAATTTCACAAATGTACATTAAAGAAAATGCAGTTTATCCCACAAGTACAATAGAACTTGTGTTGAGAAAGAAACCCATTTACTGACAAGAAATTATACATGAAAACGTTTGGTTTCTAAATAGGGATCTCATTATATGAGCTGTCCAAAGCAGATACCGCCCATACTTGCTTATAAGACAATCCTAACTGCAAACTGCAAAGACCCAACTCTGCCATAGCATAATCATCAGCATATCTGGGTCTGTGCATTTTGTTAGGAGTAATCTGTAGAACAAACAACACAGACCCTGATCTGCAGGTGCATTAGGCTATGTCAGATCAGGACCTTTGTTGTTAGCTGATAGACTCAACTCATAAGTGAGTATATATATAAGTACTTTATTCTGGAATTGTGTTGGGATAAGGGGGATCTGGTGATTATTATATATTTTTGAAAGTCCTATTTAACATCTTTTAAATCAGGGTCTCAAATTCATGGACTGATATCGAACATGAATGAATTTATTTGTTTATCAAATCCCTATTTATATACATTCTCTCCTAATGATAATGTAGCAGAATGTGAAGATTTCCAGCAGAAAAAGTAGTCTAACTGTAAGCAAGACTGATCTTGAACTCATTCTACATAAATGTAATGTTTACAACTTACGATAATTGACAAAAACTAAACACACAGTGTAAATTAAATACATGTTTGCATGTTCTATCAGTGATCATTTGCTCTTGATTGATAAATCAGATCAAAATCTGTAAGACATTTCTGTCAATTAGTGAAATTGATTGTATAATGCTTCTTTGACACTCTGTGTACTTCATTAAGTAAGCTTTGGATATGTTTGATTGATTCTAAAATGAATTGTAATGATTTTTTTATCATTATTTTCTTGGGTCTTTTTTGTGTCCATTGATTCTAAACTGAATTGTAATGATCTTTTTATCCTTATTTTCTTGGGTCTTTTTTGTGTCCATTGATTCTAAAATGAATTGTAATCTTTTAATCCTTATTTTCTTGGATCTTTTTTGTGTCCATTGGTGCCCATTGATTCTAAACTGAATTGTAATGATCTTTTTATTCTTATATTCTTGGGTCATTTTTGTGCCCATTGGGCACTTGATGGAGAAAAAGTTTTTCACATCAAATGAATCATAATAGTAAGCGGGGCAATGGTGTAGCATAGAGTTAGCCCTGAATATAGGCATGGAGTTTTTCATAAAAGACATCTTATGATATCTAGTTGCAGGTTTTCCCAGATCAACAAAAAAATTTGAGCCAGTGGCCCACATTCCAATGAAAGCAATGCAAAGTTAAGTCAACTAGTAGGCCATTTGAAAATTGAATGGACCAACAAGAAAAAAATTGTTGGGCTGAGTAGCATTTAATACATGTATTGCTATTGGAATATAACAGATGCTATATTTTAATTGGTCATGTAGCACTTAATATTGCTATTGGAATATAACAGATGCTATATTTTAATTGGTCATGTAGCACTTAATATTGCTATTGGAATATAACAGATGCTATATTTTAATTGGTCATGTAGGTATCAGCCCATTCATTTGAAATGTATATCAGACTGTTTCATACATACACAATAATGCCAACCTATCCCAAGGAAATCTCTGTAGTTGGTCCAGTTGTACAACTGATGCTGAGCAGACCTTCTACATGATGGTCGTAATGGCCAACTGACTTCTCATTATGGGATGGTCATATTGACATTTGTTTTCCACAGAAATGCTTATCACTATTTATGGAGGTGGTCCTAAATGTAAATGATACCAGAAATCTTATAAAATCTACTTCTTCAGAATGGATGGTCTTACACACAGATTTTATAAAATCTACTTCTTCAGAATGGATGGTCTTAACACACAGATTTTATAAAATCTACTTCTTCAGAATGGATGGTCTTGCACACATGCTGCACAGTGGAAGATAATTGCACAGGCATTAATTTTTCAGCTGTTCTGAATACACTAAAGAACCTTTGAGAAAGGTTTATGCAGGATTGTTTCAACCTTTATGCTTCTTGATTGATTTAAAACAGACTTGGTTGAAGTCGCAAAATATATACTTGCCACTTACATAAAGGATAACCAAAGACTTTTGTATGACGTTTTCATAGATGATGAAACCTGGATTACTTTTTGGAATCCAGCCCAAGAAATGAATCAAGTTTTGATTGGATAAGCAGATATAACAGATCACACAATATAGTTAGACTGTCACTATAGTTTTACATGCATTATTTTTTTGGTAAAATAGTTGGCACTGGAGATTTGTATGTCTCCAAAGTGTTGCCAAATGTTGTAGAACACTATATATGAAACCAACTACTCGTGCACTTGTAGCACTTTACAAATGTATTTAACCTTTGTCCATCACAAGCTCAAATTCAACTTCAGAAAGCTTAATTTTTGAGATACCAAAGCAAATAATGAGAGATGTCATCTTCAGTTCATAAAGCTTTATATTCCGCAAAGTTTATACTCAGCAATCTCGCCACAATACATTTATCAGCACCTTTATTTAGCATTTATATTACTGCATTCTCATTTACCTGCCTGTCTGCAATTAATTTATCAATCCATTTTTTTGTTGTTGATGTGATGATTGCAGGAGACCATTTCATACTTTCTTTTTGGTAAATAATTAAATGGATTTAAGAAGAGTTTTCTCAAATGTCAGTTTGTCAAGGATTATTTTCATGCATGCCACTGATTTCAAGGTATCAAGGCAAAAATAGCTAGGTAATTGGCTACAATTAGTGTTCACAAATCATTCATTTGTGAGTATAAATTAATCATTAGAAAATGTCTACCATTCATTATTATTGATGTACACATTTGACAGTATGTCACCGGTTGTGTATCAACACTGAGAAAAAGAAATTTTATGAAGTTTCCACAAACAATTCAGCAAATCTAATGAACCTGTTTCAAAGAAAAAAATAGTTGTTAAATATTTCAGTCCAAGATCTTTTACCTACACACTCTTTCTCTCTCTTGCTCTCTCACACACACACACATCTAGCTACATGTATTTCCAAACCCGTATGCATCTGTTTTGTTTTTCTACATAAATTCAAGTCTTTACTTTTTTAACAGTATATGCATTCTAACCCTTCCTTTCCTTCTTGTTTGCATATCTATCTGTATATACTATTTATATAAATAATTTTTGATAACTTCAGTTATCAGCATATGGTTTTATGGCATAATGATAACAGAAAACAAGTTTTTTTTATTTGTAAAATAAGGATAATCCTATTTTCTCAAAACAGCCCATACCTGGGATATATTTTTTCCAAATGCTGGTAATTTAGTTGTGATATTATATCATCTTAGATCTCCCAGTTGAAATTTTACAGTCAAATAGCATCTGACATTTATGAAATTTGTATGTAAAGCCCAGACTGGTATTCTGAGTTTCCATAATCCATAACAACACACCAGCACATAAGTCTGCCATAGTGAAAGACTTCCTAATGGAGTACAGCATAAAAAATTTTTTCCATGTCTTTCAGACATCATTGATTTAGCTCCAATCAATTTTTAGCTAAATCACATTATAAGGGATTCACTGAGGGGCAGCTGATTTGAATGAGCACCATGCAGTTAGAAGTGAGGTTTACCAGTGTATGGCCAATATACAAGAAAAAACCTGAATACACAATGGCATTTAATAATTAGATAATCAGACTGGTAAAGTGTGTTGAGGTGCATGGAGAGTGCTTTGAAAGATGCTTACTATTAAAGAACTTTTTTGTATGGTGCATAAATATTCTGAACTTTGAAATACCCCACATACAAGTGAATGTCAGCTTGGCTTTTGTCTTGAGACTGACATTGATTTCAAGGTCATTTGTCATGACTTAGGTTTTTAACTGTACTGGCTTATAGGCACAACAATTATGAATATATTTGTATAATTTAACCCAGTTTATGAGTATAGTTAAAGCATGTAATTTAAATACATCCATTCTTTGTGCAATAAATACTAATTATAGACTTAACCACAAACTTGGCATGTGCTTTATACAGTTATCTTAACATATTCTCAAATTCAATGATTTTCTATCTGTGATTTCATGTCTAAGATCAAAGGCCATAATATTAAAAAAATTGCACTTGTATTTCTTGTGAACACTTTATTTAAAACGTAAGTATTTTTGTCGCTAAATTTGGTATGTCAGAATTTGTCAGGAATATCAGCACTCATATTTTGTATTCCCGAAAAAGTGTCTTGTCTTTATCTTGAAGTGTCAAAAGAAGTGCCTTTACTGACAATTATAATCACAGCCTCATGTTGCCTCAGGGTGGAATTAAGGATTTATTAGCTCAAGTCCACCCAAAGAGGTTTGGACACATTAAACCTCAAACTTCACATAAGGGTTGGTGCCTAGATCCAGTTCAGGATTTTACGGATATTTTGGGAAATCTGAAATTTCAGGGGTTTGGGTTGGCATGCTATAAAAGCCATTCTGTATAGGTTATCAAGCAGTTCATTATGTCATGAGCTAGTTACATGTACTACCATAATACCCTCACTATAAAGCACCTCAGTATAACATGGTTATTGCCATCAATCCAGTTGTCCTGGTTACATTACATTGTTCCATATAAAATACCCCATTATGAAGCAAATGCACCTAAGTGTACAAAGGGGAATGATGGAGAATCTCTGTATGTTACAACTAAGCATGTGCAGAGCTCTGGTTGGCAAAACCAGGAAGGAACAAGACGAAATTTGAAGTGTGTGCTCACTTATTTGCAAAAAGTTAAATGGTAAATTAATAAAGATTATAAATGACTGCCAGTCCTGTATAAACTCAAATCAAGATGGGTAATATCTACAAATAGGATTGGGGTGGCTGAGTGGTCTAAAGCGCTCTCCATTACAGATCACTGACATCTCACCTCTGTCTGCATAGGTTCGAGTCTCGGATTCAGCCGATGTGGGTATGTGAGAAAGCTTGCCAGTAGCTTCTCGAGGGTCAGTGGTTCTTTCCGGGGATTTCCCGGGTTCTTCCTCCATGTATAGCCTATTGTGTGCTGAAAAAATGGCGTTAAACCCTACAACAACAACAACAACAACAACAAATAAGATTGCTATTTATTACAATACCTTCTGAGGCAGTATCATGAAATAATGATGTTAATGATCTTATTCAAATATGTGGATTATTTATGAGTATGTGCATCCATAGTCTTCCTTAATATCTCTTCTGGTTTACTGGTATCAATAATTTTAATAAAATATCAGTTTTTGTTATAATGTGTTGTTTTATCACCAGGTACAGTTTGCTTAGTTTTGTGATAGAAATTAAAACTAATAAATAAATAAGGAGCAATCAACTGTAAAATGTTAGTTAAGTTCGTGTTGGCATAAATTACTATTATATTTTAGAGAGTTGGTAGAAACAACAGAATAGTCAGTAATATTCCATTTAGTTTAATAAAATTGTTACTTTTATATGTGTATCAGTATTTTGATGGTGGTCCTAATCAGGTGTTACTAGTTTCTTATGCAATTTATACTTGTTGAGAATTTTCATGGTATCGTTGAAAGAAACTTAACCTAATCAGCACCAGAACCAACATGTTGGAGAAGGAATGCTTGTGAAATAATTCTTTATTTTATGTGTTCTGAAATTATAATCTGTTACAACACATGTTTATTTGAAGTATACATGATAATGATTTATGATAGGATCCAAATGTATCCATTTTATCTTTAGTATAAAACACTGAATCTGATGGAAGTACATAGAAGACTCCAAAATAAATACTATCACTTTCAGAAACAGTTTTATTGACTTTAACACATTAACCCCATAGAGGTTTTTGTCGTTTTTGCCTGAAATTCGAGTAGGAAACAAATTTTGAAAACTGTTTCTGAATACATCCAGAAACACCAATAAAATACTGCCTAGTTTGTTAGAAACATCGTTTTTCATTGCCTATTTGGCTTGCACATGAACAGAAAAGTTGGAGTTCTTTTTCTCTTTTTTTTTGCTAAACGCAGCCATTATTTTTGTATCGAGACCACTCTTTATTCCAATTGCCCATCTTATATTACTTTTTACAAAGGTTCATCTGTCTGTTTGCAGTTCATACTGGTTTGCCTTAGATCTGAGACCAAAAAGTTTAAAATCTGGACACAAACTCAGATTCTGACCATGGGCAAATTTTGGGTAGAAAAAAATCGGGTCCAAAAAATGAGGTTATTCCCTCTGTATTTTGTAGTGCAACTAGAAATTCCAGATTATTTGGTATCATTGTAGAGCTACATCTGTCTACCTTTCTATAATACCACCCACTTTAGTGTATCGTGCATGACCTTGACACTACAGAGCTTGACAATAGGCTACTACCTCTTGCCATGTTAACTCATTGCCATGGGTTAATGTGTTAAACCAAAGTATGGAGTCAGGTTGAGTGATAGTTACAGAAGGAGAGGTATAATTATTTTGACAGCATTGCAGTCAATTGTTAGATATTGAGTAAACTTATTGTCTTTCTGCCAACCAGACCAGGAAACCCCCCACATGCCTATGCCCAGTGACATCACAGGCTACATCATGGTAAATGTTTATGGTGCCCCTGAAAAACATTACCATATATACTCACTTATAAGATGAATCAAACAGCAAGCTGCACAGACCCAGATCTGCTGTCACATAATGCCTTGGCTGATCTGGGTCTGTGTAGTTTGTTCTTTCTCTGGATAATTATAGAACTTCATGTGCTTTCGATTATTTGTTTAACAAGAGAAATTACTCATTAATTTTCTTGGAGTTCTTCAGACTTTCTGCTTGGAAGAAATTGGACTGATTAATTTTATGATGGGATCTATTTTGAAACCCTTAATTCCATCAGACAAGAAAGACACATGCCCTCTTTTAGCTATGCGAGTCAGGGTTGTTACTTTACCTGCTAAAATCTTGTCAGTTCCATAGAAGTCAAAATAATTCTTTCTTGTCCACTTTATTAATAACTATTCTGGAAAATATAATTTTATGGCACCTGTTTTAAATGGTGCACAACTTCCTAAAATCTTCTCTGGTTTGTCTCTGTTCTTGTCACTTTATTGCTGTGATCTTGCATTAACATTGCATCGTAATGTCTGGCACTAGCCCATAGCCAAGTGTATCCTAATTAAAACTCAATTCATGCCCCATACAGAACAGATCAGTTATTACAAGTTGCCAAGCTATGACAGTCCTAGCCAATACACCAAACTTAATGTTTACGTGTCACACTGACCACAACAAAATGTACTACAAAATCTCTACAAACTTTTACACTATTACATCCACTGTATATGCTGATGATGATTTTTATGTTAAAACTGATCAAAAGAACTTGGTCTAAAATGACAGTTGCTACTTTCTTAAAGGATTTGTCTCAGGTCATGTTTTCCTGTTATCTGACAGTTTCTTTACAATTACATCGTATGCTGCAGCACCAGAAGGAATAAACATTACTCACTGAGACAACCTGATGAATAAGAAAGGAGTACAATAGGGCAGTTTTGTTCAAATGAAAAACTTTGAAGCAGGACATTTATATCAAAGTAACAAAATGATTGCTGAAGGTTAGGTGCTTAAGTTGTAGTAGCCTTCCTACTGTGTTGTTTGCAGTTTGAAAGTTTGGTATAATACATGAATGGTAATGAAATAGAGTGGGTGGTATGATGCACAGAGTGTCTGCTATAGTCTTGGCAATCTTTCTGTCTTTTACACCCTGGATAAAGAGCTGATCTGGCATTGGGCCTAGTCTAACTGAAACTGTCAGTACTGAGGGGGTTACAGGCAGTAACACCCCCTTAAGTGGACATGATTCAAGGCCTGCATTACCCTGTGGATAACTTTCTGGATATGTTCCAAGTGATTGCCTCAAACAGACCTATAAATACTGATACCAGGGGCCAAGCCTGCAGTAACCAACATTAGCTGGCAGTTGGCTAGTAATTATTTCCCAAAATATGCAGTAGTTTATCACCAGCTCTTTGCAAACAAATTGATCTGGAAGATGTTAGGAATGGAATTTATCCTTCATGTATCTTTGCCTTGTTAAGATTTCCTATTGTATACTGAATAATTATCAGCACTGTTATACACCTAAACAAATGCTTTATTGACCTGCCCAATAATTATCATACATTTAAACCTCCAGAGACTAAGACAAATTACCACTTGTCAGCATTGCTTCCCATCAATGCCTGAAAATGTTTTAGCTCTTCTGGTCCTGGATCAGAGGAACTTAAGATATGATCTGTTCATCATGGCATCTGTCTGTTAGCACAAGTTTGTTGTTATTACTACTGCTCCTAAACTACTCAGACAATTGCTGTGAAACTTTGCACACATGTTCTTCCCATGGTTAGCTTGGTCCAAAAATGAGATTATTGCCACTTAGATCATCCACTATGGCCATCACAGAAGTCATCTTAAAAACCCTGTTATTGCTACTCATCTTGAATGAATGCTTATATCAGCATGGAGCTTTCACTTAACTTATTTTGACATCCTAAGTGAAAAGAGGCCCTGGGTGGCCAAGGTCTGAGGTGCTCACCTTTAGCTTACATCTTACTTCAGTCTTTGTGGGTTCTAGTCTCAGCTCAGCCACAGTATGGGTATGTGAGAAAGCTTGCCAGTAGCTTTCCTCTAGTCAGTGGTTCTTCCCATGGACTTTCCAGGTTCTTCCAACACCATATATACTGGCTGCAATGCATAGCCTATCACGTGCTGAAAAATGGCATTAGACTCACAAAACTTAAGTGAAAGTTGTGCCAGTGTCATGTCCAGTATGACAGTCATAGCAGCCATTTTACAAAATCTTATTGCAACATCTCATGAACTGAATGTCATACTATAGTGATATGCAGTTTGCACCAGAAGATTTCTTCTGATATTGGGTTGGTTCTGAATAAAAATTTGCCACTCAGACATCCATTACAGCCACCAGTCTACAGTTGCCATTTTTTAAATCTATTTATTGCTGCTGAATGGAAGGTCATATCACCATGGTGTTTTCACTAAAAGGCTTATGATGATGCTTACTTGGTCTTAAATGGAAATGGTTTCAGTCTGATTTACAATATGGCCACCATGGCAGTCATCTTGAAAATCTTGTTTCCATTACTCCTCCAAAACAGAAAGTCATATCAGCTCCACGGTTTCTGCCAAAAGACTTGTGATGATGTCTTGTTGGTCCTAAAGAAAATTGCGCTAATCTGGCAAACAGTATGTCCACCACAGCAGCTAATTTGAAAATCTGGTTTTTGCCAATGAATGTCACTATCAGAGATGGTTTCAAAACTAAGAAATTAAAAAGAAGAAATGATCTTGTCTGGGATAACTGGAAATTTAATTTGGCCAATACAGCAATATTCCTTTCAAGGGATTATTATTTTGTTTTATTAAACTCATGCATTGACGGGTTCGAGGGTTTACACTATCCATGTACATGCCAGTAATGTTGTTTGGTTATTAGTCAATTTGCCACTGAATAAATTTTTTCGCTTTTGTGTTATGTGTTTCGGCTCAAATAAACAGTAACAAAAGAAAGAGTGAAAACAACAAGCTTTGAAAAAATAATTTATTTCCCTGGAAAACTCAAATCCAAAAATAATCTAAGAATAATCCACAAATTAAATTTTAGAACTCCTAGTAAATTAAATGCTCTAATGAATTCAAGTTCGAATCCCGATGAAGAATCCAAAATGGAAGGAGATTACATATACTGTAGTCAGTATAGAGCTGATGTGTACAGTCCTTTGTGAACTACAGAAAACAATATTCTGGTGTTTGAATTCTGAATAAAGTTTAAATAAATGTCGTTGTCCAAGAATTCAGTATGAGCACTCAAGTATTTCCAGGAAAAAGAATTAATCTTGGAATCCAAATAATTTGAATAAACATTAAAATGTAATTCCCAAACTGGTCACAAACACACACTTTCCAGTGTAAAGAAAAATCCCTGACTGATGAAATATTTCTGTAAACAAAGATTAAACAATAGCTTGAAATGCAAAACAGATTCCCAGATGATGATCAACTTTCCACAATCTTTGAGAAGTATTTATGTCTAAAAGCACATAGTCCCAGTATGACCTTGACAAAACCAATCATTTTACTCTAAGATATAAAATAAAAAGTTGTTTACTTGTCCCATTGATTTATGAAATAAGGTTGAGAACTAGATCAGCTTTAGGTGTTTACAGCTGAAGAGCCAAGGTCAAACAATTTTTTGAAAATAATATCAAGTTCCTAGTAAACATAACTACATTATTTTGACATGTAATGAAATTAAAACTTAAAAGATTTTAAACCTTATAAAAAAATTAAATTAAATCAAATATAAATTAAATAAAATATACATATCATAATGATCTGTATTTCCTGGTAATAAAAGATTGAATGCTAGACACTTTGTCGTCAGTATTTCTTATTTAACACTTCACAAATTGTGGCACAGGTGTCAGAACATTGATGTTGCAAGATAATTTGTCAAATAAAACTTTTATGTAAATTTGTCAACACTGTCTCAGTTGTTAAAGTGTCTTAAACCAATTTTGTTTGTTGCGGTGTTCCAATCACAACTGTTGAATTCTGTCAGTCTCTACCATAGGCCATTGTTAGTAATTGTTTTATATCTGACATTATCTTAAACCTATTCTGTCAGATGGCAGTGCAATATTAATTTCAGTCACCAGTTTATTGGAATCTTTGATGTTATTGGGGTAGTTTTAACTTATTTTTCAAACACAAAGTCAGTCACTTTCTTTTAGAATCTTCACCTCTTTGCAGTAAAGTTTTCACCCATGATGCAGTCTTTTTTTTCAAAGAAAGCAACTGTATTTACTGGCCAGTTCCAAATCTGACATGGGAGTTGGAAATAGAACCACAAATTTTCACCATAAATCAGGGGTAGACAGATACATTGTCCAGATGCTGGATACAACTAAATATTATTGCTGGGCAACCATTTTTCTCTTTGAAACCTTTGTCAGGTAATAAAAATATATTAAAAAATATGAATACAAAAAAATATCATTGATTTTTTTAAATATATTTTCCAGCAACAAACATTTGATCATTACCTTGGTACTAGGGATGCCATCATTATGGTGCATGGATTATGTCCATATAATATTTATTTGAGTACTGGGTAATTATGTGCGTCAGTAAGAGGTCACACTAATACATGACAGGTGCTCACTATCTTACTAAATAATCACAGCCAATACTACCAATGCTGGTAAAAAACCCAAAACTCACAATTGTTTGTCTTTTATCTTGTATCTGATTAGCTGAGCTTGTTACAAATTGCAAACAGATTTCACTTAACCTTAAGTTTATTTTATCACTGTCATACAACAGGTTCTAATGTAAGCAAGATCAGCATATATTAATGAGATACCTTGTATCTGATTGGCTGAGCTTGTTACATTACCTCTCTACATTTACATCCAGGGACTTTATTTCTCATCCAGATTCTTTAAAACTTGGGTAATGTGTTTATATCATCAAGATCGTCGATGAATTCAGTTATACGATGCATATTGGTAACCTCAACATTAAAGGAATGCAGATAGGAGGTAAAATGTTTGACAGTGTCAATTATGATTTAGGTTCATGGAACTCATTGTATGTGTCCAAAAAAGTCATTATATTGACAATGAGTTCAGTAACTTTTTTGGTGCTTATGCTGATAATATTAAGGAACCTAGTACTCCATGTAATCTTGATGAACTTTAACAACTTGGTGAAGAAAAATAATGGTTAATACTTTCAGTGAAATTTCTTTCATAAAGTACTGAAGTAGCTGCAAAACTGAAAAGTGAAAAATCCTCAGTTGCCAAGATTATTTAGAATTTTTATTTATATATATATATATATATATATATATATATGTTATTTATTCAGAAAGTAGTATAATATATTTAGTCTTAGTATAAAAACAAGCAAAATTTACAGACAAATGGAATGAGGCTGTAAAGAAACTTTGTCATACAAAATTTGGTCCTAATGATGAAAAAAGTATTTTTCACCCATGTCAATCCATAATGTCTTGTTAGATGAAATGTGTGACATCAACTTGTTCTGTATATGACTGTAAATGATAATGTATGTTCCGTAAAAGGACAAGTAATACTAATGTAGATCCTAGTATATCAAACAATGTTCCATGTCAGCTAATTACTTTCTTCTTCATAAACCCAAAAGAATTGCATCAAATAGTTTGACATTTTTCAAGTCCAGTTGTTTGGAATTGTCTCCTTAAAGGTACTAATTAAGCATCATCTGTGCGTTTCTCACTTCAGATATATTTGCAATGGATGCACTTCAGATCATGCGTGTTTATAAAGCAGGTTATAAGCAAACTTCATTGTACACTGCTGCATAGTTGTATATGGATTTTTTTATATCAAATGACTTTGTGCATGCATGCATGAAAAGAAACTTTAGTTTGCAGTCGTCATGTTTGTGAATACAATGCTGTGTGCTGAATCCATATACCTATTTTTGTATCATACTCGTTTCCATGCTGATTTTTTTTGCCAGGACATATGCAAATAGATGGCTGCAAAGTATATAGGTTCTTGTACTAATTTTGCCACCATCATAAAAAGACGTAGTAGCAGCAGCAGCAAGTGACTGTACATATTAATATTATCTTTATCTTTGGATATAATTTTATTCAGTAGTAAAAATACATGGATGATATAAAGTTTGGGAGATAGTTTACATATGATGTGTTTTGCAGTACTACATAATCCTGCTTAGTGAAAAGGTGAACTGTTCAGTTATATCAGCTCTGAGAGCAATATCAGGTCCACTCAGGTCTCTTGTTTTGGAATTTATATTAACAGTTCATCCATTGGGATGAAAGGATGGTGGTGCTTAAAATGTTATTTAAATGTAATGCAAACCCATATCTCTCACTCTGGGAAAAATTATATGCTCCGCAATTGTGGCTGAACTTTACATTTACAGTTAATCTGAGCTGGCCTTCTGAGTGTCAATTTGTGAAACTTGTGCACACAGAAACAAAAAAGAAACAAAGCAGAAGATGTCCAAATGGTATTCTGACATGCTTAAGAGTTGTTTCCTTTCAATCAATGAAATGAAAACTGGTGAAACTTTTTAGCATGTTTACACAGACTACTTTCTAGAGTTGTGATAGAATCAAGAAATGGATGATATGTATCTCTGCTATATCTTGCCTTTCAACAAAGAAGCTCATCAACTGTAGGTTATATTTGACTTGCATTTAGCTCATAACTGCACATTTTTGTCATGCTATATGCATATTAACCTACTTAAAGTAATTATACTTTGTGGCTTCTTGATAAAATTTGGGGCATAACTTTATCTTGATAAAAGTTTTTGTGTGTGACTTCATCTTGATAAGTCTGATATTCTGAGATCTCTATGACCTATATTTCATGCCTCACTAACTTGTTTGAACTTCTTTTTACCTGCTTTTGATGTTCTTATAATGAAGCTTCATAATTGAATGCACCTTTGTTACATGTACTACTAGCCAATAGAACCAGAAAAGACTAATCATGACCTACTTTTAGTTTTAGTAACATGGATTAAAAATTTGTTATGTTCTTTTTTGCTGTCTGTATTCTAGCTAGCAGGCTCTTTCTTACTGGTTGAGTTGAGACTTGTGGTTAGAGTGTCCGACTCAGATGCAGGCGGTCACAGGTTCGAACCATGGCAGAGTCATACCAAAGACTTATAACAATGGTACTAACAGCTGCCTCGCTAGGCACTCAGCTTTTGGAGGTTAGTATTTGGAATGGTCAGCCTGGTGTCAGAATAATGTGACTGGGTAGGACATGATTCTACATGTCTGCGGCACGTTGCCCCAGTGCTAGACATCACCATAAACTGCCACAATGCAGGCATAATAGTGATAGGACTGAAATAATTGTTAAAGCTACATTAAAAATCCAAATAACACACACTAGTTGAGTTGGAATTTGGAATAAACACTTATTCAGTGGAAACATTTACCATATTACTAACTATTCATTGTATATTGTGATATGTTACCCTCAACAGGTTAACTGCTACTGTAGTGTGAATTATATGAGTGGATTGCATACTTCATTCATTTCATGTGAAATCTCACTTATAGTGGCTAATCATGGTAATTATTGATGCCTGAACTATGTTTGTACTAGTGACTCACTCTGAGGTTACTAAGAACCTGTGACTTTCACCCAGAACAATCTGGCTTCTGTGGGTGAACACTGATGCCAACTAATGAAGCAGATTTTAAGAACAAGCATTTAAAAATATTATAAAGACATCATTAGTCTGTTCTTATGAACTCATTATGGAACCTATACCTTGATATCACCAAAAAGAATGTGTTACTGGTTTTTTGTGTTTTATGCCCATATGACTTAGATTGTGCGCTACACAAACCATGCACTGTAATTAAGAAGAGGTAAAAATGTTTGATCAGCTGTACATAACAAGCAATTTACGTTTTTGTTTCAACTTTCCTAAAAAATGACAAAAAGTCCAGAACATTTTAAAGCTTTTCTGAGACACCCCATGCAAAATGTACACAAGATCACATGTACTTATAGATGCCTTTACACTATAGTGTTTATGTATTCAAACCATTGGTCACTGATGTTAGGGTGGGTAACCTCAACTTTACAACTACATGTTTAAGGGGCCCGATCAAAACTGAGGATGAATCTTTTTGGCGAATTTAAATTGCTTGTTAAAGTGTATTTAAAAATAGGTCACATTTTAAAAATTGAGTTAGTCCAATGGCAGAAACTGAAGGTCCTAGAGCAGGGGTTTGATCAATATGGATAAAGTAAGTTCTGTAGCTGATAATCTTACAAGACATCCAACAACTTTTTATTCATAAAATGAAAGAAAGAAAAGCATTTCATATATGTGTATGTAAGCCAGAATTCAAGTTTAAACCAGTTCAAGTCCAGGCCTGTTAATTGACAATAGAATGTCCAGTGGGTCTGTTTGCAACCATAGCTGTAAATCCTTCTGCATCTTTCTGAGGCAGTATGTATTGATCTGTACACTAGGTCTAGAGTTATTGACCTGTTGACTTCCTAAGCTATGATTCCAGAGAGAGCAATGATGCAGAGGGGATTAATAATGTAATTTCCATCCAAAGTAATTTGGTGATGATTTCCTTTATATGTCTATGATAATGCAGGGCATATTATGTATGGTATTATGTTTTAATAAGTGCATCTGTTCCTTATTTCATTTATGCAAAACGACTTGAGTTCACAACCATCTGCCATTACCAAACTTCGCAGATAGGTTGCATTTGGGGCAAGGAAGAAACCTGTTGCTTTGAGGCTCAAAGGGTCATGTTTCTTGGTCACAAGGACTGAAAGAATTATATCATTTCCATACAGTAACCCCACTTGCATTCCAGATATATTGATCAAATCGTTGTAAATGGTTTTCATGTGAGATAAGAAAGACCCCTCATTGATTATTTTGGAGTCAAAAGGTGAAGATCACAGTGACACTTAACAGAAAAATTGTTTCTTTAAGATATCTGGAGTTCTTTGTCACCTACTTTGACCAAACTTTGTGGATGACTTGCTTTGGAGACAAAGAAGACACTTCATTTGGTGGTCATAATCTCAAAGGTCAAGGTCACAAATTAAGAAGTTAAAACAATTTCCAAAAAAATAAGTGTTCTACCACAGTCTTAGACTAAACTTTGTATGTGGCTTGCATTTGACACAAGGAAGATACCTATTGATTTGGGAGATAATTAGAGGTCAGGGTCAAGATTGACTCCAAGAGAGTAAACGGTTTCCACAAAACATCAGTCCTATGTTTCAAACTATGACCCCTCGGCTGACTGAGGTCATGGGTTCGATCCCTAGCCAAGTCATACCAAAGACTTAAAAAAAACGGTACTAACAGCTTCCTCGCTTGGTGCTCAGCATTATTAAGAGGTTAGTGTTAGGACTGGTCGCCCTGGTGGCAGGATAATGTGACTTGGTGGGACATCATGCTACATGTCTGCAGCATGATGCCCCAGTGCTAGATATCACTATAAACTGCCACATTGCAGACATCATAATGATATGACTGAAAATTTTTAAAGCTATGTTAAAAATCCAAGTCCCACACACACACAAGCAATGACCAAACTTTGTCATTGTATTTCATTTGTGGCAGGAAAGGCATCTGTTGAATTCGTGTCACTAATGTAGATCAGAGGTCATTGAGACTGAGAGTATATATTTTTTCCAGTAACACAAATCAAGTTTTGTGTTTTCGTTGACCAAATTTTGTTGTTGGCTTGCGTTTAAGACCAGTAAGATGCCTATTGCTTTTGGATGCAAAGGGTCACGCATTGGAGAAATGAAGGAGGATAAAATAAGTATACTAATAGAACTACAGTGTGGCATGTGTTTAATGCATCATTTATTCTTGGGTTTCTTTTCTTCGAATTTATCTCAGCCATTATTGTTATGAAGTAATCTTCATTGGACACACTGACAAAACATTTCAATCATAATTATTTGTACTAAAACTAGAATGTTGAGCACTTAAACTGTGGGATACATATAGTTCTAATCAATGATTTACACAAGTATTGAATTTGCAGACTAAGACCGTACTTTTAATTGCTTTACTTATACTATCAGTGGCTCTGTGTGTCCAGGTGGTCTACGGCATTTGTCTCTACAGCTCACTTACACATCTCTTTTTGTGAGTTCAGTTCTTGGCTTGACCAACATGAATGGCATTTGGGGGTGGCAAGTGGGGCGACTGCCCCAGGCCCCGCTCTTGAGAGAGCCCCCGCTTCAGGCCTAAGGTCGTCCTTATGAGTTTGTCAAGCTATATTCTCTGGTAAATTGGAAACGCTGATACAGGCTGCACGTAATGCACGAAATGTTATTATTTCAATTTTAAAAAAAACATTGTCCACAAACAGGATTTTTTTTATGAATAATGAAAAAACTAAATTTGTGTGCCAAATCGCGAAGGTTGATCTAGTCTAGACATAATCGGTGTTTGCAGTAGCATACCAATCGAGATACCATTACTCTGGTCCCGTGCGGTCATGGATGGCCCTAGGCCCAATGTACTCCTAACGCCCTCTCTGTTGACCAACATGGATATCTGAGAAAGCCTGCCAGTAGCTTCCCATAGATTGGTGCTTTTTCCCAGGGTCTTTTCAGATTTTTTTTTCACTGAATATACTGGCCACCATGTATAGACACATTAGTATACTTATGTGCTGAGAAATGGCGTTTAATACTCTGCAAAACCAAACCAGTCGTATACTATCCATGCCAGATTATTGAAAACCATTGGCATTTCTTCCAAGTATTATCCCAACTTGTTCATGGATGTAGAATTGGCCCAATTTGCCCCTATTGACATTGTAAAAGACAACAAATGGTGGGAATAACTGCAGGTGCTTCGGGGTTAGCATACAGTTTCATGGATGCAGCATTGAATCCTACAATCAGATCAGTCTGGGTGTGCTACTGTGGAGTTGACAAGGCACTTGACTGAAATTGCCATAGTATTATATAACCTACTGGTATTTTCATTGCTGTGCTGTAGAACACCAAACCAATCTTGTCTGAATACATTTGTTGTTTTTGTTTTTTTTACAGAGGAATTTAAATTTGTCACTAATACGTTTGCTAATAGCAATCAGTGAAGGAAATGGAATTTTTATATTTAATGCATGGTTTAAGTTAAAATCAGCAATAAATCCAAAATTCATTCCAGTGATCAATCCATAAATTCATTCCAGTGATCAGTCCATAAATTCATTCCAGTGATCAATCCATAAATTCATTCCAGTAATCAATCCATAAATTCATTCCAGTGATCAATCCTTAAATTCATTCCAGTGATCAATCCATACATTCATTCCAGTGATCAATCCTTAAATTCATTCCAGTGATCAATCCATAAATTCATTCCAGTGATCAATCCATAAATTCATTCCAGTGATCGATCCATAAATTCATTCCAGTGATGACACAATGTACCCTAGATTGTAGTACATGCATTACTGGCACTGTGTCAAATGAGGTTATACATTATGAATTGGTCAAGTAATAAGCTGCATTGATATGAGTACTCATAGACCATGACAAGGATACAAATACATTACCTGTCATTTATTGCAGGGTGTAATAATATGCCATTGATCTCAGTCTGTTAGCAGCCCAAAAAGCATTCTAGAGCAAATTAAAAATATCCATTACAATACTTTGTACCACCTTGATCCATAAGCTGTTTCATTTTAATTCAGCTTAATTGTCAGAAGTTGGAAGCTTTTGCAGCATAGGGTTCATAAGATTTGAACCTGATGTGCCCTAGATCAAACATTTTTTCCATTAATACATGTAGTTATCTAAATAGTCACAATAATTTTAGTAGATTCATACTTGACACATATAAACTGATAAATATTTTGGGGATCATCTAGCTGAACATCTCCCCTCCCCCCACCCTGATATAACTTTACAAGAAATGTTCAACAATTTAAGTTTACCTCTACAAAGTACAGGTATGGTATTATACTACAGGTGTAGGACAGAACTTCACAAGACAAAAAGTCACAATTAGAATTGATACTATTATGATTGTTATTTAGGGGAGAGTGTGTGCATCAGACACAAAGTCACAATTAGAATTGTTACTGTTACGAGTTGTATGTAGGACTGAATGTAACAGGACAAAAATCACAATTTCAATTTTACCGTTATGACTTATGTATAGAACAGAGTGTCAAAGGACAAAAAGTCAAAATTTGAATTTTATTGTTACAAGTTATATGTAGGACCAGGACCAAAAAAAATCACTATTTGAATTTTACTATTATGAGTTACATGTTGGACAATAAGTCAGATGACACAAATCACACTTTGAATTTTGTAATGTTGCACCTGCTGCTGGTATCCACACAGATGAAAGGATATACATATGTACACCCTCACTGACTCACGTCAACCATTATTTCTTCCTTTGTCCTAGGCAACAGTGCCGAGACGGTTCATAGTACCTATCACCAGGGGAGGGGATGTGGAGACAAACATTTGTTGTATGTTCTTGGTTAAATTTTAGCATTTAGCTTTTTTTGTTTTTTGCACACTTTATATAATTACTGATTGATCTAAAATCATAATTGATGATAATTGGTGAGGGAATGCACATTGAGTTCTTTATTATCTATAGTTGGATACCTTGAAAACTTGTCTACCTCTGTATTTCTGAACACACTGCAATATATACCAAAGTATATAGCAATTCAGTTAGGGAGACATGATGTTAAATAGCAAGGACCTGGGACTTTTTAAAAACAATTTCTGTTTGTTAATAGCTGGAAAAAATATCTTACTCTGATACAGTATATTATATCCATTCTATTAATTTAAAAGAAAATAATTATCCTACAATAAAAAAGAATATCTTGGCTCCCAAAAAAAATCACAGATACCCCAATGGTCAGTACATTAAATCAGATGGTTGCTATGTTTATGTTAATTGTTTTTGAAGTTGTAATCCAGAAACTTTAACTAAATAACTAAAGTGTGGTGATTAAGCTGAAAACGTTATGATAATAATTGAATGTGTTGACACAGAAGCCTTCAATTTACTTGGCTATACTGTGGTGGCATTAGGTAGGGAAACTGAGTAGGATGCCAACACCCAGGCAAGATGTTTATCAGAGTAAGCAAGTAAACATAAAACATATTTACTAAACAAACAAGAAAATATTTAGTGCACTTGAGAAATTACCTAAAATTTGAACAGAAAAAAGCAGCTCTTCTGAAAATCTTTGATTTTTGGTATTACAAAGAAATACAAGTACTTAAACATTTACATATGCTGGTAAATAACTGAAACAAAATGACATTTTGGAATTGTTTTTGATTTGTCTTTTTAATCCCGATTTTTTTCAAAAGTTGGATTTGGCCCAATAATCTTCGTTAACATCTCATTCAGCCACCATGTTGGCATATGTGATATGTATCAAACGTGATTAAAGGTTCATAAATATATTTACATCTATACTATTGAAAATTAATTTGATACAAATACAACTTTGTAAAAAAATATTGTTTTAATTATTTTGTCATGAAAAATGAAAACATTCAGTAAATCACTAAATTCATAAAAAGGTTAATTAGGAGTTTCCATACATTACTGATAGAAAATACCATAGAACCTGTATGGAGAAAAAGTGCTGTAGTATGTAACACTGAAAAAATTACTACAGGTAATACAAAATGCATGTAATACTCTCATCATAAAAGTAGGCCACAGTGACCTATATTTCACACTTCACTGACTTTGTTTCAATTGTTTGGTTTCAGTTTTATTTCTCAAGCTCTTTTATGCCAGAATCATCAAATTTTTTGATTATATGCATCTGTATTGGTATGACATCCTTACCACAAAGTGAGGTCAATGTGACCAATGTTTCACATTTTACCGTCATAGCTAAGTTTTTGCATTTAGCTGAGAACCAAACTGGTTTTAACACCATATACCAAGATTGTAAAATTTGGTTAGGGGATGCGTTTTCATGAGTACTACAGAAGTATGCCACTGTGACCCATATATTCTGCATCTCTGACTGTCATTAAATTTTGTGTTGGAAGTTTATTTTACAAACTCTCATGGTAGACTTATTAAATTAGATAACCCTATGCATCTCTGTTAGGACAAGACCGTTATGACAAAAGAAGCCAATTGTGACCTACAACACATTTTGCTGTGATAGATTATTTTGCATTCAGCTTCTAACAAAATAAGATTTTTGCATCCTGTATGCATACTGTTATGCCTGATTTACATGAACTTGTTGAGGTAATGTATCTTGATGTGTACTTCATCCTCATAAAAAAAACTAGGTCATTGTGATGCATATTTCATCCTTCACAGAGGTGGGTTCATTTTCATGCACAGTTGATGCCAGAATCTTCAAACTAGGCGATTGTATGCACCTGTCTGTTGGTAACATACCTTTTAAACAAATAAAGATCACTACAGCATAATGCATTGTACTGTCTTATGGGTTGCCAGTAGCTTTCCATGAGTCAGTGATTCTTACAGGGGGTTTTCTGGGGTCTCCTGGCTGCCATATATAGCCTTTCTTGCACTGAGAAATTGTGTTAAACTCCAAAACAACCATTTTACTGGCTTTATGATAAGTGTTTCCATTTAGGCCTTGGCTAGATTTTTTTTTTTATCAGCTCTATAGTTACTGTTATACTTGGAATCATGCAACCTGGCATGACTATGCACCATAAAAAGGGCACCGAGTGGCCGAGTGGTCTAAAGCGCTCACCGTTACGGATCACTGCCATCTCACCTCTTTCTGCATGGGTTCGAGTCTAGGATTCGGCCAATGTGGGTATGTGAGAAAGCTTGCCAGTAGCTTCTCGTGGGTTGGTGGTTCTACTCTGGGTTTTCCAGGGTTCTTCCTCCACCATTAATACTGGCCGCCATGCATAGCCTATTGTGTGCTGAAAAATGGCGTTAAACCCAACAACAACAACAACAACAGCACCATAAAAATAGTTCATTGTGATCCATATTTTGCATTTCACTGACTTTGTTTCAGTTTGATGTTATTAATTTTCAAAATTTAGTCATTAAACTTGGTGTTAGTACTACACACCCTTACCAGCAATGGACACTGTCATATTACATTTTACTGGTTTGTGTTTTTGCTGTTAGTTCATGGACTGTATGTTTTAGATATGCTGCATGTATGTACATACAATCTGATCTAGAATCATGAATCTTGGGGTATAGATATGCTGCTTGTATGTACATACAATCTGATCTAGAATCATGAATCGTGGGGTATAGATATGCTGCTTGTATGTACATACAATCTGATCTAGAATCATGAATCTTGGGGTATAGATATGCTGCTTGTATGTACATACAATCTGATCTAGAATCATGAATCTTGGGATATAGATATGCTGTCTGTATGTACATACAGTCTGATCTAGAATCATGAATCTTGGGATATAGATAATCTGTCTGTATGTCCATACAATCTGATCTAGAATCATGAATCTTGGGATATAGATATGCTGTCTGTATGTACATACAATCTGATCTAGAATCATGAATCTTGGGGTATAGATATGCTGCTTGTATGTACATACAATCTGATCTAGAATCATGAATCGTGGGGTATAGATATGCTGCCTGTATGTACATACAATCTGATCTAGAATCATGAATCTTGGGGTATAAATATGCTGCATGTATGTACATACAGTCTGATCTAGAATCATGAATCTTGGGATATAGATATGCTGTCTGTATGTACATACAGTCTGATCTAGAATCATGAATCTTGGGATATAGATAATCTGTCTGTATGTCCATACAATCTGATCTAGAATCATGAATCTTGGGATATAGATATGCTGTCTGTATGTACATACAATCTGATCTAGAATCATGAATCTTGGGGTAGAGAATGCTGCTTGTATGTACATACAATCTGATCTAGAATCATGAATCTTGGGATATAGATATGCTGCATGTATGTACATACAATCTGATCTAGAATCATGAATCTTGGGATATAGATAATCTGTCTGTATGTCCATACAATCTGATCTAGAATCATGAATCTTGGGATATAGATATGCTGTCTGTATGTACATACAATCTGATCTAGAATCATGAATCTTGGGGTAGAGATATGCTGCTTGTATGTACATACAATCTGATCTAGAATCATGAATCTTGGGATATAGATATGCTGTCTGTATGTACATACAATCTGAACTAGAATCATGAATCTTGGGATATAGATATGCTGCATGTATGTACATACAATCTGATCTAGAATCATGAATCTTGGGATATAGATATGCTGTCTGTATGTCCATACAATCTGATCTAGAATCATGAATCTTGGGATATAGATATGCTGTCTGTATGTTCATACAATCTGATCTAGAATCATGAATCTTGGGGTATAAATATGCTGCATGTATGTACATACAATCTGATCTAGAATCATTAATCTTGGGGTATAAATATGCTGCATGTCTGTACATACAATCTGATCTAGAATCATGAATCATGGGGTACATATACATCTTAGTGAGTACTGTTTGTTGATTTCGGTAGTACATGTAAATCATTTTCAACCATATTTTATGCTTCATTGACCTCAGTTTTGTCTCTGATATTCAATTCTCAGGTACTGTTCATGCCATAATCATGTAATTGATAATAACTTGCATCTCTGTTAACCCAACACCCTTAGGACAAAAGAGTCTCCTCATAACCTACCATATATGCTTGCTTATAAGATGACTCATACTGCATATTTAATATCATAATTAGAATCATGAAATTTGGTGATTGATACATTATGATACATTTTACATCATTGTTCTAAAATGAGGTCTCTGACCTGTATTTCATGCTTCAGTCACTTTGTTGAAATTTGTGTTTAAAAGTTCATTGTTTTTTGTTTATGTTCCCATCATAACACTTGATGACCGGATGTATCTCTATTAGTACTATACCCAACCAATGAAAGTAATTGTTACCTACATTTTATGCTTTACTAACATAGATTAAGAATTTGTCACTATGATCACATTGATTCATCAGTGCTAGACCCATAAGCATCCTTGCTTACTCAGAAGGCCCTTCCTTCCCAAAGCATTGGAATTAGGATAATATTCACTGGTCAACTTTCCATATTAAGGACTGTACATTGTATTTGGTGGTTGGATGCACAAAACTTTCCATATTAAGGACTATATATATTAAAATTTTATTGTCTTTTGTTTTTGTTCCCATGGTCAGTCAATGTACCTCTTAAATAGCTCATGTTCGTCCATCAGTGATACTGAATTTTGTCAATCCAAGTAAGGACTTATTCCAAACGCTAACTTAGTAAGCTAGGCATCACACACTTTCTTACACTTAGCTACTGTCCTATCCGAACTATCAATTCTAGCAGCTTTAGCACTCTTCTGCATCTCATTACAATCTTCGTAAGTTTGCAGTTTAACCCCAAAATACTTATCCAAATTTACGAATGGCATTTTGTCTAAGTCTCATCATGTCTTGATTCTCGTGCACTACTTATTCCGATACATTCGGAAATGACCACAATAACGAAAGCTAAAGTTGTTTATTTGATGTACTTTTATAAATGACCACATGTACATCTCTGGGTCTTTCTGACTCTGAATTCAGTCACTGTAAATATCAGTACCTTGTCCACCCGGCCGCCAGTCAAAGCCTTTGAACTTGCCGCCCAGCTATTGCATCATGTTCTTTTTTATGTACTCTTATAATTGCAACATGTATGTACATCAAGGGTCTTTCAGTCACTGAATTCTGTCATTGTAAATATCTGCACAGCTAACTGATCAACACATTTTCCTACAAAACAGGTGGCTGAAGCAGAACTGGCAAGTCATTGAATTTTGCCACACACCTATTACATGCGTACGGAGGACTCCCGCCTCAGTGATTTTCTGTGTCCCAGATCAAAAATTGGCATCCAAATACGCATTATTAAGCATTTCCGAGATCTCTACAAAGTTAGGACTATACATTGTATATGGTGGTTAGTTACACAAAACAGGTTAACTGTATATTGTACATGGTAAATGAGTATAGGTGTTAGATGATGAGTGCTTTTCATGCAGGTCATGCCTGTTATTGTCAATCAAGGTAATTATTGATGCATGAACTGTGTTTGTACTGCTGGTAATGTCACTACAAGGTTACTCATTAGGAGGATTTTAAAACATGATGGTGTACCAAAAATGTAGCATCCACAAGATTGTTTATGATCCATTGCTGATGCCCTATTTACAGGAGACCAATACAGACTTACTCCTTGACAAACAATTAAATGGATAAAAATAAGTGTTCTTAATCTCAAATGTCGATTTCAGGATGACTAGATGATTATTGATAATTGTTAAGTAAATTGGATAATAGCATTCATTATTGTTGATGTAATTGATGAGTTGGCTGTCCATCTAGGCAAGAAAAGGACAATTGATGAAGTTTGAAGCTCTAATGCAGGGATTTAAAATTTTATAAAAGTCGGCTTTCCCAGGCATGTGAAAATTGAAATGATTTTTTGTTATTCAAACTAAATCTCCATTCTAACCCTTCATTGATTACATATCTACATGTATTATTTACGTATATATTTATTTGGTAACTTTAATTATCAGTATATGGTGTTGGGGTACCAAAAAGACAAAGAAAACAAAAGTTTAAATAAAAAATGTGATTTCGTTAAAATATTTCATATTTTATTCTGTCTTATTTTTCTTGCTCTTGTTGGGATATTATGTTTGGGGCAAGCTGAGATTTCCCAGAAGAAAGTTCAATTTTTCCATAACACTTGACGTTTTAAAAATTTATTAATCTCTGCTCAAGGTCTGTGACTTTCACCCAGTAAAGTTGGGCTTCTAGGGGTATATAATGATAATAGCAGATTTTAAGAACAATGTTTTTAAAGATGATAATAAGGTTTAATAATAATGTAAAAAAGAACAATAATTTCTTGGATATTTTATGAGCTTAGTATAGTGCCTTTGCTTTGATAATATAGAATTTCTTTGTTTTTGTTTTTTAATCGTTCTTTGCTTGTCATGCAAGTTAGGTAGGAGAGTGGGTGGGTAGGTTGGTTAGAAGGTATGTTGGTGGCTTCACAATGTCAGCACAATACTGGCTATCAATTGCCAGTTACAAATTCAAAATTTAAAGTTATGATTGATTCAAAGTTCTGACATAATTATGATTGCAAAAAAAATCTTTAGTTAGAAAAAGCTATATAATTGTCAATTACACACTGGTTTTCAAAAACAATTGTAATATTAACCTAAATAAAATGACAGTTAATAATTCCTAAAAAAGCCCTTTTCCTTCTAAACACTGGTTTTCCAGCTGCTGTCAAAATAAATTGCTTAGAAGAGTTACTAGTGCGCATATAAAATAATCAGAATGGGTTTGGTATGACCATGAAGCAAGCAACTCCTTGGCCAAAGCTGCATCATACCAGGTTAGGTTTTGCACCAACCTTTTACAAAGAAAGCTTTTCTAATGTTTTGTATATTCCAGACCTGAAAGATGCCATATTTTGCAATCAATAAAATATCCTATCCTCTATCCTTTCCATCAATGATCATCACTCTGTTGGAAGACTGCCAGTATTGAAAAACTGTGGATGCTTTATAATCAAAGAAAAAGTATCCTTAAAAATAACAATACCAGTCATGGTATGTTCTAGAACTGAAAATCAAGGGGGAAATTCCCACCTCCATTTGTAAATAAAAGGCAAAAATTTTCTATATATACGAGTGATTTAATGGAGAAATATCATTGGGGCTTCAAAATGTAATTTCGGATTTTTGTGCATGCTGTTGATTTTTTAGCACAAATGTTGAGAAATAAGTATGAATTTCACACTTGTCCTAGAATAAAATATCCTGACCAGTGATGAGACACTTGTAAATAAGTGACAACCAAATTCTAAATTTTATAAGTCAAATAGGGGCCAGATGGGCTCAGTGATTAGCATGCCAGAAAAACCCTTCCATCTAACCATTTATGATCAGCTGTGATGATGCTCCACTTTGCTGTAACTGCTTCCTACCAAGTAAACTGCTTATTTTGCTGTAAAACACAGAACCAGACCAAACTGTTTATGGTGCTATAAAACAGAACCAGACCAAACTGTTCATGTGCTGTAAACACAGAACCAGACCAAACTGTTTATGGTGCTGTAAAACACAGAACCAGACCAAACTGTTTATGTTGCTGTAAAACACAGAACCAGACCAAACTGTTTATGGTGCTGTAAAACACAGAACCAGACCAAACTGTTTATGTTGCTGTAAAACACAGAACCAGACCAAACTGTTCATGTGCTGTAAACACAGAACCAGACCAAACTGTTTATGGTGCTGTAAAACACAGAACCAGACCAAACTGTTTATGTTGCTGTAAAACACAGAACCAGACCAAACTGTTTATGGTGCTGTAAAACACAGAACCAAACCAAATTGTCTATGTTGCTGTAAAACAGAGAGCCAAACCAAATTGTTTATGTTGCTGTAAAACACAGAACCAGACCAAACTGTTTATGGTGCTGTAAAACACAGAACCAGACTAAACTGTTTATGTTGCTGTAAAACACAGAACCAGACCAAATTATAAACCAGAATACAAGTAAAATTTACTTTTTACTTATGGTTGTGGTTAATGATGTCATCATATATCACTGTCTTGATTGGTAGGGTGTCAGACACATAATCCAAGGGCTCAGGTTTGATACCCATCCCAGCCAACCTGGGTTGGCTGCTTTGATGAAAGGTATTTATCTCCCTTATCTTTATTACAATATACCCAATAATGTGTTAAACGCGCTCTTAAAATTAATAAAGGAACCATTCATTGGCAATACATACATACCTACATTCATACATACATACATACATACATACATACATGTACATACACACACACACACACACACACACACACACACACATAACATACATGCATGCATACATACATCTGAGATGCTCTCTCGTTTATTTATAGGTCAATTATAAGTGATAGAAAATAGAAGGATTATGATTTTACATGCAAATTAGGCATTTCACTTATTAATGAAGTATATGTCACATATAAGTGAAATGTGAGCCACAAATATATACACTAATGGTCATTTATTAGTGATAGGTGAATTAGGCATTTCACTTATAAGTGAAATGTAAGTCATTGACTTACTACTCTTGTACATGAAATAAAAGTGAACTCCTGCTAATTTCAATGAATTTAGGCTTTAATAAAGCTGCTTAATCCCTTCACTCAACTACCTGATAGGAGGTTCAATTCAGTTTTTCATGTCACCCATGCCAGGGTTTAGACCGCCAACAAAAGATCACCAGAGGCTTCTGTCCTGTGCCTTCCCCTCGAGCTGACTCCACGTGTGACCCATCTTAGTGATGTCTGCCTCGAGGTTGCATTGCCAGGTGTTTCTTGGTAGCCCCCTTGTTAGTAGGTGGCTTATGTAGGGTGTGTCCTATCCAACCTCACCTTCTCTTCTTGATATCGTCCTCTTTCGGAAGCTGGGAGGTTCTCTGCCACAGGTTGGTGTTGCTGATGGTGTCTGGCCAGCCGATCTGGAGAATTTGTTGATGAAGGTCTGAACTCTCTTTACAGTTGACTTGGTGGTTCTTCAGGTCTCTGCTCCATACAGTAGGATTGACTTCACATTGGAGTTAAACAGTATGATCTTGGTAGTCAAGAAAATTTCTTCGGAGCTCCAGATACTCTTGAGCTGTATGAAATCTGCTGTCACTTTTCCGATCCTTGCCTTGATGTCTACATCTGTGCCACCCTGCTGGTTGATAATGCTGCCCAGATACGTGAAGGACTCCACCTCTTACAGTGTGACTGGGTTATTGCTGACATAATTGATCTCGAAGATTTTGGTCTTGTCTTTGTGGATGTTGAGGCTAACCTGTGCTGATGTGGCTGCCAGTACATCGGTCTTGTCCTGCATTTGCTGCTGACTATGGGACAAGAGTGCTAGGTCATCGGCAAAGTCCAGGTCCTCAAGTTGACTCCACAATGTCTATTGGATCCCATTTCTCTGCCCATTGGTAGACGTCTTCATAATCCAGTTGATGGCAAGAAGGAAGAGAAATGGTGACAGCAAGCAGCCTTGCCTCACGCCAGTCTACACTAGGAAATTGTCTGTGTGCTGTCCAGCATGAATGACTCTGCAGGACATTCCGTTATAAGTGCTCTTGGTCAGGTTCACCAGCTTGGTTGGGATGCCATAGTGGCAAAGAAGTTTCCAGAGTGTCTCTCTATCCGCAGTGTCAAATGCCTTCTCATAATCATCAAAGTTGATGTAGAGCTAAGAATTCTACTCCAACGATTGCTTGACTATGGTGCGAAGAGTAGCTATTTGGTCCATACATGATGTGTTCTGCCAGAAGCCTGCTTGGTCATCTCGTAACTGTGGGTCGACGGCCTCCTTCATCCTCTCCAAGAGGACCCGGTTGAAGACTTTCCCTGGTACTGACAAGTTGGAGCAGTCACTGATGTTGCCTTTCTTTGGAATCTTGATGAGGTGTCCATCCTTCCAGTCTGTATTTCTTCTTCCTCCCAGATGTTCTCAAAGAAAGGGTATAGCATTTCCATTGAAGCCTCTAGGTCTGCTCTGAGGGCTTATGCTGGGATGTCATCAGGTCCAGCTGCCTTGCCATTCTTCAGCTGGGTGATGGCTTTCTTGATCTCATTTCTGGTGGGATTGTCGCAGCTTATGGGGAGATCTGCCTTAGCTGGGTGGATTTCTGGAGGATTAAGTGGTGCTGGCCTGTTCAAGAGTTCTTCACAATGTTCTGCCCATCTATTCATTTGGTGTTCTGTACTTGCTATGGTCTTTCCCTGCTTGTCATTTACAGGTCTTTCTGTTTTTATGTACTTGTTGGACAGCTTCTTGGTGATGTCGTTCAGCTTATTCATGTTCCCACTTCCAGCCACTTTTTCTGCCTCTGCTGCCAGTCCTTCAAGGTAGTTTCTCATCTATCTTGATGCTTCTTTTCACTTCTCTGTGGGCATCAGTGTACTCCTTTTTTTGTACCTTTTTTTATAGTTCTTGTCCTACTGCTATTTACTGCTGCTTTCTTCTGTTTCCGCTCCTGGATTTTGCGCCATGTTTCTGCTGAAATTCATTCTTTCTTCTGATGCTTCATGGGGCCTAGTAGTTCTTGGCATTTTGATTTTACTGCCTCCTTAACTCTCTGTCATCTGTTGTTCACATTGTCTTCGTCATCTTCAAGAAGCTCTTGTATCACTTGGTACTTGATGTTAAGCATCAGTCTGTATTCTTTTCTTTTTGCATCTTTCAACAGGCTGATGTGATTCTTTGTTTTCTTCTCTTTTGTGCCCATCCAGTTCTTCTTGAGCTTAAGTTTCAGCCATGTGACAGCTAAGTGGTGGTCAGATGCCACATCTGCTCCCCTCTTCACCCTCACATCTTGCAGGGATCTTCTGCACTTCTTGGCTTTTGCAGATGTAGTCACCTAATTTTCTGTCACATGGTCTTATGATATCTATGTGTTCTTGTGGATTTTCTTGTGGGGAAAGATGGTACCCCAGATGACCAGGTTGTTCAGTGCACAAAGGTCTGCAAATCTCTCTCCGTTTTCGTTCATCTCACCCAGGCTGTGGATCCCCATGGCTTGTTCATACCCTGTGTTGTCTGACCCAACTTTGGCTCTGAAGTTACCCATGAGGATGTTGATGTCTTTGTCTGGGAAGTCCTCTACAATGTTCTGTTGTTTGTTGTAAAACTGCTCCTTATCTTTTTCTTTGCCGTCATTTGTTGGACCGTAGCATTGTATGACGTTCATCTTTATTTTCACCTCCTTGGCCCTAAACGTTGCTTTGAGGATTCTGGGCCCATGTGGCTCCCATCCTATCAGTGCATTATATGCTTGCTTCAACAGTATGAGCCCCACCCCCTGTGTATCAGGCACATTATCTTCCTCATGTCCTGAATACAGTAGCATCTCTCCTGTCACCAGTCTTCTTTGTCCAGATTGAATCCATCTTGTCTCGCTAATGCCCATAGGGATAGGTTGTAGTTCCTTATCTCTGCTGCTACCTGTGCTGTTTTTCCTGCCTCATGCATTGTCCTCACATTCCATGTTGCAATGTTAATTATCCTGTTTGATAGAAGGGTGGTCTGCTTTATGGCCTCTGCAGGCTCACGGCTTTCACCACATAGCGTCATCCAGAAGAAGACCCTTCCTCCCTCAGGCTTTCAGTTTCTGGTTTTTCTTCTATTAGCATTTTTGTAGCAAGTTGGGTTTTACAAATAGGAAGTAAATAAAGTCATAAGTTTTATAGAATGTATACATTGTCAGTTTGTAAAATTTCCTACACATTAGCCTGCTGCTTTGAGCCACCATGTTTGAAACAGCTTGCTAAGCATCAAATTGTTGGCCAAAATAACACAAATAAGTGATAACCATGAAGATATTTTATTCCCCAAGTAATAAATACAGGTTTTTCTTTCAAGCATACATTTAGGGCCAAATTGGTCATCGTGAAGTAGGCCTCTACAGGTTTTGAATCAGTTGGTACTGAATTTTTCTTTTAGAATCTGATGGTCTTTCTACTTAAGCTGGTCAATGAAGGCTGTTACAGATTCAGTTGTCAGCATGTGAAGCCATGGGTATTTATATTAGAGCAAATAAAGCTTGAAAGGCACAAAGTGTAAAAAGTATAAGTAACAAAACCCTGTAGAACAAGAAGTCATAACATTATTATTGTTGCGGACCTGAGTGGTTTAAATTCCAGAAACAGGTGTGACCAAGTTGAAATTATGTTCACCACAGAAATAATTCAGGCTCCAAATGGATGTAATATTTTATGATTTGGTCCCATTTTAGTATCAGATTTGTGTTGAGTACTTGTGTAAAAAAAAGTATGCAAAAATAATTGATAATTGATGCATGATAGATATTAAGCAGTGTTGAACATTTGTTATGGCTAGAAAATGCAAAGATTTATTCTCCAAGTGTGAATCTCCTTGGCCAAATGATGAGTAAGTTGTCCTAGTTTTCTGCAGCACAACCAGTATTTACCAGGATAGGACAAAGTGGGTTTCCTAAGCTCAGCATTATAACTCCCACCATGTTCCTCTGGCCTCAAATTTAAATCCCAAATTGATTAATCTAGATTATCCAGGTTACCGATTTTTCAAACACAATTATTGATTCCCACAGCGTTTTATTGTGCTGTTATGTTTTTTTTATTATACAGAAGAACCTAGCTACAACATGGTAGTTTGGGTTAAAAACTGCTGAGTTATGATGGCACCCAGCAGTTTCATATTTTGCATAGGGTTAGATTTTTAAAGAAAAAGAACTTCCCTGGTTTTCTTTGCTGCTTATACTAGCTATTTAAGACCTTGTATATCTTAGGTATTATTAAAAGTACTTTTATTTCCTTTTATTTTGGTGTTCAACTGTTGTGTGTAATATGGGAAATAGATTATATAGCTTGTGCACCTCTGACAAATCTTTTTTGAGCACATGGGAGCAGCCATTTTAGTTAGCTTTATGCTTTGATCAAGTACAGTTTCCATAAATTATCCAATGAAATTTTAACCACGATACCTGAAAGTAACATGTAGGCATACCAACATTCTCTCCAATATGCGTGTTGCAAATATAAACAACTTTACCTTACACTTGTCACTCTCTCAGAACTTTATATCTGTAGAGCGCCCCCTATGTACTGAACTGTAGCATAATGAAAACCATCAAAAAAACTTGATGAAGACGTGGGGAGGTGGGGTATAAACAAAATGTTGATCAAAGATATAGTAATTTTACTGCCTACTAATTCATATTAGAGTCAAAATTGAGATGGGTCCATTCTTGGTGAAAATTTAGCATCGATTATAATCTGTAAGCTGTAGGTTTCTGAAACTTAAATTATTTGCATCTTTTTGCTAATTTGGTAGATGTTCTGATTATTGTCAGGTACATGTAGTAAGTGAAAACTAAGATGAAAAATTTGGAGCCAAGACAAAACCTTGATACGTTAAAACTCATGCTGTAACAAAGTGTGTATCAGCAGGGTTCCAATGGATGCCAGAAACAAGATCCTTGTATTCGCTATACATAGCAATCTCTTTGGAGATTTATCAATCAAACATATGAACTGGCTCAGAAAACATGCTTGTTTAAACATTTTTTCTTAATTTGTTTGTGTTTTCTTTCCAGGAATGACAGTTAGAGCTCTTGCAGAGAGAGGCATCCAGATCCTTGTAGACTTTATGACACCTCCCAGCAGGACAGGATATGCAGATTGTTCCAAATCCTGGTCTACAAAGTTTAGCAGCTTTACAGAAATCTTTTGTATTAGAGAATTCCAAAGGGAATGATTTAGGATTAGAGAATTCCAAGGGAACTTAAGTCTGTATCTTTGTGTGTCCTTGCTTGCTGCTATTCTTCCTGTCTCTATCGTTGTTTCTATTCCGATGACTGGATGACCTAGTCCAGTGATTAAATGCATATTGCAAGGAATTCTGGGAAGTCAGGGACACCAATTGTAAATGTATAATAGAACAGGATGTCTTACATGAGGTGGTGTTTATGTAGATTTATCATACTCACTAATCCAACATTACCTGTTATTCCATTACAAATTCTAAATTTCCTTTGTAAACTCAGTAACATCAACCAGTATAAAAGATATCTAACAGTGTTTTAAAGGAATGATTCAGATTTCGTATCTGAATATTTTAAATGTTTTGAATTAAAGCTGATTTTAAGTGCAATACTTGAGCAGTTTGATTGTGTTTTCTTTAGTTATACCTTGATTTATGGTCAAATTGATCAATGTTAATAGATTTTTATGATTATATTTCCAAAGATTTTTCAAAACCAAATGATTATGTCAAGTTCCAGTAGATTTTAAAACATACTAAATTATTTCAGTATCATGGATTTATGTGTAAGACTTAAGTGGTTTATGTCAAACCATCTCAGTAATTCAAAACAAATTTCCTGTTTAAACTAGAGTACCTCTGTTACTTTGTAAACAATAACAGGTACAGCATGTTTTAATGTCATAAAGTAGTGAGAACACATTGTTATATAGTAAGTAGTGAGAACACATTGTTGTACAGTGGGCTGTACAAAGGAGGTAATAAACAATGTCATACGAGCCTGCATAGTAGAATTATTTCACTTTCCAATAAAACAACCATCTTGAGTTCAAATGTTTCAGTTTTTATTAGTTATTTCTCATTTTTTGCAAAGAAATGCACAAGAGAACAAAGATTATTTATTGTTATCAGAATCTCCAATCAAGCTCACCTTAATTGGGAATTTTCAGGTAGTGGGGAAAATATGCACATTTTTGTGGACAGGGAATGAAAGCTACATTCAGTCTTGAAAGAGACCTGGTAAAGCCCTAAATTATGATAAGAGATTTCTTTTATCTTGAAGATTACTTCAGCATGGTATCCTGAAAATGTTCAGCCAGACTGATTTTTTATATATATCCTAGAAACAGTTTTAAATAGGATTTTTACAAAGTTTCTGGAATTAAATATTGTTTTGAAGATAGAACAGGAATTAAGAATCCACTAATTGATTTGTGTTTAATCCAGAATCCACTAATTGATTGGTGTTTAATCATGAATCCACTAACTGATTGGTGTTTAATGAAGAATCAGCAAATTTGATGGGTGTTTAATCAAATACACTAATTGATTGGTGTTTAATCAAGAATCCACCAATTGATCGGTGTTTAATGAAGAATCAGCAAATTTGATGGGTGTTTAATCAAATACACTAATTGATTGGTGTTTAACAGCAGATAAACACATGAAAGGTTATGTATTGGCATGACCGTTGGAGCAAAGTGCCATGCCCTGAGACACACCATGGGGACAAGCCCAGCCTGGTTTATGACACTAGCTCATCTATAATGTACGAGTCATGAGTTTCATGCATATCATAGTCAGGCCAAACCAGTTGCTTTGGTGTGTCTTACAGAAAGGCACTTGGCTTCCATTTCTTCAACATGATAGGGCCAATATTGTGTTGAAAGGGCCATTAAAAAGCAACAAATCCATCAGCCTGGTCTGAAAATTCCAGCAAAAGTAGTTCAGCCTTCAGGGTCCATATTTCTAAAGTTTGACTTTGCTGAAAAGGCACTTGTTGATAGTCCAAGGCAAAACTTGAAATATAATTCTGATTTAGAGTGTTGTACTAAATTGCTCATATGTATGTATATGTGTAGATTAGGACTTGAACACTGCCTTTTTGTTAATGGCGATAGTGACAGTTAAATTGATTAAAGGTGCCTAAAGGATGAAGATGTTTTGGCTAAGTTTAACAACTGGGATATTATGCATCTATCAGCAGGTTGTGTATACATGCTGCCTGCTTATCTAAAGTTCTTTTTGTGAATTTACGAAACCTCATTCCAACATATGGGCAAGACTTTTTCCACTAGGTATAACTATTTGGTTTCCTTGGATCTTATCCTTTACCTGGCCTTACAGTTTTCCAGTTCCTTTTATCATAGAATATCTCAAATTTAATTAAAAAAGTCTTTGGAACAAATGATAAGCTGTTATTTGTTATCAATATTTAGGCCTAAAATAAAAATTGTCAGTTATCTAGGATTGTTTTCACCTTTAGCGTCAAAGCCCCAATGGAATAAAAACCAAGTCAACCATGGCTGCCACTGAGACATATAATGGTTTCTGATTATTTGAATACCAGTGATGACATAATAGTAAAATTATTATTAGGCAAATTATTATTTTTCTATCAGAAGCGAGGTAATGTTAAACTTGGTGTGTCAAAGTTAAAGAACAAGAAATATCAGAATAAAGGAATAAGACATAGTAGACACATTTAAGGATGTCATAATACAATTAAGATTAATGATATACAAAAGGAATTACTACATATATTATTTATGTGTGACATCTCACATGGGTCAGGTATCTTATCTTTTATGATAAGCAGTAGGGTGGAATGTCATGTCAGAATGCTATTTCATAAAATGGTTTTAAAGTATTTACTAGATCATACATGTTGTTATTTTATTGTTTTATAACACATCAGTTACCCAGTTTGGTATGCCATTCATTGGAGTTGGAACAATTGGCTTGTTTAAATGTTTGGATTGATTTACAATTCCAAGGAAAGTCACATAGATTGTTTGCCACGGGACTAATATATTTCATATTCTTTCTCTGGAAACAGACTTATTCTGTTTCATTAATATATTTGCTAGGGTGAAATGTCAGTGATTTGTTAATTTATCTAATATATATGTATATAATGTATGTCTGTGTGTCTGTCTGTTTCTATTTGGTTTCCACAGTAACTAGAGTTCTCCACCATCTGCTGTTACCAAACTTTGTATGTAGCTTTCATTTGTGGCAGGAGAGAAATGTAATGATCCAAGTCTCAAAAGGTCAAAATCATTGTCACAGGAATAAATGGAAAGAAAACTGTTTCTACACAATTTGCATAACTTTTGTGCCAAGTACATTACCAAATTTTGTAAATGTCTTGCATTTGAGATCAGAAAAACACCTAATGATTTTGAGGTCAAAGTTGCAGTGGCTTTAAGAAGAAAGATGGCTTCCACATACTATCATGCATTTAAGATGAGGAAAACAAATACAGATTTGGAGTCCAAAAGGTCAGAGCTGATTGTCGTCCACTGAACCAAAGAAAAGGATTTCCACAAAATTACTTGATTTCTGTGCTACAGACCTACAGACCTTAAGTAATTAAGAAACTGAACCCTTGGATTACATGTCTGACACTAAACCAGCTGAGCTAAGCTATTATGATCCCAGCATTCAAAGCAAGAAGGGTACCTATGGATTTCATGCCATAGGTCAGGTCATGAGCCTGAATAATGGAGATTTGTGTTTGAAAAATAACTTGACATGATGGGCATATAATGTACTAACTATGGTACTTTTGCTGATTACATTAGGGTGAGTTCTCATGCCTTGTATGCAGTATTAAATTTTGTGTATTATGACTTGTAACTGCAGTTACAATGCAAGTCCTAATAAAGATTTATTCAAGTAATTAGAACTTAGTAAATAAGATAGCAATGTAATATATGAAACTTAAAATCATCTACATTCATGAAACTCCCAAAATGAGCAAATTTCAAAATGTTCTTTCATTTCAATACAGTGTTATGGAATGTCAGTATTGTTCTTGTAATTCTTACTGAAATTCACAAAAGTTCCATAAATATAATCTTGCACACATTTTCAGTGATAATCATGCACTGCTCTATTAATAATTGTGGCAGAACAGTATATAAGCCCAGTTGGTGATGCTGTGTCTGTTTTCATGTCAACAAGCTGCTTTAATATTTGAATATCACTATCTTTGAAAACAGATCATACCTTACAATTTTCATGTTTGAGCTGAAATCCTGTCTTTATTTACATCCATTGCCCATGGTTTTACATTCCTTGCCCATGGTTGTTTCCCATACATTTACATTCATTTCTTTTCCACCACTTTTTTAGAATATGTACATGTCAGAAATTCCCAAATAAAGTGAATTAATTTAGAAACCTTAAAATTCCATGAGAAATACTTCGGCTGGAATCCATTTTAGTTGTGAACAGCTTTGTGAAAAGACTAATATGAGTCATGTTGAATCTATAAATTTGAGCCAATTCTACAGAGTTGCATATAAAAAAATCAATGGTAACGTGAATAATATGTTGTAGCATTTGATGTTCATTGAGTACATTGATGCATAAAGATGATGTCGCTATTTAAAAAGAATATGGCACATGGGTGGGGTCATCTTGTTGGTGGAATAGCTTTTTACCTTCGTAATACTTCAGCATGGATCAAAGTTGCTAGTCCTTATTGTAAGGAAACTGTTGGTCTGAGTGAAAATACATGTAGTCAAAGTATGTGATAACTTTAAGATCCTTTTTGGCAGAAGCTATGTTATTGTTAATTGCTTCTTTTAACTGTATACCTGACAGTGTGATAGCAGTCATAAAAGTTACCATCAACATTTGCTTAATAAGTCGAGTCCAGCTTCAAACTGCGCAGACCCAGATCTGCCATGGCATAATGTGCTGGCAGATCTGGATCTGTACACTTTGTTAGGAATACTCAGTAAAACAAACATAGACCCTGATCAGCAGGTGCATTATGCTACAGCAGATCAGAATCTTTGTTGTTTGAAGTTAAACTCTACTTATAATTGAGTATAGACGGTATGATGACTGTCAATCAAAATTGCATTGAAGCACAGAGCACTACATGTAGGTGTAGGTGTGTGTATACACACACACACACACACATTCCTGATTTGGTGAAGAAGGGCATCAGGTCCTTTTAATGAAGTAGATACCATTTTGTTATATCTTGTTATACCTTTCAGTTTTTTGGAAGACTTGTTATCTAATTGTTGTGAAAGATACATGCAACACCAGATTTAAATTAATGACTGAAAGCTATTCAGTTCAAATGATACATGTATCCATAACATTGTGTCTCGTATTTTTGCAAACTTTTATTTTAATGCTTTTTATATGGATATGAATGGAACCAATATCCCTTCAGAGAATGGGTCTGCTGTTATTAGAGTTGTGATTGACATGAATTGATACCTGTGTACTAGGTCCCTCCAATGTTTTAATTAATATATATTGATACTTTTACATGTTTATGAATTTTATTTCTATATAGAATGAAATGATGTACATTTCAGTCCATATACAAAAGATGTAAAAATGTTTTCTTTGCTCTCAAGATGTTGTATACATGCTGTACTAGACATCTCTCCCAGGTCAGATTCTAAAAGGGCTGTTTTTAATATTATCATTGTTATGTTATTGATGCATGGGTTGTTATTTAAGATGTTGACATTAGTCAAAACATTATTCAGTCCAATGGTACTGGAGATTATTATAATTCTGTGAAAACTGATAATAGACAAAAGCGCCAGTGTAATGCAAATTTGACTTGGATCTCTGTGGAATATTGAAAGCTGTAAAGTGCTTCAGACTTAATAATACGAAAATTTCACCTCGGTGTCAGAACTATTTGCTGATTCACAGGTGGAATTTTTATGTTCCTTACCCACACATGAATTAATTTTCCGGTTTTACAGTATTATAGATTTGGGGCAATGAACAAAATGTTGTGATATTGATTTAGAGTACCTAGCAAATTTTCATTCCTTAGCAAGGTTAGAAATTAGTTATCATACTTGCTTTGTGATATGCAAATTTCAATGCATGTAGAATGTTGCCTATAGTATTTGCCAACCCTCCCATTTGCTTCTTACCCCCTACCAAAAATTTAAAGAATCAACGATATAAAATTTGCACAAAACTTTTATTTTATTCATCATTGTATAATTTCTAACCTGATTGTTGCTAGGTGGTCCCTTACACTGTCACCTTATTGGTGTTTCAAACTAAATGGAAATTCTGAATGTAAACATGCATATTACTGTTCTTAGGTTATTTAGTGCCAAGGCAATTAAATTGGAGTAAATTGATTTAGCCAAGTGCACAGCTAGGTTGGTCCATTGGTAGAAATCGAACACTATACCCTTTTGGTCCTGAGTCTGGCATGATAACCAGTGGGCCCCTGCAACTCCTTTCAGAAAGATGTACTCCAAAATTTACGGAATTTTTGAGAATATCAGTGACATTAAACTACATTACAGCTGTTACTTGAAAACATCGACTCTCTCATAGAAATATGGCGACCATGTTACTAAATAAGTTTCTGTTTGATTTGAAATGCCAGCAGTCAGGTTGGAAATTCTAAAATGATGAATGAAATGACTAAGTTTTGTGCTTTTTTATGTCCTTGATGCATTTTGAAGGGTGTGCAAATCTTATAAAATAATGAATAAACCAATAACCATGTGTAAAAAATGAAGCTCAAGTAATGAGATAAAAGACGAATCTGACTTACCTAATTCAGTTAATAATAAGGTTCAGTTGAAAAGGACACATAATGTGTCTGACTTTTTTCACCACAAAAGGTTGAGACAAAAATGAGTTTGTTCAAACATGACATTGAAAACAGACATTTCTGAGGCTATTTTGGAAACAAAATATTCCACGAGAGATCTTGGTCTACACTGCTCAATATGAGGCCCTTTCGGAGTGATATTAATTTTACCCTGCTGTTGTGTGTGAAAGGAAGTATGCTTGTCACATGTTGTTCCTTAGTTTCAGTTGCCAATAGAATTGTCAAGTGTTCGTAAGAGGAATCTTGCAATTACTGCAGTTTGTCACCATCAAAGATTAGGAAAATATAGCTACCTTTTTGGTACAGGTACAGTTCATTCTTCAGATACTGCATTTACATGTTGAAGACCATACGCATGGTAATGCAAGGTTTATTGCCCGTACAATATAATCTTTTTGTTTTATGTTCACATGGTAAATTAGATTTTATGTCCTTTGGCTGCTCATTGAGCTGAATGACATTTCTGGAATTGAGTAATCTATGATTTTAATGTTCTATTTCAAAATTTGAAACATACAACTTCCAGATGTTGTAAGTTACAGAGTAACAGTATAGGCATGCAGTGAAATTTTAGTTTAGTTTCTACAGGTAGGTTTATAAGATTTCCTTTAATGTATGTATCGGTTTTAAAAAACTCTCTCATTTTGGCCTACCAGGCTAATGCATTTCATGATGTCATCAAAGTTAATTCTTATCTCTTTAACCTTCATTCAGGGTGAGTGAAGTTAAATGTAACTTATTGTCAGGCCCAAGTTAGCCAGGGAAGCAAGATATAGAAGTCATTTTTCCAATGGCATTAAGATCTTGGTTTAAGTTTTCATTTGCATATCCTTTGTATAAACTCCATGATAGATTGTCATCGCATGTGGTATGAATAATTTTAGCTCATTAACCCCTGAAAAGGTAGAAAGGTAGACAGATGTAGCTCTACAATGATACCAGATAATCTGGACATTCTAGTTGAACTACAAAATACAGGGGAAAAAACCAATTTTTTGGACACGATTTTTTCCACCCAAAATTCGCCCATGGTCGGAATCCGATTTTGTGTCCAGATTTTAGACTTTTTGGCCTCAGCTCTAAGGCAGACTGGTCTCAACTGCAAACAGATAGATGAACCTTTGCAAAAAGTAGGATAAAATGGACATTTGGAATAAAGAGTGGTCTCGATACGAAAATGATGGGTCCCTTAACTTTTACCTTTCTGCTCATGCGCGAGCAAAATAGCCAATGAAAAATGATTTTTCTAACACAACTATGCATTAAGTTAATGGGAAATCTCTTAGAAGTTGATGTACTAGGATGTATTCAGAAATAGCCTCCAAAATGTGTTTCCTACTCGCATTTCAGGCAAAGACAACAAAAACCTACAGGGGTTAATGAGTTCAAGATAAAACAATTCACTCTGCAGCACCCTTTTTAATTGCTGTGTAGATTTCTATTATTGGGATGAAAATCAAGAGAAAGTATTAACAAACTTAAAATTGTCATAAAGAAGAGACAAATACTTTCTCGATTTTTAACTAATGATGTAAGAGTAACTAGTATTACCTGTATTACCTTTCATGTTACTGAGGATTTTAGTACATGTATGTTGGTGTTGGTTTTACTGTCTTGGGTTGAGTCAGCCACAATTGTACATGCAACACACTTTGGAAATGTTGTCAAGAACTACCAAATAAAAGAAATTCTTTGTCACACAACATCACAGATAGAGTCATCATGCAGTGGTAATATCCAGGTTTCCAATGGTCTGTTGTGAAATGTAATCATGTAAATTTTCATGTCAAACCAAATCAGAAAGCAAGTTACATTCATATATGTGTTACAGTTATCATATGTACTCCACTTATAAGTCCAATTGCAACAAAGATCCTGATTGGCCATAGCATAATGCACCTGCAGTCCAGGGTCTATGTTGTTTGTTCTACTGATTACTCCTATCAAAATTCACAGATCCAGATCTGCCTGCACATTATGCAATGACAGATCAGGTTCTGTTAAGTTTGCAGTTGGATTCATAATCGAGTATATATGCTTTTAATTACCCACTTCTTTCAGTTTAGAAGAAATTCACAGAAGTTATTATCAACACAATATGTGAATTGCAAGGGATGGCGTGCTTAGTTCAGGTTTTGACCTGTTGATGTTTAGTGAGTATGCCTTGTTATGTATGATCCACTTGGCAAGATAAGCATTGTATAAATTGATTTTTTTGACATTGCTAATGTGAAACCAATGTCTTCGCATTTATACTTACCCTTTTCAAGCATTTTTCCACTTTTATTTTATTTTGTGTTTGATGTACATTCTTTACTGCAGTACTTGTATGGCATTTAAAAAAGATCAAGTTAATTTGGCATTTAATTTATTAGTATACTGTACAGCCTCAGTATTATTTAAATTTTTATTCGACACATATTGTTGCATTTGGTCAGAAGTAGAGATTTCTACTAATACATCTGTCTATTTACTTTGCATTTCATTTTTGTTTTCCAGTTGTCACTATTTCCTTTGTTTATATTTTTATTTTTTTGTTTACATAGTGCAAGTAATATGTCTCTTAACATGCATGTATGTGATAAAATAACACAGTTTAAATTTGGGTTGGGTTTGGTCTTGTGCAGCATAGCAACACTTTGAAGGTTATATTTTGCAAAAGGCAAGTCAAATAAAATGTATTCATTGTTGCACTTAAAATTACAAGGGTAGTGGATTAGTTAAAGGTTACAGAAAAATGATTTTAAAAATGTTTGAGCTACTAATAGTGGGAAGAAATAACATAATCTCATTTGCTGGAGTGGTTTTTCTATTTTAGCTTCATTGTCTGCATTCCAGTACCATGTCTTCTATGAATGCTTATATTATAGAAATATCATGCACTCTTGTAACCCATATACTGTAAGCATTGACATGTACAAATATATGGTTTACTTGCACTGTGACATTTTTCATTCATGATCATGTTCTCATTTAGCGTTTGTCTCTACCTCATTTCTATTTATGTTTCCTATAATAATTTCATTTTTCTCTGAAATATTTTCAATTTTAACCAATCATTATGTAAGTCTGCTGTATTCTTCCTTTATAATTTTGTTCCCTTTTGTCATGAATGCATCCTCAGAAACACTCTACAAGTCATCAGTGACTTTGCACTGAAACTTGGCAGACAACTGAACATACCTTGAATCTTTCAGTTGATTAATTTGCTGCTTTAATTTAAATTAATTGTTATTAGAAAATATTTGGTAGTTGATAGTGTCAGCATTGACATGGAAATTGGTATGTTCAAGTTTTTGTTGTACTTGCATAATGGACATGCACCAGAGAAATATTGTTGGTGAATTTTTTATTTTTCTCGTTAAGTACATATACATGTACAGACATGATGAGAAAAAGAGTATGCACAAAGGGCACACAGAAGTCAAGATTTGGGGATATTCGAATAACAGTTGTGGAAATGGCACAATCACATGCACAAGGTGCAACAATGGTCTTACCCATCGAGGGACGAAAAAGAGCTGATCTGAATAGTGGAGAGTGCAACCAGCACTGTTCTGGTTCATTGCCTTAACTCAGAATGGAGGGAGTGAAACCTCCTCGTTCCTTGCCTTAACTCTGAATGGAGAGAGTGAAACCTTCTGGTTCATTGCCTTAACTCTGAATGGAGGGAGTGAAACCTCCTGGTTCATTGCCTTAACTCTGAATGGAGGCAGTGAAACCTTCTGGTACATTGCCTTAACTCAAAATGGAGAGAGTTAAAATGACTCCACAAATTGTGATCTATCTAAAATTTGCTTAATATCTTATGAGTAATAGAACACATTTACGTGATGGATATTGGTTTGTGTTGTTCAGAATAAATTTACACATAAAACAGTATTTAGTGGCTGTAATGCTTTTTATACAATTTTTTATTTTTTCATAAAATTTCGGAGTAATTATAGGTAAATAAATTAACATTTTATTAAGTACCTAAAATTTGCAGAATGTTAATAAGTAAAGAGCTCTCTGTTTAAAACGTTCAAGGACAAAAAAAAATTAATTTTGATGGATTGACTAAGTCTGACAAATTAAATGACCAAAATAATTACAATTTTGACAGATTTTTCATGTATAAAAATTGAAAACAAACATATAATGTACTTCACAAGCAATTTTAACTGTCTCATTAGTCTTTTTAACTTTGCATTTTTCAAAAAAAAAATATTTTTTTTTTTTCCAAACTCATTTAACAGTCATTAAACAAGAGCTCACAGCACTGGAACCTCTGTACCTGTGACATTTAGTGTGGTAATCTGTGCATCTGATTTAATGTATATCTGTTAATTTTGTGAAGATTTCTGTTGTTTCTCTTGCTTCTGTCATTTACACTAGAAACAAGAAAATCCAGGTGTAGATCTTGAAGACATTCATTGGCCTTTCATTTAATCAGCTCTAATAACAATGCTGGACTGGTTCTATTACTCTGAAGCCACAATTTGTAGGATAGTGTTTCCTGAGCACATACAGTCTGTACATGACAGGTATGTTGGCTTGGTATAGGTATAGTATTCCCACTTAATTTAATTAGTAGTTCTGACCACACTTCCAGCAGGGGGATTTCCACCTAATGAAGTATTGATGTTCTTTTAATTAGTTGAAGAGATTCTACTACAGTACAGAAAGGGGATTCCAGGATTCTGCAATTGCCTTGTATAGTAGTTGACCTAGTTTGCATTGACCTATACTATTGATGAGCAAACACTCTTTGTCTCAAGAAGGAGAATGCCACTAAGTAATTGCAGCTGTACATTTATATTACAGTTTATTGGTAAGCCATACTTTGCTAAGCCTTCTGCATGGGTAATTGAAAACTCATCTTGAGAACTACAGAATGAAAAGGTTATTGATATTAACTTATTTCTTTCAAAGTCCACAATGTACAAGTTTCACAGTCACTAGAAACCAAAGGTAATATGGGTTATCACTTATTGGTGGTGTGGTATAGGTGTATTTGTGTGCAAGTGTACTTGAAACATTGGTAGACGGAACTGAATGGCATGCTGAGCTCTGTTGTTGGACATTAATAGTCTTATATTGAGGAAAACCCTTTAAATAAAATGAAAATAACATAATAAAAAGGGTCTGTGGATAAATACATTTTATATTAACTAGTTATTTTATATTCTGGAGTCCATTCCTGTGGCCAGTAACTCCAGCAGTAATGACATCAATCATCAAAACAGATGCACAGGTCAGCTGGGTTTTTTAAAAAAAATTTTAAGTCATCTATAATGGCCTTTAAAAGTTGACAGTTAAATTAGGTAATTACCTCAAGTTTTTTCTTCCATGTAACATTCTTTAGCTGTAGGAATAAAGTTAAAGAAAAGTAAGTGCCATGAGAAACTGATAATTCCTTTCGGTTCTTTTGTTCAGATGGTGTAAAATAAAGAAGGGATGAAAAGATGAAATTGTTTAAGTGTAAAATTTGTCGCTTCAGTAAATAGTGTGGAATATAAAGCAATTATTGTATTTGTGACGGCAAGATCTGAAATGAGATAAGGCCAAGAATGCTCAAGTGCAGATAGGAAATTAGGTCCACTGATATTGCCCATATAAAAATTCATTATTTTGACAACATTAATTTCATAAAATACTTTTATATTGTAATATTTTCCTGTCATCTTGTCTGTAGTTTAACACATTAAACTACTTCTGGCACATGATAAATATATAGATATGTGTACCCAAACAGAATGTGTTAATAATTTAAATTGCACATCAACACAATGCTGTCTATATGGTGTTTATTAAAGGAAAATGTAATGTTAAAACTTAAAGAATCGTTAAGGAAGATAAATCTTTCCAAATGAACTTAATTTTGTAGTCCTATATGATACAATGTAAAGCTGTTAACGTCTTTTTAAAAGGTATATAGTACAGAAGTAAAAAGGTAACAAGTATATAAATAAATTAATGGGTCAAAATTTGGGTAATTAATGCATCATGATGAAAGTTTTTTTATAGAGGTTTTGATATACTTTCAAGATTGGAGTAAATCTGTAATTTTTGCTATAAAAATTGAGGCTTTATTGTATTATGTGATGTAGTAACAGCTGAAACCTTTTCTCTATCTTCGATGTCAATCTTTCAAAAATTGGATATAGAAATAGGTTGGATTAGAGCCTTCATTATGCCATGCTTCCATGTGGTGTCGAAAGTTTTCACCAAATCAAAAACAAATGTCTGTTATATGTCTTTGGGGTTTTGTTAATGAAAGTTTCTGTTTCAGGTCAGACTGGATGGTCATTTTTGTTGGAATTCACATTGAAAGTCTGTCTGTTTGTTAGACTGATGATACCAGAGTAGTTAATCGTTTATCATTTGTTCAGTTTTTATGCAAATTAATACGGCTTATTATTGCTCTGGGATGATATTTGGAAGGGTCAGTACGATCATAAAAAATACAGAGATTTTGGTATTGGTATGACTTGCTTCTTGCCAGGATGGCTAGGTGTAAACATGTTAGTAGATTAATAGAATGTATTGAGAGCTGTGTCAGGTTAGTGCTTCAGTTAATAGAATGTATTGAGAGCTGTGTCAGGTTAGTGCTTCAGTAGTAGACAGTAAATATCATCAAGTTCAGTGAAGTTCATTAGATATCATCAAATCAAGTGAAAGTTCGTTAGATATCATCAAATCAAGTGAAGTTCATTAGATATCATCAAATCAAGTGAGGTTCATTAGATATCATCAAATCAAGTGAGGTTCATTAGATATCATCAAATCAAGTGAAGTTCATTAGATATCATCAAATCAAGTGAAGTTCATCAGATATCATCAAATCAAGTGAAGTTCATTAGACATCATCCAGTGAAGTTGGTTAGCTGAATCAAGATAGCGTTGTAGTTTTCTGAGAGTGAACTCTTTTTGTAATCTCAGCATTTAGAGATTTTCAATCTAAAGGAACTTTTTCTTTTAGGTTCATGACATGGCATAAGCTTTACATAAGTTCCATGGTGAAGCATTTCTGGAGGATCTTTGGACCAATGTGTTCCAAATTTCTGGTAGGGTCAGTACTGTTTGGACCAATGTGTTCCACATTTCTGGTAGGGTCAGTTTGGACCAATGTGTTTCAGATTTCTGGTAGGGTCAGTTTGGCACATTTTCTTTAGGTATTGGACACAGCTGTGCTTATTTGCCAATGATTTTCTGGGCTATGCTCCATGCTGTTTTGACAGATAAGAGTTCAGTCTTGAGATGCAGGATCTCCGTGTTTCTCTGTTTTCTCTGAAATAAGTATGTTAGTACTGAAAGGATGCCATTATTTAGATATCATATAAGTGAAAGTAGGACAAGGGACACTTAAATGGACAATGCCCTTCTTACAGAGGTGTTTCATGATGAAGGTATGGCTATATATTATATTTAGACCACAATGAACCTGAATATGTAATTAGAATTCTATATGCAACTCCATCATTATAAAACTGGCCATGGGAGTTGGAGTATATGTCCATTTAACATGATGCCTAATAATGAAGTATATGATAACAGCACCACCTCATAGCACTGTCCATGGGAGCCTTAGATATACTGCTTTATAGTGAGACTGCCTTATGATGAAGTGCATGATACAGTAATCCCTCTTTATAGTACTTCAGTGAGAGCCAGAGTATACAGTACTCCCGCATAGCACTGTCCGTTAGAGACTTACTACTGCTTTATAGTGAGACAGCCTTATAGTGAAGTATATGATACAGTACTCCTTCATTATAACACTCTCCTTGGGAGCCAGATTATACTGCTTTATAGTGATACTGCTTTATAATGAAGAAATTGCACATTTAATTTCACTTCATTGTAATGAGATGGGATCCATGTCCTTACAACAGGGATGGTTTTATCTTGAAGTGCCTCATAGTGAGGGAATGTTGTATGGGATTACATGAGGGAAGATAGTAATGAAAACTCACAATGCAGTGATATTATCTGTCAGCATATTTACAAAGTATTTGATTGTAATGGTAATTGTATATTGATCCAAGATGGTGAATATATTCCACTATTATAGCATGAATGCTGCTTTCCTTGGCTTTAGCATTCATTTATTAATTACATTTGGTTTTAATTAGAGTAGGATTAATTCCTAATGAGTACATTTCCTGCCATTACTTCACCAGGAGTAGATAAGATTGTGTAAACTTTTGTATGCAACTTACGTGATCCGAATCTATTATACCATCTTGTAGTGAGACCACCTGATAGTAAGGTACATGGTACAGTACTCCCATATTGCAGTGCTGTCCATGGGAGGTCTATATTGTACTGCCTTGTAGTGAGACCACCTGATAGAATGGTACATGGTACAGTACTCCCTTATTTCAGTGTTGTCCATGGGAGGTCTATATTATACTGCTTTGTAGTGAGACCACCTGACAGTAAGGTACATGGTACAGTACTCCCTTATTGCAGTGCTGTCCCTGGGAGATCTATATTATACTGCCTTGTAGTGAGACCACCTGACAGTAAGGTACATGATACAGCACTCCCTCATCTTTAGATGATTTTGTTTAATTTTTGTACCCTGGTTTTTTAAATAATACAATTTGGATTCTAATTAGACTATTGTATTTACCCATGTGTAAATGTTGACTCCGTTGCAAATAGGAGTGACCTATATCCGCCATCACATTAGGAATCATGCTCAGAGCTATTCACACGAAATCACATGTAGAATGACGGGGTTGACCACGATCTGTGAACGTATAATGCTACAGCAAATCATTGTCTGATTAGTTCATATGTAAATGAACAAATTAAACCCCAATCAATTGCCCTCTAATGATTTAGTTGGCATATAAAGTGGCGGCATCATTTTTATGTCTGATGTTTGCAATTGAGTAGGTTGTATCACAAATTTATGGTATTGTGCTAAACGTTTGTCCCTTTCTTTTCCAAGAACACTAATCAAGCTGGCCATTTTTCCAATATATCACACTGTCATATCTTGATTAATCATGTTCTTGATCGTAGCTGATCTATGACCCGTGTTAATAACACAGAATTGTAGCTTGTTTGAAATTATGTTTGGATTTCATCAAATTGTATCATGCAATACATGGTATGTAATTGAAAGGCAAATTATGTAGGATTAATTTCATTTTGTATAGATCAGCAAAGTTTTCATTATGAACGATGTAAGCAGCCACATGTATTTGTTTTGAATTAAACATAATTTATTTGGGTAAAGAAACTGTCGTTAGAAGTAAAATGTATAGAAATCAAATTGTTGCTTTGACAGAAATGCACGACTTTGACACAAATTTGTTTAGTTTGCAAGAAATGCAGGATTTTGAAACTAGAGTTGTTTCTTTTCTTTTATGCAGGACGTTGAGACAAAAGTTGTTGCTTTGAGAGGAATGCAGGATATTGCATCAAAAGATTTAATTTTGATAAGTAGATTGTGGGGTGGAGAGCAAAAGAAAGGCCTTGTATTTTCTCTACATTTTAATTGTGACATGCCTTAACTTTAAATTATCTCAAGATTTCAGTTTGTCAAAATTAGCAGCCAATCTTTTGGAATATTTTTAACATTTTAACTGATATTCATTAAATTTATTGGTGCTTGAAAACTGAATTTTACAAGTTAACTGTGCTGAAGACTATTTTGGTTTTTAATATTGATGAAACATGTATTTATCAGTAATTTATCAGTATACTCGTTAATACTGATATTATTCATGTATGTTCCAATACAGTTTAAGTACATACTGATTTTATATTTATCGATTTAAATACCCTTCATTGTTTTTTTTAAATTTATTTATATACGGTTTTAATTAACAACTGCTACGCTTACATAAAAAAACTTTCCACAAATGGGAAAAATAGAGTAATCTCTCTCTCTCTCTCTCTCTCTCTGCTTCAGCATGAGTAGTTTAGGTCATGAGACATGCAAAGTTTGAGTTTGGTTGCTTCAGTTGATCACGTATTAGAAATGTCTAAGATGATCTTGAATGATAACTGAAAATACCACGTAAATTGACCAGGTGTGGGCTTCAGATGTAGAAAAGGCTTGATGTGCCCTCTCGCAAAAAACACCGGTTCGAATCCTTCCATTGGATCAGCCGCAGTTGGCTACCATGGTATGTCCTTAGGCAAGGCACTTTACTTGGATTGCCTCTTTTCAAAACAACCTACTTGTGTTGCTGTGCTATAAAACAAACCAAATAGTTAAATCGCTTGCATATTTTCATTCAAGATCAGACATTTTTTTGCCCTTGGTTGGTCATGTACCGTATTGTTATAGCTGTTAATATTTTATTTTTGTGTTAAAATTCCTTGTCATTGTTGTGACATGGTCTATGTGTAATCCCTCAGTAAAACAGAATCTCGTGTTTGTTTTTGTTTTACATTGCAAAGAAAGATACTATCGATACTCTGATTCTATTATTAGAACTAGATTCATGGACTTTTATTGATTTCTTGGATATCTCGCTTATTATGCAGTAGCAATGACTGTAATATGTATACGTGTTCTTACATGAGACATACAAGATCAGGTGTATAGGAAATGATTGACATTCGTATATAATCTGATTCTTATTAATAGAAACCAAACAAAAACCTAGATTTTTTAAGGGATGAGTGCATCAAGTTTCGATCCTATTTAGTTCAGCTGTATTTTTGCTTGGATCAGTGTATTTACATTGTGAAAAATTGCACGAACTACAAGCTGTTACTATTTGCACAATTTTGATAGTACACCTACAAGCTGTTACTGTTTGCACAATTTTGATAGTACACAGACCATTTACATTTAAGGAGAGTAGAATAAATACAGTGATTGAAATATTAAGATATATTTAGAGCTAAAATTAGTTTACAGGCATATAACATTGCATTTCCCTGAAGATGATCAAAATCTTGATGCTTGAAGAAGTTGGTTAATTTATAATATACTGTACTTTTCTCTTGATTAATTTTGTTACTTATACATGTATGTGAATGCAAGTTGGTCGCTTTATGTAGGTTATTTTATTTTTTTTTATTTTTTTTTCCTTTGGCTTTTTGTTTTGTTGACAAGCATCACAGCATCATAAGTTTAATGTGGACCTAATGAGATGTTATAGTTACGTTTTCAAGTATTCATTGAAGGCGTTTAAACTGAACATACAAATTAACCTTATGTTTTATTTATTCTGGAGTTGTTGTTATGTTTTATTTATACAGGGTACTTCGGTATACTGATTTTTGTGATATTCAACATTTGTCGTGTATTATCATTTGCTTTATGTAATGCATTTACCTGCATTTTATCGAAGGGTACGACTGGTTTCATTGCTTCATGGGATTCTGTAAGGAATAAGCTACAAATTTTGACCAAGGATTTTATTATTTACTATTTCCTTACATTTCTATCACAAAACAGGTCAGTGTCCAACATTTTGTTCATAAAATCTAGTAGATAGTTGAGTCTGTTATGGTTTGACAAATAGAAAAGTAAAGTCTGTTATTTTCTTCTTAGAACGGTATTAAATTAGACTCCTGTTGAAACAATGAAATTATTATTATCGTTATTTCCAATTTGTCAACCTGCCATAATCTTACAATACGATGCTTTTGATGGCGTCTTTATGAAGAAAATGAGATCTATGCTTGATTAAAAAACTTCACGGCGTACCACTAAGGACATGTACAGAGGTCACTCTTTCTTGCATTTTAAGAGAAGAATTTGAGGACAAAGGTCAGTTGAGTGTAAAAGCACACTTTTCAAAGCCTTCAGCTTTCTGGTAATCATTTATTGCATAATTCAATATTGTCCAGAAATGAGGAAAACTGACCAAGCTAAAAATGATAATTCATGGCAATATTTTATTCATGCAGTCAACATGAGGGCACAGGGAGAAAAGTCAACTTAAGTCTGTGTGTGTGTGTGTGTGTGTGTGTGTGTGTGTGTGAGAGAGAGAGAGAGAGAGAGACTTTTAATATTAGAATGTCAAGCAAAATGTAGTAAGGTTCAGTGCACATGCCATTGGTCAATACCATTGTTGCAGCAGACATATCAGTTATAAATATTTTCTGACACTAACGTAAAATTGTATGCACCTACGGTACTTTCAGAACTTTGATTTTACTCGTGTTCATTGGAAATTAGCCTTAAAAACCTTTAAAACAAAACATCAGCAAATAGTGCAAAGTTCCGCTTTTTAAATAGAGTAACGGGGGATCGTGCCAACCCGAGATATAATGAGCAACATATATTCCTCGTTTTCATGTTTTACTTAATTCAAATAATAATAAAAGCGTAAGTAGTTGTAATTGTACTAATAATCATCTCAAAGTTGAATAGTGGACTTCGCTCTCATTTGACCCAAGGTTTGTATCCGTAAATTGCAGAATCGAGAGTGTCTTCCATTACTATTAGGCATGATACCATTTGAAGATTGTATTAAACAAAGAAGTCATGTCCTACTGTTAGAAGAAGAAAAAATATAGAAGAGAATATTTTTCGGGCCCATTGTCAGCTGATAATATAGTTATAGTGTGCATAAAATGATAATAGAATGGAATGGATGGCAACGGACAAACAAACATGTGATTTTACTTTTTCTACTTTCAGTAACCTTTTTCTCTTAATGCCTCAAAGATCTGTCATAAAGTTTAGGTTTTTTTGATAATCAGATTGTAATGCCATTTGAAGTCACATATCCAGTGCATTTCCACTTGGTTGACCTTCGATTCTTTTTAATAGCAACCAAATGGAAATAATAACATGCCATATAAGTTTTGAAAACCGTTACAGTTGCATAATACCACTTTCCATCAGCTTTTTCATCTTTCTTCACTCATTCTTACTCAACAGATATACCATAATATCACTCAATACGTTAGCCTGTAATGTAAATTGTAAACATTGTGTATTGATCACACACACATATTATATTCACTCGGTTTTGGTTTGTTACCGGAACACCGCATCGACCAATTCTACTGTTACTGAGTAACCAGAATGTCAGGGTCTATTCCATTCATAATGATGCAAAGACAGATTGTCTGGCCTATGCAGAGACAGATTGTCTGGCCTATGCAAAGACAGATTGTCTGGCCTACAGACCAGCAGATCATGGTCCGGGTTTGTTCAGATGGATTGGTTTTGAACTAAGTATCATATAATAACTGCACAGCGTGTTTCCACGTGTATGAACACTCGTATATAATTACTTCATTTACCTTCTTACTAACTTAGAAATAGGCACTTAACCTTTGCCACAATCCAGCATTTATGATGCGTGAAAACATAGAGGCTACATTGCTTGATGTTAGACGCGTTAACCTAGTTACTATAGGAACCTTTTGTAGGGGCCATTATAAACATGGCTTCCGTAATGTATGATCGGTTTACCATAGTTATTGCCAGTTAGAAATAATAATGCACTCAGTAGATATTGATAGTATTAAATGGTTTCTACTATTGTAAGCAACCTTCCAAGCGTACAGAATATACCTTTTAAAGTTCACATTCAATAAAATGTTTTATATTTTTGACTGAATATGCCTTTGGTTGTTGTTTTTAGCTTCAGCTTTTTCACAAGTGCTGCTTGTGTGACTGTCTTCTTTATATTATTGCCCACGAAATTTAACGGCAAGAAGATTCATGCAGAATTTCATCCATCTGACACGGTTACGAGGGGTATGTAAAAATAAAAGTTCTGAATATTTCTGCGCTGTATAACAAAGTTTTTTGTTAGCGAACATTACATTAGTCCATCCACTGAAAGTACTCTCCATGCATCTCCACACACTTTGTCAGGCTGAATATTCAGTTATTAAACGCCACTTTGTATTCTTTTTTTATCGTGTTGTTTATACGATGGAAAACCGCACTTCCATATGCATAGCTACTTTCATATTGTTTGCTTCTCGGCGAATATATGATAACGGGATTCAATCAAAAACAGCTGATTCAAAATCGGGGCTGTATGGAGGATCGGGCAAGGTTTGGATGCTGCGCTCCTTTAGCAAGTATATAACGATGGCAAATTTATGCACCGGTGCGTTGTCATGAAGCAGATGGATACTTGGGTACCGGAGCGCGGACGAGTGGCTTGGTGGAGTTCCACCTCGTTTGGGAACACTTTGGAGGCATAACAAATGTCCATTGATACTAGCCGATATCTGTGGTCTCTCCTCATTTTCTTGGATCGAAACTGTGTTTTCCGAGTGGGATACAGAAAAGTAAATCCAAATGTCATCACCAGTGCTAATCTCATTAAAACGTATCTGGTCACTCTTTTCGTATTTGGCGATTTCTACCTGTCAGATTTTGATCAGCCATCCACGAATACGGGATCCATCATACACAAATCATTCTGAACTTAGATTCTCAAAAATGTTTAAAACAACTGACAAATTAATGTCTCTGACAAAAAAAAAAAAAATTACCCACTGTCGAATATCATCACCAATCGTCTCCTTCATAGCAACCACTTCTCATTCGCCTATTGCAGACATCTGTCTTCCAGAAACTGGGTCGTCTTCCACAGATTGGCGACAATAATTAATGCGATGAACCCACCTCACATTTGTAGGATATGACAGAATTACAGTTTTAAAAAGTATCAAATTCTGCCTTTATATAAGTTGCAGAGTGCCTTATTTCGCCCGGATTTCAATCCCTCAACATTTTTAGGACACTGTCATTTACTTATGATACGCAACACGCATATATTTGCAGGTGTCCGGCATGTTGCATATGCAGCCGCTGATCATTTTTATAGTGTGTGTGTGTGTGTGTGTGTGTGTGTGTGTGTGTGTGTGTGTGAGAGATTTAGATTTTTAACTTAGCTTTCACAATTTTTCAGTCATACCGCTACGATGTCTGCAGTGTGACAGTTTATAGTGATGTCTAGCACTGGGGCATCATGCAGCAGACATGTAGCATGATGTCCCATCCAGTCACATTATCGTGACACCAGGCCGACCAGTCCTAACACTAACCTCTTAATGCTGAGCGCCAAGAGAAGTACCTGTTTGTACCATTTTTGTAAGTCTTTGATATGACTCGGCCAGGGATCGAATCCACAACCTCCCGCATCCGATGCGGACGCTGTAACCACTAGGCTACCGAAGCGGTCGATTATCTTTTTTATTATTATAGAGAATGAGTTTATTTGTCGGTTGACATTAAATGTATTGACAGTTTCAAAGGAAGAAGAAAGTTATACTAAATATTGAGAACTATTTAAGTAACCCTCGTACTATACCCGTAAATCGCACATTTTCCGTGATGGTTATCCTAGCTTCTTAAGAAAACGAAGAAAAACGCTCTTGTGTTTTATTGGTATTATTAAAATATTTTAATTCCTTTTTTTTTTTTTGGCGTATGATTAATTGGTGTACTCTAGATTATAGAGTTTAAAGTTTCGCCTTAATTCAGATGTTCACGTATCAAAAATTGCTTGTTCCGTTTGGTCATTTTCACCTCTTGGACTTCAAAGGAAAATTGTTAAAAAAAGAACCGATAACTTTTTATATATTTTGTAATTCATGTATTGCACTTTCAGAAGTTGGTAATGTCCAGTCAGGCAATGTTCGTTTTCAATATTTTCATACCTGCTAAAGACAGTGTACTTTATACGACTTCAGTCGGATTTTACGAGCAGATGGGAACAGTCGTTTTTGGTTGGCTGTGTTCTTAAATCGTGTACATTTTCAACAAGTACAATATCCAAGAATTTTCAGCCACTTTACTTAAAAAGTAACATAGATGTGTGCCAACATTTTCTTCATTGTGCATGTTGCAAATGTAAACAACTTCATCTTACACCTGTCACTCTCTCCCAAGTACATACTATCTGTAGAGCGTCCCTAAACTTGACATGTACGTGCGTCATGACAAGTTCGTGCTCTATATATGACTCGGGGGTTTGTCAGATTAATGCTTTAAGACTCATCTCCATGATTTTTAATCGTTCTGAGAATTCGTAATTTGCCCGGGAGTCTGGTTTGCGTTTGGAATGTAGCCTCCCCACCCATTGAACATAATGATCGCCAACGTCGGAGGATGGAGTTGCATGGACTCTGGAATTACAGTCATTTACAGAAGCAAGTCGCTGTGACCTACATAAGATGTATGTTTACGCTCTAACCCCATTGTCTTCAAACAACTTGATTTTCTCATTCATTACTAAGTTCTTTGATTAAGGCATTGACGGTTCTTAGTTGTATTCTTGAGAATTGTTTTCCTTATGAGAAAAAAAAAATCAATTTATTCCGACGATTTCTTTTTTTATTTAATATATTTAGTTTTGCTATTGTTAGATTAGTTAAGGAGATCGAAGTTACTTTAATAGCAAAATTGAAAGTAGTGCTTCTGCACCTTCATACAAAACCGGTTAATTCAAATAGTCTAATTCAACTTCATCATAATTGTCATTGCAAGTTGTCTGCATTACTGGAAATTATGGGTGCATGCCAGTATATATTTGCAGTTATATATTAATGTACATGCAAATGTTCGTGTAAGAGAGACAGAGACAGACAATAAACAGTTTCTTTAGCATATTTTCAAGACTCTACAGCTACTGTCTCTTAATGTGGCTTTACGTCTATAGTATTCTCAACATCTCGGCCAATCCTACGGATCCTATATCGAACATATGCCCATAACTGTCGCGAGCTGCCATTCGGACCACCTTTGTTATTTACTAAACAAGGATCGACAAAGAATTTGTGTTTTGATTAAACTACTTGTTCATTGCCAGCTTCTCTGTCAATCCTACGGTGAATAAAATTGTACAAACAAAGAGGTGGTCCAAATAGATCGCGGAATCTTTTTTTATTTTTTGGCGAAGAAATTTCGGACGAAGAAACTATTACTTTTCTGCAAATTACTACGCAGCACACATCCGAAGCATCATTTTTTCTGGAAGAAATAGCCGAGATCGTCCGAATGAAGGTGGTTGTTTAGAATGGGTATAGCCTATATTTCATGGAAGAAAATTATAGAAAGGAAACATCTCGTTACACGTCAATGTACTATTAGTTTTCGTCGGAGCAGTAAAGCACTCCTTTAACAAACACACACATAAGTGCGCGCGCATACACACACACATACACACATGCATGCACACACGCTCTCTTTGGAACACTTCGCAAACAAACACACACTGACACATATACACACAAAAATACAAACACTTGAAAATGTTTCATAAATATAATATTAATGCACTAATATAGTTTTGTTTTTCACACCTTCGCCACATTTTTTAAATCGCGAAACTGATTAGCTGTATCAACAGTGGAAAAATCCTACTGGGGTCATCATTCCATTTCCGGGTCAATGAAAAATATTTCTTGACCATATCTCCTACTTACTTTACCTATGTGCTTCCAACATATTGCTTTCACAACCACAACAAAAGACATCCCACAATAAACAATGACTCCCTCCCCCTTCATTCCATGGAATACAATTAGTCACGGTCATGAATATTTCGCAGTGAAAGGCACAGCCAAGAAACACCTCTAAATTAACTGCTTGACTCCACACCCAACCGGAAACATTTAATTGTGGTCTGACCCCAACTGACGAACGGCTGAAGGAACTGATGGACAGACACTTACAGACAAATAAAAGGACAGAAGAACATGCAGACAGATCAGTAAAAAAAGAAACTATTTTGCAAACATAACCCCAGACACCGGTTGCTATTGACAATTCCTTTTGGTGCAACTAGGATGGCTGCCGTGGTCACAATTCTAGCAGCACTTAATCCAACGATTGTTTATAAAAAAAGCAGCATTTTTCTTTACTGATACAACCGCCACACAGTCATAGAGAATGTCTTTCTGGGATATTTAAATGTCCGGCATTGTGCGTTCCTGGGGTTTGGCACAATTTTCATTTAGAAACAAACCGATTAACACCTCTTCTTTATGCTTCGAGCGATCGTTTTCTTCCAAAATCTTGTACGGGGACAAATGCATCCTTATTGAATAACAATCGCAATAGTCCTCTTTATCCGAGTCAATGTTGTTTTAACGTATTCGCTGAGGAATCTTATTGGCTACATTTTACTTCTTCTTTGTAGAAATAGTCTTTGGCTGATTTCATGCCCAACGGCGATACTTCATTCTGCCGGGCGTTTTCGCATGCTAATGCTATGACGCCAAGTTGGTGTCTAGTTGGTAGTGGCACATCAGACAGGTGGTCCCAGCGGTCGCCTTTTATCTTACCCTCGCTTTGATTATATCTGAGCGTATATGAGAGCCTGATAACACTACTCTGAAGCAAATATTCGTGGACAAGCGGAACAAAAATACTATCGATTCAACACCCAGTCAGTAAATTCCCCGACATCATCACGTTTCAAATTCATCTCGTATATGTGATAACAAATCTTAAACACAAACGCCAAAAAAAACGGTCAAGTATCATTCCGGACAAAATACTTCAAACTGAATTACATCTCCAGCTACTAGTGATGTGATGCTACATATTGAAAATGCATAACTAAGACTATTGCCGGGTTTATCGATAGGTCATATTGCTGACAAAAACCAAGAAGCTGATGCTAATTTATCAATATTGCCATTCTACCCCACGAATCTTTTCTTCTAGTGATGACAAACAAGAATGACCAGGACTCACGCAACTTTAAGATAGGATATTTAGATCTATCAAAGTCATTTTCAGGAAGATGGAAAACGAGTTATACATTTACTTAGATTTCGGAATCAGCCTTTTCTTGTGTTTATCACAATAATATTCTGTAAATTTGACTTAATGACTACGCTGGGTCGATGACGTTTTTATGGGGTTGTGGATGATGAGAAATCTCCCCCACACCTTAGATTTTTTTGGTTATCGTTATCTAGGAGGTGATCGACCACGGTATTATAGCCCAGATCGAGTAAGTAATAACATGAAATATGAAATCAATGGATGGAATAACAGAGATCTTAAAGGAGATATATCATAGAATAACGAGCCCCTGTATGTAAAATGCACTAATTCAATTAATTGCATAAAGAAACATTACATCGAACATGACATGTAAATGATTCGCTTTCTCTCAGAAGTAGTTACGAAATTATGCAAAATTTCAATTAGCCGTTCTGTTACTGATAGAACCAATTTCATCACACGATCGAGTGACTGATCGAAATCAGATTGCCTGGCATGAAAGCATAACTTTGATCTTTCCCAAATCACTGCTGATAATCTGTCGCCGTTTCCGTCACCTCCTCTCTCTCTCTCTCTCTCTCTCTCTCTCTCTCTCTCTCTCTCTCTCTCTCCTTATGGCCTCTTCTGGTCGTCAATCACTTGGTTGCAGACTGTTTTCTTTCCCAATTATACAATACATGTGATTAGGGCCAGTTTCTTTTCATTTTGCTGAATTTTCATGGCTTTTCCTATGAACATTTTAAGTAAAGTATTGAGGTTTGGTTTTCATCTCCGACTATTATCCGGGTTTTTGTTTGTGCAGACGACGCGTATGCGTCTCACCAACTCTCCATTCTAGTATCATTTGCGTCCCTGGTAAACTTTCACGGATTTGGTCTGTCCTGATCATGACCCGGTTCCTCTTTTGTTCCCACAATTGCGGTGGTGGTTTCGCAACTTTCTTTACCCCTTCGAATCCCGGCTGAGTCATACCAAAGACTTACAAAAAGTCTAGGCGCTCGGCATTAAGAGGTTAGTGTTAGGTCTGGTCGGCCTGGTGTCAGGATAATGTGACTGGGCGGGACATATGCTACATGTCTGCGGCATGATGCCCCAGTGCAAGACATCACTATAGACTGCTTCACTGCATACGTCGTAGCGATATGACTGAAAAATTGTTAAAGCTACGTTAAAAATCCTAATCACACACACTTTACCCCTTCCTCTGCTTCCGCCGTCTTGGCTACAAGATTTTTTATTGGTTGTATCAGCTGTACAAACGTTTATTCGAAACTCTCCGTGACAACTTCCCGAGCACTTTATCGCGACTAGAACATTTCTTTGACACGTTACTGCTGGCTATAACAATCAATCCCATGTTAACCATCTCATAATCGGATGAACGCGCGAAATGAATTTAAAAAGCGTCCTCGTGCTTGTGTGGTTCGAGCATTGTCTGCGCAGAGAAGTCAATGATGGTGACATCAGATTTTCTTTTTCGTGATGCGATGTTGAATATCATATGTTGTATTACACAATTATGCCTTCATATTGTGTGCAACACCGCATGAAAACGGGACATCACACAATAAATACCGTAGTTTAAATCATCCCTGGATACAACTATTCCGGACTCGAAACACAGCCAGATATAGGTATGGACTGTAACACCTGATCAAAGACGGAAAGAATCTATACACCGCGTCAATGCTGCATGTTACCGACATGAGCAAGCATGAAACGATATCCGTGCGTGACAGTTTCTGATATGGATCTTATACATGTTTTCAATGCGATTACGTGCCAAGGTGTAGGCAAAAGATTCACCAGAAGGATCATCAAAAGATATATGAAGGCGATGATTGCCCTTGGTGGTCGCTTGCACGCCACTTATCTGAAGCTAATCATACTAGTATGATAATCATTATATTGGTCACGATATATTACAGTACCCGCAGCAATTGGAACTGTGAAGCTGCAGTTGAAAACTTAGCGAGCGCAGCAAAGATCACCAACTGGGTTGTATGAGCATGTTTGGTAAAACAAGCATTGTGACAAATTTATCTAACCACACCAAGGAAAATTTAATGTAGACGATTTTTGTGAAAACGCCTGACCAAGCTGATACAGTTGATATTTTGTTTTTCCCACACCATCGTGTATGTGTACCAAATTACATGTACGCGTTAACCATTACAGATGTTGTCAGCAGATACGAGGAAGTGAAGCTGTTAACCTCCAAAGATTTAGCCAGTATCGTAAATGCGCTAAAACGTATTTAAACACGTTCGCCTGTAACATATCTACAGCTGCTGAAAGTGATCTAGGCAAAGAATCGTTCGAAGTCGTTGCGTTGTTAACAATGCATACAGTGCAGGTTAGTGTTAGACATGTTAACATACATATTGATCAAGTCATTGTGGAACGATTTAACCGTACACTCGCAGAAAGATTAATCTGACATCAGTACGCGCAAGAATTGGCAAGGAGTCTTAAAGAACGATCTCGCCAGTGGGTGAAAGGACCTCAATAAGCCATAGAATCTCTGAATAATGAAACCACACGTACGATTGGTTTCAAATCCGCTAAAGAGGAAAGTCAACAGAAGACTGTTGCCGTTATCTATAAAATGTTTTCACAACCAACGCAGTTTGACCCACTCGAAAACAATTTGATTCAATACCTGTATGCACCGGGGGAGTCAGAAGGCGGACAACGTCGTGTTACTGACCCAGAAGGCCAGTCGATGTATTTACAATTTCGGAGAGGATTGATACTTCAAGGGTGGTCTTCTGTTTAGTGTCCCAATTCGCACCACTCGCGAGAAAGACATTTCACATAAATGGTGTGCCGTAGATCTATTGCACATTCGCGCGTTCAACTTCTTTCGCCTTCTTAATATTTTTGGAGCCACCAACCACGATCGAATACATTCTGGACCGCATTCTCACGCATTCCTGAATTGGCATGTTCGCGAACTCATCCTTTTTATTTTCATGTTACTTTTTGTGGGTGTTGCTAAACAGTGAATTATCTTTTGGATAATCGCTGGTGTCGAATAATAAAATTCGTTAACTAGCAACGTCTCCCCCATGTCCACGTATACGTTACCGGTTGTGATGTGCATCAAAAACGAATTGTTGTCTGTGTACAACATCTTGATATTATCACCGTACCGCGGTTTGGTTTTGTGGTAGGAAAACTAGTACATGATCAAGTTAGATAAGTGCAACACAGACGCGCCAACTTAAATGGATTTTGTCAGCATTAGTTTCGATTCTTTTTACTGTATACAGCAATGAGTCCACCCTCAAAAGATCTTTTTGGACTCAAATGACTGGTTTGCATTTTGCCTCTGAAGCTTGTCTTGATCGTCATGGACAAGGACGACGCTAATCGTTTCCAAATAGTCTGCATAATCTTGCCAAACGTGGCCTTGTTCATTAGTTTTGGAAGTCCATTCCAAAGTCGATGGTAGTTGCGTTACGTAGGTTTGTATTCATTTGAATGTCCTCAGCCATCTATGCACTCTGGCGATACATGAACACCCGATGGTTTCGCTGTAAAGACATACCCTATTGCAAATATAACTATACATTACGTTCGTGTACCACACAGTTTATCTTAATTACCAGGTTTTATACAAGCTTGACACATTCTGTAAACTTGCGTCCGAAATTATCTACGATACGTATCCAACATCGCTGGTACTGTCGTATTCATGCAAGTCATCACCTGTGGATCCCACTAAAACTCGTCTATGGATATTGGTTGTGTTATCATCGGCCAACCATAGAAGATGTTTGTACCATGATAGATGATGTAACTTTGTGCCTGTGGGATCGTATCCATCCACAAGCGGATTGTTGGCTCTAGAGTGGCGATGACTCGACAAGGGAGTCCCAACACGATTCAACGTTCAGCAAACAGATTTTGGTCATGGTCTGTTAACAAATTCTGCGTAAATAACATATGGAAACTTTTTTTTCCGTTGAACCGCCGTCAATTTCAGAATGTTTTGCTAGGCTGTTGCGTGATTGTGGCTTCCAGTGATTTCACGGCAGTAAAAGTCACCTTCATGTGTCACAGTTATCAAAGAAGAGGTCGCGAGTTCGAAACTCGCGGCGGCATGCTCATGTTTTGATATCTTTTTGGTATTTTTATGCTCAAATTGTATAACTCGCTCGTGTGTGTGTGTGTGTGTGTGTGTGTGTGTACTGTTAGCATTCTTGCCAGTACCTAGCAGCGACTGTACTGAGGCGCCTTATGAAAATGTCACTTAAGTGGTACACTCGTTTGGGTAATAAAGATCCAATGCTAGTGATCTGTTTGTTCACAACGCCATCTATGTTGCAAATCATGATCCTCTACGAGCATGAAATTATGCGTGTACTTGTGTCTGTACTTGTACATGCTTGTGTCTGTACTTGTACATGCTTGTGTCTGTACTTGTATATGCTTGTGTCTGTACTTGTACATACTTGTGTCTGTACTTGTACATACTTGTGTCTGTACTTGTACATGCTTGTGTCTGTACTTGTACATGCTTGTGTCTGTACTTGTCACGCCAACGGAATTTATGTCACAGTCTCATATATGTGAGGAAGCAAAAGTCATGCACTATTTGGTAAAAAATCCTCAATGAGTAAGAAATCACGATGTATGTAGAAGGAATCGGGATCAAGAACCGTAATCAGTCGGCTCGGTTACAACGTGATTTTATTTCACTACTATAGGACTAGTTTTGCCTTATCGACTTAGTCGTCAAAAACGCCTTTCTTTTTATAATTATAAAAAACCTAGTAATACAAGGTAGGACATATTTTGTTGTAATATTCATGATCGTTATTAAACTATTCAGTTCAATTAATCATAATATCAAAATACAATGACGATACACAAATATATTGGGTGAAAATATGCGAGGAAAATGAGCACACAAGTCGCTTTCATGTACACTGGATTTGGGCTTCTCTCACTATCCTTCTCACATACATTAATATGAATTCTTACTTCTATTGTACCCTTCACAAGACCTTACATCAGTTACACATTAAATTTACAGACATTGTATAGTATTTGTAACTAAACAGAACAACTCTGAACTTGATTGCCAACTCAGGCATAAAAATGGACAGCATCTATTACTCAGCACAAATATAATCAATTAATCGTTGTAGTACAGCCTAGCGTAAAAGGAAGGGAAGAGATATTCTGGCCAATATTTTAGGCTTGCGTAATAACATGTAATGAAACGGTAATAGGCATAACAATTCTAAACTTATACTGGGACAGAATCATTAAATATCAGTTTTTTTTAAATTTACAGTCTTACCAGCACGATAATATACGTGTCACTTAGCAAATAGCTGAATTTGCATGTATAAATATTTTTGAAATACGTGTTTCTTATAAATAGATATATACTCCATGGAATGTAAATGTTACGGTCACACAATGCATCAAGTAAAGAAGACTGGATTGGATCTAGGCTGTAAACGAGTATAAGTTGTCAATTAAGTGTACGTATGGACTTCTGAGAGACCCACACGACTATTTTATCAAATTGTAAACGCGTGAAACTCAATTGATAGACTGTTTGTTCAACATTTTATTCTTTTCAAATATTTTGCATTTATACTGTAGCCTATAATAAGTGTTCAAATTATCAACTGTCCCTTTGATAAAATAAGTTTAAATGTAATTCAATACTTTTTGAAAGGATATTTTTATTGATGTGGTTATTGAACCTGTTTGATGAGCTCTCTTGTAAATGTTAGTCGTTTGCCTATGCAAAGGCAAGTAAACTCTGGCCTCCTCGGTGGTCGGAACAAATGACTGATTATTATCTGAGATGGTAAATGTGATCATTGATTGCTTCTGTCTTTTAATCAGTTTGTATGTGATATATCGCAAATTATGTCCTCGTTGCCTTTCATCTAAATGTGGAATTTGGATCCGACTTTGATGATCGTATTTTCATCAAACTTGGTAAATAGGCTTGTAACATTGAGATATGTGTATTATTTATTATAAAAATCTTTGCATAATAACGAGGTTCTCTTGAATATATTGGCCGAGCTTCCTGGCACTTAAAAGACTCGGCTTTAACTAAACTTGGTAAATATGCTAATATTTACAAGATGTTGGATGATGTTTATTATGATATAAGCATAGATTTGATATACCTATAACTGTTTTACTCAAGAAAGAACCAACCATTTACAATCAGTCCTAAAGTAGTTAAAGGATATTGACGTTTCTTAACTCGCCATTACCATATTCTCAAACGAGGCTGGATCTACCTCTTCATCGAAGTTTCCTGGATTCGGAACATCCTCGTCTCTTTCTGATACGAACTGAATTATTACAATTCCCATTCCGAACCTACTCGTTTCGATCCGATACGAGTCGAATTACTTCAAATCAAAGAGACTCGGAGGTAATTGTAGCGATGCTTCCCGAACTGATACGTTTATGTTTTGTCGGGCGAAAATCCGACTACTTGTGCGATGAACAGGTTGTCCCCAAATTATAGATTTTGAAAATAATAGTAGGCTCCGATTAAACAATCAATGAAATATCTCCACGTTTATTTTTAATGTTATTCTTTCCGTTTGGTAATTATTGAATAAATCATATGGTTTAAATAGCGTTAAGAGATTGCCTACGTTACTGTTAGTGATGACGTATCATCTAGTCACTGTAATGCGAACGACGTTGTTAGTAATAACAGCCATGTGTTTGAGGACAGTTCAATGACCAACCATCGCGATTTTACTGAAAACGTACAATATTTAACTCCCGTCATAAACGTAATAAGTGACTAAAACTGTTGTCCTCTTTGTAACGCTGTCTCAAAGAAATCATTGTTTGCACTGAGCTGGGGTAAATTTCCACAGCTAACAGCGGTGTAACTCCGCCAACAGCACAACATCACCAAGGTTCGAACTCGAGACTTAAGAGGTTGAAAGCAATCAAATGACTGAATCATTGTACCTTCGTACAATGCAGTTTTCTGCAGCTCTAAGTGAACTTCTTGTCTTTTAAATCAATAAATGCATAAAGAAAAAAAAGAAAAAGAAAACTTAGGTTAAAAATAGTCGGACTGGAAGCAGCATATTGTGTAGTTCCTGCCTTTTTTTAAGGAACTGGACTAAAACTTCTATCTGACGGTAACAACTTAAGTTCTGGTGGATTTCGTTGAAGCAAATTTATATTCTCAGTAATTACTTGAACGTTAGGGTTTTAGTGAAACAGACATTACTATTGTACAACACAAACAATTGTCCCACAGGCATACTATTGTCGATAGCACGTGATTGTTTGATTGTTTTTGTTGTTGTTTTTAGGTGAAAGTCGGAGTAAACTTCCGCTTCAAGGAATCCAGAGTACGTAAATAAAGCAAGTTATCTTCCGTAAGGGCACCCAAAGGACTGTGTAATCTCTTCATGAGATATCTTAGAGCGTCCAGAGTGTAATCTCTTCCTGAGATAATTATAGAATGTGAACCATATGTTAAGCAGGTCTAGTATTACGCTACGACTAACAGTAAACTTCGTCCAAGATTGCTCACATGTTATCTGAGAATGAAGAGGGCAAGTACAATTTTGGATTTACACAGGTTAATCATAGCACACTGTTAACAGTGCCAAACGCACTGACAACGATATTCTGTGCGGCTCAGTAACTCAAATAATGTCAGCAGGAGTCAAAGAAAGGGTTCGTGATAGAATTCTTTATGCTTTTCATATAAAGACAATGATACTGCCGTTGTTAATGGTTACACTGAATGTCTCCAACATTAATCATTGCACACTTGCTTCAATAATAATGAATTTGACACTGAACTTTGTGAACCAAAATACCTTTTTTATTATATATGAACATAAATATGGATAGGTTTCTCTGCCGTGCACAAAAGTACCCATAGTATGTGATTTTATCCATGGCTATTTCGAAATACTGCTTTCTGGTCTCTAACTGTATCAGGTACAAAGCGCTAGCAGTGTGTTTCTGTGGTGGTGGTGGGGCATGTACCATGTGTTCTCCGGTTATGGATTTGATCACGTTCGTAGTATTTATGGTGCTATTATGTTTTTTTTTGATAATCACAATACATTTGAGCCTTGTCAGGGAGATGTCCATCTTACGGAAGCAATCTTCAGCTGTGTAGGTATGTGAAAATGTTAAACTTAATTCTCTCATTCTATCCGTTTTAAGTGTTTGTTACGGGCTTAGCGCTATATTTCTGCATATGATAGGATATACATGGTGGCTAGTATATTTGGCGGAGGAAAAAAAAAACATCGGTAAATCCCTGGGAAGAATCACCGGGAAGCTACTAGCAAGCTTTCCCACATACCAACGTTGGCTTAGGCCGAGACTCGAACCCACGCTGACCCGTTCGAAGTGAGAAAATTAATTATATATATATATATATACAATGTTTAAAAATTTGTTTTAAATTCTCTAGAAAATAACACATATGCATACATAGTCATATGTCACACCAAGCTATAGGATACAATATAGTTTGTTTTTGGTTTGACATGTTATAACTGAACAGAAAGATTCAATTAATTGCTGTACGAAATGTGCAGTAAGAAATTATCAATTTTTAATACAAATTGTAATCCAGTGCGATTGTTCTTGTCGCACTGAGATTCATATACGAAAACATGTTTATTATAATAATAATAATAATCTCGAGCGGTCGTTTTTATGCAAGGATGGTTTAAATTGGAACAGAGTCAGTTCATATACATGTACATGCATAATGTATGTCACTATATTCAGATTATAACAAAGTTTAAGTCAGGTGTGTTCAACCCGCGGCACGCGGGCCGAATACGGTCCAGCCTTCACATTGTGTGCCCTGGGCCACGTTGGCTGTCCATTTGAAAATATGCATTTCATTTAATACTTATTCCACTTTCTGTATCGCTTTCAACCATGTAATAAGAATGTTATTAGTGTCATTGATGTGTGATTTGGATTTTTAACGCAGCTTTAACAATTTTTCAGTCATATAGCTACGATGTCTGCGGTATAGCAATTTATAGTGATGTCAAACACTGGGGCATCATGCGGCAGACATGTAGCATGATGTCCTCCCAGTTACAATATCTTGACATCAGTCAACCAGTCTTAACACTAACATTTTAATGCTGAGCGCCAAGAGAGAGCAGCTGTTAGTACCATTTTTATGTATTTTGTATGACTCGGCCTAGGTTCGAACCCACGAACTCCACATGCAAGACAAACTTTCTAACCACTAATAATCTTGTTGGATTTTTGTATGCCATTATTCAACTATTTTCTCATGCGGCCCGCGACCTTAGGCATTATATCTATTTTGCCCTCGCCCACCTAAAACAATTTGGACGCTCGTGGTGCAAGGTGTGTCTCGCGTATAGCATCCTTCAGGTGTTGCATTTTCGTTCTTCGTGGCGGCATGGGGTGGGATGGGGGAAGAAAACAGATACAATGCTTAAGGTCACAAGCCGCATAAACAAACTATTTGAATAATGACATCCAAAAATCCAACACATACATACTGTCATGTATATTTTATTTAATTTATATTTTATTTAAGTTAATTGTTTGTAAGTTTTAAAATCATTTTATTTTTAATTTCATTACATGTCAAAGTAATGTAATTTTGTTTACTATGAATTTCATATTTTCCAGAAATTAGTTTGACCTGACTGTTAGTTGTAAACACCGAACTTTGTATCTTATGCTGACCTAGTTCCTGGCCTTGATTGAGAATAAAGTAAACAACTTTTTAAAATTCATTTGCAATGTGTGAATGATAATAGTGAAATAAAGGCTGTACTGGACTAAGTGACCTTAAAATTGTAGATACCATCTAAACCATTCTAGAATGTGATTACGTGATCCTCATCCGGGAATCTGTTTTGTGTCTCAAGTTACTGTATAACCTTCGTTTATAGAGAAATTAGGCAGTTGGGCTTCTAAACATTGGGACGTAAAGGTGTTACATTTGTTGTGACAGTTTGGAGTTATATTTAATTTTTATTCAAATTATTTGGATTCTAAAAGAATAATTATTTTTCCTGAAAATATTTGAGTACTCATAAAGAATTCTTGGACAAAGACGTTTATTTAAATTTAATCAGAAATTCAAACACCGGAATATTATTGTCTGTGGAATAACAAAGAACTGTAGACGCTACAGCACCATAAAGGCTACAGTATTCGTCATCGCCTTCCATTTTGGATTTTCCGTCGGGACTCGAACATGAATTCATTAGAACATTTCACTACTAGGACTTCTAAAATTTAATTTGTGGATTATTTTTGGATTTGATTCTTAAAACCGTAAGTTCTTTTTTGTCATTTTCACAGTCTTTTTCCAGGGAAATAAATTATTTGTTAAATTTTTCAAAGCTTGTTGTTTTCACTCTTTCTTTGGTTACTGTTTATTAGAGACTCGTAACATAATAATTGGAACCTCGTCCATGTCACTTTTTAAATTTTTGCTAAAATATTTTAGATTTTTTTACATATTTTTTTTGAAATTTGAATTTCATAGTTTTTGAAATCTTTAGTGAAATCGGCAAGCTTTACCTAAAATGTCATTAAATGTGGAAATCTTTCTTTCAGGTCCTACGTAGGACCAATTAGGCCTTTGAAAACAAGATGAATTAATTCAACTTGCTAGAAAATATGATCTTTTTGAGGTAAAGTCTTCCTTAACGAAGCAATAAATAAAAAATATTGTTGTCCAGTACCTGGTAGAAAAGAATGTTTTTTATAACAGTGTTTTGGTTTCGATCAGTAAGTCTGTATCAGACTCTGACATAAAAGTAAAGGAATCATAATTAAAATACAAGATCGAATTGGAGATGAGGAAGCTGGAACTTCAGAAAGATAATGAAGAAAAACAAATGCAGTTGCAATTGCAATTGGAGAAAGAAAAAAGAAAAGAAGAGAAAACAGCAAACAAATGCATTTACAAGCGGAACAAAAAGAGAAAGAAAGACAAATGCAGTTACAAGAAAAACAAATGCAATTACAGTTTGAGAAAGAGGAGAGAGAGAGAGAGAGAAAGTAAAGAGAGAAAGAAAACAAATGCATTTACAAACGGAAGGAGAGAAAGAAAGACAAATGCAGTTACAAGAAAAGCAAATGAAGATGCAGTTAGATAAGGAAGAAAGAGAGAAAGAGGAGGAATACCAGTTTAGAATAAGAGAAATGGAGCTGGCAAGTCAAAAACACATTCCCACTTAAAATACAAATTTAAGTTTCGATGTTGCAAAGAAAATTAGGTTAGTGCCCCCTTTTAGAGAAAAAAGATGACAAAACAAAACTATCTGAAATGGCCAAGGGAGCATTGGACTCCATTACTACAATGTGTACCCACTAGTAAGGCTAGTGATATTTATAATTCACTGTCACTATAACAGAGTGCTGACTATGATGTAGTTAAGGACTATATCTTGATGGATTATGAGTTAGTCCTGAGGCTTATCGGTAAAAATTCAGAAACTATAAAAAAAGAAGCTGACTAGACCCGTGTCAAATTTGCATTGGAAAAAGCATGACAATTTGATAGGTGGTGCACTTTTAGAAAGGTAAATAAAGATTACGAAAGTCTCAGACGACTCATATTGTTTGAAGAGTTAAAAAACTGTCCATAGTGGTATAGGATTTGTCTTGACATGCAAAAAATCGAAACACTGTAAAATGCTGCTCGTGCTGCTGATGAGTATTCTTTAACTGATAAAGTTACTTTTGTAAATAAGACTTCCACTCATCAGTCTTTTTGCAGAAAAGTATTTCAGCCTAATACAAGCCCTTCTAAATCTTAAACATGCACAACTTCTAAAAATCAAGCTTCAGATAAGCTTGACCAAAGATCCTTGTATCTTCCTACGAGTACCTATTGTAAGAAGAAAGGACGCGTTATTTCTGATTGCTACAAATTTAAAAATGGGCATTAGAATCTAGACAGACCTGTTCAAAATGCTCTTATTTCTAAGAGGTCAAGGCCACGGTCATATATTGAAAGCAATACATTTGTTGGGTCTAATAAACCGCAGTCTGATTTTATTATGGAGAATTCTGAAACATGCATATCGAAGGGTTCTATATCACTCTTGGGTGCTTCGGCCAATCCTATCCCTATTACAATTTTAAGGGACACAGGAGCTTCTCAGAAGTCTTTTATTGTCAGGTACTTTGCCTTTTTCTGAAAAGTCTTCTTCTAATGAGAGTGTTCTTATTCAGGGACTAGAGTGCGGCTTTGTTAATATTCCTTTCCATTGTGTAAATTTGTCATCAGACTTAGTTTCAGGACCCGTGACAGTCGGCACAGTGCATGTTTTACCCGTTGATTGCATTCATTTATTACTAGGCAATGACCTAGCTGGAGACAAGGTTGATATTAATCCATTTGTAAATGACAAGCCTCGCTTGTGTCAGAAAGTCGATCCAATTGAAAAAGATATCCTTGATTTATTCCCAGTTTGTGCAGTTACCAGAGCTATGGCAAAGAAAGCTCTTGGGAATGATGTTGATCTGGAAAGTATTCCTTAACTGACACATGTATTGGTCAGGCTTTTGATAAGGTCACTTTCACTCCTTGTTTGGATCAATCAGAAGGTACTGATAACAGTGATCCTCTTTTAACGACTCATTCTCTTTATTCTAATTAGGGTGATAAACTACAATCACTTGTTGTTGAACAGGAAAAAGATCATGAGATCTCCTGTTATTTCAAAAGGTTATTAAAGGTTGAGTGAAACTGAAGCTACTGAAGTTCCTTTATGTTATTTCATTAAAAATGGAATTCTTATGAGAAAATGGAGTCTTCCCGAGGTTATCTGCTGGTGATGAGTGGCCAGTGAACCATCAAATTGTAGATCCAAAACCTTACAGACAGGAAATACTTAGTCTGGCCCATGAAACGCCATTGGCTGGTCATTTAGGTATTAATAAGAATTATCACAAGATCTTGACTCACATCTATTGGCCAAAATCAAAAGTGACGTTTTAAATACTGTAGATCTTGTCATACTTGTCAAATGGTAGGAAAACCCAATCAGAAGATACCTAAGACCTACAACCTATTCCTGCCGTTGACGAACCATTTCGTAGAATTATGGTAGATTGTTTTGGTCCCTTACATAAGGCCAAGTCAGGTAACCAATACCTGTTGACCATTATGTGTGCATCAACAAGGTTTCCAGAGGCAATTCCTTTGAGGAATATAAAATCTAAAACAATAGAAGAAGCTTTGATAAATTTGTTTTAATCAGTTTGGCCTTCCCAAATCTGTCCAATCTGATCAAAGCTCAACTTTCATGTCTGGAATTTTCCATCAAGTTATGTACGAGTTAGGCATCCAACAACTCATATCTTCTGCCTATCACCCTGAGAGCCAAGGGGCATTAGAAAGATTTCATCAGACCTTGAAAAATATGATTCGATCATATTGTTTCGATACGGGTAAAGACTGGGATGAATAATCTTTAGGCTTCAGTCCCATTGATCTGGTTTATGGAAACACTGTGCGTGGAAACTGTTGAAAGAGAAACTTCTTTCTAATGAAGATACTGAAATTAATATTCTTGATAATGTTTCCACTTTTAAGTACAAGTTATCAAAGGCTTGTGAGGTCGCACTCAAGTCAATCAAAAATGAAGTCAAGATTTGATAAAAACTCGAAAGAAAGGAGTTTTCATCCTGGTGATAGAGTCCTGGCTCTCTTGCCAATACCACAAAATCCTTTTCAGGCCAAGTATTATGGTAACTACACACTTGACAGGAAAATAAATGATTTAATTTACATCATAAATACTCATGGGAGGCGAAAACAAAAACAAATCTGCCACATAAACACGCTAAAGGAGTATATTGAATGAGATAGCCAGGTTAAACATTCAAATAATTTAGTTGTACCTGCCACACTCAGTGAAAATTTAAGTGAAGGAATATCATCGGATTATACTGATATTGGAGTGAGAAATCTTCAGAATTCAGAAATTATGAAAGATCCAGATCAGACACTTTCATATTTACAAGTGCAAGAAAGAAACTCACATAACAAGCCATTATCTGAATATGAGCACTTATTTCCAGATGTTCCAACAAGTACAAATTTTTTATCCATGACTTTGAAATTGTTAATTCCAAACCTGTGAAACAACACCAGTATAGGATTAACCCTGTCAAACAGGAATATTTGCACAAAGAAATTCAGTATTTGCTGGAGAATAATTTCATAGAGCACAGTAAAAGTGACTGGTGTTCAGCGTGCATACCAAAACCAGATAAAACTTTCCGTATGTGTACTGATTGTAGGAAGGTGCATAGTGTGAAAAAGACAGATTCATTACCATTACCAAGAATCGATGAGTGTATTGATAAGATCGGAAATGCCAAGTATGTCACCAAATTTGACCTTCTAAAAGGATTTTGGCAAATTCCACTAACGGAAAGAGCAAAGGAAATTTCGGCATTCGTGACTCCAGATGGACTTTATCAATATAAAGTGATGCCGTTTGGGCGGAAAGGGTCGCCAAGTAATTCTCAACGTCTCATGAATACCTCTGGTCCAGAAAATTGTGATGCTTACATCAATGATGTCATCATCTACAACGACACATGCAAAGAGCACTTAGCAACAATTCGGAAATTCTTTGACAGACTCACAGACGCAAGTTTGACAGTTAATTTATCCAAAAGTAAGTTCTGCCGTGATAGTGCAACTTTTCTAGGACATTTCGTGGGACATGGACGAGTTAAACCTATAGATGCTAAGGTCAAGGCTGTCTCTGAATTCACTGTGCCTGTAAATAAAAAGCAATTGATGCAATTTTTAGGTATGGCTGGATACAATCGGAAATTTTGTTCCAATTCTTCTATCATTGCTGGACTCCTGACAAATTGATTGAGCAAGAAAAACAAGTTCCTTTGGATTGAAAAATGTCAGGAAGCTTATGATAAATTAAAAGCCATGTTTAATAGAGCGCCAGTTCTTACAGCTCCAAATTCCAACCAATCGTTTAAACTGTCTGTTGATGCAAGTGATGTTGGGGTTGGAGCAGTTTCGATTCAAGAAGATGAAAATGGTATTTATCATCCAGTGTGCTATTTTTCTAAGAAAATAAATAAGCACCAAAGAAACAATCGAAAAGGAATGTTTGGTTTTGATATTGACATTACAACATTTTGAAGTTTACATTAGTTCAGCTCCTTCTTTGATTATTGTATTTAATTACTACCACCCCATTACTTTCATCGGCAAGCTGAAAAATAAGAATCAAAGACTATTAAGATAGAGTTTATTGTTACAGGAATATGCTATTGATATCAGGCACATCAACGGGAAAGATACTTTAATAGCAGATGCACTTTCCCGTGTTTAACAATGTATTATTTCATGTAACCTTTTTATAATTTATAAGAGTTCTGTTTTAACCTGATGGATAATTAATCTATGGTAAAAAGAACGCTTTATCATAAATCTTTCTTTTTCTTTATGGGGGAAGTGTTATGTATATCTGATTTAATTAATATTTTTATTTAATTTCATTGCTTGTAAGTTTTAAGATCTATGTTTTTAATGTCATTATATGTCAAAGTAAGGTAATTTTATTTACTAGGAATTTGATATTTTCCAGAAATTAGTTTGACCTGACTGTTAGTTGTAAACACCGAACTTTGTATCTTATGCTGACCTAGTTCCTGCCCTTGATTGAGAATCAAGTAAACAATTTCTTTTTAACTTCATTTTTAATGTGTGAATGATAATAATGAAATCGAGGCTGTACTGGACTAAGTGACGTTAGACTTGTAGATACCTTCTAAACCATTCTATAATGTGATCACGTGACCCTCATCCGGGAATATATTTTGTGTCTCAAGTTACTGTATAACCTTTGTTTATAGAGAAATTAGGCAGTTGGGCTTCTAAACACTGGGACATAAAGGTGTTAATACTTTTGTTGTGACAGTTTGGAGTTATATTTTAATTTTCATTCAAATTATTTGGATTCTTAAAGATTAACTTTTTTCCTGGAAATATTTGAGTGCTCATACATAATACTTGGACAAAGACATTTATTTAAATTTTATTCGGAAATTCAAACACCGGAATATTATTGTCTGTGGAATAACAAAGAACTGTAGACGCTACAGCACCATAAGGCTGCAGTATGCGTCATCGTCTTCCATTTTGGATTTTACGTCGGGACTCGAACTTAAATTCATTTGAACATTTCATTACTAGGATTTCTAATATTTAATTCGTGGACTATTCTTGGATTATTTTTAGATTTAGTCTTAAAACCGTAGGTTCTTTTTTTTCATTTTTACAGTGTTTGTCCAGGGAAATAAATCATTTGTCAAATTTGTCAAAACCTGTTGTTTTCACTCTTTCTTTTGTTACTGTATAGTAGAGCCTAAACACGTAACATTATATCTGTGTGTGTTCACAGATATATATATCTGTGTGTATATATCTGTGTGTGTTCAAATTCTAGTTCACCATCATACTTACTGATAAACCCATACGTCAATAATGTCTGTTAATGAAAAACTTGTATTGATCGTGCTTGTTGAGAAACAATCCCATTTTGCTATATCCGTAAATGAACTTTCCGAGCATCTGTAGGGTAAGTTTTAAGTTATTTTGGTTTTTACTTTCGTCTGTGAGAAATGGAAGTAAGAGTGTAATGTAGGGGTGTCAGTAATTTGGTTATCGTCAATATTCGTTGCAAATAAACATGTCTTCCAAGTGCTTCTGTTATGTGTCCTCTCTTTATCCAACTCCACATGGTTTTATTCTCTTACATAATATCTTCGGACTTGGTTGTCAGAATTATTATCGTTAGACAATACAAACCATTCTAACAAATATACTAATTTTTCGAGAATTATTTCGTGACTCGTTGAATGTTTCCACACTTGTCATGTATTATTTCGAGACTTCTGATCAGATTTCACGCCGTTTATGAGAGAATATACGATTCAAAATAATCTCAGCAATTTTTTAGATGGTCGACTTGTATTGCAGTTTTCCTGCTATGATTGTATTACAAAGCGTTCTAGCACTAATGATGCTCTCTCAATACGGCTGAAATGTTATTCGTTATTTCGTCGTTTACTTTTCATTTGGAATTAAAGTAATGACCCAAATGCAACACACCATTCTCTCCATTTCAGTTCAGCTGCTGAAAATGTGCCTCATTTTATCATCACCATCATTTAAATTATAGTCGTTTTCGCCCATACGGGCATGTACGTCTGGTTAATGTCCATAAGCGGACTATTTAATTGATCCCAGGGGAAGGACTTTGAGCTTCATCCCCCAGGCATTACTGTGCATAGAAGGCACTCTTTAACTGAGCCGTCAGGTCTTGGTCAATATCACTGGCTTCATAGACCCTAGCGACCTGAGTATAACGCTATACTAGAGTGGGGATAGACCCAGCATACACTCGAGTTAAAGGCAGCAATTTGCTATAGGATTATTAAGTAGTAGGGCTTGTGCAAGAATGGCGAATCGCATTTCACGGCATTATCTTGGCCCCAAGATATATCGCATCCTTCATTATAAATAACAACTAAACAAGATATAACATTTCCATGAAGCAGCAATATCATCCTGGGATGTAATGCTGTGAGACCATCCAGATACGGCTCAGAGAGAATTACTTTGTCACTAAGACACGTTCATTGCGTATGTTAATACATTGTTATAAATGATGAGAGAAATTTTGATGGAAAATATAGAGCTTTAATGCTCTATCAAGTTTTTAAAAAGTGTGCAAGGCGTGCAAGATTGTTTCTTGATCAATTTACAAATAAATAAACTACTAAGAAATAATGTAGGAAAAATAATTAAAAAAGGAAACGAAAAGATTCGATTAAGTACTGGTCAACTTTAAATAGACAACACTTGGTCTTAAAAGTTTTTCCGATCGGTCCACTCATCCCCACGTTATCATTTTGTCTATAAAACTCATGAAATCAACGGTCCCCTGTTTTCTGCGATTAATGACATGATGTTTTTCTAACTAGCAATTTATTACCGGTTCAAGCGGTTAGAGAGCAAATCTATATCGTATCGACCGTGGAAATAAAGCGTTTGCTTACCCAGGAAAACCATTATTTGGACGGAGAATTATAATACTGAAGATAGTAAACTCTACATTCATAGCGAGAGTCAACTGCTCCGAAATAAATCAGACGATGAGACTTCCCGAGACTATGCGAGAGTATCAGTCTGCCATTGTATGTAGATGGTGCAGGCTTTTCAGTTCAAGCAAATATTCGTGAAATTTGGAAAATGTAGTAGCAAAATAAATTAAATCAAATTTAGCCTAAATGTACTTCTTTCATGAGACCTTTTTCAGGATTTATGAGCCCCTTTTGGTCATTACACCGTATATTCTATGTGACTTCAAATGGGCACCAAAACGCTCTGGTGGCCTAGTGGTTATAGCGTCCGCCTCGGATGCGGGGTGTCGTGGTTTCGATCTCCGGCCGAGTCATACCAAAGACTTAGGTCTCACTGGATAGTTTCGTATTTTGACACCCACTAATTTTTAAGGTAGAAGGCATGAACCTATTTATCACAAGCCTAGCATTTATAAATTCACACAGAAGCTAAATCTGTAATATGGTTGAGATTTACTTTGAGTTAGGCTTGAAAATGGGTTGGCTTGTTGGTGACTGCCTGTCACAGTTAGACGAGCACTGGAGATCAAATGCGTAACTTGGGCTGCAAACGAGCAGCCGACTTGGCTAATGTATTTACATGTGTCTGCTACAGAGGTAAATATCCAAAAATCTAGATGGTTGAGGGGTGATGAAAAGTGTGCTAATTTGTTATAGTACTAGTGAACTTGATTCATGCATAAGGCACATACTGATTCTTTTAGCTGCCTTGTCACAAGAAAATATTGAAAATAGCTCTTTCCTGTCAAAAAGGAATGTGAAAAAGAGGGGTTGGTGGCAGTGTTGGTTCGGTATAAAAGCCACCAGTTGCATTAAGAATTAACCTGATTGCCGCAGTCAAAATCTCACATGTATGCTTTCTACAAAAATCATTAGTTTGTTTTTATTTGTATCTTCAGTGTAAAATTGTTCTCATTTTTCTGCAATAGGTCATTGTCGGATGAAAATTCACCTGATAAACAACAGGGGCTCGTTACAAAGAAAATCAAGGGATGGGGGTTCTAACCTGTTATATTATTACAGGTTAGAACCCCCATCCCTTGATTTTCTTTGAAACGAGCCCCTGTGGATAAACTGTCCAGTGAGACCTTACAAAAATGGTACTTGCAGCTGCCTCGCTTGGCGCTCACCATTAAGAGGTTAGTGCTAGGACTGGTCAGCCTGGTTTCAGGATAATGTGACTGGGTGGAACATCATGCTACATGTCTGCGGCATGATTTCCCAGTGCTAGACATCACTATAAACTGCCACACTGCAGACATCGTAGCGATATGACTGAAAAATTGTTAACACACACACACACACACACACGCACACCCACACACGCACACACACACACACACACACACACACACACACACACACACACACACACACACATGGGCACCACTGGGACTATAATTAATTCTAATTTACAAGTCTACCTAGATTATATTGTTATAATTACAAACTGGCATAATAATCTGCCACTGTAGCAAGCAATTTTAATTTTATCTAGTTTTTTTTTGTTTCAAAACTTATTCAAAAACTAGAGAACTCCAAAAGGTCACAATTTTAGCTTGAATTAACCCTTTAAAAATGTAGTTGTTAAGTTGAGGTCACTCCTCCATAACATCAGTGACTTCGAAGGTTTCAAATGATGAACACTATGACATGATGGTATACTGATAGATAGATAGATAGATAGATAGATAGATAGATAGATAGATAGATAGATAGATAGATGGATGGATGGATGGATGGATGGATGGATGGATGGATGGATGGACGGACGGACGGACAGACAGACAGACAGACAGATAGATAGATAGATGGATATATATATATATAGATAGATAGATGGATGGATGGAGGGAGGGAGGGATAAATAGATAGACAGACAGACAGACAGACGGACGGACGGAGGGAGGGAGGGAGGGAGGGATAGATAGATAGATCGTAACTTATCATTGTGTTCTGTTTGATGAGTAGAAAAGAACAAAAGGTGTATTTTATTTAAAAATGAACATAATTATGACAGTAACTTTGCTTTTATCCTCCTTCACCTTCCTTCGAAACTAATCAGAAAAAAGTATACACATACAATATGTATATAGGTGTCCAATATTTACACTGAAAACGAAATATTGGCTTTTCAATATCCTCGTGTTTCTTTTCCTTACAAATCGATTTGTCTTTTTAGAATTCCAAATATGGACAAATCAATCGTATATACAGTATTCCATTAATCTATTCCTTCTCGTAAAACCTCTTAATAACGAATGATGCATAGCTAATACATGAATTTTATTTTGTAAAGTATCCATTGTTGTAATAGCAAATAACATGTTCCCAGTGGTCCTGTTGTTATTTATTTAGCAAAATAAACGTTAAATAAATATATCGTTCTATTCAAATTATTGACATGGAATAGTTTCGTTTAACTATACCTTCTTTTGAAACGCTTATAACAATTTAGTATAAACGTCTCTATGATGTGTATATCTGTCCAGCATGTACACCTCTTATAGGAAATTATAAGTATTAATTGACACTTCTGTTTGTTTTCCGTCAGGCATGTACACATTTTGATATGAAATTAAAAATATCAAATGACCCTAGCATTTATTTTGTTTAGTAAACTTGAGCATATATTATATGTTTGCTTTATATAGTTAAAGTATGCACATATATTAATCTATACCTTGTCATAACTCTTTTTAAAATTAATACTACTACCTGATAGATTCATTTTATTGCAAAGTACACAGGTGTTGCATTAGGAAATACCGTACAATTTTCACAGTGACTGTTGTCAAATTGTTGGGTAAAATTAAACTTAAAAATGCCATCTTTCACAAATATGGTTAAAACAATGATATTATTCAATTTTGCAAATATATTCATCTGTGCCTTTTCATAAAACTTAAAAGCCATAACAGTTTGATATTCACTTCATACACGTAATTTAAATGATTATTTATTTATAGTTATAGGAAATCTGAAGAAAGATATTGAAATGTAAATTAGATCCCAAACGAACGTGTCATATTAAACAAATTATGAAAAACCAATGATATGGATCAGTTTTGCATATATATTCAACTACGAGTGTCATAAAATCTTTCACACATTAATAATTTTCACCATAATTTGTAGTTTTTTGTAGCTCGTGCATTTGATTATCTATGAATCTCTCCGCTTTTACCTGTTCATATTGAGCATGTTTTACAAAAGTCTGGATGAATAAAACATTATTTAGGAAAATGACGAATAGAAGAAGCCATGTTAGACATACATGATGTCAGTGATAACGGTTACATGATGATTGTGATATCGGTTACATGATGAGATTGAAACCGGTTACATCATGATAGTGATAGTAGTTACATGAAGATAGACCGATTACACGATGGCAGTGATACTGGTTACATATTGAGAGTGATACTGGTTACATATTGAGAGTGATACTGGTTACATGATGTGAGTTATACTAGTTACATGATGTGAGTTATACTAGTTACATGATGATAATGATACTAGTGATATGCTAATGATACCGGTTACATGATGATAGTGATACCGGTTACATGATGATATCTACACCGGTTATAGAATTATGGTGATACTAGTTACATGATGAGAGTGATACTGGTTACATGATGATGTCGATGCCGGCGGTTACATGAAGATGGTGATACTGGTTACACGATGAGAGTGATACTAGCTACATGATAAGTATACCGATTACAGGATGATAGTGGTACTGATTACATGATGCAAGTGATACTGGTTACACGATGATAGTGATACTGGTTCCATGAGAAAAGTAGATTGTTTATATGATGGTGCCGATACTGGTTACATAATGATATTATATCGTTTACATGATGGTGACGATCTGGTTACATGACGATTGTATAATCTTTAGATGTTGATAGCTATACCTGGTACATTATGATAGTAACACAGATTACATTATGATAGTGACACTGGTTACATTATGATAGTAACACTGGTTATATTATGTTAGTGACACTGGTTACATTATGATAGTGACACTGGTTATATTATGATTGTGACACTTGTTATATTATGATAGTGACACTGGTTACATTATGATAGTGACAATGGTTGCATTATGATAGTGACACTGGTTATGTTATGATAGTTACACTGATTATATGACGATAATGATACTTTTACATTTGAAAATCATACTTGGAGATTACGTCACATTTGTACAAACATTTTGTGGAATAAAAACAAAATTAAAAATAGCACCAGAAATTTACATCCTTTACCAAAGATATTGTTAAATGGTTACAAAACTACCAAACCAACTGTATCAAAACTGCAGTGTACATTTAAAAAAAAGATGCATGCAAGTCATTTACTACAAATCTAAAAGCTTTACACATTGTTCAGCTAAAAACTATAACCAAAACACGTACGTTTGCCTTGTTTAAGTAGCAACATCAATTAAAATCTCACATAGATCTCAATACTACCCTGAGACCATAAACCAGTAATGATAACACAGATCTCGATATTAGCCTGAGGCCATAAACAACTAATGACCACGTAGACCTCGATCCTAGTATGAGACCTTAAACCACTAATGATCACATGAACCTTGATACTAGCCTTAGACAATTAGCCACTAATGATCACAAAGACCTAGTTACTAGCATGAGATCATAAACCACTAATGATTACATAGACCTCGACACTAGCATGAGACAATTAGCCATTAATAATCACATAGACCTCGATACTAGCATGAGACCATTAGCCACTATTGATCACATAGACCTCGATAGATCCTGAGACCATAAACCACTAATGATCACACAAACCTCGATACTAACCTTAGACCATTAGCCACTAAGGATCACATAGACCTCTACACTCGCATGAGATCATTAGCCATTAATGATCACATAGACCTCGATACTAGCATGAGACCATTAGCCACTAATGATCACATAGACCTTTATACTAGCATGAGACCATTAGCCACTAATGATCACATAGACCTCGATACTAGCATGAGACCATTAGCCACTAATGATCACATAGTTCTCGATACTAGCATGAGAAAATTAGCCACTATTGAACACAGAGACCTCGACACTAGCATGAGATCATTAGCCACTAATGATCACACAGACCTCGATACTAGCATGAGACCAGAAATCGCTAATTATCACGTAGACATCGATACTAGTTTGAGACCATTAGCCACTAATGATTACACAGACCTCGATCTAGCATGAGACCATTAGCCATTAATGATCACATAGACCCCGATACTAGCATGAGACCATTAACTACTAATGATCACATAGACCTCGATACTATCATGAGACCATTAACCACTAATGATCACATAGACCTCGACACTAGCATGAGATTGTTATCCATTAATGATCACATAGACCTCGATACTAGCATGAGACCATTAGCCACTAATAATCACATAGACCTCGATACTATCATGAGACCATTAGCCACTAATGATCATATAGACCTCGATACTATAATGAGAACATTAGCCACTAATGAACACAGATACCTCGACACTAGCATGGGATCATTAGCCACTAATGATCACATAGACCTCGATATTAGCATGAGACCAGAAATCGCTAATTATCACGTTGACATCGATACTAGTTTGAGACCATAAACCACTAGTTATCACATAGACCTTGATGCTGGCATAATACCATAAACCACTAATGATCACATAGACCTCAATACTAGCATAAGACCATAAACAACTAATGATCACATAAACCTCGACACTCAGCTGAGACCATTGGCCATTCATGATCACATAGACCTCGATACTAGCATGAGATCATTAGCCACTAATGATCACATAGACATCGATACTAGCATGAGACCATTAGCAATTAATGATCACATAGTCCTCGATACTAGCATGAGATCATTAGCCACTAATGATCACATAGACCTCGATGCTAGCCTTAGACCATTAGTCACTAATGATCACATAGACCTCGATACTAGCCTTAGACAATTAGCCACTAATGATCACAAAGACATAGATACTAGCATGAGACCATAAACCATTAATGATTACATAGACCTCGACTCTAGCATTAGACAATTAGCCATTAATGATCACATAGACCTCGATACTACCATGAGACCATTAGCCACTATTGATCACATAGACCTCGATAGATCCTGAGACCATAAACCACTAATGATCACACAAACCTCGATACTAGCCTTAGACCATTATCCACTAACGATCACATAGACCTCGACACTAGCATGAGACCATTAGCCACTAATGATCACATAGACCTCTACATTCACATGAGATCATTAGCCATTAATGATCACATAGACCTCGATACTAGCATGAGACCATTAGCCACTAATGATCACACAGACATCGATACTAGCATGGGACCATTAGCCACTAATGATCACATAGTCCTCGATACTAGCATGAGAGCATTAGCCACTAATGAACACACAGACCTCGATAATAACATGAGACCAGAAATCGCTAATTATCACGTAGACATCGATACTAGTTTGAGACCATTAGCCACTAATGATCACATAGACCTCGATACTAGCATGAGACCATTAGCCATTAATGATCACATAGACCTCGATACTAGCATGAGACCATTAGCCATTAATGATCACATAAATCTCGATACTAGCATGAGACCATTAGCCACTAATGATCACATAGTCCTCGATACTAGCATGAGAACATTAGCCACTAATGAACACACAGACCTCGATAATAACATGAGACCAGAAATCGCTAATTATCACGTAGACATCGATAATAGTTTGAGACCATTAGCCACTAATGATCACATAGACCTCGATACTAGCATGAGACCATTAGCCATTAATGATCACATAGACCTCGATACTAGCATGAAACCATTAGCCATTAATGATCACATAGACATCGATACTATCATGAGACCATTAGCCACTAATGATCACATAGACCTCAATACTAGCATGAGACCATTAGCCACTAATGATCACAGAGACCTTGATACTAGCATGAGACCATTAGCCACTAATGATAACATAGACCTCAATAAACGCATGAGACCATTAGCCACTAATGATCACATAAACCTCGACACTCGCCTGAGACCATTGACCATCAATGATCACATAGACCTTGATACTAGCATGAGACCATTAGCCACTAATGATCATATAGACCTTGATACTAGCATGAGACCATTAGCCACTAATGACCACATAGACCTCGGTACTAGCATGAGATCATTAGCCATTAATGATCACATAAATCTCGATACTAGCATGAGACCATTAGCCACTAATGATTACATAGACCTCGATATTAGCATGAGACCATTAACCACTAATGATCACATTGACCTCGATACTAGCCTTAGACCATTAGCCACTAATGATCACATAGACCTCGATCTAGCATGAGACCATTAGCCACTAATGATCACATAGACCTCGATCTAGCATGAAACCATTAGCCACTAATGATCACATAGACCTCGATCTAGCATGATAATAGTATCAGAAAATAAGCCCCATATCATTTTGAAGAAGACTTTTTGAACTAACGAATTACAATGTATCCAGTAAACAAATGGAGAATCTGAGAAAAGGAACAATATGAAATATATTTAGGAAGAATTTACACGACTCTTTTAATATCAAGAAAGAAGTATAATTTCCCAGGACAGCAATAATAAACGAATATGGGCGCAACGCTGCAAGACTGTCAGAAAACCCAAAACTATCAAATTAACGATGTTGACCTATTGTGGTTTTACTGTGGATGATGTACCAATTTTATACGTTTATGATTCAAGTACTTTGAACAAAGACAACATCTATAGCATGAACAGGTAAGTTACAGGACTTTTTGATGATGAATTAAACGGTATTCCTGTAGAGACTTACATGGGTTAAAGCCAAAAAAATTTCTTTCGGGATTGATCACGAGGAGAAAAACGTGTGCAAGTGTATTTAAAAATATGTGACTGCAAATAATTTAAAATTTGAGATGTACAATGATTTTTTTTATCACAAGAGAAATTGCCAATACATGAAGTTTACTAAGGTCATACAATTATAATATCAAAATGAAACAAATAGCATTGACAACCGTATATTGGTTGGCAACATAATCACATTACTTTACGGAAAACTTTTGTCTTTCGGGATTGATCACGAGGAGAAAAACGTGTGCAAGTGCATTTAAAAATATGTGACTACAAATAATTTAACATTTGAGCTGTACCTCGAAACTAGATTTTTATCACAAGGGAAATTGCCAATACATGAATTTTACAAAGGTCATACAATTATAATATCAAAATGAAACAAACAGCATTGACAACCGTATATTGGTTGACAACATAAGCACATTACTTTACGGACACGTGAGTATCAAGTTGGAACATAACTCGCCCGTTAACGTCAAGCCTGGAATTACGCATGCTAATCGGTGTGGTGATTTGACTCCGGCAGATGTGCATGACGTTGACGTATTTTCTTATGAAAAAAATCCGATGCTGTCCTGACTGCGATTTGGTCTCCTTCTGTCATCATATTGTGTCATGAAAAAAGAGCTCCGAATAGTTTTAGATGACGTCAAATTACATCTGAGGTTTCTTTGGGGGCGCTCTGCAGTTAGTATGAACTAATGAGAGAGTGACAGGTGTAAGGTGAAGTTATTTACATTTGCAGCATGCACAATGGAGAGAATGTTGGCATACCTCTCTTACTTTCATGTACTGTAGCCGAAGTTTCTTTGGATATTATATTTATAGAAACTGTACATGATCTAAGCAACAGCTAACCAAAATGACTCCTCTCACATGCTAAAAAATCAGCCAGAGTTAGTGAAAATTACACTTTCTTTAGCAGCTATTAATATAGGGAAAACAAATTTGTCCAGACTAGACAATGCCAGATTCTGAAAGTGAATTGAATGAATAAATATCAAATTTAAAAAATAAGTTATCGGCTCTTTTTGTACACTTTACGTCTGAATTCCAGGAAGTGAAAATGACAGAGGAGCTAGCAGTTGTTTTGATAAGTTCACTTTCTATATTCTTGTTATACAGTAACATAACGTCATTCAATCTCATTCTCTACGAATACAGTTGGTCAACGTTACATTGCCTGCTGTATCCATACTTCAATATCGGGCGCACAAAGGAGTACATTTAAGTATGCACACGAATTAAACAATGATATCGCACCAAAACCTTTCTAGGCGGGGTGGGGGTGGGGGTGGGGGATCATCACACAATCAACTGCAAAAATCTAATCCCGAGCTTCAATATAGTTTAAAATTAAGATCGACACATAAACATTAAACTTGTCATTTTTTCGCTTGGTGCTTGCACGGTCATGCGTACTCCATGTTGTTCACAGTGATTGCTCTAAGAAATATTCTGGCAGTAATGTTTACTTGATTATCGCCAACTTTAGACATTTTCATATGCTTTACGTATTCACCTTTGCTAAAAAAAAATCTTGCTTTTCTGGCGCTAGCGAAGTGTGATTTTAAACGGTTGAAAACTCTCAGTAAGCTAAACAGCATGACATACGGGATTATACACGGCTTGTGTATCTGACATTTGCAGAAGCACGAAAGAAGGGTATGATCCCAACTGAAAACCCATAGAATTTTCTTAAGTGCCCCAATGAACCGTATATAATTATCAGTCTAATATGATTAATTGCGGTATACATCAGTTTAATAACAAATATATTTAAAAATGACGAAAAAGAAAAAAGAAAAACCTGAAGCAAGACATAAAATTCCAGTGTTTGCGTAAGACTGACATCACCAAATTGCACGTTTCAAGTTTGGAATTACACAGCATCTGAGCTTGAGATTGAGTTTCATATTTTGTCTCAGCCATTCAAAAAGATCCTTACTTTTAAAACACCACTTTTTATTGGTCGAGATTATTGATTAGTTTGTTGTTGTTGTTTTGTTTTTTTTTCCTTCAATTTCAGACCAAATCAAAAGAGCTCTACTTTCTTAGTGCCAATTCTGACTGGGTGAGATTGAAAACTCAAAAAAAAAAAAAAAAAAAAGGATCGGAGCCTATCATCTCCAAGATGGTGGCCCCACGTAGCTGAGTGGTCTTCGGGACACGCCTTTACATATCACTCACACATCTCAACTCTGTCAGCAGTTCGAGTCTCGGCTCGACCAACGAGCGGAAATGAGAAAAGCTTGCCAGTAGCTTCCCATGGGTTGGTGGTTATCCGCTGGGTCTTCCCGGGTTCATGTTCCACCCAATATACTGGCCGCCATGTATAGCCTATCATGTGCTGAAAAATGGCGTTAAACCCAATAAAACCACAAGCAAAACCCTAATTTCCGGGATAGATTCTGTAAGAATAGCAAATATATATACATCATCTGTGACTGATTTTTTTTATAACCTCTTCTGACCATCACCGTTATTCATTACTTCGCTTTTATATTCCACCAGCCATCTTAAATCAGAAGTGTCCAGCCTCAGAAGCAATGTATGAAAAAACTATCGACCGACCATCGCTGCTCTCCCACTTTTTCATACAATGTATCAACAATCTTATTTCTTCTTAGAAAGTAATGATTCGTTACGGTACACTGTGTGGGCAAAAGTTTTAGATCACGATCTATATAAGACTGATTGGCACACGGAACCATGTACACAAGATTATCTTTAGTTTTCATTAAAATTATGCTATCTGACCGATAGCTGCCAGATCGTTTCGATTAATCTATGCATGAAAGGACGTACAAGATTATGGAAAGTAATTTCCTTCAGGATAGAATCAAATTTCTAAACTGGCTAGAGTATGAGTGAAATCTAATTATACGATGACCCCGTCTGGGAAGAGTAAATCAGTACTAAAGTGTCAGCTAGTATGTTTCTAAGTAAAATGGGTATTTCATTCAGCTTAAAATTCGTTGCATTATCCTAAAAAAAAGCAATATCAAAGCATCTGTGGTTTCAGCTTGTTTTATTTTTTTTTAAAAAAAAGATTAACTATGACGGTATTTACATTTTAACAATATTATTAATCTGAGCGGATCTGTAGTCCTTTTTCTATCACCCATAAGTTACCGGGTTCAATCCATAGTCCCGGCATATTCAAAAGAAGATCCCAGACCTCTGGTTTTCTCCAGCTTCCGGTTTTCTTCCACATTAGGAATCCGCCGTGCTTAAAGATTCTGCACAAGAGTTATAGAATACTGTTGAAGTTTGTCAAGATACAAAATTAATGTTTTTGATTTACAAACAAGGACCACATATGGAGAAAATAAAATGGAATACCTTTCCTTTGAAGTTTAATTCCTGTACAAAAAAAAAAAAATCCAAAGCTCTTCTGTGCTGAACAAAGTTTCAGCTATCATTAATTTTTTATTATTAAAAATGTACGATTTTCGAAGCTATATGTTGTCTCCTTCCAGTAAAAATATCTGCCTGCAATTACTGCAGATCGTAATATTCACAACCTTGCCCTGACATGACCTTAATTCCATCGATGCTTACTTTAATACGAACGTTTTAGTTCGATAATTTACCTGTTCCATCGCATTCGATAATTTTATCCATTTTTTAATATTCACGTATTTATATTACTTTTTTTGCACTTTAAAGAGAAATGCATTGATTTTGACATATCATCCTGACACATGAATTGCTACTTTCGTCAGCTAACACTGTCGACGATTCATATCAGTTTCTCGATAATAAAAATTAAACTATCGAATGGTGTTTTTCTTCTTATCAATGAATTGGCTTTAATTACTTAGCTGGCTTTAATTAATTATAATTAATTAATTATAAATTGACAGTTTTTCAAAGCTAACACGTGTCTTCATTTATTTTATATCTTTTCATTCTCTGCTTTTGATCGTACAGCAAACTCTTACAGTTCATAAAACATACTGTCCACAACGTATAGTTCTGGCTAACATGTAGGTCTTCGAGACGGAAGAACTAGAGGTCAGCTGATGTTCATATGTGTGTAACTGTATATTGCGAAACTTGTTTTAGCTTCTTTGAGGAATGGAAATTTTCGCTAGAACATTAAAGATGTCCATAACTATTATACTCCAATGCAATACACCTGGCATCCTCTAAATTGCAAAAATAAAACAGCATTACAATTATATCACACCTCCTGCAATCGAATTTAAATTTGCTCAGAATGAAAATACTTAAGGTGTACAAACACGTTTCTCCTGCGACAAATTCTTAACTGAGGGTGACTACCATTTACAGTGAAACACAAACCTCTCTAAGCCGAAACCTCCTGAAAACAAGGCATTTTGTATTGTAAGATTTCGTTCTTTACTTTCAGCAAATATTTGCTCAGTAAATCGAGACACTCTACTCTAAAAAGAAAATAAATTTAAAGCTCAATATTTGCTTGATAGATTCGATACAAAGGGGACGGGGGTTCGAATCCTAACACTGGATCAAGCATTTGTCAGCCACCATGGTGTGTATTTTGGCAAAGCATTTTACTTAATTGCCTCAACACTAACAAAAGCAGCAAACCGTCCTGAAATAGTCTAAAACTATATATGAAGTAAATCAACACCCAGTACAAGCTCGGGCGCAGATCTGATTTTTTTGTTTGCCTTACAAAGTCACACCCAGTACAACCTCGGGCGCAGATCTGATTTTTTTTTACCTTACAAAGTCACCTTTCTAAGAGACAAAAGCTGTTATTAAGGGTTGTTATATGCAGTCTTTGAAAATATCTAAAATTGGAAATAATTAGGTCGACATCTTTGCTACTTGAATTCTAATACGTAGTAAAGCCTTGGTTTCATTAGCGCGTTTACATCACCATCTCTCTCTCCGTCATATTTTTAATGCATTTTCGCAGTGTAGATGTGTCAGCTTGTTTTATATTCCAGGTGTACAATAGTGAAGTAACAACTTTAATTACCTAACGGTCTAAATTTTCTGGCTTTTGTTGTTGTTTGTTTTGTTTGCTTATGCCATGTTTGCAGCCTACATGCTACGAATGGTATTTCGTGTTCACTATTTGGTATTTTATTTATTTTTTAAATTTCCGCAATGATTTTGATTGTTCATTCTTTGTGTATCTTGTACAACTGGTTGGACACATCGTAACATAAAGGAAATAACGATATCAATCAGTCAATCATGAGCGTTTTAATTTATAGTTATGCATGTCTCAGTTTGCATTGCATTTTTATTGCATACTTTTATTTCTGTATTAATTGGTTGATAACGTCATATTCATTATTTCTCTATTTATAATAGAAATAGCTTAATAATATATATGCATAAGATATACAAAAAGTTGAGTACACGCTTATGTTTAAAGCCATATATGATGTACTTCACACTTATATTTTTCTATGCTGATTTGTTTTAAGATTCATTTAAGAACATTTCACTTCTCTGTTTTTAGAAATAAATGGTAATTAACATCAACTATTTTGACTTTCAGGTGATCATGAAGGTGTTGGAAAGCATTGATCCGCATAAGGCATTTCTTCAAACTTCGGCGAGGTTTGGGAAACGGACTAAATTTCACAATACCAAAATATAGGTCTGGGTATCTTCTAAGGAAAGAGGCCCACTCCGGTGGCCTAAGTGGTTAGAGCGACCGCCCCGGATGCAGAAAGTTGTATCTTGCATCCCGGCAGAATCGTAACAAAGACTTATAAAAGTGGTACTAGCAGCTGGCGCTAGGCAGTAAAAGGTTAGTGTTGTCACGGAATTGTATAAATCCCTTTATTTATTAAATACGTGTACTCGGGTTTCGTTTTTTGTGTACAACATATATCCGAGGGTGATTTATGTATATTGTACAATATTTCGAAACAGTGAGTTAGGTTCATCCTATGCCGTACGTGCGAAGTGCTTTCGATGGGAAAACCGAATACTTCCAGCACACAGACGATGTATGGCTGCATCGTCCGTGTATAAATGCCTCACCGTAAGACTAAAATCTTCACATTACGGAACGTCTTGTCAGTGAGCGGTCTACTTAAGGACTTACTCATCTTCAGCTGTAGAGTTATGTGAGTTATTTATTAATTTCTTGTTTATAAGTTATGACTATTGTAACTACCACGTTTAGTTTTGCATATTTTCTTTGTAACTTCGGCTTACGTAGTATAATGCAAATACTTTATATTATTGTTTGTGACTTAGCAAGAGATTTATATTAGCAATATAAAGTTGCATTTTTAAGAAACGTTTAGTACCGTAGAATTCTTATCGGACACGGGAAGGTTCATTTCTATACCTGTTTATTGTTTTGTAATTATTGTGCCGTTAATGCAATCTGTATAGCTTACTGTATATAACGGCATTACGTTTAATTGTATATGCACGTGTCATGCATAGTACACGGTGTTAGACGTATTTTCAGCTGATCGGAGTCGACGTGGTACCAGCTGTAGAGCTAACCGTAGAAGTTGACCATATCAGCTATAAAGCCGAACCATAGCAGCCGTAGAGCTGAGTTAACAGTGTTGCTGGTCGAGTAGCAGGTGATCGGGCGTTGCTGACCGACTGGTGGGCGCTAAATGCTTGATTGACCAAGGAATTGAATGGTGTCGGTGACCACCTGGAATACTGACTGCTTGATTGACCAGTGCGACTGGTTGCCAAGTGTGCTGTTGACGGAGTGTGTAACTCCATACATGTAATCTTTTAACCGTAGGCTAATTTTGGGGCTTGTAGTACCCAGTGTTTTGGGATTGTAAAGATATTTTGTACATATGTCCCTTTGTTTTCATCATTTTACCATTTAAGTAAAGTATCTCATTTTCACTATTTGAGTGAATTCATTTTTACTATTTGCGTAAACATCATCACTTTTTTTTCGTTGTGTGAAATTAGTGAATAATTCACCCTTTTCCTTAAACTGTGTAAGGTCATTTATTCGTATTTTCATTTGTTGCATTATTAGGTTCGTGCGGATTATGTTAAATTGTCCATATGATCTTTAGTGTGTTTCAGACGTTCTTTATAAGACAGAGAGGTTAAGAAGACATCTAACATTACTTTATTTTTTGTACACATTTCATGTTTTTTTAACCTTCCGAGAAGGAAAATACGGTTTGCTCGTTAAAGTTATAGTAATTACACATTCTTGCATTGTAGTGCACTTTAAGTTGGTCATATCAGATTTTTGGAATGTCATCAATGAAAGAACGTGTGGAACTGGAGACGAGTTTGGCTGGGGGGGGGGGGAGGAGGAGGAGTCATCATTAGAAATTTTGTCCGTGAAGAACAGGCTAGGGAAAGGAATCAGAGGTTAAAGGAGAGGGAAATAGAAAGGGAGAAACTAGAGATGGAAAGGAAAGCCGAAGAAAGAAAATGGCTTTTAAAAAGAAGAAGACAGAATTAGAAAAGCAGGCCGAGAGGGAGAAGATAAAATTAGAAAAGCAGGCCGAAAAAGAAAGGATAGAATGAGATAGAGAAGCTAAAAGGGAAAAGGTACAACTACTAAAAGACGTTGAAGATAGGAGATTAGAAAGGGAAAAACAAATGCGGTTAGAAGCTTTGGAGATAGATGATAGAAATAGGCAGAGGGAGTATCAAAGAATTTCTGAGCTATTGCAAACTAAAAGGGAGGGGGAACATGTTTCTAAACTGAAAGGTCAAAAATTGCCCCCATCTGGAGACGACAAAGATAACATGGATAGTTATCTAAACAGGTTCGAAAGGTACGCCACTGTACAAAAATGGAAAAAAGACGATTGGTCGCTTCATCTTAGAGCGTTGCTAAAGGGTAAAGCATTAGACGTATATTCTCGTTTACCTACAGCCGATTCGCTAAATTACCTCGCGTTGAAAGAAGCACTTCTGAAGAAATACGAGCTAACCGAGCAAGGGTTTTGCAAGAAGTTTAAGTATAGCAAACCCGAGAGAGGCGAGACATTCACCCAGTTCGTCAGTAGGACGTGCAATTTCTTGCAGCGATGGGTGGAATGTGGTAAAGTCGTCAATATTTTTTAGGGTCTTATCGATTTCTTGCTTCGAGATCAACTATTGACAACTTATGGCAAGGAGTTACATTTATTCTTGAGGGAAAGGTCCTTCATGAATATATATGACATAGCCACACAGGCGGATTTATTCGCTGAAGCTCGGGGAGGTTCACAGAACGTCATCTCGCGAGACTGAAAATGTGGGAATCAGGTGAAGGACCAAAAACCCAGGGAACCTGAAAAACCTGGTAGGGATAAGAAGGGAAAGCATAATGACAAGCAATGTTTCACTTACAAGGAGTGGTAACATATCTCCTCTAATTGTCCTAAGCGGAATAGACCAGTCCAGAGAGTCGTGGTGGCCATTGAAGGCAGACGGTCGGTAGATGGAAAACTCGATGTTTTCCAGCAGACTAAGCTTGAAGCAACGTATGAGCCAGTGGTGCGTGCAGAGATCGGTCGCTATAGGATCCAATCGATCAGCACGTGTATTTTCCCCTAGGCAAGGATACCGACGGCAAATGGCAATGTCAACGGACAAGATGTGATCATTTTACGAGACACGGGGTGCACTAGTGTAGTCGTGAAACGGAGTCTCGTCCGCGATGACGAATTGCTTTGGTTTAAATCGCCTTTGAATGCATCTGGACCAAACAATCGACCACATTCATGTCGCAAGGATAGATATCGAAACACCTTTCTCGACCGGAACCGTGGAAGTGTTGTGCATAGCCAACCCACTTTATGAACTTACGATTGGCAATGTACAAGGATCTAGACTTCCAACCATGTCCGACATCCGATTCCCGATCATCCAAGCAGTGCAAACCAGAGCTCGGGTAAAGGAACATAACAAACCTCTACGTAAGTTAAAAGTACCGGAAGCCATTACCGATATCTCCTGCAAAGAATTTCTGAATGAACAAGAACGTGACGGGCCTTTACGTGCAACCGCGGAGAAAGCATTATCGGGTACCGTGAGGAAGTGTAAGAACGGGGGTTCTCTACATATCTACTTCGAAAAGTTTTAATATACAGGGAATACTCTACACTTTATAGGAAGTTCTTGCAACTAATTGTTCCCCAGAAATATAGGTCGCATGTACTCAAGGTGGCGCACGTGTCGAGTAGGGCAGGCTATCTGAGTATGAATAAAACAACGGTTAAAGTATTAGGTTATGTTACTGGCCCAATGTTAACAGTGAAATAGCACGAGTTTGTCGTTCGTGCAAGGTTTGTCCGAAGACGGTCTCGAAGGAATTGGATTCTGTCATTGACACGGAAAGTATGTCCAATCTGCAGAAAGAGTACGAAGAAAGACATAGTCAAACAATTGATAAAGGGGTCTTGAACTTAGTATGTAAAGCGGTAATAGAGGATAAGTCGTGTCACGCATCGGAATTCGTCTTCAGTACCGAAATACCCCTTGAATACCCCATTGACGAACGGAAAGAAGGTATAGACAAGATCAATGTATGCCCGAATTTTTCTGAGGATCAGCGTACACAGATCTTGGAGGTTTTGTCCCAACACCCAGACGTGTTTACGGACAATCCAGGCCGTACTGGATTGATTCAACACGAGATCTGGTTGAATACCTCAAAGCCGACAAGGATTAAAGAATATCAAATACCCTTGAATGCACGGGAGACAATCAACGATGGAATGGGTAAAATGTTAGATCAAAAGTGATCGAACCTTCCAGTTCCCCGTACTCGTCCCCGGTTGTGTTAGTCAGAAAGAAAGACGGGATGAACCGTTTTTGCATTGACTTCCGGCAACTGAACAAAATCACCGTGTTCAGAACCAATGCCAGCCATAGAAAGTTTATTTTCAAAGTTGGCAGGTCATAAATACATTTCCAAGTTAGACCTTACCGAGGGATATTGACAGATACCAATCGCTGATAATGCCTGTGAGTTAATGACATTCGCGACTCCCAAAGGTCTTTATCAATTTAAAGTCATGCCTTTCGGTTTAGTCAACGCTGGTGCGTCGTGCGTTCGTCTCATGCGCAAACTGTTAAACAGTATGGAAAACGTCGACAGTTTTGTAGATGATACCTTTGTTTATACACATACCTAGGATAAACATGTTAAAGTATTAAGAGATCTGTTCGATAAACTTCACACTGCCAATCTTACAGCTAGGCCCACCAAATGTAGTATAGGGTATTAACCGAGAATGTTTGAGACATCTTGTAAGTGTACTAGGCCAGTTGAAACCTCGCCCAGACAAAATAGGAGCAATCATAGATGCACCTAGACCAGAAACTAAGAAACAAGTAAGATCTTTCCTAGGTTTGATTGGATTTTACAGGAAATTTGTTCCCAATTTTGCGGCTATTGCAAGCCCATTAAAATACTTGACTAGGATAGGGCAATCGAATAAAGTTCCTTGGGGGTGGGGGTGGGAGGGTGCCAGGAAAAATGGTTTAACGGAGGAAATGGTTGAATACTGAGTGGCTATATGTGTGGCTAAAAACGTGAGTTAATTAGCATTAAGGTGGCGCTCTACAGTTTCGCATTTTGCATAGGGTTAGAATTTTATAGAATTTTGCATAGGGTTACAATTTTAAAGAAAAGGATATTCCCCGGCTTTCCTTACTGGTTATACTGTTTATTTAATAAAGACTTTGTATATCTTAGGTATAATTCAAAGAACCTTTACTTCCCTTTATATTGGTGTATGATTGATGGGTGTAATATGGGTTATAGAGTATACAGCTTGGCCTTATTCCAGATGTGTATCTTTCAAAAAAGTGCTAGCTCCACTTGGTCAGTTTCACTTCCTGAACTGCAGACGTAAATTGTATAAAAAAGAGCCAATAACGTTTTTTCTTTTACATTTTATATATTTGGTAATTCATTAATTTCAGTTTTAGAAGCTGGTATTGTCTAGTCTGGCAAAATTCATTTTCCCTATTTTAATAGCTGCTATGCATAGTGTACTTTAGACTAATTCAGGCTGATTTTTTAGCACAAGGCAGCAGTCATTTTAGTTAGCAGTGTTCTTAGATCATGTGCAATTTCCAAAAGTACAATATCCAAAGAAATATCATCCACATTACATTAATGTAGCATAGAGGTATTCTCTCCATTGTGCATGTTTAAAATGCAAACAACTTCACCTTACATACGTCACGTCCATCTCTCAAAAGTACTAAGTGGTGAGCGCCCCCTAAGAGGCGAGTGTTCGGACTGGTCACTGTTAGGACTGGTGTCAGGATAATTTGACTGGATAGAAGATGATGCTACATGTCTACGGCATGATGCCCCAGTACTAGACATCACTATAATTTCCATGCTACAGACATCGTAGGGATACAACTGGAACGTTGTTACAGCTACGTTAACACACACACACACACACACACACACACCACTTTACATGCATGCGTCGGTAATGGATGGATAACTTACTAGTCCTTAGATGGTATGGCAGTACGGATGATCAGACTCAATGTGAGTGTGTGTGTGTGTGTGTGTGTGTGTGTGTGTGATTTGGATTTTTTACGTAGCTTTAACAATTTTTCAGTCATATAGCTACGATGTCTGCAGTGTGGAAGTTTAAAGTGATGTCTAGCACTGGGGCGTCATGCCGCAGACACGTAGCATGATGTCCCACCCAGTCACATTATCCTGACACCAGGCCGACCAGTCCTAACACTAACCTCTTAATGCTGAGTGCCAAGCGAGGCAGCTGTTATTATCATTTTTGTAAGTCTTTGGTATGACTCGGCCGGGGATCGAACCCACGACCTCCCGCATCCTAGGCGGACGCTCTAACCACTAGGCCACCGGAGCGGTTGATCAGACTCAATATATATATATATATATATATATATATATATATATATATATATATATATATATATATATATATATATATATATATATATATATATATATATATATAGTATGATAAAATAGCGTACCATCAAAGTCATTCTTTAAAATAATGAAATGCTGAAAATTATCTGGCATTTATCTGTATCAACTTTGACATGCTACATATGCAAAGAAGTGTCCAGCTCAAAAATACAAATCTGGTAACGACCTTACAAAGTAATAACATATCTTTATTCTGAGGTTTGGTACATTTTTAAGATTTAGTTAACAGTTAATAGTCGGTTTTGATAGTGATTACCTTAATACAGATTTTTAATGCAAAGGATAAACAGAAACAAGTATGCCGGGGGTGGGGGATGATATCGTTGACTATATTTCTCTTTTAGCAAATTAAAGTCGAATTAGGGCACTTCAGTAGATATCGTTGACTATGTTTCTCTTTTAGCAAATTAAAGTTGAATTAGGGCACATCAGTCGTCATTTCTCATCTTTAGAAAGCCGCGCTTGGCACTTTTGGAAAATGAATTAATGGGAATTGTTTGGAATAAGAGATCCCCAGAGACTTTTAAATGTCTTAGAATAGCTCCCAAGATTCGAGCTGCACATGAATTACCGTCAATATCCTGATATGGCTAGCCACCAATACTAACTAGAACTCGACATGTGTACAACATCCAAGGACACATTGGATGAAAACACAAAATTGAACACGAATCCTCGTGATTGAAGTCACTGAGATCTTTATGTATTTTTTCTTTCAGTTTCTCCTCAGATTATATCACTGATAGCTATACCACCTAGAGAGACCTGTACATAGAATTGGCAGTCTGTTGATACGTTTATGGAAATTATCCCTGACACCCGAATGTAGCATAAAAAGCAATTATTTTAAAGGAACGGTACATTAATATATATTCTATCAAATGGGAATTTAAGTTTTATTGCTTCCTCAGTCCTAATCATATATGTAATGTTTCGTCATTTTATAGAAGAGTCTTTCATTTCGTCATCCGGTGACGTCACCAGTGCGTGGATTCCGTTCCTCTTTCGTTCACCTAATCTGGAAGAAAATATCGTTTTATGTTTGGTACACAGACGTTTTGTCATCTTTCCGCCGCTAACGTCATGGGTAAACGAAAAGGCCAAAGTTTCGCAATGATTCATTAGAAATTGTTATTTTGCATTTAACTTTTCACAAACAGTTCGGTCCCCTTGGCATTGACTTGCCTGTTTCAGATCGTGAATGCCACGTACTGTGAACATGACTTCCAAACCTTTTCATTATGACTGCAGCTTCAAGACACAAGTAATCTATTATTAACTACTAATATCGTAATAGAAATGTAATTCTAGAGAGCGTGGAGTAATTGGGACGTGCGTATTAGGTACTTTTATGGTAATATAATTTCATGCTGGAGAGCGTGGAGTAATTGGGAAGTGCACGTTTAAGAAAGGTTAGAAGTCATATACAAAGCTGTATTCCAATGGGATCACCACAAAAACATTGTTTTAATTATTTAACAGTTAGCGTTGTATGAATCGTCTATCATACTAGATTATGTATTCAACTCTAACTGACATTTCTACCAGCGGCTGTACAAATCTATGACAACGAAGGATATATGTTGTTATTTTGGTTTTCGTTGTCGTCATGGTTGTTATTATTCATCACGGAACTCGATTTTTGGACAAACAATAACAGCGACAAGAAATCAACAACATAAATTTTCATGGTATACCAGGGGCCCCGAGTGGCCGAGTGGTCTAAAACTCTCTTCGTTACGGATCACTGCCATCTCACCTCTGTCTGCCTGGGTTCGAGTCTCGGATTCAGCTAATGTGGATATGTGAGAAAGCTTGCCAGTAGCTTCTCGTGGGTCGGTGGTCCTTTCCGGGGTTTTCCTGGGTTCTTCCTCCACCATTAATACTGGCCGCCATGTATAGCCTATCGTGTGCTCAAAAATGTCGTTAAACCCTACAACAACAACAACAACATGGTATACCACACACAAAATCACTTCCGTACTCAAATCTCAGCCCTGTTGACACCTCGGTTATGGCTACTTAAACTTTGCGGAGTACAACATTTGATATTTTTACGTGGCCTCAGATGTAGGACAGGGCATGCGTATTCTATTGTTCGTGGGAGCGATTAGTGTCACTTTCGAATACATAATAGTAATGCATATGGTAGTTACTACGATGTACCCTCTGCAAACTTTATCAACAGGTTTATATCTGAGTAAGAAAAAGAACATTTTGTTATAGAGAAAATACCCAATTAATTCTTTTTTTAAAAATCGATCAAGGAAAAATCCTACGCATCATCATCCAGCACAATAGAGACAGATATGCGTACATATAAAAGTAATAAAATTTTAAAATATTGTTTTATACACAAGAGAAGCTTAGTTTCAAATTTGTCCCTTTGATACATGGGAGTTAACGAAATATAAATGGATGAGAACTGAATGGAAAAGCACATTGCGATCGCTCTAAAACTGTTTGTCTAACAATTTATCATAATTGGTTCAATCCGAAAAGATAAATATTCGTTACTTTTTTCTCCCTATATGCCTATTTATTGAAAGCCTTGTAAACATAGTTTCAACCTACCATCCTTGACGACAATAATTTACAAACAGCAAAAGGATGAAGTATCGGCGTATGTAAAAAAGCAATCAAGAGGAAGCTAAATTATTGATTCTCGAATCACTGACTCCTTGCTCATTTAGGCTGGATCAATCATTCTTAACCAAGAGTCAACATTGAGTGCCCACTGCTCCTTCGTCTTTGAAGAATACTGTGATAATCTCACAAAACCATTTTGTGGCTGAATAAAACGTAATATTGGCACATCTTATTCGAGGGTAAAACTTCGACAACGCTTGAGATCGACTTTAGTGGTGATGGCAGGTTTCCATGAGCTGACGAGGGCCGTAGAGAGAACTAACTGGTCGAGAATTGCTTTCTTAGAGAAATCTAATAAAACTGTCTTCTAACTAAACTTGTGATTTGCTTCGAACACGGACATGGACACGCATACACACGCACACTTCGAGCGAATCACATAACAATTGGAACACTAGAGCTCTCGACTTACTTATTAGAGAGCTCTATCTCAAGTTTACCATTAAGCCTTTTGAGACAAATCGAATGGAATTCAACTGCATACTGATCCCGAAGTCTCAGAAGTTTTGAAGATAGTCTGGGAAAAAGTTGGTAAAGTATGCGCTCTCTTACATATAGCTTATGTGAAGTGGATATACTTTATCCCATTCCTTAAAATTGTATTGACTCCATGACGATTATAACGTCATAATGTTTACGAGGTCAAAATAACGAAAGGCAAAATTAAATTGATCGTAGAACATTCTTTATGTCTGATATAAATTTGTATTATGTCTAGTACGTGGCATAAAATACCGATCTACCGCTTAGAAAAGCCTACGTATAAATCATAAAAATGTATATAAAAAAAGAAGAAAAAACATTCAAGTGTGAATTGAATCTTGTGAATGAGTTGTCGTTTGTATGTCTTTTTATAAATTATTTATGGTATTAGTGCTTCTAAGAATCCTTCAGCTGACAACGATTTTTGTCGCGGCATAATTGGAAACGGGGAAAACCTCGAGTCAGTCTCACGGTCTTAAGACGCTGTTAGACCACTGGCGTGCTATAAGAGATTTGACAGGCATCTTCAGAATTTCATATTCTGGTAAATTTTGGAATCCTTTGCCCAGTTATTTATAGCTGCCTGTCAAATAAAAACATTATATTTTGTGCTATGTAGAGATATCATTGGAAATGATAGGTTCCGGAATGATGCTTTTCACTATCGCTGATATGGAAGCTGTAATTTGATTGGTGAAAAAAGGTAATAAAGAAAACGTGGCCTCGTATCGGAACGTGTCGGATCTACTTATTGAAAAGTAGATCTTAATTTTAGTCAAACTTTGCTTATATAAAAACATAATAATGTAAGTTATTGTGTAACAATGTAGGTTATTATGTTTGTCGCAAATATTGTCAACATATATATATATATATATATATATATATATATATATATATATATATATATATATATATATATATATATATATATATATATATATATATTAAACTTAACTGGATGTACTGATAGGGTTATGTATTAATTACTATTTCATCAGATTTGCCTTGGTTCTTAACATTCATTATGTGACTTTCTTTGGCGAACACCATCATTAATGTCTCTTTATATTGTCGGGATTATGATTTTATAATCTTTTCTGCAGGGATTTAAGTCAAACCCCACATATGTCATGGAAAGGAAACAAATACTCACTAAGATCATTTCAAGGACCTCTTTGTTATCTTTTTTAATAAATTTGAGCATTTGTGTTTCTCAATGTAACCGAAAACGGGATCTGTAAACATTATCACACCCACCCACCCACCCAGTATGCCTGACTGAACGTCGAATTCGCCCGTCAGGGCATGCTCGACGAGTTTATGCCAGCAAAGCTGGCTAATTAATTGATCCTGGGGGAAGGAATTGGTACCTCATCCCCCAGGCCTTTATGTTTCAAAGAACACTAATTAATTAGGCCTTCAGATATTGGGACTAAAAGGTCCCTAACGACCGTCATGAGTTGGAATGAACCCAGCAAGCTCTCATGATAAAAAGTTGGAATTCAGCTGCGATTTAACGCACCAGGTGTCGACCCAAGCAGTATATAACGTCCGCTACGATTGGTCGGCAGCGACGACATCTCATCGGGACTCCTGGTTTTTTGACGGATGGAAGTAGTTCCACATCTCCGTCAATGTACGATGTCCGAGAGAGGCAAGGAAAGCAAGGAACTCGGTAAGCCGGCCATAGATGTCGTGTACTCCCAGAAAAGCCAGCTCGTACTTATTTCAAATCTAGTCCAGTTTTACTAATGGATAATAAAAAATTCCAATAATATGTAAGTCACCTGTGCAATTAGATCGAATCAAACAAGGCTATAAAAAATTCCTACTTCTTAACAATTCTATATAATTCTAGTACATAGTGTACATAATAAATTCCCTAATTTGTCCTATTTAACTAATATGTCTAGATGTCATAAAAAGTTGGGTCACTATTAAGTCATATAGATTGTAATTTAAAGCGGTGGATGAAAGGATTAAGTCAGTTGCATGGTTTTGTCAAATTGGGATTTCAAGCCAAAATGAAATCCCCAAAATAATAAGGCAATTTGAAGCCCTTAGAATGGCTGTTTTTGTGGCTAGAGGGTGCCACGGCGGTCCTCTGCATTCTTGACCTTTTCTGCACTTGTGTATCTTGTCCTTTAATTTGCGGGAATGCGTAGCCATATAAGGAGGACATTAATTCTGCGGCTTCTACTAGTTGCCAGAGAGGAGATAGGCGTGGTGGTAGTGCTGCGAGTGTATCCTGACCCCGTAAAAACATTGAGCAGGATTTGGCTTGTAGGTATCCAAAGATCGGTAGGCTATGTATTTCACAGCGCTAATGAAATGTCCTGCATTCTTTTCATCTTCTTTCGCTGGTGCTAAGCTCATTTCTTTGAACTTTGTTTTTATTAGGGAGTGAGTTTCCTCTTCTTCTTCCTCGGCTTCTATTTCTTCCTCTTAACTCTCAACGTTCGCGGTGTCAAATTCTTCTGGACCTTCGTTGGAAGATGAAGACATATCCAGGTCGGCTGCAACCACGTCCATTGTTTCACACGTGGTTTCCCGCCTTGGTGAAATTGCCTGTGCTACATCAATATGTGCTGGTATACTCGCAAATGATTCACGTAATGCTTACGTGTAAGAATTTACTTTGTTCCAAATGAGTCGTCCAACCAGAGGTCTTTAGTTTACATCCTGTTTATAGAGTGAATTATGATGCAGTTGTATTTCGAAGCACAGTCAATGTGGCAGTTGGATTTTATCATTATAGTTTCTTATTGATAATCTTCAAAGTAAACTTGAGCTACGACTGTGTATGTTTTCTTGTGAATGAAATAACTGATATTCTCTGTATATCATCTAACACATGGTTGTACTAATATAGTTACTGTCCATGAATGAAGGGATTCCTTTTATGACGAAAAAATTCTTATGTCGTCTTCGGGGGATGGCTTATGTAATAACTGTATTTTAAAAACGAAGAAAATACAGTGAACAAAAACTACTGCACAAAGTAAAGAGAAGAAATTTTCCCGTACAAAAGCTTTGTTCTCGACAAATATTTATATGGTAGGTCGTTTACCATATATTTCATATACAAGAAATTTCACGCAGAATATGAAACGTATTGTTTAAATAAGAACATTGTCCTTATGTTACAGAAGGCTAGATTTATTGTAAAAAATGTAGAAAAAAGAAATATGAACAAATGAATGGCATAAAGAATTAAAATGTATTCTCAACTTTAAATTTTTTGAATATTTCAAATTGCAAGAATGACCTCAGTATGATATCAACCAATTATATATAAAACTTATTCAACTATTTTGTTCTCCATGACGTACATGGTTTTAAAATTATATTTGCAGCTACGTATTAGAACGATTAGACGGATATATAAATATATTACTAAATGAAAGGTACATAGATATACAATGTCGTGGCTGCGAAACAATAATTTTTTTCAAATGTCGCCAAACGTTTTTTCTTCCAGATGCCTGGTGCAAAGTGTACTCTTTGTATCAGGGATGCTTTGTGATGGACAAATGTTTAAAGTAAGTTTTGTCTTCACATTCATATGTAAGAAAATTGGCCCAAGCAGAATTTCGAATTGGTGAAATATTTTTTCCCTCCTGTGAATAATTCATATTTTAGAAAACTGCAGTTGATATAAGAAGCACGCAAATTAAAAGTTATATTAATACCTGGTAAACTTCAGGAGCGGATCAAGACAAGGAGGCGGGTGTCGAGCTAGTGCCCCTTACTTCACACACACACACACACACACACACACACACACACACGCGCGCGCGCGCAAACACACGCACACTGAGCGTAAAACTCTCCAACTATATTCCTGGATATAAACCCTTGTACGAGAGTCATTGTGCGTTTTGACAAAGATATTTTTTATTTTCAGAAGTATTAACAAAACGACGACAAAAGTAATCAGATGATAAAATGGAGACATGCTATTACCACCACTATCAATGTTGCTACTATAAATACATTTATAAATGAATCAATCGAAGATGAAGAAGAGTTTTTATCACCGTCACTAATTTGTAGTATCGGGACATGGTTGAAATTTAAAGATCAACGATTTGTAATCATAAGATATCAATATCGATTTTAATCGCTTGGCGATATTTTCAATCATGGACAATGCGTACTCACTTACTTGGTTATTGTTAAGCTTCTTAATGATATAATCCAGAAAGTTTTTTGAATGCGTCCTCTTTAATTACACCGTGTGTTTTAATCCTAAATCAACGAGCCCTTTGCAGTTCCGATGAATAATTTGTACAAATGATTCCTCTTAAGTTATATTATAACATATCTAAAAATGATTCCAGTGACTAATATTAAGGTAGGAATGAATATATTTATTTAACGTACAATGCAAATTAAATATAAAGAACAATCGAAGATCAGAATCAAACACTTGGTCTCTAGAATTTCCAGACTAATCTTTGGTTATTCTGATTAATCGTCGCACCAGTAGTTATTTGTCCTTTATGCATCAAGCCATGTGACAATGGACTAATTAGTCATACATTTGCAATGTAGAAGAACAAGAACAGAACGCAGTGGTCAGTTTTATTCAAATATCTGACCATATGCAGGTAGCAAATGAGAAAAATATAATTTGTAAGTGATTAAAACTTGTTTCGTAAATTTGTGCAGCCCTTTAAGGATGCAATCAGAAAAACTTTTATAGGTAGCATTTGGAACCAAAACTTGAGTAAAACTAACATCTTCATTCAGATCGATACTCCTATGTTTTATGTGTTACAATCTATTTATTAGACTCTACACTGCTTTGACAGATAAGTAACAAATTCATACTGACGAACAATTCAATATGATATAATCTTTAGCATAATGTGATGTTACTTCTTTAATTACTGACTAATTAGGTATGACTAATTAGCAGGCAACACGCCTCTGTCTATTCTTCTCAAGTAAGTAGATAATCTTTACTAGTCTTAATATTAATGGGATTAATGGATTATGGCTAATACTTTGACAAGAAACACGTCATCTTGCATGGTTGGTGATAAGATCATATTGTAAGATAATGACCAGATATTTGAAACAAGAGATAGACAAAAACTGATTCGATAACGTTTCATAACAATTACTATTTGAAACATAATCCAGTAAATATTCTTGAAATATTCCCGAACAAAGGGAAATTTGATTTATTATACATTTCACATCGTCATCAGATTGTATACAATATTCATATTATTAATTTATTACATATCGTGTTTATTGTACATTTCATGTCGTCATTAGATTGCATGCACTATTCAAAGAATGTATTACGTATCGAGTTTATGCTTACTACGAGTTTTAAAAAAATTGGAAGAAACACAATGCGAACAGTATGGTATCTAGCTGTGTTGGATTTGCATGACATACAACTTCAGGCAAAATAGTATGGAAAAGTCAAATTTAAATTTGCCCGTCAGTATTTGGCCATCAAATTATTCAGAAGGAGGATCCATATTTATGACAGAGAACAATTTATTATAATAATAGTATTTCATAATCAGCATTTAATTATGTCATGTAAAGTAAAGAACTTATTTGGTGCAAATTTTAGAAAGTAAAGACTGGATACAGATATTTACTTTAAATTTCCCATAAGCCCACGGCAGTTGACAACATCGTGAGTATCCCAAGCCCATTGTTAGGGCTAGTATTTTTAGATTCCACAAATCTCTGATTCCCCTAAGAAGCCAATGCACCGTAGTCATTTTGAAATGTTGAACACAAAAACTGAACTCAACTAAAAACTCCCAATTTAGAAAACAAAACTCAGTTTTTTGTTTTTTTTTCTAAAGAAGATCTTTCTAATTAAATTTGACCTTGATGTAGAGATATTAATATATTCACGTGAGCTGTGTGTTTCAGACCACATAAGGAAATAAGTTACTGATCAAATATTTACGAGCTGAGATAAATGTTTATGCTTAGTTTAGTGTCTTGGTTAATTTAATAGCCGTTTTAAGGGTCAGTAATCTCTAAACAAGAAACGACCCTTTTAATGGCCAATAGTTTCAAGAAAAGAAGCAGTCCTTTTTGCGAAATTAAAATTATCTAAAGTTATTTCATTTCATTGCAAACACACGCGCACGGGAAAAATAAAGATAAGTAAAGAAGTAGTAGTTACTACAACAACAAAAACAACAGCAACAATAACAACAACAACAACTACTACTACTACTACTACCACTACTATTACTACCACTGCTACTAATAATAATAACAACATAATATATAAACAGTTCATTACATTTCTTGATACAAATACTCAACGACGAAATATATTAATTTATGAGACTCTTTCTATACTTATAGTTATACTTCTGTTAATAATAATAATAATAATAATAATAATAATAATAATGATAATAATAATACAATTATCGTCACAGCAACAACAATCATCATCATCATCACCATCATCATCATCATCATCGATAAACACGCAGAAAAATGACATCTTATTTGCATATTAAAAAATCATAACAAACTAGGAAACAATTAAAATTTTGAACACAAGCAATTAATTTAGGTGCCAAGGGACTGATTCGTAAAATGGCAAATTTTCAGTTTCTTAACTTAAGACTATGATGCGACTTTTTCAGCTATTATAGTTTAATAATGAAAGATATGGGTATATGGGTATATTTGTTAGGTGTTTCAGACTGTTGTTGTTGTTGTTTTTATTTTGTTTTTTGGTTTGTTTGTTTTTTAAAGTTGATGTGAGGCAGGTTGTTGTTGTGGGGTTTAGCGACATTTTTCAGCACACGATAGGCTATACATGGCGGCCAGTATTAATGGTGGAAGAAGAACCCGGGAAAACCCCGGAAAGAACCACCGACCCACGAGAAGCTACTGGCAAGCTCTCTCACATACCCACATTGGCCGAATCCGACCAATAATAGTAGATATGTGGATTCAAGGCTAGTAGAATATCGCAAAACGGTCGCAACTATTTCGAATATGTACGAATCTGGGACTGGGGTGCACACACTTATTTTGCTATCACCTTGTCAGTTTAAGCGAACAATATTATTATTTTTTATTTTATTAATTTTTATATTAAGCAGGTTGATTGAAGCATCATTTTTGTACATAAAAACTGACTATAGTGTACGTGTTCAACACTATTTCTTCTATCTTTAGATTTCTTTTCACTGCCGATGGTTATTCCCCTTGTAACATTTGATTACAGAGGCTGGAATAATTGACCTATCGCCACTTGCCAATCATGCTGATCAATTAAAAAAGAAAAATCAGCGAACGTAAATTAGACACACCTCCAGGCATTGCTAATGTCCGCCATTTTCCTCCGACAAGCTGCTTGTGGCAATAATTAATTGATTATGATAAGTATTTACAATTTTTACAATGATTTGTTGATTTTTCCATCGATAATGGTGAAAAGAAATCAGTGTGAGCCTCGTAATTCTGACAGTTGAATCCCAGATCGCCTAAATGAAGGAATTAGATGTATTCCTTTCCCGAAATATAGACAAAAATTCGATGGATAAAGACCTTTTTTTGCGGTCGCGTGTACGATCAGCTGAATATGGAAACAATTGATGGCAATACAAACATGTTTGTTTGCATAAACGTATGAGAAAGCATGTCCCATCCAAGGCTTGAAGAAAAAAGAAGGAAATTGAAATTGAAAAATATATGTAAAAAAAAAAAAGGTTTCTAGAATATGGATGGAGAAGCACCTAATTTTCGGGCTTTGTTGTATATTATTTTTCTTGCATAGGAAGGACTGAAGCCCAAACTGTATTATTATAAAGTTTGAAAATTTACATTTTAATGCTTGATTGTTTGATTGTCCAAAATAATTATTTATCATCTCGATATTTCAGACACTTGAGTTGCTCTTTACTTTCTCATTGGGCTGAAGGAGGCGTGGGGATTCAAAAATGTGACAATAAAGAAATACAAAAACAATAGTTTCAGATAATTATCGTCCAATATATATATATATATATATATATATATATATATATATATATATATATATATATATATATATATATATATATATATATATATATATATTAAGCATGCAATTACATGTTTACATCAACAGACATCACTGATCAAAATTCCGTCTGACGAACATAGTAGAACTTTTAAAAGTATTATGTACAGTAGTATATTTCTAAGCAGTAATTATTTACGATTTTGTCAATAATTTTTAATTCATTTATTTCCAAGGCAGCCTACACATTAGCCATCGCAAACTGAATGTATTTTATCTCAAATCGTTTCAGATTCATTTTTATGTGATATATTCCGGTAGATTATGCTCTACTGTCAATCACTTTTTGCATCATGTTTTCTGAATGATTGCAGTCGGTACTGAGGACATTGCGCGCTCACTGATTCAGTGCCAAATTTCTTGTATCATCGGTGCGTTTAGTCACTCATGACTTATGTCACCGTAAAAGAAATATTCGAAACACGTATTCCCTAGAGCCATTTTAAGTACTTAGTGATCATGTTAGTTATCGTTTAATTGCCACTTTTACACAACTTCCACCTGTTTTGTCTACTTGGATACTGTCTGGAAGTTGTACACTTACGAAATGTCGAATGGCTATATTCAAGTCTGTCTGGTTGTAAGCATTGGGTACTGTCTATTCAAGTCTGTCTAGTTGTAAGCATTGGATACTATCTATTCAAGTCCAAAGTAAACAATAACTACTAACATAAATTGTTCCCCCGTCTCACCTTTTTTAGCTTCTTTTGGTTCGAAACGAGTGCCTGTGATATTTACAATTGTTGCAAAACTTTCGTCCCAGATGACACTTAAAACTTCAGAATATCTTTCGATTTGAAACGAGACAAATCATTGGGACAGTTATTTTTCGGATCACTGACATATCACCACTGTCCGCATAGTTTCGATTCTTAGTTCGGCCAATGTGGGCATGCGAGGAAGAGTTCTAGTAGCTTACCGTGGGTAGGTGGTTCTTTCCGGTTTTCATGGGGGCCTCTTCCACCAACAGGTACAGTTTATCATCAACTGAAAAATGGCGTTGAACCCGATAAACAAATCTTCCAAGGGATAAAATATGTTCGTATAAATTTAAGTAGCATATTTTATGACCAAATTGCTGGTTAAGCGTGAACACAAGATAACAACTGTTATGGATCAAACCGAAAGTGTTAGTAAATTACACTATAAAATGACACTAGAAAACAGAAAACTAAAGGAATAAATTTATCACGGTTTGATTACCCAGATTTCTCCATATTTGGCCATTTATTTTGATCACGTCACAATACGGAGTTGGTGTTAAACCTGACTTCGTACAATGAAGTGCAACGCAGGGAGCACACGAAGCAGTGACTATCGAACAGACGGAATTTATCTCGTCCCAGCATGCCGGTTGCTAGATTCCGTACCCTCTCAATTTGACTACACGTAAGAAAAGCAAAGGGTGTTTCTGTAATCTCAAAAACCTGTGCGCTCTGCTTCGTGTGTATGTATATATATATATATATATATATATATATATATATATATATATATATATATATATATATATATATATATATATAAACGAAATATCAATATACCAGGACAGACCAGTACAAAACAATTATATAATATACATTTTACTGATCTTTCAATAAACATGATCAGAATGGTATTTTCGGTTACTGAGTCTCTCACGTTTGTTGTTGACAGCGTTTATTTCACTTAAGGTCTTGTAATAATTGATCATTTTACACTTACAAAATAATTTACATGATACTGACATGATCATTTGAAATACCATACCCACCCACAAGTTGGAATTATCAATAATATTATATAGTAGCCCTACCCGCTTAGTCGGCGGTCTTATAATTGCATCCAATATGTGTAAATGGAACGGCCTTATGTGGTTCACATACGTGTGTTTATCACACTTTCGCTTATGTCCGTAACATAACATACATACTACTACCTACTGAAGTCCCCCTTAGATTATTCCATCTAAAAAAGCAACTGCAAGGTCTTACCTAAAACGACCCCAAGCGTCCTCTGAATAATCGAATCTTAGTCACTTTCCATTTTGAATATAACGTTGGACTAGATGAGAACGACACATTGACGAGAAACGTTCCATGTCGTATGGACTCATGTCATAGTTATTACCTCGGTGTCATTACTTACGAATGTTTTCCCTGTCTATTGTTAGAGTATTTATTCCTCTCATTTGCTTATGATACACGAGTTAGATTTAGATATTTTTTTAAATAGATTAATGAAAATTGTTTCATCTTTAAAATATGAATGAGCATTATGGTGTGGTTATCTGCATGTAATTTGGCGACAGTAAGTAATGAGGCATTGCTTCTGGTGCGAAAGTTCTGTTTCCATTCCAGCCTCTCAAAAAATGCCGGTTAACCTACGATAGGAACTTTACAGTGAGTTGATCTTTGCAGATAAACTAGATTAACATATGATTTATTAGGATTTGAAAAAATGGAAAGTTCATACTGATCATCAACTGTAGGGACTATATAGGAAAAATAAATAAGATCTGGACACAATGAAAAGTTCAGTAATGTCAAACAACTGTAGGTACTATATAGGTAAAACAAATATGATCCATCTGAGTCCATATATCTCATGCTTTGTAAGAAGGAACGCAAACTGTAGGTAATTTGGACTGTAATTTTGTTGCATCATTAACTACAAGATCACTTCGTATCTTCAGCTTATTGAAGCTACGTCTTCGTATGTAGAATTACCAATAGCATGGCTTAACATGTGTGGTATAATCATATATCACGTATAGTACTTAATGGGTTTATATATATATATATATATATATATATATATATATATATATATATATATATATCTTTTAACTGTCATTTAAATTTTCAAAAACAATCTAATTTACATAAAATGTATTTATTTGAGCTAAAATAGGAAATTTAACATTGCATTGTACGCGCAATAGATCACGGCATTGAGATTGACCTGAGATATTGTATTGCAAATATCTTGTTGCACGTCGACTAATCCAGATGCAAAGAGCGTCACAGTTTTCGTATACTTTGGGCCTTGCGTACAATGCTGGTGGCAAAAATCACGATGTCAGATAATGGGGGATGCCATATTGGTCTTCATCCAATAAATCTGGTCCCTTGACTGACAGTCAAATTACATGTATACCTGTAACCCGATGGCTTTCAAACTTTCTATGTTGAAAGTACAGTTGTGGTGAATACTAAAAATAGCAAACAGAATTAAAAAACGTTCCTGAAATACTTACTATAACATTTCTTATTTCCTTGCTTACACTTTACTTCTTTTCATCTCACCTTTAACCGCATGTAATTCTCTAAGCATTAATCCGCCAAAGTTTATATCTTCGGGTATCATCAGTCGTTCGCTCTTAATATCCGTCTAAAGATAATGACAAGTACTTGTCATTAACTACTTATCCTAAAATACCGTATATGTATGCATAGATGAGATGTATATTGAATTGGTTGCAAATATGAGAACTATTTTAGTTGTGGTACGCCTTTGTGTTAGTTGTGTGAGAAGACAAGAGTGTGAATCCAATTAAGAAAAAGACAAATTTAAATTTTCTTTTACAAACTGAACAGGTAAAATAAATGGGCATTTGTTTACTTTACAAGATGGTACTTCATTCAGTTCTGGTGAATGTCACAATTGTCACTAATCGTGAATGTTAAAAGAAATTTAGCGCAAAATGCTTAATGACGGTGAATATGGCATGTAAATATCCATGTGCTTTTCTAGTTTTGATTCTAGTGTCGAATAGGCCACGTACAGGGAAAGTTGACGCTTATTTGTACTATTATTTGTTAAATAGCAGAGGTAATTTAGTGACTTTTTTCTGTATTTGTGATTACTAGTTATTTATGTTGTTTTGTGTATGGCATTTGAACACTGTACACATTAGTTTTCGTCGTTGTGTAGCCATTTGCAAAGACATGCGGTGTTTTAGAAACCAGGATGCCAAGAGGCACATTAATATGGCTTGTATCTACATAAAGGGCAAATATTAGATCAAAGTCTAAGAGTTCGTACATGTTGCATTGACCCATTATTAGAATACCAAGAACGTGGTTAGAGATTTAAACTCAAGATTACTAATTACCCTCCTTCCCAATTTTTTTTAGCAGTTGTGGTACAATAGATAGTTCAGCATGCATAAGAAGACATGTGAGCAGATAATATGAACATTTCAGTCCCTTCATTGTGGGGAACATTATAATGTCATTCCTCTTATTATTATTATCAAAATACACGGAGAACTGGGTTATTGTCTTTTTCGTAAACTGATGCTTATGGCCTTCTTACCTTGTTTTAGGAACTACTGTCAAGGTTGTTCTGCACTGACTAGAATCCATTTTATTTACAAACAGTATGAGCAGAAAAAAAACACCTCATGTTTAATTTCTCCATGTTTTATTCAAAATCCACTTCTCCTTGACACGAAATGGGTTATTTATAAGTGTAATTTCATTTTCACTACATACAGACTCCATATTGCTGTATTATATCGAATTTTGAGGACAAAAATTTATGAAATTGTTTTAATATAAGTTATTCTTCCACACATCCACTGCTAAATGATGCATGTTACTTAACTGATATAAACGGGACATCACTACTATCATAGCTTTTAGCCATTTCTTCACAATCAGAGTTCCATTCCCTAATCACCGTATTGAATTTTGCATTACCTATAGCCCTTAATTCACTGTTCGCAAGGTAATCCTAATGTATGCTGTCGACTATACCCTGCTAGACATCAACTTGTTTATTCCCTCGAATAATTCTGCACGTGCAAGACCGAATGACCTGTTTACACGAGTCTGCATTTTATGTTACTGAACAATAGTTTTACGTAGGAGGTAATCAGTAACTGTATTCGTCCAAGCTTGAAATTAAATAGTTACAATACATGACGTATATACATATTTTATCTACCATACATACCCAGCAATAATTACCATTAGTAAATTCCTCTTTTAAAAATAGTCTTATTGGTATTGAGAAACATGTTCGATCTACGTATGTTGTATATGATCACTTTTCTCTTTAATCATGGAAATACTAATAACATTTTCTGATAATAATTAAAGACGTAATAAATCGTTCAGTAGAGATTCTCCGTAATAGTTTCCTCTTCATTTTTTGCATGGTATTCAATAAAACATAATAAACGTCAATGAAGTAACGTCGTTCACTGTGACGTAAGATGAATTTTAAATCAACTTGGTTTTGCGTGACTTGGAACCGGAAACGTTAAAAGTCTTCAGTTCGTAACATTTTCCGATGAAACTGTCAGTGATAAGATACAACCTTGTCATCTAATGGTGGCGGGAATCTATGTGAAGATAAATGCATTAGAAACTATATATTTTACCTAAATAAAGCTTCAGAGTTTTGTAATGAGTCGTTTTAAATGTCTAGTCGCGCAATGACAGGGTAATGCATGTCTATCCGCTTTGTGCCAAAGTAATAACACGTCTCATCGTTTTGAGATAGTGTAATACATGTCTATCTGCGTATGACAAGGTAATACACGTCTATCAGATTTGTGGTAGGGTAATATATGTCTATCAGCTTTGTGACATGGTAATGCATGTCTATCCGCTTTGAAATAGGGTAATAAATGTCGAGTCGTTTTGTAACAGGGTAATAAATTCAGCTGCATTGTGACAGGGTAATAAATGCGATATTTTTAAATATAAAAAACCCCAAAACAAACTGCCATCAGTTGCTGATACGTCTTGCCCTAAGTAACAGATTACTTGCAGCTTTTGTATGTATTAAGGAAAATTCAATGACTAAACTTGTTGTAACATGCAATGCAATATTACAGTAGTTTAGCCAAAAAGGAAGTTGCTTCAATAAATAATCTAGAATTTTTATTTGGTAATAAACAAAACATACCTGAACTGCCTCGGCCATATAACCTAAAAGCAAAGTAATTACTTGGAAATGCTGCTCCTGGTAGGACTATACCACGAAAAAACAATGATGACTGGTGATGTTTATGCTGTACAATAATTTTCGGATTAGAGGTACTAATGTGCATACTTACATCAATAATAAACAACATGTAATTACTAGTAATTTTCGCAATAACAAAGCTATTAAATACAGACGTTATGGAATGAAAGCATTGTTAGAAAAAAAAAGTATAAGCTATCTGTGTCGTGCTGTTAAAGCCAGTGAAACTTCGTTCCTAGACTACATAGGTAAGGAAACACTCGATATATAATATCCATTGTATTTCAGAGGAAAATATGCAGGGATGCTATGAAATAATTATTATTGCTACTTGGTGGTAAATTCATTCATAATAAAACCTGTTTATACTAACACAGACAAAGCTAATAGCTTCTTGGACTATACTTTAAAGATGAACAGGGTGTTAAGTGTTTCCTCCATTAACAGCCAATATATCTGAGAATCTGTTGATGGTTGCTTGATTCACATCGATACTTTTTGGTAATTACCATAACAAATTGCCAGAAACATTTGTAACCTTAATTGAAAATGCAGTGCTAGCTTATGACTTTCTTTCTAATGTTACGTGAGACACACACACACACGCACGTACGCACGCACACACACACACACACACACACACACACACACATATATATATATATATATATATATATATATATATATATATATATATATATATATATATATATATATATATATATTCATATATTCGCTAACTCTGGTTAACTATATTTCAATATTGACATTATTTTAGCAAGACAGTGAAATCATCATCGCACAAAAAGTATTAAATAATTATCTTTTAATTTTGAACAGATTCATTGAAAATGCCTTAAACCTTATATACAATTCTCTTGACGGCCCATGTGATTATTATGGGTGACCTTGAAGTGGAGTGACACCGGAAAACTGGGGACCAGAAAACTCTTGAGAAAACATGGCCATACTGGATGGTCTTTTACAAAAAACCCTAGCTCGTTCCTGTAACTAGGACAAGCATATGACCGCACAATGGCAAAACAAACGTCATTCCCTCGCTGTCCACCTGACTGGATAAGTACATGGCAAAGACTAGGGCTGGATATACATGACTACTACTTTTACTAGCACTAATACAAATTAAAATAGATTAAACTGGTCAGCATTCTACTTCATGAATTGCTTTGGACACATTGAATTCTAAACAGTATCATTTTTTTCACTTACGACACAGCTTTCTATAGTCCATTGGGTTGTTTACTGCGTTTGATTGTTTATGTTAGCCGTTTAAAAGTTTTAGTAGTTGAAGTACTGTCTGAACACAGTCCTTGGTTTTACATATGCTCGTTTGGTTAACGATCAGGCAGGTAACAAATCTACACATTTCTAAGCACATCCTATGAGTGTATTTATAAGGCTTTTTCGAGAATTATTGCAGACGTAAAACGGGCGAGAAATCTTGGTTTTGATTAAAATTTTGATAGAGTGATCTATTATGTAATGATAACCACCATACATGTTTTGCGCGGTTTGAAATTTTCTTTCTAAAATACGAGGGAAAGTCTTGACAAGTGTAGTGGCAAATGTTTGAACTTGGCAAAGCTTTGCCCTCGGTTCAAATGCATAATGCATGTATGGTATTGCTGCCACTTTTCTGGAACACGCATAGTGGCGAATGAAACGTACACGAGACAGGGAACTGAATGTCAGGCACGACTTCATGTGGAACACTGTCATCAAAACCACTGTGACGTAAAGGTGATTATGCCTTCTATTCACTCTTTATTAATGATTGTTCTTCTGGTGCCTAATTACAAGTAGGTCAAATTAATATTTTTTAAAATCATATTTAATCATAATCACATTTAAGTATGTTTGTTTACCGAATTAAAAGGCCGAAAAAAATAGGATCTAAGTGTTTTTTCTAAGATCATAGAAGCAGCCGACCCAGATTGGCATTGCCCGTTGTCGAACCCGTAATCCTTGAATTACAAATCTGATGCGCTACCAATTGAGCTACAGGGGCTCCCTTATTCCTAATGATGGCGATTTGTCAGGTTTTAAGACCAAAACTGTCCGCTGTACAAACATATAAACAGATAATTAGTGGTGGCTTAGTGGTTAGAGCGTCCGCCTCGGATGCGGGAGATCGTGGGTTCGATCCCCGGCTGAGTCATACCAAAGACTTACAAAAATGTTACTTACAGCTGCCTCGATTTTCGTTCAGCATTAAGAGGTTAGTGTTAATACTGGTCGGCCTGGTGTCAGGATCATGTGACTGGGTGGTACATCATGCCACATGTCTGCAGCATGATGCCCCTGTGCTAGACATCACCATAAACTGTCACACTGCAGATAACGTAGCAATATGTCTGAAACATTGTTAAAGCTACGTTTAAAAAAAATCCAAATCACACACATATATATATGTTCTACGGATTGATAACGTATGAAAAAATAGAAGGCATCAAAAATTGTAGGACATGCAGTATTCCACTCCAAGAGCGCCATCTGTCGGTATAAATGAGGAGCTAAGTCTACATAGGGTCAGGCCAAAACGAACGGCATTACAAGAATCGAGACCTAGTACGTTAATGCTAAAATGAAGTTGACGACGTTTTTGACACTTATAATTTCAAGGAATGTATGACTCGCTCTATATCTTTTTAGTTTAACTAATACCTGTAGTATGAAACTCAGCAGGGATATGTGACTATCTGATTTTAATGCATATGCCAAAAAGACCACATTCTGGTTCCTTCTGGTCAGCAAGACCATAGTCTGTTTCCTTCTGGTCAGCTAAGTTTACTCTGATTCAAAGAAGTTTCAGGAAAATGCCGGGAATAATTCAGTAGATTGAAATAAACCAAATGTTTCATCTGATATAAACTGCTTTAAAAAAAAAAACAACCAACCAGCCAACCAACATTTGAACCAATCTAACAGGTGAAAGTGTATGATATATGTCAGTACGAAGCGAAATCAATTAATTCGCGATTCCTTTTAAAGCTGTTTTCACATGACACAATTTCCTTCCTTGCATCTGGCAGACCTTTTCTCATCATCTCTACCCAATGTGTCCTTTTAAATTCAGTGAGATGATCTTTTGGGAGTTAACAGGATACATGCTAACATATGCAGGCCACAAAGGACCGAATGCCAGATCTCAGGCATTTTATTTTCCAGTTGTCTTTGACAGACTCAACCCTAAATTTGCACGCAAACCGCTGCATCTGAGGATCGGTATTTCATGATGAACAAAATACATCATTTAGTGAGATTGCTAAAAAAGGAACACCATACCTACCCCTACTGCAATCAACATCCCAAAACCAGCTGCCAAGTTTTATTCAGATGCACCGATCAATTCCAAAACAGGTCAAGGATTTTTAATAAAGTCCCTCTGACCTTATTAATTAAGGGAACGGATTTCAAATGCAGATAGCTACATTTGACCCAAGAGCAAAACAAGAACCTAAGAGAATTCAAGGAGTTTTATCTATTCTACTTCTTGTTTCTCTCCTCTTATATATATATATATATATATTATATATATATATATATATATATATATATATATATATATATACAAACATACATACATACATACATAGATATACAGATATATATCCCCTATTACTACACACACACACACACACACACATACACACACACACACACACACACACATATATATATATATATATATATATATATATTATTTTTTTCTTGGTGCTTTATTTGGTCTGTTATTTCAGGATAATATCCGGACTTGTCACATATCTGATATCTGTCAATGTTATATTCATGAAGGTCCCAGCATATTATCGTCATTTCCCAAAATTCCGAGAACGATACTCTCCTTTTCTGAACGCGAACCACCGTTCTCTCAAACGAATCTAGAACTGCTTCTTCCATGATGTGTCTTCACCTCTGTCTGCGTGGGTTCGAGTCCAGGATTCGGCCAATGTGGGTATGTGAGAAAGCTTGCCAGTAGCTTCTCGTGGGTCGGTGGTTCTTCTCGGGGTTTTCCCGGGTTCTTCCTCCACCATTAATACTGGCCGCCATGCATAGCCAATCGTGTGCTGAAAAATGGCGTTAAACCCCACAACAACAACAACAACAACCATGATGTGTCTAACTAAAAACTGATCAAGCGTGAACAACCATACCGTGCCTCACTAGGGATGCTAAAGGAAATAAGTAACAATCACTGTAACAAGTCTGTGACATGAAGCTGTCCATTCCAGTTGTAAATAACTTTCAAAATGATGCTGCCATTCTCATGCCAAGACCCAACCGGAACTTCTCATCCTCGTTGGATGGATCCTTTTTCCTAAGCAATTTAAATCAGCTGAACTATCTGGTTCAGATCAATTTACTGAACTATTCTCGCCATCTTTATGAAAGTTGTTCACTCGTAGTAAATTTAGCAGACGCTTAATCGTTGCCATTTTATTGTCAAACTCATGTTAGTGGGAATGGAGACATAGCATTAATTGACGTCGTTATCAAGAGTAAGTTAAGGTTTTGAATAAAGTTTTATTTTAATGTATTTAGTAAATCAATTGATTCTAACTTTGCATTGTCCAAATCGTTATGAAACTAAAATAATTGATTCTACGACTCACTCACTCGCCCTTTACCCTCGGGGTAAATGTATCGGTCATATAACAAATTGTCTTTAAGGTTTAAGTTCATGCTTTTACATTTGCTTGTATTTGCTAAACTCATCGACCTATTATCTTTATACATGGCACGAATCATTATGAAGCTTAGATAATTCATTCTATGCACACACGTTTGCCCCTTGGGGTCAGTTAACAGCCATATAGGTTTGCGTTAATGGTTTGATCTAAAAAAAATTCTTTGTTTATATTTCTTAAACCGCTTGATAGATTTTATTCCTATTTGGCATGAGACACAATGAAGTGAAAGCATTTAATTATGTAATGCGCCTCTTTGACCGTGGTGTTGAGCCACAGAACATAATCGAACGGAAAAGAATGTTATTGATTTGATATATGCAATGAGCACCTATTCAGTATAATACATAATTTATATACACTGCACTGTTGCATTAATGAATGAATGAATAAGTAAATTAATAATGACGATAAAAACACGTGAGCATATAAATCCTCGGAGAGAGAGAGAGAGAGAGAGAGAGAGAGAGAGAGAGAGAGAGAAAGGTAAGGGAGGGGAAGAGATACGTGGAGGAGGGAGAAGAGATATGTAAGGGAGGGGGCATCCATTCAGGTTTAGAGAAAGGTTCTTTCATTCGATTACATGGTTCAGAGTCTAGTTTAGATCTACAAGTTAATAGCACAATTGGCTTTTTAAATGGTTGCGGATGCTAGGCTTGTATTTTCTTCCACTATTTTTTAAAATTTATTTGTAATTCAATGATATTTCCTTATGGCAACTGTTACATTTTATTTTGGATACATATATATTGATTTCCTCATTATAACTGATGCTTCCATCTTAAGATACAATATCTTGCCAAATGATACAATATCTTGCCAAATGTCATCTTCTATTTTCATATAAGAGAATTTTTGTTCTTTCTAAATATCGTTTTCGTGTCTCTAAACAAACGAAGCGCATTATTCCGGTGACGTAAATACAAACGATGCACATAAAATGAAGCAATAGAAGAAAAACCTCTTTGATATGTCTATCTAACCGGATTGTCCCCTGGTGTCCAGTCACATTGGAAAATCGCGGATCCAGATATGTGGGGAAAAATCGATCATCAGTAACAACTCTCTCTCTCTCTCTCTCTCTCTCTCTCTGGTTTGACACCGGGTGATAACGTCTATACAACGGTCAAGTTTTCAGCCTACGTCTGGTTTGTTGACTAGGAGTAGACCAGTCTTCATACTGCGTCAGTCACACAGAGATACATGCATAATCACATGGGCAGGCAAACTTAAAATGATATTTGTCAGAAATATAGCAGAATATACTTTTAAAAATTTGTCATTTTTCCGCGTAATTGTCAACAAAAAGTTGCATGAAGATCAAAATTAGAATTGCTGTTTTGTTACCACTCGCTATTTGTGATTACCGATATTTGTAGGACTATTGCTACCACTCGCCGTTTGAGATTACCGATATAAGTAGGACTATTGTGCCTATTGTCATTATGTTTCATCATGCCATTAACACCAGGTAATCTGACCATTCAAGACCGCTTCTGTGACCCAAGTGGTTAGAGGGTCCATTTCGGATGCGGGAGGTTGCGGGTTCGAACCTGGCCTGGTCATACCAAAGACTTATAAAAATAGTACTAACATCTGCCTCGCTAGGTGCTCAACATTAAGAGGTTAGTGTTAGGACTGGTCGGCCTGGTGTCAGGATAATGTGACTGGGTTGGACATAATGCTACATGTCTGTGGCATGATGCCCAAGAGCTAGACATCACTATAAACTGCCACACTGCTGACATTGTAGCGATAGGACTGTAAAAGCTGCGTTAAAGATCCAATTCACACACATACACACACTCTGACTATTGAAAAGTAGGGTCAAACCTATAAATTGTTATTAATTCTATCTGCTAATAGTACATAGATTACATTATGGTGATTGATAAAATGTGAAATATTTAATGAACCGCCACAAGAACAAACAATCAATATTTTTTTCTTCTAAAACCAGCAATTGATCTAGTCCAACATACTTACATGGACCTTTAATTTGACCTCTTAAACATGTAAAGGCAAAGGGGAGGTTACTCATCGGTAATATCAATGACCACAGTAGTCTAAGTACATGTTCGCTATGGCGTGAAGACCATTCCATTTATAGTGATTGTTTAAAATAACTTGAAATAAATTAATTTTGTCAAAAGTTTTAGACATTTCAAAAATAAATTATTTGTTACAGAGGCAGTGTATTAAATATTTAAAAAAAAAATTAACATCTACTATTATATAGTCTATGTTCGGCCAGCAGGTTGGATTCATAACAAGCAATAATTTGTGATGTGCCATATTTCAAGTAATATGGTAAAAGTCGGTCAATGTGTGTACATGAGAATGTTTGCCATTAGGTTCTAGTGGGTCGGTGGTTCTTCCCGGGGTTTTCTAGGGTTTTTCCTCCACTAGTTATACTGGCCGCCATGTATAGCCTATCTTGTGCTGAAAATGGCGTTAAACCCACACTAACAACAACCTTAAGAAACGCTATTTTATAAAGCATAAAAGCAATATAACATTGAATCCATGTAACGATCTGTAAGCCTTAAGGGTGGACATGCATTATAACGATACATATAACACTAGAACAGTCACGCAAGGTCATCTGTGCCCAGTCTCTCTAATTTTGCACTGGATTGGTATCTCCAGAAGTATTTGAAACAAAATATGAGAATAGGGCTGGATAGTGATGTCACTTCAACAAAATATATATTTTGCAATGCCACAAGAAAAATTAATGGAAAAATTAGCAATTCACGAAGTGAAACGTAATTTGTGTAGCTATGTACATAACAGAGGGAGGTAGCTCTTGCCAGTCTTTCGCTTGGCAAACGAGAGTTAACGCAAGACGTATGGCTATTGGGTGTTGCAAATAATAAAAGGCGAGAAATAAAATGAATTTATTTTATTTTTCGGGAGTAATTATTACCGTCTTTTCATATAAATACAAACAAGAATAATAGGTTATCTAACTGTCTATCTAACACAAGTGCAAAGCAATTAAATTTTTTTTTAAAAATATTTCTACACATAAATCAATGAGGCTTTGCAATCATATGTATGAACAAGCAAGCCCAGGAGGGAGAACAAATTGTGTATGTACATTTTCACAAGAGAACAGAGCAAGTTAAAAAAGTATCAGGTATAGAATTGGAGTTTTTAACGGACAATGATGTTCAAAATGATTGACAATGGAGGTGGAATTAGCATGACAATACATGTAGATGATTACTAATCTGAGAAATACGGAAGAAATCGATTTAACTCCAAATTAATCGTATGGTACTGTAAACAACTGATTTCCATTTTCTAACCTTAATTATCACTTTCAGTAACTTTACAAATGATATGAAAAAATGGGAACCAGCCTGAAAATGGGTGAACATAAAATATAGTATATATGGTTTTAGCTGACCAGGATTGGTCAATAATGTAAGTTATGTTTTAGGAAAAAGAATCTTTTGAAAGCTTATTCTAGATGTAAGTGAAAAAAAAATAGAGACATTGTTTTATTGATGGAATTTCAGTTCTTTAATAGCCTTGAGTTTGGAACACTCATTACAAAAATTAGCACCTGACTCTTTGGTGAGGAATTTAAAGCTCATGTTTCAAACACATGCAGGCCCAGAAAATGCCGCAGCTCATATCCTTTCCACTACACAGAAGCTGACATCCAGGTTTCATCTATACTGATAAATATAGGTTTGATCAGGAGCACTCAAAAATTGTAAGTTATTGAAATTTTAATATCATGGTATTTGCATAGGTTACTATGGGACCTGAATTAGTACCGTGAGTCCTAGAAACTTTGGCAGGTACATTTGGAATCCCGACGAAGAGCACAAAGACAAAGCTTGCAATGATCAACTAAAATCGGAAATTTTACGTTCGTTTTCACGGACCACACACCGTTTATATTCACTTCTATTCTTTGGCATATTCCACACTTTTGATCGTAACTTTCTCAGTCTATCATTCATGATTTCTTACTGAATCCCACATCTCCTAAATGAAACAGGAAACAAAAATTTTTTTTTTACGCCATGGAGATGTTGATGTACTTCAGCTTTAAAAAAATCTTTGCGAAATGAATTGCATCCACACGCAACCTACATCGATTGTTTGCGTCATCATCGTTACCTTTACTTTCTTATCAAATAACACCAAAACCTTCAAGTACAATCGATATATTTGGGCTTCACTTAGATTTGCTAGTTATAAAGTTTAAACTGGTGTAATGTTGCTCTTTGTGTATGGGATCCATTAATATGTTGGGTTAAGTTACTTAACTTATTTTAGAAATTTTTCCTGTTTCCATCTTTACTATCAACATAATGCAAAAAAACATCGGTGGACTTGTAAGCAATATATGTAATAACACCTATCACATGTGCCCTGAAATTTACTTGTCATTAGAAGCCAAGTAAAATCATTTAGTTTTGACTGTATTGATTTGTAATGTTTATATTACCATCAAGATTATGAAGGGTGGAGAAAGGCTGCTTTTCTTAAATTATGTCTACGATCAGCAATATGAATATATGTAAATAGGGCAAACCCAACATCCATGCTCTTTCTCTCAATCTTAAATTCAAGTAGTCAGGCGTCTTGTGTCTGTTTCATTTAACTCTGCAGTTTCTCCTCTGTAATTCTTCGAAATTTTTTCGACTGCAATTGGTTTTTCATTAGATGCATTAAGATCAAATATCGTAACAGATATTTGCTTCATGTAAAAGCCCGACAGTTAACTGTGTCTCCTTCAAGGGCTGCTGCCATTTTTTAAAATTGTTTTAATATAAAAGTATTTATTATTTATCTAGCGATAAGGAGAATAGCATTGCTTTTGGAGAAAAAGTGCAGACCTTTCAGCTAAATGATTTTTGTCCCATTGTTATTGTAATTATGAGTAAAAACGTATTTCAGTATTGCTCCTTGTTTTTGTTTTTTTTACACAGTGTTTTATAAAATCTTTGTAACCTTTTCATTCCTATCATAGAACTATTGGTCGATTCTGGATTGTATGTATGTGCTTGTATAGTCAAATCGGATGACTAGCTCCAAAAACGTTATTTGTCTACCACTAATTCGATGTAACAGTAAAAGCCAAATTTATGTCTTTAAAGTTTGAAAAGCTGAAGCTATTATGATGAGCACAATGTTAAAAAATATTTTAATGAAATGGTGCCATTGTGTGCATCTCTTATTCACATGATATGTGAATATCAGTTAATATACTTGGGGTTTTACTTCAGCCTTGAAATGAGAAAAAAAAAAAAAACCTTCGTTACGTTGCTTTCAGCAATATTATCTCTGCCGTCGAATATTTATTTAGCAATTGAAATTTATGCAGTATAGTTCCACAGTTAAAGTAATACGTCCAGGTATTCCCGTCTTGCTTAAACGTGTAAACTGTAAAGCTAAAAACGTCCAGGCATTGTTATTTTTTCCTTTTATGAAGTGCGACATCATTTATATTCATTTCCGTATTCCGTTCCGTTTATATGGCTTTATTTCCGTTATAATTTAATCAATTCTACCATTTATTAATAGTATCGTTTTAACAATTACAGTTTCGAGTGCATCTGACGTGTTTTTCACAAACGTCACTGACTTATTTGTAATCATTGCCTAAACACCTAAATCTTTCTTCACACATTTCATCGTTCTGTCGAATTTGTCAATACTATATTGTATCGTACTGATATTATTATCCAGTACTAGATCGACATAATGATTGTGTGTTATTAGTCTTATCGAGGGAAGTGTATAAATCTGTCCGGTTTTAAAAGCATCAGATTCAGTTTGAGCCATGTTGAGTCGTTCTTGGTATTGAATCAAGATAACGTAGAACTGTAGTTGGTTATGTACAATGTCTAACTGTTGTTAGGAGTAATTTTAACCTTTGAGTTGTGTTTGAAACATTCCAAACTTATACTTCCTTTAGTTTTCACCATTTGCAATCATTCACCCTTTGCCTGTATTGTTTCATTCATATCATGTTGTAGTCTAAGATACTATTTTTGAGTTCATTTGAAATATTGTGATACCGAAGAACAAAATATATTTTTTGCAATGACATCGATAGTAGACAATTTCTATTGTTAATTGGACTGAAATGATATATGTCTCTCTTGATAAATTGGACTTCTTTCCCGTGTAGTGCTCATATTGCTATATAGCTTTCCATTTATGTGCGATAACGCGTACCTTGATAGGTATGCCCGCATATAAAGACAAAGTATAGGCTGCCTACACCAAAGTGTTTCGTTCGTTGAAACTTGTATCCTTTCTTGGAAAGTTCCCTAATACCTCTTTTACGTATACATTTTTTTCTCTCCTCTAAAAAGTATGGTCCCTGTGCTAATAGTTAACAGAGTTATACTCTCTGAAATGTCTATTTTCCTCATTTTATTTCTTATCGCTTTTTAATTTTTCAATAACCTTACTGCTAGTGATTACAACAAACATTTCGTGCTTGATTTCAGTATCACTGATAGCCATGGATACAAAATCAGCAATACGATTAATTCGTTAACAGCTGACATCCTAATTCTTGAAAATAAATATTTCATTAATAGTTTTTGGAACACTGTCTATCAGTGTTGAAACAGTTTTAGCAAAATACAGTGGAACAATAGTGCCTGTAACTATTCCCGCTAAAACCCAATCCGGCTGTAGAAACACATATCAGCTGAAACTACTTTCATCCCGGCCTCCACCCAGTTCAAAACATTGCATGCTATTTTTCTTTCTAACGCCCCTATAGTATTCGATCTCAAGGTCAAATAATTTGAATCTAGTCATTGGTTTCCATCTTGATTTTCGGGTCATATTCAGAAGATATCGCAGTGTCGAAGAACTTGGTACTTTTCACTTATTTTTATACAAGAAAGAGGCAGATTATTCTTGTTGGGTCAACCAGTTTAACTGACTGTTTGGATGTTTTATGTTGTGCTGCTGTATTTATCTCTGCTACTCATTGCTTTCATGTCAGCTGGCTAGGTGCACCTTCAATTCAAAGGCATGGTTTATAATTTTAAAGTGTTTCATTTATTTTTAAAAGCGGAAATGCGATCCTTTGTACCATTTAATAAATGTTTGCTGTTGCAGACCATTTATTTGACAAATATTTTTTTTCCTGATATTAACCAGTGACCAGAGAGAAAATCAGTTTCTGATCTGGCTAGAAGAAATTTGAATGATTAACTTTATAATTTTTGTTCAATACCAATGCTGAAAAGTGGGCTAAATGCAAACTTCAGTACATTTGTCAAAAAGATGATGTATGCAACACCAACAGCAGAGTTAATATTATAATGTGTTGATTTAATTTTCTATTTTAGTTAATATTTGTCTACAGGTAAAGGCGCTTCTATTATCAGCAAAGAAAGATCAAGCATTTAGTAATGTATACTTCATTTTCCCATCGCCCTTGCATAGCTTTTTATCTGGCAAAAGTCCCTACTTTCAGGTAGTCGATTTTGAATTTAATGAAAACAGACAAATTAATGTTGCAATAATATGTCAAATATCTAGGCTTGATTCTGGAATTTTCGAAATCTTCTTCAAAAGCATGTTGTGTGCAGATGCGAGAGGAGACTTTAATGCTGTAAATAAGATATTTAGTCATATGTTTTATTTCTCTTGGAATTTACCTGTCGGTAATGGTACTTTGTATGCGCTATTTATTAGTTCAAAAAAGCCAAAGCAGATCTGGAGGTTATTCTAAGACTTCCGAATGATTATGTTATGCTGTGCTCTGGTTGCTTGTTCCCCGTGAACATGAATAACCTTTACTAATTGATTGTACGCTGCACACGTGCAGAAGGCACAATATCGAAGACTTTGCAGGGAAACTACCAAAGTTTTGATCAAATAAACAAGATATTTAAAACATCTACATTACCACCTATCAAAAATTAAATCGTGCTGTTTGAAATTGTATTGTTCACTTCACCTGATGTGCACGACTCTGAAGGCATACTTTTATCTTGTGGTGTTTAAGAGTCTTTTCATTGTTTCCTTCAACAAACATTTAGATTTGTTTCCATAAAAATGCCTGTGAATTTTTTCATTTTTTGAAACACTTTACGTCGATCTAATAGCTTTCGGCAATTAAGCTTTATCAAGCTTTCGCTTACCTTATCTCCGTTTTTATTCTTCTTTCTTTACCTTCCATGTAATTTACAATGAAATTTGGAAAGTTAATTTAAATTATATCAAGATGTTAAAAAAGATTATTGTGTGTCTTCATGCAGGACGGATGTTGTTGCTGTTGTTATTGTTGTAGGGTTTAACGCCATTGTTCAGCACAAGATAGGCTATACATGGTAGCCAGTATAAAAGATGGAGGAAGAACCCAAGAAAACCCCAGAAAGAACCACCGACCCACGATAAGCTACTGGCAAGCTTTCTCACGTACATACATTGAACGAGCCCGAGAATCGTACCCACGCAGACATAGGTGAGACGGCAGTGATCCGTAATGGTGAGCGCTATAGGACCACTCGGCCACTCGGGACCCCCAGAATGGATGTGTGTAAAACACAACCTATTAGTGTGATGAAGTTAATTTTAACTATTACAGGTAAAAAATGATTGCAAAGATATTTTCTGAATGTCAAGAACAATTGGAGGAGCTACTTCAGAAATTCATTTTACAAAGTAGGACTGGATTGTATAAGTTAATACACATAACATATGTATGCATCAAATTTATAGGAAGATTCTGTTGAACTGAAGATCACCCCAAATCGTGGTAAAAATGTTTTAGCTCCCAAATGGTCAAGAATTTTAAAAGAATTGAAACCTAAGGATTTAGCAAATAGTATAATTTTGACGTAACATTTTAGTTTCAGGACAAACTTAGAGATAGTGGAGAAATTTCAGAGACTCAAGCTTAATACCACCTATGAACCTAACCATATTTATACATGTTTTACATGAAATAAAGCTGCAAACAATAGGCAATAATCAGCTGTTTGATCAATTGATAATGTCAGCTGTGACCAGCTTTTTTCAAGCACTGGAAAAATGATTATTCATAAAAAAGATGAAAGATGATTAAAAGGTTATGTTGCTTCTCTAGATTTTGTCAACTGGAAAAATGAATCAACTAAATCCGATGTTGAAATATATTAAAAATAAATTGATGAGCTGTAAAAGACACTAGGAAAAAAAGGGACAAAAGATCTGTATTGTAAGAACATGTGTAAATCGTTGAAAGTGAAAGGGCGCAATTAGTAAGAAAATATCATAGAAAATATTTAACCACATAACATAAATGTTCGAGAACTGTTACCATTAATTACGCGGAAGAATTAAAACTGTTTAGAGAAAATAAAATGACAATGTTTGATGGATCGATTACAATATGTATATATCAACGATTGTTCTTTCTATAGAAAAGTTTATGAACGGTTTCGTAGGGGTGGGGGAGGTGATGACGCACCATCAGACTGTATGTTATGATTTGTTTCTGGTTAAAATTGGAAATGACTTAATAAATATTGGGAATTATTTGCTTATGTTAGCGAAATAAAACTCTGCAGCAGCATTGCCTAGAATTATTGGCAGCGTACCAAACCGGCTTATGAACCGTATGAGCCAATTTGACAATTTGTTTCTTTCTTTATGTTATTTATTGTGAACTGTTGTCATGCGGTTAGTAACCTTTCTGACCTAGTGTAAGTCTCTCCAGTAGCTTCGTAACAGTGCACAGTTGGAATATACAGCAATTGATACTGTGCCTTGTAAATTTGCATCTAATTAATATACATATTACGTAAAACCTTACACTTTCAGTTAACCATACATTATCTATTTATCTATTTATCGGTCGTTTCTTGCAGAAGTACGTATGCTCAAACAGTAAGGCTTATCTTTGACTGCCAATGACATATGTGATGAACTGACAGTGTTGTCCAGTATTCAGCAGTAACTGCGTCATAGATATGTTTATGCTTGTAGGCAGCTAAAAAACCCCAGCAAGTGTAGACTTCCCAAACATTGGTTTACTTACCCATTATCGATCAAATGATCAAGCGTGCTTGCTTACGATTTTTTTCTCCTTAGGCATCTCCAGTCATGCTATGGTAGAATATTAAAGCCTCTACAAGTGAAATTAAATGGTTTCATAGATATAGGTTTGTCATTTGATTTGAATGCATCATCATCAGGTGAGGCATTTTACATTCAGATATGCAATGACACGTTTTGGAATTCGCGACGAAAACCATCGCACCTGTTCATATTATGACCTTTGGGTCACTGCCCCTGGGTTAGGATGAATATGAAATTTGGTTTGAATGTGAGCGGGGATAGGATTGATTGAATGCGAGGGAGATAGGGCTGATTGAATGTGAGGGGGTGGATAGGTCTGGTTGAATGGAAGGGGGGATATGGTTGGTTGAATGTGGGGGGATCGGATTGGTTGAATGCGACGATTTACGATGACAAATCATTGAAGTTGTCCTTTTCATTTAGCAACTAAACCGTTGCTGACCTAGTCTCAATTAGTAGCCTCACGGGATGGCATTATTTGTAGAGGCGATTGGTTTCATATTTATCTGGAGTGCAAGGAATCTCTCACTTCTACGTACACGTTGTCATCCGATAACCAAAGAAACGTGTTTGAAGTGACCAGAACCTAATAAGGTCTTATTAAGGCACTTGCTTGACAATATCAGGCCTGTTCTGACCCTACCATACTGACAATAGCTAGTTCACAAACATTGGTTTACTAACTTACACGATCAAATCTCCTAAATATTGCCACGTGACCTAAATTAGAAAACAATAGTGGGACATTTCTCTTTAAAACTATTGACGCTGTTCTGTTTATTTCACTTAGTTTGGGATTCATTGACAATAATAAAAGGAAGACATTATGTCCTGACAAAGCGTCTGGGAGTGAACCTTTAATTTGCTTTCAAAAGCCAGTACCGTGTTCTTTCACTTATCTATATTAGAAAAGTGTGGAAATAATGGAAGTACACCACACAAAATAACAATCTCCACCCTTAATTTATGATGTAATTTGGAGATTTCAAGATCGATAGATGACGTTAAGGTCCAGAATTGTCATTTGATTTGTTTTAAATTATGTAATTCAATTCCATTCAATTTTGTGTAAACAATACGATCAAAATCCAACACGTCACACACCGATTACAGTTTGATTCCTCCATATCACTCGTGGGAGAAAATCGCATAATTTTATCTTAAATATCATTTAGCGAGATTTCTTTTGCGGTCTTAAAGTTCCGAGATTATGTATCAAAATGTGGATTTTAAGTTTTGCCATTGTATATTTTAACTATTGCAGAAATAGAGAGGTTATAATCAGTTGATTAATATTCGCGGAAGTTATTTTCAAGCTCTTACTCCAAAACCGCAAAATCACTTAATTTCAAACTCTAATAACTCCCCGGAAACAGTGGTAAATCTCTGTAGCGTTTTGCTAACAACCCACCCCCAACCCCTCAAAACAAAACCATAGTGTATAATCATTTTCTGAACTGCCTAATCTTTCAAATGAAATGTTTTAAAAAGCCACGGTAAAAACGACAAGTCGGCAAAGAAAGGGACGGAACTATCATCCACAGCATGAAATTATGCTACAGCTGCGATCAGGGTTTAAATGAGTAACTTCCCCTAATTGTAGATCTGCAGTTTACTACCATAACAAATTTGGCTTCTAACTTTTCGTTTGAAAATTATTTATCTCTTTTTAAACTCATTAACGTTTTAACAAAATACGTCAAAAGAGTTTCAAATTAAGGCAGGTGATTTCGGACGATTTAAGACTTCTTTTATGGACGAATAAACCATACCGAAAGAAGTCGAAATATATTTCATATACTTTTGTTTTGTAAGTCCGGCTGGATATTAGTATCCGAGTTTAGGAATAGAAAGTGGAATAATTATTATCTTTATTATAAATTCACCACTTATATATTTCAAATCAAAATTATATATATGACACTTCCAAAGGCCCCTCTCCAGAAACCCTTTATAAGATTAAGATTTATCATAATGGAGAAGCTGGTTTCCAGATGTACATATCTTAAACATTGCCGCATGAATTAAATATTTGGGGCAATTCCTTGTAACACTACTAAAGCAATTCCATTATTTAATCTAGTTTGGGCTTCCGTTCCTTGAGTCATTTAAACTACCATAGGACAGGATGACAAAATATGTCGTGATAGAACCTGGCTTGGGGGGGGGGGAAGAAGATGGACGTCAGTTTTGCATGCAATAATAACTACTGTCTTGTTTCTCATATGTATTGTCACAACACAAAATTCAGATTCCTATGTATAATTATGATATAAAGGATACAAAAGAAATCAACATAACTTAAAGATTTCACGATCTAGTGTGCTTTTATACAGTTTACATGAACGTCAAGAATTATCACTTGATTAATTTTACACCCTGTTACATACTTCTGATTTAATTCATATTTATGTTAATATAATTGTTTGTCAGTTTTAATTTTTTTTAAAAAATTATATTATATGCTATTTTGATGTAAATTTATTCACTGGAGATGATATTTTCCCAGAAAATCAGTTGACCTGAATCATTCTTTCGTAAACGTCAGGTGTTGATCGAATTCCCGACCTTGTTTCAGAAGTTGTAGCAACATTCGTAAACAAGTTCTATTTTTCTTTTAAATAATTTTTTTAAAAAAATGATTGTCATATTCAATTTTGGTGTATGTGACATAAACACGATCACGTGACCCCCTTTCTATTTCGCAATTCCGGTTTTCCATTACTGCGCATTTATTAGTTTTAATAGAGATGCTCTGAGAGAGATTTTTCAGTTTTGGGATTTTTACATCGATGTCAAGTTAATTTGTTTCAGCCAGATTTTGAGTTATACTTTTCTTTAGATCCGTTGGATTTCAAAAGGATTAATTCTTTTTTTTCTCTGGAATATTTTGAAAAGTGCTCACACAGAAATTTTGGAAAGACACTGCTTACAAATTTAATTTGGATTTCCAACACCGGAGTGTCATTATTTGTATTCCTACAAGGAACAGTAGATAAGCACAGTACGGACTACAGCATACGTCATCGTCATCCATCCTGCATTTTCCATCAGGATTCGAACTTGAAATTATTAGAACATTTATTACTAGGACTTTTGCAATTTAATTGGTGGAATATTCTTAAATTATTTTTGGATTTGATTCTTGAGTTTTTCTCCTGTTTTTCATTTTTACAGAAATTTGACAGGAAAATAAATTATTTGTTAAATTTTAAAAAGCTTGTTGTTTTCACTCTTTCTCTGTTACTGTTTCTTCGAGCGTAAACACGTAACATATAAATTGGGTAGCTCGTCCGAAATTTTTGTATTCCGGCGAAAATATTTCGGAAAACATTGTTTTTTGAAATTTGAATTTCCCTTGTTTTTGAAATCTCTAGTTAGATAGACAAGCTGTTTCTAAATTGGAAATCTTTCTTTCAAATCCTACCCAGTAACAATTAGATCTTTTCAAAAAAAGTGATTTGATTCAAAATGCCAGAAAATACGACCTTTATGAAGTAAAGGCTTCCTTAACGAAACAAGACATAATAAATAGTTTGGTTCAGTATTTGGTAGAAAAGAATGTTTTGAATAAAAGTGCTTTGGTTTCAGTCAGTAAGTCTGTATCAGACTCTGACACAAAAATGAAGGAATTATAATTAAATTACAAAATGGAATTGGAGTTGAGGAGGATGGAACTTCAAAAAGATAAAGAGAAAAAAAAAACACAAATGCAAGTGCAGTAACAGTTGGAAACAGACAAAGAACAAATGAAATTGGAGAAAGAAAAAGGACAAATGTTGTTACAAAAAGAATTAGAGAAAGAAAAAGAGCAAATGTTATTACAAAAAGAACAAAGAAGAGAAAGAGAAAAAGAAAGAGAGGGAGAGAGAGAGAGAGAGAGGAAAGAGAGAAGAAAAAACCCCCAATTTACAAGCAGAAGAAAACAAGAAAGGAAGACAAACGCAGTTACAAAAAGAACAAATGCAAATGCAAAGAGAGAAGGAAGAGAGGAAAAATCAATGTAGAATGAAAGAAATGGAACTGGCATGTGAAAAGCACATCCATATTTCAAATCCAAATTTAAGTTTTGATCTTGCAAAGAACATTAGATTAATGCCCATTTTCAGGGAAAAAGAAATAGAGAAATATTTTCCTTATTTTGAAAAAGATGCTGAAAATTTGAAGTGGCCAAGGGAGCATTTGACTCAGTTACTACAATGTGTACTCACTGGTAATGCTAGTGATATTTATCGTTCACAGTCAGTTCAACAAAGTGATGATTATGATATGGTCAAATAATGCATCTTAAGGGGTTATGAGTTAGTTCCAGAAGTTTATCTGCAAACATTCAGAAACTACAGAAAAGAAGCTGGACAAACACATGTCGAATTCGCTGAGAAAAAGAACAGTTATTTGATAGATGATGCATAGCCAAGAAAGTTGAACAAGATTCTGAAAGTCTTAAACAACGTGTATTACTTGAAGAGTTCAAAAACTGTGTACACAGTGACATTAAGTCTTATCTTGACGAGCATCAGATTGAAACCTTGGAAAATGCTGCTCGTGCTGCTGCTGAGTATTCTTTAACGCATAAAGTTCCTTTTGTAAATAAGACTTCTACACAACAGTATTTTGGCAGAAAAGTATTTCAGCCTAATACAAGCCCTTCTAAAACTCAGACTGGCACAACTTCTAAAAATCAAACTTCGGAGAAGCTTGATTCAAGATTCTTGTCTCTTCCTACGTGCATATATTGCACGAAAAAAAAGGACACGTTATTTCTGATTACTACAAATTGAAAAATAGGCATCAGAATCAAGACAGACCTATTACAAATGCTCTTATTTCTAAGAGGTTAGGGTCACGGTCATGTATTGAAAGCAATACATTTGTTGGGTCAAATAAACCATAGCCTGATTTGATTATGGAGAATTATGAACCATTCATACCGAATGGTTCTATATCACTCTTGGGTGAATCGGCCAATCCTATACCTATTTAAATTTTAAGGGACACAGGAGCTTCTCGGAGTCTTTTATTGTCAGGTACTATGCCTTTTTCTGAGAAGTCTTCTTCTAATGAGAGTGTTCTTATTCAGGGAGAAGAGTGCGGCTTTGTTAATGTTCCTCTCCATTGTGTACATTTGTCATCAGACTTAGTTTCAGGACCCGTGACAGTCGGAATGGTCTCTGTTTTACCCGTTGAGGGCATTCATTTATTACTAGGCAACGACCTAGCTGGAGACAAGGATGTGGTTAATCCACTTGAAACTGACAAGCCTTACTTGAATCAGAGAGTCGCTCCAATTGAAAAAGAATTCCCTGATGTATTTACAGCTTGTGCAGTTACCAGATCTATGGCAAAGAAAGCTCTTGAGTATGATGTTGATAAGGAAAGTATTCTTTTAGCTCACACATGTATTGGTCAGGATTTTGAAGAGGTCACTTTCACTCCTTTTTTGGATTAATCAGAAAGTATTGGTCACAGTGATCCTGTTTTAACGACTCATTCTCTTTATTCTAATCAGGGTGATAAACGACAATCACTTGTCGTGGAATAGGAAAAAGATCCTGAGATCTCCGTTGGTTTCAGAAGGTCATTAGTGAAACTGAAGCTAATGAAGTACCTGTCTGTTATTTCATTAAAGATGGAATTCTTATGAGAAAATGGAGACCTTCCGATGTACCTGATGATGACGAATGGTCAGTGAACTATCAAATTGTAGTTCCAAAACCTTACTGACAGGAAATACTTAGTCTGGCCCATGAAACTCCTTTGGCTGGTCATTTAGGGATTAATAAAACTCATCACAAAATCTTAACTCACTTCTGTTGGCCAAAACTCAACAGTGATGTTTGTAAATGCTGTAGATCTTGTCAGACCTGTCAAATGGTAGGAAAACCAAAATCAGAAAATTCTCCAGCTCATATACCACCTATTCCTGCCTTTGACGAACCATCCAGTAGAATTATGGTAGACTGTGTTGGTCCCTTACCTAAGACCAAGTCAGGTAACCAATACCTGTTGACCATTATGTGTGCGTCAACAATGTTGCCATAGGTAATTCCCTTGAGGAATATAAAATCTGAAACAATAGTAAAAGTCTTTTACTCAATTTTCTAAATCTATCCAATCGGATCAAGGGTCAAATTTTAGGTCTGGAACTTTCAGGCCTATATTGCTTGAACTTGGCATTCAGCAATTCAAGTCAGAAGTGAAGTTATGGTTTGACAGAACTATAATGGAGAGAACTTTTGAGTTATGTAATAATGGAGTTCTGTCTCTCTTGCTCATGCTTCAAATTTTTCTTCAGATTAGATATTATACCCCTTACAAGGTTAAGAAGAAAAAGAGTGAGTTAAATTATAATATTAGTGCTCCTGAAATCTAAATAAAGTATAGAAGTACCATCATATTAAAAGAGATAGCCAGGTTAAATATGCAATTAATTTATTTGTTCCTGTCCTACTTAGTGAACATTTATGTGAAGGAATATCATCAATTTTCTACTGACATTACTGTAGTATAATAATTAATTTTTTTCAGACTTCGGACTTACTATCAGATTTTTCCCACAGCAGTTGTTGCTTCATTCGGACAACTTTTGTTTTTTCGGCGTAACAAATTTAAGCCTCGAATTTATGTCGGCTTAGTAATTTGTAAAAAACCACGCAGTTTGTTTTCCAGAAGGTATTCCTTGAAATGAAAACGATATCTATTCAGACCACTCTATCTATTTCTACGATTGAATTGACCGTAGGATGGACTGAGAAGTTGCAAACGAATAATACTAGTTCGTTGGAAATCCAAACATTGTCGGCCTTGATCCGAATGGCATACATTCACGATATGATCCTTGATCTACAATTGATGGCAATCGATTTATTTGTGAGGTTATTTTCGAAATATATCGACTTATGCAACACAGACGACCGATTGGACTGACGACATCTTCAAACTGAAATCTCTATTTCGCTGATTGTAAATCTTTTCAGATCAGTCTATTGGTGTAGCCTACGGCATTTCATTACTCCATGTAAATACCTGTTTCACTATCAATAGTTTAGGAATTGAAAACCCGTATTTACATACTGATTTCAGAAACAGAAATAGCCTGAACAATGTTGGGATCATTGAACATTTGTTTGCGGAGATTATGTTAAAGGGAAATACCTTTACCTCCAGTAAGATTTGCTTTAAATACACCTTCCATGTATTCCGTTATTCATTTATGGGGTGGATAGAAACTTCGAGTACGGAACCCCAGTTACAAATTGGCACTGAAGGAATCCGTGAGTACGGCAATCCCGTGTACACCTAGAAAAAGGCAGGAATCGGTGAATACGAGTACACACTGCAGCCTGGTTCTGCGAATACAGGACTATAGATCATCTGTTATCTCGAGCAGGATATTTTTCCAACTTTGTATTACTTCCTCAAGAGAAGGCGTGCTAATAATTAAAAGAACTCATGAAAATGGAAGTCTACTTTTATTGAAAAGAACACAAACTTTTTTATAATAGAAGACACGACCATTTCACCACAAGCAGATGGAAACTAAACATCCATTAAATTTGAAGTAACATGTCATTAGGAACGGAGTGTCAGCGAAAATAGGCATACAACAGATCTAATGTCAAAATGTCAAATAATCATTGTAGTAAGCCATTAATTACTACAAAGCGTTGATTATAATATTTGTATAAATAGTGTTCATATTGGTCTAAGGCCTATAAAAATAAATGTAACATCACCATGATGGGAACGAGACACAATGGGCAGTTCAGATTCTGTTTAAGCAGTGTGTCCACACACTGTTTATAAAATCGGGAGTGGTCACAAGGCCCCAAAGCGATGACCTCATATGCATTAGTCAGACAAATTTAACACTGAAGAAAATTGATGACTTCAACAACCTGTGATGCTGTCGTTACTGCAGCTGATACGTCGACAATGGCATTCTCAACCTCGCAGTCGTCGATATTGTAGAAGTCGGTGTCGGTGTCCTCCCTGTTCAATAGGGCCACAGTGACGCCATCCACGCAGAGGCATAACGGCGTACAGAAATTCCATTATGTTGGGTTCTTTGAACTCGCATCATGCACCGTGGGATGAACTGTTCATTCGTGAGGTTATGTTTTGCCTTGGGTCGACTAATAAGTAATGGTCGAATAAATCGATGAACATTTGCCATATTGTCGATGTTTCAGGTTTTAGAAAACTGGAAAGATGTAAACGTGAACCACAACACATTAACAACAGTTGACAAAACATATGAGGTACGGTTTGGAATGTCGCATCCATCCAAACATCATTCGCTTCCCACTATTCAACTACGCGTCTGTTTCAAACAGAAACGCAGAAACTCGGAACCGTGGTTAGCAACATTGAAAACTCCCCGGAGCAGGCCCGGCCCTAGGGCAAGGCGAACGAGGCAACTGTTTTGCTAGGGGCCACGCCCTCATCGCTTGCTGCCTTGGGCCACGCATGCTGTCTCGGGCCTCCAAGGGCCAAGCCTACCCCATATAACACCATACTATTACACTGTACAATAATATAACAGTAACAGTGGACAGTACTCAGATCTCGCTAAAGACCAGCATACTTATATCCCTCCTCCAATGGTTGTACTAAGTAGAGTCATAGAACAGAAACACAATATTGGACCCCTGTCGTGGTACGCTAAAACCCTCAAAATTGTGTTCCTTCTTATTAGTAGCTTTACTCAGTGGAGTAACAGAATAGGAACAAAGTCGGAGGCCCCGCTATATTCAGATTAGTAATAGGACAGGAGCACATGATACAGCCTAGTCGTGGTACGCAAAATCCTTGAACGTTGTGTCCCTCCTTCACAACAGTTTTACTCAGCAGAGTAATAGAACAGGAGCACACGATACAACCCAGTAGGGGTACACTAAATCCCTCAAAGTTGTGTCCCTCCTTCACAGTAGTTTTACTCAGTAGAGTAATAGCAGTGAGACCTAATGCCAGACATAATTTATTAACCATATGTTTATTCAGTATTAACACTCCTGTGGACGATTAGCCATACCGTCACGCTAATTTAAATTTGTCCGCACCCATGATTACGTGACCGATTTATAACTTAAATGTGCCACTAGAATTTGACCATTCAGAGTGATATACTGACACACCTCCAGATTTGCGTAGGTGAATCTGTGTTATACGACTAACTGTAGTTTCACACATGAGTCTTCCAATTTTCTTATTTTTTGACAAATTATTTCCGGATTATCGAGGCAAGTTTTATGATAATTTTATACTTCGGTCACCGATTTTGATTTTTGCACCCGTAACGCGGATTTCGGGACTAACGGAGTAAATTAACGTTTAGAAATTCCGTTCACATTGAAATATGTTCGGAGAGTAGAGAGGTTTCCGGATAAACGAAGTCCGGATTAACGAAGCTTCTCTCTCTCACCGCATCACCTCTCTGCCATGAGTGCATTGGTCTTTTCCACCTGTCTGTCAGGCGTGCATTAATCTCGTTAATCTCTCTCTCTTGTTATGCGTGAACTGATCCCGACAACCCTTCTTCCCTATAACGCCAGTTGATTCTGCCATGTGCATCGATCTCGACTTCCCGTCTTTTAAAAATTCTTTCAAACAGTTATTATGTTTCGTTTAATCGTAACCCTTTGATTGACTTTACTGCCAAGAATATATCTGAGCTATTATTTTCAATAGGTTTAATAACAAATGGACAAGAGAATTATCCAAGCTTATTATTTACATTTGATTTCGGTAATATACTTCAATTTGAAATCCACAATTCGAAATATACTCTATCTCAATGGGCTATACATGTGATAGCATGGTGTTTTTGCTAATTATTTATGATTAAATAAAGCTGAGTTTTATTTTTAATAAAATATTATTTTCTCATCAGTTTTTCGTTTTCATCTAAAATCCGACAATGTGGCTATCAGTCTACCTAAGTAATTTATGAAACTTAAAAATTTAAAATACATTTTGTGAGATCCATAGCAGAATCTGGTTTTGTATCTGTCAGTTAGGTGTTATCAGCAGTAATGGTGCAGGGTGTGTGAGCGATGTTGGGGGCTGCAAAGATTATTCCAGTTCATATACGCTGGGTACATAGTTTTCTCATGGAGGGTTTTCATACTCTGGCCCTTTCATTGTCGAGACGGTGTCAAATATCGGGATGAAAAGTACTTGTGACTCAGGACTGGGTGTCATTGACCATGTCCAGTGCGATTTTACAAGGAATAATGCATATTATGACGCATGCTTTCAAAATAGTATGGAAAATGAAAATGTAAATGAGTGTGCAAATCAAATACAAGTGGGTTTTTTGTTAATGACTTACTGTGTTCCGTATCTAAATATGGTAAAGTTGAGAGAGAGAGAGAGAGAGAGACACAGACAGATAGACAGACAGTCAGAGAGACAGAGAGAGACAAATAGAAAGACAGACGGCCAGAGTGACGGTGAGGGATGGGCGCAGAGAGTCCAAGCTATAAACATATTACCGTATGGATCGTATGACAAAAGGTGTTGACACTAAGGAAGGAACTAAACACCGTGCACAATAGCACGTAGGGATTGTCATTGAATTATTATTATACATATGCCATACACATCATGGATGACTTCGGAAGCAGTGGTGGAGGTATGCTATTTTCATTTAATTTCTGTTCTTTTCCATTTATGTGCGTTTATGTATGTAAAGGTTGTGTGTGTGTGTGTGTGGTGGGGGAGATGATATTTTACTGATGACTATTTAAATACTTGACAGGTGAAAAGTAACTGTAATTTATGAAAATTAAACAATTCAGATACATTTTTTAAGATCAAAAACATATGGTTTTGTGTTTGCTATTTTAGGTTTTAGCAGCAGTGACGCTGCAGGATTTTCGACTGACGCTGGCGAATGCAACGCTTTTTCCAGTTCAGATACCGGAGGTATATCGTCCTCCTGTGGAGGGGTTTTGGACTCGGGCCCCTTCAGTGTCAATACGTTCTCAAATATTGGGATGACAAGTAACTGTGAATCAGGACTGGGTGTCAGTGACTATGTTGATTTCGATGTTACTGGGAATAATGCCTACTATGACGCATCCTTTCAAAATAGTATGGAGAGTGAAAATGTAAGTGCATATCCGAATCACATACAAGTGGATTCATCTCAATCAACATATCCCATTCCTGTGATGCCCTCTGCACCGTATTTAACTACGACAACATATCCCATTCCTGTGATGCCCTCTGCACCGTATTTAACTACGACAACATATCCCATTCCTGTGATGACCTCTGCACCGTATTTAACTAAAACAAAATATGGTGTTGTGGATGGCTATCTTAATAAGGTAACGTTGAGAGAGAGCGAGAGCGAGAGAGAGAGAGAGGTGCAATGAAATGTAAATTCATAACATTAATGCAAGTCTAAGACTGAATGGAGTCAATTTGTAGGAGAGAACGAAATGAGGATTACTATATAGTTGAAATACGTTTGCACGTCCTGGATTTTCCCCTTAAATGGCCTCACAAATTAAAGTCGAATTTCATAGTTGCTGCTGTTGACAATATGATGTTTTTTGATTAGTATATATGGAAATGTCCTGGTACTATTGTTTCCCTCATTCTTTTTAACTTACCTGTCCTATTCTATTCTTCTGTTTCTTCTTTTCTTAGAGAGGAAATATGAAATTATGGGAGAAAAATATTCCGTGTAGTAAGAGAGAAGACAAAGAACTGATGCTATTGAGGTCCAAGATAGCACAATTGCAAATTATCCTGGCATCCTGTAAAGCAGACGAACATAAAAAGGCCGCTGTTTGTGCCCAGATTGAAGACCTCACAGTCCGGATGGAACGACAAGGTAGAAGAACGAACTTAAATGATCCAGATTTGAATAATTAATGTCAGAGACCGTGTTACACATATTATTTCCATTGTGGTTATTATTATCATTGCACATCCTAATAGCGTTGCAATCGTTGTTTTCACGTGACGTCATCAAACATGTGCCCTTCCATGTCCGCCATATTGATTCCCCAGCCACGCAAAGCGGCCTAACAACAGTGATCTCTCTAGTCCGAGTTTCCTCTGACCCTTGCCACCCCATTTTGGATATTTCGACATTTATGTTGGGGTGTTGTGTTAGTTTCCATTGCCTATCGAAAAGTTGGAATTCGCCGACTCCATTTGGTGTACGCATAGGGTTGTCGCTTACTAGCCGGTCTACCAAACTTTAACGACCTTTTATCGAGATATACCTGCATGAAATCGATATGAACATGATTTATTTTCTCACAAATTACAAGTATAGCGTTTGTTATGTCTTTAATCCGCTGACAGACGTGATTAAACTACAGCGTTGATGAAATTTGACCTGGAATTCGTCATTTTCATTCAGAGTTACATGACTACCAAATCTCGCAACCTTCATGTCAATGACGTCAGAGGTCCAAGAGTCTCGTGATATCAACCATAAACCATTTCTAAGGTTCTTGTACATAGAACTGTAAAATATTAATTAAAAGTCACGTAATGTTTGTACATAAATATAATGCACACTTAATTCTTAACATATTTATTCTGAGAACAACGACCAGAAAAAAACATAAAAAAACCTGTCAATATCGCAGCAAAGTGGAAAAAACCCAGATTCGTAAAGTACTAAGCACGTGTCTGCGATGTGTGTGTATGTGTGTGTGTGTGTGTGTGTGTGTAATTTGGATTTTTAACGTAGCTTTAACAATTTTTCAGTCATATCGCTACGATGTATGCAGTGTGACAGTTTATAGTGATGTCTAGCACTGGGGCATCATGCCGCAGACATGTAGCATGATGTCCCACCCAGTCACATTATCCTGACGCCAGGCTGACCAGTCCTAACACTAACCTCTTAATGCTGAGCGCCAAGCGAGGCAGCTGTTAGTACCATTTTTGTAAGTCTTTGGTATGACTCGGCCGGGGATCGAACCCACGACCTGCGCATCCGAGGCGGACGCTCTAACCACTAGGCCACCGCCTGTTTTTGGCACAAGCACATGTTTTCGCGAAAAGTATTTGTACATAACAGTTATGGCATAATACTTATTTTATAAAATTTTAATTTCTTATCTGAAATTGTATCCAGAAACTCATTGTCAGGAAATACCCTTTCAAGATGGCAATCTTGATGACAAAATGCAAACTAAAATTTACAACAAAAAATCACAGTATTGCCTGTCAGAAAAAAATGCATTTATATTTGATAGTAATAAGCATGCTTGCGGTTTTCCTTAACAATTTCGTCTTCCGAAATAAGCTGGGCAACTTCCAGCTTGTGTTAGAGGGTAACTTAATTTCAAGTATAATCCATTCTCCATTTCGATGAGGTAAACATCCATATCGACGATTAAATCAGATTTTTATCTTGAAAATGCGTGATGTTACAAAGGATTCGAGAAGCAAAATGTCATAGCCAGGTGCATTGTGGGTATTTGCGTACGCAACCGTGATGTCTATGAAAACAACCCATAAGGGTAACATAAACGAGGATGTGGCAGAACATAAGATTGGACACTTAAGCAAAAGGGACCGGATTTGATTCCAACCGTTGAATTTGCCTGGTTGGGCTGTCGTGGTGGGTCCATGGAGATTACACTTTCCATTATTTGCGTTGTTACGACTTAAACTGGCGTGTTGCAGGGCCATAAAACAGTCATCTAAACAAACAAAACTCAGACTACTTGCTTGCTACTTAACTTTATAGAACAAGGTCCAATATTAGGCGACTTATATTTGATTTTTGCCGAATATATTTCTACGCAACAATCGGTATGAGAGATTACAAGGAGTGTTTCTTTAAGGTCCGCGCCCAAACTCTATGTGTGTGAAAATGTTTCACTTTCTTCAGTTTAAACCTAAATGTCTTATTGAGAGAGAGAGAGAGAGAGAGAGAGAGAGAGACATAGCTTTTGGTTTACTAACTTTTCTTATCATTCACACACACGAACACTAAGTATTTTCCGTGGTTAAAAGGAAGAATATATGAATAAAATTGAAAATGATCTTACTTCTGGAGATTTAAAACTTTCATTTTAATCTTTACAATTTACAGGAAATGGGAGGAGACAGGACATTTTCAAGACAACGAATTGCCAAAACCACGCAAATACGCCTACCACAGTTTACCGACCAACGGTACTTTGTCTGACTCCAACGCATGCAGGGGTAGACATACAGAAAATAAAGGTGAGTGGTGATGGCTGGAAGATGATGGTAGGGACTCGAGGTGACGTTTCTTTGTTCGATCGTGAAACTTTGTGCCCTTTCTGTCTTAAACCGCACCTCTTGAAGATGTTCATTAGCAGATTTTGTATGGCCCCAATGGTCATTCGTGTACGCTGCTGGAGTACCAGCTTAGCTCCGGTCATATAAAAGAGAGAAATAAATACACAAAATGCTAATATAGAATCTGAAAAATGATCTTTTTTGTTATAAGTTCTATAATATTTCACGAGAGCCAAAACACATTATTTTAGGTTGCCATAATTCCTCTGTAAGCTTTAGAAAAATCTCAAGGGTCTTATCCAAGATATCAAGGATTACGACTTTCTGAAAAAAGGTGTAGTTATATTACCGTTATCCAATATAGCGAGGATTGCGATTTCTGAACAAAGGTGTAGGTATATTACCGTTATCCAAGATAGCGAGGATTGCGATTTCTGAAAAAAGGTGTAGGTATATTACCGTTATCCAAGATAGCGAGGATTGCGACTTTCTGAAAAAAGGTGTAGGTATATTACCGTTATCCAATATAGCGAGGATTGCGATTTCTGAACAAAGGTGTAGGTATATTACCGTTATCCAAGATAGCGAGGATTGCGATTTCTGAAAAAAGGTGTAAATATATTACCGTTATCCAATATAGCGAGGATTGCGATTTCTGAACAAAGGTGTAGGTATATTACCGTTATCCAAGATAGCAAGGATTGCGACTTTCTGAAAAAAGGTGTAGGTATATTACCGTTATCCAAGATAGCAAGGATTAACGACTTTCTGAAAAAAGGTGTAGGTGTATTACCGTTATCCAAGATACCAAGGATTACGACTTTCTGAACAAAGGTGTAGGTATATTACCGTTAATCTGTGTTCCTGATGTTTTTCTTTCCGCTATAATGTCTATACCTTGTCTATAATATGTGTTGTCTAGTCGTCTATCTCTCTTCAATGGTGATGACATGGTATATATATATATATATATATATATATATATATATATATATATATATATATATATTGTTTTCGGGATGATCGAGAGAGTCATACGTACATGGTTTGACCATTATTATTAGCTGGTTGGGTCCTTAGTACCAGAACAATTATGCATGATTAGTAAATATATACTTTTTGTTTGGATTTCAATTTGTCCTTCCAAACTCTACATTATTCACTGAGTTGTTACAAAAAATCTAACCATCAAACCTGTACATTATGCGCTGTTATACTGGATGTTCAATCTAGCCATTCAAGTTCTACATATTTTGCCATGATTTATGCGATATTTAATTCAGGCATCCACACTCGAGTACGAGTTTCAACGTGTCGCAAGGCAGGAATCTCCAATCACTGAAAGAGTACATATCGCAAAGCACGAATTCTCGGACAGGGAACCTTGGGTACAGATCGAGGAGCAGGAGGCCGTGAGTACATGATCTGTCTGATTTCGGCATAACGCAATGCAATTTTTGTGTTGACGGCAGCTCTAGATGCCAAACTTTGAATAGCTATTTGTTTTCTAACAGTTTGTGTCGATCATGTGTCAGATTTAGTGTGAACACTTATTTAAGAGTCATTGTACACGCCGTGGACTTAAATTTGAGAAGTTACACCCTCACAAGACCATTATAGGAAAATGTTTTCACAATGCTGCATACGCATCATGAAATGCTTGAGGAAATAACACGAAGGCAGTTAATTGAGAGTTGTCGCAAAATAGTCAATTAGTCGAGAACAGAATAATTTCTGTTATTTTCGAAGACGAATGTCGGAAAGAATCTCAATCACTGTTACCGAAACATTAGCTTTTAGACATAGTGAAAGCTCAAGGTACAAGCGTCGTCCTTTGCAGCCACCGGCACTACCAACAACCATCATCGACGTGGATGTTTATAGTGCTAGCTCAACGTAAGCTGAGTACAATTATATTATGTTTTACCTAAGAGTTGTTAATGTTGCTGAACAATGTTTGTTTGCAACATACGCGCAGTTAGATTTGTTGAGGTAAGCAAAAGATGTGTTGGATAGATACGACATCCCAAAACATGACTCGTCTGTTTACTCAGTTAGTTCCTAATGTTTAGTTATATTTCATGGTTGCACCTTTCCTGATTGCTCGCGGATCTGCAAAGTTGCACCATCGACAACATGGCTGACATTAATTGACTTCGTCGGCAATTATTGATTCGTCGACCGAAGGCAAAACGTAGAATCATAAATGACCAGTACATTTTATGGTACAATCGAAACAATAGACCAGAATGGAATTTCTGTCCGCCTTTAGTCACCACGCCAATGGTGTCACAGATCTCCATTTGAACAAGGACGACTTATACACCGACCTCTACAGTGTCGACGATAGTTAAATCGAGTGTATCCACGACGACGAATGACCCGAAGGAAGGACAGCGCCACAGGAGGTTGAAGGCGTCAACGTTCATCATTGTGACTTTATTGTGACTAATGCAACAGAAGCCTTGCTACAGTTCCGCCGATTGTAGACAGTGTTACGTCTATTTTTACAGGTATTATATCTACGTATACAAACATATTAATCAACTCACGATCACATTTCATGCTTACTAAGATAAGTATTTGACATTTTGGAATTAGATCTTTTTTAAGACTTATTTTGCTTTTACTCTGACTCTTCATTTATAATGCCACGTGAATGCAAATTTATTGATGTGTATTGTCCGTCTGCCTGTGGTGAAATGACACATGTCTTATACTATAATAATACTCTGTTATTTTAAATGAAAGAAGACTTCCAATTTCGTACGTTCCTTTATAATAATAATAATAATAATAAACTATCTTTAATGACCCATCTGCCATGTTGTCCTCGGATTTTTAATCGGCTATGCTAAAAAAAAATATAAAAAAATATACAAAATAAAAATACAAGTCCATGCATATAACTAGGTATCGTCACACACTCATTCATACATATTTAACATGAATGATTATGTGTGACTATACTGGGGAACATACAAATACAAACAATATTCAACACACAGGTACATACATTTCAGCATATCATTTATGGATATGATGATAAAGTTTTCTATTCAGAGCTTTTAATATGTCATTCAAGTTGGTCAAGAAAGAATTTCTGTAATGATATTTTAAAAGAAGCAAGAGAAGTTGAATTACCTCATTGGTAAGGAATTCCACAAAGTAGGTAATTATTACATGATGTCTCTTGGAAAAATATTGTAAAGGTGACAAACCCTCTGCTGCAGATAAGAGATGGCCTCAAACGTCATGCACGCGCTGTCCAACACTGCAATGTTATCGGATTCAGTATTCGCGGTATCGTGCATAACGAATTGTACTTGAGATTTTCGTACACGCCGATTCATGCCTTGCGATGTGTAACAGGCATTTGATTCCGTACTCGCGATTTCAGTCCACTCTACTGGCTATGTATTCAAACCATAGTGTCCATGCATTTAAACCTCAGTGGCCATGGATTCAAACCATACTAGTAATTTATTCAAACCATACTGGTCATGTATTCAGATCATATTGGTCATGTATTCAAATCATACTGGTAATTTATTCAAACCAGGATGGTCATGTATTCAAGCCACAGTAGCCAATACCGTTACAGATGAATAACCTCATCATTGCAACTAAGTATTTAAAGGATCATAATAAAACGAATGCTTTTGAACTAATAGCAGTTGGACGAAGTCACAATGCATTGTTTCTACTATCTTCATTTTACGTTATAATATTGGAATACAGTTTTGAAATCCAGATACGCAATTGCTGCAGATGTCTAATAGGGTTTTAAATTTGTTTTCCCCGACCCAATTTTGGGAAAGTTGGCTTGACATATTTTTAAAAGATGACGTATATTTTGAGAAGTAAAACAATAGGAAGATTGTCATAGTTTTACCTCCTAAGCGGACCAAAGGCTATTTTCCTGATATTTAATAGACTAAACAAGTGGTGCTTTATGCACATGTGCAATCAATTATACGTCTTGGAAACTTGTTTAAAAATATGATTATTTTGAGGAATAACGCTTTTTTTCAGAGCAGTGTGTCATCATAATTCTCCTACACCACTTCAGGATTCCATTTACCCGCCCTTCTGCGAAGAGAAGGGATATTATGATTGTCTCTGTGTATCGATACATCCGTCTGTATGTCTGTTTGTCTTTGACAAAATTGTGCTGTTTTTCTTTTCCAATGCTTCCTGAGGGATTTTATTTGTTTCCTCTGATTCATATTTTCTAAATATTGTCGGAAAAGCTATATATTAAAATGTGAATTCGAGGAAGATGATTATGATTGACGCATATCTGTAATGCATTTCTACCGTTTCATTTGCCTTAGTTGAGAGTGGCGGGTGACATTCTTGAAAGAAAATGTGCAAAAAGATGTTTATTGAGAAATAAAGGATTCGTCATCACTTTTTTCTCACAAAATCTAGACGGATTAGATTTTCATTTCTTGACTAATTAAAGGTTTATAAAGATGCTCTAGAAATTTCTTCGTTTCCCTGTGCTTTTTTTGTGCATTTCTGAAAATTGTTAAATAAAGTAGAAATTGCCAAAAAACTAGATTTCAGATGCAGACTGTCAAATGTTCTAGTAGAGCACATGTTGGATTTTATTGTAATATGAATGGCCACGTCGATATACCATGCCTGATTTGCGGGGATATGCATGTATATGAGTGTATTTGAATGTATTTACATATGGGTGTTTTTGGCCTTGTTTTCATTGCATGAAACCGAAATGTAGAGCAATATTTTGTTTGCATTTTTTTCAGAGAATGCAAAGACGCCACTCGATTGTGTTCTGGTCACTAGTAATCATAACGATGACGGCTTTCGCTCTCGGCGTGGGGTTGGGCCTGACTCAGAGATAAAGGAAACGACAATGGGCTTCACATCCAGTGTTTTGTATACTGTTTCCGATCCTATTACCGTGTTCTATGGATTTTTGTCTGAATGAAGTACACACTTAGTAGTGCCATTTTGATGACCACAAGGAGAAAAGATATGTGTTATACCTGACAAATCATGTCAGACGGGTGAAGACGAAGTCGGAAGTTTGCAAATGTAGTTGTATATTTCCAAACTTTCCTACATGCAGATGTCATGTTTAGTGGAAAAGTTTTGATACAGTTGGCGATTGACAATTTATTAAGGATTACGATTTGTGCCGAAGAATGAGTATAATGTCTGATATATTTTTGGAATTCACCGGATTATGGCAGAAAGGTTTATCCAATAATATGAATTTGAATAGAACCATTGGTTTCATTTACTCATGTCATACTGTTTTTGTAAATGTATTATTTCCTCGTGCAATATATTTAAAGATTATCACTTTATGTTTTGGAGAAAATAAAATCAAACAAAGAGGTCTGGTAGTGTTGTCTCAAAGTCTGTACACCCATCTTTGATGGAGATCAGAAACAACAACCACCCATCTTTGATGGAGATCAGAAACGACAACCACCCATCTTTGATGGAGATCAGAAACAACAACCGTGTGTGCTTCGCTAGCGTGACTGGCATGCGATCTGTTTCAAATGCATTTTTTATGGTCTTTTTGTATTAGGTATAACATCGCCTCTGTTGCTTTAAACTGGATAAAGTCGCTAATTAATTGACTGACTTGGAAAATGATAAGATATATGATGCCTTTGAACAGACAATGCGTATGAAGAGATGCGTCAATGACGGCATAGTTTGATTTGGATGAAGAAAGAAATATTCTTTGCTGTAGTACTTTCATTAAAATACTTAAAGCAGTGAAATAACAACACCACATGGATCTGGTCAGCAATAAGTCATGAGGAAATTTTTCCAAGCTTGTAAAATGTAATGATAAAACATGTAAATAAGCGAAACAGTAATATAACGTCAAAACTTTAAACAGAGTGGACAATGAAAGCATATTATTCTGTTCAGTACTGACCAGTCTCCGTCCTGGTGACCCTTTTTCAGTACTGACCAGTCTCCGTCCTAGTGACCCTTTTTAAATTTGAACATACTCTGGTATAGTTTATCCGATGAAAATCGTTGTCATAAAACTCGACAATCTGAGGAACGGTTTTTAATTTATGATGGTGTTAATGAATAATTCCCCGACATGAAGCTGTATGGTTTCATTAAATAACTTATTTGATGAGTAATGAAAATTGGGTTGCAAATTTTACTTTGTTTTAAAGTGCAAGTTTCGGAACATTTGCTCCCAGTTTTACGTAGCCGAATCCAATCACATTAAAATGACAGAACTGAGAATGTGTTTAACACCAAAGAGAGAAACTTTCAACAATTTTATAAAATCTTTGTGATACCCAATCAATCTCATATACTTTGTGATTTGGAAGAATCGGTGACAATGAACACTACCTCTCTTTGTCTTTTTCTCAGATGTTTCAATTCTATTATTTACACCGTCCTCGAAAACACGTTTCATGATCATGTTCAATTGCTCCATGTTCAATTGCTCCATATTCAAATTCTCCATTTTCAGTTACTCAGGAAAAAGGTTGAGTTTGTAGATACTTGATTTATGTCTGAAATGGGGGACTTTACATTATCTTTGTTTCTAAAATCTAATTTTACCAGACCACCCGAAAAAATTCAATTTAAGTATGCTCTTTATTTGCGTCCAACTATTGACATGGTTCTAGAATATAAAAATATAAGTTATCATGACATCGGACGATTGTTGTAAAAATGTGACTATATGCAAAAAATGTAAAATCTTACACAATCACAAAAGCTAGACAATTCAGAATGACAGCATGATTACGTCAGTTAGAGTATGAAATAACTAACGAGTAATCATTGTATGGATGGGTAGATAGGTAGGTACTATAGACGGCATGTATTGATAGTCAGGCAACACCAATGTTAAAAGTTCCACTGCGATAGTTTGTGATTTGTGATTTGGATTTTTAACGTAGCTTTAACAATGTTTCAGTTATATCGCTACGATGTCTGCAGTGTGGCAGTTTATAGTGATGTCTAGCACTGGGGCATCATGCCGCAAACACGTAGCATGATGTCCCACCCAGTCACATTATCCTGACACCAGGCCGACCAGTCCTAACACTAACCTCTTAATGCTGAGCGCCAAGCGAGGCAGCTGTTAGTATCATTTTTGTAAGTCTTTGGTATGACTCGGCCGGGGATCGAACCCACGACCTCCCGCATTCGAGGCGGATGCTCTAACCACTAGGCCACCGGATCGGTCTCCACTGCGATAGTAAAATTTTATTGTTTTCCTTTGCAGTATAGTATGCACTGTCGTTGCAACAGCAGTAATTAATGTGCATCGACAAAATTCAGCGTTACGATAATAAATAGATACCTTTTTATGTATCTACCACAATATTTCAATGTCTTATTTAACAATATTATTTCAGCCGCGTAATAGGAATATTGGTGTCATGTTTGAGTTTAGTATTTGATTATTAAACTGTTATTGCTGATGCGGACTGCAACCTTAAGTATTCTATCAAGAGGTAGTCGAACTTTACTGAAAATAACACAGTATAGTTAAAGTATAAAAGAAGTCATGTTACCATAAGTAGACGGGAAATACACATCTAAGAAAGTTTGATTCACATGTCATTATGAACGAAGTGTCAGCGAAAATAGGCCTACAACAGATCTAATGTCAAAATGTGTGAAATAATTATCGTAGTGAGCCGTTAATTCATACTAAGAGTTGATTATAATGTCTGTACATGCTGTGTCGTTCATGATGCTACATTTTGCTTTGTATCGAATAATCACTTGAATCATGTTGGCGATTGTACAATTTTCAGACGCATGAGCAAACTGTAAAGGTGTAACCATGTAATATCAAAAACGTTAGGAACAGTTGATAAAATAGGACAGTCAAGGTTTAGAATCTTGCATTCAACCAAAACACCAGTATCTTCCCTTAGCAAATCAACTGCGCATTTGCTGCAAATAAAAATGCATAGCCGTGGTCAGTAACATTGCCTTATCCGGAGTAGAACGCTACTCCATCGCACTCAGTATATCTTGAGGCAGTTGTATAAGCATCAACTTTGTTAATTGTTTCTGGTAGTGGTATTTGCTGTAATTTACGACACTTATACTTTGAGCCTTTAATAGATCCAAAATCTACTGTCGTATGAACATATAAAATGCAATAGCGTTGAATCACGTCGAAACTGGGTTTGATCTTCATAGGGTGTAATTAAAAGCCTACTGACACTTTTTACTTCCACAATACACGCTATCAATGAACACTTCATGTTTCAGCGAGTAATAACTTTGCGTTAAAGTTTGGTGTCGGCTTCCATAATTGAAGTGTGATAGCATCCCTTGATGCACGCCCGGAAAGGTCTGAGTAAAGGTGGCAAACCAAAGAGTACTCTACTCGGTAAACGTGACCGAGACTTTGATATCGTGGAGGTAACATATGTGATAATGAAATATAGATATACAACGATTTGTCCTCCTTAACGGCTCCACTCAGAACGGAAACAGAATAGGAGCACAAGATATGTCCCAGTCTTGGGACGCTAAAGGCTTGCAGAGTTGTGTATCTTTTTCCCACGGCTGTACTCGGTAGAGTAATATAAAAGTGACACTAGGTAGAACCCCAGTTTTGGTACTCTAAAGACCCTCGGATTTTTTCCTTATCTCCAAAGGCTGAACACATTAAAATAATAAAAAAGTACAAAAGACAGTACCTTAGTCGTTGTATGCTAATGCCCCGCAAAGCTGTGTCCTTCTCCAACGACAGTACACAGTAGAACATGAATAAAAGATATAGCCCCATTCAAGATACGCCGAAGGCTAACAGACTTCTGTCCCATCTTAGTAACTGTACATAGTTGAATATTATACCATGCGCATACAGCATATCGCTGTACACAATATAATATTAAACCATGAGCATACAATTGATCCCCGTACACAATAGAATATTAATGCCATGAAAATACAACATATCCCCGTACACAAAAGAATATTAACACCATGAGAATACAACATATAACTGTGCACAATATAATATTAAATCATGAGCATACAATAGATCCCCGTACACAATAGAATATTAGCACCATGAGAATACAACAGATCCCTGTACACAATAAAATATTAAACCATGAGCATACAACAGATCCCTGTACACAGTTGAATATTACACAATGAGCATAAAACATATCCCTGTACACAATATAATATTACACCAGGAGCACACAACAGATCCCTGTACACAGAGCATACAACAGATCCCTTTACACAATAGAATATTAGCACCGTGAGAATACAACAGATCTCCGTACACAACATAATATTAACACGTTGAGTATAGAACAAATCCCTGTAAACAGTAGAATGTTAACACCATGAGCATACAACAGATCCCTGTACAAAGTAGAATAATACGCCATGAGCATACAACAGGTCCCTGTACACAGTAGAATACAACACAATGATCATACAACATACCCCTGTTGTGTTATTTTGAATACCACCATACATTTGTCCATCTTCCTTAACAGCTGTACTCAGCAGAGGAAAAGAACAGGAGCACAAGTAAGGACATACTTTTGGTATACGGAATACGATTTTTTAAATATTTATTTGTCTTTAATGGTGAGATGCTGATTGAAAAATGAGATCAACTGTCAAACGACAATGCTGTATCTCCATTTTTCGTGGCTATATTAAAATACAAGGAACACACACACACAGATATATATATATATATATATATATATATATATATATATAGATACGTATTTATTTAGACTCTCATAAACAGTAATAAAGAAAAAGTGAAGACAAGAAGCTTTGTAAAATTTAACAATTTATTTCGATGGGAAAACAATGTAAAAATAATAAAAAGAACTTACGGTTTAAGAATCAAATCCAAAAATAATCCGAGAATCAAAGAGTTATAAATTATTAGTCGTAGTAATAAAATGTTCTAACGAATTTGAGTTCGAGTCCCGAGGGAGCTCCAAAATAGAAGGCGATGACGTATACTGTAACCTTTACAAGACTGATGTGTCTACAGTTCTTTTTTTATATCACAGAAGATAATATTCCGGTGTTTGAATTTCTGAATAAAATTTGAAGAAATGTCTTTGTCCAGGAATTCTGTACGAGCACTCAAATATTTCCAGGAAAAAGAGTTAATAATTCCATAAAATGAAATTTCAATTCAACTGATCACAACAAAAGACCTTTCCGTGTAAAAGGTAAAACTCCCAACTGAGATTATATCTCTAAACATCGGTATAAAACCTGATTATTGAGCAAAACAGATGCTCGGATGAGGGTCAACTCTCCGGTAAAACCAGAATATCTAGAACACCGTAGAAGCTACTTACGTCTAAAGTCACTTAGCCCCGGTCAGTATCGATTCCATCATATCAATCACACATTAAGAATAAATAAAATAAAGAAGTTGTTTACTTGAATTGTTGCTAATTTTGAATCAAGATCAGGCATTACGTCAGCATTAGGTATTTACGGTCAGGTCAAACTATTTTCTGGAAAATGTCAAATTCCAGTAAACAAAATTACATTACTATATATAACATGTAATAGAAAATAAAAAAATAATTTTAAAGCTAACAAACAAACAATTAAATTAAATCAAATATAAATTAAATCAAATATACATTTCCCCCGTAAAAAAGAAAGATTTATACATGAGGTTAAACAAACATAAGAAGAACTCTTATGAATTATACACAGTGTACATTAAATAATACATTGTTATACACGGGAAAGCGTATATGCTATTGAATGATCTTTTCCAAAGATATGCCTAAGGTCATTATTATATACCTGGAACAACGAACTGTACCTTAGTAGTCTTTGATTTTTATTTTTCAGTTTGCCGATGAAAGTAAGGGGGTTGTGATCACTAAACACAATAATCGAAGAAAGAGCTGAACTAATAAAAACTTCAAACTGTTGCAATGCCAATATCAAAGCCAAACATTCCTTCTCGATTGTTTAATAATTTCTTTGGTGCTTATTTTTTATTTTTTTATTTTTATAGAAATAGCACAGTGTATGATCAAAATAATTTTCATCTTCTTGAATCAAAATTGCTCCAACCCCAACATCACTTGCATCAACAGACAGTTGAAATGATTGGCTGAAATTTGGAGCTGGAAGAACTAGCGCACTTTTAAGTATGGCTTTTAATTTGTCAAAAGTCTACTAACGTTTTTCAGTGCAAACGAACTTGTTTTTCTCACTCAATAATTGTTCAGGGGTTCAGCAATTATTGAAAAATTGGAAAAACAATTTCGACAGCATCCAGCCATACATAAAAATCGCATCAGTTGCTTTTTATTCACAGACACAGGGAATTCATAGATAGCCTTGACCTTAGCATCTATTGATTTAACTTGTCCATGTCCCACAATATGTTCTAGAAAAGTTACACTAGCGCGGCAAAACTCTATCTTGCATGAATAAATTGTAAAACTCGCATATCTGAATCTGTCAAAGAATTTCCGAATTGTCGCTAAATGTTCTTTCCAGGTGTCGTTGTAGATGATGACATCATCTATGTCAGCATCACAATTGTCTAGACCAGAAGTGATCATATTCACGAGACGTTGAAAAGTACTTGCCGATCCTTTAATCCCAAACGGCATTACTTTATATTGATAAAGTTCATCTGGAGTCACGAATGCCGAAATTTTCTTTGCTCTTTCCGTTACTGGAATTTGCCCAAATCCTTTTAGAATGTCAAATTTGGTGACATATTTGACATTGCAGATCTTTTATCATCATCGATTATTGATAATAGAAATGAATTTGTCTTTGTCACCTTGTTCACCTTCCTATAATCAGTGCACATTCGGAAAGTTATATCTGGTCACATTTACTTGGCTCTATGAAATCATTCTCCAGTAAATATTGAATTTCTTTTTTCAAGTATTCTTTTTTGAGAGGGTTCATCCTGTACGGATATTGTTTGACAGGATTGAAATTTACAATTTCAACGTCATGGAAAATTTTGTTTGTTCTTGTAGGAACATCTGGAAAAAAGTGCTCATATTCAAAGAATAACTGTTTAAGTTCATTTCTTTCTTGTATTGCAAATACGAAAGTTTCTGTTCCAGATCTTTCCTAATGTCTAAATTCCGAAGATGTTTCACTCCAAAATCAGAAGAATCTGATGATATGCCTTCACTTAGTTCTTCACTGAGTGGGACAGGTACAACTAAATTAATTGCATGTTTAACCTGGATATCTCTTTCAATATACTGGTACTCTTATAATTTATTTAGATCCCGAGAGTACTAATATTATAATTGAACTCATTCATTTTCTTCTTAACGTTGTAAGGGCCGTAATATCTAACTTGAAGAAAAATTTGAAGAATGAGCAAGAGAAACAGAACTCAACTATTACAAAACTCAAACGTTCTCTCCATTTTAATTCTGTCAGACAATAAATGCACCTCTGACCAATATATGTGTCAGCTAAAGGAATACGTTCCTTATCAACATCGTTCTCAATGGTTTTCTTTGTCATAGCTCTGGTAACTGCACAAGCCGTAAATACATCAGGGAATTCTTTTTCAATTGGAGCGACTTTGTGATCCGAAAAATGCTTGTCAGTTAGAACTGGATTAATTACAACCTTGTTTCCAGCTAGGTCGTTGCCTAGTAATAAATGAATGCCCTCAACGGGTAAAACAGAGACCATTCCGACTGTCCCGGGTCCTGAAATTAAGTCTGATCACACATTTACACAATGGAGAGGAACATCAACAAAGCCGCACTCTACTCCCTGAAAAGCAACATTCTCATTAGAAGAAGACTTCTCAGAAAAAGCCAAAATACCAGACAATAAAAGACTCTGCGAAGCTCCTGTGTCCCTTACAGTTATAACATGGATAGGATTGCCTAATCACCCAAGAGTGATATAGAACATTCGATATGAATGGTTCATAATTCTCCATAATCAAATCAGACTGGGGTTTGTTAGACCCAACAAATATTGTGCTTTTAATCCATGACCATCACCTTGACCTCATAGTAATAACAGCATTTGGAATAGGTCTGTCTTGATTCTGATGCCTATTTGTCAATTTGTAGCAATCAAAAATAACGTGTCCTTTATTTTTGCAATAGGTGCGTAAAGGAAGAGACATGGATCTTGAATCAAGAGTCTCCGAAGTTTGATGTTTAGAATTTGTGCCAGTTTGAGTTTTAGAAGGGCTTGTATTAGGCTGAAATATCTTTTTGCCAAAAGACTGTTGTGTAGAAGTCTTATTTACAAAGGAATTTTATGAGTTAAAGAATACTCATCAGCAGCACGAGCAGCATTTTCCAGGTTTTCAATCTGATGCTCATCAAGATAAGACTTAATGTCACTATGGACACAGTTTTTGAAATCTTGAAGTAATACAAGTTGTTTGAGACTTTCATAATCTCGTTCAACTTTCTTGGCTAAGCCCCATCTATCAAATAACTTCTCTTTTTCTCTAGCAAATTCGACATAGTTTATCCAACTTCTTTTCTATAGTTTCTGATTTTTTGCCGATATGCTTCAGGGTCTAACTCATAACCCCTTTAGGATGCATTCTTTAACCACATCATAGTCACCACTTTGCTGAACTGACAGTGAATTATAAATATCACTAGCCATTACTAGTGAGTACACATTGTAATAACTGGGTCCAATGCTCCCTTGGCCATTTCAAATTTTCAGCAACCTTTTCAACACGAATAAAATATTTGTCCACTTCTCTTTCTCTGAAAGTGGGCACTAACATAATATTCTTTGCAAGATCAAAACTTAAATTTGAATTTGAAGCATGATTGTGTTTTTCAGTTGCAAGTTCCATTTCTTTCATTTTACATTGATATTCCTTTTCTTCCTTCTCTCTCTCCCTATCTACTTGTTTTTCTTGTAACTGTATTTCCATCTGTTTGTTTTGTAATTGCATTTGTCTTTCTTCTTATCTTTCTTCCGCTTGTAAATGCATTTTTTTTTCGTTCTTTCTTTCCTGTGTCTCTCTCTCCCTTTTTCTCATATTGTAACTGCATCTATTTTTCTTGTAATAACACTTGTTCTTTTTGTTTCTCAAATTTCATTTGTTCTTTCTCTTTCTCCAATTTCATTTGTTCTTTCTCTTTCTCCAACTGTAACTGCATTTGTTTTTCTCTTTCTTCTTTCTGAAGATCCAGATTTTTAAACTCCAATTCCATATTGTATTTTGATTCTAATTACTCCATTTTTGTATGAGAGTCTGATACAGACGTCCTGACTAAAACCAAAGCACTTTAATCCAAAACATTTTTTTTCCTACCAAATACTGAATAAATATATATCTTATTTCCTGTTTCGTTAAGGAAGCTTTTACTTCAGAAATATCGTATTTTCGGGCAAGTTGAATGACATCATCTTTTTTGAAAAGATCTAATTGTTCTTGGGTAGGATTTTAAAGAAAGATTTCTACTTTTGATGCCATTTTAGAAAAAGCTTGTCGATCTCACTAAACATTTTAGAAACTAGGGTCATTCAAATCTAAAAAAACCAATGTCTTCCGAAATATTTTAATCCAAGTTAAACTTGTAAACAATGTCTTTCTAAAATCTGTGTCACCACTCTTCAAATATATAGAGAGAATAATGAATTAATCCTTTTGAAATCCAAATGATCTGAAGATAATTAATTCAAAATCTGGCAGCAACAAAGAAAACAACTTGATACCAAGTGTAAAAGCCCGAAAACTGAGAAGTCTCTCTCAAAACAAAGGTTATATTGTATCATAAGACGCAGTTTCGAAATTCCTCCAATTTGCGAAATCAGAAGGGGGAGGTCACGTGATCATGTTTATATTACGTACACAGAATATGGCCTTGATCAGACCAATAATTTTCTCTAAGAAATAAAAAAAAATAAAAAAGCTGTATAAATCTTATATGTAACCCAATGATGACCTTGGAAACAACTAATCCTTTTAAAATAAACTATAATTTTGTTTACTAATTTTGAATCAAGGTCAGAATTTAGATCAACACCTGGTGTTTTTAAACTAACAGTCAAGGTCAAACAATTTTCTGAAAAAGTATCATCTATAGTGAATAAATTTACATTATAATAGAATAAATTTTTTAAAGCTGACAAACAATTAAATTAAAAATAAACATGAATTAAATCAGATATACGTAACAATCAGCACCACAAGCAGCATTTTTTAAGGTTTCAAGATTATGCTCGTCATAACCCCTTAAGATGCATTCCTTAACCACATCAGAGTCACCACTTTGGTGAACTGTCAGTGAATGGTAAATATCACTTGCTTTACCAATAAGTACACATTGTAATAATCGAGTCCTATGCTCCCTTGGCCGTTTCAAATTTTTAGCAACTTTTCAAAACGAGTAAAATATTTGTCTACTTGTCCTTCTCTTAAAGGAGGCACTAATATAATATTGTTTGAAACATCAAAACTTATATTTGTATTTGAAGTGGAAATGTGCTTTTTACTCGCCAGCTCCATTTTTAAAAATTCTACATTGATATTCCCTCTCTTGCTTCTCTGTCTTCAAATGTAAATGCATTTGCTCTTTCTCTTTCTCTGATTGTAAATGCATTTGCTCTTTCTTTATATGTGTATTTTCTTTTTGTAACTGCATTTGTCTTTCTTTCCCTTTCTTCCGATTGCAAATGCATTTGCTTTTTCTCTTTTTCCAATTTTATTTGTTCTTTATCTTTCTCCAATTGCAACTGCAACTGCATTTTTCTTCTTTATCTTTCTGAAGTTCAAGCTTCCTAAACTCCAATTCCATCTTGTATTTTAATTCCTTTACCTTTATGTCAGAGTCTGATCAAAACTTACTCATTGAATTTAAACAACTTGTATCCAAAACATTCTTTTCTACCAAATAATGGACCAATTTGTTTTATTTCTTGCTTCGTTAACGAAGCGTTTGCCTCAGAAAGATCATATTTTCTAGCAAGTTGAATCAGTTCATCTTTTTAGACAAATCTAATTGTTCCTGGGTAGGATTTGTAATAAAGATTTCCATTTTTGATGACATTTTAGATAAAGCTTGCTGATTTCAATAAGAATTTCAAAATTGTGAAAGATTACTTGTTTTTTTAAAACAAGATTTCAAAAACTATAGGAATTCAAATTTGAAAGAACAAAGTTTTCTCAAATATTTTAGCCAAAATTCAAATATCCGGGACGAGCAACCCAATTTCTTTTGTTACGTGTTTAGGCTCTCATTAACAGTAACAAAGAAAAAGTGAAGACATCAAGCTTTGTAAAATTTAAAAAGTAATTTATTTCCTTGGGAAAACAATGTGAAAATAATGAAAAGAACTTGCGGTTTTAAGAATCAAATCCAAAAATAATCCGAGAATAATCAAAGAGTTATAATTATTAGTCCTAGTAATAAAATAATCCAAAGAATTTGAGTTTGAGTCCCGACGAAACTCCAAAATGGAAGGAGATGACATATATTTTAACCTGTATGGTATAGATGTGTCTAGATTTCTTCGTTGAACAACAGCAAATATTCAAGTGTTTGAATTTCCGAATAAAATTTCCAGAAACGTCTTTGTCCAAGAATTCTGTATGAACACTCAAATATTTCCAGGAAATAGAATTAATAGTTCCCTAAAATGAAATTTCAACTAACTCAACTGGTCACAACAAACACTTTTCAGTGTCCAAGGTAAGACGCCAAACTGAGATTATTTCTCTAAACATCATTATAAAACCTCATTACTGCGCAAAATAGATGCCCGGATGAGGGTCAACCCTCCGGTAAAACCAGAAATTTTAGAACGTCATATAAACTGTTTACGTCTAAAGTCACGTCGTGCCAGTGAGCCTCGATACCTCCCAATAAATTTCATATTAAGAATAAATAAAAAAGAAGTTGTTTACTCGAACTGTTACAAATTTAGAACGAAGATCAGGAACTAGGTCAACATTAGTTGTTTGCGACTAAACGGTGAGGTCAAACTAATTTCTGGTAAATGTCAAATTCCAGTAAACAAAATTACATTACTATAATTTTTAATATAATTTTTTGTTTGTTGAAAAACTAACAACAAACAATTAAATTAAGTCAAATATAAATTAAATCAAATGTACATAACCATATTTTCCATGTTTATTTCTCTCCGACTTGACATTAATAATGTCCGTAAGCGTATGTTTCCATGAGACGTGTTATAATGCTATATTCAATGTTCAAATCTGTGTGCAAAGCTTGCAGCCCTTATCGAAAGTAACAATGTAATGTCGGATTGTCTGTTGATACGAAACTAACTGAACACTCTGTTTGTTAAAAATCAGTGTCGATGCCAATCCGGAGTTCCAGTATATATAATTCTCGGTTCTATGCTCGCACAGTTTTCAATCATATTGAACACTGTTGTTTCAATGAGGGTCGACATACGAGTCTTTTCGTTTACCCACATCAGTCTTGTACATACTGTAAATGTTTCAAGACATGATTCTTCTACAAGGTAAGAAAACTAAAAACCTAATACTTGGCTCATCCAACCAGCGTACACGATATATGTGAGGCAACAGATCATAACTATAAAACTTACCGCATAATGAGTTGAAATAACCACTATGAAATTTGGTGACATGTTATCCTAAATTTTATGAAACGTTTACATCGGTTTCAATATTGGGCGGGCAATCAATTTTAGGTTTACATATCGAGACTTTGGGATTTTGCGAATTGTTAATTTGTAGATTTTCTCTTTTTTGCGAATTGATCACGTGGAAACATTCTATATTTGCAACTTGTTCATGCAGAGACTTGTTTTTCTGCGATTGGCTCATGTGGATGCATTCTGTATTTGCATATTGCTCAAATGCAGACTTTTTATAATAGCAAATTGCTGATAATGTAAGACTTTCTACAGTATCTAGTTGCTTATGTACATATATTATGCAATAGCTAGTTGCTTATGTACATATATTATACAATAGCTAGTTGCTTATATACAGACCTTATATGTTGGAAACTTGATTATGCAGAGACTCTCTAAAGCGGCGAATTGTTCATGCAGATGATTTCTATAACTGCTAATTGTTCATATACATACTTTCTATAACAGTTTATTGCAGATGTACAGATTTTCTGTAATGGCGAAGTGACGTATTTTACATAATGGCGTTTTGCACGTGTAGAGACCTTCTACAATGGCGAATTGAGAAACTCTCTTTCACATTCACAGATAATAGTAGAATCTTCACTTTTAAACCAGGAGAAACAAATATCAAACATGTATCATATACACGTTGAAAATGCGAATGGATTCATCTACTCTTTAAAAACAAATCGGCTTGAAAAGATCTAGGTTCATTCTGAATTCTCCGCTGTAATTGTATTCCAAATAATGATCACATTTGGCTTTGTTGCTGGTGTTCAAGTCACAGTCGTGTAATTAACAGAACGCTCATAATTTGTTTTATAATGCACTGTATGTTAATTCATTTTCTACCCATTCTTCTAGGTCACATGGCAACAGAAAATACGATTTTTTTAGAATTTGTACAATGAAGAAATGACCCCAACAATTCTGGCAAGGGTTAAATGGAAAATACTATAACAGGATAGATGTAAACGAATCGAAAGTAACAAAGAATGACTGCTTTGATTATTTCCGTTCCTTTTTAATGACAAACAGAGATGAAAACAAGAATGAGGAGGAGTGTACTTCAAGAAATGAGAGTGACAATTTCCAATTGAGTAAACCAATTACAAATCACTCTTTGAAAAGAGGATTTCAGGTCCCGAGAAGATTACGGACATTAGATATCAGTTAACTTTATTTTGCATTGACTTATTTCTTCTGTCCTATTTAATAGATCCCGGCCAAGTCATACCAAAGACGTTTATAAATTATACTAGCATCTGCCTCGCTTGGCTCTCAGCATTAAGAGGTTAGTGTCAGGACTGGTTGGCCTGGTGCCAGGGTAATGTGACTGGGTGGGACATCATGCTACATGTCTGCGGCAATATGCCCCAGTGCTAGACATCACTATAAACTGTCACACTACAGACCTATTAGCGATATGACTGAAACATTGTTAAAGCTACGTTGAAAATCCCAAACACACACACACACACACACACACACACGCGTACACACACACGTACATTTCTCTTTGATAAGATCTTTGAAACGTAGGAATTTCCAAAAGGAGTGATCAAAAAGTATTATAGTGAAACAATCCTGACTACCTGTCAAGTTATATTCTTATAAAGTGTATTTGCATATATCATTAATGCTTGAGATAGTGTATAATCTCATTTTATTGTTAACATTCCCTTCATGTTGGAAAGTTGTACTTCTGTTACCAATGCAAATAATAGTAACAGTGTTTGATATATGACCCTTGCACAAAAGAAAAGTAATTTGATACAATTTGTAAATCATATAAAAATTATTTGTTTAAATATTATCATCAGGGTAAAGATTTTTGAAGCTCAGTGTGTACATGATAGGACTGTAAACTGTTATCACTTACCTTCTATTTTGAGAGAGAAATAGGCAATTGTATCCATTTTTCTCCAGGACTAAGGTAATACGCATGTAAGTTCATAATTTTTCGTCACGATTGTGATGAAACTGTTCATCATCAATGTTGAATCTTTGTATAATTTATTTTTGAAATAATTGCTATTTTTGTAGTTTGAAATCGGGCGCCATTTCTACTACTGTGTGTATTGGGCGCTCGGCTTTCCACTAGGAGGCGCTCAGGTAACTGTGTCGTCATCAACACAGCCGTCTGCTATCCAATGGAAATTTAGTATTGACATTATCGAATTTCCTACTCAATTTCATGTATCATTTTGAAATCACAAATTTCCATCCATTTTGTACTGGTTGTGTCATTTAGATGTCGAATAATATACCCGACACAACGACACACTTTGTTGTTACAAAACGACACGGTGTCGCATTCAATTCAAGCGACACACCATTGAAATCCAGTTCCAGACTGTGTCGCTCAAAACGACAAACTGTGCCTCAGCCAACAAACGCGATACACTATTAACATCCGGTTCCAGACTGTGCCTCTGCCATATTCACCATTTTGCTAAAACACAAACCCGGGGATGGTTCCGAACCTTGATTTAATGCACAAAATCATTACCTCTTCGGTACGTCATATTGAGAATATTAAGTTATTTATCTGTGTAAGATTAGTTTGGGATTTGGGATTATCTGAGTTAGAGATATTGTGAATAGGGACAAATTGAATATTTATGCTGATCTTTACATGCAATCTACCACTGCAACTATTGTTGTTATTACAACATGTTTTATCAAACATCTGTTCGTCATATTTGCAAATAATATATTTCACCACTCTGAGCACTTAATTTTGTGAGAAAACACATACAAGCGTGGAAGTCATATAATAAACTGTGTTGACTATTTATAATTGTTTTGTTTTGTGCTTTTATGATCTAAATAAGAACTTTTGTGGTGAACACACCATTCAATGACACTACAATACACTGGAGAGATCTAGTAACTGAAAAAGGCGTGAGCTGTGCATCTATTGCATTTTATTTAACCTTGACCCTTGACACGTTACAATATGTCGCAAATTTTAGAATGGGAATATGAACGACCCGAGCATTTACTGTATAATTTCTCTAATAAGGACACTCTGCAAATATTCGCATCTATTTTGAAAAAAAAAAACAGTGTATGGATGGTTAGGAAGTGATAATCTATTAGACGAACTCGGGCTGGCTTTAGAAAACACAACAGTACTTGTGATAATATATTCAGTTTACACGCAATTTTTCAGAAGTACACACACACACACACACACACACACACACACATATATATATATATATATATATATATATATATATATATATATATATATATATAGATAGATAGATAGATAGATAGGTTTGACAGTTTATTTATTGATTTTTACGAACTAAGTCTACTAGGGGTATTTTTTCACATGGAATATACCAGCGATCTATGCATTATTGTATGCAGATGTGGCTATTTGGGTTGAATCTGTATGGTTATTTCAACAACACATTGATGCCGCAGATTAATTCTGTGTTGAAACAGGAATGGAAATTAATCTAGTGAAACAAAAGTAATTGTCTTTCGAAATGCTAGCTTTCGGAGAAATTATGAGAGTTGATATTACAGATAGAAACCTAATGAAACAGCATCATTCTACAAAATACATGGGGTCGCTCCCCACGTCGCAGTGTCAGCTGGACTAAAGCAAAAAACATGTAGGCATTACAAGCGTTGAAAGCAACACCTAGAATTTTTAGGTATCAACACACATTTGGAAGGTTACATATACAAGATGCAGTTAAAATATTTGATACTATGGAAAAAAGAATATTATGTTACCCTTCAGAAATATGGGGATATTAATCTTTACCAGAAACAGAAGCAATTCAACACAGATTTTGCAAAAGACATCTTAGCATACCAATTATTGATAATACTTATGTTCGTCTTGGTGAATGTGGACGAAAATCTTTTGAGTACAACTTATATGTTTAGATGTGTGAATTACTGGACAAAAATTATACATATGCAGTTTAGCGGATATCATTTCAAATGTTATATCATGTTTAAAATAAACTGGCTGGTACCAGAAGAAGCTAATGGACCCTTAAAGTTAAAAATGTTTTATTCTCTCGTGGTTTTGGTTAGGCATGGCAAGCTCAAGAAATGCGTGACAGAAACAGTTTTTTATAACTATGTTCAGCCAATGTCCATTTATCAGGCCAAGAAAAATAGGCGATTCTAAAAATAGTTTTATTATAATCAATACAAGTCGTTATTGGATACTGATAAATGGTTAAGCATTGGCATCTTTTCGATGTTCTAAATATGACTTAATGTCCGAAAGAGGAATACACACTAAAATTGAAAGTGATCAAAGAGTTTGAAAATTACGTTTCAAAGAAAATGTCAAATGTATAGAAGATGAGTAGAATTTTGTATTGTACATTTATTTTTTATATCAATTTAAGACGGATATATCTCGACGAAATGTGTTATATCAACCTTGCAGTAGATAAATTTACAAATTTAATGACCAATCAGAAAATAAGCCTTATTACAAAGTTTCCAAAACGTTATAAACTAAGAGATGACCTGTTAAAATATCAATATCGACACCGAAAAAAATAAATTTTACTCTACTGTTTATGGCGCACTGTGTATGATACTCTGTTCTATCATATTATGTATTATGGGCCGGAGGCCTAACAATAATAATAATTATAATAATGACAACTTTGTATAGCGTCTAATCTTTAGAAGCTCTAAGCGCTTGACACATTAGACAACAACGATATCATTAAAAACACATATAATGATATGATTACAAAAACCAATCACCATGAAATTAGAAAATATAAAAAACATGCTGAAATATTTAAGGTAGGAAAATTATTAGGTCTTTAAGTTTGTTCTTGCAGTCGAAATAAGTGAGTTTTAAGAGCACTCTTGAATGATATTTATCATACACAGTGCGCCATCTGATGATGGTGTCAAGTAATTTTTGAGGTCAGAGAATACAGACACCATCCTTGGGAGGGTCCGAAACAGGCAATCATACCCGGACATAATTTTATTAACAAATACTGAATAAACATTCTGTTCTGTTCAGAAAATGCGTAGATCAGTACCTTTAATAATGTTTTGTTTTTTGTTGTTGTAGGAAATTCACAGTCACACTTTATAAGTTTAACTTTGTAATTTGACTGTGCGAATGGTGCTCAGTAAACGTGATACATTAGTTTGATCATTCGCTCCACGAGTAAGCAATGGTATTACCCATGAAAGTTTCTTCTTTTGATTATCTCATTTGTACAATAAGGTCTCAACCCACTTATGTATATAATGTACACAATTTGTTGTCCATGATTCAGATGATGGTGTCAAGTAACTTTTGAGGTCAGAGAATACAGACACCATCCTTGTGTGGGTCCGAAACAGGCAATCCTACCCGGACGTAAAAGGTGTAAAAGTAGCGCATCACCTGTGTTTATTCCAGGTACTAGATTTACTATTATTAGATCCTCTTTTTTGCCACGCGGTGCGGTCATGTAAACATTTATTTCGAACAAATGACTGTTTACTGGTATCGATCGTTGTTTAAAAGCTACATCTATTTTTATTGTAGATCGAGACTCTTCTTGTGTGCAAGATGACACCGAGTTCACAAACAGTATGACACCGAGTTCACATACAATATGACACCGAGTTCACATGCAATATGACACCGAGTTCACATCCAACGGTTCTACTTTACGATGAAAAATGTTTGAAATTAGGAACAACGCTTATACGCCACAAAAAGCTTGGAATGAACAGGAAATTTATTTTAAAAATCCAGAAGGCTGTAGAAGCGTATCAAATTCAAATTATTTACGTTACTCGAGTAGGTAGTACATGCTATAGCATATACCTTGTTGTGTCATGTATGGGTACATCAAACAAGTGCTGACTGGCCAAGCCGTAAACGTAAACATGATTATAAACATGTCTTTTAAGACCATTGTGGAGCAAAATATCGCATTTGTGGGATTGCGGCAACAATGTCATGTTTTAGAGACCTTGAGAATCAGACGTTTGATCAATATATCAGAAAGATGTCTGAGTTAAATGCAGCTGTGTATGTATGTATGTATGTATGTATGTATGTATGTATGTGTATGTATGCATGTATGTATGTATGTATGTATGCATGCGTGCATGCATGTATGTAAGTATATATCTAATTATGCCGGTCGGTAGGTAGGTTTATGACTATTTTTTGTCTTTAATGCCAATAGATTCTATCAGGCGTACATTGATCTCTACCTCCTGTCTGTCTGGCGTTCACACACACACACACACACAGACATATATATATATATATATATATATATATATATATATATATATATATATATATATATATATATATATATATATGGAGAGAGAGAGAGAGAGAGAGAGAGAGAGAGATCAATTATATATTCTTAACAGTACTAAATGCAATGTTAAGACCTCATATATATATATATATATATATATATATATATATATATATATATATATATATATATATATATATATATATAAGACAGACAAATAGATAGACAGACGACCAGAGTGACGCAGGGAGATGGGCGCAGAAATCCAAACTAAAAACATATTATATTACCGAACGGATCGTACTACAACAAGTGTTGACGCTGTGTAAGGAAGGAACTAAACATCGTGCACGGTTACACGGATGGGATTGTCATTGAAAATACCAGTATTTAAACTTTGCCAGGTATTGAGTTATTATTCTACATATGACATACACATCATGGATGACTTCGGAAGCAGTAGTGGAGGTATGTTACTTTTTATTTAATGACTGTTCTTTTCAATTTATATGCGTTTATGTATGTAAAGGGTGGTGGTGGCGATATTTATCAATAACTATTTAAATGCTCGACAAGTGACTAAATAACTGTAATTTATGAAAATTAGAAACTTCAGATACATTTTTAGATCAAAAACAAAATATGGTTTTATGTCTGTTATTTTAGGTTTTAGCAGCAGTGACGCTGCTGGATTTTCGACTGACGCAGGCGGATGCAGCGCTCTTTCCAGTTCCGATACGGGAGGTATATCGTCTTCCTGTGGAGGGGTTTTGGACTCGGGCCCCTTCAGTGTCGATACGTTCTCAAATATTGGGATGACAAGTAATTGTGACTCAGGACTGGGTGTCAGTGATTATGTTCAGTGCGATGTTACTGGGAATAATGTCTACTATGACGCATCCTTTCAAAATAGTATGGAGAGTGAAAATGTAAGTGCATATCCGAATCACATACAAGTGGATTCATCTCAATCAACATATCCCATTCCTGTGATGACCTCTGGACCGTATTTAACTACGACACAATATGGTGTTGTGGATGGCTATCTTAATATGGTAACGTTGAGAGAGAGAGAGAGAGAGAGAGAGAGAGAGAGAGAGAGAGAGAGGTGCAATGAATTGTAAATTCTTAACATTAATGTAAGTCTAAGACTGAATGGAGTCACTTTGTAGGAGAGAATCTAATGAGGATTACTATGTAGTTGAAATACGTTTGCACGCCCTGGATTTTCCCCTTAAATGGCCTCACAAATTAAAGACGAATTTCATAGTTGCTGCTGTTGACAATATGATGTTTTTTGATTAGTATATATGGAAATATCCTGGTACTATTGTTTCCCTCATACTTTTTAACTTACCTGTCCTATTCTATTCTTCTGTTTCTTCTTTTCTTAGAGAGGAAATATTAAATTATGGGAGAAAAATATTCCGTGTAATAAGACAGAAGACAAAGAACTGATGCTTTTGAAGTCCAAGATAGCACAATTGCAAATTATCCTGGCATCCTGTAAAGCAGACGAACATGAAAAGGCCGCTGTTTGTGCCCAGATTGAAGACCTCACAGTCCAGATGGAAAGACAAGGTAGAACGAACTTAAATGATCCAGATTTGAATAATTAATGTCAGAGACCGTGTTACACATATTATTTCCATTGTGGTTATTATTATCATTGCACATCCTAAAAGAGTTGCAATCCGTTGTTTTCACGTGACGTCATCAAACATGTGCCCCTCCATGTCCGCCATATTGATTCCCCAGCCACGCAAAGCGGCCTAACAACAGTGATCTCTCTAGTCCGAGTTTCCTCTGACTCTTGCCACCCCATTTGGATATTTCCACATTAATGTTGGGGTGATGTGTTAGTTTCCATTGCCTATCGAAAAGTTGGAATTCGCCGACTCCATTTGGTGTACGTATAGGGTTGTCGCTTACTAGCCGGTCTACCAAACTTTAACGACCTTTGATCGAGATATACCTGCATGAAATCGATATGAACATGATTGTTTTCTCACAACTTGCAAGTATAGCGTTTGTTATGTCTTTAATCCGCTGACAGTCGTGATTAAACTACAGCGTTGATGAAATTTGGCCTGGAATTCGTCATTTTCATTCAGAGTCACATGACTACACAAATCTCGCAACCTTCATGTCAATGACGTCAGAGGTCCAAGAGTCTCGTGATATCAACAATAAACCATTTCTAAGGTTGTAGTACATAGAACAGTAAAATATTAATTAAAAGTCACGTAATGTTTGTACATGGATATAATACACACTTAATTCTTAACATATCTATTCTGAGAACAACGACCAGAAAATAACCCGTCGATATCGCAGCAAAATGGAAAAAACCAGATTCATCAAGTACTAGGCACGTGTCTGCGATGTCTGTGTGTGTGTGTGTGTGTGTGTGTGCGTGTGTGATTTGGATTTTTAACGTAGCTTTAAGAATTGTTCAGTCATATCGCTACGATGTATGCAGTGTGACAGTTCATAGTGATGTATAACACTGGGGAATCATGCCGCAGACATGTAGCATGATGTCCCACCCAATCACATTATCCTGACACCAGGCTGCCCAGTCCTAACACCAATTTCTTAATGCTGAGCGCCAAGCGAGGCAGCTGTTAGTACCATTTTTATAAGTCTTTGGTATGACTCGGCCGGGGATCGAACCCATGACCTCCCGCATCCGAGGCGGACGCTCTAACCACTAGGCCACCGACTGTCTTTGGCACAAGCACACATTTTCGCGAAAAGTATTTGTACATAACAGTTATGGCATAATACTTAATTTATAAAATTTTAATTTCTTATCTGAAATTGTATCCAGAAACTCATTGTCAGGAAATACCCTTTCAAGATGGCAATCTTGATGCCAAAATGCAAACTAAAATTTACAAAAAAATCACAGTATTGCCTGTCAGAAAAAAAACTGCATTTACATTTTATACTAATATCCATGCTTGCGGTTTTCCTTAACAATTTCGTCTTCCGAAATAAGCCGGGCAACTTCCAGCTTGTGTTAGAGGGTAACTTAATTTCAAGTATAACCCATTCATCATTTCGATGAGGTAAACATCCTTATCGACGATTAAATCAGATTTTTATCTTGAAAATGCATGATGTTACAAAGGATTCGGGAAGCAAAATGTCATAGCCAGGTGCATTGTGGGTATTTGCGTACGCAACCGTGATGTCTATGAAAACAACCCATAAGGGTAACATAAACGAGGATGTGGCAAAACGTAAGATTGGACACGTAAGCAAAAGGGACCGGATTTGATTCCAACCGTTGAATTTGCCTGGTTCGGCTGTCGTGGTGGGTCCATGGAGATTACACTTTCCATTATTTGTATTGTTACGACTTAAACTAGTGTGTTGCAGGGCCATAAAACAGTCATCTATACAAACAAAACTCAGACTACTTGCTTGCTACTTAACTTCATAGAACAAGGTCCAATATTAGGCGACTTATATTTGATTTTTGCCGAATATATTTCTACGCAACAATCGGTATGAGAGATTACAAGGAGTGTTTCTTTAAGGCCCGCGCCCAAACTCTATGTGTGTGAAAATGTTTCACTTTCTTCAGTTTAAACCTAAATGTCTTATTGAGAGAGAGAGAGAGAGAGAGACATAGCTTTTGGTTTACTAACTTTTCTTATCATTCACACACACGAACACTAAGTATTTTCCGTGGTTAAAAGGAAGAATATATGAATAAAATTGAAAATGATCTCAGTTCTGGAGATTTAAAACTTTCATTTTAATCTTTACAATTTACAGGAAATGGGAGGAGACAGGACATCTTCAAGACAACGAATTGCAAAAACAACGCGAATACGCCTACCAGAGTTTACCGACCAACGGTACTTTCTCTGACCCCAACGCATGCAGGGGTAGACATACAGAAAATAAAGGTGAGTGGTGATGGCTGGAAGATGATGGTAGGGACTCGAGGTGACGTTTCTTTATTCGATCGTGAAACTTTGTGCCCTTTCTGTCTTAAACCGCACCCTTTGAAGATGGTCATTAGCAGATTTTGTATGGCCCCAATGGTCATTCGTGTACATTGCTGGAGTACCAGCTTAGTTCCGGTCACATTAAAGAGAGAAATAAATACACAAAATGCTAATATAGAATCTGAAAAATGATCTTTTTTGTTATAAGTTCTATAATATTTCACGAGAGCCAAAACACATTATTTTAGGTTGCCATAATTCCTCTGTAAGCATTAGGAAAATCTCAAGGCTCTTATCCAAGATATCAAGGATTACGACTTTCTGAAAAAAGGTGTAGGTATATTACCGTTATCCAAGATATCAAGGATTACGACTTCCTGAAAAAGGTGTAGGTATACCGTTATCCAAGATATCAAGGATTGCGACATTCTGAAAAAGGTGTAGGTATATTACCGTTATCCAAGATATCAAGGATTACGACTTTCTGTAAAAAGGTGTAGGTATACCTTTATCCAAGATATCAAGGATTACGACTTTCTGAAAAAAGGTGTAGGTATACCGTTATCCAAGATATCAAGGATTACGACTTTCTGAAAAAAGGTGTAGGTATATTACCGTTATCAAAGATATCAAGGATTACGACTTTCTGAGAAAAGCTGTGGGTATACCGTTATCCAAGATAGCGAGGATTGCGATTTCTGAACAATGGTGTAGGTATATTACCGTTATCCAAGATAGCGAGGATTGCGACTTTCTGAAAAAGGTGTAGGTATACTACCGTTATCCAAGATAGTAAGGATTAACGACTTTCTGAAAATAATTATAGGTATATTACTGTTATCCAAGATAGCAAGGATTGCAACTTTCTGAACAAAGTTGTAAGTATATTACCGTTAATCTGTGTTTCTGATGTTTTTCTTTCCGCTATAATGTCTATACCTTGTCTATAATATGTGTTGTCTAGTCGTCTATCTCTCTTCAATGGTGATGACATGATATATATATATATATATATATATATATATATATATATATATATATATATATATATATATATATATATATATTGTTTTCGGGATGATCGAGAGAGTCATACGTACATGGTTTGTGTTTTATTATATTATTAGCTGGTTGGGTGCTTAATACCAGAAAAAGTATGCATGATTAGTAAATATATAGATTTTGTTTGGTTTTCAATTTGTCCTTCCAAACTCTACATTATTCACTGAGTTGTTACAAAAAATCTGACCATCAAACCTCTACATTATACATTATTTTATTGGATGTTCAATCTAGCCATCTATGTTCTACATTTTTTGCCATGATTTATGCGATATTTAGTCCGGGCATGCACACTCGAGTACGAGTTTCAACTTACCGCGAGGCAGGAATCCCCAATCACTGAAAGAGTACATATCGCAAAGCACGAATTCCCGGACAGGGAACCTTAGGTACAGATCGAAGAGCAGGAGACCGTGAGTACATGATCTGTCTGATTTCGGCATAACGCAATGCAGTTTTTGTGTTGACGGCAGCATTAGATGCCAAACTTTGAAAAGCTATTTGTTTTCTAACAGTTTATGTCGACCATCTGCCAGTTTTAATGGTGAAGACTTATTTAAGAGTCATTGTACACGCCGTGGATTTAGATTTGATAAGTTACACCCTCACAAGACCATTATAAGAAAATGTTTTCACAATGCTGCCTATGCATATTGAACACCATGAAATACTCGAGGAAAAAACCTGAAGGCTGTTAATGGAGAATTGTCGCAAAATAGTCGATTAGTCGAGAACAGAATCATTCCTGTTATTTTCGAATACGAATGTCGGAAAAAATCTCAATCACTGTTACCGAAACATTAGCTTTTAGATCTAGTGAAAGCTCAAGGTAAAAAGCGTCGTCCTTTGCAGCCACCGGCACTACCAGCAACCATCATCGACGTAGATGATTATAGTGCTGGCTCAACGTAAGCTGAGTACTATTGCATTGTGTTTTATATAAGAGTTGTTAATGTTGCTGACCAATGTTTGTTTGCAACATACGCGCAGTTAGATTTGTTGAGGTAAGCCAAAGATGTGTTGGATAGATACGACATCCCAAAACATGACTCGTCTGTTTAATCAATTAGTTTTTAATGTTTAGTTATATTTCATGGTTACACCTTTCCTGATTGCTCGCGGATCTGCAAAGTTGCACCATCGACAACATGGCTAACATTAATTGACTTAATCGCAATTATTGATTCGTCGACCGAAGGCAAAACGTAGAATCATAAATGACCTGTGCATTTTATGGTACAATCGCAACAATAGACCAGAATGGAATTTCTGTCCGCCTTTAGTCACCACGCCAATGGTGTCACAGATCTCCATTTGAACAAGGACGACTTATACACCGACCTCTACAGTGTCGACGATAGTTAAAGCGAGTGTGTCCACGACGACGAATGACCCGAAGGAAGGACAGCGCCACAGGAGGTTGAAGGCGTCAACGTTCATCATTGTGACTTTATTGTGATTAATGCAATAGAAGCGTTCGCTTTGGAGCGCGCGCTACAGTTCCGCCGATTGTAGACAGTGTTACGTCTATTTTTACAGGTATTATATCTACGTATACAAACATATTAATCAACTCACGGTAACATTTAATGCTTACTAAGATAAGTATTTGACATTTTGGAATTAGATCATTTTTAAGACTTATTTTGCTTTTACTCTGACTCTTCATTTATAATGCCACGTGAATGCAAATTTATTGATGTGTATTTTCCGTCTGCCTGTGGTGAAATGACACATGTCTTATACTATAATAATACTCTGTTATTTTAAATGAAAGAAGACTTCCAATTTCGTACGTTTCTTTATAATAATAATAATAATAATAATAATAATAAACTATCTTTAATGGCCCATCTGCCATATGGTCCTCAGTTTTTTAATCGGCTATGTTAAAAAGAAATATAAAAAAATATACAAAATCAAAATACAAGACCATGCACATAACCAGGTATCAGAGCATACTCATTCATACACATTTAACATGAATGACTATGTTTGATTATAATGGGAAACATACAAATACGAACAATATTCAATACACAGGTATATACATTTCAGCATATCATTTATGGATATGATGATAAAGTTTTCTATTCAGAGCTTTTAATATGTCATTCAAGTTGGTCAAGAAAGAATTTCTGTAATGATATTTTAAAAGAAGCAAGGGAAGTTGAATTACCTCATTGGTAAGGAACTCCACAAAGTAGGTAATTATTACATGATGTCTCTTGGAAAAATATTGTAAAGGTGACAAACCCTCTGCTGCAAATAAGAGATGGCCTCAAACGTCATGCACGCGCTGTCCAACACTGCAATGTTATCGGATTCATTATTCGCGGTATCGTGCATAACGAATTGTACTTGAGATTTTCGTACTCGCCGATTCATGCCTTGCGATGTGTAATGGGCATTTGATTCCGTACTCGCGATTTCAGTCCACTCTACTGGCTATGTATTCAAACCATAGTGTCCATGTATTTAAACCTCAGTGGTCATGGATTCAAACCATACTGGTAATTTATTCAAACCATACTGGTCATGTATTCAAATCATTCTGGTCATGCATTCAAATCATTCTGGTCATGTATTCAAATCATACTGGTAATTTATTCAAACCATACTGGTCATGTATTCAAATCATTCTGGTCATGTATTCAAAGCATACTGGTAATTTATTCAAACCATACTGGTCATGTATTCAAATCATTCTGGTCATGTATTCAAATCATACTGGTAATTTATTCAAACCAGGATGATAACCTCATCATTGTAACTAAATATTTAAAACGAATGCAAGTGTTTTGAACTATTAGCAGTTGGACTAAGTCGCAATGCATTATTTCTACTATCTTCATTTTACGTTATAAGATTGTAATACAGTTTTGAAGGCCAGATACGTAATTGCTGTAGATGTTTAATAGGGTTTTAAATTTGTTTTCCCGGACCCAATTTTGGGAAAGTTGGCTTGACATATTTTTAAAAGATGACGTGTATTTTGAGAAGTAAAACAATAGGAAGATTGTCATATCTTTACCTCCTAAGCGGATCAAAGGCTATTTTTCTGATATTTAATAGACTAAACAAGTGGTGCTTTATGCACATGTGCAGTCATTTATACGTCTTGGAAACTTGTTTAAAAATATGATTATTTTGAGGAATAACGCTTTTTTTAGAGCAGTGTGTCATCATAATTCTCCTACAGCACTTCAGGATTCCATTTACTCGCACTTCTGCGAAAAGAAGGGCTATTATGATTGTCTCTGTGTCTCGATACGTCGGTCTGTATGTCTGTCTGTCTTTGACAAAATTGTGCTATTTTTTTCTTCTCCAGTGCTTCCTGAAGGATTTTATTTGTTTCCTCTGATTCATATTTTCTTAATATTGTCGGAAACGTTATATATTAAAATGTGAATTCGAGGAAGATGATTATGATTGATGCATATCTCCATTTCTACCGCTTCATTTGCCTTAGTTGAGAGTGACGGGTGCAATTCTTGAAAGAAAATGTGTAAAAAGATGTTTATTGAGAAATAAAGGATTCGTCATCAGTTTTTCTCACAAAATCTATACGGATTAGATTTTCATTTGTTGACTAATTAAAGGTTTATAAAGATGCTCTAGAAATTTCTTCGTTTCCCTGTGCTTTTGTGTGCATTGAAAATTGTTAAATAAAGTAGATTTTGCCAAAAAATAGATTTCAGGTGGAGACTGTCAAATGTTCTAGTAGAGCACATGTTGGATTTTATTGTAATATGAATGGCCACGTCGATAGACCATGCCTGATTTGCGGGGATATGCACGTATATGATTGTATTTGAATGCATTTACATATGGGTGTTTTTGGCCTTGTTTTCACTGCATGAAACCGAAATGTAGAGCAATATTTTGTTTGCATTTTTTTCAGAGAATGCAAAGACGCCACTCGATTGTGTTCTGGTCACTAGTAATCATAACGATGACGGCTTTCGCTCTCGGCGTGGGGTTGGGCCTGACTCAGAATTAAAGGAAACGACAATGGGCTTCACATCCAGTGTTTTGTATACTGTTTCCGATCCTATTACCGTGTTCTATGGATTTTTGTCTGAATGAAGTACACACTTAGTAATGCCATTTTGATGACCACAAGGAGAAAAGATATGTGTTATACCTGACAAATCATGTCAGACGGGTGAAGACGAAGTCGGAAGTTTGCAAATGTAGTTGTATATTTCCAAACTTTCCTATATGCAGATGTCATGTTTAGTGGAAAAGTTTTGATACAATTGGCGATTGACAATTTATTAAGGATTACGATTTGTGCCGAAGAATGAGTATAATGTCTGATATATTTTTGGAATTCACCGGATTATGGCAGAAAGGTTTATCCAATAATATGAATTTGAATAGAACCATTGGTTTCATTTACTCATGTCATACTGTCTTTGTAAATGTATTATTTCCTCGTGCAATATATTTAAAGGTTATCACTTTATGTTTTGGAGAAAATAAAATCAAACAAAGAGGTCTGGTAGTGTGGTCTCAAAGTCTGTACACCCATCTTTGATGGCGATCAGAAACAACAACCGCCCTTCTTTGTTGGAGATTAGAAACGACAACCACCCATCTTTGATGGAGATCAGAAACAACAACCGTGTGTGTTTCGCTAGCGTGATTCGCATGCGATCTGTTTCAAATGCATTTTTTATGGTCTTTTTGTATTAGGTATAACATCGATTCTGTTGCTTTAAATTGGATAAAGTCGCTAATTAATTGACTGACTTGGAAAATGATAAGATATATGATGCCTTTGAACAGACAATGCGTATGAAGAGATGCGTCAATGATGGCATAGTTTAATTTGGATGAAGAAAGAAATATTCTTGCTGTTGTACTTTCATTAAAATACTTAAAGCAGTGAAATAACAACACCACATGGATCTGGTCAGCAAGAAGTCATGAAGCAATTTTTCCAAGCTTGTAAAATGTATTGATAAAACATGTAAATAAGCGAAACAGTAATATAACGTCAAAACATTAAACAGAGTGGACAATGAAAGCATATTATTCTGTTCAGTACTGACCAGTCTCCGTCCTGATGACCCTTTTTCAGTACTGACCAGTCTTCGTCCTAGTGACCCTTTTTAAATTTGGATATACTCTTGTAGAGTTTATCCGATGAAAATCGTTGTCATAAAACTCGACAATCTGGGGAACAGTTTTTAATTTATGATGATGTTAATGAATAATTACCCGACATGAAGCTGTATGGTTTCATTAAATAACTTATTTGATGAGTAATGAAAATTGGGTTGCAAATTTTACTTTGTTTTAAAGTACAAGTTTCGGAACATTTGCTCCCAGTTTTATGTAGTCGAATCCAATCACATTAAAATGACAGAACTGAGAATGTATTTAACACCAAAAAAAGAAACTTTCAACAATGTTATAAAATCTTTGTTATACCCAATCAATCTCATATACTTTGTGATTTTGAAGACACGGTGACAATGAACACTACCTCTCTTTGTCTTTTTCTCAGATGTTTCAATTCTATTATTTACACCGTCCTCGAAAACACGTTTCATGATCATGTTCAATTGCTCCATATTCAAATTCTCCATTTTCAGTTGCTCATGGAAAAATTTGAGTTTGTAGGTACTTGATTCATGTCTGAAATGGTGACTTTACATTATCTTTGTTTCTAAAATCTAATTTTATCAGACCACCGAAAAAAAATCTATTTTAGTATACTCTTTATTTTCGTCCAGGTATACACATGGTTCTAGAATATAAAAATATAAGTTATCATGACATCGGACGATTGTTGTAAAAATGTGACTATATGCAAAAAATGTAAAATCTTACACAATCACAAAAGCTAGACAATTCAGAATGACAGCATGATTACGTCAGTTAGAGTATGAAATAACTAACGAGTAATCATTGTATGGATGGGTAGATAGGTAGGTACTAATAGACGGCATGTATTGATAGTCAGGCAATGCCAATGTTGAAAGTTCCACCTCGACAGTTTGTGATTTGTGATTTGGATTTTTAACGTAGCTTTAACAATGTTTCAGTTATATCGCTACGATGTCTGCAGTGTGGCAGTTTATAGTGATGTCTAGCACTGGGGCATCATGCCGCAGACATGTAGCATGATGTCCCACCCAGTCACATTATCCTGACACCAGGCCGACCAGTCCTAACACTAACCTCTTAATGCTGAGCGCCAAGCGAGACAGCTGTTAGTATCATTTTTGTAAGTCTTTGGTATGACTCGGCCGGGGATCGAACCCACGACCTCCCGCATCCGAGGCGGACGCTCTAATCACTAGGCCACCGGATCGGTCTCCACTGCGACAGTAAAATGTTATTGTTTTCTTTTGCAGTATAGTATGCACTGTCGTTGCAACAGCAGTAATTAATGTGCATCGACAAAATTCAGCGTTACGATAATAAATGGATACTTTTTTATGTATCTACCACAATATTTCAATGTCTTATTTAACAATATTATTTCAGCCGCGTAATAAGAATATTGGTGTCATGTTTGAGTTTAGTATTTGATTATTAAACTGTTATTGCTGATGCGGACTGCAACCTTAAGTATTCTATCAAGAGCTAGTCGAACTTTACTGAAAATAACACAGTATAGTTAAAGTATAAAAGAAGTCATGTTACCATAAGTAGACGGGAAATACACATCTAAGAAAGTTTGATTCACATGTCATTAAGAACGAAGTGTCTGCGAAAATAGGCCCACAACAGATCTAATGTCAAAATGTGTGAAATAAGATTCGTAGTGAGCCGTTAATTCATATTTGGAGTTGATTATAATATTTGTACATGTTGTGCCATTCATGATGCTACATTTTGTTTTGTATCGAATAATCACTTGAATCATGTTGGCGATTGTACAATTTTGCAGACGCATGAGCAAACTGTAAAGGTGTAACCATGTATTATCAAAAACGTTAGGAACAGTTGATAAAATAGGACGGTCAAGGTTTAAAATCATGCATTCAACCAAAACACCAGTATCTTCCCTCAGCAAATCAACTGCGCATTTGCTGCAAACAAAAATGCATAGCCGTGGTCAGTAACATTGCCTTATCCGGAGTAGAACGCTACTCCATTGCACTCAGTATATCTTGATGCAGTTATACAAGCATCCACTTCGTTAATTGTTGCTGGTAGTGGTATTTGCTGTAATTTACGACACATATACGTTGAGCCTTTAATAGATCCAAACGTTACTGTCGTATGAACATAAAAAATGAAGTAGCAATGAATCACATTGAAACTGGGCTTGATCTTCATACGGGTATAAATAAAGCCCTACTGACACTTCTTACTTCCACAATAAACGCTATTAACGAACACTTCATGTTTCAGCGAGTAATAATTTTGCATTGAAGATTAGTGTCGGCTTGCATAATTGAAGTGTGATAGCATCCCTTGATGCACGCCCGCAAAGCTCTGAGTAAAGGTGGCAAACCCAAAGAGTACTCTACTAGGTAAACGTGACAGAAGCTTTGATATCGTGGAGGTAACATATGTGATATTGAAATATAGATATACAACGATTTGTCCCTCCTTAACGGCTCCACTCAGAACGGAAACAGAATAGGAGCACAAGATAGGTCCCAGTCTTGGGACGCTAAAGGCTTGCAGAGTTGTGTATCTTTTTCCCACGGCTGTAATATAAGAGTGACAGAAGATAGAACCCCAGTTCTGGTACTCTAAAGACCCTCGAATTTTTTCCTTTATCTCCAATGGATCAACACATTAAAATAATAAAAAAGTACAAAAGACAGTACCTTAGTTGTTGTATGCTAATGACCCGCAAAGTTGTGTCCTTCTCCAGCGACAGTACACAGTAGAACAGGAATACAAGATAGGGCCCCATTCAAGATACGTCGAAGGCCAACAGGCTTCTGTCCCATCTTAGTAACTGTACATAGTTGAATATTGCACCATGAGCGTACAACAGATCCCTGTACACAATATAATATTACACCATGAGCATACAACAGATCCCTGTACACAATAGAATATTAAACCATGAGCATACAATAGATCCCCGTACACAAAAGAATATTAACACCATGAGCATACAACATATCCCTGTACGCAATATAATATTAATGCCATGAGCATACGACAGATCCCTATACACAATAGAATATTAGCACCATGAGCATACTACAGATCCCCTTACACAGATGAATATTGGCACCATGAGAATACAACAGGTCCCTGTACACAATATAATATTAACACGGTGAACATAGAACAAATCCCTGTAAACAGTAGAATGTTAACACCATGAGCATAAAACAGATCCCTGTACACAATATAATATTACACCATGGGTATACAACATATCCCTGTACACAATAGAATATTAAACCATGATCATACTACAGATCCATGTACACAGTTGAATATTACACAATGAGCATATAACAGTTCCCTGTACACAGTTGAATACGAACGCCACGAGCATACAACAGATCCCTGTACACAAGATAATATTAGCAGCATAAGCATACAATAGATCCCTGTACGCAATATAATATTAGCACCATGAGCATACAACAGATCCCCTTACACAAAAGACTATAAGCACCGGAAGAATACAACAGATCCCCGTACACAATATAATATTAACACGTTGAGTATAGAACAAATCCCTGTAAACAGTAGAATGTTAACACCATGTGCATACAACCGATCCCTGTACAAAGTAGAATAATACGGCATGAGCATACAACAGGTCCCTGTACACAGTAGAATACAACACCATGATCATACAACATATCCCTGTTGTGTTATTTTGAAGCCCACCATACATTTGTCCATCTTCCTTAACAGCTGTACTCAGCAGAGGAAAAGAACAGGAGCACAAGTAAGGACATACTTTTGGTATACGGAATATGCTCTGGTAACATTATCAAAATACGATTTTTTATATTTATTTGTCTTCAATGGTGAGATGCTGATTGGAAAATGAGATTAACTGTCAAACGACAATGCTATATCTCCTTTTTATAGTGTCACGTGTTTAGACTCTCATAAACAGTAATAAAGAAAAGGTGAAGACAACAAGCTTTGTAACAACATATCCCTGTACGCACTATAATATTACACCATGAGCATACAACAGATCCCTGTAAACAGTAGAATGTTAACACCATGAGCATCAAACAGATCCTTTGACACAATAGAATATTACACCATGAGCATACAACAGATCCCTGTACACAATATAATATTACACCATGAGCATACAACAGATCCCTGTACACAATAGAATATTAACACCATGAGCATACAACAGATCCCTGTACACAATATAATATTACACCATGAGCATACAACAGATCCCTATACACAGTTGAATATTAACGCCATGAGCATACAACAGATCCCTGTAACAATATAATATTAACACCCTGAGCATACAACATATCCCTGTATACAATAGAATATTAGCACGATGAGCATACAACAGATCCCCTTACACAATAGAATATTAGCACCATGAGAATACAACAGATCCCCGTACACAATATAATATTAACACGTTGAACATAGAACAAATCCCTGTAAACAGTAGAATGTTAACACCATGAGCATAAAACTGACCCCTGTACACAATATAATATTACACCAGGAGCATAAAACTGATCCCTGTACACAATATAATATTACACCATGAGCATACAACAGATCCCTGTACACAGTTGAATATTACACAATGAGCATACAACAGATCCCTGTACTCAATATAATATTACACCATGAGCATGCAACAGATCCCTGTACACAGTTGAATATTAACACCATGAGCATACAGCAGATCCCTGTACACAGTTGAATATTACACAATGAGCATACAACAGATCCCTGTACACAGTTGAATATTAACGCCATGAGCATACATCAAATCCCTGTACACAATATAATATTAGCACCATGAGCATACAACAGATCCCCTTACACAATAGAATATTAGCACCGTGAGAATACAGCAGATCCCCGTACACAATGTAATATTAACACGTTGAGTACAGAACTAATTCCCGCAAACAGTAGAATGTTAACACCATGTGCATACAACCGATCCCTGTACAAAGTAGAATAATACGCCATGAGCATACAACAGGTCTCTGTACACAGTAGAATACAACACCATGATCATACAACAAATCCCTGTTGTGTTATTTTGAAGTCCACCATACATTTGTCCATCTTCCTTAACAGCTGTACTCAGCAGAGGAAAAGAACAGGAGCACAAGTAAGGACATACTTTTGGTATACGGAATATGCTCTGGTAACATTATCAAAATACGATTTTTTATATTTATTTGTCTTGAATGTTGAGATGCTGATTGGAAAATGAGATTAACTGTCAAACGACAATGTTATATCTCCTTTTTATAGTGTCACGTGTTTAGACTCTCATAAACAGTAATAAAGAAAAGATGAAGACAACAAGCTTTGTAAAATGTAACAATTTATTTCCATGGGAAAAGATTGTAAAAATAACAAAAAGAACTTACGGTTTTAAGAATCAAATTCAAAAATGATCCGAGAATAATCAAAGAGTTATAAATTATTAGTCGTAGTAATAAAATGTTCTAATGAATTTGAGTTCGAGTCCCGAGGAAACTCCAAAATGGAAGTCGATGACGTATAATGTAACCTTTATAAGACTGATGTGTCTACAGTTCTTTTTTTATATCACAGAAGATAATATTCCGGTGTTTGAATTTCTGAATAAAATTTCAAGAAATGTCTTTATCCAGAAATTCTGTACGAGCACTCAAATATTTCCAGGAAAAAGAATTAATAATTCCATAAAATGAAATTTCAATTCAACTGGTCACCACAAAACACCTTTCCGTAAAACTCCCAACTGAGATTATATCTCAAAACATCGGTATAAAACCTGATTACTGCGCAAAACAGATGCCCGGATGAAGGTCAACTCTCCGGTAAAACCAGAATATCTAGAACACCGTAGAAGCTATTTACGTCTAAAGTCCCGTAGTTCCAGTCAGTATCGATTCCATCCTATCAATCACGCCTTAAGACTAAACAAAATAAAGAAATTGTTTACTTGAACTGTTACTAATTTTGAATCAAGATCAGGAACTAGGTCAGCATTAGATGTTTACGGTCAGGTCAAACTATTTTCTGGAAAATTTAAAATTCCAGTAAACAAAATTACATTACTATTACATGTAATAGAATATAAAAAAATAATTTTAAAACTAACAAACAAACAATTAAATTAAATCAAATATAAATTAAATAAAATATACACTTCCCCGTAAAAAATGAAAGATTTATATACGAGGTTAAAAAACATAAGAAGAACTCTTATGAATTATACACAGTGTACATTAAATAATACATTGTTATACACGGAAAAGTGCATATGCTATTGAATGACCTTTTCCGAAGATGTGCCTAAGGTCATTATTATAATCCTGTAACAACAAACTCTACCTTAGTAGTCTTTGATTTTTATTTTTCAGTTTGCCGATGAAAGTAAGGGGGTTGTGATCACTAAACACAAAAATCGAAGAAAGAGCTGACCTAATAAAAACTTCAAGCTGTTGCAATGTCAATATCAAAGCCAATAATTCCTTCTCGATTGTTTAATAATTTATTTGGTGCTTATTATTTTTTTTATTTTTATAGAAATAGCACACTGTATGATCGATATAATTTTCATCTTCTTGAATCAAAATTGCTCCAACCCCAACATCACTTGCATCAACAGACAGTTGAAATGATTGGCTGAAATTTGGAGCTGGAAGAACTAGCGCACTTTTAAGTATGGCTTTTAATTTGTCAAAAGCCTACTAACATTTTTCAGTGCAAAGGAACTTGTTTTTCTTACTCAATAATTGTTCGGGGGTTCAGCAATTACTGTAAAATTGGAACAACATTTTCGATAGCATCCAGCCATACATAAAAATCGTATCAGTTGGTTTTTACTAACAGACACAGGGTATTCAGAGATATCCTTGACCTTAGCATCTATTGGTTTAACTTGTCCATGTCCCAAAATATGTTGTAGAAAAGTTACACTTGCGCGGCAAAACTCACTTTTGGATGAATAAATTGTAAAACTCGAATCTGTGAGTCTGTCAAAGAATTTCCGAATTGTCGCTAAATGTTCTGTGTCAGCATCACATTTGTTTAGGCCAGAAGTGATCATATTCATGAGACGCTGAAAAGTAGTTGGCGATCCTTTAATCCCAAACGGCATTACTTTATATTGATAAAGTTCATCTGGAGTCACGAATGACGAAATTTCCTTTGCTCTTTCCGTTATTGGAATTTGCCAAAATCCTTTTAGAAGGGCAACTTTGGTGACATACTTGGCATTGTAGATCTTATCAATACAGTGATCGATTCTTGGTAACGGATATGAATTTGTCTTTGTCACCTTGTTCACATTCCTATAAACGGTGCACATTCAAAAAGTTTGATCTGGTTCGGAACAAGTATACATGGTCAACTCCAGTCACTTGGCTCTATGAAATCATTCTCCAGTAAATATTGAATTTCTTTTTTCAAGTATTCTTCTTTGAGAGGGTTCATCCTGTACGGATGTTGTTTGATAGGTTTGAAATTTACAATTTCAACGTCATGGAAAATTTTGTTTGTTCTTGTAAGAACATCTGGAAATAAGTGCTCATATTCAAAGAATAACTGTTTAAGTTCGTTTCTTTCTTGTGTTTCAAATATGAATGTTTCTGTTCCAGATCTTTCATAATGTCTAAATTCCGAAGATTTTTCGCTGCAATATCAGTAGAATGCGATGATATTCCTTCGCTTAGATCTTCACTGAGTGGGACAGGTACAACTAAATTAATTGCACGTTTAACCCGGCTATCTCTTTCAATATACTGGTACTCTTATAATTTATTTAGATCCCGAGAGTACTGATATTATAATTGAACTCATTCATTGTCTTCTTAACCTGGTAAGGGCCGTAATATCTAACTTGAAGAAAAAATTGAAGAATGAGCAAGACAGACAGAACTCCACTATTACAAAACTCAAACGTTCTCTCCATTTTAATTCTGTCAGACCATAAATGCACCTCTGACCAATACATGTGTCAGCTAATGGAATACTTTCCTTATCGATATCAGTCTCAATGGTTTTCTTTATCATAGCTCTGGTAACTGCACAAGCTGTAAATACATCAGGGAATTCTTTTTCAATTGGACCGACTTTCTGATCCAAACAAAGCTTGTCAGTTAGAATTGAATTAACCACAACCTTGTCCCCAGCTAGGTCGTTGCCTACTAATATATGAATGCCCTCAAACGGTAAAACAGACCATTCCGACTGTCACGGGTCCTGAAACTAAGTCTGATCACAAATTAACACAATGGAGAGGAACATTAACAAAGCCACACTCTACTCCCTGAATAAGTACACTATCATTAGAAGAAGACTTCTCAGAAAAAGGCAAAGTACCCGACATTAAAAGACTCTGCGAAACTGATGTGTCCCTTACAATTTTAATATGGATAGGATTGGCCTAATCATCCAAGAGTGATATAGAATCCTTCGATATGAATGGTTCATAATTCTCCATAATCAAATCAGACTGGGGTTTGTTAGACCCAACAAATGTATTGATTTTGATACATGACAATGACCTTGACCTTTTAGAAATAACAGCATATGGAATAGGTGTGTCTTGATTGTGATGCCTATTTGTCAATTTATAGCAATCAGAAATAACGTGTCCTTTCTTCTTGCAATAGGTGCATAAAAGAAGAGACATGGATCTTGAATCAAGATTCTCCGAAGTTTGATGTTTAGAATTTGTGCCAGTTTGAGGTTTAGAAGGGCTTGTATTAGGCTGAAATTCCTTTCTGCCAAAAGACTGTTGTGTAGGAGTCTTATTTACAAAAGATATTTTATGAGGTAAAGAATATTCATCAGCAACACGAGCAGCAATTTCCAGGTTTTCAATATGATGCTCATCAAGATAAGACTTAATGTCACTATGGACACAGTTTTTGAAATCTTGAAGTAATACAAGTTGTTTGAGACTTTCATAATCTCATTCAACTTTCTTGGCTAAGTACCATCTATCAAATAATTGCTCTGTTTCTCTAGCAAATTCGACATCATGAGTTTGTCCAACTTTTTTTCTATACTTTCTGAATTTTTGCCGATAAGCTTCAGGGACTAACTCATAACCCCTTTAGGATGCATTCTTTAACCACATCATAGTCACCACTTTGGTGAACTGTCAGTGAATTATAAATATCACTAGCCTTACCAGTGAGTACACATTGTAATAACTGAGTCCAATGCTCCCTTGGCCATTTCAAATTTTCAGCAACTTTTTCAAAACGAATAAAATATTTGTCTACTTCTCTTTCTCTGAAAGGGGGCATTAACATAATGTTCTTGGCAAGATCAAAACTTTAATTTGAATTTGAAATATGATTGTGTTTTTCACTTGCAAGTTCCATTTCTTTCATTTTACATTTATATTCCCTTTCTTCCTTCTCTCTCTTCATATCTATTTGTTTTTCTTGTAACTGTATTTCCATCTGTTTGTTTTTTAATTACATTTGTCTTTCTTTCTATCTTTCTTCCGCTTGTAAATGCATTTGTTTTTCGTTCTTTCTTTCCTGTCTCTCTTTCTCTCTCTCTCTCTCCCCTCTTTCTCATATTGTAACTGCATCTATTTTTCTTGTAATAACACTTGTTCCTTTCTTTCTCAAATTTCATTTGTTCTTTCTCTTTTTCCAATTTCATTTGTTTTTTCTCTTTCTCCAACTGTAACTGCATTTGTTTTTCTCTTTCTTCTTTCTGAAGTCCAGATTCCTCAACTCCAGTTCCATATTGTATTTTAATTCTAATTACTTCATTTTAATGTGAGAGTCTGATACAGACGTACTGACTGAAACCAAAGCACTTTAATCCAAAACATTTTTTTCTTCTACCAAATACTGAACCAAAATATTTTTTATTTCCTGTTTCGTTAAGGAAGCCTTTACTTCAGAAATATCGTATTTTCTGGCAAGTTGAATCACATCACCTTTTTTAATGGATCTAATTGTTCTTGGGTAGGATTTGAAAGAAAGATTTCTACTTTTGATGCCATTTTAGAAAAAGCTTGTCGATCTCACTAAAGATTAAAAAAAACTAGGGTAATTCAAATCTAAAGAAACAATGTCTTCCGAAATATTTTATCCAGAATAGAAAAAGTTCAGACGAGCTACCCAAATTCTATGTTACGTGTTTGGGCTCGAATAAACAGTAACACAGAGTGAAAACAAGAAGCTTTTTAAAATTTAACAAATAATTTATTTTCCTGGAAAATTCTGTAAAAATTAAAAAAGGGAACATACGACTTCAAGAATCAAATCCAAAAATAATCTAAGAATAATCCACGAATTAAATTGCAAAAGTCCTTGTAATAAATGTTCTAATAATTTCAAGTTCGAATCCTGATGGAAAATCCAAGATGGATGACGATGACGTATGCTGTAGTCCGTACTGTGCTTATCTACAGTTCCTTGTAGAAATACAAATAATGGCACTCCGGTATTGGAAATGCAAGTTAAACTTGTAAACAATGTCTTTCTAAAATTGTGTTAGCACTCTTCAAATATTTAGAGAGAATAATGAATTAATCCTTTTGAAATCCAAATGATCTGAAGATAATTAACTGAAAATCTGGCAGCAACAAAGAAAACAACTTGATACCAAGTGTAAAAGCCCCAAAACTGAGAAGTCTCTCTCAAAACAAAGGTTATATTGTATCATAAGACGCAGTTTCGAAATTCCCCCAAGTTGCGAAATCAAAAGGGGAAGGTCACGTGATCATGTTTATATCACATACACAGAATATGGCCTTGATTAGATCAATAATTTTCTCTAAGAAATAAAAAAAAAATAAAAAAGCTGTTTACATATTTAATGTAACCCCATCGTGACCTTGGAAACGACCAATTATTTTAAACTAAAATAGAATTTGTTTACTAATTTTGAATCAAGGTCAGAATTTAGATCAACACCTGGTGTTTATAAACTAACAGTCAAGGTCAAACATTTTTCTGAAAAAGTATCATCTCTAGTGAATAAATTTACGTTATAATATAATAAAAAATTTAAAACTGACAAACAATTAAATTAAAAATAAACATGAGTTAAATGAGATATACGTAACAATCAGTACCACGAGCAGCATTTTTTAATGTTTCAATCTTATGCTCGTCAAGATAAGTCTTAATGTCACTATGGACACAGCTTGTGAACTCTTCAAGTAATACAAGTTGTTTGAGACTTCAATAATCTTGTTCAACTTTCTTGGCTAGGCACTATCGATCAAATCAATGCTCTTTTTCTCTAGAAAAGTCGACATGAGTCTGTCCAGCTTCTTTTTTTAAGTTTCTGAATTTTTGCCGAGAAGCTTCAGGGGCTAATGATAACCCCTTAAGATGCATTCCTTAAACACGTCATAGTCACCACTTTGGTGAACTGTCAGTGAATGGTAAATATTACTAGCTTTACCAATAACTTCATATTGCAATAACTTAATCCTATGCTCCCTTGGCCGTTTCAAATTTCAAAACGAGTAAAATATTTGTCTACTTGTCCTTCTCTTAAAGGGGGCACTAACATAATACTGTTTGAAACATCAAAACTTATATTTGTATTTGAAGTGGAAATGTGGTTTTTGCTCGCCAGCTCCATTTTTTAAAAATTCTACATTGATATTCCCTCTCTTGCTTCTCTGTCTCCAAATGTAAATGCATTTGCTCTTTCTCTTTCTACGATTGCAAATGCATTTGCTCTTTCTTTAACAGTGTATTTTCTATTTGTAACTGCATTTGTCTTTCTTTCCATTTCTTCCGATTGCAAAAGCATTTGCTTTTTCTCTTTTTCCAATTTTATTTGTTCTTTATCTTTCTCCAATTGCAACTGCAACCGCATTTTTCTTCTTTATCTTTCTGAAGTTCAAGCTTCCTAAACTCCAATTCCATCTTGTATTTTAATTCCTTTATCTTTATGTCAGAGTCTGATCAAAACTTACTCATTGAATCTAAGCCACATGTATCCAAAACATTCTTTTCTATCAAATACTGGACCAATTTGTTTTATTTCTTGCTTCGTTAACGAAGCGTTTGCCTCAGAAAGATCATATTTTCTAGCAAGTTGAATCAGTTCATCTTTTTAGACAAATCTAATTGTTCCTGGGTAGGATTTGTAATAAAGATTTCCATTTTTGATGACATTTTAGATAAAGCTTGCTGATTTCAATAAGAATTTCAAAATTGTGAAAGATTACTTGTTTTTTTTAAAATTTCAAAAACTATAGGAATTCAAATTTCAAAGAACAAAGTTTTCTCAAATATTTTAGCCAAAATTCAAATATCCAGGACGAGCAACCCAATTTCTTTTGTTACGTGTTTAGGCTCTCATTAACAGTAACAAAGAAAAAGTGATGACAACAAGCTTTGTAAAATTTAAAAATAATTTATTTCCTTGGGAAAACAATGTGAAAATAATGAAAAGAAATTGCGGTTTTAAGAATCAAATCCAAAAATAATCCGAGAATAATCAAAGAGTTATAATTATTAGTCCTAGTAATAAAATAATCCAGTGAATTTGACTTTGAGACCCGACGAAACTCCAAAATGGAAGGCGATGACATATATTATAACCTGTATATTATGGATGTGTCTAGATTTCTTCGTTGAACAACAGCAAATATTCAAGTGTTTGAATTTCCGAATAAAATTTCAAGAAATGTTTTTGTCCAAGAATTCTGTATGAGCACTGAAGTATTTCCAGGAAATAGAATTAATAGTTCCCTAAAATGAAATTTCAACTCAACTGGTCACAACAAACACTTTTCAGTGTCGAGGGTAAGACGCCAAACTGAGATTATTTCTCTAAACATCGGTATAAAACCTCATTACTGCGCAAAATAGATGCCCGGATGAGGGTCAACCCTCCGGTAAAACCAGAATTTTTAGAACATCATATAAACTGTTTACGTCTAAAGTCACGTCGTGCCAGTGAGCCTCGATACCTCCCAATAAATTTCATATTAAGAATAAATAAAAGAGATGTTGTTTACTCGAACTGTTATAAATTTAGAACCAAGACCAGGAACTAGGTCGACATTAGGTGTTTACGATTCAACGGTCAGGTCAAACTAATTTCTGGAAAATGTCAAATTCCAGTAAACAAAATTACATTACTATAATATGTAATATATATTTTTTTTTTGTTTGTTGAAAAACTAACAACAAACAATTAAATTAAGTCAAATATAAATTAAATCAAATGTACATAACCATATTTTAAATGTTTATTTCTCTCCGACTTGACATTAAAAATGTCAGTAAGCGTACGTTTCCATGAGACGTGTTAAAATGCTATATTCAATGTTCAAATCTGTGTGCAAAGCTTGCAGCCCTTATCCAAAGTAACAATATAATGTCGGACTGTCTGTTGATACGAAACTAACTGGACACTCTGTTTGTTAAAAATCAGTGTCGATACCAATCCGGAATGCCAGTATGTATAAGGTTCTACGCTCGCACAGTTTTCAATCATATTGAACACTGTTGTTTCAATGAGGGTCGACATACGAGTCTTTTCGTTCACCCACATCACTCTTGTACATACTGTAAATGTTTCAAGACATGATTGCTTCTACAAGGTAAGAAACCTAAAAACCAAATACTTGAATCATCCAACCAGCGTACACGATATATGTGAGGCAACAGGCTATAACTATAAAACTTACCGTATAATGAGTTGTAATAACCACTATGAAATTTGGTGACATGTTATCCTAAAGTTTATGAAATGTTTACATCGGTTTCAATATTGGGCGGGCAATCAATTTTAGATTTACATATCGATACTTTGGGATTTTGCGAATTGTTAATTTGTACATTTTCTCTTTTTTTGCGAATTGCTGACTTGGAAACATTCTACATTTGTAACTTGCTCATGCAGAGATTTGTTTTTCTGCGATTGGCTCATGTAGATGCATTCTCTAGTTGCATATTGCTCATATGCAGACTTTTTATAATAGCAAATTGCTGATCATGTAAGGCTTTCTACAGTATCTAGTTGCTTATGTACATATATTATACAATAGCTAGTTGCTTATGTACAGATATTATACAATAGCCAGTTGCTTATGTACAGATATTATACAATAGCTGGTTGCTTATGTACAGATATTATTCAATAGCTAGTTTCTTATATACAGATATTGTACAATCGATAGTTGCTTATATACAGATATTATACAATAGCTGGTTGCTTGTGTAAAAATATCATACAATAGATAGTTGCTTGTGTACATATATTATATAACAGCTAGTTGCTTATGTACAGATATTATACAAAGCTAGTTGCTTATATACAAATATTATACAATAGCTAGTTGCTTGTGTACAGATATTATACAATAGTTAGTTTCTTATGTACAGATATTATACAATAGTTGGTTGCTTATATACAAATATTATATAATAGTTTGTTGCTTGCGTACAGATATTATACAATAGCTAATTGCTTATGTACAGACATTGTACAATAGATAGTTGCTTATATACAGACCTTATATGTTGGAAACTTGATTATGCAGAGACTCTCTAAAGCGGCGAATTGTTCATGCAGATGATTTCTATAACTGCTAATTGTTCATATACATACTTTCTATAACAGTTTATTGCAGATGTACAGATTTTCTGTAATGGCGAAGTGACGTATTTTACATAATGGCGTTTTGCACGTGTAGAGACCTTCTACAATGGCGAATTGAGAAACTCTCTTTCACATTCACAGATAATAGTAGAATCTTCACTTTTAAACCAGGAGAAACAAATATCAAACATGTATCATATATACGTTGAAAATGCGAATGGATTCATCTACTCTTTTAAAAAAATCGGTTTGAAAAGATCTAGGTTCATTCTGAATTCTCCGCTGTAATTGTATTCCAAATAATGATCACATTTGGCTTTGTTGCAGGTGTTCAAGTCACAGTCGTGTGATTAACACAACGCTCATAATTTGTTTTATAATGCACTGTATGTTAATTCATTTTCTACCCATTCTTCTAGGTCACAAGGCAACAGAAAATACGATTTTGTTTTTAGAACTTGTACAATAAAGAAATGACCCAAAAAATTCTGGCAAGGGTTAAATGGAAAATACTAAAACAGGATAGATGATATATGTAAATGAATCAAAAGTAACAAAGAATGACTGCTTTGATCATTTCCATTCCTTTTTAATGATAAACAGATATGAAAACAAGAATGAGGAGGAGGGCACTTGAAGAAATGAGAGTGACAATTTCCAAGTGAGTAAACCATTTACAAATCACTTTTTGAAAAGAGGATTTCAAGTCCCGACAAGATTACGGGCATTAGTTACCAGTTAACTTTATTTTGCACTGACTTATTTCTTCCTGTCCTATTTAATAGATGCGGGAGGTCGCATGTTCGAATCCCGGCCAAGTCATACCAAAGACGTTTGTAAATTATACTAGCATCTGCCTCGCTTGGCTCTCAGCATTAAGAGGTTAGTGTTAGGACTGGTCGGCCTAGTGTCAGGGTAATGTGACTGGGTGGGACATCATGCTACATGTCTGCGGCATTATGCCCCAGTGCTAGACATCATTATAAACTGTCACACTCAGACATATTAGCGATATGACTGAAACATTGTTAAAGCTACGTTGAAAATCCCAAACACACACACACACACACACACACACACACACACACACACACGCACACACACGTACATTTCTCTTTAAGAAGATCTTTGAAACGTAGGAATTTCCAAGAGGAGTATCAAAAAGTATTATAGTGAAACAATCCTGACTACCTGTCAACTTATATTCTTATAAAGTGTATTTGCATATATCATTAATGTTTGAGATAGTGTATAATCTCATTTTATTGTTAACATTCCTTTCATGTTGGAAAGTTGTACTTCTGTTACCAATGCAAATAATAGTAACAGTGTTTGATATATGACCCTTGCACAAAAGAAAAGTAATTTGATACAATTTGTAAATCATATAAAAATTATTTGTTTAAATATTATCATCAGGGTAAAGATTTTTGAAGCTCAGTGTGTACATGATAGGACTGTAAACTGTTATCACTTACCTTCTATTTTGAGAGAGAAATAGGCAATTGTATCCATTTTTCTCCAGGACTAAGGTAATACTCATGTAAGTTCATAATTTTTCGTTACCAGTGTGATGAAACTGTTCATCATCAGTGTTGAATCTTTGTATAATTTATTTTTGAAATAATTGCTATCGGGCGACATTTTTACTACAGTGTGTATTGGGCGCTCGGCTTTCTACTAGGAGGCGCTCAGGTTAATCTTTCTGAATTCTAATATATTTAGTCATATTCGTGGAAACGTTTTCATGAATTTCCCGAGTGTGTTCCCAAAACCTATAAATATGGATGAGATCCACCGGTTTGGCAGTTGTGGTTCTACTGGACTCAAGTAATGATCTCGTGAACAAGCAAACAGAACAAAAGTCTCTAGTCATCTCATCAGATAATTTCAAGCAAGGAAGACTGGTTACTAGATACATTAAATTTAGTACTCATAACGACTACTATAATGTTTCCCTGAAATTGTTTCAACGTTTATTTCCTCGATATATCAGACAAAATTTACCATAGAGGGATTTAGCTGATGACACTGTCACTGTGTCGTCATCAACACAGCCGTCTGCTATCCATTGGAAATTTAGTATTGACATTATCGAATTTCCTACTCAATTTCATGTATCATTTTGAAATCACAAATTTCCATCCATTTTGTACTGGTTGTGTCATTTGGATGTCGAAATAATATACCCGACACAACGACACACTTTGTTGTTACAAAACGACACGAAAGCCTGCCAGTAGCTTCTCGTGGGTCGGTGGTTCTTCCCTGGGTTTTCCAGGGTTCTTCCTCCACAAGTTATACTGACCGCCATGTATAGCCTATTTAGTGCTGAAAAATATCGTTAAACATTACAACAACAACAACAACAACAACAAAACGACACGGTGTCGTATTCCATTCAAGCGACACGCTATTGAAATCCACTTCCAGACTGTGTCGATCAAACCGACAAACTGTGCCTCAGCCAGCAAACGCGACACACTATTAACATCCAGTTCCAGACTGTGGCTCTGCTATATTCACCATTTTACTATAAAACACAAACCCCGGGCTGGTTCCGAACCTTGATTTAATGCACAAAGTCATTACCACTTCGGTACATCATATGAACAAATTTTGAGAACTATTAACTTATTTATCTGTGTAAGATTAGGTTGGGAATTGGGATTATCTGAGTTAGAGATATTGTGAATTGGGACAAATTGAACATTTATGCTGATCTTTACATGCAATTTACCACTTCAACTATAGTTGTTATTACAACATGTTTTATCAAACATCTGTGCTGTATATTTGCAAATATTATATTTCACCACTTTGAGCACTAAATTTTGTGAGAAAACACATGCAAGCATGGAAGTCATATAATAAACTGTGTTGACTATTTATAATTGTTTTGTTTTGTGCTTTTATGATCTAAATAGGAACTTTTGTGGTGAACACACCATTTATTGACACTACAATACACTGGAGAGATCTAGTAACTGAAAAGGCGTGAGCTGTCCATCTGTTCCATTTTATTTAGCCTTGACCCTTGACACGTTACAATATGTCGTAAATTTTAGAATGGGAATATGAACGACCCCTAGCATTTACTGTAGAATTTCTCTAATAAGGACACTCTGTAAATATTCGCATCTATTTTAAAAAAAAAACAATGTATGGATGGTTAGGAAGTGATAATCTATTAGACGAACTAGGGCTAGCTTTAGAAAACACAACAGTACTTGTGATAATATATTCATTTTGCACGTATTTTTTCAGAATTATATATATATATATATATATATATATATATATATATATATATATATATATATATATATATATATATATACACATATCGGAGAAATTATGAGCGTTGATATTATAGAGAGAAACCTAATGAAACAGCATCGTTCTATAAAATATATGGCGTCGCTCCTCACGTCGCAGTTTCAGCTGGACTAAAGCAAAAAACATGTAGGCATTACAAGCGTTGAAAGCAACATCTAGAATTTTTAGGTATCAACACACATTTGGAAGGTTACATATACAAGATACAGTTAAAATATTTGATGCTTTGGAAAAAAGAATATTATGTTACCCTTCAGAAATATGGGGATATTAATCTTCACCAGAAACAGAAGCAATTCAACAAAGATTTTGCAAAAGACATCTTAGGATACCAATTATTGATAATACTTATGTTCGTCTTGGTGAATGTGGACGAAAATCTTTTGAGTACAACTTATATGTTTAGATGTGTAAATTACTGGACAAAAATTATACATATGCAGTCAAGTGGATATCATTTCAAATGTTATATCATGTTTAAAATATACTGGCTGATACCAGAAGAAGCTCATGGACCCTTAAAGTTAAAAATGTTTTATTCTCTCGTGGTTTTGGTTAGGCATGGCAAGCTCAAGAAATGCGTTACAGAAACAGTTTTTTATAACTATGTTCAGCCAATGTCCATTTATCAGGCCAAGAAAAATAGGCGATTCTAAAAATAGTTTTATTATAATCAATACAAGTCGTTATTGGATACTGATAAATGGTTAAGCATTGGCATCTTTTCGATGTTCTAAATATGACTTAATGTCCGAAAGAGGAATACACACTAAAATTGAAAGTGATCAAAGAGTTTGAAAATTACGTTTCAAAGAAAATGTCAAATGTATAGAAGATGAGTAGAATTTTGTATTGTACATTTATTTTTTATATCAATTTAAGACGGATATATCTCGACGAAATGTGTTATATCAACCTTGCAGTAGATAAATTTACAAATTTAATGACCAATCAGAAAATAAGCCTTATTACAAAGTTTCCAAAACGTTATAAACTAAGAGATGACCTGTTAAAATATCAATATCGACACCGAAAAAAATAAATTTTACTCTACTGTTTATGGCGCACTGTGTATGATACTCTGTTCTATCATATTATGTATTATGGGCCGGAGGCCTAACAATAATAATAATTATAATAATGACAACTTTGTATAGCGTCTAATCTTTAGAAGCTTTAAGCGCTTGACACATTAGACAACAACGATATCATTAAAAACACATATAATGATATGATTACAAAAACCAATCACCATGAAATTAGAAAATATAAAAAACATGCTGAAATATTTAAGGTAGGAAAATTATTAGGTCTTTAAGTTTGTTCTTGCAGTCGAAATAAGTGAGTTTTAAGAGCACTCTTGAATGATATTTATCATACACAGTGCGCCATCTGATGATGGTGTCAAGTAATTTTTGAGGTCAGAGAATACAGACACAATCCTTGGGAGGGTCCGAAACAGGCAATCATACCCGGACATAATTTTATTAACAAATACTGAATAAACATTCTGTTCTGTTCAGAAAATGCGTAGATCAGTACCTTTAATAATGTTTTGTTTTTTGTTGTTGTAGGAAATTCACAGTCACACTTTATAAGTTTAACTTTGTAATGTGACTGTGCGAATGGTGCTCAGTAAACGTGATACATTAGTTTGATCATTCGCTCCACGAGTAAGCAATGGTATTACCCATGAAAGTTTCTTCTTTTGATTATATCGTTTGTACAATAAGGTCTCAACACACTTATGCATATAATGTGCACAATTTGTTGTCCATAGTTCATTTTTGAGGTCACAGAATACAGAAACCATCCTTGGGTGGGTCCGAAACAGGCAATCCTACCCGGACATAAAAGGTGTAAAACTAGCGCATCACCTGTGTTTATTCCAGGTACTAGATTTACTATTAATAGATCCTCTTTTTTGCCACGCGGTCATGTAAACATTTATTTCGAACAAATGACTGTTTACTGGTATCGATCGTTGTTTAAAAACTAGATCTATTTTTAGTGTAGATCGAGACTCTTCTTGTATGCAATATGACACCGAGTTCACATACAACGGTTCTACTTTACGAATGAAAAATGTTTGAAATTAGGAACAACGCTTATACGCCACAAAAAGCTTGGAATGAACAGGAAATTTATTTTAAAAATCCAGAAGGCTGTAGAAGCGTAGCAAAGTCAAATTATTTATGTTACTCGAGTAGGAAGTATATGCTATAGTATATAACTTGTTGTGTCATGTATGGGTACATCAAGCAAGTGCTGATTGGCCAAGCCGTAAATGTAAACATGATTATAAACACGTCTTTTAAGACCATTTTGGAGCAAAATATCGCATCTGTGGGATTGCGGCAACAATGTCATTTTTAGAGACCTTGCGAATCAGCCGTTTAATCAATATATCAGAAAGATGTCTTAGTTAAATGAAGTTGTGTATGTATGCATGTATGTATGTATGTATGTATGTATGTATGTATGTATGTATGTATGTATGTATGCATGCATGCATGCATGCATGCATGCATGCATGTATGTATGTATGTATGTGTGTGTATGTATGTATGTATGTATGTATGTATGTATGTATGTATGCATGCATGCATGTATGTAAGTATGTATCTAATTATGTCGGTCGGTAGGTAGGTTTATGACTATTTTTTGTCTTTAATGCCAATTGATTCTATCAGGCGTACATTGATCTCTACCTCCTGTCTGTCTGGCGCTCACACACACACAGATATATATATATATATATATATATATATATATATATATATATACATCCAGACATCCATAGAGAGAGAGAGAGAGAGAGAGAGAGAGAGATCAGTTATACATTCTTAACAGTACTAAATGCAAGGTTAAGACCTGACGCAGGGAGATGGGCGATGAAATCCAAACTAAAAACATTATATTACCGAACGGATCGTACTACAATAAGTGTTGACACTGTGTAAGGAAGGAACTAAACATCGTGCACGGTTGCACGGATGGGATTGTCATCGAAAATACCAGTATTTAAACTTTGTCAGGTATTGAGTTATTATTCTACATATGACATACACATCATGGATGACTTCGGAAGCAGTAGTGGAGGTATGTTACTTTTTATTTAATGACTGTTCTTTTCAATTTATATGCGTTTATGTATGTAAAGGGGGGGTGGCGATATTTATTAATGACTATTTAAATACTCGACAAGTGACTAAGTAACTGTAATTTATGAAAATTAGAAACTTCAGATACATTTTTTTAGATCAAAAACAAAATATGGTTTTATGTCTGTTATTTTAGGTTTTAGCAGCAGTGACGCTGCTGGATTTTCGACTGACGCTGGCGGATGCAGCGCTTTTTCCAGTTCCGATACGGGAGGTATATCGTCTTCCTGTGGAGCGGTTTCGGACTCGGGCCCCTTCATTGTCGATACGTTCTCAAATATTGGGATGACAAGTAATTATGACTCAGGACTGGGTGTCAGTGACCATGTTCAGTGCGATCTTTCAGGGAATAATGCCTACTATGACGTATGCTTTCAAACGAATATGGAGAGTGATAATGTAAATGAGTGTGCGAATCAAATACAAGTGGATTCCTCGTTTTCAATAGTTCCAATTCCTGCGACTCCTTTTGTTCCATATTTAACTACGCCAAAAGATGTAACTTTGGATGGCTACCTAAATAAGGTAACGGAGAGAGAGAGAGAGAGAGAGAGAGAGAGAGAGAGAATCAATTATACATTCTTAGCGGTACCAAATGCAAGGTTAAGACCTGAAAGGTGTGGCTCAGTAGGGGAAAATCCAATGAGGATAATTATAGTTATAAAAAAGCTTGAAGGCCGTTATTTCCCCTTAAATGGCCTCTTCAAATTAAAAACGAAATTTTAAATTTTTTGTTGGAAATAGGATGTTTTCTGATCAAAATATACATCAAAATTTCATCCTATAATTTTACCGTCCACCTTCATACTTTTTAAATTACCTGTCCCATTGTGCTTATTTTTCTATTTTCAGGAAGGACATGTGGAATCATGGAATAAATATATCCCGCGTGGCAAGAGAGAAGACAAGGAATTGATGATTTTGAGGTCCAAGATAGCACAAATGCAAATTATACTGGCATCTTCCAAAGCCGATGAATATAAAAAGGCCGCTATAAGGGCCCAGATTCGGGACCTCACATCCCGGATGGAACGACAAGGTAGATGAAGGAGCTTAAATGTATACATAATTGAATCTAAGACTTGAAATATGAGAGCTAAGATATAATTACACATACTGTTTTGTTTATAACTAAAAGTGTGCGGATTTGATTGCAACCGTCGTATCAACCTTGATCCGCTACCGTGGTAGGTCAATCGGCATGACGCTGTACCTTCCTCAGCTCAACATAACTTTAGTGTGTTGAGTGCCCTACAACACGCTAAACGAAACAAATCGGCTGTCTACTGGCCACGCAACTTCATAGACCCTAGTTTAATTTTAAGCGAAATGTAAGCGCTTGTTGCTTTTCTGCAATAAAAGAATCGATGATAAAGATTATATATTCATTGGAGAGAAATCAGACCTATCTCTGATTTTTGCTGGATATATTTTTACGCTACAAATAATACGAGAGATTAAAGGTAGGTTTTAAGGCCTGCACCCAGACTCTTTGGTTAAGGCCTAAATAACTCTAGTGTGGAGAGACAAAAGTTATGGTGCGTGTATGCTACTGTACTGTCCTTTTTTGTCACACACACACACACACACACACACACACACTTCCTTTGTAATGAGATAAGTAAAATATAGATACATATAAATAAAAAATAGCCTAATTTTGAAGCTTTAATACTTTCATGTGAATATTTACAGGAAACAGGAGAAGAAAAACAATCTATGCGATAAGGAAATGCCAGAAACAGAAACACGTGCTTGAGGCTACCAAAGTTAAGGTACCAGAAACGAATCCAGGGAAAGACACAGACAGCGTACAAAATGTGAGTATGAGTGGTTCGCCGTTGATGCTTGTGACTTTGAGTGACATTTATTTGTTTGATTGTGAAACATTTTGACCTTTCTGTCTTAGCAAAAGCAAATCAATAAGAAAATACTAACACAGAATCAGGTAAACTTGTCTTTTTTGCTCCTTCTTTTGATGTAAGTTTTATAATATCTCTATAGAGTCAAAGAAATTTATTTAGGTTGTCATAATCACCGCATAAGCAGTAGGAAAATCTATCAGCTGTAGTCCAATATGGCTGCTGAGTATGTCAATCTGAAGAACGAGAATATATATATTATCGTAGACCTTTGTGTCTGCTTTTGTACAGTTCTATGTCCGAACCTTATCTGTAACTTTTATTTTGTTTGTCTATCTGTTTCTTTCCACCACTTTATGTTGGTACCTTGCAGGGCCGTGCAGAGGCCGAGATATCCGAGCAATTTGCTCAAAGCCCCGCCCCCGGGGGGCCCCCACACGCAGTGAAACACGGCAAATTCTGGCGGCCGAAAGCTTTTTTTTTAAAAAAAAAAAAGAAAAGAAAAGAGAACCAGTTATAACATGCACTACAGCACAAAGTAACTTATGACAATGTGAGACAGGAAAAAAAAAAGTAAGTGGGATGACGGGTTGAATCATCCTGCTGTATAGTTTCTACCGGTAATGCGACTCACTTGAGTGACGTGAGTTTTATATGACTTCGTCAGTTCGTCACTTTCTCTTGGTCTGAAACGTCAGTCGTCAGGCATATATTTTGCATGAAAAGGATATGTGAGCGGTGATCTGTCGATGTCTCCCAAATTGAAAATAATTCACGTGTACCGTATTTAAAAACGAAATACGGAAATACTGCTGAGAAATGAGTGCTTTGGTTGAAGATTCAGCAGTACTACAGTAGTACTCAGCAAGTACTGCATTTCAGTACGTTACTTTTCTGGTTGGAAGATATACCCCTGAAGTCGTCAAAGCATTGCATAGTACGTGGAAAGAATTGAAATGAAACGCATATATCCATCAGATGCACTAAAGCTAAAAATCAGCAAAGCAAAAAAGCAGCTCTGCATAAAGGGAGGCAAACCTTATTTGATGTTGGAATTACGACGACTCCCAAGACCTCAGGTGCCCCTTCCAGTAGTCTATCAACTCAGAAGGAAGATGACCCTGACATCCAGTCTTTTGTTCCAGCAGCTATAGAGAGTTTAGAAGATGATACCACTGGTCATGACTTAGGAAGTTCAACAAAAATCCAAAGTGCAGGTGCATCTTTTACTGTTAACAGTGCTGACAGTGACAGTACAAGTGTACCAGCCATTTCTGAGGACAGTCAAATCACTGAAATTGGTGAGAGTGATAATACTTCTTCAAGGCCAGCTGGAACAGATTTTTTTTGTCGCAGCCATTTGACATTGGGGAATTTGAAACTGAAACATTCTTACCCACTCAGCTGGAAAATTTTGTCAAGGCTGGTCACATTTCATTCCACTGGAGCTGCCAAAAGATATTGGAAATCACATATTTCCAATGTCTGTTTTGAAAGGTAAAATGCCAAATGGGGAACCATTTTCGCCAGATTGGCTTGTATTTAGCCGGGTAAAGATGACACTATTATGTTTGCCATGTCGATTATTTTCACCTGAAAGTCAGGTTCAACGCTTGACTTCATAAATTGCAATGACGGAAGGATGGGGGCCTAGAAAGAAATGGAAGAATCTTATCAATCGTATTCCTGAGCATGAGCTTTTAAAATCCCATAAACAGTGCTACATTAGTGAATTAGAAGTTCAGTGAAGAATGATCGGTTAATTGAACATTTTCTGGATCGCCAAATCCTCACCGAAGCAGCTACATGGAGAAAAATTCTGGACTGAATCTTGGATGTGGTTCTGTTTCTTGGTGAACGTGGATTGGCTTTTCGCGGAAAGTCCGACATTATTGGAGATCCTCATAACGGAAATTTCTTGGGATTGCTAGAACTGATTTCGCATTATGATCCAATTCTCAAGGAACATGTGATGAAAGTTAAACGGTCACAGGAAAAGGGTCAAAGGCTTCAAGCACATTATGTCTCAAATCGTTTTCAAAATGAATTAATTGGACTTTGTGCTGCTGAAGTTCGGAGACGAATCGTTGAAGAGTGTGAATCTGCAAAGTATTTTTCAATTATGGTTGATGCCACTCCTGATGTGAGTCATACAAACTACTTTACTTTAAGCAATTTTCCTAAAGAAGAACCCACTTTCTGTATTCTCACCGTGTGTCTGTCATTCATTGAATTTGTGTGGACTGAATGCTGCCTCAAGATGCGCAGATGCCGAGACCTTCTTTGAAATTGTTCATACTGTGCTTCTCTGCTAGTCCACAACGCTGGGAAATATTACTAAAGAAGCTGCATGGCGTGTCTCTGCATGGGAATCTGGGACGCGATGGACTGAGAGACTTGATAACATTCGCCCCTTCTCTAATCACTTGTGTGGAATCATTGCCTCTTTGGAAGAAGTTCAGAGCTTGAATCTGACTGCAAAAACACAAACTGATGTTAACAAAATATATGAACTCCTTCAAATGTGTTATCATGGCAGGCATTCGGACGAAAGTCCTAACATTGATTGATCGCTGCACCCAGGTCATTCAAGCAAAAAAGGCAACTATTGATGTTGAGGTGAAAAATATTGAGGCATTATTCAGTCACATCTGTTCGGGATGACTGACCAACAATTTTGAAAGACGCCAAAACAGTGGCAGTGTCTGCAATCCATCGGAAAGTGAAGTGTAAACATTTTGCTGGAGAACAAGCTGAAGGCGATGAACATATCACAGATTCGACGGAAATGGAATCAGAAGAAGAGGAAACCTTTCGGAGACCTGTTTTTTTTTATCACATTATTGATTCAGTTATTGGTGGACTTACAGTTCGTTTCACAGCCATTCAAAAATCTTGGCTACATTCTCGTTCTTGTGGGAGTATCAAAAACAGTCTGAAGATGAAATTAAGAGTGCCTGTTCTGATTTTTCGAAGAAATATTCATGTGACGTAACTGAAATTGAACTGTCTGAAGAATTGCTTCATATGAAACAATTCATGAAATTTTGGTGAGAAACCTCTTTCTCCAATTGACTTGTTGAACAAGATTTCAGAACCGACGCTTGGTGAACTCTTCAGAAATGTAGAGATAGCGTATTTTCTCTTCAATACCAGTAACAGCTGGCTCAAGTGAGCGTTCTTTCAGTAAATTGAAACTCATCAAAAATTTCTTGCGCTCAGTTATGGGACAAGAACGAACTAGTGATCTTGCCATTCTGAGTATTGAGTGTGAATTAGCGCGAAAACTTGATTTACACGATATCATTGAGGAATTTGGAAAAAAACAAGTGCAAGAAAAATGACCTTGTAACAAAATAAAGCTGGACTTCTTATAATCGGCTATTTTTTTTATTTTTTTTTTTTTTTGGGGGGGGCAAAATCTGAATGATGCTCGGGGCCCCCAAATCCTCTGCTCGGCCCTGGCTACCTTGTCTATACCTTGCATATCTCTCTTCAGAAGTGATGAAATTATTTTGTGATATATATATATATATATATATATATATATATATATATATATATATATATTTGATTTTAATATAATCAAATTGTGTAAACCGTTTTGAGAGATCTTGTGTCTTTTAGGAACACTTTAAATTGCATCTGAGAATTTATTGATTTTTTTTCGGTGGGTGGAGTAGAACAGTGATCATCCGTGTTTGGGGGAGGTGGTTTCCTTTTAATGCTAGAAACATGTATATGATCCCTATCTTGCCATGTTATGTTTGCTTTACAAGTTGGCCGTCCAAACTCTACATTATGCACTGTTTGTTGTGATTGTTTGTTCTCTTAAGTAGCCTGAAGGATTTAATAGGAACGTTGTCAACTAAACATGTACTTAACGTATATGGCGCATTGCATTTTTATTTGTTTCATTTTCCTAAATTGTCAGAAAAGGAAATTTTGAGAAGTGAAGCGGTAAAAAACAATGTGATAAATATTGATGTGCAATAAGTTTTTCCTTTTTTTTCTTTGCCTCACTTTTAGGGGTTAAAATCCTTGAATAAAATTGCCGATAAGTGGGTCTTCTGAGAAATTCAGTGGTTGTCATCACTTTTTCTCTAAAAGTCTGGATGGATTTATCTTACATTGGTTGCCTAATTTAGTGCTTATGGAGATGCTATTTGTTTTTGGTACATTTCTGAAATTGTTTCAAGAAAGTAGAATTTGTGAGACACAAAATTTCAAGTTGAAGATTGTCAATTTTTCTGCTACTGCACATGGAAGATTTTGCTAATGCTTAGAAGGCCATCTCACGTGTTGATATAGATGTGTATTAAGTACAATCTGCATTACTGATTTGAAGGAATGTGCACAGTAGTGACTGCATTTACATTTTAACATTACATGCATCCGAAAATAAAACATTTTTGTTTTCACTTTTCAGAGAAGGAGATCACTTCGCATCATTTGCTACTGGATCATAGTTGTCGTTGTGATCGCTATTGCTCTCGGCGTGGGATTGGGTGTGGCTCAGAGTCAAATGAAATGACATGATGTATGATGTTTCTGACCCCAATTTACATTTTCTTTGGATTTCTGTCCGACTGAATGATTTAATAGTGCTGTTTTAATGACCACAAGGAAGAAAGATGTGTTTTTATGAGACATATCGTGACAGATTGTGAAGTCGACGGTGGAAGTTTGCAAACATAGGTTTATTTTTACAATCTGTCGTATGTGCGGATATTATGTTTATTGGGAATGGTCTGATACAATTGCACAATGACGATTTATGCAGGATCACGAACTGCGACAAAGATAATAATATAGGATATATTTTTTGGAATTCACTTGAGTACGGTAAAAGATGTATCGAGTAGTAAGAATTCACAGGAACCATTGTTTTTAGAACCATTGTTGTTATAGTATACTCGTTTGATGTTCTTTTTACAAGACATTATTTTCTCGTGCAATATATTTCATTGATTATTGCTTATTTGTTTGGAGAAAATAAAACTGAACAAAGAAGCTGGGTAACATTGTCTCAAAGGTATACACATCCATCTTTGATGGACAACATAAGCTTCTATCGTGTGTGTTTTGCGAGAGCTATTGTCACGCGATCGGTTTCAAATGTACTGTTTACGGTCCTTAATTTAAAGGTATAATCTCGCACTTATTTCATTAAAAAGTCTCATTAAACTGGAAAGTATCCGCTAATTAACTTTTCTGGAAAATGTGGAGAAATATGATCCTTTTGAACGGACTATGCATGCGGTGGGATATGTCAATGACTGCAAGTTTTGATTCAGACAAGGAACCAAATAATCTCTGGGGAAGTAGTTTTGTTAAAATACGCGAAGAGGTGATGTAACAACAACTTATGAACCTGGTCAGCAAAAAGTCATAATCCACTATTTCCAAGCTTGATAAAAACATTTATATAAGAACACTTTGGACAAGTAAAACAAACATGAAAAATATAAACAAGAACGGCCAATGGATGCAGAATAATCTGTTCACCTATGCTGGGAATCTTTCTTAGCAGTAAATTTTAAATTTCGACATACTCTTGTATAGTTTATCCGATCGAAATCGTTGTCACAAAACCCGACTATCTGATATCAAACGGGATTTAATTTTTAATGGTTTTGGCAAAAACTTTCCTGACATGGAGAATTATCATTTTATTCATCAATCTATTCGTCTGAGAACAGAAGATTGGGTTGCAAGCTTTACTTTTTGTACAGTGCACGTTTTAGAATGTTTGCTCCCATTTTCATGTATCGAGCTGAAAATGTATTTAGTACTGAAAACATAAACGTTTCAAAATTCTTTTATTTTTGCAATCCTTGTAAACCACCATCAGTCACTTTGTTTTGTTTAAGAATCGGTTACAATGGTCACTACCTCTGTTTGTCTTGGTCATGAACAGTTTTATTCAATTATTTTCCATAGTCCTCCAAAACAGGGCTTTTCCGAAAGTATTCAATTGCTCAGAAATAGATTTGTTTTTGTATGATACGTGTCTTATCTAATGAACGCTAAATGAGGACGGTAATTTGTATCGTTTGATGTTCACTTTGTACAATGGAGTTGCTCACATTTTGCATCTCAACTGATTTGTGTCTGAAATGGTGGATTTACATTATCGTCAGTTTCTAAAGTCTAATTTTATCCAAGCGTTAACCACCTGCATATTAAACGTCCCTTGCAGCCCACCAGACACAATTCAATTCTGTTCTTTATTTGCTTTTAATTATACACATCCTTATAGAATATAACAATTTTAATTTTCATGGAATCAGACGATTGTTTGAAATATATGAATGTATCTAACTTAAAAATCACAAAAATACTTGAAAATTCAAAATAACAATAGGATCAAGTCAGCTAGAGAATGTAGTAATAATTATGTGAACAAGTATATTGGTTGATAGATTTTACAACAGACCGACATATATAGGTATATATTAATAGTAAGACAGACAGACAATATTGGTGCAGTAACACCAGTGTAAAATAAATACCCTGGCAACGGTATCTTGTATCCTTAGTAGTATAGTTTGTACCAAAATACTATCTTTGCAACAGCCAAAATAACAGTGCATCAACAAAATTCAGCGTTGTAAGGATAACTGAATATCGTGTCAACTATACCTGAATACGGTTGCAACGGTATTCTGTACTATTTTCGTACATTATAGGACGTAAATTGAAACGCACATACTGAATTGCATTTGTCTGCGAGTAAAGACGTAAAGCTGTTGACGTTACCTAAGAATATGTAGCCTGAAACTTAAAGTATTATTTATTATATTTGCTTCGGACCACTTAGATCTGCTCTCATAATTTCCCACGGCATGCTTGTGAATCGGTTGTTTAAAATATTAACGTATTCCCGTACAATCATGTATATTGGAGAACCTGGAGTAGTGATTACTTCCTTTCCGTTTAATTCATAATCGAAAACCTCATAGCATACGAAGATTTAGCGGATAAAGTTGTTACTACAGTACATTGGAAAGGCAATGCAACCTTACATTACTGAAACACATTAACAATATGGTTAATACAAAGCAAAACATTTATGACCACGTATATGTCGAGTGAAGCAAGCACATTAACACCAAAATTTACAGTGCAATCCTGAACTCAGTTTTTAATGCAGATTAAATCATGATTTTGCAAAGCTACTGAGGCTTAATTACAACTGGTTTACCGTCAAAATTTAGATATTAGAGAAATTGTACAGTTAATGATTCCAGTTTTTAGGCATTACACAAGATCCGGCTTCACAGCTCAGGGATCATAACCGGATAAATTGTTACCTAGGAAATAAAATATGAGTAATTCGTACCTAAATTCTAATAATTTTGAATGCAAGTCTCATAGAATCTCTGAAGGAGAATGAAACAGATACAACAATTTAACAATTGTCATAAAAAAGAGATAAATTGTTACCCAGGATGTAAAATATGAGTCATTCGTACCTAAATTCTAATAGTTACACTTCTGTTTTGAAAGCAAGTCGCATAGAATCTCTGAAGAAGAATGCAAAAAATAGAACAATTTAACAATTGTCATACAAAAAGAGTTATTTATCCTGATACCATTCACAGGACTAAGCTGTCTCTTTCCTATATCAAAATGAGCGAAAATGCACGGAATGAACATACATTTGATTGTGCACTGCCGTTATCGCTAAACGACCAGGATTGTTCAAAATACTGGATATAGTAGGAATATCATCGCGTGTTATTATTCCTTTGCATTCATTTGATATGTTTGGTTCAACATTAACTGTGTTTGTTGGGAAAACTTAAAGGAAAGGTTGATCTAAAATAAAAACTTTTAAATACGATGGAATCGTTACACCAACAATCAGTAACTTGAACTATATTGACCACACAATAAGCAGAGTAATCAGGGAAGACGAAATCGAAGATAAATTGTTAGGATTTATGAACGTGTGCAACAGATACTTTGAGATATTGACCACAGTCAGAAGGAAAATAAATAATACAGCGAAGTAGGACACAGAGGATTTGAAAATAAATTGGTTTTAGAGGAGGGCAAGACATTGAGAACGTAAGCGATTTTAAAAATGTTATCTGCATAGGTTGCATCAGAAGCGCATGTTTAACAAAGCACGGTTATAAATTGATCAGAAATGCCAACATATGGCTTTCCGTAATTCTTCTGTACAAAAGAAAAATATTATGCAGTTGATCTCTCGACCAAAGACTCTACCTACTGTGATAAGGAAATCCGTGAGGAAGAAGTTAATCTAAATGTTCTAACTGCCTAAAGAAATGGTAATGTATCTCGATCACCATAGACTTTCGCATCTGTTGTGTAACTTCTTGTAAAATTCAGCAGATGTAATATATTTCCCTACAGCACCTAATTTTTTATATTCTCATACATTTGTTTTTGTAGATCTGAATCATAGAAAGCACGGCCTACATTTTATCTTTAAAAACATCTAAGCAACAAACACGTCAACACCCATCGCATGTACAATGAATATGTATCCATTTGTAACTTATTCATCACAAAACGGATATAACTCATTTATTTTGACTGGCATGGTTTGTAAAGTGTGGCTGTACTATGTGAATCATTAAAGTCATTTACAAATCACAATCATGTGCCATGCAGGCAGCGGGGTGGTGGTGGTGGCCGAACAGACCGACTTTTGGAAGCGTCCAAAAACCGAAATAAGCCTTTCCTAAAAAAAAAGGGATTAATAACCTTAAAAATCAAAATAACTAACTACGGAGGACTCTCAAAGAGTCTCTCAGAGTCCCTAGGTTAGTACACGTTATTTCTCCAACTAAAAACTTGTCGATGGAGAGTACATTACAAAAACGAACCAACTTGAGGTCCCGCCCCCTCTGCTGCTATTAATTTATCCAAATATTTTATCAAGACCTACACGATATCTTATTCTAGGATCATGTAGTGCTATTGTTATAAATCCATGCGGAGTAGCTTGCGCTCGTGAAAAGAAATTTCTAAATTTATTTATATCCATGTCACCGTTACACCAAGTTTGATGAATATTTCTCATCGTGTATGTATCAACTCCATTAAACACAATTAAAATATTACAGTTATCTCTGATCACTTTTGGTATTTGTGTGTATCTTTGAGTAACATAAATAACATCGGTGTTTTTATGTCTACCTCGAGAAAAAATCCTAGCTGCATTTGATTGTTTGTCCAGCATCACATCATCATATACAACTAAATTATTAATAAATCCGTCTATGGAATCTACTGATGGTGCTTCATCAATATCGGTTATAAACTCGATAACATCGTTATCTTTATCTATTCGCGCGTTTTCATTAAAATCCTTGAGCACATCATAACATCGTTGATCATCAACTGATGGGGCTACCAAATACAATTTATCCCACTTTAACCATCTCATTATAAGATTAAGTATCAACTGCGTCTTTCCACTTCCAGATGGTCCTATTATTATCATTCTGATGGTGCTTGACAGGTTCTCGTTTTCTTGTCGCTGAGAAATCAATTATATCCATGCTGTATAAAATATCCATGGATTTATATTGTGTGAAGTGCAGGACGCGTACCCCGACGGATACACTAACAACTATTACCACAAAAAATAACAGATCAGCGGTTACGGGTAAGTGTGCGCGGTGTGGTACAAAGAAATTTAAATTTATTCCCGGTGATAATTCAGGGACAAAGTCAGCGTTAAAAAAAAAAAACAAAAACAAAAACAAAAAAAAAAACAAAAAAAAAAAAAAAAAAACGAGGAGGTGATATTGCAGCAAAATTAGGAAAATTACCGGGAACTCCGTGGGCTAAATACCCAGGAGAAAAACATCTACCAGGATATAATTATTGCGGTCCTGGTACTCGACTCGATATCAGGCTTGACAATCAGGATCAACCAAAGCCAGGCGAGGAACCAATAAACGCTATTGATAAAGCATATCATGTTCATGATGTTGCGTATAAAAGCAATGATTTACAACATAGGCATATTACAGATGTGAAATTAATTCATGCGCTAAATTCTATAAAAAATAAAAATATCAAAGAAAAACTAGCTAATTGGTTAGTAAGATCCGTGATGAAAGGTAAATTAGCGCTAGGTGCTGGTAATATATAAAATGGAATCGATTTATTATTCTCCAAGAGGATACTGGAAAGGTAAAGCAGCAATTAGTAAACTTGCTGATGCAGCAGTGGTTAAACATTCTACTGCTAAAGCGTGGTTATCCAAACAAGCAATATGGCAAATTTATTTACCACCACCTAAGCAAATTCAATTTGCACATTTTGATGTTAGTGTTCCTAATGAAGTTTATCAAGCTGATATATTATTTCTACCACATCATACCGTTAAAACTGGTCGACGTCAAATAACATAAATACGCGCTAACTGTTCTTGATGTTGCAAGTAGATACAGAGATGCAGAACCGCTATCAACGAAAACAGCATCTGAGGTAGCTTCTGCGTTTGAACGAATTTATCAACGAGGTGGTTTACAATGGCCACAGCTGCTACAGGTTGATCCTGGCAAGGAATTTCTTGGTCCAGTATCATCGTTAATTAAGCAACATAATGTCACTATCAGATGAGGACACACTGCAATTCATCGTGATTAGGCAATTGTTGAACGATTTAATCGAACACTCGGTGAGAGGTCATTTGGATATCAATATGCGAAGGAATATATTCAGGATACGAGATCTCGTGAATGGATTGCAAGATTACCAAGTGTGATAGCCGCATTAAATAATGAAGTAACTCGAACGACCAACATGAAACCTATTAGCGCAGTCACAAAAAAAGGTGTACCTACACAACGACGTGATCTTTCAGCGCAACCATTATTAGGTAATATCACTGTCAGGTATTTATATGAACGAGGTGAACTCGAAGGTGGTAAAAAAGAGCGACTGATCCTATTTGGAGTGTTACCACACATATGATATCTAACATAACAAGATCCTCAGGTAGACCAGCAATCTACAGATTAGATTCAACTGCTTCTCAACGTGGATTTACACGTGAACAATTACAAGTAATTCCCGAGGACACACAATTACCACCGCGATCACTTAACTAGGTCCTGTACGTCGATTAGATTACACTCAAGACAGGTCAACATTATATTTTCGCGTGTATGACCGCGATTGTTATCTTTTCTATCTACGGTAAATTGTCTTGGATTATTGCTCGAATATCTCCATAACATCACACAATTACAACTTGCACAGTGATTATTCTGTTGCTTCAGCGCGTTGATAAATTCAACATCAAGATCAAATTCTCGATTATTTTTTTTTATCAGATTGTTTATAACCAGCTAATTTTTTTCTTATTATATCGCCTAGATATTTATCGAGGTCATTACTAGTCACTGACTCTTCCAAGACAATTCGTCTCAATTGAGATATTTTTCTGACTCTAGTCACTGCGAGATAAACTAAGTTTGACCACTCGATACGATCATCTATAATCCAAACAACTGTATCGGTCATAGTTAATCCCTGAGATGAGTGAATCGTCATTGCATATCCTAGTGTCCACGGAGATTTGTTCAACGATAATGCATCTTCAACAACATCAACATCAACTGTGATAATATCATTTAATACTAAATTCTGTTTCTCGATCTGTCCTGGTATATCAACATCAATATTTTGCCGCCGTGTATCAGCTGGTTGATAACATAACGGAACTGGCAGCGTCGGAAACTGTTCTCGTTGTAACTGAAACAACTCTCGTTAAAGTGTATCACGAACTATTTTTCTACTTGCAACTATCAGATCATTTGGTCGCCACGTTTGTAGAAAGTCGTTCATGGGTGTTTCTGGAATTATTCCACGCATTACTTCACACTGAATTTTATTCGGTTGTAGTCTGATTAATTTTTTAAACTGTTTTAATTCTGCATCAAGCGCTCTATGATCATCTGTTATTTCTTCATAGTAATCAACGAAATTTTTTAGCCATCCATGTGGAGATAGTCCAACAAACGGTGGTGGTTGACCGTGATCGCCGCACATTATCACAGCAGTATTTCTTGTTAACAACCAATCTAGAAATATTTTTAATGTTTCTAACGGCACCGTGGATATTTCATCCCATATTATAATCCTCGGAATATATTTCTCCCCCATCCTTAAAGATGTCCATGCATCACCCTTCCATCGGAAGAAGCTATGATAAGTACATGATTGTACTCCTCGTTGCTTCATCTCTCGCGCGAGTCTGTGTGTAGGTGTTAGCACGATCATATCTGAGTTTTGAAATAGTTCGATCGCTCGAGTGGTTTTACCAGAACCTCCAGCTCCGTTTCGATAAACCGTTTTATTTCTGGTTATTGGATCGTATACCGATGGTGCAGAAGATATCTGATTATTTCTGCCTGATTTTATCAGGTAAAATCTTTAACCGCAACATCAGCGGATTCGGAATAATTAAGTATATATTCCTTTTTTATTCTCCACGAACCCCACGATGCACAAGTTCCTATGCTTAATTTTTCTAACATTATCGAATATTTTTTACTTATATAAAACGAATTCGTAACAACTCTTACAGCGAGTGTAGAAACTTTATTTATCATCGATAATAGATTTATCGAAACGTACGAGAGCATTGAAGATCTTAAATGAGTATACTGAGGTGACTCACCGTCCATATAACTTACAATTGTACCTAATTTAGTTCCATTTGACAAGAAAGCTATTTCTCGACTTATAAACGTATTTCTGTTCGTTGTATCAGCGATTATAAAATCTAACTCAGCATCATCCACAATCAATCTTGTACAATGTCGTCTGTGATCATATGCTCCTCCTTGGGTGAACTTGCCGAATATTTTTCTACCAAGATCTTTTGTAATTTTATTCTCGTAATCGATTATATACGGATTTTCATCATCAGAATATTCCTTTTGCTGTGGTAACCAAACTTCGGTTTGTTTCCGGTATGATAAAATTGCTTCACTTACAATCAACCGTGTTAACATCGCACAATCGAGCATATACCGTAACAGTACTATTGGTGCCCACATTTTTTCTAAACATTTTTTTCCAAACCAGGTATAACAAATCGCATGGAGCTCTTTAGACATTTCAAATGACTCGATACAAGCAAATCCAGTTAGGTCAAAATCCGGTAATGGTCCATTTATCGATACTCGTGTCATCTCGTGCGTCGGATGACCGAATCGCTCAAAGTACACAGAACAACCTCCGTATTCGACACAACTCAGTATTATGTCACTGAGAAAATCAGACCGAGTTGGTTTCCACGATTTTTTTTTCTAGCAAAATGAGTCGCAACTGACGGAACAGTAAAACAGTTGCTCAATAGTTCGTCAGTGTTATCAGTATATTGCAGTGCAAGATTTTTCATTTTTTCGTGGAGAAGATCTGCTCGATAAATAACACCATTTGGTCTTACAAACTGATCAAATTTATTCTTTTCTTCTATGCATGATTCGTCGTTAAAACTCTGAAATAACCATACTGACACAGGATCGATTTTACTTATTTCGTTAATAAAATCAAACATATCTCCATCAGAATTGTCTACGGGATAACATTTAACAGTTCGATCTGGTGGAAACACTCTTACTGCGTTAGTCCACGCGTGTGCGTTATGATCAATAATTTCGATCGAAGCTCCTTTTGATTTATATTTTGATTCATACAAAATCTCTCCTGTTATCGTCGCTACGGTTATTGGAAATTTTAATCTTTTTCCTAACTCAGCGACATCTTTGATGGACGCCCCGATGTCTTTAACCATCTCGCCCCACTCGTTTATTATTTTACGTTTTAATCTGTTAAACCGTTTCCACGGGTCGCGTTTGTAAAATGTTCTGGTACTCGTTCAGCTACACAGCTTATTTTTGAAACTTTCATCGGCGCCAGTTTATTAATGCTGGGTTTTTCATTTATCACATAGATTCCATAAATAACCGCGGTCACAAGATATGCTCGTTCATAATACGATTTGTCAATACCAGTCAGCGCTCCTGGTTTGGAATTTCTACTCAGTATGACAGTTTTTTTATTACTGTGGACAGGATCATATCTGTCACGGATAATCCAATTATCTGTTTCTGTCAACACGACAAATTTTATTCTGAAAAGATAACTTCTATCATCGAGCTGCTCAATAACAGCTGCCGCTCGTTTGTCATTCATCGTAGCGTCGATGATATCTTTATCGCGTATAATATTGAACATTGACCAGACACGAGATGCGCCATCTGCGTGAAATTCTTTCTTGGCGTAGTGAATTTTATTGATCAAACTTTTATTTTTCTTATCAACTAGATGTTTTATTGGTAAATCAGAAGATATCCTGTCCAGGTTGAATTTACTTGTTTTCCAAGGCTTGATTCTGGATTCTGGATAATCTCTCAAACTCAACCAAATTATATTTCAGACAAGTATTTAAATAAAAAATATAACATATACAATGTCTCAACAGGACAAGTGCAAATGGTTGATGATCGGATCATTAACTCACTGTAATAAATCCTGCAGGAAGGAATTTTGTGGACAACACATGCAAAACGTTCACCGTGGAAGCTTAGGACCAATACCATGTCTGCGATGTGGTGTTGGAGTATGAGGTAAAACAGAGTTGTGTGCGTGTTGTGGTGGTAATAAATATCGCGAACTTAAGAGATATTATGATTAAAAAAATAACGTCAATGACTGAGCTATAAAATCCGTGGAGGATTAGCTAACTAAGTTTTCAGACAAATTATGATTTAAACAAATGATATCATTATACAATGGAGCAAAATATGAACCACGAGTTTATAAAGCATCCTACAATAACAAACTACGAATCAAATTGTGATGGTATGATTAGAAATTGCAGGTTGAAAAAGCCAGTTGGTGTTATTAGTAATACTGGTTATCTAAGATTTTGTGCTGACAAAAAGAAAAATTATCTCTGTCATCGTTTCACATACAAGTGTTTCTTTGGGTTGATCAAAAGACGGTCTTGTGATCGATCATATCAACGGGGTGAAAATCGACAATAATTTATTCAACCTTCAAGCTGTTACACAGAGCGAGAACTCTGCACGTGGTAATACTGGTAAACATGAAAAAGTTGCAAGATCAGTTAAATCTCAAATACAGAAACCGGTGAAGAAATTATATTTCAATCAATGAACGCGGCTGCGAAATACTTTGATATTAACCCGCGTGTAGTAAAATATGACGCGGAAAATATAATCAGATCCACTCTTTCCAAGAAATATAAACAGAAAATCACCTTCCAATATTGTTAATGAGATAAACTATCATCACTATCAAGTAATTACGTACAATTATATTTATTAACTATTTATTTAATTATTTATCCTTTTGTCAGAAATTCCCACTTTTATACTACTTATTTTTTCGACTTGAGCGAAAGGGAGATTACTTCTGTAATATAGATTTCGTCGTAGATTTCTGATTTTTATGGTCGTAATTTGTCAATTAACCATCTACGTCGTAATTAATATCAATAATTATACTAAAGAAAGATATTTATGGTTTTTTAGCTCACAAAAAAGAAGAATAAACGTATTTCACATCGTACAATATAGCGAGCTATTCTTAAATCTGTTACGAGAAATCCAGGCAAAACACGCTGTTTTAATGCAGATATTTACAGTCTGTTCAGAAACCGCTGTTATAATACAAAAATATTTAAACCGATCTGCAGGTGGTAAAACGTCTGATGGTGCAGTGGTAGTATCTAAATATATTTTATTAAGGCAGAACACGCTGTTAGTGCAAGATATTTACAATCTGTTACGAGAAATCGAGGCAGAACACGCTGCTCATTTACATATTTACAATATATTTAGAAACCGCTGTTTTACTATATCTATACAGAAATATTTACAATATATTCAGAAACCGCTGTTTTATTATATCTGTACAGAAATATACACAATCTATTCAGAAACCGATCTGTAGATATATAATAACTTCTGAAACGTATATTGTTAGATGATTCGATAGCTCAGTTGATAACGTATCAAACCGTGATACTTGAGGTCCCAGGATCGAATCCCATGACTGACAACTGTTGGTGGTTTACGCTTATTAGCGACTTTTATAATTAATTGGGGCCCCGCCAGCCCTCGCCTCTCAACAGAACCCCTGCAACCACACGTCACTGGTGGTGGATACATGGGCTGATTATTGGGGGGTGGGTGTTCTGTTGAGCGAAAAGAATGGCCCCATATATGTTTGTGCCGTCCTTAATTAAGATTTCATTCATTGTATATATTTCATGTCATTCATTCAATGTATATGTTTGTGCTGTCCTTAATTAAGATCGTCATTCATTCATTGTATATATTTCATTTACCTACTGAACTTGCTAAAACACTCGAATAGAGGTTCATATGGGGATCGTCATTCATTGTATATATTTCATAAATGTTTGTGCCGTCATTCATTCATTGTATATATTTCATGTACCTACTGAACTTGCTAAAACACTCGAATAGAGGTTCATGTGGGGATTATCATTCATCATAGATGTTGTGTTGTGCCCCTCCTGAGCTCGCTAAAACACTCGATTAGGGGTTCACATGGGGATATATATTTTTTCATTTAAATAAATATATACCGTATAATAATGAACTACGAAAATATTAATGATGTAATTGTTGCTATTAAAAAATTGGAAAGATGGAATTAATATCTCTGATGAACTAAATCCTGAAAAAATTAATTTCTGACTTTGAAATTTTACAAGAACCTAAGAACCAAGGAATACACACACTATCATCTGAATACAAGTTCATAAAACGGTTTCAGGCGGCGATGTTTCAGTCGCTAGCTACTGTAGAAGATGATCAAGTGAAGGAATTCGTCCCTGTCTCTGCTGCAGTAGAAAAAAATTAGATCGGAGTTATCCCACGAATACGAGGCAAAAATATTAATTAGTACTCGTATAAGACAACTAAGAAAAATTATGTCAGCGAGTAACTTCGTTGGTGAAACGACCGAGCACGTGTAATATTTTATTTTATCAGAAATATTTTTATTTTATTTTATCAGAAATATTTATTTCATTTTTTCTGAAATATTTTATTTTTTCTTAAATATTTTACTTTTTCTGAAATATTTTATTTTTTCTGAAATTGATGGGGTAGTTGGTACTCAGAATCGTGCAAACCAATCAATTTCGTAATTTTGATGGGGTAATTGGTACTCAGAATCATGCAATCCAATAAATTTCGTAATTTTGATGGGCTAGTTGGTACTCAGAATCATGCAAACCAATCAATTTCGTAATTTTGATGGGGTAGTTGGTACTCAGAACTATGTAAAATGATCAAATTTTCAGAAAAAATAAAATATTTCAGAAAAAATAAAAATATTTCAGAAAAAATAAAACATTTCTGATAAAATAAATATTTCAGAAAAAATAAAAATATTTCTGATAAAATAAAATAAAATATTTGTGATCAAAGATCTATGATCAAAAATCATTACGATAAAAGTCTTTAAGACAGAAATCTTGCGATAAAAGTCTTTAAGACGAAGATCTACGATAAAAGTCTTTAAGATTTCACATTTAAATTTCCATGTCTAGCTATGATATTTAACTTCATATTACAGAATTAAAATTTCCATGTCTAGCTATGACATGAAGGATGAAAAAGGAGCCTACATGATAAGAACTTAAAGGGGAGGTAACTGTGTTCTGACCAAAATAGTTATATCAGTCAAAAATATTAATGTTCATTCACCTATTTAAATTAATTTTATTAGAACATACAGTAATTCATTACCCAGCATAAAATATTTTTTCCTCTTTATTAGTCTGTCCTTTCCTCTGACCATGGAAAAGTGTGTATGTGAGTGTGGGGTGGGGGACACACAATGTCAGTAACAAACAACACCCACTCCCATCTATTCAGACTTTCTCTCAAGTGCAGTGTCCACACCGTTAATAAAGAGAACGTCTGTATAATTCTCCCATCTGTTGTAGTTTAGACATATATGAACCGAAAACCAAATATGGTTCATTTTCTTTCCAAAGAATAACTAGATAATCTTTTGTTTTTCCATCGATTCTCTAATATTGCAGAAGGGCAAGAAGTACCACCACATCGCTAACAACCGAACACGGGTTTAGGAAGTTGTGTAGCAAGCAGTCAGGTTGATTTGTTTCTTTTAGCTCGGTGTTTAATGCCACTGTAATACACTAAAGTTAGGTCGTGTTGAGGCACGTAGAGCAAAGTGCCTTGCCCGTGGACCCACCACGGTAACGCATTCAAGCTTACTCGATGATTGGACTCGAACCCACTCCTTTTTGTCACAAGTCCGACATCTTATTAGCTGGACCACAGCAGCTATGGTAGCCAATCATAGATGTGGCCTCACCCTAATCTCTTTCTCCTTATTTGCAGCCCTATAAACATTTGCATTGGTAATAATTAACACAATGGAAATAATATGTATAATTAGGTCTTAGTTCTAGCATTTGATATCTTAGATTCAATTTAGTATCATATTTAAGCTCGTTCTTCTAATTATTCGTTCCATTCGGGTTGTGAGGTCTTGTCTTGTCTGTTTTGTATTTGCCTTTGAAAAAGACTCATTAAGAGTCGAAAGCGCTTTGGCTAGTTAGATACTAGTTGCGGACTGTTCGTTATCAGTTTATTGCATATATATATATATATATATATATATATATATATATATATATATATATATATATATATATATATATATATATGCCTGACAACAGACGCCTGCATATTGGTGGCTGAGATCAAGGTACGCCTGACATACAACTCGCCGTGATTAATGGAAGCCTTACCGGGAGCAGGGGGGCCCCGAGTGGCCAAGTGGTCTAAAGCGCTCGCCGTTACGGATCACTGCCATCTCACCTCTGTCTGCGTGAGTTCGAGTTCAGCCTCGGCTAACGTTGGTACGTGAGAAAGCCTGCCAGTAGCTTCTCGTGGGTCGGTGGTTCTTCCTGGGGTTTTCCAGAGTTCTTCCTCCGCCAATTATACTGGCCGCCATGTATAGCCTATCTTGTGCTGAAAATGGCGTTAAACCCTACAACAACAACAACAACAACAACCGGGAGTAGGTTTAGATCAAAGAACGCTTGATAAAATCAAATGGCGCGAAAAGAAAGACAATCAGTGTTCAAAATATTGTAATTTCTGTCATTGTTTTGGACTGGGCTACGGCAGTGTGAAACGGAAAATAAAGGGTTTGTACAACCAGTCTGGGCATGATATTGGAAATAAGTCAGAGTGGTGGTATAATGCGAGGTACTATAACGAGTGCATACTTTGTATTATTCTTTACTCATGTATCGCTCCGGTATGTCGCCTATATGATTCGTTCTCACTGACTCGTAAACATGACGTAATTGTCTCTGTATATTGTGTATTGTTAGCTTTCCAATGATCTTGAAGCATATGTTCATAAACATGTTTACATTTTAGGCCCAGCGAATCTACCATAACATATAAATATGTTTACATTTTAGGCCTAGCCAATCACATGATAATAAGGGGATGGTATGCAACTCATATCGTAAAATGAATTGTCTGTATTATGCGTCATGTGTGCAACTGTCAGCTAAAGCCTCTCTACAAATCGTTAACGACGTACACTGTAACGGATGAGTGATCTTCTTTACAACCTAAGCAGACGATAACTTACATTTCCCACATGACTCACGTAAACAATGTGCATTTGATAGGCCTTCAGCTATCGACCGTTTTAAGTAAATATCCCTTTTACCTGGATTTCTTTATGGTATATAAGCAATGTTCCTGATTTCAAACTTTTGAAATTGATTTCAAACTTTTGAAATTGTAAAGTTGAACCGTTGTATGTGAACAATTATTTCACATTGCACACATTGCATTCACCTTTCCAGGACGAAACTCAACGAAAAGGCACTGTTGTACCAAAATTAATCGTTTTAGAAATAAAGTGTAAGCTGTTTCGCGCAAATTTTTGCATAACTTTGTCATAGAAAATTCTTAGATATGTAGATCTGGTACCAGGAAAAAAAACACAGCAGTAATACACTCCCCTTACATGTTAGGCCCGTGTAGATTCCCTGTTCCCAACAAAAAGTGTTTCGCACCCTCCGGAATGTCTGATTTCTCCGCTCTTTAAAATTGCCTGACACCAACTTCTGGAAAAGAAATTATATATATATATATATATATATATATATATATATATATATATATATATATATATATATATATATATATATATATATATTTTTTTTTTTTTTTCAAGATGGCCGCTATCGCTTAAAAAGCTTGAAGCAGCTGTTCTGTTTTTTGTGCCGTTTTCATGGTGTATGTGCTTGTTGCCTGTCTTCGTCTACGCTACTGTGTTCATCATGCATTGTTCAGTTCGTATGTGTTTCTTCATCTCCTTGTTTAAGGAACGAGAATTAGACTTTTTCTCAGCTGTCTTGCTCCATTGCTACAACTTCCTTTGTTTTTGAACAAACCGCCATCACGTGATACTCGCCATTACCCTCATTAATTGCTTTAAATGACCACTCCTTGACTCTCCACACTACATTGTGCTCTAGACTAAACGAAGTGGGACTACATTCATCATTACCTAAATGTAAACAGAAACGAAAAAAGAAACGTTTCAAAGCTGGCCGGAGTAGATCAGGAAGAAGAATGCCAGTTATCTCCATTATGCCCTTTCCGGCACAACAATTTAAAAATTCGACCGTTAATTTAGATAACCTAATTCAAATCCCTATTAAATCGTCAACCTTTGTGTCAACTATCCAAGAGATACGTTTGCGTATTGCATCATTCAATGCCCAGTCAGTAGAACCACCGGAAAAGCGCACAGAATTAGTTAATTTTATCAACCACCAAGATATCAACATATTTTTCCTGACAGAAACATGGCTAAAAACAACAGGCGAAGGGCCCAAGTGAGCGGATCTAACACCCACTGGTTACTCCATCAACTCGTTCCCCCGCCACTCTCGCGGAGGTGGAATTGCTGTCATCACAAAGAACTCCATGACCAAACGTCTTAACCACACCACAACATTCAATTTCGAGCACACATCGTTTGAACTAGTCCAAACCACACTCACACTGGAGCAAAGGTCAGTCCATTTTCTTTTCTGCCTATACCGCCCTCCTGCTAGTAGAAAAAGCAAGCTGACTGAATCTTTCTTTTTGGAGCAGTTTCCGAATCTCCTGGAGTATGGAAATTCGATAGGTGGCAACCTGATTATTTTTGGAGATTTCAACTTTCACTTTCACTGTCCTGGAAACCCAAACACATCAAAAACTCCTAGATTCCATTAATGTTTTCAACCACAAACAGTCAGTTAACCAACCCACCCATAAACATGGTCACATTTTAGACTGGATTCTTTATAGACCTGATGATAACATTCTACCTACAATCACCTCAGCAAAAGAGTTCATGGTTATAGTCACACTACTCCACATTCGCACAAAACAAACACATTGGGCAGGGACAAGGTTTTTCATTTTAGGTAAAAAACAAACACACAAACACATACAAACGTACGCGCGCACACAAACAAAATACACACAAACACAATACACACAATCACAAACGAACGCATGCAGACATAAACACATACACACACACTTTTTGGTTAAGGGATAAAAAGAAATTAAGGGAAGAAAACAATCACACATACCCACACATACAAATATACATAGAAACGTACACGAACGCTCACAAACACCACCCCCCCCACACACAAACACTATATTTTGTAATTTAGGGATCAGTGTTTTTTTGTTAAGAAAAAACAAACACACAACCGTATGTGCGCACAGATAAATACAAACGTACGCGCACACACACATACACACATATACACACTAATGTACGCGCGCATACATATACATACATAAACGTACGTGCACGAACCCAAACAAAATACATACACAAACAAAATACGCACACACAAACGTACACGTGCATACAAAAACACATACATACACTCACTTTTGTGTTTAGGATCGGTGATCAACATAAAGGCCACCTACCGGCAAGTGGCTTGTAGAATAAAAATGAATAAAACGGTTTACATGCTTGAGACACGTTAAGCTTTCTATGTGTAAAATAGCTTGTAACCAGATCTTTTTTGAGATCGACTTTAACACTGTACAATTTTGTGTATCGATTAAGAAGTCTTTACAATTCTCGATTTTCTATAATGCATAGAAGGACACATCGTCTAAACCCTGGATCAACTTGCGTCACAGTTACTATAGAGATTCGCACCGATGGATACTAATTAAACAGGACATGAATGCATGTGAATACTGTAGTACCCGACAGAAGGAGGCTTCTTTTATTTCATTTTGGAAATTGGTATGTCTCGATTTACATGTACATAATACAAAGGCCGACCTGAATGTGCAGACGGTATGTAGCTCTGTTATATTACAAACAAGTTCGACAAAAAACAAATTATCACGCGCCATAACCACCAGGTCAATTTTTGCAAAACACAGTTCATTGTTTTCAGAGACAGACTGTGTCTCACTAACAATATCCAACAGACAAGAACGAAGGCAGATTGGAAGCAAAATATGTTTGAATTCGTGATTGTGCATATGGAGGGGTAAATAAACGCAGTTAATGTACCAACATTCGTTTATGATTGGTACTGCGCCAACCCTCACTCACAGATTGCCCAGTTTTGAGCTAAATTATATTAAGTTCATAGCCGTTTTTAAAATATTCTGAAAATGGAGAAAATCTATATCGTTAAATCCATTGCTCTATGTATCTATCTATTTCGTTCGTGCAGAACTAATGTGGAAATAATGAAAACGTTAAAAGAAATGAAATATCTTTTCTAGAATATGGAAGAAATGTAACCTTTTTCTCAGATGAATTTTATCATATAATCTTGATGGATACTGGTAGTATTGTGTGGCCATATGGCAACACAATGATTCTTAGAGGGCAATGTTGAAAATGGCAATGGGGGGGGGGGACAAGGCAAAATTAGCATTGTATTTATATGGAGACAGTGGTAGAATATAATGCCAGTGGGATTAACATTAGCATGGCACTCTTATTACAAAGGAAATAGCAGACCAGCACCAACACTTACTAACCAATACACCCTATTGCAGACCATCAATTACCTTAACCAGTCAATAATCAGTGTTACCGATCAACACCCACATCTACTGACATATACCCACTGACTAGCAGCCACGCGTACGAGAGAGAGAGAGAGAGAGAGAGAGAGAGAGAGAGAGAGAGAGAGAGAGAGCGAGTGTGTGTGTGTTGGTCTTTGTCCCTATAAAACTCCCTTTGTCCCTATCAGATTCATTTTACCTACTTACCTACCTACAGTAGCGCGTCAGCCACATAGTCTCTAGAAAAAATTGACCATGAAATACAAAACTAGGGACATAGAAATAGGGAAATAAAATTAGCATACTTAGCGACACTTTAGGGACACTATAGAGACACAAATAGACATATAAATCCAAGGGATATAAAATGAAGCTAACTAATCAAATTTATAAATAACCCATCTATAAATAACTATGAAATATCAAGCTCGGATCAGCTAAATCTCGAAGCGTCTCGAACAGACCACTTCGTGTTACTTACTTAACGACACCTTAGCGACACCATACGAACAAAAATAGGGACATAGAAAAGGGACATTATAGAGACACATTTTGGGACATTGTAAGTACATTAAAGCTACGCAACAATTTCCGCATAGCTATAGCGTGCTTAAGCATGTGTCTCTAAATAAACAAATATTCTAAAGCATAACGGATTACATATACTAGCTCAGCTGTCTATTCAAATTTATAAATAACTTATGGATAATTAACTAAGAGATCAATTGCTCTGTTCAGCTGAAGCTCGGAGTAGTTGTGTGCGTGTGTGTCTGTTTGTGTGTGTGCGTGTGTGTGTGTTTTAATGTTTTTTTTGGTGTGTGTATGTGTGCGCACGTACGTTTGTGTGTGTATGTGTGTTTTCTTCCCTTAAGAAAAAAACAACTTGTCCCTAAACACAAAAAGTAGTGTGAGTGTATGTGTGTTTTTGTATGCGCGTGTAATTTTGTGTGTGTGCGTATTTTATTTGTGCGTGTATTTTGCTTGGGTTCGTGCGCGTCTGTTTGTGTGTGTATTTGTATGTATGCGCGCGTACGTTTATGTTTATATGTGTGTATGTTTGTGTTTGTGTGTGCGCGTGAGAGAGAGAGAGAGAGAGAGAGAGAGAGTTACGTGTTTAGGCTCGAATAAACAGTAACACAAGAAAGAGTGAAAACAACAAGCTTTGAAAACTTTAACAAATAATGTATTTCCCTGGAAACATACTGTAAGAATGGACAAATAAGAACTTTTAAGAATCAAATCTAAAAATAATCCAAGAATAATCCACGAATATCATTTAAAGGTCCTAATATTGAAATGTCCTAATCATTTCAAGTTTGAGTCCCGACGAAGAATCCAAGATGGAAGGCAATGACGTATGATGTATCCTCTTCAATGTTGTTGTCTACAGTTCCTTGTAGAAACACAAGAAGTGATACTCCGGTGTTCGAAATCCGAATAAACACAATGAAGACAATGAATTGAAGCAATGGTATATCAGCGGCAACAGAAGTACTTCCAGAAGAGGTGGCCTTTAATTGGTATTTAGTCGATTTTCTTTCTTCTTCGCAAGAGTTGGTTCCAGTACCAGTACCATCACCACCTTCTCCTTCTTTACCATACGTCGATGATTTTAAACAGAGACAGAAAGAAGAATTTGAGAAAATTTTACAACAGCAGAAAGAAGCAGAACAAGCTTTTATCCTTCAACAGCAGCAGCGAGAAGAAGAAGAGGCAAGAAGGAAACAACGGGAAGAAGCAGCAGAGAAGAAATAAGGTCTAGGAGAGAATAAGAATATTGAAATCCAAACGGTAACGGTACTCTTAGACATTTTAGCAGAGTTAAGGAGTCTGAAACAAATGTATCAGACTTCTTTATTATGACCCAAGAGAAAAAGACCTTCCCGAGCCAAGCAACCCAACCCTGTTACTACGCCTACGATACCACCCCTAGTTATTTCTAACAAATCATCATCGACAGGATCCAGTCCAGAAGTAGGCCTTGTCCGTGGCAAACGCTTAAGGCAGTTAAAGATGATTACGTACCGTTCCTGAGTTTGTTTCTTTAAACAAATAACCCAGTCCTTTTCAGGGCCACCCACTTCTCTCGAGAAGAGATATTATTTCAATTGCCAAAATCAATTAAAACTCAAAAGCCCTTTGTACGACTCTGAATGAGTGCATGAGTGTAGATCCATATTCTAAAAATCAAAACCAAGAGACACTTACGTTTTCTACCTGGTCTATTCTGGTACAAATTTTACAATTTAATTCACAGCACAACACAACACTTTAAAAAGTTCATAAACCTCTTCTGTGTCTTTGTTCACTTTTTTTGTTTCTTGAATTTCTTCACTGACACAGGTTTTTCCTCCTCTTCTACACTTTCTCATCGTCTTCTTTTCTTCTCTTTTTTCTCTTTCTTTACGTGTCTGAGTACTTCCTTTGGGAGGGTACCTCTTCTTCCTGTTCCAAACCACTCTCTTCCTCTTGTTCCTGTTGTTTCGTAGGGCATTCTGAAGACCGTTGTCCTTCTTCTTGACAATCAAAACAGGTATCTTGACTTTTGTCTCTTCTGATACCTGTCTTGCTTTTTTGACTGTCTGGACACTCTGAAGACCCATGTCCTTTCTTCTTAAAGATATAGCAAATATCTTGACTTTTAACTCCAAAGGAGAGACAGTAGTCCGTCGGCTTGTCTGAAGAAAACTTTCTTATGACACCTCGCAAAGCTCTGATCAGAAGTTCGATCTGTGTGGGCTCTTCCATCGTTATTCTCTGTTTGACAGTGAAATGAATATTGGAAGGGAAGACACACACCCTTTATATATACGCTGGTCTGACATGGATATAAAGTGACCCATGGCGTTTAAAATGTAGTCATTTGACATTTCGCAATTAAGATGAAACGATGTCATCATATCGTGGAGAAAGAAGAAGTAAGTAAGAGGCAGAAACGTGATTTATCGCCTCGTACAGTAGCTGAAGTCTTAGCACAAATTCATGCCAGTGATTTTGAAGATGACATGAGCCAGAATCCAAACCCAGAGAGTCTACACCGAGACAAAGTTCACCACCATTAGTAAACCCTGAAAATTACTACCACATTTTAGAGACGAAAAAGCGCTCCTCTAGAAAATTTAAAACGACGGCTTACACTTACAAGGGGAAGTTTAAAGATTTCAAGTCCAAAGTACCGTTGGAGAAAACAGAGCGTTTCATCACTGAGGTGTGGGATTCTTTGTTAACCACACTGAAAAGACAATGTCAAGCCAAAGCAGACGATAGCTTGAGACTTTCCATTCATCACGACAGTTTAAAGTCCCCCGTTTGGATCGCGTTCAGCAGCCCAGCAGAATTATCACCGCCCAAAGTCATCAACAAGATTGAACACGTGCAGCAATTCAACAATAAGTTTGACATCACAGATGGAAAAGTCACCCTGTTCATGACCCACGTGTCCCTTCCCCAAGGGACAGGAGGCAAAAAGGCCTTTTTGGTGGACGACATTAGTAGCATAAAGCGTAGCCTTGTCTAAATTGACAACCCTCAAGACCATATGTGTTTAGCCCGTGACATCGTGGTGGTACGGGGTATGTCGACAAGAACGAAACGGCAGAATGGAAAACAGCTTGGCAAACGTTTCAAAAATAGAATCATGCCAAACAACGAAGACAAAACAGAACTCCTGTTACATCAAGCGAGGTTATCCAAAGATACATCCTGTGGCATTCCTGAAATGCAAAAATTGCAAGACGTCTTGGCTTCACTCTATACCTTGAAACTATACCCTTAAGAAGTGCGGAGACCTTTGTTGTTTCGAGGTAAAGGTTTCGAAGACGAAAATACATTCACGTCTATAATCACGATGAACATTTGGATGTCATTACCAGTATCGCCCCATTCCTAGGATACAGTTATCACTGTGCGAAATGTGACTATGGCTAAAACAACCGAGAGCAACACAAGCATTGTGGATCGAAATGCTCAGGATGTTTGGCTTCTCAACCCTGTCTGGACGAAGGACAAGAACGAGTGCATTGCCTTGCTTGTCAGCGCACTTTTGTTAGCTCTACCTGTTACCAACAATATCTGAAGACGCCATACGTACCAATAATGTCAAGGCACACGTATGTTCAGGAAAGAAACGATGTCACATTTATCACCAAATCGTGGACATGGAACACGAATGCTACATTCTAAAATACCATTCGAAACATCAAGAGGAAGACGATGACCAGAAGAAAGGCAATTTCATCTTTTTCTATTTCTAATGCATGTAAGAGACTGTCATTCACATTCCTAATTTCTGCGTGGCTCGTGCGTATGCGAGAAGCGCATCCAATAACCAATCTTTAGTCATTGCACTCACTGCAGCAAGACTGCTAGAGGAAGTGAAAAAATCGTTTGGGGACCGAGCACGCTGGTCGATTTCGCTCAGTGGATCTTAGGCCCCATCGACGAGACTGGAGCCAAGAGGATATCGAACGTTACGGAGATTGTCATCGCCATGCCACGGTGATAGCTCACAATTTCTCGGGATACGATGGGCATTTTCTTTTGAGATACTACAGGGAACAAAATACCGAACGCCCTAAAGTGACTTTAAACGGAGCCAAAATCATTTCATTTCCATGCAAGTGGGACAAGTGCAGTTTAAAGATTCAATGAGGTACTTGGCCATGCCTTTGAGTCGAATGCCTAAAACGCTTCGACTGACAGAAACGGCTAAATGTAATTTTCCCTACTATTTCAATACCGAAACTAAACAACACGCCATTCGACCCCATTTTCCTGAGGCTCACGACTATGACCCCGACAACATGTGTACTGAAAAACACGGAGGGATCTATCCTTTGAAAGAAGCCTGTACCATTGCAAAGCGTGTTCCTTAGTGTACCGTCAACGATTCATGCCCGAGAACACCCTAGCTGTCATCAGTCCTCAAACAACCAACTTTGGCAAGCGTCAGTACTCGGTCAAACGGTCAAAACCCTACGCTGGCTGCATTACTTGTGCGACAATGAAGATAAATGGATCCAACACGCCCGCAACGGAGGAGGTGAAAAGACCATCGGAACGTATTCAGTGGATAGCTGCGACTTATAAACCTCAAGATCGTGTATGAGTGTAACGGTTGTCCCCTTTGCTACCCTCAACGTAGCACCAAAAATCAGTTTTTGCAACAGACTATGAAATACTTGTACCAGAACACTTGTCAACGGCGGTTGAAGTTAGAACAGAAGGATACTAAGTGGTTGAAATGTGAGAACACGAGTACGATCACCGTTTGAAGAAAAAAAAAATTCCGAGTTTAAGCGCATCGTGGAAAGTTACAAGCTGGTGGACCCACTGAACCCGAGAGACAGTTTGTAAGAAGGACTGACGAATACAACCTAGTTGCTGTATCACGCTGACGAAGAGAAAGGAGAAGAAATCAAGTACTTGGACGTGTGTTCGTTGTGTCCTTATGTGTGCAAATATTATCGCTTTCCTTCAGGGCACCAGCAGTTGCTGACAGAACACATTGATCTGGACAACAAACGACAATACGAAGGATTGATCAAGTGCAAAGTCTTGCCTCCCACGGACTTGTACCATCCCGCTGTACCTCACCATTTCCAGGGAAAACTGATGTTTCCTTTGTGCCGTACTTCAGTTTAAAGGTGCAACCAAGACCGACCTTGTGAAAACACACAGGAAGAAAGCGCCTTGATGAGAACGTGGGTCAGCGTAGAATTATTCAATGCTCTGTACATGGGATACCAACTGTTAGAAGTGTACGACATTTACCATTTTCCCAAGACAGAACAGTACCACAATGGCGACAAGACTCAGAAAGGAATTTTCGCAGACCACTAATGCCTTTTTGAAACTGAAACAACAAGTCAGCGGATATCCTTCTTGGTGCCTCACTCCCGAAGACCAAAATAAATTTAAAGAGAAATACTGGGAGCAGGAAGTCATCACTTTAGACCACATAGAAAAAAAACGAAAACGAAGGAAGGCGATTGTTTGCCAAAGTGATGTTAAATTACTTGTGGTCCAAAATGGCACAACGACCATGTTTACCTAAAACGGAGTATTTGACAGAACCTTCCCCGTACTTCCAGATGATTCACAACAAAACCAAATACATGAAACACGTGGACGTCGTTCGTGAGGATTTGATCTTAGTCGATTATGAAGAACTGGACTTTGTATAAGCCGACGAATTTGGAACTGTCATCATTGCGGCCTACGTGACAGCCCATGCTCGCTTAAAACTGTACGAAACTTAGGAACTGTTAAATGATTGCATCCTGTACTTTGACACGGACAGTTGCATCTACATTGATCGCCCGGGTCAACGTCACCCTGACATCGAAGGAGGCTGTTTGGGAGCCTTGACCGACGAACACCCGGACGAGGATATTCTAAATTTTGCTAGTGGTGATCCTAAAAATTACGGCTACGAATACCGGGACCCACAAGGTGAAGTGTGCACAGAGTGTAAAGTCAAAGGATTGTTATCGCAACAGTCAAGTTGTGAACTTTGGCATATTGAAAGAAGCCGTGCAGTCTAGACAGGATGGAAACTTTAAAGTGACCACGTACGAACCGCACATGATTGTACGTTTAACCACTGACCAAATTTTTAGTCGACCTTTGGAAAAAGTGTATCAAATCGTGTAACACAAGCTAGTGCGGTTTCCCAGTCACTTCACGTTACCGTATGGACATGTCGGTATAAAATATGGTTACAAGAGGATAGCCACCAACAAGAAGGATGACTTCGCCACAGCAAGAATCGAGTGAGAGACCCATTGGTAACTCCAAATTCAAACCATACCATTTTCCTGTGTTCTTGTATGACTAGTGTTATTGTGCCCGCCGATTGGAAACGTTTAAAAAAAACATGGACAGAGAAGGATGCTTTACTTCAAATGTTTTAGTTGAACAGGATTTGTCTACTTGGGACCTGAGACTGGATTGGGATACGAAGTACAGTGTTTCATGTTGTGATCTGAACCTGCGAACGGATCGATGTATCTATAAAAATTCAGCTATTCTGGAACATACTCGGTGGTCTCCGCACTGTCCATACCGTTCTAGGACCGTTTCACCCATCACACTGCGGTACATTTATGACGGTACCTTGGAAAAGGTGATACCTTTGTCCAGTCATAAAAAAGGAACGATGTACAACCAAGAGACTTAATTACGGCTAGTATAAAAGGGACAACGTCCAAGACCGATAGTTCATTGTAACTACCAAGACCAAGCGAGAAAGATGAATCCTTTTAAACAGACATCATTCAGGTGTGGGGACTCTCAATTGGAGTGCCATGCTGTGCCTTGCAATGAGAGCGATGCCGTACGCTGTGACCTTAGCGACGCAATAAAGCATCATGTGAACTTTGTTATGATTACTACTACTACTACCACTACACCTACCATGGAAGGTGATGCTGTGCGTGTGAAACCTGACGGATGCGATAGCGATGCCACTCGTTATCGTGGACTCTTGACTGTTTTTCATTGTCAATATCAACCTTCGCGTAACAACATGCAGCTACCACCCTACGGATGTCAACCAAAACTCCTACGGTTTTCACCCTACCCTCATCGAAACTTACCTGTAAAGGACGAATATTCGTTCCCTGTGCGTTTGTCTGAATACTGTGACTTTGAAAATCGTATTCAAACATTCCAAGGAAAATGGCCTAAATATCTGGGAGGACCTACACTCGAAGAATTAGCCAGAGCCAAATGAACAGCAAGAGAAGATCTAAAAGGAAGTTTGGCAGGGACTTGCCAGAGCAAAATCTCAATGGGTGACTGTAGAACTTTTGTGTCGAGAAATTCACAAGAGGAAAGTGAAAGAAGTCAACAAACGGGTAAGATTTGTCTGGATCAAGTGTGTGTTCATCCTATTATTCCGCCTTAGACCGTTTTCATCAGAAGATTTTATTGACATTCTTGATTGTTACCCTGAATGGCAGTGGTCAGAACTTACATTACTTTCGCTCTAGGAGAAGATTTTAAGTAAAATAATACTGACTGACATGATCATGGATACTTTACAAGAGAACATTAGTGGTTTGCCCTTCGAGTTGAGAGAACGCATTTACCGAAATCTGGTCAAAATACAAGTTCAACGCAAAGAACAATTGCATCCGATACGTCACCGATGTTTAAACCACTAGTACCTGAATCCTATAAGAGGACTAATTCAGATGAAACTGTTCCAGTAGTCAGACATTGTTAAACTAAACGTGGTTTGTTGTGATTCGTACTTTTTACTACAAGGTAGATTTACTGCAACGAATTCCAGAAGAAGAGTTGGAGGATTACCAAAACCTTTTACACAACGTAAACTTAGTTGAAGAGGAAACTTTTGAACGGTGTCTTATGATGTGCAACTTAGTAACTAAACCATTTTGATTCGCCACTGGAGTAAAATTATCTATCTGTAGAAAGTACACTTGTTGTCTCCGACATAAAGAGGTATAAAACCAGCCTACCATGCCACAACCTTTATCAGAAGTGATACAATATATTCCGTGGAAGGAAATCAATGACACCATTCAAACAGTGGAGGATTAACAACACTTATTGCGAGAACTGTGTCCATTGAATTGGGGTCAAAGTGTTGTGTGTGTCTTAGTGACTTCCTTTCTGATATTTCGTTTACCAGCCAATTCCTGGTGGACTCTTTATTAACAGTACTTGCCACCAAATACAATATGAAAGTGGTTCCTTTAAATGTCCAGAAGAGACGCATTTTGTTAAAAGCCTTGCGCTTTAATCTTGATACTTCTCGACCTCTACGGGAAAAAAGATTCGTTAACTTTTAGGTACCGAAGATGTGTATGACGATGTGTGTGTAGCTTGTGACTTACACCGACAATGGACAGATGTACGTGACTAGAAAAATTGCGGTTTTGAGACTTGGACCAAAGAAGTGGCCCATTATGCTCAAGAGTTGTGAACCTCAGTTGTGTCAAAGGAAAAATGTCACATTTAAACCTGTGTTAGTGACAGTGCTAGAAGAACCCGTCACCGAGGACAACCACTCCCTTAAGGACTGTCATGGACATTCCCGAAAGATTATTCCGGGAGGACACCTGTGTTTTGTGACTGTACCTAATGTAAAAGCATTACACACTGTCCCTAGAATACCTTGGTTACCAAAAACATGTTGTACTGTGACTTGTTTATATTCCACTTTGATCGTTTTGATGTTGTTTTTTTATTATTGCTGTGCTTAATAATTTGGCTTTTATGTATTTTTGTCTTTCGTGTTGTTCCATTTTAACAAGCAAGAACTGTCCCGATTTAGTCCCTTGCGAACCCTTCCACGACGCGTGATGCCTGTCATCAAGTTGATACAACGTAAAGACAATCAGTGGATAAAAATATAAAGAATAAAAATGGCCTAAGATAAAGAATGGGAATCAGTGATTTTGTGCTCATGAACACCCAAAGATCTTATCCCCCCCAAAAAAAACCATCCCTCTTCTATACCGAAAGGAAAGAAACGGAAAGTCAAACATGGGGACATGTTGTCCGTCCTGTTCAAAGCTTCTCCACCAAAACTCATTCTAACTGCCTCCAAAAATGTCATCGATACCGTGTGAGAATGTTGTTTGAAAATCTTCAAAGGCACGTTACCTTTGTCTAAACACCAGAACCAATGCTTAGCCAAACATCGTCACGTTGTTCGCCAAATGGTTCAAAAGAAAATACCCATTCGTCAAAAGAAGATGTTGGTACAACGCAGAGGAATTTTCGCTCTGTTGTTAGGACCATTGCTAAAAGGAGTATTGGGAAAGATGATGGGAGGACTCGTGGGAGCAAGAAAAAAAGGACCAAGAAGATAAAAGGGACTTCTGGAGTCCAAAAATCTCAGACGTGACCCTTGAAATCGAATGGAAGGACTAAAACTAGCTTTAGTGCCTTACAAATGATGGATGGAATACCAACGTTGGCAGGAACAACGGATCCTGCTTTTGCATCGCAATCCGAATTTGACCTAGATGTCCCAGTCACAACATGAATTGCAGTCGTTGATGGTCACAACGATTTGTCGGAAACAGAAAAATCGCAAAAGTACGGTCAAGTCTTGCATCGACTACAACTCTTTCACCAGAAAGCTTTAGACGAAACAGTTCTACCCATTATGAAAGATTTTAAGGTCTTGATGGAAGTACATCATCATCACTGCCACCACCACCAAGACAGACGCAAGCCCACGAATGCTTGAGGAAGAAGAGGTACGAGAAGTCTTTCAAACACATTCAGCAGCTCCCATTCCTAGTAAGATTTCAGCGTCCTTGTTGACCCGTCCCCCACACCCCAACGAGAAGAACTGAAAGCTTGGGTTATAAAGATGATGTCCCCTCCTCCTTCGACAAGAGTGAAAAGAAAGAAGGGAAACCAGAAGTAAAAAGGAAATGAAGACCAAAGTCATTCCATTACCACCAGCTCCACTGCCCTCGACATCTACTCCCGCGGCACATCAGACACATAAAACCGTTACCAAACAATCATCTCGCCCCATTCATAGTAGCATCAGCGAAGAGTGGGCGACTTATTAAAATATGAAGAAGGTGTTAGCCAACATATACTACGATCCATCCCATCCTACAGGACACGGAGTAGTTCAGAGATTGTATCGTGTTGCCAAAACTCGACTGAAAAGTCTCCGTTTGCCTCAAATGCAACGATGCTTGCAAGAACAAGCTACCTACACTTTACACAAACCCATTCGTCAAACCTTTTCCAGAAGTCGCTCTCGAGTGGAGGGCATCGATCGATCATCAAAGGCAAGCCGGCTTAGCCGATGTCTCTGATTAGGCCACCTACAATCGTGGCTAAAATATTTGTTTTGTGTCATCGATGTCTTTTCCAAATTGGCCCGGGTCGTGCCATTGACTTTCAAATCGATCAGTGAGTTAGTGCGAGTCCTCCAACTGGTGTTGAAACAAAGCGGTCGTCACCCTCCTCGATGGCAAACCGACAAAGGCATCAAATTTCTGAACCAAGCTTTCCAAAAAGAATTAAAGAAACGTGACATTCATTTTTTCACCAGCGAGAATCCCGAAACTGAAGTTAGCATCGTGGAACGTTTTCAACGTACCTTGAAAGAACTCATGTGGAAATATTTTACGCATCACCACACTCTCAAGTACATCGATGTTTTACCACACTTGATCCAATCGTACAACCAATCTTACCATCTTACCCCCCAACTAACGAATCCCGAAAACGAAGTGACCGTTTTCGAGCGCCTGTTTGGTACTTCCCTACGGTGGCTGTCTTGGGGAAAGGTAGAGTGTTGGTAGTAGGAGATTGGGTGCCCATTGGCAAAACCAAACGCACTTTCGAAAAGGTTACTTACCCAACTGGACCACCGAATTGTTTCGTGTCACTGGACGAGTGCGTGGCCGTCATCCTATCGTCTATAAATTGGAAGACATGGACGGGGAAGTGTTAAAATGAACGTTTTACTTGCCCGAGTTACAATGCGTCACCAAAATAGAAGATGAAGTGTACGACATCGAAACCATTCTCAAACGAAGAACCCGTAAAGTGGGAAAACGACGTGTCAAATAAGTTAATGTACGTTGAAAAGGATATCCTCCCAGTTTTGATTTTTGGATCGACGCTTCGCAAGTCATCGACTATAAAAGAAATGACCGTCATGCCCTTCCAAGCAGCCTCAGCTATCGCTACCACTGCGAGGACCACTCCTTCACACAGTTCTTTTTTGCAAGATCTACAAAATTAATCCTTGTGGGTGTGGTGTGGAGAACCTGTGCAGAGCAGCAGAATGTAAGAACCACACGACCCACAAACCATACTAATTACCTAAATGACCATGCTCACCTACATAGGTCACCGGGCGTCATAGTAGATAATTACAACACCCACCATGGATAACACAAGTAAAAAAGAACTCATCATCTGGCAATGCAACTGCAGGGGGCTACTTAACAATCTCCTAGAGCTACAACTTAAGCTCAATAACGTAGCCAACAAACCTGACATTATCTGCCTCCAAGAAACTCACTTGACTTAAAAACAAAAACGCCTACCGAAAATAAAGGGTTACTCCGAAGGAATATTTAAACACCGTCCCAATGGCCAAAAGGGAGGCGGCCTAGCAATATATACAATAGAAACTCTAACCTATTCGGAAACACTACCAGTTCCAATTGCCCTAAATAACCAAACTAATATAGAAGCACAGTCAATATTAGTAAGTACAGGAAAAAAAAAACACCCAAATAATAATGTACGATCCAGGAGGCAATAACTACCCAGTCAATTTAACCACCTTTCGCCAAATTACAAACAACACTACCAACAACTTAACAATCTGTGGCGACTTCAATGCGCACAGTGAATTATGGGGTGGGGATAAAACAGATATAAAAAGAAAAACTATCGAAGAATGGATAACTGAATGTAATCTAGTCATCCTTAATGACGGGTCAAAAAAACAAGATTAAACCCTGAGAATGGCTCCCTCTCAGCCATAGATCTGACCATAAACACCCCCAAAAAATAGCACAAATTACTAACTGGGGTTGTAGATCAAGGAGATACAATAGGTAGAGATCATTTCCCAAATATCATAATCCGCCAAATAAAAACTCAACATAATCCCATTGAAGTCCCCCTAGATGAAACTATTACCAAACAGACTGGGGCCAGTTTAAAACTATACTAGCTAAAAAAACATAGAAAACCCAGAAAATCCAGACATCAACATCTATCATGATAATATAGAAAGTGCAATCATCAATGCAGCAAAATTAAGTATACCAAAAGCCACAAACCCCAAAAATAAACAGGCAGTTCCATGGTGGAGTGAGCAATGCAGTACAGCACTTAAGGACCAAAAAAAGAGCCCTAAATAAATATAAACGAACCAAAACCAAATTGGTATCCTCCAATATAAAGATAAAGAAAAAATGCTAAAACAAACCATAAAAACAGCTAAAGATAGTTCATGGCAATCCTTCTGCTCCAAACTCAATCTAAAATCAAACTCCAAACAAGTTTGGGATATAATTAGAGCCATTAAAGGGAAAACAACCTACTCAAACCCCAAAACTAAGAGGTGCTACCACCAATAAAGAGCTGATATACTAGACAATCATTTCGCCAACATGAGCAGCATTAATAACCATACTAAAAAATTTCAAAAACAGAGGCAGGAAATATAAAAAACACAACCCCACCTCTTTCAAGACCTAGGAACCCATGATTTGAATCCAAATAGCGAGATCACTCTACATTAATGGGATATACCAATTAGCTCCAAAAAAAGAAACATCCCCAGGCAAAGACCAAATAGGATACATAATCTATAAAAACCTACCCAACGATATAACAACAGCCATTATAACGTTATTAAACACAATTTGGAATAATGGTCAACTACCTAATAGCTGGGAACAAGTCTTAGTTATTCCCATCCCTAAACCGGGCAAAGACCCCAATAACATAAATTCATATAGACCCATCTCCTTACCAATAATATATGTAAACTAATGGAAACCATAATCTCAAACAGATTAAAACAACACTTTGAAAACAACTACCTCTTATCTGAAAACCAGTGTAGCTTTCGAAACAAGCGCTCCACCATCGACAAACTATTCCGACTAGAAGCGGATATAAAAATAGCATTCAACTCCATGAGAAAAACCGACAGAAACCTCATAGCGGTTTTCCTTGATCTAGTAAAAGCTTTTGACCTGGTCTGGACTACAGGATTGATTGCCAGACTAAACCACTTCGGAATAACGGGGCGATTATTTAACTGGACAACTTTCTAACAGGTCGCAAGATTATAACAAAAGTAGGCAACACCCACTCCGAAGAACTGTCACTTGAAAATGGTACCCCCCCCCAAGGGAGTGTACTCAGCCTTACGCTCTTCAGTCTTTGATTAATGAAATAGACCATAACATAGCCACCACTAAACTTAACCTTTCGCAATTCACCGACGATAGCGGAATATGGAGGGTAAGTAACCCAAGCCGGCAAACCAGTTATTAAAGAAGTCAAACAAAGTTTTGATAACATAGGGATATGGGCATATAAATGGGGGTTTAAAATCTCGCACGAAAAAACAGTAGCCATCGTCTTCTCCCTCAAATGAAACTATAAATTAGAGTAACCAACCCTATACATTCAGGATCATCTAATTAAATATGTAAAGGTGGCAAGGCTCCTATGTATGTTTTCTTGACAATCACTTAGTATGGAACCACCACATAGATCATCTAGTACAAATTTTCAGCAAGGATATAAACTTATTTTTTCGTTCAACATGGGGATCAAACCAAGAAACATTGCTAAGAATCTATTGATATTATATACGGTGTTTGTCTTTTTTCCTTCCCGTGAGTGGATAGTAAAATATGGTTATGTGGATAGTATAGCAAGTGCTTGTTTTTCTCCTTCTCGTGTGTGGATAGTATATTTGTGGGTTTTTGAATGTATATTTTGGGTTTGTTTTTTCTCCTTCTCGTGTGTATGGATAGTAGATAATATGTGAAGTGAGTGTAGGGGATGTTTTCCTTCACGTCCGTGCTTGACATATATAAAGTCAAAGCGTTCTTCGTTCGCGCCTTTCAACGTTGAATAAAGGAAAGTGGTGATAGAGATTTTTAACCAGTTGAAAGATAGTTGGTATTGGATGGTGGATGCCGTCTATGTGGTGGAAAGGCTAGAGAAGGAATGGAGGTATCCGGTTACTAAGGACTTTGTGACAAGTCAAGTGACCAGCCTGAAAGCTGTCAGGGACCTGGTCCAAGGCATGATCGAAAAGGAAGTAAAAGTTAAGATGTTTCATTCAACTTCCGTATGTGAGAGTGGGTACATTGAAGGAGGCCCTTGATAATGTGATGAAAGCCAGGTGTTGTTTTAAAAGACCTGCTGCATTGGACAGAGTGGTCCGTTGTGAAGTGGGGGCTGAACCAGCTAAAGAAAGCAGAACTAATGAGAAAAGTGACGGAAGAAGAAGTGAAGAAGTTAAAAGAAAGGTGATCTATGGAAAGAAAAGAAAGCGAAAACAGAAAGAAGACTAAATGAAATCTGGATGAAGGTGCAGGAGAAATTTATATTGATTGGCCATCCTGACTGGATACCAGAGAAAGAGAAAAAGAAGAAAGGAATGATTGACAAAGTGAGGAAATGGTGGAAGACCTGGAGAAAACAGAAAAACCCAAATGCCTTTTTCAGGGTCCCTCATATGCCTCGAAAAGATTTGCTTTCTTGCCTAAAAATTGTTATTCGGCAGTTGTATAGGTGTTTGTTGTATGTTGCATGTTGTATGTGTTATCTCTGTCTCTGTTCGTCCAGTCCCGTTCCCGCCAAGCGTTCTAGGTCTCCCCCCCCCCCGCTGTTTGCTCCGATTGAGGTCAGCTCCTTGCTACATTGTTGCTAATCGTCAGTATCGTGACGTCACCTTACCTGTTCCATTCCTATTGTCTGTATATAGCCCCAATACTTTTGTCCGTATATAGCCCCAGGTATAAGTTTTTTCCGTAATACAGGCCCGGGGGGGGGGGGGCTGTAATGTATTTTCCCACTGTCCGTATACAGCCTCCCTTCACTACTCGTATACGTCGGAAAAAATAACTTTAGTTCCATATAAAAAAGACGTTAATGGAACCCTACCCCACTAATTGCTTATCACAGTCTCACAAAAATGGCAGTCTTACAATACAAGATACATTTGTTACTAGATAGAACATATTTGTCAGAAAACATATTGGTTGAGACTTTCATTTCAAACTTTGGTCCGACATTGAGAATTATTGATTTTTTAATGTACATAATTGTTTTGAACTAATCGAGCAGGTTTACAAGCAGACCAAAAATGTAATGTTCTCTCTTTTTACGCTGTGATCTTCCAATGTTTCATTTGAATATATATTCCAGTTCTAATGTTTTTTTTTTTTAAACAGATGGCACCTGTACAAATTTTTCACACTTAGACAACAGTATATATTGCAGAATAGAGGGTGGGTGGCTGATGTTGAGATGAGTAGGTGAAAATGTATGTATGTATGTATGTATGTATGTATGTATGTATGCATGCATACAAGTAGGTAGGTATGTTTGTAGGTATGTATGTATGATGCATGTATGTATGTCTTGGTATGCATGAATTTCCACTGCAGAATGTGCTCTTAGAATGAAGAGAATTTACCTGAACTAAGAACGATAATGAGACGGCAGAAATAAGTAATGTTTTTACATTGAACGTTGTCACCTTTATGTAGACGCGTAAGTGGTGCAGGTATGCGAAAATCAATACCTTAGAAATAAACGTTAACACACTTCAGGCCTTCGATACTGAGATTTACATGCCAACAGTAATGAAAGATTATGTTACATTATCTAGAATAAATATACGAGTGCTCTGTTAAGTGTACTCGTATATATTTTAATTCCTGGTATACTATCTGTATACTTCTCCAAGACGTTTATTTGGTTTTGATTCGATAACAGATCAGTATAGTTCAAATTTGTCAGAGAATCCAGTAGAATAAAGGGAAACGTGTTGGAAGTTGGTTAGAACAACGAAGAAGGCAGGTAAGGTGACATATTGACGCACTACTGATAAACTACCTTTGTGATTACAGCTTATTTTGACCATTAACAGATCATACCTTATTGATATTAGTTGGATTTCTGAGATATTATGTCACTAAATAGATAGAATACCGTTGGCGGAAATGTTTAATGGGTTATAGTGCTTTCTTTAGAGTTCAAGAATATTTAGAATAGACCTCGTAGAGTATAGCGAAAATATATTATCTTTGATTACTTCTTGGTGGGATTGTGGTTATCTGCCCATGGTTATTGACAAATAATATTTAAACCAAGGTAACTCGAATACATGAAACAGCTATGGTAATTAGGAGGAGAGTAATTTGACAATTCAGGTAAGGACAAAATGCTTGTATTTATAAGACACCTGACTATCTACCGCAGAACAATGCTAAAAAGACATGGTTTATTATGAGTTTGGAGAACGTGCAAATGAAAGTTATAAGAAAGGTTGATGTGACCTTCCTATGACTAAAACGGTACAACAGTTGAGAGAGAGAGGGTGTCGTTGAATACGATTTGCTTTGCATATAAACGCTTCGAGCTGCACGAAACTTTGCGCAATGCCTGCAGTTTTGTACTGGTTCTCGTGTCCATTTTCATTTGTGTTATCATTATCAGATTTTCTAGTTCAGAAATCATCATTTTAATCTTTTTTCTTGTTTTAACTGAGTGTCCGACATTGACAATATTCCGATTGCGAAAAGCGGTTCAGGTATGGATTTTGTATAAATTATGTATGAAGATGAATCGACATGCCGCTTATAACAATACATAATTCATATGTATATTTGTTTTATTTATATAATAAAAATGTTAATAAATATACAGGACAAAATTGTGTAAATACGAAAATAGAGAAGCATTTTTGATTAACGTAGACTCAAATACAAATGTATACACTGTACACCATAATTAACCGAAGACAGTGCAACTGTCACGTGACGGGAAGAAAGGGAGTTTATTAAGTTCATCTTGGAGCACCTGGCTAGAGTAAATAGGTTGTGTCCCTCTAATTTCAACCTCTACCTTGATTATTAGCCGATTAGACACCTCTTTGAAATTTGGTACAAAACTTAAGTTTAATAAGTTGTAATAAATGATAACAAATTTTGAAAGCTGCATTTTTCGTTAAAGTTACCCTAACATAATTGTGATGCCCCAGTAAGTATATTTATGTTTTTAATGGGTACCATATTGCCAGTATTGTATCGACGTTACGTTAAAGCCAACATCAAAAGCTATACATCTAATATATGTTCGTGTTTTATGCCGGCACAGCGACTTAACGTTATGCGATCATAAAAAAGAAAAATACTGTAAATTTTCATAGCGCTGTGTATTTTCATATTTTCATGAAGATTTTCGCTAAGCGAGCATCATGTTTTATATATATATATATATATATATATATATATATATATATATATATATATATATATATATATATATATATATATATATATATATATATTGTTAGTGGCCTGTCTGTATATTTTCCCTCCGACTATCTATCCATCCTTTGGTTCTGTTTATTAAACTATTTACATAAAAACTAACTAAGAGCGTTATTCTCTTATTACTGAAAAAGTGCACTATATTGTTGTACAATAAACTACCGTTACATATGTGTAGTAGAATTTTGACCCCTTTTCGTCGATGGATATACCAATGGATATGCCAATGGATATGCCGAGATCCTAGTGTAGGATATACTTTTTTGTTTATTTTTTTTTGTCTAAATATCACTGCGTAGCAGTCTTGAGAAAGGTGAAGGCATAAATTAAAATTTGTGCAAGGTATGTTTCTCAAATACCTCCTTTTGGATGATAGAGTCGAAAGAGTTGAAAACTTTACTAAGCTGATTAAGGGAAATGGGAGTTGAAGTCTCTCTTAATGAACATTGTAGGTTGTGTTTGTCTCTCTCCACCCAGTTTTTTTAAATTATATATATATATATATATATATATATATATATATATATATATATATATATATATATATATATATATATATATGTGTGTGTGTACATAAGGAAGAGCAATCGATATAGTTGATCAGGGCATCTATGGATGAGCTACATGGTGGCATGAATTAGAATTTAGGTCTTAGGGATAGGAAAATCTAGCAATCCCCAGAGAATATCATCGAGCATGAATGAACACAAACATACTTTTTTATGAGCCAAGAAAATATTTTTAATTGATGAGAGAGAGAGAGAGAGAGAGAGATCGCACTACAGGTTAGAATGATATAATTATAATAATTATATAAATGCGTATACATTAGATCTCGAATCAAGTTTATATTAATACGTATTGTCTAAGAAACCTTATTTGTCATGCTAAATCTATAAAATCTCTCACTCCAAGGAATTCACTGCTGCATGGACACCGGGCTGTAGGTCCCCACTGGTACAATAATGTGTTCTCGACGAGTCCATTATTGAATGTACAACATATAATGTGTGTCTTCAGCGCCGTCTTTAAAACTACTCATAAGGTTATAGTACTCCAAACATACTTTGCCAAACATTTTTATTTTCATTATTAGGGCCAATTAATGTTAGAATAAGCGGATTACTGGTATCGGATGTAAATCGAATTTGACTCAGATTTACTGTTGTCATTTTCATAAGGTTGCATCATGACTACAAAAATATATGGACTATAGAAAACTTGATGGACACATGCCTTTGTCGCACCTGAATTTTCACATGAATTGTTGGTCATAACGGCCTCATTTGTTTTACCTGTTACTGGTCGATCAGTTCTAAATGCATGTCTGTAGATAATGGGAGAGATAAAGTGATTATAGTCTGTACAGAGTTATATTTACTGTTAAGGAATGACTTGTAACTTATCCTAGCCGAACTAAATCCCATAGCAGACTTATCTTAGCCGAACTATATTCCATAGCAGACTTATCCTAGCCGAACTATATCCCATAGCAGACGTATCCGTTCGCACCAACAACCAATACAGAACTTCTTGCAGTCCGTCCTCAAGGGCAGTTTCGTTTTTTGTAAAGCTTGTACGGAAAAATAAATATTGGGCTTTCCCAATCCTAAAGAATATACATAATCATTCCGTCAATTGTAAAAATAAATCAATTGCTGATAAAAGATCATAGGGTCTCAGTGTTATTTCTGATCCCCTATAATATATTACTAGCCTATCCGGATTACGAGTAAGTGATTATTTTACCATAAAGTTTAATATGATACATATAAAATGAGGTTTGACGGCTCATAATTACTGTTTTAACGCCACTTTTGCTAGACAACATTATTATTTTTACGACAATGGCAGTAGGGATGTTGAAAAATAATTGATTAAGATTATTCCTCAATCTTGTATACATCTGAGAGAGAGAGAGAGAGAGAGAGAGAGAGAGAGAGAGAGAGAGAGAGAGAGAAGGTGACCCCTATACACTAGTATGATTATATATTTGTATACCCTTGTAGTCTTTATTTTCCCCTTCTTTTAATGGGACCATAGGGAATTCAGTCGTATGTGTTTGTTTAAATAAATTTCGGCACTCATTATATGTACACATGTGCATATAGGAGTATAAATATAAAGTTGCTTCATAAGAATCTATATGTAAAAGTACGAACGTTCACGTGTCATCTTGTATGCCTGTACGGTGGGTGGGTGGGTGGTTGAGTGGATGAAGGTAGGGATCTGATGGTCGGACGGGTTCATGCATGTATGTAGGGATAGACAGACATAGTATGTAATGCATAGGACCAATATACTTAAAGCTTTTAGCCTCTGTAACTTAGGCACTGTGTTATTTAGGTACTGTATTATTTAACAACTGTGTTTCGATTTGAAAGAGGAAGAATACATTTACGTGTTTTGCTTTCTTCTTCAGGGTGAATTAAATTTGAAAGAATTCCGACCACACTGATCTGTGATAAGAAAAATAGCATCACAATTTAATATGGATAGCAACCCAAAGGGAGGTAAGTGATCATCAATAAAACAGTTAAGCCTCCATTATCCAAAATGTGGTTAGCAGCTGCCCCTCTTTGCGCTCGGCATTAAGTGGTTAAGTATTAGGATTGGTTGGCCTGGTGTCAGGATAATGTGACTGGGTGGAAGATGATACTTCATGTCGGCAATATGATGCCCCAGTGCTTGACAGCAATATAAACTGCCTCACTGCAGACATCGTAGTGATACGACTAAAATTGTTAAAGCTACGTTAACAATCTAAATCACACACACACACACACACACACACACACACACACACACACACACGGGAAAGAAAACAAACTCTCTACGGACTCTTGTGATACAGTCGGTCAAGAATGATTCAGTCTCAGCTATACTATGACGTGTGTACGTACGTTTCTACGTCTGTTTGTTCATCTGCCGTGTTGCACATTGGATCTCAAGGGCAGGGAACGATATGTGTCCCTCACCCCCCACATTTGGAGGGGGGAGGGGCACACACAATTTAAATTGTAGTAAATAGTGCACCTATAGTGCTGAAAAAGGAGTGAAAGAAGAGTAAATAGTTGGAATGTTTTACACATTGACAAACTAATAGCCTTCTACAGACATACAAACAAATTGGATACACGAATAAAAACACTTAAGAACTGATTCAGCTTATTTATTGGTCCAGTGTTGAAACATCTGATATTGACATTAATGCAGTATGTAGCCATGTAGTTTCTACAATAAGGAATAATGTTTTTTTTATTTATTTTGAACCATATATTTATTTATCTCAAAATTTGGGGCTCCGAGTGGCCTAGTGGTTTAAAACGCTGACCGTTACGGATCATTGCTATCTCACCTCTGTCTGCGTGGGTTTGGCCAATGTGGGTATGTGAGAAAGATTGCAAGTAGCTTCTCTTGGGTCGGTGGTTCTTTCAGGGGTTTCCCCGGTTCGTCCTCCACCATTTATACTGGCCGCCATGTACATCCTATCTGTGCTGAAAAATGAAGTTAAACCCTTCAACAGCATTAACAACAATAACAACAATCTCAAAATTGGCACCCCCTTGTCACTTGAGAAACAATGGCAGCAAGTTTTCTTGCAAACCTTTGCTAATTTTGACAAGCGAGGATTGATAATGTGATCGATATGGTGATAGCTGAAACTCGTTGCCAGATATTACTTACAGACACGATAAATTCAATAATTAAGTTTCCGAGTCCTGGTAATCAAACCTATATTTATCAGTATAGATGCATCTTGGATGACAGCTTCTGTGTGGAGAAAACCATATGAGCCGCGGTATTTTGTGTATCTACATGTGTTTGAAACATATGTTTTCAATTCCGCACCAGTCAGCTGTTAAATTCAGTAATGAGTGTTCAAACCTCAACTCTGTATAATGACTGAAATTCAATCTTATATATATATATATATATATATATATATATATATATATATATATATATATGGGTTTGGCTGGTGGCCAGGATTGATTGTAGGAAAATGAAGCTTTTGAAAGCTTGTAATTGAGACCTTGGCGAAAATTCACTTTAGAAATTACAAATCAATGAAAGAAGGGACTAAGTTTGTGCATTTTTAATATCCTTGATGCTTTTCGCTATAGAAATCGACACGGGGTACAAACAAACGGAGATTGTGCGAATACTGAAGTAAAAGTCATATTGGACATGTAGGTGCATTTACTCGACTCGAATTAAATTTTCATTGTTGTTATAAAATTTAATAATAAAATGGTTTAACCAAAGTCTATTCAGTCCTAAATGCTGAATGTTCTGCACGTTAAATGTCATCATACATCTTCGAGACGAAAATTATTGATCGCTTTGGAATTTTATAATGGTAGCCAAGTCAAGAAAAGATGATATCGTGTATATTGTAAGAAATAACAAGATGGAACATTCAATCCGGTTTGTCATGGATCACAAATTTAGATTGACCTCGTCCAAAAATGTCCACATAATTTGCCATTAATTTTGCCGTTAATTGCGTCTCGGGGTTTATAAATAATGTTCTTCCAAACATTATTAAAAAATTAGCATCCAAATGAAGTGAGTAATTGTTATTCAAATGCACGTGTAATCAAATTACATTAAGAAAGCAACCATTACTGAAATGGTCGGTTTTAAACGCCTACACGTCCTTTTACTTTACTGCTATTGAAAAATTGCCATCTTTTAAGTTCTGTTGTAATTTGTGCATTACAGTCGGTACGAAATGTTCACGAGGGGCTGGGGGAGGGGGTTAGTGTTTTACCTTGTTTCAGAATTTGCCAATTCAGTCCAGGCCCTAGGATGTGCGCCAAGGCAGCAAGCGATGAGTGCGGGGCCACAAGCCAAAAAATTGCATTGCCGAGTTGATTTCCTGAAAGCGAGGGGCCCAAGGTGGTTGCCTCGTTCGCTTTGCTCTAGAACCGGGCCTGTCGTAACTGTTGATTTTGCTAAGTAATAATTGAGTGAATTACAGAAATTATTCTTAAGTTGGATTTGAACTAGAGACCTCTGACAGATGCAACGACCTCTCTACCAGCAGAGCTAAACTGATTATTTGGTTAGTCTCGCTCACTTTCTACCGTCATATGATATATTTTTTAAAACTATGTTCAAAAACTAATATTTCGCACAGAGCGCTGTCATCTACCTCTACTATGTAACAGTAAATTAATTTTTGATAGAAGATTCTTTGGAACAAACTTGATGGAGGTATTCTCTTGAGTCTCGAGTAAAAGTTGTTTCTAAGTCGGACCCCCCCCCCAATTTTTTTTTTTGTACAATCAATGCATTTTAAATAATCATTATCGGCCGAAAGGCAATATTTGTATGGTGTTGATTTGTGAAAAATGTGTAAAAATATTCTATCTTCTTTAAACTTTTCGTTTGCATTTAAAAACCTGCTCATTTTGGAAGCAATCAATTTTCATAAAAATATACATTGTTCCCTTCAATTTCTCCGATAAATTATATATATTCTTTTTTTCAGGTTAAACCAAATTTTGAGAGGAGCTATGCAATTGTATATAATGTAGGCTGTGCAGTGGCTGAGTCGGACCGCATTGATCTGTGATAACGCAGAGAGTATGACAAATCAACATGGGTACTGGCAGGAGTACGGATCAAAATCAATCCAAAAAACAAGGTAAGTAATCATGAACAGAAGAGATGACCTCCATTATCCTATCTGGTCGGCTTGAGGAGAGTGGATTAAACAATCGATAATTTAGACTAACGAGTCTATATAAAAATATTGTTGGGTCATAATGCAGATCCGGAAATACGGATAGCTTAGATTTTTCTAATAATTTGTTACTGTCAGTTATTAGTCCACCATAACCTGAAAGAAGCGGCTATATCAGAACTTTTGTAATGTCCGTGAGTGGCGAATGTTGTGCCAAACATGTGAGGTATTTAATTTACGAAATAAACATGAGACGCCAAAATGAAGTTCTCTTGATTATAGAAGCAGACGGAATAGATTTTATTTGTTAATTAGTTTTTGTCTACGCATTAAATTTTAATGCATGGTGACTTGGTACCATTCAGATAGTTTTTAAATTACCAAAGGGAGTTGATGTGGCTGAGTGATTAGTGTGCCGATATTGTGACCAAAAGAGTGCGGGTTTGAATCATGTGCAAGGTTGGCAGGGTGGATCGCACGGGTATGTCTCTGGGCAAGTCAGTTTTCTTTCCTTTTATTGCCTTTGCACGATATAACCCATACTTTGATCATTAGTCCTTTATTGTAACAAAACGAAATATGTTCTAACTCTTAATTCGTGAACAGGACAAAATCGGTTTCGTCTTTCTTTCTAATATCCCAAGTCTGGTCAAACGTTTATGTCCAATTAGCATATGACGCAAGACTTAAATTCACAAGTAAAGGAAACACAGTCTTATAAAAACGTTTATTGCTGAGGGATCCTTCATGTCTCAAGAATTATAGATTAGCAAGTTGGACAAGAAAGATGCTGCATTAACGCAGCATATATATATATATATATATATATATATATATATATATATATATATATATATATATATATATATATATATATATCCAAGGGTACACTGATGCAACACGTGAAATATAGAAGCATGAACATTAAATGCTCAAGCAAACCCACCCACCCCACAAAAAAGAAAAAAGAAAAAAAGATAAAGCAGAATCGATAATAATTCTATAACTCCTACGTGTAGATTTTCAATAATTGGAATAAGGTCAGGCAGGTCAACATTTATTGTAGAATTATGCACTATGTCATCATAAAATAGTTTTTCCATGCCTAGAAGAATTGATGTCATAATTAGAAATTAACCTCAAGTTGACAAAGCGTTTTTTCTTCTTCTTTTTTGTTGTTGACAATTTACACCATCCTTGTGGATTGTATTTCCAAATAGTGTTAGAGAACATGCGCGTAGTCAACTATTTGCCAAATGATTGTTGTTCTGTTCCATCGGTTGGCATGAAACATATCAAACATCATCATGACAAGTTCTTTTCTACGCGTACTTTTTCCGATTTCCAGTGGAAAAAATGTTTTGAAAACATGACATTTTTTTTCTAAGTAAGATATAATTGTGTTTGCGGCATTTTTACTGTAAATTTTCTCTAATGTTTACGACAGGTGTCATTTAATTAACCACGAAATCATCTCCAGGGACATGTAACCCTGGTTATATGTATGTACTATTTACTTTTTGTACTTTGCAGAATCGTTGCTTTTTTCATTATTAAAATTGTCGTATTCAAACTCCAAAGAAATCAGTAATACATCCACTAAAGGTTGAACTATGCTATACGTACTTTTTGCACACTGGTTCTGATACATACAGTATCTCAGTCATCCCGTGTATTCCTCAACCATGTGGCGAAACATTAATTAACATGGTGGATAAATTACCCATCTAAAAAACATTTGTGGGAGGGTATGATATGAGACTCCTTTGTTTCGGTTGCTAGGAGAATGGACAAAGGTAAAATAAACAAAAGCAAATACGCTGAAAAAAAATTTAAATTTTGTTCTATTATTTTATAGCATGGTACAGTAACATTTTCGTAGCATGTAGGGGCAGTACAGGGCCAAGGGAGGGAAGGAGTTTGCAATAACACCATTGGGAATTTGCCATAATTAGCAATGGAACTAGTTCCACTTCATGTTTTAATCTTTTAAAATTGAAATACACTGTTTGTCACCTGTCTCCTTTTATTAATATTACTGCTTCTAAGAAAGCGTTAACGAATAAAAACAGAAAGAATACCACAGTGCTACCACATGTTTTTGATGCTGATAAACACTCTTTTAGTTTTCCAGCAATTTTTCATTAGTTAGCTAGAATATTTTTATTAGGTTTCACGTTCTTTCTTCTTTAGAGTGAACGTATCTAATTTAGTAGATTTCCAGATATTTGCAATATCTTTTTTATGCTGTTTTTGGACAAAGTTGTTTTCTTTGCCGGAAACTAATGATCATGTGACAGGTGTTTAATAACAGGTTTTAATGACTATCTGACAGCTTTTACTTTTAAGTTTTTATTTTTCAAGAACCTCAAAGACGACAAAAAGATCAAGAGAACTCAAGGGACTGGAGATGCATGCAACAGTGTTTTTTTCTTCTTGTAAATAATAAACCGGCAACGACAAGTTTAAAATATATTTTGTTTAAACAAAACGTCCCAGTGTTGAATTGTTATTCATTAAATTAGTTAGACGTATTTAGTCAAGTTTGACATCATCAAGATAATACCGCGATTACCTTAATGATGTTTAAATGACGTCAGGATAATTATATCACTTAACAATTGTGATATCATTTATCCTGCCTGGTGTAAATTTTCATTTTCTTTGCATTATATGTATTAATTAACATACGTTGTTTTTCAATATTCATTTAACTTCCTTTAATCTGATCTTATAACATCATCGGCTTGCTTTTCCTCACTTCACCCCCACCCCGACCCGCAGCCCTTATTGATGTGGCTTTTATGTTAACGTAATATTATTGTCGGCATAGGTGAGATGCATTCTTTATTAGTCTCAGGTGTGGTATTTTGCATCTCGTATACAAAAGTTAAACTAAGATCTAGTTCCATGGCTCCACTTGGAAAATCATCACGCTTTCACCAAAAACCTCGACATCCAAAATGTATCTTTTTTCCTATGTTTCTGCATGTATAGTGTTTGCTAAAAAGAAGTATTCCTAAATGTAATTGCAGTGATTTTTACGGTTGACATCGCGTGGCCCATGAGGATGCACATATATAAGACGCTTGATTGAATTACCGTTTGAACGGACAGAGCGACACACGCTATACAATCTAATGTTTCCGCTAACTCTACCGAAAGTTTGTTCCCCTTCCCCAGCAATTTTGAAAACGAAAACAAAACCCCATTAAGGATGGTAAAAAAAATGTAAAAACCATCTAACATGACTAATGCTGAGGTGGGTCTTTCCTGTAAACAAACAAGCCCACCATTCGGCTGGCTTGACTCTGGCCCGCGGGACGTATGTTGGAAACCCTGCTTTAGAGAGCTGTTTATAGCAACGGTACAGCTTTATTGACACTACGGTAAATATTGAAGCTATGCAAGCATGTCAGAGATTACAAAGACATAAAGATGCCAGAAATACTCCTCAACGAGAAGTAGCAGTTTAGCCGCAACGAAAACTTTACTAGATGCAGTTTTATTTACGCCATCGTTATTGTAAGATGTTGAAAACAAAAATAAGTAAATGAAATCTATTATTGGTGTAATTGACCTTTGATCCTCTCCCAAGGGACTCTGGCCCAGGGAGACAAAATTATAGCTCTGTCACAAATTGTCACCACATTGATAATCCAGGCAATATGTTTTTGAATCTTCTTCCACCATTTAGAACAATATTTTGATACGGACGAATGGACGGACAGTAAAACGATAGGTATCAGAATTTTCCTCGTTAAAACATGTGGATAATTATAAAGCCTCTTTGAGTAGTTTTATGTTTATTTCTACGTATTGTCAAAGAATATTTCTGTACCATGAATAAACAAAATCTCATGCTGAAATCTCTTACAGACAAGCCGGACGGAGAGCAGACCGAATCCAGATATGTGATGATAACTGGAGTAGGAAACGTTGGCAATAAAGATATCCTGAGGATACGTTTGGAAAATGCCTTAAACCAAACAAATTCAGTGGATAAGATTGTCTATGGGAGCAGTTTTGATAAAGTGGTTGTCATCTTTAGAGATCGAGTCAGTACGTATACACGTCTATTAGTATATGTTCAAGCTGAGTTTATTTATTTTAATCGAAGAGGTGTAGCACTATGAATCTGCAATGCAACGAAACCAACAATACACCAATAAATTATTTTCCGTTCCTTGTGTTTTTGTGTTCCACAGATGATGAGTACACAGTCTAGAAGTTAATAAGGGAGACAGTTAATATAGACAGAAACTACCGTCTTATGGCCAAGGGAGACAGTTATTGTAGACAGGAGCCATTGTCTTATGGCTAAAGGTGACATTTATTGTAGACAGAAATCAAAGTCTTATGACTAAGGGAGACAGTCATTACAGACAGGAGCCACTGCCTTATGGCTAAGGGAGACATTTATTGTAGACAGGAACCACTCTTTTATGACTGAAGTATTTTGTTTATTCGTATGAATCTGGAATTATGCTAAATAGAACATTAAAAGAAAGTGCCGACTTGGACACTATACAGCAACCAATCTCTCCTCGGCAAGGGTTTCTTTAAAATGTTGATAAGCCATCTCGGCAGCAAAATTCAGTCTAAAGCATTCTTTTAATTTAATATCGTCAGATTACGTACAATCTTTAACCGTCGTACATTTTATAGGCCTAAATTTATAACTATGGTATATCAGAAATATCTCAATAAACATTTTTTTTAATTAAAGTTTTACTATTTCACATGTTCCTAAAGATTGCAAAGAGATGAAAATTAACTACACTGTTTGACCCATACACACACACACACACACACACACACACACACACACACACACACACACACACCTGTAAAACGTAAAGTCTGGAATATTAAACTTGTTTTGCATGTTCTTTGTGTTGACATTACCGCATTGATTTTACCGCATACTTTGTTGTTGCTTATGGATGAAAATCATGTTACTTTAATTTATAGATCCCAAGTTCCTCGAGAAGTTTTTCGAAAAACAATCCCTTCGCTATAAATTCGAAACAATTAAGGAGCCAACAGTCGTTCAAGTTCTTGACATCCCACTTGGCGAAAAAGCGTTGCTTGCTGTGAAATTATACATAACTAACAAAACAAAGTCAGGAGGCACAAAGGAAGCGGACTTTTATGGAAAACCCGACCCCACCTGTGGTTACTGCTTGATCGACCTAAAACGTCCAGATGGTATGAAACAATTTTTATTTATCTATTTTCCTCTGATTTTGAGAAGACAACACACACACACACACACACACACACACACACACACACACACATATATATATATATATATATATATATATATATATATATATATATATATATATATATATATATATATATATATATATATACATCCAATTGAATCTTGAGAAAGCTTGCCAGTAGCTTCTCGTGGGTTGGGGGTTCTTTCCTGGGTTTTCCTGGGTTCTTCCTCCACCATTAATATTGGCCGCCATGTATAGCCTATCGTGTGCTGAAAAATGGCGTTAAACCCTACAAAAACAACAACAACCAATTGAATCTGATCAGTTTCTCAGACTGTGTACAATAAAGCCCTTCGATTCTCTTACTGTATTAATTTTGTTAACTCTGAGATCATATCATTTACTAACATCCTAACTATAATTGGGCTTAGCACACATGGGTGTGTTATCCTAAGAGTATATTAAAACATCTTTTAGAACCGTAGGGGTTCTAGCACGACTATTCAAGGATGCATACGTTTTCCTTAAACACATTTATTAGTTTATATTGGTGACCCATACTCAAAAGTGAAAGTCAGTTTTCCATAATTAATTTTGTCGAACGCATTCTTAAAATCAACAAATGTCAATCAAATCTTCCCCATCTTTGAATAATTAGGTTTTCACATATGACTTTATATTGAGTATGTTATCAACAGTTCTCTATTTCCTTTTAAATCATGCTTATGTCTCATTGGTTTGAATGATTTCATCTACTCAAGAAAAATTATGTTGTTCAAATATTTGTGAAAGATTAAATACATGACTTGATAATTATTCGGATCAACTCCCAATTATATTTATTGGACCGATAAAACTTTCAACTCCCTTATTGGGAAAGTGTCCAGAATCTAGCATTTCATTAGAAAAAAATTAGGATTGGTGGGACAGTCTTATTAACTGACTGATTGTAGGTAATTGGAATCATACGAGGTAATTGTAATCATACGAGGTGGCTGGAAACATACGAGGACCAGGAGTTTAAGCTGTGTTTGATCTTTTGGTCAATTTTGATATCATCTAACATAGTTTCAGTTATTTTTTATGGCAATATTACCATTTCGCCATCATTAGCACTATTTTAATCATGTTGAAGCTTTTCAAAAATAATCGGAACAACTGATTTTTTTCCAAATATAATTTCCGTGTCATTTATATATATATCCCGTTACACACGAGGTGAAAGGGTGTGCGTCATGTTAATTTGTCTCACTAAAATTTCCAATAATTTACGATGTGTTTTCTGAGTTTTGGGTGAGTTTTGGTAGATGTGAAATTAACAACTTTAGCATCAGAAATATGTATCGACAAATATGTGACGACAAATATGATGAATTGCTAAAAAAATGACTCTGTTTAGATTGAAACCATGAACAAAGACGTTTAGTCAAATATACAAACCCGGACAAAGGTGACTTTGGTTCAGACTTCACGGTCATAGAGTATACTGTTCACCTATTGTTAAGCTTTAAGATTAGTATTGTTGTTAATTAGTGGAGGTGTCGGATCAAGTGTCTCTTTCAGCCAGACAAATCTCTGATATCGACATCACTTACAAACGTGGAAATCAGATGTGTACCTTTGGCACTTAAATGTGTCTGGTATTTCCTGTTAATTGTACACGGTATGTAGGCCAATCCAGGTTCTGGACCCAGGGGTAGACACCCAAATTCCGACCAAAGAAGCAGAATACTTCCACAAACGTTGCAAATGTCATATATCCCTCTTGATATTATAAGCCACACCAACATCCCCACAAACTTGCAAAACATATTATTTACATGGGTGTGTAACAATCCGGTTAATCGAATACAGCCGAAATCCCTTTTCACCGCTCATAATATGTGAGAAAGGGGAAATATGAATGATAAGAAATATATAGAGAAGGCAGAAACAATATATTCAAGCATAAGAAACTGTATGACTGAAATAAGAAATGAATTGAGGAAACTTAACGAATGATTTATTTCCAATGCATGTTCCTAGGTGAAGTTGGAAAATTAAAATGAATTGCTTAAATATCACAAAATAGTCCCGTGCAAAAAGATTGAGACTATAACGGAGACAGTTAATGAAATGGAAACGCGATTGCAGGCGAATGAACAAAGCTAGAGCAATACGAGACCCATTTAGTCTTTATAGTGTTCTTGAATACGGGGAGAGAAATGGCATAGATGTTGCTAGAGCCATCGGCTGCGATGAAAAGAAAAATCAAGAACCGCGATCATCAGATTTTCCAAATTTCCGGAGAAAGAAAAAGTGTCGAGAGGCTGAAGAAAGAAAATGAAAGAAAGAAAGCCTAAAGCAGCTGTCAGGACCACGGCTGAGACTGAAGATACAGCTGCAGCTTACAAACCACTAATTGTGCGCATAAAGCTGAGGACTTCCCATTCAAACTGAGAAAGGCTCGTGCCAACCTTTACCCGATGTTGAAAAAAGATATATAACAAGAAAATTCAAATACGACAAGTTAATAGTAGTTAAAGGTATATATTTCATGTGGTTAGAAATGATGACAGCACTCCAGCCGAGGTCTACAAAATCTGTATGGTGAAGACTTATCTAATTCTGCAGTTTGTTTAGTAAGGAATATATCTGGATTGTGTCATAAGTGTTATAGTGAGATAATATTAGATTTTATTAACTATTTTGAAAAATTGGAAATACTAATCTTTGTTGAAATGTAGGCAGAAACCGTATATCAGTTTCCTATTAATGATTATAAAAACGTTGATATCATAAGAACTAAATCTCAAACAGCTAAAACAAATTAATTTGGGATCTAGGAATTTGTTTCTGAATCGCTCTTGAAGCATTTCAATATAAACAGAGCACAATTACGTCAAAACTATAGCTTGGTTAGTTGTATCATCTAAGTTAAGCATGCTGAAGTGGAATTTAATGTTTGTTGTTTTTTTTCCTTCTATGTCTCACCTGAAAACTCTGTTCACTCCGAGGTAAATGTCTGTATAGTTGTAGGTAAATGTAACAGCTGACCTAAACGGAAGTATGCTAAGTATAAAACGATTGCTGGTGATTTCAGTGATGATACGGATACGGAAACATGATAGTGTTATAGACCTACTTCAAAAAGTACAGTAGACGAAGATGTGTATGGTCGGGCTCATCAGGACTCAAGGGAGATAAGTCACTATGGAGAAACATTTCTACAACTATGCTAGATGACTGGGTTAATGATTGCTAATGTTAGACAGATAAAGGGATAGGGAAATATATACAGGGCTACTCAGCTCAGCAATAGATAATGTTTTAGATGACGTATGTCTATTAATAAATATATCGTCCTTTCACATGGATGATTGGTTAGAATCTAAACATATGCTCATTATATTTTCCCATGACAACATGTGCAAATTAGAGCAGAAAGCTATAAGTGATTTTGAGATAAATTAGTAGATAAATTCACATGGAACAAAGAAGAGCTGCCTTTTATTCAAAATCGCACGGATCTATTATCTCAGAATGTTTATGCATTTTTAAATGATACAGTGAATGCGTCGAAACAATTGAAGGTATTTACCATGATGCTGCATCTTCAATGAAGACAGTCAAAACACAGAAGAAACTAGCAGCGACAAATCCAAGAAAATTTTCGTGAGATCGGTCTTGTTTCGACAGAGATTAAGACAGTTCAGAATACAAGACACAACTGAATCATTTCAAAATTATACATTCTGCAGACATATGTATAAATCTCTTACAATAAGCAATCAAAAGCAATTTGAATAATAAGAAGAAAAAACTGCCTTTAATCTGCATTATCATTTAACAACACAGCTCTTTTGGTGCCTGATAAAGATTCTAAGTATTCCTGCACAAAACAGTATCACATTTGAAACTTTGTTTGAATATTTTTAAGAATTTTCCAAGTTCTGTTGACCTGTTAAAGGACAAAGAAAACGTTCATATAGTTCATGATACTCCAGACTCCAGAGTAAACTGAAGCATGGCAAAGCTTGGGGAGTAGATGCTTTATCCAGCAATTTCGTTATAAGTATGAGGCAACGTAATTACACCAATATTAACAACAATATTGAAAATAAACTATCGATATTGGATAATATCCAGAATATTGGTCAACGACTATCATTATTTCGATTTTAACAAAACGTGATGCGAATGAGCCCTCCAACTACAGAGGCATTAGTTTGCTACCTCTGTTAAGTAAATTATTTACATCGATTTTAATTAACAGGATGAATGAATGAATGGAGGAAACTGAATTACCTAGCAAAGAAAAGCCAGTTTTAGAGCGGGTTATTTCTACAGCTGATGCTATATTAGCATTATGTACAATACTCAGTAAATGTTTAAGAAATCATAGGTGGAGATCCTATGCTGTATTTATAGACTTTGACAAATTCATTAAGACGAGGTCCACTGTACCGACGCCAGTTAGTGAAAATATTAGTGTAAAAATGTTACAGATTGTTAAGTCATTTTATAATGATGTGAAATTATGCGGTAAGTCCAACACTATTATTACTGAGGTGTTTCGTTTTATTGCCTTTAGTCCTGTCGTTATTTTTGAACGATCTGAAATTGTTCTTAGCTGATGAAAACACGCGTTTCGGTAGAAACGTTAGAACTGTTTTTACTGTTGCATGCGACAATTTAATTGTCTTTGCTGATACAGCTCAACAGTTGCAATAATATACTCAGTAGACTGCATACATATTACTATTAGTGAAAATGAAAAGTGAATATGGAAAAAAAGAGTGATTGTATTTTGCAGAGGTGATTATCTCAAAATTTAAAAAAAGATGTGCTGTGGCCCTACAGAGTAACATATTAAATTCTATTAAAAATATCTAGGATGCATATTGCCTTCAAAATCTCCCTGCATATGTGCCAGAAAACCATATCTTTCAAACGTTGACGGATATTCATGTTTTAAAACAAAGTCTTTCAAAATTTGGTAAAATGCTGTAACGGGATTGCGTCATCTGTTTTACTCAAATATAGCTCCCATTCTTAATTATGGAGCTGAAGATAGGGTTTTTATGATGCCAATGATATTGGAGAAGTTCATATGTCATTTTGTAAATATATTTTTGGTACATCTAAATCTGCTCCAAATGCATTCATATATAATGAATTCGAAGAAATTAGTATACAGAATATACGATATAAACATATTTTGAAATACTGACGTAAAATGCTAATAATGCCAGGAGACAAATGACTAAAAGATATCTATAATGTTTTGGAGATGGAGATTTTTTTGTTACATAATCAGTATGCTTTGAGGGAGTGACTTTCAAGTTGGAGATGATACATTATGCTATGAAAATATATGTTAACAAGAAAGCTTGTATCAAATTTATAATGTTAATATAGAAAATGAATTTCATTTTATAACCGCTTGTCCGCATTATGTAGAATTACGAGGAAAATATCTGCCCAGCTTATATATAGAAATTCGAATTTAGAAACGATCTGGACATTTACACAAAAATTATATACGGTAAATTGATAACTACTTTAGCTATGTTTTCCAAAATCTTTAAAGATTAAAGTTTGCTCCATGCAGATTTTAGGGTTCTCTTTAGTTTAAATTGTTTAACTGATGTGTAATATATACATCTATTTGTATTTCAACCTAGATAAAAGTACAGTATTGATTAGTTGTACGTATGAAAGTTCGAATAAATGAGATGTTCTTCTGTTACATACTAAAGCACATTTTTGTATTGCATGATGCATGGATACGTATCATGGGCCAGTTAGCTATATTATAAATAAACAATATTATTCTACATTATAATTAATTTATTACACTTTCTAAACTTAGCATCGTCTACTCTGGCAAAAATCATTTTCCCTTATTGCTACAGTTAGCGTATTTTTCGACTTGTTCAATGTCATATCTAGAACAAGAATACATGGGAGTTGTCATTTCAATGAACTGGCTGCTTTAGGCAATGTGTTGTTTCATGAATACCATATGTAAACAAACTTCATTTACTGTACATGAAGACATTAAGCAGGAAAAAGGTATGACAATATTCTCTCCAATGTGATAGCTGCAAATGCACGCAACTTTACCATTATACCTGCTATGTTTTCAGATTCGAGTAATAACTGTAGTGCGGACCCACGCATGTTAAGAAGTTTACATCTTGCCCTATAAACAATGACGTAATTGGCATAATAATGACCGAAGAAACCATGCAAGACTATTCACGTCCTTGACTAAGTAAAGACTGTTTTTAATGTACAAAAACGCTCTCAGTACATGTATTATTAAAGTGCGTCAGTATATTGATGCAATGTGTAAAGTGGTCCATACAAATTAAAACAGCCGATTATATATTTTCTATGGTCGTCCTATAAAAATGTACTAGAGTATCGATACAATATAAAAAATTATACAGTTTTAATTTGTCATGATTCTCGGATAATTAGCATCACTGTTAAAGTTTGTTACCTATGAAATAAAGCTCCTGTTCATCTCTTAAATATTAATTATCAGAAACAGTTTATGTAATGGAAGGACTTTGAAGTTTCCTTCTGACACAATTATGTATACGTCTATTAACTTTTTTTAATCTGAGGTCTTCGGTTCTTGTTTGCTATAAAAAGCTTAACGTTTAGAAACATCAAGGCATACTCACAATTTTAACAAATGCAATCTTCATATCTTATCACTGTAATTTAATCGAGTTTCATTGTGTTGTATTCAGACATGTTTTATATTTACTTGTACCATATTTGGTTGTTTGGGCCTCTTTTTCAATGAAGTTAAATTTGGACTTCGTAAGAATTTGTTTCAAATGTTCGAGTTGTCTCTTACTAATTGTTAATTCTTTCCGAAACATTTCTGATTTTATCACTTTTTCGATGTAATTGTTCATATATTCCTTCAGGCGGGAAGATATTAGTGTTCAGTGTTTCATAAATTCGAATCAAAGGAGTTACATTTGATGCTGTGAATGTATTCACGGTCATCAAGTTTAATCGGTCCATTCGCTCTCAGTAATATTTGACTAATACGTTGATCTTGGTGCACGATGCAAACGAATTTTCACTTTTGTGTTTTGCATGACAAGATTTAAAGTTGAGATAGCTATGCGTATAAATTGTTTACTATAGATTTAAGTAGAAATACGTGTTTCAGATAATTTGACGAGTATGTCGACAAAAGTATTATTTATTTTACTCTGACGTTTTGCAAATTTTATATTTTGAATTAATTTATTAGGTTCCTGGAAAAATGTCTCTAGGTACAGGTTTATTCCATATTATGAAGCAGTCGTTTACAAATCTCTTCCGTTTTGTTCTCAAATAATTCCTAAATTCGTGTCAATGTTTATACCTCTTTCTATCAAATAAAGTCTTTCGTGGCTCACTAAGACTATAGAACCATAAGTTGGTGCCACCTTGGTGCCCATAGACTGTAGCAGTGTCAGACTGGGTGTTTGTCTTTTTGGGCTCCTTTGGGGTTTTGACCAGTCGCTACAGTCTCTGTTTCCCATGACTTGGCAAGCAAGCTGAATACCATGTGCAACCAGTGGATGATTAACATTAATGATCTACGAAAGTGACTAAAACGTTCACACGTTTTTGTGGCTGTATACAGTATGGCAAGCAGCAGTGTTGAATCGGTAAATACTTGCCCAAGCTATACATCTGCGTAATACATTAACCAGTTACAACCCGGTACATCTTAAATCACTATATCTCAGTTCAGTTGCCAGAAAATTCAGCTATTTTGATTCAATTTAGCAATGATGCCACACTGATTGACGTGCAAAATCACGTGCGCGATCACACCAACTGTCACCACGGTTATTTCTCTGAAGTTGATTTAGAATATACGAAACATGTACATGATGTACACTACCATTATCCGCCAGCACCACATTCTTTGTCAGTTTCTGGTACACAGTTGTCCCCATATCAGTGAGACATCTTTCATTAATCTGGACGTAAATACACTGAATGTACCAAACCTAGAACCAAGTCTCAGGACTAAAAGCAATTATGTATTACACGTGCACAACTGTCAGCTATATATGCTATTGGGAATGCTTATAACCAAGATCCATCGAGTGCTTAAATTTTGCCAGCATGATTGTATTGCCCCATACATTCCGATGAATAGAGCTATGAGAACTAAGGCCACGAGTGAATTTTAGAAGGACCTTTTAAAGCTCGTGAACAATACTGTGAAAGACCACGGATAATCTGAGCAAACGAAATTGAACTGACCTTATCCGTGATAGTCAACAAGACAAATTTCGAAGGCTTATTTCTGACCCGGCCTTTGAGTATCGAAAAATATTGATGTTGAGCTTCCTGTCGATCACGGTAAGACATCTAAATTTCGAAATTCAAGTTAAAAAACAAACAATCTATGCTGGTTCGTTCGTGTTGGACTTATCGAAGCTGCTAATGTATGAGTTTTACTATGATAAAATCAAATCGTTTTACCAAGATTGGTTCAAGATGTTGTACATCGACACTGACTCGCTGCCGATGGACATCACAAAGAACAATGTGTACGTGGACATGGCACAAAAATGACATGTCAATGAATCTGATAACATCGATTATCCGGAAGATCATCCGTTCATTTGTAGCACCAATCAAAAGATTGCTGGTAAATTCAAAGACAAATGCTCGGGTAAACTAGTGAAAGAAGATGTAGGGCTGTGACCTAAAATGTACTCGAGTGTAGTAGGAATGCATAGCGGTCTCTGCTCTAAGATCATAGAAAAGGCAAATGGTGTTCTACGAGTTCTTGTGCAGAAAGATCTCAAATCTATTATCGTAACGTGGAATGTCTTCGAGAGCGACGTGAATCTGCGCACACGCAAAATATGATAAATATTGAATGGTGGATATCGATGCGTCGAAGTGAGATTGTCACTGCTTAATACAAAGTGATTGATATTCCCCTAAGGAATCACCACTTAAGCGTTTGGCTATCATGCTGTATATATATATATATATATATATATATATATATATATATATATATATATATATATATATATATATATATATTGTCTTCGAGTGGTTGTAACGGTTATGAAATCATTTTCTGAGTGAATGTGACAGTATCTGTCGAATCGCATTAATTGGTTTTAATCAAACTGTGTGTATCATTTGGTTGTTTATTGATGCTTTAACTAATGAAGCCATGCTTCCCATTTGTGGGACCGCTGTAATGTGCTAGCACTCAGAGATATTATTAAAATTCCTGCGCGTAATGATGACCGAATAAACGTTTTGCCAGTGTGCGAATACATAGCCTGGTCACGATGTTTATTAACATATCCAAAACGAATTCGCACAAGATGTTTGGTCAACAACGCAGCAACAAATCCGAAAAATACTTTGTTATGGTCCGATTGTAACGATCGTAGCCATTTTATAGGTGAACGTTTTTAGATGCATTCGAGTGCATGTGCGACACTTGCATAATCTTTTAACGTCAGTGACTCAGTTTCTTTGTATCTGCTGGCAACATCGACAATGGTTAGCACATACTTGAAGGTGCGCAATCGACCTTGTCTCTCACTGACCATGTAGAAGAAATGAGACCAACCTGATTAACCTCACTGGGATTTTGGACATCATACAACCCGCGTGAAATCTGTCTTCGTACACGTACTGGTACTGTCTTGGTACAGCTTACCTAACAAGATTCGAGCAAAACCATGAGTGACCTTTGCCGAGCTTGCGAACTTTTCTAAGGTGGCGTCACCTCTCCAATGCTCACTCGACCTGCAGACTATTTTTTATAATGTCTGGATTTTGTATCCATTGTTTGTTTGCTTATATCAGTACAACTTACTTTTAATGAGTTGACTTTTCTCCACGAGACGATCTATCAGTTTTGGAGGCTTTGCCGAGTGGATTTTGTCCAGCGAGTACAATTTTGAATTTCTTACCTCCTTCGACGATCCATCTTGCAGTTCGTTCTCCAGCACCTGGTCCTGCATTTGTATTTAAGTCACGAAGCAGATACATCTCGGCACGTTGACGTGAACTGATGTCATTTGATGCCTTGTTAGCAATTTCATTTCGGTAACATGCAGCATCAACACAATTTACGGGTGCTTCACCATTCTTTGGTTAGTTATTAAAATCGACTCGTATATATAGGGGTGTACCGGGTCAACATTAACTGTATCGAGGGATTTTCTTTTCACTTATATGTTTATTTCATAAAGCTCCTGGTAGTTTTGTTAAAGCAGCTGCGATATCACCCCGACCTTTTTTTATAAACGTGATCTTCTTTGCTCCACATTGATTACAAATTCCAGTAATCGCAGCTCGTCCATTGCGTGTTTGAACTCAAGTTGGATTTGCGGTACGTGTTTTTGCACGATATTGTACATACTATGAAGACCAGATTATACTTTAATCTGTATTATTCAATGGCATCACGAAAAAGTAAATTTGCTGAACATTTATTAAAAACAAAGATTTTAAGAAAATCAAAGATTTCACCTTCATTGGCTTCTCTGCACAGCAACACCTAAGCTGTCCAATCATGGTGATATATTTTCAAACTCAGTTCGTGTACTGACCATTGGTCCCACTGGATTAGGTAAAACAAAACTGTTGCTGAATATGATAATACGATGGTTGAAGCTGGATCGCTTGTACGTGATTTCACCATCCGCTGATGACCAACCATGTCATGATGTTTTACAAGTTTTCAAAAAGCGCTGACTGACAAGAGTGGCAGGGCCACCATTGATTTATTTTCCTCCATCGATGAAGCATAAAACTTGACGATTTGGATGCAAACGAAAACAATCTTGTAGTGTATGACGACGTAATGCCCGAGAGCCAATTCAATCCCACACAAATATTTTCACGTGGTCGGCATAGAAACACAAACGTGATTTATTGGCCTCAAAGATACGAGCATGTGCCTAAAGTGATCCGTGACAACCATAACATGTTGATAATATTTCACGGCATTGATGCGCATGACTTTGGAAATATTCATTACACCTGGTACGTTGCCGACCACACCCCGGATTAATTTCGTGACATTTTGCGTGGATCACAAATAATACGTATATTTTTCTCACTACTGATTTGACTGGAACAGGCAGTGGTACATATTGTGCAGGTCTAAACGTAAATTAGACAATCATAATGGTCATATAAGCTTTCTACCAGCTAGGTCATAGAAGAGTATGAAAAGCGACGCCGTAAAGCTGCTTGTGAGCACATGTAATTGATTCAGATTGTTACAGAAGGCCGCCCAAAAGTCAAATATGTGTTACAGTAACGACAAATTGCGTGAGAGGACATCACAGTGGGCTTGAACAAACATTCGCACGGCTTGTTAAACAAACAATAGAAATTGCGGTTCCTGCCGAAGCTATTAAAAAGGCGACAAACACAACAGTTTGACAGGTGGCAACGCTAAACGGAAAAGAAAAAGAACCAGGACCAGTTTATAAGATAGCGAAGCTCATCAGAAAAGAATATTCAAGCAACAACACAGGCAACTGCAGAAGTTATTAGATGCTTGCCAAATGCGATATCAAAGAAGGCGTTGGTGAAATTGGATAAGCCGTTGCTGTACTTGAAAAGGCACCCCGTGTACTACTTAATGAAGACGTGCAAACAACGGTTCAATACTTTAAAGAAAATATGCGCCAGATGATCTTCACAAAACCTATAGAAGTCGCTCTTACCAAACGTTCCATCAAAGACATCTCTCTCTCTCTCTCTCTCACTATCTATCTATCTATCTATCTATCTATCTATCTATCTATATATATATATATATATATATATATATATATATATATATGTGTGTGTGTGTGTGTGTGTGTGTGTGTTGATAATCATGGAATTTATTGGAATCAATTTGTACAAACATATAATGCATTTGCAAGCGTAAAAACTGAAGAAGGTGACAATTTATTAGCAGAATATATGACATAGTATGTATATCATCCAATGATGCAATTACAACCACAACAACGTTCTAAAGACCCAGACGATCAAGATGTTACAGAGGAAGATCTGCAGTGTAATCAGGAGGAACAATTCACATATCAGGAACAACAAAGACGTACAGTACGTACCCCTCGAAGGGAAGAGTTAGCTCTGCTTCTACCAATAACAATTGAAAAACATGCAAAAATGTAAGACGAAAAGTAACAATTTCAAAATTGGCCTGAGCAACAACCTAGATCCAAATTTTGCTCACATAAGGAATATTCCGAATGAGGGAAACGAATAAATAAAAGCGTGGTAACAGCATCAAAGAAAATAACCTGCTGCATCCACACCCAAAACAAGGACCTGCTATAACACAGGAACAGCCTAAACAAGGAGAAAGCATTGGTGGACTGACCCGAACAACCTCGTGAATCAACTGGAAAAGCTTGTGGGATCCGTTCGAACAAGCAACAACGCACCTGAAGTAATTGATGCAGCTACACTGCTTTGTCAGCTATTATTGACCAATGACATCATGGACAGAAACACATATCGAGCTCTGAGGCATGAAATTGTTAAAGATATAAATGACGCATACAACAAACGAAGTTCGTACACCCACGATAAGTTGTGAGAGATATTTCGTAAGGAAACACTTCGTGTTTTGTGTGATATGTATGCTGCCATGCAACAGATTGTTGTAAATACAACCCAGAGCGTTACCTCGATGATTACAGTATTATCAACGAAACAAGAATTCAGTGTGGTTTGTTCCACCTGTTACTGCTGATGAAAGTTAAATCACTGACGCTTGAAAATGCATTATCATCGCTGAGAGTTTATTACAATTGGCCTAATATTCGATCACAACCGTTTGGTGGTGTGTAGGAAATATCTCTCTTGTTTTCGATAGATAGTTGTACGATCTGGCAAAAGACTGAACTTAATGCCGGCGCATACGACAAAAGAAAAGATCAATACAGAAATTCGACAAAATATTTTGTTCCTGACTGGTAAATACTCTACAGTATTCATACGCGAGAATGAACCAACGCTTAGCGCTATTATCTCAATTAAATCTCTGTTTGAGGCTGAATTGCACGGTTGTCAATAAGATCCAATTTAGGTTAGCCTGACATTATTTCACATGTCAAATGAGTTTTACGCATAGGATATCATATCGCACATGACATTGTAAGGATTACTTCAACAACGCAGATTAAATTAACTCCTGACGTGTTAGTGGTAGTTACAAAAGCAGGTCTGAAACGACAGGCGTAGTTGTTCAGGGTTATGTAGTGTTTGATTATCGATTACACTTGCACCACACTTGTATCGTTCACATCATAATAATCGGTTGATACACATTTGTTTTACACTTGTGTTTCACGACGTACACGTTGTGGATCAGCGGAGTGAAACATTGACGATACAACTGTACATTAGAGATCGTCCTGACATTTAAATATAATGACAGTCGTGATTGGACGTGGGAGACCCATGCGAGTTGTTAGCGCAAGAAATCCCACTTACGTGATATATTACGGAACTTGCATCGGTGATGCTGTTCGTAGATTGTTCACAGGCGCACACAAAAGTGCTCAACACTCTGACCTCGTGCGATGCACCAATCTCTAAACATGTTCCAATACGAGTCGTTCATAGCATCGACAGTGCTGCTGTGTATCGGATGAGGCAACTGCGATCGCAGGTAGAATAATCTCTTCGAGATCGACAACGAAGATTTGTGACTTGAGCACCACCAAAAGGGGTTACACTACCATCGACAGAAATTATGTAGCCTGAGTTAGGCAAAATCATTAATGAAACCGTTCAGCAATGATTGTCAGAATCAGTGATTGCAAAACTGGCAATGGGGTGAAGATTCGGAACTCGGAGCCTTCTAAAAAGGTAATAAACAAAATCAAGACTGTATAAACAATAGTCCAATTCAAAGGTATATCCGATCATGCATTTGACAATAGTGTGCCTGTGTTTGTGGATCGAAGTATTACTCATACCCGGCCAGACCCCTATAAATTGAAAATAAAATTGCAAGTGATAGGCACGTCTAGGTTCTTTCGTCCATGTGAGACATTCTTAAGGGAAAACTTGCACAGGTCCACGATCACAATTATACTGCCAGTACTACAGTTGGATTTGTTAGCAACATAATCATGGCATTATTTAACAGAGCACGTTGTTCCATCGTAGGAAAGGAAAAAGAATCAATTCTTGACAACGTAGACGTAGTCATGAAAATCGTTGGATTTGCTAACTACAGCGATAATTACAAGAAAACAGCTGATGGAACTATTGTGTTTGTCAAGGATAGATCTGATAATGCGGATTCTCAACAGTATACAATGCGGCGTTCTCATACACACACCAATCCTGCTAATGATGCAGATGTACAAAACGTAGTCCTTGGCCCTAACGGCACGTTCAATTGTGGATTTGCCCAGCGTCAAAGATAACTTCGCGAGGCCTATTAAGATTTTCTTGTGCAGTTCCCCTCAATCACATAGTTGGGTTTTGATTTTTGCAAGGTTAGTTTTGGAGCTAAACACACAGTCACATTAATCCATAAGAAAATCTCCAACTATGCAATTTAGCATGATGCAGGTGCCACTGATGTTAAAGTTGCATTAGAAACATTAACAGTGTGGATGCCCTTGTTATCTCCTTCGCTGACTATATAATCATGTTTTTTATCGTCTTAATGCGGCCAAGCGCAATAACACTTAATCGACATTAAATTTATCGAAGTCAAAGGTGACACAAATGCAAAAAACATGTGGAATGTTTCCATTCCTTACAGCGATTCTAGCGTTGTTATCAGGAACAGCTGCTGCAGTTGCAGAAGCTGCGGCGTCAGTTCCTATCGGAACTATATAGGGATGGCGCCTGAATATATGGTGGATGGTCACATAGCGCATCGTAGACGTGCAGGGTCTATAAAAAAGAAAAGGCTCTCGATTACCCGGAATAAGTCGTCGAATACCATAGGGCAGAGGTTTTCGATTACACTGTACAACACGCAGAAGGTCACGCCGTTGACCAATCTTGATTTGCTCGCTATGAAAAAAATTTGTGAAACATTTTCGTGGTGTCTTTATGAAAAATCAATTTGCATCGATGGTGCCACACCCACGTAAAACGGTATTGTCAGTCTGGATTTGAAAACAGGGCCTGGTACTCATTGGTTTGCTTACGTGGTATCACTGTGACATGTTTGTATTTTGACTCGTATCGACTTGCGCCACCAGTTGCGGACGACAACCACTGTTTTATTCGATTTTACCAGTATACACTGGATGGACCAGTATGTAGCAATCTTGTTGTTGAAGCGTTGCATGCACTTGAATGTTCGCCAACCGTGGGAACACTGATTTCACATTAAGGTACGTTTAATATTATACAAAATGTTTCTTAGCATTTACTGACGCTATGCAGCTCGACGACAAGGAGCTGACGTGGCTCTGTTTAGATTTTCTACCAAAGCGGATTTATCTGAATTGGCCAGTTGTTTTATTGTTGGTGTTGATCCAGGCGAGCTTGTGATTTTTGAAGATCAAAATGGAAAAGTTAAAACGCCTCATGTTGATATTCAAAATGTTATTGTTAAATTCAAAAGAAAACTTACTAAAGTCACTGAAAACGGTGGAATCAGAGTCGCTAGTGTGTCAATTGCTTATATCTAATAAATTGATGATATTAATTTTACAAGGAGACAATAGGAGGACGATCAAATTGCTAATGTGCCCGCACAAGCAGGCGTACTAACTTGTGTGTGTGCTTTGGATTTTTAGCGTAGGTTTAACACATTATCTACTAACTCCATTTACATTATATTTGCTGATAACCACTGATGGAAATATAATAGATATTAGCAAATAATTACTGGTTGAATTATTTTTCATAATGTAATTGGTTTTGATAAACCGAAATCTAACATCTTAACAGCGCGCAACTGTAGATCGTATTTATTTATTGTATCAAGTTATTATATTGGATCGAGTCAATGAACAACATTAATAAACAACAATCCCGGTGAAAGAGTAATAATACGTAACTAAAAATAGACGGTACTAAATCTTTCGTATTTACAACAGCAGTATTGTTAGCTAAAGATAATGTTCAGATTGAACTATTTCACATTTTCCGGCCGATTTCTTAACCGTTTTATGTATTTGTGTTTAACATTAGATTTATTATATACGTGACGGATTCTCGTCGCGGTAACGAAGTTGCGGATTTACTAAAGTGGTGTTTGAACAATTGACGGCGGATAATAACATTGATGATAATTTTGTCCGAATTGTCGCCGGTTATCTGCGTCAGAATGATGTTACCATGCATCGTATACACTCAAATATGATGACGATGCTAAGCGCCAAACAGAAATTGATGGTTGGAACCAACCTAATGTAGAAATGCCAAATCGAACCGACCTTCAAATCATTGCATTGGCACTTGAAAACGCTTAATCGTTAGCGGCAGAACCAGGTGCGAGTAAAGACTCAAGATTGTTCCTACAGTCGCGATCCGTTCACCCCGGTTACGTTCATCAAAGAATAGCATGCACCAACATTTTCGCAATTGGGAAAATAAAGATCTCAAACATTTTTAAACAAATACGCACTTGTGCGGGCAATAACTGTTGGGCAAAGAGAAGAACGACTGTTTTAGACATCATGCAGTGGTACAATCAGTACAGTCCAAAAGAAAAGGGTAAGAAGCCACCATAACATACACTTGCCGGTGTTACAAGTCTATGCTCTTAAAATAAGTAACAAAAAAAGAGTGAAGACAACAAGTTTTGTAAAATGTAACAAATAATTTATTTCCCTAGAATGCAAAGTGAAAAATGAGAAAATGAACTTACAGTATTGCGAATTAAATCCCAAAAGACACAGCTCCTAGTAATAAAAAGTCCTGAATAAAACTCAGTTCAAGTCCCGAAGAGATTCAAAATTGAAGGCGGTGACGTGTCTCCTATAGCCTGTGAAGTACTGATGTGTCAGGTAAACAGTATGTTGTTGAGTCATAGAAATATCATTCCAGGTTTGAATTCACTACAAATACCAATGAATATCTTTATTCAAGAATTTTATCAAAGCACTTTTGTATATCCAGAGAAAATATTCACTTGTATTCAATAATTTGAGGAAAATAAAATTCAACCAAACCGGTCGCAACATAATACAACTTGAAGTTGCTAGATGTTAAAGCTTGACTGGTAGAATCCTCACAGATACAAGATAATATATGTCTCTGCTTGACCTCAGGTCACAATTAACATTTTCTAAAAACAGTCATTACCTAATGGAAAATAATTAGCCTTGGTTACTTACAAGACAATAAACTACAAAATTCACTTAGGAATCTCCAAAGCCCGACCCTGACCAACATATTTACGCCTTCTTGTTTACCTGAATATTAATCCTAATAATAAGCTGATTCACATAAAGAATAATGAAATTATTATTAATATTTTACATAAATTATTTTAAAAGGTCAATAAGGCCAAGCAGACAATGTTACATTACAATAACATGTAATGAAATAAAAAAGTAACAGACTAACAATTAAATTAAATATACATAACACAGGAAATTAAAATATCTCACAATCAGAAATTTGCTATCTTTATATGACAGTTGTTCCAGTAAAAAGGAGTAATTGGATAGATGTACATGTACATGTTTCACCTGAACCTGGTGAGTCCGGACAGGGTCTGCCATTCATGCAATTGTACTATGCTATTGTACTATGCGATTGCATTATTAATAGAAGAACTATGATAAACCCTCAACGTTACAAATGGCAGATCAACACCTACCAGATGAAATCACAAAGAGAACCGCGTTGATTGTGAAATACAAACGCGCGTGTTTGGTCGTAGATGTTATTTGTGGTCTTGATGCAGCAACAACTGCTGTTCTTGGTGTCGCTGAGATAACAACCACAGAAACCATCGTAGGTGTACCAATCGGGGAAATGTTGTTTGAGCTATATATAAAGTAATCGATGTCACTAAAGTTAGAAGCAAATTAATGTCGTTACGATTACAACCACGAGTGTGTATCTATGCAGAACTACTTGCAACGACACAAAGCAGTCTTAACACGATTAGCAACTGGACTCGGTGGTTATCAAAGATAAAATGATTAGCGTGGTCGATTTCAAAACCGCGCAGACGGAAATGGAAAATCGCCGATAGCTCTGAGCACAGATGATGAACCGTGCTGTTGCAGAGTTACGAACAACAAAAGTCGAGTTAAACAATCTTCAACTTGGTGGATCATTCTTCGCCAGTTAGAGAACGTGTGCATAGTATGCATTTCATACAACTTCTCTAGTATTCCAGTAAATTAATTGCTGTAAAGATTATAGGAAAATAAAAAAACGGGATGTACGGTAAAATACCTGAAAATATAACATACTATAAGTTATGCAACCATAATAGTAATCTCGTGTCTTCCTTTATGTAAAGTATATGCGAAAAAAATCCGATTTATGCTTCCGGCACCCTAGATAAAATAATGCAATTTTTGAACTTAAATGACGCCGGGTTGAGGGTGACCTCCCCCCTCCAAAGAAAACAACAGTAAAATGCAACACCCCACACAAAGGTAATCAATAAATGTAAACCAATAAACAACGACATAAACAGCAAACAGCAAAAAGGACAGCAACAAAAAAACCAGGAAAAAAACAACAACAAAGTAATGCCATTCTATTCTTATAAATTCTCTCTATACCCGATAATGGGAATCTCACCACTACTACCCTGGTCCCCGAGTGGCCGAGAAGGTCTAAAGCGCTATGCGTTACGGATCACTGCCATCTCACCTCTGTCTGTGTGGGTTCGAGTCTCGGATTCAGCCAATGTGGGTATGTGAGAAAGCTTGCCAGTAGCTTCCCGTGGGTCGGTGGTTCTTTCCGCGGTTTTCCCGGGTTATTTCTCCACCATTAATACTTTCCGCCATGTATAGCCTATCGTTTGCTGAAAAATGGCGTTAAACCCTAGAACAACAACAACAACAACAACCACTCCTCCCAACTCCACCTCTTGTGGACTTGTGATATGACTTTAAGGAAAACTTCTTATTTCATTCATACTACTCTCCGCCTCATTTAAATTTTCACTTTGTATTCCAACAAAATAAGTTGTTTTCTGAATTTTACTAAAAGTGTTGGTTTCGCTTTTTCTATTACGTAGCTTAACACTATAGAGTCTTAACTGTAGGAAAGATGTAAATACATTAAAGAGCACATTCACAGACGAAAACAAAATAGGTTCTATCCATAATGTTGGTATAATACAGAACATAAAAGGATCAGACCAGCCGAACATTTTTATTACCGAGACACAATACTGACATTATTTTAAGCGATGAGACCCATATTCTGAACTAGAAAGACATACCACAAAATGGAAACAAACATATCGGAGATGTTGACTTAAATCACTCAAGCCGACTGGCTCGAATGAAAAGTAATAAATGAGTATAACTTGCGCAGTTCTAAAAGTCGTAACCATACTTTATTCTTGATGTCTTACTGCCGTAATGCAGGAGAGATATTCCAGGCGAATATTTTGACAAAAAAACCGCTCATACATTTTACCTGGCATTATCCTACAATTGGCGCCATATATTTCCTTATATGAACCCGCTCGTCCCTTTATTTTCAGTAGTTCATCACTGAGTTGTTGTTGAGAAAGCGTTCGATGACCCACAATAGCATACAGCCATTTTTGTCCTATTCAAGTTTTTCTATTACATGTATATTAAATTACATCTTTTAAAGTACAATGCTTTAATCTGTTTGCAAATGTTTATTTGTGTTTCTGTGCTTATTAATATTATTGGCCATTGAATTATGGATTCATATATGCTTCAGACACGTATGGTATTCAGTTATTTACACTCCATCTTGTCTGTTTTACATCCATATCTTTTCTCTTTGACGAACGACATCTTTCTATGATCTGGTTCCAAAAACTGATGGATGCCATTTAATGTATGCGATCTCAATGGGGCAAAATTGATATTATCAATATCTAAATAGTATCTTGTCGATATTTTATATAAAATAATTTTAAAAAATAAAATAATCCACATCACAAACCTATTTCTGAAAGATCCAAATAATTTGAAACGGTGCACTAGGTAGAAGTTTGGATCAAAGTCATGAAGTAAAAATTGTATCCGATGTGAAAACACCCCTCCACCAATTTCTTCAATTTATACAGCATTAAGTAAATACGAGGCTACTTTAAGCCAAAAATTTCCAAGCATTACGATTTGATTACAGAAGAGCTAAGCGTTCATTATTTAGTCTATCTTTCTAAATGATGCCTCTTTTTTCAGTGGTCTATGGAGTTTCTGAAAGAAAACATTTCATCAGTGAAAAGGAGATACGTATTTTACCATATTACGAACATCTGGGGATAGCAGTGAATCTCGAAGAAAGACCAAATAATCCAATATCAGACAAAGTGGTACTGAGCGGAATGGATGCGGAGATTTTGAAGTTTATCCGTGAAAAGATGGAAATAGAATTTCAGAATTTCAAGAGAACTTATAGGATTACGTTAGAAGATCAAAATTTAAATTCACTGACGTTCATTCCTAATTTGGATGAGAATTCCAGTGCTAGCGACGAGCCAGCTGTGGGACGTGGGCCGGATTGGAAGGAAAGAGTAGAAAAGGCATTCAGTAGTGAGTTTCTTGACCAATTGCATGTGGAAAGGTTAGAAATAAAAGATGAAAGGAAATGGAGATATCTTCAGGAGAAGAAAGAAGAACTCTGCAGAGAGACACCAGCAGTAAACCTGTATCAGGATTCATGTCCCCTTACCTTTAAGGTTGTATGTAGGAAAATAGACCAACAAGTTCTCCAATCACTGAAAGTTAAGATTGAATCTATAGAACCTCCAGAAGAATCTGTGACTGACATTTTGGACGGATATAGGTCGATTAAACTCAGGGCATTCGAGGTACTTGGGTTCAAGGATGACATCGAATATAAGAATCGGGTTGAACTCCGAATGTTTGTGACTGATGGTAAGATTGAGTTAACTGGTCTGAAAAAGAACAATCAAGTAGCTAAGGCTGAAATTGCCAAGAAATTAGCGTCACTGGAAGAAAAGACGTGCTCTCCACCTAATAAGGATTATTTAGAAATTCTAAATTCTCCTCAGTTGATAGAGCAATGCAACCGTGAGATAGAAAAGAAACATCTCAGAGGGATTTGGGAAATCATATCGGATGGTGATAGTCAGATAATATTAATTTGCTACGAAGATATCCAGAAAGATACTTTCACACAGATAACAAACTTGATATTTGGACTTTTAGCTACTGATGTCATTGCCATCGATGGCAATATGGATCGTGAATCACTAGGTGGCCTAAGGTCTAAAATTAGAGATATCGAAAACTCCTTAGTGCCGTTTGCGCGCATCACGCTTCTGGAAGACTCAAACAATGTCGAAATTACGTGCAGGAAGGACTTGATGGTAGGATGTAAACAACAATTACAGGACTTTATAAATGTCAACCTCATTTGTACTTCTGAAATTTACATGAAGGCTGCAATAGCCGATTACATTTATGACGTAATGAAGTCGCAGATTGAACAGAATCTTTTAGAAGCTTGTGGAAAATCACTCGAATGGAACTTCAAGGACAGTAAGTTCTACATAACCGGTAATCACATTGTTCTATCGAAGTGTACGGAGGTACTGCACATGCTAGCCTCTAAAGTTATGGTTACATGGAGGCCAATCGAGCGCAAAGGAATACATAAATACTTCGCGAGCGGTGCAGGTACGAACATGGAGTCACAGCTAAATAGATGCCACCTGAGGATACTTGGAAAAGACGCTTTTCAGAAGCGGAAGATCCGTGCAATAGCAGTGACTAAAGAAGGCCAAGCCATAGCCATAGGAGTCATGGACCTGTACAAGCAGCCTGTGGATGCTGTAGTGAATGAGATGAATGAAGACTTTGAACAGTTTTGCAGAGGTAAGTTATGATTGATCGAATAAGTAATGTAACCAATTTAAGAAAGATGAGAACAATCTAAACCAAGTATAGGGATTCAAGAGAAAAGGAATTAAGTACTGGGAAAGATAAACTGTTGAAACGATATGTTTTTCCACCTACTTAAGAATCAATGCTGATTCTCCAAGTATATAATCATAATCTCATTAGGCTTATCACATAATATTTCGGAATTCTGAAGGATGTGTCACACGAATACATAAAATAAAATGATTTTTTTCTCTCAAGAAATTCAATGTAATTTATAGGAAATTTATCAAAGATAGGAATACCATATCATGTTCTATTCATTTTTCCGCCTAATATATATATATATATATATATATATATATATATATATATATATATATATATATATATATATATATATATATATATATATATATATATATATATATAAACTATCTCTAACACAGGGATTGGTCTGAGAATGCCATTTATACAGTTTTGAAATATATTACCTACACTATCCTATCAGTATGAAATCTGATCGTTTGAAATTTTGGGGCTTATTTTTCTAAGAATACGTTGAATGCCTATTATCGGGTTTAGTCTGAGACTCCTTTGACAAATGTAATTCATATTTAGGAACTGTCCAGTGATCAAAATTAGTACTTACTTTGAGGCAGTAGCTCACTTGCATTGTTTCATTGCAGGTGGAGAAGAGTTAGAGAGAGAAATTTCAGATTACATTAAAGCTAATGGAAAATTGACTGAAGGAAAGGTATTCATTACGGGTCCCGGGAAACTTCCATGTTTTAAAATTATGCATGCTGTAGCACCAAAATGGCGAGGTGGGACACAAAATGAGGATAAAACATTGGAGAAAACAATTGATAACATTCTCTCCACGGCTGAGTCAGCGTCACTCCGGTCCATCGCAATGCCAATGGTTGCAAGTAGGGCAATGTTTGGATATCCAACCAGAAGAGCCTCTGGAGTAAGAAAAACTTTGGTTCATATAAATTCCCGACCTTTGAGTGTTGTAAGGAAGCACTCCAGAGTGATAATAAACCTTCTGTTCATTCTAACAATTTTAAAGGAATCATACCGTCTCTTTGGTGAATACTTTATCTCTAAATTTTACATGATCATTTACAAATTGTACATAGCTATTTTTCATTTCCCTCGGTGGCATTAGGAGGTGATTATAAGACTATGAATAGTTATTTTGGATTGCTGAATCGCTCTAAAGAAAACAAACAATGAAACCTGATTTGGTCCACTAAGATCACGTCAGTATCTGTATCAGAGGCAAATAAGCATTCTCAAGCTAAACGTTGATCAGTCGAATTCATTGATATAAATTATTAGGCATGTTGCTCGGAATCTTACGTACTTTAATCCGTTTGCACTTGAAAAACAGGGTTTCCTACCCAAAACATTGGATTAAAGAAATTTATATCTCGTGATTTATATCGTAATTAATGAAAGATATATATATATATATATATATATATATATATATATATATATATATATATATATAAAGCAACATTTTCACAAAAGATGTGCTCAGTAGAATTGGGAGCTGCCAATGTACACGTATTAGTGCCCTTGAAGGTAATCAACAAAACTGGACATAATATCAAACAAGATGCATCCAACACACTATTATACACGGAAATTACAGAAATGAAATAACAATAAATAAATCGACTTATATTTTTTCTCCTTTCTTCCAATGTTTTAAAAATGCTTTTCTGTGGCATCACTCCGCTCATTTGGCATTATGTTCCGATATCACGACATATGTTTAATTTTCAACAATTTAGATATTTTTCATGTGGACCAATTACAAAGTAATTAGTTTTAACAGGCTTTATATTTGCATTTGAATTGGAAGCAAATACGAAAATGTTTAGGACACCAACAAGTTTTAAATCTTACGTTTCAAATATGTATGCAGGTATGATTTCACCTTTACATTAATTTGTGAAAATATCAGTTACGTTGTATCTAACCTTTTCTTGCAGTTTATTATTAATGATTTGTAAATTTGAATATTTCTTGTGAACCATAGAATGTCTTAGATAAAATTTTATATGTTGTTTGCACACACACAAAAATCAAATCCCTTTATCTATAATTGTTTATGCCATTCCCGTGAAAAGATGCTGGCTATTAAGTAGACTCGCCATATTATGTTGGACCCTGTCCTGTTGAAGAACAATTCCTTACAGTATTTTACAATAACCGATTTCTTTACATCCGCGGATAATCGGCCAATAGCTGAAATTAAACTTTCTTAATTATTTGTTTTATTTTCATTCACTTTGTTGTATTTCCGATTACAAAACTATTGGAGAACGTTTTGTTGGTTTTTAAGTCTCAACAATATTGAAAGAATATGCTGAACTTATTCGTCAATGCTTATTTTAATACATAACGTGTAGTATGAATTCATAAACGTCAAACTTAACACGAGATTAATCAAACAATTAATTGAATTATATATTATGTCAATACAATGATCTGGGCAGAAATTACTGATACATTTCAGTAAGTACATCAACAATAAACTTCGATGAATATATCACAGTTACAGTCATCTTGTTGGTAAAGTTTAGAAAAGTAAATGTAACAACTGACATACATATGCGTACAACAGTTAGGTATTGCGTATAAGAAATGAAACAATGACAAAGCATGGTATATTGTCCATTATAAAAACTCATTATAGATTTATTCATCGTCAGGCTGATGAGTCGAAATACCTCTTCCTTTTCAGATACTCTTGCAGACAATCATCAAGCATTGCTCCACAAGGTTTAAATCTGTCCGCGAAATCTACATTTGTGATACAGATCCTACTAAAATTCAAACATTCCAGAGACTGGCAGAGAATATATTTAGATCTCAGTGCTTTTCTTTTCCAATGGGGCAAAATCTGATATTTGGCAAAAGTAGGTACATTTTGTCGACATAAGGTTTTTATTTAGAACTAATTCATAAGGTAATCAATGGTAAAATATACTATTTTACTTTTGATAAAATGTAGTGATGCTTAATCATATATCAGTCGATTTGAAGGTTGTGTCTTATAAGATTGACTTGTTTGAGTTTGGACTCTATATTTCTTAGAATGTATCTTTAACATTCCACTAGAAATGTTCAAATTAAATTTTGCGTTTAATGTTTGACATAGGTACACAATTGGTATGAACATAGTGTTTAATTATGTTCTAATAAAATGTATAGAGTGATAACGTGTCTCTGCTGTTTGATTGTCTGACGACGAAGAAGATGGAGAATTTTGTAGCAGGAGCAAATAGAAGAAGTAAGATTGAGAGGACGTGAAAGGTGAAGATTATGTGTTTTAATTCTTTTCATAATAAAAACATTTTCAACCCCCCCCCCCGGCTTTGTTTCAGGACTATATTATTCATTAAAATTGACTGAGTATAGGTATAAAGTCCGAGTCAGTTACTTCTTCAAATGAGATAGTATCGACGTTTGATTAGTTTGCTATAGATGATGTTTAATTTAAAATGGTGCAATCAATATTTGTTCTAATTCAGCAATTGCGCAAAACCCCAACAAGAAATTCAAAGAGGGGTTTGAGACCATCGTTCAAAGGAGAGGCATTAGAAAAATACCTCTGCCGGCTGGCCGAAAAATTATAATCGCATGGGGAGACTTGGCCAAATTGTCAGACTGCACACCACCGTTGAAGGTAATAATTCCAATGAATATGTGTTTGCCGCATATTTGGCGAGAGTTTGAAGGTCGTAACTTGTAGAAATTCTTTTCTTTAAAAATCTCACAGGTAAAAGGTTCAGTCGAGAGATTAAATATGCAGCTACAATTTATGTGTTTTGCATCATTCCGTTAACTAAACGCTCTAAGTTTGTTGGTTTCTTTGTCAGTTTCTTTTACACTTCTTTGAAGTTTTCACCGTGTTATCGTGATGCTGATATTTTTATTCAGTTGTACATAAACTGTACACCTTCTGTCAATAGAGTCTCTTTTTTCCCCTTAGTTTTAATGTTTCATTTTCTTCTCTGCTTTCCGTTTGATAAAAGACGTTACACGATGGTGGTTGGATGGCATTATGTCGACTTCAGACTCCAAACTTCATCAAATTATTGAGTCAAGCCTCATAATAACTGCAATAATCTCTTCCTATCGATCTTGGAAAACGCTGAATAGACATAAAAGAACAGTGCCTAATAGTGGCCTCTAAAGTTTGGGATATTGATAGCAATAAAATGTACATAGTCATGTTGAATGTATGTATTTTAGCCTTAGTAAATTTAAGCTTGCAAAAAAATGGTATCAACGGCCCATATTGTATCACTGTTACTTATAATTTCATAACGAATATTTGCGAATTCTGAAGTGCAGAGAAAGAAAATCAAACAGAACTACACTATTGGTTGTATATTTTGGAAAATTTATAAAACTATAGTGTGTAACGATACTCGATTTGTCCTTTTGTAGACAATATATTTATTGTTTCTTCGTGGCAGATTGAGGTTGTTATATTCTTTGATTCTGACAGCTAGGCGGTTAAAAATACTTTTTAAACTTATATTTTTGAAATCAGTTGCCGGAGGTGTGTTCTGAAAATACACAGTGGTCTTATAGAGCAATGGAAATAACTGCTCTCAAAAGAAATTTACTCTGAGTCTTTAGTGTGGTCGTTGTGTGTGTGTGTGTGTGTGTGTGAAGATGTTGATTGGTTGGTCAAATATGGATGAATACAAAATATCCACTCTTCGGATATCTTGAATTGGGTCAGTATAGGGGAAATTAGAATTTAATGTTACAATTTGTCCATAGGATTAATATTAATATGGTACAATGAAGAAACTCTGATAATACATGGCCTGATGGATATCCGTTGACTTAACATGGGAGAAACATAGGAAATATTTAATAGTTTTGTAATAAACAGCTGCTAGAAAAAGTATGTGAAAAGTCTCAAAAGAAACTTACTCTGAGTGGTTAGTGGGGTCATTGTGTGTGTGTGTGTGTGTGTGTGTGAGCGAGAGAGAGAGAGAGAGAGAAGCTCTGCAGTGGCTGGTCAGATATGGGTGAAAACAAAATATCCACTCTTCGGGTATCGTGAATTGGGTCAGTATAGGGGAATTGAGAATTTAATGTTAAAATTGGTCCATAGAATTAACATTAATATGGTACAATGAAGAAACTCTGATAATACAAGGCCCGATGGGTATCCGTTAACTTAACATGGAAGAAACATATGAAATATTTAATAGTTTTATAATGAATAGCTTCTAGAAAAAGTATGTGAAAAGTCACGATCCTATAAACTTAAGTAGTTTTCTAAAGTTTGCGCAAGACAACAAATTGGGCATGCGTACTGCAATTTAACAAGGAAAGAAAATGGGCATGCGTACTGCAATTTAACAAGGACAGATATTGGGCATGCGTACTGCAATTTAACAAGGAAAAGAAGGCATTCTACGGATATTGTGCACTTCTGAGAATGTGACAGGTAGGTATAAGGTTGAAGTTGTTTGCATTTGCAAAAAGCATAATATATAGAATGTTGTCACAACTTGTGTTACTTTATGTACTGTGGTTGAAACTTCTTTGGATATTGTACTTATTGAAATTGTACATATTCTAGGCACAGAGTTAACCAAAATGACTGATTCCATGTGCTCCAAAGATCAGACTAAATTAGTGTAAAGTACTATCTTTCGCAGTTATTAAAATAGGGAAAAAGTATTTTTCCAGGCTAGAAAATGCCAGCTTCTGAAAGTGCAATGAGCAAATTTCCACATATGAAAAATGTAAAAAAAAATGTATCGGCTCTTGTTTTACAATTTGTCTCTGAAGCCCAGGAAGTGTAATTGTCCAATTGAACTAGCAGTTATTTCATACCAGTATGCCTAAACTGGATGCTCTATAACCGAAATTACAGTCATAAATAATGTACCAAAATAAAACGAATTAAATTAATTAATGTAAAGAGGAAAAAGATCTAGAGACACGTTTACTAAAAGAAGAACACACTAAGGTACAGTAGCTACAAGAGGAAGATAGAAAGTAATGACTCAAAATCAAGAATGACGAGAAAAGAGAACCAAAGTGTATTGTAAAGAATTACATAAGATTATAATAAAAACTGTTATATATATATATATATATATATATATATATATATATATATATATATATATATATATAACATTGCAAGAAACAAACCTTTGAGTGCTTTTGTCTTTCCATTAATGTGCCACAGATTTTGATATTTTCCTCTTTGTAACATACTTCTAACCTAAGAATTTTGTCGTGTTTTTCAATGATTGTATCTGTGTTTTATGTTTCTTTGGATAATCAACATACTCTACTAATTTATAATATTGATAAATAACTACATGACAACATACTGTAAACACCACCGTCTGCTTAATTGTGCTTTCCTTTCTGACACAGGTGACAAGATTTAATGAGTCTTTTGAATGTCAAAATAAAAACGTTTTCACATTTTGCTTCTACTAGGCGGACATCATCGTTAATCCTACTACGTCATTTCCTGATTTAAGTGGAGATATTGCAAACGGACTGAAAGCAGCGACACGTAATGGTGGAATGTTTGACTTGGAATCTGAGTGCAAGAAAAAAGAACCGCAAAATGGACTCCAGAAAGGCTCATATGTTGTCACTGATACACCGCATATGTCATTTGACCAGATCCTTCATCTGAGGATTGAAGGCGATTGGAGCCAAATGAATGAAGAGGTTTGCTACACAGAACATGTTTGACCATGTTGTAATTATTTTATATTAGGTTCTTTCATGCAGTGATGCATCTTTATACATAGAATGCGGGATCTAGGGATAAGCGTTATCTTCTCTGTGTCTTATATAGATGCTAATTTATAAGTTTAATCCGATTTATGTAACTTGAATTTAAAAAAGAAATCCATTTGGTCTGTGCGTATAGTTGAGTGCAAAATTTGAGTTATTACCCAGTGAGTTATTATGCACCTAGAACCCTTTGCTTTGACATTGTGCCATCCATTATGAGTGGTGAACGCATGGCTGAGTGGGTTAGGGCAATGGAAATTGAGAGATGGATGAAAGTTTTGTGATGCACTGCGCAGGTCCGATTCCAGCTTACAATGAAACTTTGTGGTATTACAAAATTGCTTCTTATCGTTTCATCCTGAGTTCTTTGTATAACAAATTAAAAGTACACGGTAGTGATAACTTACGTAAAAAATATTGAACTGGCGTGCTTCGTGTGCACAGATAATGCATTTTCGTCAGTGTGTACCAAAGGTAGCCGAATTTGGTCGTAAAAATACTCATCAAATAAATAATATTAAGAAAAATTGAGGTTAATATTAATTAGTGTACATATTTGCGATTCTGACAATAAAATTATACGGCGCTTTTTTATATAGAATTATGGGAATTTTTCTAAAAGAGAAGATTAAATATGCCATCAGAAATATGATACAAAAAGCTAATTATTTTCTCACTTTCTATCGTCACCGAGTGTTTCCCAACTAATGTTCCCAGAAGCGGTTAAAATACCGAATATTTCTTCCACACCATTTGATTGCATGTAAAGTGTATAATTCTTAATCAGATAGAAATGAAAATTGTTCATTTTTTTAAATCCATAAGATGCATTGCCAGTAAGAAACTCTGAAGCATTAAAATAATTTCATTATATTATTTGAGGCAAACGACAAGACTTAATTCAGCAATACCAATATATGCCCATACATTTGAGGCTTACAAAATAACTGAATGGTCACAGACAATTTATGGCGAAATGTAGGATGCACAGGTACCTAGTTAATTCTTCGTAACATTTAATAATTTGAAATAAGTTGCCAGTGGAGATAAGATAATGAAATTAGGTAGACAGATAGCCGATAGCATGGTATACAGCGGAGATTATATAACAGAATTAAGTAGAGACCCAGCTGAGAGCGTGGTATACACTTAATATTTAGCGATATTCGTAACAGAGAGAGAGAGATAGAGAGAGAGAGAGAGAGAGAGAGAGAGAGAGAGAGAGAGTCAACATGCTTTGTTGCAGGGGAATAAAATTTCACTACCTTTTTGAGAGAAACGTGTTACATCCCTTCCACATACCGCTTATGTACTGGAATATGGGTGCGTGAGATCAATTATGTTTCGACTAACCTGCATCAAAGTGAAGAGGCTTATTGTGTACGTAGCACTATGTATTTTCTCCATGTTTCCATTCTTTGAAGAATTCGAGTGTTTTACATCTAAGCTAACAGTTGTTTTCCGGAACGTATACTATATATCTCGTCTGTGGTGCATTAAATCCAGTTAACGTTAATCTGAAAATTGTATTGTATGTATACCATAAGCAGATGCCTCTGTAGAGTTACTATACTTCTATGTGTAATTTTAATATGATCTTTCTATGTGTAATTTCAAGACTGCGATCTTTTAATATCGAAGTTGAACAGCACGATCTTCCTATGCGCAATTGAAAGAACACGATCTTTGTATCTGAAATTTCAAGAGTATGCACTTTCTGTGTGCAAGTTAAATAGCACGGTCGTCCTATGTACAATTTAAAGAATACGATCTTTATATTTGCAAGTTAAAGCATAAGATCTTTTATTTGTAAGTTAAATAATACGGTCTTCAATGTGCAGTATTAAGAATACGACCTTATACGTGTAAGTTAAAGAATACTATCGTTCTATATGTAAGTTAAAGAATACGATCTTTCTATGTGTAAGTTAATACGATCTTTCTATGTGTAAGTTAAAGAATACGATCTTCTATGTGTAAGTTAAAGAATACGATCTTTCTATGTGTAAGTTAAAGAATACGATATTTTTATGTGTAAGCTAATACGATCTTTCTATGTGTAAGTTAATACGATCTTTCTATGTGTAAGTTAAAGAATACGATCTTCTATGTGTAAGCTAAAGAATACGATCTTTCTATGTGTAAGTTAATACGATCTTTCTATGTGTAAGTTAAAGAATACGATCTTTCTATGTGTAAGTTAAAGAATACGATCTTTCTATATGTAAGTTAAAGAATACGATCTTCTATGTGTAAGCTAAAGAATACGATCTTTCTATGTGTAAGATAATACGATCTTTCTATATGTAAGTTAATACGATCTTTCTATGTGTAAGTTAAAGAATACGATCTTCTATGTGTAAGCTAAAGAATACGATCTTTCTATGTGTAAGTTAATACGATCTTTCTATGTGTAAGTTAATACGATCTTTCTATGTGTAAGTTAAAGAATACGATCTTCTATGTGTAAGTTAAAGAATACGATATTTCTATGTGTAAGCTAAAGAACACGATCTTTCTATGTGTAAGTTAAAGAATACGATCTTCTATGTGTAAGCTAAAGAATACAATCTTCTATGTGTAAGTTAAAGAACTCAACGTTTCTCTGTGTTATTTACAGTGTACGATCATTGATGTTTAAGTTAACGAACACGATACTTTGTCCAAAAACATTCTGTAATTTTGTTTCCTTGTTAGAATGACATATTTCTTGTCATGGTGATATCTCTGTGCAGAGTATATGAATTGGATCCTCTTTTCTCCCGTGAAACGCGTCTTTGCAGCCATAAAATCACAGTCGAAATCCTTGTACCCATGATACACAAGACTAAGCAACCATAAAATCACAATGGAAATATTTATATCCATACTCGGTCCTACGTGCAAAATAACTCGAACTAGCAGCTACCATATCCTGCTACAACAAAGAATCATGTCAGTAGAGATGACTAATTCAAATATACTTTGGGTTTGTATATTTGCACATAAAGGATTTGATATGATTGCTTTTCTGTCTTTCTAACTGACGACATTGGCCAGTACCAAACTTCAGTTTACCTTAACTATTATTACTTTCATGTTTCTGTTCTTACATGCTTATAACCTCTGATACATTCTTTATGTACCAGATTTTAAAAGGTTACATCAAATCCTGCATGAAGTATGCATTGTTGGAAGACAAAAGGTCAATCGCTTTCCCCACAATAGGAACGGGAAAACTAGCGTATCCAAGAGACGCTGTTGCCCGATGCTTCGCTCATGCCATATCAGAGTTCAGCCAGGCACAGACAAGTGGATCTCTGGAGGAAATCATTATTGTCATATATCATAGGGACTCTGAGACAACCATGGTAAGTACAATGACGTGTACATGTCATATTTTGCACAAGAAAAACAATGTGTCGGACAAATCTAACGTATACTTATTAAGCCGTACACAGCTTCAGCAATGTTGATTCAATATTGCAATGAACCTGGACTTTTAGTCATGAATCTTGATGATATTTTTGGTTTAAATGGGGTCAGAAGTATGTCGAATTCCTGGAGATCGTAATTTCTAGATATTGCAGCAAATACGCAAGAAACTAGCAATACACATTGTACAGTAGTGGAAATAGCTTGAAATATTCGGTACCTTTTGGCCCCTTTGTCAATGGCAAATACGACAAAACACAAACACATACCTAAATATAAAACAAATGACAAATCTTAAAAATGCGAAATCCTACGCCTAGTTTTGATGTTTTAAAACATTATTCAAAAGATACATGTTTTATTTACAAAAGGATTGGAACAATTATGCTGTAGAACACTTCATACGTCTTTCTCGATTGGTATAGTTACCCCACCCCTCGCTCCAAAATTGATCACATGCAACCTTGTCTGCACGTACTGTTGCAATATTCTAACGGCTAATCAATCCTGTGTACTAGTCTCCGGTGAAAGTCGACATTTGGTTCCAGACAATATCCGATCTTGACTAAATTAGGGCACCAAATCGCAAATATAATCATCATATGTTTACAGCCCCGTTTATTCATCTTGTTCATCAGATACGCACTCAGGCACCTATCATTCCTACTGTTTTTGTAGTTATTGTTGGCATTATTATTGTAATGGTCTTTAATGTCATAAGGAGACAATGCATCATCCGGGATATAATCTAGAGTTACACAACGATACATTATAAAAGCTGATGGCGTCTTTTGTTGTTCATCTTTTCGTAAGGCAATGACATCTCGTTGTTATCGTCTGTTAAACAGTTTGGAGCGACATGGAGCAATACATATATTACAAACAGCGATGAAACGTTTAAAATTTCAACGCTTTTTGTGTGCTTGTATTGTCATTGTTATGTATTTGCATTTGCTGATGCCCTTAGTGAGAGTCTAAGGCTCATGGACTGGTTAAAAGCTAGTTTTGAAATATTCTTTGTCAGGTTATATATATATATATATATATATATATATATATATATATATATATATATATATATATATATATATATATATATATACATATAACGTGGAATGAATTGCCCACTGAACTTAGGCACAAAGACACAGTGATCCCATTCAAGAGTGCTCTTAAAGCTCACTTATTTCGACTGCAAGAACAAAATTAAAGACCTAATAATGTTTCCTACCTTAAATATTTTCAGCATGTTTTTCACGTTTCTAATTTCATGGTGTTTGTTTTTGTAATCATATCATTATATATGTTTTTATGTTATAGGTGTTGTATAATGTTGTAAAGTGCTTAGAGCTTCTAAAGACTAGGCGCTATACAAAGTCCTCATTATTATTATTTATTATTATATATATATATATATATATATATATATATATATATATATATATATATATATATATATATATATATATATACATTCGTATGTCTACCAGGCGTTCGAGCAAGAACTAGAAAGTTTGTTGGCAAAGCGTCCACACAGAATAGTAGCCAATATTGAGGAGGAAATCATGGAAGAGGAAGATAAAGACGAAGAGAAAAAGAAAAAGGGTATCTTTAATTTCCGCTTGCTTAACTTTTGCTGGACGACCGTTACTGTGGCCTAGTGGTTAGAGCGTCCTTCACGAATTCAGGAGGTCTCGGGTTCGAATCCCGTCCAACTCATACCAAACACTTATAAACTGTCAGAATGCAGAAATCGTAGCAATGTGACTGAAACATTGTTAAAGTTATGTCAAAAATCCAAATCACACACACACACACACACACACACACACACACACACACACTATTGCTGGAGCAATTTAATGAACATTTAAGCTCTTGAATTATGTCCATGGTCAGGAGAACTAGTTTATTTGTTTTTTAAATTTTTTATCAGAGAACGTTATTTTCTGAATAAATGCTCTTGTATTTACACTTATATAAAGACACCAATTTTTTAATATGTATAAACAGTCGAAATGAACGATGCATTAAGATATACGATGTATATGTCATTTCTTTAGTAATTACTATTTAAAATAAATGTTCTTTTTGTCTTACAATTGTATTGTCCGATCGTCAACTGATTTACTCCTGATCGGCAAATAGTAATAGGTGATATAGTCTGCATTCTAGTTGTTTTTAATGTGTCTTAAAATTCTTGATTCTATATTCTCTTGTTTCCTATGATGTACCGTGCTTAATTCGTTATTCGGAAAATACATTTATTGTTTGGTCAAGAATTTCTAAGAACACTAATAATTTTTCATGAATGTAGTGCAAAGCACACGTTGAAATCTTATGAATAGTACAGTGAAGTCAATTATTTCATTCTGTAGGTAAAATATCGGGTTCATCAAATTCAGACAACCCTTCGCCTGAATCTCCATTCATCGTAGGAACATATCCACTTCAAAATGGCTGTAGTCTCACCCTCAAGCACGGCTCACTTGAAGATTCCGGGGTAAAGATATTTTGATAGTGTATATTCAGTACTCGTTCATTGGTTGATCGTTGTGCGTTTAATATTTGCTGAGATTGACACAGTTCCAATAAAAAATAATTTCCTGAAGTCAGTGATGTAATGAAGATATACTCCTTGCAACGAAAATCCGTCAAAAGTTATAACACCAGTGGGAATGTTTAAGCTAATGCTTAAACACCCGGATTTATGCCCATTTAGCACGTGTCTCGCATGCATCCGTTTCCGTGTTAGTCTTTATTCTAACTATGACGTAATACGATTGGTTTATGAAATAGGTAACTAAAGGCAAATGCCTCACTCACTATGCTTTTTTTCTCACGATAATTGTTTCTCATTGTCTATCAAATAATGCATTATGTTTCCAAGACAAATTCAGAAAGGTTAAAACAAGTTTATTTCAATTAAAATTTTGGACATAATGTATGGTTAGACTTTTTAATGAACATGATGTGATGGATGCAAAGTACATCATCAGCATCCCGCGTCGTAGTAATGAAGTACTAGCATCTCTATGTGCACAAACTATAAAAATGAATAAGGTGTGGAGACAGGCAATTTATATTATCTCTTCACGCCATTGGCATAAAGGCATACTAATAGTGTCTTTAAAAGATAACAAAAATGCCAAAGATAATAGTTACAATGCTGTATTGCCCTAATATATTTAAAACTGTGTGAATTGTGTATATGCATATTTAGATTATTCATTTGGTCTAAAAAGGTGCATTAGGAGAGTGCTGAACATAATTAATTTTTTGATGAGTTTTAGCTTCAACAAAGAACGTGATTGATCAGATGATGTTCTGTCATAAGTAATAGGGATGAGACCAATAAGTTTACTTCTTGTTTGAAACTTGTTTGAGACGTCGATTGCGTCGAGTTCCTTCTGCACTTTTAAGAACTTTGGTACACCCACAAGTTCTATTTGAAGATTGATTATATTGTTTCGTTTCTTCTTTGCCATACACTTGCCAGTAATTCTAGTAATACATTTTTTGCGTGTAATAGGCAGTGGCACTCGTGTCACCGACATCAGGAATTCCTAAATTAAACGGAGTAATACCATCTGCCGTTAAGAAAGCCGCAGGAGGGACAACAATCGAGAACGAGTTACAGCAGAATTATGGAAAAGGCATCAAAGTAGGAGACATAGCGATTACAGGGGCGGGTAATATTCGGGGATGTAACAAGGTTTACCATTTAAAACTGGAGGACCACAACTCACAAAAAGGAAGTCAGGTAAAGTCAGACTAAACATGTATTTCTTCTTATGTAATTAGCTTCCACCTTTGGTCTTATCTAGTTGCAGGATATTCTACTTCGCGATGCAAGCGATGGACATAATTAAGCCATATCCAAGATCGATTCTGGCAACCCGTTCACTTTGTCTGCATAATGTATCCCTACCGTGATAATGGATGTATAGCAATCAGCATGTACGAATGAAAGCGAGTAATGTTTACGTCATCAACATATTTATACTCATGACTATAATCACTTAAATGAGTTGCTAGCTATGTTATTCGTTTAAATCGTTGTACATTCCTGATTATTCTCACAAGTAAGACAGCAAATATTGTGCTAAACCAGTATTTATATTTCTAGAATTCTATAAAGTACGAAGTAAGTTTATTGAAATTTACATTATTCTCTTTTTGGTGTTAAAAATAATTCCAAATATCGTCATATTTCATTTAGTTTATAATTGAGATCAAAACACAATGACACTATATCCTGACACGCTTATAACAGGGATATATATATATATATATATATATATATATATATATATATATATATATATATATATATATAGGGAGAGAGAGAGAGAGACAGAGAGCATGGCTTAAGTTAAATTTGATGCCATATAATTATCTCTTACAGGCTTCCTTGATCTACAACAGTGTAAATACGTGCTTAAGACAAGCTGACAAAGATGGCGTGTCTTCTGTCGCATTCCCAACAATAGGAACAGGTGGTTTTAAGTGGCCACCACAACTTGTGGCCGATGAAACATTTCAGGCTGTGAAGAGTTACATAAAATTCAGACCGAGTTCAGGACCCCCTCTACATATTATTATCATGATATTTTCTCAGAATAGTCCCGAAAATTTGGTAGGTGCATCCGACTAATTCTTTCCTGAGTTACACGCAGTCAGCTTCTTTCATAACCATTATACATATAGCGGTACATTGGGCAATATGATGCACATAAATGGTCCATTCCGCCCTTTAATATAAGTTCCACTTATTATCATCATGATGTTTGAAAATATTGCATAGGTTGGGAAAATCAAAAGTATTATAGGTATTCAAATATTTGGTAGAGCTGAAGCCACTGCTTCCCCAACGATGTTATGCAATTAGTTACGCATTTTCATTAGTTGATATATTCATAAAATGCGTATGACTATATTTAATATGGTGTATGTATTGTCACTGAGATATAGGTGAAGATTAAAGCTATTACATCTGTACAAGTAAAGGTAACAGCTAAAAGGCATCAATTTTGTGATCTGCTCATACAGTTGAGATGCGAATAAAAACGTTTCTTGTTTTTTTTTTTATCTCCACCTAGCGTTAGCATACTAAAGGTAAATGTCACCCGTGGCGACGATGAAGGTACAACGGGGTTTTGGAGCTCCAAAACCTCTGGCTCCCTTGGTTTTGGCACCCCAAGACCTCTTGCGCTCTGCCCTGCTCCGTCCCCGTTAGTACGCTATTGGTCCTTTGCAGGGATTGGGGTGTTGGATATCAGGAATGGAATTTTTTTCTTTCTCTCTTCACTTTCTTGTGATATGGTGTACGTGTAGCGAGATAGGTTAACTGATGCACATGCGAAAATTAAAGCTTTAGATCAGGGCAATCCAGCAAGTAAATGTAGCATAATTTAATGCATAATACACGTGTTTATTGTTTTGTTTTCTTCAACAACTCCATAATATAGCTTACACGTAATGTTCTCCTAACATGCATTCCAACTTTATCGGTGAAGGATAAAGAGGCTGAAGTTTTTCAAATAAAATTTGTTTCTTATGTTTGTTATTTATTACAGAGGGATTTTAAAAACAGTATTTAGCACAGATCATAGGGCATATTCCCTACCATGATTTGCTCTAAATAATACAAAACTTAAAAGCCTTTAATCTTAAAGACAAATTACGAAAGTACTAATCATACACAAGTTCTTTTTGACAAAAATTCAGAATGACGCTTCCGAACTAAAATGCTATTATGATTAGTTCATTGATAAGAGTCAACCGACAGTGTAACAGAGAAATCAGACCTGAATCACATCGAATGTATTGTCTCAACTGTAACCTGCAAGGATCATTCCTTTGTATTGTATAAAAATCAATCATAATCTTTTATATATGTGTTTTGTGGGGATTTTCTCTCTAAAATAATCAGCAAATTAAATTAAACATCATAGTAGTTTTGTTTAACTGGTGATATTAAAGTCTCTTACTTCATCACACTAATACAGGAAAGAGGTCGAGCCACCATTTCAGGTAGCAGGCCCTATAAATCTAATTTGTCGTATGAATCCAGCCTTGCTTTATTTGTAGAAGGACATGTGGTATTTACTACATTTTCAACATAATATAATTAGAGTGATTATAAAATGTTTTAGGCTATAATTGTCTCCGCTTTCAATCAGAAGAGCAAATATCGTTCTTGGTTTGTTTTTCAGGTGTTTCAGACAACAGCCAAGAACCAGCTTGGTCAAGGACGACCATCTCCAGAAAACTCTGGTGAGAATAACAAAGTGATAACAAAAGAGCTTAAAAAACTTGGAATCCTTGGCCATTAGTTATGACATATTTCTCAAACTGATCATATATATATATATATATATATATATATATATATATATATATATATATATATATATATATATATATATATATATATATATATAACTGTTACAGTAGTTTTTAACTAGCCCTAAGCTTATTTAACTTTCAATATTTGTTTCTGAAAGGCAATTAAAAAACAGAGACAAGACAATCAATAACCACTAAATAATTCGCTGTATGTACAAATGTTTATATGAATGTTTAGCGGAAAGTATTAGTTAAAACTTTTATATGTGGCACCTAATTGGTTTTGAACTCCCGACGATGAATTGACAACCCATCGGGTTTTAACCAACAGAAGGAGCAGTGCCGCCATCAATGTTTTGAACATAAAGTTGTATAATCGTGGATTATATCCTTGATTATTATTCGTTTATGTGATATAATAATAATAATAATAATAATAATAATAATAATAATAACAATAATAATAATAATAATAATGACAGCAACATCAACAATAATTAAAAACCCAGTAATAATAATAGGAACGTTGATGAATCATAAACTGAAGGAACAAATTATATAACCTAACAAACTAGGGATATAAATAGATGATGATTATATTTATACGATTATGCCGTTTTGAGTCGTCTTGATTTAAAGCGCTTGGTGTTAGTAGCAGATTCTCTTTCTTCTGCATCCAGTTAGATCTATTAAGATAGATCCTTTTGCTCAATGTTTTGTTTTTTCCGACATAGTGAAGGTCGCAGGTCAAACATATAATGCGATAATTAAATTGTCAGTTTTGTACTCTCATTATTGGACCATGTGTGTTCAATGTTTCGCTTGTCACCGTGCGGGAAAATGCGCTGGTTTCTTTCATATGCTAACAAATTTTGACTTTTTATCACATCAGCCGAACCAACCAATAGTTGCCTACCGGAGAAAACTAAACTTGAAAGACACCCTTGTCAAAGCTAATGCCAAACACAAACCTAGATCAAACTGGTGCAACTGTTCATGTGATAACAAGCGTTTCAGAACCTCTCAGCATATGACACAGACTAACACATTTCTCTAGCACAACGAAGGGCAAAACCCCCGAACATTATGATTTGTGATTTTGATTTTTAACGTAGCTTTAACAATTTTTCAGTCATATCGCTACGATGTCTGCAATGTGGCAGTTTATAGTGATGTCTAGCACTGGGGCATCATGCCGCAGACATGTAGCATGATGTCCCACCCAGTCACATTATCCTGACACCAGGCCGACCAGTCCTAACACTAACCTCTTAATGCTGAACGCCAAGCGAGGCAGCTGTTAGTACCATTTTTTAAGTCTCTGGTATGACTCGGCGGGGGATCGAACCCACGACCTCCCGCATCCGAGGCGGACGCTCTAACCACTAGGCCACCGGAGCGGTTCCCCGAACATTAATTGATCAAACAAAACGTACAGAACATAGAATGTAATGACATATATATATATATATATATATATATATATATATATATATATATATATATATATATATATATATATATATGTTGTAGAAACCGAAAACCTACATAAAAGTTACAAATATTCACAGATTTAATTGGAAGAAATATGTAGCTGAACAGAAGTCCACTCAGATAAGACTTCATGTCCTCGGCCATACTGTAATGATATACTACAAACTGCAATTGCCCACAAAAACAACTAGAGTTCTAAAACCAGCCGAAACAATGCGCGTTTAACCAAAAAGACCCCAAAAGGACAACAATACGCACACACAATCAGCCATATTCTTAAATCCCCATTTATTCGTTTAAATAATTTGCTCATTTTATTCGTTGTGGCTCTATTGTTCCTCGTTTTATAGGTCAATATCAGCTAGACTGCCATCTCTGTCATTGAAGTGCAAAACAATCAGGTGTGACATAAAACTCTTTCAACGTTTTCTTTTGTGTTTATTGTTTTGTAGTGTCTCTTTGGTTGTCTTGGGAAAGACTCCATAAGAATCGAAAGTGTTTAGACTAGTTTAAACCTAGCTTTGCACTGTTCGTTATCATTTTTGTTGTCTCCTTGTCTCACGCAATTTTTTGCTGAAAACAGTCCACTAGAATATATTTTGCTGCTTCAGACATTTATACGTTTCAGCAAATTCAAAGGAGTGAATGCCATTTATTACATCGAAGGCAACATTTAATTCAGTGCATCGAGATAATTAATGTAGATATTTTTGAGTCAATATCAGGGCTATTAACTACTAAATTAATGACTATTTTACTATCCTATATTCTTTGCCCGTGATTCAAAGGTCCAATCGCCAGTTCAGATGATGACCAAACCGTTACTGCAAAGTACTTGAACATGAAAGTTGAGTTACTACCTGGAAAATTGGAAGAATCGAAGGTAATGCTTGTCAGCATTCTTGGAACATTCAACAATACAAGAGTACCACTTAACTAAAACTTTCCTAACCTGTTGACTCTGTAATAATTTTTTTCATTATGAATATTTGAATTTGACTAATATGCAATTTGTATTATGTGCGTGTTTATGGAAATCAGTTATCACTATATCATTATATCATATAAAAATCCTAAGTCAACTAACGCAATGTTTACTATATATTTAATCCAAATACAAATCAACATAAACAATATAGTCATAACAACTTATACTGACTGTATATTGAATTACTCTCACTGGATAGGACTTAAAGTGTATATAACATAACGATTTCATCATAGCTTAAAATTACAATGGGTGATTCAATTTACATCATTGGCATAATATGCTAGGTATATTTCGATAACATGATGAAGATAGATTTTGAAAAAAAAAAATAAATTATTGAAATTGTTTTAAAATTTAGAGAAAGCTATACTTATCTCCAATATTATGAATCCATGTCTTAAGATATGTAACATAAAGAAAGTTAAACCAAGGATTTAATTAAAATCAACAATCAATTTATTTCTCCACAATACACACTAAAAATTTAAAAGACACTTCCAATATTGTGCAATATATTCAAAATAATCCTAAATGGCTCATCACTCATCCAAAAAATACAGAATGTCCCACATGAAGTCAAATAGTCTTAAATATCCTGATTAAAATGATACAATTCAGATCGTCTGTCAATGAATTCACAAAAATCCAAAGTAATGTGTTAAACTAAAGTGAATGAGTGATTTAGTAATTCCAATGAATATCGTTCAACACATAATTCCTCTCGAATCATATCTGATTTCAACAACACGATTGTAAACTCTGATCATAAATGGATTCCCAAAGATTGATCTAAAACAGGAATGAATTATATGTTTATCAACTCCCTATTTATGCACATTTTCATTTTACCTAAGTCGTAAAAGAAGGTGAAGGAACTGAAAGGAAGAAGCTAGTCTAATTGTAAACAAGACTGGTAATGAACTCAAATGCTATGTATACCTTCTATTTACAATGTATAATCATGGAGAAAAGATAGCTAAGTAACAATATGTTTACCACTTACAATCACATACAAAAGTTAAGCACTCAGTATAAAACAAATGTGCATTACGCCTTTGGAAAATAACTCTTTTAAAGACCAACATTATTCTAAAGCTTAATCATCCACTCATCTCATTATCCAAATCCGTCGCATCATTTTATCAGTTAATTAAATTAGTTATTTTTCAGCTTGATTGGACAAACAACGGAGGAGAAAATTTAAACGGGTTGTTTTGCATCAAAACGTTTCTAAACGTGACTTGGCGATGACACCAATTTGATATTAGGTGTGAAAATCGCATGGGTTCACAAAGTTCTCCTATCAAAATGAAAATGTCCCAGTTCGTTTGAATTTGAAATATGAGAGATTAAAATATCAGTTGCTATTAGGAGATGTAAATGTGATGGCATTGTCCACTAAGACGAAATATGCTCTTTCACTTGATGTTGTATTGATTGGAAATTGTTAATATAGAAGAATATACCACAGACAGGAGAATATCGTGTGAAAACAAATCCATAGATGAACACACATTTAAATGTTAACAAGGTACACGTTCTAGAAGAAATTGCTGGAAAATAATATAATCTGTTATGTTAATATAAAGACGGATGTGGATCTGAGAACTATCATCGATTTTGATAATTTTAAAGCTAAATATGGTCTCAACATGAACGTTCTTGCCTGTGAAGGTGTATTCTTCAATGTATGAAGTTCTCATGTAAAACGTTACAATTAGTTCTATAATCACAATTAGTACTAGATCTACACCATCCAGTTAATTCACCTATTTCGATTGGTATGACATAGATTGAAATAAAAATTAAACTGTAAATAATCTATTGGTAATACAAAAATATATAAAAATATTCTCATAATCAATTTTGTTATTTCCACAGTATGGGTTTATTATAAAGCATTGATGACATGTGTCTTGAAAAAATATATATTATATACATATATAAAAATACGTATCTTATATAACGACTATATTATTTAAATATGTACATATGATATTGACAGAGAATTTGAAATGTGCCGATAAAGGAGAACCAATATAACTCATATTCTCCCATCTACCTGTAAACAGATTTATCAAAGTAAAGTTAAACTGACTGTATATCCCGAAGCATGGTTAACATACCATGGCGTTACTTGATGAAGACTGGTTCCCGCCAATCTGAGATCTCTTTCATCTCGGTTAGTAAGGGAAAATACGTTATGTCCTTTCCTTATCATCCAAACGAGCATTACTTGTACACATAGTCACAATCATTATTGACTTAACAGACTCATATAATACACATGTTTCTCATTTCTCTGAACAATTAGTGTTAAAAAGAGTGATATCATATAATTATCCAAGTGTAAGTGCACAAAACATTTCGTAGTATAAGACTAAAAATGCATAATCGGTTTCTCCTGGCTAAAAAGAATTTACTTAGGCATTACTCTCTACATACAGGCTCCTGCATTATGTCAACTGCATGTTGACTCGATAGAAAGAATTTCTGTTTATGTAAATATTATATTATATTATATTATATTATATTATATTATATTATATTATATTATATTATATTATATTATATTATGTTATTTTATGTTACGTTACGTTACATTACATTACATTACATTTCATTATATTATATTATATTATATTATATTATATTATATTATATTATGTTATGTTATGCTATGTTATGTTACGTTACATTACATTACATTTCATTATATTATATTATATTATGTTATGTTATGTTATGTTATGTTATGTTACGTTACATTACATTACATTATATTATATTATATTATATTATATTATATTATATTATATTATATTATATTATATTATATTATATATATTATATTATATTGCATTGCCAATCAATCTAGTATATGATATTATTGTGACAGGCGGATGTTATCGTGAACACAACCTCCAGTTTTCCGAGTCTAAACGGAGTTATCGCAAAGGCACTCAGCAAAGTTGCTGGACCGAGTCTTCAAGCAGATTGCAATAAGAATTATCCCAACGGGTTACAAGATGGACAGGTAGCCTCGACATGCGGCGGTAATCTAAACTGTAAAAAGGTGTTCCACATCAAGCTATCCGAATGGAACCACAGCAAAGGAAAATCAGTAAGTTTACATTTTGAGTCATAAAACCGCCACTTTTACATAAGTTTCGAATAATTAAATCAGATGTTATTTATATTGGGAGAAATTTCAATATATTTATAATCTACTACACAGAAGCGATACATATTATGTGCACGAACTCGTCACCAGTATTATTAAAGAACTAAGAATGATTGATTCGCAATATTATTTATAATTTTTTTCTTTGATCGCTTGGACAAAATCATACGACAATTACATGTGATGCATTTAATGTGTATGTAAGATAAAGCATTTTTATTTATGTACAAACATGACTCTTTCAAAATTAATTTAATTTAAGTGACATTTCTTCGGGTATGCCTAACTACCTTTAACGCATCGTTGATAACAGTCTTGTTGGTTTCTTACATGAGACAGAGTTTTTAACTGCTCATGTAAAACACTGGGTGGCATATACTGCTCGAAGACGAACTTAAATGGTTGATAAAAATGGAAGAATCTTCTCTAAAAACACATCAGAAGTTGTGAGCAAGCAATATATTTTTGTTATCGCTTAAAATTACATGTACATCAGCGTACAGGCAACAAACACAGCTTGACGTCCACCCCACCCCACCCAAGAAAAGCGTCATGCGGCGAAACTCCTATAATTTTCAAAATTTTAATTGTTTTTTCGAAGGAGTTGAGGCCTTTAGTCTTTCACCGTAAAATGATTATAAATCAAACATGTAAATGTGTAGAAATATTTCTTTTGCACAGTTTGATTCCCATAATATCTCCAATACTGCGTGATGATAATTACTATAATTACACTTTATGAACGCGTTTAATTCTGTATACTTATGTGGGTAGGCATGTATAATAAATATTGTTCTCTCTGTTGTTCATTTGTAGCTTGTAGAGGGTACCGTGACAGAATGTCTGAAGATGTTACAATCAGAAGGATTTAATTCCATAGCCTTCCCCACGATAGGGACGGGTGGATTCAAGTATCCTGCCAAAGATGTGGCGTCCGCCATGTTTGAGACGGCCAAACAATTTAGTCAGGATAATCCTGGGTATCATTTGCGCGTTACTATTGTCCTGTTTCCTCCAGCAAATGACGTAAATCAGGTATGCCATTTACAGTCCTAATATACAGACCTTTTCTATACAATCCATATTTTATCATGTCTAATATTAAAACATCAATTTGTCTAATTGTGTAACTTCGATTTTTAACTCCCATAAGCACACACACACACACACACCACACGCACACACACACACACACACATACACACACGCAAACACACACACACACACACACACACACACACACACATATATATATATATATATATATATATATATATATATATATATATATATATATATATATATATATATATATATATATATATATACACACACACACACACACAGTCTGCTATCTAGTCTTCTAGTTACATATGGCACGTCATAAAATGCCCCAAGATAAACTAAAGGGAGAAAACTAAATTGAATAAATGACACAGGCTATGATTGCATCTAGAAACTTCCAAATCACTCTATTTGTTTATTTAGATTGCATACACATTTTATGTATGCTTTCTGCAAATACATAGAGAACATCACATGATATATGACTCAAAATGTAATCCCTCTGTCAAATGCATTTATGTTTTACAAGACGAATCTCGACTGTATGTATAATTCTGTCGGGCATTTATGCGCACCTAAGGTTTCGGTCTCCAATATTGAAGCAAAACGCATACCAAATTCGACCGATTGATAAAAATAAAAAAGCAATGTTCACCATTTGAAAAGAGGCAATTGTCGCCAGAATATTCTGGTCGAAATAATATTAATTTTGGAACAGGGGATACCACCCCCGTGTTTTCCTGACTCGTGATATGTCGGCAAGAGATATGCAAACTAAACCGATCTTGTAAACAAGTTAGTAAATTTCAACATTATATTAAAAAAAGCTAATTATGTGGAAGAAAACAACAATGAATAGGATTCAATGTGTCTACAACGTCATGCTGATGGGGACAAAATTACTACATAATTTAGAAACAGACTATACGTCGGGAGATTTCTTGAGAATTTATGTTCTAGCGGCAAGTTAACATGCTGGGTAGCAGAAGATTTTGTACATATGGGACAACTTCTTGCAAATTTGGAAACTTGAATAAAAAAAACAGTATTTTTTTCCGGTTCACATTTCCATCTTTTAAATAATGTATTTATTTGTAAGATTCTAAAAGATGCATAGTAAATCGAATTTTCTGAGTTACAGGTTCAAGAAGGTCATGGAGTGGGTCTTCACGTTGCATTTTGAAATCACATTGAATGTGCATTTCGAGTCTACATGTGGGATATTTTTGCACACATTATGAATATAACTTTTCTTAATTAAAGTACGATATTTCTTGATATAAAATGGATTTTCGAACCAAAATAACACGTGACCCACTGTTTAAAGAAATGACATATGGTTGCGCAGAATTACCCGACGCGCAGAATTGGCCGAAATGGTGGTATTTAGTTCGGATTTATAGTTAGAAATAAATATCTTATGCAGGGTTGCATATGATGTATAAATATATAAATTAATAAGGAAAACTACGTATGGATGGAAAAAATTTACTTTTCTTTGTGATAAGCAAAGCCAAATCCTGTACAATATTATACAATAATAAAACGATGCAAAGAGGTTATTTGTATCTTCTTTTTTCATGAGCATTATTTTAGTCTTATCAATATTCACTTGTGAAGAAAATCTCTCACATTAACCTTTCAAAATGATTTCGTAAAGATTGTAGAGCATCTTTAGATATACAGTGTACACTTCTTCATTTTATGCTTAGCACGCTATTGATGTCGGACTTGATGCTTTGAACTATGTAATTAATAAAGAATATAAATAATAAAGACGATAAAGTATCGCCCAGCTTGACAGCTCTACCTGAGCCAAAATAATTTGATATTTATTCATAATACTTAATGAATTACGTTAATGATGCTATATAGTTCTTACAGTTTTGAAAATTTTAGTATGCCTTCATTTGCTAATTATAAGCACAGGGGAGATCTAATAACTATATATAAAATCGGCACATCATTTACAGTTACATTAAGTAAACAACAAAGTTTGATTTAAGACAAATCCTAATTTATTTTGTTGGTAGATCGTTTGATTTGATAACTAATTGGTTGATATATGCTTCTTGCTAATGAATAGGGGAATCTCTCTGATTTTTCGCTCTGAAACAAACGCCGTAGATAAAGCGCTTCTATGTCACAACGTGTGTTGCGATGGCCTGGAATTACTAGGGTCCTGATTCGATCTGTACCTCAGTTTGGAAAAACAGTTGAAAATACAAATGTTATACAATGCGTTCACAATGTTTACAAGTATATAAGTGTAAAGTGAAAAAAGATAAAAGCATTAGCAAAATGGTATTTTATTAATTGTTAAATTAATAGGTTTAAGTAGCCCTCGATATAGAAATAAGCTAGCCACAGTTTTTACATATATGGTGACAAGTGTTCAACTGGAAACAAGATACGATTTTCTTCATAATTAGTGGCATTCCTTTTTTCCAGGTATTTAAGGACATCCTTAGTCAGACTTTCCAGGATGTACAAAAGGATGTCACTGAGAAAAAGAAGAAGGGAGTTCGTTTTGCTGACAGTAACTATTAAACATTTTATTTTTATTTGTCATTATGTTCTGCAAGGTGAGTTGCTAATGTTGGTATGCAAACGAAGCATTTGTGTTTTCTATACGTCTACAATAATTAATCTTTGCAGCATCAGTGTTTGTTTTGGAATCAAACTCATGTATTAAATTATGATTGTAAAGGCTTCTATGCCACGTGTTCAGAATTTTACATTTTTGTCTTCGACTTTTAATCACGCTATGATTTAATCGACCAATACATAAAGTTTAATCAAGTATATCAAATTCCAGCACTTTGGAAAATGAGTGGACTGTCATAGTTTAGAATTGCAAGCGACGTTTTCTTGTGTTTTCTTTCAGTTATAATACGTAATTTGGTAAAATGTTTTATATACTAGTAGTACATGTAATGGAATTGTTTTCAAGTTCCAGATGTCGACGATGATGAACCCCTTCTTAGTGAAAATCTAACTAATATTGACCCCGAGAAACGTGATTTTGTTTTGCTGAAGCTTATATCGGATAGCGTGGACCAGACAAACAAAGCTTTCCAGACAATAAGAAAACAAGTTGATCAGGACTTCTCAGGACATGAACCATTGAAGAACGACATGATTGGCAAAATGCGGCTAAGTGATGTAGGTTTAACACACGTGCTAACAAAGTCTGCATGAAGTTTTATTTTAGAGAAGTTATCGAATAGACTTTGGTACATGGCACCCATGCGATTATGAGAATTATGTTTTAGCTGAAGATACATGAATAGACCAAGTAACATTGCCTGATAAGATACATTTACGTGGATGTATCCATTCACTGGAATCGACGTTTTTCTTGCATTTTTTTGGTGTCGATTTTACTGTTGTCTTACCCACACAAATAATCATGAATGCTTCATTTCATTAGTACTAGCCGAATGTATGCGACCGTAATGCGTTTATAGTGGCTCGGAAAACAAGAAGTTTTGAAAAGGGGATGAATGATAAAGATTTTGTTTTTCAAGAGGTAGTAATTAATTAAAATTAACTTTTAAAGAGGATAGAAGGAATGGGAATAATATGCTTGTCAACTTCATTATTTGGCATTATTATATTTTCAATTTTGTAACGGTCAAAGAAAGGTACCAATTGGTGCATCAGTGTAACTTACATGTACATTTCGTCGAAATATTTGGTAAGTATTATTCCTCAGAAATAGTAGTTATTACACTTAATGAATCGCTTATGATGGTTATTTCTCCGTTCTTCAATACACTGGATTTCGTGTGCGACACTCATTGAAATCGACTTCCTTGTTAAATCACCTAATCAGCTGAAGCTTGAACAGCCACAGACAAATAGTGTACAACAACCATGTATGATTTGTCTTTTTCACTAACTTTTACTTTCGTAATAAATACGGAATGTTTTTATTGTTTCCTTATGCTTGGTTGCTTTGCGAACGCATTATAAATATATATATCATGTTGTATTTCAGATCCAAGAGATAGAAATGATATGCAGGAAATTAGATGTTGAAGTCGAGATTTCAAAACAAGCCAATGAAATAAACTTTGAGGGTACTTCTGGCAATGTAAGGAGCGCTAACGAGCAAGTACTAAAAGTTCTCACAGTAAGTAATGCTATATTTTTAACAAATATATTGAGACTCAATTCTGATGTCATAATGGTGCTGGTATTTAAAGATTTAAAGACCCTGGTCGTTGTTTTTTTTCTTGGATATTAAGTTTTACCAACGGAAAGTCATTTGACAATTAGAGTAGCGTTTCCAGCAGTACATCACAATTTTTATTGTCTGACGGATTCCAGCTATGAATGATAAAATTACAGTTTTGGCTGGAAATACGTTATATTTTTCTGATCGTTTGTTTATTTCTGTCATCATTTTACTATCAAGCATAGAACTCCCGATCTTAAAGGGTAGTATTATCTAATCATTAGTTTCATCATTACGTCATTTACAATAAGTCTTTTCAGTGATGCGTTGATTTTGATATCTTTTTAGCAATTTTGTTTTCCTAAGTGTGGCCAAGACGAAACTAATCAATATTCCAGATTTGGTTTCCTTGATAAGATATATTGTATGACGTATATATCGTAGCCAAGAGCTGTTCAACAATAAGTAAATCGTATTCATTGAGGAAGCCTGTTGTTGTTGTTGTTATGGGTTTTAACGCCATTTTTCAGCACGATAGGCTATCATACATGGCTGCCAGTATTAATGGTGGAGGAAGAACCCGGAAAACCCCGGAAAGAACCACCGACCCACGAGAAGCTACTGGCAAGCTTTCTCACATGCCCACATTGGTTGAATCTTAGACTCGAATCGCCGCAGACAGAGGTGAGATGGCAGTAATCCGTAACGAACAGCGCTTTAGACCACTCGGCCACTCGGCCACTCGGGGCCCCCATTGAGAAAGCGAATGATGATTAATGGGATTGGAATAAAAATAACATAATGTAATTAGTTTGCTCGGCTTTAAACTGACATAATATTATATGAATAAAACGAGCCACGTAACTATACTATGTTTTACGATACATGTATTTACAAGTAGCGATATGTCTGCAAAATGAATTATCAAGGAGAACATACATATATGTGATCAAGTGATTGTGGTTTTTCTTAGTTTATTTTGTAAAATAAATTTGTTTAGTTAGATTAATAAATTATCTTTTGACTGAGAAAGATAAGACAGATTCAAATTTGCGATACGTTGGAGATAAAATGAAGTGCCTCGGCAAATATTTGCTTGGATATTCAGGATTAAAAATGACTTACAAAAAGGAAAGTATACTATGTTTCAGTCATAATTGGGTTATATAATACATGAAACCTCCTTTTTTGGACATTCTTACATAGCGACCTAATTATACAGAGAGATTATATGTCAGTATTCGACAACAAGTAAGAGTTACTTCATATGGATCATTCGTTGTAGTATATAGGTACGGATGCAACTCTAAATTATTTTTATACATAGTGCAATAACCATTGTGCATGAAACATCAAGACACTCCCTCCATTAATATATAAACTGGTCATGTTATCTTTATTTAATTAGACTGTCCTAATTCGTCCTAATTCGACTAGTTTTTATATGGTCAGACAATGTCCATGATTGCAAGGTATACTAGATTTAATATAATTTTAGAACATTAAATATTTTTCAAGCAGCAATGAATTAAAAGCACTTGATCAAAACTTTAGTATTAACATTTTTCGTATTATTTAAGGTAGTAATTTACCAGGCTCTTTGTATTATGGATCTAAATCAGGATAATGCTTCACTTTCAAGATAGATACGCATTTACTACATGCTTTGCGTCGTAAAAAATAAGTAGATTTTTCACATAGTCTTCATTAATTCTGTTTCATTTGGTTTAATTGACAGATAATGTCAGCAATAAACTCAGGCCGATAATTATTAAGCTTGATACGTGGCCCACTCAGTCAGACATTACTAATTTACGTCAGTGACTGTTCTAAATCCATGGAGAATTCCTAATGGACCTACTTAATGTGTTAAAACATTTTTATTTAGCGGCATCCTATGTCTCACGATGAGTAAATAATTTTGAAAAACTGATGTGCCTGTTGGTCGTATGACTGTTATGGTCTTTACGAATAGTTGTACAGTTTTATTGTACACAAGCACCATTTAAGTTTGATATACTTTGTCAAGGCTAATCTGATTTCTTGGGATGAAAAAAGATCTTAATAATATGGCGTCATTCCCATGATGTTTTTCTTTCTATTCCGAAGATAAGTTTTTACATTGCAAGCTCACTTTGCATTAACATGGGTTTATATCATTGTTAGACATCTTTAACAACTGTTTCAGACACTAAATGCGTCATTACAAAGTGAGACTGTGGGAAAACTGGTGCAACAATACTATGAATGGTGTTATGAAGAGACGAAACACATTCTTATACCTTACTCCAAAAAAATTGGGATCGAGTTGGAAATCGCTTTCACAAAAGGTGACAAGTCTTACGAGTTTACCGACACAGATGATCTGAAATATTGTGTTGATTTTTCAAAGTACGTGGAATGTGAAGTAAACAATAGTTCCAACATGGTCAAGGTTGTTCGACTGGATAGAATGACGGGTAAGTTTATATTTAATCTTGAAATAGTTCAATACATGGTGAATCGATTATCTATAAAACACCAATTATGCTGAAGAAACATAAAAGCATATAAGCCTTTGGAGTCAACAAAATTGTCTTGGATAATCATACATAGTGCTGTAGCCAGAAAAGCAATTTTCATTTTGTTATTGTTGGTCTTAATTTTATGTCAATTACTCTATCAATGCTACGATTGTAACATAAGCAAAATGTCATAATCATTGCATGGGACAAAAGGTAAATCGAGCATATGGGACTCGCTGAGTAATCTCCGAAGATCAAAGTCAAAATTTGGATTAAACATATTGAAGATCACGAATATTTTGGAAATGTATCATATCTAGACGAAACGCGAGAAAAGATGCAAATAATTTGTAAATTTATATCTGTAACATTTACCAGCTTTAAGAATGGACCTCACTAATAATAATAATAATAATAATAATGAGGACTTTGTATAGCACCTAATTTTTAGAACCTCTAAGCGCTTTAAAACATTAGACAACACCTATAACATAAAAAACATATATAATGATATGCAAACAAACACAAACACCATGAAATTAGAAAACCCAGAAGAAAAAAAAACATGATGATAATATTTATGGTAGGAAACATTATTAGGTCTTTAAGTTTATTCTTGCAGTCGAAATAAGTGAGTTCTAAGAGCACTCTTGAATGGGATCACTGTGTCTTTGTGTCTACGTTCAGTGGGCAATTCATTCCACGTTGCTGGGCCCTGGTATGCAAAAGAACATTGTCCATATGACTTCGTTTTCGTAGTGGGAATAATGAGTATACAATTGTCAGAAGAATAGCGTAAGGATCTTGCTGGTGTGTACACATGGGTGAGGTCGGATAGGTATGTTTGACTGGAGTCCGTCAGTGAAACGTAGCACAGAGAACACATTTTATGTTTGATTCTGGATTGAATGGATAGCCAGTGTATGGTACAGAACAGCGGGGAGGTGTGCTCTGACCGTGGTACTCTGAGTATGATCTGAACAGCTGTGTTTTGAACTGTCTGAAGCTTCTGAAGTAGATATTGAGATGAACCATACATAACTGAGTTACAATAGTAGAGTTTTGAAGGTACTAATGAACATGCAAGTGCTTTAGTGGCATCAGCTGAAAGATATTTGCGAATGGAGCTGATGCGTCTCAGCTAAAGATATGCAGCCTTGCATATGTTCATGACATGTTGGTGAAACGTGGGAGGTAACTGTCCAGAGTGACACCTAGGTTTCGTACAGAATGTGTGAATTTAATGTTGGTGTAACTGATATTCATTGTTTGAGATAAATGATGTGACTGAGAAAGGCTTTGTGTTGTGATCAGAATGGCCTCAGTTTTATCATCATTCATCTGCAGCTTGTTACATTTCATCCATGATTTCAAATCAGAAATGCACCGCTCTACACCTTGGATGGTAGCATCAACTTCAGTTGGGTGGCTAGATTTGTGAGGCACTGGATGATGATCTATGCCACTTGTGAGCAGCTGAGTGTATAGAATGAAGAGAACAGGCCCAAGAACTGACCCCTGTGGAACACCACAACATAGTTTAACTGGGCTGGAGCGTATTCCATTTGCAGACACAATTTGTGTCCTGTTCACCAAGTATGACTTGAACCACAGTAAGGCTGTATCAGGAATGCCAAATACATGCTGGAGACGGCGAAGGAATATATCATGCTCTATAGTGTCAAATGCTGCAGACAAATTAATGAGGGTGAGGACTGTAATCTTTCCGCTATCCAAAGCAGAGAGAATGTTATTAACTACTTTTAGAAGAGTAGTTTCTGTACTGTAGCAAGGGCGATATGCAGATTGTACATTGTTAAAAAGACTGTTTGAATTCAGATGAGATCCATATTGGGATAGGACAACCTTTTATAAGATTTATTTTATATGAATGGGAGATTAGAAACTGGGTGGTAGTTCTTTAAATCGTTATGGTTGAGTGTTGGTTTCTGCAGCAAAAGCTTTACAATGCCGGGTTTGAAAAATGATGGGAATTCCCCGGATGAGAGAGAGAAGTATTAATAACATCAGTTAGTGAAGGCAATACTGGATCTAAGCACTCAAACACCAGTGATGATGGAATTGGATCAAGTTCACATGATTTTGGTGCACTCTTCCTCCCGAGTGTACAGAATGAAGAGAACAGGTCCAAGAACAGACCCTTGTGGAACACCACAACACAGATCAACTGGGCTGGAGTGTATTCCATTTGCAGATACAATTTGTGTCCAGTTGAGCAAGTAGGACTTGAACCACAGGCTGTATCATGAATGCCAAATACATGCTGGAGACGGTGAAGTAATATATCATGGTATATTGTGTCAAATGCTACAGACAAATCAAGGAGGGTGAGGACTGTAATCTTTCCGCTATCCAACGCAGAGAGAATGTCATTAACTACTTTTAGAAGAGTATTTTCAGAACTGTGGCAAGGGCGATATGCAGATTGTACATTACTAAAAAGACTGTTTGAATTCAGATGAGATACAAGCTGGGATAGCACAACCTTTTCTAAGAGTTTTGATTTGAATGGGAGATTAGAAACTGGTTCTTTAAATTGTTATGGTCTAGTGTTGGTTTCTTCAGCAGAGGCTTTACAATGGTAGTTTTGAAAAATGACGGGAATTCCCCTGATGAGAGAGAAATATTAATAACATCAGTTAGTAAAGGCAATACTGGATCTAAGCACTCAAGCAGCAGTGATGTTGGAACTGGATCAAGTTCACATGACTTTCGTGCACTCTTCATCACGATTGTACGTACGAAATCCATAGAGACAGGTTCAAATGCTGCTAATGGTTGCCGCTCAGATTCTGTATCCCAACTGTATGGTGACGACGAGTCAATTGAAATTGTGTTGTCCAGCTGATCTCTAATGGTTTGTACTTTGTCACGGAAGAAATTTGCAAACAGGTCCGGAAGGTCGACTAGAGAGAAGGTAGTTGGAAGTGGTGTAAATTTGTTCCTTGACATTAGCTTGTTAGTAATCTCGAAGAGCTCTTTGTAGCTGGAACTTTCTGGAACTTATTACTGTAGTGGGCCGATTTTGCTGCATGTACTAAGTTTGTGACATTCTTCTTAGCGGCTTCATAGATTTACTTATGAATAGTGAGCCTGGTGGAAAGCCAAAGCCTCTCAGCTTTACGGCGGTCTCTTTTAGCAGTGCGAAGCTGGTCCCTAACACTGCTATACCATGGATAACACTTTTAAATTGATCCTCTGCACTTAGTGACTGGGGCATGTTTGTCGAGCAATGAACGCAGGCAGCTATCGAGTTGCTCTGTTGTAGGAGGTAGGCAAGTTGTTAGGTTTGCTTGTATGGCATGCATTAGTTTGGTTCTATTTATGATACTGATATTTTTCTTAGTAGCAAATAAAGGTGGAGTGTAAAGGACTGATACGTCAAGATGGCATATAATGCACAGGTGATCTGATGCAAGTTCGTGTGATACCAGGGAGGAACGTTGAATATTATCATCACGTCTATGAAGAATCCAGTCTAAAATGTGACCATGTTTATGAGTGGGTTGGTGAACTGACTGTTTGAGGTTGAAAACATTAATGCAATCGAGGAGTTTTGATGTGTTTGGGTTTCCGGGACAGTCAAAGTGAAAGTTGAAATCAGGTTGCCACCTATCGAATTTCCATACTCCAGGAGATTCGAAAACTGCTGCAAAAAGAGAGATTCAGTCAGCTTGTTTTTCTATTAGGAGGAGGGCGGTATAGGCAGAAAAAATGGACTGACCTTTGTTCCAGTGTAAGTGTGGTTTGGACTAGTTCAAACGGTGTGTGGTAGAAATTGAAAGTTGTGGTGTGGTTAAGACGTTTGATCATGGAGTTCTTTGTGATGACAGCAAAATTCCTCCTCCGCGAGTGTGGCGGGGGAACGAGTTGATGGAGTAACCAGTGGGTGTTAGATCCGCTCACTTGGACTCATCGCCTGATTGTTCCAACCATGTGTATGTCAGGAAAAACTCGTCGATATTTTGATTGTTGATAAAATTAACTATTTATGTGCGCTTTACCGGTGATCCTACTGATTGGGCATTGCATAATGCAATACGCAGAGATATCTCTTGGATAGTTGACACAAAGGTTGACGATTTAATAGTGATTTGAATTAGGTTATCTAAATTAACGGTCGAAATTTTTAATTGTTGAGGCGGAAAGGGCATAAGGGAGGTAACTGTAATTCTTCGTCCTACTCTACGCCGGCCAGCTTTGAAGCAACGTTTCTTTTTTCACTTCTGTTTACATTGAAGTAATGATGAAAGTAGTTCCAGTTCGTGTACTCTAGAGCACAATGTAGTGTGGAAAGCCAAGGAGTGGCCATTTAAAGCAATTAATGAGGATCCATTATAGAATAATCGGGTTGACTGGCGAGTATCACGTGATTGTGGTTTGTTGAACAACAAAGGAAGTTGTAGCAGTGGAGCAAGACAGCTGAGAAAAAGTCTAATTGTTCTCGTTTCCAAAACAAGGAGATGAAGAAACACATACCAACTGAACAGCCAATGCATGATGAACACAATAGCGTAGGCGAAGACAGGCAGCAAGCACATATATCATGAAAAACGGCACACAAAAAACAGAACAGCTGCTTCAAGTCGGTTAAGCGAGAGCGGCCATCTTGTACTATCATCTTGCAATATACTGGTATTAGACATTGATCTCAAATAGCTTTTTATTCAAGGATAATCCCACATATAAACAATATTTTATATTCTCATTTGTTTCTCCGTTGACTTTACATTGTCAGAATCATTCAGTATTTTCCGATATTGAACTCTCAGGCAAATACACATATTGCATTCATAAAGAAACTGCTTTTTATTGTAAACAAACAATGGACGCAGACGCCAGCACTTTGGATTTGTAAAGAAATCATGCACAATCGCGTAAGAGGCGCTTTACGTTGTGGTTGTTTAAATTTGTTTCTGAATGAACTACAACAGATGCTTTGTGGACTGCCACATACCAGCTGCTTTGGCAAATTCCGCGTTAAATTTGTTGATACAATGTTTCGGATTTAGGCTAGATGCAGTATACAACAGACGCAAGAAAGGGGCCTTACAAATAACATCCAATTTTCAAGTCATAAACTGTCTTCTTTAGCTGGTGATAAGAATGGCAAAAAGTATACTTAAAATTTTACATCTGAATTTCCTCAAAAGAAACTTTCTTAGATCTGCAAATTAGAATTACAGGAGCCATGTCATAGGTTCCCAATCTTGATTACACATTTCGAAATTGTACTGTAATTACGATGATAAGTAGTGCAATTACATCCTCCTTACTGCACTCAAAATGAAATAAGCATTAAATTCCATAGCGTCTTTTTGATAATTGCAACTGAATGCCTTAATACTTTCCCCACATTTTGATTTCAAACATTCAGTGACAGAAACAGAAACACATCTGCAGATGTCAACACGCTTCTCCCTCGCTTCTTCAATCCCATGCATTTCATGTGGAATTGTCACATAGAAATCCAGTCCATACTCACAAACTTTCGAAGAATCGAAAAAAAATACCGAAATCTATTCATTCCAGATCAAACGGAAAAGTTGTTGCAATGCGCATTAATTCACAATATGACTACAAATTTCAATTTTAACTAGACACGCCATTTTCGTTAGAAAGATATGTCGAGCGCGCGGCTAAGTTCAAATTTATCTGGGCGGAGTTATGTGCGCAGTAATATTGTCGTTGTTGTGTAATGATGAACATGCGTTTGTGTGTTTAGTCTGGAATGCGGCATACATTCAGTTACTTTGTTTAGTGTAATGTATTATGTTAAATAATTAAGTATTAGGTAGAAAAATAGTTTTAGCATATAATAAAATGGTTACTGCATTTGTATGGGAAATATGAATTCGTTTTGTCGGATGGATATACTGCACTCCCAAGGTGAGCAGTATTTCCATTCGAAAAACTCGTTCATATTTTCCCATACAAATGCAGTAACCATTTTAGTATATAGCCCAATTAATTGCAAAAAGATATGTGTTGTTTTAAATAGACCAGCGATAAATTAGATAAAACCTTCTTTTTTTGTTGTTGAAATATAGATTTTTGTGTAATTATTAGTGGTGAAGTCTCCAATTGGTTCGGTATCGAAATTGAATGTAGGCGGGGGATCAGCTCTCCCTATATATGTTTCAAGTTTGCACACAGTTTTACCCATTTGATACGAAAAATGAAAATGTTAGCGAAATTATTTTAAGTAATCTAACCTATGTTCTCTCTTATGTTGACATTGCATCGCTTACTCTTGGTGGTTCATAGAGTAAGATCCAAATGTTTATTTTACTGCAGCAAAACCAAATAAACAATAAAGCAGCTTATCGTGTAATGAAGCACAGCACAATACACGTGTTGTCAATAACAAAAGCATGTCTTCGTACGTAAACAAAGTTTTATTCATTTGGATTGAATACATCTCATGATTTTATCATTTAGGTAAATGTATTCCTTGTTACGTTTACATGTGAGAGACAAAATAAAATTTGGTTCCTTTCAAATTAAAAATTATTGTGTAATGCAAATTCATTTTTAAATTCAATACAGGTGTTTTGTGTCTTTATTATTCCTCAATAAATGAATGCATACGTGGCCATAAAGCGCTCTACATGGAACAATTTCTGCTCATCTTTGAAATTGAAAAGTCTATGAACTTTGTAATATATGTGTTGGGATGATAAATAACTCTGCCAATCTAAATCCTACTTAAAGTGGCTTAGTTAATTTCATTTCCTGTTTTCCATCGTAATACCACTGTCTATCTCGCTGTCAATGATAGCTCTATTTTCTTTGCAAATGACACGAGTTTGACATTAAAAATAAAAACGCTGAAAATGAAACTTAAAAGAGAATAAACAGCAACTCCCCTCCAAAACAAAAACCACTAAACTAACAACGACATCTTTACACATGCTTTAACTGTGATATTAGAAGTGATATACATGAAAGTAATTATTATTCCAGTTTTCGAAATGGGTGAGATACAAGTATATATGACGCAGCAATCACACAAACGGATTTAAGGGAACCTATAACCAGCATGGAGTACATTTTGTGATATTGATCTTGAGACTTATGCAGCATGATTTGTTGGTAAAACGGTTTCTCGAATCTTTAAGGCTTTTATAGTAAACATTGATAAATTAGTCCTCAGACTTGTACAAGTATCATTTTGTATAAACGACCTAAAAATATTACAGTTAGCTGTTTATATAGAAAGTTGGGTAAATATTTTCTTCTTATTTCTTCATATAGCGGACAAGCAGTAATGAAATCTTTACTTATAGCTAATACTTTTTATATCTTCCCGTGTAACCTCTGATTGGCAAATTCCCAGCTTTAACCATAGTGATTATATGACGATAATTGCTATCTCCCAACAATACTAGGTATCTTTGACAACTGAATTCTAATCCCACTGACCTATAGAAACGCAGTCTCTCCATCGATTTAGATTACTTAGATTTGTTACGTGTCTGGGTTCGAATAACAAAGAAAGAGTGAAAACAACAAGCCTTTTAAAATTTAACAAATAATTTATTTTCCTGGAAAATTCTGTGAAAATGAAAAAAGGATAAAAACGTACGGTTTCAAGAATCAAATCCAAAAACAATCTGAGAATAATCCACGAATTAAATTGCAAAAGTCCTAGTAATGAATGTTCTAATCCTGATGTAAAATCCAAGATGGATGACGATGACATATGCTGTAGTCAGTACTGTGCTTATATAATGGCACTCCGGTGTTGGAAGTCCAAATTAAATTTGAAAGCAATGTCTTTCCAAAATTTATGAGTGAGCACTCCTCAAAATATTTCCAGATAATAAAGAATTAATCCTTTTGAAATCCAAATGGTCTGATGATAGTTAACTCAAAATCTGGCTACAACAAATTAACTTGACGTCATTGTGAAAAACCTAAAACTGAGAGAGATCTCTCTAAAACAAAGGTTATATTGTATCACAAGACGCAATTTGGAATTTCCCCCAAGTTGCGAAATCAGAGGTGGTCACGCGATCGTGTTTATATCATGTACACGGAATATGGCCTTGAATAGACCGATGATTTTATTCCCAGAATAAAAATTTAAAAAAGTATTTACTTCATAACCCGCGTAGTCCCATCATGAACTTGACAACAACCAACCATTTTAAAATAAAATAGAACGTTTGCTAATTTTGAAGTAAGGCCAGCTTCCAGGCCAACACCTGAAGTTTACGAAAAGAATGATTCAGGTCAACCAATTTTCTGAAAAAATATAATCTCCAGTGATTAAATTTACATTACAATAGCATGTAAGAAAAATAAAATTAAAAAAAAAAACCTGACAAACACTTAAATTAAAATACGTAAATGATGTGTCAAGAATATATTTACAAAATGACAAATGAGCATTTTCAAAATCATTGGCACCATAAAACCAACAATCTTCAGCCCCATAGTTAACGAAAGGATTTTTTTTCGCGTCAAATAGACGAAACAATCCAGATATGGGTAATCTACCAAATGTTGAAAGATTATTTTTCAGTATATGCACAGCCTGCAGCGCCTGCAAGGAGAGAGTTTTTTGACACATATACCAAGATATTTTGAAGAAAATATGCATCTAAATACTTATAATATGATTCAGTCTTTATCTCTATATGGCCATAGTACCACTTATAGTAACTTCTGAGACAGCCACACCAGCGAAATACAACGACTCTTGGTTTTTCCATATTCACTTTTAAGTTCAACTTTAGGCAAGATGTATGCAGCCAGTTGAGCATATTTTACAGCTGATGAGCAGTGTAAGCAAAGATAATTAAATTGTCTGCATACTACAGTAAAATAATTGTAATGGTTCTGCCAACACTCATCTGTTTCCTTTAGCTCAAAAGGGTTTCAAATCGTTCAAAAATAAAGAAAGGAGTACAGGCTATAAAAGACTACCATGGACTTAACACATGCTTCTACATCATTATAAATTGTCCTAATGATTCTTAACATGTTTCCACTAATGTTTTCTCTAACTAGCTTTTGGTACAGTAAACGTCCTTATATCATATCAAAAGCCTGTTCATAGTCAATAAATACTGCATAGAGTCTACCCCTACGTTTTCGTAAGTATTTACAAATTAATATATATAATATAAATATATTATCTACTGTACAGCAGATAATATTCTATAACAGATAATAATAATAATAATAATAATAATAATAATGATAATAATAATAATAATAATAAGAAGAAGAAGAAGAAGAATATGAATACTACAAGTCAGAGTAAATGACATCTTATGTTATGTTTTAAATTAACAGGTGATTTGCAGCCTTTACCTGAAAACTGGAATCAAAAGGACAAAAACAACCTAGAGGTTGTTACACTACAAACTACGGACAAGGAGTATTCAGATGTTGAAACCAACTTCAGGAGTACAATCGGCAGTTTTAAGCTCAAGATGATACACAGCGTAAGAATGTTCTTTTCCATGTTATTTTTCAAATTTTGAGATGTGTGATGTTGAGTTCAACATTATTTGTGAGTGTGATAAAGACTTTGAATTATTCCATGTCACTTTCCAGGCATTGGAAGCTCTTATTCTTTGTTGCTAACGAAATGCACTTATCCTATTTATCAATGAAGATCATTATCCATTATTTTCACAGATAAACTCATATATTATGAACGACTGCTTGCACTTGTCATCCTTCATGTTTGACGAATGGTATACCTTCTTCAGTCCCTTAATGTTAAAATGAAACTTGCAAAAGAATAATTAGTTATGCGTCATCATGCCATAAATCGAGATTATAATTTAGTTTAATGATTCCACCAGAGAGCTTTGCTTGAACATAATGGAGTAAATAATATATTGTGTGTTGAGTCCATGAATGTTCAACATAATTTCCATATACAGTTGTATTTTCAATGTTTGTTTATAAAGACCAATATCATAATTCGCTCATTCTACCAAACAATGCTACAACTGATAGCAACTCATGCTATACGGAGATTTGTATTCCCACTATACTGCCTGGATGGGGAGGGAGGTGGTGGTAAGGGCACAAATAGGGCAAAAGATGTTATGTGTATGTCTTTGCCGTCAAATACTATTTAGCAATGGCAAGTATATCATATATTTTGTAATCTTGCTTTACACACTATCTTTATCTTATCTTAAACTTTGTCGCAAACAAGCAAACGCGGAATATCTTTTGATATAGTTATGGTGGAAGATGCAAACATAAACATGACTTATTCAAGAAACAAAATAATGAACAGGTTACACATGTAGCATATACAAGAAGGGAAAAGAAAGTAGATTCAAACACTTATCACACTGCATACATATACATACAAAATGAAGGACGTTCAAATGGGAAGCATATCTACATTCAACACAGACAAATGCATGAAAAGAATGCAAAGTGATTTTTAAAGAAATAAATCACTGCAAATATTTGTGAACATTCGTCGAAATTTTTGATTGATTTGATTGGGCAGTGATTAACCCGCTATCCACTATCAAATATCATTTACCATAGGAAAGGTCACACGCAGTCGTTAAAATCCTAGTGGGTCATTTACGTTAGAAAAGAGAGCACGATGTCTTAAAACTTCTATTGTATCATTTACCTTAGCAAAGAGAGTACGCAGTCTTAAAAACCCTATTAAGAATTAAGATAAAATCTGATTCAGAATATTGTATGTAGATCAGACAATCTGGCATTTACCATCCAATATTTTGTATCATAGTAAAGATGGCAAACTTCATCTAAATTCTAAATGACATGCAAGAAGCAAGGAGCTGTCCTTTCTTTCATGTATCGGGTCATTCAGACAAAAATCTAATTCTCAAGCTATAAAATTATGACTTATACATGAAGAGGAGATTTAAATGTATTCTTGTACTATACAAAGTGCTGCAAAAGAATACTGTGCCTATGGAAAACGAAAGACGAAAGCATACACGATTGAATCTAGTGAAACCATGATCTTTTGCCGGCAATGAAAACGAGTACATGTTCTGACTAATACGCTTGATAAGGAACAGTAAAGGAACGGCTCGAGATATTAGCAATTAATCTTTACTTTTTGCGCAAAGAATTTATGTCATATATGTAAAGAACCGAATAGCAACTTATTTCTATAGATTGACAAACTTCTTCTGGTAAAAGCAGGGAAGACTGTCATTGACTATGTTTCACAGATCGAAGAGTTAATATATTATCGCAAACATACTTATTTTAAGCAACCAATATGTAAAACAGGTTAAAATTATCAGAAGTATAAGCACATACCTGGCGTTTCGGCTCGAGTTTAAAATGTAATTTAAAAAAAAATATTTGAAGGTTTTTGCATGAACACACGAAAGTACAATTTTGTTAATATGCGCATCAATTACCACGAGGAAGTAAATTATACTCCCGATACATTTAAACTCGGTCTGTCATAATAGTCACAAAACGTCTATGTCATAATTGTCACAAATATGTCTTTGTCACAATAGTCACAAATTCGTCCATACTCTTTAAAAACTCGGATGACATAGGAGATTCAATGTACTGGGCTTATGTTTATCATGTAAATTCATATTGTAGCATGTAGAGTTTAGGCCGAAATTACTCTTACTTCAAGACGAGAGGAGGGGAGAACGTGTATGTGTATGTGTCATATCGCTACGATGTCTGCAATGTGGCAGTTTATAGTGATAGCACTGGTGCATCGTGCCGCAGACATGAAGCATCATGTCCCACCCAGTCACATTATCCTGACAGCGAACACTGACATACAATAAATATGTTTCCACAAAACTGCGAAAATTTTATGACCCATTCATGGCAGGAATATGTATGTAATAATGTATAGTCCATTTCATGTGAAAGGGGTAAATAAATTGAATCCATGTGGATCAAGGCATCTTTCCACAGGGTTCAATAATTCTTTGATCTTGTAGACAAATTGCAAAAAGAACACGAAGCTCCGAATACGGGTTGTAATACTTACAGAGTTCGTTACACACACCGTTGAAGGCAATTATATTAATTTCAACTTGATATTCAGTCAAAGTTCAGTGTGACTTTCTGAGATGTAAATCATTATGTGTAGCTCAGTAGACAAATCTCCCAAACATTGAAATGCAAACGTAATAGACACGAACCCCTAACTCGAGAATAAAACTTATACTGGTGATTGTATTCACAAATTGACGTAAAATCAATTCTAATACAATACAAAATTTATTACTTTTCGATATAAGAGCGTGAAAAACAGATTTCTAATATGATACACTTTCACGTTAGATAGATAAAATAGTGTACCAATCGTTTAAAGTGTTGTATATTACACACCGTATGCAGTAATTTGTGGCAGTTGTTAAAAAAAAAAAACAACTTAAATTCAGTTTTCACACAAAACAACAGAGTTGTTATAAGAGTAAGAAAGCCAAAATGTCCTCAATGTTAGCACGAAACACTCTGTTAAATATCATTCAACCTCAGGGAGTTACGAAGATTTTTGAAAAATAAAATGCATCCGTAATACGAGATAACCCCTTTAAATTTTAAAATCCTTACTGATCAACTAAACGAGAATTTCTGGGCTAATAGATATATGTGCACTCAATCGATTCGGTTCATTTAACTTACTACATCTTGCACCTTGAGCAAAGCTGGTCCAAAACTTAATGTTGTACATTTTCTCACACCAGAGGATTATCGTTGAGAGAGAGAGAGAGAGAGAGAGAGAGAGAGAGAGAGAGCGAGGGGGGCGGGGGGGGGGGGGGGGGAAATGGGGTGGGGTAGAAGTGACCCCACATGTTGGTACTAGTATTACAAATGCAAAACAAACATCACTCTTTTCAGTCCTTAATTATTAGGGGCAGATTAAGCTATTAGAGATAAAGGAAAAGAATAAACAACTTTCATCCATAATATTTATTTCATTGAATATATTTACCTGTATTCGTCATAAAAGTGTGTCACCTTATGTGAAGGATGCATGAAGCAAATTAACAATGTCAAAGGACACGTTCTGTCCATGATCAAGCTTTTACTTGTGCTTGTGAAATGCAGTTAATTATCCTGTCCACACAAATAAAAACAGATTCAAATGCAGAAAGAAACCTAGTATTAAATAGTATTCGTATACTTTTTTTTATAACCATAAATCAGTTTTCCTATTTCTTAATTTGTATTTTATATCTGACGCAAAAGTTTGTATTTGCTTCATTATCATTGTCCCTATTCTGCGTAAAGTTGTAAAGAATCTCGCATTTACAGATAATAATAATAATATTATCTGTCTCTATAAAAAAAATCAGTGCGCGAAAATCCACCGTAATTAGAACAGTATAAAAGCGGTCAATGAATTGTGAACATGTATGCAAATCCATCAATCATAATCCTTTTAATTAGCGATATACTTGCACTTGACGGCACCAAAAACGAAAGGTAGGTAGTTCAGTTCGTCACTGAGACACCGACATCGATAAACACCGATAGAATCAATACGGTCCATTCCTGTGATGATTGCATTTCTTGTTTAGCTATCAGAAAATGATTTGAAGATATAATTGACATAGGATAAATATTTTGATAACAAGTTTGTCGTTCGTGTTTTCTCTATTAATTTATACATTAAGCCATTCATACACAATGCGTGTCGCATTACACCTCAGAGAATAAAGGCTTGGTAATTCAAATATTAATGTTCATAAATAAGCGCTCAAATGATTGTCAACAACCTCGCGACAATGAGTATATAAAAATGTTACAGCACTTACTATTCTTTCTACCCATAATGACAGCATGAAACAAAGCAACTCAATGGATGACTCAGAGAATTCTGGGTACTGCTCAACATTAACCACGGTGTTTTTATATGTTTATATCTGTGTCATGAATACTTACATTTTCGGATACATATGGATACATAATCATGGCTATTATTCTATATACAATAAGCAAAATTTTGAGTTTATATAAACCTTTCACCTGAACCTCACTAAGATAGATAAAACTATAATTTAGGATCAAGAAAAGCATTTGCTCAATTTAATCTTAAAGTCAACACGGAGAAAATATTCATAGCCATGTCTACTTATGCTTGTTACTTTTTCAGAGTAAACTCGACTCAACGCGAATTTTAAAATTAATTGCAAATAAGTATATTGAGTGTTTCATATGAAAACGAAATTACCTGAGAAAAGTCTAATATATAGTACATGGGTACACATGAAAATCTTACTTGCTTCTGGATTTGTTTTAAATTTTAAGACATTCCTCTACAGTAATCAGGAATGGAGAAATATTTTATACACGTTGTACGACTTAATTTTCAAGAAACATGAATTCACGATACAGTAAAAGAAATCGGTTTTATGAAACCGGCGCATAGATATAGTTAACATCCAATTCGTTGGCGAAATGAAATCGCAAGGTAAATATGTTTTCCATCCTTAAAGGATTATCTTTCCTCGACCATTTGCGCCCTACTACCGGGGTTGTTGTTGTTCTTGTTGTTGTTGTTGTTGTTGTTGTTGTTCTTGTTGTAGGGTTTAATTTCATTTTTCAGCACAAGATAAGCTATGCATGGCTGCCAGTATATATGGTGGAGGAAGAACCCGGGAAACCTCGGAAAGAACCACCGATCAACGAGAAGCTACTGACAAGCTTTCTCACGTACCCACAATGACCGAGCCGAGACTCGAACCCACGCAGACAGAGGTGAGATGGCAGCGATTCATAACGATGAGCGCTTTCTCTAGACCACTCGGCCACTCGGGGCCCGCTACCGGGGGTTTAAAGAGATCTACTCGTAATAAAATTGGTCGAGCATTTAAGAAAATGGTGAAAATTATGGGGAAATGCAAAAAGAGTTAATTATAATTGAATTGCCAAGTTACAGAAGCACGGTACCAAACTTAATAGATTACGATCGATTCACCTTCTTTTGTGGTCCCGTTTCGTCGGGAGAAGATGTCGTTGTTGTTGTAGTAGGGCTTAACGCCATTTTTCAGCACGCGATTGGCTATACATGGCGGCCAGTATTAATGGTGGAGGAAGAACCTGGGAAAACCCCAGAAAGAACCACCGACCCACGAGAAGCTACTGGCAAGCTTTCTCACATACCCACATTAGCCGAATCCGAGACTCGAACCCACGCAGACAGAGGTGAGATGGCAGTGATCCGTAACGGAGAGCGCTTTAGACCACTCGGCCACTCGGGGCCCCTCGGGAGAAGATGTATTTGATTGATAAAACAAGGAAAACAGCACCATTTTAGACCATCTTTTGTATGTAATCTGCATATTTTTCTTCCCTTGCCTTTAATCATTGAAATAAGTTAGTTCCACTTGTAAAGTAAACCAAATGACGGATATATAATTTGTGATCGAATTTACGATAGATCGATTTTTATTGACAGGTGACATTACTTGCACTGCTACTCGGCTTGGAAAATGCATTACACAGCATTTTAGTAAGCTATCCTGCGATACCTATTTTTGAATCCGATGATATTAAAAATTGCTAAAAATGTCTTGACGGATGGAACAGTTCACGTAGGAGCTCTGCGTATGTTATCTGGGTCCTTTTCCACTAGTTACGTATATTGCCTTAGAGCAGATACACCATCTCTAATCCCGTCGACTGTAACATTAAAGTTTAGACAAATTAGCCTGCTTGGCGCGATCGGCAAGACACGCTTATATAATGTGAAGCAGATTTCCAAGAGAACAGTTTTAAAATGATGAAATCATTATGCTGCACGTCTCGTTTTGAGGACAATACCCTTTTAGGAGTCCACCATAAAAATGCAGTCCGGTGAGATCTCACCTTTTACATCCAGCACAACCTGTGCGATAACCATGATCAACACCAAAATCAGCTACTGCCTTTGCAAAGCGGGGCCCAGTTTGGATCATTTTGACAGGGACCCCCGTGAGCACGGTATTGGGAAATACACTTTTAAGCAAGTTCTATATGATATTGAAAGAAATTCTTTCAAAGCTTTAAAATTACTTTATATATATATATATATATATATATATATATATATATATATATATATATATATATATATATATATATATATATATATATATATATATATATATATATATATTAAAGTTACAAGCGCGCGGGGCCAATGTGAGCGCGGCGCCCGATTGGGTCAAATGGGTACAATCGGCCTAAGGCCGGCCCTGACGAAAACGTTTTTAAGTTCAGAGCACCTATCGCATACACTTTAACCACGCATAGGCATCTTCCAAAACATTATGTAGGTGTTTCCTGGTAATTGTTTTCAGTCATTCAGTGACCTCAAGTCCTCGAAATATGGTGTTTATTTTACTACAATAATTAGCTTCCGTATCTCAAAAATAAATTAGCTGGATGTGACCATAAGAGGTTTAATTAAGCAATGTTTCATGTCCACGGTTCTTGAAGTCTCGTTGCCCGCCTGCAGGATATGCTGCATAGACAGCAGAATATGTTCGGGGTGGGTGGGATTGTTGCATAATTAATTAGCACCGACTCATATTTAGAAAAGGCCTCTTTCTTCAGATCAAACGTATCCAAAATCGAACGATTTACCAACAATATGCGTTGAAAAGGAGATTTATGCAGAATCAATACCCGAATCCTCAATCAGTGGAGATGACACTGTGGCACGGAACGGCACTGGATAATGTGGACAAAATTAACCTGAATGGTTTCAACAGGAGTTATGCTGGCCAAACATTTGGTAAGAAAATTAGATGTACACTGTTTGTAATTTTTTGGAAACAAAAGCGATTTCCAAAGTAGAATAAAAGCCGTTGGAGGGTCGTATTTAGTTTTGTCAAACAAGATTTAGCAAGCCTCAGACTCAGCCTGAACATATAAATGTAAAGTTATGGTATGTTTCGTAATTGATGTATCTTGTAACATTACTTTAATGTGTCTAAAACAGCAAGGGAACGGTTCCTCCGAAATTGAAAAATGAAAAGCTTTAAACATTTAAGTTTGCAACAATATCCATAATCAGGGCGACATTTCTGTATCTCATATGGACAGCTAGTTTTATCTGATAATAAATTTGATATTCAACAGAAATATGAGTCATGTGTATAAATTTGGTATATTCTAATTTGGAATATCACCTTATGACCTAATCCAAATAACATGATTCAAATGGATGAAAATATACACAGTCTTGGACAGGTTAGATTAAGTATTCTAATTATCCTATGTCGGTACATAACATAGTAACCATTATCCGATTTCAGAAAATTTGACATCTTGTGCATTTTTAAGTTTTGTGATCTGAGCTGCCTCAATGGCAGATTTTCCCTTTTTATTACATAGTACTCCTTACACACACACAGACACTTACACGCACATGCCTAAATAAGACATGGACTTTGACAGAGCTATTTTCTGTTGTTGATATTTTATATGTGGACTTTGACAGAGCTATTTTCTGTTGTTGATATTTTATATGTGGACTTTGACAGAGCTATTTTCTGTTGTTGATATTTTATATGTGGACTTTGACAGAGCTATTTTCTGTTGTTGATATTTTATATGTGTACAATGAATGATGCAGGAAAAATTACGGAAATAGATATCAATCTCGTTTTTCTAGTATGAGACTGTGCAAATTTCAAAAGTTTAAATGTTTTTGTCATCATTCATGTTTCAAAATGCAGTTTGTCTCATGTGCTTACTGCAGCATGGTACCTTTGAGATGACTGAAATGATTTAGTATTTTGGATTTATACACTTGAGAATAAATTACTAATATGCAGAATCTAAGAAAGAATAAACGAAGTCTTCAAAAATGTCACGGCATTTGTTTATTAGGCCAAAGTAGGGCAAACTCAGGTCAATAAAACTGATTTTAAAAGGAAATCTTTGATGAAAATCTGATATAAAATGTTCAAAATAATAACCAGATCCATTGCTACAACAAACATAACAGTCACCGATTGATGAACAATACTTTGATCACTCTATTTTTTATCTGTAATACAACATTCCCCCACTCCTTATTTTGAGTACGTCATAAACGTGATTCGCAGAACATTTTTTCACAATAAGACTAAAAATGAAAGTATTGCAATTTTAAAAATAGCGCACCATTAAAGGTTTTAGTGATAGACGAAAAATGGTAGAAAAATTTTTGATTTCAATGGTTCTATTTTGATCTTTATTACAGACTCAGGAAGTCTTATTCTTATTTCATAAGTAACACTGTTATCCTAATCTCATAAAATCCAGTTGTTAAATGTTTCAATTTATTTATACTAAAACTTTTTGCATTATATCTTGCTATTGAACAATTTCTACTTAATAGTGCCACTGCCAAGCACGATAACAAATTAAATACATTAGCTAAAAATATCGTCTGTTTTGCTTCAACAGGTAAAGTTTGGTATGGGATGGGTGTTTACTTTTCAACGCAATCAAAGTATGGATGTGATGATAACTACACCAAGAAGGATGCAAAGTTGCATAAATACATTTACCAGTGTAAAGTTCTTACTGGAAACTCCACCATAGTGGCACGGGGTTGCATGGATAGATATCCACCCACTGACCCCGCAACAGGGATCAAGTATGATTCTACGTCGAGTCCGAGCATGGACGAATACGTCATTTACAGCGACACGCAGTCATATCCAGAATATCTCATTGAATTTGAATAATTTGAGACAAAAATATCTTTCTTACCATATTTACAGTGTTTTCATTATATAGGTCACCGGCCCTTTTCTCATAAAATTTTCATATTCTTTCTGGAATGCTGCCATTGACCATCCTCCTTTTGATTCTGAAAGTTCGGTGTATTTTATTTGAAAGGAGGCCACATTGTTACTAGCATAAGACATAAAGGCAGGTCGAGACTTAGGACATTTGATTGGTCATTTGTAAGTTATAGTTTGCCCCCAAAATGTACCAGATCATTGGCTTAATTTTAATTTCAGACTTGAATCTTGTTAGTTAAACGCAGGCCAGGTGAAACTTACTTTGATTAATATTAAATCCAAATATTTCTGTAAATAAGGGCCCCTTTTTACTTGTTACTTGGATTAATACTTAAATTCAAGTCAGTCTATAAAGAATGGTCCTTTTTACACGTTACTACATGCAATTGTTATTTTCAGATTTATAGCGTTACTCGTAAGATAAAAGAGGTGTTGAAAACAATGGTTGACGTAATGTTCAATATTGACGAAATCAAAGTACTGAGAGTTGCCTCTAGTACCATTAAATGGTCCTCGCATATTGATGTAAATATACACTCAGATAGATGGTCCCAATTTTGTTTCCTTTCGGCACTTTTGATTTGATTTTAGAATTAAATCATTTGTTTTCTTATTAAAGTGATGAATAGCACTAGTAGGTAGTTCTAACTAGTTACTTTATTCTTTATCTTCCCTTACTTTCTTGTGCAAAGTTTTTGTTTTGTCTCAGATTTATTTTAATCTGCATCCTTCAAAGGCTATGTTATCTGTTGGGAGAAATGATTTGAGAGTTGAATTGAAAGATGGTAATTTTTTGTATATATCTGATAGAAACAAATTTTGCACAATACGGTATACCTTTGTATATAGGTCGTGCGTTGCAGCTTGTACTGGTCATTTATTTAAGTTTGTTGTCGAGTTTTCTCATGCTATATATGTTCCAGAATACTTGTCAATATATTATGTATTCAACACTAATTTTCTAATCAACATTTTGTGTATTCTACGCTAATTTTCTAATCAGCATTTGATGTATTGTTCTCCAACGTCTTGTAACTGTCATTAATACTTTCCTCTCTCCTCATGCACAACTGTGATATTCATAATGTGATTGCTGTGGCGTTCTCTTCACTCAAAATGTGTAGTACGAGAAAGGATTCGGTCCAACGATTCTGATTTTTACTCAGTCCTCTCTGTTACTTTTGACCTTTCTAAAATGTAATTGTATGAGATAACACCCAGTTGTAATTGGGTCTGATTAATATCACTCTGTTATATGCTGGCCTCATAATCGGACAATTAGATTTATGCATATATACAAGTGCGTGTAAGTTTTAATAACTCAGAACTTCGGTGACACGGATTTTTTTCGTAGGAGAATTTTGTTTAAATTTGCGTACGGATGATCACAATTTTACCTACCTTGTACAGTTAAGCTACACATACATGACAATCTTTATGTAGACATTATGTATGTATGTATGTATGGATGGATGGATGGATGGATGGATGGATGTGTGTGAGTGCGTGTATGTTCTTTGATATCTCTAAAACTCTCATTGAATGGTTAGAATATATCCGATAATTTTGCAGTTAGATAAATGAGTATATATATATATATATATATATATATATATATATATATATATATATATATATATATATAATGCAAATCAGAATAATGTTCTATTATCGTCGCCAATTTTATAGATAGCCTTTACAATCAGCTTTAGCAGCTGTAAAGGTTAGCAATTTCATCTATGACAGTGGTCTTCAAAATAAGTATATTGTAAAAGATCAGAGACAGCTATGGAAAATAAAAAGCTGCAATATATATGTAGAAAACCATTAAGTATGAACAGATGGGAACCTTGTTTATAATGACATCAGGACCCTATTTTATTTTTAGGGGCCAAAATAAATACTCCAAAAGTAGTGGCAATGGGTACATAATTTGAACAATGGTTTACATCGAGCTAAACGACCATTTATGTTATAATCTGGTCGATTCTTTTATGCTAATAAACATTCCAGGGGAGGTAAATGGTTAAAAAGCAATCCGACTTGGTGTAGTCACTGTATTGGAATCTGAACCATTCCACAATCTCCAGTATCCACGTTCTGGTGAATCTACTCTCTGATTCCGTCGGAAGTACTCCACATTGGGTAGACATAACTTGGAGCAATAAACTGTTGGTTAATTGTTTGAATGTGTGGTTCATATATTTATTGCATTGAAAGCTTTAAATAGGAGCTTTTAAAAAAAATTAAACTGTACTCACCCTACATGACGATATGTTCTCTTTAATTGGCATGAAATATAAATCAGATACCTAGTGAATATTCGGCTTCTACGGGATTTTGTTATTGCGTCACCTTCCTCACACCATCCGACCATTACCAAGATCAATTAGGAACAAGACATGCTTTTGAAAAGCAGATCAAATGACTTGGCAACGAAGTGAAATGCATATACACTTTTATAGAGATTAAGTCTTCATAGAAATCCACCTCGTTTTCCCCGTTGTTTGTCTTGTCTGGAAGAGTTTTTGTGCTTACAATCTCACGGAATATACCTTTTTTCTATCGTGCTCAAATGTCACAGTGTACTTCATCGAGGTTTGCTTAAAAGAAAAAAACATAACACTTGCCCTACAACAATATGCAAATTATACTTATGTATTCGCAAAGAATTGGCATATATATTTTTCGATCACAAATAAGTGAGCTTATTGTGGACTTTTAACAATCAACCAATGAATTGTTTCCTATATACTCATTTTGACATCATGGTCTACTGTCTGTCTGTCTGTCTCACACAAATACAGGAACACACATACAAATTATGGATTAATCCTCTGTTACACATGGATGTGTCATAATAACTAGAACACCATATGCTTCATAGTAAATTAAAATGAAGACTCATTTTCTTGTCTCAGATCATCTAATTAGTGTTGATTAGTGACCTCTCAAATGTGTTCGAACTTGATTGTGCTGTCTACTTTCTACCGTCACCGTCAACATACGTAACTCCTGGCCTGATTGAAAGCGATTGTTTTTTTTTTATTCTTCTTGCTCTCTGCCATTCTGGGCGCTCGCAACAGGAAATAAACCTTTCACAGGGGCAGTTTTTTTGTGTGCAAAGCATGTACGAGGAAAGATGTGTTAGATTTTCCTAATACTACAACATTTCCTCGACAATTGCGTCATTTCTAAAATTATTACAATGCTCATAAAATATTAAAAAGCTGAGTGCATTTTCCACCTCATATATAATACAACTCCCTATGATTTTCACTTGTAAACTAGGAGATCTGGATTAAGAGCAAGTAGTTATCTTATCATCAGTTTTAATATAGTTCATACAAAATGCTGGTAGAAGAATCCTAATATGTCTACCAGTGAATATTAATACCGATATTATAGTTACTGAATTGGCTGAAAAATATTAATTAGCCATGGCACGCTATAAGGGAGTGGCACATTTAAAGTATTAATTAGCCATGGCATACTGGAAGGGCGTGGCACATTTAAGTATTAATTAGCCATGGCACGCTATAAGGGCGCGTCACATTTAAAGTTTTAATTAGCCATTGCACGCTATAAGGGCGTGGCAATTTCAAGTATTAATTATCCATGGCACGCTATAAGGGCGTGGCACATTTAAAGTATTAATTAGCCATGGCATGCTATAAGGGCGTGGCACGTTTAAAGTATTAATTAAAAGTTAGCCATGGCATGCTAGAAGGGCATGGCACATTTAAAGACTACATGCTCATGTTAACATGACTCAAAGACATGTAATTGAACATCAAGTTAAAATATCTTTGAGATTGCAATGCTTTAATAACAGTGTAGCTTGAACTCACTGGTGATTGCTCTATAATGTGTTCAATAACATTGTAAATTGACATAACGGGTTCTCTTTATAATGTGCTTTATAACATTGCAACTTTACATCGCTTGGTGTTGCGATATAATGAGGCGATCATTTATGCATGAATGATTCCATCCGGCAATATTTTTATTCAATGGTGAATGTCTATATTGCATATTGTAATACATTTAGTTCAAACGGTGAACATATTCTTGTATACGTGAATGAGTAGTAACTAAATGCACGTGAAGCCTTTGCTGTAGTGGCTAATCAGGTAATTACTTATGTGCTAACTATGCTTTTAACAATGGTCATACTGTCTATTTCTTGCTGTTACTCCAATGTCACCAAAAATAAGACTTCCCTCATACAACATCTTGATTCTGGGGATATACCATGCTGCAAGGGTCTGAAGCAGTTTTAAAAAATAATAGGACTGGAGAAAGATCCAGTTTAGTTGTTTTATTGTGAGCTGATTAAGGTGGCTCTAATTTCACATCATAAGATACAATGATTTACATAGTTTCCTATCTTGTGTCCTGCGTCAGAAAATCAACATGTCTCTCTCAACATCACTTCATTCTCAGTTTATTTTCTGCATAATGGTTAATGTCTACAATGGCTGACGGAGACAAGTTAATGCTTTGAAGATGCAAGCTATTGTTATATATATATATATATATATATATATATATATATATATATATATATATATATATATATATATATATATATATATTGAGTGCTTCACTTTTGTCCGTTCATGAGGGTTGTTGATAGAATGTTTGCATACCTGTTGTCACGATCGATGAGGGTTGGGAATGGAAAAGTGTGCCTACCTTACTTTTGTGAACTTTTGCTATGATATTAGGTAGTAAATAAGAGCTTAAGAGTGAGTGGATTTTATAACGAAAATTACGGTTTTCCAAAACAATCTGTTGCATTGTTGGTCAAATGGGTAATTGTATATAGAAATGATTGGTAAACAATTATTAATTCTTATTGTATATTAGTCTATGGGAATCTGTGATCAGAAATTTGCAGTTGTATTCTGATATAATTTGAGAGGAATTATTTATTTAAATTATTAAACTGAATAACCAATCTCTCATTCTTATTTGGACTAAAGCACTTCTTTGGAACTATTGAGAACTCGTCCAAAGATATCCTGGTGTTATGCATATATATATATATATATATATATATATATATATATATATATATATATATATATATATATATATATATATATATATATATAAACTGACAACGAACAGTGCAAAACTAGTATCTAACTAGCCTAAGCGCTTTCGACACTTAATGAGTCTTTTTCAAAGGCAAATACAAAACATAGACAAGACAAACAAATAAAACACAAAAACCGTTGTGTCTGCAAAACTTTACACGGCTGTTTCTACAGGATTTAAAGATTTAATTGTATTATGTTTCAACTAGTTTATTTCAGCTAGTTGCTGATGCTGGAAATAGTTTTATTGACCTAAAAATCGATGAGCCATAACGACATCTGTTGTTTTATGTAAATTTATGTAAGAAAAAATTGTAACCCGGTTTTTGTGTTTTATTTGTTTGGATTATATCATTCTGAAACCTGAAGACTATTGGTACATCAGCACGGTTAAAATTATTTGAATTTCTTTATTTTTGGACTCTTTATAGGATTATTATGGACTGAGTTCACAATAATACAAGTGCCTTTTAATCTTTCGCTTTGTAAATTAAAGAAATAAATTATTTGTTGATTCTACTAAAGTTGCTGATTTCGTTTCTTTCTCTTACACACCTTAAGACATACATTCGTAACAATGTAAGGTCAATGTCAATTACAAATAGAAGGCATACATACATCTTTGAGATGTAATTAATTTGAATGACTTCTAGGCCTTCTGTTCTGTCGTTTGGCACGCTGGGTGGTCATCTGGAAATGTAATCAAACCGTTGGAATTGACATGGACTATACGCATTCGCGTGACCGTAAGAACTTCACGCTTGCAATCGGTAGCGTGCCTATGATCTTAAATATACTAATTCCTAAAAACAACCAGAGCGGAAATATTTCATTCAATATTATAATGTGGAACCATTCACAGATTGCTACGCATATTACTTTAAAATGATTTGTGAGCATATAAAATGCTGACACCTTACTAGCAAACCAATGAAAAGTTTCTAATCTTGCCGAAAAGAATAAATCACTAGTTCGCTTAAAAGCGTTATACAAAATTATCAAAGATACTTAAAAGGTGTATGATTTTTCAAATACGTATCCGGAAGAACTTGATAAATGAATTGACTTACGAACTATATTGGAAGATCAACGACGCAAATTTGTCGCCGAATATAATAAAACATGAAAAGTCATTATTTGATGTGGCGTTTGGTACGGTTGGGGTGGGGTGCTCCCAATATATTATTTAAATCACTATGGAAGTCCCACCAAGCTCGATTTTGTAGGAAGAGAAATTAGTGACAGATAGAGGTAAAGCTCTGAGCCTCCAGCCAGCAATGTCGACAGTTAAATTATTGAGAACACAAAGGTGAAATTCAAAGGAATAACAGTTTAATACAATGTAATATTCAAATGATAATAATTTCCCAATCACTCTTCTTTCTCTCGACAAAGTGATAGCCTATTGAATCCTGTGATTTATAGCGTGAGATCGCTTTTCCAATTGTCTTTGTTTTCTACTCATCTGCATCTCTCCTATCCTGTCAATTCCTTCTCTCCTTCCGACTTCCCTCATAACTCCTTCTCCTTGACTGCTCCTTCTCCAATTTCTCCTCCTCGACTCCTTTTCCTCCTCCTCCTTGACTCTGCTCTCCGACTAGCCTTCTATTCACAATCGACTTCTCAACTAGTCTCTACTCCGTCTCTCTCCTAGAGATTCAGGACTAAACAACAACGGAAGTCTTTCACCTAAAAGCTTCCTGTGAAAACACAAGGACGTTAGCATATTTCCTTAGCCATCTCGTCTCACACAAAACCAACAATCAATCATCAGATAAAGGCTATTACATTTTTCGGTCACGCATTCGTGCACATCGAAATACCCATACGCTCTTGTATGGTAAACAACGTAGTAATAAAAGCACGCTATCAACTACGTATCATACAGACATCAATAAATTGCGTCACATCCGTACATATATATTCTTAATCTCATTATACTGAACAGTAGTACAGCAATCAGACACATCTCTGTACATTACACTCCCACAAGTGTACACAAATATTCAAATATCCATATTAATTATTTTTACACACTGCAACCATTTTCCAAAGTTACAATTCAATTCAACAGTTGCAAGATCTAGAATATCACATGAGTAAATTATAAATGCACTAGTTTACTACGAATTAACCAAATAGCGAATTACAATATTAATTCTAACTACGATCTAGCAATCAACATAATTCTTTACATAACCATAGCTCATTTCTCAAATACGCATGTAAATTAAACACTACAAAGGTAATTCTGCGTACTAATGATTCTAGTAATGAAGTATGCATACTGCACATAATTACAATTACAATGCCGTCATATTCTGCAACAATCAAGCAAATAACTCACTGACCTTTACGAAGCTTTTTCTTTCCTTAGGATTTCCTAAGTTTTCCCGCCAATTCACGAGTGGTTTCTCGGAGTTATTCTACAACTTCTCAGCACGATGTTTCACAATGACTTGGATTTCTAGTCTAAAGTACTCAGTTAAGTTCGGGTTGAAATGGATATCGATTGGATATCGATTCTACCCTGCTCTATTCAACTTAGCAGACAATGCTCCGGCCGTCTGTCAACGTGGTGAGATTACGACGTCAAAAGGGTCCTTTGTACTTGAACAAAGCTTTCAACGTCCACATGTGATTTTTGACACCCAACAAAGCGGGACTCTCGTAATAATTACGAACAGGACCACTATAGCCGCAGAGTATAACATATATACATGGCTTCTAACCAGTTCCTTTGTTCTTGACTTACGTAATCGCGGGAAGGCAACGTGACATTTCATATTGTGCAAAAAAATTTATAACGGTTGATGTTAGCCGAGTCGCCAGTGAATGAATCTATTGATCAAGACACTGAATACGCCACCAGTGATAATGAAGACCACAATTAGATAGATACTTTCAGTATGAATGTAATGATATCCTAATGATCCATTTATAAACCCCATTCTAAGCCCAGAGACGGAAAAGCCATAGAAGAGTTATATAAACCATTCAAAACGTTCAGAATGACTGGATTTGATGCCACGCCATTATGAATACTGTAAATAGCATTTGTTAGCGCTACGTGTTGGCCTTGGAGCTCGACCATATCCTAGATGTGCTAACAGAGCAAAGTGCATAATTAGCTTTGCCGAGCGAATATTGTCGCGCGTGCAGGCTATAATTTCGTCGAACCTGTCTCTGTTGTTACAAATGGTCTCATTTGGGAAACAGACACATAAGTCACTGGAATGCAGCCAGGTTTGAAGCGATTTCAGTTTCTGATCCTCCTAAAGTAAAGACAGTAATACAAATGACATCCTTATGAAAACATGCCGACTGTAATTCAACTATATCAGTTCTGGCGAGACTTGCGAATGCAGTTAACAAGCTGTATAAGGAAGGTTGACATACTTGTAATATTAGGTGTTTGTCAAGCGGATTTACGGTCAACTGCAAAGCAACTTCCCAAAATCGCAGCGCAACATTATATCAAGATTCCAACACAACCCAAGCGGGCTGAAATAGCACAGGTAGTAGGTGAAACCAAAAAACGTTCCCGTCGTATTTAACTTAATATTGCTACTGACGCTCGCGAAAGAGCATGACCCTTATAAGTACCTGAATTTGAGTGTTATGGTCACAGTTGTAAATTATATATTTTTCGGGCAATTATTCTGAATGCAGGTCAGGTAAAGACCCGGTAAAACGTTATTTTAAGTTCAGAAATCATATCAATATTACAGCGCTCAGAGACCATCGGGGTTATAGCAGATATTGTTCTCAAAGTGATTTTGAATATGCCGCTTTTCACTGACAAAATCGTGGAATCATGAAGGTCCGCTTATGATCGTAAACAGTATATACACCTAGGCCATCATTCATTAAATCGGTAAAGGCTTTGCAAAGATTCTTGAGACGTTGGATAAATACGCCAATATAGGATCAGGATAGACTGTATTTAGATGCGTTCATCTGCATATGTCGCCGTTTAATCCATCATTTGGTTGAATTACATTTTGACGCTATTGTTGTGTGCTGTGATAAATGTACAAAATGTTGACAACTGATGTTCTGAATGTGCGCCCATGACTGCATTGTATCACACTAGGAACAATAGAGGCCAGCCTTGGATATAAAAATCACATCTTGGTGAACTTAAGTTTGGTAACTTACAATTTTCATACAAGTCAGTGACTTCATTAGTTTTAAGAACTTAATCCTGGCATAATTATTAATATAAAGGCCTGCAGCCTGTCCAGCAATCAATGCACATATACATTCAAACAATTTAACATTGAGTTTGTTATTGTTGCACAGTCCATAGTCGTTATACTATTACGTGTGGATAAAATATTCTCAACAAATAAAAAAGGCACAGTAAGTACGAGGGTATGAAATTTCCATGCAGATTTTGCATGCACATATGTAGTACTCAACATTAACTTGATGAGCGTAACTTTTACGGAAAAGCCGCAGCTTACAATCATGCCAGAACCTGGTAAATTATTCTGCAATTTAAAGCATTACAACAAAACACGCCTACATCGATTGCTTGAACATTCCCATGAGAACTTAAAGTTCTAACGATGTTAAGCAAATTACAAATTTGTCGAACATGTCCCAACCGGATTTTTTTCATCTTATAGTCAGATGCGACGGGAGAACAGAGTCGGCATTGATGTATTGTCGCCTGAACTTAGCTGAGGTGTCTCGTATCCACTGGAAGTTAAGGCGAAATGCATCAGTGATCATCTCTGCTTCTCGACAAATATGATAATGACGTATGAGAGCATGCACGAGTTTTCTACTGCCTTTTATTGCTGGATCTGCGATCGCGTTTTTGCCTCCACTAACGAAATAGTGCGTTACCATTGTCACATTAGTAACATATATGTAGAGGAGCAGCCCAGAACGCATTACTCTACAGATACGAATTTAACCAAATACAACAAACATTCACGTACTGCTTCATACCCTGCCTGTGTATGATGGTCACACAAGAATGCATCAAAGGCGCCAATACCCTTAATCCCGAGCATCATGGGAAAATACATGAAATTAAGGCTAGGTCAGTTTCAATTTATTGACCTGTAGCAGTTTCTGAATTCCAGCCTTGAAAAGCTATTCATTGACCTTCTTAATGTTTGTTTTACAATCACCAGTCAAATATTTTACCACTAACACTGACAAGTTGAAATTGATAACTATAAAAGGAGTGTATCCCTACGAGTACATGAACTGAAGGGACAAGTTTACTGTAACCTCGGTAACGGTCATGATCTATGAGACGTTTCTTGACATAGCCAATCGTGTCTGCAATCCCGATCCCGCACACTACTTTTCGTCACAGGAATGGCTTGGGATAAGCTGCGGTCTACATTCAAGTTGTGTTGAATGACTCACCAACAGAGACCATCAGCTGTTTATTGCACGTGGTATTCAAGAAGGTATCTATATAAAAGCTTACCGCTAAGCGCACGGCAACAATCCAAAAATTTATAGATATGGTGCCACTGTCCCAAACAGTTACATCATGTATCTTTACGACAAATGTATTCTCATTGAGTACGACAATGAGGCTGATATCGGATACATTTTTGAAGTTGATCTGAAGGTTTCAGACGAGCTTCAAAGCAGCGACAGTGATTATCCACTAGCACCAGAAGCGCTGACATTGCCCAGTAATATTATGAGATTATAAATAATACTGGATGCAAGTACATAAATGTAGAAAGCTAGTATCAAACCTAGGGAATAAAAACAACACATTTCAAAATGGTGGTCTGATGTTAAAACCCTGTTGTCCCCAGAACCGTTTGACATTGTTTAACCGTCCACTACTACTTATAGACTTAGGGTCCAGACAATGTTTACATTATTATCAACTATGCGTTGTAATTGGCGTGCAAGAAGTATAACTACTGCAGACAACAAAATGAAATGAAGCAAATTTGGAGGAAATCTACATGTACATCCAAGAAAGAAGTTTTTCTAGTGTTTACAGAATTCTGATGACAACGAAGAATTAAAACAGTGCTGTCTAACCTGCGGCCCGCGGGCTGGTTTTAAATAGTCCGCCAGAGCTCGAGTATTTTTTGTGCATTTATGTAAAACAAAGTCAATGGACTACTTTCATAGTATATTTCAGTGCTGTCCAACCTTTTTGACACAATGGGCCACTAAATTTCTTTTCTTGAAGCCGAGGTCCGCAGCAGAAAACTTAAAAACAACGACTATACAAAATTATTTACAATTGTTTATCTTTATTAAAATTTATTAAGCAATAATGTATGTATGCTTTTTAATAGTTCAGCGCACAAACTTATAGCAATAAAAATTAAAGCACATTTTTAGTGAGATATTTGGCTTTGAATTGTACTTGCAATTTTATTTATCTACCGTTGATATTCAGTAACTGCTGTGCTCATTAGAAATTCTAATATTCGTCAGTCAAAGACTTTCGTTATTTTTTTTGTACTTGATGTTGGTCAATGCAGAAAATCCAGCTTCGCAGACGTAGGTACTTCCCAACATCGTCAATATCTTTTTAAAACATTTCGATATATGTGGAAATTCATCAGAAGAAACATATGTCATCAGTTGGCGGCGTATCCTTGTGTTTGTTACGAAGAGCCATATCATGTTGCATTTCAATTATTTTAATTATTACACCTTCTTCTCCTCCCAATAACTGCATCTTTGTGGCTACAATATAAATATCACATGTAAATGGATTTTCAACAGAGAGTAGCAGAGGAGTCAGACTGCGAATGTCTTTGAAACGAGCAGAGAAATCCATATTTAACTTTTCTAATGATATGTTGAACTGCTCACTTTTGTCTAGATCTGGAAATTCTTGTGGTGTCTTGGAAAGTGCAGGAAAAGTGTGTAAAATATGACTGATTCAATTGACTGATGAATAAGCCCAGTTTTGTTTCAAAAACACTAATTTCCCTTTAATCTGAATGAAATATAAATCAAAGAGCTAATTAATGCAGGGCTTCAACAGGATTATGTCACCTTTTGCACGCCATCCGCCTATTACCAAGATCAATTTGGCACAACAAATGTTTTTGAAAAGCAGATCAAATGACTTGGCAACGACGTGTAACGCAAAGATAAGTAAATATAGATTAAGACTTGATATAAATCGACCTGCCCCCCCCCACTTTTTTCTTTCTTGTCATGAAGAGTCATTGTGCTTACAATCTCGCGGAAGATACCTCTTTTCTTTCATGTTCAAATCACACAGTGTACTTATCTTAGTTTGCTTAAAAACACAAAAACTTTTGCCTCACAAAAATATACAAATTATTAATATATCATTTCAATAAACAATGAATTTTTCATGTGTATTCATTTTCTCACCCTGATCTACGTTTTGTCTTTCTGTCTGTCTGTCTGTCTGTCTGTCTCTCTCTCTATCTCTGTATCTCTCATGCATACATACACGCACACATACAAATTATGGATTAATCATCTGTTACAACTAGAAGATTCATAATAAATAGAACACCATATGCTTCATAGTAAATTAAAATAAAGACTCGCCTCTTATTATGTAATTAGTGTTGATTAGTGACTTCTCAGCTGTGTTAGAACTTTTTCTGTACAGCCAAAGACGAGAAGAAATTAGAGGTCAATGTAATGCAAATAGCAAAACCCTTATTCGTATAAATTACCCCTTCACTTTGCTTTTCTTTTCCTCTTTTAATTATCATTTGTTTGTGCATTCTTTTATTGTGTAATTCTCTCATTTGACTGTTTTCTTGTGTATTGACTCTTTGATCATAGAATGAGTTAAAGTAAGTCAGAAAAAAATAAGTAAAACTCTAATTAAATTGATACATCTTGCTCCCTCTCTCTCCAAAATAAACGTCGCATGTCCATGCTTTATTTGCTCCTGAGCCCAAAACAAATTGCTACGTACACTTGTCACCAATATTAGGCATGGAAGTCACAAAGCTACGTCTTTAAACCAAGTAATATATCGTTTCAACATTGTTATTTATTATCAATTATTATTATTCAAATGAAGCATTATGTCTACTGTCATCGTAAGCATCCTTAACTCATGACCTGATAGAAAGCGAGTGTGTTTTTCTTCTCTCGCTCTCTGCCTTGCTGGGCTATCATTACAGGAAATAAATCCTTCACAGAGACCGTTTCGTTTTCTGTACAGCTTGTACCATGAAAGAGATATTGGGTTTTCCTAATCCTATGGAATTTCCATGACAGTTCCGTAATTTCTAAAAATATTACAATTGCTCATAAAATATTAAAAAGGCTGAGTATATTTGCCACTTCTAATATTATCTAACTTCCCGATGATTTTCACTTCTAAACCAGGAGAGCTGGATTGCGAGTAAGTATTTATCTTATCATCAGTTTTAATTATGGTTAATTTAAAATGCTGGTAGATGAATCATAACATGCTTAACAGGGAATATTAATCCAGATAGTATAGTTACTGAATTGGTTGAAAAGTATTACTAAGCCAAGACATGTAGAAGGGCGTGGCACATTTAGAGGCTAAATGATCATGTTACCATGACTCAAAGACATGTTATTGAACATCAAGTTATGCTATTGAACATCAAGTTATATATATGACCTTGGAATGCTTTTATAACAGTGTAACTTGACATCGCTGAATGTTGCTCTGTAATGTATTTATAACATTATAAATTTATAGCAGTGGGTGTTGCGCAATAATGAGTTTTATAACATAGTAACGTGATATCGCTTGGTGTCGGTTTATAATGAGTCACATAATATTGTAACTTGACATCGCTTGGTGTTGTGCTATAATTAAACGATGATTTATGCATGATCACACCATTGAATAGGATTTTTTAAAATGGTGAATCTATAAAACGAGTATATTGTAATTCATTTAGTTCAAACGGTGAACATATTCTTGTATACGTGAATGATTAGTAACTAAATGCACGTGAAGCCTTTGCTGTAGTGGCTAATCTGGTAATTACTGGTGTGCTAACTATGCTTCTAACGATGATCATAATGTCTATTACTTGCTGTTACTCCAATATCACTTAATGTCTGACTTCCCTCATACAACATCTTGCTTCTGTGGATATACCATGCTGCAAGGTCCATAGGCAGTTTTAGAAAACAATAGGAATTGGAAAGATACAGATTAGTTGTTTTATTGTGAGCTGATTAAGGTGCCTCTAATTTAACATAATAGATACAGTGATTTGCTTGAATCCGTTCCTGTATGCTGTGTCAGAGAGGGAACAATTCTCTCTCAACATCACTTTAATATGAGCTTATTTTCTGCGCGATGATTAATATGTACAATGGCTGATGGAAACAAATTAAAGCTGTAGAGGCGAATTATTCTTGTGTATTTTAGTTCAGATATTATGTCCTTCACCTCTGTCCGTGAATGAGGTTTGTGGGCAGAGTTTTGCTTGCCTTTCTTTTTTCATGATCGTGGTTGAGGGTTGTGAATGGAAAATTGTGTCTGCCTGACGTTTTCACTATTTGAGAAGTAAACATGATGTTTACTTTATTTCGATTTCAAAAGGTGGTGGAAATTTGTATCGGGAATTTCGGTTTTCTAAAACAATCTGTTGCATGGGTGGTCAGATATATATTTGTATATAGAGACGTTTAGTAAACAATTATTAATTTTGGTTTCATATAAGTCTATGGGAATCTGTGTTCAGAAGTTTTTAGTTGTGTTCAGATCTAATTTGAAGGAATTATGTATTTAAATTTTTGGCATTGATATCTTCTCGTTAACATTTGGGCTAAAACGTTTCTGTGGAATTATTGATAATTCATTCAAAGACATCTGTGTATTTGACCTTTGTTCGTGACTGAGTGTAGCCGTTGCCATTATTAAAAGAGTTTTGCATTGAATATATGGGTTCTCTCTATGAAATTGTATTGTTTATTATGTCAAATAAAATAGTATTATATAGATTTTAAAAACAAAGTCTTCATTCCTGTTTTTTACGTTTAGTCTGTGGAATCATTTACTTCCGCGTTCATATATAATGTAAGGGGAAGTATTTATTTAACTTATTAACATGACTTACAATGTGTTCGCTGACTTTTGGACTAAATCATTACCTTGGGATTTTTGTTAATTCATTCTGGGTTATATCAGTATGACACATCCAGATTATTGGTCCAACAGAACATTTAAAGTTTTTTGAATTTCTTCGGAACATTTTCTAATTTCGAACTTGCGATAGGACATTTAGGATTATTAGTGATTGAGATCACAATACAGTATGTGTCTCCTGAATTTTTCTTTATATTTTTAGGAAATAAATGAATTGCTGTATTTTACTAAACTTAATTGTTTCGCTTAGTTTAACTACGTTTAATACCATGGAGTCGTAACATTTGATTATGTCACTGCTGTACATCAGGACATTCGAGATTATTAAAATTCGTTTGGAATATTCTATAGTTTTGGACCTGTGATAGGACAAATTAGGATTCTTTGGGATTTATTTCATTATGATGCACGTGCCTCTTAAATTTTCACTTTCTAAGTTAAAGAAATAAATTATTTTCTGATTCTATTAAACTTGTTAGTGTCGTTTCTTTCTCATACGTAATTTAAGACCTAGAGTCATAACAATATAAGGTCAAGGTCAATTACAAGTGAGAGGCACGCATACATCTTTCAACTGTAATTTTTTTGAATAACCCCTGGGCCTTATTTTCTGTTGTTTAGCAAGTTAGGTGTTCATCGGGGGTTGCATTCAAGCTATTGTAATTGATATAGACTGCACACATTTAATCTATACCAAAATTTCAAACCGTTGACGCTAGCCGAGTCGCCAGTGAATGAATCTATTGATCAAGACACTGAATACGCCACCAGTGATAATGAAGACCACAATTAGATAGATACTTTCAGTATTAATGTAATGATATCCTAATAATCGAGACTTTACAAACCCCATTCTAAGCCCAGAGAAGGAAAAAACCATAGATGATATATATATATGTATATATATATATATATATATATATATATATATATATATATATATATATATATATATATAAACAATCCAAAACCTTCTGAATTATCGGATATAATGCACTGCCATTATCGTTACTGTAAATGTATATGCTAGCTCAACATGTCGGTCTCAGAGCTCGAGAATATCCTAGATGTGGCATCGGAGTAAATTCAGGTAATCAGCTTTGCCGGGCATATGGGGGGGGGGGGTGTCGTTTCGCGAATATTACTGCGCGTGCAGGCAAAGACTCGCCGAATCTTGCATTGTAGGTAAGATTGGCCCCGTTTAGGATACAGACACAGATACAGACGTCAATGAAACATTAGGCAGCTTAAAGCCATTTCAGTGTATGACCCTCCTAAAGTATAAACATTAATAAAAATGATTTCCTTATTAAAAAATTTCGACTGTAATTCAGCTACGTAAACAATATGAATGAAAAGTGAAATTCGCCAATAAATCCAACCCGCTCCGATTTGATTGACTGTTGATCTAAGACGGGGCTAATAATAACAAGTTCCAAAGGAAATGTTTCGACCATGAGGTTAATGAACAACAATGTAACTGTTGATTAACAATGATAAGATATATAGGATTTATGTTATGTGGATTTGTCTACTTTAAGCAAGTATTATATACATCAATTCAGGCATCGATCTACACATTCATTTACTTTTCTCTTCCTTGAAAAAGCGCACCCATGACATGCAAATGAGACTGAATACGTTTGGATAATACAAGATCTGAATTAGGCCCAGCGTTTCGGGAAAACGACTATGTTCCCAAATTTCGAGTCTTCATTAAACAAGGGAATAACACAACAGTCAACATGTTTTCATTTATTGATTAATTTGTGACTTTAAAAATACATCGATTAGTCCATATATAAAACAGCGATCGCGTGGAAAATATTAATCTTCCACTCTTTATCAGCTACAAATCATGGCTCATACACACACACACACAATGTTCACTATACATGAATAAAGTACTTCATCTTTGCTGGGTTAACTTGAACACAAACTAAAAATGCCACTCCTTGTTTGACATAAAGTGCAAGAAGCCTTATTCCATATTTATAAACATATGACCTTGACTTTTGATCAAGTGTAGCAGACTTGTTCTCGAATTCGCCTTAAACCGGACCACGACAGTTTCTTTTTTATTTTCTTTCAATGAAAAATTGATTGCCGCAGTTGCAAATCTAAATATATAATAGAACATATCGTTATGCCTCTTTATTATCTTTTATGATTCCTCGTGCTTTATTAAACCTTGACAATATATATTATGATTTAAATCACAATACTGTACGTTCGTTTTAAATTTTTACTTTGTATTCTAGGGAAATAAATTATTTCTTGAATTTTGCTTAAAAGAATTACATTTATGCATCTAGACACGAGGTTTTCTTTTCCACTCTTCAGAAGATAAAGATAACAAATCCAATGAAGGTCCTTAGAGATCTGTATATGGTGGGGGTTTTTTTTCCCATTCATATTCAGTTTAAGGTCTCTTAGGATGTGCAATATAAACAGGATGGATTTTCCGCTTTAACTGTTTTATAACCATTTTTAACAACCAATAAATCATTGTGTCAAAACAAATAAGATTATGAGATGCGTGTTGGAATTGTAGATATTTGATCGCAATTCTTTCATCATTCGTAATTATTATTTCTACTGTTTCTTTGAGGATGCGTATTAAATTCCAGTATTCATTACATTAACCCATCCGATTTGGGATTTTAAAACTATTCTTCTATTTTCTTCTGTCCTTTCGGCCTTTATATACATCATGTATAGCTAATCCTGCAAGTATTTTATAATCATTTATCATTTTAGCTTTCTCTGAAAAATATTATTTTGCGTCAAAAGTAAAAAATTATTGGTATTGACACATTGCAGAGTTATAAAGGGATTTACTGAGCAGGAAAACGATGTTTTCTACTCATTTATCAAAAACGTTTATATGATTATATCGCTGTGATACATTAAGACTTTCACTAGTTTCGCAATTCAGTCGGAACATTCTATAGTTTTGGACTTGTAATAGAACATTTAACGTTATTTGTGCGTGTCTTTTGAAATTTCACTGTATTTAAAAACAACACCAGGTCATTAAGTTCAGAAAGTGAAAGAAAATGTTTATTCCGATTGCAATATAAAGTTACAATTATGAATAATATGCATTTCAAAATGACTGCTTTGTCAACCTTGTTCTAATATCTCGCGTAATAAGCATTAAAATTAGGATGGATACTTTGGACAAACGGTATTAAATATAACCTGGACCGCCTCACGCCGTAATGCTGTATGTATGTATGTATGTATGTATGCTACAGATTTCCAGTCTTCGCAAAATATTACTGTGTTGCAGAAGAAAAAAGGAAAAGGGAGACAACAATCACGAGGCTATTAGGGAAATATTTGAAAAGAGATGACACGAAATATAAAGTTCTAACAAGAAAAGGAATTAACTTAAACGGTTATGGAATTGTTGGAGAAAGAAAATATCGAATTATGTTTCATTTGTTCATATGTATAGTCATCTGTAGTTGAAATGTTTAATTGAACTGTAAAGATCAAACTTTTGGACGTAGTTTTAGGGAAACCAAAACCAGATAATTGGAACGATAAGCAATTTATCTTCGTATAAAAACAGTAATTAAAATTATTAGTTGTTGTTGTTGTTCTAAGGTTTAACGCCATTTTTCAGCACAAGATAGGCTATACATGGCGGCCAATGTAAATGGTGGAGGAAGAACCCTGGAAAACCCGGGGAAGAACCACCGACCCACGAGAAGCTCCTGGCAGGCTTTCCCACGTACCCACGCTAGCCGAACCTTGGACTCGAAGCCACGCAGACAGAGGTGAGATGGCAGTGATCCGGAACGGTGAGCGCTTTACACCACTCGGCCACTCGGGGCTCACAAAGTTTTAGTAAGAGCGGCAATCAAAGCATCCTCAGACATTTTTGTAAAAACAGTAGCTTCACAGAACTGTGTGAGGTTGCTATGATCGACTAGAGCGTGTTTCTGTTCGTAAGGCTCTACTTGATTGGCTTAAGTCCTTTGTTACACAGTTTATAGTGGCCTTTTAGGACAATGACCTTATTGTTCCTGACGAGAAAGAAGAGGACAATTCAGTAACTACTTTTGACGTATGCTTTTGCCACTATGAATGCACATGGATGGTACGAAAAACTTCGTTTCCTAATTAATGGCGATTTGTTAGATATAGTTTCTCAGAATGTTAGTCAGTTTTTCACGTGAACATGTACAAGAAATGGTATTAAGTTCAGAAGTGATAATAGAACACCTTTCCCCATTACTTCTGATATTTCAGTATTTTTACTTGGCAATTAATTTACAATCTATTTGCACCTAAAGAGAGATGTTGATCATAGATAACACGTTTATTTAAGAGATAGCAGGAAACGACAAAGGTTTTAAATCGTGAGTACAGTATTGGGTGGCGGATGGGTGGTTAACTGCAAAGTCTCAGTGTGGATATAGTAATCAAAGCTCCATCCAGACTTTTAACAGAGGACATATATTATTTGAAAGTTGCTACTATGCTGAATAAATGACAGAATATTTTTTCTGCTCAAAGCTTTTAAATCGTGAGTGCATAGTTTGGTGGCAGATAATTGATTAATTGCATTATGCAAACAGTAACAAATGCTCCATCCAGACTTCTGCGAGAAGTCTTCTATATTTGGTAAGAATTGCTAATATATTGAAAAAATGAGCCGATTTAATTTTTTATTCTTGATACGGTTCTTACTATGTGTGTGGGGGTTGGGATGGGGTGGGATGGAGTTGGAGGATGTAGGAAGGAGCTATGCGAAAATGAACAGTAATAAAATACATCCAAACATAACTCCATGACCGAAGACCCTGTAATTGTCGCTTCAGTTAACTGCACAGGTGCTCGACGTGAGCTTGATGTTGACAAAAATCTGAAGGAAAACACCATACAGAGTGACAAAAATACCTTAGATTACCCCCATGACCCATTCTGACATAGGACCCTCTCTATTATAATATATAAAAGCGAAGGTACGTACCTTGCAAATACTTCGTTCCACTCATGACCCTCAATTTCCTTCTGCTATTTCCGTCTTTAAAGGCACACGCCCATACTATATAGCCTATTTTACTCCTGAGATATTTTTCTGTTCATCATGCCATTATTGACCTTTGTGCGTTGTACCAAACTGAAGTTACGGGCTCCGAAACGTGTGATTTTAGAAAAAAATTCATTATTGAGATAAGTCCGAACTCATGTGATAATATGAATAACCTTTTGAGCCAATCATATTTCGGCGTTGACGTGTGCCGCATAGTTTACCTATTTTGAAAATATAGTCGCATGTATACGATGTATGTGCAGTGAAGAAGACAATGTCTAATTCTTGCATGGAATATGATTCCTAAAGTTGAATCGAGTTAACAGTAAGTAAAAACTTTCTTTGCATCTACCACTGTTCTGTAATTCAAAAACGGATGCATTGTAAAGTCGCAAACATGGTGCATGTAGCTCTTTTCACCGGTTTTCACATGTGCACGCACTTGTCCCAAAAGCAAAATCCGCTAGAAACGCGTTTCGGAGCCCGTAACTTCAACATATTCTTTCCATTTCACTTTCGAAGAAGCAATCAAAGGGATTATAAAGAGTGGAAAAATTAATGCTTCAGTAGCGGAAAATAATGACGACGTCATCTTTGGAGCAAATAAGGTTTACTTTCTCTCGCTCTCTCTTTCTCTTGTTTAAACAAAAGCAGACAAATAGTTAAGACTATTTATGTGTCATTAGTGGAACATATATGGCTTAAGCACGCGCTAGCAGTTTAGTATAGTCTACCAGTTTGGTGACAAAAACTACGCATGCGGAATATACAACAAAATCTCTTGCCGTCCATCTTGAAAAGATGATACTAAGGCGACAAGGATAATGCAATGCTAAAAACATCGATAAGCTTAACAGTTCATGGCATTATGGGGACAAGGTGGATTTAACATTGTTGGTCACACTGGGGACAAACAGCCACACACGCTGACCAACAACCACATCTAATGACCAACACAGTCTTACTATTCATCACATATTGACCTGTTGACCACTACCCACATCTGCTGATCATCAGTTTTTCTGGCCAACACGAACACCTACAGATGATCACCCACATATACCAATCAAGAACTACACATACTGGTCAACACGCATCTTTATTGATCAAAGATGACATCTTTTAGCCAGTACTAAAATTATACGCTAAAATTCCAAAATGGAGACATAATTGGGAGAACAAAAATATCTTCAGGAATATTTTATCGAAATAGTAGAGTATAAAATACTTACATTCTGAGAATAACACAACAATAACAACAACAACAACACAGAAATCATTTATTCGTAAAACAAAACTGAAACGGAAAACTTTGAAACAATAATAAATTGTTTAAATCTGCATGATCGAAGACAAAATTCATAACAAAAAATAAAATTTAAAATATATTTTGCACAAATATAAACTTTGAATAGAGTGGACAACTTCTAATAGGCAAACTCCAAAGTGGCATCTCTACATTAATAAGACAAATTTAAAATAAAAAGGATGAACTTTTTGAATAAATGTTGTTGTTGTTGTTGTTGTTGCAGGGTTTAACGCCACTTTTCAGCACACGATAGGCTATACATGGCGGCCAGTATTAATGGTGGAGGAAGAACCCGGGAAATCCCCAGAAAGAACCACCGACCCTCGAGAAGCTACTGGCAAGCTTTCTCGCATACCCACATTGGCCGAATCCGAGACTCGATACCACGCAGACAGAGGCGAGATGGCAGTGATCCGTAACGGAGAGCGCTTTAGACCACTCGGCCACTCGGGGCTCCAGAATAAATGTTGAAGAATAGGATGAACAAAAGCAAACTGAAAGAGTAAAAGGAGACTAAACAATGAAACAATTGAACTAAAATAGCAAATAAGAAAAAAGTGGCACAAGAAAATAAAATGAATATAATATTTAAATTAAACATGGCAATAAAGATCAAAATTGTTTGTAATAATTTCAAAAGTGTAACTAATTCTAAATTTTAAACAGTACTTTCAGACTGTACAAAAGATTTTTAAAAAAAATGTTTAACTAAAACTATTATGAACTTTATGATTTGTCTAAAATGATTAGTTTAAATATATTCTGGTGCTAAGGATATTACAATTGTATAATCAGGGCAAACGTATTTGAAACATGTTGTTCCAGTTTAATGTTCCTCTCCATTGCACACAGAAATATGTAATTAACGAGCATGCGGGCTAGAGTTCTGGAAATAGTAAAGGCTGATGCGGTACATATGAAATGATAGATGACGGAAGGATAAGAGCAGAGGGATAGCGTTGGTATCGTTGGTATCGTCCGGTAAGTAATTATTATATCTGTTGTAATATTAGAACGGAAATTAATCGTGTGTTTCTGAATGATTTTCTTTTAATAAGAAATTTCTGCACTTCATTTTGTAGCAAAATGTTGTTGGAAATTCGGGGGTTGGTTGTTTGGCTGAGTATAGTTCGCTGTCAAATAAAAGTGTATCACAATCAGTAATCGCTGATTATCTGTGATATAGCTTTTATTTTCGTTACTAAGCAGTCTGTATTCAAATGAAAATGACGCTTTTGTGGAAATAAAGACTTGAATTTATGGTGAAATTTTAAATAAATATTTAATTCTTGGATTGTATGATTGTGATTCAACAATTGATTGTTGGTATATGACCATGACATCGGCCATCACAGGCACATCAACACTTTCAGCGTTGGTTTTAATTTAGATTTCGATTAACGTTTATTCAGAACTTTAATTATTAGGACATGGTTCTGTAATTCTAGGATGTTTGAGGGATATCATTCGCAATACTCTAAGTTACTTTTTATACATCTTCACTTTATTTTTTTAGGGAAATAAATTATTTCTTGAATTTTATAACGCTTGTTGCTTCTCACTCTTTTCATTTACTTGTTTTAAGACCATAGAGTCGTAATTATACATATAAAAATTATAATCTATTAACACAATAGGCTATTCAGTTGTAATTAGCATTTGACGCTCTATTCAGAGTCACAACTTTTTGAAATTATAAATACGTTTTCCTAAAACATTTGTATTTTCGATTTACACCAGAGCAGAAAGCGTTGAAATGCCGACTAACTGTATAATAAAAAGAAAACATAAATTTTTATATAAAAAATCTCAAGGTACCAGTTCCATTTAGATGAAATTTTCGAACTGACATTCAAAACGTTTACATTTAGGGTCGATTTATTACCGTCTTGCCTGTCAGTGTCAACAAAGTAAAAGCTTATACTCGTGCCAAATCTATCCAATTTCGCATTATTATCAGAATTAGAGAAGTGACTTATTTCATTCCTTCTGAACTCTACGTTTATTGTCTATATAAAAACCTGAACAAAAACGATCTTTAGGCCTCAGTGTTCTACAGATGACAAAGCTCTCTCGAAAATTATTTAATTTAATTATATGGCATCTTAATCATGTCCGTTCAAAGTCTAGTAGTAGAAGTAGTAGTAGTAGCAGTAGCAGTAACATAATTAGATCTTTAGGACTCTGACGCAACTGGGATCCTCTATCCTTATACCAACGGTTCCGTCCAAGAATCCGTGAATAAACGCTTCCTCTATACATATGTACCGTCCGGGCCTGATATCATCCCACGAAAAAAATGGAAAGGGAATGGGAATATCCAGATAGAAAATACAATATGACTCCTGTCCCTTCTTGTCCTGAAAGACAGATTGGAAAAAAGTATTTACAACGCATTATTTCTATACCGTGGCTGCTTTTCGTTTTCTTTTTTCAAAGATACATTTAAAGTGGACGTCATTTATAGGAAAGGTGAAAGCAAGTTAAACACAGGACATTAAGCATTTGTACTGTTAAGCGTTAAAAAAAAGAAAGTTATAAACTTTGAATTTATGCACTAGCTTCTTTAAAATTTTGTTTAATGCTAATTTTAACAAAACCTAAGCATCTTAACTTTTTTCATAACCAAACGTTTGCTGGTCATCCGATGATAACTCGTTGATGTATTATTAATATCAACCAGATAGTAAGCCACATGAGACAGAGACCCAAACATCACAGTGATTGTAACAGTAAACTAATAATTAAGAAGCTATATTTATGTTAAGTAGTCACATAATCAAAGTTGACCACATTCTTATCAAGATCAATAGAGACGTTATATTTATTTTCAAACTATTGTATTTCTTTACGTTTATTTGAGGAATTATTTCCTCAACTTAAAGGTCACCGGCCGTACTCCTACAGTTTTCTTTTTACATCAGATTTGCATTACATGATTAAAAGTAGTTATACTCGCACAAAATAATTATCAAGCATAGAGAAGAAAAAATAATGTAATTACTCGAAATAGAAGTATACAACGCTGTTACTTCCCCTTAGATAGTATTTCCCACCTGTAAAGGACGCCAACCAGAAATGACGTACATTTTTATCCCCACAAGACGAAGTACATGCTTCTTGTTGTCGGAAATTAAAACACAATAACTTATGGAAATGGAATATTTAGATGAAACTATTTAGAACTAATTTACTGTTCAGCCTTATATCGATGTGCGTGCACGACACAATAGATTGTGTCGCTTTCAAAACTGTTCCATTGTTTCAATTTATTTTCAAAATTCCTGATAATACAGGTAAAAAGGAATTAATGCTGGCTTCCCTATGTCGGCCGACTTTGTAAACAAAAAAGAAATGGGTACGCGGAAAAGAATCCAAAGGAACCGAAATTGGTTTCTTTATGTCGGCCGACTTCATAGAAAAACAATCGGCACATTTAAAAAATCCGAAGTATCTGATATCTTTTGGGTAAGTTTAAGCAAGGAGTTTATTGCTCGCTGCCAGTTATGTTTATTCATCACCCGGGATTCTTTTTGTTTGCCATATGTAATCAATAGATGTTTACAGGGTAAATAGTATATACAGCAATAAATTGCTTTAATAATAATTTTGTAACCCATGCTAGCGAAAATGTTATCATTTGGACTCACAGTTAATGTATTTTAAAATAATGATTTTTATGTGCGACATACAGTCGTATATTTAACCTGGATACAATACGATCTTGGTCATTTTGCACCTTATAATTTATCATGCGTGAATGGCATGTGCCTTCAAGCAGTCGTTGATATTCTCGTATCTTGTGTGATTTTGTTATCGGACATAAGCGATACAACTACAGTCGGCCGGCATCAGCTACATATACGGAGTTCGTTGATATATATTTTTCTTTAATACATTTCGCATGATGAAAAGAAAGAAGAAATAAATAATAACAATACAAGGTTAGTTTCTTTCATTTTATTTTAAAATTATTGCTTTTATTTAATCTATTTTATTGTACCATACATGAGGGGGAGCACAAATTCAACACAAAATTATTTACTTTCTTATTTGTATGGAATAATAAAACAAATATGATTGACAATACTAACTAGTCATGACAAGCTTTCAGTTTATGCGCGCACACACTAAGACATCAACTTGAAAAATAAAAACAAACAATAAAATTAACTGGTAAGAGTATCATATTGCAGCAGCTAAACACTGACAAAATGCTCATCGTTATTCTCTCTCTCTCTCTCTCTCTCTCTCTCGTGCAATCGAATGTGTATTATATGCAGCAGTGTTACAACGTGAAGCCTAAAATTAAATATATTTGCTATAATATCTTATGTACGCTACTCTTATGTATACGCAGTATGTAGAATATTATCTGTTAAGTATTATTGTTTTATAAATCAATATTGATAATTTGACCGAAAGGCTTAAAGAGAAAATGTCACTGTGCAGATATATATATATATATATATATATATATATATATATATATATATATATATATATATATATATATATATATATAGCATACAAAATAAATGTATATAGATATTTTAATTAGAATTAGCAAGATATGTCAGTTTGTGTTTTCTCTCATATATGTGTACGTTACGAAGTCTGGTCATTTTGTTTTAAAGAATATCAAGATAGTTTAGTTTGTTTGTTCAATTTTTTCCTAAACTTATTCTATTTTACGACCTTTAAAAATTGTCAAAATCATTTTGTCATTCATAAATTTTATATATATATATATATATATATATATATATATATATATATATATATATATATATATATATATATTACAAAGTATATACTTGTTATTTGAAGAAAAAGAACGTGTTCAAACTATTAAGTTGGGCCGAATTGTCTTTCAAGTTGGTACAATTGTCTTAATTTTGGCCCAATTTGTGGCTAATTGTCTTGGGACGAATTGTCTTTGGGCCAAATTGACTATAATCCGGCATGAATGGTACTACTTTCATATCCCTCACCCTATTCTATCCCTCAGCTTATATCCACTTTTTATTCTTCTGATAAACAGCGTCTTTCGGAAAAAGAAAGAGCCCCTTTGTCCCAGCATCACTCTTTTGGTTACATCCGTATGCAACACAATGCATCATATTTGCTTTACAAAAGCACGATCGCAAGATATGTCACATAGACATTTACGCGGGGAAATTAAACACTTGAATGGTTAGGTTGAATAGAAAGGATAAATGTATATCATAATTGTTTTTGGCACGCGGAAACTACCGATTGTTTAAGGAAATAGTCGAATACTTTTTTCATTTTAAGAAGCGGATTTTTAAGTCAAATTAAACATTTGTATGGTGTACATACATAACAAATGCATTTTTATGACTATAATAATATCACACGTTTTTACAATATAGGTGGCCAGTGACCTTTAACTTTCGTCTTTCAATCCAAGATGCTATTATCTTCCCTTTGCTGATATGTAGGACCATTTTTAGTGACCATTCAGTGTGCACACTTTCGATTATTCCGTTAAGTCTTAAGAGTTTAAATGTTCTGCTGTATCAAGACTCTATCGATGCATTTGTGTTATTTTCATACGTGTCATCACTTTGTGGAAGAGTCGGTAGACAATCTATTTAAGTCAGCATTCGATGTTGTCCTTGAAGTCTGCGTTTGATTTAGTGGCAGTATCGAGGCCGATTCGCAGTTATCAAGTGGATTATTAATACTGTAGTCTACTAGCTATTTCACCTGTCATCATGTAACCCTACGAGATAGTCCGAATTTACTCTGACCCTTGTCACCCCAGTTTTGATATTTGGAAATTTATGTTGGGGTGTAGGGTCAGAGCCCATACTCTATCGAAAAGTTGGAATTCGCCGACACCATTTGGTGTCGGCATGGGGTAGCCGCTTACTAGCCGGCCAAGCAAACTTGAACTACCTTTCATCAAAATATACTTGCATGAAATCGATAGGAATATGATGTATTTTCTCAGAAATTGCGATCATAGCATTCGTTATGTCTTTAATCCGCTGACAGACGAGACGAAAGTACATCGTTGCTGAAATTTGACCTGGATCTCGCCAATTGCATTCCTAGAGACTACACAACTCTCTGTATGACATCAGAGGTCATACAGTCACGTGATATCAACAATACACCATTTCTAGTGTCGCTGTAGGGAAACAACTTGAACTTATAAAGTCACGTAATGTTTATACAAAAATACAAAACATAAACTTCTCAAAATATTTATTGTGATAACAACGACCAAAAATCTGTAAATGTTTCAACAATTTGAAGAAACCAGATTCACTACGCAGAGAGCACATGTCAATCAGTTATCCACGTGACACCAACAAAAACATCGCTGACACGTGCTCGGTACTTCTTGAAAATGTTTTTTTCCACCCTGCTGCGATACCGACAGGTTTCTGGTCGTTGTTCTCAGAATAAATATGTTGAGAATTAAGTGTGCATTATATTTATTTACAAACATTAAGTGACTACTATATAACATGTCCAAATTCTATGTACAACAATTTTGGAAATTTGTTTATGGTCGCTATCACGTGACTATATGACATTTGATGTCACTGGCATGTATGTTGCGAGATTTGTATAGTTATGTGACTTGGAATGCAAATGGCCAGATCCAGGACAAATTTCAGCAACGTCGTACTTTCGTCTCGTCTGTCAGCGGATTAAAGACATGACGAATGATATGCTCACGATTTTTGAGAAAATGCATCATATTCCTATCTATGTCATGCAGGTATATCTCGATGAAAGATCGTTCAAGTTTGCTGGGCCGGCTAGTTAGCGGCTACCCCATGCCGACACCAATAGGTGTCGGCGAATTCCAGCTATTCGATAGGGAATGAACTCTGACCCTACACCCCAACATAAATGTCCGAATATCAAAAAGTGTGACCAGGGTCAGAGGAAACTAGGACTACCTACGAGAAAGCATGCATGAAAGCACATACGTTTCGGCATAGTATCTCACCATGTCCGAGAACTGAGCAGAGGTAAATTTAGAACAAAATTGTTTGCCAATAAAATTATATACCTTTCTACTATTAAGAGATCGCATCTCATCTCAAGTTACAGCCTTATATAAATCGCAATAGAGGCGATGTGAACAATTGGTTTAGGTTTAGCACCAACGTACGCATTATGGCTTAAATCGTTTCTCCACATCTCGAACGCAGAATCATCGAAGGTATAGAGGTTAGTCATCACTCCTCATTTCTTACCACAGTAAAATACATTCCACTGCAGGCACACTATGCTTACCACATACGACCATAAATGACATGGGCATCAGCTAGGGTGGAAATAGATTTTAAGCATATCATGAGCAATGCATTACAAACGTTATTTGAAAAGTTCTAAATATTTTATCAAAACTATTCAGGTTTTTTGAAACTACCAATACATTTAACCCCGAAAAAATAAAGTTCATTAAAATGATATACAGCTGCACGTGCAGTAAACCGACAACCTTCAGATACACGGTTCTGATCTAACATAGGCAAATGACAGTTACCTCAAAATGGCCGTGAAGGAGAAATTATGATAGCTAGAAAAATAATCGGAACGAACGCAACGCTCTAAGGGTAGTCTCCGCCTGATACCAAGCGGACTTATATTCCTGCAAGTAAAACTCTATTAATATCAAAGTAATATCGTCTGTTTCTATTCAAGTGACACCTCCTTGCTGTGCATTCCTATGGTACTACAATGGATGGTTTCAGTCAGTAGCGTACGAACGGGAGGCGGGGGAGGGCGGACGGGGCGGTTGACCCTAGTACGCCACTGCTTGCAGTATAAATTTATCACTTACAGACGCCAATAAGTCATTATCTCACAGTTTGAATTGTAACCAAGCTAGCCTGCGTGCTGACCTTGTGGACCCTGATGGAATGACATAATGTTTAACTCAATTAATGTACGGGCCACTTATAACACACACACTCACACACACACACACACACACACACACACATATATATATATATATATATATATATATATATATATATATATATATATATATATATATATATATATATATATATATATATATATATATATATATATATATATGTGTGTGTGTGTGTGTGTGTGTGTGTGTGTGTGTGTATATATATATATATATATATATATGTGTGTGTGTGTGTGTGTGTGTTTATGTGTATGTGTGTGTGCATGCGTGTGTGTCGATCGATCGAGACTTGCCTGAATGTACGTCGCACGACGTCCAAATGGATGTGGATAAACCCTAGTCATGAATGCCAGCAGAACTCTGTTTGTAGGGAGTGGTGGACCGAAAAAAGATTCAGATGGCAGTTCATCAATGTCGCTAATAATTTGACGCAAAGGGTACATCCTTTGAACAATTGTTTTCACCTCGCTAAATGACTGTGTGGGTGTTGATCTGGTCGAGTCATCCATGCCAGTAAACATTCCAGGGAAGATAAATGGGAAAGACCCAAACCAACTTGGTATACTCCAGTCTGAAGCAATCCCAACATTCCTAGTAGCATTTCCCATTGCTTGATGTCTCTTGAACCCCTCTGTTTCTATTTTCCCTTCCACCTGTAAAAAATGGATGTTGAAATATGCAGTAAACATCACCTCTATGCGTTTTAATGTATTTTTATCGTTTTTTTCCTGCTTCAACCATCTCCTTAGCAATACTTTTATTCTTCAAAATACACTTTGAGTAGATATGAAATTATTAGACATATTTGTATTTACATATAAATGGTCTAATTAGATTATCTCGTCATGACAGACATTTTTAAAAATCTGTGAAACTTCTTTTTTACTTTCGATTTAGACTTTCTGAGAAAACAACAATTTGCATGACGAGGAAAAACAATTAAGATAGAAACATTAAATCAAATGAGTACAATATCAGACCATTCTGGCAAATTTTAAATAGTTTGGGCACAGATTGATTATTAATTCGACTTAAACGTTTTGAGGGGTATTGATAGCAAGTTAAAGCGAAATTCACTTCAGGTAGACCGATGTGATCTTGTCACAATTTTAGTAACTTACGTCTTTAAGTCTTGATTTAAAATGTTTGAATGATCAGTGTTAAGTCAGACTTAAATTTCAATTGCTCCTGTTCCTGGATTCCGGATCTAAATTAACTCCAAACATCCTGTTGACAAATTCAATTCCATATCGGGATATGCATATTCGTCTGTATTTGAATTACCCTAATTAACAGCTCATTCATTTATATCATATTCTTCAGTTTGTTGTAAATATTTGAAATTGTTTGACTATATAGTCAACAGTGGTGATATGCATGTTTTAGGAATACAAATCTAGTTAGATCGAGTTCGATAATAAAGATATTATCCACTCAATAATGTATTTACGATAGGTCCTATAGACTGGTAAAAATTGACTAAAAATATCATAGAATGATTCAGTACAATATATACGATAAGTATGATCACTAAAAACACGTCTGTCAGCGATTTTATCATTATCGACGAAGGAATAATGAGCAAAATGTGCAAACTTTCAGAATATTTTCCTAAAGAGATACTGAATATATTTCGTACGTATCACAATAATAAAGATAAAAGGCGATACGGGAGAAGAAATGGAATCGGAACATACCTCCATGCATTCCAGTTTGTGGCGCCCCCAGTCATTTCTTTGGCATTCCGTCGAGCAGTAATATATCTTTTTACATCCAGAGCAGAATTTTACATGTATTGTCGATTTACAAGCAAAACACTTCTTAACTAGGTCCTCTTTTTCATTTCGTTTTTGGACTGCGGAACAAGAAGTGGAAATAGAATTTTGCGCTTCTGCATTTCCCAAAGAGTTGTCGTCTGTGTCCTGCTCATGCGCATTTGCAGTGTTTGAAGTATGGCCAGAACTTGCATGTGATGGGTGCGTGTCAAATGGGTTTTCTTCGGTTCTATCGATGCTTGATTCTGGAACGGTTTGTTGCTTAAGAGTAGGGTTTACCTTAGGGCTATACAGCGTGGACACCTTAGGTTGTGCTTCATTCTTACAGGTATCACTATGTCCCTTAATCCAGTCCTTTCTTTGGCAGTCCTTTGAGCAATAGGCTACCTTATGGCATCCTGTACATTTTCGGAGCATACCTCCTCTCCCACAACAGCTACAACGAGGCTCAGATTTATTCATTCTTCCATGAATGTGAGGAAAGATTGTTCCAAAACGACTTCTGGCATAAAACAATATAGTAAATGCACATAAGACATATTGTTTTAGTCTACGGTCGATGCTGCCAATGATGCTGACAATCATTTTCACTTCTGTCATGATACTTTTCTGATATCTCTCATTTGGTGTATTAAAAAATTCTTCCGACTTTAAGACCTTATTTCTACCTAGTTCTAAAATTCTTGACATCACCTAGAATTAATCCGCAACGTTTCTTTCTTTATGTTTTCTTTTGTGTTTACATATTCCATTTTTAAGGCGTCTTGATGTCCGATACTATCATTTACAATTGTTCATTTGAAAATCAAGGATCTTTGTGACTAGGAACAGCAAATAAATATCAATATCATCAGTTATCATCACAAACTAATATAACTTGTTTCTTCAAAATATGCAGATGCTGTGGTACTGAAATAAGACGGTGTGTGTGTGTGTGTGTGTGTGTGTGTGTGATTTTGATTTTTAACGTAGCTTTAACAATTTTTCTGTCACATCGCTAAGATGTCTGCAGTGTGACAGTTTATAGTGATGTCTAGCACTGGGGCATCATGCCTCAGACATGTAGCATGATGTCCCACACAGCAAAATTATCATGGCACCAGGCCGACCAGTCCTAACACTAACCTCTTAATGCTGAGCGCCTAGCGAGGCAGCTGTTAGTACTATTTTTGTACGTCTTTCGTACGACTCGGCCGGAGATCGAACCCACGGCCTCCCGCATCCGCGGCGGACGCTCTTACCACTAGGCGACTGGAGCGGTCGAAATAAGACGATCTGGACGACGTTAGTTAAACCGTCGGTAGCTCTTTGCATTCGCATCCGTTCCACTCTCTCAATGGATAAATATTTTCCCCCAAATGAATATATGGTTCAGCAATAAGAAAGAGCAGTACAATTAACAGATATAAATATTTTTAACAGTCTTCCTTTAAATTCAGATGGAAAGTGTCCTCTGGAAAGTTGGAGAGCATCAAATAGCAAATTTTAGGAATAAACTATTTTGAATTTGTCTAGATTTTAAATATAGCATTTAATAATGTTTCGAGAGTTGGAGTGTGATCTAAATCATTATCCATTTGAGTATCTGGAAAATGTTTCAATGTTACATAAACCATACCAAACCATTAAATTATTCATCAAGGTTAATTCAGACTTTCCTTCATTACTGGTGAACAGACAGCAAAAATTGATTGTGTCATCAATTTTATTTTAATTTTTTTCTGAATGATTATGAATGTTTCACGAATCAGAATTAGAATGCCAAAGGTCGAAGTGTAGATAAAACCCATACACTTAGTATCCATTTTAATATTATATTGCTATTGTATATTTGTGATGTAATTTTTGTGTTAGTAATAACTATTATATTGCTACTGTAAATGGGTGACATCATATTTGTGTTAGTGATAACGAAAAACCTTCCAAAGCTTCCTGTTTATGTCCATGGCAATGGTACTATGTTACTTACCTAAATATTCCAAGAGCAAACAGTGAAGATTGAGTTTCTGTTGAGTTACTGTAAAGTATTTAAAATCTAATCTTGCACAATATACAAAAAGCATGTATAATTCATGAAACATGGAAATCAACAGATTATATGAAGAAGACAATATCTGGTGGGAAAACTTGAGGTTGTAAAATGTTCTGCTTATTATTATTTGCCTTTTCAGATAATAGAAGCTTCCTTCAGCAACAAAAAACGAGAACAACCTAGTTAACATAACAAACATAGCTCTCTTTTTATGTTGCTTCATTCATTGTAGCCATGACAACTGAATAGAAAATTTACATTCTTGAAACATTTAAAAACAACTGGAACATGATATTCATTGGGAAAATTGAAAATAATATTTCAGCTATCGTTTCTATTATTTGATATAAACGTATATTAATTATAATAATACTATCATTCCTAACTGGAACTAATGTGAACGTGTACTTCAAATGAGTAACAAAACAGGAATCAAGACATGGAACATCCAGACAAATATGATTGATCTATGGCTCTATCAACATCGATACATGAATGATCAATGTGTAGAATATAAACACAAAATTAACATAATGTCAGCTATCACGAAGGTATCAAAGCATAGGAATTACACAAATACGAATAAAGTATGATATTGTCACTCAGGGGATTTAAGCATAGACCTAGTATGATAATATCACGAACATTTCATCCACAAATAGTATGTATGTATGTATGTATGTATGTATGTATGTATGTATGTATGTATGTATGTATGTATGTATGTGTGTGTACGTACGTACGTATGTATACAAGACATCGACGAATGGTCAAGGACCTACCATTCGGTCGAACGATCAATCATGATGCCGTGTATGTCTTGCAGACCCTTTGTTCACTAAGTTTTGTTCCATCACTGCTTGAAAGACAATACGGATCTGATTCAAGGTCATCATAGCAGCGTACGTGTTTACAGGTTACTGCATTTGTATGGGAAAATATGAACGAGTTTTTCGGATGTAAATACTGCACGACCTTGGGAGTGCAGTATATCCATTCCACAAAACGAGTTCACATTTTCCCATACAAATGCAGTAACCTTTTAATTATATGGTCATTTTCTTATTCTACCTAATGCTTAATTACATTAACAAAATAAACTACAAGAAACAAAGTAACTGAATGTATGCCGTATTCCAAACTAAATACACATGCGCAGATTCATCATTACACAACAACAACATTATTACTGCGCACATAACTCCGCCCAGATAAAGTTGAACTTAGTCGCGCGCTCGTCATAACTTTCGAAAGAAAATGGCGTGTCTAGTTAAAAATGAAATTTGGAGTCATATTGTGAATGAATGCGCATTGCAACACCTTTTCCATTTGATCTTAAATGAATAGATTTTGGTATTTTTTTCGATTCTACGAAATTTCGTGATTATGGACTGGATTTATATGTGATAATTCCACAAGAAATACATGGGATTGAAAAAGCGAGGGTGAAGCGATGTGACATCTGCAAATGGGTTTCTCCTTCTGCCACTGAATGTTTGAAATCATAATGTGGGAAAAATATGAAGTCTTTCAATTGCAATTATCAAAAAGACGCTATGGAATTTAATGCTTATTTCATTTTGAGTTCAGTAAGGGGGATGTAACTGCACTCATATTCGAAATTACATTACAATTTCGAAATGTGTAATCAAGATTGAGAACCTATGGCATGGCTCATGTAATTCGGATTTGCAGAATTAAGAAAGTACATTTTGAGAAAATTCAGGATGTAAAACTACAAGTATATTTTTTGCCATTCGTATTACCAGCTAAAGGATACAATTTACCCATTGTCACTTGTATGTTATTTGTAAGGACCCTTTCTGGCGTCAAGTGTATAGCTAACCTAAATCCGAAACACTGTGTCAAAAACGTTAACGCGGAATGTGCCAAAACAGCTGGAATGTGTCAGTCCACGAAACATCTGCTTTACTTCATTCAGAAACAAATTGAATCAACCAAAAGGTAAAGCGCCTACAACGCGGGTGTACATGATTTGTTTACAATCAAAAGTGCTGGCGTCTGCGTCTATTGTTTGTTTACAATAGAAAGTAGTTCCTTTATGAACGTGAATGCACTATGAAGGTGTGCAATATCGTACAATATCGAACGATTCTGACAATGTAAAGTTAACGGAGAATAAAATGAGCATATAATAAAATACGATCCATAACCACTCCATCCAAAATCAGCTAAAGATATCACGACTAGAGCCGTGCAGTGCACAATGCACGGTCAAGTTTAAAATGCAATGATACAAATTAAGCATACGCGGACATGAATTTGCTTCCTTAAATATGAAATCATTTCATCAGAACTACTGTACGAAATTATTATTATAATATCCAGGTTCGTATTTCAATTTGAATCCGACAAGGATAGACCCAATGAATTCTAACAACTGGAACATCTTCTAAACTTTTAATACATTCAACTTATAAATAAATTCAATTTGTCTGTTCACTTATAAAATGACTAACTTGAGAAACATATTATAGTCTATCCAGTAGCATAGATGTATATGACATAGGCCTGACTAACTGTAAAATTTATAATAAATACTGGAACATTCAAAGTATCAAACAATTTTATCACATGATACACACAGCAGACAAGGAATGCAATTATATATTTCACAGACATCTATGGCTGAAGATTGCTTCAGTAAAGTGGACAGCTTCCTGACAAAACTCAATTTGTTCTGATAATACCGTTAGCCTTTATTCTATAAGTCCCCTTTTTATGGTGAAGTCCACTGTTAGAGATCTTAAGGTAAACGCCATCACTGGGTAAACTAAACTCCGTATTTTGGAAAATCTAAAGACAGATAAACCACCCGAGCACCTTTTCGTTCATGTTGTTATGTATATGTGTATATTATGTGCCTAACTTATGTCCATGATTGTAAGTTACAAACATAGCTATATTTTTTCTATGAATGCAAGTTGTATACATAATGCTTTCATAGCTAAATTTGTTTCTGTTTGCAAGTTGTAAACAGAATGTTTGCAAAGCATTTGAGTTCAAGGCCATTGTTTGCAATTAATCTAGGGTTTTCCTTTGGAATGATTTACATTCTGCTACTATATAGGTTAAGTAAAAATGTGTATAAATAGGGATTTTATAAACAAATAATTCTTGTTTTATGTCAGTCTATCGGAATTCAATTATAATAGAGTTCACAGTTGTCTTGTTCAAACCGGTATGATTCAAGATAAATTATTTATTTACAAAATCATCTGAGTTACTCATTGACTTTTCGCTTATTAAATTTCTTTGCATTGTAGTGAGCTGATTCGAACAGATTCTTTATTGCATCAATGTGTTTAACCAGGCCATTCGAGAATGTTGTAATTGACTCGAAACATTCTATATCGTTGGATTTTAAAAGGAGATTAGGATTACTTGAAATTTAATTCACAATATTGTGAGTGTCATTTGAATTTTCATTTTGTATTGTAGCGAAATGAAGTGTTCATTTTACTCAAATTGTTGGTTTCACTTTTTTCTGTTACAAATTTTAAGATATAGAATCAATGTATACTGCACACATATTAAGTACACATAATTCCGTGACACCTTCAGGTTATTGATCAATGTTTTAACTAACCCAAGGCCTCCACTTAATTACCTAACGTATTTTACTCTTTTTTGATAATATGTTGAGAAGTTCTTATTGTGCGCATGGGTATTTTTACAGTTGTTAAGCTTTCTTGGCAATCAGCAAATCAAATACATCTGCGTGTATACATTTCCACACCTGAAACGAGTGGTTTTATTAGCTCTTTTTCCATAAAATAGATTCAAATTCTTAAACGAATTTGTACATTTTCAAAGCACTCAAATTGTTCTTAAGGTTTTTCTGTCTCTGGTATGAATCTAAAGCAACTTTGAAAACAAGTGTCCCAAAACAGCAAAATACAGTACATAATATGTATATATAAAAGGCTGCATAGGTATAGATGCAATGTAGTATCGTGAAGATGGCAATGCGTCATAAAACGATATGCAGTCACTAGAATGATTTTTTGTTTGTTCTGTGAAACATCAAATGTTTGCATTAGATATGCAAATGTTTACTCCCCTTTTTGCAAGGAAAGTTCAAGTCGCAATAGCTAAACTTCTCATTCAAACAAACTCGTTGTATAGAAGGTTAGAGTTATTTAATAGGACTAGCTTTAGTTGTTGTCCAAAAAAGATTAAGCCTACTTCACAAAAAAAACCTTCGTATCCTATCTGCAGTCATGCGTCATTGATCCTTTCCTTATAACTCCGACTAGGTACAGACATATAACTCATTGAAAACCTAATCTGATCAGACATTATTGAATGAAGAAATCATTTTAATAAACTTAATTCATGAAAATGAAAATGTCATGTTTCGCATCGCACATCACTACCTATTAATATCCTTGCTTCTACATGGCAATTTAAAACTGACATAAGTGAGAAATGTGTTTGAACTATTTATCTGATTTATTTTAGTTAAATAATATTTTAAGACTTTTGTGTATATTATGTTATCAAGACATTTCTTTAAACCAATTTCCGATCCACTGAATAATTTATTGGCCCATTCTCTGACAGCAAATATATCAGCTTTATTGATTGATCATGAACTAGTTTCCAAGTATAAATTTAAATTTTAAAGTTTTTTAAATGTTCATGTATGAACTTTTAAGAATCAAAGCATATTTAAAGCACACGAACATAACGCGCAAAGTATTTGCATATGTAGCGCATAAATAACTGAATAGTATAGTATTTTATTATAATGTTTGAAATATTTTAACATGAAGTATTTCCTAGGCAAATACTAATGTTTACTGTACCGATCAGTTGTAACGCATGAACAACCTCAGACAAAAGTCACTTATTGTCATTATTCCATAAACAAATCTTTAAAGCTTCTGTTAACGACTGAGAGTGTCATTTTCATTTACTGGTACTTGCTTAGTCTAAACAACACAAAGTTCAGTGTACTCCAAAAGGAAAGGAACCAAAGAAATGAGCCCAGGAAATCCTCAGAATGAATCGGATCTAAATCTCACCTAATTGCTGTCGCAGCTACACTAACGAAAGTTTTGCAAACGCATTCCAAACGTATTCTCATTTTGAGTATGGTCTGCGAAAAACAAAAATATCATTTTTCATAACTTCGGTTTTCATCCTTAAAACTTTGATTCCTATTACAATAAAGATGCGTGTGCATAATTAGTTTAATTTAGCAAATGAGCATAAAAAGACTATTGGGACTTAAAACAAGTTTGAAGTAGGAAAGCAACATTGGTACAAAATACCTTTATTATGCCTTGTGTGTGTGTGTGTGTGTGTGTGTGTGTGTGTGTGTGTGTGTGTGAAGTGAATGGGGTGAGATTAGCGACAATGGGAATTAGCATTAAAAACACCCCCTGGGTAAGATTAGCGACAATGGAAATTTAACATTAACCACCCTGGGTAAGATTAGCGACAATGGAAATTTAACATGGGCAAAAAACCCTGGGTAAGATTAGCGACAATGGAATTTAACATTGGAGAAAAGGAAAAAAAGGAAATATCCATTCTAGGGACAAAGGCATTCGAACAATGGAAAAAAAAAATATCGATTCTAGGGACAAAGGCAATTGAACATGGGGAATAGAGTTTGGGTCTGTCTAGGGACAAGGGGAATTGAACATGGGAATAGAGTTTGGGTTTGTCTAGGGACAAGGGGAATTGAACATGTTAGAAAAAAAAGAAAAAAAAACTACTTTAGGGACAAGGGGAATTGAACATGGGATTTTTTTAAAAAATTTTTTTTAAAAAAGGGGTAGGCAATGGAAAGTCAGTCTCTTTTCGAGAAATGTGGGTGGCCCTGAAAAGGGCCTTTGGTTTCATCATCATCTTCTTCTTTTATTTCCTTCACTTCTGTAGCCATCCTCTTATTTTTTCCATCATTCCTTTCTTCTTCTTTTCTGTTTCCGGTATCCAGTCCGGGTGACCCATGGCTCAGAACTTCTGTTGGATTTTCATCCAGTTAGCGTTTAGTTTCTCTAGTTCTTCCTTTTTCTTTCTATTTTCTTCTTCTTTTCTTTCCTTAGTCCACTTTTCTTTGATGTTCTTTACCTCTTCCGTCATCACTTTCCTCATTACTTCTTCCTTTTTTGTCAGCTGGTCCAACTCCCATTTTACGTATCGCCACTCCGTCCAATTCAATATCTTTTCTAAGAAGCACCTGACTTCGATGACATTTTCAAGTGCTTCCTTTAAACGTCCCACTCTTACATAAGGCGGGTCAATCAATCCTCTCAGTCTCTTTTGCTCTTCTTCCATCATTCCTGTTACTATCTCCTTTGCTTCCTTCAAATTATTAAAACAGTCGAGACACTTTTCTAATTTGAATTCTTTCTCTATCTTTTCCATGACAAACGAAACATCTACTATCCAATAATAAATGCCTATCAAATGATTCAGTAACGCTGTTGCTACCACCATTTTCTTTGTCTTTATTCCGTGGAATGGGTTCTAATGGCTAACACTGTTAGCTTTATAGTTAAAGCGCAGACGTGATGGAAAACATCCCCCTAAAACAAAATTGATCTTACCTAGATCATGACCAAACAACGCGCGGAAGTGAAGGAAAACATCCCCCTACTTTTCTCATTTCATATAATATACTATTCACATAAGTGAATCAGCAATAAACTAACCCCAAATCTACTATCCACACAATCGTACGTGATCGGTTACAAAACGCAAACTATACTCTCCATATACGCTAAGAAACAATAAACAAACCCCAAATCTACTATTTACACACGCAAATCATTAAAACAAAATCCATAATCTACTATCCACACAATCGTACGTGAAAGGTTACAAAACCCAAACTATACTCTCCACATACGCTAAGAAACAATAAACAAATCCATAATCTACTATTCACACAAACGTACGTGAGCACTTACAAACACAAACACACAAACACAAACACACAAACACAAACACATACCCTCACACTAGAAAAAAAAGAGTCAGTGTTTATATTCACACTACTCTACATACACACATTGGCAAATCGATTGTTATTTCTTTTCTAGAGATTGGGGTAGCCCTGAAAAGGGCTGTTTTTAACTCCAGATGCACCTATCTAATGCTGGCACCTTCCTGGCCTGGCGCCACACACACATCTTCTTCCCCAGTCTCTTTTCACTCTTTTTTGGGGGAGAGCAGAGGCGGGATATGTGGCTTCAGAATCCCAATTTTCTGTCTCTGGGATTCTGAAATTTCCTCTCTCCTTTTCCTCCTCTTCTTTTTTTCTTCTTTCCTCCTCCTCTCTCATCCTTCCCTCTTCGACAATGGCCTCCGCGGCCAGTTCATTCAACAGGCGCCTGGCATATTCCAGGTGCATCTGGAGTTCTAGAAGCTTTACAATTCTGGTGTTCATTCTGGTGGTGTTGATCAATCAACAAGGGTAGCTAGACTGCCGAGCGAGTTTCAATTTATACTGAAAGCGCGGACATGATGGAAAACATCCCCTTAAAACAAAATTGATCTACCTAGATCATGACCAAAACAACGCGCGGACCTAAAAGAAAGACTCACTCACTTTTTTTTATACTACCCATTACTATTCTAAAAAAATTTTCATTAATCACTTCAATATACTATCCACATACTCAAAGCAATCAAACCCCAAATCTACTCTCCCCACACCTCAAACAGCCAAAAACATGATCTTAATCTACTATCCACACAAACGTACGTGAGCACTTACAAACACACAATCCTAAACACAAACAGATACCCTCTCACTATAAAAAAAGAGTTAGTGTTTATATTCACACTACTCTACCTACACACATTGGCAAATCGATTGTTATTTCTTTTCTAGAGTATTGGGGTAGCCCTGAAAAGGGCTGTTTTTTTGTTTGCTATGGCAATTTTTTAGTTTCTAAGAGGATAGACTTTCTGACGATAGGTCTGCTTCTTCGGAAAGAGAAGAAGAACTCTTTGGTGTCGATACGACAATCGACAAAGCCTCTCTCAGGTTCAGGTTCCTGCTGCTGTTGCTGCTGCTGCTGTTGTTGTTGTTGCTGTTGCTGCTGTCTCTGAAGTCTGTACTTCTCTGTCCATTCTTCTTTCTCCCTGTTCACTTCTTCTCTGAAGAGCTCTTCTATCAGGTCTTCAGTGACTTTTAGCATTCTCACATTCTCTATCTCTTCTGGCTTCGGTATCAGACTGTGTCTGACCCTATGGAAATTCACGTAGGCTTCGTTTAGCTTAGCTAGTTTGGAGCACATCTTCGTAGGAGGATGAGTCCACAATGGATGGTTAGACTGGAAACTCCCCCCGGTTCTTAAAGTCAAAGCACGGACGTGAAGGAAAACATCCCTCCACGGTTTTCGAGCCGCAACGTTCAATGAGTGTCATGAGAGGGATAGCAAGAAGTCAAAGAGCATAAATCAACATTCTTATAGCCAAACAAAAGACAAAGGCATTTTTTTCAAAACACAACATTTTTTATTCAAAATCACTTAACATTAACCAACAACTCTAACATTTTTTAACAATAATCCAACAATATAACATCAAACATTTTTTTCAAATGACAAACATTTTTTCAATTTACACTCTACTTTAAACAGGGTTGGCAACGTTGTGAATGAAATTGTGATTTCCACTGTTGCAAGTCATTGAGTCATGGATGGACACTACGTTTCCTAACTGAAGACAACAAAATAAGCATACTAGTCACAAAATCAACGATTTACTTTCTCATCGTTTCTAGAAAAATCACGATCAAAATAAGTCACTAAATGTTCTTTTGCTGATAATAAGTGATCAATTTCAATCTCGACTTTCTCTTTGAATTTGTCAAAGAGGGCTTTGATGTAATGGATGTCTCGAGTCGTTAATGGAGGACAGAAATGTTCACGCAAGTCTTTATACCACCAACGTAACACGTCTTTTTTAAACAGACTCCAAGCTTCGTCCAGATATTCGTTGAATTTTTCTTCTTGACTGATGTTTTGACATCCATAGTAATCATGCTTCATCCATATCGTAATTGTGTCTGCCAGGTATGTAGCACAGTAGGAGACCAATTGCTGTTCTTGTTCTGGACATCTCGACTTGATCACGATGTCCTTTTCGTCTTTGTGTTGGGATTCTCCTTCCACGGTCTCCTCACATTCCATCTTCAAAGCTTCTCCACTAGGTAAAGAGCGAGAACAGTCTTCCATAGCTTCTAATAGTCTAGAATGACTTCTCTCAAACTGTTGATTTCTATGGTATTATCGAATTCTGCATACAGGATGACGTTCACTGTTGCTGGCAGTTATTTTGCAAACTGAAGTTCCACACGAATCTGGCCAGATTTTATAGGGTGAAAATGTCCCTCGTCGCTGCCCTGGTCTGGAGTGAAATCGAAAGCCCACAAAGCATAGCCTCCTGCGTAATCTTCGTACGTAATACCGTGACTGGTGTTGGTTCCTAACTGTCCGGTGGCTTCGTACAGGGACAAGTACGATCTCAAGTAATTGTTCTGGGTAAACTTAGGCTCAAAGGGCCGGGTACACAAGGTCTTGCCATCGCGACTGACTTCGATTTTCTTCACGTCGAAGTGATGAAAGTTGAAAGGATTTTTTGTGAAGGCTCCGTTGAAGGCTTCATTCTCGACCATACCAAGGATTAAACGCTTGGGTAACTGTCCTTGAAACAGATGATCTTCGATCATGGAATGATGGCTAGCGGGAATAGTGAACGTTTTCACTTCCACGCGACGTATGGGATATTTGGCGGTCGTTCTGCTCAACGTTTGACTGATGTCGTTTCCCACTTTGGGTAACACTTCCACGCGTCGCACGTAGAGTTTGACGTCCTCGATTTGACTTTTGGGATTGCCAGCATCATTATCAGCCAACAAATGGAAAGCGGCACTGCTGAGATTCAGTCTCAAGCGAACATTTACCCCGTTCAGCAAATATTTCTCTTGCAACCACATGTCCAAATGCAAACGATCCATCAGTTCTAACCTGTTCTTATTTAAGATTTTTTTTTCTCTTTCCTCAAAGCCGTCATTGCTTCCATCTATTTTGTCGAACTTGCCCGCTTCGTCAGGTTCCCATAGCACACAAGCATTGAGATGAGTATTCTTGGCATCTATTCCGTACGTCAAGAGATTTTCCAGGTAGGCGCGATAAGGGTAAGTATCCATGCTGCTGCTGACCAGTTTGTTATTCAAGTACAAGTCCACTGAGCTGAACAAGGAATGCATGAAATTGTTGACGGGAGCTATATTCTCACTGTCTTCTACTCCATTACCATCCTTATCTAGAACTTTGACTTTCAAGTACAAGTAACTGCTATTCAGATCGATGTAATCTTCGGGCTGTCCCTTGATTTCAAACTCGATGGGAGCGGAATCGGTCAGTGAGGAGACGGGATGAAATTCCACCCATTGGGATTCTTGCATGGTCATCATGGTGGGCGGCATGGCAAACAGATCCAGTTCCGACTTGGAACAGGCGCATGACTCTCGGTGCATCATTTTTTTTTTGTTGCTGTGTCTCAATAATCGAAAACGTCTAAGTCTCGAACGGTTCTTTTTTTCTTTGCCTTTCTAGTTTTGGAAGTGTGAAGTCTGGTGAAAGGGTGTTTTCTTCGTCGTCTCTTTCTGCCTTGTCCTTGAATGTCTGACTCGGTAGCGTGCAGGGCATTTATAGGTGTGTCTCGTTGGCCCGAAAGGTCTTTACCCGTTTGCAGCAAGACATTTTTGCCTGCCCTCATGAAAGCTTCTTTAGGGTTTTGTTTGTCGATGATGACATTTTGGAGAAATTCTTTGCCTTGCGTCAGTTCCGCATCTTTCAAGGCGTGCAATCTGCGTGTCACCATCGGTTTCGACACAGGGGCCACCGAACGAAAGGCCGATTTTAACATACCTCCTAAACCGTGTCCTCGCTGTCGAGCAACCCCTCGGTACACTGGATACATGACTTACGAATCGTGAGAGAACCGTTTTCGAAAATGGAGTTTCACCGTGACTTTTCCTTTGGTGAATGGAATATTTTGTCCCAAATCTCCTTTTATAGCAATGTTGACCGTGTCCAAATACGACTTGCTGACAGGCAAATAGTGAGGATGTACAAATTCGCGGTGAACGTGGTAAGTGTTTCCACCTTCCTCGTCAGTGGCTGTGGCAGAATTTACTTTGAAAGGAATGACACGCAGTAACGGCACAGAGGTGTGTCCCACCACGTTGTGCTCCACCACATCGGAGTACACAAACATCAAATTCAGTGCCTGGTTCAGTTCTACCGGGAAACGAAAATACCTCGCAAAATGCCCGTTGTTGTCAATATTTGCTATGTGAATTTTTTTGGTCTGCTTATCCGTGACCAAATTCAGGTCTCCACCCAAAATGTCATACAATTCTGGGCAAAATTTAATACGTATACTTCTATCCTCACTTTCAAATCTGATGAGTAGACGGTGAGACTGTTTGTGGTACTCCATGGTGACACGTTTATTTAGTTTGGTCAGAACTTTGTCAAATGCTGCATAGAATTTGTCAGCGATGACCTCCACCAGATGTTGACCACTAAAATAATGGCCTGAATTAATTTTAAAGTGATAAACGTAAAAAGGAGGAGAAGTGTCACTGCTGTGGAGTCATGGGGTCTTGAGAAGTGATTTGTGTTGAGAAGTGGTCGTCATGGTTTGCTGCACTGTTGGGTCCAGAATTTCGACGTCAAAAGTGTTTTGAGTTTCTACCAAAGCCACTTCCCAATGGGCTTCGTGATCTAATGGGATGGCCTGAGGTAATTTGGCCGTGTAACAGCACAACGTGTTGTGGAGAAACACCTCCATGGAACTGTCACTGGGTAAGGTTAAGTAAAACTGGTTTTGGTGACTCATAATTCCAGAGTTCTGTGGCTGTCCGAGGGGTTACTGGACGTCAGAGGCGTGTCTCCGCCCAAAATGGGGTTCTGGTTGTGGTTGGAGTGGTGACTGGCACTGGCACTGGACACAAGGTTTCCGTGGTTTCCGTTCGAGGAGAATTTCAGGGAGGGATTAGGAAGCAGGTAACCGATGCAACTGCTCAATAAAATGGTCCACAATTGTTTGTCTCCTTGTTGCAAACTCAAATTGGCAATGGCTGCCCCGATGATACAATACACCACGAAGATTTGGCAGAAAAAGACGATTTGCGTTTTAGGCACACGTTCTCCACACCACACCCACAAAGGTTGTTTTTGTAAATCTTGCAGAGAAGAACTAGGTGAAGGAGTGGTCGACGTAGCTGCGTCTGTGTGAAAGGGCATGATGGTCACTTCTTTTTATAGTCGATGACTTGCGAAGCGTCGATCCAAGAATCAAAACTGGGTGGATATCCTTTCCAACGTACTTTGACTTCTTTGACACGTCGTTTGCCTACTTTACAGGTTCGATGTCGTACACGTCGTCTTCTTTTTTGGTGACACGTTGTAACTCGGGCAAATAAAACGTTCCTTTGAGCACTTCTCCGTTCATGTCTTCCAATTTATAGACGGCAATTGACGGCCATGCACTCGTCCAGTGACACGAAACAATTCGGTCGTCCAGTTAGGTAAGTAACCTTTGTCGAAAGTGCGTTTGGTTTTGCCAATGCGCACCCAATCTCCTACGGCCAACTCTCCACTTTTCTTGGGGACAGCCCTCGTCGGGGACGTACCAAACAGGCGCTCAAACACCAACACTTCGTTGTCGGGAGTCACTTCTTGCGGGGCACGTCCGATGCTTCAATGGTAAGATTCGTTGTACGCTTGCACCAGGTGCGGTAAGATGTCGATGTACTTCAGAGTGTGGTGATGCGTAAAATATTTCCACATGCGTTCTTTCAAAGTGCGTTGAAAACGTTCCACGATGCTGGCTTTGGTTTCGGGATTCTCGGTGGTAAAAAAATGAATGTCACGTTTCTTTAATTCTTTTTGGAAAGCTTGGTTCAGAAATTCGGTGCCTTTGTCCGTTTGCCATCGAAGAGGGTGACGACCACTTTGTTTCAACACTCGTTGCAGGGCTCGCACTAACTCGCTGCTCGATTTGGAAGTCAAGGGTACGACCCAGGCAAATTTGGAAAAGACGTCGATGACACAAAACAAATATTTGTAGCCACGATTGTAGCTGGCCAAATGAGAGACGTCGGCTAAATCGGCTTGCCATTGATGATCGATGCCTTCCACTCGGGTGCGACTTCTGGCAAACTTGCGTCGAATGGGTTTGTGTAAAGTGTAGGTAGCTTGTTCTTGTAACCATCGTTGCACTTGAGGTAAACGGAGACTTTTCAGTCGCATTTTGGCAGCACGATACAAGTTTTGAACTCCTGCGTAACCTGCAGGATGGGAGGGATCGTAGTAAATGCTGGCTAACACTTTTTCCATTTTTTTGTGTTTGTTTGTGTGTTAATAAGACACCCACTCTTGAAAAATGCTACTCTTTTTCTCTTGGGGTATTTTCTTGGATTGCAATGCTTTGCGTGTGCGACCGGCAATAGGTGTCGAGGAGGAGGAGGATGTGTGAACAGGGGATATCGGTTCTTGTTTCACTTCTGTCTTCACTTCTGTCTTCACTTTCTTTTTCTCTTGTGATGAAGAAGGGGTGGCCATCATCTTTTTAATCCATCCAATTCTGGAGGTAGGTGGTGTTGTTAACTTGCGTACTTTTTCTGGTGGACTTTTCTGTCTTGGTCACTGGCACTGGTACTGGTACTGGTACTGGTGATGGTGCTGGACTTTTCATCAAGGTCTTAAAATCTTTCAGAGTGGGTAGAGCTGTTTCGTCTAAAGCTTTCTGGTGAAAGAGTTGCAGTCGTTGCAAGAGTTTACCGTACTTTTGCGATTTTTCTGTTTCGGACAAATTTTGGCGATCCATCAAGGATTGCAATTCGTGTTGTAACTCGGACATCTCGCTCAAATGGGGATTGGGAGATAAATGCGGGGTGCGTTGTTCTTGCCAACGATGGTATTCCATCCATCGTTTGTAAGGCACTAAAGCTAGTTTTCGTCCTTCCATGGGGTTGTCAGGGGTCAATTCTGAGATCTTGGGACTTCCGAGGGCCTTTTTATCTTGCTCCCACCAGTCCTCCCAACATGGTTCCCAAGACTCCTTTCAGTAAGGGACCTAACAAGAGGGGTAAAATGCCTCCACGTTGGACCAACATCTTCTTCTTTTGACGAAGGGGAATTTTCTTTTGAACGATTTGACGAAGAACGTGACGATGTTTCCCTAAGCATTGTTTCTGGTGTTTGGACAAAGGGATCGTGCCTTTCAAGACGTTCAAACAGCATTCGCACACGGTATCGATGACCTCTTTGGAGGCTGATTGAATGAGTTATTTTCGTAGGGGTGGAGAAGCTTTGGACAGGACAGATAACATGTCCCCATCTTTAACTAAACGAGGAGGCAGACCTTTTCTTTTCTTTCCTTGGGGCTGTTTAGAAGAGGGATGTTTTCTGGAGGGTGACATCTTTGAGTCTTCAGCACCAAAAACACTGATACCCCTACTTGGTCACAGACCGTTTTTATACTGGAACGCGTCGCCACTGATTGTCTTTACGTCGTATCAGTTTGAGGACAGGCATGACACGTCGTGCAGGGGTACGTAACGGACTAAATCGAGCCAGTTCTTGCTTGGACAAATCCAGTAAACTTTGTAACATGCCCGATCTTTCTTGGACTTTGATTTTGGGAGAAGGTACTTTGTGAGCAGCAGCCACTGCCACTAAATTGGAGGGTCCTGCCACTGGGGAAGTTCTTCTTGGGGTCATCAACGGAGATGTTCTTGGTGTGATCAACGTCTCCAAGTACTTTTCAGTTCTTGGTGTCATCAACGGAGAAGTGGATGAACTTGAAGCTGCCGGAGACGCAGTCACCGCCGTGGCAGGTCGTGGTTTGCGAGTGTAAAGTTCCGTCCTGGCCGAAGTGCCTCTCTTGCGACTAGTTTTCTTCTGTGGACTTTTCTTTTTCTGGGGGCTTCTTTTCTTTTTCCGGGGTGGCGTCTGATAAGAGGAGGGTCCCGCCACTGGAGAAGTTCTCCTTGGGGACCTGGTCTTTTTCTTCTTCTTGGAGCTTCGTTTGACTTTTTTCTTGGGGAGAAGTTTGGGGGCATTAGGATCCCATCTTAAGAGAGAGCGAATGATGACCCCTCCTAGAGTACCGCTCCCTCCAGGTTTCAAAATGATTTGTTTTTTGGTTTGAGTGTCGATGCGGGGATCGGCCAGTTGGGTCAAAGCGACTTTGTTTCGATCAAAAAAGCGTTTGGTTTGATGAGGAATCTGAATGATTCCTTGGAGTAATTGACGTGCCGTCACCGTGAACCTTCGTAAGACTTCTTTGAGACTAGCTTCTAAGACACGAGCTCGTGTTTGTGGATTTTTTTCTCGACTGATGCCATACAAGGCACGAATCAATTTGACGAGAAGATGCGACTGAAGGGACGTCATGTTCAAAATGTGTGTGAGACAGACGAAAAGGGTCTGAGGTTTTTATAGATTTCTTTTGTGGAGTGACATTAAGTCGAGGACGGAGACGTGTACAGGACAGGCCCTCCGTCTTGGCACCAGTGGTGAAACAAGTGGGTACGAAATCGCAAATCCTCGGGGGTCGTAGGTTTCAAATCGACGAGTAAATAGGCGTGTGGAGTTTGAGTGGCATCGTCGTACGCCTGAGTCAGCCAAGGTGTCCCTAACTGTTTGGCTAAGACTTGCACTTGCGATTTATCTCGAGGGCTTTTAAACAAGACCACGTAATGCGCATTGAGACTGATGGTGCGATGGGCTTTACTTTGTTGAAACAAATTTTGGGTGATGTAAACGACACTGGCATTACGGTGATGCCCTTTGCGCGTGAACCACAGTTTAATTTCTTCTTCGTCTTCTCCTAACATGTCGTCAAAAATGACCAAATGGGTTTGACGGGAGTCAGAGACGATGCCGTCGTCTTCTTTAGGAATGCCTTCCACAAACACGATGGAATCGCCTTGACTTTCTCGCAAGAGGCTGTACGCCGATTGCCACTCTTTGTAACACCACACGATCCGCTGAGGTGGTCGATCGATCAAACGATGTTTATGTTCGATCAAACGTTTGACGAATTCGGTTTTGCCTGAACCGCTAGGTCCTGCAATGAGCATGTTAAAGGGATGACGAAGATACAAAGCCTCCCAACTGGCACGATCTAAGTGTTCGTCGATGACTTTGACAGTAGAGGAAGAGGGAGCAGAGACAGCAGAGGTAGCCGTAGTGTCTGGAATGTCACTTGTGACACGAAAACAAACAAGACGAGAGTTTATATACTTTTTTTCAGAACACGTTTATTGAATGTTTTAAACATGAATACGAAAGACAAAAAAATACATAAAAGCCAAAGCCTTAAGTACAAGGATAAAAGGCACATGATAACCATCAACGTGGAATAAACACAAGTGTCTGTACAACATGTTTTGGGTAATGTTCTGACCCGTTCTATAGGGGTAAGGTCACACAAGTGTCCTCCCGAAAGGGTCTTTCAGGCCTGTCCACGACAGTCCTGTCCTGGGTGACGGGTTCTTCTGGCACCGTCACTAACACAGGTTGAAAAGTCGCAAGGCTCACAATCGCATTCCACTTCAGAAGCCCCACACTTGAATTGTGCCTGTCTAAACTTGTTTTGTGTTTCTCTGAAAGTATTCATCTTGTTCGCTCGGTCTTGGTAGTCACAATGAACTATCGATCTTGCCTAGGGTTCCTTTTTATATACAGACCAATACCGACGTGTCCATACGGTAAGGTGAAATCATTGGAAAGTCGCACTCGCTTCTGGTACACGATTTGATCGACTTTTTCCAAGGGTCGACTGACGATGTGGTGAGTGGGTAAACGTACAATCTTGTTGGGTTGATAGGTGGTCACTTTAAAGTTTCCATCCTCTCCCAATTGCAAGGCTTCTTTCAATACCCCAAAGTTCACCACACGACTGGTACGATAATTCAGCGTCAATCCTTTCACTTTACACGTCGTGTGCACTTCTCCTTGTGGGTCCCGGTATTCGTAGCCGTAATTTATGGGACCACCACTGACGAAACTTAGAATCTTGTCGTCGGGATGTTCGTCTGTCCAGGCTCCTAAACGGTCTCCTTCGATGTCAGGGTGCTGTTGACTCCGGTGATGGATGTAAATGCAACTGTCCGTGTCAAAGTACAGGACACGTTCCCCTAACAGTTCTAAAGCTTCGTACAATTTTAAGCGAGCATGAGCTGTCACGTAAGCCACAATGATGACATTTCCAAAGGGGTCGTCTTGTACAAAGTCCAGATCTTCTTCGTAATTGACCAAGATCAAATCCTCGCGAACGACGTCCACGTGTTTCATGTATTTGGCTTTGTCGTGAATCATCTGAAAGTACCGGGAAGGTTCTGTCAAATATTCCGTCTTGGGTAAACACGGTCGTTGAGCCATTTTACCCCACAAGCAATTTAACATCACTTTGGCAAACGACCGCCTGCCTTCGTTTTTCTCGATGTGGTCTAAAGAGATGCCTTCTTGTTCATAGTATTTCTCTTTGAATGTCTTTTCGTCTTCGGAAGTGTGACACCAGGAAGGATAGCCGCTGGCTTCTTGCTTCAGTTTCAAAAAGGCATCCACGTAGTCGGCGAAAATGCCTTTCTGACTGGGGTCACCCTTGTGGTATTGTTGTGTCTTGGGAAAGTGGCAAATTTCGTACACTTCTAACAGTTGGTATCCCATGTCCAGAGCTTTGAACAATTCTAGGCTGACCCAGGTTGCCGTCAAGGCCCGTTCTTCCTGGGTGTGCTGACAAGGTTGGTCTTGGTTGCACATTTCGGCACAAGTACGGCACAAAGGAAACATCAGTTTGCCTTGGCAATGGTGAGGTAAGACGGGATGGTATAGGTTCGTGGGAGGCAAAACTTTACACTTGATCAAGCCTTCGTATTGTCGAATGTTTTTCAGGTCGATGTGTTCCGTGAACAATTGTGGGTGCCCTGCAGGAAAGCGACAATATTTGCACACGTAAGGATAGAGCGAACACACGTCCAAGTATTTGATTTCTTCTCCTTTCTCTTCGTCGGCTTGGGACAGCAAACAGGTGGCATTGGTCCTTCCTCCGTACAAACTATCCCTCGGGTTTAGGGGGTCCATCAGCTTGTAACTTTCCACATCACGTTTAAACTCGGGATCGGTTTTCATACGGTGATCGTACTCGTGTTCCCAAATTTCCACCACTTGGTATCCTTGCTGTTCTAACTTTAGGCGTCGCTGACAAGTGTCCTGGTACAAGTCTTCCATGGTTCGTTGTAAAAACTGATTTTTAGTGCTACGATCAGGGTAACAGACGGGACATCCGTGAAATAAGCAACCGTTAAACTCGTACACGATCTTGGGGTTTTCTAAGTCGCAGCCATCGACCGAATGCGTTCCGATGGTCTTTTCGCCTCCTCCGTTGCGGGCATGCTGAATCCATTTGTCTTCCTTGTCGCACATGTAATGTAACCAACGTAGGGCTTTGACCGAGTATTGACGTTTGACATAGTGGGTCGTTTGAGGACTGATGACAGCCACGGTGTTTTCAGGCATGAATCGTTGTCGATACACTAAGGAACACGCTTTGGCAATGGTGCAAGCTTCTTTCAAAGGATCGACCCCTCCGTGTTCCATGAACAGTTCTCGAAATTTTCCACAGCATCGCCGTAAAATGTCCACGTCGGAACGACAATACTTTAGCATTTCTTCCTGAAAGTCGAAAGGGTCGGAGGCGTGAGTCTGGTACCAAGCGTAGAAAGCTTCTCGTTGTTCGGTACGCATGTTGTCGGGGTCGTAATAGTGAGCCTCAGGCAAATGGGGTAGAACGACGTGTTGATTGGCTTCCGTATTGAAAAAGTGTGGAAAGTACCCTTTAGCCATTTCTGTCATTCCAAACGTTTTAGGCATTCGACTCAAAGGCATGGCCAAATAGCTCATCGAATCTTTAAACTGCACTTGTCCCACTTGCATGAAAATGATTTTGGATCCGTTCAAAGCGACTTTAGGACGTTCGGTGCCTTGTTCCGTATAGTATCTGAGAAGAAACTGTCCATCGTATCCGGAGAAATTGTGAGCCATCACTGTGGCATGACGATGACAATCTCCGTAACGTTCGATGTCCTCTTGGCTCCACGTCTTGTCGATGGGGTCTAATACCCATTGGGAAAAATCGGCTAACGTGTTCGGTCCTCGAAAGATTTTTTCACGCCCTCCGGGAATCTTGCTGCAGTTAGGGCAATGACTGAAGATAGGTTCTTGAATGCACTTCTCGCACGCTCGATGAGCCACTTAGAAATTAGGAATGTGAATGCCAGTCACTTGCATGCATTCGAAATCGAAAAAGATGAAATTGCCTTTCTTCTTGTGACCGTCCTCTTTCTCTGGTGGGGGTTGGTATTTTTGCACGTAGCATTCGTGTTGCAAGTCCACGATGTGGTGACAAATGTGATATTTTTTTTCCTGAACATACGTGTGTCTTGGTACTGTTGGTACGTAGGCCTTGTCCACACGTAAGGCACAATCTCAGCAGTTGACAAGCACATTTCTGCTGTGAACCTTGCGTCTTCAGATGTTGTTGGTAACAGGTAGGGCTGACAAACGTGCGCAGACAAGCAGGACAATGTACTCTTTCTTGTCCTTCGCTCAGACAGGGTGGAGAGGCCAAATATCCTGGGCATTTCCATCCGCAATGTTTGTGTTGCTCTCGATTGTTATAGCCATAGTCACATTTCTCACAGTAATAACTGTATCCCAGGAATCCAGTGATAGTGGTAATGGTATCGAAATGGTCATCATGATAATAGACATGAATGTATTTTCCGTCCTTAAAGTCTTTCCCTCGAAACAACAGAGGTCGGCGCATTTCTTGAGGGTGCACTTTCAAGGTGTAGAGTGGAGCTAGGACATCTTGCAATTTCTGCATCTCAGGAATGCCACAGGGTGTGTCTTTGGACAGTCCGACTTGTTGTAACAGGATTTCTGCTTCGTTTCGTTGTTTGGCTCGGTCGGATCGTTGAATAGTTTTCCAGGCTCTTTTCCATTCTACCGTGTCGTTCTTGTTGGCATAGGTTCGTCCCACAACGATGGCTCGGGCTAAACATATCTGGTCTTGAGAATTGTGAATTTGGACGAGACTCTTTTTGGTGTTGCGAAGGTCGTTCACCAATAACACCTTAATGCGTTGTCCGGTCCCTTGAGGAGGAGAGACGTGGGCCATTTTCAGTGTGGCTTTACCATCGGTGATGTCAAACTGGTCATTAGATTGTTGTACGTGTTGAATCTTGTCCATGACTTTGGAAGGGGTTAATTCTGCGGGTCTGCTAAACTCGTTCCAAACAGGGGATTTCAAGCTGTCGTGATCTATGGATAGTGTCAAGCGATCGTCTTCTTTGGGTTGACATTGTCGCTTGAGTGCGGTGAGCAAAGAATCCCACATCTCGGTGATAAACCATTCTGCTTTTTCCAATGGTACGTCGGACTTGAAATCTTTAAACTTCACTGTGTAGGTGTAAGCCGTGGTTCTAAATTTTCTAGAGGAGCGCTTTTCCGTCTCTCGAATGGAATAGTACTTTTCAGGGTTGACTAAGGGTGGTGAACTTTGTTCAGAGGGCTCGGATTCTGGTTCACTCATGTCCTCTTCAAAATCACTGGCATGAATTTTTGTGCCAAGACTTCAGCTCTGGTACGAGGCGATAGATCACGTTTCTGCCTCTTACTTTCTTCTTCTTTCTTCTCGAATGAATTTCATCTTGAGTGCAAAACGTCAAATGACTCAAGTTTAAACACCATAGACTAATTTATAGTCATGGCAAACCAGCGTATATAAAAGGGTGTGTGTCTTGTCCTTTCACTATTCATTTCACTCTCAAACCGAGCACAACGATGGAAGAGACTACACAGATGGAACGTTTCATCAGAGCTTTGCGAGGGGTCATTAGAAAATTCTCTTCAGACCAGCCGACGAACTACTCTCCTTCCTTTCGAGATAAAAGTCAAGATACTTGCTATATCTGTCAGAAGAAAGGGCATTGGACTTCAGAGTGTCCAGACCGTCAAAAAAGAAAAAAAAACAAGGGCTAGAAAAGACAAAAGTCAAGATACCTGTTATTATTGTCAAGAAAAAGGACATTGGTCTCCAGATTGCCCAAAAAAGAAACAAGAGGAGTCAGAAGAAAAGAGGGATTCTTCAGAAGAAGAGAGAGATTCTTCAGAGGAAGAAAGCAGCCAAGTGAAGAAAAAGAAACAGGAGAAGAAAAGAAGAAGGGAAGAAAGTGAGGAGGAAGAGGAGGAAAAGACTGTGACGGTGAAGAAAATGAAAAAAAAGAGAGAGTAAAAAAAAGAAACAGAAGAAGTGTATGAACTTTATAAAGTGTTCTGATGTGAATTGTGAATTGGATTGTAACTATGGAGAAAAGAATACATTAATTATATAAGGTAAGTGTCTTTGAGTTTTGATTTTAAATAAGAAGCTACAGTCACGCACTCATACACAGACACGTACTATAAGGGTAAAATGGTTTTTTTTGTTGATTTTTGAGTTATTGGTAAATTGAAAGGCTATCTCTTTTCGAGAGAAGTGGGTGGCCCTGAAAAGGGCCTTTTTTTGGTGTAGGGGTGAGTTTAAGCAATCAACTTTAACTGCCTTAAGCCTTTGCCACGGCCGAGGCCTACTTCTGATGATGATTGGGTTGAAATCACTAAGGGTGGTACGATAGGCTTAGTCACAGGGTTGGCGTGTTTAGCTCGGGAAGGTCGTATTCTCTTCGGTCGTGATAAAGAAGTCTGATACATTTGTTTCAGACTTCTTAACTCCGCTAAAATGTCCAACAGTACCGTGGCCGTTTGATTTTCACCCTCTTGTTTCTTTGCTGCTACTTCTTCTTCTTCTTGTTTTTTTCTTACCTCTTCTTGTTGCTGTTGCTGTTGCTGTTGCTGTAGGAGAAAAGCTTGTTCCGCTTCCTTCTGTCGTTGCATAAATTTCTCCAATTCTTCTTTCTGTCTCTGTCTAAAATTCTCCACTTGCGGTAATGAAGAATGAGACGAACGTTCCGGAACAAATTCTTGCGAGGTAAGAAAATCCACAAAATCCCAATGTACCTCTTCTGAAAGTAAGTCCGGGTTCCCTTGGGCGGTCTCCACTGCTGGTGCACCCCAGTGAATCGTTTTCTGAGTTTCCGTCATGTTGAATCACTGTCTCGCATCGATTGACTGCACACAGGCGCTAGAGAATCTATATAGACCACGTGACGTCACAGACTGCTCTCTTCGGATTGGATGCGGGCTGACTGAATTTTGTCACGCGTGTTTGGATTGGTCAATGAACTCAATCCGTTTGAATCCTTCCTCTCCCTATAAATAAGCGCAGTTCAGCGCAATCACTCACCTGTTCTCGGAGCCTCAAGATGTGGACTGACGTTCAATCTTCCACCCTTGTGTCAACAATGATGTTCAGGACGGACATACCCATGTATGTCCGATCCAAGTGGACTGTTGTCGATAGGACAGATACTAGTCTGTGGATGAGAAGAGTTTACATAGAAAGACAAGGATGCCTCAAGAGGGTACTTGTGTATGGACCTGCAGTTAGAAGGAGTTTAAGAAGAAGAAGATGTGACAGATGCCGTCTATGTTAATATTAACATAAAACCAAAGGCCCTTTTCAGGGCCACCCACATTTCCCGAAAAGAGACTGACTTTCCATTGCCTACCCCTTTTTTAAAACTTTTTTTAAAAAAAAATCCCATGTTCAATTCCCCTTGTCCCTTAAGTAGTTTTTTTTTCTAACATGTTCAATTCCCCTTGTCCCTAGACAAACCCAGACTCTATTCCCATGTTCAATTCCCCTTGTCCCTAGACAGACCCAAACTCTATTCCCCATGTTCAATTGCCTTTGTCCCTAGAATCGATATTTTTTTTTCCATTGTTCGAATGCCTTTGTCCCTAGAATGGATATTTCCTTTTTTTTCCTTTCTCCAATGTTAAATTCCATTGTCGCTAATCTTACCCAGGGATTTTTGCCCATGTTAAATTTCCATTGTCGCTAATCTTACCCAGGGTGGTTAATGTTAAATTTCCATTGTCGCTAATCTTACCCAGGGGGTGTTTTTAATACTAATTCCCATTGTCGCTAATCTCACCCCATTTACTACTTGTGTGTGTGTGTGTGTGTGTGTGTGTGTGATATCTCAATATATTTCCCGAATTTTGTTGGCAAATTTCCGATGCAGAAAGTTTTGTTTAAAATAGATATGGTACTTAAGAAGAATAAAATCGCTGTTGAATCCACATTTTGTATATAGTATGTACGTGCTAATAAATTGAAAGACTGTCACATGGGTACCATTTTACACTTTAGAAATACCGTGGTGTTTATTCATAACCGTTCGTGGCTATCAGTATAGTTAAATTAGTTTACAGTGATCAAGAATAAAACCTTTAAGGTGCCATTCATAAATTGTGCTGACTGGAATCGGTAGGAGTCTACAGATCAGATATGTATAGATGTTTGCTGAGGGAACAATAAAGAAATATGGTTTAATGTTCTGTTTCCACAATGGCAAGTACTTCTAACATAAGATAGGAGATCGAGCTTTAAAATAATTTCCTGTTTTGCAGATTAAAAAAATAACTATTTGTAATAAAAGAAAATATATGGGTGTTATGTATAGTACTATGTTGTATTGTTTGTTGGCTCTTTCTTAGTGATTGTATGTTATGAATATATGTATTTTGTACCTGACCTTGTCCAAAAACAAGGTCATAATGAAACAACTGAATAGATATCTAAACTTTCCCATATATTTGTCGACCAAATATTCAGATCATTATTAGCAGTAAACATGTTTACTTGAATCCGCGTCTGGGATATTAGGTTTTTAACTTGGAAATTACTAAACCTATTGACAACTTTAATATTTTATAAAGGAGACTGACCTTCGTCCTGACTATTATTGCAGCATAGCTCTTTATACAACGTTGTTTACTTGCACAATTACTTCCCAAAATGATAATTGCGACATGTGTCAAGTAGAGGGGTATATAATCTTGTTTACCTAAGGATGACTCATCCTTGCCTTAACATCTTAAAGCAGGGACAGTCTTATTACCGTGTCAGCTTTTAATTTGCGTGGAATGATTCATTCAAACTTGTATCCACTATAATTACAAATTGCTCAATAATATTCTTACACAAAATACTAATTTGGAATTCAGTAAAAACGTTTTGGATTAAATTATTGTTATACAGCAAAAGACTCAGCACATCGCCACAATCAAGGCCATCGGCACATAAGCATATTTGAGACTACAGGCACATCAAGACATTCAATGTTGGGAAATCTGGAACAGCACTGGAATTCAGTCGGAGCTTTGTGCGTTGGGACTTAATTCTCAATGCTGTAAGTTCTTTATAAATTAATATATTGTGTACAAGGGAATAAAACTACTTAATGCATTTTACAAAGTTTGTTGGTTTACGTCAATAAATTCGTACGTAACATCGCTTATTTCAATTCTCTCTCTCTCTCTCTCTCTCTCTCTCTCTCTCTCTCTTAAGCCATCTGTGTGCTTAGTGAAATGGTAAAATGTCTTTAAATATCAGCTTTGTTATCGATTAAATCGACTTGGTCCTTAGCCAAATGGGACGTGCACATCCCAGATAAATAACGATTAATATGATCGAGAACAAAAGTGTCCACATGTTAACATGTGTAGAAAGGGGTGGAGTGGAGGAGTGGATGTGCCAGCACGTGGCAGGAGGTCATTTGTACCAGCACGTGGCAGGAGGTCATTAAATAGTATCGTATTTCATGTCAGAGTAGGTCTGAAAGATTGCTGTACTCGAAACATTTACTGATTTTCATAATATCTGTTGTGTATACGCAAACAACATATTATCTGCATTGTTAATGGATATAATGAAGATTGGTATCAAGAAGACAGAGACTTAGTAATATATGCACACAAAAACGTATCACCTAGCTGTATTCAATATTCATTGCTGCAGATTATGGCGAGTCTAGGCTGCCTTAGTAACTTGCTAATGCATTCAATTCCAGAGCGTCTGAGCCCTATGTAGATCCATAGCAAATATAGAATGCAAGAGTTGAGTCGAAGAACAACATTCTAAATGAGATTTAATTTGTCAACTATTGTCAATTATTTCTATCGAGAGTAAGGTTAGAGATTTTGACACCTAATAGTTGCCTAATACTTTTTTAAACGAAGCATTTACGAAAATAAATGGATAACAACCTCATTTGAAATTGCCATCTAATATATGATTGGTTTTATACTCTCAACTCATATAAACGTTGTAAAGCTGATATTAATGCCAAATCAAAGGAAATAAGATGCAGTTTATTTAGCAACTATTTACAGTGGTAAAAGTAATTCTTATACCTGCCAGTAATAATAGATATACAAAACAATAATGAAAACGTGAGGAGTGGATACCTATGAACATAAGACAACGTGAGTTATCTGGAAATAATGACACTGGTGAAACTAATTGTTCCAGTTAAGCGAGATGGTCTTTTTAAGAAAAATAATTCTAGTTTTAAGTTTAATGAAATATTTCGAAATTGCCTTACGGTTCCTGAAATTCTTTGTAGTTCCACGTAGCCTCTGTTATGTGTCTGCAATCAAATCCGTTCAAAATCACATGCTATGTGTCTGCAATCGAATCCTTTCAAAATCACATACTATGTGTATGCAATCGAATCCTTACAAAACGACGCGTATTAACGATGTATAATGTATCATAATGTTTTCATGGATAGTCTTGGAAGAGCGATCTAAGAGCAGTTAAGGTTTTCATTTCTACCAGACATGAAACTGAAATATTTTAAAAAACTAAAAAAAAAGGATCAAGGTTCTCGTCTACTTTTTATGCAGCTATGTTGGCATTAATGGTATCACGGTTCTATAAATCTATAATACAATAAAATAAGTAATCGGGGTCCCGTGTGGCCGAATGGTCTAAAGCGCTCTCCGTTATGGACCACTGCCATCTCACCTCTGTCTGCTTGGCATCGAGTCTCGGATTCGGACAATGTGGGTATGTGAGAAAGCTTGCCAGTAGCTTCTCGAGGGTCGGTGGTTCTTTCCGGGGAAATAAAAAGGTTGGTACATTACATGTTTCTTAATTTATTTGCCCGTTTATATTTTGCCCCATAAACATGGCATTAGCCCAAAGATGTCTTCACTCCTTACTCATCATTGCAGACAAAATTAAAATAAACAGCGGTTTGGAAAATCAGCTTGATCGTACATTGTTAATAGAATTGACATATTTTGTTTATCTAAAAGAGAAAATGTCGTCTGGCTGCAGGCTCACACATCATTACAAGGAGATGACCACAACAAAGTAATATAAATCGATAAGATAATGATTCATTAGATTAGTAAACACTCAATGAAATTAAATGAAAACTTTATTTAGATTTCAATTATTCGCTCTGACTGCATCACGTGACTTCTTGCTCATAGTGCAATTTGAAGGTAGAACTAACCACAGATTATTTCATAGTTTGTCGAAAGGTGTTGGAATGTAATAATATACCTTTCCGATTATATAACCTCGAATAACTTCAAATTGATCTTCAGCCGGTTAGGGTGCACGTGACCTTTATATTTGCTGATTAATATCCATCCAAGTCAACATCATTAACTGGTTCATGCGCATACTGTCGTCTAGGAGCAGGATGAACGCATCATCACTTGGTGATGGAAGGGTACCATGAACCCAGACAAAAATTCTCCTGGTTGATTCTCCTAAATATATTATATATTTGCTTAATCAGCTTTTTTTATAATGATAAAGGGTATTATATACTTAATTAGGTAACATAGGTCGGTCATATACATCCTGTAATGTTAAGCTGATATTTATGAAAAATAAATGGATGAAAAGCGCACTTGAAATTTCCGAGTAAATTCCGTTTGGTCAGGTCCTATCAAATCAGATAAACCTGAGAAAGTAGATTTATTACCTAATGACAATATTATAACATACATTTTGTTTAGCAACGATTTAGGTTTTTGAATATTATTCGTTATACCTACCATAAAAAGAATACCTGTTCAGTTATTCAGCAAATTTTGGGAGCTGATACCTATGAATAAAAAGATAACATGAACTATTTAGAAACAACGAGATTGGTCAAACATTTCATATTTTATGGAATGTGATTCATTCTTGTAAAATTAATCGCTTTATTAGAAACAATACTTGTATTTTTGTTAAACTACATAGTCGACATTTGCACAAATTATTAGTATTAAAAGCGTCAGATAAATCTTAGTCCGCCATACCTCAGAGATGTCTCTGCTACATAGTCCTTTCAAAACCACACTTGTAAATTATGTTACTTAATTATATTGTTTTCCTACTATGTTCTTGGACGAGTGACATATGAGCATGTAAATTCTCTTCTTATTAATATAGTGTTGGTCATTTTTTCATTCAGTACGTTAGATCGATAGGTATAAGTCCTACGTAATGTATCTCTACCAATCCTAATCACTGATCAATACCAACCCTTGAAATGGTGCCAGGCCCAGGTCAATTGAAAGTATGTGTGCAACGTCGTCGCAAGCGGTACGCCGGGCGAAACAATAAACTCAGCGAAATTCCCTCCCCTCCCCCCCCCCCCCCCCGGCTGCTTGGCATGTGAATGGCTGACAACATGTTATCCGACTACTATCTACTGAGTACGGAGTAACTATTAAATTCTTAAATTCTAAACCCGTAAACAAAATCCATATTTAATCCAGACGCGAACTCAATTAGACCTTAATTTGAAAGATGAAACAGAGTAAGATCTCACATAGCATTTCTTGTATTTGTTTTTTTATGCTATGGTGTTACTGATGGTATTACACACCTATCCCTCTTACATTTACACAATGGAATCTTTTATGAAGAAGAGGGTAGTACACTTTGCACTGTACCATATTTACAACATACCATTCACTGTATCCAATTAGATGTCTCTGCATGAAACAAAACATTGCCAGATGTATATAGTTAATAACTAATAATTATACAAACCACTTACCTCCCAAAACGGAAAACAGTTGTCCCGATGACGTTTGTGGCATACGTGAAACATAACTTACTTCAATATTCTCAGTAATTAAAGTGAAAGTAGACCTACTTTTGAGTTACTGAAAATGATATAAACTCTGGGTTTGTACTGAGTTTGTCTTAATGGAATAAACATCACAAATACTAATATAGTCTCACGTTTGAAAGCAACACTCAATATTATGTTAGGATTACAGAATAGCATAGGTTATTGTGTGCTTATCATTTATATTATTATATGCTCATTTTTTCTCCGTTAACTTTTCATTGTCAGAATCGTTCAGTATATTTCACGATACTGAACTCGCGCGCAACTTCATATTGCACTCATGAAGGAACTACTTTCTATTGTAAACAAACAATGGACCCAGATGGACAGCACTTTTTGTAAACAAATTATGTACATTCAAATAGTAGGCAGTTTACGTTTTGGTTGATTACATCTGCTTCTGAATTAACTAAAGCAGATGTTTCGTGGACTGCCACATACCAGCTGCTGTGCTACATTCCACGTTAACGTTTTTGATACAATGTTTCGGATTTAGGCGGGAGATGCCATATTCCATAAAGCTGCTGGGTACCTACTAATAACATGCAAATGACAAGGCATAATCTGTCTTCCTTAGCTGGTAATAAGAATGGCAAAAAATACACTTACAGTTTTATATCCTGAATTTCCTTTCTTAGTTTTGCGAATCCGAATTACATGACCCATGTCATGGGTTGTCAAGCTTGATTATACATTTCGAAATTGTACTGTAATTTCGACTATATCCCAAATGCAATTACGTCCTCCTTACTGCGCTCAAAATGAAACAAACATTAAATTCCGTAGTGTCTTTGATAATTGCAATTGAAAAACTTCATTTGTTCCACTCATTATGATGTAAAATATTCAATGACAGAACAGAAACACGCTTGCAGATGTCAACACGCTTCTCTCTCGCTACTTCAATCCGATGTATTTCATGTCAAATTTGCACAGATGAATCCAGTCCATAATCTTGAAATTTCGTAGAATACACAAAAATACAAAAATTCAAAACTATAATAATAATAATAATAATATTAATAATAATAAAGACTTTATAAAGCGCCTAATCTTTAGAAGCTATAAGCGCCCTACAACATTAGAAAATACATATAACATAAAAAACATATACAATGATATGATTACAAGAAATAAAGACCGTGAAATTAGAAAACATAAAAAGCATGCTGAAAATATTTAGGATAGGAAATATTATTAGGTCTTTAAGTTTGTTCTTGCAGTCGAAATAAGTGAGTTTTTAGGAGCACTCTTGAATGGCATCACTGTGTTTTTGTGTCTAAGTTCAGTGGGCAATTCATTCCACATTGCTCTGCCCTGGTATGGAAAAGAACGTTGTCCATATGACTTCGTTTTCATAGTTGGAATAATGAGTATACGATTGTCAGAAGAGGAGCGTAAGTATCTTGCTGGCGTGTACATATGGGTAAGGTCGGATAGGTATGTTGGACAGGAGTCCGTTAGTGAAATGTAGCACAGAAAATAAATATTGTGTTTGATTCTGGATCGAATGGATAGCCAGTATATGGTATAGAGCAATGGGGAGGAGCAGCAGTGTTTTGAACTTTTCGAAGTTTCTGGAGTAGGTATAGAGATGAACCAGACAGAATTGAGTTACACTAGTCCAGTCTTGAAAGTACTAATGAACACACAAGTGTTTTAGTGGCATCAGCGGAAAGATATTTGCGAATGGAGCGGATGCGTCTCAGCTCAAGATATGCAGCCTTGCATATGTTCATGACATGTTGGTGCAATGTGAGAATACTGTCCAGAGTAACACTAAGGTTTCGTACTGACTGTGTGAATTTAATGTTGGTGTTGCTGATATTTATTGTTTGAGGTAAGGGATTTGAATGAGAAAGTCTTCGTGTTGTGATCAGAATGGCCTCAGTTTTATCAGCATTCATCTGCAGCTTGTTACATGTCATCCATAATTTCACATCAGAAATGCACCTCTCTATACATTTGATGGTAGCATCAACTTCAGTTGAGTGGGTAGATTTGTGCATTTGGGTGTCATCAGCGTACAATTGGTGAGACACTGCATGATGATCTATGACACTTAAGAGCGGCTGAGTGTATAGAATGAAGAGAAAAGGTCAAAGAACAGACCCCTGTGGAACACCACAACATAGATCAACTGGACTGGAGTGTATTCCATTTGCAGATACAATTTGTGTCCTGTTGACCAAGTAGGACTTGAACCACAGTAAGGCTGTATCATGAATGCCAAATACATGCTGGAGACGGTGAAGTAATATAGCATGCTCTATTGTGTCAAATGCTGCAGACAAATCAAGGAGGATGAGGACTGTAATCTATCCGTAATCCAAAGCTATTCGCTATTCATTCCAGATCAAATGGAAAAGTTGTTGCAATGCACATTCATTCACAATATGAATCTAAATTTCAATTTTATGTAGACCAAAACGCCATTTTCTTTTAATAGTTATGTCTACCGCGCGACTGAGTTCAAATTTATCTGGGCGGAGCTATGTGCTTATTAAGAAAAATGATCAATTAATATAAAGGTTGCTGCATTTATAAGGGAAAATTATGGACTCGTTCACATTTTCCCATACAAATGCAGTAACCTACAATAACAGGAGAAAACCATTTAATATGAAATCGGACTCACGTATTGTTCATAAATATACCAATATTGAAAAGTTATGTGCTAGATAATGTCTTGTATCTCAGTTATAAAGGCATAAATTATATCAACAATTCAAAACGAGTATACAAGAAGTAAAATATACACGTATATGGCTTGTTTTCCTTCATTAAAGATTTACTCGTTAAAAGTATTGTATACAGGCTGTACTTCAAGGCAATCACACCAGGTGAGCTGAGTGGCTATTTAGTGGTTACGCAATAACCGCGTTTAATTTAGCTTCAAATAGAGATCCTTGCGATGGACGCTGACAAATATTCAATAAATTAAAAGACAATATCTTTAAATGGTCAAATCTTTTCCTATTTATTGGTGACAATAACCTTGATAATATATGAAAAGATTTCAGATGATACTTATGGGGTCAGGGTTATGAGTGCTGGGGGCAAGCGTTGCTGTCTACATCGATGCTGCTTCAAAGAAAACATACTTTATTTGTATGTCTTTAATATTTCACTGACTTTTTTAAAAGCAACATTAATCAGAAAAATGATATATTATTTAGGTCCACTAATAATGTATTTTTAAAACAAATTTAAATTAAGCAAATATTAGATACCTAAGAAGATTGTAATGAATTTCATTACCTGGAATTATTTGTGAACCTGACAAAAAATGAATAATTGACAACTGACAACAAATTACAGATCATTTTCTTGTAGATTGTGTTTTACAAGCTAAGTGGGAAAGCAGGGTGCAAGTGTATACATCGAGGTATATCAATGTCGGACTCGTAAAGAATGATGTCCGAATGGGCACCAGATCTTGATCTTGATGAAACGCCAATTATCGCGTCATACATAATGAGACGGCTATATCCTTTCTGGGCTTTTACATTTTAGTCACATGCCAAAGAAACCATACTCATGGAAAATAATAACTGCTTTGCTACGGTATAGGTACTTATAAAATACTGCGAACTTTCCTGCTAATTTCGAACTTTGTACTGTTTGATGGCGTATATCTGGCAACAACCTTCTCCTTGTGGAGGATATCATACGATGTATCCTTATGGATCACTAAGGCATCTTTAAGTTGATAAATATGTAGCTGGAGCTGCATGTAATGATGGCATGATTTAAATAATAAATCTGATAATATTTATCTGTTATTTAAGTTTCTAATTTGTATTTATTTATTTATTTTTGCAGATGTATGCAACTCTGTTTACAAACTACAAGCTGTGTACTGCTAGTCGGTTATTAAACTAAACAAACGTTTGTAGTTTTAAAAGCGAAATGGAATGATATTTTCAGCATGTTTAATTCAGTGGTGCGATGTCAGAGACTGTTTATTTGTATCCATGTGTTTTTGATGTTCACTTTCTTTGGTAATTTTCTTAACAATTATATTTCAATCATCAGCTATAATAATAATGAACACATTGGGTATTCATATAGTACCAGGTTTATGGTAAATTAAAGAAATACAAAGATATTAAGAGAACCTTGTTTTAAATTTGGTGTCATATTTCTACATAATATGCATGCAATTTAATTTCTTTGCCATGCGGATGAAGACGACCAGAAAAGATTTTTCGTCACATTAGCCATATGAAGGTGACTTCCGGAAATAACGTCACAACAGCCATATAAAGGTGACAGCCGAAAATAACATCTCATCAGCCATATGAAGGTGACAGCCGGAGATAACGTCACATCAGGCATATGAAGTTGACAGCAGGAAATAACGTATCATCAGCCATAGGTGGAATACTGACAAATAAGACAAGACTTCAAGTGATACAATTGTCTCCTTCTAGATCGGATTCTTTGAAATTATGGTATCTCTCAGACGTTGATCCAGTTTAGCATGATGAAGATGATCATTTGATGGAAGACATAATACATTCTTTAGTCCTTTAGCCGTATTTATATTATGTGTACATTATGTATAATGATAACTATTCTCAAAATTACCCTACATCAATGATTTTAGTTCAATGGCATGTTTCCAAAAACTTAGTTCGCCTTCTTTGATTACACGTTTCTTAATTAACATGAAATTTGACTAATGAAAGACAATGACTCTATTGTTAATGATGGTAAAATACATCTATTAATCTCACTTTATAGTTCAGATGGTCAGTGGTCATAAACATAGATATTGGGATGGTTCTTTGCATTTGTCCAGCGTTTGCATACTAATTGCTATTTTTCATGGTGTCTTTCATAATTGCGTTTTGATATAGTTGATGTTTATATCTTTATGTCAGTTTACCCATCTTCACCTACCGTGCTCAGTTAAGAGCTGGTTCATCAGATCCATTATTTACTGGTAAAATCACCTATGTAAACACCTATGTAAACACCCATATATATATATATATATATATATATATATATATATATATATATATATATATATATATATATATATATATATATATATATATACATATTCAATAAAAAAGACCTAAAAATCTATTTTCAATGCATTATATTCAATATATATATATATATATATATATATATATATATATATATATATATATATATATATATATATATATATCTGTGTCTGTGTGTGTGTGTGTGTTGTATTAGTTTCAGTTCAGATGTAAGCACTGTGCTAAATGCTTGAAAACTAGTCCCAGCTATTATTTAGAAATACTTCCAATGGTTGGTTTACATTGTGAAAGACCAAGATAAAACGCTGATACGTCTGTTATGATATAGACAGTGCCAAAAATATAACTCCTCGTCCCTCAGAAGAATAGAAAACCCAACAAAACAAATTGCATTTATCATCTGATGGAAATATCTGATAATGGTTATAATTATGATCTGGACCATCTATCACACATTGCCATGCAGAGGATACAGTAAGGATTATACCAATTTGGTAATTCATTCCTTGTACAGTATTTACAGACAAATAGGCAATAGACGGTGTATTGCAAATAAAGTTGAAAATAATAGTGTGTGTGATATGTGCCGTGTCGAGTGCGACCGTACTCCCAAAACGTTTGTCCTGTTAACGGTATGTCGTTGTACATGGTTACCATTTCCAAGAAGGGCATACGTTTAGGCTCATTTTTTTGTGGTTCCTGTGAGGGTACCAATGATCAAATGTAATGCAAATATTGATTACAGTTACATTTTCCTTATACATGTATCAAACTTCATCCATGCAGACCTAACTCTCTCCTCAGTGTGACTATCTGGGGTGCAAAGGAGGATAGCAAGACTGGTTATGTAGGAAACTCGTCCAAACATTCATGGGGATTTACGATCGAGAACCATCGAAGTTGCACTGTTTATTCAGTCATCTTGAAAATATTGGAGCTTCATTTAATGACATACTTGATTCATCATATACATATTGTATCGTTCCAACAAGTTTATTCGCATTATATTTCAATTGCAGATGAAGTTTCAGTGGTTGATGTCTTTGCGTCTAATAGTTCGAGTCAAAACCAATTAGGACAGACTTATTTGTATTAATTGTTAAATGATGACAATCATTAGACCATGAAGTGTTGTTTTTGTTTAGATGCAAAAGACTTAACTATCATTTAATCAGTGAGGGGGTTGTATCTGAATACAAACGAAATGTTGATTTACTTCTGCAATAGGTAAATATAGATAGGATATTCAATGAAGAAATTCGTATGCATGCTAGCTTCCTATGATATCGTGGGTTCTTTTGTATCGCGGTATTCGAAGTTTTCGGTATTTTTTCTCGAAAGCGCCACACATCGTGTAATTATCTTATCGGGAAAATCTCGAGATTGGTGACGAGTACACAGCTTTAAAAATACACCCATGAATAACACTGTATCCAAATAATGGCCGTACCCTGTGTTCTAAAATAGAATATATATCTTCATAAAATTGCTATAACTGTAACAAATCGGTTAACCATTTTGTCAAACTCTTGCATAACTTTCATTGGACATTATCAGATGACAAACTGGTTAACTAATTTATTACAGTTATAGCAGTTTTATTTTATATTTATTTATCAAGAACAAAGAGATCAAATCTATGGTAGCAAATACTATGAATACATTGAATAGAAAGTCTATGGTAGACTTTGTTGACTTTTCAATAGAACAGTAGGACTTACTTAAACAGTCTGAGGTCGACATGTACTTTCATGCTCATGTTTTTTCCAGTAGGGTTATGATGATATAAACTATCGATATTAATTATTTGAAAACATAACGATTATTGGTATGATGCGAGACCCATTAAATCGAAAAATCATGGTTTTCCTCCTCCAAAATACATGTTAACGCCTGTGTATGTATGTATGTATGTATGTATGTCTGTATGTCTGTCTGTCTGTCTGTCTGCATGTATGTATGTATGTATGTATGTATGTATGTATGTATGTATGTCTGTATGTCTGTTTGTCTAGACTGTATGTATGTATGTATGTCTGTATGTCTGTCTGTCTGTATGTATGTATGTATGTCTAGACTGTCTGTCTGTCTGTCTGTCTGTCTGTATGCATGTATGTATGTATGAATGTATGTATCATTTGCCGATTTAATGTCTATCTGTACCCTGTAGGTACGTACGGGTCTATATATCTAGGTTGCTAGCTGTTTTAACTAACTTGTTTGGCTAGAAGTCTGCAACAAAGCGACAAGTGCTGCACATGTCTTCGCTTGTTTTTGTACCCATTCCTCGTTTAATACCAGTCCTGCCCATCAATATCTCCCCCACAGCGGATAGAGTGAAAATTACTGAACAATTGTTCATGTCTTATTCCGAGCTTGATGTTTCTATAAGATATAATAGGTGTTAGGCGATTATATATACTCAGTACTTCATACACATTATTTGAGAATGCACACAATGAAGCACCTTCGACATATTGAAAATACCTGCTCGCAGAATACCTTGTAACGAGAATTTTTCAACACGATTTCAAACAGGGTAGATTTCTTGGTATCGATTTCAAACACAACATATGTCTTGGTATCGATTTCAAACATACTAAATTTTTTGGTATCGATTTCAAACACATTATATTTCTTGGTATCAATTTCAAACAATGTAGATTTCTTGGTATCAGATTTCCAGACTCGCGGATGCTAAGCTTCTTTATGAATTACTCTTCCTCGCATAGAATTACAGCAACTACATTTGCAGGGTCAGATATCAGATTTCAATCCTACAAGCATTTTCTTTTTGTAACATTTTAAGGTATTTGTGGGCTTTGGTGGTGTGTTTATGCTTTCATTACACACAAACATAACCTTTTAATCTCACTGAAGTATTATTACAGTAATCTATACGCATCATGTGTGCAACTGACTGTATAGACTGTTTTAAAGACTGTAATAATGAGACATGAAAACAATTCTTGAACATACTTGTTGTTGTTGTTGTCTGGTTTAACGCCATTTTTCAGCACACGATAGGCTATACATGGCGGTCAGTATTAATGGTGGAGGAAGACCCCGGGAAAACCCCGGAAAGAACCACCGACCCACGGAACATTACTTGACTAAAACATTTGATAATAGAACCTGTAATATAACTGCTGCATTTGACATCTCAGCTGTAATATACCTCTTGCATTTGACATATCAGCTGCAATATAACTCTTGCATTTGACATCTCAGCTGTAATATACCTCTTGCATTTGACATATCAGCTGCAATATAACTCTTGCATTTGACATCTCAGCTGTAATATACCTCTTGCATTTGACATATCAGCTGCAATATAACTCTTGCATTTGACATCTCAGCTGTAATATACCTCTTGCATTTGACATATCAGTTGCAATATAACTCTTGCATTTGACATCTCAGCTGTAATATACCTCTTGCATTTGACATATCAGCTGCAATATAACTCTTGCATTTGACATCTCAGCTGTAATATACCACTTGCATTTGACATCTTACCTGTAAATTAACTGTTACAATTGACATCTCACCTATACTATAACTCTTGCATTTGACATCTCACCCGTAATATAATATTGCATTTGACATCTCAGCTGAAATGTAACTTTTGTACTTGACATCTCAGCTGTAATATAGCTTTTGCATTTGCAATGTCCGCTGTAATATACGTCTTGCATTTGACATCTCAACTGTAATATAACTTTTCCATTTGATATCTCAGCTGTAATATACATCTTGCACTTAACATCTCAGATCTAATATACCTCTTGCATTTGACATCTCAGTTGTAATATGAATTTTGCATTTTTGACATCGCTGCTGTAATTAAAATTATTATATGCTCATTGTGTTCTCCGTTAACTTTACATTATCAGAAGCGTTCAATATTGTACTAAATGGCACACCTTCATATTGCACCCACGCGCAGGACACGTGTGGCCAATAGTGTATTAGGAACTACTTTGTAAACAAATCATGTACATTCGCATTGTAGGCACAATACGTTTTGGTTGATTAAATTTTGTTTCTGAATGAACTAAAGCAGATATTTCGTGGACTGCAACATACCAACTGTTTTGCTACATTCCACGTTAACTTTTTCATACATTGTTTCAGATTTTGCGATAGACACCAGATTTCATAAAATTGCTTGGTACCTACAAATAACATGCAAGCTATAAAGGCATAAACTGTCTCCTTTAGCTGGTAATAAGAATGGCAAAAAAATATATACTTACAGTTTTACATCCAGAATTTCCTCAAAATGTACTTTCTTAGTTCTGTAAATCCGAATTACATGAGCTATGTCGTGAGTTCTCAAGCATGATTACACATTTCGAAAGTGTACTGTAATTTCGACTATATTCCAAGTGCAATTACATCTTCCTTACTGTACACAAAATGAAATAAACATTAAATGCAATAGCGTCCGTTTGGTAATTGCAATTGAAACACTTCATATTTTTCCCACATTATGATTTCAAATAGTCAATGACAGAACAAACCCACTTACAGATGTAAACACGCTTCTCCCGCGACGCTTCAATCCAATGTATTTTACGTACAATTTTGCACAGATGAATCCAGTCAAAAATCACAAACTTTCGTCGAACCGAAACAAAATACCAAAATCTATTCATTCCAGATCAAATGGAAAAGTTGTTGCAATGCGCATTCATTCACAATATGACTGCAAATTTCAATTTTAACTAGACACGCCATTTTCTTTCGAAAGTTATGTCGAGCGCGCGACTACGTTCAAATTCATCTGGGCGGAGTTATGTGCGCATTAATAATGATGTTGTTGTGTAATGATAAATCTGCTATTGTGTATTTAGTATGGAATATGGCATACATAACTAAACTGCTCCTATTCTTACAGTTAAGCACCATCGGCGCCAGCAGAATGAGCCAAAATATATTATTCATTACGCTTTTAGATTATATATATATATATATATATATATATATATATATATATATATATATATATATATATATATATATATATATATATATAAGTGAGAGAAAGAGAGAACGAAAGACAAATACAAAAGAGACACAGGGAGATAGATAGATAGATATGATTTTTCAGGCTGAGTATGGCGATTTAAATGTATTCAGGCATTTTGGAAAATATGCTGATGTATGAGTATATGTGCTTGACATGCACATAGTTTCTCTGAAAGAATGTTATTTACCTCACAAAGTGTTCAAGACTGTGTTGAGTAGGCTTCGTACTGTGTAAAATATTTTGCACACTGTCTTTAACTTACTTTAGGTTGGATTCTGATTATCTGTCCAAGGTTATTAACACATAATATTTAAAGGAAATGTTTCGAGTAACTCCAATTCGCCAGACAGCTAGGATGGTAAAGGAGGATACGTTAAAAAAGGAAAGCAAAGAAAATTTCTTGTATTGATGAAAAGACACCTTTCTAACAGTTGAAAATTGCCATCAAGTCATGGTTTATTAGGAGCTACGAGTTCGTGGAAATGACTGTTATAAGACAAATTGATGTGAACTTCCAGTGACTAAACTCTCCAACAGTTGACCGAGAGAGGGTCGGGGAGTGAATGCGGGAGACTTGAAGGCTATACTTATAATGTGCCGCCGCAAAGGTAATGTGTGTGTGTGGGGGTGGGTGGGTGGGGTACCGTTGAATACTATTTTGCTTTGGACAAATAATTATTAAGTCGTCCCAGCCTACATGAAAGCTTGCATCGTATTTTCAGTTTTGTATTTGTTCTAGTAGTCATTCAAGTTTGCTTTATCATTGCCAAATAATTTTAGTTCAGGTACAATTTACAAGAAATCGGCGTTATTAATTTCTTTTTGTTTTTAATCAGTGACAAATTTACAAGATTTCGCTGGAGAAAAAATGGGTCTCGTATTGATTTTATATCAATTATGCGTGAGGATGAATTGATTTACCGCTTATACGAATACAGAATACATGTGGATGCATATTTCATTTATTTAAACTATATGCAGCACTTTAGTAAATACAAAATTACAGAAGTGTCTTTGATTAATACAGACTCGCCTAAGATCGCGTACTTCCAGGCCGTTATCATCGAGATATTGTGCGACAACAATGGAAGAGAAAGGAAGTTAATTCATTTCTTCTCGAAGTACGTGGATAGAGTCTTCAGGGTGTAGTCCTTCCATAATTATATTATGGCCTATGTCTTAATTATTTCATTAGCGTTTACCTTTGAAAATTTATATAATAGCTTAAATTTTAATGAGTAATTTAATCGGTATCCACGACTGCCGATTAGGACTGATGTCTTCTGACAGCTTTATTTTCTATTCTGGTCCATTTTCTATTCACACGGCGTCTTGGATTTGGGTGATCTCTATCTATCCGACTGTGTGTTTAATTTGTATACTGAACACGTGCAAACCAAGAGCGTTTTTTAATTATTGTTGTAAAGTACAGTTGTTGTTGTTGTTGTGGGGTTTAACGCCATATGTCAGCACAAGATAGGCTATACATGGCGGCCAGTATTAATGGTGGAGGAAGAACCCGGTTAAACCCCAGAAAGAACCACCGACCCACGAGAAGCTACTGGCAGACTTTCCCACGTACCCACATTAGCCGAATCCGAGACTTGAACCCACGCAGACAGAGGTGAGATGGCAGTGATCTGTAACGGAGAGCGCGTTAGACCACTCGGCCACTCGGGGCTCCTGTAAAGTACAGTAGTTTCACCCAAAGTTGTTGTAACTGGAGATGTACTACCCTGTTTTGAATATGATCTTTGATGAGGTTCGTATTCATGACTGAAGTGTTCAAATTAACACAATGCTACAATATTTTAAATCTTTTCACACATGTATTTTAGCAGCAGAGAGGGTGAACAGACCACTTAACGCGTCAAGTACTTTTTTTAGACAAAACAAAATAGTGACCCTTCATAGAGGTCAATACCACGTCTACGATTATTGTTTGTCCCAAACAGAATTGTAGACAAGGCCCTCTCTGCTGCTATTAATTAAAAAATTGTTATATTAAAAATAATGGTATATCCAGAATCTCATACTGCAAGAATAGCACGAGAACGATTAGAAGCAATTAAAAAATTTCTTCCCGTGCGAGATTCATTTAGAAAAAATCTACAAGCGCAGCAAGAAGGACAAGTTGAGGACGAAGAAGAAACTAAAAAACTGTTTAAACCCGTCACTGCAGCTACTGAACAAGTTGCAACTGTCATCAAAGAAGATCTTCCGGTATCAAAACAAACAGCAGAACAAACTGAAAAAATAGCAAGAAGAACTAAACAGACAAATAAGATTTTACGAGATCTTCCAACTGATATAGCTGCGGCTCAACCTCCACCTGTTGGTGAGGAAATACTTGAAAGTATTGGAAAACTTTGTACTGAAGTCGCCGACGTGCAAAAAGAACATGCACCTGAACCCGAACTAGTAGAAAAAAACGTAGAATTGATTACAAAATTTAGGAAAGGGGTTGTTGAAGAAATTAGAAATACTAAAGAAGAACAATTACCCGAAGCAATATTAAATATACTATTTAATAAATCTAGTATTTTAAAACCCCGTTATGAAAAAGTAAATGATGATAATCTTATTATATATATATATCGCGTATATTACAACAAAAAACAAGCTAGAGGTCCAGAATATAAAAATCTTAATAAAGAAATAAAAAGACTTCATAGAGAGAGACTGAAACAACAAGAACAACTATCCCAGTATCAACTTCCTCCACCTTTACAACGTAAAAAAATTTTTGCGCCGGCAATGAGATATTCACCGGTAGATTCACCACATGGATTTCGAGTAAGTGATTCACCTGACATACCCCCGGTCACCACTGAAGTACTTCATCCGGTGATGCAACCACCAGTATTTAAAACACCTCAAGATGAACCTAAAACAGGATCTGGTTTATGTCCTGATAATATCATTAATGATGTGTCACGGTTAGAAGTTCTCGTAGGAGGAAAACGTGCCGAAAACAATTCACCAGAAATAATTAATGAAGCAGCTGATATTTGTCGGCGATTATTTCAAGGTGGTATCATGGATATCGGAGTTTACCGAGAACTTATCGATGAACTTGTTGATGACTAGTTGTTAAATAAATGGTAAATTAAAAAAGATGATCATACATAATAATCATCGTAAACCCGTACAGGTCAGAGCGGTAAACTCACGATTACCAATCTACAGAGCTACTTACGGAGATGGACTTGGTGATGTTATTCAGGGATTATTTACAAGGATAGCTCCAAAAGCAGTACCTGTTGCAAAACAATTATCGATGAAAGCTATTGATATTGTTCGTGAAAAAGCTCCTGGAGCAATTGTCAATGTTGCTGGTAAGGCGTTCTCGGCGATCAAAGATAGACTAGCACGATTATTGCGACGAAAACGACAACCACCAGTGAAACTGGCAAGTACTGAAATTATGCCCGCAGACGTAAGTAAAATAATAAATCAGGCTGCAAATAAAAAACTAACGGAATTATCTAAAGAGGCAGAAAGAAATATAACATCTAATTTGATAGCAGATCAAGGACCCAATCAGGCTGCAAATAAAAAACTAGCGGAATTATCTGAAGAAGCAGAAAAAAATATAACAGCAAATTTAATAGCAGGAAGCGGTCTTCGTCGACGATGATTTAGATCATCATTTGGAAAAATGGTAATTAAAATAAAATGTTCAAGCGCGAATCAGACCCAGCATTTGATATGGAGGCACCTGTCCTTAAGTATGAATCTGTACGTGATTATCAATTTTATTCCTATGACGCAAGACAACCAAATCAGCGGGGGAGAATCGAATTACAGGTTCATGATACAAGTAGATATTTCTTGCCCGCTGAGGCGTTTATTGAAGTAGAAGGTAGACTTGTAACGAATGTTATAGCTAATACGCCATATGCTGCTAATTTGCGTGTTGGTTTTGTCAACAACGGGATTATGGCGTTGTTTGATAGCGCCACATATATGATTGATGGAAAAAATATCGAATCGATTCAGAAGGATGTTGATGTTGCTACAACAATAATTGGTCTAGCGAGATGTTCTGATGATTACACAAGATCAGCCGGTCCAACAATGATGTTTACTAAAGATATTACTAACCACGCTGATCATGTTCAGTATATTAAAATACGGACACCACTAGATACTGCATCTGATCCACAACCGGTTGACTTTGAGCACGCAGACAGACCAGGTGCTTCTTTTGATATTATAGGAAGTGTTAATGCGACTTACAACTTAGGGTTTGCAACACGCCGAGCAGCGTTGTCAGGAGATCATAGAAATTTTTCATGTGCAATTCCATTATCTCACATCTTTGGATTTTGCAGAAATGTAGAAATGTTAGAAAGGTCATCTTTGGAGCTAAACACACAATTGTGCTCATAAGAAAAGGCGATGATAATGATGCAGTCTGGCGAGGTGCTGGTGTTGCTGATGGTAAAGTAAATATATCAAAACTTTCATTGTGGATGCCAGTAATGACTCCATCAATTACTGAGGAACAAAAATTACCTTCTTTCATGGATTCAGGCGGTAAATCATTGCTATCATGGTTAACAGTAACCACAGATGCTATTCAAAGTAATGTTAATGGTTTATTTACATGGCATATAGCATCACAACAGGGTGTTTCTTCACCACGACATATTTTTATTGCGCTGCAAAATAATGACCGGACAAATAATCAAAAACATTCACATATGATATTTGACAATCTTGGAGTTAATGAAGTTTCCTTACGGATAAATGGACATCAAGGACCAGCTGAAGATATATTGTTAAATTTTGATCAAAATCATGTAGCGCGTGCATATCATCGTTTAATGTCATTCATGGGACGTGATCAAAATATAGATACTGGTTTGCAAATATCACAATTAGATTTTTCAAGTCTATATCCGATTTATTATTTTTCACTGGAACATCTTGATTTGTCCAAACAGTCTGTCGTTGATATACACTTTCGAGCTCGTGTTACTAACCCACCAGGTGCTGGTGCCTTCTACAGAGCAATAGCGGTCATACTCGGCGATAAAGCCATGTTACTTGAAGGTGGTAGTGGTCGAATGAGAGTCGTTGATGCACCAGTGGAGAATCTTTAATTATTCAGAAAAATATTATTTATATAAAAATGTCGTATAGTCATGTTAATGTTACTCTGACTCCCTGTCAGGTCAAAAAGCTTCAATCAAAAACCTCCAGCAAAATGCGGAACTAAAATATCACTAAAACGAGATCAGATGGGTGGTGGTCCAAACAAATTATCGTTGACAAATAATCAGATTAAAATTTCAATAAAGCCCTAGAATCAAAAACCGGAGTTCAATTACGTCTTTCTCCGAGCGCCATCAAAGACATGGTTAAAACGGGTGGTATATTTCCACTTCTTGCGGCTATTGCAGCGTTAATAGCTGCTGCTGCTCCAGCTGTAGCAAAAGCAGCCTAAAATGAATTATACAAGTTTCTGGTGGAACATAGAAAAACGGGTATGGGATAAACGGGATCAATTTCTTGTCGAGCGAACTGGTGAGTACTACTGGCTCTTACACAACGTTGATGGTGGTAATTCATTTTACGATATAAATATCAATAATGTCATTCATATCATAAATTCAGATCACGAAGAACAACTAGACAATTTACGTGATAGTTTTCGGGAATATTTGTCTGATTTGACATCTACGCGTGAAGAAATTATTAAACGAGTAGAAATTTTAAATCATATAGCTGATACCATTGAATATTTTCATAATAGGATCATGAACATGGTTTTTGAATCATCGGGGTTATAATAGAAGTTTTTTCGCAACCAAGTACAAAATATCCGAAGCTGACATTGTAACGTTTAAGTTCCCTGATTATAATCCAGATCGATTGAGAAAATCTGTCAATGATGTTATTGATGAATATTTTCCTAAAATACTCGATGCATGGAGAAAACATACTTATTTTCATTTTTAAGTTCTTCTAACGTTTCAAAATCAGATATTATTTTTTCAGGATTTAGTTCATCAGATATATTAATTCCGTTTTCTTCTAGTTTTTTAATAGCAGAAATTATGTCTTTGATATTTTCATGGTTCATTATATAATATATAAATCTTTAAAATAAAAAAAATTATCCCTAGAACCCCTATCGAGTCTTTAGCGAGTTCGTCGGGATGTTTCAATGAAGAGCCCCTATCGAGTCTTTAGCGAGCTCAGATTATGGATGATTATGGATGACGAGCCCCTATCGAGTCTTTAGCGAGCTCAGATTATGAATGAAGGACGGCACAAACATATATTATGAAATGAACCTCTATTCGAGTTTTTTACAAAAGTTCATTAAGTATGAAATGAAATATATACAATGAATAATTGAATAAAGGACGGCACAAACATATACACTCAGCAAAACCCCACCCACAATAATCAGGCCCGTGGGTGATACGAAAATATGTATCAACCACCGGTTGATATAGTGGTTAAGTTTTGCTGGGGGGGGGGGGGCTTTTTGCTGCCGCCCCCCAATTATTATAAAAATCGCAACTATGCGCACACCACCGACATGTTGTCAGCCATGGGGATTCGATCCTGGACCGCGAGCGTCACAGTCCAATACGATACCGATTGAGCTATCAAATCTTATTACAAACATATGCTTCGGAAGTTAATATATAGCTAATAATCATTGAAAAGGAACTAATTTCAAATATTTTTGCTCAAAATACAATTCTGAATTCAAGAAATACGTTTATATATTATATTCTCACCAAACAAAGCTGAATTAAGGAATTTCCTATTTATTATACCACGCCATCTATGATAGAACATTCAGTCCAGATCATCTAATTGCTAGATTTTTCCATCCTTCCTATGATATTACGAGATTTTCCATCCTTCCTATGACTATTACGAGATTTTCCATCCTCTCTATAACTGTTCAGTGGAGAAATATATATTACGAGATTTCCCACTCGTAAATCTGTATCATAGTCAAGGGAGTATTTAGTTGTTAATATTACTGCATAAAAAAATAACCACACATACGCATAAATACATAATCACACATACGTACACAATCTCGCATTATACTTCTGCACTGAACAAGGAAAATGCAACTGCTTTTTAATTCCAAACACTATATACACGTATTTCTGTAATCGAGTAAATACATGCAGGATCCCTGTGCTGTACTGTAGATCTAAAATTAACCCGCCACAATCGATACAGACTAGACGCTGGATTCTGCACTCAGTAAGCTGGAATATACATGTCGGTTTTCTGTAGTTTAGATGTAATGTCTATGTGTTGCGCTGTTCTAAATATTTCACGAAAAGAACAGAAAAATACACGAACTGTATATTTTTGTAAGATAGAAATCATAAACGGGTATGCTCCACCAGGCATCACAGACCTTGGATGTTGTATATGATTATGACCATATACCGAGGATCATAAAATTACCTCCCTTTCATGAGTCAAAAAATAAGTAGTATAATAATGACAATTTCTGACCCCCCCAAAAAATAAATCTAATTCGCGGTGGTGATAATAGTTAACAGTACTGAAAGGTGATTCTCTGTTTATATTTTTTTGAGAAAGTAGATCTGGTTATATTTTCTGCTACTTTTTGTACTGAATATGAGTGAATATCAAAGTATTTCGCAGCAGAACATATCGAACGAAATATAATTACTTCGCCAGTTTCTGTGTTTGTAGAATTTACCGCCCTCTTTCCAATTGTTTTACATCTTCCAGTATTACCACATGCAGAGTTCACGCTTTGCGTGACAACACGAAGGTTGGATAAACTATTATTTTGAGGATCCCCGTCAACATGATCAAAAACAAGACCGTCATTGATCACTCCGAAGAAACATTCGTAGATGGAACGATGACAATGATAATGTTTCTTCCCAACAGTAAACATTAGATAACCAGTATTAGTAACAAAACCAACCGGTTTTTTTAACCTGCAGTGTCTGATGACACCATTACGATCTGATTCATAGTTTGTTATGACAGGATGTGGGACAAATATATTTTGCTCCATATATGCAATAATATTATTTGTTTAAATCATTGTTTGTCTGAAATCTTGATACATAATCCTCCACGGATTTTATAGCGTTTTCACCATCATTATTTTTTTATCATAATATCTTTTAAGTTCCCTGAACCGTTTTCCACCGCACTTTCCACATATATCTGTTTTTTCTCGCACCCCAATACCACATCGCAGACATGGTATTGGTCCTAGACTTCCTCGTCGTATACTTTGTAAGTACATCCAGTAAAATTCACCTCTACAGGATTTGTTGCATCGATTTACTGAACCGATCATGAGCCATCTGCATTGAGACATTGTATATATACAATATTCTTTATTTAAATATTTGTTTTAATTATATGAACGAGTTTGAGAGATTATCCAAAACTAGGCCTTCTAAATATAAATTTAATCTCGACAGATTATCTTCTGATTTACCAGTACGAGATCTGGTTGATCCGAAAAATAAAAGTCTGATCAATAAAATTCACGACGCCAAGAAAGAATTTTACACGGATGGTGCATCTCATACATGGTCAACGTTCAAGATTATACGCAATACTGTCAAGGACGCTACAATGAATGACAAGCGAGCGGCAACTATCATTAACTACATCGCTGAATACGAGGGCAATCAAAAATATTTCTTTAGAGTAAAATTTATTGTACTAACAGAAACAGGTAGTTGGATTATCCGTGACAAATATGATCCTGTCCTTGGTAATAATAAAATCGCCATATTAAGTAAAAATTCCAGACCGGGTTTGTTGACGGGTATTGACAAACCGTATTATGAGCGAGCGTATCCTGTAACAGCGGTTATTTATGGAATCTATGAGATAAATAAAAAACCCAACGTTGATAAACTGACACCCATGAAATTTTCAAGGTTAAATTGTGTAGCCGAACGAGTAATAGAACACTTTACAAACGCGATGCGTGGAAACGGATTAACTGATTTAAGACGTGAAAAAATACACTCGTGGGCTGATTCAGTTAAGGATACCGGTGCTACAATAAAAGATGTTGCTGAGTTAGGAAAACTATTAAAATTTCCAATAGCAGTATCAACAATAACGGGAGAAGTACTGTATGAATCAAAATATAAATCAAAAGGAGCTTCAATAAATATTATTGATCATACCACGCACGCATGGACCAGCGCAGTAACAATATTTCCACGTGATCGAACTGTTAGATTTAACCCCCCAGATATGAGTATGTTTGATTTTATTAACGAAATAAGTAAAAACGATCCTGTATCAGTATGGTTATTTAAAAGTAATGAGGAAGGTGGATTTGATCAGTTTGTTAGACCAAACGGTGAAATATATCGAACAGAATTTCTCCATGACGAGATGAAAAATCTCGCGGAGAAGTTTTTCGCGGAAAATACTGACAAATTACTAACTAATTGCTTTACCGTTCCATCTGGTGCGGCTCATTTCGCTAGAGAAAGAAATTCATGGAAACCAACACGATTTGATTTACTCGAGGACGTACGCGCAAGTTGCGTCGAATACGGACATGGCGGATTATGGAATACCAAATATAATTACAATGATGTCATTTCGGTTGATATGGTTGCATGTTATCCGGGAAGTTTTCTAGGATACGGAGATTGTTCTGTGTACTTTAAAAGATTTGGTCACCCTACAAAAGAGATGACGCGAGTGGCAATTAATGGACCATTACCTGATTTTGATCTGACTGGATTCGCTTGTGTTGAATCATTCGAGCTTAACGAAAATCTTCACAAGATTTGTTATGTTTGGTTTGACAGACATTTTTGTGAAAAACGTTGGGCACCTATAGTTTTACAATATATGCTAGATTGTGCGGTACTGACATCGTTGGTGGTTAGTGAGGCAATTATATCATATCATGCACAGACCGAAGTTTGGTTACCCATGTCAGATTCTATCAGTATTGATGAAGTTATTAGCGAGTTTAAGGAAAAATGTCATGGCGTTTCCGAAGAGGATATTATCAAAGAAGCTCCTAAAATTCTCGAGATTAAACTCAAAACCGCAAAAGATCTCGGTAGAAAAATTATAGGTAAATTTACTCAAGGTGGTGCATATGATCATAAAAGACATCACGCACGATTAATTTTAGATGATGCCGAGTACGATTTTATAATCGCTGATACAACAGCGAAAGATATATTTGTAAATCGAGAAAGTGTTTATTTATCCGACGGAACAAAATTGGGTACGATCGTTAGTTACATAAATGATGTATCCCCACAGTATACTCATCTAAGATCTTCCATGTTGGCTTATGTTTCTATAAATTTATTATCGATAATTAATAGATTTCCTGAGACCGCAGTCAGAGTCGCAACAGATTCGTTTTATATTTCGAGTAAATATTTAGAGTCTGTTATGAAATTTACAAGTAATGATGAACGATGGAGTTCGTGGAGAATAAAAAAGGAAATATTACACAATTATACAGAATCAGCAGATGTTCCGATGAGAAATTTTTATCGCAAGGGTAATAAAATATCAGAAATGTCGAAAACACCGCCGGTGAGTGATCCAATAACTAGATATAAGACAGTATATCTCAATGGACCTGGTGGATGCGGCAAAACGACTCGAGCAATTAATGTTTTTAGAAATTCAGATATGATCGTGCTGACATCCACACATAGACTTGCACGGGAGATGAAACAAGGGCAAGTACAATCGTGCACGTATCATAGTTTCTTTCGGTGGCGCGGGGATACATGGACTCCTGAACGAATGGGAGAAAAATATATACCTAAAATAATTATTTGGGATATGCACGTGTCATTGGATACATTAAAAATGTTTCTTGATTGGTTGTTGACGAAAAATACCGCTATAATAATGTGTGGTGATCATGGTCAACTGCCGCCTTTTGTTGGACCATCTCCACATGATTGGTTAAAAAATTTCGTTGATTATTACGAAGAAATAGATGATGATCATAGAGCTCTTGATGCAAATTTAAAGGAGTTTAAAAAATTAATCAGATTACAATCAAACAAAATTCAGTGTGAAATAATACGCGGAGTAATCTCAGAGACCTCAAATGAGTGATTTTTTAAATTTATGGAGACCCACCGATTTGATAGTAGCAAGCAGAAAAATAGTCAAAGACGATTTACAACAGCAGTTATTTCAGCTGCATAAAGAAAAATATTCAGAATTGCCTGTTCCGTTGTGTTATAGACCATCAGATACACGAAAACAGAATATTAATGTTGATATTCCAGGACAGACTGAGAAGCAAAATCTCGTATTAAATGATATTGTCGCTGTTGATATCAGTGTGGTCGAAGATGCATTACGAGCTGACAAATCTCCATGGGTATTGGGATACGCTATGACGATCCACTCGTCTCAGGGATTAACTATTTCTGACACACGAGTCTGGATTGTGAACGATCACATCGAGTGGTCAAATTTAGTCTATTTAGCGGTATCAAGGGTCAGAAAAATATCTCAATTACGGAGAATTATAATTCCTGAAATCGTTAATAAATTTAACGTCATTGATGATGATATAATAAGAAAAAAATTAATCGGATACAAACAATCTGATAAAAAAAATAAACGCGACTTTGATCTTGATGTTGAATTTATTATTGAGTTAAAACAGCAGCAGAATAATCATTGTGCAAGTTGCAATTGTATAATGTTATGGCGGTATTCGAATAATGATTCAAGACAATTTACCGTAGACAGAAAAGATAATAGTCGCGGTCATACACGAGAAAATACCATGTTGACCTATCTTGAGTGTAATCGACGTCGGGGTGCTGGCACCCTTGGCGCTAGTTAAGTGATCGCGGTGGTAGTTGTGTATCCGTGGGAATTATTTGTAGTTGCTCACGTACAAATCCACGTTGAGGAGCAGCCGAATCTAGTCTGTAGATTGCGGGTCTACCTGAGGATCTTGTCACGGTGGATATTTTGTGTGTGGTAACACTCCAAATAGGATCAGTTGCTCTCGCTTTACCACCTTCAAGTTCACCCGGTTCATATAAATATCTAACTGTAACGTCACCCACTATTTTTTGTTTTTCAATATCTTTTCGTTGTGTTGGTATATCTTTTTTGTAATTGCATTAATGGGTTTCATGTTGGTTGTTCGTGTAATCTCATTATTTAATGCAGCTATCACGCTTGGTAATCTTGCAACCCATTCGCGAGATCTCGTATCCTGAATAAATTCCTTAGCGTATTGATATCCAAATAACCGCTCAGCAAGTGTTCGATTAAATCGCTCAAAAATTGTCTGATCACGGTGAATTGCAATATGACCTCGTCGTATTTTGGTATTATGTCGTTTCATCAACGATGATACTGGACCAAGAAATTCCTTACCAGGATCAACCTGTAGCAGCTGTGGCCATCGCAGACCACATCGTTGATAAATTCGTTCAAACGCATCGGCTACTTCAGATGATGTTTTCGTTGATAGCGGCTCTGCATCTTTATATCTACTTGCAACATCAACTACAGTTAACGCGTACTTGTACGTTTTTCCACGCACAGTATCATGTGGCAAAAATAAAATATCAGCTTGATGAACTTCATTAGGAATACTAACATCGAAATACGCGTACTGAATTCGTTTCGGTGGTGGTAGATAAATTTGCCATATTGCCTGTTTGGATAACCACGCTTTAGCAGTAGAATGTTTAACCGCTGCTGCATCAGCGAGCTTACCAATTGCTGCTTTACCTTTCCAGTATCCTCTTGGTGAATAATAAATTAATTCCATTATATATTACCAGACCCAAACGCTAATTTACTTTTCATCGCAGATCTTACTAACCAATTAGCTAATGATTCTCTGATATTTTTATTTTTGATGGAATTTAACGCGTGAATTAATTTCACATCTGCAATATGTCTGTCGTGTAGATTTTTACTTTTATAACCTACATCATGAACATGACAAGCTTTATCAATAGCATTTACTGGTTCCTCGCCTGGTTTTGATTGATCCTGATTATCGAACCTGATATCGAGTCGAGTACCAGGACCGCAATAATTATATCCTGGTAGATGTTTTTCTCCTGGGTATTTAGCCCATGGAGTACCCGGAAACTTTGAGATCAAATTTGCAATATCACCACCACGCTTATTAGGTAAAAATGAAAATTTCTTTCTACCGCACACAGAACATTTTCCACCATACGCTATTTTTTATTTTTTGTTATAACTGTAGCTAAATCAGTAGTCGGAGTTTTAACTCTACAGCGTAAACAATATAAATTCATGTTATAATATATATGGATATAATTGATTTCTCAGCGACAAGAAAACGAGAACCTGTTAAGCATCATCCTGCGCTACCTAATTCCATCAGAATGATTATCATAGGACCATCTGGTTCGGGTAAGACGCAGTTATTACTTAATCTGATAATGAGATGGTTGAAATGGGATAAATTATATTTAGTAGCACCATCCGTTGATAATCAACGATGTTATGAAGTATTAAATGATTTTAACGAAAATGCAAGATTACTGAACGAAGATAATGATGTCATAGAGTTTATAACAGATATTGATGAAGCACCGTCCGTTGATGTTTTAGACGGATTTATTAATAATTTAGTTGTGTATGATGATGTGATGCTGGATAAACAATCAAATCCAGCCAGAATATTTTCTCGCGGCAGACATAAAAATACAGATGTGATCTATGTTACTCAGCGGTATACACAAATTCCGAAAGTGATCAGAGACAACTGTAATATTTTAGTTGTGTTTAATGGCGTAGACACATACACGCTGAGAAATATTCATCAAACCTGGTGCAGCGGTGACATGGATATAATTAAATTCAGAAATTTCTTTTCACGAGCGCAAGCCACTCCGCATGGATTTATAACAATAAATTTGCACGATCCTAGAACAAGATATCGTGTGGGTCTTGATAAAATATTTGGATAAATTAATAAATTTAATTAAACAGATATCATTAATATAATGAACAACTGTGCGTGGTTAATTCAAGGAACAACAGATAAATGCAACAAAAGGTGCCGTGGAGAATACTGCAGGAGACATAATTATATTTTAAAGAAAAATCCTCATGCTGGTTCACGAAGTTGTGTTGGATGTAACAACGGCGTTAGAGGATTATATCAGATTTGCAAAAATTGCGGTGGAGATCGATATCGAACTTTAATGATATATTACAGAAAAAGAAATAACATAAATCCAAAAATAGAAAAACCACCATCAGAACTTGAATATTACTTGAAACATAGAACAAAAGATTCCCAGGATTCAGATAAAGATTCCCAATATTCAGATGAAGATTCCCAGGATCATTCAGAATAATATAGCAGCAGAGAGGGTCCTGTCTACAATTCTGTTTGGGACAAACAATAATCGTAGACGTGGTATTGACCTCTATGAAGGGTCACTATTTTTTTTGTCTAAAAAACGTACGTGACGCGTTAAGTGGTCTGTTCACCCTCTCTGCTGCTATTTTTATTCAGAAAACGTGTCAGGGATACACAGTACTAACACCATATTCTAAAATGTGAATTAACGTCGTTTATTTAGCAGATAGTCATTTACTGTTCTATAACACAGGTTTCAGTTTAATGGATAAAACACTGTAATCCTTTCCGTACTCATGTTCATTGCGTGGAAGTATACGAATCTTATATCCCCAACGCTGTAATCCTTTCCGTACTCATGTTCATTACGTGGAAGTATACGAATCTTATATCCCCAACGCTGTAATCCTTTCCGTACTCATGTTCATTGCGTGGAAGTATACGAATCTTATATCCCCAACGCTGTAATCCTTTCCGTACTCATGTTCATTGCGTGGAAGTATACGAATCTTATATCCCCAACGCTGTAATCCTTTCCGTACTCATGTTCATTGCGTGGAAGTATACGAATCTTATATCCCCAACGCTGTAATCCTTTCCGTACTCATGTTCATTGCGTGGAAGTATACGAATCTTATATCCCCAACGCTGTAATCCTTTCCGTACTCATGTTCATTGCGTGGAAGTATACGAATCTTATATCCCCAACGCTGTAATCCTTTCCGTACTCATGTTCATTGCGTGGAAGTATACGAATCTTATATCCCCAACGCTGTAATCCTTTCCGTACTCATGTTCATTGCGTGGAAGTATACGAATCTTATATCCCCAACGCTGTAATCCTTTCCGTACTCATGTTCATTGCGTGGAAGTATACGAATCTTATATCCCCAACGCTGTAATCCTTTCCGTACTCATGTTCATTGCGTGGAAGTATACGAATCTTATATCCCCAACGCTGTAATCCTTTCCGTACTCATGTTCATTGCGTGGAAGTATACGAATCTTATATCCCCAACGCTGTAATCCTTTCCGTACTCATGTTCATTGCGTGGAAGTATACGAATCTTATATCCCCAACGCTGTAATCCTTTCCGTACTCATGTTCATTGCGTGGAAGTATACGAATCTTATATCCCCAACGCTGTAATCCTTTCCGTACTCATGTTCATTGCGTGGAAGTATACGAATCTTATATCCCCAACGCTGTAATCCTTTCCGTACTCATGTTCATTGCGTGGAAGTATACAAATCTTATATCCCCAACGCTGTAATCCTTTCCGTACTCATGTTCATTGCGTGGAAGTATACGAATCTTATATCCCCAACGCTGTAATCCTTTCCGTACTCATGTTCATTGCGTGGAAGTATACGAATCTTATATCCCCAACGCTGTAATCCTTTCCGTACTCATGTTCATTGCGTGGAAGTATACGAATCTTATATCCCCAACGCTGTAATCCTTTCCGTACTCATGTTCATTGCGTGGAAGTATACGAATCTTATATCCCCAACGCTGTAATCCTTTCCGTACTCATGTTCATTGCGTGGAAGTATACGAATCTTATATCCCCAACGCTGTAATCCTTTCCGTACTCATGTTCATTGCGTGGAAGTATACGAATCTTATATCCCCAACGCTGTAATCCTTTCCGTACTCATGTTCATTGCGTGGAAGTATACGAATCTTATATCCCCAACGCTGTAATCCTTTCCGTACTCATGTTCATTGCGTGGAAGTATACGAATCTTATATCCCCAACGCTGTAATCCTTTCCGTACTCATGTTCATTGCGTGGAAGTATACGAATCTTATATCCCCAACGCTGTAATCCTTTCCGTACTCATGTTCATTGCGTGGAAGTATACGAACGCTGCATATTTGAATACTGATAATAGAATATATGTTCACATAAAACGGAACCCAATGCAAACCGGACTATTTGCAACAGTCTGAATAACGCTATTGACTGTACCCGTCACATTTACTTCACTTGGTATGAAAGAATATTTTGAACAAAGTCATTTACTATTTTAGAGCACGTGTGTCAGACTACTAGACCAAAGTAAGAATACTCCTCATTCCATCCTACGGGGATGTAGGGTTTGTGTTGTTTAGGGCTAAGGGTGCAAACGTTTCAGAAATGAAGAGTGTAGGGTGAGGACGCTTCTCTCATGGAGCTCAATTTTGTCTAGAGACGTGCCGATGACGTCTATGAATGTATTCTTACATTCCAATTTGTTTTACAATGCAAAGCTGTGAACTTAGAAGCCGGTGTGTGTATTTATTCCTTTTGTTTTTCTCTTTTGGTTTCATTCCTCATTTTTTATCTACTTGGATGGAAAATGGAGGGGCAAGTACAGGCGGGAAGAGAAAAAAGCGGGTTCGTTGAGTAGTAGTTAGTGAAGATTTACAATGAAATGTCTGATACACACATTAAGAGAAATGATTCAGATCAATCACAAGAACTGAGATAACATATCCGTACGATGTTTGCTGTTCTCAGTATGACCATGTATTGTGTGTTGAGTGGTAAATATTATGGGTGGAATGAGTGACACCAATATATATATATATATATATATATATATATATATATATATATATATATATATATATATATATATATATATATATATATATATATATATATATATATATATATGTATGTATGTGTGTGTGTGTGTGTGTGTGTGTGTAAATGTTTGCTGTCAGGTTTGAATTTCTGCTGATATGTAATATAAGTTTTAAACATGACACAACATGTCGGATTTACACTTTGATGTTCTGTCTTTTATGACAACGTGTATCTTTAGATTAATTTGCTTGCAAAATTAATCTCACTTAAAGTTAATACTCAAACATTTCTACATATTTACAATAAATACTTTCCATTAAACTAAATACTAAGAAACTTTTGTCAGTATGGGCAATAATGTTTAGCAAGTAATGGTCCCAAAGTATAGTATAATAAAAATAACGTGCGGAGACCATTTCAAGATGAGCACGTAGTAAATGTTGACAGGTTTTGTACAGGAAGGACAATATTTAATGACAATATCATTATCACCTATTAAATATAATACCTCAGTAAAAAGGAGTTGGGGTGGGCTACTAATAATGGAACTGATGCTATTTATCTAAACTCTGTGATAACTGTTGAGTGACATATTTAATCAGTTGCAATAATTGGATCAACCATAGGGTGCACCAACCCAACACTTTTTGTATATATATGTGTGTGTGTGTGTGTGTGTGTGTGTGTGTGTGTGTGTCCATTGCATATATTGGCATCGTGCACTACAATGTGAAGCTTAAATGCGGTTCCACTGCAGTATGTACCAAGACAAAATTATTTAGTAATAGGTTGTATTATAGCTTAAAGTTTAATTTAAGAACGAGTCGGGACTATTAGTTTAGCTTCTTAAAGACCGTACCATTTTCTGAATTCACTCTCTTAAATTTTACCCCGAGTTGGAGTGTAAACCACACAATTGATAGTAGTACCAGGAGGTACCCTAGGGACAATGGGACTTGATGTTACAGAGAGGGTTCCGGCACTCTGGAAACAATGGGAAATTTATAATTGTGGGCCAGTATAGGGACAATGGGAAGTTAACATAGGTAATTTTAACTTGGATGGGTCTATAAAGGGACAAAAAGCATTGGGCCGCACTAGGGTCGATAGTAATGGAACAGTTAAGGTGACATCCATAACACATACAACAGACAAACATACATACAACTATACGACCGACAATTGTGTTTCGGCACAAAAAAGCAAATCTTTTCGAGGCATATTAGTGGCCCTAAAAATGGCCTTTTGTTCTTCTGTTGTCTCTAGCTAATCCACCATTTCCTCACTTTCTCAATAATTCCTTTTTTCTTTTTCTTTTCCATCTCTGGAATCCAGTCAGGATGTCCCATTGATCTAAATTTCTCCTGCACCTTCATCCAGATTTCATTAAGGTTTTCAAACTCCTCTTTTATTCTTTCTGTTTTCTTTCTTAGACCCCCTGTCTTTTATTTTCTCCACTTCTTCTTCCATCACTTTTCTCATCATTTCTTCTCCTTCCTTTAGTTGGTTCAGTCCCCACTTCACAAATGTCCACTCTGTCCAAGGCAATATGTCTTCTAAAAATACACTTACTTTCATCACATTATCAAGGACCTCCTTCAATGTGCCCACTCTCACATACGGAGGTTGAATAAAACCTTTTAACGTTTTCACTTCTTCCTCTATCATACCTTGTACCAGTCCCTGTCTACTTTCAGGCTGGCCACTTGGCTTGTCACAACGTCTTTGGTAACTGGATATCTCCATTCATGTTCTAGCCTTTCCACCACATAGGAGGCATCCACCATCCAGTACAAACTCATTCAATTTGTTAAACAACTATATTGTCATCTTCCTTTATTTAAAATTGAGGTAGTGGAGATTTGGGAGGCTTAATGTTCACGATATCACGACTCATAGACATGTGTTTGATCATCAAATCATCGTATATCGTATTTGACTTCGCAATTTAACCTGACATTGCTGGGTGTTGCGCTATAATGAGGCAATCATTTATGCATGAATTACGAAACCAGTAAGTATATTTATTCAATGTTCGATGTGAATTACTATACTGTTTTCTTTGAATAGGTGAAAAGATTATTTCACGCGTGAATGAGTAATAACTAACTGCATATGATGCCTTTGCTGTAATGGCTAAGTCATTACTGGTGTGTGACCTATGTTTCTGATGGTGGTCATACTAGTCATTACTATCTGCTACTCAAATCTCACTTAAATTCTATGACTTCCATCAGACAATAATTATTGCTACTTGGAATCGACAATGCTGAAAGGTTCTGAAGCACTTTCTTGTACATTGGCTTTTTGATAATATTACCAGTTAAAGTAAGATAGTAAAAATAAGTAAAACCCAAAACCCGTATACTCCAAATTATATTGATACATCGTATCATCCCTCTCTCCAAAATAAGTAATATTTTGTCCTGTTCATCCATGTCTTTTCTTCCTCTGACAAAAATATCTACTTATGTGTGTCACCCATATTTATCAGAGAAGTTAAATGTCAGAAGGATACGGATGTAAACCTAGAACCTAGTACACGATACTTTTGGCAATTTTTATAGCTCATTAAAACATCTAATTGAAAGCGATTGTTTTGTTTGGTCCTCTCTATCTACCATGCTAGGCGCTCACTATAAGGATATTGCGGGCCTAATAGCCACCCGTATAAATTTAGGGTCGGTAGGCACATGTTTGGGACGGTCTATTCAAGAATTTTAGTAATTTTGTCAGGTACGCATTTCTTCGTAACTGTGAACAAAGGTAGGTTGACTATTAAGTCGTTCACAGGGGACGTATTGTTTTCTGAAAAGCTTGTACGAGGAAAATGATATTGGGTTTTTCCAATCCTGTTGAAACCTCCGTAACCATTACGTCATTTCTAAGCGTATTGCAATTGCTAATCAAATATCATATAGGCTGAGTGTATTTTCCACCTCGGGTGTTTTATAACTTCTCGGTGGTTTTCCTCTTCCAAACGGGGGAAATCTGTATTACGGGTAAGTAGTTATTTTACCATCAAGTTTAATATGGTACATTCAGACTGTAGTTAAAACGATCGTGTTATTGATGTCATGATTACTAAAGAATAGTCACACAGACATTATGGTTATTAAATTGGTCGAATAGTATTAATAGGCTATGACATGCTAGGAGGGAGTGGAGATTTGGGAGGCTTAATGATCACGATATCACGACTTATAGACATGTGTTTTGATCATCAAATCAACGCATAACATATTTGACTTTGCAATTTTTAATAACTTTGTAACCTGACATTGCTGGGTGTTGCGCTATAATGAGGCAATCACTTATGCATGAATTACGAAACCAGTAAATGTATTTATTCAATGCTAAACGTTCAATGTGAATTACTATAGTTTTCTTTGAATAGGTGAACATATTATTTCACGCGTGAATGGATAATAACTAACTGCATACGATGCCTTTGCTGTAATGGCTAAGTAATTACTGGTGGTGGTCATACTAGTCATTACTATCTGCTACTCCAATCTCACTTAAATTCTGTGACTTCCATCAGACAAGAATTATTGCTACTTGGAATCGACAATGCTGAAAGGTTCTGAAGCACTTTCTTGTACATTGGCACTTTGATAATATTATCAGTTAAAGTAAGATAGTAAAAATAAGTAAAACCCAAAACCCGTATACTCCAAATTATATTGATGCATCGTACTTTTGTCCTGTTCTACCGTGTCTTTTCTTCCTCTGACAAAAATATCTACTTATGTGTGTCACCCATATTTATCAGAGAAGTTAAATGTCAGAAGGATACGGATGTAAACCTAGAACCTAGTACACGATACTTTTGGCAATTTTTATAGCTCATTAAATCATCTAATTGAAAGCGATTGTTTTGTTTTGGTCCTCACTATCTACCATGCTAGGCGCTCACTATAAGGATATTGCGGGCCTAATAGCCACCCGTATAAATTTAGGGTCGGTAGGCACATGTTTGGGACGGTCTATTCAAGAATTTTAGTAATTTTGTCAGGTACGCATTTCTTCGTAACTGTGAACAAAGGTAGGTTGACTATTAAGTCGTTCACAGGGGCCGTATTGTTTTCTGAAAAGCTTGTACGAGGAAAATGATATTGGGTTTTTCCAATCCTGTTGAAACCTCCGTAACCATTACGTCATTTCTAAGCGTATTGCAATTGCTAATCAAATGTCATATAGGCTGAGTGTATTTTCCACCTCGGGTGTTTTATAACTTCTCCTCTTCCAAACGGGGGAAATCTGTATTACGGGTAAGTAGTTATTTTACCATCAAGTTTAATATGGTACATTCAGACTGTAGTTAAAACGATCGTGTTATTGATGTCATGATTACTAAAGAATAGTCACACAGACATTATGGTTATTAAATTGGTCGAATAGTATTAATAGGCTATGACATGCTAGGAGGGAGTGGAGATTTGGGAGGCTTAATGATCACGATATCACGACTTATAGACATGTGTTTTGATCATCAAATCAACGCATAACATATTTGACTTTGCAATTTTTAATAACTTTGTAACCTGACATTGCTGGGTGTTGCGCTATAATGAGGCAATCACTTATGCATGAATTACGAAACCAGTAAATGTATTTATTCAATGCTAAACGTTCGATGTGAATTACTATAGTTTTCTTTGAATAGGTGAACATATTATTTCACGCGTGAATGGATAATAACTAACTGCATACGATGCCTTTGCTGTAATGGCTAAGTAATTACTGGTTTGTGACCTATGTTTCTGATGGTGGTCATACTAGTCATTACTATCTGCTACTCCAATCTCACTTAAATTCTGTGACTTCCATCAGACAAGAATTATTGCTACTTGGAATCGACAATGCTGAAAGGTTCTGAAGCACTTTCTTGTACATTGGCACTTTGATAATATTATCAGTTAAAGTAAGATAGTAAAAATAAGTAAAACCCAAAACGCATATACTCCAAATTATATTGATACATCGTACTCCCCCTCTCTCGGAAATAAGTAATATTTTGTCCTGTTCATCCATGTCTATATATACAGTATGTCTAGTACAAATATACTTTATATCATGTACAAAAGAATTCAAATTTGTGAGATACTAACATTAGATTGATAGACATATTACTTGACATTATACCATAAGCACTGGATGACCAACAAGGCAATGCGTTGCAGTATGCCTTTGTCTAAAAGTTGGTTGACAAATTTATAATCAATGGAAAGAAACTCATGAATGCATAGCCCTTACATCAGTTTGCATAACCCTTGATACATAATTGTATGCAGAGAACAAGCATGTGGCCCATATGCTCGTTGCCAGTTCAGTGTTTTAGAAATTCCGTTATTGACTAATGTTAGATATTTAAACTGATTCGTCTCGGGCATTTATTGGGTAATCTCATGTCAAAACTCAATGTAATGTTCGGAAATGGGGCTGCAGTGTTCCGACATTATATTTTAAACTCTACATCTAAAATATACCAATGGAATCGATACATGAAGCCAAACAAACAAACCGTGCTAACCTCCTAAAATATAAGGGAAAAGAAAATGTGCAACGAACAACCTTCATCCTCACGTTCCACTCAGATAATGAACAAGTAGGATGCATCATTTACAAACATTGGTCAATCATTTGGCGTGCAAACCGCTTAAATTTATCTATCCACGCAAACCAGTAGTAGGATCTCGCTGACCTCAAAATTTGAGAGACATGATAGTCATAGAAAATGTAAAGCCACACTCAAAATAAAGAAATAGATGGGAAATCGAAGTGTTGCGGAAATAAACGATGCAAGACGTCCCTACACATGAAGGAAATAAACATTTTCCGCACAGTTGCAGTTGACAAGCTTCATATTCACTACCATACTGTAACATGAACACATAAAGTGTGATCTACCTCATCGCGTGCAGTCCCCAATGTTGGTGGAGAAACGCAGAAATTAAACATTAGAATGAATCTCTACAGATCAGTAATTTTTGACAGGTACTCGTTTATTCTGAACTGTGAACAAAGGTAGGTTGACTAGTAAGTCGTTCACAGGGGCCGTATTGTTTTCTGAAAAGCTTGTACGAGGAAAATGATATTGGGTTTTTCCAATCCTGTTGAATTCTCCGTAACCATTACGTCATGATTACTAAAGAATATTCACACAGACATTATGGTTATTAAATTGGTCGAATAGTATTAATAGGCTATGACATGCTAGGAGGGAGTGGAGATTTGGGAGGCTTAATGATCACGATATCACGACTCATAGACATGTGTTTGATCATCAGATCATCGTATAATATACTTGACTTTGCAATTTTTAATAACTTTGTAACCTGACATTGCTAGGTGTTACGTTATAATGAGGCAATCATTTATGCATTAGCAGCAGAGAGGGCGAACAGACCAAATGATTCCGACAAACAAATAAAATAAAACAAAAAAAATAAACACGTAGAAAGGTCCAGATTTTCACAAATGAACGTTTCCTGGGAGGTTTTTATAATTTGTTGAAACCAACCCCATCAATAAAACCCTATCGAAAAGATAGCTGAAAAATAAAGTACTCTACGTGTTTATTTATTTTTTTGTTTAATTACTGGACGACCAACATTGGTAGGCGCCCTCTCTGCTGCTATTAATTAAAGAATTGTTATATTAAAAATAACGGTACATCCAGAATCTCATACTGCAAGAACAGCACGAGAACGATTAGAAGCAATTAAAAAATTTCTTCCCGTGCGAGATTCATTTAGAAAAAATCTACAAGCGCAACAAGAAGCACAAGTTGAGTACGAAGAAGACACTAAAAAACTGTTTAAGCCCGTCACTGCAGCTACTGAACAAGTTACAACAGTCATCAAAGAGGATCTTCTTCCGGTATCAAAACAAACAGCAGAACAAGCTAAAAAAATAGCAAGAAGAACTAAACAGACAAAGAAGATTTTACGAGATCTTCCACCTGGCATAGCCAGGGAAATAGCTGCGGCTCAACCTCCACCTGTCGGCGAAGAAGTACTTGAAAGTATTGGAAAACTTTATACTGAAGTCGCCGACGTGCAAAAAAAACATACACCTGAACCAAAACCAAAAAAAGAAAACGTAGAATTAATTGCAAGATTTAAGGAAGGTTTTATCGAAGATATTAGAAATACGAAAAGAGAAGAACTACCTGAAAAAATATTTATTATTATATTTAATAAATCTATAATTTTAAAACCTGGTTATGAAAAGTAAGTAACGATAATCTTATTAAATGGATATATCGTGTATATAGAAACAAGGACGGGTTGAAAAAAATGATTTTGAATATAGAAGTCTTCATCAAGAAGTAAGAAGACTTTATGAAGAGCGAGTAAAACAACTAGAACAAGAAGAATTCTCCCAGTATCAACTTCCTCCACCTCTGCAACATATAGAACAACAACAATCTTCTTCGCCGCAGCAGAGGTTGGCGTCAAAATTTAAAATAATTGAGCAAGCAAGAAAACAAAAGGAACGGGAAGATCTGGAATTGGGTGAAATTAGACGAATGAAAGGATTATACTCACCATCTAAGAAATCAGACGAAGGAGCTACTGGCAGTGGTCTGGGAGATAATTTTGTTTGTCCTGATAATATCATTAATGATGTGTCACGGTTAGAGGTTCTCATAGGAGGAAAACGTGCCGGAAATAATTCACCAGAAATAATTAATGAAGCATCTGATATTTGTCGGCGATTATTTCAGGGTGGTATCATGGATATCGGCGTTTACCGAGAACTTATCGATGAACTTGCTGATGACTAGTTGTTAGATAAATGGTAAATTAAAAAATATGATCATACATAATAATCATCGTAAACCTGTACAGGTCAGAGCGGTGAACTCACGATTACCAATCTACAGAAATACTTACGGAGATGGACTTGGTGATGTTATTCAGGGATTATTTACAAGGATAGCTCCAAAAGTAGCACCTATTGCAAAACAATTATCGATGAAAGCTATTGATATTATTCGTGATAAAGCTCCTGGAGCAATTGTCAATGTTGCTGGTAAGGCATTCTCAGCGATCAAAGAAAGACTAGCACGATTATTGCGACGAAAACAACAACCACCAGTGAAACTGGCAAGTACTGAGGTGATGCCCGCAGACGTAAGTAAAATAATAAATCAGGCTGCAAATCAAAAACTAGCGGCGATATCTGAAGAAGCAGAAAGAAATTTGATAGCAGATCAAAGACTCAGTGAACCAGGGAATAATATTTCAAGCGTGATATCAGGAAGTGGAATTTCTAAACCCGGTTTTCGTGTTAGAGGAAAATAATTATAATAAAATGTTTAAGCTTGAATCAGACACAGCATTTGACATGGAAGCACCTGTCCTTAAAGATGAATCAGTACGTGATTATCAGTTTTATTCTTATGAAGCACGAATACCAAATCAACGTGGAAGAATTGAACTACAAGTTCATGATACAAGTAGATACTTTTTACCCGCTGAGGCTTTTCTTGAGGTAGAAGGTACAATTATAAAAACGGATGACACTAATTATGCAGATGCAGTAAAAATTGGTTTTGTCAACAACGGGATCATGGCATTGTTTGATAGCGCCACTTATATGATCGATGGAAAAAATATCGAACCGATTCAGAAAGATGTCGACGTTGCTACAACAATAATAGGATTAGCAAGATATTCTGATGATTATACAAGATCAGCAGGCCCTACAATGATGTTTGTGAAAGGTAACTCCAATCACCCTGAAAGCGATCCGTATAATATAAGACAACCAAGAAAATTTGCCAATAACAATGATGCTCATGTGTGGCCAGTGGTTCATGGTGCTAGCGAAAATTTCAACTTGGGATTTGCAGCACGTAGAAATATGTTGTCTACTGGCAATAGAAGATTCTCATGTGCAATTCCACTATCGCATATTTTTGGATTTTGTAGAAATTTTAGGAAGGTTATTTTTTGGAGCTAGACACACGGTTGTTCTTGTGCGAAAAGGTGATGATAACGATGCTCTGTGGAGACCTGCTGGTGATGCTGGTAAAGTAATATTGTCTAAACTTTCACTATGGATGCCGGTAATGACTCCAACGATCGCAGTAGAACAAAAATTAATTTCTTTCATGGACACTGGTGGTAAATCCTTGTTGTCATGGTTAACAACAAGCACAGACAGTATGCAAACTAACGTTAACGGTCAGTTTACATGGCATATAGCATCACAACAGGGTGTTTCTGCACCGCGACATATTTTTATTGCGTTTCAGGAAACTAATCGATTAAACTCACAAACTCGCTCTCATATGATATTTGATAAATTAGGTGTCACAGATATTTCTTTACGGATAAACGGACAACAAGAACCAACAGAGAATATACAACTAAATTATGAACAATCATCCAAACCACCACATAAAGTCGTGCATGATTATACAAGTAACAGATTCGTTTCGCGTAAAGCGTCTTAAACAACATGTCTTATTATAATGGTTGATATTTACGGAAGAAGATCTTCACGCGTTAAGAACAAAACCGGCGATGTTGATCTGTCGAAGTATGCGACTAAGGACGACCTCGCTGATATTATGAACCTGGCTGGAGTTGACCCAGATGAAGTTGTTATTTTTCAAGATCGATATGGTAAACTAAAAACGAGCAATATTAAATGGAATGATATAGTTCGACGAGTACTCGGTGCAGCTACAGATAATATTCCTGTGTTTACTGACGGCGGCAGAATCAGAGATTCGAGTGTATCATTTACAACCATCAGAGATGAAATTGGAAGAAGCGTTGCTAATCGTGTGAAAAATACCGGCGACACAATGACGGGTGAACTCAGCAAGAACGGAAACAAAATATTAGTTTTAAGAGATCCAACATCCGACGAAGATGCTGCAACGAAAAATTATGTTGACATTAGCTATGGTACAGTAGATAATAAATTATCCACGTTACGGGCTGAGTATGACGTTCACGTGGGCGCTTTTGCAAGATTTCGCAGAAACCATCAAAGAACCACAGAAGAATTCTTCGGAACTCCGTTTGTCGTTGACATAAAACTCGTTGATATCAAAACCAACATTGACACGATCAAACAAACACAGCAAGATATCAAGACCAACATTGACACGATTAAACAAACACAGCAAAACATCGTAGCGGGAATTCCTGAGATCGTTAACAAAACCGGTGTGATTAAAATTCCAACCGGAATAACTCCCGGACATATCACAAACATCGTATACACAGTATCATCGGGATTTGCAACGTGGTCGCAGCAAAATAATACTATCAAATATACCGCAACAGTCACTGGCGTGTACAGGCTGTCCGTGTTCAGTGCTGCGCGATTTGAGATCTTCACAACGTTTCCATGGCGTCATTCCACCGACAGGTTTTCCGGGGTTGTATCTGTTATATTAAATAACGGAACTGAAGAAATATTTATTCTGGAAGCAGCTGCTAAGAAATTAACCGCAACATCTTACTGGTGGTGTTTGGAATTTGTAGCTGAAACACCTCAATTGGTTACTGCATAAAAATATATGGACGGTGCACAATACAGGTACAATCAAGCGCCTGAATGGCAGGCGGCGCTAAAAGATCAAGTCGAACAATATGCAGTAAAAGTAAAAAAATATCGACGACGATTAGTTATCGTTGATGTGATTGTTTATTCAGTATCCGCTGTTGTTGCTGGAACGGGTGTTATATTATCAGCGGTGACAATGATGGCACCAGTAGCTGTAACTATTTGTATTTCAGCGGCAACAACGATTGCAGGTGTACTTAATATCATCGCAAAAAAATATGTACTTGCACGAACGAAAAATTATCCGATTGCATGATAAAATTACACACAGCGACGGTATCATACTCGAAATTATCTTCGTTGTTATCGGCAAGCCTCAGTGATGGAATTATATTCGATTTCGAGTTTTCAATGATGACTAAAATATACGACGAAGGTATCGGTATTAAAGATACAAATACTAATAATGACAGAATTACTCCAGCAGGTCGTGACTAACACAACTCCGCCAAAGATAACGATGATCTCGGTAAGTTCAACTAATCCTGAATTTAGTATTAATTTTCCTACTGCAATTCCAGTAAAAGAAATAGCGTTAGCTCAATTACGGGTATATTACAGCTGGCCAAATATCAGATCAAAATCATTTAATGGTACACCAGCAAATAATTTACTTGTATTTGCTAACAAGAACAAACCAGATGGTACTCCTGACTGGATAGATGTTGGAATACCCACTGGTAGTTATGAGATTGAAGATATCAATGAGGAATTTCAACGTAGAATAAAATCAATAACCGGAAAAGAAGCAAAAATATCAATTAATGTTCATGAACCGACGCTATCTTCGACGGTTGAGATACATTCTCCCGATTATGCCGTTGATATTTATCAATCCACGATAAGATCCGTACTAGGTTGGCCGGATGTCCCCCCGGTGTATCATGGACCACTAGAACCTAAAAAATCTGATTATGTCACAGATATACAATCATATCATGAAATTAATCCATCATACAAACAACATCTACTTAATATAAAAAAGCAACGTTGTTGGGTTATAGTTTTTTATTTGTTGATAAGAACCGCATACGGTGGAGTTTTATTTATGAACAAAAACCTGGAGTAGGAACCGAATCTTATGTTATTCACCTGATTGAACTAAAAACATATTTTGAGATCATTAATCGAGAACATAAGATACAGCTAGAAAAACTACAACTAGCTCTTCAAGAGTATCAACTTAATTTGTCATCAGGCAAAGTTTTCCTGGATGAAATTATCAAACAACAAGAAATATTAAATCAGCTTGTATCCGACATGGAATATTTTCACCAGCGAGTAATTGATGCAACAATAAATTATACCGACGGCGACAATAAAGATAAAGAAAGATTTCTAACCGCATACAATATAAAACAAGCTGACCTGGTGAATTTTAAATTTCCCGGGTATAGTTTAGTTGAGTTAAGAAAATCTGTCAATGATGTCATTGATGAATATTTTCCTAAAATACATGATGCATGGAGAAAAATAGCACCACCTCCAACTGTTTTAAGACATAAAAATGATCCACATGGCAGCGGCAGACACGTTTCTCTGGGAATCGTTAATATAACCAGCACTATCGTGGTCAATCTGGTTTGTGACGTAGTCGATGGCAGCTATCAAATAGCTCTCGGAAGATCAAATCAGGCTCAACAAGGATACATTTTATATACATTTACACCACAAGTTTCCCCTGGAAGTTTAATCGTGCAAGAACCAACTAATCCTGTTTATCTGCGGTGTCACAATAATATGTTAACACGAATAAATTTTAAGCTCACAGACCACCTCAATCGCTTAATTGACGTACGTGGAGAAGAGCTTGTGATAAATCTGTATGTGAAATCCTAGATCTTTGATCTCGAATTAATCAAGTAAATATTATATAATGTACCAGCACGTGAGGGTTTTTATACACGACAAAGAAGTACTTGAAAACGCCATCAGAACAGCGTTTTCACAAAACATGGAGCAATTTAACGTTAATTTAGTTATTGATGAATACGGAAGTGAGGATTTCTTATTAACACAAGAACAGTTAGATGAGCTCCGTCAAAAACATATTATCGAGATCATTTGTAGCAGAGATCAGATTCTAAATTATGCACATTCCTGCATTAAAGTCGATCAACTTAAAAAAATAATATTCCAGAATGAATAAAATAAGGAGCGGATTAAGAAATATTTTATTTTATTTTATCAGAAATATTTTATTTTATTTTATTTTTATTTTATCAGAAATATTTTATCAGAAATATTTTATTTTATTTTATTTTTATTTTATCAGAAATATTTTATTTTATCAGAAATATTTTATTTTTTTCTGAATTTCAGTGAAAAATCAACAAATTTTGTGTTTTTGATGGGTATTTTACCCATTTTGGGTGATTTTGTCCATTAGATCGTGAGGAGGGGGTAAGTTGCTTGATTCTCTAATTGATTTCAATTGAATAAAATATCAAAAACAGTAAAAACCAGTAAATCAGTAAAAAATTACATATTTTTTGAGATAATTTTACTGATATTTGAGCTAATTTTACTGATATTTGAGCTACTTTTACTGATTTTTTTCTAATTTTTGTTGGTTTTGGTATTTTATTCAATTGAAATCAATTAGAGAATCAAGCAACCAACCCCTACGATCTGATGGATAATTCAGAAAATAAAATAAATAATAAATCTGAGTACCAACTAACCCATCAAATTTGCAATTTTGATCATTTTACATAAATCTGAGTACCAACTAACCCATCAAATTTGCAATTTTGATCATTTTACATAAATCTGAGTACCAACTAGCCCATCAATTTCAGAAAAAATAAAATAATTCAGAATAAATAATAATAATTCAGAATAAATATAATCTCAGAATAAATATAATCTCAGAAAAAATATAATAAATCTGAGTACCAACTAACCCATCAATTTCAGAAATAAATAATAATTCAGAATAAATAATAATAATTCAGAATAAATATAATCTCAGAATAAATATAATCTCAGAAAATAAATAATAATTCAGAATAAATAATAATAATTCAGAATAAATATAATCTCAGAATAAATAATAATAATTCAGAAAAAATAAATAATAATTCAGAATAAGTATAATCTCAGAATAAATAAATAATAATTCAGAAATAAATATAATGTCAGAATAAATAAATAATAATTCAGACGGAGTTGCTTTGGTCGTTACCCGCTGTCATAATTTTTCTTAAGTATCTTATGCGGGTACTGATTGTTTTATTCGTTTCGTACTCGTGTGATAACAGCGATCTGACCTTTTCTACTGCGACAGAAAGAGGAACAAATTTATTTACTTGATCATCGCTCACCATAGCCAGTGACTGAAACATAGCTGACTGAATCCGCTTTATGAACTTATATTGAGATGATAGAACGTGCTTATTTTCGTTCTTAAGCTCTTCTAATGTTTCAAAATCAGATATTATTTTTTCAGGATTTAGTTCATCAGATATATTAATTCCGTTTTCTTCTAGTTTTTTGATAGCAGAAATAATATCTTCGATATTTTCGTGGTTCATTATATAATATATAGATCTTTAAAATAAAAAAAAATTATCCCTAGAACCCCTATCGAGTCTTTAGCGAGTTCGTCGGGATGTTTCAAGGACAGTACAGCCAAGAACTCGCAGACTGCCATCGCATTCTACCAAGTTCACCAGGCACACAGAACATTTAATGAATGAAGAACCCTTATCGAGTCTTTAGCGAGTTCAGATTATGCATGGACGGCACAAACATATATTATGAAATGGAACCTCTATTCGAGTCTTTTAGCAGGTTCATTATGCATGGACGGCACAGCCAAGAACTCGCAGATTGCCATCGCATTCTACCAAGTTCACCAGGCACACAGAACATTTAATGAATGAAGAACCCCTATCGAGTCTTTAGCGAGTTCAGATTATGCATGGACGGCACAAACATATATTATGAAATGGAACCTCTATTCGAGTCTTTTAGCAGGTTCATTATGCATGGACGGCACAGCCAAGAACTCGCAGATTGCCATCGCATTCTACCAAGTTCACCAGGCACACAGAACATTTAATGAATGAAGAACCCCTATCGAGTCTTTAGCGAGTTCAGATTATGCATGGACGGCACAGCCAAGAACTCGCAGATTGCCATCGCATTCTACCAAGTTCACCAGGCACACAGAACATTTAATGAATGAAGAACCCCTATCGAGTCTTTAGCGAGTTCAGATTAAGCATGGACGGCACAGCCAAGAACTCGCAGATTGCCATCGCATTCTACCAAGTTCACCAGGCACACAGAACATTTAATGAATGAAGAACCTCTATTCGAGTCTTTTAGCAGGTTCATTATGCAATGAATGACGGCACAAACATATATTATGAAATGGAACCTCTATTCGAGTCTTTTACAGGTTCATTATGCATGGACGGCACAAACATATATTATGAAATGGAACCTCTATTCGAGTCATTTAGAAGGTTCATTATGCATGGACGGCACAAACATATATTATGAAATGGAACCTCTATTCGAGTCTTTTAGCAAGTTCATTATGCAATGAATGACGGCACAAACATATATTATGAAATGGAACCTCTGTTCGAGTCTTTTAGCAGGTTCATTAAGTATGTAATGAGATGTAATGAGATGAAATATATGTAATGAGATGTAATGAATGAATGAAATGAGATGTAATGTAATGAGGCCATTTTCTCCGCGAGAACACCCCCCACAATAATCAACCCGTGGGAAATACAAAAACATGTATCTACCACGTTTGACATGATAGGATGGTGTTCTCGCGGAGAGGGGCTGGCGGTGCCCCAATTAATTATAAAAATCGCTAATATGCGTAACCACCCGACCAATTGTCAGTCATGGGATTCGATCCTGGACCGCGAGCGTCACAGTCCAATACGATACTGATTGAGCTATCAAATCTTGTTAGAAACATATGTTTCGGAAGTTAATATATAACTAAGGAACTAATTTCAAATATATTTACACTAAAATAGCGGTTTCTGAATAATAATAATAATTTCTACATTTAAATAACTACCCTGCATTAAAATAACGGTTTCTGAATTATAACAGCGGCTTCTGAATATATCTGTATTATGCAGACTGCAAATACCTGTGAAATCAATAACGGATTGTGAAATGCACCTGTACACCATAACAACGGTTTCTAAGCTGATTGCATATAGCTCCTGCGGATCAATAACAGCGGTTGTAAAATTGCCCTGATTTCTCGTAATGTTGTATGATGGGAAATATTTAAAAACCATAAATATGCTTCTACGAGTAATTAATTACGACATAATTAGTTAAACTGACCAATTACGATCATAAAAAATCAAAAATCTACGAAGAAAACTATATATTACAAAGTAATCTCCCCTTATATAATCAAAAATTCAGTAGTGTATGGAGGACATACTGTGACATAAATTACAAAAATTAATTCAATGTGGTGATGATAGTTAATAATGTGGTGATGATAGTTAATAATGTGGTGATGATAGTTAATAATGTGGTGATGATAATTATTGATACTGAAAGATGATTTTCTGCTTATATTTCTTTGATAAAGCGGTTTTATATATATTTTCTGCTACTTTTTGTACTGAATGTGAGTGAATATCAAAATATTTCGCAGCAGCGCACATCGAACGAAATGTAATTACTTTGCCAGTTTCTGTGTTTGTGGAATTTACCGCCCTTCTAGAAACTGTCTTACATCTTCCAGTATTACCACGTGTATTATTCTCGCTGTGTGTGATAGCTTGTAAATTGGATAAATTATTGTTTTGAGTGTTCCCGTCAATGTGATCGATCACAAGACCGTCATTGATCACTCCGAAGAAACACTCGTACGTAAATCTATGACACAGATAATGTTTCTTTTTTCCATTGTATGTGAACATTAGATAACCAGCATTAGTAATATAACCAACTGGTCTCTTCAACCTGCAATTTCTAATCATACCATTACGATCTGATTCATAGTTTGTTATTGTGGGATGTGGGACAAATATATTTTGCTCCATTATAATAATATTATTTGTTTAAATCATTGTTTGTCTGAAATCTTGATATATAATCCTCCACGGATTTTATAGCGTTTTCACCATTATTATTTTTTTTTGTCATAATATCTTTTAAGCTCTCTGAACCGTTTTTCCCCGCACTTTCCACATAATTTTGTTTTTCCTCGCACTCCAACACCACACCGCAGACACGGTATTGGTCCTAGACTTCCTCGCCGTATACCCTGTAAGTGCATCCAACAAAATTCGCCTCTACAGGATTTATTGCATCGATTTACTGAACCGATCATCAACCATCTGCATTGAGACATTGTATATATAATATTTTTTATTTAAATATTTGTTTTAATTATATGAACGAGTTTGAGAAATTATCCCAAGCTAGGCCTGTTAAGTATAAATTCAACCTCGACAGATTATCTTCTGACTTACCAGTACGAGATCTGGTTGATCCGAAAAATAAAAGTCTGATCTCGAAAATTCACGACGCCAAGAAGGAATTTTACACAGATGGTGCATCTCACACATGGTCAACGTTCAAGATTATTCGCAATACTGTCAAGGACGCCACAATGAATGACAAGCGAGCGGCAACTATCATTAACTACATCGCTGAATACGAGGGCAATCAAAAATATTTCCTCGAAGTAAAATTTATTGTATTAACAGAAACAGGTAGTTCGATTATCCGTGACAAATATGATCCTGTCCTTGGTAATAATAAAACTGTCATATTAAGTAAAAATTCCAGACCGGGTCTATTGACGGGTATTGACAAACCGTATTATGAACGAGCGTATCCTGTAACAGCGGTTATTTATGGAATTTATGAGATAAATAAAAAACCCAACGTTGATAAACTAGCGCCGATGAAATTTTCAAGGTTAAATTGTGTAGCCGAACGAGTAATAGAACACTTTACAAACGCGATGCGTGGAAATGGATTAACTGATTTAAGACGTAAAAAAATAAACTCGTGGGCTGATTCAGTTAAGGATACCGGTGCTACAATAAAAGATGTTGCTGAGTTAGGAAAACTATTAAAATTTCCAATAACTGTAGCGACAATAACGGGAGAGGTACTGTACGAATCCAAATATAAATCAAAAGGAGCTTAAATAAATATTATTGATCACAACGCACACGCATGGACCAGCGCAGTAACAATATTTCCACGTGATCGAACTGTTAGATTTTACCCCACAGACATGTTTGATTTTATCAACGAAATAAGTAAAACCGATCCTGTATCGGTATGGTTATTTAAAAGTGATGAGGAAGGTGAATTTGATCAGTTTGTTAGACCAAATGGTGAAATATATCGAACAGAATCTCTCCATGACGAGATGAAAAATCTCGCGGATAAGTTTTTAGAGTGCAAACACGCGGAAAATACCGATAAATTACTAATTGTTTTACCGTTCCATCTGTTGCGGTTCATTTCGCCAGAGAACGAAATTCATGGAAACCAACACGATTTGATTTACTCGAGGACGTACGCGCAAATTGCGTCGAATACGGACATGGCGGATTATGGAATACCAAATATAATTACGATGATGTTATTTCGGTTGATATGGTTGCATGTTATCCAGGAAGTTTTCTAGGATACGGAGATTGTTCTGTATACTTTAAAAGATTCGGTCACCCCACAAACGAGATGACTCGAGTGGCAATTAATGGACCATTACCTGATTTTGATCTGACTGGATTCGCTTGTGTTGAATCATTCGAGTTTAACGAAAATCTTCACAAGATTTGTTATGTTTTGTTTGGCAGACATTTTTGTGAAAAACGTTGGGCACCTATAGTTTTGTTACGATATATGCTAGATTGTGCGATACTGACATCGTTGGTGGTCAGTGAGGCGATTATATCATGTCATGCACAGACCGAAGTTTGGTTGCCCATGCCAGATTATATCAATCACGATGAAGTTATTAGCGAGTTTAAGGAAAAATGTCCTGATGTTTCCGAAGATGATATTATCAAAGAAGCTCCTAAAATTCTCGAGATTAAACTTAAAACCGCAAAAGATCTCGGTAGAAGAATTATGGGTAAATTTACTGAAGGTGGTGCATATGATCATAAAAGACATCACACACGATTAATTTTAGATGATGCCGAGTACGATTTTATAATCGCTGATACAACGGCGAGAAATATATTTGTAAATCGAGAAAATGTTTATTTATCCGACGGAACAAAATTGGGTACGATCGTTAGTTACATAAATGACGTCTCCCCACAGTATACTCATCTAAGATCTTCCATGTTGGCTTATGTTTCCATAAATTTATTATCGATGATTAATAGATTTCCCAAGACCGCAGTCAGAGTCGCAACAGATTCGTTTTATATTTCGAGTAAATATTTAGAATCCTTTATGAAATTCACAAGTAATGATGAACGATGGGGTTCGTGAAGAATAAAAAAGAAATATTACACAATTGCACAGAATCAGCAGATGTTCCAATGAGAGATTTTTATCGTGAGGGTAATAAAATATCAGAAATGTCGAAAGCGCCGCCGGTGAGTGATCCAATAACCAGATATAAGACAGTATATCTCAATGGACCTGGTGGATGCGGCAAAACGACTCGAGCGATTAATGTTTTTAGAAATTCGGATATGATCGTGCTGACACCCACACATAGACTTGCACGCGAGATGAAACAACGACAAGTACAATCTTGTACGTATCATAGTTTCTTTCGGTGGCGCGGGGATACATGGACTCCTGAGCGAATGGGAGAAAAATACATTCCTAAAATAATTATTTGGGACGAGATATGTACGGTGTCATTGGATACATTAAAAACGTTTCTTGATTGGTTGTTGACGAAAAATACCGCTATAATAATGTGTGGCGATCATGGTCAACCGCCGCCTTTTGTTGGACCATCTCCACATGATTGGTTAAAAAATTTCGTTGATTATTACGAAGAAATAGATGATGATCATAGAGCTCTCGATGCAAATTTAAAGGAGTTTAAAAAATTAATCAGATTACAATCAAACAAAATTCAGTGTGAAATAATACGTGGAGTAAACTCAGAGACCTCAATGAGCGATTTTTTAAATTTATGGAGACCCAACGATTTGATCGTAGCAAGCAGAAAAATAATCAGAGACGATTTACAACAGCAGTTATTTCAACTACATAAAGAAAAATATTCAGAATTACCCGTACCGTTGTGTTATAGACCATCAGATACACGAAAACAAAATATTAATGTTGATATTCCAGGGCAGACTGAGAAACAGATTCTCGTATTAAATGATATTGTCGCCGTTGATATCAGTGTGGTCGAAGATGCATTACGCGCTGACAAATCTCCATGGGTGTTGGGATACGCTATGACGATCCACTCGTCTCAGGGATTAACTATTTCTGACACACGAGTCTGGATTGTGGACGATCACATCGAGTGGTCAAATTTAGTCTATTTAGCGGTATCGAGGGTCAGAAAAATATCTCAATTACGTAGAATTATAATTCCTGAAATCGCTGATAAATTTAACATCATCGATGATGATATAATAAAAAAAATTAATCGGATATAAACAATCTGATAAAAAAAATAAACGCGACTTTGATCTTGATGTTGAATTTATTATTGAGTTAAAACAGCAGCAGAATAATCATTGCACAAGTTGCAATTGTATAATGTTATGGTGGTATTCGAGTAATGATTCAAGACAATTTACCGTAGACAGAAAGGATAATAGTCGCGGTCATACACGAGAAAATACCATGTTGACCTGTCTCGAGTGTAATCGACGTCGGGGTGCAGGCACCCTTGGCGCTAGTGCTAGTTAAGTGATCGCGGTGGTAATTCTGTATCCGTGGGGATTATTTGTAGTTGCTCACGTACAAATCCACGTTGAGGAGCAGCCGAATCTAATCTGTAGATTACAGGTCTACCTGGCGATCTTGTCACGGTGGATATTTTATGTGTGGTAACACTCCAAATAGGATCAGTCGCTCTCGCTTTACCACCTTCAAGTTCACCAGGCTCATATAAATATCTGACTGTGACATCACCCAATATTTTCTGTTTTTCAACATCGTTTCGTTGCGTTGGTATATTTTTTTCGTAATTGCATTAATGGGTTTCATGTTGGTTGTTCGTGTAACCTCATTATTTAGCGCAGTTATCACGTTTGGTAATCTTGCCACCCATTCACGAGATCTTTTATCTTGAATAAATTCCTTCGCGTATTGATATCCAAATAACCGCTCGGCAAGTGTTCGATTAAATCGCTGAACAATTGCCTGATCACGGTGAATTGCAATATGACCTCGTCGTATTTTGGTATTATGTTGTTTCATCAACGATGATACTGGACCAAGAAATTCCTTACCAGGATCAACCTGTAGTAGCTGTGGCCATCGTAGACCACCTCGTGATCCACCACCTCGTTGATAAATTCGTTCAAACGCATCGGCTACTTCAGATGATGTTTTCGTCGATAACGGTTCTGCTTCTTTATATCTACTTGCAACATCAACTACGGTTAACGCGTATTTGTATGTTTTTCCACGCACAGTATCATGCGGTAAAAACAGAATATCAGCTTGATGAACTTCATTAGGAACACTGACATCGAAATACGCGTACTGAATTTGTTTAGAACGTGGTAGATAAATTTGCCATATTGCTTGTTTAGATAACCACGTTTTAACAGTAGAATGTTTAACCGCTGCTGCATCAGCAAGTTTACCAACTGCTGCTTTGCCTCTCCAGTATCATCTCGGTGAATAATAAATCGATTCCATTTATATATTACCAGCACCAAGCGCTAATTTACTTTTCATCGCGGATCTTACTAACCAATTAGCTAATTTTTCTTTGATATTTTTATTTTTTATGGAATCTAGCGCGTGAATTAATTTCACATCCGCAATATGTCTATCTTGTAGATTTTTACTTTTATACGCAACATCATGAGCGTGACAAGCTCGATCAATAGCGTTTGTTGGTTCCTCGCCTGGTTTTGGTTGATCTTGATTATCGAGCCTGATATCAAGTCTGGTACCAGGACCGCAATAATTATATCCTGGTAGATGTTTTTCTCCGCTGTATTTAGCCCATGGAGCACCTGGAAACTTTGACATCAAATTAGCAACATCACCACCCCGCTTATTAGGTAAAAACGAAAATTTCTTTCTACCGCACACAGAACATTTTCGACCATACGCTATTTTTTTATTTTTTGTTATAACTGTAGCTAAATCAACAGTTGGAGTTTTAACTCTACAGCGTAAACAATATAAATTCATGTTATAATATATATGGATATAATTGATTTCTCAGCAACTCGGCGACCAGAGCCAGTTAAACATCATCCTGCGCTACCGAACTCCATCAGAATGATTATCATAGGACCATCTGGATCGGGCAAGACGCAGTTATTACTTAATTTAATAATGAGATGGTTGAAATGGGATAAATTGTATTTAGTAGCACCATCCGCTGATGATCAACGATGTTATGATGTACTTAAAGATTTTAGTGAAAACGCGCGATTACTGGACGAGGGTAATGATGTTATAGAGTTTATAACAGATATTGATGAAGCACCGTCCGTAGATGTTTTAGACGGATTTATCAATAATTTAGTTGTATACGACGATGTGATGCTAGATAAACAATCAAAACCAGCCAGAATATTTTCCCGAGGTAGACATAAAAATACAGATGTGATCTATGTTACTCAACGATATACACAAATTCCGAAGGTGATTAGAGACAACTGCAACATTTTAGTTGTGTTTAATGGTGTAGACACACACACGCTGCGAAATATTCATCAAACTTGGTGTGGTGGTGACATGGATATAATTAAATTCAGAAATTTCTTCTCACGAGCGCAAGCTACTCCGCATGGATTTATAACAATAAATTTACATGATCCAAGAACAAGATACCGTGTGGGTCTTGATAAAATCTTTTAATTAATAGCAGCAGAGAGGGCGCCTACCAATGTTGGTCGTCCAGTAATTAAACATAAAAATAAATAAACACGTAGAGTACTTTATTTTTCAGCTATCTTTTCGATAGGGTTTTATTGATGGGGTTGGTTTCAACAAAAAATAAAAACCTCCCAGGAAACGTTCATTTGTGAAAATCTGGACCTTTCTACGTGTTTATTTTTTTGTTTTATTTTATTTGTTTGTCGGAATCATTTGGTCTGTTCGCCCTCTCTGCTGCTGCATTAATTACGAAACCAGTAAATGTATTTATTCAATGCTAAACGTTCCATGTGAATTACTATAGTCTTCTTTCAACAGATTATTTCACGCGTGAATGGATAATAACTAACTGCATATGATGCCTTTGCTGTAATGGCTAAGTAATTACTGGTTTGTGACCTATGTTTCTGATGGTGGTAATACTGGTCATTACTATCTGCTACTCCAATCTCACTTACATTCTGTGACTTCCATCAGACAAGGATTCTTGCTACTTGGAATCGACAATGCTGAAATGTTCTGAAGCAATTTCTTGTACATTGGCACTTTGATAATATTATCAGTTAAAGTAAGATAGTAAAAATAAGTAATTCCCAAAACGCATATACTCCAAATTATTTTAATACATCGTACTCTTTCTCTCTCCAAAATAAGTAATATTTTGTCCTGTTCTACCGTGTCTTTTCTTCCTCTGACAAAAATATCTACTTATGTTTGTTACCCATATTTATCAAAGAAGTTAGATGTCAGAAGGATACGGATTTAAACCGAGAACCTAGTACACGATACTTTTGGCGTATATATATATATATATATATATATATATATATATATATATATATATATATATATATATATATATATATATATATTACATTTCCGTGTATTGTAATTGTTATATATCTTTCGTATATATTGAGTTTTGTAATACGTTTCATTCATCTATGACCGGCCTTAGAACAAGACGAGCAAGGTGGGGACTTGCGCTGTAACTGACAAAACGATTACGCGTTCTATAGAACTCAACCGGATGGGCCCTTTTGCCAGCGTGGCGTATTTGGCCTCGCAATCTATAAGGTCGGTCATGTATTCATCAGGTTGACAGTACATATGAATGAGTCATAACTTGCTTTAATGGCTAGTTATTGTTGTGGGGTTTAACGCCATATGTTAGCACACGATAGGCTATACATGGCGGCCAGTATTAATGGTGGAGGAAGACCCCGGGAAAACCCCGGGAAGAACCAACGACCCACGAGAAGCTACTGGCAAGCTTTCTCACATACCCACATTGGCCGAATCCTAGACTCGAACCCATGCAGACAGAGGTGAGATGGCAATGATCCGTAACGGAGACCACTCGGCCACTCAGGACCCCACTTCTTTAATGGCTAATAATGTGATTACTATTGTAGGAACCATGCTTCTAAAAGAGGTCATACTTGATATTATCGGTTGTTACTCCAAACTCACTTTTCAGTCTCGCTTCTGGTGACCCGCAATATTGAAAGGTTCTGACGCAGATTTTAAGAATAATATGAAAGGGAAGAGAACACTTAAATTATTTTATGTTCGCCTGATTTAAGGATTAACGGTTTGACCCCAAGCGGCTAATAATAAATTGCTGTCACAGAAATGTCTTTGCGCCATTTTTCAAGTCAAAGTCTTTCAGCAATCTTCTCATCATCTAGTCGACTGTCCATTTCACATTTTGAGATTGCAACCTATAGTAAAATTCACATTCTATTTTACTTCCAAGGCCCATAATTCACATTTTCTTCTCGATATATCAACATTTTGCAACTTCACACCAGCATAGAGAGAACAAATGTCCCTTGTATCGGGTTTCATACCAGAGTCCACTATATGCACCCAATACAAGTAGTGTGTGCGTGTGCGTGTTTATCTTGTATGTGTGTGTTTGTACGTTTCAAGAGAGAGGTGGAGGCAGAGATTAAGAGAGAGAGAGAGAGAGAGAGAGAGAGAGAGAGAGACGAATATAGATAGATAAGTGCGTATGTTCATCGTGTGAGCGCGCACGTATGCTTGTGAAGAGTGAAAGAGACAGATGGAGCACCCGATACTGAGAGTGCATAACACAAAAGTGGATATTTTATATTTCTGCTCAAATGTGTCTGGATGTGTGTTAATGTGTGTGTGTGTGTGTGTGTGTGTGTATGTGTGCGTGTGTGTATTTCACATAAACATTGTGAGATATTTGTCTTGTGACTTGTGTACACAAACCTTGTGAGAATAGTAATACATAGGTATGTATTTTCACATGCATTAAGTAATTATTGCACAGTTTTCAAAATTAAGAAATGCATAATGTCAAATGTCTTCCTAATGTTCGTATGCAAACATAACGTTTGCCTCCTAATGTAGGTAATGTATACGCAAATTAATCAATAGGTCCCAAGAAAGCTGATGTGTTAAACAAGTCACCTGAAAGAACCTCTCAAAGTTGTGTAGACATGTCATATGATATGACCTCTTAAAGTCGATGGGTACTTACGTCCTCCGAAACCTTCTGATAATGTTGCGTAAACATGTTATATTTTATATAACTGCGTAAATAGAATAAAAATTTAAGTGCTGGTGAGTTATTTCCAGTGACAATGCATGTTTGGTTTCACTTTAACACGCATTGAAATCATATGCTGATTTCTGAGTTTTTTAAACTTTGAGGCTGACGATGAACGAGAGCTTGCGTTTTAAAACGATTGATTTTCTTCTTCCTCTAATACTTGCCAAGAAATCACAACAATTTCTACAAGATCATCCCCTCGATGATATGAACTATTCTGGGACATCAAATACGTTTAGAACGTAAGCGTGAAGTTGCGTGCATGGGCATCAGTAAGTTTTATATTAGAATGTTGCAGAGAGTCCTGACAATATGTTCAGAAATTTACACAAATGTTTCAAAACCCGTATTAACCCACGGCTAACCTAAGATTTAATTTAGGGTTGTAAACTACAGGGCGTGGTGTAACTTGACAAGACAAATGTATCAAGTATGGCGCTTAATATAGCGAACTCTTTTCGAATAAGTAACGTAATATACCCTATTTGTGTTAACATTAAGCTAGGGTTCATTTTACTTTTGCCTACATAGCTTTTATTCAAATGTTACCGTTTTTATTCATTAGTAAGTTTTAATCAATATACGCAATTGTTAGCTGCACCGTAATAATGATTATATAGAACTAAATCTGATCATATTCTACCGCGTCAGTAATTCGAAAGAAATGTGACATTTAGCTTTGATGTTACAATAATTTATATAAGTAAAATCATACAATAAATAAATAAAACAGAAACTTGATAGTAATTTGTTTATATGGGCAAAGGTCATAAATCAAAATATGTATATAAGTGACAACTTCCAGATTGTCCACAGGATAGCCGATGCAGACACGTTTGATTACACCTTGTTAACATATCTTCATTTCACGATGGATGTTCACAGATTAGATCTAAAAAAATTTAAAGACAATTATATGCTATGACTTGCACACAGAATCTCGATTATTGAACTGAAGTTAACGAATGCATTACTGGGATCACCAAGATCAGATTTGGTTGATAGTTTGAGTGAGTTGTCTTCACATACACCACTTGGCCATAGGCATCTCTTGTATAGCCGTGACTCCCAAGACTAGTGATTACCTATTTCGATCTAATTTAAGACTCCTACTGTTTAAGTGTCGCCTAAAAGTCAATGTGGCGTGTCAAACGTGGTACGAACTATTTCATAATAACACACAGAAAATATTGAATAACAACCAAAAGAAGAAAAATAGATTGAATAGTAATGCCATTTATTTCGTACAAATGCCGATGTTTAAATATAAATGGAAATAAATGAATATTACATATAAATACGAAATAGTGAACATTCTTGATTTTATTTTCTATTTAATTATATTTAATCGGATTTTGTACGGTTGACACGCTTTAAGTCAACATATGATTAGCTCATTTCCCATCATACATTCCTTTATCACGCTGATCACGTGTACATTTCATTTAATTTGGACTGCAGAGGCGTATGCGAATACTGGTCTGTTTTTGTTGATCATTCATTTAAATATTCCAAAACCTTGTTTTGCACTCTTCCTATGTCATCAAAGATTAACGTTTATTTCATGTGACAGTACTATCAAATGACCTTCCATGGTGATAACCTTTTTGCTTTTACCACATAATCCTTCCAAGATCTCTGGGGCCATTATACTATGTCTTGATTTATCATAGAAATCATGATAAAGAAACAAAAATTATGCAATCATTTTAGAAAGGCGGCAGAGCTGTACTTTTGACCTTATAACCTTCCTCAGAGGTGGGGAAGGGGGCGGAGTGGGGGTCGGAGACTGGGGTTGAGTTGAAATTGGGAAAATGTACAGCCAGCCTACATCTCACGGAAGTCACTGAGTCTAAATAATGTATCATGAAAAAAATGTTTTTGCAGTTTCAAGATGTCTAAATTCTTTTCAATAATAATATAGTATAAATCCCTTTAATAATAATAATAATAATAATACTTTTCGTATATTAGGTCCGTCGTGGTGTTTCCTTGCACAGAAAATTAACGCTTGAAAACCATCACGGTCAACGCTCCAGAAGAATTCCGAGTTAACATACGTGGGATGAGAGAAATTTTCAAAATTGAAAAAAAAAAATAAATAAATAACCGCGATGGAAAACCTGTACATGCTAAACATAAAAATCCTGGAACTTTACCAGGAAACCAATCCTATCGAAGATTATCAGGCAGTGAGTTACAAAAATCTCAAAGATTAAACACTCAATAAAACAGGCAACGATACCATGGAGGGTAGCTTTGACATGGACGGGCACCTCATCGTCAACGTTGATACCACGACGGCGTCGTTAGGCAACAAAGTCCCAAGTTTCGAGCACCTGACAGATTACGAGCTCAAGAAATCAGGGTACACGATAGCTGGGCATCTCGCCATGGATAGGTACATCATCACTGGATTAAGAACCACCTTGGTGTTTGAAGCAAGATTACATCCGAGTTACAAGCAATTGACTGATTATCATGCGGGTCTATAACCGGAGACATCAACATCGATTATAACAAAATTTTCATGTGGTCGACGCCCATCAACGGATTTTACGCCACCAATAAACACTACGTAGATGCGCGTCGAGTTCAAAGTAAAGTGGGCGTGATACCCTCACTCACCTCCAACACAGGGAGTAGAATGGGGTTTACCGCGTCGGCCTCTTCCGAATACGTGCCTTCCACACATCCGTATTTCGCTTTTGATAAACATGAAAATTCATCCAAAGGTATCACAGAGTGGATCACCTTGGGCGTCTTCTCAATTTTTGGCTTCAGATCACAGCTCCATTTGAGTTTGCAGTCTAGTAATTTGATTATCGTGGCCGTACCAGCCGCACAGAAAGAATGACCAGTTGGTGTTTAGAGGCTAAAAAGAACAGCAGAATCCTCATGTACCATTTTGCACGTAAGCACGGCCACCATCGGATCCACCGTCCAGGAATTCACATCGTTTAAAAATATCATGTACAGGATTTATTGCGTCGCGGCCAATCTAGGGAATACCGGGCTGAGCTATTTATAAATGTTATCGGTGAATTATACCTTGTAGTAATATTTTATGGAAACCAAAGGGTACAAAAGATGACTGGCGTTGTAGGCGTAGTTTGTGATCTTATGAAACTACTTTTTACATGCAGATAAACCCATGAACACCAAAATCAAAGACGCTTATGACACCATATAAAGATAAAAGCAAACGAGAGCAGTATTAGAAAACAATCTAGTCCAATTCGCACAGATTTAGGCCCCGTGGTTAAAATTATGTATCCGTGGTAGAATTAAGACAACCCAGTTTGCAAGAGGTCATCAATAAATGAAAGGCCGTGGTGACGTTCAGCAACGATAGAGAATCAACCGCGAGTTCCAGGAAAATCAAAGACCTCATCAATTACATCGTGCACGAACATCCCAACATCGGGATGGCTGGGGTTTGTTTTTTGCACTATTACCACGTTTGGGGAAAAAGCCTAAATCGTGGATAAAATCAACACTACATTTCATGAGATTTATAAATATTATAGTACGAAACATTGCCAGCTGGATAATGTAGCAGCATCATATTTATTTTTATATTCGCTAGACTTAAAAGTTACCGCAAACACGTTAGGGGACATGATACATTAAACCAAATAACTGAAATACCTGATCTATCTGAATTTTGCAGACATACAGACGATGCCACCATAAATGCAGTGACAACTGGTACATTAAATGTAGATATTATAAGGAAATATTTAACAGAAAATCTCCTCGAGCTCGAAGTGCGATTCCAAAATTTAGTGGAGGCAGAAGCGTAAAAGATAAACCCATCATCAATTTTAACTTTATCAGCAGGCAACTCGATCATGGTATCAGACAAGAACTCATTGAGTTGAACACCATTATCATAAAATGTGTACGTGTACAAGAAAACGTACCAGTATTACAGAAGAATCCTGACTGATGACGAATTCGCCCATAGCGTTAACCAAAACGTGGATTTTATTCTCGATAGCCACGGCAATTCTATCATGCTCCTTATCTCAGGCGCTGGTATAGTGTTACAATCCGTGTTAAAAAGCTAGAACCAACTTTGCAAGTATAAAAAACACCACGAAATACGCGTATATTTCTTACAATTAGATTCTTAATTGGATCACGTCGTCTTTTCCGCGGTACTGATCTTACCATGCAGGATTTGATTCACGAGCTGAGCTCATGACCTCATCACCTAATTCAGCCCGATTTCCGTTGCGTGATATTAAAAATTGTATAAGATAAAGTATTCTAAGTTTTATAATCAAATGAGAAACGGACGTTTATGGATTTGGATAGGGATATTCTCATCACTCCATCACATACATATTTGATCAATGCTAAATTAATTTCAAGATCTTTAACCGCTTTATACATTGACGGATACTTTGTTTGCTCACCCGTCTCTACGTTGGCCGTAATCACAGAACGTGTATTTTAAAGGTTTGGTTGCTTCTCCTCGTTTCATATTCTCGTTCTGAGTGACAAGATCTAATTTCGACAAGCGGTTAATGAGCGGATCTTCGTTCACATGGTCAATCACGTATCCAAGTGGAATCATCCCTTTAAGCTTAAAGAAAAACGGTGTCGATCAATTTTTGCGTGTTTTACTTGTAATCCTTCACCTGGTCCGGGAATAGCCATCGTTACTGACAGGCTGTAGTAGCAGTTTTTTTTTTCCAACCTGAAGTGCCTGGCGTTACCATCCTCGTCACACTCCTAGTTATTAACTACCCTGTTATGTTTTTCACTGAGCCATTATCTATTAAAATACCATCCTGCATTTTTGTCTTATTCAGCATACCATTTCACAAAACCTAGCCACGGACCGCTCTATCACGTCCCTGTATGGAATCCTGTCTACGTGATGAAAAAACGGTAGCAAATAGCTTAAACGGTAATACAGCTACGACGAGCTCTTCTGTATGTTTCTTCATGTGAAACTCGACCATACAAAAACATCGGTACGGTATTAGAGCGTAAAAAACTTTGAACCGTGGAGTGGCTAGATTTAACGAGGATTTTTACCAAACCGGCTTCATGAGAGGAGCCTAAGTTAATAGACAGAACCATTTTGTCCTCACCGAAAAAAGAGATCATTCTTATCATGTTTGGAGGATCCTTGTACTTGCCATACTATTCGCAGTACGCTTTTTATCACATCAAGGATAAAAATCCAACTGGTCCATCTTGCATCTGCGGAAAGCCACGTCAGTAAACCATAATCTGCCACAGAAGAAACCTTTAAGCCGGATACTAAGGCAATTAATATTCTGGAAGCTTGCCCACATGGCGGCGAAAGGGACATTTTAATTCCAATCATACAATCTTGTTGTCAGTAATGTCAGTAACCACCAGATGATGATTCACGAGTTTCATTTTGCTATCCAGCACATCATCCACGTTGTAAAAAGGGCAACAACACCTCACGGAAGCTATTTCTAAGCCACCAATAGTAGTTTCCATGAGATGATACCATTCATAGGTATTCTGCTTGGTCTTATGTTTGCTGATAAATTGGTTTAATTTTTGCTTCAATCTTTTTTTTAATTTTCACTGAAATATAGGTGGTAGCCCTATTAATGTACCATCACTGTTTTATATAACACAAGTAGTATAGGTAAGGACCATACAGAGCGATCTACCCTTTGCTCTTTACTTCATCAATGATACCTTAAATATAATCCCATAGGTTTACCAGAGAAGATCACAAAGTATTGCCATACCTCATTTTACCTATACTACTCCCTGTTAGAGGAGAGTCATCTTGGGCAGAAGGCTGCGACCTGGATCAGTATTCAACATAACCGTTATTATCATGCTCCTACAGTACACGTCCGTCAATCTGACATGGACATAAGCGCCTCTAGTACATTCATTTTATTTTCTTGGAATATACTGTGGAAATGTATCACAGACACAATCTTTAAGGAGTGTAGTTTGAGCAATTCTGCAGACCGATCACTAATATTGCAGTGCTGTATACTAGTTAGGTCTCTGTGCTATTTACTTTGCACAGCAATGGCTTTTATATACGAGTTATTCAATTCTACTATGCGCTTGCCGATTCTCAACGGAAAAAGATATTTAATAAAAAAATGCATAATTCTGGAGTGCCGACTCTCCAAGCAAATTGTACATTTCTCGCCCTTATACACGAACCAGCCAAAATCGATGGTCGCCAATATTAAAACTACTTGAAGAGGAGCTTGCAAATATTTGAGAGGCTTCACATTATTATTATGCTTACCAATACACAGAGCCATGTATGGATATGTATATAACAAGTCATGAAATAGTAATTAAACATGGCGTGGCTTTTATATTGGCTTTTTACAGGGGAAGTGAGAATGCATTTGTTAACATCAGCATCATCAACTTCAAGTTTTTTCATTGACTTTGTAAGTGTTGGAATGGCAGTGATAGTGTTATACTGCTGATTAGAATATCTCCGAATCGCGTCGAACTAGAGGAAAATGTTAGTGCTCCTAGTAGTTTTGGAAACGTCGATGACTTACTTGGTCGTACATGACAAACGAAAGTGAATATTAGTGGCATTTTCATCGAAAAGTGTGGTTCTCCAGAGCAATATATTGTGTCTCAGGACACGTGGGTATTTGTATATTTAGAGGTTGGTTAAAGAAAATAATTATATCAGTTTTTGAGAATATAAGATCTAAGTTTGCAGTTGTGCTCAGATATAACTTTAGAGGAATCATTTATTTAATTGATTGAGTGGAATTACGAAGATCAAGTGAAATCGTATATATAGGCTTTGTAAACTAAGTCTTTATTCCTGTTTTAAGTTCAGTCTGTGGAATCATTTACTGATAATTTGAGACGAATAATTTAATTCAATTATCCACTGAAATTACAAAGTTCTCGTTGACTTTTGGACTAAATTACGACTTTGGAATTATATAATTGTGATACATCAAAACTTGTGGTACACCAACATATTCAAGATTATTGGAATTCATTAGGAACATTTTATACTTTTTTTTACTTGTGACAGAACATTTAGGATTATTAGGGAATTAATTCGCAATGTTATAAGTGACTTTTGAATTTTCGCTTTGTATCCTCAGTGAATAAACTATTTGTTGAATTGTACTCAGTTTATTAATGTTGTTTCTTTTCTTAATTAATTTAAGACTAACAACATGGAAAAATGCACGACATTTAGGCTGGGTCAGCTGCATTTTAGCGATTTGTTAGAGTTTCTAAATTCCAGCCTTGAAAAGCTAGTTCTCGATTGTTTTACAATCAACAGTCAAATATGGTACCACTAACCCCGAGAAGCTGAAATTGATAACTAGAAAATGTGTGTATCCCTACGATTAAATGACTTGATAGGACAAGTTTACTGAAACCTCGGTGACTATCATAATCTATATTCGAGACGTTATAGCCATACGTGTGTACAATCTCCTTCCTACTCCCTATGTTTCGTCACCAGGAATGGATTGGGATGCGCTGCTGTAAACCAACCAAGGTTGTGTTGGAACTCTTCACCTACATAGATTGTTATCTGTTTATTGAAAATTGTATTCGTGGTGGTATCCCCATGTCGAGTCATCGCTAAGTGCACGCCAAAGGTCAGAAGATAGATGGGTATAGTACTGCTATCGGAAGTAGTTACCTAATATATCTTTACGACAACAACCTTTATGAGCTGGAAATGATGCAGACTATTTCTGTTGGTGTAATCAATGGGCCAGTCTTGTAGAATATTTGCTCCTCATTCGGTACGACACTAACGGTGATATCGGATACATTTTTTAAGTTGACCTGTAGTAATCAGACGAGATTCAAACAAACCGCTGTGATTATCCTCTAGCACCGGAAGCACCGACACGTGTATGAAGAATGTACCAAGCTAGTACCAAACCTGGGAACTAAAAGCATCTTTGTAGTTCAAATACGCAATTTGAAATTTTGTCTCGGGTCCACAGACTGCTTACGTTTCGCCAGAACGCATGGATGGCACATTATATTCAATTGAATACGGATCTGAACGCAATGGTCCCGAACGAGTTTGAGAGACTTGTTCAAACTCATGAACAATGCTGTGTTCGGGAAGACTATGGAGAATCTTTAGAATCGTATTCGCATCGACTTTGTCAAGAATAGTAATCAAGACAAGATTAGAAGACTTATTGCTGACCAAGCATTCGAGTCTCGAAAGATCTTCGATCGTGCATTCGACGCTGAAGCTCGCAAAGCCTAACTACACTGGGGTATCTGTGCTGGACTTGTTTCCAAAAATGCCCATGTACAGTTTTATTATGATAAAATCAAACCTCGGTACTGCGACAACTTCAGGATGCTGTGCACGGACACTATTCGATGTCGATGCGTGTTACCACCAATGATGTGTACATGAACATGGACCAGGTATTGCTGGTAAATGATTTTGACATCAGTGAGTATCCGAAATATCGTCCTCTGATTTGTAACAAATATAATCTTTCTCGGTAAGTTCAAAGATGACTGTTCGAGCAAGCTTTTCGAGGAAGACGTGGAACTGCACCCAAAATATATTCGATCGTCATCTGACTGCAGAGAGGTATCTGCTCCAAAAATACTACGAACGCAAAAGGGGTCTTACACGTAATTTAGCAATAGGATTTTCGGCACGAGATGTCTGTGGAATATCTGAAGCAAAGACGCAAATTCGCACACAAGGCAAATCTAATCTGGTCAAAGAAACAAAGAATGGGTACGTTTGTCTCTGCTTGACACCAAGAGATATTTCAGATGGAATTACTATTTATGCATACTGCCACGCAAGATCTGTTGTTAGTTGCGTGTCAGTGGGAACGACTTGCAAGTCCTCTCGCACAAATGATGTTTGAAGACCAAGACTATTTATCCGAGGTCAAAACAGACATGATCTATATCTTACAACGATATGCACATGTGTCTCAAGCGATTCCGGACAACTGTAATATGTTAATGATAGTTCGTGGCATTGGTCTCAAAAATATAAACTGGACTTGTTATACAACTCATTGCTCGTGGGATGAAATTTGGGATAGGTTTGCGAATGCCACACAGGAGCCCTATGTTTCCTAACTATTAATTGGACTAGTCGACACGTAAGTATTGAGCTAGTTTGGTCTCGAGAAGTTAAAGAATGATGATAAATATAATGTCAAAAACAGAAAACACTGGGAACTTCCTCGTGGTTACATCGATGTCCGCGATTGTATCAAATGCATGTTCCAGTCGAGACCAATTGCACGGGAAGATTGCCCAGAGGTTTTTCAAGGAACCAAGACGTGAAAATCACCACTGTCGTTGCGTCTTTTACCGCGGTTGGCCTAAAATTCAATCGCGCCCATTTCGGGGAATCTAGCAAATAACTCGGTTGTCTTTTCGACATTGCGGTACCACAGGGGAATTTTGTTGAACTTCTCACTGGCGTATACGATCTTGAATTAATACATAATTAGATCACATATGTGACCGGTAGAGATTATACAATTTACAAAAGTATACATCTGCCCACATTCAGATCTACCATCTTGATCGAATCTCTAACGTACCAAGTTGTTAATGCCCAGTCGTTGTTAAAAACAGTTCTTTGCTTGTCTGAAGATATTAGATTCTGCAAAAGAAATATTCTGTGTGCAGAACCCGATGGTACCAGTTGCAATTTCGAGACTGATATTGTCAGGATCACCATCACGACTCCGGTTAATCCGATATGGGTCGTCATCATTAGTAGCCATGAAGCATCAGCCTCCACAACACGAGTCTATCACGGTTATATATTGTTTTGGATTTGCCGTTGGCAATTTGATACCGATTACTTCCATGCCAGTGTAACTTCCATGCAACAATCTCTTTTCATCTTTATGGACCATCAAGGAAACATGGTGGACCTGCCAAGGGAGACCTTAACAAGTGTACATTAGAGAGTGACCCGATATTTAATAAAATGACAATCGTACATGGACCTGTAATACCCGTGCGAGTTGCTACTTGGCTTAGTTACGTGGCTTATTATCGAACAGGCCTTGGCTTTGTTGTACACGGAGTGTTTACCGGTGCACGATGGGTGCTCGCGGACTCCTTTTCCCATGCTGCACCAATCAAGAAATACGCTTCATTGCAAGTCGCTGTTAGTATCAAAAACCTTGTTGCGGATCAGATGAAAAATCTGTGATTGTGAGCGGTTCAGTTGGTTCTAGATAGACTATAAGAGTGACTCGACAACCAAAGACTATTAGACTAACCTCAACGGCAACAATTCCAGCCCGGACAGTAAAATGGTAAATAAAGCCGCTCAGAAACGTTTCTCTGATTCCTTGATTGCAAATCTGGCGACGGGAAGCGGATTACGGTTGTCTCGCAAAAGGCATTAGATGAACCATGATGTATAATGGCTCAATTTAACAATGTATCGGATTCAGCGTTTGATATAGATGCGACGGTGTTGCGAGATCGAAGCAAGCAATATTAACAGTATTGCTCCTACGGATCCAAACAAGAAAGTGCCAGTAAAATTTTATGTTCATGATACATCTTGGTATTTTCTTCCATGCGAAGCATTCTTTAAAGTCCAAGGAAAGTTGTACAACTCAACCATGTTTCATACGGTGCCAAGAACAAAGTCAATTTTGCTAACATCGGCATTTTTTTAACAGCGCACGTTATCCCATTGACGGAAAGGAAATCGAAGAAATTCTTGACAACGTCGACATTGCTACAACAATTCTTATATATGCATGTTACAGTGCTGATTACACAAGGTCTGTTGATCCGTCTATGATGCTCGTTAAAGACACAATTGACTGTCCGGATCATGTACAATATACTTTTGGCTAATGCACTGTCGCCCGATATGGTTATCAGCAATCCAAATTTTAAAGGCGGATTAGCACAGCGTTGAGTCCAGCTTAATCCTTGCGTGGAGATTTTCTGCACAATTACACTCTCACACATATTCGGCCTTTGTAGACACTTTTCCTAAGGTTATTTTCGGAGACAAACATACAGTCAAGTTAAACAAAAAGGGTAACTCTAAGGGTAATTCGTTGTGATAGTGCCGCAGTTCCCAATGCAGATAAAGTTGTATTATCCAAATTTACATCAATGAATCCATCTGTGGCCACATACTCACGTTTAAAATTCATGATGTCTGGAGTTACGTGAAAACACCCGACCGCTAACATCACAACCAGACCTAAACACCCACGGATTGTTTCTACAACGATGAAGTTTTATTCACAAACAAATCTACCCAGGATGAATGCCCCTTTAAGTATGTTGCAATAACATTATCTCAACCATTAATTCAAAACTATTAACTGTTATTGATCAAGGACGCACCTCTTCAGGTAGCATTGATTGGACAAAGACCAGAACGATCGTTTCAGACACCATTCAAGGTCATAATTTAGTTTGTTTCTATATGAACGTGGTGTCAGGCCTCCAGAATGCACAATCGACTGAGACTTACATAGTCCTCATGCAGAATTGTTCTGTAATTAGATAACAACTGTAAAAGCTTACAAAGGTAATTGGTTACAAGTGCGTGTGCGCGTTGCACCCGATATGGACATGATTTTTGTGCAATAATACTACACGATTACATTATTAATGAAGAACTATGATAAACCCTCAAAGTTACCGACGCGAGAAACTAAACAGCAGCTGCACGATGAAACCGCTCTACTCGTAAAGTGAAAGCTCATGTGTGTGGTCGTAGAAATTGCTTTATTAATCGTAACGGAATCCACCGTTAGTCTGGGTGTGGTGTGAATCAGTATTAAGTTAACTAGCATTGTTACATCATCATAATTGTTGTTTTGAGACATATCAGTAGTAACCTATTTTTCTGGCGACTCTGATATAATCATATCGTCACGGCTGCATTCGCGAATACGTGTCTATTGAGAACTTTTCGCGAAGGCACAGCGCAGTCTCAATACAAGTAATAAACTCGACTCGATGGCTATGGATGGATTAGTTTGACATTGTGGGTAACGTTCACGTGTGGGTGTTCGCTCGCGATATGAGGACAAAGTAATGGATGGTAGAAGACTGTGACTTAGTAATGAAAATTCAAGACATATATTATTATATTACTTATATGAATATGGAGTCTGCTTTCGCTCAACGTGTAATTTTCCAGCGACTGCATCAAATATTTACTTGTTATAAATATGTCTTATGTGCAAATTCCCTGCGGAGACCCGTTCCGATATGTTTGATTGTCGACCTATGAAGGGGATAATAATAAAAAGTTCAAAATAAAACGTTTCTTATACAAGGTCTATGAAGAACGATTATAACGAATATTGAAATACATTTGAGAATTTGGCAATTTTTAATGAATAAGATTTGAGAAGCTATACACATACATATATAACACTCTGTAATTTATATTTATAGTCTGTGAACGTAATGTGCTCTAAGCTAGTATTATAGACATTAATTAAGGTTTTGATCTACAAACTAGTTTCCATTTTCTAGTCTTTGAAGAATTACACCCCTGACATACACATGCGACTGAATACGTTTGGATCTAACAAAAATTAATCTAGGTCAAACATTTCGGGAAGATTGGTTGTGTTCTGAAATTTCCAGTCTATTCTTTGGAAAGGAATAACGCGATAGTAAACGCACACTTCCTTATGTTATATTGTTACAGGTCATATATATATATATATATATATATATATATATATATATATATATATATATATATATATATATATATATCGATCACTGTGTCGCATAAGACAATAAGTCTCCCATAAATACACATTTGCCCAGTAACAAAAAACAAAAGATATAAACTACCTAGTTCTAAGAAACCAATCACCCAAATTGTTCTAAGGCATTTCCAAATTATTTTCTTTGCTTCATTCCTTGACAAATGTCGCAATAAATCCAGTCTCTATGTCCAAGAATATTAATTTTGAGCACATTGTATTTCGAGAAAAGAATAATGTAAATTAAATAGTTCCACCCGAATCAAAATACGTTTTCATTCATCATGCATCATATGTTATCAGACACATGCTTCTTAACATTGACGATTATTCCACAATGCTTTTCAGATGGCACACATGCCAATCAGACGCATGAGTAATGTATATTTTTAACAACCGACTTCGTATCCTAGTGAAAATTTACTGGACTTTTTATTGAACCAAGCATGTGTACTTAATTTGGCTAAGAAGCAAATAAATGTTTAATTTAGGTGATTAAACTCACACAAATTTCTAGTAAGTTCTCCCGTTGTGGGTGCAATCACTTAGAAAGATTCATATGCTGTTCATTTGAACTGATTAACAATAGACTAAGGTGAACATCAAATTTAATTGAAGTGGTAAGTTCAGGAATTCGTGTTTGCTCAGTTCATGTCGTAATATTTTGATTGAATTTGCAGTTAACATATGTATGTATATATAAGGTTTAACAAAACGTTACCACAATGTTGACTTCTTAGTGCCGATTGAATTTTATGTTCTCAAACAGTTGCAAGAAGTTGCACAAGAAAAGACACTCTTTGAAGATGAATCTTTCTAAACGAATGTAAACATGTAGTACTACGAGATAAACTGTGACAGGTAAAGATATTATAATTCTGTAAGCCATACATAAAATAACAGTACAAACTTTAAAATCTGTCCAAATATAAGAAAAAATCATTTTCATAATAACGTGAAATTCATGATAGGCACAGTTGGCTGCAAATATAAATGGTCCTAATTAAAACATTTATATACATATTCATTATTTAATCATTCGTAATTACTATTTCGATTGTTCTCTTTTACCCCAGCGACAGAAGTGATCTTCTTGTAAAGACGTGCCAAGAAACTTGAAGTTTTGGGAAACGTCAAAAATGTCCGATAAGGATAAAGAGGATCCAAGTAAGTAAAATAATTCAATTTATAGATTTGAGAATGCGTATTAAATGCCAGTATTCACTACATTAGCTCCTCCGAAGTGGTTTCGCACGAGAAATTCAAACTGTTTTTTTATTTCGTAGACGGACTCTGAATTCGGTCTTATAGACATCTTGGATAGTTAATCTGGCAGGTTGTTTCTAAAATATTATAAGCTGAACAATCCATGAACAATATATTTTGTATCAAAAGTACAAGATTATTATGATTGGCACATTACAGAGTTATAAAAGGATTTTGTGAGTAGGTAAACGATTGTTTTCTACTGAATGAAATAGTCTAGCAATCTTTTTTCCTGAGTGTGACGTGTGCATATTTAAATGAATACTGCAATCAACTACCTTCACTGTTTGAAAGGTTAGCTTTTCTGAACACAGAAACTGGACGGTAGTAGATGGAAACTGTAAAACTGCAGACAAATATTGTGTTGTAAACAATAAACTGTAAATAACTCCGTAAAATTAATCTCAAAAACAATCTATTCACAACACTGGCAATATTTGCCACGGAATGGTATAGAACCAGTACGCGAACATACGGACTTGATGAGATGCAGGCACAAAACAAAGTATGTACGATACATAATATAGAAAGAGAAGAATATGGAAACCAATATATTATTTACAGAGTGAACATGTGTAAAATTCAACAGGACACAAAATGGCATAATCGTAGACGGAAATACTCTGTTCCAGAAAATAATGCATTTTGTAAAAGTCTGAAAATAAAACTTTATTCAGACATAACAGCAATAGACGTTCCAGAAGCAGTACAAGAGCACCAAAGTTTAGAAGAAAATATACCCCGACCCTCCAGTATTTAAGTATACAAAATCCTATACAGTCTTAATGCAGTCCTAGCGCATAGCATTATTGTACTAAGAACGCATTATTAATGTATTAAACACGTGGTATTAATGTAATGAAAACATAATATTGCTAATATATAAAATTTTAATTTGCAAAATGTTAGTTGTTAGAATATATTAAGCTTTTTTATGTTGTACGAAATTCTTAGCATATTTGTGTTTGCTTTTAATTATGCTTCACTTGCCTTAAATTGCAACTTGAATTAAGTATATCTAAAATATAAAAGTAACGTGTATTTTAAATATTTTTTATAACCAATTTGTGGCAGTTGCGTTTATTTTATACTTTTTAAAAACTTTTATTTATACTTTTAAATACATGTTGTAAGAAAGATTGCATTATATATTAAAGAGATAGCAAGTCAGGTGCCAACTTTAGGCTTTGCGAATGTTGTTGTAAGTCTTTTATCTGGGTATCTGTTAAGTCCAAAAGTATGTGAACCAACCTACTGCTTTTTGCCTGATGGTGTTAAACATGTTGTATATTCTAAATCTGCAATCTCTAAATAAAAAGAGAGTTTATTCCAACACGTTTATCTTGATCTGCTGCTGTATGGCCAACATAATCTTTTACATCGTCATTTGTCCTGAATGAAATGACCCTTAAGTACTAAATCATCATTCATTTCTTATTTGCTAAATATCCCTGCAAATCCCTGTATAATATCAAAGTCCAGAATGTAGATATTATCGTTTCCTATGTGTTATAAATATATAATAATGAATGTAATAAATTGCGTAATTCTACAGCTGCTAGCTCTGCTCTATCTTATAATGTTTACCTTAATTTACATAATTCTACATCTGCTAGATCTGCCTTAAATTGTGATTGATTAGGTATACTGCATGCGGAATATGTGTACCTGCTCCTTTTTGGACAAGGCTCTCAATATAACATTCATCTGCAACACAAAGTACTTAATCGTAATACCGTGTCTCTGCAACATATTCCACCATCTTGGTGGTTGCTTAACTTTAACACCGTGTCTCTGAAAAATCACTTTGGAAGTATAACCTCCCATTCTGTCAGTTAGTAATTTATTTTCTGTTCGCATTCTCATGTTAAACCATAAACTAGAAATGGTACATGTATTTATTTACCAATTTGCATACTTGTATCAGAAATCTTTATTTTAACTCCTCCATTTATATAGCAAGATTTATTTTAATAATACAATTAAGTATTCTTTATTTTAAGATCGCTACTGATACTTGTAAATGCGTGCCCTCACGACACGACATATGTATCTCGCATTGTGACTGTGAAACAGTAATTTGACGTTCTATCCTTAAAATGGGCATATAACTCAAGTGTACCTTAATAATTGCCATTGCTCCCAAGTAAATTAATGAGCGCGGAGATGTAAGAAAAATGCTATATTCGCTACAATGTTTTTTGCTCAAAAGATATTATAAAGCTCCCAGGATAAATTATTTGCAAAACAATTAAATCGCTTAAAAGTGAAATTAACTATAAAAATGCTACATTATTATTATTTATAGTACAAATAAAGCTTTTCTTCTGTTCTAGTACCTTGCTCCTCTGGATTACAAAGTAGTTTATATATTTTATATTTATTTTATTTTAAGTGAGAACTCCACATGGAAAAAATATATATTAAAAGCTTGAAGAGACACAGGAGTTGATGCATTTGCAAAAGACTTGATTGGATTTAAAGGCCACTTAAAACGATGTTTGCTTGGTGGGAAATGTATTCTTATATTTAACTGGTATATTAGTATCAAAATTTTCCCCACATGTCCTCTTGCAAAACAATAAGAATAAGTGTCTAATTGATGCAAGCTATTTTCTACCTGTCATGGTGGTCCAGCCGAGATGGGCCTGTGATTAACTGTTGAAAGAGTGTGGTTTATATTGAGAATAGTACCTTGTGTTTCAGTAACGTTACTGTTTGTTGCCTGTATCTTTGTTTCTTCGATTTTTTATGGATGCTGAAACTTACTCGGCAGTCTGTACTCAGTATTGCTGGTGTGCGGTAGACATACATACTTTTGCTTGTTCTTAACACCGTGAGCCAAGGTTTCTTAAATAATATCTATTTAGGACGGACATCTGTTAGACATAATTCTGGTTTGCATTTCAAACTTTTTAAAACTGTATAATGAAAGTCGCATTGTGTATTTTTTTCAATATATTTTATTCATTTTGTGCATTTATTATTATTAATATTTGGGTAATGATGCTAAACGTTTCAGACAATGACGAGTAGACTGGGGCTTTGAAAATGATACTTTGCGTAAAGTTCTTATTGTTTTTCAAAAACATGCTACCATGCATTCCCTGGAACTGCTGAGGATGGAATTAAGTTCAGACAAAAACATGAAACAAGAAGATGAAGATGCAAATATTAGACTTGTATAGCATGGACGTTCTGAATTAAAATTTTGACAGTAAATGTTCTACTCACTTTCTGTTGCTCAATCTAGAAGAAATGTTTCGAATATGATGGAGCAATTTAATATTGTAAAATAATTAATTAATTAATTAGTTTTGACAAAGTTTCATTCCGTCTCCTCGTGTTATTTAACATCATTTCTCTATTTCCAATCCATGAAACTGAAATGCGAGAATTACTTAAATAAATCTATAGAATGATGATCCTGCATTTTTAAAATATCTTAGTGTACAATTTTCTCAATAACAGGTGCAATACAATATTAGTTTTAACAATCTTCTTTCTTTAAAGGTAATAATTTAACATGGGGAAAATTGCTCTTTTAGTCTGTGTTTTAATGACATTGGAAGTTTCACATAAGTTGTATTAAAAAAATACAAAGTTTTCGGCTAATTCATGTGCGCGTATTGTCATTACTAGTTTTACAACAGAAAGTATATCAAGATTAAGTTGCTGAAATCATCTAAGTTCCATACAATCTTAATCACATTTTAAGTGCTAGTTTTATGACATCAGTAATAAAAATGTCGTCATGAAACCAACAAATATATTTTCATCACGATTCTGTGTAATAGAAAGAGCTAAAACCAAAATGTATCGTATAATTCAACATATAATTCATTTCCTTAGAATACAAATTGAAAATTTGAAAAGATTTTTCAGTAATGCGAAATCACAAAATAATCCAAATAGTTTCATCACCAGCCCTAATGAATACATTTCTGAATAACCTTAAGTGGTATTTCAAATAAGACCCAACGCTGAAAGTGTTGATGTGCCTGTAACGGCCTGAAGTGTAATAATGTGCTAACAGTTTGTAAATGATTCACAGTAATATAATACAAGATTTCCTTGCTTGAATTCACTATAATTCTAAGTTAATGTCTCTGTCCAAGAATATTATTGAGCACTGTATAATTCCAGAGAATAATAAATTGAATAATAATTATTGCCCAAATCAAATACTGAACACAACAAGATTGATTCTGCTTCAGAATGTTATAGCACGAATAAATAGTTTCTAGACTATATACATAACTAAGACACAACAGAAACCGGAATGAATGACAAATGTTCATTTCCTTTACAATCCAAGTTATAATTAGACAAAATATGTAACTTAAATTATAATAAAGAACACGGTAAACATTATGTCTTTGTCTCGGACAATGATGACGATCGTAATATTTAATCCACACTCCTAGGAAAATATGAACAATGTATTATTTTTGTAGTTAGGAATAACATGACCTTAATTTTGGACAAGATCAAGTCAACATTACAATTAACCATAGCATATAATAGATTTAAAAAATAAATATAAAAAAAATGCAAATTAATTAGACATATCATTGTCTATCCATTCAGCTCTTTCTATAAAAATTACCATATGATATTACTTTATTTCCAACATACTTTACTGAATATTTTTCAATATATTTTCAGATAATCTTTACCATTACACTTCTGAAGAAGGATACGAAGGGATTAAAAACGATGGAAAAATTAATCCTTCTGTTAAGAGAGATGATGATGTCGCCTATGGAGACAAAAAGGTATACCTGACCTCGCGCAATCCAGAAACAAATACTTCTAAAGAGATAGCAACGGGTAATTATGATGGTACACCACAGTATGCAGAGTCAAAGTTGCCATCTACCAAAGTTGCCATTGGATTCGACCGCAAAGATATCAAAGCAACAGAAGTAGATGCGGATCGCAAAATTTACACAGTTGACGGTGGCCTAGATCTGTCTAAATCTAAGGCCATTTATAAGCAGCAAAACGATGGATCTTACAAAAAAGATAAAGGAAAATGAATTAACGAATATCAGCTGACGTATCCATGTGCCCCTCACCCCATCTACCACCAACTGTCAATTAATTGTTTTTTTATTTTTAAAATACCTTAGATATCTATTTAGTCTTGTTCCTGGCCGGGTAAAGTGTGAATCGTCATTTAAAGTCACTCGTAGTGCTTTGCTTCTTTGACTGAAATGGGGAATTTCGCCAGTAGGAATTCAATTTGTAATACATTTATTTTTTGTGGCAAATGTGTTTAAATTGTAAACATAATCTTAAACGATTAAAATGGGTCGCTTTTTATGTAATAAATTAAAACAATGTACAACGGAATTAAATAGGTTTGACAGAGGATTACATGTCTTTGTGCAGACGTGGTTACTTTGGTTCTGGCGATTCGTCTGTTACATGTCTCACGAACACCTTTAATTTCAAAGCTTACTCTGCTGAAAACTAATAATTATGTTATTTTTGATTCAGATAGGTGTTCGCAACCCTCTTGATGGAACAAAAAGGTTCGGAAATTTAATTTGCTTGGATGATAAACACATAAAATGTTTCAAATACAAACAGTCTTGATTTTATCTTTAGATTAACATCAACTTTTTCATAATCTTTACGTCTCTCTCTCTCTCTCTCTCTCTCTCTCTCTCTCTCTCTCTCTCTTAAACACAAGTATGGAAGCCGTATGCGCGTGTATCGAGATGCTAAGATTATTTCTCTCTCATAATCTTGTTTCGTTTTCATTGCTTGATGAATCATAATTCTATATTATATATTGTTGCATCTTGTTTTGTCTAACCAATTGGTCTCAAAGACCATTAATAGTAAAGTGCGGTGATAGGGGCTACAGCAACAAAATAAAAATCCACCTCTGGCAGTCTTGAAACGATGACACTATGGGGAGATGGAAGATTTAATGTTAAATGACAAGGGGAATTGAACATTGAGCCTCTCTCTGGGTACAACTATCCACACTGTTATGTATATTTAAACTGCATTGTTAGTTAGTTTTATTATTGATTATATACTATGGATAACTGTAATTTGGGCTTGACCTTGTCCAAAATCAAGTTCATTTTCCACTTAACCTGTATCTTTCATTTTGGTTTTGTAAACAACATGTATATCTCAATCTGAGTCAAGAACATTGGAAATTCCTGTTGTATACCACATTTTATATTATAATTTTAGTAACAAACCTTATACGATTTTATCTTGCAAAACTTTGGAACCTTACATAATGAAATTTTCCAGTTAGTGATAGATTTGTAAGAAAATGATAAATTGTGAGTTGAGGTCAACTAGAGGATCATGCAACTTGTTGATCTAGAAATTATTGATTCTTGCTGTAAGATTTGAGCAGATTCAGTTGTATTATTATTATCTCCAGTATTTCTTTGGGTGGGAATTTCTTCATTGAAATTATTTACTTCAAGTTATTCTTCTCTGGAAATACAAAGTTCTCAAAAATAACATTCTTGGAAATAGTCAATTGGATGTATAGCGAAATTCAATTAAGGATATGTTTTTTGATAGTGTTATTTTGATTCAAGAAAAGACTGTTCGCACGCCACTACGACACGTAGTAATACAATCCAAGGGATTTGCGTGCCAGAGGCAAAAATTAACAAGTAAACCCTTATTGAAATGGCCTAAAAGTAACAAATTTCGAAACTGATACGAAGCTAGGCAGAGGCTAAAACTTCATTGCCTATACTAAACTTAATACTATCAGTCCGGAATTAGGAACCTGATAGCGGAGACTACGAAACCCGGAATGTTAAATGAATTCACACACCATTGAATTTACACCGAATATCTCGTCTAAACAACGATGTTATTAGTTATCCGATTTGCGTAGATTTCACTGCACCAACCTTAGGCCGAAAAATCAGCCCTTCACACGTGATGATATTGATTTTCGGGTGAGGGGCTGATATCACCTATTCCTTAAAATCTGCAATTACCTGCATTCAGATTTGTTATACACTATGTATTTTTCGTGGCTGTGCAGCTACCGTCAGCTGAAGGGTTCTTTTGCTGACATGTAGATTATATTTCCTGATCAAATCATATATTTGGTGACTTGTAAATCCACCTGGAATAGCACAACCATCTGTCCTGTGGCCATTTTGAATTTCGCGCTCGATATGGCTGTCACCAATTACCGGTATGTGTCTAAAGTGTACGCGGGTTTGTTCCGGAATGATTTGCATGCAGCAAACTTGCACATTTTAATAAACAGGTGACATCATACCCACAACATGATCCATCAGTATCAAGACAGATTTGTCGGATTGATTTATCGGACTACACCAACCTCGGAGGTAGAAGTAATTTACATCGGAAAACGTTTATAACACTTAATGAAAAAAAACAAAAATGAACAGAAGAAATATACGTGCCACCTATGATGCATGTTTATAAACAATTAATCATTCTGGATCTTCGCCAATACCTATGGAAATATTTTCATCACTAATGCTTTATGTTCTAAACGATATAAATATAAGATGTTACGTATGACTTTTATTCCATCCAAAGACCTTACGTTTCAATGGAGTAACTGCCGTAATGAAATAACGTCCGCATTTGCAAATTTAAACTCTATACGTCCAAGCATATACGTATGTATATTGTATAAAGGAAGAAACATCGTTATTTCCTCCAGAATGTATCACCTTTTTGTTGTACCTATGAAAATAATAGTAATCTGTACCGTCCCACTCACTCTCCCAACTACTCGTACACACAGTTGCAAACTTAAATAATATTTTCGCCATTTCCGTCTCTCCGGTTCTAAACTTCAGGAAAAAATGGAACCTTTAACATGCCAGAAACACGACAAGCATCGATAGAGTACATCTAAATCCTTGCACAAGCGATCAAGCTTTAATTTTGCTTAAAGCACGATTGCCATACCGTTTACTATTGGTTCGGGTTATTATCTGTTGCAGAGACAACAAACATAGTGACAGTGAGCGAAACGTTCGATGTTGATCCTCTTCACTGAAGGATACGGTATGAAAAAGCCAAGAGTCATTATAGAATCTTAAAAGGAAAAGCAAACCATGTGAAATGGGACGACAACAAATTACAAATTAATATTGGCTGAGGAATAAAGAAACGTCGGACATTGACTTCTCATGAAATGAAGGAGTATAAATCGATAAGGGTTTGTAATTTGTTCCAAAAATCATACTTACGTTAGAAAGACGTAAACCAGCATAAGCGCTGTTTTCCAATAGAAGTCTGCTAGAGCGCTCTTTTGACTGAGAATGAAAACCGCATTCTATCGCAGACCAAAATGTTCAAAGAGGAAAAACAGTGTGCATGTGTGCGTTTTTGTAATTCAGATTTAGCACATCGTAAAGAAACACCATAATTCGTGTCGCACATAATAAGACGGCTATATCCTTCTCGGGCTTAATTTGTTAGTCGCACGTCAGAGAAACTATACTCACTGAAAATAATGACTGCCTCATTACTGAATGGGTATTTATTAAATCCTGTCAACCTTCCTGCCAGTTTCCCAACTTGGACTTGTTTGATGGAGTATATCTGGCAAAAGCCTTCTCCTTGTGGAGGACATCATACGATCTATCCTTATGGGTTTGATATCAGTAAGACATCTTTAAGTTAATAAATATGTAGATGAAACTGCAATGCAGGATGAAATGATTTAATTAATAAATCTGATCATAGTTGTCTGTTAAGTTTCTAATTTTTTGCTTACTTATTTGTTTATTTGCTTGCAACTCTGTTTACAAAATACAAGCTGTGTATTGGTAAGCAAACGTATGTAGTTTTCAAAGCGAAATGGAATGATATTCTCAGCATGTTTAATTAAGTGGTGTGATGTCAGAGACTGTTTATTTGTATCCATGAGGTGTTTTATATTCACTTTCTTCGGTAAAATTCTTAACAATTCTATTTCAATTATCAGATATAGTAATAATTAACACATAAGGTATTCATATTGGACCGGATTTATGGTAAAATATAGAAATAAAAAAAGATATTAAGAAAACCTTCTTTTAAATTTTGTGTCGTATTTCTACATATGGTGCATGCAAGTTCATTCGTTTGTCTTTGTCACATGGATGAAGATTCTTCGCCCCATCATCCATATGAAGGTGACAGCCGGAAATAACATCTCATCAACCATAGGTGAAATGCTGACAAATAGGGCAAGACTTCATTTGGTACGATTGTCCCGTTCTAGATCGGATTCTTTGAAATTATGGTATCTCTCAGACGTTGATCCAGTTTAGCATGATGAAGACGATCATTTGATAGAAGACAATATGAATTATTTAGCCCTTAAGCCTTGTTTCCACGATTTGACTCACGAAAGACACCGACTCTCTTATTGATGATACTAAATGTATCCATTAGTCTCACTTTATGATTAAGCTGGTCAGTGCACATAAGTTAAAATATTGGGACGGTTCTTTGCATCTGTCTAGCGTTTGCATATTAATTGCCATTTTTCCTGGTGTCTTTCATGATTGAGTTTTGATATAGTTGATGTTCAAGATTATATTTGCACAATTTGCAGTATTCACATTACCTGCATATAATCATTTCAAAGGAAATGGATTTTTTCTTAACTTTTAACTGTCTTTCTGTCACTTTATCCAACTTCAACAACCGCACCGTTAATACAGTTAATAGCTGGTTCATATATATATATATATATATATATATATATATATATATATATATATATATATATATATATATATATATATATATATATATATATATATATATAATGTGTGTGTGTATGTGCTGTATTAGTTTCAGTTCAGATGCAAACACTGTGCTGAATGCCCGAAAACTAGTCCCAGCTATTTTTGAGAAATACTTCCAATAGTTAGTACGCATTGTAACAGACCAAGATAAAACGCTGATTTGTCTATAATGATATTGATAGTCCCAAATAATTTAACTCCTCGTCCTCGAAAAGAAAGCCAAGAAACACAAACAACAACAAACATTGCATTTATCATCTGATGGAAATATCTGATAATGGTTATAATTATGATCTGGACCATCTATCACACATTGCCTTCGAGTTAACGATGACTTTTATTTCAAAATGTTACTGGATATGCATGCGCCATGCAGAGGATACAGTAAGGATTATATTAATTTGGTATTTCATTCCTTGAACAGTATTTACAGACAAATAGAGAATAGCAGGTGTATTGCCCATAAGGCTGAAAATAATAGTGTGTATGATATATGCCATGCTGAGTGCCACCGTACTCCCAAAACTTTTGTCCTACTAACGGTATGTCTTTGTACACGATCTATGTACATGACAACCACTTCCAAGAAAGGTATACTTTTGGGGGCACTTTTTGAGGTTCCTGTGAGGGTAACAATGATTAAATATAAAGCAAATATTGACTACAGTTTCATTTTCCATATAATTTTATCAAATATCATCCATGCAGCCCTAAATCTCCTCTCAGTCTGGGGTGCACGGGTGGGTATCAATCTGGTTATGTAGGAAAATTGTCCAAAAGGTCATTGGGATTTAAGACTGAGATCCATCGAAGCTGCTTTGCTTATTTAATCGTCTTGAAAATAGTGAAGCTTCATTTAATGACATGCTTGATTCATCATATACATATTGTATTGTTTCCAACAAGTTAATTCGCATTATATTTCAACTGTTGATGAAGTTTCAGTGGTTGATGTCATTAAAGTCTAGTATTTCGAGTCAAAACCAATTAGGAGAGAATTGTTTGTATTAACTGTTAAATGATAACAATCATTAAGCCATGGAGTATATATCTGTTGTAGATGCAAACCTTCCAACTATCATTTGATAATGAAGAGGCTATGCAATTTAAATAAAAGCAAAATGTTGATTTACTTTTGCAATAAATAAATATGTAAAGGATATTCAATGAAGACATTCGTATGTATGGTAGCTACCTATGACATCGTGGGTTCTTTTGTATCGCGGTATTCGAAATTTTCGGTATCTGTTTCTGCATAGTGCCACATTTCCTGAACTTATCTTATATACACTGGTTGATTTTGGGGAACAAATCGAGATAGCTTACGACTGACGAGTACACTATTTTAAACAAACACTCATGAATACACTGTTTCCGAATAAAGTCAGTGTCTCGTGTTCTAAAATAGTATATTATATTTTCTTAAAATCGCTATCGCTGTAATAAATCGCTTAACTAGTTTTTCGTCTGATGATAATTTCCAATGATGTTATGCAAGAGTTTGACCACATGATTACCATATTTGTCAAGAACAAATTGATCAGATCTATCGTTGTAAATAAGTCAAAATGTGAAGATGGACTGTTGTTGTTTTCTGGTGGCTTTTACAATTGACAGGTGTTCACTTTAAAACTTTGGTTGTACGCAAATTATTACTTTTCATTTAAACACTGAGTGTTGTTCAAATAGTCTGAGGTTGACACGTACTTTGATGCTTATGTTGTTTGTCTATTTTCAGCGACAATCCCAGCAGCAGGAAGGAACCCATTTGTGAAATGAACGCTTCTATCAAAAATGGAGAGAAAGTGATTTATGCATAAACTTTATTTAAAGAAATATCTTTATTATAAGATGAAACACAAAAACATTTTTGAGATTATTTTTGCGAATGAAAAGTTACCCGACAATGGTATACAACTTACTGATCAACTTGACACTGTAAAAAATAACATATGATTTGGAAATGTTACAAGAATGAAATCCTGAAGGAATATATTCACTTCCAACAGAATACAGATTAATCAAATTACTGAAGCAGGCAATGCCAATGTCGCTAGCTATGATACAGGAATTTACACAAATTCAGCAGTTCGTTCCACTCGCACGTGCGATAGAAACAATGATATCACAGTTGTCTCAAGAATATGAAACAAAACTGAATGTAGGTGCGCGTGTACGACAGCTAAGAAAATTTATGGAGGACCCATGCTAACGAATCTGAGTCTGTGCTGAATTGTTTTGCGGTGGAACGCGCAGTAATCAAGTAAAAAAATAAAATAAAGTATCTTGGTGGACACTAAAACATCAGTATTTTTTGCTGATGGAACGCAGAACGCAGAACGTTGGACAGTTTAGGTCTGCGTTCTGGACACTCAAATAAAATAAAGTATATTTTTTGCTTATTTGTTATTATTCTATATGAAACTTTGTATGGTAGGCCTTTGGGACTATTGCTCTGCGTTATATGGTCTGTCTCCGGAGTATTTAGTGTCTCATATATCGACTTAATTTTATCGCTTCTCTACATAAATCATGTTGGTCAGTAAGTCTGAAATGTATCCGTGACAACAGCGGATTATGACATCGTAAATAAACAGGATTAACAGGTACTGATAAAATCGTATGACCAGGGGGAACCTCAGAGGCAAATGAGTAAAGAATATATCCCTGATGTGCAAGCGTTAGTTGCACCTGTTTGGATTTTTCAAAATGGAATCCTTTGGATTCCGCTTGATAACTGCCAATCAACAGCAAAACAAATGAGATTCACGGATATCGTTGATGTGATTTTGACAACACCCGGTAATATATAACGACCGCCGTTATTTGGCCCATTGTTATGTTTGAGAATCATTGTTGTTAAGGTATCTTTGTTTTCTTGAAATATCTCGGTGACCCGGGGTACATGTTCATCGACGGCTGGATCAATCTGCATGACATCGATGTCAAACCATTTTAGCTTGAGCGTCGGTAAATCCGGTTCTGTGATCGTAAAATAGGCACACACGCAAAATGTCTTTGTATGTTGCTGTATCTGATGGTCTGGATTAATAAACTTCGCCTAATGCCGAACAAGAGGTGGGACCTCGGATATTTCCCCCCTTATGAACGACTGTTTGTATGACAGCATGGCGAATGTGTTTTTACCTCATTAAAATGATGAACTGCACTAATAATTTCTCGATTACGGTCATCGTTTGGATACTCGAATATATAACACTCAAATAACGGTCGTAATCGCTCACGTGTACGCGAAAATTCTAGTGTTATATCCTCAGCCAGAATAGAATATCCTCGTTGTCGTGAATCTTGTAGTTTTTTTTTCCTGTTAAACAATATAAGTAAATATCCAGGTGAGATATGTTGCACCTTTAGGGGCAAACGGAGCCTCATAATGATAATACGTATTCTAACTATAAGTAATTCTGTACACTGGAAGTTTAATGAACGCGTTATCGGTCATGATAAAGTCAGATCTTTGTGGTTGGTGTGGTGGTGATGGTGCTGGTAGTGGTATAAGTGGCCATCCAAGTAAAGTTCTAATGGATGATTGATATATATATCAACAGGGTACTATGGCATTGAGATTTATATGGTAGCACTTAGCGTTAGCTCATGTACTGTTATTGAAATGTATCGTTGATTTGCTTATCTTGCTAACAAGATTCCAGTTAGGCACATGTGGCCCAAATCAGTCAGGTTTTGTTTTCCATCCAAATACCAGCGAATTATTTGCGGATAACCCACCACAGACATTGCTCTGATATTTTGCCAGCTAAAATATATTGATGATAGTATCTTCGCGATGATATTAAAAATACAAGCAATATCAGCGATAACGGCAACTCCGATTCCTATTACAGGTGCTGTCACGTACGTCGATGATAATGTACCAAAAATCGTCATTGTTCCAGCTACTACGGTTGATACCGCGTATAAAAAAAACGTCGATAACCATGATGGGTCTGCAATGTTTCTTTTTGTGTTGCCATGTTAGTGTCGATGATGTTGTTCAGCTATCCCTGCCACATACGAACTTGTTCATATCTGTGAAATTGTGTGAGGCGGTGAACGTGATTTGATGATGAATCGCTCATTATGTGAATGCTAAGTAATTCATTGAGTCTTTTTTGCCACAAATTCCAGACACAACCAATATGTCGTGCGGTTAAGGTTTTGTCTTCGGGATCCAATATGAATATTTCGTCGGTATTTTGATTTAACACGACTGACACGGTTCCAGAATATCTATCGATTGAATGACGTTATGAATTTGCGGTAAATATCCTAAATGTTGCAGCGCTAAATGCTGAGAACCTGTACCTTTGTTGTATGACTGATGGAGTTATTTTATTGTGACCATGTTTCTGTTGATACGCATATGAATTACGCCAGCTTCAATCTTTCTGATTTTTCAGTTATATCAGCGAATCCAAATGGTTATATCTGCAAGTATTTTATTAATAGCTGCAATTAACATTTTATTGTTCGCTAGTTCAAATAGCTTTTAGTTCATTTCAGCGAGCTTAGCCTTAACGACTGTCGGATCTCCCAGGAAATCTTTGATGGTTTTATTGAGTCTCCGAAAGTTGACTGCGGAATTCTTGAAACAACGTGATTATCATACTGAGTTCGTAAGGTGGTTAATTATCACTACTTGCCGTGTATCTGTCGTCCACATATTATTTTCTTGTGGCATGATCGTCTGATATTGGTTCGAGCAAAGAGATGATTGTCTTTCTGTCAGTGTTGAATTCACAGGTCATTGTATCCCTTTATTAGCAACATGTTTATTAATCTCGTTTCTGATAGTCTCCATTGATATGCTTAAGTCTCTGATTTTCACGAATTCAGTCAATACTGGGATATTTTCAACGGTAGCACCTAAAACTCGTCGGACAATATCAGTCTACCTAATATTGCTTGTCTTTAGCAGTCCATACTGATCCTGATAAACAACAACTTCATCCTTGTCAACCCCCGCGAGGTTCATAAGATCAGCAAGCTCATCTTTACTTGCATATTTTGACAAATCAACGTCACCAGGACCAGCTTTCTTAATCCTACCGCTAGCGGAAGGACATCTTACATAAATATCTACCATTATAAACTTAGAGTTATTTAAAACGACGCCAATCAGCTGTTATGTTCATGTACGACTTTATGCAGCGGTGAACCATTGTTAGTCCACAACATTGTTATAGAATCAAGTACAGCAAGTACTTCTAGACCACATATTGGTGGATCTCTTCATGTCTGTGTTGTTAACGTTGAATAACATTGTGGAACGCTAGCGTTCCGATGCACCCTACCGATATATTTTAAAACATCCTTTGGTGGTGCCAATCTATATAAATCAAAATAAACAACACTACGTGGATTAACAGTATATGTAACCCAATGAGTACCCGGGCCAGAACGACCATCAATATTTATGATACCCGTTTCAACGTGATTTGGTTTGTCAGGTAACTGATCGAGCCTGAACACTCCTCTGAAATTTGTTATACTTAATCCAACATCAGCATCACGCAACTCAAATGTGGACACAGGGAGTTCAGCACCATCGTTATCAATGAGCTCCTGATAGTCTCAGACCTTGACCGTACCCGAATGGGAGGTCCTGGTTTTCTTTTTTACAGGAGGTCTTTTGAATATGTCCTGTTGCTTTCCTCAATGCAGCAGTTTATACAGCATCAAACACCACTGCTTTTGCAACAGCTGAAGCAGAAGTCAGCGCTGCCATAGCTGCAAGAAGTGAAAATATACCACCAGTCCTTGCAATATAATTAATGGCACCCACATAAAGATCAAAACGGACACCGGTCTTTGAATTTTTGGCCTCATTGAAGTGTTTGAGTTGACGTTGGGTCAATGATACTGTCTTTGGCCTTTGCAGCGCCGTTGGTTTCAGCAATAGTTTTCTCCCATAATTCTTTTTCTGATTCTCACTTTTTAATTTGACCAGGTGTCAGAATAACATTGACATATTCATATGACACAATAATTTTATTAATGATTCCAAAGGTGCATCGACGACCCGCGTTCGTCCACGGACAGTTTCGAGTTGCATTGTTTTGTCTGACAGTATAACAGCGATTACTCTATACCAACAGCGGCCAGTCGTGCTACACGAGCTCAAAATTGTATGTCAGCGACTGACTGTTTGAATATCCAAGTGTTCAAGTGAGACATAATAGATTGGATATAATGTTGTGAAATCTCGCTGAAATATATGCAAACCGGAATCAACACCAAATTAGCATCGAAGATAACTTTTCTCACGTTACGGCAGAATGCAAAGATATATGTAGTGGAATTGCATATGAAAATTGTTCATCATTGTTTAATACTGATCGACGTGCTGCTAATTCCTGGTTGAAGTTTTCATTCATCGATGCAACATCAGTTCGAGCGGCATTCATTGTTATGTTACGGTTCTCGGGGTGATCAGCGATATCCTTCACGAACATCATGGACGGACTAGGAACCATCGGAATGTCTTGCAAGACCCAGTATCGTCGTAGCAACAACAACATTTTCGAAACATGATTCAATATTCTTTCTGTTAATCATGTATGTGGCACTTTTAAACAACGCCGTAACACAATTATTAAGAAAACCAACTCGATCTATAATTCCAAGATTATAATTTTTTATTTCAATAGTTGACGTTCGATCACAATTAATGTCACACCGGACAAAAATATAGCAGCGTTTATCCTGAACTTGCAGTTCGATTCTTTCACGTGCATCATAAGACTGATAATCACGCACTGATTCACCTTTGAGGACTGACAATACATAATCTTTGAAAATATATGCAAGCGATACTCTAGGTGCTACGAGATCTGCAATTATCATCCAACTGTGATAGGGTTGTTTAAGACAATATTTAGTATTGAACTGGTGAGCGTCTGGTGAATATCAATAATTCTTTTCTGAAACAGCCACAAGAGCACACCAACCTGTAAACATTTTGAATTTGTATGTAAATGAAAAAAAAAAATTGGGTTATCGACATGCGGTTTTTTGCGTCTAATAAATTACCCTCTTAGTCTGTTAGACGAAAACATATTCGTGACAGCGATGAATTATGACATCCTAAATAAACAGGAATAGTGGGCACCGACACAACCAAATGACCCGGCGGGACATGTGGAGAAAAGCTGTAGAGAACATATCGCAGCTGGGCCTGCCCGTAGGATGGTAGCCGAGGCGCGGTATAGCTACCGTTGACTGTGTCACAGACTAGATTTTCAGAAATCGTCTACATGATATTGACAACGCCTTGTGCTTCATGACGACCACCACCTGTTGGATCATTGTTATGTTGGAGAATATCTGGAGGACCTCTTATTTTCTCCCATGCGCATAAATCTTTGGAAAATATTCGTCAATTATGTTATTGAGATCCCGTGCTAAGTTGTTTTGTTCTAAATTCAGTATCGTAGACGCAGCTAATATATCAAACACCATCGGGTTTCTTACTTGATTTTCTAATCGTTTATTACCTTGAAACGCAACGAATATGTGTCGTGGTGATGAAATTCCTTGTTGAGTAGCTATCTGCCATGCGAATGAATTTGCTGTGCTTGTAACTGAGTTTGTGGCCATTGTCAGGTACGACAACGTTGACTTGCCGCCGTTTAATCATGAACGAAACAACCGAGATTCTTCTGTGAGCGACGTAATCATTGCTGACATTGTATTATTTACCTGCAGCTTCAGCACTATCTCGCCAAACTGCATCGTTGTAAGTGGACTTACGTGCTAACTCAACTGCATGTTTGGCTCCGAAGATAATTTTTCTAACATGTCTGCAGAATTCAAAGATATGCGACAACGGTATCACACAGGTGAATCTACCTTCATCATCAATAAAAGATCATCGTACCGCAAACCCCAAGTAAAATTCAAGATTAGGGGGCGCTCACCAATTAATATGTACTTTAGAGAGAGTGACTTATGTAAGGTGAAGTAGTTTGCATTTAAAACATGCACAATGGAGAGAATGTTGGCATACCTATATGCTACAGTATGTGGATGATATTTCTTTGGATATTGTACTTTTGGAAATTTTATATGATTTAAGCACACTGCTAACTAAAATGACTGCTCCCTTGTGTTAAAAAATCAGCCTGAATTAGTCTAAAGTACACTATACATAGAAGCTATTAAAATAGGGAAAATGAATTGTGCCAGACTAGACAATACCAGCTTCTGAAAGTGCAATAAATGAATTACCAAATATGTAAAATGTAAAAAAAGTTATCGGCTCTTTTTTATACAATTTACCTCTGAAGTTCAGAAAGTGAAAATGACCAAGTAGAGCTAGCACTTTTTTGAAAGGTTCACATTTGAAGTAAGACCAAGCTGTATACTCTATAACCCATAGTACACCCATCAATCATTAATCAAAATAAAGGGAATTAAAGGTTTTTTTAATTATACCTAAGATATACAAGGTCTTTTTTAAATAGCCAGTATAACCAGTGAGGAAAGCCGGGGAAATTCTTTTTCTTTAAAATCTGAACCCTATGGAAAATGTGAAACTGTATAGCGCCACCTTAGCGCAATGGACTACCTGGTTTACGTCGGAGTAAACGGCGAAGTTTCTTGGTCGTCTTATGTCATACTGTGTATAGTTAGGATGGTCAGTACTATCCTTTGAGAACATCATTGATTGACCAGCAGACCTTGAATAATCATTGGAATATCTTGCAAGACCGAGTATTATCGAAGCAACAAGACCTCATTGTGACACACTTCGATTTGGCTACTATAAATCATATACACAGCACTTTTAAAATAATGCCATAACACCATTATTAACGAATCCACATTTGTCATCTGCAGTGTATGGATAATTGTTATCTTTCAAATATCTTCTCTGAACTTCAATAAATGCCTCGGCTGGCAATACATACCTGGATGCATCTTGGACGTGTAGTTCGATTCGTCCACGTTGGTGTGGTTCTTGAGCTTCATAAAAAATAATACTTATCATCACGCACTGACTCATCTTTGAGTCCTGGTGCATCCATGTCAAATGCGGGATCAGAAACACGCTTGCACTTTTTTTTTATTATGTCGCTGCTGTCGTAAACGATGTTCTAACACCAATCAATATCACAGACGACGACGGGCCAGACCACTAACTGCTATTACGTTTGCGGTTATGTTCTTTTCTTTCTCGGCGTGGGCTTATTTAGATGTCTCTACAACTAGTTCTTTCAACCGCTCATTATCAGCTTGATTTATTATTTTGCTGACACTTGGTTGCATCATATCGGTGATGGGCAGTTTTACTGGAATGCTTGCACTGGGATTCTTCACATTCTGCTGTGGTTTTCATCGTACCAATCGTGCGAGTCTGTATTTGATCGCCGAGAATGCTCTACCAGCAACACTACCAATAGTATCAATATCCTTATCAAGAACAACTTCGATGGCTTTCATGCCTAATTGTTTTGCAATCCATATAGCGTTTGGGGCTATCCTTGTTAATAAACCTTGAATAATATCGCCGAGTCCATCTCCGTAGATCCTTTTATAAAGCGGTAATCGTGAATGTATCACCCTAACGCTTTCAGGTTACCGGTGGGCATTATGTATAATCATGTTATTTTGTTATCGCTGCTGATCGAATTGATCACTCACTGTAGTAATCGTCGGTAATTTCATCTATCAGCGCCCGATAGATGATACTGTCTATTACGCAACCGGTAAATAAACACTGACAAAAAGAGGCTGCTTCATTGGTGATTTCGTGGGAATTGATGTCTTCCGCCAATCAGAATTTTTAGTCGATCAACATCAGCGAGGATGTTATTTGAACAAAGTTTATCTTCAACCGCCGGCGAGGTCTGTTTTCTACGACGTCGATCGAGAGTGGCAAGGCCACTTCCGGTTGCTTCTTCTCCCTCAATATGTGGTGGTAGGATAAGTCATTTGTTTAGACGATAACATATCTCCAGGTAATGGTGTTTTGTAAATCCTTCTTTGGTAGATCGGGCAGGTACTTTTTTAAACTGGTTATGGTCCTGGTTCTGGTTCAACAAGATCCTTTATATCACCAATCTCATTACGGGCTTGATGGATACTCTCTATTACTTGCTGTATTTCTTGCCGTAATTGTGGTTGAGCAGCAGCTATTTCAGCTAAAAGTTATAGGAGAATCTGTTTGGTTTGTATTAGTTCTTTTTTGCTATTTTTGTGGATGATATAGCGGTAGTTGGGAGAAGGTAATTAAACTTACCTTAGGCATGGTGGTACAATCCAATATGCGAGTTTTAAAGTTCAGATCATAGAAAAATGCATGTGTTGTGTGTAAAACAATAATGGCGATTACCTTGTACTTGATTAGCACGATACACCAGAGAGAGAGAGAGAGAGAGAGACAGAGAGAGACAGAGACAGAGAGAGATTGCATTTATTTGGTATGTTTGTGAGGACGGTCATTTTTAATTACACTAAATTTCACAAATGTATTAATTTCCAATCAAAGTAAATGAGTCAGTCCGTATATTATGTAGATTCCAGCTAAGTATTAAGAACATTTTTCTCTATGTAGATCATTCTATTCAGTTACCTACACAGGGGCCCCGAGTGGCCGAGTGGTCTAAAGCGTTCGCCGTTACGGATCACTGCCATCTCACCTCTGTCTGCGCCGGTTCGAGTCTCAGATTCAGCCAATGTAGATATGTGAGAAAGCATGCCAGTAGCTTCTCGTGGGTCGGTAGTTCTTTCTGGTGTTTTCCCGGGTTCTTCCTCCACCATTAATACTGGCCGCCATATATAGCTTATCGTGTGCTGAAAAATGGCGTTAAACCCCATAACAACAACAATAACAACATCAGTTACCTAAACAGAACAGTTAGCCATTATCAATCATATCATATCTCACCAAAACAGCACAGTTGAACAGTGTTAATAGTACTAACTGACTTATGTTGTTACAAAACAGAACCCAGTGCATAAGTGTTTTTAGACGACAAGGCCCAGATTAATAGACGTCAATTCAGCATTAATTACTCATAGGAATTTAACCTTTTTGTTCGAAGTGTTTTTACGATGCACATATTTGAACTTACTGAGATGGTGTATGTATGCATGTATGTATGGATGTACCTTTTTTCTTTCTTTTCTTTTTTTCCCATACCCCCTTGGTTAGAACTTGGTGGTGGGTGGGTGAGCGGGTAGCAACGTATATTTAGGTTGATCTCCTTACTCATACACAACAGTGTATCATGGTAAAGTTTTTAGTAAAATAATATAGAGACAAACAGTCATACATATAAGAATATTGTTATAAAGGATATACAAAATGTCAATTTAAAAAAGTATACAAATTTATATAATGTTTATTAGTTATATGACCTATATTGCAATACAATATAATCTTTCATTACCTAATATAGGTCATTTATTTAATAAATATTATAGTCTCCTGAATTTGTCAAATACAACCAGCGTAAAATCACTTTACAAAAATAAACCAATTCTCGCTTATGGAAGACCCAAGAATTCGCTAAATTTTTTAATTAGAACTAAACAGACAGAAAATAGAAAAGACAATTTGTGTCATCTAAATGTAACAGACACCCATGATTTTAATGTGCAAACATAAGAGAAAGTACTTCTTTCAGTAGCGCTAATACTAAAGAGGTATTTTTCTCTACTTGATAACACTAACTGATGTGATTCTTTTGATAACCTGTAAAAAATGTAGCATTTAATATGTTGGACAAACACTTCAACAAGTTTCTAAGAGAATGAATAATCATCGCTTTCATATAAATATTTTTTATAGAGATCCCCAGTTTTCCTCTAATATTTCAACAATATTTAACACCAATAATCACTTTCTACTCGATCTTTCTTTCATGCTAATAGATATGATGTTTTTTCTTCTTTTACTGATAAATTGTATATCCTTTATAACAACATAACTATATGTATGTCTGTTTGTCTCTGCTTTATTCTGTTATTTTTTTGATAATTTTTCATTAGATACTCGTGTATCTTTTAGATCCTGTCATTTATATATATATATATATATATATATATATATATATATATATATATATATATATATATATATATATATATATATATATATATATATACATATATATATATATATATATATATATATATATATATATATATATATATATATATATATATATATATATATATATATATATATATATATATATATATATATATGCATGAAGAAACATAAATGCGAAACTAGTTGCACAGAATTTTCGGCGTTTGTTTTCTTATATATATATCCTAATGGTAAAGTTTTGTAATTTGGCCCCGGTCAAAGTTTTTAACGTGAAGCTATCATGAGATTTTTCAGCTGTTATTTGTTAAAATAGTTAAAGATATTGATTTATTTATTAATTGGATGTTTCGAGATTATGTGGCTCTTATAATTGATCTGAGACCTGTACACCAGTCTTCGTTACTTAAACGTATCTAGGCTACTCAATATCAATAGGCGTCTAAGAAGTAGTGTTGACCATCTGTATTTATGTACAGGTTTGGTTCAAGTCTCGAACCATGTGTATTTATGTACAGGTTTGGTTCAAGTCTCGAACCATCTGTATTTATGTACAGGTTTGGTTCAAGTCTCGAACCATGTGTAATATCTACGAAGTGACCTGGATGGCAACTATTTTCAATTATGTCAAGCTGTTTAGAATGCAGTATTTATTTTCTTTATGTTTAAAATGAACTCTTGGGGAAAGGGTTCATATTTGCATCGGGAGCATCGCTTTGTGCAAAAACATAACCATCGGGTATTAAAAAGGCGAGCAATGTATTTGAAGCTGGGGTAAATAAACTTTTCTTGCTATTGGTTTGTAAAGATTTGTTGGATCAAATTAATCATATTCTTGTGTTTTTATCTATGACACGCAAATATAACCTTTTAATCACACTGAAGAATTATTAAAGTCATCGTTAGGTATCGTGTATACAACTGACTGCACTGTTTTAAGGATGTGCCTAGGCACGTCTTAAATAACAGGCATAAAAACAATCCCTGAACATTGCTTGTCTGAAACATTTGATAAAAGCTGGTCTTGGCTTGATGGTCATTAAATATTTTAAAACCAAGGTTGAAGTTCACGCTGAGATGTAATTTAACTTTTTTTTCTGATAAAGAGAGCACAAGTTAGTGAAACCACCGTTTGACGTACTAGCCAGGTTTTCAGTATATAACTTAAGATTTTTCTCTTGCATTTGACATTTCTTTTGAAATATAACTCTCGCATTTGACATCTCAACGGTAATTAAAATACTGAACTCCGTTTTCCGAACATAGTTATTTGAAAGCTAGAAAATAATAAACTGCATCGATCACAAGTAATGCAAAAAAAAAACCAATTGCGCAGGATGATAACAGCAAAAGTTATCCCTTTTCTAGTGTAATAATAGTATTTTCATGAGGCAATTTTCACTGTAAACAAGGACTGGGGAAATGATGCGGTTCAACACATAATTAAACTGTTCATATTCTCGTAGTTTAACATCATGGTTACCGGCTGTCATATTTGATCGGTTTAAAGGTGATATCGCCCATTATCAACATTACCACCAGCGTCAACAGAATGAACCAGTATATATATAATTCAGTGTCCTTTTGTATATATATATATATATATATAGGAATTCAGAAAAATATGCTGATGTGTTTATCAGGCATACTGATTATGAGTATGAATCCTTAACCTGCATATAGTTTCTTGGGAAGGATGTTGTTTACCTTACAGGTGTTCAAGATTGGGTAAAGTAGGTTTCGTACTGTGTGAAATATTTAGCACGCAGTTTTTAATTTAGTTCCTGGTTGGATTACGATTATCTGCCATGGTTATTAACAAATAATACCTAAACGAAGTTATTCGAGTATCTCGAATTCGCCAGACAGCTAGGAGGGTTAAGACGGATACGTTAGAAAAAGGAAAGCAAAAGAAAATGTTCAGGTACGGCAGAATTTCTTGTATTAATGATAAGACACCTTTCTGTCTAAGACTTGAAAATTGCCATCAAGTCATGGTTTAATAGGAGCTACAAGTGCATGCAAATGACGGTTATTGATGTGACCTTCATGTGACTAAAACGCTACAACAGTTGACCGAGGGAGGGAGAGGAGTGTGTGCGAGACTTGAAGGCAAGTTCGCTTTGCTTTACTTATAACGTGTCGCCGCAAAGGAAATGGGGGTGGGGGTGCGACCGTTGAATACTTTTTTTGTTTTTCACCAATAGCTATGGCAAGTCGTCCCAGCATGCATGAAAGCGTTCATCATATCTTCAGTTTTGTAACTGTTCTCGTACTCTTTCAGGTTTGCTTTATCAGAGTCTACAGGTTGTATCCCTTCGATAATTACGTTCTGGCTTGTATCTTAATTAACTGACTAGCCATACCTTTCAAAATTTATACAATATCTTAAATTTTAAGGATGAATGTAATCGGTACTATATAGCCAGTATTGTGCTGACGTGACTTTCAAAAATGCTGTAACAGCAACAACAACTACTACTGCTATGTTTGTTTTTTTATATATCGACTTTGTTTTGTTCTTTTTAAATCCACGACTGCGATTAGAACTGATGTCTTCTGACAGCTTTATTTCCTATTCTGATCCATTTCTAGTCATAGTATTCGTTTCGAGTCATAGTATTCGTTTCGAGTCATAGTATTCGTTTCGAGTCATAGTATTCGTTTCGAGTTTAGTCAAGAAAACTTGATTTACCACTCATGTTGTCTTGGATTTGGTTGATCTCGATCTATCCAACTGTGTGTTTAATTTGTATATCAGACACGTGCAAACTAAGAGGGTTATATAATTATTGTTGAAAGTTACAGTAGCTTCACCCAGTGTTATCGAGAGTGGCGATGAACTGCCATGGTTTTTAACATAATCCTTGATGTGATTCGTATTAATGACTGAATTGTTCAACTTAACATGATGCAACAATATTTTTAAAGTTTTTCACGCATGTATTTTTCTTCAGAAGACGTGTCAGGGACACACAATTATATCGAAATATTCTAAAATTAAAATTTATTTCTTTATTTAGCATAGTATTATTTACTGTTTTATAACACAGGTTTTAGATTAATGGACAAACACAGTTTACCTTAATCCTTTCCGTATTTATGTTCATCTCATGGAAGTATACGAATCACCAAAGCCGCATATTTAAATAGTGGTAAATAATATATGTTCATATAAAATGGATCCCAATGCAAACCAGAATATTTGCAACATTCCGGATAATCCTATAGACTGTTACAGTCAAACTTACTTCTCTAGGTATGAGTGAATGTTTGACGTAAAGTCATTTAATATGTAAGAGCACATGTATCAGACTACTAGACCAATGGAATAACACTCTTCATCCCATCCCACAGGGGCGTCGGGTTTGAGTGGTGTCCGACTAGAGGGGAAACGTTTGAGAAATGGAGGGTGTGGGCCTACGACCCTCTTCTCCTGGTGATCAATTTTGTCCAAAGCCGGCCCTGCTCATTACGTTTATGAATTTATTCTTAAGTTCCGTTTTTTATTCTTTCTTCGATGTACAGCTGTGAACCTATAAAATGGTGGGAGTGGGTCTATCTTTTTCTTTTGTTTTTTTGGTTTCATTTCATATTTTTACCTACTTGGATCGAAAATGGAGAGGGAGTACGGAGCGGATCGTAGCGTATATTCAGGTTGGTCTTATTCAAACACAAACAAAAGGGTATCAGCGTAGAGTTTTGTAATTTGGACTCTGCCTAAACCGCTAATGTACGCTGTCATTCGATCTGGTTTAGCTATTATTGTTACAATAATTAAAGATATTGATACGTTTATTAATAAGATGTTTCTGGTTAGTAGTTAAGTGGGCCACTTTACCGTCAATGGGAATTAGCATTACAAGACCCCTTGGGCAACTCTAGCGTCAAGGGAAATTTAACATGGAGAAAAATCGTGGGCAACTCTAGGGACAATGGGAATTTAACATAGAGTTTGGGTCTGTCTAGGGACAAGGGAAATTAACATGGGGAATAAAGTTTGGGCTTTTGGGATTTTTTTTGATTTTTTTTAATTTTTTTAAATTTAAATTTAAATTTAAATTTAAAAAAAGGGGTAGGCAATGGAAGGGCTATCTCTTTTCGAGAAATATGTCTGGCCCTGAAAAGGGCCTTTGGGTTTATGTTAATATTAATATTAACATAGATGGCATCTGTCACATCTTCTTCTTCTTCTTCTTAAACTCCTTCTAACTGCCGGTCCATACACAAGTACCCTCTTGAGACATCCTTGTCTTTCTCTGTAAACTCTCCTCATCCATTGACTAGTATCTGTCCTATCAACAACAGTCCACTTGGACCTGACATACATGAGCATGTCCGTCCTAAACATCATGGAAGACACAAGGGTGGATGACTCAATGAGCGGGTACAAACACAAACACACAAACACAAACACACAAACACAAACACACAAACACATACGCTAAGAAACAATAAACAAATCCATAATCTACTATCCACACAATCGTACGTGAGCGGTTACAAAACCCAAACTATACTCTCCACATACGCTAAGAAACAATAAACAAACCCATAATCTACTATCCACACAATCGTACGTGAGCGGGTACAAACACAAACACACAAACACAAACACACAAACACATACGCTAAGAAACAATAAACAAAATCCATAATCTACTATCCACACAATCGTACGTGAGCGGTTACAAAACCCAAACTATACTCTCCACATACGCTAAGAAACAATAAACAAACCCATAATCTACTATCCACACAATCGTACGTGAGCGGGTACAAACACAAACACACAAACACAAACACACAAACACATACGCTAAGAAACAATAAACAAATCCATAATCTACTATCCACACAATCGTACGTGAGCGGTTACAAAACCCAAACTATACTCTCCACATACGCTAAGAAACAATAAACAAACCCATAATCTACTATCCACACAATCGTACGTGAGTGTGTACAAACACAAACACACAAACACAAACACACAAACACATACGCTAAGAAACAATAAACAAAATCCATAATCTAATATCCACACAATCGTACGTGAGCGCTTACAGAACCCTAACTATACTCTCCACATACGCTAAGAAACAATAAACAAAATCCATAATCTACTATCCACACAATCGTACGTGAGCGCTTACAAAACCCTAACTATACTCTTCACCTACGCTAAGAAACAATAAAGAAACCCATAATCTACTATTCACACAAACATACCTTAGCTCTTACAAGCACCAACACACAAACACATACCCTCACACTATCTTAAAAAAGAGTTAGTGTTTATATTCACACTACTCTACCTACACATTGGCAAATTGATGGTTATTTCTTTTCTAGAGTATTGGGTAGCCCTGAAAAGGGCTGTTTTTTGTTTGGAACTTCATGGACACCTGGTTAATGGTGGCACCTTCCAGGCCTGGCGCCGCATACACATCTTATCCCCCAATTACATTTTACCTTTTGGGGGGAGAGAGCAGAGGCAGGATATGTCGCTTCAGAATCCCAATTTTCGCTCTCTGGGATTCTGAAATTTCTTCTTCTTCTCTCCTTTTCCTCCTCCTCCTCCTCTTCTTTGTATCTTCTCTCCTCCTCTTTGTATCTTCTTTCCTCTTCTTTATATCTTCTCTCCTCCTCTTCTTTGTTTCTTCTTTCCTCCTGCTCTCTTATCCTTCCCTCCTCCACAATGGCTTCCGCGGCCAGTTCATTTAATATGCGCCTGGCATATTCCAGATGCACATGAAGTTCCAACAGTTTCTCCAGTCTCGTGTTCATTTTTGGTGTTGATCAATCAACAAGGGTAGCTGGACTGCCGAACGAGTTTCAATTTATAGTGAAAGCGCGGACGTGAACGAAAACATCCCCTAAAAACATAAAATTGATCTTACCTAGATCATGACCATAAAACAACGCGCCGACCTAAAAGAAACACTCACTCACTTTTTTATGCTACCCATCACTATTTTAAAATTTTTTATAAATCACTTCAATAGACTATCCACATACGCAAAGCAATCCAATCTAACTCCAAATATACACCTCAAACACCAAAAAAAAAGACATCATTTTAATCTACTATCCATACCAACTTACTTAACCACTTACAAACACAAACACACAAACACATACCCTCACATTTTTTTAAAAAAGAGTTAGTGTTTATTTTCACACTACTCTACCTACACACATTGGCAAATCGATTGTTATTTCTTTTCTAGAGTATTGGGTAGCCCTAAAAAGGGCTGTTTTTTTGTTTGCTATGGCATTCTTTTTAGTTTCTAAGAATGCGATGTCCTCTGAGGATAGACTTTCTGGCGATAGGTCTGCTTCTTCGGAAAGAGAAGAAGAACTCTTTGGTGTCGATACGACAATCGACAAAGCCTCTGTCAGCTTCAGGTTGCTGCTGCTGTTGTTGTTGCTGCTGTTGCTGCTGTCTCTGAAGTCTGTACTTCTCTGTCCATTCTTCTTTTTCCCTGTTCATTTCTTCTCTGAAGAGCTCTTCTATCAGGTCTTCAGTGATTTGTAATATTCTCACATTCTCTATTTCTTCTGGCTTCGGTATCAGACTGTGTCTGACCCTATGCAAATTCACGTAGGCTTCGTTGAGTTTAGCTAGTTTGGAGCACATCTTCTTAGGAGGATGAGTCGACAATGGATGGTTAGACTGGAAACAACCCGGTTCTTAAAGTCAAAGCGCGGACGTGAAGGAAAACATCCCCCACACGGTTTTTGAGTCGCAACGTTTAGTGAGTGTCATGAGAGGGATAGTAAGAAATGAAAGAGCATCAATCCAACATTCTTATAGCTAAACAAAAGACAAAGGCATTTTTTTCAAAACACAACATTTTTTATTCAAAAACCACTTAACACTAAACAACAACTCTAACATTTTTAACAATAATCCAACAATATAACATCAAACAATTTTTTCAAAACACAACATTTTTTATTCAAAAATCACTTAACACTAAACAACAACAACTCTAACATTTTTTAACAACAATGCAACACTAAAAGTTTCTCCACTAGGTAAAGAGGGATAACAGTCTTCCATGGTTTCTAGTAATCTAGGATGACTTCTCTCAAACTGTTGATTTCTATGGTATTATCGAATTCTGCATACAGGATGACGTTCACCGTTTCATCAGGGTCTCGGTCTTTAAACTGAATTTCCACACGAATCTGGCCGGATTTTATAGGGTGGAAATGTCCCTCGTCGCTGCCTTGGTCTGGAGTGAAATCGAAAGCCCACAAAGCGTAGCCTCCTGCATAATCCTCGTACGTAATACCGTGACTGGTATTGGTTCCTAACTGTCCGGTGGCTTCGTACAAGGACATGTACGATCTCAAGTAATTCTTCTTTTTAAAGTCAGGTTCGAAAGGTCGGGTACACAAGGTCTTGCCATCGCGACTGACTTCGATTTTGGACACGCCAAAGTGTTGAAAGTAGAAAGGATTTTTTTCGGCAGCTCCGTTGAAGGCTGTATTCTCGACGATACCAACGATCAAACGTTTGGGTAACTGTCCTTGGAACAGATGATCTTCGATCATGGATCGCTGTCCCTTGGGAATGGTGAAGGTTTTCACTTCCACGCGTCGTATGGGATACTTGGCGGTCGTTCTGCTCAACGTCTGACTGATGTCGTTTCCCACTTTAGGTAACACTTCCACACGGCGTACGTAGAGTCTGGCTTCTAGGATTTTGGTTTTGTAACCGTCAGTATCAGCCATCAAATGGAAAGCGGCACTGCTACGATTCAGTCTCAGGCGGACATCCACCCCGTTCAGCAAATACTTTTCTTGCAACCACATGTCCAAATGCAAACGATCCATCAGTTCTAAACATGTGTCGGCTCCCGTGATTCTCTTTCTTCGTTCTACAAATCCATCATTGTTGTCTTTCTTTTTATCAGTTTCCAATATTTCAAACTTGGTAGGTTCGTCAGCTTCCCATACCACACAGGCATTGAGATGAGTGTTCTTGGCATCTATTCCGTACGTCAAGAGATTTTCCAGGTAGGCACGATAAGGGTAAGTATCCATGCTGCTACTGACCAGTTTGTTATTCAAATACAAGTCCACTCCACTGAACAAGGAATGCATGAAATTGTTGACGGGAGCTACTGCTTCATCGTCTATAGCACCTCCAGTCTTATCTAGAATTTTGACTTTCAGGTACAAGTAACTGCTATTCAGATCGATGTAATCTTCGGGCTGTCCTTTGATTTCAAACTCGATGGGAGCGGAATCGGTCAGTGAGGAGACGGGGTGAAATTCCACCCACTGGGATTCTTGCATCGTCATCATCGTGGGGGGCATGGCAAACAGGTCCAGTTCCGTCTTGGAACAAGCGCAAGATTCTCGGTGCATCATTTTTTTTGTCTCTTTTCTCAATAATCGAAAACGTCTAAGTCTCGAACGGTTCTTCTTTTCTTGGCCTTTCTCGCTTGAAGTCTGGTGAAAGGGTGTTTTCTTCGTCGTCTCTTTCTGCCCTGTCCTTGCTGAATGCCTGACTCGGTAGCGTGCAGGGCATTTATAGGTGTTTCTCGTTGGCCTAAAATGTCTTTGCCCGTTTGCAGCAAGACATTTTTGCCTGCCCTCATGAAGGCTTCTTTAGGGTTTTGTTTGTCGATGATGACATTTTGGAGAAATTCTTTGCCTTGCGTCAGTGCCGCATCTTTCAAGGCGTGCAATCCGCGTGTCACCATCGGTTTCAACACCGGGGCCACCGAACGAAAGGCCGATTTTAACATGTCTCCTAAGCCGTGTCCTCGCTGTCGAGCAACCCCTCGGTACACTGGATACATGACTTAAGAGTCGTGAGAGAACCGTTTTCGAAAATGGAGTTTCACCGTGACTTTTCCTTTGGTGAATGGAATATTTTGTCCCAGATCTCCTTTTATAGCAATGTTTACCGTGTCCAAATACGACTTACTGACCGGCAAATAGTGAGGATGGACAAATTCGCGGTGGACGTGGTAAGTGTTTCCACCTTCCTCGTCAGTGTTCGTGGCAGAATCCACTTTGAAAGGAATGACACGCAGTAACGGTACGGAGGTGTGTCCCACCACGTTGTACTCCACCACATCGGAATACACGAACATCAAATTCAGTCCTTGGTTCAGTTCTACCGGGGCACGAAATAACTTGCTAAAAGACTCGTTGTCGTAAACGATGGGTAATTCGTTTTTCTTCATGATGGTCTTTCTCATGTCCATGTCTCCGCCCAACATGTCATACAATTCAGGACAAAATAAAATGGACAGGATTTTACTTCGTTCAAATTTCATCAAGAAGCGACGAGCTGTTTTGTGGTACTCCATGGTGACATTTTTGTTGACATGCTCCAAAGCTTTCAGAAACACGACATTAAACCTGGAGGTTATGGTGCTGACCAAATGTTGACCACTAAAATAATAGCCTGGGGGAATGAACAAGTGATAGGTGGTGTACTTTTGTGTACGGGTTTTCTTGTCATATTTGACATTGCTATCCATCCACTGTTGCATTTGCTCGTCATGAACTTCCACATCAAAAAAATTTTGATTGGGAAGGACATTGAGGACTTGGGTCGGGTGAATCATTTCTACTAAAGCCACTTCCCAATGGGCTTCGTGATCTAACTGGATGGCCTGAGGTAATTTGGCCGTGTAACAGCACAACGTGTTCTTGGGAAACACCTCCATGGAACTGTCACTGGGTAAAGTTAAGTAAAATTGGTTTTGGTGACTCATAATTCCAGAGTTCTGTGGCTGTCCGAGGGGTTACTGGACGTCAGAGGCGTGTCTCCGTCTAAAATGGGGTTCTGGTTGTGATTGAAGTGGTGACTGGCACTGGCACTGGACACAAGGTTCCCGGGGTTCCCGTTCGAGGTGAATTTCAGGAAGGGATTAGGAAGCAGGTAACCGATGCAACTGCTCAATAAAATGGTCCACAATTGTTTGTCTCCTTGTTGCAAACTCAAATTGGCGATGGCTGCCCCGATGACACAATACACCACGAAGATTTGGCAGAAAAAGACGATTTGCGTTTTAGGCACACGTTCTCCACACCACACCCACAAGGGTTGTTTTTGTAAATCTTGCACAGAATAACTAGGTGAAGGAGGAGTGGTCGACGTAGCTGCGTCTGCTGTGTGAAAGGGCATGATGGTCACTTCTTTTTATAGTCGATGACTTGCGAAGCGTCGATCCAAGAATCAAAACTGGGTGGATATCCTTTCCAACGTACTTTGACTTCTTTGACACGTCGTTTGCCCACTTTACGGGTTCTGCGTTCGAGAATGCTTTCGATGTCGTACACGTCGTCTTCTTTTTTGGTGACACGTTGTAACTCGGGCAAATAAAACGTTCCTTTGAGCACTTCTCCGTTCATGTCTTCCAATTTATAGACGGCAGGATGACGGCCATGCACTCGTCCAGTGACGCGAAACAATTCGGTCGTCCAGTTAGGTAAGTAACCTTTGTCGAAAGTGCGTTTGGTTTTGCCAATGCGCACCCAATCTCCTACGGCCAACTCTCCACTTTTCTTGGGGACAGCCCTCGTCGGGGACGTACCAAACAGGCGCTCAAACACCAACACTTCGTTGTCGGGAGTCACGTCTTGCGGGGCACGTCCGATGCTTCGATGGTAAGATTGGTTGTACGCTTGCACCAGGTGCAGTAAGATGTCGATGTACTTCAGAGTGTGGTGATGCGTAAAATATTTCCACATGCGTTCTTTCAAAGTGCGTTGAAAACGTTCCACGATGCTGGCTTTGGTTTCGGGATTCTCGGTGGTAAAAAAATGAATGTCACGTTTCTTTAATTCTTTTTGGAAAGCTTGGTTCAGAAATTCGGTGCCTTTGTCCGTTTGCCATCGAAGAGGGTGACGACCGCTTTGTTTCAACACTCGTTGCAGGGCTCGCACTAACTCGCTGCTCGATTTGGAAGTCAAGGGCACGACCCAGGCAAATTTGGAAAAGACGTCGATGACACAAAACAAATATTTGTAGCCACGATTGTAGCTGGCCAAATGAGAGACATCGGCTAAATCGGCTTGCCATTGATGATCGATGCCTTCCACTCGGGTGCGACTTCTGGCAAACTTGCGTCGAATGGGTTTGTGTAAAGTGTAGGTAGCTTGTTCTTGTAACCATCGTTGCACTTGAGGTAAACGGAGACTTTTCAGTCGAGTTTTGGCAGCACGATACAATTTTTGAACTCCTGCGTAACCTGCAGGATGGGAGGGATCGTAGTAAATGCTGGCTAAGACTTTTTCCATTTTTTTTTTGTTGGTTGGTGTGTTAATAAGACACCCACTCTTGGAGGATGCTACTCTTTTTCTCTTGGGGTATTTTCTTGGATTGCAATGCTTTGCGTGTGCGGCCAGCAATAGGTGTCGAAGAGGAGAAGGATGTCTGAGCGGGGGATATCGGTTCTTGTTTCACTTCTGTCTTCACTTCTGTCTTTACTTTCTTTTTCTCTTGTGAGGAAGAAGGGGTGGCCATCATCTTTTTAATCCATCCAATTCTGGAGGTAGGTGGTGTTGTTAACTTGCGTACTTTTCCTGGTGGAGTTTGAAACCCTTCCTCTTCTTCTCCTTTTTCTGTCTTGGTCACGGGTACTGGTGGTACTGGTACTGGTACTGGTGATGGTGCTGGACTTTTCATCAAGGTCTTAAAATCTTTCAGAGTGGGTAGAGCTGTTTCGTCTAAAGCTTTCTGGTGAAAGAATTGCAGTCGTTGCAAGAGTTGACCGTACTTTTGCGATTTTTCTGTTTCGGACAAATCTTGGCGATCCATCAAGGACTGCAATTCGTGTTGTAACTGGGACATCTCGCTCAAATGGGGATTGGGAGGTGAATGCGGGGTGTGTTGTTCTTGCCACCGATGGTATTCCATCCATCGTTTGTAAGGCACTAAAGCTAGTTTTCGTCCTTCCATGGGGTTGTCAGGGGTCAATTCTGAGATCTTGGAACTTCCGAGGCCTTTTTATCTTGCTCCCACCAGTCCTCCCAACATGGTTCCCAAGACTCCTTTCAGTATGGGGCCTAACAAGAGAGGTAAAATACCTCCACGTTGCACTAACATCTTCTTTTTTTGACGAATGGGAATTTTCTTTTGAACCATTTGGCGAAGAACGTGACGATGTTTGCCTAAGCATTGTTTCTGGTGTTTGGACAAAGGGATCGTGCCTTTCAAAACGTTCAAACAACATTCGCACACGGTATCGATGACCTCTTTGGAGGCTGTTTGAATGAGTTTTTTTCGTAGGGGTGGAGAAGCTTTGGACAGGACAGATAACATGTCCCCATGTTTGGCTAAACGTGGTGGCAGTCCTTTCCTTTTCTTTCCTTGGGGTTTTCTGGAGGGTGACATCTTTGAGTCTTCAGGAGCACCGAAAAAACACTGATACCCGACTTGGTCACAGGCCTTTTTTATACTGGAACGCGTCGCCACTGATTGTCTTGACGTCGTATTAGTTTGAGGACAGGCATGACACGTCGTGCAGGGGTACGTAACGGACTAAATCGAGCCAGTTCTTGCTTGGACAAATCCAGTAAACTTTGTAACATGCCCGATCTTTCTTGAACTTTGATTTTGGGAGAAGGTACTTTGTGAGCAGCAGTCACTGTCACTAAATTGGAAGGTCCTGCCACTGGGGAAGTTCTTTTGGGGGTCATCAACGGAGAAGTTCTTGGTGTGATCAACGTCTCCAAGTACTCTTCAGTTCTGGGTGTCATTAACGGAGAAGTGGACAAACGTGAAGCTGCCGGAGACGCAGGCACCGCCGTGGCAGGTCGTGGTTTGCGAGTGTAAGGTTGCGTCCTGGCCGAAGTGCCTCTCTTGCGACTAGTTTTCTGTGGACTTTTCTTTTTCTGGGGGCTTCTTTTCTTTTTCCGGGGTGGTGGTGGTGTCTGGTCAGAGGAGGGTCCTGCCACTGGAGAAGTTCTCCTTGGGGACCTGGTCTTTTTCTTCTTGGGGCTTCGTTGGACTTTTGTCTTGGGTATAACTTTGGGGGCATTAGGATCCCATCTTAAGAGTGAGCGAATGATGACCCCTCCTACAGTACCGCTCCCTCCAGGTTTCAAAATGATTTGTTTTTTGGTTTGAGTGTCGATGCGGGGATCGGCCAGTTGGACCAAAGCGACTTTGTTTCGATCAAAAAAGCGTTTGGTTTGATGAGGAATCTGAATGATTCCTTGGAGTAATTGACGTGCCGTCACCGTGAACCATCGTAAGACTTCTTTGAGACTAGCTTCTAAGACACGAGCTCGTGTTTGTGGATTTTTTTCTCGACTGATGCCATACAAGGCACGAATCAATTTGACGGGAAGATGCGACTGAAGGGACGTCATGTTCGCACTGTGTGAGACAGACGAAAAAGGGTCTGAGGTTTTTATAGATTTTTTTATGGGGAGTGAAATGAAGTCGAGGACGGAGACGTGTACAGGACAGGCCCTCCGTCTTGGCACCAGTGGTGAAACAAGTGGGTACGAAATCGCAAATCCTCGGGGGTCGTAGGTTTCAAATCGACGAGTAAATAGGCGTGTGGAGTTTGAGTGGCATCGTCGTACGCCTGAGTCAGCCAAGGCGTTCCTAACTGTTTGGCTAAGACGTGCACTTGCGATTTATCTCGAGGGCTTTTAAACAAGACCACGTAATGCGCATTGAGACTGATGGTGCGATGGGCTTTACTTTGTTGAAACAAATTTTGGGTGATGTAAACGACACTGGCATTACGGTGATGCCCTTTGCGCGTGAACCACAGTTTAATTTCTTCTTCGTCTTCTCCTAACATGTCGTCGAAAATGACCAAATGGGTTTGACGGGAGTCAGAGACGATGCCGTCGTCTTCTTTAGGAATGCCTTCCACAAACACGATGGAATCGCCTTGACTTTCTCGCAAGAGGTTGTACGCCGATTGCCACTCTTTGTAACACCACACGATCCGTTGAGGTGGTCGATCGATCAAATGGTGTTTATGTTCGATCAAACGTTTGACGAATTCGGTTTTGCCTGAACCGCTAGGTCCAGCAATGAGCATGTTAAAGGGATGGCGAAGATACAAAGCCTCCCAACTGGGACGATCTAAGTGTTCGTCGATGACTTTGACAGTAGAGGAAGAGGGAGCAGAGACAGCAGAGGTAGCCATGGTGTGAGAAATGTCACTTGTGACACGAAAAACAAACAAGACAAGAGTTTATATACTTTTTCAGAACACGTTTATTGAATTTTTTTTTCAAACATGAATACGAAAGACAAAAATACATAAAAGCCAAAGGCTTAAGTACAAGAATAAAAGGCACATGAACGTGGAATAAAAAACAAGTGTCTGTACAACAACCACATGTTTTGGGTAAAGTTCTAACCAGTTCTATAGTAGGTGGTAAGGTCACACAAGTGTCCTCCCGAAAGGGTCTTTCAGGCCTGTCCACGACAGTCCTGTCCTGGGTGACGGGTTCTTCTGGCACCGTCACTAACACAGGTTGAAAAGTAACTTTTTTCCTTGAATAACTCTCGTGCATACTGGGCCACCTCTTGTGTCCAAGCCTCAAAACCCTGGTCTCGGTGATGTCCAACATTTGACTCCTAACCAATCTGGTTTCTTCTTCGTCAACGACATGGTAAGTTACTTCAATGAACAATGAACTATTGGTCTTGGACGTTGTCCCTTTTTATATGCTGACCAATATCGATGTGACCGTACGGCAACGTAAAGTGATTGGGAAGTCTCACTCGCTTCTGGTACACGATTTGATAGATTTTTTCCAGGGGCCGACTGACGATGTGGTGAGTGGGTAAACGTACAATCTTGTTCGGTTGATAAGTGGTCACTTTAAAGTTTCCATCCTCTCCCGATTGCAAGGCTTCTTTCAATACCCCAAAGTTGACCACTCGACTGGTACGATGATTCAGAGTCAGTCCTTTCACTTTGCACGTCGTGTGCACTTCTCCTTGTTTGTCCCGGTATTCGTAGCCGTAATTTTTGGGACCACCACTGACGAAACTTAGAATCTTGTCGTCGGGATGCTCGTCTGTCCAGGCTCCTAAACGGTCTCCTTCGATGTCAGGGTGCTGTTGACTCGGGTGATGGATGTAAATGCAACTGTCCGTGTCAAAGTACAGGACGCGTTCTTCTAACCGTTCTAAAGCTTCGTACAATTTTAAGCGAGCATGAGCTGTCACGTAAGCCGCAATGATGACATTTCCAAAAGGGTCGTCTTGTACAAAGTCCAGATCTTCTTCGTAATTGACCAAGATCAAATCCTCTCGAACGACGTCCACCTGTTTCATGTATTTGGTTTTGTCGTGAATCATCTGGAAGTAGCGGGAAGGTTCTGTCAAATATTCCGTCTTGGGTAAACACGGTCGTTGTGCCATTTTACCCCACAAGCAATTTAACATCACTTTGGCAAACGATCGCCTGCCTTCGTTTTTTTCGATGTGGTCTAAAGAGATGCCTTCTTGTGCGTAGTATTTCTCTTTGAATTGTATTTGGTCTTCGGGAGTGTGACACCAGGAAGGATAGCCGCTGGCTTCTTGTTTCAGTTTCAAAAAGGCATCCACGTAGTCGGCGAAAATGCCTTTCTGAGTAGGGTCACCCTTGTGGTACTGTTGTGTCTTGGGAAAGTGGCAAATTTCGTACACTTCTAACAGTTGGTATCCCATGTCCAGAGCTTTGAACAATTCCACGCTGACCCAGGTTCCCGTCAAGGCACGTTCTTCCTGGCTGTGATGGCAAGGTTGGTCCTGGTTGCACGTTTCGGCACAAGTACGGCACAATGGAAACATCAGTTTGCCTTGACAATGGTGAGGTAAGACGGGATGGTATAGGTTCGTGGGAGGCAAAACTTTACACTTGATCAAGCCTTCGTATTGTCGAATGTTTTTCAGGTCGATGTGTTCCGTGAACAATTGCGGGTGCCCTACAGGAAAGCGACAATATTTGCACACGTAGGGATACAGCGAACACACGTCCAAGTATTTGATTTCTTCTCCTTTCTCTTCGTCGGCTTGGTACAGCAAACAGGTGGCATTGGTCCTTCCTCCGTACAAACTATCCCTCGGGTTCAGCGGGTCCATGAACTGGTAACTTTCCACGAGGCGTTTAAACTCGGGATCGGTTTTCAAACGGTGATCGTACTCGTGTTCCCACATTTCCACCACTTGGTATCCTTGCTGTTCTAACTTTAGGCGTCGCTGACAAGTGTCCTAGTACAAGTCTTCCATGGTTCGTTGCAAAAACTGGTTTTTAGTGTCACGGTCAGGGTAACAGACGGACAACCGTTAAACTCGTACACGATCTTGGGGTTTTCTAAGTCCCAGCCATCTACCGAATACGTTCCGATGGTCTTTTCGCCTCCTCCGTTGCGGGCATGCTGAATCCATTTGTTTTCCTTGTCGCACAAGTAATGTAACCAACGTAGGGCTTTGACCGAGTATTGACGCTTGACATAGTGGGTCGTTTGAGGACTGATGACAGCCACGGTGTTTTCAGGCATGAATCGTTGGCGGTACACTAAGGAACACGCTTTGGCAATGGTGCAAGCTTCTTTCAAAGGATCGACCCCTCCGTGTTCCATGAACAGTTCTCGAAATTTTCCACAGCAACGCCGTAAAATGTCCACGTCGGAACGACAATACTTTAACATTTCTTACTGAAAGTCGAAAGGGTCCGAGGCGTGAGCTTGGTGCCAAGCGTAGAAAGCTTCTCGTTGTTCGGTACGCATGTTGTCGGGGTCGTAATAGTGAGCCTCAGGCAAATGGGGTAGAACAGCATGTTGATTGGCTTCCGTATTGAAAAAGTGTGGAAAGTACCCTTTAGCCATTTCTGTCATTCCAAACGTTTTAGGCATTCGGCTCAAAGGCATGGCCAAGTAACTCATCGAATCTTTAAACTGTACTTGTCCCACTTGCATGAAAATGATTTTGGCTCCGTTCAAAATCACTTTAGGACGTTCGGTGCCATGTTCCGTATAGTACCTCAAAAGAAACTGTCCATCGTATCCGGAGAAATTGTGAGCCATCACCGTGGCATGACGATGACAATCTCCGTAACGTTCGATGTCCTCTTGGCTCCACGTCTTGTCGATGGGGTCTAAGACCCATTGGGCAAAATCGGCTAACGTGTTTGGTCCCCGAAAGATTTTTTCACGTCCTCCAGGAATCTTGCTGCAGTGAGGGCAATGACTGAAGATAGGTTCTTGAAAGCACTTCTCGCACGCTCGATGAGCCACGCAGAAATTAGGAATGTGAATGCCAGTCTCTTGCATGCATTCGAAATCGAAAAAGATGAAATTGCCTTTCTTCTTGTGACCGTCCTCTTTCTCTGGTGGAGGTTGGTATTTTTGCACGTAGCATTGGTGTTCCAAGTCCACGATGTGGTGACAAATGTGACATTTTTTCTTTCCTCGACATACGTGTGCCTTGGCATTGTTGGTACGTATGCCTTGTCTACACGTAGGGCACAATCTCAGGAGTTGACAAGCACATTTCTTCTGTGAACCTTGTGTTTTCAAATGTTGTTGGTAACAGGTAGGGCTGGCAAACGTGCGCAGACAAGTCGAACAAGGCACTGGTTCTTCGCTCAGACAGGGTGGAGAGGCCAAACATCCTGGGCATTTCCATCCACAATGCTTGTGTTGCTCTCGATTATTATAACCATAGTCACATTTCTCACAGTAATATCTGTATCCCAGGAATCCGGTGATACTGGTAATGGTATCGAAATGGTCATCGTGATGATAAACATGAATATATTTTCCGTCCTTAAAGTCTTGGCCTCGAAACAACAGAGACCCGCGCATTTCTTGAGGGTGCACTTTCAAGGTGTAGCGTGGAGCTAGGGCATCTTGCAATTTTTGCATCTCAGGAATGCCACAGGGTGTGTCTTTGGACAGGCCAGCTTGTTGCAACAGGAGTTCTGCTTCGTTTCGTTGTTTGGCTCGGTCGGATTGTTGAATAGTGTTCCAGGTTCTTTTCCATTCTACCGTGTCGTTCTTGTTGGCATAGGTTCGTCCCACCACGATGGCCCTGGCTAAACACATCTGGTCTTGAGCGTTGTTAATTCGCACGAGACTCTTTTTGGTGTTGCGAAGGTCGTCCACCAATAACATCTTTTTGCGTCCTGTCCCTTGAGGAGGAGAGACGTGGGCCATTTTCAGTGTGGCTTTACCATCGGTGATGTCAAACTGGTCATTAGATTGTTGTACGTGTTGTATCTTGTCCATGACTTTGGAAGAGGTCAGTTCTGCGGGTCTGCTAAACTCGATCCAAACAGGGGATTTCAAACCGTCGTGATCTATGGATAGTGTCAAGCGATCGTCTTCTTTGGCTTGACATTGTCGCTTGAGTGCGGTGAGCAAAGAATCCCACATCTCGGTGATAAACCCTTCTGCTTTCTCTAAGGGTACGTCGGACTTGAAATCTTTAAACTTCACTGTGTAGGTGTAAGCCGTGGTTCTAAATTTTCTAGAGGAGCGCTTTTCCGTCTCTCGAATGGAATAGTACTTTTCAGGGTTGACTAAGGGTGGTGAACTTGGTTTAGAGGGTTCGGATTCTGGTTCACTCATGTCCTCTTCAAAATCACTGGCATGAATTTGTGCCAAGATTTCAGCCCTGGTACGAGGCGATAGATCACGTTTCTGCCTCTTACTTTCTTCTTCTTCTTTCTTCTCGAATGAATGGGATCGTTTCATCTTGAGTGCAAAACGTCAAATGGCTCAAGTTTAAACACCATAGACTAATTTATAGTCTTGGCAAACCAGCGTATATAAAAAGGGTGTGTGTCTTGTCCTTTCACTATTCATTTCACTCTCAAGCTGAGCACAACGATGGAAGAGACTACCCAGATGGAACGTTTCGTCAGAGCTTTGCGAGGGGTCATTAGAAAATTCTCTTCAGACCAGCCGACAGACTACTCTCCTTCCTTTCGAGATAAAAGTCAAGATACTTGCTATATCTGTCAGAAGAAAGGGCATTGGTCTTCAGAGTGTCCAGACCGTCAGAAAAGAACAAAAACAGGGGCTAAAAAAGACAAAAGTCAAGATACCTGTTATTATTGTAAAGAAAAAGGACATTGGTCTCCAGATTGCCCAAAAAAGAAACAAGAGGAGTCAGAAGAAAAGAAGGATTCTTCAAAAGAAGAGAGGGATTCTTTGGAAGAAGAGAGGGATTCTTCAGAGGAAGAAGAGGAAGAAAGAAGACAATTCTATTTAAAAGAGGCAAAGAAACAGGAGAAGAAAAGAAGAAGGGAAGAAAATGAGGAAAAAACGGTGAAGAAATTCAAAAAACAGAGAGACTAAACAAGGAGAAAGAAGAAGTGTACGAACTTTTTAAAGTGTTCTGTGGTGAATTGTGAATTGGATTGTAAAAAAATGGATAAAAGAATACATGAATGATATAAGGTAAGTGTCTTTGAGTTTTGATTTTAAAATAAGAAGCTACACTCACGCACTCATACACAGACACGTACTATAAGGGTAAAATGGGTGGGTTTATTTTTGAGTTATTGGCAAATTGAAATTGTATTTCTTTTCGAGAAATATGGCTGGCCCTGAAAAGGGCCTTTTTCTTTATGGTGTAGGAGTGAGTTTAACCAATCAACTTTAACTGCTTTAAGCCTTTGCCACGGCCAAGGCCTACTTCTGATGATTGGGTTGAAATCACTAAGGGTGGTACGACAGGCTTAGTCACAGGGTTGGCGTGTTTAGCTCGGGAAGGTCGTATTCTCTTCGGTCGTGATAAAGAAGTCTGATACATTTGTTTCAGACTTCTTAACTCCGCTAAAATGTCCAACAGTACCGTAGCCGTTTGATTTTCACCCTCTTGTTTCTTTGCTGCTACTTCTTCTTGCTGTTGTTGCTGTTGTTTTTTTCTTACCTCTTCTTGTTGCTGTTGCTGTTGCTGTAGGAGAAAAGCTTGTTCCGCTTCCTTTTGTCGTTGCATAAATTTCTCCAATTCTTCTTTCTGTCTCTGTCTAAAATTTTCCACTTGCGGTAATGAAGAAGGTAACGAAGGTTCCGGAACAAATTCTTGCGAGGTAAGAAAATCCACAAAATCCCAATGTACCTCTTCTGAAAGTAAGTCCGGGTTTCCTTGGGCAGTCTCCCCTGCTGGTGCACCCCAATGGATCGTTTTCTGAGTTTCCGTCATGTTGAATCACTGTCGCATAGATTGACTGCACACAAGCGCTAGCGAATCTATATAGACCAACTGACGTCACAGACTACTCTCTTCCGATTGGATGTGGGCTGACTGAATTTTGTAACGCGTGTTTGGATTGGTGAATGAACTCAATCCGTTTCAATTCTGCCTCTACCTATAAATAAGCGCAGTTCAGTGCATTGATTCACCTGTTCTCGTCGCTTCAAGATGTGGACCGATGTGCAATCTTCTACGCTTGTGTCTTCCATGATGTTCCGGACGGACATACCCATGTATGTCCGATCCAAGTGGGCCGTTGTCCACAGGACAAACACCAGCCTGTGGATACGTAGGATCTACGTAGAAAGACAAGGATGCCTGAAAAGAGTGCTGATTTACGGACCAACAGTGAGACGTAGCCTAAGGACAAGAAGAAGACCAATGCGGTACCATTTATGTTAATGAATACATTAACATAAACCCAAAGGCCCTTTTCAGGGCCAGCCATATTTCTCGAAAAGAGATAGCCTTTCCATTGCCTACCCCTTTTTTTAAATTTAAATTTAAATTTAAATTTAAAAAAATTAAAAAAAAAAAAAAAATCCCAAAAGCCCAAACTCTATTCCCCATGTTAATTTCCCTTGTCCCTAGACAGACCCAAACTCTATGTTAAATTCCCATTGTCCCTAGAGTTGCCCACGATTTTTCTCCATGTTAAATTTCCCTTGACGCTAGAGTTGCCCAAGGGGTCTTGTAATGCTAATTCCCATTGACGGTAAAGTGGCCCACTTAACTACTCTTTTTTATATTGTTCTTACAATTGATTGGAGACATGTACACCTCCTGTAGTTACTAATCGGTATCTAGACTGCACAATACAAATAGACACTTTGAAACAGAGCTAGCCATCAGTATGTAGACTTCACAAAACGAATAGACTCTTTGAAGTAGAGCTAGCCATCAGAACTAAACTGCACAATACGACTATACACGTTGAGGTAGAGCTAGCCATCAGTATCTAGAGAGCACAATACGAATAGACTTTATGAAGTAGAGCTAGCCATCAGTATCTAGACTGTACAATACGAATAGACTCTTGGAAGTAGAGCTAACTATCTGTATCCAGACTGCACAATATGAACACACCCTTTGAGGTAGTGCTAGCCATATGTATCTAGACTGCGCAATACGAATAGACTCTTTGTAGTAGAGCTATCCATCAGTATGTACAATGCACAATACGAATATGCTCTTTGAGGTAGAGCTAGCCATCTGTATCTAGACTGCATAATACGATTAGTCTCTTTGACGTAGAGCTAGCCATCATTATCTAGACTGCACAATACAAATAGACTCTTTGAAGTAGAGCTAGCCCATATTATCTAGACTGCACAATATAAATAGTCTCTTTGAGGTAGAGCGAGCCATCAGTATGTAGACTGCACAATACGAATAGATTCTTTGAAGAACATCTAGAATTCAGTATCTAGACTCCACAATACAAATAGACTCTTTGAAGTAGAGCTAGCCATCAGAACTAAACTGCACTTTACGAATAGACTTTATGAAGTAGAGCTAGCCAGCAGTATCTATACTGAACAATACGAATAGACTCTTTGTAGTAGAGCTAGCCATCAGTATGTAGAATGCACAATACGAATAGGCTCTTTGTAGTAGAGCTAGCCATCAGTATGTAGAATGCACAATACGAATATGCTCTTTGAGGTAGAGCTAGCCATCTGTATCTAGACTGCACAATACGAATTGACTCTTTGAGGTAGAGCTAGCCATCATTATCTAGACAGCATAATACGATTAGTCTCTTTGACGTAGAGTTAGCCATCAGTATCCAGACTGCACAATACTAGTAGACTCTTGAGTTAGAGCTAGCCATCGATATCTACACTGCACAATACGAATAGACTCTTTGAATTAGAGCTAGCAATCTGTATCAGGACTGCATAATACGATTAGTCTCTTTGACGTAGAGTTAGCCATCAGTATCTAGACTGCACAATACGAATAGACTCTTTGAAGGAGAACTAGCCCATATTATCTAGACTGCACAATAAGAATAGACTCTTTGAAGTAGAGGCTGGTATCTGTATCATGACTGCATTATACGAATAGACTCTATGAAATAGAGCTTACATTCAGTATCTAGACTGCACAATACTAATAAACTCTTTGAAGTAGAGTTAGCATTTAGTACCTGGACTGCACAATATGAATAGAATCTTTGGTATAGATCTAGCCATCAGTATCTAGACTGCACAATAAGAACAAACTCTTTGAAGTAGAGTTAGCATTTATTATCTGGACTGCACAATACGAATAGACGCTTTGATGTAGAGCTAGCCAATAGAACTAGACTGCACAATACGAATAGACTGTTTGAGGAAGAGCTAGCCATCAGAACTAGACTGCACAATACGAACAGACTCTTTGAGGTAGAGCTAGCTATCAGTATCTAAAGAGCACAATACGAATAGACTCTTTGAAGTAGAGCTAGTCACCAGTATGTAGACTGCATAAAACGAATATAATCTTTGAAGTAGAGTTAGCATTTAGTATCTGAACTGCACAATACGAATAGACTCTTTGAGATAGATCTAGCCATCTGTATCTAGACTGCACTATACGAATAGACGCTTTGAAGTAGAGCTAGCATTCAATATTTAGACTGCACAATACAAATAGACTCCTTGAAGTATAGCTAGTCATTAGTTTCTAGACTGCAAAATACGAATAGACTTTTTGAAGTATAGCTAGCCATCTGTAAATAGAATGCACAATACGAATAGACTCTTTTAGGTGGAGCTAGCCATCAGTATCTGGACTGCACAATACGAATAGTCTCTTTAAAGTAGAGCTAGCATTCAGTACCTAGACTGCACACTATCAATATACTCTTTCAGGTAGATCTAGCCATCAGTATCTAGAATGCACAATACGAATATACTATCTGAGGTAGAGCTAGCCATCTATATCTAGACTGCACAATACGAATAGACTCTTTGAAGTAGAGGTAGGCACCAGTATGTAGACTGTACAATACGAATAGACTCTTTCAAGTAGAGCTAGCCATCTGTATCTAGACTTCACAATACGAATAGACTCTGAAGTAAAGCTAGCCGTAAGTATCTAGACTGCACAATACGAATGGACCATTTGAAGTAAAGCTAACATTCAATATCTAGATTGCACAATACGAATAGACTCTTTGAAGTAGAGCTAGCTATCAGTATCTAGACTGCACTATACGGATAAACTCTTTGAGATAGAGCTAGCCATCTGTAACAGTTGACACACTTGATCAAACATCGAGCTATGTGCAGTATCTCGGAAATGACCTGGAACACAACTATTTTGAACGCAACAATTTTGAATTTCATGAAGCTGATTGAGTTCTTAAAATTAAAACTTAGAGAAAGGTTGATATTTGCATTGTAAGCAAAATTGAGTGCCTGTCAAAAATGACCTCGGATATGAAAAATGCATGCGCGAGTTTGGGGTTAGGGCCAAGACTTAAATACATTCTCCTTCTAGTAATGATGAAAGAACTTCATCAAATGACAGCTTGATGTACACATTTTAGCCTGATTGTGAGTACATGACTTGAGATTTGTCCTCTCGCAGTTGACATGTCTGTAGTATTAAAACTCTTTCTTTGACATATCGACTGTAATGAAAATACTTACCTTTTATCGGGACTTATATGTCTGGGACCTAGAGCTAGCCCCCTCTAGCGGTAGAGATGCTGGGTTTAACCATCCAGTCAAATGGAACATCTCAACAAACAACATTGATGGCAACTATTTTGAATTTTATTAAGCTGTTCGTAACACGGTGATTTTTTTCCTACTAGGATGAGTTTGTAAAATTACTTAGTATGGAGGTCAAGAATCAGTTGAGGAGGCCTGGTATTGTGTACAGCTATATATTTTTATTATTACCTTTCATATCATTCCTGATTGTATTATGTGTAAACTGCCCATGGTTATTAAAAATAATATTTAATGGAAGTTATTAAAACTCATGAGAAGTTATTAAAACTCATGAGGAAGCGGTGCTCACTTGCATCGTGAGCATCACTTTGTATCAAAAATGAAAAATGACATGAAAATGCACTCCTGAATAATGATTGTATTAGCTTCTTCTTCTATGACCTTGTAAAGACTTGTTAGTTCAAATTATTTTATCATACATTCCAAAACTATTGCACTTTTTAATCTTACTGAAATATTATCAGAGTCAGCTTAGTATGGTAACTATCTAACTAGCCATTTAGACTATTTTAAAGAATCTGGACCATCTGTGTTTAATTGTATGTGCCTCTAAAGAAATTAGCTATGAAAATAATGCTTCAGTGCACATTGACTAAGACAGTTTATCAGATGGTCATTAAACAATTTAATACTGAGGTTGAAGTTCAGGTTAATAACTAAACTTTCGTTTTGGTAAAGATAGCACATCTTCGTGAAACTACAGTTTAATGTGCTGTAGCATGATTTTTAGTGTACAGCTTGAGATTTATACTAGTGCATTTGACATCTCAGCTGTAACACAGCTCTCGTATTTGACATCTTATTTGTAATATAACTCTTGCATGTGACATCTCAGCTGTAACACAGCTCTCGTATTTGACATCTCATTTGTAATATAACTCTTGCATGTGACATCTCAGCTGTAACACAGCTCTCGTATTTGACATCTCATTTGTAATATAACTCTTGCATGTGACATCTCAGCTGTAACACAGCTCTCGTATTTGACATCTCAGTTGTAATATAACTCCTGTATTTGACATCTCATTTGTAATATAACGCTTGCATGTGACATCTCAGCTGTAACACAGCTCTCGTATTTGACATCTCAGTTGTAATTATAATACTAAACCCCTTATTCTCAACTTAGTTGTCTGAAAACTCAGCAAACATGCTGCGTCAGTCATAAGTATTGCCAACAACGACAATTGTCCAGGGTGTTATCGATACAAATATTTCCATTAAGTTAGTAGACTACCTTCATGAAACAATTTTCATTCGCAGTTAAAGTTGAAATATTTGGTGAAAGTGGAGCAAGATTTAAGATGTCAGGACAAATTAAACGGTGAAGCCATGAATTTCTGATGTTGAAAGAAAAACATATATTATAGGCACATGATTTCTTAACCTATTCGTAGCCTGCGGAAGACTAGAATATTTCGACATCAATATGAAGTATATAATTTACTCCAGCAGTCCATGGATAGCCCAATGAATCTGATCTTGATTTAGTATAATCTAGTGAACTGTATAAAAGTTACATATTAGTCGAATATGAACTTGTATAGCAACTGTGAAAAGAAGGGAAACAAATCTGTATGTTGGTTAGTAGATATTGAAGTTTTGTAGAAGTATAAACATTAGGAGGACTGACTTGCATCAGTCACTAGAAGGGAGCTAATAGATCAGTGAGACGCTGCTGTTCTCAGTATGAACACGTAAAGCTTTTTGAGTGGTATAGTTGATGTGGAGAAAGAGAGAAACCAGATACTATGTTTGTGTGCTTAATGTCTTATAGGTTGAATGTAGCACTATAAATGTGTACTGTCAGGCTTGATATTATGCTGATATGTATATCAAACATAATTTCTCTCTCTCTCTCTCTCTCTCTCTCTCTCTCTCTCTCTCTCTCTCTCTCTCTCTATATATATATATATATATATATATATATATATATATATATATATATATATATTGCATACATATGTTTTCAATGAATCAATGTTGGAATGATGTACTAAAGGGGTAGAGTACATTCCGTTCCAGTATATGCTAACATGGTACAATTTGTTTTGAAGATTATGATATAAACTAAAGTAAAGCTAAGGTTGAACGTCTGTTATTATAGCTTTTGCACATCATACAATATGCCGGATTTACACTTTGAAATTACGTGAATGTGCACCTTTCGATTGATTTGCATGTAAACAAATCACACTTGAAGTCAATACTCAACCTAAATTTCTGAATAATATTTGCATTTGCAATAAATACATTCCATTAAGCTAAGTCATTAGAAACTTTATCCATTATGGGCAACAACGCTCAGCAAGTAATGGTCCCAATGTATAAATATAACAAATAAATAACGTGCAAGGACCATTTTAAGTTGAGCACGCACTCATAGTTGATAGGGTTTGTACAGGGAAGGACAAGATTTAATGATAAATATGATTCACCTCTATTGGGCATCATACCTCTTTATTATAAAAAAGTGGTGGGGAGTTTGGGTGGTGTAACAAATAATGGAACTGGTGCTATTCTCAGATTTAAACTTTATGATGACTGTCGACTGACATATTTGATCAGTTGCAAGGGTTAAATCAACCATAATGTCACGGAATCGTATAAATCCTTTTATGTATTAAATACATTTACTCGGGTTTCTTTTTTTTTTTTTGTATACAACGATACCCGAGGGTGGTTTATGTATATTCTACAAAGATTTGGAAATAGTGAGTTCGGTTCATCCTATGCCGCACGTGCGAAGTGCTTTCGATGGGAAGAATCGAATACTTCCAAGAACACGATTAGTAAACCCATGGAATATAACGGAACGGAGGATGGAAATGTACATAAGCAATACAAAACAAACAGGACATAAATTATTATAAACGAAGCGAAGAAAAAAGGTCTCTGAAACAGGAAATAGAGCACCAAATTACTCAAGTGCTGAGACAACAGTATAACCCACAAAAATGACCTTGCACAAGTTAACAACGAAACAGAAAAGGAACCAAAAAAAAAAACAGCATGCATACAGAATGAATGTAATATGCATTTTGCCATTTCTCTCACTCTTTTTTTCTATCTTCCACACTTCTAATAATCTAATCGCAGACATGCAAACACCAAACAAGCACGCATGTTATTAGACACATTATTTTAATATTACTATATAATCATTTTGACTTTAAAAACTGCTCAGAACATTTTGTATTGATCTCAAAATTTTAATTTATGTATTTACTACACTAAAGAAACTACTTTCCCATTTTAAACAGATTATAGATAGACTATAACCCAAACCAAGATCTAGATAGTGCCAGTCTTCTCACAAAACTGGGGCGCAACTTCACAATGCATATACACCACCTAACAGAGGACAAAATTCGACTTTGGAAAAAGTCACAAAAAACAAACAAACCTTAACAGGGAGCGGAAACCTTGTCCCTAAACGGTGACAAGGGGAGTATGAATCCAAGTTCAAGCCTGCAGGGTCTAGGAATGGAAGCTGTAAGAGAATAATCCACGAGGACTATGTCCACGGATAATCCTATTGTGATTGGTTTTAGGGAGCGGTTAGGAGTAAAGAGTCCTCCCAACCAGAAACTCCGCCGGCATGTTAGTCCAGCTTCCCGAGTGAATTCCCAGAGAAACTTGTTTTGAGCAATTAACGAGCTCCATGGGGCGTAAGTACAGACCGGGACCCAGCAGAAGGGATAACTGAAAAAATAAATTGATAGAACAGAACCAAGATCAAACCTGACAAAAACTACTTATTTAGCACTATTACTTTTTTACATTAACACTACACATCTGTCATGGGTGGGCAGGGAAACAATGCAAAACACACACATTTGGAAAGCTAAGGTGTCACCTCTTGACTTAAAACCAGTTTTATGCTAGGGAGAAATGAGAGATGTCAGCAAATACTTTGAGGACTTGCACATCTTTAGCTGTAGAGGTATGCGAGTATTAATTTATTGTGTATAAGTTATAACTATTGTACTACCACGTTTATTTTTGTATATATTTTATGTAGTTTCGGCTAACGTAGTATCATGCAAATATTTTATATCCTTGTTTGTGACTTAGCAAGAGATTTATGTTAGCAATATATATAAAGTTGCATTTTAAGAAACGTTTAGTACCGTAGGATTCTTATGGGGCACGGTTAGGTTCAGTTCTGAACTTGTGTATTGTTTTGTAATTATTGTGCCGCTAATATGTATACCTTACCGTATATAACGTCATTACGTTTTATCGTATATGCCCGTGTCATGCATATTACGCGGTGTTGGATGTATTTATAGCTGACCAGAGTGATCGAAGTCGCGACTGTATAGCTGATTGGAGTGACCAGAGTGATCGGAGTCGCAGCTGTATAGCTGACCTGAGTGATCAGAGTTATCAGAGTGATCAGAGTCGACGTGGTACCAGCTGCAGAGCTAACCATAGAAGTTGACCATAGCAGCTGTGAAGCTGAACCACAGCAGCCGTAGAGCTGAGTAAACAGTGTTGCTGGTCGAGTAGCAGGTGATCAGGTGTTGCTTGCGGAGATTGACTGGTGCTGATTGCTTGATTGACCAACCTGGAATACTGACTGCTTGATAGACCAGTGTGACTAGTAGACAAGTGTGCTGGTGACGGAGTGTGTAACTCCATACATATAATCTTTTAGCCGTGGGCTGATCTTTGGGGTTTGTAATACCCAGTGTGTTTTTGGGACTGTAAAGATATTTTGTACATCTGTCCCTTCGTTTTTGTCATTTTCACTATGTGAGTGAATAGATATTCACTATATGAGTAAAACACCACCGTTTTACTATTAGAGTAAAACACATGATTCTTTCGTTGTGAAATCCCTGTGAATCATTCACCCCTTGTCCTTGTACCGTGTAAGGTCATTTATTTGTATTTTCATTATTTAGTTCGTGCGGATTATGTTTGATCCAATATTTGGATATTATACGCACGTATTAATCATAATTATTTTCTCATTCAAGTCATTCGTCATTAAACATTGTATTTGTATCACCATCAAAAGTGTTATATTGTAAATCCGAAATCCCACCCGGTTATCTTGTTACAAGAATAGAAAACTCAGGATTGTCAAATCCAAGGCTAGACAACATTTTATAATACCTATATTTGCTCTTTTCAGGCCAAGCTTTCGCGTAATGGCTCGTTTTAGTAGATATTTGAATTCACTTGCTTGTTTTTGTGTGGGTTCTTTTTTGCCCCATACAAAATGGGCATGCGCAGAATTTAATTTCCGTTGCCAGGACGTTAGAGGTTACCGGCCATACACCTACATTTTTCTTTTTACATCAGATTTGCATAACATGATTAAAAATAGTTGTACTCGCACAAAAAGAACAAAACAAATTATCAAGTGTAAAGACGAAATTACTTAATTATTTGAAACAGAAGTATACAACGCTGTTACTTCCCCTTAGCTACGATTTTCCACCTATAGAGGACGCCAGCGGGAAATGACGTACATTTGTCCTCGCAAGACGAAGTAAATGCTTCTTGTTGTCGAAAAATAAAATACTATAAACTTTGGATAGGGAACATTTAGATGAAACTACTGAAAACTAATTTACTGTTTAGCCTTACATCGATATGCGTGCACGACGCACTAGATTGTGTCGCTTTCAAGACTATTCCATTGTTTCAATTTATTTTTAAAAATCCCGTTAAAACAGGTAAAAAGAAACCATTGCAGGCTTCACAATGTCGTCAGACTTTATGAAAATAAGAAATCGGCATGCTTAAAAGAATCCAAAAGGAACCAAACTTGGCTTCCTTATGTCGGCCGACTTCGTAAGAAAAATTCGGTACACTTAAAAGATACCGTAGTCAGTTTCCGGGGTTGGTTTGCTTTGTAATAAAATAACCTTTGTAGCTGATATACTATCGTTAGGTTTAACCAAGGAGTTTATTGCTCGCTGCAAGTTCTGTTTATTCATCACTCGGACTTCTATTTGTTTGCCATATGTAATCATAATTGATGTTTGCAGGGCAAATAGTATATACAGCAATAACAGAGAAAGAGTGAAATAGATTTTTTCTTTTAATATTTTATTCAGTGACCGATACTTATAAGATTTCGACTGAGACAAGTGGATTGTATATGGATTTTGTATCAATCATGTCTGAAGAAGAATCAAGAAATCTTATTTACTTAATAGCCATCTTCATAAATATAATTTTCAAAAGTTACTAATTGCAAAAATATAGAAGCATTTTGAGGAATGTCGACTCGGATGAAAACGTGTATCCTGTGAAACTTCAAAGTCAGTTCTACCGATCATACTTCCGATGTATGCTGATACCTACCATCCGGACTACCACGTCTATTTACGAAACCGGGTTTGTCCGATTAGTTGCGAATTCATCCAACTATTGTTTCATTTGCAACTTCTCCGTCAGTCCTATATTCGACCAAATGGAAACAGAATACAATTAATTTTACTATATATTCTCTACATTTGTTTCTCAGTACTGAACGTTCCACTGTGTGACAGTCAATACATATCATATGCTAATCTAAAATACTTTCAAAGATGACTTCACGGTGAAGTTCTTGTCATAGCTTCACCAGCATTTTTTTGAGAGACTGGAGTGTAAATGAACCAGCGTGCAATGGAACACACATTTCACTTCCGGATCATCAACAAGACCTTATTACTCACTTTACACTGTCGCCGAAACACACATAGACAACCACATCATAAGCTCATATACTAAGGAATAAACAAGTGCCTTTAAATCGATACAAGAATGCCTAAATCTGACTCTTGTATCACCACCAACAGGAGACAGGAACAAATGCTCCAAAAATAGACTGGGACTAAATTCGTGGATACTGAACCGGAACAATTAATTGTGATCTGATTCCTAACAGTATGAAAAACCGAAGCAATCCGAATAAACTAAGATTTAAATGTATGATTTGCCTCAAAATTACTTTTACGACACCCAAAAATAGCCGAAGATGCTCCAATCGAACGTGTGCATCCCAAATATTATCAGTGGAAGAGAAATGGAATAAATTCATTTTTCCCCCGAAGAGACCAACCATGTTGCCACCATTAGACAATTAAGTGTCGATCCTTATCTTCTTTTTGGTTGGCCATAGCTTGGAAAATTAGTACAATAGCATAGAATTTAATTATAAATTGTGCAATGATGACACGTTTGAAAGCCGGGTTTTCTCTTTAAGTTGCCATAACCTACTTCTATTTAGATTCTGTTCATAAAAACATGGTAACCGACCCGGTTTGCTATTCTCTGACAGCTTTATTTTCTGTTTTGTAATTCATGGAGTTTTAACTACCGTCCACGGTGTCTTGGTCTTGTACAAATGTAGCAAAAATAATTGTTTGAAATATGTAAAGTACGATCTCATCATTTATAGCTTTGTACATTTTCACGAATTATTTCGTTACGCGAGAATCATGCTAAGCAATCTACATACCTATGTATACATCTATATGCCGCTTGCAATATTGAAATGGATAGAACTATATGACCATCTTCTTAAATAAACGAGTATATTTCTTTGGATAACTGTTTATTACACTCGACTTCTTTACATGATATAAGTGGTTCGGTAAACGCTATAGAGCATACTGTATACATCGCTGGTAAGCTATATCTATCTAAATATTTTTCAATACTTCAATGCGTATCTATTGCACAGGTTGAACGGAGTCGGACAGCATTGGTCTGTGATGTGGCATATCGTATGACAAATCAACATGGGTAATAATCCAAGTCAACCCCCAAAAGCTGGTAAGTAATCATCAAAAGAACAGATACACTTCCATTATTCTACCTGGTCAAGTACAGAAGAATGGATTAAAGATCAATATTTCAAACTACAGAGTTTGTATATAAATGTTTAAGGACATGACACATCCAAATCCAGACGAGTTTGAAATACGGATAGCAGAGGCCCCAAAGTACTAATTAAAGTAATCTATACCAAAGGGTCTCAAGACATTTATCTGTTTGCTGTGATCTGATATCAACGATTGTGGCAAACGTTTTGTATTGGCTGTGAGTGACGAGTATAGTACCAAATCTCTGAAATATTATTATTCGAACTGTAGGTGATACGTCAAGTGATTACCATTTTATTACAAAAGCCGATTGAGTTGATTTTATTTGGTAGTTAGCTTTTGTACGGCCTCGGCAATGTGGGTATGTGAGAAAGCTACCAGTACTTTCCCGTGTCATGATGGTTTTGACCGGGATTTTCCCAACTTCCTCTTCAACTAATTATACCGGCCGCCTTGTATCGCCTATCATACACCGAGAAATGGCGTTAAACCAAAAGCAACAAATGATAATTTATTTATTTTTAGTTTATGCACAACTTGGTGATTTTGAGTTAGTTTAGGTACACATTGCCAGTGTTGCAATGGGGCTTGTCTGATAATGATCATTAAGGGATGAATTGGTGGTGTGGCAAGATGATGCAATGTCAAATTATAAAGTTTAGTCAGTGGTTAACACTTGACTAGGGGTGTTGTACATGTACCTTGAAACTGATAAGCAGACAGGGAATTTTTCAAGAAACTGTTATTAGCCTCTTACTTGCTGTCTTCGTGTGACTAGTTGGAGGATCACATGGGGAGATGAGCAGAACTATTCCTGTTGGTTGGCATTGACAGCATAATTCAAAGAGCCAACCAGATTATATCATCTTACGTAACATTTGCCTGATCATATAGAGTTGCATGTGATCAGTGACTTTTCTGGTTTTCAAAGGTACAGATGAAGAGTTTCACTTCTCTGGCTTTTCAAAGGTACAGACAATGGATTTAGTGTCTCGGCATCAAACTTTTTGTTATGGATATGTGCTGGATTTTTAATCTGGTGGTTTTCTGTATCGTTCAAACTAGACTTTCTGCTCATCTTCCTGATTTTGCTCCGTAAAAATCGAGTCGAACCTATTGCTCGTCATCAACGGCCAGTCATAACGTGACATTACTAGAGAACTGTTCTCTGCCAAACTTAGACAAGAATTTTCTAGCCGAGGCATTCATTTCAGCCTGGGATTAACGAAATCTCATCAATTCGTTTGTTCAGGGAATACAGCAGCAACTGTGTTAATGATAATCAACCAGTTCTTGGAACGGATAGTTTCACCCATGAGCAACCGGAATTGTCTTCAACACATCCTAATGTTTCGACAGTGACCCAGTTGTCGAAGACTGTATTGGCACTGCAAAATACTCTGGCTACGTTATCTGAAAGTATTTCGCTCCTTGATTGACTCTGTATGCCCCCGGTTTCAGAGTTGGTGCTATTTTGACACAATGTGTGCAGGACTTGTAGTGTTTATCAGTGTCCAATAATACTAGGTCAGTCTACAGAACTGGCTTCCAGTGTTTGGTGAATTGTTTGGCCATGTCAGGCGTTGTTGTACATGCTTACTCTTTGCCGCCCGTACATTCAGAATATGGTTTCATTTATTTCGTCACATACTGTCACACCAGGCTGCAGCTGCAGTATTCCACAATCAAGCCGTACCTTGCACGATTCCATTACCTACAGATTGGGCATAGTAACCCTTTCCAGGACTCGGACAGACTGCAGTGTATACTTCGTGGGATAAAACGGAACAACATTTCAAATAGTTAGCCCAGATTTTCTATTAATACAGGATGGTGGTACAGTTGTCGGATATGTTAAGTTAGGGAATATTTTCACCAGATGTGTATTTGTCGCTCCAATTTATGTGTCTGGTGGCATTTTCTAGATTCTTGCGGTGTGGTGAATTCACAGTTCGATCATTGCAGAGTATTTCTTGAGGCAACTACCTGAGGATTTGAGATGTGACATTTTCAACAGACAAATCTATATCTATACTGACCTTGCCATGTTCAAAAATGGACCAATTTCGACCTGGTGTCGAGATTTAATTCTTTCAGAACTTACAGTTGTGTCCCGTGTCCTATATGGAGCAGTATTGGAGTCAGTGGCGGCATGGTACTTTCGTTGAGGTCATTGGGCAAATGCTCCTTTATTTGTGGATTCCATTCGCCGTCAGCTTAATAGGGAACTTTTCTGTCCTACTTGAAGCTCCAGCAGGCATGCATGGGCTATAATGAGCAAAACGTTTCTGATCATTCGTTTGATATTGGAGCAGCCGCAACTGCAGCTGCAGTTGGTATGGATGACCATCTAATTAGGACTTTTGGACGATGGTCTTCATCATGTTTTACGAGCTTCATCAGAGTTCACCTCAGCCCAGAGTACACTGTAATGCTGGTATCAGCTTAGTACCGATTGGGAATCAGCTTTTTACATTGAGCTGAGATCAGCCTACCACCAATTCTACTTAAGCTGGGATCAACCCAGAATACACAATAATGCTGTGATCAGCCTAGCACTCACTGGGAATCAGTCTTTTACACTGAGCTGGGATGAACCTAGCACCAATTCTACTTAAGCTGGTATGAGCCCAGAATACACTATAATGCTTGGTTTAGCCTAATACTCACTGATAATAAGTCTTTTACACTGAGCTGGGATCAGCTTAGCACTTACTGGAATAATCCTTTTATATTCAGATTCTAGCCCATGAGTGGCCCACACAGAGAGAGCCAAATATTTTTAAATATTTAAGTTAACCATTCATGTTTAATTAATCATGAGTGTGATGTTCTAGAATATTGGTAATAATGAAAAGTGGCATGTTTAAGATAAAGAAGAGAGAGAGAGAGAGAGAGAGGAAATCATAAACTCATGTATCCTATATTTCTTACACTGCAGCAGCAGAGAGGGTGAACAGACCACTTGCTAGAACGTCACTTTTGAAATAATTAGGCTTCCTACGAAAATGAAAAAAGGTCAATAACGCCAAATCAAGGCCTCTAACATACCGAGAGTTTCTCTAATTGGGTTAGATTTTTTGTTACTTTATCGTTGTCCTTCGTGTTTTTCTAAATTTGTGTGTTTTCGCTTACCGAGGGACATTTCATTGAGGTCGCACCCTCTCTGCTGCTACAAATGTGTCAGTAATGAAATCAATCTTTCAACCAAATATTTTCTCAAGACATATACGATATCGTGATCGAGGATCATGTACATTTATTGTTATAAATCCGTGCGGAGTAATTTGTGCTTTTGAGAAACAGTTTTTAAATCTAATCATGTCCATATCTTCACTACACCAAGTCTGATGAATATTTCGAACAGTATGTGTATCAACTCCGTTACATATCACTAAAATATTGCAGTTATCTCTGATCACTTTAGGTAATTGTGCATATCGCTGAGTAACATAAATCACATCAGTATTTTTATGTCTGCCTCGAGAAAATATCCGAGCTGGATTTCATTGTTTGTACATCATCACATCATCGTATACAACTAAATTATTAATAAATCCATCAAGGTCGTCTGCGGATGGTGCTTCATCAATATCAGTTATAAAATTAATAATGTCATCGCTATCTTCATTTAACAATTTTGCGTCTTCATTAAAATCTTTAAGTACATCGTAGAATCTCTGATCATCTACAGATGGAGCTACTAAATATTATTTATCCCACTTGAGCCGTCTCATTATCAAATTAAGTAAAAATTGCATTTTACCAGACCCAGATGGACTTATTATTATCATGCTGATAGAATTTGGTAGCGCTGGATGATGTTTGATTGGCTCTTGCTTTCGTGTCGCTGAGAAATCAATGACATCAATGTTGTAGAAATATAATAAATAATATGGATCTATATTGTTTTCGATGTAGAGCATTTACATCCACGCGTGGACTAACAACAATAATAACAAAACATGAAAAGCGTGCACTTCCAGGTAAATGTGTAAAATGTGGTACAAAAATATAAATGTATTTATACCAGTAATAAAATTACTGGCGATGGCGATATCGCTACTTCATTAGGAAAACTACCAGGAACTCCATGGGCTAAATACCCTGGAGACAAACACCTTCCTGGATATAATTATTGCGGTCCTGCTACCCGACTAGGTACTGACTTGATGAACAAGATCATCCAAGACCGGGATAATATCCTTTAAACGCCACTGATAAAGCGTGTCATATTCATGATGTAGCTTATAAAAGTAAAGATTTACAACAAAGACATATTGCAGATGTGAAGTTGATTCATGCATTAAATTAATAAAAAAATAATCTTTCAGAGAATCATTAACTAATTGGTCGGTAAATTCTGCAATGAAAGGTAAATTATGATTCGGAACTGGTAATTGTTCAACCGATTATTAAAACATAATTAAATCGATTTATTATAGCTCAAGAGGATATTGGAAAGGTAGAGCAGCTATTAGTAAACTCGCTGATACAGCAAATGTTACACGCTCTGTTGCTACAGTATAGTTAGTACGAAAGGCAATTTGGCAAATTAACTACCACCACATAAACAAATTCAGCATGCACATTTTGATGTCAGCACTCCTAATGAAGTTCAAAAAGCAGATATTTTATATTTACCACATGATACTATTAAGATTGGAAGACGTCAATTAACATACAATTAGGCGTGAACTGTCGTTGACGGTGCTAGCAGATGTAAGGAAGCAGAGCCGGTATCAAATAAAACAGCAACTGAAGTTGCGTCTGCTTTTGAACGAATTTTTCAACAAAGATTTGGACCAGAAAGTGATCTACAATGGCCACAACTATTACAAGTTGATCCTGGCAAGAAATTTATTGGTGCAGTATCTTCGTTGATGAAAAAACATAATGTCAAAATCAGACGAGGACATACTGCAATTCATCGTGATTAGGCAATTGTTGAACGATTTAATAGAACACTTGCTGAGCGGTTATTTGGATATCAATATGCGAAGGAAATAATTCAGAACGATATAAGATTCCGCGAATGGATTGCAAGATTAGTATGATAACTGCGTTAAATAATGAAATTACGCGAACAACTGCCATGAAACATATTAATGCGATTACAAAAAACCTATACCAATCCAATGACATGAGTTTTCAAAACAACCAGTATTAGATAATGTTACTGTAATATATTTATATGAATACGGTGAACAAAGAGCGACTGATTCTATGGGTAGACATGCAATCTATAGACTTTCAACTGCTCCTCAACGTGGATTTGTACGTGAACAATTTCATGTAATTCCTGAAGACACACAGTTATCATCGCATTCACTTTTGTAAACTAGCACAAGTGTCAGCACCCCTACGTCGATTACACTCAAGACAGGTCAGCATTACATTTTCGCGTGTATGACCAAAATTACCATTAATTCTGTCTACGGTAATTTGTCTTGGATTATTAAGAATATTGTTCCATTACTGTGTTGCAGCTCTCACAATGATTATTCTGTCGTTGTTTCAATGTCATTATAAATTCAGCATCGAGATTAAAGTCGCGTTTATTTTAATTTTTGTCACATTGTTAATAACTATTTTTTGCTATATCTTCGATAGTTTCCTGAGTTTGATTATTATTTTCTGTAACGTCTGTGACAATTCACCGCAGCTGAGATATTCTTCTGACTCGAGACACTGCGAAAAATACAAAGTTTGACCATTCGATACGATCATCGACGATCCAAATATTTGTATCAGAAATGGTTAATCCTTGTGACGAATGAATCGTTATAGCATAACCTAGCGTCCATGGAGTTTTGTCCCTGGTTCCGTCAGGCGTTAAGGCGCTCTCAACAACACTGACAGGAACCAAAACAATATCATTTAGTACACGATTTTGTTTTTCTAACGATCCTGGAATTTCAGCTTCAATATTTTCTCGTCGCATATCTGCTGGTCGATAACACAATGGTACAGGCAGATTGGAAAATCTTTCTTTTTGTAACAAAAATAATCTTTCTATTGCAACTATCAAATCCCTTGGTTTCCATAAATTCCAAAAATTGTTTATAGGAGTTTCTGAAATTATTTCTCGCATTATTTCACATTGAATTTTATTTGATTGTAGTCTGATTAATTTCTTAATCTCTCTTAATTCTGGATCAAGCGCTCTACGAACTTCCGTTATTTCTTCATAATAATACACAAGTTATTTCAGCCATTCATGTGGAGACAATCCAACAAAAGGTGGTGCTTGACCATGATCGTCACACATTATTATAGCAGTATTCTTCAACAATAGCAAATCAATAAATATTTTTGGTGTTTCTAGTGACACTGTACATATCTCCTCCAAAATAATAATCCTTGGAATATGTTATTCACCCATTCGTTCAGGATTCCATGCGTCTCCTTTCCATTGAAAAAGCTGCGAAAAGTACAAGATTTTCTATCGTTCGTTTATTTCTCTGGCTAGTCTCTGTGTCTGTGTTAAAACAATCATGTCAACACGACTGTGACGAAATAATTCGATCACACGTGTTGTTTTCCCAGAACTTCCAGGTCCGTTGAGATAGACAGTATTGTTTAGCCATAGGATCATATACAGATGGTGCTGATGACAATTTTGATATTTTATTATTTGTGTGTGTCTTTGTGTGTGTGTGTGTGTGTGTGTGTGTGTGTGTGTGTGTGTGATTTAGATTTTTAACGTAGCTTTAACAATTTTTCAGTCATTTCGCTACGATGTCTGCAGTGTGACAGTTTATAGTGATGTCTAGCACTGGGGCATCATGCCGCAGACATGTAGTATGATGTCCCACCCAGTCACATTATCCTGACACCAGGTCGACCAGTCCTAACATTAACCTCTTAATGCTGAGCGCCAAGCGAGGAAGCTGTTAGTAGTACCATTTTTGTAAGTCTTTGGTATGACTCAGCCGGGGTTCGAACTCGTGACCTCCCGCATCCGAGGCGGACACTCAAACCACTAGGCCACCGGAGCGGTCTATTATTTTTCTAATAAATATCTTTGATTTCAACGTTGGCAGATTCAGAATAACTAAATAACTTTTCTTATTGTATTCTCCATTCGCCCAATGATGCATCTGAGCCAGTAGGTAGCTGTTCTAGCAGTCCTGTATAATTATTGACATAGAATGAATCTGTGGCGAGTCTAACGGCAAATTTAGAAAATCTGTTCACCATCGATAATAAATTTATCGAAACGTACTCGAGGATTAAAGATCTCAAATGACTAAACTGCGGTGTAACTAATAATTGTACCTAATTTACTTCCGTCCGATAAGTTAACATTACTGCGACTTATAAACTTATTTTTCTTCGTTTTATCAGCAATTATAAAATCTAGTTCAGCATCATCTATAATTAATCTTATGCAATGTTGTTTATGATCATATGATCCTCCTTAGGTGAATTTACCCATTATTTTTCTGCCAGGATCTTTTGCGATTTTATTTTCAAAATCGGTCATATCAGGGTTCTCATCATCAGAATAATTTCTTTTGTTGTGGTAACCAAACTTGTTTCTGCGACCTATATGATATAATTCCTTCACTTATAACCAACAATCTCAATAGTTTTAAATCAAGCATATATCGTAATAATACTATTGGTGCCCACATTTTCTCTGAAAAGTGTTTGCCAAACCAGACATAACAAATCATATGGAGATCTTTGGCAAACTTAAATCACTCGATACAAGCAAATCCAGCCAATTCAAAATCTGGTAGAGGTCCATTTTTTTATACTCTGGTCATTTTATGGGTTGGATGTCCAAATCTGTTAAAATATTTCGAACATTCCCCCATTCCAAAAAACTTCCGAGATAACATGCAACCATATCAACCGAAATAACATCCTTATAATCGTATTTAGCATTCCAAAATCCACCGTGTCCGTATTCGACATAACTGGATGTTATATCATCTAGAAAATCAAATCGAGTCGGTTTCCACGAATTTTTCTCTCTAGCGAAATGAGCCGCAACAGATGGAACAGTAAAACAATTATTCAGTAATTGTTTAATCCTGACATCCTCAGGGTCATGGGTATATTTCAACGCAATATTTTTCATTTCTTCATGGAGAGATTCTGTACGATAAATATCTCTAGTAGGCCGTACAAATTGATCATAGTTTCCATCATCTTAACTTTAAATTAACCATACTGATACAGGATCGTTCTTACTTCTTTGGTTTATAAAATCAAACACAACACCGTTATAAAATTTAACAGTTCCATCTTGTGGCAATATTATCACCGCAGAATTCCAAGCATGCGCATTGTGATCAACTATATTTATCGGAGCTCCTTTCGATAAATATTTTGGCTCGTACACAATCTCTCCGGTCATTGTTTTTACTATTATTGGGAATTTTAGTCTTTTTTTCTAACTTAGCAACATCGTTTATTGTAGCTTTTTAATTACTGACTGATTCAGCCAATTTGTACATTTTTTCTTTCTCGTCGTAGATCTGTTAGTTTGTTTCCACGTATCGCGTTTGCGAAGTGTTCTGTAATTCGCTCGGATACACAATTTAATGTCAAGGACGATAATTTCTTTGGTTGGAGATCATTAACGCTGGGTTTGTCATAAATATCTGCGGTCACAGGATACACTCGCTCATAATACTGTTAGTCAATATTTCTTTGGAATTTTTATTTAACATAATATTTCCGGTGTGAACACGGACAGGGTCACGTGTGTCAAGGATAATCCAAGTATCGTCTACTTCCGCAATACATTTTATTCTGAAACAATATCTTTGATTGTCGAGATAATTAATAATCGTCGCCGTTCCATCATCGTTCATTGTAGCATCGATAACATTTTTATTGTTAATAATTCTGAATGTTGACCACACATGAGATGCACCATCGTCACGAAATTCTTTCATGGCGTCACGAATACTTATTATCAGAGATTTCGTCGAATCAACCAGAACTCTCCTCGGCAAGTCAGGAGTTCTTCTGTCAACATCGAATCTGCTTTAGAAAGCTCGATTGTAGATAATCTCTCAAATGCTTCCATATTATAACTAAGACAAATATATATTTAAATTGAAATATTATTGTATATCTAATGACTCCAACAAATATAAATGCAATTGGTTAATGATAGGTTCTACAACTCCTTGTTAGTGTGATGTATGTGTGATTAGGATTTTTAACGTAGCTTTAACAATTTTTCAGTCATATCGCTACGATGTGGCAGTTTATAATGATGTCTAGCACTGGGGCATCATGCCGTAGACATGTAGTATGATGCCCCACCCACTCACATTATTCTGACAGCAGGCCGACCAGTCCTAACACTAACCTATTAATGCTGAGCGCCTAACGAGGCAGCTGTTAGTACCAATTTTGTAAGTCTTTGGTATGACTCGGCCGGGGTTCGAACCCACGACCTCCGGCTTCCGAGGCGGACGCTCCAACCACTAGGCCACGGAGCGGTCAAAACAGCTCCTTGTTACAATTCTTGTGTACGCGAATTTTGCGGACTTCATTTACAAAGTGTACGGAGAGGACGTTATGGACCAAAAACGTGTTTGAAATGTGCTGTTGGTTTTATGCAGTTATGTGTGAAATGTGATGGTCTAAAATACATAGAGCTCAAAAGATATTATGATAAAAAAATAACACCGATAATGATAAGGTTATAAGAAATGTGAAAGGTTATCTAGCTAGATTTTAAAAAAAAGAATTTAGATATATAATCATTTAAACAAACAATATTCTATATAAATGGAGCAAAAGAAAATTTGTGAGACATCCCATCATCATGAGGCTTCCCGTGATGGTATCAACAAACACTGTCGACTAAAAACCAGTTGTTAATGTCACTAATTCTGATATTCTCATGATCAATACTAAAGGTTATAACATTATTCCTGTGACAGGGTCGTCTACGAATGTTTTGGGTGGGTACTCGAAGACGTTCTTGTGATCGATCATATTAATAAGCAGAAACTCGATAACTCTTTAATTAATTTGCAAGCCATTACACAAGGCCAGAATAGCAGATTTGGAAATACTGGCAAACATTAAAAAATTGCAAGACTCTTTAAGTCTGTGAATACAGAAAATGGCGAAGAAATAATATTTCAATTAATGAACGCAGCTAGTAATTATTTTGATATTTCAGTGCGTTTGGTAAAACATGTCGCAGATAATATTACCAAATCGGTCTTTTCGAAAAAATAGAAACAGAATAAAAGGTTTAATTCTCGTTGAAGGAAGTTATCTCCTGTAGTTCCTACTAATATTATAATTGCTATTTATTGATTTGATTTTTTGTTTATATTCTGCATCGATAAATCTGAAGCTTTTATAATTGGTGTGACAAATATATAAATTACTATAAAATGTCAGCATTATTGAAGGGAGATAACTCTGTTTCTCTTGTAGAGTAACTCTGTAGATATTGCAAATGACCTCAGTAAAAGATATAACTCTGTAATTTTCTTTCTCCGTTGAGCTCATTTTTCCCCATCGTATTGCAAATAATATAACCAAATCGGTATTTTCAAAGCAATACAAACAAAGGTATCATAGTTCAGGGCATAATTCCATCGTAAGCCAGAGTACTTTAATGTTTTTTATGACGTCGGCGGTGATATACGTTAAGGGGAATAACTCTGCTAGATAAGGTAGAGCCTGTAATTCAAGCAAATACTTTTTTTTACTAATAATGTTCTTTTGTTGATTTTGTTAAGAAACATTATCCCTTTTTCTATATTTGTCAAGTTTCTTGCATCATCTAGATTTTATCAGCGATAATAATAATGAACAACAAAAGAATAAACAACTATAAATTAACCACACAACATTACGTTAGCTACTTTTAAATCTATTTTGTAATACAGTATTTCAACCCTTACAGATGTACATTCCAGTAGAAGCAAAACGGCTATAATTGAAATGATGAATTTCAACTTTGACTTTGTCAGTGCAGGATTATAATTATAAAATGTTTTCTGGAAAATCAGAAATAAATCCACGTTGTAATTATTCAGTACTGTGACAGTGAATTTATAATAAATTCTGCAACATCTGTAAGATGTGTAAGTGGTACAATGCTAAAGTGATGGATTCTCATACTAGAGGTCCGACGATCGAAACCCGTTACTGACATCTGTCGACGGTGGCGATAATCGCGAGTTTTTCATCAAAAGAAGTGGGGGTCCATCCCCAAGATCGAACTTAAACATAAAAAACACACCTGATTTTCATTGACAAATCGACTAAAATAGGCGAGAAAAAAAAAACAAAATTCAACAGAAAACGACTAAAATCCGATTTTTAAAAATGTTCAAATTTAAATAAATAATTCTGTGACTTTCAGAATATTTCTACCATCTTACATATAAATTTATATTCAGAAATTATCCACGAAAATCAATTAAGTGTCCGGATTGGTCAGTAAGTTTGAAATGTATTCTTCACAATAAATTATTATGACACCGTAGATAAACCGGATTGCTCGGTTTTTTCACCAATCAAATCTCCAGGAGGTATTTGCTGTGTGAAGGTATATAAAATATATCCTTGTTGAGCCTGACTAGATTTTTCAAGATCTATTTGATAGCTGAAATCAATTGCATCACATACAAGATAAACTGCGGTCGTTGATGTAATATTAACAACTCCTGGTGAAATATGACGCCCGCCTCCGTATGGATCATTGTTATACTTGAGAAGAAATGCTGGTGGGGCTATATTTCTCCGTGACTCAACGATTTTAAGAAAATTTTCATTATTATTATTTTTAGTTCCTCTTTATTAAATTTGGTTACAGCAAATGGAAAATCACCTGGTCCTTTTTACTCTTCTTCTATTTTTAATATCAATTGATAAATGGTTTTCTAGGGCGGGGGAAAGAAACAGCGTGTTTAAATGCTTCTTTTTAATAAAAGTGTCATTAACATAATCATAATCCGATTCTACTTGATTTAGATGTTGTATTGTTTAAATGATATGTTGTTTTATATCATCAATATAGTACTGTGATACGGACAAAAATAAGTTTTGTATTTTGTTGATTTATTAATTGATCCCAGTATTAATGGGATCGGAATACATTTTATAAACGTCCAAATATCTGAACTCATCACGAAAATCATAAATATTATATATACCATGAGTTCCATTCCACTGAAATATCTTTCGATATTTTGGGGTTGTTATATATTTATTTTATTTGTAATAAATTCATTTAACTTTGGTTCATGCGGATGTTGATAAACATGAGCTATCTCAGGCCACCCAAACACGGATCTGATCAATGACTGATAAATATCAACGACGTAATCTGGTGAATTTATTTCTATCGCGGCCGATAAAGTTGGTTCGTGAAGTATTTTAGCTATTTTTAATTCTCTTCTCGTTATTGATTTTATTCTGCGCTGAAATTCATCACTGATTTGTTCAATGTAATAACTACCTGTAGGTACGCCGACAACATTCCAGTCTGGTGTTTCATCTGGTTTATTTTTGTTTGTAAAAACAAGTGAATTATTTGCTGGTAATCCACCATATGATTTTGATCTGATATTTGGCCAACTGTAATATACTCGTAATTGTCCTCAACATATTTCTTTTACTGGAAATGAAGTTGGAAAGTTGACACTAAATTTAGGACTGTTTGAGCTTACTGATATCGTGGTTTTCGACTGAGTTATATTAACGACAGTCTGTTGTAGTAGCTCATTCGACGACGTTAGTGGGGTTGACATTATTATTATTATTATTATTACTTTTATTATTATTATTATTAGTATTAGTATTATTGTTATTATTATTATCATCATTATTATTATTATTATTATTATTATTATTATTATTATTATTATTATTACTACTACTACTACTATTATCATCATCATCATCATTATTATTATTACTATTATTATTATTATTATTATTATTATTATTATTATTATCTAAATCAGACGTGGATTTTATCACAGTCGTTGCTTCTTCATAAATTTTGATCATCTCTGCAAACTCACAATCTGATATTTCTCCATCGTTAAGACTTGCTGATATTAACGAAGATAATTTGGAGTTTGCTACAGTCGATGCATGTCATTTTACTACATAATTTCATGCAATTTTGCATTTGTACACGTGCATATTTTTGCGATGATATTAAGAAGGCCAGCAATTGTTGTTGCAGCTGAAACACAAATTGTCACAACTACTGTCACCATCATTGTTATTGTTGATAATAATACGACGGTTCCAGCAATAACAGCCGACACTGAATATACAGTTACGTCAACAGCAACTACACGTCTGTGATATTTTTTTTATATACCTTTACAGTATATTCGTCAATGATTTTTTTAATTTTGTTTGCCATTCACGTACTTGATTGTATCTAATATTCTGAACGTTGATTGGGGTGCTCATTATATTTTAGTTAGGTGGAAATTGAGCGACTAATTCTAGACACCAATTGTAAATCATGTCGATTTTTTTCTTCTTCCGGTTCCATAGTACATATTTCCTCGTCGTTTTGCTTCAGCATCACTAACATAGATCCACCTGACGGAATCAGAGGATAACGCCGAGAAATTGTGGTAGATATTATAAATGTTGTAACACCAAGTACTGGGAGCTGGTATATACCGGTAACATCAGCGCGAAGTTTGATAGATTAATTAGGTGGTGACCATAATTCTTGTCCAGACGCTACCGAATACTCTGAACTGTCGGGGATCCTTTTGATTTCGGAGAGTTTAATACAAATAAATGTTTGTTGTTTAAAGAACTCATCAATAAATCAATTTATTATTTTGCGTTAATTCAAAAATAGGTTCACGTGAGTAGAATAATCAGATTTAAATGTGGTTATTGTATCATTAACTGAAAGTAACGAGTTCATCACTGGAAGGTTTCTATTGTCCACGTATCTTTTTGTTGCAGCTTCATCGTCTATTAATGGTTCTTTAAAATATGCAATGGTATTACTAGCCATATTGAGATTGCCAGTCATTGTATCACCAAATTTTTGTACTCGACCATGAATATTATCTAATATCGTTCACATAATAACACCATGCTTAATTTTTTCATTAATATCAAACACATATATGCTATTTTCAGTTACTCCATTCATTTTAACAACAATATCTTTTTTAATGAAATTTTTTTATACTTGTTTTTAATTTTCCTTGCTTGTCTTGAAATATAACCACTTCGTTTGGATCTACATTTGCAAAATTGAATCATTCAGATATTTCATCACTAATCTGTTAACTTATATTTCCATGTGTTATTCCGTCGGTTTTTGTGTTTGTTTAGAGGAAGATCATCCGTAAATATCTACCATTATACTTTAAGATCTATTTAAATCGTCTACTTGTATAATCGTGCACGACCTTATGAGCTGGTAATGTTGATCTCGATACAGCGTCGACTACAGCAATTACTTCACGGCCGCATATTGGCAGATCTGTTATTGTTTGTATTGGTAATGTTCAATACCAAACTGGAGCTTTTATTGTGTTTACGTAATTTATAAATTCTTTTGGTGGAGCCAACCATACAAATCAAAATAAACAAGTCCACGTGGATCAGTCGCGTATGCAACCCAATGATTACCGCGGCGAGAACTTTTATCAAGATTAATGATACCGGTTTCAACATTATTTGGTTGTTTTGGCAATTAATCACGCATAAAAACACCTCTGAAAATTTTTTTTATTTAATTTTTTTAGCAGCATCGAGTAAATCAAAATTGGACATTGGAAGAAAACGCTTTGCCTTTAACGAAGTGTTTCTGGAAGTCTCAGACCTTTTCCTTATCGATAAGGGGTTCCTGGTAATTTTAGACCTTTCCCTCTTTTTAAAATCTTTTTCCTGTTGCTTTCCTTAATGCCATTGCAGCAGCGATTTCAACAGCACCAAGTGCGGCTGCTTTTGCAACAGCTGGAACTGCAGCGGCTATCAACGCTGGTATAGCTGCAAGAAGTGGAAATATGCCACCTGTTTTAATTGTGTATTTAATCTTACCGGCAGAGAGACTAAGTTTAACGCCTGTTTTTGATTGTTTAGCGCTATTGAAATGTTTATGTTGACATTCTGATAACGATAATTTATTTTGACCACCTGTAATTTGATCTCGCTTTAGTGATATTTTCATTCCGCAGTTCTTTGCTGAATTTGATTGACTTTTCTTAATCTGACCAGGAGTCAGACTAACACTAACATGATGATATGACATTATAAATATCTTGGGTGATCTAATTACACATCATTTTGTAAACGATGTTACATATTTTCAACTGGGACAGTAATAACTCTCATTCCTCCACCAACACCTTCAAACAACATTGATTTGTCGATAGGTATAACAGCGACTGCTCTGTAATTAGGAAGAGTTCAGCGTCTCTTTTTACTCGAGCTCGAAAGTGAATATGAACGACAGATTGTCTATACAAATCAAGATGTTCCAGCGAAAAGTAATAAATCAGATACAGATTTGTAAAATCTAGGTGTAATATTTGCAAACCAGTATCTATATTTTGATCACGTCCCATAAATGTCATTACCCGATTATATGCACTTGCTACATGATGTAATTCAAAATTGAATAATATATCTTCAGCTGGTTCTTGATATCCATTTATCCTCAGTAAAACTTCAGAAACCCCAAGTTTGTCAAATATCATTAGACTTTCTTCTCGCCAATTTACTGGTTTAGTATTTTGAAAAACAATGAAAATAAACACCTTGCTGAAATGCTATATGCCACGTAAAAAAAAACCATTAACAGTATTTAGAACACTGTCTGTAGTTGTTGTTAAGCATGATAATAATGATTCACCACCTGAAACCATAAAAGAGTGTAACTGTTGTTCTGCGGCAATCATTGAAGTTATTATCGGCATCCACAACGAAAGTTTTGTTAGCAATACTTTACCAGCATCAACGCCAACACCTTCTCACCAGATAGCATCATCGTCAGTAGCTTTTATTACAAGTACAACTGTATGCTTGGCTCCGAAATTTACCTTTCTAACGTTTCTACAAAATCCAAAGATGTAAGACAGTGGAATTACGCATGAAAATCTTCTATTACCTCATAACATTGATCGACGTGTTGTAAAATCTCAGTTGAAGCGTGCATTAACGGTGATCATTACATGTTGGGAACCAACATCAGCGGTGTTGGTTTCTTGGTTGTCCTATATTATACTGTCTGTTGTCAGGAAATCAAAGTCCTATATTATACTGTCTGTTGTCAGGAAATCAGAAGTGTCTTTAGCAATCACCATTGACGGGCCAGCTGATCTTGTATAATCATCAGAATATCTTGCTAGACCTATTATTTTTGTAGAAACATCGACGTCTTTTTGAATATTTTTCCATCAATCATGTACGTAGCACTGTCAAACAACGCCATGATGCCGTTATTAACGAAACAATTTCTATCATTGGCATTATATTCTGTATTATCAACTTTCAAAAGTTCCCCTTCTACTTCAGTAAACGCTTCAGAACGTAAGAAATATCTGCTTGTATCTTGAACTTGTAATTCAATTCGTCCAAGCTGATTTGTTTGTCGTGCGTCGTAAGAATAGTATTGATAATCGCGTATGGATTCATCCTTGAGAACTGGCGCATCCATGTCAAATGTGGGATCAGATATACGCTTGAACATTTTGTTATAATTATTATCGTCTAACACGAAGACCACTTCCTGAAATAAAACATGAAGTTTTATTTTTTTCTGCTTCTTCAGTCAACTCTGATAGTTTTTTATTTGCAGCTTGATTTATTATCTTACTGACATTTGCAGGCATATCTTCAGTGCTGGCCAGTTTCACTGATGGCTGAGGATTTCGTCGTATTAATCGTGTTAGTCTATCTTTGATCGCCGAAAATGTTTTATCGGCAACATCACCAATGGCTCCAGGAATTTTTCCACGAATAATATCAATAGATTTCATGCCTAGTTGTTTTGCATTCGGTATTGCTTTCGGGCTATCTTAGCAAATAAACATTTAACAACATCGCCGAGGCCATCGCCGTAAATTGCTTCGTAAGTTGGTAATCGTGAGTTTATAACTCTGATCATGATCGGTCCGCGATGAGCATTATGTATAATCATCTTATTTGTTCTTCATTTGTCTAATCACTGTAATAATCATCAGCAATTTCATCGATGAGAGATCAATAAACATTAATGTCCATAACATCACCTGCAAATAATCTTCGGCAAATATCAGATATTTCATTAATGATTTTTGGAGAATTATTTCCAGCATGTTTTCCTCCAATCAGAATTCCTAATCTATATACGTCGGCAAGAACATTATTAGGACAAGCAATAAGACCAGTTCCTCGAGTAACAAGACCACTTCCAGGTGTTTCTTTTGATTCTTTCTTACTTGGTGAACGTAATTTTCTCACTTGTCTAATTTCCTCAAATTCCAAATCGTCATCTTTTTGTTTCCCTTCATTTTTCAGTCTCTCCACTTTTTAACCTCATTTCTTTTTCCATTTGTTTCCTTTCTGCTTTTACTTTTTCAAGTTTCTGCTCAATTTCTTCTTCTCTTTGTCTCCTTTCCAGCGCTGATCGTTTAATATGCTCATATATTGTCCGGTTAAAGATCTTAAAATTATTAACATATTCCTCAGATTTGATTTGCGGAATGTTAACATAGATGCAATATACATCCCTAATCCAATCGCCATATATCATTGTTTTAACATATTCGGATTTTACAGATTTATCTTTTTCATAATATCCAAACGCGGCAATATCAAGTATTTGTTTTGAGTCTCTGATAGCGGCAATACATTCGGGTGTGAATTTATCTAAAACCTTAATTCTAGCCCTTGGCACAGGTTGTGGTTCTTCAGGTTACTTGAATATGGCCAGCAATATCAGCAATTGTTCTGCACCTTCTGCAAATTCAACCTGAGGTTTTTGTCGTTCTTGTAGTTTTCGCCACACAGAATCACAAACAGGAAGAAATTTCTTTATTGCTTCTAGTCGCTCTCGAGCTAATCTAGCTGTGTAAGATTCCGTAGCTAGTGACATTATCTTATCAGTGATGATTTAATTACCCGCGCGGATTTATAATAATAAATTTACATGACCCTCGATCACGATATCGTATAAGTCTTGATAAAATATTTGTTGATATAATAATGATTTAATTATAGCAGCAGGGAGGGTGCGAACTCAATGGAACGTCCTGCGGTAAACGAAAAACACATACCAATTTAGAGTTATTATCATTGATATCAGTTATGTTAATTACTTGGCATCACAACGAATTTCTTCCTTTTCCATTTGGCATGTGATACTCGCTTGTTTAATAGTTTTTCCACATAAATCTGAGTTAACGTCAGTTACATTATGTTAATTATCATATAACCCGAGTTAATATAATTTAAATCAGGCCTCTCATCGACGTTCTTCCGTGTCATCGTAAAGCCTGATACTAGCTTATGTAATAAAGTAGGTTGTCTCATATAACCAGAGCTACTATTATTCCTGTGGTATGTTAATTAATCGGTATCTTGACATCTTTGTTTCTGTCAATGTGGCGCGTGATATGAACTTGTTTAATAAATTTAGGCTGTTTCTTATAACCCGAGTTAATATCACTTGTGTCAGTTACATATACAAATTAGTTACAAATGTTAATTACTTGGCATCTCAGCGAGTTTCTTACACGTCAACCAGGCGTTTCAGCATATTTTTTCTGTGACTCATTAAACCTTTTCATTTCAGAATTGATTGTACAAAACCTTTAAAGGATCTTTTAAAAGCAGATTTTAGTATGATGGCTTTGTATTAGATATGGGAAATATAACTCGTGGGATCAACTGATGGGATATAAACGTTTCACTGCAGTTGTGTTGATTAGAGAAAGAAGAAGCTGGCTTTTGGCGTTAAGAGGCCACCGCGACTTATATAAGAATAATGGTTTCTTCACGTTGTCTTTTGTTGCAGACAACATACCTCAACAACAAGTTGTTTATGGCCTGCACTTCAAACAACATGGTCCATTGTTTTCATTATCAAATGCCCAACGGATATGGTCATTGTGACTCAACTAATAGTTTCCGTACCATAACGTTTGTTGCTAATCAAAAGTTCCGTTGCTAAATATTCAGATAACTGGGTACTTGAGTTAAGAAAGAAACTTATGCATCTCGGCCGTTAAGGTCAAAGATTATGGTTACGGTAAGTTAAATATGAGGAAAGAAATACTGGTTTCAGTATAGCAATTTAGTTTGAGACCACATACATTGACCACATCTTATGGATGACTTGCACGTGTGATAAGAAAGAAACGTTTTAATTATTATTGCGACAATATTGAAAGTCAAGATCGCTGTGACAAAAGAAGTGGATAATATTTATGTTGAGAAAAAAATAAACAAAACTATTTACACAGCACAAATTGACACCAAAACATAAAAGACAACTTGTTAATATATTAAGAAAGCGTTCTTCAGCTGAGAGGTCAAGATTACAATGACTCTGATATATGGTGTTGATTTGCCACATCATCTAATTACCATAAAATGTACAAGGGCCGTTTAATCAAAAGGTGTGTGTATTATATCTCGTATTTGGTACTACTGTTAGAAAATTGTATCTGGTGCAATATTTATAATACGTTTTATTTTTCTCATATTAATTTTTTTCTTTATTTCGTACAATAGAAAGTCCAGCTGGACAACAGCCCAAACCTACTAAGCTTGCATTAAACAAGCTAAAATTTCATAATGTTCATGGACACAACATTAAACTTCTGGAAGGGCAGACGAAAGCTGTATGGCGGCAGAATGATAAGGGTAGCATAGACAATGTTGTGTTTACGAGCAAACCAATTAAACTTGGACAGACACTAGAAATTTCTTTTTTGAAGAAGGGGTATGTCAATATTGGTATAAGACACTCAGACCCAAACGATGTCAATATTGTGGATCGTGACCCATTGTTTTCAGAAACATTGGCGAAAGGATATTTGTGTAAAAAATTGCATTTAATGGAGGATGGAGATCACATGAAAATTTGCTACGAGAACATGGATGAACACCAAGAAAAAGTTTTAGAGGGCAACGTGAAAGATTCGGCCGATGTTTGGGTTTTCTTTGAGATTGTACACGGAGATGTGGAAGTGAAACTTAAACTTTTACTGGAGGACAAGGATATGACATTTCATACCAAACATGGGGAGCAAATTGAACTCAGTGATGAAGGGTGTACTGCATATTTAAAAGAGGGTTTTCTGTCAGCGGCCTGCATTGTGGAATATCCGTTATCCAGTGAGAAAACCTTTGAGATTTGTGCAGATTTTCTGCACGATGTACATGGTTTTGTGTTCATTCGTTTTGGGGTTTTGACCAAACCGCCAGATGATATGAAAAACTTTAGTGAACTTTCAAAGGAGTTGCGTGTAGAGAAACTAGATGCCGAACCATCCAAGATTTGGTTTAGAGAGACCTTGATAAAAAGTGAAATATACCAAGGTCACTTTCATCTTCGTTGGTCTAAAACAGGAGATCTGACGCACAACATAACAGAAGACTGTAGTGAGGAGACAGACAGTCCTCTAGCAGACCCCAATAAACAAGCATGGCTTTTGCTTGAACTATTCCAAATGGAGGCTACAGTCCATATTGAAGATGCAGACCAGCTACAACCAGGTATAATTAGTGGTACATTTTGTTTCTTTATAAAACAACGCTTCGTTTAATATGATAGTTTCGTCCAGTTCAGGTCACAAAGGCTCTTTTCAACCAAAGTTACCGTCAATTAAATGATTACAATCGTAGGAAAAGTTAAAATCTCACCGCCAATTTCTCTATAGTTCTACACAAATGTATAGAAAATTTGTAACATGTTTCTATACTTTAACTGAAAGACACTTTTTTAAAGTTGTACATGGCACGATTTCTTGTCGTTTCCATAGTAAATTTCAGCTGTGTTCCCCACACGAAATTCGTGATTGATTGCAATACCTTTTAAAATATTCAGTACCTTTGTTGAATCAAGAAAATTTAATAGAAGTTAAACTCTCTTTAAAATGAAAATACAGTGACACGTACCTTAAAGCATTGATTTGATTAAATGTATTAAACTTTTTGAAAATCATTTTCTTAGCATAAAGTATATACATGTAAAGAACAACATTTATAAGATATTGATATAAAATGTGCTTTAATGGTAAAGCTTCTTAGTGTCGTTAAACGTTCTATGCAAACCATTTAACGTGTAGCTCTCACTAAATAGACTCTTAACATAATATTACTTTCAGAGAGAATGTTACTGAATTTTTTGCTATTATGCTTTGTTAGGTCGAAGTTCAGTTAAAGCTTGGGTTTGTATTCACTCTCTTTATATTTTTATATTTCTCATGCAACTGGATGCAAAGATATGAAACATTTAAAAAATGAAACGCAAATTGGATAGAATAGCAGAGGCGATAATAAGTTCACGACTCCTACTTGGAGACTGTGACACACTTAAATAAGGTCATGCAAGTCAACATATGTTGTAGAATTATACGGAATGCCATCATGAAAAAGTTTTTCCACGAATGGACGAACTGATGTCATAAGTTCAAACTGATCTTAAGTTGAAAACGCCTAAACTGATTGTTTTCGAACGAAGTACATCAGTTTTGTGCATTGTGTTTCCAATGGTGTTAGGCTACATGCGCCTAAAGCAATTAATTACTTCATTCTTCATTAGATTTCAAATTTGGCTGGTACGAATCAGATAATTTTTTGTAATTACAAAACTTTCCAAACGGATTCTTAATCAATGATCAGATATTTTAAAACAAACAAACAAACAAAACAAACACTGTTTAAGAAAGAAATGCATTTTTATCGTGAAGAATCCCCATAATTTATGACGATTATCCTTTAATTAACCACGTACGTCCGGGAAACGAGGGTCCATGGATCTGTACCAATTGGACAAAAATTAGAGCTACATGTCAAACTTCTTTATATTCTGAAAAAGGCGTCTTTTTCACTCTTTAAAATCCTTGTTTATGTAATAAATAATTACTGATTTGTTCAGACATCTTAAACGGCGCAAGGAAATCAGATACCTGTCTACCAAAGGTTTAACGATGTTATACGCACTTTTGCAGACCATGTGGTGAAACCCTCCTTTTGTCCCTCCGTCCGTCTATCTGTAATTCTTTTTTCTTCCCTAAAAATGTATGATGAAAAATTAATGAACTTGGTGGATAGGTTGCCAGTGTAATAAACATCTGTGTGAGGGCATGGTTGATGCCTTTCTTTGGGGGTGGGTCAGTGGTAAAATATAGATAAGAGACTTTCTATTATTAGCAATTGTATGTTGTAGCAATGTGTTTGTTGTCCGTGGCTGTGTGCGGGACCTCGAGAGAAAAGGGTTTTGTAATAAAATGATTGGGAACTTGTAATCACTAGTCATAGAATCAGCTCTGCTTTTCGTAATGAACTATTTAATTTGTCAACTTTCTTCCTACATTGTAAGACGATTTCTTAGAAAACGGTAAAGAAAAAATAAATATACATGAAATAGCAATGCCTTAACACGCACGTGGAACAATGATATTGAAAACGTATTCTTCAACTTTCCTTTCCAGCCATTTTCCATTTGTACGCAAGAATATTTATTTGTTTTAAAAATTACAAGGCTTCATGTTCTTTCTTCTTCACCGTCAAATGTATATGATTTCGTAGATTATCGGCCATTATTTTCTCTGCTGGAAAGGTCGAGACGAATGACAATTTTACGGATTTTGCTTGTAAGATTTATTATTTTAAGAACGTCAAGGAAGAAAATGAATTCATGAAAATTTTAATGAAAGAGGCACATGTTTTTTTCTTATAAATTATATACCGTCAGTGACGAAGATAAGTTAAAATGAGAAGAAGAAAAAAACATGTTAATTAGTTGAAAGTTTTGAGTAAGTGTTGGTGTTGATATCCTCAGGACAGTTGATCTCATAAAGTACATTATGTCAAAATGACGTTAGGATAATGCATGACTAACTTGATTTGACATCATTTATCCTTCCTGATATCAATTTTCCTTTCTTCACCTGAAAGGTATTAATTTACATGTTTTGTTTTCAGTATTAATTTACATGTTTTGTTTTCAGTATTAATTTACATGTTTTGTTTTCAGTATTAATTTACATGTTTTGTTTTCAGTATTAATTTAATTTTCTTCAGCCTAAGTTTTCTTTCTCCATGTCTACACCCGCCCCCCACCCCTCTACTAACTTTCCATTTAATGTAATATTGTTGTCGGTACTTTTGAGTTGAATGGCGTATTAGTCTCAAGTATAATATTGTTACACATCAGGTATAAAAAAATGTTAAACAGCAGTTATCAACATGGCAAATTATCACTCTTTTGATTACATTTCCTTATCAAATTCCGCCCCATACATCGACCTCAAAATCCTGTAAATCTTTTATTTTCTTTCCATATGACTGCATGTATTAAGTTTGCTTCAAAATCAGACATTCCAAATTTATTTGCAATATTTTTGCCTTTCACATGAAGTACCCCACACTGACCTCATATGCTAGTCACGCCATGTTGATGCTAAGAGATTTTTGAACTGTCATTTGAACGGACATAGAGATACATTTTATACAATATATAGTGTAGAGATACATTGTATACTATATAGAGTGTAAAGATACATTTTATACAATCTAGAGTATAAAGATACATTTTATACCGTATAGAATGTAGAGAAACATTTTATTCAATCTAGAGTGTAAAGATACATTCTATACAATCTAAAAGGTAGATATATATCTTATACAATCTAGAGTGTATAGGTACATTATATACTATCTAGAGTGTAAAGATAGATTTTATACAATCTAAAGTGTAGATATACATTTCATACAATCTAAAGTGTAGAGATATATTTGATACAATCGAGAGCGCTGTTTTATAGACGGACTACCTTCAAGCTATGCCAGAATATTACAGCTTACAAAGACGATTATGTGTCGCAACTACTCCTAAAATAACTAGTTTTGGAGGAAAGAAAACGTACTCAGAACAGTTAGGGCTAATTATGATGTCATAAGACTACATATGTAAATAAATTATATCATTTGTTTATTTGATCTTTGATCCTCTCCCAGGAAACTGTGATGCAAGAAGTTCAATTATACCCCTTTCGCAAATTGACATCACATTGACAACCCTGGTAACAAATTTGTGAATCGCCTTCCAACTATTTAGATGAAGATATGGTTACAGACAAATGGACGGACATGAAAAAGATACGTACCAGCAAGTTGCTTGTTAAAGCAAGCTGATAATTATGAAGCCTATTTGAATGTTTCTACGTTTATTTCTAAGTACTGTCAATGAATATTTCTATAGCATAGGTAACAAATTTTTTAAATCTCTTACAGACAAGCGGAACAGAGAGATAACCGAATCCAGATTTGTGCTGATAAATGAACTAAGAAACACTGACGATAAAGATATCCTGAAGAAACATTTAGAAATTGCCTTAAGCCACCAAAATCCAGTGGATAAAATTGTCTATGGTAGCAGTTCAGATAAAGTGGTTGTCACTTTTAGGGATCAAGTCAGTACGTATAAACTTCTTTGTTCATGTGAATTCTTTCATAGTTTTTTTTAATTGAAACGGTGTAGCAATATTAATTTTCAGTCCAGTGAAACTAGCAATAAACTTAGATATTATTTTCCGTTGCTTGTGTATTTTGTGTTACCAAAGTCAATGATTACATAATCTAGAAGTTGATAAGAAAGACATTTATGGTGGACATGAACCACTGTCTTGTGGCTGAAGTATTTTGTGTATTCATATGAATCTGGAATTATGTGAAATATAACATATTCAAAGACAATGTCGCATGGACAATGTCGAACAATTGCCTTTGCATGGATTTCTTTAGAATGTATATGTTCCATATCAGCAGCAAAATGTACTCTAAAGCGCTGACTTGCTGTAAAATCTTTATGTTATATAAGACCCGTAACCTCTGTAAGTTTTGTAGATATATAAATATGAGATATTAGAAATATATCCATAAAGGGTTTTGTATTGCTTTTATAATCGCGTGATCCTGCTTCTTCTTGTTGGTAGTCTCTCGAGCCGAGAAATACCAGTGCGATCTCATAGACGGTGGACGCGCATGTGGCTCCAGAGTCCGGATTACGATGCACACAGGCGGTAGCAGGTATGGCATGGGACACCGGTTTTTGGTGGTGGCTGGGATACAGCTCTGTGACGTCTCTCACGCGCTGCAGCAAGACGCTGTAGGCGGTCAGTCTCGAAGGTGGAACATTCTTTTCTGGTCAGGGCTCGCCAGTGGCTTCTGTCTGAGGAAGCGAGCTCGAGCTGGTGGGATTTAAGGTCTGTCCAATTTATATGCGTCTTGAGATTGTCTTTGTTCCTCTTGTGAGGGATGACTTGGTTTCGGTTGCCCTGGACTAGCTCGCCAAAGAACAGCTGCTTTGGGATTCAGTTTTGATCCATGCGGATGACATGGCCATTCCAACGAAGCTGGGCCTGGATTAGTGTTCGATGCTTATTGTCTTGGTTCTATCAAGGACTTCTTGGTTGGTGATTTGGTGCTGCCACTTATCTGCATAATGGATCTCGGCGAACGCTGCTGGAATTGTTCCAACTGACTGTTCCAGATGACTGATATGCCTTCGGTAGACAGTCCACGTTCACAGCCATACAATAGACGTGAGGACAACTGCATTATACACTTTCATCTTTGTTGACAGGCGTATGTCCTTGTGCTGCTAGACCTTGGTTTGGAATCGTCCGAGTGCTTGACCGGCTTTTCAGATCCTCGCAGTGATCTCTTTGTCCAGGGAGACATCACTGGATATTGTGCTGCCAAGGTATTTGAAACTGTCCACATTCTTCATCAGCGTATCGCCATGAGTGATGAAGGGTTGTGAAGGGACAGTGTTTGGGGCAGGATGGAAGAGGACTTCTGTGATTCGTAGGCTAATTGTGATTCCAAATAGGTTGGAGGCTTCAGAGAATCTGTCCACGAATGCCTGTAGATGAGTCTCTTCATGGGCCATGAGGGAACAGTCATTTGCAAAGAGTGCTGCAGTGATGAGTCTTTCTAGCGTCTTGGTGTTTTTTTAGCTAGGCGAAAAGATCAAACACTGATCCATCCAGGCGATATCTTATCAAAGTCACGGATGGCATGGAGCAGTACCTGTGTGAAGAAGAGGATGAAGAGTACCGGAGCGAGTACACAGCCCTGTTTGATACCGTTAGATATGGGGATTTTCTCAGAGGGTTCACCGTCTGAGAGAATCTCTTGAGTCATCGTGGAAGAGCCGGATGAGGTTGGTAACCTTCTGAGGACAAACAAGCTTCTTGAGTACTATCCACAGTGTGTCTCTGTTGACTGTATCGAAAGCCTTTGTCAGGTCCACGAAGACGGCATACAGATTCATGTTCTGCTCAAGGCACTTTTCTTCGACTTGTCTGACTGCAAAGATCATATCAACGGTTCTGCGGTCTGGGCGACAACCACACTGAAACTCGGGGAGGTTTTCGTCTGACATTGCCGGAATAAACCTGTTGAGAATGATGCGAGAAAGTATGTACCAGCTATGGAAGGCAAGGAGATGCCTCTGTAGTTACTGCAGTCCGCCGTGTGCATTTATTCTTATAGAGAGTTACAATCGATGCGTCGCGGATGTCGTCTGGCATCTCCTCTTCCGTTCATATGATGATTAGCACATCGTGGAATGCCTCCAGAGTCTTTTCACTGAGAGCCTGGTACACCTCCACTGAGATAGTATCTTTTCCAGGTGCCCTGCCACAGTTCATTTGTTTAATGGTCGTCCTCAACTCCTCTATCGTTGAAGGAATATCCAGTTGGTCGTGCGTTGGCTGTTGGGGTGTTTGGTCAACAACAGATTGGCTGACCGATGAGGAAAGGTTTAGGAGCTAACTAAAGTGTTCTTTCCATCTGTCCTTCATGACATCTTTGTCCTTTATTAGTGTACTGCCCTATGCAGCAAGCAAGAGGGCAGAGCCAGACTTTGAAGGGCTGCAGATTGACTTGATGAAGTTGTAGAACTCTTTGGAGTTGTTAGTGTCGGCATGACGTTGCACTTCATCAGCTTTCCTTTCCCACCAATGGTCATGGATCTTGCTGATTTCTCTCTCCATAAATATGAAATATGAGAAATATATCCTTAAAAGGATTTTTATTACTTTAATAATCGCGTGATCCTAAGAGCTGGTAAAACCCCCAATAGCAGCGAGAGAGAGAGAGAGAGAGAGAGAGAGAGAGAGAGAGAGAGAATGCATATATTTTAGAGATGCGTGAATCAAATATGCGTATATATGCGAATGCATGTGATAAATGTCGTGTGGTAAAGCAATTTCGAAACTTTTCCTTGTGTAATCATGTATAATCTTAAAAATCGCATTTAATAATGGGTACACACGAAATCAAATAGTTGGCACACTTGACACATACTGTGTGCAGTTTGATATTTTTATATGATAACATGTTAACATATCACTTTATGTGATTCTAATTGGAGCCATGAAACTGTTTAGCAGTATTCTCTTTGCCAATTAACTGTGACCGTGGAAACTTTCTTTACCCTGCCTTTTGGTACTTTTTTCCTATTATTGTTATCATCATTTTGGCAGCGATGTTTCGAATTTATTGTCTAAACAGTATTGGTAAAACTTTCACGTCTGTCAAATTATGGCCAATTTTCCCACAGGGTCTAGTTGCAAATAAAACTTAAGGTATCTATCAGTGGATAAAGGGTTGGGGAAGGGGGAGAGCGGGATACCTTTAACATGGAATCCACCCTGTGACAATACTGGTTCAAATGTCATCTTATATGAATAAATAATGTGCGTTTGTCTGATTTGGATTTTTAAGGTAGCTTTAACAATTGTTCAGTCATATCGCTACGATGTCTGCAATATGGCAGTTTATAGTGATGTCTAGCACTGGGGCATCATGCCGTAGACATGTAGCCTGATGTCCTACCCAGTCACATTATCCTGACACCAGGCAGACCAGTCCTAACACTAACCTCTTAATGCTGAGCGACAAGCGATGCAGATGTTATTACCATTATTGTAAGTCTTTGGTAAAACTCGGCCGGGGATCGAACCCACGAACTCCCGCATCCGAGGTGGACGCTCTAACCACCAGGCCACCCGTGCGGTATTTGAATAAATAAACTCACATAGCTAAGAATATGGATATGAACCGATCTGCCAACTGACAGAAAGTTATTCAGTCGCAACATTTTTACACGGTATGTTTCCTCTTACGTGTTGTAATTTCGACTCTAAACAAATTTGCCAGTGCATGTTTCTACTGTACTGTTCTAATTCAGATAATGCAAATAACCGGTCACAACATACATTACATTAAATATGGAGTTTCTGCAACCAGTAATCATCCTTATGAATATCTAACAACTGGAATGCTTACTAGTGAAACTGACACACTTCACATCGAAACATTGCAACCATTGTCACTTAAATCGATGTGTACGGCTCGTCTAACCTTACAAGAGCCTAAGTATATAACATTACACAGGAATTTCCTCGGTGATCCAGTAATGAGAAATGAAATATGTGTCAAATATTCTATTGATTTCGAAGGACAGTTGATCTTTGAATTATAATTTGGAAACGAATTCTACTTGTAAATCTTGCTGGGTATAGAACTGCACATTGCTAATTCAAATAGCGTCTGGGGCTATTTTGTTGCGCGCAACAAATGAATGGTGCGGCGTCTGAAATAGAATGAACGAAATATTTATTCCTCTTTTGCCTAAACTTTTTCCATTTAAATAAAACTACGTGATCAACAAAATATCATCTCGGTAATGATTTGATATTAAATTTTTGAAATTCACCAAGCTCTCAAAGCTGGATATTATTCAACTCGTTCCTTAAATTCAGTATTAAATCATTACCAATATGAGATTTTCTATTTATGCTATATACAGCGAAATAAAGCGGATTACTTGAGAACTGTATTGGAAGTTCAACGAAATAATGGTTAGTGATGCGATAAGGTTGAACAAACAGACCGTAATTTTAGGAATCGGAAATGTCTGTAGAATTGAAGATAATCTAATATTTAGGTATGTGTTCGAAAATATTTACACTTATAGATGTGGGATTAATACAAATTACACTGAATAAAAGTCTACAAAACAAAACATCTGGAATATTCAAATAGTTCTGCATGCCGTTTTGTTTAACCTGGTTCTATTTTGACGTAGGTTTTTATGAATTATTTATATGTGTAGTCATTTTACCGCATAAATGAGTGAATACTTATGCATGAAAAATGTGTTACTATAATTTATAGATCCCAAGTTCCTTGAGAAGTTTTTAGAAAGAAAGGTACATCGGTATAAATTCGAAACAATTAAGGAGCCAACCGTAGTACAAGTTCTAGACATACCAAAGGGTACAGAATACTTGAGGGTTGTACAATTATACTTGAAGAATGAAGGACATTCAGGAGGCACAAAGGCTGCTGCCTTTTATGGAACACCTGATCCTACCTATGGTTACTGCTTGATCGACCTAAAAGATCCGAAAGGTATGGAGAATTTTGAGATGACAGCGTTAGAGACGCGTGCCTTTATTTTCACACACACACACACACACACACACACACACACACACACACACGCCTGTCAAAGAAATATCATGAGCTGTAATTTTAGCAATTAATATCCACTCATCCTAAAAATGGCGACATGCATCAAGACGGTCTTTGAAAATATCTGACAGACTGTCCCAGGCTAACTTAGAACTGAAAGTCGTCAATCTCTAATACGTACAATTAGTACGATGACAGTGTAACTGATCAATTAAAATATAGATATTTATTTCGTATTCGTCAAAATGTTCTTAAAAAATATATATTAGTATTATCACGTCTTCTGTATGAGACAATGCGAGACTTGCCTTGACATTGATTACAAGTTGGAAATGACAGATACAATAGATAAAAGAAAACTTTTGCCTGGTAAGCAGGAGAAGAGTGTGCTAAACAGAAACGCTAAATATAAGTGTTGATATATGTACATGTATTATGGCGAGATCGTGGGGTATCGAACTTGCAGACGATAAAGCAACAAAAACTGAACATACTCTTTGTCGGTCAGTTAGCTTACACATGTTTACTGTAATTTATCCAAACACCGACGATCAAGATACTTTATTTTATCTTGTATCCCTCTATTGTGTCGATACGTCGGTCTAATGCATTACAACTTTGAGTTTTCCCGACCCAAATTTCAGGCATGTACCGTTAGTCGGGCAAGTGGATTTGTAAGTCCCCGATATTATATATATATATATATATATATATATATATATATATATATATATATATATATATATATATATAAAGAAACAAAATGTACTTATAATTAACTAGACTTTGACGCCCGATTCCCAAACGGTTTGAAAAAGACGAAGTGGGATTGCAAACCCACGGCATAAATATTATATAATGATACAAAAGTTGGAAAAAGGCGCGTGAAGAAAACAATCGTTATCGAAGTATCAACCGGTACGGTGGCCTAGTTGTTAGAGCGTCCGCTTCGGATGCGGTAGGTCGTGGGCCGAGCTATGCCAAAGACAAAAATGGTACTATCACCTGCCCGCGCTTTGCGCTCAGCATTAAGAAGTTAGTGTTAGGACTGGTCGGCCTGGTGGGACATCATGCTACATGTCTGCGGCACGATGGCCCCAGTCTCAGACATCACTATGAACTGCCACACTGCAGACATCGTAGCGATATGACTGACAAATTGTTAAAGCTACGTTAAAAAGTCCAAATCACACACACACACACAGATCGATGTATCGACACCATGGAATATATTCCTCATGGTAAGATAAAGAACATACACACAGAGTGGCATGCGTAGAAACAATATATATTGTGGCACAGAATAACAAAAACATACAGAAAAATGAATAGGTCTAAACTAGAAAAAAAAAGAACAAAATAGTTGCCAATTAGGTCTTTCATCCTTCTATTTAACTTTTCCGTCTCGCTAACACACTACCCGATATTGTCTCTGTGTATAAAGAGACAAACTATTACAGAGTTTCACCCGGAATTATGTAGAAAATAACATTATCACTGATTATGAGTGCACTTGTTCTGCATGGTTTGTCAGTGATGGGTATTGGAGGAGTCAAGTAGTGTTGTGTTTTCCCCGGTATTGTTGATGATATAATAGGGTGTCGCTCTGATTCGTAGTCCTTCGGTCCTCAAAAATTGTTTCTCTCCGTTTTCGTATTTTAAAAGATTATCGCAGTTTTTCTTTTTCATATTTCTCCTACGTATTGCATTGTTTCCATTCTTGAATTATTTCCTGGTGAAATGTCTGGGCAATTCTTTTGATATATTGTGGAATGCTATCTTCTAGGGCATATCTTGCAGTTTCTCTATGCTTTTTAGAAGAGGACGTTTTGAATGCAGGTTGAAGGTGATTTAAAATACATTGCATGTTCTACGATATAGCCTATTATGTTTTTTGTCCAGCATTTGAATTAAACTCACCTTATTAATGACACGTAACTATTGTATCGTTTTTGTTGGGAACACAGTTTTGTGAGTCATCTGATATGCTATAATTTAAGGAAATTTTGTCTGGTTTAACCGCAAAAAGAAGCAATATGTACTTGCGAGCACACAAATAGATGCTAATGGAAATGTCACTGGTAAAAAAAAGTTAAAGACAAACGCCAATATTTCCATCTGTTGGTAAACACATCGGTTTAACTGTAACATATGCTATCGGTTTAACTGTGACGTTTGCGTACAGTTTACCTGGGACGTTTGCAATTTGATTAATTTATTGCACGAAGAGATCTAAATATTAGTCACATGCGAATTACCGCACTGAGCATTATGTCGTATGTAATTTTTGCCCACTTGCGAATACTCTTCGTAAATACATTTAAAGGAAAAAGATGGAAAAAAAGTCCAGGAATAAGAAATACATGGTTCACTATAAATATAACATTCACTAGGTGATAATATTAAGTACAATCCCTCTAGATTATATCCAACGTTGCACTTTCATGACACTATTAAAACACAACGAAAGTTTGTTTTACTAATCGAGTGTTCTAGACACAATGATAACAGCAATAACAACAGTCGTCAACTATAAACTTCATGTGGCTGTATATTCTACAGCAAGAGACAAAAACCAGTACCTTCTCACATCAAGCTGTCAACCTAAACACCACATCCAAGATATCCATTTCAGTCCAGCAAGTTGAATACGCAGGATCCTTTCCGTCGACGGGGCATGAGATAAAAGGACAAAATAACTTTGTTGGCATCTTTCACTTTCGAGCAATGACCAAAACCTGTCTGTTAAGCAATACAGAGGATAAAAGAGGAAACAGTGACGACCAGATAATATGCAAAAGTAATTGCCACAAAACATTGGCAAATCATCACATTGTATGGGACTTTGAGGTATATCCTTCCAAGCAAACATGTCGAAGCTAACTGTAAACGTATGAATCCGGGAGGGATTATTATATAAATTTAAACGAAACTGGAGATCAACTCAACACCCATTAGCTCATCCAGGTTCGACTTATGCAAATTATGCAAACATGCAGACATACGATCAAAATAATAAGAAAATCCATCATAGTTATAGGTGTAGAATTGGAAAATCCCACATGAAGGTTAGAATTTGTAGGCAGGAATGAGACTTCTCTGAGATCCTGTCAGCAAAGTTTGACCCCAGATTTCACTCTTTCATATCAATGTCTATTATAGATTTATTCTCTAATTTCTTAATAGAAAAAAGTGCTGGAAAAACAAATGGAGAATCATCGCTATAGGTATAGCTTTCGGGATAGAGTATTTTCTGTTAGTTTGCACATTTGTGGATAGAGCATAACAAATTAGTTTACTACAAAATCAATGTTTTAATAAAGGATTACTTTTGATAGGTTGGCAAAAAAATTCTTTTTAATGCTAAAACGCATAAAACATTGCGGATGTTCGTGACGTCATAATCATAATGACTATATCGACAGTAGCAAATTAATGTAATAGTTATATCCCACATAACTGCCTCACGTACGCAGTGTCACACGCATGCACGCATGCATGCGCACACACACACACACACATATATATATATATGGGAAAGAGAGAACTATATTATCGAGCACAGTCACCGACGAAGAACATCCGTTCCAACCAGTATGTTGGTATACGAAAGAGCTTGAAAGTTGCTAAGCAACAGAATACGTTTTTATTCCTGATGGCATTATCTTAACCGGTATAACATACAGTCCAAATTGCAACAACAAAACCAAACGAGCATAGGAAACGTACTAGATTCGTTGCCTTCAATCACTCAAATCTCCTAGACTGAATCAAAAGAAATAAATGTGCACAACATAAACAGTTAAGTTTTTTATGTTTTCACAGGAATTTTACACAAAAGTGATTTGTAAAGGATATAACTTTTCGAAAATATACTTGCACAAAACCAGCTCATAACTTCCGCTGTGCTGTCCCACAAATGGAGCTCATCTTTCCATATATAAATCCATTCATTCCTTTGATTGCATTGGATTGTGACTGAATTGTCGAATGGCTGTTGTCATTTGAGAGCGTTCGGTGACACCACGGTAGCACTCTTCGTGTATTGACATATGCAAGTTTTTATATTATATGAAAATCAAGCATCTTTTAAAGTTCAGTGATCCAATCTCTTTTTTGGTGTTCAGTCTGTGTCTGTATCAATGTTGCTTATTCTTCTTTTTGACCTTTGAGTTACATTTTCCTTTATGCTTTAGGCACTTATGTACTTCTTTGCACCGTAGTTTGTATGTTTTACAGACATTACGTTTCTCTCTAACGAACAATATTTCTCAAAGAAAAGGTTGTAAAGATTGTTAGATATCATTTTATTTATGGAATGTTGATGGCGACAAAAGTACATTCTCATTATCTAAATATCATATCGGCAATGTTGTAAGATAAGTTCCCAAACTTTGTGAAGCAGTGCGCCACAGACCAAAGGAATGATTTTATTCGACATACATATTTTTTGGAAAAACTGTATCAGATGTGAACATGAAAAAACAGAATTTCTGCTATTTATCCAACACGAAGCATATATATATATATATATATATATATATATATATATATATATATATATATATATATATATAGAGAGAGAGAGAGAGAGAGAGAGAGAGAGAGAGAGAGAGAGAGAGATAGATAGATAGATAGATAGATAGATAGATAGATAATTTATTTATACTTTTAGCTACACATTTCCACATATATTACGATTCGAATTTAGAAGAACTTTGCATTCATTGTATGGTCTGTATTTTTACCGAGACCTCTATTTTTTCACAGTGGTCAATAGAGTTTGTGGTAAACAACACATAGTAGCAGGAAAGAAGACTCACATTTTCCCGTATTACGAGCATTTGGGGATAGCAGTAAACTTAGAAGATAGACCAATTGATCTAATATCAGAGGAACTGGTACTGAAAGAAATGGATGAACATATGTTGAAGTTTATCCTTGAAAAGATGGAGAAAGAATTTGGAGATTTCCAGAAAGCTCATCGGATTAGAATAGTAGATCAAAATGTAAATTCACTTACTTTCTGTCCTAATTTGGATACCAGTTCCTGTACCAGCGATGCAGTATTTGAACCAGGATGGAAGATAAGAGTAGAGGAAGCATTCAATAGGGACTTTCTTCACCGGCTGTGTGTGGAAAGCTTAGAAATAAAGGACGAAAGGAAGTGGAGGCATCTTCAGGACAAGAAAGATGAACTCTGCAGGGGGACACCGGTTGTAAGTTTGTACGAGGATCCAAGTCCCCGTACCTTTAAATTTGTATCAAGGAAGTCAGACGAGACTATTCTCAAATCACTGAAAGTTAAGGTTGAATCTGAAGAACCGCCAGAAGAATCTGTTACTGACAACTACAACGAATCTAACCTGAAGAAACTTAGAGCATTTAATGTACTTGGATACAAGGATGACATCGAATCTAAGACTAAGGTTAAACTCATAATTAATTTGAAAGATGGTAACATTGAGTTAATTGGCCTTAAAGAGAATAATCAGTTAGCCAAGACTGAAATTGCCAGAAAATTAGCGTCACTAGCAGACAAGACATGCTGTCCACCTAATGTGGATTATCTCCAAATTCTGAAAAATCTCCTCAGTTGACCGAACAAGGAAACCGTGAGATAGAAAAGAAAAACCTCAGAGGCACTTGGGAAATCGTTTCTGATGGTGTTAATCAGCAAATCTTTATTTGCTACGAAGATAGCCAGAAAGGTACTTTTAACCAGATAAAGGACCTGATATTTGGACTTTTAGAAACATATGTCATTGCGATAGATGGCGAAATGGACCAGGAATCACTAAAGTGCCTAAGGACTGAAATCGGACATATCGAAGACTCCTTAGAACCGTTTGCGCAAGTTAAGCTTTTGGAAGACTCAAAGCATGTTAGAATCACGTGTAGGAAAGACTTGATGTCTGAATGTAGACACAAGGTCCAGGACTTCATTAACGTCCACATCATTTGCACTACTGAAGTTTCCATGAAGCCAGCAATAGCCGATTACATGAATGAAGTAATGAAGTCGCAGATTGAGCAAGATCTTCAAAATGCTGGTGTAAATAGTATGGACTTGAAGTTCAATGACAGTAAATTCTACATAACAGGTAATCAAAATGTTCTGTCGAAATGTACGGAGGTACTGCACATGCTAGCTTCTAAAGTTATAGTTACGTGGCGGCCAATTGAGCGCAAAGGAATACATAAATATTTCACTAGTGGTGCGGGGAAAAACATGGAGTCTGTGGTAACTAATTGTCATTTGAAGGTCCTTGGAAAAGATGACTTTCAAAAGCAGAAGATTCGTGCAATAGCACTGACTGAAGTAGGCCAAGCCATAAGCATAGGAGTTTTGGACCTGTATAAGCAGCCTGTGGATGCTGTAGTTAATGAGGTGAATGAAGACCTTGAACAGTTTAACAACGGTAAGTTATACATGATCAAAAAGGAATTATAATCGATTATGAACTATGACAAAATCTAACATTTATATTGGGATTCAACAGAAAAGGCATTAGGTCATCGGATGAATAAAGTGTTCAAATGATAAAGTTTTTTCTACCCATCCCAGAATCAGAGTCAATTTTCTTTGTACAGTGTCTTAGAAAAATAAAATAATTTCAATCAAGGAATACAAACTATTTTATTGGAAAAATATTTAAGAGAAGAACACTATTCCATGTTCTACTCGTTAAACTCGAACAAGTTATACCCAAACAGTCTCTACTCTAGGAACTAGCCTGATAGCACGCTTAAGACAGTTTTGGAATACGTTCTTTACACTGTCCTCGCAGTCTGAAATCTGATCGTGTGACATTTTTGCGCTTATTTTGAGCAATATGTTGAATAACGATTTTTGGGTCATTAGAAATTTCTTTGACAAATATAATTTGTGTTTAGGAACTGCCAAATGGTCAAAGTTAGTCATTACTGTCAGGTAGTATCTGAATTGCATTGTTTCGCTACAGGTGGAGAAGCTGTTGAGAGAGAAATTGCTCATTATATTAAAACAAACGGAGATTTGACTGAAGGTGAAGTGTTCGTCACTGGTTCAGGAAAACTTCCATGTTTAAAGATCCTGCATGCTGTAACACCAAAATGGCGAGGTGGGACAGAAAACGAGGACAAAACATTGGAGAAAACTATCGAGAAAATTCTCTCAACGGCTGAGTCAGAGTCACTCCGGTCCATTGCAATGCCAATGGTTGCATGTAGGACATTGTTTGGGTATCCAGTCATAAGAGCCTCTGGGGTAAGAGAACTTTGGTTTTTATAAATTCCTGCCCCTTGAGTACAAGGAAGAACATAAAATAAATTTTCCTTTTTAGGTAATTTCAAATGAAATCTACAATTCCTTTGGTGAATTATTCGTCTCTCAATTACATATTCACTTACACATTTCACATTGCTAGGTTTCACTGCCCTTGCTGGTACTTATAGTGGATGCGACAATGTAAAGGTACTATGGACTATTAAGTGGCTCTCAAGATAACAAATGATGGAAACTGGTTGAGTTTATCAAAATCACGTCACTGTGTGTATCTCGGACTTCATTTGCATCATTTATATTTCAGCCATCTTGCAGGTATTAACTGGTTTTAACTTTAGAATCATGCTTTTCTTCTCCAAATACATTGGAATAAAGAAATGTATATCTCCCGATTAATTGTAAATAAAACTGGGACCCCTCTTTTGGTTATAAACAAAGGTACAATTTGAAATAATATCTTTTATTCCCATATAATATATAGCTTTTGGACACTATATATCCTCATTAGATTATGTGAATTAATATATTAGTACCTATGAGGATAATCAAACAACAAAAATGGACATAATGTCGAAAGATATTACATCATGCACTATTATTCACAGAAATCGTATAAGTGTAATAGGTATTTTAAAAAAAATAAAGTGCAGCGAATTATTTTGTCCTTTCTTCGATTTGTGCGAAGATGCATTTTCCATGGCATGGCTGCGCTCTGATGGCATTTGATCGAAACACACAATATCTTTATCATTTGCCACTTATTTGATCCTTCGAAAAAGCAGCATCAGGTCCGTGGATACTCAAATCTAAAACAATTATACTTTATCAATGCTAACATAGACCAACCTTTCCATATTTTCTTACCATTTTTCATAATCCGAATTTTAAAGATTTGTCTATTAGAACTTCAAAATGCTCTTCACAACTGCAGTCAAGTCGGTGGTACAAATTCTGTACCTGAATAAACCCTATTTGCACTGTAAGGTCTTTACAATTTGTCGGGTGTCGTTTGGATATTCCATCAGAAGATTCTCTGGGGTAAGAACATTTTTGGTTCTAGTAAATTCCTGCCCTTTGATTACAAGGAAGTATACAAAAAGCCTTCTTTTTAGTTAAGACAATTTCAAGCGAAAGCTACAGTTTCTTTGATGAATTCATTATCTCCCAATTAATTGATTACATACAAAACCTTACTCTGGTATATCCTAGCTTTTAAATCAATTATATTGATATTTCAATATGATCATTCTTAAAAAGTTTTTGATTACGTATATAAATTTAATTTGGCCTGAAAGTAGATTGAAAATAAAATACAGTAATTTGATGATGCAGTATCTGTTATGGGCCAGCGGATTTGATTTGAAATGTATTTTCATACATTGCTTTGAAGAGTTTTAGTCATAGTATAATAGTTCAAGTCACAGTAGATTATATTTATTTGATTGTCCAGTCACATTATAGACAGAATAAACTTGGCTATATCAGACCCACATAAGGTAAATCATAAGTGTGATTATTCAGTAGATAAGTACCCGTATACTAACATAATTAAATGCATAGAGTATACACTTTGTTCCGTCTTGTCGTTTTGTTTCGAATCTACGATAAATTGAGCGAGTTTCACCCATCCTCCGTCCGGAAGAAGGACTGATGTTCAGTAATCAACTAGTGAATTTGCCTGGAAGGGCCATCTATCCAACAAACGGATCTGGACGTGGATTGGTGGGGCTCACTAAATGTTATTATATGAGGATTAATGGGGCTCTCTAAATGTTGTTACATGAGTATTGGTGGGATTCCCTAAATGTTGTTACATGAGTATTGGTGGGGTTCCCTAAATGTTGTTACATGAGGATTGGTGGGGCTCCCTAAATATTGTTACATGAGGATGTGCCTCTGATTGCAACCCTCTTATTAAAGTCAATGAATAGGTTTTGCTAGCTTTTGGTACACATAATTTTTGACAATATATATGAATGAATAGCTCCATAATAGATTCATTCAGGCTTAGCACTTAAGTAACTAAAAGATGAGAATAACAGAGCAATTTAGAGGCTGGTATATGATAACAAATTTCAGATGAATGTTATCGAACGCCTTCTTGGGGCCCTGAGTAGTAAAGTACATCCCTATCCATGTACTATGTATTTACTCGAAACATAAACATCTAGACGTTCCTAGCTAATATAAAGTATAGTCATCCAATTAGGCGGATACGGTTGGTAACCTACATATCCCGGCAGTAGTTAACAGTGCGGCAAAATTATTTTTATAAATAGTAATCAACAAAATTCAGCAAACTCTCGCTCTTCAAGTGTGGCTCAACTTGGGCATTCTCCCTATGCTGTCTAAATTGAGCTGTTGCACATAATTTATCACAACGGTTTGCTTTCGTAGTTTAGGTAAGAAAATTTACATGATAAAAGACACTGCGTGGCATTTGTTTGTGTTTCTTCAATTAATATGAGCATTATGTCTAAATCAAAATGATAATGATGAGGAAATTGATGATGGTAATAATAATAATAATAATAATAATAATAATAATGTTGATTGTTATTTCTATGCTATTATTGTTTTTGTTGTAATTATCATCATGATCGTCGTCGTCGTCGTAATCATCATCATCTTCATCACTATTTTTGAAAACAAATACTTAAGAAAGGCTCTTCTCATAGATTAAAATTTAGTTGGTAAATGTTATAAATTTAAGAAATGAGATTTGATTGGATAACTGAGAAGGATGACGAATGAAAGAGATATAATGTCCAAGACACGGTTGTGAAATAAATGTTTATATTGCTTGCATGAATGCGTTATGCTAACTGAAGAACGATTTGAGGGCATCATTCTAAAAATTTGTTGATTCAGAATAAAGTCGCACAAAATATATAATCACTTTTATACTTGTAAAAGTTGTTATGGTATGTGAACGGATGAAATTTCTAAGACTAGATATCAACGGCATTGTCCTGATAAACTAGATAATTTGTTTGCCCTGCTACATTCAGTTAAATCCATAAATGTTTGATTTTTGAGGGGAAAAGTTGTAAATTAACAGAAAAGTTAGCTTCATAAAAATATAACGATACAGTTTTGTACGAAGTTAAATCTTTGATAATATTCTTTTACGAAATTGGGAAAACCAATTTCCATTGTGGAATATGATATACCGTAGACAGAAAAAACACTCAGTAATCTACATTATAAAACATACGTATCATGCATCAGATTTCAAGGAGAGAAGCAGAGCTGTTGCAATTTTCAGCTCTCGCTCCATATTCATTTTATCTAAAACTTCGAAGACATCAGAAGAATTTGTCATGCCCGCATCTGACATTTCAAAAATGCGCCAAATACATACGAAATATTACTATGAAAAGATAACATTTTGGTGATGTTTGACTACTGATATTAACGTCATTTCGTAAGACAGCTCTTCGCTGGCCCATGCATGAGTGAAGGAGACGTATATTGTCAAACTCGTAAGAGAATAATCTTATTATAGAAACAGTCTAAAAATGTCATCTCCGTTTGCCTGGAAATGAATGCTTGCAAAACGCAATTTCTGGCTATATCAGATCTCGTTATATGTGAAATTGACCGCATATGGAAGTACGACTCGACAATGATTTTCGCTCCAGGTTTATTGGCCGTGTTATCTATATTAGATTACGAAATTAGAGCAAACGAGTTTGAAGCTGTTACTGTTACAATTACATAATAATTTGTTTACCCTGTTTTACAACTATTGTCGATTTAGATGCTAATACGAAATTTGTAAGACAACACAATGTTTTGAATGAATCGTACGTTAACAATCTGTATGCAGTATGTATTTTGACATCAATGAAAAGAAATGCCAATTAAGTTATATCGAATCTTTCCTGCATAGTAATGTTATTACTTTGTAGGTTGTCTGCAAATCTGTTTTAAGTTTTGCGGAAGTTGTTTTTCTAGTCTGAGGATCCTACTATTCGAAGTTCACAATTTACTACTTTTTCTCCAAAACAATGACGCATATATAAGAATGATTTGTTTTCTATCATTACTTGCCAGAAACACAAAGGTTGTGTTTTTCAATAGCTATCTGACGAAAGGCAAAACTTCGATGTCACAAAATACCTTTAGCAATGAATTCTTTTACAGAAAATGTTTGTTAATTTGAATACTTCTTGGTTGAATTTCCTACTTTGCTTGTTAAGAAACGCATCCATTATCTTTGTCCAGAATTGTGTTATGTCATTCCAGCCAAAAGAAGCAGACCATTAACCAGGCTCACCATGTTATGATGGACGCTGTCCTGTTGAAGAACAACTCATCATAATATTTGATAATAATTGATTTTTTTTTCATCCACATATGTGGGATAATTGACCAATAGCTGAAGTTATAATTTCGTAATTATTTATTATATTTTCATTCATTTTATGGTACCTGGGGTTACAAAATCATAATGAAAGGTTCCGATGGATTCCATTGGTATAAAGTTTTGACAAGATATGCTGGTCTCATAAATACTTATATTAATTCATAATGTGTGTTATAACATCAACTATTTCTAACTTGCCAATATTAATCAAATAAATATTTTCGTTACATATTCTATAAAAAAAATGATCTGGGTAGAAATTACCGATGAATATACAGAAACAATAAACTTTGTTGAAATATATTACGATTACAGTTGTCTAAGTAGAAACTGTTGGTAAAGTTTAAAATAGCAAATGTAAAGACTCAAACAGAAATGAGCAGTCAGGTATTACGTACCGGAAGTGAAACTCAGACAAGGGATTGCCAATTCCTCTTCCTTTTCAGGTACTCTTGCATACAATCATCAAGCATTGTCCCACAAGGTTTAAATCTGTCCGTGAAATCTACATTTGTGATACAGACGCTACTAAACTTCAACAATTTCAGAGATTGGCTGAGAACATGTTTGGATCTCAATGTTTTTCCATTCCACTGGGACAAAATCTGACGTTTGGCAAAAGTAAGTGTGATTTGTCCAAATTTAGAACTAATTAATAAGGTTATCAAAGAAAGGGGACATATATTTCATTTTAAACAAGTGTAGTGTTGTTACATCAATCGATCGGTACATTGCAAGGTTTGTATAAGATTGACTTCCTTTGATTTTGGACTGGTTTATATTTCTTTGAATGTATATATGTATTATGTTCCAATGGAAATCTTCAAATTAAGATGTGTTTAATTGTTGATGCAGATAGGTAATTGGTGTGATAAAATATGTTTATGTGTGTTTAATTTATGTGTTCTTATAAAATGCACAGGTTGATATGTTTCATCAACTTTCTGTTTGTATGAATACTAGAAACGCTAGTCGGACGACGAAGAACATGGAGAAGTTTGTAGCCATAGCAAAGAGACATGGAAGTAAGATTACGAGGACGTGAAATAGGAGGAATAAAAGCTTTAATACTTTTCATGCTAAAAACGTTTTCAAAACACAAAGCCAGCTTTGTCTCAAGATTATATTATTCATTAAAGCCAATTGGGTATAGGGTTACATTCCGAGTCAGTTACCCCTTCAAATGAGATAATGTAAACCTTTGATTGATTTATGCCGTGATGTCTTGGAAGACGTTTAATATTAAGCAATGGAATGATTTGCTTCATTCAGCACTTGCGCAAAATCCCAAAAAGAATCACAGAGAAGGGTGGCAGACCATCGTTCAGAGGAGAGGTATTAGAAAAATACATTTACCGGACGGTAAAGAAATTATAATTGCCTGGGGAGACTTGGCCAGATTGTCGGACTGTACACCACCGTTAAAGGTAATAATTGCACTGATTGTCTATTTACCTCATCTTTAGCTACAGTTTGGATGTCTTTGCATTTAAAGTGTTCTTATCTTTTAAAATATTAAATGTAAATATTAAATGTAAAATATTCAGAGAAGGAATAAAACATGCAGAGACACGTCATGTTTGTCAGATTATCTTTTAGTGTTTGACGCTTGTTTTGAGTTTTCACACTGTTAATGTGATATTACTATTTTTTATTTTTTTGCAGCTGCTGGTACACCCTCACCTTAAATATATATTCTTCTTTGTCTCATTTTGTAGGTTAAGTTTACCTTCTTTGTTTGCCGTTTGATAAGATAGCTAAAACAATTGTTTTTGAATGACATTAGCTACATTTGGTTTGAATTAATACATTCTTGTATTTTGCTTCTAGTTGGATCAGTAATTGCATTTCTATCATTTGCTAGAGTATTGAGTCAAGCATAGTATCTGATGTAATAAATACATCTTGTATTGGTCTTTGAGAAAATTGAACATAAGTAATACCACAATGCTGCCTAATAATGGCAACCAACACTTGTGAAATTGAGAATATTATAATATGCATAGTCGTCTTAAATGTATGTATTTTAACTTCTGTAAATTTAAGCTGGCGACCAATGGTATTCAGCGGCTAAAATATTTTATCACTGCTTGTTCATATGAGTTCTCATTAGACATTTTATGAAAAACAAATTTCAGAATAGAATAGTGAGGCGAAAATCGAATCAGCTCTACATCTTAGGACATATATTTTGAAAGACTGTTGTAACTAGAGTGTGTAACGATACTCGTTTTGGATTTTGATCGAACATGTTTATTGTTTCTTTACGCCAAACTGAGGGTGTTATATATTTTGATTCTGTCAGCTAGGCGTTTGAAAACAGTATTTCCTAGACTGATAATTTTAAATTAGTTGACGTGCGTGCCTTATGAAAATTCTGAAAATGCACACATGCTGTCAGTGGTTTTTGGGTGCTGCTATTGTGGGGGATGCGGGACAACCACGGAGGAATAGAAACATAGACTCTTCGGCTATCTTTGATTGGGTCACTATGGCAGTTGCCTCTACCCTCACCTCTAAACATGTTTTGGCCTACATCCATAAAATGTAATAGCTGACCACTACGTGTTTCCCCATCCCACCCACACACACACACATGAAAAAAAAATCTGCATAAGGTTAACATTAATATGTCACCATGAGGGGAATCTGATATTACAGAGTCAGATGGACATCAGCTTACTTAATGAGTGACAGGCACGTGACATATTGCATAGTGTTACAACGAACAGTATCAGTAATATAAGTATGTCAACAGCCATTGAAGCAAGACCAGAAGTAGATCGCTAAAGTTAGCGTAAGTGCCAAAATAAACATAATTTTTGGTGCAGGAGCAATGAAAGTTTTAACGAAATACACAGAAGTAGTTTGCACGCGAGGTTTTAACAAAATTTATTACCAAATAAATTTTAACATGCATGTAAACAAAACACTGAATACTTCAGATCAAGCAGCATGATAGAAATAATGGTCGAACATTTCACACTAGTCCACATCATTATTGACTTGGAAGAAACAACAAGCGAACGAACTGCTTAATACGGACTGGCCACGGATCGTAAATGAAAATCGTACTCATATAATCAGAGTCCATGTCACATAACTGAGCAATGGCGTGTTTTGTATCCACCAATTAGAATCAGGGGGAGATGTGACCTCTCTCTCTCTCTCTCTCTCTCACACACACACACACACACACACACACACACGCACACACACACACACACGGTCACTATAGAGCGTTTATGAGATTAGATTAACTTCATCAGAGTGTTGGGAAGTTCTAATACAGTACCCTAAGCTAAGTTTAGAACAAAGGCATGTCTTGGAGAGTTACTGAAAATGAGTATTGTACCAGTCTTCCAACCTCTGCTGGTGCTATTAATGATCAACTTATGGCATCCTCATTTCCATGGAATTAATTGTGTTTGAAGTCGGCTTTCAGGGACATTCGTCATCACAGGAATTTTCTACGACGTCTGTCATAATAGAGAAAAAATAGAGCTAGAGACATGTTTACAACAATAAAGTGAACATACTATCTTATAGCAAGAGAAAGGGAGAATGAAGTTAATGAAAACAGAGCTTCGCAAACTGTCAGTATGTAGAAGACATTATGGCTGAGCTGAAACCGCTGAGAACCATGAGTGGAACTTATTTAATTAGGCATAAGAGACAAATATCCACACTCCCAAACCCTCCGTGACATTAACTTATAACCAATACGGTAGCAACTGCAACGACACCTGCTGTGAGACTCTAACGAGGGAAAGGATTACGACGGTTGCATCAGGTGACGGAAAGTCAATGATTTTGTCAAAACCTAACGGTCCTTTTAAGAGTTTGCGCAATCATTGCCAATTACAAAAAAGATCCCCCATCCCCAAACATTGTGAATAGAGAAATGTTAATTATTATTATTATTATTATTATTATTATTATTAAACAGATCAAGGCATTTTTTATTTTCCTTATGTTTTGGTATATTTCTCAATAGGAATCGCAATAAAAATTCAATTATTTCACAAAATGTGCATTTGTCCTTCTTATTGTCTTGCAATAGATTTCCTAGAAGGAATGGGTACTTCTATTTGTTTTGAAATCTATTCGTTTTCCTCCTTGTTTCTTCCTTCGCTTCCCTTCGACGTTCTGGATGCTTTGAAGACAACTATCATTTCGCTTGACAGACATCACAGGTATCTATATTTTTGTCCCTGGCCTGCATTTCCTTGCTTTGAACATAATCGATATTCTGCGATCTAGTGTCTTTTCCCTTGACAGATATAACAAGTATCATGGCTTATATCAATGTTACATTTCTTAATGACTTTTGTTAAACGTCTTGTACTTGCGAATCACTTTCTGTGAATCTTTCACCAGAAGTGTAATCATTTGGATACTCTTCCATCTTCAACGGTTTAAAATATCATCCTTACACCAAACATGTTCGCTGGCCAAGGTTCCGATGTGTTAACCCTATCTAGACCTTGGCGGTTCGATTAGATAGTTGAGTGCTTTGTCATAGCGACATCTATTGGATTTCATTACTTGTCTTCCGTAGTATGTAATGGAAACTAGCCAGTAGCGTGTAACAAGGTTACATTGTTACTTTGTATATTGGCCGAAAATGGTGGAAGCAATTGACTTCAAACATATACTTTGCAAGTTTAACATCGCAAGTATGGCTGCGTACCTGGGAGAACCCATTACCTGTGTATTTGAGGGAAACAATGTATTTGTACAAACACGGACCGGCAGTGGAAAATTGCTTATTCATCAGTCCATTCCAGTTGTGTGCTTCCCTTGTATCAGTCATGTGGGAACAGTGTTCAAATTTGAGAGACTTAATTTTGATTTGATGCAGTGCCTTGCCTACACATCTTATAAAATTCACAACCCTAAGCACTGTATTATCCGATTGATCTGCCAAGGTGCAGATCGAATTAACACATCGGAACCTTGCCTAGCTACCATGTATGTATGTATGTGTGTGTGTGTGTGTGTGTATATATATATATATATATATATATATATATATATATATATATATATATATATATATTGCAAGAGTTTACAGTAGTCAAATAAAACTTTAAAGGTCCACCGTCATGAAAGATCCACACCACTACAAGGAGGGATAACAAACAAACAGACCAATGCAACATATTTCTTGTACAAGGCACACGACTCCCTGAGAAAAACCAAATGGAATTAAAATGTATCGAAGTGTACCTACGGGTATGTATATGTGCCTTTCCAACGAGTCTCCCTTGACCAAACACTTTGACGTCCAACTTCCAAATCAAATGTAAACGTCTTCACAAAGGGACTTGTACCACTAAGCACTGCCTCATCATTGCAACGGAAAACTGATTTTTTCATTATGATGTTCGTTACTGAAAATTATTGTGACTTTTATCACTCTTGGCAATTAGAAAACCCATGTCTGGGTTGAGTTTAGGAAACCGACCATATTCACGCTTCCAAAATTATGGATTAAATTGCGCACGTACAGCAATTGAACGAGGATTTGACATTATCAAAAGAAACACTAATGCTTCATCTCCTTTGGGCAGCGGACGACGAAAGGTTTTTATGTGGATAACATCTCCACTAATACACCAATTAGTCCGAGTTTTCGCGCTGGCTAGAGTTCCTGCAGAGAAAACAGGTACGCCAGAATGGAAGCGATCTTGTCGAATATTAGAACATTGGACGAATCAAATCAGCGGAGAGAAGACTCTTTCGTAAAAAGCAGGACCGTATGTGGACCTCATGCAATGTAGAGTATGTTAGCCCCTCGATATGCTTTGCAAGTTTACCCTCAAGTGATTAGCTGAGATCTCCTATTTTTCCAGACTGAAAATGTGTATCTTTCAGCACCAAATTATTCATCTCCATTACCAATACCTAAGAATTTCTTGAATATATGACGAAGGATTCGATAAATTGGAACAACGTGGCCACTGTAAAGTGCAGTGTCGTGATAGTTTAGCATCGAGACCTTGTGTTCCTCGAGTAAAATGAACGATTAACGGTTGAACCTGCAGATGAGACGAGCATTTTTGAATCAAGCGTGATAGGTAGATATCAGCTAAAGGTATTCCAACAGAAGAAAAATGCTCGTGACTCACTGAGAGCGTCCCCAAAATATGGATGGATGTTCATACCAAAATGCAAGCCTTTCGTATTTTCCAAGAAAGGAGAGAAACGAAACGATGACCTGTGTGTCATCAACTCGTCGATTGTGATCATCAGTGCTCCACATTCAACGCTCTGTCAAGGAGCCAAAAGAAAAGCTGGTAATCCACAGCAGAAACACTGAAAAAGCACGGGAATTTTGCTTAACCTTCTCGTTTTCTACTTTCAATGTTCTCAAGTTACTGGCATTCACATTCCGCACTTTTGTGTCACCTATTGAGCTTGTCACGAATACATTCATGAACAATTATTTTATCACTGACGAAACTATAGCTTGCTCTCAGAATTGAGATCTGAGAGTGAAATATTATTTACTGGATCAAATGCTCATCCTAATTTTGCTCAATGAACCTGTACCAAACATGACGACTGTGAGGGAAAGAAGTGGTGGATCACAGTTTCTCGGAGAATTATAGCCATTTAATTTCGAAACATGTCCCAGGAAAAGTATTTGAACCTGAACAAGTCCTATACATGGTGCTAATATTATTTACATGAAAATAGGAACCGTACAGCTTAAAGACTGCATGTGTTACTTGGCTATGACCCAAACGTCTATGGCTGGGATTTAGGAATATATATTGCACGAATTTCATGGATGCCTGTGGTATATTGTCAAACGTGTTAACCAGACTGAAAATTTTAAAATTCTCATAAAGGTTTATCGATGGAATAACTGCATGAAGGGACTCGCCATTCACGCCAATGACTGGAATCTTATCGATATCACGTGGTGGAAATGTGGGAAGACGACTTAAATACACGTTTGAAAAGAGATCCAGAATTCAGACGCGTCGACTGGATGTGGTGAATATCTAACCTTGGAATCCTCGTGAGAGTTTGCGTGAAGATCAGACCAGTGCACACATATTTGTTGCAAGGCACATGACTCTCTAGGAGACAATTCAAATGGAAATAAATCTAATCTATCAAGGTATGTTCGCTGTACCCATAGATCTGTATATGTGCCTCTCCAACAAGTCACCATGGCAGAATAAATTGACGTCTAACTATAAATCAAATATAAATGTCTTCACAGATGGACTTGTACCATTACGTGTTGCCGCATCATTACAACAACTGATTTTTCCAATACGTTGATTTTTGCTCAAATGTGTAATCAACACAACTCTATTGTCCCGATGGTTCTAGCCTTGAAGCAACTTACCAATCCAATTGCATGATTTGAAAAATGCTGTCTTGACTCGTTGAAAATAATTCATCCTAAACGTCCTCATTGACAGAGTCTCAGTGATCATCTCTGAATGCTGGAAAAGAGCTTGCTAGACCCGAGAAACATCCATAAATTCATTTCCGTCTCCTGTCGAAGCAATTAAATCATCTTACATGCAACAGCAGAGACAATGCATCAGTAGATGTAGAAGACTATTAAAATCGCAAGGCAAGAAATAGAACAGGAGAAGAAATAAAATCATATATTTGAAAGATTTTTACTAATAAAACTTTAGTCCCAAGATAATTGTGAACGTTCCAAGAAAGAGATAGACCTTTTTATCATGCCACCTACGATGATAGCTAGGCACAAATGTCAGTGGGTAATATTCTATCCAGTGTTTTCCATTACAGTGTCAGCTCCCAATGAGTTTGAAATCAAAATGTGCAATCGGAGACTACATCGCTCTGAATAATAGCTTACCTGTATTTAAAAGTGAAAGTCATCAAAATTGACAACACCAATCCAGGCGTGGAAACTAGAGTGGCTCCCGTCATAAATTTTAACATTTGTTGTTCAACGCGGTGGCGTTTTAAACTAATCAGCAAGCTCGTCCACAGCAGCATTGATATTTATATTTACCGAACCTAACTAAGAATATATTCAGTTACGGGTAAAAGTCAACAGCATGCGACGCAGATTTGAAACGAAAATCAAACATAACAGATCATTTACACTTACACCTGTCGTTGAAGGATAAGTATCTGTTCAATAGCGAGGCTGTACGTCGGAGACTAAATCGAAAGAATTCTACGTGCAACGTGTCGAAGTCTTACCTTAAGAAGGAACCGATATCAAGTATACTCTGACCAGAAGCACAGTCAAGTTTACCATTCAACGAGTGGAAGTCAAACCTTCGTCATTGCCACATGACTTCTAGCTCCTGGTCAGAGAATATTGTTATGGTTGTTACATCGATCGGCCTAGCCAAATAAAGAAGTTGGTCGAGAACATATTGAAAGTGGGTATAAAGACTTGATAGACCATTGAATACCTCGACTGCCTCAATAGGAGATGAAATTCAACAGAGTACTGATGCTTCCTGCTTTTCGACTTACTTTATACGCCTGCTTAAAGAACAAGTAATGTGTTAAATCATGTTCATCATTACCTATGAGAAGAAAATAAAAGTAATACCTGAGAACTTAACTGAATAATGAAAAAGGATTCGTACACAGTTCACTGGAGCCTTGTGGTTTGCTGTAAAGATTAACTCCAAAATCCAAAGAGTTCGAGCTTATATTATCACAGACATCGGTCATCAACTCATTGGAAGAGTGGAATATTTTGATTCATGTTTGTTACCTCCTACTATTGATGATATAACAAACTTTATGAGAAGAAATACTGTATCCACCCCATTCAGTTATCAAATATCCGATTCGATAATATGTAGACAAAATTGTGCCAGTTCTTTTTTATTTTAGGTCTTTGTTTGGTTTAGCATTTAAAATCGGGACATTTTTAAATGTGGATTTAGAAATTAAGTTGGGTTTTTTTTAATGTGACTTTTTAAGAAAATGAACCCCTCATTATAGCATTTGTGAAGGATGAGGGGCATTATTGGATATACAAGGTCTTTTATAAATATTCAGTATAACCAGTGCGGAAAACCGGTGATATTATTTTTCTTTAAAAATCTAACCCTATGCAAAATACAGAACTGTAGATAAAATTTTAACGAAATACACATGTGCAACGTTTTCATTGTGCACACGCGTAAAATTGTAGATTTCTTTGTTATTTTCCTTTTGACATTGCGCATATGGAAAATAAACAATTACTGCACATGAGGAAAAAAATTTTCCCTGGAATTTTATGTGTCGCTCGACAGTTTTGTATTTTGCATAGGGTTAGATTTTTACAGAAAAACAATATCACCAGTTTCGCTCACTGGTTTAACTGAATTTTTATAAAAGACCTTGTATATCTTATGTACCGTTCAAAGAACTTTTAATACCCTTCATGTTGGTGTATGATTGACGGCTGTAATATCGGTTATAGAGTATACATCCTAGCCTTACTTCAGATGCGCACCTTTCAAAAAAAACTGCTTGCTGCGTTTGGTCATTTTCACTTCCTGGACTTAAGAGGTAACTTGTATAAAAAGAGCCAATAACTTTTTTACTTTTTATATATTTGTTAATTTATTCATTGCACTTTCAGAAACTAGTATTGTCTAGTCTTGCAAAATTGATTTTCCCTATTTTAAGAGCTGCTAAACACAGTGTACTTTAGACTAATTCAAGCTGATTTTTTTAGCACAAGGGAGCATTCATTTTAGTTAGCTGTGTGCTTAGATCATGTACAATTTCCACAAGTACAGTGTCCAAAGAAATTGCAGCCACAGTACATGAAAGCGACACAGAGGTATACCAACTTTCTCTTCATTGTGCATCTTGCAAATGTAAATAACTTCACTTTACACCGGCCACTCTCTAATTGGTTCATAATGTCTTCAGTGCACCCCCATTTTAAGAACAATTGCATGCACATGCCCAAACTTACAAATATATCTGCGGCCATAGGATCGTGACCTTTTACATATCTTAAAAGAGAATTAAAAGAAAAGGTGAGAAAAGAAAACAAAGGGGGTGGGGTCCTTAAAAAGTATTTGTCATTCTTCTGTACAAGGGACGGGATTTGGCAAACTAGAGGCTTTACAGAATAATGTTTCTACATGAAATCTTAGACCCCTATCATGCTGAAAAGAGCAACGCAGTTATCTGTATTGTGCAGCAGATTTCTATTTCGTGTTCTAACCAGCACCAAAACATACAGCAACGTGTAATATACAAATATAATTTTCTTTGTTTTCTCTATTTCATCGTCTCCTGGGTACATCGTGACCATTGGTGTACTGTAATTATGCCCTATAACGGTTTTAGAGATGAAAGCAGCGAATTGTCAAATTAAAATATACATACCAACATCATATTTCTAATCTTGAGAGTTTATACATGCATTCTGATTTTGATGGGGTAAGTCAGTGTATTCATTATATATCTGAGCTATTTAAGATGCGATGAAACGAGGGATAAATGTATTTTGATAACGCAAACTCCAAAAGATTTAAGAAAACGTTACAAATATATATACTAAACTGAAATAATGTTAACTACAAATTACTGATTTTGATGCAGCAAATTAAGGAACATCTATAAGCGTTTTAAATAAGATTGAATGTAATAACTGATGACGTTTACGATTGAGTTCCACGTGAACCAAACGTTAATGGTTTCATAAGACAGGATGCAACACAAGCCTAAAGCCTTTCACAACCCATCTTCGCTCTCCAAAGTTCCGATATAATAACCCTATCTACACCTTGGCGTATTGAGCAGATATTTCCTTGCCTTGTGTCTGTGAATTTCATTGGATGCGGCGGCAAAGCCACCGTATCCAATCAAACTAATTTATTCAGATTTGAACACTGTTCCTAAATGATCGATACAAGGGGAGAACACAACTTAAATGAACTGATAAAAAAGAAATTGTTCACTGATAAACATGCAATTTTCCACTGCTGGTCCGTGTTTGTACAATTACCTTTCACTTTCACCTTATACTTTCGTTGTTAAACTCACAAAGTATCGTTTTGAAGTTAATTGTCTCCACAAGTTTCGGCGGATGTTCAATGCACCACTGTTACACGCTGTTGGTTAGTTGGCATTACATACTAAGGAAGGTAACTAAAAATTCAACAGATTTCGCTAGGACAAATCATTATCTGTTCGATCCGTCAAGGTATAGATAGGGTTATAATATCGAAACCTTGAGCAGCAGAGACCCTCTCTGCTGCTCCTTGGCTAGTAAAGATGTTGACAACCAAGACGAAGTTTCATAAATAAACACGTTAGAGAAAGATGTGTTCTCATAAAAATAAGTCTGGCATATCATATTCCATCTCCCTAATCCCACCTAACACCCATCCCAGACCTTTACAAAAGTACAAATCAGTAAAGTCTAAATCATCACATTGCTTTTATCTCTCCATTAACATACCATAACATACCAAAGATTCTGGAATTTATGTCCCTGTAACAAACGTATTATTAAATGTTTGTATCTGTTGGTTTTTTTTTTTCGTAAGGTAATCAACATGATATACTAAGTTATGATATAGGTAAATGACAACAGTGATACTGTAACACCACTATCTGCTTTATAATGCAGTCCTTCGTAACGCAGGCAACAAGACTTTATTATTCTTTTGACAGTTAAAACCAAACCATTTTTACATTCTGCCTCTAATAGGCGGACATCATCGTGAATCCTACCACGTCATTTCCTGATTTAAGAGGAGTAATCGCAAATGGTCTGAAAGCAGCAGCAAGTAACGGCGGAACGTTTGACCTGGAATCGGAATGCAAGAAAAATGAACCACAAGGGGGTCTAAAGACAGGTTCCTGTGTGGCTACTGATACACCACACATGTCATGTGACCAGATCCTGCATTTGAAGATCGAAAACGACTGGAGCAAAATTAATGAAGAGGTTTGCTTTCACGATATATACACACAACCTGTTCGATTATATTGTTGTTATTTTATATGAAGTTCTTTCATACAATCATGTATCCATATATCTCCGTCTGTCATAAAGATGCCACTTTATAAGTTTAATTTTATGTCTGTCACTATCGTTTAAAAATGAAATAGGTTTGTGTATGGAGCCAAGTGATACATTTTAGCGTGTTTAGCTGTGACTTGTCATGCACCTTTATTACCTTCCTACGACTTTGTACCATTCCTTGTGAGTGATGATCACATGACTTAATGGGTTAGGACATTGGAAGTTGAGAGAAAGGTTACTCGCTCTCTCTCTCTCTCTCTCTCTCTCTCTGTAACTTGATCACCTTGCGCAAACTGGTATCATCTTGCAGCAATGAAGCAGTTTGAATGCTAATTAAATATCTTTATACTGAGCATCTGCATAAATTGGACAAAATGGTCTGCCCGAATGGCTTTTCTGCTTTAGGTAACTTTCACGATATATATATATATATATATATATATATATATATATATATATATATATATATATATATATATATATATATATATATATATACTTAGCAATTATTGGTATTTCTTAATAATTGATTTCGTTCTGATGTGGAGCTTAGAATATATCAGATATTATATATAAGCTACATAAAACAAATTATATCACATGATTGTGTGAGCGTAAGTATATTTTATAGCACGATTTTTGTACGTCACTAATATGAATTTCATGATGAAATATTCATTTTAAAATTACAACACTAAAATATATTTTACACTGGTCACAACTCAAGAAAAACAACTCGTTTAATGCGGTTGATCCCGCGTTCTTATCAAATGCAATTATTATATGTAGATTCTTATCAAGTGTGACTAATCCGCGTGTGTTCTTCTCACATGTGACTATTTCACGTAGGGCTCTATGGATCAGATTGGGTTAGCTATTAGGTTCAGCAACTTATTACCCAATGCCTGCTTAACCACTTGCCCTTCTCGATTACCATATATTGTGATATATTATATCGAGGAAGGTACTTGAGTGAGCCCTCTGATGACAACCAGTGACCCGATTATCGCATAATGTGCTGGCAGATCTGGGTGTGCGCAGTTTGTTACGAGTAATCAGTTGAACAAACAAGATAGACCCTGATCTGCAGGCTTTATGATATGGCAGATTAGAATCTTTTTTTTTTCGGGGGGGGGGGGGGGGGGGGCAAGTTTGATTCGACTTATAAGCGAGTAAGACGGTAACCTAACCCCGAATGCAGCCAGATCTCACAATCTTTCCTTTATCAGTACTGATGGACTTAAATCATTGTTCTTGCCAATTTGGTATTGTGCTGGTGTGTGTTGTACTACTACTATACGTTAAGATCTTGGACTAACAGTTGTAGCTGATTAATATTTCACCAGTGGAACTTAGGCTTTTAAAAACAGGGATTAGGTGGCTTGATTAGGAGGCTGAGATACTATTAGCAAGTGTGTTTCAAGCTATAATGAAATTTAATAATTTTAGAAGTCATTTAATTCACTGTCTCACCGCAATCGCTGATGAAATGAGAATGAGGACGTACCACATGTATAGAGGCGATTTTAGTGTGAGCAAAGATGACTTTCCACAAAGGTATACACACATTCGTTTTACTTCATATTTCTTTTTACTATGGTAAAAAACCTCAATAAGTGGGTGTTGTCATCGCAAAACAATCATTATAAGTGAATATAGGTAATAAATATGATGCTTATTGTTACAATATCTTCTTTGATTATTATTATTATTATTATTATTTACGTTTGATATTTCAAAATACATTGAGATTATTGTTGTGTAAAACTATTGATAAAAGGTATATGTATAGAGCCAAAAAAATGTATGGAAGTGTGGCCGAATTCTAGATCGTTCATCACTGTCATGTTGAGTTCCTCCTTAATAAAGTCAAGGCAAGAATAAATTATTACCCGTTCAGTCTAAAGAAGAAATTTCTATTTTGTTAATTAAAACCATTTCTAAAATGTACTATATAGATGCGATTTTCATGTAATGCATATAACTCTCAAGCAGTCAGGTAAAGGTAATTTGTTTTCCTAACGTTCTGTGTCAGTTCCACAATTACAACAAAATATGAATGTGTGCCCTCCAGATTGGTCTTGATTTGTAATGGATGACCTGGAATAATAACAATGAAAATATTACGTGCATCATGGGGTAATTTTAACAAATAATGTGCGTAGTTTTAACTGAATATTTTGTGTGGCTGCGCCTTTTACCATGAACACACCACCATTGGGGGCTTTAATAAACATCCATCTATTGAGAAAGCGATTCCATACGACAAAAAATGATGTACTATGTTAGCCAGATCTGCTGTGCAGAAAAAGCTTGGAAAAAAACATGAAAGAAGATTAAGAACTTCAATGTTTGCAACAAAGCGATTGCTTCCTGATGACTCCACATGACATAAACTTAAGTAGCCATGCCACGACAAAATTTTGAACAATGTGTCTCTAGACAGTTTTTCTCGGATGTGTTGACCATTGGACGACATAGTTCCCTTCGCTACATGATTCGACTAAAATTATTGTTGTGAGTGATTTTCTTTAACTGGAAACCCTGTGGCACATAATTAGATGACAACACGCACACACACACACACACATATACACCAAAACGAACGGGTACTGCTATCCCTGGATTCTGCGGGTGAATGATTGATCATACTCATCAGAATTATATTTGTAATTCTTTGTAATTAATGATGTATACCATGATTTCATTCATATGAATCTGGAATGACTGTGTAGATATGTGGGAAGTAATTACCCTGTCGCCAGGCAAGTGTGTGTCTGCGACGCACAAGTACATATAACGCCGGCTCAGTAGCATCATTCTTTATTTGGTGATGTGTGCTTAGTCGTAATGAAATATGGTCTAGTGCGTGCAGGTAAAGGCGATGGGTGCAGTGTAGAGCGTCCTGGTCACTTCTATACACATCAACCAAAACAAACGAGATTTCAGTACGACAGAGACACATAGTCCATTTCAAAAAGACACCCGTAAAGTGATAACAGAAAGCTTTGTCGCAGGAAATTAAAATTGCACTACCTTTTCTGAGAGATGTTTATATGCTTTCTGTGTGCCATGTGTGAGCTGTAAAATAGGTCTGATCAACTGGAGGTTTAGACTGCGCAGCACCACAAATTGACTCAGATCACAAGTATATTAGTCTCTACAAGTGTTTGTCAATACTAAAATTTCTACTCTGTCCAACTCCTAATAAATCACATGTTAATCTCAAATATCTTCAAATATAAACTCACACTGAGGTTCTTGTCACATCCAAAGCTTGCATTTGTTAGAGAGTCTGGACAGTAAAGAAACCAACATGCAGTGGGTAATATAATTCACTTCAGGACCAGCAGTAATGCCTTCTTGTTCATTGTGTACCATCATCAAAATACAAAAAGAAACGTGCACAATATTGCTCGTATTCTAAGGAATAAACATTTTCCTTTAAAATAATACCAAGAATGCCTCAATCTCTCTCCTGTATCATCACCGAAATAAGTGATATGACTCAAAAATTGTTAAAGATGCGTTACACCCGAAGTGAGAGAGGAAGAGCTTTTTTAAAAATCGACTGGACAATGTTCGTGGGTAATGACCAGGAAGTTATGATTGGGACCAGATTCCAACGACAGGGGTTTATATTGTACATATTACGCTGAATTATCACTTTTAACAACTGTTTGCCGGAACGTATAATATTTATCTTTTCTGTGCTGTATTAAATCCGGTTATCGTTAATCAGATGATTTGTATAGTATGTACATAAAGTGGTGCCTCGATAGAAATATCATTTTTCTTTATGTATTATTAAGAATATGATACTTTGCCTAAAAATAAGAATAAATTTTGTTTCTTTATTATAATCATATAATCAGATAGATCCCTGATCATCTCATAGTGATACATCAGAGAAGGTGAACTGCATTATGCGAGTCTCTCTTCATCTGTGATGTGTAAGTCTTAGCAAAAGTAAAATCACAATGGAAATCCTTACATTCGTATCCTCCAGTCTTATGTGCAGAATAATCTTAGATTTGCAGCTGTTATAGCTTACTACAACACAGGAGCATATTTATGCCCTTCCTGCGTTCTTTTAATTGAAGAAACAAGTGTATATCTTAACCAGGACCAAACTTCAGTTAACTTTAAAAAAGATATGTTAGTTGTTGCTGTTCTAAACCTCTTAATTCTTTGTTTTGGACCAGAAATTAAAAGGTTACATCAAATCCTGCATGAATTATGCCTTGCTGAATGACAAAACATCAATCGCTTTCCCTGCACTAGGGACGGGAAGCGTAGAGTATCCCAGAGATGCTGTGGCCAGGTGCTTCGCTCATGCCATATCAGAGTTCAGCCAGGCACAGACAAGTGGATCTCTGAAAAAAGTCATAATTGTCATATATCATAGGGACTCTGAGACGACCATGGTAAGTACAATGACGTGCACACGATCACAATGTGGCCAAATTAAACGTATACTTCGTCTTGCCACCTTCTCTGAGACAAATAGAATACTAGTTTGATTTGGTTTGGTGTACATAAACAATTTCACGACCTTTTGAGCCAATTTAAACGTATATTTTACCACTTTAATTGTTCTCATGCTTTCTTTCAACAGTTATCATTTCAACTCTTCTATCAATCTGAAAAGTACTGAAGTGCTTTTTATTAAAACATCAAGTTAGTTTATGTATTTTGATAGACTTCATATACTATGTAATGGTTTACTTCATTTGGTTCACTGAAATGATTCAAATATGAGACCACATGTCCACAAATTACCATCATATATTCAGGACACGACAGATTACCTCAAATAAAGCAAAGCAAGCGAACCATTACTGCCAGATACATTGCTTGTTTCCTTATATGTCACATCTTTGTATAATAACATACCGTACAATGCGTGTATAGAAGCATGGCAAACAAGAACTGCAGACAAATTCACTCACTTCCTAGTCCAACTCCTGGAGCTTGTCCTAAAACTCTATGACTTTGAATTTAATGAAGAAAACTACCTCCAAATCAATGGAACCGCAATGGATGCAAAAATGGCCCCTTCGTTTGGTATTTTTATGGAAAACTGGAGGGTTTTCTTTTAGTATCCGTGGAACTTACACCATACCAGTGGGTAAGCTTCATCGATGATGTAGAAATGAAGTGGCAACATGGAAGAAAAAATCTGGATTATTTCACATCTAAGGCAAACAGCTTCCATCCTTCAACAAAATTCACGGCAGAAGTCTCCAACTCAAACCACGTTTTCCTGGACACAACAACCCGACTGGTAGAAAACAAACTCCATATAGACACTTACTCAAAACCAACCGACAAACACCAGTATCACCTCCCAACCAACTGTCATCCAAAACTCTGCATTCGGAACACCCCATATAACCAGGCACTGAGGATATTCAGAATTTGCTCCGACTATGAAACATTCCAAAAAAGGTCTGAAGAATTATGAAAACATTTACTTAACCGAGGCTACAACAAAGACCTGATAGCCGAGGCAACCCAAAAAGCCAAACAAACCGCAATGACCTTCTAAAATATGGAGAGAAAGGAAAAGACTGATAGGATACCATTTATCCTGACGTACAATCTATACAACCCCAAAATAGGTAAAATCATTGGGAAATACTGGTCCCTCGTGGAATCGTGTGATACACTAAAGTTAATCCTCCCGACCAAACCTGTAGTAGCCTACCGAAGACCAAGAAACCTCAAGGACACCCTAGTTAGGGCGAATCTAATGCCAATCACTAACTTAGATCACCATAGTAAATCTGGCCCCTGTGGCGATAAAAGGTGCAAGACCTGTCAACATATGATAGACCAGGACATTTTCTAGAACAGTGACTAGAGAAAAACTAAACATTCATGGTCCAAACAAAACGTGCAAAACAGAGAATGTAATTTATCTCATCACATGTAAGATCTGTAGCATCAAGTATGTCGGAGAAACTGAAAAGCTACACAAAAGCATCAACCTTCATAGATCTGATTGGATGACAAAGAAGTTGTACAGAAGCCCAGTTGCAAAACACTTCTTCTCTCATGGCCACACTTTAGTCATATAACACTTATTGCAATTGCTCACAACCCCAACTGGAGTTCTGAAACCAGAAAAGAAAAGGAATCTTGCAGGATACGCCGCCTTAGAGCATTGAAACCAAGCAGTTTAAACCAAGAAGACTAGAAAAAGACAGTCATGCACATATAAAATTATCATTTTGCAGCCGACACATTTTCTTTTAAGTAATTATCTAAATTTGGTTATTAGTCACCCAATAGCTTATAATTACTACTATAACAATGAAATATCCGAGATATAATTTGCGCTTACATACATTTACATAAAATAACATATGTCGTTATGGCCCATCATTTTCATGGTCAATATAAAATATTTTCCAGCATCCGCAACAAGTTGAAATAAACTAGTTGAAACATAATAAATTTAAAGGTGTCATTCCTGTAAAAACAGTAATGTAAAGTATTGTAAATACAATGGTTTTTCTGTTTTATTCTTTTATCTTGCCATTGTTTTGTATTTGCCTCTGAAAAAGACTCATTAAGAGTCGAAAGCGCTCAGGCTAGGCTAGTTTAATACTAGTTTTGCACTTTTCGTTGTCAGTTTATTGCATTTATATATATATATATATATATATATATATATATATATATATATATATATATATATATATATATATATATATATATATATATATACAATAGCGATAGAAATAGAGAGGGGGGTAGACAGATGCATAATGGCCAATAACATCATGTCCATATGTAATCGGTTCCTAAAGTTCACGCTGGCTAAAGAATCATTGCATATATGTAAAAACACTACACCTCCTGAGGCATTCGGTAGCTATTTCCCTTTTTGTCAAATAAAAACAAAAAATGCTTAACAATGCAGTATCCTACAGGTAGATTCAATATCGTATTAAAGATTATGCAAAAGAAAAAATAATTCATGTAGGATTAAAACCGTTTTGCCTCACAATATATGACATGCTTTACCATTGCCTTATGTAGTAAAAATTACTATGTCATTAGGCATTTGAGACAGAACTACAAAGACTGCTGGCAAATCGTCCTCACAGACTGGTAGCCAAAATTGAGGAGGAAATCATGGAAGAGGAACATAAAGTGGAAGATAAAAATGGTATCTTTAATTTCAATTTTCAGAATTAAGCCCTGTGTAACTTTCAATAATAATGAATGTTTTAGGAATCGAATTATGTCCCATGTCAATGGCACTAGTAGTTTATTGTATTTTGTCTGAAGAGGAAACTATTTAAATAAACGCACTTGCATTCAAACCTATATAATGACACCATTATCTTAACCTGTATCAATATATGAATAGGAAAATGTTTTAAAAATGTATTACGTATATTGTCATTTTTGATTAGTTAGTATTCCAATAAATGTTACTTTTCTCTTCCAATTATGGTTTAAATTGTTAGTTGGTTTACTCTTGGTCGGCAAAAGGTACTATAATCGGAACATTTTTCATGTGTATATATTGCTGTCTAAATTTTCAAAATATGTCTCAAACGTTTTAATTTTCCTTTCTATTTTGCTTATCCAGTGATTCGGCAGATACATGCATTGTTTGGTCAATAATTACTAAAAGCACTCATCAATTTTACACGAATCTCCTGTGATGCTCGCATTAGAAACTTGTGTACGGTACTGTGAAGTCAATCATTACTTTCTGTAGGAACAAGAACAAGTTCATCATACTCGGACAATCCTTCGCCTACATCCCCAAGCCTGCTAGGAACATATCCGCTTCAGAATGGCTGTAGGCTCACCCTCAAGCACGGCTCACTTGAAGATTCCGGGGTAAAGATATCTGGATAGTGCAAATTCATTACACCTACATCGGTTGATCGTTTTGTTCTCAATGTTTTCTTATATTGACATAAATAAAAACAATACCTTTGCTGAACTCGATGACATAATCAGGATTTATAATATACTTAAGTGTGAAATACACTGGACAACAAATTTTTACAAAAGTCATGTTACTGAAATAAAATTAGTCAATTCTTATCAATTTTTATGTGCTGAACACGAATATGACAGTCAAATTGCAAAATTGGCTCTAGTTTTTTTGTAATCTGCAAGAAATTAATGTTTACATAACGAAATGCATTCCAATAGTAAAAGGTCAACTGTAATAGCCTACCTATAAAAAATCAAGTCATTGACTACATCTTAGATTTCTTCGCCTGTCTCTTGTACAGCTGTTCGGGAGCATCTCTGAGGAGTGTCCAGCAGTAGTCAGCCAGCATTGTAGTGGACCATTTTCCCTGGTATCTTTGTTCCATTGTTGCGATATCTTGATGAAAACGTTCGCCGTGTTCATCACTAACAATACCACAGTTGCTAGGAAAGAAATCCAAATGGGAATGAAGGAAGTGAATCTTTAGAGACATATTGCAGCCAAGTTTCTTATACTTCATCAACATGTCTTCTACTAGTTCCTTATAGTTTTCTGCCCTAACATTTCCGAGGAAGTTTGTAGAAACTAGGCGAAAAGCATTCCATGCTTGTTTCGCGTCACCTTCCAGCAAGTTGTTGAACCGGTCATCTTTGAAAAGCTCTCGAATCTGAGGACCCACAAAAACTCCCTCTTTAATCTTTGCTTCGCTGAGTCGAGGGAATTTTTCATGCAGGTATCGGAATGCTGGCAAAGTCCGGTCAATGGCTTTCACGAAGTTCTTCATCAAACCTAGTTTGATGTGAAGGGGTGGTAGCAAGATTTTCTGAGCCTCAACCAGAGCTGGGTGTTAGATATTCTTCTCTCCAATGGCTACATTCTGCCTGTGAGTCCATTCCTTCCTCATGTAGTGCATTTCCCTTGCTCGGCTATCCCACTCGCATAAGAAACACATGTATTTTGTATATCCTTGCTGCAGTCCCATTAAAAGGGCAACTACCTTCAAATCACCACAGAGGTGCCAGCTGTACTTGTTATACTCAATGGAATTCAGTAGCTGCCTTAAGTTATCGTATGTCTCTTTCATGTGGACAGCATACGCTACTGGAATAGATGGAAGAATGTTTCCATTGTGCAAAAGCACAGCCTTGAGACTCAGTTTCGAAGAGTCCACAAATAGTCTCCATTCTTGTGGGTCATGAGTGATTTTTAAAGCATTCATGAGGCCCTCAATATCGGAACAGAATATCAGATTACTTTCCTTTCTGAAGAAAGGCTCCAATTGCTGGTGGCGCTTTCGATATGCAGTAATTGTGACATCTTCTTCTAGAAGATTCCATTGTTGGAGTCTTGATCCTAGCAATTCTGCCTTGTTCTTTGATAAGTCCAAATCACGAATCAGGTCATTTAGTTCTTCCTGTGTTATTCTGTGTGGGGTTGATGATGCACCACAGTGAAAATCTGGATCACTGCATGCTGATGGACCAGGAGAAGAACAGGTCGACTCACCTTTGTCTTCGTCAGATGAATCAAGAGAATATTCTGCTGGAGGTTCTGGAATAGGAAGTCCCTCACCATGTGGAACTGGTCTCAATGCAGACGGAATGTTTGGGTAGACTATTCTCGACTTCTTTCGCTTCGTTATTCCGCCGGAAAGAGGAGGAACCAAGCAGAAGTAACAGTCATTTAGGTGGTTGCTTGGCTCTCTCCACACCATTGGGACTGCAAACGGCATTGATGACCTTTTGCAATTCAACCACTGTGAAAGCTGTGTTGTACATGTAGCACAGCATATATGCGGAGCCCAAGGCTTGTCTTGGTCACCAACCTTGCATCCGAAGTAAAGATGATATGCCTTCTTCACTTGAGAATTGATACTTTTCTTCTGGTTGGCAAATGTCACTTCCCCACAAATATAGCAAAAATTGTCCGCGGTATTAACACACTTTCGAGGCATTACTGTTCTTTATTGTACGTAAATGGATAAAATAATAAGTTTTATGTAACAGTAGCTTGAACTGTCTCGCACAACGTCTAAAATATTTTAAATGCTGAACCTATTTGATTGGGCTTTATATAGTACACTGCTTACGTCAGCTTCAGCAGCCGCCTGGCATTAGTATAATAGGCTTACACATGTATAGTACACTGCTGACGTCAACTTACTTCAGCAGCCGCATGGCATTAGTATTGCATTGCATCAGAAAATGATGCAATCAACTGTGGATGATGTGAGCATGATGGTATTATGCAATGTTACATCATTATTCCGGATGTTGCTGCAGTCCTACTGGAGAAATTTACACAGTGAAACATAGAAAATGAGGTATATGAATATCTTCAAAACGAGAGCCAATACCAATTTTTCACGGTTATATTCGTGTTCGGCACACCAAAATACTACAGATTAGGGCCTTTTCAAGTCAGTAATGATTTTACTGTTGACCAGTGATATAGAGACTTACTGGCGAAATGCTATTCATTTTTTCATTCCTATATTTTCACATGTGAAAAATATATCCTTATATTTTCACATGTTTTATTTCACATGTGAAAGTTATATCCTTATATTTTTACATCTGAACATATAAGATTTCCCATCATGCCATGTGACGCTTGATTGTGTGTGCCTACACAAATTGTACCTGCTGCATTGACAATGAGTAACATGAGAGGTAGAACAAACAAATAGAAACTGCCTTACATTGTAGACATGGAAATTAATCGTTGATAAAGGAATCTGAGCAGACGCGGTTGGCATATCTCTGAAGTTGTTTCTCCTTACTTCATTGAAAACAACGATAAGTGCTGAATCGGAATTGCTTTGTTTTCAGTTAGGATCAAGTAGTTTGCAAAATGATAAAAATGTAATTTACTGGGACAGATTAGGTCAGCTTAATCCGATCGTTTTCTTAAATCAAGTATTTATATGATCAGTCTATGAAAGTGCGGTGAACTCAGGTCAATGGGATGCGAGTGGGCGTTGCACCGTAGATTTGGTTTAATCTTGTAAATTTCGATTCTGGAGCAAATACGGCATATAATAAAAAGAACATTTTCTTTTTCGACGTTAATACCGGATATATTGCATCTTTTGGTATCAAAAAACGATATATTCTAACTCGTGGTACATGCCACTCATTAAAATATCGCCTTTTTGGTACCACACGATGAAATATATTTGGTATTAACGTAGGAAAAGAAAATACCCCCTTTATACACCTTGCAATACAATTCCATCAAAACTTATAACACCAATGAGCATGTTTCAGTTAATAGCTATACACCCGGATGTATGCCCTTTCAGCACGTGTCTCGCATGACTATTTCTGTATTATCCTTTACGCTAACAATCACATGTTGCTATCGATTTTTGAAATAGAAAAGTAAACACAAAAGTCTCACTCACGATACTTTTTTTCACGATGTTTTTCTCTCCTTGGCTATTAAAGTACGTATTATGTTTCCAATATATATATATATATATATATATATATATATATATATATATATATATATATATATATATATATATCCAGCCAGATTAAACGTTTGACTGAGAAATTTAGACTAATTGAGCATGTAGATTTGATAATGATGAAGGCATGATCAACGTAAAGAACTTCATCGGTATACTGCATTGCAATCATGGAATACTAGCATCTCACTTGCACAACTATTAAAAATTATAATGTATTTGCAGGAATTAAGGTGCGGAGAAGGGCAGTGTATATTATTTTTAATACATTATATTTTAATACATTATATTTTAATACTTTAGGAATTTGGCGGCAATATCAACTTGTTACAAGATAATAATAATAAAACACATGGAAAAGCTATTGCATTATCTGAATAGATTTCAAAATGTATGAATTGCTTATATGAATATTTAGGTCATTGATATACACTAGAAAGATCAGCCAGCTGAGTGCCTAGCATAATTAATTTATTTCTTGATTTTTAGCCCCTACATAAAAATGCAAGTGATCATATCATAATCTGTCACAAACAACAAGGGTGAAAATACACTATTTACTTCCTACTTGAAACCTGCTTGAGAAATCGATTATCTCTAATTCATTCTGTAAAGCTATATTTGTACGAGCTTTGGTATACTTAAAAGTGATAATCAAAGATTTATTATATTGTTCAGTTCCTTCTTCGCCACAAACTTGCCAGTGATTGTTGTAATACATTTCATTCGTGAAATAGGCAGCGGTACTCGTGTCACCGACATCACGAATTCCCATATTAAATGGAGTAATACCATCTGCCATTCGGAAAGCTGCTGGTGGGACAACTATCGAGGACGAGTTAAAACAGAATTACGGGAAAGGCGTCAGTGTGGGAAATATAGCGGTTACTGGGGCTGGAAATATTCCGGGATGTAACAAGGTCTACCATCTAAAACTGGAGGACTACAACGCACAGAGAGGAAGTCAGGTAAAGTCATATGAAACGCTAAATTTTCCCAAGTAAAGCTATTCCATCTTTCTTCTTCCTTGCCGTAGAAAATATATATCTTAATGATGCAAGCGATAAACAGAATTAACATGTATCCATGATTAGTTTATCGACAAAATATATTCCTTGTATCTCATGTATCACACACACACACACATACACACACACGCACACACACGCACACACACACACACACACACACACATATATATATATATATATATATATATATATATATATATATATATATATATATATTGTTGTGTGGCAAACAAAAGAGACGATTACAAATAAGTAGTTGTTAATTCTCAAAGAAGTATAGCCAATTAACTGAATCGTTGGCTGCTTAATTCGTTTAAAATTTGTACGTTCCATCCGTATTTGCATCAGTAGGACAGAAAATGTGATGATGAACTATTGAAACTGGTTTAAATTTCTAGAATTTCAAACAATCTGAAGACAATTTGCGGCAATTTACTTATTCTGTGTTTTTTGTTTAATGTGACTCCAGATATGATTATTTTCTGATATGCTTTTCTTGTGATACATTATAACAAGAAAATGAAAATGGAAGGAGTTTAAGTGAGGCTATATGATTATCCCTTACAGGCTTCCTTGATTTACAACAGTGTAAATACGTGTCTGAGACAAGCTGACAAAGATGGTGTGTCTTCTGTCGCATTCCCAACAATAGGAACAGGTGGTTTCAAGTGGCCACCACAACTTGTGGCTGATGAAACTTTCCAGGCTGTGAAGAGTTACATGAATTCCAGACCGAGTTCAGGACCCCCTCTACATATTATTATCATGATATTTTCTCCGAATGGTCCCGAAAATTTGGTAGGTGCGACATAATAATGCTTGCTTGAGTTCTACACGATGCATTTGGCAATATGATGTGCATAAGTGGTCACTTTCGCCTCTTAATATAAGTTCCACTTATTGTCATCAAGATGTTTGAAAATATTGTATTGGTTGAGAAACAAACAAAGTAGTACAGATATCCAAATGTTTGATAGAATGACGATATGCATGTAGTTAGGTACTCTTATTATTTGATATAGTAATAAAATCCGCATGCGTATATTTAAAATGGTGTAAGTATTGTGATTGACACACACACACGAAAATCAAAATTATCAATGATCATTACAGTTGTAAAAGAAAATATAAAGTTTAAGGGATCAGTTTTGCGATTTTCTCATGTATTTCGGATAGGAATCGTTACCTTCTTATCTCTGCCTAGTAGAGACTGAGGGAGTATATAAGAATAATGACTTTATTTTCTTTACTTATCAGTGATACGGTGTGTTGTATAGTGCGAGATAATTTTTATCTAATACCCATAAGAAAATCAAAGATTTAGATGCAAAGCAATTCAGAAACAAAAGAGAATTTAAGGCATAATGCACGTGGCAGTTGGTTTGTCTTGTTCAGTAATGCTGTAATGTAGCTTGCACGAAATGTTCTTCGAACACGAATTCCAGCTTTATAGTTGAAGGAAAAAGAGTCCGGACATTCTTGTTAACAAATTAGTTTCTTAGGTTTCTTATTTATTAGAGTGGAATTTGAAACGATATTTGTCACTGATCATAGAGTACTTACTCTCTTTTCTCCAAACAATGCTAAAGTTAAAAACCTTTAATTTTAACGATTAATTTTATAATGTACGTTTTATTTTTTAAATACACAACATATTGAATTAAATAAATAATGATGGCTTTGTTTTATTGCTGATAATAATATCTTTATAACCTCATCACACACAGATAGGAAACAGGACGAGACACCGTTTCATGTAACAAGCCATACAAAGCTGATATCACATGTCACGCAAAGATCTTTTATTGGGACAGAATTCTTATTAAACCAGCCTCCTTTTTATAGAAAGTCTTGGGTTAATTCCTTAAATTTCAACATAACCTCTTTAGAGTGATTATTACATTTTCTAGGATATAATTTTCTCTGCTTTCATTCAAAAGGGCAAATATCGTTCATGGTTTATTTCTCCAGGTGTTTCAGACGTCAGCCAAGAACCAGTTTGGTCAAGAAGGACCATCTCCGAACAAAATGGGTGAGAATAATAAAATGACAATAAATCCGATCAGAAAACATGAAATTTTCGATCAATAATGATTATATATTTCTCACTATGCATTGTTTCTTGACAGCATTTGCGTATATATATATATATATATATATATATATATATATATATATATATATATATATATATATATATACGCAAATGCTGTCAAGAAACAGTGCATAACTAGTTTTTAACTAGCCTGTTAAATAAGCGTTGATTTCTACAACATATTGACATGTTTTGGACCTTTAATCTTTAACCAACTAGTTGTAGTCTACCGGAGACATAAAAATATCCAAGACATCCTAGTCAGGGCAAAGCTAGCGCCAGTTACAAGCTAGGGCGAAACTGGCAGATATGAACCTGTGATTATGATAGGTGTAAAACATGTTAACATATGATAGAGAGCAATGCATTCTCAAGTACAATTATGAGCGAAAAATAATTGAACATTTGTAATCTAAACTAATTATGCAAAACAGATAATGTAATTTTTATTCATCACATATCAGGGCTGATACCTTCAGTATGTTGTAGACATCGAAACGTGCATAAAGGGATCAATCTTCACAGTTTCATATGGATCATAGATAATCCGGAAGGAAGTTCAGGTGCATAAAACGTCTTGCCCTCTGCCCACATTGTGCTATATTTTACTGAATGCAATTGATCTCTACCGCAACTGGAGTTCCAACAAGCTTCAAACGTTTACATTTTTCACGCAGTTCAAACAACAGATTCTAATTTATTCCATCAAGAGTCATACTTAATTCTGTCTATCATGATATTTCATACTTGCGCAGATTTCTAAAGTATTTTGCTATCACATATTCTGTGTCTGACTCAAAGGTCCAATGGCCAGTCCAGATGGGGACCAATCCTCTGTTGCAACGTACTCGAACATGAAGATTGAGCTACTACCTGGACAATTGGAAGAATCAAAGGTAATTCTTGTCAGCAAACTTGAAATATTCAACAATTTGAGATTACTAGAAGTTTCCTGACCACTTGTTTTTGTATGCATATTTCATGAAAAATAGTTTATTATTATGAGCATTTAATTTAATTTAAATTTCATCTCGTGTTCATGTTTATAAACTCGGTTATGATTATAGGATAGTTAAACCCTACATCAGGTAATTTTCTAATGCATTTTAATCCATACACTAATGAATGTAAACATCACGTGTTGATTGCACATTTAATTGTTACCATGGGATACGATGTAAGAAGTATAATGCAGAAATATCGCAGGTTAAACTTGCAGCGAGTGCCTTAGTTTACATAATTGGTCATATGTTTAGGTGTATTAAATAAATTGTTGAATATAAATTTTGAAATCAGATATAAATTGTTAAAAAATTTATGAAGCAATATGTAATGCAATCCTAAGACCAACTAAAACTTAACAGTTTTAAAAATTTGAATTATTCCAAATATTGATATATTCTTCATCTCGCTACCAAATCCTTCTCAACTTTTATCAGGGAATTAAATTAATTATTTGTCACCTTTATTTAGCACTCAAAGGTGGACAAGTGAAAAAGAGAAATTTGTCAAAGAGAAATGTGTCAAAGAGAAATTTGTCAAAGATAAATATTTCAATTTGCTTTAATATGAGATAGTCTAGATTAGAATACATGGTTTTATTGGGAAATGAAAATGTGATTACATTCTCGAAAAAAAGATAAAATATACCTTTTCACATGATGTTTTATTGATTTAGAAATTGTTAATGGAAAGATATACCCCGGCAAAAGATGACGTTATGAAAACATGTTTGGATGACATAGTTAACAAAGGGTTAAAGGGGTATTAGTTTTCTATAAGAAATAATTTCAATATGATGTAGTTAGTTATGACGAAATTAAGGCTCAGGGAACTATTATTGATTTTACTGCTTTTTATTGTTTTAAAGCTATAAAATATGGCCTCAACGCGAATTTTCCTTCCTTTGAAGGCAGTAATTCAATGTGCAACGGTCTTATGCTAAACGTTACAATTAGATATAACTATGCCATCCGGACGATTTATCTTAACAAAAAAGGGCGTAAATGCTTTTATAATTCACGTTTGAAAACGAGCTTGAAACCAACTAGTAAAAAGAAATGAAATGAAAAACAATTAAATTTGAATATGGATTAGTGACCTAAAGTATATGCTAAAATGATTACAATCATAAGAAACTCAAAATTGCAATGGTTTCAATTTCGTTTTATGCATATATTCTTAACAACAAATGCATTATTGTATAAAATAAAACGGTCTTATACCAATAAATGTAATTTTTGTAAACCTTTCCCCAAACTATACTGCGTGTTTTGAAAATATGTTTTGATAAATATTCTGTGGAATGATGTATCCAAAGTGGTCGAAATAAAGTGAAAATAGATGTTATGCAAAGTGCCAAACCTTTTACACAGGGAGATACACACACAGAAGGAAAAGCTAAGGCGTTTTCATTGCTGTTTTGTTTTTGCGTTTATATGTAAACTGAAAAGCGATATACTGAGATTAGATTGGTTGAACATTGTCTTTAAAACCATTATATTTTTCAAAAATATATTCTGAAAAAAGACACTTTTATGTTGGTTTGGAAAAATTGGGAACCATTTTTCAACTATAAGAAAAACGAAGATGTGTCATGATTCAAATGCATGTTTAACAGCATGGCGTAGATAAATATGTTTAATGTGTTTGTAATGCATAATGTCATTCCATGTATGATCAACTGATAGGACTGAAAACTCTCTCTCTCTCTCTTTCTCTCTCTCTCTCTCTCTCTCTCTCTCTCTCAGTGATTGGTGTGTTATAGTTTGAAACTGAATACAGAGGAGATGCAAAATCCCTAATAATCTATTAGTGATCAAAACAGAAAGAAAGAAAACATATCAGTCCTTATTTCCACAGTTTATGATTATTATATAGCAATGACTATATGTGCTTTGCATTAAGAACATATGATATAAATATATAAAAATATGTTATATAGAAAAAATATATTACGTAACTATGTACACAAAATATGGGCACAAACTGTGATATACCGAAAAAGAAACAACAGTAGACTACAACTTAAGCAACCTTCCTTTCAAAAGATGTTATCAAGCAAAAGCCAAACTGTATATCACTGTCCATCGTCAACATACCTTGGCGTTATCACTTGAAGAATAGTCTCTGCCATACGGTGATAGCCGCCATCTCCATTAGTACTAGCAAAGACGATATTGTATCCCTTATCAATAAATCGACCAGTCTATGTATAAATTTATAACAACCATTACTGACTTAAAATTCTTTTTTCGATGACAAAATGCTTACAAGGACATGCTCAGAGAATTAGCTAATGCTTATTGAGTACAATAATATTTTTAAAAATACAATATTGGTGTTTCAGCAAGTGCAGTTATGTACGATATGACATTTTCTATTTGGATAATGAGAATTTGCCTTCTCATTACTCGGTACAGATTGGCTCTTGTTGATTCAAAAAATATACGTTAACAAGATGGCAAATAGCGATTCTTACATGGGCAAATTGGTTAGAAACTCTTCTTGAGTTTTCTTTTGTTTACCTTCATGAAGAAAACTTGTATTTACATGGATTATATCGGTTATATTCTAGTCTTTCCATTATATGATATTATATTATATTATATTATATTATATTATATTATATTATTGTGCCAGTCAATGTGGTATATTACATTATTGTGCCAGGCGGATGTTATCGTGAGCACAACCTCCAGTTTTCCAGTTCTGAACGGAGCTATCGCAAAGGCCCTCGGCAAAGTTGCTGGACCGAGTCTTCAAGCAGATTGTAATATGAATTATCCCAATGGGTTACAAGATGGACAGGTAGCCTCGACAAGCGGCGGTAATCTAAACTGTCAAAAAGTGTTCCACATCAAGCTGTCCGAATGGGACCACAGTAATGGAAAATCAGTAATTGTACATTTAAATTCCTAAAATGGCCGTTTTCATTCGCGTTCCGATTAATTCAATCAAATATTTCAAACATAGTAGAAATGTTAATACGTTTATATCTACTACTCTGAAATGATACAAATTATGTGCAAGAACTCGTCCACATTATTACGGGAATATCAACAATGTTTAATTAGCAAGATTGATTCGAATCTGCTTTTTTCATCGTTGCTACTAAAGCATAATTATTTCTGTTATACATTACATTTCTACGTGTGAGAAAGTGCTTTTGTGTACGTAAAATAAGATTGTTAATAATCAGTTTCATTTAAGTGGTACTTCCTGGATAGCAGGTTTTTTTCTTTATTCTAGAAACACGTCAAACGTTATGTGCAAACGTTGTGTTCTTTGTTTATTTATACAGTTTACATTTTGTTTAAACTAACCAACAGAGTACGGCAACAAATGCATATTGATGACCAAAAAGGTATACACGCGTCATATCCCCTAATCTTTTTCGCGAGGGGCTACTTTTCGTCTGTTGCCTTCAGTTTATTGTACTTTTAGCATCTAAATTTCCAGAAGCAATTTATCTAGTTTGATTTCCACAATATTTGCAATTCTGCCCGATATTTATTACTATAATTGCACTATGTCTTCGCGTGTAATATTTGCACATAAATGTGCCAATGCATGTCTGGTAAATATTGTTTTCACCTGATGTTCACGTGTAGATCGTAGAAGGAGCTGTGACGGAATGTCTGAACATGTTACAGTCAGCGGGATTTCATTCCATAGCCTTCCCCACGATAGGAACGGGCGGATTCCAGTATCCTGCCAAAGATGTGGCGTCCGCCATGTTTCAGTCAGTCACACAATTTAGTCAGAAGAATCCTGGTTATCATGTCGAAGTTACCATTGTCATGTTTCCGTCTGCAAGGGACGTTAATCAGGTATGTTACTTGCAGGTTATATATATATATATATATATATATATATATATATATATATATATATATATATATATATATATATATATATAACATCAGTTTGTATAGTCTTGTGCCATTGTCTCACATAATAACACATATATATATCGATACCAATAAGTTTTCAGCCTACAGCCTATGTCATTTCGTTACTTCTAAACACGTTATGGAATTCTTCAAGGTAAGCTAAAAGTAGATAGATAAATTAAATAAATGACACATCTTATGTTTGCTTCTAGAAAATTCCTCATCAATTTTATTCATTGATCCGTCTGTACAGTTACTTTGTATATGCTCATTACTAATATATGTAAAACTACCTGATTATCACTCTCAAAATAAGCCGCCCTAGAAAGAGCACTTTCTTGTTTCACAACCTGAGTCTCGACGGCCTAACTTAATAGTGTCGTTCTTGAACTGTCCTAGTTGGGAGATGCTATTCAAAATAAATATCTAACACAAGGGCCACACAAAATGTATAACTATAAACAGCCTGCAGCACATACCGGTATAAGTTTTCCAATCAATTTTGTACAAACTTAACAATGAAACACAAAAAATCGCTTCCATCTCACAAAATCTGCAAATGCTTACTAAATAATTTATCATAATTGTATATGTAAATATGATGCAGTAACTTGAATAGTCTAATATACTGAGCTATGAACAGAATATCTTATGCTGAGTAATTCACGTTAATTTACACAAAATATATTTTGCTGCATTCTTGTTTAATAGACAGCTCTACAATAGCTGTGTCTTTTATTCCCTCTTGCTGGAGTGTTTGGAGACAACGTTGAGATCAAACATAAAACAAAACTAGAATAGTGTTATCATTAACAAAATGAGTCGATATCCCCCTTGCCTGAAACAAACACAAACACTGACTTTACTTAATGGTCCAGTGTATTTTTAACGAGGATTGAAATGATATGCATTGGTTCGAGTGTTACAATGATTTACTTGTCGTAACTACAAAACCTACATTTTTATTTCAATGGGCGCAATTAAGTATTGTAATTTATACTTGTATTTAATCATTCAAGGGCGAGGAAAGGAAGACTTACAATCAACTATGCCGAGTTTTGAAAATACAGTTAGCTTATCATTGGTTGAATTTTAGAAGAAATTCAAAATTTTGGTTTACACATTGTAGATAAACTTACTTACAGCAATTCAGTATCCGGAGCAAGGGAATTATATAATTATGTGTATCCCTGTTTGAAAATATAATTTTAGGATATTATGTCAATGGAATAACCTGTTAACATATAAATCATGACTTAATTGGTGGCGATAGCAAAACGAGAACAGAAAAAATCTTTCCAGATGCATTCATTTCCAATCCAGATTGAAAGACCAGGCAATTATACTCGCTTTCGCTTTAAGATAATGTTGACAATGGTATATTGGTTAAGTGTATATATTTTAAAATTAAAAATATTAATGCAAGATTTAATTTCATTTTTCGTCATAAGCACCGAATATCCCGGAAATTAAATCTGCAAATAAAATGCTGTTTTATTAGGTATTTACGCAAACTTAGTCATTGCACGACATCATATACTAATCAATAGTCCACTGACTGCCATAGCATGGAATTTTGTCGCTTACGATTGTTGGTTTTTTTTGTGTGCAATGAATTGAAAATGTCAGGCAGTCAGAAATCTTTCACGCAGAAACAAAACTTCAAATCGACTACAAACCATGAAACTGGATAATATGATATTCTTTTCTTCATGATTTGTGGTATCGCTATTTTCCAGGTATTTAAGGACATCCTTAGTCAGACGTTCCAGGATGTACAAAAGGATGTCACTGGGAAAAAGAAGAAGGGAGTTCGTTTTTCTGACAGTAACTATTGCAAATTTCATTTATATTTGCTAATACTCTTTACAAGGTGAATTGCAAATGTTGATGCAAAAAAACGAATGTACCTGTTTTTGTTTACGTGTACATAATATTTTCAGCATCATTCATATTTTGTCACGATACTCATGCATTAGTTTATGATTATAATGTCAGGTTTGTCCCTCCTCTTTCTGTATTTTAATTAAGCGTGTAGTGTTTGTGTTATCATTAAAAAGAACAATCCATGAAATAATAAGTACTTCAGAAGAGGAGTGGACAGTCATAATTTAGAATTACATGTTATGTTGTGTTTTCTTAAAAAGTCTTGTTGAGTGATTCGGGCAAATATCTTATATGGCACTAGTACACGTAGTCACATCATGAAATTGTTTTCTAATTCTAGATGACAATGAAGAAACTGTTTTGAGTGAGAAAGGAACGTATATTGACCACGAGAAACGTGACTTTATCTTGCTGAAGTTTATCTCGGATAATATAGACAAGGCAAACGAAGCCTTCAAGGTCGTGAGAGCGAAAGTAGATACGGACTTCTCAGGCCATGAGCCACTGAAGAATGACGTGATTGGCAAAATGAGTCTAAGTGATGTAGGTTTGACATATATGCTAACGAAGTATTTCGATAAAAAAATAAGTTTGATTTGGAGAAAATTGTCAAATAGACGTAATATATGCTACCCATCTTTACTTAAGCAATCTACCTATGGGATGACGATCCAAGAAAATACAAAGTTACAAAGTTACATCGTTGGCTGAGATGTATTTATGTCCATGTATCTAATCACAAGAAGCATCCTGTGTTATTTTTCTTCTAGTTATCAGGAAGTAAGAATTTTCAAAAGAAGGTGAAATGATACTTATTTTAATTTGCATCTTAACACAACGCAAAGTTAAAAGAGGCAGTACTGTTCAAAATCCGTTCATCTGTGTCACTACATGTGCATCCTAGAAAAATATTTTGTAGGTGTTATTTCTCAAAAATAGTAAATATGACGCCGAATTTCTTGCTTGGAAGGGTCCTTTTTCTCTTTTTCAATACAGTTGGAGTTCATGTGAGATACTCATTGATATCGATGTCCGTTGAAAATCAGTTGATCAGTTGAAACACGATCCGGTACAGAAAAACAATAAGTCTTCACTAACTTGTAGTTTCATACTGAAATTTCGAACGTTTTTTTTCTTCCTGTATGTATTGCTTTGCGTATGCATTATAAAGATATCTAACATGTTGTATTTCAGATGCAAGAGATAGAAATGATATGCAGAAAATTAGATGTTGAAGTCGAGATTGCAAAACAAACCAATGAAATAATCTTTGAGGGTACTGCTGGCAACGTAAGGATTGCTAACGAGCAAATACTGAAAGTTCTCACAGTAAGTAATGCTGCATTTTCAAGAAATGTATAATGAAACTCATTTCTAGAGGATTATTAGGAAACATACTGCTGTTACTTAAGGATTTCAATACGTTAAAGGCGGTTTGTTTTCCAAAATAAAATGTTACCTATCATCCTATGGAACATTATGATGTTACAATGGCAATAACGGTTCAGACCGTTATCGAAGCTGTCAAAAGGACCGAACCATGAATAATGAATACGCGAGTTGCAATTTTGGATAGAATTATCCTGTGTTCTTTCTTTTTCTGATGATATTCTATCACTCATATATTTCGACAATTTTAAAGTATCGTGTTATCTAATTAGTAGTTGCATTATTTAATCATTTACAACTTAGTTTACAAGAATAAGTCTTATTCAGTGATACATATTTTTAATATTTAGGAATGTTGTGTTCCTAAGAGTGACCAATCAGTAGTACACAGTTACCTTGTTCCCTTTCTGTGGAATATGTAGAATAAAATACTCGCAACGGTCTGTGTAGTTTTCGACGTGGTTATCTTTGTGAAAAATTATGTAAGACTACTTAAAGGAAATGGGAGTAACGGGCGGGCTAAGTATGACAACTTGTTGTATGGTTGGCCCTGATTCTCTATCAAATGATTAATATGCTTCAAATAAGGCCATAGGGGTTGGATATATCTCTGCATATTGTTACGAGTCTATTCTCTGAAAATAAGTAAAAGAAAAGAGTGAAATACAGCAAGCGTTGTAACATTTAGCAAACAATTAATTTCCCAACAATACAAAGAAAATATTAAAAAAAGGAAAATACGGTATCGTGAATTAAATCCCAAAATAATCCAAGAATTACAGACACAAATCCTAATAATTTAAAGTCTTGAATAAAACTCAATTAAAGTCCCGACTAAATCCAAACACTGAAGGAGATGATGTGTCTTTTATAGTTCATATTGTGTTGATGTGCCAACAGTCTTTTGCTTAATCACAGAAATGTAGTTCCTGGTTTGAATACACTGTAAATTCCAGTGCATTTATCTATCCAAGATTTTTATCAGAGCACTTTTGTATTTCCAGAGAAAATAATAACTTGAATTATATAATTTGGGGGAAATAGATTCCAGCCCAAAGTTACTGGTCACAACATATAATACAACTTGATTGTGCTAAGACTTAAAGCACAAGATTATATGATTCTCTACTTAACCTCACGTCACAATTAGCATTTTCTGAAACAAGAAAAACATTACCTAATGGAAACTAACCTTCTAGAATGATCTTTATGTTTACAAAATCAAAACTATAACCTGGATTACACTCATGCAATTCCAAAACTTAGACCCAAATAAACATATTTACTTCTTCTGTTCATACAAATACTGATTTTGAACCCATACATACAGAGAATAATCTAGATATGTATTAGTTGTTTACAATGAATAAAATAAAAACGTCAATTTGGGTCAAGCAGAAATAAACTAAATTTTGGGCACGGTTAAGCCCAACATACAATGTTACATTATAATAGTATGTAATGAAATTATATATATGTTTCTTAGGATGTACAGGGTATAAACAGCTCTTCGTTAAATGTAAACAGAGTGATGTCTACGCTAGTTTGAGTGGATACCGTACAGTAGTTTATCGGATGCATGATCATATTGGTGACCAAACGCGATTTCAAAGTCTCAATACTCTTGCACTAGCCCACGCTCAGCTCTGCTATCTCGATAGAATCTCCCAAGATGCGTTTGCAATCGCACACTCACCACTGAGAACGGATCAGAAGAGATTAATGCGATCCTTCATACTAAAAGAATATAATCACCTAGACCATTCATCTTATATATGACTCCATCAGTCGTTAAGTGTAGTTTCTAAGTGATTTTGTCTTCAACAACACGAAGTCGACAAGCTCTTGTGGTGTTGGTGAACTTTAGAGTGCATACACCACTCCAGTGGTGAGCAGCCAGGTTGTTGTCGGTGTCGACCCAAACGAGCTCATGACTTGTTAAGACAAAACCCGGAAAACTTCAAACGTGGACGTGAACGATGATGTTTTGAAGACACAATGAAGAGTCATGAGATACCTTCCTAAACTTACTGAGAACCATGGAATCGGGGACACCAGACTGCGTTTATTAAATTTACTTCGACAAAAATCTGGAGATGCAATTAATGAAGATCTTATCATGAATGGTAACCGAATTCGATTGATGCAAGATTCCATAGACGACACTGATACTGCTAAAAAAACAATACCTGGATGTAAAAATATATCGGAAACTGTCTTACCAAAACCTGGCTGAAATATTGTCCTACTAAATAGTACATATACTTGCCAGATGTTGCAGTTGTGGCCGGTAAAGGTAAATTAACACGCAACATTATAAAGTCCCCTGGTTGTTTAGTGGTTCTTAGTCCAACACGAGCAGCAATGATCTATTGAATATGTGCTGTAAGGTCTTTAATGATTATATGGTTGTTTGTGGATGTTTAGGTCTCAATACTTAATGTTAATAGAACTGGATGGTTTGTCTTCATCGTGTACGCGTCTACCTACACACGCTATTCCATTAGTTTTCGATTACAAGGTGAACTACCCAGCGCAGAAGGTATCAGGAGTGGAGCCAAATATTTCAAAACCACCAGCACATTAGAAGTTTAGAAATTCTTTATTTAAATCAGATGCTGATGATAAACCCTTAAGAACTTCCTCAGGTGCAGACTCATGTGGAAGAAAAAGCGCTATTAATGATTTTGGTATTTGTATTGACGTTTGACGTTGTATACATGATGGACGCAATGCTTGCAAAATTTGTTCCGGATGCTGATAAAACTGGAGATGCATTGAAAGAGAATCCGCTGAGAGGGCATGCTAATATCCATGGCAATTTTCTGCTAGAGGACGTGGTTAACAGACCCTCCATACGCTCAAATATAATCTCGCCGAGCGTCAAATAGACATCAACAGTTCGGACCATCTTGATGTACCAATACGCACTCGATGCCAACTTAGAATCAACGCATTAGCACGTGAAAACACCTGTCACTGACTATATTGTCTAGAGTAAAATATCCAAGGATTGCTTCTACAATAATGAAGTGTTGTTCACCGTCAAATCCACCTCGATAAGTTTCACTGTCCGTTATATCGAACTATTAGCTATAGCTCCACTGCTCCAAAAAAGCAACTGACTGATATTGACCAAAAGCAATCCTGTCCATATAACCGTCTTGAGACAAAGGTGATCGTTGAACATACAAGGCACATGTATAATCAATCTATTTCCAGATAAACCTGGAAGCGTACAACAGACTGCCTTAGACATAAGCATTTTAAAATACTTTCTGTGATGGCCTGGCAGTTTTACCTGTCAAGGAAAACGATTGGTTAGAAATGGGTGTGTGAGTTGCACTCGGACGTAATGCATCAGGGCAAGTTCCACATGTTGAACAACTGTACTTCGCGGTGACGTTATTAATAGAAGAACTATGATGGACATACGAGGATGTGTTGATCCTTAAGGTTATCGATGCGAGATTGTGAGACATATAATCAAAGCGGAACACCCTCGCCTAGAAGAAATTACCCAAAATGTACTCACGAAATACAAACGAGTTTGTGTTGTCGTGGGTGCTATTTGGGAATCACAGCCTAAACCACCATAGGTCTTGGTTGTTGCTGGAATAGTGACCACAGTAAATTTCATAAACATACCAGCTGCATTTGCTGTCGGAACTATGTTGATACTGCTCTATTCGGAAATTATTAAGGCTACCGAAATCAGTCTCAGTACAGTTTCATTGATGTTCCATGTGGCCATCGAAGATAAAACGGTTACCACGGGAGGGTTTGAGACCGTGCCGTAAATAGAGAACCTCCAACGGATCCACGCACATATGGGGTCATCCGGTAGTTCCAATTCCATGGTTGAGTAAATTTTATTTTACAGATTTGAAAAGTATATAAAATGTCTATTGAGACAAGGATACTTCGCATTGCAAGCTATTACGGAAATACATAGACTACATGGATCTCTCCTCTACCTCAGTGATTGTTCTCAATCCAAGTATAACTCACTCCTAATAGACCTACTTAATATGTTTGAACATAAATATTTAGTGTCATCGTATGTTTATGATAAGTGAATAATTTCTAAAAACTGGTATGCATATAAGTCTTTTATACTGTAATGTTTTACATGGTATGCATATAAGTCTTATTGCTATAATGTTTTTTATGGTATGCATATGTTTTATTGCTATAATGTTTTTACATGGTATGCATATAAGTCTTATTGCTATAATGTTTTACATGGTATGCATATAAGTCTTATTGCTATAATGTTTTTTATGGTATGCATATAAGTCTTATTGCTATAATGTTTTTTATGGTATGCATATGTTTTATTGCTATAATGTTTTTACATGGTATGCATATAAGTCTTATTGCTATAATGTTTTACATGGTATGCATATAAGTCTTATTGCTGTAATGTTTTACATGGTATGCATATAAGTCTTATTGCCATAATGTTTTTTATGGTATGCATATGTTTTATTGCTATAATGTTTTTACATGGTATGCATATAAGTCTTATTGCCATAATGTTTTTTATGGTATGCATATGTTTTATTGCTATAATGTTTTTACATGGTATGCATATAAGTCTTATTGCTGTAATGTTTTACATGGTATGCATATAAGTTTTATTACTATAATGTTTTTGCATGGTATGCATGTAAGTTTTATTGCTGTAATGTTTTACATGGTATGCATATAAGTCTTACTGCTGTAATGTTTCACATGGTATGCATATAAATCTTATTGCTATAATGTTTTTACATGGTATGCATGTAAGTCTTATTGCTGTAATGTTTTACATGGTATGCATATGTCTTATTGCTGTAATGTTTTAAATGGTATGCATATAAGTCTTATTGCTGTAAAGTTTTACATGGTATGCATATAAGTTTTATTGCTATAATGTTTTACATGGTATGCATATAAGTCTTATTGCTGTAATGTTTTACATGGTATGCATGTAAGTTTTATTGCTATAATGTTTTTACATGGTATGCATATAAGTCTTATTGCTGTAATGTTTTACATGGTATGCATATAAGTCTTATTGCTATAATGTTTTTACATGGTATGCATATAAGTCTTATTGCTATAATGTTTTTACATGGTATGCATATAAGTCTTATTGCTGTAATGTTTTACATGGTATGCATATAAGTTTTATTGCTATAATGTTTTTACATGGTATGCGTATAAATCTTATTCCTATCGAGTTTTTTTTATAGTATGCATATGTCTTATTGCTATAATGTTTTACATGGTATGCATATAAGTCTTATTGCTATAATGTTTTTACATGGTATGCATATAAGTTTTATTGCTATAATGTTTTTTTCATTGTATCCATATGTCTTATTGCTATAATGTTTTACATGGTATACATATAAGTCTTATTGCTATAATGTTTTACATGGTATGCATGTAAGTCTTATTGCTGTAATGTTTTACATGGTATGCATATAAGTCTTATTGCTATAATGTTTTTACATGGTATGCATATAAGTTTTATTGCTATAATGTTTTTTTCATGGTATGCGTATAAGTCTTATTGCTATAATGTTTTATATGGTATGCATATGTCTTATTGCTATAATGTTTTACATGATATGCATATGTCTTATTGCTATAATGTTTTTACATGGTATGCGTAAAAATCTTATTGCTATCGTGTTTTTTTTCATGGTATGCGTATAAGTCTTATTGCTAGAATGTTTTTTCCATGGTAGGCATATAAATCTTATTGTTATTATGTTTTTACATGGCATACATATAAGTCGTATTGCTATTATGTTTTTTCATGAATAGATGTAATTGTATTTGCTGTACATAAACAACATTTCAGTTTAATGTTGTGTTTCAAGACAAAGCAGCTTCCCCGGAGGAAATTTACAAAAATGAATCAGGTAATATGGCGTCATTCACGAGTGATTTTGTTTTCTGAAAGATATTTATTAATTAAACTCAGCTTCCATTAACATGAGTTTCTATCGTTGTTAGGGAGTCTTTAACGACTTTTTCAGACACTTCATGGCTGTTTACAAAATGAAACTGTGGGAAAACTGGTGCAACAGTACTATGAATGGTGTTATGAAGAGACGAAACACATTCTTATACCTTACTCCAAAGCAATCGGCATCGAGTTGGAAATCGCTTTCACAAAAGGTGACAAGACCTACGAGTTTACAGACACGGATGGTCTGAAATACTGCGTTGATTTTTCAGACTACAAGGAATTTGAAGTAGGCAGAAACTCCAACTCAGTCAAGGTCGTTCGACTGGATAGAATGACGGGTAAGTTGATATTTAGCCACGAAGTGGTTCACTTATTATCAAAATTATTTACATCGAAAAAGAAATAAAGTGTAGAAACCTTTTGAGTCACTTGCATATTAAGGATAATCATATATAATAATGTAGCCAGTAAAACAGTTTTTTGTGTTGGTCTAAATATCTGTCTTTCCGTCTACAAATGATGTTGTTATATTATAAGAAAATGTTTATAATGATGACATCGAACGAGAAGTCGTTCGAACATGTGAAGCTCACATGCAACTCACAGTAGATCAAAATCAGAGCTGGAATAACATGTAAAAGCTTTCGCATTGTTTTTCAAACGTATCATATCTATACCATATAAGTTAGAGATCGGAAACTAATTGCAGATCTACGATATCGTTCTGTTGTCTAGCCTGAAGAGTGAGCATTAGTAATGCATTGACATTACACATTTATTTCAAATAGTCTCTACGTCAAGGGCTTTGCCGCATATAAACAATGATATTTAGCCACTGAATATCACACCTCTGTGCTAATGGGTGAGGCTAAAAAAAAAGACAATACGAGAAGAAAAGGATCAGAGTCAACATTTCGTCCCAAAGATGCGTCTTTTATTTCTCACTAAATCATTTGCAACACGATATTAAGCAACAAAATGGTTATTGACCAGTTAGGTTCCTGCCTATTATCATTTTGTTTAAAGTGACTTCCAGCATTTTACAGTAGGAAATATTTTCATTTCAATAATGAGGCACATTTTCTTGGTTTTTGTTTAATTATTAGCACATTAAAACCTGAAATGTTATCAAAAAGGCAACGATACACTGACTGTTACTGATAATAACTTTGATGTATTTGCTTTTCCAAGCAAGAATAACAATTTTCATCATCATTGTCTGCATTTGAAAAACATATCTGGTAGGCAAGGGTATATTATTTGGGAGCCTTTTTGCATGTATATTTGTATTCGGCATCAGCAAGACCTGGATTATATTGAAAAGTAAGATGCATACGTACATTAAATAAACAAACAAATATATCACAAAATGTAATTACGAGATACCGCCGGTACTTCGTACGCCATCAGTCATGGTGATGTGTGACTGTATAATATTTTGAAAATCATACAACAAATCTCTCAGGCTGTGAATAGCAAATGGAAACAGTGAAAAGCTCCGAAAATAAATCTAACATGGGTGCTCATTGAAAATAATACGTAAAAGCTACATTTTATTGAATTCAATGGAGTGGCTAGAAGTGAGCTGATATAAATATTTAAAGAGTTTAATATGAAACGAACAGTATCAATATCTTGAGATATTGCCTATTTCTAAATGATATAATTCAGGAAAATTAACATATTAATGTACTGATATTAGAATAAATACATTCATTCAAATGTTTCAAAATGTATAGATTTAGATATTACTTTTAATGATAATAACATTGAAATAAGCATCATTAGCTTTCCAACCAAGTTATAACGTTACTATCTGAAAAACTAATATATTAACTATGTTATGTGAAGAAATAGATTAAGTTTTTTTCGGTGAAATTTACATTACAGCTTCAATGGAGCATACATTTTACAATTTCAACTTCTAATTGTCAATAAATACAGAGATATATTTTGATGCAGAACAAAATTCGAGTTAAATCAGCTCACAGTGATTCAGTTTATAAAGTGACTTTAGCGCAGTCAGCCATAGGAACAAAACAATATTTGGCATTCTAAGACCATTCATACATTTGGAATAACTAAAGAAACATTAAAAATGGCTGAAAATGAATGTAATTGTTTTAGTAGGTCATCCTGCTCATTTGTTTATTGTACTTAAGGACAATGTATATGGCACAAAGTCTTTTAATGGATATGCCGTATCAAATGACTCGCAAAAGACCGTATTGGGGACATGATTGCTACGATCCTGAAAGTACTGCTGCCCATACAAATAAAAGCCTATGTTTGTAAAGAACTTAAACTTGGCAAAACAGAAAGAGTTATGATGATCTGAAAGATATAACTGAATAACCTGTCTAATCATTACAAAAGCAGGTAAAAATTGTATCCCTTCAAAATAACTTGTCAGTTATGCAGTGGACTAGAGGCAAGCTGACATAGTTGACACACAGCAATGGATGCAAATACGTTATGTCAGTGACATATTTAATGAAAAACGCTTGAGTGAGAAAGTAAAACAAAACAATGGAGATACCGTTCATCTTACATTTCAAAAAATTTTAGGATAATTCCTGAAGGAGACATATTTTTATGAAGGAAATCAGTTGTAGATCATAGTTTAAGGATTTTCTGGAAAATATAAACTTAATTCTTATAAATTTACCGAGACAAGAATAAAGGCGTTATTAGTGGCATACTTTAAAATTACTCTCAAGACCGGACTAATTATTTAACTGGAAATTAAACCATTGGGTTTACGTTTCATTAAAGCTAATTAAGGGTCATAATACTCACAAGAGATTAATAGGCATGATTCTGTGTTGAAGCAATAAAGAAGACCGATAAAAATAAGTGTTATCTTGTTCGAAATAGATGAAACGGAATATCACAATACAAAGGTAATAAATGCGAATGGCAACTTTCTAACCTTTGCTGAGGAAATATTCAAAATCATGCAATAATTTTGGATGGCCAAGTCAGTTACAAACTTGTGATCTTGGAGGAAGATTATATAGTGGGCATCTTTATCAAGCAAGAGTTATCTAAGTATAACAAACGTGATGATATTTACAAGGTTCAGCACATTTTTATAGCAAAACAATGAAAGAAAAAGCATGTACTTGCAAATTAAAATTTCTAATATGAAATGTTTGACAGCTGGAAACTGGTTAAAACATTATGGAAATTAAGTCAATGCAGAACACGTATTAAACAGAATTAGGTAGCATGAACACGTTGATTATTTTAGTTTCCTTTTTCGTAATTTTGGTATTTGTTTTTAAAAAATAAATAGTTTTAAAAAAAATATTTGCCTAAGTTTATTCAAGGGTGATGTAGCAGATAGACTTTAAATTATACATTTTCAGGGAAATGTTGGCCATGTTTTATTGAAGGATGGCCATAATACATTCTTTAAATAATTAATACAAAATTAACCAGAATCAGTTGTTATAGAAATATGGACTTAATAACTTTAAATACACAGTCTACAGTGTGGAAATAAAGATTTTGAAGAAACAAGTTTTTCATAACATTTTTTATTTGACATCCAGTAGTAATGGACATTAAAATGCATAAATAAATGATGCAATCAACTTTGGACTAAACTAACATATGTGGAAATTATGATTTGGGGGCTAAATCCAGTCATGCTGGCAGAAATATCTAACCGAGATGGCTACAACTGAAAAACTTTACAAACTCAACATAAAGACGACAAAATGGGTAACGCCATATGCACTATGCCAAACATGTAACAAGTGTTTGAAATAGAAATGTTACATTATAAATTAAAATGGGAAAACTCTATGCACTCGACCATAAATGTCACAACTATTGTGTAAACAAAACAAGATTAAAATACTGTCTCAGTGGAAGAAATAAGAAGATATGAGAGAACAATGAACAAAGAAAAACCCGTGAATGAGGGAAAACAGCGATATGCGGTTTAATGTATTTCAAAAAGACAAACTATTTTTTTACATTATCCTACTGAATTTAAATAATGAATATTAGGTACAGATATAGCTATAATCGTGCTTGTATAATCCCTAGAAAATATCCATTATCCTTGTCACCAAGGTCCACCTGTTTCAAAGAAATAGAGTCTGTTTCTTTTCTATTGTCTCTACATAAACAACACACAACAGTGTTACACACTATCCTGTCCACAGGAGATAATTGATGTGCCAGTTGACCCTGAAATTCCTGATGGTGTCGACGAGATCAAATTTAGTACACTGAAACACAACTTTTCACGTACAGTCTCTCAAACATTGCCTTATTCGTATGTAGTCAAGATCACAACAAGAAAACAAGCACATCAATACAGAGCTCAGTAGGACATGAAATTTAAGGAAACCACCAATCAACTGGGCACTATGGATGACAATATATGTTTTGAAATGTCCGACTGGCATTTTACAAGATCAAATGAACCTACATTAGTCAGATACATTTCATGTTTGTTTCCCAATTTTAAATATGTTGCTTGATTGCAAAATGTCTTACCATTTGAATACAGTTTTAATTCAATCAACATACACAATAACGTCGACATGAAGCAGTTTAATGTGATCTGCATACGGATATTAAGGAATGCCCTTGAAATCTAATGACATAGGACATGTCCGATAATAATAATAATAATAATAATAAACAATGTATGCAAGAGCAATTTATATTAAACATCACGTTCTCATTTAACAGGTGATTTACAACCAATACCTGATTACTGGAATCAAAAGGACACAACCTTCCTGGAGGTTGTTCCATTACAAAAATCTAACATTGAGTATTGGAATGTTGAAGCTGACTTCAAGCGTACTTTGGGAAGCTACCAGTTCAAGATGATACACGGGGTAAGAATATTCAATTTGACAAATTCATTTCGAATTTTAAGACATATATCTTGAGTTAAAATTATATGTCAGTGTGAAAAAGTATATTTATCAGCCTATGTTAGTTACAATGTTTCTAAAGTACCACTTATTGTTGCTAACAAATTTCAGTTACCCAGCTTCTCAACGAAGATATGATCCCTTTTATACAGGTGAACTCTCAAATTAGGATTGCTTTCTTACACTTTTTATGGTTGCATTCCCTGACCACATCACACTATTCATTGCCTAGATGATGAAAGAAACATGTAAAGAATAATTATTTATGTCACTCATTTCAATAAATCAATACCAAAATTTGCCTTTGGTGAGCCACAAATAATTATACCAGATACCTTTGCTTGCAAGTAACGGGATTAATACGAGAAAACAGTATAGTGTGCCACGGTTATATATTCCAATGATTGTTTCAACTTAAATGTCTATATGAAACGGGCGTTTTGAAGAAAAAAAACACTTTCGAAAGACCAAACTTATAAAAATTTCTTGTTTTACCTGCACTAAATGTTAAAACATGATCTCAATGAGCATTCGAATTTATTTACTACGGCTAGACTAGTGGGGTGGGTGAGTCCCAATACTCTGGTTGACAATAAAAGTTAACTCTTGATTCAATCTAATTTATGTGGATTAGAATAGTATTTAGCTTGTGAAACATAACAAATATTATCCTACTTGTAACTGACAAGAAAGTAGATATACAGCTGTCCTTTCTTCTAATAATCTGTCGATGGAGACAACAATATAATTATAAAGTTGCCAGATATAAAAGTAGGGCATGGAATATACATGCATAAAATACTTAATCAATTATCGTACTATGCAAAGTGTAGCATAAATATACTACATCTTTGGAAACCGAAAGATGAAACCGAACAATACTGAATATACAACAATAATAGGTTGATTTTACTGTTTACAAAACTGTGTGTATGTTGGGACTCGCACACTTAACAAGGAACATTAAAGGATTAGCGCGAAATTTTACCAACTGATCTCTTTTGTGTGACAAGCGTATTTCATATGTGTAAAAGCCAACTAGTTACTTGTTTCTAATGATTTATAAACTAATTCGGCTAAAAGGTATGGATGATTGCCATTGACGGGTTGTTCCAAAGGTTGGAAGAATTAATATATACGGTGAAAGCACACACCTTGCCTTGCGGTACCGGCTTGAAATGTAACTTAAAATTTTTAGAAAATGTTATTAAATGTTATTACATGAACATGAGCACATTATTATTGTAAAAATGTTCCTATGTGAAAAGGTAAGTTATCAGATTTTTTTGTATTTATGTATATTCAAGTTCTAATACGAATGCGACACCGTGAAAAATTTAGCTAAATATGTACTATATTCCTTAAAAAGAGATTTGTTGACTTAATTGTGATTGTGATGACATGAATGGAAATTCGTGCCGTTGTTTTGTGTGTTTGTTTAGAATGAAATGTGTGGCCAAAGCTGAGTTGTCCATTTGATCGGAGGTTTATTGTATTTTTCTCAATAACCAACCATGAACTATAACACTGTAAATAAATTTAGGGTTAGACCAAAATGATTGCTAAATTTGATCATACCTGAATTATATACTCCAAACCTGGACGATGTGAATTAATTCGTTTGACAAATATGTTCATTTGATTTTAGCACAGAATGGAAAAGTTTTATCGTAATACTTTGGATCTGTAACCCGTGCTTCTGCGACGACTACGACGACAATCAAGATGTTTATGATGATCATAATGATCATGATGATGGTTATTGAATCATGGGTGAGAATAGAAATGTACTAATTAGCGACTAGAACAATAGAAGGAAAAACAATACGGAAGGCTTAGAAAACTGTGAGAAATAAATAACTAAAATAACTGTCTTCCCCAGACTGGTGATTGATCAAAGACGCTGGAATCGATCAAAGACGCAGGAAGGTTGTCCGAGCTGTATATTAGTAGCAGAGCATTATAATGTGGGTGCCTACCTGAATACCATGTTAAACAGGGTCAAAAAATGGTCGAACGGAAATACGATATGATATCATATGCGCGAGGAATATGGTTGTCTGTCGACACATCCCGTGGGGAGTGTGTATGAAACATAGAGAAAGAGCGAGAGCCGGAATATATACCATTACTATTTCAGTCTAAATCATTCTATAAGAAATTGAAATGCGTGCGTGCGTGCGTGTGTGTGTGTGTGTGTGTGTGTGTGTGTGTGTAGCGATTGCCGTTGAAAAGGGAGGTAAATCATCGAACCCGTTGATGCTTCATCAAAGAATTCAATTGTCAGCAGTTTTGAGAGATCAAGTAGTCTTTTTCGGAGTTGATGAAATGACAAGTTAAATATTTTAACAATTATGGTGGAGGATCCATAAATGTGTTTCATTTTAAGTAGGGTTTGAATAAAAAGGTAAACGATAATCTGTGGAAAGAAACTCTCAGAGGGACAAAGTACTGGGAAGATCGTGAATTTTTTAATCATTTCCAGGACTTAATTGAACCATCTAGCTGTAGTAAAACTTGCCCAACGAAATATTTATGTTGTTTACTGCGTGTTGTTTTGTTGTTGTTTTTTTTTTTGGGGGGTAGCATTTGGAAGGATGGGGAATAGGTAAAAACTTTTACAAGGTATGCAACATGCAAGTTATTCCTAAAATTGAAACAAATTCACCCGAAGGGACCAATGCAAAAGGTGACATAGGGGTTATGCATATTTTATCCAGTTTAGTTTCCACATTTTGTGTCTGGTCCTATTATCAAATTTGATTTGCATAATAATTGTTCATAATCATAGCAGGTTTCATTGAAACCCCCCACGAAAGCATAGTTGTCGGTTAATAGAAACAGAAAAAATACACTGAAAAACCGAAATACACCAAAATACGTATGCAAATACACATGTATTTACATGTTATCTGTGTATATATCAGTGTACACAAAGGAATTATGATTTGTTTTCGTTTGAATAGTAATACAGAAAAAAAAAATATGATTGGAGCGATTTTGATACGAATTATTTACTTTTTTTCCAAGTTAGAGCACATGTCAATCGGTCGTACCGTTTATGGACCGGTGTCATAAACGGCTGATCGGTGGTAGGATAAACAAGAATTAAATTCAATGCTACTTATGCTACTTATTTATCAAAAACTGTATCATTAAAATTTAAAGTAAATATATATTATATTGTAGGTGAATAGTTTGATTCTTGTCACTTTCATTATATGTGTGTATTAGTACGAATCTCTGTTTATCATATCTGTCGAATCAAGTATGACAGAGTGACGCCATTACATGAATTTAGCTAAAAATAGGAATAACGTAAAGAATTTCATAAAAAAATCACATAAATCAGATTTTATTTCGCTATATATTTTTATTTAAACGAAAATAAATCATAATTCATGTGTGTAGACCGATATATACACCGAGAACAGGTAAATGTGCATTTTGGTGCATTTCCGTTTTTCAGTGTATTTTGGTGTTTCTAGTGACCCCATTGTTGTCTTTCAATTACCGTTTTGAACATATGGAGAAAAAGTTATTTCAATTTGGAAGCCTACTGTAATGATAAATTGATAATATTTTCAGCAATAATATATGGTTCCCTCTGAAATTTCTTGATATATGCAAAAAGAAGCATTTTGCTTCATATGTGATAATCATGTGTTTGTTCTAAAATAAATGAATTTTGCCATATATTATAGCACGACTTTGACAAATAATCTTTCTCAGATCAGTCAAGCATTTGAGATAAAGGATGACAAGTATGATGGAATTTAAAATAAGATCATTATAAATGAATTGCATTGTTACAGAAGCAAGATACAAAACTTTACTGATGGTGATCATGTGACCTCACTTTGTTGCCCAGTTTTGTCAGGATAGATGTAACCGGCTTGACAAAAAGAGAAAATGCAATATTTCTAGACAAACTTTGGTATAAAAGCTGTCTATTTTCCTCCCCATATCTTTATTAATTGCATCATCTATTTCCACTTTTGAAATTCGAAAACCTGTGAACCATACATTTTTGTGCTCGAATTACAAAAGAGATTTTAGGGGCACGACTGAGAAAATTCATTACACAGTACTTTAATAAAATATTCCGAGATACCTGTTCTTAAATCTAATCATACTAAAAATTGCTTTAAGAAAAACCATTTAGAACATTCACAAAGGACAAGGTATTCCTAAATTTCCAAACGAATTCACCCTAACGGATTGATACAACGGGTTATGTAGAGGTTATACATATGTTGTCCGGGTCTTTTTCCTCTAAGTATGTATATTGCCAATGACCAGAGACAACCAGTTCAGTTCCCTTTTCTTTGTGACATTAATGTTTAAAAAAATTAATATGCTTTCTTGGTAAGATCGGCAAAATACGCTTACGAGGTTTCCAGGAAAACATTTGTACAACGTCGAACGCTATAAACTGCGTGCCTCATTGTTGAGGAAAATTTCATTTTAAGTGCGCACTATCTGCTGAGATCTCCCCGTTTACATCCAGTAGTACCTGTGAGGCGACAGCGATAAAATTAAAATACTTTAAGGTTCAAGGTTGCTATTGTTTGCATACACTTTAATCATATAGACGCTTCTTCAGAAAAAAATACGTTCATGTTTTCTGATATTATTTTCAGCCTCTGTTCTTTGAAATGCAGTATTCACTGTAACGCATGACATTGCCAGGTTCCTAAGCTGGCTGTGACCACAAGATGTTAAATTAACAAAACTTTCTTCATATCCGCCGCTCTAGTCCGCTCATAAAATTTGTTTGTTTTGTTGTTCTTTTTATTTTACTTGGAAGAGATTTATTAGAGGTTAATGAGCGAATTGCTTTCTTCCAGAATCGACTGCATGGTCAGCAGAATAGTGTGTGTATGTATGTTGTACCGTAATTTATTAGCACTGATTCATATTTAAAACAAGACCTTTTTGTTTAGATCAAGCGTATCCAAAATAGAACGATTTACCAGCAATATGCATTAAAAAGGAGATTGATGCAGCAATCACAGCAGCAACTACAACAGAACAATCAACCCGTGGAGATGACATTATGGCATGGAACAGCATTAGAGAAGGTGGACACAATTAATCTCAATGGTTTCAACAGGAGTTATGCTTACCGAGCTAATAGTAAGAAAATTATGTGTACGCTATTTGCAAATGTTTTAAAATGAAATCGATTCCAAAATTAGAATATAGGTTATCAGAAAGGCATACTTATGTTTGTTCTACGACTTTTACGCAAACCCCCAATCTCAGCTAGAACACACACACACACACACACACACACACACACACACACACATATATATATATATATATATATATATATTGTCTCTGTAGAAATTTCATGCTTCTTTGGTTTGCATAAAACAATAAGTGCATGATTCCTCCGAAACTGAGAAAAGATTCGGCAAGAATCAACGTCGATCTATTCTGGCCTGAGGGCCAAGATTGCAAGCTTCGACACCTGAACACGGACACATCTTTCCAGTCCCGTACAATCCTCGTGCCTGTACACTCAACAGAATCCAGACCCAATCTCAACCGCTACATCTGTACAGGGCAGACTGTCGACAGCCTGTTAGCATTGATGAAAGAATTTTACAGCAACCAGATAAAGGCGCGTTGTCCAAGTTATATACACCGAAAGCACCTGTCTGCTACTGTAGATGGAATTGGAGGATATCTATCGCGAAATGGCAGAGGACGCCCAAAGCTACATCCCTTAAGAAATTATGCTAACAAGAAGGATGTAGAAACGTGGGGATGGAAAAACGGAGCCAACTTTGCTGAGACAATTGGCCTGCGCCCGCATCATCATGCATTTAGACAGTGCCGAGTTCCAAAGGACCAAGGGCATACACCCACTGTCAAGACTGGCCACAGACGTAGCTATGCCTAGAGAGTCTCACAAATAAACAAGAAGTCTGCAATGTCAGTACTGCCATACATAGTCAGGGCCAGCAAATCGACGTGTCTAGCCAGACAAAGACGAGCCTATCTCCGTTGAACACAAAATTAATGGATCACTACCAGAACATATGGTCATGCAGAAAACGGCCAAGGAGGCGGATAAGAATTTGAGGAGAACCTTGTCTATATATTTGACCTATCACAGAGCTTAGCGTGAAGAACCAAAAATCGAAATCTGATTAAGCAGGCTAGGAGACGCTGTACCTTGATTTGTGTAGTTTCAGGAATGCGCCTCGCACAAGTTTGCTCCTGTGGATGGTAGACCACCAAGGCCACAGTACACTCGACAGGGGCGTTCTGTTTGTCCAGGACACATACTCCTTCAGGAATTTTTATCGAGTAGAAACCGAATACCCGTTTTCTGTTCGTCTGCTTTCGATTGGTCATTTCCGCGGTAGAATCCCCTGTTAAATGAATTGTTCTTTTAAAGTCCTCCTCGCTAGCCTTGGTTAGCTCCTTTAACAACCATAATCTTCTGAACCGAATTATTCCAGGTAACTGAAGCCCATATCGATGTCCATGAATTGTGGTACTATCGACATGCAACTGGCTTATGCATCCTAATTTGTCCTCGAGTACATCTATATATTCCGTAAATTCTTCTTCCGATACACTAAAGAAGAGTTCAAGTAATACATTTTTCAGAGTGGAGTGATAGAGTACCACAATAGCGAAGTAAGGACCACGAGCCAATTCGTATCTTGTTAAATCCGGTTCGCCTAGGCGAGTCACATAGGTGAAACGACAATCGTAAAAAGATAATCAAAGGACACTGGATGTGTGTGTATGTGTGTGTGTGTGTGTGTGTGTGTGTGTGTGTGTGTGTGAATTAGTCAACAGATTTAAAGATGCACTTCGCAAAGATGGTGATATACGACAGTTTTTTTGGGAGAGTGATTTTAATATCTTGTAATTACTCGTCAATATTAGATAGTAAGTCTTAATTACGATATAGCTAAGTGCTATAAGTTGAAGTACGAAAATACAGAATATAAGAAAGAAGAAACGAAGTTTTTCAGAAAATATCACGAAATTCACTTCCCTTGCCAATTGTAAGCCAAACCTTTTCCATAAAACTGAATTATTTTGTGAGCTATTTCATGAAACATGATATAAAATTTCCCCAAAAAATAACTTTACTCCTTACTATAATAAACATTACAGTCACTGACAAATGAACAACACATCGATAAAAGGCTTATTTTATTAGTAAATTACCCCCGTAACACCCATCCACTTATTTCAGCATGTTAATCACTGATCATGAAAGCTTCTTCATTATATCTTCCTAATGTACAATGAATCAATACATGTTTAGGTATTTTATCATTCATTGCATAACATGTTAATGAAATTAAACAGACAATATTATGACAGTATACTTTTCCATACAGCGTCAATAAATAACATTTTGAAACTGAAGGATGTTTTCCATTTGTGCCAATTAGGAAAGAACGTTATGGTATTCGATAACATACTATATGACATGTTATTCCAAGTTTCTTGGCACTTTGTTAATTTATCACAAACTTGTGTTTACTGCAGATAATTTCTTTATAAATCGATCTATATTTTTATATATGTGACGACTTCTACTTAATAGTGTTGGACACTACTGCCGATCATGTATATTACCCAAACATTATTTTGTATTTTATTTCCACAGATGACAGTGCTAAGTATGGGAAGGGTGTTTACTTTTCAACACAGTCAGAGAATGAATGCAATGATAACTACACCGTAAGGGATACCAATGGGCATAAACACATGTACCGGTGCAAAGTTCTTACTGGAAACTCCAAGGACCTGATACAGGAGTATAAGGCGAGATATCCACCCATTGATCCAACAACAGGGATCAAGTATGACTCTACGCTGAGTCCGAACAAGGTTGAATATGTCATTTACAGCGACACACAATCATATCCTGAATATCTCATTGAATTTGAATAACTGGAGACAAAAAGATGTTTCTTACTGTGTTTACAAATGTTCCATTATATAGGCCACTGACATATTTTTCCTGAAGTTTTCGTGCTTGTTCTGGAATAATGGCATAGACCGCCCTCTTGGATTCTCACTGTACAATGATAGGAGGCCATAATGTTTCCAGCATACTAAAATTCAAATATGTCTGTAAAGAAGGGATCTTTCATATATAACAGTGAAGAATTATTATTGCAGATTTTATAGCATTATTTTTGTAAAATGTGACAAGTGATGTAAACATTGGTTAACGTATTTTTCAATATTGGCGAAACGTAATTTTTTACAGTTGCCTTTCAGGACCATTAAATGATATTTGCCCATTAATGTAATGATTTAATGGGATAAATGGGCCCTTTTTTGTTCACTTTCGTCATTTTTAATTCTTATGCACGGGCGCTTTTCAGCTTGTTAAGGTTCCTGTCTCTTTAGTTTTATCATAAGCTCTAAACACCTGTTGATATGAAAGCATCACAAACACAATAAACTATACATCTTTGTAATGACCTTTAATATGCTTTGAAAGATATATTTAGTTTAAACTGACGAAACATTTAGAGCATACACATGTTCACCTGAAATGCATAATTAAAATTTGGAATTGATAATTGTGAACAATCTCCAAAAACTGCAAAATTGCACTTTACGTAAGAACAAAAGGATACTTCATGTAACCATTGTTTTCTGAATATTTTGATTTATTGCTACTGTTAATGTTCTAACCTGTGTTCATTTCTAGCATCAAAAGATATCGTAAAATTGTGATTACCGTATTGATCTAGGTAACGCGACAAACTTCTGTAAATGTTTAATAAGTTTGTGAGAGGTATTGAACAATTGTCATCATCATTTAAAGTATAGACGTTTTCGCACATACGGGCATGTACGTCAGGTTAATGTCCATTAGCGGACTATTTAATCGATCCCGGGAGAAGGAATTAGGACCTCATCCCCAGGCATTACTGTGCATAAAAGGCACTATTTAATTGAGTCGTCAGGTCTTCGGTCAATATGACTGGCTTCATAGACCCTAGCGACCTGAATGTAAGGCAATACTCGAGTGGGGAAAGACCCAGCACACACTCGAGTTAAAGGTAGCAATTCAGTCTGCATTAGGTGCGCTAGGTGTCAACCAAGCAGTATGTGACACCAGTAGCGATTGGTCGACACTGTGAGTATTGAACAATATATGGCATGCTCTGTATATAGTCATAGGTCATGATCTTTTCATTTCAAGTGTATGTGTGACCTCAGCAATTACCTGGAATAACAATCTTTTGGATGAAATGAAGCTATACTTGGAAAACAATGCTTGTTTATCGTGTCACTTTGTTTCCTCTGTGAGAGTCATGATTAGTAGAGGTGCACGGTATTACCGTTTTACCTCGGTATTTTTTCCGGTGGTACGTACCACGGTACTTTATCTCTATATCGGTACGTCGTTAGTTTCCGTCAGTAAGGAATGTTCGGAAATTCCAGGGTAATCTTGTTGCAATTTTATTGATATTATCTGCATGTTTTCATGTTTCATGGCAAAATAATTCAAATGGGGGGTAAAACATTTGTCTTTGGCAGACATGAGTTTTGAATGTTACAAAATAGAATTTTATTTGTGATTCTTTAATCACATGTTTGGCACGTGTAACATATGCCAGCGTGGTGGCCAAATGGATAGTTGTGAAAAATATTCGAGCCCAATACAAGTTTTGAAAAAAATTCGGATTTAAATCAAAAGTCATTTTTATTTTTTTAATAGCATATGTTAATGTGCTCGGCACCTGTATTCCTTTCTAACACTGCAAATCATCCTAAGATTTTCAGGAAGGCAATTGATTCCAGTTTGAGTTTTACATAATTTCTAATTTCCACTAAATGTTTTCTCCTTTGTTGAGTAAGTGTGTTTTATGTGTATTGGCTTTGCCCTGGTGTTGGCATTCAAAGTTCCATGCCCAATAAATGACTGGTGTAGCTAGTACAGAGTAGACTTTATAGTCGGCACGTCCTGTTTTCATCAACAAGCTCTCTAATATCAGCACAATATTTTTCTCGGGGTGTCAGCTATTTAGGGTAAACTTAATCTTCTCAGTTACAGATTTTACCTTACAATTTATACCAGTTATCTTCTATAAGGTACTGACAATTTTATTGGGGAGAGTGGAGGGAGCTGAGATATTTTTTCAGCTGAAATATTTTATTTTCATTAATCTCAAAATATTCTTTTTCAAGTAAAATATTGTAACATTTTGCTCTAAACCAGAGGAAGATATTTATTCCAACCATCGATAGATAGAAATTGTAAAACAAAGTCACAGATCACTGCCTCAGAACATGAAATTGTTGGTCCCTAATATAACTGCCTATACCGTGGTACCTATCGCGGTATGTTTCGAATTACCGCAATATACCTTGGTACATATAGTGGTACATTCATAAATTCTGCTCTACATACATTTTCGTGGTAACCAGTTAAGATGATTAGTACTAGTTGCTTTTTTTACCTTCTGTTATTTTGTATACAAATTGTTTGCTTAGTATGACATTTGCATAATTTGCGTAAATTCTACTTGCTTCAAAGGGTATGCTACATGTTATGAGTAGAAACATTAAGATATACACTGAGCAATGTGTCTATAGAAAATGTGATAGCTCCTTGTATAAACATTATGTTTTATTTCCATATTTGTAACGGTACTGATCTCAGACTTACAGGGTATTTGTAACGGTACTGATCTCAGACTTACGGGGTATTTTGGCTTCACGTTTTTATCATTGGCTCTTTTAAACATACTTTTGGCTGGTTATTGAAAAAAAAAAAAAATATATATATATATATATATATATATATATATATATATATATATATATATATATATATATATATACAAATGGTCTTGCATCTTGTTGAGAAAAACCACGCAAACTAGTTTTCCTAAACTAGGGACACGTGTATGTTGACAGTTTTGTCTGCAAGGAAAGGAACTTTAAATGTGATATACTTGTAAATATTCTTTTCTGTGACACGTACGCCGTTTTTGTTTTAATTCAGCTGATTTTATCTTAAATTTCTATCCAAACACAAAATGTGATAGTTCATTTAAACTTGGCATTCTTTGTTGTGATATAGTAATTTTTCCAACTTGACGGATGTTTTTTATCGCTACTCCCTTTATATTTGTATGTACAGTGAATCGTCAATTATCCGAACCCATCAGGTTACATGTTTCAATCGGATAACTGATTGAGTTTTATCAAAATATAGTTCTGTGAATAGAAGTATCTGGATTAAATGAGTCCGATAATTCGTAGATTTGACTGTATATGTATCAATAACAAGGTTAACAGTTATGTTTTGTGGATATTTTATATCTTTATGAGCAGAAAAAATAAAAGTGCAAAATATTATTGAGAGAAAATGTAATTAAATTCCAAATTCACGAGGAAGTTTTTCATGTAAAATTAAACAAGCACTGGCATGAAGTCCCAAACAAAGGATATCCTTTATGAGAATTTGCGCATCACAAGTCAGAAACTTGTCTGACAGGGATTCTATTCAAATATGTGACAGTTGGTGCTTTACCTTTGTCACTCGTTAAATCACCATAGGTAATCGACCGTTAGTTGGATTGGACCTTAGAATACCTTTGATTGAACAGTTATGAATGCTTTCCGAGCTTGGGATATCTGTATGACAATTTTTCTTACTTTGTTATCTACAGACGAGTATAAAATAACACTTTGTTATTCGTTACAATTATATTTTTATGACATTATATTTGATTTTCATTGGTTCTGACTTTTATAACATGTTTGGGTCGTGACAAGCAAATTAGAGTCATTCATAGATGTATGTGCATTATATTAAATCAAAACATTCGGGGACACGGTATTTGTCCGTACCAACTAATAATCCGAATGATAATCAACCTGTTACCTTATTCAGTTAAGTTTTTGTTTACAGAGAGGGTTGATCTGACGATTGTAACATGATGGATATGTTATCATCACCAGCACGTTTGATCACTACCTTGTTTTATTCAAGAAATTCCAGTCAGTTGTTCTCTGCACAAATGCTGAAAATGTATCTAACTATAGAAGACCATAGAGTACCCCGTGATGCCTGAGTGAGATTCCCTAAAGTAGATCCCGACTCTCAACTAAATGTTAATAACAACATGTATAAGATCTATCAGAAGAAAGCAGCAAGACAATTTTTTTAAACTACGATTTTCCCAATAATATTAAGTTAACTATCATAAAATTACTTTATTGTGTTAGACTTTAAATATGTTCCCCATTTTGGCATTTTCGTAGGAAACAACATTCTGATAAAGTAAAAGCATGATTTTAATTGTTCAGATGATTTTCTAGTAAGTAAAACAAATCTTCCTAATTTGCATATGAGTAAAGTGAGATACATAGCAACCGATGTAAGTAATATGCTCCGGAAGCAGTAACATATCTATTTAAATTTTCAGGTCACATTTTTAGAATGAATTTCATATACCATCATTTAACCATAATACCAAGGGTACATGCCACAAGGTACGGTAATCTTTCTTTAAACTTTGACGCACACTGAGTCAGTAACTGCCTGCCCAACACATGAAGCATAAACTCTGATATTAACGGATTTAGGCAGGCTGATTCAAACATGGTTGTCGTTTTATTTGGCTGTCATTGGTCAACAGATTTGTGCTTATTAAGGTATCACACGTTTATTTTGTTTAAACCTTGCTTTTCTATTGCTTATTTTTTTACTTGTATACTTGTTTTATCTTAAATTTAATTTGTTTCACAATCTCATTTCCTGGCATATTAAATATATATCTTTCGGATCTTTGTACATCCATCTTACAAACAAAAGTGGCATATTTTTTATATTTATGTCTAAATATTTCTGTTTACGCCTGCTGTAATGGAAGGACTTATTTATTTTATTTTTTTAATATTATATTCATGTCATATACATGTATGTTGTCGTGTTTCTATTAAACTGTTGAAGTTGCTGTCTAATGTAGCTAGTATGTACTGTTTGTTTGCACAGATGTATTATCTGTAAACATGTCTGTTTTTATATGTCGTCTATTTCTTGGTTTCGTGGGTTTTTCTTCTTCGGTTTGTTCTTTGATCAGTGCAGCTATATTCCTGAGTAACGATAAAATATGTTCAAGAAATATACTAAAATTGAATCTTCTGTCAAAACCTTACAGGATGAATTTGTTGTACATAATGTAAAGTATAGTTTTGCGTCCGAGTAGTTTTCCAGAAGTGAATTAGACTATTTGCTGTGGCTTGCCATGTGAAGATACGTTGCGATGTTAAATACAGTTTTTTGGAACATTGACAAAAGAAACTCGATTTAGCGTTGTCCACAAATTTGTATGTCGTTTGTTAGTTTTAATAACACGTTGAACACATTATTGACTACATTTCGCAAAGGAAGTGTGGGCCTTGTGACTTTGCCAAGGACACGCCGAGGCAGCCGACCAGGCTAACCTAGCCGCGCCCCAAGCCAGCGACTCTTGGTGTACGAGTAAACCTCTCTGCCAACTCAGTTACAGGACTCACGGTACTAATTCAGTTCTCTTAGTAAACCTATGCCAACACCATGATATTGAAAATTCAATAACTTACAATTTCTGAGTGCTCATGATCAAACTTATATTTATCAGTATTGATAAAACCTGGATGTCAGCTTCTGTGTAGAGGAAACGATGTGAGCCGCGGGATTTTCTGGACCTGCATGTGTTTGAAACGTGTGCTTTCAATTCCGCACCAAAGAGACAGGTACTAATTTAAGTAATGATTGTTCCACACTCAAGTCTGTTAAAGGACTAAAATTACATCAATAAAACAATGTCTCTAAACAAAATTTTACTTACAACTAGGATAAACTCTCAAATGATTCTTTTTCCTAAAACATAACTTATGTTCACCCATTTCCAGGTTGTTTCCCATTTTCCCATATAATTAGTACCGTGTGTCCTTCAGTGGCTCCCTATACAAATTTGCAATAGATGTAGCCTGCTCATCTAGTGTTAAAGAAGCGTCTTTGCGCGTTTATGGAGCCTCAGTAACAGTCTCTAAAGCCTCACTATACTTTTGAGAATTGTCCCTTATCCTCTTTATGTGTGTATGACAGTAAACAATTAATTACTCAGTTTGACCCAGTTCTAGTATAACATGGGAGAATATGTTTCAGCTCTACGGTGACTTACAAGTTTTCGCTTGTCTACAATATTCTTTTCTTAAATTCACTTAGTTTTGCCAGTTATAAATATTCCGTCCGAGTGGTATATTGTGATACGCAATTGACCAAATTTTCATCAATATTCTTTTGTTATTGTTATGAATTATACTCCTTCATGTATTTTCTGACATTAATTCTGTATATTCGTTTCTCAATTTATATCAATATACAATTTGCTTATTAGAGCATACCTGAATCGCGGTAAAAGAGGGAAAATGTCTGCATAACGCCTGCATTACATCATTGTTAAAAAGACCCATCTTTTATGCATAATGCTTTCTATCAAATAGCGGTAAAAAGAGACATATGGTATGCATACCGTTTTTCGTTATATCGCGGTAAAAAGTGACATATTAAGGGTAACCATATCGGTAACCATATCGGGACGACTGTGAGAGGTTAGATAGTATGTGGCCAAGAAATATATGAAGCCACTGTTTTACTAGTTTATGTTAACGATGATGTGGTGTCCCACACGTATGCTTTGTCAATTTGTCAATACTCTGTTCTGAGCATTGTAAATTGTGCATGTTGTGTTTTAGTAACCTACAGCTCTTATCATTTTCAATAAATTTATACATTTGTTATTTTGGAATTCATATTTTACTTTATAATAATTTGTAGGAAAAATTATTATAAAATTCAGAAAGTTTCATTTGACTAAAAACAGCTTTTAATGGAAAGTAGCTGAGAAATAGATAATATCTATGAGTATAGTCATCCCACAGATAATACCGCTTTCTTTGAATAAATTTAACTTTTCTTAAACAGTTCTATCAGCAATGACCTTTCTAGTCATAAGGTTTTGTCAAAGGACCTACGATCTTCAACAGAAGTAGACTCATCCAAAGCAAAATATAAATGTGTCTGTCAGTCTATCATGGTGTTACTTAATACTGTTAAAGTGAGGTGCGTTAGATATTTTGAAGCGGGGGGTGGGGGGTATGCAACTTAGAAGAGTAATGTGATTTTTGTTCAAAGAAAAACGTAGTGCAGACTTATGTACAAAACCAAAAATGGGAGACAATTAGATCCCCTTTCTTTGGGACGATACCCTTTGGAACGAACGACTTTGGGAATTAGTCATAACTTTATATAGTATCATTTTCAAAGGGAAAGCACCTTTCTCTAAACAAATATTGAATGCTGCTCTAAATTTGTTGAAGTTTGAGGTAGCATTATCGTCACAGAATACAAATGAGAATACTGGTCTCATAAAGTAGCCTATTATTACAAGATAGAGCCTTATCTTCAGGCATCTTGACCAGTTGTAATTATCTCTTATTTCAACATAGAGCCTTATCTTCAGGCATCGTACCATTTGTAAAGATCTGTTATTTCAAGATAGAACCTTATCTTAAAATAATAGGGTACTTTATGAGACCAGTATTCTAATTTCAATCAATTACAGCATTAACGATTATTTTATGCACTGAAGTGTGTAACCAATTGTTTCTCATACAATAATGAATTACTCAAACTGACAGAGGGTCATTTTACGTGCAAAAACTGTTAGAATGCGGCAAAGATAGCGATCTCCTGTCAGAAAGAGAAATCGGAAGATGTTAAAACTAAAAAGCTAAGGCTAAGGGAGACAAATATTATGTTATAGATGCCCATATGTTGGCACTGGAAGAAGACATCAATGCCACAAAAAAAATAAATAAATAAATAAATAAATAAATAAATAAATAATCTTTAGAATTGAGTAGTATATATTGGAGACATTTTCCACAGGCTTTCTTGAATTTCTCGTTAAATATTTAAACTTTATAATCGATGTTTAATAATCAGAACTGGAACTTTAAAATGAAACCACTATTACACTTAATATGATGGGAATGATGGGATACATCTAGATGCAGTGAAGGGACGTTGCGCGTCAAAAATAAGAGAGACAACCTATTCAAGAAGCTTGGAAAGGGAACATAAGTTACAATTACTGTTTCTTTGTAAATAACAAGATTAGCGCGTTGTCCGCAGAAATTTACTGATGTGTTAAACACAATATTGGTAAAAAGAAATCTTGAACATATTTTTAAAATTCTCCAGTAATGAAATTAAGAGACCATATATAACTGACTGATTTTGAGAATGGATTAACGAATATGCAAGGGTTTAGCTAATTAGACGCCACCTTCTGAAGGGGAACGACAATAACGAAAGTAAATGTAACCGCGGGCTCAGAATCTTAACAAGACGAAATGTATCCAAATCAAAACGTACCCTGACCGAAAGGTATTCAAATCAAAATGTATCCAAGTCAAAACGTACCCTGACCGAAAGGTATTCAAATCAAAATGTATCCAAGTCAAAACGTACCCTGACCGAAAGGTATTCAAATCAAAATGTAATCAAGTCAAAACGTACCCTGACCGAAAGGTATTCAAATCAAAATGTAATCAAGTCAAAACGTACCCTGACCGAAAGGTATTCAAATCAAAATGTATCCAAGTCAAAACGTACCCTGACCGAAAGGTATTCAAATCAAAATGTAATCAAGTCAAAACGTACCCTGACCGAAAGGTATTCAAATCAAAATGTAATCAAGTCAAAACGTACCCTGACCGAAAGGTATTCAAATCAAAATGTAATCAAGTCAAAACGTACCCAAGTAAAAGCGTACTTATAAACGCCGACAAGTACCCAAGTCAAAACTTACCCTGACCGAAACGTACCCAAGTCAAAGCGTCAAAACGTACCCAACTCAAAACATACCCATGTAAAAGCGTACCTATGAACGCCGAAAAGTACCCAAGTCAAAACGAACTCAAATCAAAACGTATCCAAGTCTAAACGTACTCATAAGTTAAAATATTACTACTTATTACCAAACAACATGATATTTGTTACAGTTCATTCACCAAATTAAAAAGCAACACAAAATTACATTGTCGCAGTTATAAAGTAAATCATGATAATTTTGGCCAATTAGGCGCTGACCCGATGATCTATGCAGTTAATGAGCCTGAATCAGCAGTGATAATTTTTTTTTCTTTTGTCTCTTTTTTTCTAATTACCAGCGACTTTAAGGAGTAAAATGAAATATGTGCCCACATTAAAATTTACTTATTTCTAGAAACCTTTACAATAATCAGTTCATCTAAACTGGAAAAATATGATTACACACCTGCAATAGTCCACAAAAATCCAGATTAACTTTCGGCACATTCTGATTAACAAACAAACAAAAGTAATATTCGTTTTCATCAAAGTTGGAACGGAAGGTTGAATGTCATTTCTTGTGGGACATCGCCTTTCTATTTTCTGATCAGGAAGCTGTATGATTATATATCAAAAGTAAATATCCAGATGAGACTGTTGTCTGAAGAAAAAAACTAAGAAAATACCTGAGAAGAGACATGTTGCAAAATAGTAGATATTTCAATACTGGGATCAATATAAAAATGGCAACATAATTCAGACAAATATTTAAGAACTTGTGGACACGTATATGCTTCAGGGACAGATTGATTTTCTGGTTGTTTATGTGTTTACTAATTTATATTGCTTCAATTTTCGTGCAAATCCGAATGACCCGTATTTTCGTTGTCTATGTGTATTGTTGTAGAAATACTTTTTGTGTCTGTCTTATCTAGCTTATCCATCCATCCATCCATCCATCCATCGGATTTGACTTTTTTCATTATTTACAGACGGATTTGATTTGCAAATTACACCTCTTAGAACACTGTGCTGAATTGTTCCAAATTAAATTATTTAAAGTGCTCTCAATATCAAGGAAAATTTAAATTTCCAAGATGTTTTTACATTATTCAAGTTACTTTTATACAATGTTCAAACAAAAGCAATCTAAAACCAGTCATGCATATTCATAACCTGTTGAAAAGTACTATATGCTGACATACGGAACTTGCAACATAAAACTAAAACGCGATGTGTGTGTGTGTGTGTGTGTGTGTGTGTGTGTGTGTGTGTTCTTTTAGTGTTCATTGCACAGGAATATCTCTGGACGTTGGATTGTAAGAGACACTGACCTATTTAACCTTTTATTATGTATATATTTTAGCAACAATTAACGAAAATAAGTAACATTACTGAGAATTAACTAATCTGCAACCGATGCAACCATCAAGGGCTAAGATAATTAAATGGATCATTTAGGCCAAAAGAAAAGAATCGACTACGCACAATGACTTAAGCAAAATGGAAACTAAATTGAATTTCGTTATATTCTAATGTACTCTTCATAGCTGTAGGTTACTGTTCTGCAGTATGCCCTCTATAATGCGCATCGATAGCACCCTAACATCGAGGAAAATTTGTGCTATAATATCATATCTAAATAACGAAAGTTATGATCATCACTTATCAATATATGTACACAGTTTGTATATCAGTAAGAGTAAATAGTTTGTACATCAGTACGAGTACACAATTTGTAGATCAGTACGAGTACACAATTTGTAGATCAGTACGACTACACAATTTGTAGATCAGAACGAGCATACAATTTGTAGATCAGAACGAGCACACAATTCGTAGATCACTACGATTACACAGTTTTTATATCAGTACGAGTACACAATTTGTAGATCAGTACGAGTACACAATTTGTATATCAGTACACGTTAAGCTGGATTAGGACGTATATTATGGTATTTTAACCTGCAAACGTTAATCCTTCTAAAGTTACTAGTGGTTATTTTGGAGTTACGGCTGGTTAGGACCACTCGAAAATTTTGATAAAATTATAACATGCTCGCAAGTGTCATGCTTCTTGCGAAACAATGGCTTTGCCATAATTATCTCGTACGTACGTGATTCACACTTAGGAAATCTTCTGACAAGGTAACCTGCATGGAAATAAGAATGGCAGGGGTCCTCGGTTGCCATCGTCCAGGACTTTGCTGTAACATCTGCTGTTACGTTTGATATTTTAGATTCAAAGAATAACAAAATAGCAAAACATTGAAACAAACAGCGGCCGTGTGAAACATATGGTCGGTCAGATTAAAGTACTTAAGAACGTTAACGTTAATTTCCTTTTCTTGTCTCCAAAATATCGATTAACGTCGACTCGTTTTCAAGTTCGTTCACATGCGTGTAGACCTGAATTTTAATTTTCTGAATTTTATTTTATTTTATTTTATTTTTAAATGGATTTTGAAATTAATCCCAACAAAAAGCAAACAGACTTCACAAGTTGAGGATTCTTTTGAAAATCGATTGTTCTATTTAGGCAATATGGGATTGCGAAATACAAGCAAGATATATTAACCTCCGAAATTGAAGAGCTTTGGTTTAGAGCAAAACTACACTCCTCCGAAAATGAAGATTTGACAACGGAAGTGCTCCAATAAGCACCTGAAAATTTACCCTTTGCAAAAACACATATTGAAACATTGTTTGGAAAGTTATGTACTTAGTTTAAACTTTCCTATAAGCGATGTGTTAGACTGATTTAAGCCATGAAAATTAACAAAGTAATGCGGCCAAGTGTTTGAAACTAATCTGTTGTTCTTAACATACAGACGTGACCTCAGAGCTGGTCGTCGTATGGTAGTATCCGAAAAGTAAATCGCTTGATAGCAGAGTCGCTTATTTAACGACTGTGGCGCAGAGTGAAGAGCAAAAACTGGAGTGACATTTGAAGTCTTACAAAATAACATCATTTAGAGATGTATTTGTTGATTTGATAACGTTTTAGTGATTCTTTTATTGTTTTCATTAAGTGTTACTGTATTGCAATACATATTGCAATTTGTGTTTAGTTTATAGCAATATATGGCAATCCGATTTTGTATCGTTGCACCCCTAATTATTATTTTCATAACTTTATTCTGAATTATATTGGCTACATGCGCTCAACGGTAATATAGCGTATAGTTTTTGCTTACATTGGTTAAAGCTCCGTAAAACAACGTATTGTATTCTAGTGGAAATATTTTCAGATCTTGAACAAAATAGAACAATGATGAGATTTTGATTTGCTTAACAGTTGTTTCACTGAAATGTGAAACACATTGTTTTATTGAACTTTGAAATATAGATACTCGTCTCCGTTTGGCGTTGACTAATATATCCTACTTCACAGTTCAATAAGACAATATATCAAACCCAAGAAAAAACCGAAATTGTTTAACATTACATGGACGTGTCTGTGATTCTTTTCTTAGATTGTTCTTTTGGTAATGCTTGGCACGATAGACTGGATTCTTCGTACAAAAGATGAAATAAAGTTCTCTCACTCCTCACCCCCAGTGACCTCTTACTCGATCGATCGATCGAAGCGCGCTTTTCATTTGCGTGTCCAATCAATAAAGGTTGAGAACAAACATGATATCTCTAAACACAAAGAAACCAGCCACTCGTCAACTATGCTATCTTTGTGACTGATAACGATTAATCTCACATTACCTTATGTTATATTGTGAAAAGCAAATACTTGTTGATGACAATAGTTTAGGCTTTCGCTAAGAGAACCGGATAACTTCTGCTCTATCCAACTCGCGTTTCTTTTCTTTTCCTTCTTTTCTTTTTTTTATTTATTTTTTTTTTCTTCTTCTTTTTATACAACAAAAACTTTGGCCGAATGTTCGGTTCATAATTTATCGTTTAAAATTTACTTTTCGACTTCAGCTTTTAGCACATCATGGCTTCGGCAGGTTTTGAATTAAAGTCCTTTTATTAACTTGTATGTCAGTACTCGCGGTCGTCTACACATTAGAATTTAGCTTTGTTAAAAGAGTTTTCTGTAAATCAATCAACTTAAATTGTATACCTTGATACATACTTAAAGTATAACCTTTCCAACTGTTTTGTTCATTTATCTGATAATGAGTCCACCAGTACTCACTCTAAATATAAATATTCAAGTATATCGATAGCAATTATGTGACGAAGTAGTTATTGTTTTTGCTATTGTTGTCGATGTTGTAACAGTAGTAGGAAAGCAAGAGGTGTTGTTAAAGTGAAATTATGCCATTTTGCACATCTCTCTCCAGACTGTCTGATAGAAAAATTTTTCATTTATATAAATATTTACGCCCAACCTACTCTGGCACATTGACATTTCATGTGGTACAGCTAAAGATGTTACGTAGAGTTCTTGTTGATTATGAACTGTATTAAGTCTGCTTCAAATGATAATCAATTTGTCCTATGCTCACCCTGTGTTTATTTATTTATTTATTTATTCTATATTGTTGGTATAACCTAGTTCTGAAAACGGATACCAGGCACCCTCAATTCTGTACAATTTAACGTAAGGACGTTTAGGAGGTGCATGATCTTGAAGAGTCAGTGACCTAGAACCGATGAGTGTGTAGCCTTCTACTTGCTTAAACCGGAGTATCGATGTGTAGACTGCAGAGGTGAGAAGCGAGAACGTTTTTCCAATAAACACGCATTCACCCCTCCGTCTCAAATCCCACTCATCGCTTTTCCGATCGGAAAGAACAGGGCAAAAACCTCGTGGCAACATGAATCGACATAATATAGGTCACTCAGAGCAGCGCCGTCCATTGTTGTATTTTGTTTCATTTACACAGCTATTAAACACGGGTGTACTCATTTTAGATCGATATAGAGAACACCCTTATCGTTCCCCGTTCTTCAAGGGGAACAGAACACCATATATGGTTTACGTTGTTATGTTCCTCCACGAGTACCGTATTAACCAACAAGAAAACCCATTAATTATTCTGCAAAATAGTATTCTGTTCTATGATGCTTCTTTTCGTATGATGCCATAATTAACGTGTGGGGAAGAAATAAGTAAATAAAGACTGGCCTACAAAGGTACTCTCGCCTATTTTGGGGGTAGGGTGGGGGTAAATGAATGGCTTGTACGTAACACAGTATTTATATTTGCACATTGAGAAACCAGTCGATAATAACTCGCAAGTCGATAATGTTGACATTATTGATCGATTCCGCGGATCATATTACCGTCTTTGTTCAAGTACTATTTAAATTACCTAGGTAGACATTGTATGTATTGGGGGATTAGTATTTATCTATGCATTCTTATACCTTGTGTATTCCAAGTTGTTTGAAAATGGATGAGAAGGATCTGCTATGTCGTCTGCTGAGCCTTTTAAGGTAAAAAGTGGAATGTTCTGATGGGCTCGATACAAAGTTCAGGATGGTGTTAGGTCGAAGATTGAATGGTTTAAATTAAACTGTTAAAAACTGTTCACAGACCATCGAAACTGTCGGTCAAAAATTTCGTCTTGATAACGGCATCCTAACTGTCGCGTGGAAGAATGAAGCGCAAAGGCTAAAAATTATTGAAAACAGATGAGAAGTACTTTTCAATAACGTGCATCTATCATTTCGATAATCTAAATAAATCGGAATGTATATTATGTCACAAGACTACATAGAAACTATTTTTGAATGTCATCGGAATCAAAAATACTTACCCGTTCGATAAATATAGGCTACATTCATTATCATCAGTTTGGATGGCGCAAGTGTTGTCGGGAAAGAGTAAGATAGACCTAAACTGTCCCATTTGCTTACAGATATTCAACCGCCCTCGATCTTTGCCTTGCCTGCACACATTCTGCCACGAATGTTTGAAAAGGCACATCGAGAACGTAACAAGGAACCGCTTTGCGCTAGGATTTCCATGTCCGGTTTGTCGTTCTGATACCAGGGTCCAAACTTTAAACACAAATCGAGAGGAGTGGATCACGCAATTTCCGATTAATAACTGGTTGGTTACATATATTGAAGAAAAGGACAGCGAGGAGAAAAAGAGTGTGAACAATTGTTTAAAGCACTCTGATTACGGTGTCAATCTGATTTGCTTGGACCACGATTCACTGTGTTGCCCAATGTGCGTCGCAGTGGAGCATCGACGATGTGAGCAAGTAATAGAGGTGGACAAATATCTGGAGATAAACAAAGATCAGACAAACGCGGACTCACTTCTTCAAGAATTTCAGAACATGTCTCAGAAACTCTCTGAACTAAAAGAGAAACGGAGAGAGCATATGTTTAGTCTAAACGGCCACAAAGAGAACCTCACGCGCACCGTCAAGGATCTAACCCAAAAGCTTGTGGATCATTTCTACCGCTTGGAAGCTATACTTCTTTGCAATATTGCTGTTGAATATGATGTGCTGAAAAAAGATTTTGAAGAAGAAATAAAGTGGTACGAAGAAAATGAGATATTAGTCGAAAAATCTCTGTTTACTTTGAGAAACGTGCAATCCGTTAACTCTGCATACCAAAAGTTTGTATGCACGCGACAACTTAAAGACCTCTGCAAGAAATTGAAACCAGAGATACCCAAAAAAGCTGGAAAGGCAAAAGAAATAAACGTGATGTTGGAATTCAATAATGAAGTCCTGGCAATACCTGACCAAATCATCTCCTTTGGAGAAGTTTTTTGTGATGGAAATCAGGATTCATCTGAAGATAAGAATGGAAACGGATTCGAAGAACCTTCAAAAAATAATAATTCATCCGGTAAACCAAAACAACCACACTCATCTCCTAGAGTTGAAGGAAGTTACACAGATCAGATACCTTCTCTCCAAACGATTACTGACCCCGTTGCAATTCCAAGTGAAGATACAGCGGGTCGCTTATCTAGAAGACAAACCACATTCAGTGAAACTCGTGAATATCCTGTGAGAGAGGGATATTCGAGTTACGACGATAGAAGATTTGATAAACCCACAACCTCCACAACTAAGAGAGTGCAAGTTGTGGAGATCAACGTTCGCGCACCTTCGGATTCTTACGAATGTTTTATCACGTCAATCCAATACAACACACATCAGGACAAAATCGTCTTAGTTGATTACCAGAATGCCAAAATCAAAATGATCAGCCAGAGTGGAAGGGTTCAATGTGAAAAGAAATTTTCAACCGACCCTGTATGCCTCGCTGGAATCAAAGAAAATTCATTTGTTGTTACCTTCCCATCTGAAGGAAGGATGCGACAGTTTGAAATAGACTCAAAATCAATATTGTATAGACGATCACCAACACTTTTGCTGCAAAGTTCCGCGTTTGTGCGCAAGAGATCCACAAGGTTAGAGGACGACTGTTTTGGAATAGCGTTCATGAACAATATTTTTATCGTGTCTTTCCACAATTGTCTCAAGGTGTATACACTGAATGGAAAAGAACTCCAAAACATTTACAAGAACTCTGATGGGGTATTCTTGTTTCTCTATGCTAGACATCTGTCCTGCGATGAGCATAGATCGGTGATTTACGTTACTGATGAAGGGAAGGAGTCGTTGATGTCATTTATGATGGAGAACACCTCTCTGATAAACAGCAACCCGAAATTTATTTACACTCACGAACGCTTACGCAATCCACAAGCGTCCACAACTGATAGGAATGGCAATATCTACATTTGTGGCTTTGCATCCAACAACATCCATATTTTGTCACATGAAGGCTGTATGGTGAAGATTTTAGAATTGGATTTCGGACCCTGGGCTCTCGCCTTGGACGAGACAGGAACAAAGATGCTTGTTAGCACAACAGGAGAAACTTCAGATAGCCTGAGATGCTTTGATGTTGGAGAGCTGTGGGCATGAGACAATAAATTGCCAGCGAGAAGTTTCGAATTGTTATAATAATGTTGTTTTAACGTTTTCCGATATCTAGCATATTCTACCAAATCTGAGGGTGAACCAATATCTGTAGCAAAAGTCTGAATGGCAGTCCAACCAATATGCTTAAACCCCAAAAAGTAAGAAGACTTCTGAGTTTCTTCAGCAATGATACGTATACTAATGAATATATATCCACTGAAAATTGAACGTTTTTACAATTGAAAACAACATACATGTAATTCGCTTTTCGAAATCTCTGCCGGGTTAGGATACAGACACAAAAAAAAGACGACAGATGAGCGAAACTACTTTTTGTGTACGATTTGAAAATTTATTTGATAGTTCTCTTCATTTATGGACTACACCTTTTTTGTTTTCAGACGGACTAAATGGTCATTAGTAATGTTTGATGTTTTACGTTTCTTGACAAATGGAATATGTACAGGTACCATAGTTTTAATGTTGCAAAGCACTTGTATAAAACAATGAGAAATTTAGGTGTTTTGCCTCAATTATCTTTATTATTTTATGAGCAAAAAAGTTCTAAAATAATAGGCTTCTGTAAATTACTCTTACAATCAAAAGGTTTACACATGAAATGCAATTAAATAACATGCAGAGTGGTTATAGTTTCATCCCAATATTAATATTATGGTCTATTTTTAAATGTGGAAATATATCAACAAAGTCAGCAATCCTAATTTATTTGAACTAGCTATAAACTTGACCTAATTACTCAACCAAAATGCTGTTAGAAACAGTCCAAAGTAATGTATTTCATTTCCACAGCCCGATTAATAAACATTACATCTTTTCAAAGCTATGCACAGAATAGGCTGACATACTGCGAGTCACAAAAACACTGGGATGGTATCCGGTGTGTCCAAAATTAATATTATTTTGAACATAATATTCTTGTGACAATTACCTCTTTTCAAATGGTAAGCAATGCAGTATTTTATTTTGATTACTTGGTCAAATTCAGTATGAGTTTTGCTTCAGTATTAGCGATGGAAACTTTGGGTGTTGATACAACCATCCATTTAGAAGACCTAATCATAAACAGATTTTCAAGCAAGACACCAATGTAGCCATTTTGTAGGTTAGAATCTGCATCATTTCAATTTGGAAAACTAGCAAATTGTAAGAAATATTTAAGGAAATTCCTTGTCAATACAACTAACATTACAGAACGATTGGCTATTTAAAAAAAATTGATAAATGTTCACTGTGGTGGCTATATTGGGCAGTAATTTCAGCACCATTTTCATGATGGCTGATCTGGTGGCTATATTGGGAGATAATATCGCCACAATTTTCATTTCAAATCAACAAGTGTTATTATGTTCAGAGGGAGAATCAATAAGCTTTTAATGAATACCATAGTGGTAACCATTTTGTGAGGTCTGATCAGCACCAGTTTAAGTTTGGACAAGCTACTTAATGTTTGTGCAGAAGCCCAATGTCCATATAAACATCCACTGAGGGGCAGCAATGACAAGATTTTCAGTATGGCCTGTTGGGGCCATTTCGTGAGGTCCAATTTTGTCATCACTTTCAAATAGTACCAACAACATGTAGTAAAGTATTTTGATGTATGATTATCTGTTTAAGATGTGTAGCAAAAACTAGATTCTTTTAGAATCCTCATGCCAGTGTGACAGTTTGTTAATGTCTAGTGATAAGATTTTCAAGATAGCCCTAATGTATATATTTATGAGGCAATATCAATACCTTTCTTATTTTTGATCAACTAATTTAAAAAAGTTTGTCGTTTATTTTGTTCAGGAGAAGTGGTAGCAAGATTTAAAAGATGACTGACATTGCAGCCATTTTGCTAAGATTAATCAAAACTAATTTCATTTTGAACATTCTACATATCTTGAGATATAATGCAGTGGAAACCCAATGTCAATTCAAATATCTTTTCATCAGGAGTAGCAACAGCAATAATTAAAAGTTACTTTTGCTGTGGCGATTCTCTGAGGCATATTTTCAAACTGAACCATATCAAGAAATATTTCACTGAAAAATCCATATGGATTTAATCATTTGTTCAATAGTACCAATAACACAACTTTCAACACACACATACATACATTCAGTACCACAATCTATTTACCAGAATTGTATGAAGATTTTCATAACATCCACCATTTTAGAGGCCATAGCACGACCACTTAGGTCCATCTACATATCACAAGAAATCTGAGTGAGAATTTTCCATACCACCATCTGACAAGAAATGGCAATAACACGATTTTTCAAGATGGCCTCTGTGGTTGTCATACTGAACATATCATTGGCACCATTTTCATTGAGGACCAACCAGACCTCAAGCTGAAACGGACTGCAAATTTTCAAGAATTTCCTTCAAGTAGTTAAAGAGGAGCAGCAGTAACAAACAATATACAACAGTTGTTACTCTGATATGATCATTGAATCTAATGTCTTGTTCTCGCTATATTCTTTACCTATCTGAGAATTCATCATAGTAATATTGAAGCTTTTGCTGTTTTATAAAATAAACATCCATTCCTTACATGAACATTGCTTGCTACAGATATGCATGCCATCTGTAGAAATAATGTATTCATGGGGATAGGTGGATTGATCACCTTTCTATATTATTTATCCATCAATCAATCCAACTGTTTTTGTTTTTACTGAGAGACAAATAGATAACCTCTTTGATTTTCCGAAAAATAAAACCCACCAGTTAGAGTCCCACTTAGACTTGAATAAAGGAATAAATAGCAACTACCTGAATGAGTTAAATAAAAGGCCTTATACTGCTTCATTTGACTGGTTTAGAATGCCCATCTTCTCTTGTCACAAGTATAGTGCTGTCATCCTCTGTTCACAACAGTTCAGGCTCCTTTTGGTTTACTTTTTTTTTACAATTACACTCACCTGTTATTACCCAATGTCTATGTATTATTAATTATTTCTGTGCACTCAGTAACACGTTACAAGGCATTTGCATAGAATTTGTATTCTGGGATTCTGTTAAATTTGGTAAAATCGTGTTGTTTTACAAAAAGTCATTTTTTATTTTATTTATAGCAATGGTGGTCTAATTCACAGGCACATCAACATAATTTTACAAACTTAAAAGCCATTCATGCATGCATGCTGTTAAATCTGGTCAATATCTAGAGCAGCTTTATTTGATGATTGGCATCATTTGTGCCAATTTGATTGGCCTATATAACAGTGTGTTCCAGTAAAATCTGGTCCATTTCTGTTGAATAGGTTTTTTTGTGCAGATCCACTGAAATGTTTCTCTATATTAATAATGGTGCCTATACCTCAGAATAGATCATCTTTTGTACAAAACTGAAATCTAATGCCACGATGCTAACATCCAAATCTGGTAAAACTGGTTCTGATTTTAGAGATGATCCAAAAGACAGCAAAAGCTGATGGACAATGGATGCTGCAACTCATACAAGGCATATAACCTCTCAGAATAATGTATATTTTACTAACTGGCACCTAATATATATTAAAAATCTTCCTTTAAAAAGAAATTGTTTAACCAGGATCCACAAAACTGTGCCCTCCACAGACTGGAATATCTTACGGGTAAATTTCAGAGTTTCAAAAAAAAGATATCCTTTGTATGTAGGTGTCCTTATAGTAAGGTCTTATTGTATAAAAGTTCAGATAATCACAATGCTAAGTACTCCTCTTTTTTCAGTTGGATGAATGCTCAAAATGGCATGTGCCGTTAAAAGCATCCGATTTCAAATATGACAAACTTGAATTGGTACGTTTAAAACTTGTCAGTATTGCTTGTTTTGATAATACACAGTACTTTCCTTCAACATTTTTAGCATTGGAAAATACTTAATAGCGCAATTACAAAGATATACACACAAGTAATGTGGTCTAGTATAGGGAAAATGAAAGACAACAAGCTTAAGGTGTCAAATAAATATTCATTTCAATTTCTCACAGGACATAACACAATTAAATGGTATCAAGTCACTTTCTATATTTTTGCTAACAAGGCTGGAAGAATAAAATTGAGAGCATTTAAAGACATGTAGAGAATGTGAACAATGTGAAAAGCTTTTGCAATGTTTTGAGCGAATATGTTTGCAGCTTCGAAAAACATTTTTAAAAAGTACCAATGTATGAAAATCATTTATTGCTTCATGTGAACATGACTTTTAAAGAAAAAGAAAGGACCTGTTTTTTATGCCTGGCAGGAAAAATCCAGCTATCCTATGTGCTAACTTTAACATAATTATAGTTTAAGAAAATAAGGAGAGAGGAAAAAGCACTGGATAATGATCTAATTAAAATTCTACATATTTTCCTCTAAGGACAGAATCATAATTTGAAAGAAACAGACTAACAATTAGGGTAAATTTTGACCAGTATGTCTCTGTACCAAAACATCCAAAATGGGGTTTCAGTAACAGATGATCACAATTTTGCTAAAACTTAGGTCTATAAATCATGCAACCACTATTATTGCAAGAGACTTGCCAATTATTGTAAACTCATTTCGAATCCTTTAGCTTTTATCATTCAATCTGTGGCTATAAAATATGTGACCAGTAGAAATCAGGCCAGGCAATCGCCAAACTTCTTGTGTGTGAAGCTCCAACTCACACCTAAGTCTAACATTTTTTTATGCACTGTAAATCAGGTTTTTTCAAAATATTTACAGACACATCTCAAAGGAATCTGGATACCTCCCCTTAACTTCTGAAATTCAATGCTGTAAATGTACCTAAGATACTTTTAAACAAATCTCTTACTATGGATACTGAATTTTGTGTTCCAACCAATACTGAGAAACGGGTATAATGGCATATTATCACCTTGGTAAACTGACTGCACATTTTATTATGATCTGCATATTTAACAACACTGGAGAAGTGTTTTTCCACAAATTCAAACTTAATCCCTGAAACAAACTTGTGTCTTTAAGCCAGTGGAAGAAAGATGTTATCAAAAAGTTTAAATGTCTACAAGAAAAAAAATTTAAAATACCATCACATTTTCTTGTGTTTAATCATTAAAAGTAGAAAATGTATTTATCACTGATTCAGTATTTTACTGTTACATAAATTTTGAATCTGTAGGTCTATTTGGCTTTTAGTTGAAATTACATCAAATGATAAGCCAACATTCAAGTTCATAAAATTTTGGTAAATATTCTCTAATGGTATCTTTGTTGATCTGAGCCCCTACTTTCTGACATAAATAAGTAGGCCATCAAGTCCTATCATTCTGCAGTAATGATAAAAATAAAAATAAAAAAAGAGCACACAAGTGAAACTGTTGGACAGATACAAAATATTTACACAAGGCAAACAAGCTCCATGTTTACATCTCCCTAAGGAAAATGCCAGCTGAACAGAATACTTTCCACAGTAGTAAATCAGGATTTGTTATTATAATGGTAAGACAGAAATATAAAATGTCTTTAGTTCCTTATACACATATGTACAAAAATGTTCACTTCTCTTCACACCATTCATTCTCCTTCCGCACCTGAAAAATGAAAACAAATTTTGTAAAGGGGAAAAGATCACTAAAACATGCACAGATTTTCTTTGATGCAAATGAATTACTTATTCATGAAATGCTTGACTTAAAGTTAAGACCTGATTTCCCAAATATTTAGTATCCTTGATTTTAACAAGACCATTCAGAATTTTCACTGACAAATCTCACAGGAAATATATTAATAATTTTTTTATTCTGCTGGCTTCAGGATGCAGCATAGGCCTATTGTACTTTCTTGCATACTGTAGGAGATTCATGGAGGCAAGATCTAGACTGATTTGATGTTTAACGTGCTCTCAGACTGGTGGTTCAATTACTGTCGTGTGTCCAAAAGCAAAGCACTTTCTCCACCTACCTTTTTACTAAGTAATACACTCAAGTTAACATGCCATAAAACACCAAACCAAACTTTCAACCATGAACTGGATCATGATGAGAACTTTTAAAGAGTTTCTGACCATCTACAGGAACCACATGGAGATGATGAAACAGAGACAAACCTAGACCCACCCATATTCACATCAGAAACCCATACCCAAACATAGGAAGAAAACCGGGTCAGTGCAAACCAATTTCTGTGTCGGACATTCACTTACGTGGTGATGCATCCAAAATTTTGTGGCTACAGGCTAAAAGAACTGACTCCCTTAAAGGGACTGACAATTTCCATTCAAAATGCATTTCCAGGAGCTTAAATAAGACCATTTCTTAATTTTAACAGTAAAGTGTTGAAACCATTTCAGATACTCTTCAGCAATAACAAGATTTTCAAATTAGATGCTGTGCTGGAAATCTTTTGATGTCAAATTGGAAAATTTTCATTTAGGACAAAGCAGATGTCAACAGAAGTCTTCAAGAAAACCCCATATCAAATGATCATCCATTCAAGGGGAACTGTGACAAGATTTTCATGACGTGCCATAGCAACCATACTGGTTGAATGACTGGCACCGTTTCATTTAGAACTGACTAGGTATCATAAGAAATCTATTAGTGACAACCCCATTCTGATATAGCCATTAGCCATCCATTCTGGGATAGAGATAACAATATTTTCAAGATAACCACCATGGTGGCCATAATGAGCATTAGCCATTTTCATGTCAAATGACTTTCTCTTCAAAAGGAGTAGCTAAATCAAGCTTTTCAAGTTGGCCACAGATTGGATGTTCATCAGCACCTTTTTCATTTAAGACGAAGTAGACATCGTAAGACATAATACATCATGCTCATAATCACCTAAATACAAAACTTAACCAAGTTGTGATGGATGGAAAGACAAAATAGCATCTACCTCTATCATGGAGAGGGAATCAAAGGCATGCAAATATTCTATCATCAATTTTGAGAAAGCCCTGTAAAATGGGGATTACAGTGATCCATATCCATACATGCACTTAAAGTTTGACAACAACGACGGAAACAGTATTGAAAATATAGCTTGGATATTGCTTTGAAGAAATACTAACTAAACACAGAAAAGCAATGCACCCACCCCAAGTTTAGTTACTCAGGCTGAAATGACTTTAAAATACATCCCAATATGATCTGTGAGCAGTGCTGATTAAAACCTGAAAGGGTTGATTATAAAACAGCCACTGTTAAAATGACACCAGATGCATTATTCATTTGTCTAGAGCAATCATTGATATACGAACGAAAAGACACCATTCATTTCTTGGAATTCAACCATAAATTCGTTCAATATGATGCCCAACAAATATACAACCAACTTAAGAAAGCTTAGTTCAATAAACATTTGCAGAAATCAGACAAGAGACATAACTCTTCAAGCAATGCCAACATAAAAGTTGTTGTCAATCCATCAAGACCATACAAAGTTGACCAGAAACGAAATTTGCCATGGATGGGATGAAGGAACATAGATAAACACAATTCATAATTCTACATGTCTGGTAGGAACTTTAAATTTTAAAAAAGGGGGTGGGGAGAGAAGGTGAAATAGTTGTTACAGAGCAGAAAAGACAAATTCAAGCTCTCAAGGAGTAATAAATATCCCAAGCATGAACACAACTCTTTCTTGCCTGGCATTAGATTCGCCTACTCCGCAGACACACTGAGAAGATTCAACACAACCACCAAAAATATATAAATACTACACCACCCATGACAAGTAATTATTATACAATAAATAGCTCACTCATTATCAAATATGACACAAATCTGATAAGCCCACTGAATGCAAATTTACCTGCTCTTCTTCTGCTGGTGTAAAATCATTCTTGATGTTAAATGTCTTCCTAATCTCCTCAGGGGACTTTCCTTTAATCATATTGGCCACTGTCTTGCAGGTAACATCCAATAGACCTTTTATATCCAGGTAATTTGCTGCCTAAAATTAAATTTAACATGTATGTTCTGTCAATATAATTGGTAAACTGCTGACTTATCTTGGTCTTTTAAGCATTGTTATTATCTTACCTTTAATAAGTGTCTAAAGAAATGGTTTCTAGGCATCATTTTGTATAAGCAGTATACTAGCAGCTTTCAGCACAACAAAATTCAAAATGGCACACAAACAATGGCAACATATCATTCAAGGGGCACCAAAAATAGCTTTGAAATTGGCAAGTTGTGATTTGTGTCCTAATCATCTGACAACAAATTAGGTCATGATTTCAATATTATCACTCATGCCACTTCACAAACTTCTCATTGATCAAAACCACCTTGTGCTCAGACAGAGCTAAAAATGAGTGAATCTGAGAATTAACTACCTTTATTTTCTAGCTCAATACTTAACACAAATTAATGACCATACAAAATTACCATAAGGGTGTGTCACAAATATCCTCAAATTTTTTCCCCCGAATTTATGTATGCATTACAAAAGGTTTAAAAAGCAACAGAAACTTCTTTCATCCTTAATCAATATTTTTCTAAGTTACCAACCTTTAAACTGTGCATATGTGAAAAGACATTTGATTTAACACACATTTCACATTGTTTTTGGAGTTCATCATTTTCAATCTCTCCTATAAAATTGTGCAGCCCAATTATAGTCAATTTGCTCACTGCTTTGATAAAAAGCAAAAGGAAAATTATGAATAAAAGTTTCATGGGATATTAAAATAAATAAAACCTATAAAAAAAATGTTGAAGTGTAATTCAACATAATTATCTATTATCTGCTATTTGCCTATACATTTTTATTTAATCCTTAGCTCAATGATGATGATGAATGCTATGGTAACCAAAATTTTAAAAAAAGTGTTTACATAAAGCTATCTTCATAACCCAGTCCACCATGTTGAATGATTTTGTTTCTTGTGTTTCTCTGATGCATTTGTTATACCATTGAAATTGTTAATGGATATTTAATGTTATGGTGACAGAATTTCATAATATGCATTTCAGTATCACCTTTTTTAACCCTCAGCTAATGATGCTAATGTCAACATCATCAAATCAAAGTTTAAAATGCAATTCCACAACTTTAAAATAACCTGACGGAATCTGATGAAACTTGCTATTCATAATGTTTAGAGACTGGAAATGTTTTGTTATTTTTAACAAACTGAATTTCTTTCACAAAAGGTGGTGGAAGGGGTTGGAGAGGTAAAAAAAATCGTTCTTTTTTCACATAATGTGATTTAATTAAATGTATATTTGTTACTATGTCTTGCATTAATTTAAGAACTGGCAAGTGAACAGTTGACTTTATGGTTAAAGAAACACTGATCCTGTGCCTGTTCTAACTGGGGCACAAACCCTACATCACAACTATAAATTTTGTAAGCAACCCAATTTGTAATCACCCCCCCCCCCATACATGTGCACTTTTTGTCATAGTGTAAGAAATTGTACAGTCACCATTAACATGGTCTCTCCTTAATCCTGGATCATAACTTAGAAACTTTTATAACCCTGCAACAGAAGTCTCCCTTGGCAAGGGAAATTAACTCTTAGTCAGCATCGGGCCCTGGGTCTGTCCATATTCCTCTGGGAATCAACCTTTGCATCACAAATTGACAACCATGAAGATCACACCCTATAACCATATAAAGACTTGCTAATACAAGAAATAATAGGATTATAGAGGAGATTTTGGAATCAGTTTCATGTGTGAAAATAAAATGGGAAAAAAAGCTATATACATTTCAATGCCTTTTGCAATTTACAATTCTTTCCTGTTATTATGATAACCACATATTCAAGTATTGATTTTCTTGCAAACTTACTTTTTAAAAAACAAATATAAAACATGAAGTCAATAGTATGATCATTGATATCTTTCCCATTAATATTAAACATCTTACATCTGGGCATTAGAATAATGTAGTCACTGAACAAAGTCCATTTTACTCTGTCTACACTATACTATTTACAAAGTCCAAAATATTTTAGAGTTAATTTTTCAGTTCTTGTGGCATGTCATCAAACTATTTTTCAAGAGCTCTAAGTTTAGCAATTTTGTCCTTTTCACTTTTCCTCAAAATATTTTGAACCATGATAAAGAAAATATTCCTATGGATCTTTGCTTTCAATGCAGAGTCATCAGCAGCAGTCATCATTGTCTCAATGTCTTTTTCAGTACTGTCCTTTCTTCTTCACTCATCCCCATAAACAAAAAAAAGTACAGATATTTGTTTTTTTAATTATATTATTGCTTATTTAAAACAGCGTATGGATATTTTAAACTATTTCATATTACATATATAATAATATTTCTTTCAGCTTAGCTGTATTCTATATTTTTAGATTTATCATGTTCATTGCAATTATTGTCTGTCCTATTTTCTCTCAATCCCAAATTAAGACTATACACAGTTTCTATTTTAAAACTTAAATCTATGTTCACAGACATACCTCTTCTGTCAAAAATGATTTCATGTTGAAGGCTTCATGTTTTGCCTGTATTAAGTGCCATTACAAGAGCTTGGTTTTTTTTCTTCAGCTGCATGTGACAGTGGAGGATCTCTCCTACTGCAAGCAAATCGATATCCTTCTGGCATAATTTACATTTTGCAAAGCTCTCTGAGAAAGATGTCATAATCCAAAATTTATATTTTTCTTCATCTAGCCACCGAAGTTGGAATCAGCAGCCAGCCATGTCAAAGAGAATGATTCAAATTTAAACCACTGCTACATCCGGGCTTCATACAATCGAAGTTCAGAATGTACAACTGTGCAGTGGCCAATGATGGAAACATTTCTGTTCTGGCACAAACTTAGCAAGAGATTGTTTTTTTGTTGTTTTTTCCCCCATATCTTTTAATTTCATTCTGTAAAACAAAAACTATTTAATAATTTCTTTTGGTTTCATGAAAATCAAGGTTTTCCAAGGTACCCAGACAATATTTTGAATTTTCAAGGTGTTTTCAAGGCCTTAAGGGAACAATTAATTTTTCAAGGCCTTTCAAGGTCCCCTACGGACCCAGTTTTCAAAACAAAAGATACATCTATTTAGCTATTATGGTATTTCAAAACATTTCTGATCATCTTCAATCCCCCCTACCCCAATTTCTATGTTCCCCAAATGTCTATGCAGATTCATGGCTGTAGCAGTCAAAATAATCAATACCATGTCAATCTGTCAGCTGATCCCTCTGTAGTCTTTTCACTTGCATAGAATATCTTCCTATTAGTCACAATTTCCTGTATTTTTGACAAAGTGACAGACTGCAGCATGGCTATTTACCTGGAACTCTGATTTCAACTGACCAGCACTACAATATCCCTCTTTATTCCATAAAAGGTTTTAAGCAGCAACAACAAAATAATTCTGTGAAGCTTAATTCTTTAAATGACCGACTGACAAATGATTTTTTTCATCCTTGAAATGTTTGATCCAAAATATTATCCCTAAACCCTCTCTATTCCTCTGCTTACATGTCCATGTTTACTTACAAGTCAGGGGTCAAGCTACCTGGCAAGATTGGTGACTAAGTTGCCAAAAAATGTAAACTTTACTTTCTTCTGTTAAGAAAGTGAAAACGGCTTTGCCCCAACAAGTAACTATAGAATCATGTTATTTAAAGAAAAATTGAAGATTGCTTATTTTGGGGTGAATCAGTTTCGTCTATGCATTCAATATCAGATACTGCAGGTATACATCTTTACTGGGTTAGAATGCAAACAATGCACTCAAATTATACACCAAATTACAAGAATAAAAAAAATGTGCATTAATTTTTAAACATAATTAAAAACATTCCGTTTCTCTGATTTCCTTCAAATTTTACTAGTAGGAAACTAATTAATATACTTCATCCTCCATTTGAGTGTACATGTGAGAATAAAAATAGATAATTTTATTTTGATTCCTACAAGATGATAGTAAGATCAAGGTTTTAGCAGTTTCCACTGCAAAGATAGAAATCTGAAGAGCCAACATGTGTGAAAGTTTGTGAAAGCATCTCCAAAAATTATGAAAATCAATGTTAACAGCATTCAATCTTTCTGTTAGAGAGCTTGTAAACTGAAAAACTCGAATCGGGATAATGCTGAACAATACAAATTGTAGAGAACTCTTTTACTGCCTTATCAAATTTTGTTCTATATATCAAGTTATTCAAAATCTCTGAAACAAAAATGAAAGATAAAACAAAATGTCAAATCATCAAACACGATTCAGATGATATTTATGAAAAATGTACATGTGCATTGCCCATACAACCTTTAAAAAAATGACCCAATAAAAAGGCACTTTCATAAAAACAAAAATCATAAGACTGCAACCTTGCCTCAGCATCTGATACTAATAACAGAAGTGACACTGAAGACTAGAATTGCATCGGCATCTGATTCCTGTAACACAAGTGACACAGAAGACTGCAGCAATGCATGGGCATCTGCTACCAGACCTTCCAACCCTGACGAGTCCATCTCAGTAATGGCAGTTGATTTTTTCCCGTAAGATTTACTGCTATTGTAAAGCTGGAAAATGTAATTAAAAGTTTGACGCATTGATGATAAACATTATGTTCAACTGAAAAGTTTGTAAAGTACGTGTAGACTTTATTTACCACTAGTACAGTTGCACAAACTCTAGTTCCAAACCCTATACAGCTCAATGGCTTGTTGCTATCTCTCAACTTCAAATCTTTCTTGGAAATTTTTTCCATTTCACCTGACGTCAGCAATCATATCTCCCACCACGAGACATAGTCCAATTTTCGCAATTGTTTCCTTTCCGGCATTTATTCACAAGAATCGTAATACTCCTTTTTATTCTCTGATTTGATTATTAATACTTTTCGAGAAGCTTATTTTCCCTTTCACATGCATCACTTTCTGGAAGCCATTTGTTTTAAATTCTACAATCAACAGTTTGATTATGCAGATGCTTCGCATGAACAAATAGGTGCAGTTTAAAGCGTCTAGGTGCTGCTGTAAAGTTAGTCTGGTTCCCTGACTAATTTCACTAATTCCAAGATGAAACATGGATCCAAATAAAACACAGAAGAACCTATTATCCAGTTTTTTTTGGTAACGATCATTTTTCTGTAGTTTTTGCTAGTATGTCATAAGTCTGTATTTTAAGGGTAATTTTCATAAGACTTATGGCAAAATCATAAGAGTTGGCAGGTATGTGATACCAGTACCAGAAGTAATAATGGAGAGTGGGACAAATGCCAAAAGTTACAATGAACACCAATAAATTGCCTCAGCATCTTATACCAGTACCCGAGGTGACACTGAAATCTGGGCACTTTTTCAGCAACTGATAACCAGTTTCAGAAGTGATAATGAAGACCGGAGATTTGCCCCAGCATCCAATAGCAGTAACAAAAGAGTTGCTAACGACTGAAGCATTGCCTCAGAATATGACACAACAGAAATAATAATGAAATTCAGTCAATCAAGTGTAAAATCATTCAGAAAATCAACTTGTCTAATATCGCTACCTTCAAAATGACTTGAAAAAATAAAATGAAACTTTTACAACTATATAGCAATTAAAAATATCCATCATGGAATTATTTGTAGGCACTATAATATTATTTAATTCTTTTCTGCTGGAACTCTTAACACAAAAAACAACTGAAAACACAATCACAATAATTTACTGTGAATGAGAAAAACTTCCTTGAAATTAACGCAGTAATGTTACGGAATTTGATGTTCAATATCATGGTCATGTCACAAGTAAGCATTAGCGATTCCTAGTAAATGATGAAATAAGAAACAAGGTCCCAATTGAAAATGGACCCATATACTTAAATTTCTAGAACAATGGCTAACAGTCACAATATACGTGATAGTTCTTCCTCTCTCTCTTTCTTATGTCTTACTCTAGACTATTTCATATAGTCCATAACAAGAAAATACAGAGTATAAAATAAGGAAATTAAACCAAACTTCTACAGGAAAATAAGTTGCAAAGCCTTTAAAACTAATTTAATATAAACTAGGTGTGTGAAGTGCACAAACCCTGCCAGAGATGCATTGTGATGGGTACCTCCCTACTTTTCTTTTTATAACATGACATCCAATCAGCAGTCAGAAAGAACAAGGTCTGAAGGTCACCCAAAAGCATTATAAATCGGGTCTTGCAATGATTCATGGGGCTTGATAAAATTATTAATATATGATGGCTGCACAAGTAAGAAACACTGCTTACTAAGCTACTACAAACATACTGCAGATATCAACTCAAAAAAGAAATAATTCCGTTTTAAAAACAATAGTGTAAAAAAATTGGTATGCATTAAAAAGCCCCATAGTTGGTAAGTAGGTAGCTAAATGGAAGAAACTAAAGTATTTCAAGACTATGATATTCACGTACTAAAATCAATTCAAATAATGTCCCCTGGTCAACTTTGAGAAATTCTGCATCCCAGGAACAGATGTCATCGGTTCTTTTCTCCTTATTCTCATCATCCTCTGGTGGGGGTGGGTCATCCTTGTGGTATGTGCACCACTGAATGACTTTCTTCAAGATTGCTGCATTCACATTTGGGAGGGGTACAGGTTCATCCTCATCTTCATCCATACCAAGATCTGATGAAAATTGTAAAAAGAAAATATAAATAAATCAACAGAAACATGCATATATTTAAGTATATAATAATAATTTTGATTTAACTCTGACAATTTTTCAAACATCAACCCTCCCCTATTTTATTGATAGCTGGTACTTAACAGAATTATCTACATTTCTATCAACATTTTCTGAATCCTTTTACATTTTTCTATGCAGTTTCTAATATTAACATCAGTCCAAAATTGTACACCTATTTTTTTATCTCCCACTCCAGATTACTTTGGAATGCTATCACTGCTCATGATTAGCATCCGTTTTAAGACAAAGTATGGTTAATAAAAATATTTTAAATGGCATTGAAAAAACAAAAGTTTATTTATATCACAATATCACCCAACATAGAGACTATATATATATATATATATATATATATATATATATATATATATATGAACACACACACACACACACATTTATGACAGAAAGATTTGAATCCTTTTGGACAGAAATGGATGACCTGAGAGATAAACAGGGACAAGTGGAAGCAAAGCAGGAAATGCAGTGTTTGCATAGTATGCACATGTGCACTTTGGTTCTCATTTTATTATGTCCTCTATTTATCAATATGAATATTTGCATTTAACATTGGTTTTACACAAAACATTTTCTTCAGGTTAGAAAATTCTCCACTGAATGCATATTTAAAACAATTTTACATGTACAAATGTATTATGTTCATATGCAATATATTTTGGCCATATGACTTTTATAGTGCAAAGCAGAAACTGTACATTGTAAATAATTTTAACTCATAGGAGTACCCAGATAACATTAATGTCATTGCAAGTTTGTAAAAATACTTAATCAACTATCACTTAAACAAGAATTTTCTGAACGATGGTTTGAAACATCCCTTGTAACATGTACACGAGTGCATATGCACAAGTGTCTATACACCATAGTGTCTGTCCTAATTTCTTTGTTCCAGATAACACATTACTGCAACTATTCATCAATGACAAACTGAAGCATAATTGTTGGTAAATGGATAAGACCCTTCAATCCAACAAAGCTGACACGAACATATAAGGTGCCACGCATGACATGTGGATGCATCTATTTTTAGGAAGATGGATTTTCTTAATATAACCAATCACTTTCAAGCTTCATGACAATCCAATGACAGGATTTCAAATTTATGGTGAAAACATCTGTCTATGTACTTGCAGCAATGTCGTGTATGAATTTATATTATTTGCTTCACTGCTTTTTTTTTTTTAAATTTTCAGTCAGAATATAACCTTGATCTTAATGTGTTTCTAGAGTTCCACAACGTAACAAATCCTACTTGTTTCTGCCCATGACAGGTTTATTTATGGCTGCAAACAGATTTTATAAAGAAAATAACAAAAACATATTAGTTAAAATCCTTAAAAAATAGTTTGAAAAGATCTTCTATTCTTAAACCACAAGCTGGTATGTTTTCTTCATCAAATGATAACATGCATAACTCGGGCAACGATAACTTGTTCGGAAAAGGGTTTATGATCATTCAGCTATTATAACATGCGCCTGTGAATATGCAAGAATTCAATTCTCTGCATAACTGACTATATGATGCATGCAATACATTTTGCTTTGGTATACAACATAACACTCGAACTACCTGGCTAGATCAATGGAGCGTTTCAATAGTCGTAAATTAGTCACTCAAATGAACATCTGAAAAGTCACAGAGTGAAGTGATTTTCACTTTTGTTACTGATGAAGGTGAAGTTTACATTCATTTTTTAGGTGACTTATTTGCCCACTTCACCTGGTAGGATTGTTATATATATATATATATATATATATATATATATATATATATATATATATATATATATAATTTGTACCCCTTAAATATTGTGACAGTTACTTCAGTTACTTACTGCACTGATATAATTTCAAAGGCCTATGTTACAGAGAAACCCAGCAAAGGATTATATCAGCTTTATTTCGAGGAATATTCTGACAATCTTCCTCCTCCTTCACAGATCAAGTGTAAGTGTTGATCATTAAAATTATTCAAGGATGTTTACTTTCTGATGGCATCATCGTATTTCCACACAAAGCACCATTCAAGTTAATCAAAAAAATGCTCAACTACTGATCCAAATTTAGGCATTCAGGTACTAACTCTGTATCAAATAAAGCATTTAATGAAGCATATCTATTTATTTATGATACATGATATTCAGGTTCTAACTCTGTATCAAATAAAGCATTTAATGATGCGTGTCTATTTAGTCATGATACATGATATTCAGGTACTATGTATCAAATAAAGCATTTAATGATGCATATCTATTTAGTCATGATACATGATATTCAGGTACTAACTCTGTATCAAATAATGCACTTAATGAAGCATGTCTATTTAGTAATGATACATGATATTCAGGTACTAACTCTGTATCAAATAAAGCATTTAATGATGCATATCTATTTATTTATGATACATGATATTCAGGAACTAACTCTGTATCAAATAAAGCATTTAATGATGCATATCTATTTAGTAATGATACATGATATTCAGGTACTAACTCTGTATCAAATAAAGCATTTAATGATGCATATCTATTTATTTATGATACATGATATTCAGGAACTAACTGTATCAAATAAATCATTTAATGATGCATATCTATTCATTTACGATACATGATATTCAGGTACTAACTCTGTATCAAATAAAGCATTTAATGATGTATATCTATTTATTCATGATATATGATATTCAGGTACTAACTCTATCAAATAAAGCATTTAATGAAGCATGTCTATTTATTTATGATACACGATATCCAGGTACTAACTCTGTATCAAATAAAGCATTTAATGATACATATCTATTTATTTATGATACATGATAAGAGCTATTCTGTTAAAACACAACTTGGACACAAAGAAGGCACTTTCAGTGTGTAATTGCTCATGGATGCAGTTTAGAATTTTATTGAACATGTTCATCTACGAACTCTTAGAGTAATTAGTACATTGGAAAACATTCTTATAAACTACTTTCCAAGGTAACATGCATGTTTAAAAGCAACAGCCCTAACGTAATACAGACAGAAAATAAATCTTTATTTGATGTATTTTAATAATCTTCCAACTTGTCCTGGGCTATGGATTTTTCTGCACCGACTCTAAGCAGTTCTCGTCAAATGGTGTGAAAATGTGCAGCATTCAACAGAGTGAAATAAACTTATTCCAGGTGACTTCTGACATAAAAGATTTTTAAAAAAATGTCAAAAAATGTCATCAACAAACTATGAATTCACATGAGCCACAGGGTCCAAGGTAATGCCAAAAAAGACACCTGAGGACTTCAATGAACCATTAAGATATACAATCATTTACCTTCTAACATAGTTTTTATTGTAATGGACTGTTTGGCAATTTCAACATCCACCTCAAAAATTTCACCATCAGAGCTATGAAGCTTGAGCGTAGGCATCTGAAATAAATATTAAATTTGAAGGTATTATCATATAATAATATGCTAATAAGATCAGGCTTTGACATTATAAGTCTTCCAAGTTTGAATCTGGTGTGCATATACTATTTTATGCACATCAAATAATATAGGACATTACTTTTTTTTATACCACTTTTAAATGACTTTGAACAAAACTTGAACTAAACGAGTCTGGTCATAGTCTACATGGCAAGCTACCCCCCTCCCAATAATCACGTATCTAACTTTAGTCTTGCACATCATTATAAAACAATAATTTGGCTACTGACTTGCAGCTTACACATGACTGTAAAACAGGAATGACCCACAAAGATAGATAAAATGATCAAACTGTACCTATCAAACTGGGACATATCTGGTCACATTGTGCGACACTTTTGCCACCATGCAGCAAAAGAATTGCTTCGACCCTCTACCTTAATGATATAAAAACCACCTCTCTTTCGAATGTGACAACTCTGAGTTACCATGTCAATATGACTGGAATTATGAGTACAGGCGAGATAAAAAAATGTCTGCACACTGATTCACACAATATTTATTGAAATAATCAATGCCTTACCCACAAAGCAAAATTTCAGTTAACAGAGACTGAGCGGTCACTACAGATATGCTCCTGTGACTGCTTATGACAGGGAGAGACCAATGTAAATGCCTCGCTGTTGACAACCAAAGGCAGGTCACTGTAACATGTTGGATATTTATACAGGGATTTTGCCAGAGGAAATCAGAATGGCCATTGTGAACAAGTGTCTGCCTAGAGTAAAAGTCATAGGTAGGACAAGTTTGTGTACTGGAAAAATTATTTTTGGTTTTGATTATACTTGTGGTATAAAACTCATGCATACACACACACTCAAGATCCTGAAATTCTAATGGTTCTTCCATGATTTTTTCCCCCAAAATAAGTATGGCCACAATACATTTTGAAACTAAATATAAAAACATGCATGCTGTGTAGCTTCTTGTGATGTCGACTAACAGTGTAACAAAGTAAAACTTTCAGGAATATCACACAAAACTGGCAACAAATAACGACGCTTTTCTACAAAAGTAAAGTTCTAATGTTTTTGTCAGACTTTACTTACCCTGATATCTTTTCTCTAATAAATTCAAATTCTCACCAAAGAAATGGACCTGTTTTCAAGTTTGGTTGGCCTACATTTCATTTGGCTGGAAAGCTGTGAAAGCCAGGAATGGTGAAATCAGGTTAAGTTGAAATATTATTCTTAAATGAAACGAATAAAAATATATTATGCCTGTTGGAACTGTTAGCAACGTTTCGTTTTGTTCAATAAACATATCCCCCCACATAAACCTACTTTGACGTAACTGGACTACCGTCACATTGCAATAAATTCAAATGTCAATGGATCATGAAAATGTGTCCATTTGCTAAGGCCATATTTTGATTCCACCAGGATAAAGACAACACAGTAAGTATATTAATTACACATAAATTAGTGGAAGAGTGTCCATATAGGCTGCCAAGTGTGTGAGATATTCCTGAAACTTTGACTCCGATGTCAACCAACACTGGAACACGCTATACAAGGCCGTTATTTGGGTAGTTAGACATAGCACTAAAACAAAAACATGTGCCATGTCTTACATTGTAGGACTAATGCTATATTTAGATTCAACTTTTGATCAGCTCCTGTCGTGATATCTTACGATCTGGGGGAGGGGGCTTAAATGTAAGAAGGAAATCCCGGTAAATTCAACAAAGTTAATATTACTCCCTAAAACCACATATATCAAAAATACATTCAGCATGGTACCGAATGCTTTCTAGAACTTGCAATGAGTGAATGCAAAAATACAGTAAAAACGATTCAGAATTAACGATGCCCGTTCGACTCCAACAAAAACAAATCCGTTTTCAGTGTATGACTTAATAACTACATAACTATTAAAACCTAAAACTAGCAAAGATGACTCCAAATACATTTTTAGCAATGACAGTCGTCCGCCATTTTGCTGGCATGCGACTACAAGTTCTGTAGGTCTACTGCATCTAGGTTCTCCGTATCTTGCTGTTATCGCAAGATATTTACAACACCGAAAAATCATAAATTTTATAACAAATTATTCTTATTCAAACCTCTGCTTATCAAGATATACAAAACAACACGAAACTGTCTTGAAATTCTCCTGTGTTGTGTTTCTTCTGTTTTTCTGTGACAACGACCTCTATCTGAACACTGACAAGAACGGTAACTCTAGAGAGTATGAATTACTCGCATCGTGTTGCTATTGAAACAAAAACAAAACCGTTACCAGAGGACGAAAGATAAATAGTGCATGAAACGGTTTTTACTGTAGTTTCTATTTATGAAATAATTCCATAAGAAAGATTTTTCTCTTTTTAATGCTTGTAATTGAATTCAAATTTGAAGGTCTACGCAAAAAACGAACAAACAGAAAATTATGTTGAATGAAATGTCGCGCCAACTTCGCCCATGCATGCACAGCACATTGTCCAAACATTTGGCATAACCAGCTTTTAAAGAAGATTAAGTTATTACAACCACACTTTACTTTTATGGGTGTTCTGCTGAGTAATGTGTGTCGCCTGATTTGCCTGTATATTTCATAATCTAAAAACCCTGCTTTGGCAATTTCTTAAGAAAAGCAGGTCATACAACCACAGTTTGCAGGTTATAGGTGTTAACTTCAGTGATAAATGTGAATGCACACACGAAATTATACGACCATCCAAAATAACAAAAAAAAAAAAACAGTGTCTCTGAAACTAAACCACGAGCAACAGTGAGTGCCTGCGGGACCTGCCCTAGGGCAAGGCAAACAAGGCAACCGCTTGCTATCTTGGGCCCCGCATGCTGCCGTGGACCGAAGCAATTATGGTAGCAGAACTATATTATATGAGATGAGAGAGAGAGAGAGAGAGAGAGAGAGAAATTGTATGCCGACTGCAATATTTGCTTACGCATGCTTATATTATTCAGAAAACAGTCCTGCAAAAAAGGGTTGATAACAGTGGCGTCGCTAGGGGTGGTGCGGGGGGTGCGGACCGCACCGGGTGACACCATCTCAGAGGGGTGACACCAAAATGAAAAACTGCAAATTTTACAGAGCACACACTGCTCGGTCTAGTCGGATTTCATAAGTGGATAACCGATCATAGTTAAATACATGACTAACAGGTACAGCAGTGGCGTCGTTAGGGGGATGCGGGGGGGGGGGGGGGGGGTTGCGGACTGCACCGGGTGACATTACTAAGGATTCTGTATGGTCTGTTACGGAAGGAGGACCATGGGGGTGACACCATGAGCTACCGCACTGGGTGACACCAACCCGAGTGACGCCACTGGTTGATAATATGAAAGAATTACGTTAATAGTTACAACACAGTAGTAATACATCTAATTCAGTGAGGTTGGTTTTCCTACTAATGTGTATATAATGAATATTGCCTCAACCCACGAAAATGGAACTGAACTTTTATCGTTTTATTTAATATTGGTAGAAAACTGACAACAAATATAAATACACAGGTAAGTGCACGTTAAAAATGTACATTCCCCCCGAATGGTACTTCTTTTTTTTTTCGATTTATTTAGTAATTAATATGTATTTTAAAAAAAACACTTTGTAAAATTGTTTTTATTTTTTTTTTAATTTTCGTGTTATCAAATATTACAATCTTAAATCTCTGTACAATAACTGTACAAAGCGGCATAATTCAACTTCGGTTCTGAAATGGAAATTATATTAGAGGAAACAGCGGATTCACTGTTTAGATAATCCCTGATACATCTTAAAAGTTCTAATAATGTGATTATACGAGTAATTGATAAATTCATATTATTATACATATTTAAAGGGAAATAAAAATGCTGGTCTATATTTCTTTATCTATCCGTATAAGAACTTGTATCCATCTACACCAATTTCGCTGCCAGGTATAGTTTTAATTTCAACATGAACGAAACACCTCAGCTTACTATTCAATTTACTGGGGTTTGACGGGCACATTATGATGTTATTACATTATATCTTTGTTTGTATGAGAAAGACAATCCAGCAAGGAAGTACTCTTCATCTTAAACAAAGAAAAACAGCTCAAAAACACCCGGATGCAAAAAAAAAATCAAAAAAAAAAAAAACAAATAAAAAAAAAATCAAAATCAAATGAAGTCAAAGAGATAACTGATGCATGTCTAAATTACAAACGGAATTGGCCATCAAAACGTGACTTTTCTTTGAAAACGCTGCCCTCAAACTTGCCCAATTCAGGCTGAGGAAATAGGTTGTGTACAGATGTCTGTTTGAAAGGACAAATTCATCCTTTAATAAAAGTTAAAGAAACCAGGAATTTGACTATTCGACAATGGAAAAAGTGTTTCGGACGTGGACGTTCAATTTTAGAATTTATAAGACAATTTCCATGTATCACACAGTCCTTTCGCGTAGATCTCTGAGAGAAAAATGTGTACCAACGGAATGTGTGGTGGCAAGGCTTTTATTGTATTACCTTCTAATGGTTGGTTACCAATGTCTAAGGGATGATATAATTCGGTGGTATAGCCCGGATCGAGTGAATATCAAAAATATGAAATTTATGGGTGGAATGACTTCAGATCTGATCAGAGATTTAGAATAGAACAACTCGAACCCCGTATATAAAATATAACATTTTAATCAATTAGATAAACAAACTAAGAATAAATAAGACCAATCGTAAGATACACTTCTACTAGAAAATAAATTAGTTAAAAGTTCTAAAATGCAATTAGTAGTTTCGTTTACTTAGATACGGCAGATTTTCATGCCGAATCGAGCGTGTTTCGAACTTAATTGTCCTGCATGTCTGCATAAACTGATCGTGTTGCTCGACACCAGCCAGAATCAACGTAACTTGTCGTTTGAAGTTGACCTGTACAGCAACACTATATTCCCTCCCGTCTTAGCTTTTCGTTCAGGCGAGGATTCTTTAATCCGGCAAGGATCCTTCCATTTCAGTGTGGAATCTCTCTACCAAACGTTCCGATGTTCTGATGTGGAAGCTATTTTCCTGATAAATAAAATAATTGTTGCCTAACAATTTGGTCTACATAACTTCCTGGATTGGACTAACAATACATCTCTCTTCCCCTTCAGAGCTTAGCCAAATCGTACTCCAACCAAACGCTAACTGCTAACAGGGTTTCAGGTCACAACTTTGCATATCATCAGTAAATTGTTTACATACCATCTCCTCAAAAGACATTACATAGTACAGGAACTTAATATATTCCTCTGATACATCCAGCCACCATTACTATTGATCGATTGCATAGTCTGCTCTCGCCAATTAAGCCCCTACGGTGTGAACTATTAATCACTACCTTGACTATTGTTGGATACATGTACATATAAGGCCGACAATAAATATCTGTATAGTCCTCACAGCTGCTCCGGTCCTAAAACAACCGATTCCTATAGGGAATTCACATTTTAGTTATACAAATGAATTAAACAAAATTCACTTCTCGTCTTAACTGTACTATTTGCTAACCAACAATTCAGTGGCATAACTACAAAATAAGAGAGAGAGAGAGAGGGTGGTGGTGGTGGTGGGGTAATCTAATCTCAGTTAGTTAGTCAATCCTCGTCGCACGGAGTAGCATAGAAGGCAGCAACCAGAGTTCGCCACCGTGGTCTGTGTGATGCACATCTCCAGGTGTTCCCAGGTTAACTCTTGTCCCTTCATCATCTTCTCCACTGTCATCCTCCAGATGACTTTGAGTCTGTCTCTCTTTCGTCGGCCATCTAGGGTCTATCTGAGGGGGAGTCTAGGTGGCTATGTGTGTAGCAGCAGATGACATCCGATTCACCTCCATCTGCGCGTCTGGACATTTTGGGTGATGGGTTTGGTTTCTGCACTTATATGCAGTTCGGTGTTTGAGATAGTGTGGGGTGAAAAAATGTTGAGAATTCTGCGCAGACATCTGTTTCAGAACACTTCCAATTAATGGCTTACGATTTTGGTCATTTTTCAAGATTCTGTTCCATATAGTAAGGCACTCAGGGCATACTCTTGAAAAGCCTGATCATTTTTTTCATGCTAATGTTCCTGTTCCTCTATGTACTACTGAGCGTTGCAAATGCTTGGCTGGCCTTGGAAATTCTTGTACGTATTTCTTCTTCTGTATCTCCGTTTATTGTCAATTTTGGAGCCCAGATAAGTGAAGGTTTTTACTTCTTCAACCTGCTCTCCATTTAAGCTAATGTGTTTTAACATTATGTTGTTCATACAGAAGTGTTTGGTCTTCCTGGTGCTGATATACAGTCCACGTTTGCTTCCTTTATTTGTCATGTCATCGGTTTTGGTTTGCATGTCCCAGTATCTGTGTGAGAGCTGCGTAATGTCATCAGCAAATTTCAGATCCCCCAAGAGGCTGGTGAGGGTCCAGCGAATCCCTGTCCTTTCCTGAATGACCATACCTTTCAAGATTCATTCAATCCCAAGTATGAAGAAAGGGGGAGACAATATGTATACTTGATTCACTCCAGTTGCAACCTCAAGGGCCTCAGTCAGTTTATTATTGCAGATTAATTGTGGTGAGAACTCTCTGTACAGCATCATTATTATATTTAAAATTTTCTGGGGGATTCATTAATTTCGTATTGTTGTCCACAAGGATTCCCGATATATACTGTCCAAAGCTTTCTCCAAATCAACCAAATTAGCATATAAAAGTGCATTTCACTACTAGCTTTGTTTCAAGGTTTGTCTCAGTACAAATATATGATCTGAGCATGAACGTCCAGATCGAACACAGTCTGCTCGTGTCGGATGTGCTGGTCCAATGCATCTGACATTTTTCTGTTGATGATCTTGCTGAAGACCTTGCTGGTGAGAAAAAGCAGAGTGATGCTTTTCCAGTTGTTGCAGTTTGACATTACCTTTCTTGAGTAGTTTAATAACGAGCCCAAATTTCCAAGCTCCTGGAGCTGATTTATTTTCCCATATTGCCATGAAGATTTTTGACGTGGTGTTTCTTTCTCATCAGCTTTTAGCATTTATGCAGCCACTCTACCGGAACCTGACTGATTGTCACTCTTCATTGACTTGGCTGCTGTTTTTGTTTTGACTTCTTCTAGGGTTTGTGCTTCTGTACTGATATCCACGCTCTCTTATGTTACTGGTATCGCTGCTACTTCAGGAGGTTCTTGTTTATTAAGGGTTGTCTGAAAATGATCTTTACATCGTGCTATCTTGTCCACTTCTTATATATGATGTTTTCCGCTTCCGGGAATCCACCATAGGAGTGCCAGTTATGGCTGTCATCCGTCAGTGGTCCAATGTCCTAGTGTGTTTCATCCCCGACACCAACCAGGGTTTGATCTGTGTATTGGTTTCCATAACAAGGGAATCTCTACGCGGTTGGGATGTTATATTTGTTATGATTCACAATAACACCTGCAAAATTCACTCCGTTATGTGTTACAAAGACAACTGCAAAATTCGTATTGTTTTCTAGTGATTGTGCCCCATATTCAAAATATGGCTCCAAAATAGCTTCTCAACTGCTAACATAAAAAAAATCACATTATAGAATAAACATCAATTAATTTATTTAGTAATTGGTAGGCCATTCATTCTTATGAAAGGAACGAAAATGTCGTGAAACAATAACAATTGTATGGTCCTCTAAATCGGAGCTAGCAAGGACGTGTGTTAAATCCAAGAAGGGTTCCTGAATGTTGTCTATGGCTGTATATCTGACGTTGTGAGATAGGACTAAGATCTATTATGGTGACGCTCTACATTTTCGTATTTTGCATAGAGAAGAGAAAATGGGAAGAGGAGTGTTCGATTTCTTGCTTGTATTGTTTGCTTTGTGGGAGGGAAGTGTTGTAGCGGAGTGTGTTGATTTATAATTTTTAGATGTCGCTAGAGGTGTTTATGATGAGGAGGAGTAGGAAGATGAGTATGTGATTTATAAATATCCTGTCTTAAGGAAAATGGCGTTCTAGATTGCTTGGTCATTTTATCTTGAATCCTCAAAACTTGTTCTGCCATGGGCACATCAATTTTCATGCTTTTCAATTTCGATTTTCTTTTTCCACTCCCATGAGCCATAACGTGATAATAATAATTTAAAAAAACAAAGCAATTATCCAAAGACTCATGGACAATGCTGATCGTAATTCTATAAATGACCCTGCAATGCGACCTCATATTTCTGTTTGTACCCCTTATGGACTTTAAAGACGAAAATATCAAGGATATAGGAAAAATGCACAAAACTTAGTAATTTAATTCATCAATTTAAAATAATTTTTAACCTGATTGACGCCAGGGGGGTCCGTGACATTGTTAACGTTTTGACGTTTGAAACTAAGCAAAGGTTCTCGATATAAACAAGCAGACAGACTGCACAATATCATTACTGATTTCTATAACAATCTATTTCAGTATAAACCGTGTCGTCTGCGCTCAATATTTGCAATGTCTTGTTTTAATATTTCAAAAATTATTTCAATAAATAAAAGGAGGAACCGTTATATATGTTCAAGGATATGTAACACCCATGCAAATATGGCGAGTCCCGTGTTACTGAAGAAAGTCCCGTTGGTCTCGAAACTTAAAAGGGTGGTTATAAATTAAACATTGAAAAATAAAATGACGAAGTTCTGTACTTTTTTTAAGTCTTTGTTTTTAGAATCGGTGGGGGAAAAGGGACAAACAAAACGGGTGTGAGAATACGAATCTGTGTGGCACATTTGATTTACATCGAAAACCGTTATGAATCTGTTTTATCTCTTCATTCTCTCCGTCCGTTACAAATCTGAGTAACCATTGTGCATTTTGAAAACTGCTAGTGATGGATTAGCCGTATTGTTTATCAATGTTCTGTCTTTCAATGCACGTGCAATCTGTCGTTATTTATGCATGGTTTACGTATTGTGCATTGTCATGCTTTCCGTTTGGAGTAGCGTCAAAGGATTCATGTACGATTTCGACGAAGAAAAGCTACGTCACTAAGTGAAGTCAAAACGCATACCATGTAATTTGCAGTTTCAGGAAACGGAACTGTTCTTAGAAGTCTGACAGTTTTCTCTGAATTACATTGCCTCTAATCACGAGCGATGGCAGAAGAGGAAATTAAGTTTGTGTACAAATAGCTTGAAAGGCAAAGACACACACACACACACACACACACACACACACAAACACACACACACACATGCGCATTAAAAAATATATATAAAAATAAAAAATAAAAAATAAATATGACAAAATAGAAAAATAATCAAAATTTTAAACAAATTCTATTATATCTTGATATATTATTGACAAATGTACAATATTTCATCAGAACTCAATTTATATAACAAAAAAAAAATGTTGGTGTGCATAATACTTATAAGCAAGTATTTTATAAATAATTAATCATAATATATTGTGAATTAATTTAGAAATGCACTTTCATTTTTAAAGAATTTATTTTTATGATATTAGTTTGTACTTTCACTAGTTAAGTTATTCTGTAAATTAGAATAATATAAAAATATTTTTAACTAATTGTGAAAAGGCGACATAATTAAAAAAATATTAAAAAAATAATAAAAAAAATAACTAAAAAAAATATTAAATAAAATGTTTAATGGATGTCGTAACAAACCAGGAATTGGACTATCGGACATTTAAAAAAATGTATTTATTTGAGCGGGTTAAGTAAGACCATATCCATACCATTTTTAAATTGAATACAATTTCTTTCATTAAATTCGATTTTATTTTATCTACTCTGCTGGAGGTTTCGGTTATATTTTGACGCTAGAACTCGATGCTTTATCAAAAGTTTAATTCTACATACAGCTTTCCAAATATACACTACTGATATGAAGAATTGCAAGAGAAAGCTTCAGGAGATTTACTGGAAGAATTCAAAGAAAATGCTGTGGAACATCAGCATGCTGGAGTTAATGTAACTAATATTGTTTTTTTTTTTTTTAATTCAGAGCAGTACAGACTGGTGAATTAATTTCGCTGTTTCCTATAGTACTCTCAGAAACACTTTGGACTATTACCATGTTCATTAATAAACTGGTTTCGAAACAGTACCCGATTTGTTCAGCTAAAAGGCGGCAAGGTTTTAGGAAAGTTAATAATAAATGCATGTGTTGAATTCAAATACTAGGCATTAGGATACATCCTAGTATTGTCAGGTCATTCCTAGTTCGATATCAGTGATGATAATGAGTGGGAAGAGGTTTATGTGACTTATGAAAATTCTGTCTTAAGGAAGATGGCTTTCTAGATGACATAGTAATTTTATCTTGTATCCTCAAAACTATATCTGCCATAGGCAAATCACTTTTTACGGCTTAAAAGGTTGATTTTTCTTTTCTTTTTCTACTTACATGAGCCATAATGGATGGAATTTTTTTTAATCTAAAGACTAAATGCCCCTTGAACAAAACTGATCTTAGTGCTAAAACTGACCCTAAAACGCGACGCAGTATTTCCGTTTGTGCCCCTTATACATTTTACAAACGAAATACGTCAAGGATACTTTTATTTTTAAAAATGCACATAAATTGGGACTTTCATTCATTAATTAAAAATGTGTAACCTGATGCCAGGTTGTCACTAACACTGTTAATTTATTGACGTTTCAAAGGGGAAGCTCTCGATGTAAACAAGTAAACAGACTGCATTCTATCCTTTCTGATTTCTATAAAGAGTCTATTTCAGAAACAAAGAGAGAAAAAAACTGTGTCGTCGTATTTACATGTGATTCCTCATTCGCGTATCAGCTTATGGATCAAGCTGTCCATGCAGGTAGTGGCATTGGTTAAGTAGTGAATGGGGATACCCTACGGACAATGGGAATTAGCATTAAAAACACCCTTGGGACACTCTACGGACAATGGAAATTTAACATGGCGAAAAATCGTGGGACACTCTACGGACAAGGGGAATTTAACATGGGGAATAAATCGTGGGACACTCTACGGACAAGGGGAATTTAACATGGGGAATAGAGTTTGGGCTTGTTTAGGGACAAGGGGAATGGAACATGGGATTTTTTTTTAAAAAAAAATTTTAAAAAAGGGGTAGGCAATTCAAAGACTATCTCTTTTCGAGAAATATGGCTGGCCCTGAAAAGGGCCTTTGGGTTTATGTTAATATTAATATTAACATAGATGGCATCTCTCACATCTTCTTCTTCTTCTTAAACTCCTTCTAACTGCCGGTCCATACACAAGTACCCTCTTCAGACATCCTTGTCTTTCTATATAAACTCTCCTCATCCATACACTTGTATCTGTCCTATCAACAACAGTCCACTTCGACCGGACATACATGAGCATGTCCGTCCTGAACATCATTGTTGACACAAGGGTTGAAGATTCAACGTCTGTCCACATGTTGAGGCTCCTAGAATAGGTGAATCAATGCAGTGAACGGCGCTTATTTATAGGGACAGGAAGGATTGAAACGGATTGAGTTCATTCACCAATCCGAACACGCGTTACAGAATTCAGTCAGCCCGCATCCAATCCGAAGAGTGCAGTCTGTGACGTCACGTAGTCTATATAGATTCGCTAGCGCTTGTGTGCAGTCAATCTATGCGACAGTGATTCAACATGACGGAAACTCAGAAAACGATCCATTGGGGTGCACCAGCAGGGGAGACTGCCCAAGGGAACTCGGACTTACTTTCAGAAGAGGTGAATTGGGATTTTGTGGATTTTCTCTCCTCGCAAGAATTTGTTCCGGAACCTTCGTTACCTTCTTCATTACCGCAAGTGGAGAATTTTAGACAGAGACAGAAAGAAGAATTGGAGAAATTTATACAACGACAAAAGGAAGCGGAACAGGCTTTTCTCCTACAGCAACAGCAACAAGAAGAAGAGGTAAGAAAAAAACAACAGCAACAACAGCAAGAAGAAGTAGCAGCAAAGAAACAAGAGGGTGAAAATCAAACGGTCACGGTACTGTTGGACATTTTAGCGGAGTTAAGAAGTCTGAAACAAATGTATCAGACTTCTTTATCACGACCGAAGAGAATACGACCTTCCCGAGCTAAACACGTCAACCCTGTGACTAAGCCTACCGTACCACCCTTAGTGATTTCAACCCAATCATCATCAACATTACGCAGTCCAGAAGTAGGCCTTGGCCGTGGCAAAGGCATAAGGCAGTTAAAGTTGATTGCTTAAACTCACCCCTACACCAATAAAAGGCCCTTTTCAGGGCCACCCACATTTCTCGAAAAGAAATACAATTTCAATTTGCCAATAACTCAAAAAATAACCACCCATTTTACCCTTATAGTACGTGTCTGTGTATGAGTGCGTGAGTGTAGCTTCTTATTTTAAAATCACAACTCAAAGACACTTACCTTTTATCATTCATTTATTCTTTTCTCCATTTTTTTACAATCCAATTCACAGCACAACACTTTAATAAAAAGTTCATTGACTTCTTCTTTCTCCTTGTTTACTCTCTCTGTTTTTTAAATTTCTTCACCGTCTTTTCCTCATTTTCTTCCCTTCTTCTTTTCTTCTCCTGTTTCTTTGCCTCTTGTAAATAGAATTGTCTTTTTTCCTCAGAAGAATCCCTCTCTTCCTCTGAAGAATCCCTCTCTTCTTCTTCTGAAGAATTCCTCTTTTCTTCTGACTCCTCTTGTTTCTTTTTTGGGCAATCTGGAGACCAATGTCCTTTTTCTTTACAATAATAACAGGTATCTTGACTTTTGTCTTTTTTAGTCCCTGTTTTTGTTCTTGTTTGACGGTCTGGACACTCTGAAGACCAATGCCCTTTCTTCTGACAGATATAGCAAGTATCTTGACTTTTATCTCTAAAGGAAGGAGAGTAGTCCGTAGGCTGGTCTGAAGAGAATTTTCTAATGACCCCTCGCAAAGCTCTGACGAAACGTTCCATCTGGTTAGTCTCTTCCATCGTTGTGCTCGGCTTGAGAGTGAAATGAATAGTGAAAGGACAAGACACACACCCTTTTATATACGCTGGTCTGCTATGACTATAAAGTAGTTTATGGTGTTTGAACTTGAGTCATTTGACTTTTTGCTTTCAAGATGAAACGATCCCATTCATTCGAGAAGAAAGAAGAAGAAGAAAGTAAGAGGCAGAAACGTGATCTATCGCCTCGTACCAGGGCTGAAATCTTGGCACAAATTCATGCCAGTGATTTTGAAGAGGACATGAGTGAGCCAGAATCCGAACCCTCTAAAACAAGTCCACCACCCTTTGTCAACCCTGAAAAGTACTATTCCATTCGAGAGACGGAAAAGCGCTCCTCTAGAAAATTTAGAACCACGGCTTACAAATACACGGTGAAGTTTAAAGATTTCAAGGCTGAAGTGCCGTTAGAGAAAGCAGAAGTGTTCATCACCGAGGTGTGGGATTCTTTGCTCACTGCACTCAAGCGACAATGTCAACCCAAAGAAGACGATCGCTTGAGACTTTCCATACAACACGACGGTTTGAAATCCCCTGTTTGGATCGAGTTTAGCACCCCTGCAGAATTGACTGCTTCCAAAGTCATGGACAAGATTCAACACGTACAACAATCTAATGATCAGTTTGACATCACCGATGGTAAAGCCACACTGGACATGACCCACGTCTCTCCTCCTCAAGGGACAGGACGCAAAAAGATGTTATTGGTGGACGACCTTCGCAACACCAAAACGAGTCTCGTCCGAATTAACAACCCTCATGACCAGATGTGTTTAGCCCGTGCCATCGTGGTGGGACGAACCTATGCCAACAAGAACGACACGGTAGAATGGAAAAGAACCTGGGACACTATTCAACGGTCCGACCGAGCCAAACAACGAAACGAAGCAGAACTCCTGTTACAACAAGCCGGACTGCCCAAAGACACACCCTGTGGCATTCCTGAGATGCAAAAATTGCAAGATGTCCTAGCTCCACGATACACCTTGAAAGTGCACCCTCAAGAAATGCGCGGGCCTCTATTGTTTCGAGGCCAAGATTTTAAGGACGGAAAATACATTCATGTTTATCATCACGATGACCATTTCGATACCATTACCAGTATCACCGGATTCCTAGTATACGGTTATTACTGTGAGAAATGTGACCATGGTTATAACAATCGAGAGCAACACAAGCATTGTGGATCGAAATGCACAGGATGTTTGGCCTCTTCACCCTGTCTGAGCGAAGAACCAGTGCCTTGTTCCACTTGTCTGCGCACGTTTGTCAGCCCTACCTGTTACCAACAACATTTGAAGACGCAAGGTTCACAGAAAAAATGCGCTTGTCAACTCCTGAGATTGTGCCCTACGTGTGAACAAGTCATACGTACCAATAGTACCAAGGCACACGTATGTCGAGGAAAGAAAAAATGTCACATTTGTCACCACATCGTGGACTTGGAACACCAATGTTACGTGCAAAAATACCAACCCCCACCAGAGAAAGAGGACGGTCACAGGAAGAAAGGCAATTTCATCTTTTTCGATTTCGAATGCATGCAAGAGACTGGCATTCACATTCCTAATTTCTGCGTGGCTCATCGAGCGTGCGAGAAGTGCATTCAAGAACCTATCTTCAGTCATTGCCCTCACTGTAGCAAGATTCCCGGAGGGCGTGAAAAAATCTTTCGGGGACCAAACACGTTAGCCGATTTTGCCCAATGGGTCTTAGACCCCGTCGACAAGACGTGGAGCCAAGAGGACATCGAACGTTACGGAGATTGTCATCGTCATGCCACGGTGATGGCTCACAATTTCTCCGGATACGATGGACAGTTTCTTTTGAGGTACTATACGGAACAAGGCACCGAACGTCCTAAAGTGACTTTGAACGGAGCCAAAATCATTTTCATGCAAGTGGGACAAGTACAGTTTAAAGATTCGATGAGCTATTTGGCCATGCCTTTGAGTCGAATGCCTAAAACGTTTGGAATGACAGAAATGGCTAAAGGGTACTTTCCGCACTTTTTCAATACGGAAGCCAATCAACATGCCGTTCTACCCCATTTACCAGAGGCTCACTATTACGACCCCGACAACATGCGTACCGAACAACGAGAAGCTTTCTACGCTTGGTACCAGATTCACGCCTCGGACCCTTTCGACTTTCAGGAAGAAATGCTAAAGTATTGTCGTTCCGACGTGGACATTTTACGGCGTTGCTGTGGAAAATTTCGAGAACTGTTCATGGAACACGGAGGGGTCGATCCTTTGAAAGAAGCTTGCACCATTGCCAAAGCGTGTTCCTTAGTGTATCGACAACGATTCATGCCTGAAAACACCGTAGCTGTCATCAGCCCTCAAACGACCCACTTTGTCAAACGTCAATACTCGGTCAAAGCCCTACGTTGGTTACATTACTTGTGCGACAAGGAAGACAAGTGGATTCAGCATGCTCGCAACGGAGGGGGCGAAAAGACCATCGGAACGTATTCGGTCGATGGCTGGGACTTAGAAAACCCCAAGATCGTGTACGAGTTTAACGGTTGCTTATTTCACGGATGTCCCGTCTGTTACCCTGACCGTGGCACCAAGAATCAGTTTTTGCAACGAACCATGGAAGACTTGTACCAGGACACTTGTCAGCGACGCCTAAAGTTAGAACAGCAAGGATACCAGGTGGTGGAAATGTGGGAACACGAGTACGATCACCGTATGAAAACCGATCCCGAGTTTAAACGCCTCGTGGAAAGTTACCAGTTCATGGACCCGCTGAACCCGAGGGATAGTTTGTACGGAGGAAGGACCAATGCCACCTGTTTGCTGTACCAAGCCGACGAAGAGAAAGGAGAAGAAATCAAATACTTGGACGTGTGTTCGCTGTATCCCTACGTGTGCAAATATTGTCGCTTTCCTGTAGGGCACCCGCAATTGTTCACGGAACACATCGACCTGAAAAACATTCGACAATACGAAGGCTTGATCAAGTGTAAAGTTTTGCCTCCCACGAACCTATACCATCCCGTCTTACCTCACCATTGTCAAGGCAAACTGATGTTTCCCTTGTGCCGTACTTGTGCCGAAACGTGCAACCAAGACCAACTTTGTCAGCACACCCAGGAAGAACGTGCCTTGACGGGAACCTGGGTCAGCGTAGAATTGTTCAAAGCTCTGGACATGGGATACGAACTGTTAGAAGTGTACGAAATTTGCCACTTTCCCAAGACACAACAGTACCACAAGGGTGACCCTACTCAGAAAGGCATTTTCGCCGACTACGTGGATGCCTTTTTGAAACTGAAGCAAGAAGCCAGCGGCTATCCTTCCTGGTGTCACACTCCCGAAGACCAAATAAAATTCAAAGAGAAATACTACGAACAAGAAGGCATCACTTTAGACCACATCGAGAAAAACGAAGGCAGGCGATCGTTTGCCAAAGTGATGTTAAATTGCTTGTGGGGTAAAATGGCACAACGGTCGTGTTTACCCAAGACGGAATATTTGACAGAACCTTCCCGCTACTTCCAGATGATTCACGACAAAACCAAATACATGAAACACGTGGACGTCGTTCGAGAGAATTTGATCTTGGTCAATTACGAAGAAGATCTGGACTTTGTACAAGACGACCCTTTTGGAAATGTCATCATTGCGGCTTACGTGACAGCCCATGCTCGCTTAAAATTGTACGAAGCTTTAGAACTGTTAGAAGAACGCGTCCTGTACTTTGACACGGACAGTTGCATTTACATCCATCACCCGATTCAACATCACCCTAGCATCGAAGGAGACCGTTTAGGAGCCTGGACAGACGAGCATCCCGACGACAAGATTCTAAGTTTCGTCAGTGGCGGTCCCAAAAATTACGGCTACGAATACCGGGACAAACAAGGAGAAGTGCACACGACGTGCAAAGTGAAAGGACTGACTCTGAATTATCGTACCAGTCGAGTGGTCAACTTTGGGGTATTGAAAGAAGCCTTGCAATCGGGAGAGGATGGAAACTTTAAAGTGACCACCTATCAACCGAACAAGATTGTACGTTTACCCACTCCCCACATCGTCAGTCGACCCTTGGAAAAAGTCTATCAAATCGTGTACCAGAAGAGAGTGCGACTTCCCAATCATTTCACCTTACCGTACGGTCACGTCGGTATTGGTCTGTATATAAAAAAGGAACCCTAGGCAAGATCGATAGTTCATTGGGACTACCAAGACCGAGCGAACAAGATGAATACTTTGAAAGAGGCATCATTTCAGTTTGGGGATTGTAAAAAAGTTGTATCTTCCTCTAGTGTGACTAATATTGGATGGATAAGACCCATGCATTGCGACGGAAAATGTCCGGAAGGAAACTGCGATTGTCCATGTGGTTACCATTGTAATTGCGTAACGGAGTTTGCAGACGAGTGCGATTGTGAGCCTTGCGATGGGACCGATGCTGTACGTTGTGACCTGAGCGATGCCGTAAAGCATCATGGGAACTTTGTTCTCACTGCCCCTGTCATGGAAAGTGATGCTGTGCATGTCAAACCTGAGGGATGTGAAAGCGATGCCGCTCGTCCTCTTAGACATTTTACCGGGTTTAAAGGGGAATGTCGACCTTCACGTTTACCTCCCTACGGATGTCATCCAGCCCTGAGCAAACTCCTGCCCATTTCACTCAACCCTCATCGAAACGAACCTGTGAAATACGAATATTCGTTTCCTGTGCGTTTGTCGGAATACTGCGACTTTGAAAATCGTCTTCAATCGTTCAAAGGAAAATGGCCAAAGTATCTGGGAGGACCGACCCCTGAAGAATTAGCCAGAGCCGGATTTTTCTACTTGGGCGAAGGAGATAAAGTCAAGTGCTTCAGTTGCGGTGTGTCACTTCACCACTGGGAATCGCAAGATTCGGCCTACGTTGAACATGCTCGATGGTCACCGAATTGTCATTACTTACATTTAGTGGGACCGAGACATTGAAGTAACTTCTTACCATAATAATCTGTTCATGGATACTTTACAAGAGAACATTCGTGCTTTGCCTGTGGAGTTGAGAGAACGCATTTACCGAGAGCTGGTCAAAATACAAGTGAAACGTAAAGAACAATTGCATCCGTTACGTCACCGGTGTTTGAACCACTGGTACCTGAAGGCTATACAAGGATTGATTCAATTGAAAGTGTTCCATCGGACAGACATTGATCAACGATCCTCTAGTTTTAAAAAGGATTGGTTTGGTATGGACGATTCTACCTACATCATTGTAAACGTACTGCATCGAATTCCAGAGGAAGAGTTAACGAATTACCAACATCTTGAACACAATGTCAACTTAGTGAAAGAGGAAACTTCTGAACGAATTGTAATGTGTAGATTAGTGACTCAACGATTTAAATTCGACACTGAAGTGAAACCATGTTTGTGCAAACAGTACATTTCTTGTGTCAGACCAAAGAGGATTTAGTATGACCTATTCATGGATACTTTGCTAGAGAACATTCGTGCTTTGCCTGTGGAGTTGAGAGAACGCATTTACCGAGAGCTGGTGAAAATACAAGTCAAACGTAAAGAACAATTGTATCCGTTACGTCACCAGATCTTTAACCACTGGTACCTGAATGGTATAAGAGAACTGATTCGTCAGAAATTGTTTCAGTGGTCAGACCTTGTTCAACACTTTGAGTTAGTGAATGATCGAAATGTTCATTATTTTGGTTACTTCGAGATTCACCTACAGCAATACATTGAGGAAGACAAGTTAAAGGATTATCAACATATTTTACGTGGAATCTACTTAGAGGAAGAGGAAACTTCTAAACGAACTCTGAAGTTTCGGTTACAGTATGCAAGATTTAGATTCCCTACTGGAGAACGAAGATCTCTGGCTAGAAAGTACGTGTATTGTTTACGAAACAAAGAGACTATAAAAATAGGCTGCCATGCCACGACTTATGTCACATGTCATCCAACAGATTCCGTGGAAGGAACTCAATGACCATATTCAAACCGTGGATCATTACCATCGATTATTACAAGAACTGTATCCATTCAATTTGGGACGACAAGTGGTGTGTGTCTTAGTGACTTGTTTTTTGGGATTTCGTTTACCAGCCGATTCTTTGTGGACTCTTTACGATCAGTACTTACCACCTCCATGGCCTTAAATGGTCACGAAAAACTCCTTTTGCTCAAAGCCTTGCGTTTTCATCTGGATACTTCTCGACCTCTACGGGAAAAAAAGATTCGTCAACTTTTAGCTACCCAAGACGTGTATGACGATGTGTGTGTAGCTTGTGACTTACATCCCCATTGGACAGATGTCCGTGCCTGGAAAGAATGGGATTTTGAGGCTTGGACCCAAGAAGTGGCCCAGTATGCACGAGAGTTGTTCAAGGAAAAAAGTTACTTTTCAACCCGTGTTAGTGACGGTGCCAGAAGAACCCGTCACCCAGGACAGGACTGTCGTGGACAGACCTGAAAGACCCTTTCGGGAGGACACTTGTGTGACCTTACCCCCTACTATAGAACTGGTTAGAACATTACCCAAAACATGTTGTACAGACACTTGTGTTTATTCCACGTTCATCGTTATCATGTGCCTTTTATCCTTGTACTTAAGCCTTTGGCTTTTATGTATTTTTGTCTTTCGTATTCATGTTTGAAAAAAAACATTCAATAAACGTGTTCTGAAAAAGTATATAAACTCTTGTCTTGTTCGTTTTCGTGTCACAAGTGACATTTCTCACACCATGGCTACCTCTACTGTCTCTGCTCCCTCTTCCTCTACTGTCAAAGTCATCGACGAACACTTAGATCGTGCCAGTTGGGAGGCTTTGTATCTTCGCCATCCCTTTAACATGCTCATTGCTGGACCTAGCGGTTCAGGCAAAACCGAATTCGTCAAACGTTTGATCGAACATAAACATCATTTGATCGATCGACCCCCTCAACGGATCGTGTGGTGTTACAAAGAGTGGCAATCGGCGTACAGCCTCTTGCGAGAAAGTCAAGGCGATTCCATCGTGTTTGTGGAAGGCATTCCTAAAGAAGACGACGGCATCGTCTCTGACTCCCGTCAAACCCATTTGGTCATTTTCGACGACATGTTAGGAGAAGACGAAGAAGAAATTAAATTGTGGTTCACGCGCAAAGGGCATCACCGTAATGCCAGTGTCATTTACATCACCCAAAATTTGTTTCAACAAAGTAAAGCCCATCGCACCATCAGTCTCAATGCGCATTACGTGGTCTTGTTTAAAAGCCCCCGAGATAAATCGCAAGTGCAAGTCTTAGCCAAACAGTTAGGAACGCCTTGGCTGACTCAGGCGTACGACGATGCCACTCAAACGCCACACGCCTATTTACTCGTTGATTTGAAACCTACGACCCCCGAGGATTTGCGATTTCGTACCCACTTGTTTCACCACTGGTGCCAAGACGGAGGGCCTGTCCTGTACACGTCTCCGTCCTCGACTTCATTTCACTCCCCATCAAAAAATCTATAAAAACCTCAGACCCTTTTTCGTCTGTCTCACACAGTGTGAACATGACGTCCCTTCAGTCGCATCTTCCCGTCAAATTGATTCGTGCCTTGTATGGCATCAGTCGAGAAAAAGATCCACAAACACGAGCCCGTGTCTTAGAAGCTAGTCTCAAAGAAGTCTTACGATGGTTCACGGTGACGGCACGTCAATTACTCCAAGGAATCATTCAGATTCCTCATCAAACCCAACGCTTTTTCGATCGAAACAAAGTCGCTTTGGTCCAACTGGCCGATCCCCGCATCGACACTCAAACCAAAAAACAAATCATTTTGAAACCTGGAGGGAGCGGTACTCTAGGAGGGGTCATCATTCGCTCACTCTTAAGATGGGATCCTAATGCCCCCAAAGTTATCCCCAAGACAAAAGTCCAACGAAGCCCCAAGAAGAAAAAGAAAAAGACCAAGTCCCCAAGAAGAATAACTTCTCCAGTGGCAGGACCCTCCTCTGACCAGACACCACCCCGGAAAAAGAAAAGAAGTCCCCAGAAAAAGCAACAGAGAAAAAGTCCCCAGAAAAAGAAAAGTCCACAGAAGAAGAAAACTAGTCGCAAGAGAGGCACTTCGGCCAGGACGCAACCTTACACTCGCAAACCACGACCTGCCACAGCGTCTCCGGCAGCCTCACGTTTGTCCACTTCTCCGTTGATGTCACCAGGAACTGAAGAGTACTTGGAGACGTTGATTACACCAAGAACTTCTCCGTTGATGACCCCCAAAAGAACTTCCCCAGTGGCAGGACCTTCCCATTTAGCGGCAGTGGCTGCTGCTCACAAAGTACCTTCTCCCAAAATCAAAGTCCATGAAAGATCGGGCATGTTACAAAGTTTACTGGATTTGTCCAAGCAAGAACTGGCTCGATTTAGTCCGTTGCGTACCCCTGCATGACGTGTCATGCCTGTCCTCAAACTGATACGCCGTAAAGACAATCAGTGGCGACGCGTTCCAGTATAAAAAAGGCCTGTGACCGAGTAGGGTATCAGTGTTTTTAGGTGCTCCTAAAGACTCAAAGATGTCACCCTCCAGAAAACCCCAAGGAAAGAAAAGGAAAGGACTGCCACCACGTTTAGTCAAACATGGGGACCTGTTATCTGTCCTTTCCAAAGCTTCTCCACCCCTACGAAAAAAACCCATTCAAACGGCCTCCAAAGAGGTCATCGATACCGTGTGCGAATGTTGTTTGAACGTTTTGAAAGGCACGATCCATTTGTCCAAACACCAGAAACAATGCTTAGGCAAACATCGTCACGTTCTTCGGAAAATGGTTCAAAAGAAAGTTCCCATTCGTCAGAAAAAGAAGATGTTGGTCCAACGTGGAGGCATTTTACCTCTCTTGTTAGGCCCCATACTGAAAGGAGTCTTGGGAACCATGTTGGGAGGACTGGTGGGAGCAAGATAAAAAGGCCTTCGGAAGTCCCAAGATCTCAGAATTCACCCCTGACAACCCCATGGAAGGACGAAAACTAGCTTTAGTGCCTTACAAACGATGGATGGAATACCATCGGTGGCAAGAACAACGCACCCCGCATTTACCTCCCAATCCCAATTTGAGCGAGATGTCCCAGTTACAACACGAATTGCAATCCTTGATGGATCGCCAAGATTTGTCCGAAACAGAAAAATCGCAAAAGTACGGTCAACTCTTGCAAAGACTGCAACTCTTTCACCAGAAAGCTTTAGACGAAACAGCTCTACCCACTCTGAAAGATTTTAAGACCTTAATGAAAAGTCCAGCACCATCATCATCATTACCACCACCACCACCACCACTACTGTCATCCCCAACCGTCACCAGAGATGCTACCCCACAAAGACCTGAGGAAGAAGAGACGCGCGAAGTGTTTCAAACACCGTCAGCAGCTCCCATTTCGAGTAAGATTGCAGCATCCTTATTGACCCCGTCCCCCACACCCCAACGAGAAGAAATGAAAGCTTGGGTTAAAAAGATGATGTCCACGCCTCCTTCGACAGAAGTGAAAAAGAAAGAAGGGAAACCAGAAGCGAAAAAAGAAAAGAAAACCAAAGCCATTCCATTGCCACCTCCACCTCCACCACCACTACCTTCGACTTCTACTCCCGTAGCCCATCGGACACGTAAATCCGTTTCCAAACCACCCTTTCGACCCACCCAAAGTAGCATCACCGAAGAGTGGGTGACTTATTAACACACCAACACAAAATAAAAAATGGAAAAAGTCTTAGCCAGCATTTACTACGATCCCTCCCATCCTGCAGGTTACGCAGGAGTTCAAAAATTGTATCGTGCTGCCAAAACGCGACTGAAAAGTCTCCGTTTACCTGAAGTGCAACGATGGTTACAAGAACAAGCTACCTACACTTTGCACAAACCCATTCGACGCAAGTTTACCAGAAGTCGCACCCGAGTGGAAGGCATCGATCATCAATGGCAAGCCGATTTAGCCGATGTCTCTCATTTGGCCAGCTACAATCGTGGCTACAAATATTTGTTTTGTGTCATCGACGTCTTTTCCAAATTTGCCTGGGTCGTGCCCTTGACTTCCAAATCGAGCAGCGAGTTAGTGCGAGCCCTGCAACGGGTGTTGAAACAAAGCGGTCGTCGCCCTCTTCGATCGCAAACGGACAAAGGCACCGAATTTCTGAACCAAGCTTTCCAAAAAGAATTAAAGAAACGTGACATTCATTTTTTTACCACCGAGAATCCCGAAACCAAAGCCAGCATCGTGGAACGTTTTCAACGCACTTTGAAAGAACGCATGTGGAAATATTTTACGCATCACCACACTCTGAAGTACATCGACATCTTACCGCACCTGGTGCAAGCGTACAACCAATCTTACCATCGAAGCATCGGACGTGCCCCGCAAGACGTGACTCCCGACAACGAAGTGCTGGTGTTCGAGCGCCTGTTTGGTACGTCCCCGACGAGGGCTGTCCCCGAGAAAAGTGGAGAGTTGACCGTAGGAGATTGGGTGCGCATTGGCAAAACCAAACGCACTTTCGACAAAGGTTACTTACCTAACTGGACGACCGAATTGTTTCGCGTCACTGGACGAGTGCATGGCCGTCATCCTACCGTCTATAAATTGGAAGACATGAACGGAGAAGTGCTCAAAGGAACGTTTTATTTGCCCGAGTTACAACGTGTCACCAAAAAAGAAGACGACGTGTACGACATCGAAAGCATTCTCGAACGCAGAACCCGTAAAGTGGGCAAACGACGTGTCAAAGAAGTCAAAGTACGTTGGAAAGGATATCCACCCAGTTTCGATTCTTGGATCGACGCTTCGCAAGTCATCGACTATAAAAAGAAGAAGTGACCATCATGCCCTTTCACACAGTAGACGCAGCTACGTCGACCACTCCTTCTTCCCCTAGTTCTTCTGTGCAAGATTTACAAAAACAACCCTTGTGGGTGTGGTGCGGAGAACGTGTGCCTAAAACGCAAATCGTCTTTTTCTGCCAAATCTTCGTGGTGTACTGTGTCATCGGGGCAGCCATCGCCAATTTGAGTTTGCAACAAGGAGACAAACAATTGTGGACCATTTTATTGAGCAGTTGCATCGGTTACCTGCTTCCTAATCCCTCCCTGAAATTCTCCTCGAACGGGAACGTTGTGTCCAGTGCCAGTGCCAGTCACCACTCCAACAACCACAACCAGAACCCCATTTTGGGCGGAGACACGCCTCTGACATCCAGTAATATCCCCTCGGACAGCCACAGAACTCTGGAATTATGAGTCACGAAAACCAATTTTACTTAACCTTACCCAGTGACAGTTCCATGGAGGTGTTTCCCCACAACACGTTGTGCTGTTACACGGCCAAATTACCTCAAGCCATCCCCTTAGATCACGAAGCCCATTGGGAAGTGGCTTTAGTAGAAATGATTCACCCTACACAAATCAAAAACATCACTGAAACGCAAAACACTTTTGAGGTCGAAATCCTGAACCAACAATTACAAGATGCCATGACTGACATCGGGTTTTCAGGGGGACATAAGACCAGCCAGCAATCCACCCTTCAGTATCTACACCTTGAAAATTCCAGCAGGGTTCTATTTTAGTGGCCAACATTTGGTGGACACCATTACTTCCAGGTTCGAGTTCGCCTTTGGCAAAGCCCTGAACAGAGCCAAAAAAAGTGTCACCCTGGAGTACCATAAAGTGGCTCGTCGCTTCCTGATGAAATTTCAGGACACCCAAACGTTGTCCATCAGTTTTAATCGTGACTTGTTTGATATTTTAGCTGGAGACACAAACATGGCTCCAAATTTTAAACCGAAGATCAACAGCAATACGGAATTTTACAAGTTCTTTCGATTCCCTGTAGAACTGAACCAAGGACTGAATTTGATGTTCGTGTACTCCGATGTGGTGGAGTATAACGTGGTGGGACACACCTCCGTGCCATTACTGCGTGTCATTCCTTTCAAAGTGGATAGTACCACGACCAATGACCAGGAAGGTGGAAACACTTACCACGTCCACCGGGAATTTGTCCATCCTCACTATTTGCCTGTCAGCAAGTCGTATTTGGACACGGTCAACATTGCTATAAAAGGAGATTTGGGACAAAATATTCCATTCACCAAAGGAAAAGTCACGGTGAAACTCCATTTTCGAAAACGGTTTTCTCACGACTCGTAAGTAAGTAAGTCATGTATCCAGTGTACCGAGGGGTTGCTCAACAGCGAGGACACGGTTTAGGAGATATGTTAAAATCGGCCTTTCGTTCGGTGGCCCCGGTGTTGAAACCGATGGTGACACGCGGATTGCACGCCTTGAAAGATGCGGCACTGACGCAAGGCAAAGAATTTCTCCAAAATGTCATCATCGACAAACAAAACCCTAAAGAAGCCTTCATGAGGGCAGGCAAAAATGTCTTGCTGCAAACGGGCAAAGACATTTTGGGTCGACGAGACACACCTATAAATGCCCTGCACGCTACCGAATCAGGCATTCAGCAAGGACAAGGCAGAAAGAGACGACGAAGAAAACACCCTTTCACCAGACTTCAAGCTAGAAAGGCCAAGAAAAGAAGAACCGTTCGAGACTTAGACGTTTTCGATTATTGAGAAAGAACAGAACAAAAAATGATGCACCGAGAGTCTTGCGCTTGTTCCAAGACGGAACTGGATCTGTTTGCCATGCCCCCCACCATGATGACGATGCAAGAATCCCAGTGGGTGGAATTTCATCCCGTCTCCTCATTGACAGCCTCAGCTCCCATCGAGTTTGAAATCAAAGGACAGCCCGAAGATTACATCGATCTGAATAGCAGTTACTTGTACTTGAAAGTCAAAGTTATCGAAGATGACAATTCGCCCCTAGAAAGTACTGATGTAATAGCTCCAGTCAACAATTTCATGCATTCCTTGTTTAGCGGAGTGGACTTGTACTTGAATAACAAACTGGTCAGCAGCAGCATGGATACTTACCCTTATCGAGCGTACCTGGAAAATCTCTTGACGTACGGAATAGACGCCAAGAACACTCATCTCGATGCCTGTGTGGTATGGGAAGCTGACGATGCTAACGAGTTTGAAACAACCGAAACTGATACAAAGGATAAAACTAAATCATACAATGAGGGATTTACAGAAAGAAGAAACAGAATCATAGAAAACAAAAGTTTAGAACTGATGGATCGTTTGCATTTGGACATGTGGTTACAAGAGAAATATTTGCTGAACGGGGTGGATGTTCGCCTGAGACTGAATCGTAGCAGTGCCGCTTTCCATTTGATAGGTACTGACGCTTGCAAAACTGTCATCGAGGAAGCCAGGCTCTACGTACGACGCGTAGAAGTGTTACCTAAAGTGGGTAACGACATCAGTCAAACATTGAGCAGAACAACCGCTAAGTATCCCATACGACGCGTGGAAGTGGGAACGTTCACCATTCCCAAGGGACAGCGATCCATGATCCAAGATCATTTGTTCCAAGGACAGCTACCCAAACGTTTGATCGTTGGTATCGTCGAAAATGAAGCCTTCAACGGAAATTTGAAAAAAAATCCTTTCTACTTTCAACACTTTGGCGTGACCAAGATCGAAGTCAGTCGCGATGGCAAGACCATGTGTACCCGACCTTTCGAACCTAAATTTGGTGACGGGAATTACTTGAGATCGTACTTGTCCCTGTACGAAGCTACCGGTCAGTTAGGAACCAACACCAGTCACGGCATTACGTACAAAGATTATGCAGGAGGCTATGCTTTGTGGGCTTTCGATTTCACTCCAGACCAAGGCAGCGACGAGGGACATTTCCACCCTATAAAATCCGGCCAGATTCGTGTGGAAATTCAGTTTGCAAGCCAACCAGACCCCGCTACTGCTAATCCAACGTTGAACGTCATCCTGTATGCCGAATTCGATAATACCATAGAAATCAACAGTTTGAGAGAAGTCATTCTAGATTATTAGAAAGCCATGGAAGACTGTTATCCCTCTTTACCTGGTGGAGAAACTTTGGACATGGAATGTAAGGAGACTGTGGAAGAAGAAGAAGTGATCATGATGAAATCGAGATGGCCAGAACAAGAAGCCCATTTAGTCTCCTGTTTTGCCAAACACTTGGTCGATAAAATGACGGAATTGATCAAGAAAAATTTTTTTGGATGTCAAAACGATCATCCCAGTCAAATTCAACACGATAAATGCCTGATGTTAAGTCAAGAAGAAAAATTGGACGAGTATCTGGACGATGCTTGGAGTCTCATCTCGAACAAAGACGTGTTGCACCAGTGGTATAAAGACTTGCGTGAACATTCTTGTCCACCATTAACCAGTCAAGAGATCCATCGTATCGAAGCTCTCCTAAATCAGAGTGAGGAAACAGAACGAATAACCGTTTATTCGTCAGACATTTTCAAGCAAAAAGTCAGGATCGAATTGACGACTTATTATTACCTGTGAAGAAGAAGAAAAAAACAACACAGAAAACAATGGATACCTGGGAACTTTATTACCTTTTGAACCACAGTTCGTATACAGCTTCTTGGAATCCTGTCGTCTGTGCTAAAGATGAACTCCCTCATCGCAAACCTAAAGACCATCAAGCTTACGTGATCAACACGGACGACAGTCATCTCCCAGGAACCCACTGGGTAGCCGTCTACTTTCCTCAAGAAGGATGTGTGGAATATTTTGATTCGTACGGATTGCCCCCTTTGGAAGACGATATCATTGACTTTATGAGAAGAAATGCTCAAACCACCCGATTCAATAATGTGAAATTACAAGGCACAGATTCCTTGGTGTGTGGACAATATTGTGTGTATTATCTGCATCATCGCAGCCTAGGCTATTCCTTAGAACATTTAGTGACTCATTTTGATCCTCGTTCTTCTGCTAGAAACGATGTGAAAGTAGATCGATGGTTTTGTGACCATTATGCTTATCTTTTGTCTCAAGCTAGGAAACGTAGTGTCCATCAATGGCCTAATGATTTCCAACAGTGGAAATCACAATTTCATTCACAACGTTGTCAGCCCTGTTTAAAGTAAATTATCCATTGAAAAAAAATGTTAGTGATTTGAAAAAAATGTTTGATGTTATAGTGTTGGATTATTGTTAAAAATGTTAGAGTTGTTGTTTAGTGTTAAGTGATTTTTGAATAAAAAATGTTGTGTTTTGAAAAAAATGTCTTTGTCTTTTGTTTACCTAGAAGAATGTTGGATTGATGCTCTTTGATTTCTTACTATCCCTCTCATGAACGTTGCGGCTCGAAAAACCGTGTGGGGGGATGTTTTCCTTCACGTCCGCGCTTTAACTTTAAGAACCGGTTTGTTCCCAGTCTAACCATCCATTGTCGACTCATCCTCCTAAGAAGATGTGCTCCAAACTAGCTAAGCTCAACGAAGCCTACGTGAATTTGCATAGGGTCAGACACAGTCTGATACCGAAGCCAGAAGAAATAGAGAATGTGAGAATGTTAAAAATCACTGAAGACCTGATAGAAGAGCTCTTCAGAGAAGAAATGAACAGGGAAAAAGAAGAATGGACAGAGAAGTACAGACTTCAGAGACAGCAGCAACAACAGCAACAACAACAACAGCAGCAGCAGCAGCAACCTGAACCTGACAGAGGCTTTGTCGATTGTCGTATCGACACCAAAGAGTTCTTCTTCTCTTTCCGAAGAAGCAGACCTATCGCCAGAAAGTCTATCCTCAGAGGACATCGCATTCTTAGAAACTAAAAAAGAATGCCATAGCAAAACAAAAAAACAGCCCTTTTCAGGGCTACCCAATACTCTAGAAAAGAAATAACGATCGATTTGCCAATGTGTGTAGGTAGAGTAGTGTGAAAATAAACACTAACTCTTTCTTAAAAAATGTGAGGGTATGAGTTTGTGTGTTTGTGTGATTGTGTTTGTAAGTGATAAAATAGGTTGGTGTGGATAGTAGATTAAAATGATGTTTGTTTTTTTTTTGGCTGTTAGAGGTATATATTTTAGGTTAGATTGGATTGCTTTGCGTATGTGGATAGTCTATTGAAGTGATTTATAAAAAATTTTAGAATAGTGATGGGTAGCATAAAAAGTGAGTGAGTGTTTCTTTTAGGTCCGCGCGTTGTTTTGTGTCATGATCTAGGTAAGATCCATTTCATTTACTAACATACTCAGCCAAATCCAGGCAATGTTGGCAGACGACACTGAAGAATTTGAAACTTCCACGCTGGCAGCGGCCCTGGAAGTATCATCATCCAGCGGCGATGAAGCTGATGAACCTGCACCACCTAAACAGAGTGGAAAAAAGGAAGGCTCTGTCTACCGGAATATCGGACTGGGAAAGGCAATTGATGATATCAAAAAAGCGGGCCACTTCGTCAATGCCACAAGACCGGGTGTCCTAATGTGACCTAATCGCTGCCGACCAATCGTGGCGGGAGTCACATACTGCTTGGTTTGACACCTGGGGCATTTCAATCCAACTAAGAAACACGAGTGTGTGGTGTGACTATTCCCACTCATGTCTATTAGCCTTTCAGTCAGGTTGTTAAGGACTAGTTAGTCCTACACCTGAGTGGCTAAATTAAAAAGTACTCTTTGAGTACATAAAAGCCTGGGGGATGAGGCTCCTTTTCCTTCCCCTAGGAGTAATTAAAAATCACGCAGTGCGTGAATAAAAAAGTGGTACATGTTCAAAAGAACGAAAACCACTATAATCCAACTAACTAACTAACTATCCATTTCATGTTATTAGGGGGATGTTTTCCTTCACGTCCGCGCTTTCACTATAAATTGAAACTCGCTGGGCAGTCTAGCTACCCTTGTTGATTGATCAACACAGCCAGAAGAATGAATAGCAGAATAGTGAAACTGTTAGAACTCCAGATGCACCTGGAATATGCCAGGCGGATAGTAAACGAACTATCAGCGGAGGCTATAGTAGAAGAAGCAAGAATGAAGAAAGAAGAGGAGGAGAGAAGAGAGAGGGAAGAAGAGGAAAAGAAAAGAGAAGAGAGGATGTCGTTCAATATTCCCGAGACGGAGGATTGGGGTGTTGAAGCGAATCATCCTCCCTCTGCGCTCCCCAGAAGAAAGGTGAAAGAAGACTGGGGAAGAAGATGCGTGTGTGGCGCCAGGCCAGGACGTTGCAACCATTAGATAGGTGCATCAGGAGTTCAAAAAAACAGCCCTTTTCAGGGCTACCCAATACTCTAGAAAAGAAATAACGATCGATTTGCCAATGTGTGTAGGTAGAGTAGTGTGAATATAAACACTAACTCTTTTTAAAAAATGTGAGGGTATGTGTTTGTGTGTTTGTGTGTTTGTGTTTGTAAGAGCTCAGGTATGTTAGTGTGAATAGTAGATTATGGGTTTCTTAGCGTATGTGAAGAGTATAGTTAGGGTTTTATTATATGAAATGAGAAAGTAGGGGGATGTTTTCCTTCACGTACGCGCGTTGTTGGGTCATGATCTAGGTAAGATTAATTTTATGTTTTTAGGGATGTTTTCCATCACGTCCGCGCTTTCACTATAATAACCCACCACGTTCGTCGTTCGAACCATTCTACGGAATAATAAAAACGAAGATGGTGGTTGCAAGTGACTTGTTCAACAATTTGGTACATATATACAACTGGATAATAGATGGTATCTATGTAGTGGAGAGACTGGAAAAAGAATGGAAGATAGCAGAGTACCTGGACTACGCTAAATGTCTAAACATAGCAAAAGAAGTGATAGCAGGAATGATTGAAGAGGAGGAAAAAAGATTGAGAGGTATGATAAATCCCACCTATGTCAGAGTGGGAAGCCTAAAGGAAGCACTTGACAATGCAAGCAAAGTCAGGTGCTTTCTTGAAAAAATGTCACATGGGACAGAGTGCTCTTATGTGGAGAGAGGCCAGGAAAGACTGAGGAAAGGAGAGGAGTTGATGAGAAAAGTGATGGAGGTAGAAGTCAAGAAGATTAAAGAGAGATGGTATAAAGAAAGAAAAGAAGAAGAAAATAGAAAAAAAAGGGATGAATTTGAAAAACTGAACACAAACTGGATGAAAATCCAAGAGAAGTTCCGGGCCATGGGCCACCCGGACTGGCTGCCGGAAACAGAAAAGAAAAAGAAGAAAGGAATGATGGACAAAATAAGAGGATGGTGGAAGAAGTTAAGAAGTTAAAAGAAGAAGAAGAAGAAAAAACCCAAAGGCCCTTTTCAGGGCCCCCATATTTCTCGAAAAGAGATAGCCTTTCCATTGCCTACCCCTTTTTTTAAAAAATTTTTTAAAAAAAAATCCCATGTTAAATTCCCCTTGTCCGTAGAGTGTCCCACGATTTATTCCCCATGTTAAATTCCCCTTGTCCGTAGAGTGTCCCACGATTTTTCGCCATGTTAAATTTCCATTGTCCGTAGAGTGTCCCAAGGGTGTTTTTAATGCTAATTCCCATTGTCCGTAGGGTATCCCCATTCACTACTTGGTTACCAACGACGGTTTCACGGCCAGGAATTTTATTGATGACAACAACTGCTTGAGACTAAACCATTTGTGAAATAATGTAACGTTGTAACTTTAATATTGCAGAGAGTGTTTGTAGAGATCGAGGGATACAACGAAAACCATTTTTTTTTATTACTTAACTTAAAAAAATAATATTAAGCATAGTTTTACATGATAAACTTTTAAATATAATCTTCTCTTGAATTTAATAATTAGAGGATAAAATAAGATTACAAGATTAAATGTACGTTACGACGTATGGCTTTGCCATTTCATCTTTTCTTGTTTGTTTGTATGATACGCTTTTTAAAATAATTGAAATGTCAAAAGTCTAGGATTGTTTTCAATTACATTGTGTAGTCCATCATTAGTACATGGAATTGCTAGTCCAGCCCTATGCATTGCCTTGACGTAGAAATCATTGTAAACATATATTTCGGCCTTATGTGAAGAGATACGGTATCTTTAAACCAGTGTCAAGGAAACGACATACGATTATATCAACCCCGCACAAAATCAATCAACTTACTTTAATTTTTTTTAAAAACCATTCTCCGAGACAACGATCTTAATATGCAGTGAACTATTAAAATAAAAAAGAATACACGAAAACAAACTGTATAAGTTTCACAGATGTGTTTCCTGAAAAGAATCAGAACAGATATTATCTATTCTGCTTTCTTGCTTGTTTCGTTTGCAATGTTATATATGATGGAAGACAGCACACAAAAAATTAACATTTATGGTATCTGTTGTTACGCTTACTGCTGACCAATGCTTTTCACAGTGGGTTAACTCCCTTTGGGAGGCTATTACAATTGCCACTTAAATGTAAATTTGGTAGTAAAATACCACCTAGTAAAAGCGTCGCACTTTGATAACTGCATCACACCGACTTTAGACTGCACTTTCTTCGACTTTTGTTTTTTCTACAATGACTTTAATGCAGAACGTAAAGATTTTGCCGCTGACGTCACGACATATCAATTACGTCACAATGTGTCGTCTTATATAACCTGGTTCTTTAAACCTCGATTAAGATCAGAAGAAATCAATCAACGATTAGAGAATATAGGTAGGATTTAGTCAGTGTGCTGGTGTGCCTATGCGGGAAGACGATGGACTAGTGTTTTTTTTCTTCTTTTCTGATAATCACAAAACGTGCTCCGATTTGAAATTGAAGCATGACGGCTCGAACAATTAAACCTGTCATTTCGCTAATTGTGATGTCCTTTAATGTGAACTTGTAATACGTAACTCGGGGCTGATCTTGTTCATTTCAAGTGAAATTACACTTTACCATGTGATTTACAACTTAGCGTCTCCTTGAGCGGTATTGTATGGAAAGCCGCAGGTATCCGGCGTTATTAACACTTGAGGGTCATAGCGATACTGATAAATTCGTCTTCGCCGTCGTCGTAGGCGGATGTGACTTCAAAGTAGTGATAAAGTTGAAGTGCACGCTCATAATACTGAACATCAAGGAAGGAATTTGATAAAACTGGGCACACTTAATATCTAAAGGCGGCAATTGCTTTTTGTTAGATCAAAATAAATCCCTCCCAAGGGTTTAGTGGGTGTGGCCTTGCCTTAATTTCCATATTCTGCTCACATATAGTGACGGGGGGGGGGGGGGGGGGGGAGAGAGATCTCTGTAAGTGTTTATATTTGGCTCAAGTTTACATTACTCAGACCACTAATTCTTAACATTAAGCTGGGCATCAGTCTGAAAGTGGTGGCTAATAGTTTTCAGATCGTGCAATTGCTTGCAATAGCAGCGTGGAATTTTAATTTTTTAATAATCCTGGATTTTTTAAAAAATCAGTTCTTGCAACTTCTAAATGGATTTTTTCTGTGCACTTTCTTTTTAATAATTATTATTATTAATATTATTATTACCTGGCAGGCCGAGGTTACCCACGCCGACATTTATCTCGGGAAAAAATGGCATGGAAACACTCGATTTTGATTGCTCATAATGCAGGAGCTTGTATCATTACTAGAACAAGGGTTCGAGTCCCTGCACATGGGCTCATATCGTTGCTTGCAATTTATCTGTCATATATGTACTGTCTAGTTATTGTATAGTGCATATATGACAGGTCAGTTGTAAGCAACGATACGAGCCCGTGTGAGTCCCTCTGGTTCAGTACGCTAAATTCAGCCACCAAGCACGTGTTTGTTTTGGCACACCTAGGCCAGAAAACAGTTATGTTTGCCCAGGCCTTCATGCCTATAGAAACTATGGCCTGAGCAGCCTTAACAGATGAATATTTTGGCTGTGCATTCTACTTATGCGTGCAGACTCTTGAACAATTATTTCAAACTGGTTGCACGTCCACAATTATCATCTTGTAGGAAGTTTACACACACACACACACACACACACACACACACACACAAGCGCGCGCACGCACATCACTGACGTCTTTGATGTTGTACTGAAGTGTTAATGAATATTATTGGATTCATTTTTTTTACATAATTAGTATTGGAGTACTACTTACAGTGTTCATCATCAAATTATAAAATATTACGAAAAATACACAAATTTTGATTGGCTTTGGTTTGTATTCGTTTCAGGGTTAATTTTGTTCTTTTTTTATATTCTCCGAGAACTCATAATTCGATGACGTAGAGCTCATCCACAACACTGGATATATTTTTTTTCTCAGTTATTCTTAATCGGTGAGAGCACATCAGGTTAATATAATGTTATTATGGTCCAAGCCAAGAGGTTAAGATGACAGAATAGCAGCTGAGATTTGTATTTATTGTCAGAGGTAATTCTTTTTGATTACCAGGATATCTATTAAACAGGCGTGAATGTAAATTAAAAAGTGTTGTGTACAACCTTGAACTTCATTGTGCAAGTAAATGCTTCTGTTTCTTTTCCATTGTTTTGATATATCGGATTCATCGAATATCAATATTTTTAGTAAAACATAGCTAACATCTGCGTTTACTGATGAAATGATGGGTGAGCGTGAAGACATAAGGATATATTGTCTTGGGGGTGGGGTGGATTAGTCTTAACAATGTAAGACCTCGACCCAGATATTTATGTTTTTGGCGTTGAGGTTTCATTGCCTAAATAATGGTGATGTGCAGCGTGTTTTGATGTCGACTAACTACATAACGAAAGTCAATTTTTCAGAAATATCTCACACTTGGCAACCCATAACGATGCTTTGCTACAAATTAATGTCATACTGTTTAAACTTTAATCGGACTTTACTTACTCTGATATCTTTTTTCTAATAAATTCAAATTCTCACACAAGCTAATGGACCTGTTTTCAAGTTTTGTTGGCCTACATTTCACTTGGCTGTAAAGCGATTGAAGCCGGGAATGCAGAAATCGGGTTAACTCGAAGTATACTTCTCTAAGGAAATGAATAAAAATATATTACTATTTAAGAAAGTGTTTAGATGGCTTCATTTTGTTCAAGATTCGTTTCATCCTTTTAACCATTTTCGGTATTCTAGCTTCCAACACATTCCAGCCAGTTGAAATGTAGGTCAACGGAACTTAAAACATGTTCATTTGCTTGTGTGGAAAGTTTAATATATTAGGAAAAAGATATTAGAGTAAGTAAAACCTGACTAAAACATTATTACTTTAATTGGTAGAAAAGCATCGATACGGACTGCCAAATGTGTGAGATATTCCTGAAAATTTGACTTAATCATTCCGATGTTATTCAGCATTGGAACATGCTACACAGTGCCATTATTTGGGTAATAAGACATTGATACCCAAAACATAAAATGAGGGTCGAGATCTTGCATTGTAGGACTGGGGGTGGATGGGAACTCAACAGGTATATTAAATTTAAAGTCACATTGGCCATGTAAGTGCATTTACTGGTATTAATGTAACAGTTAATTTTAGTTTTAAAGTTTAATTGCAATATTGTTCTAACAGAGTTTATTCAGTCATGATATTTTAGTTATCAGCACAATAATTGTCCAAATAAAATTTCTAGACAAAAATTAGCAATCGCTACAGACTTTCACAATGGCAGTTTGGCATCAGACTAGGTCAAGAAAGTTGATGTTGGACTGAACTATTAATAGTGCAGGGGTGATCAAGGTAAAGGCACATGAACAAGTAGTCATGCGCATTTTCATTCATCTCTTTTATAGATGTTTAGCTAGCAATGATTTAGAGGAGTAACTTAGAATTTTTTTGTAAGTATGTTTTACTTTTGACTTGTACATATAACATTTCATACAAGAGCATCAGGCATTTAGGTTGTTGACTTTTGTTCTGTGTTTTTGCATGTTTGAACATGAGGACATTTCTTGATAATGTCTCTCCACTGCCCAAATATAAAAATAAAAATCCAAAAGGATAAGCAACTAGAAGTACAGCACGTGTACGATAAAACCTAAAGAGAATGAAAATTTTTCAAGATAATTGGAAGCAGGACTTAACATGGCTAAACTACAACAATGAGAAGAATTAGATGACATGTTTAGTTTGTTCTGCATATGATACAATGGGAACATTTGTAGTTGGCTGCAAAAACTTTAAAATTGTTACATTCAGAACCTATCCATGTCAGAGACCCACAAAGAGAATACATGTAGCTTAAGAATGAAAGATGAGAAGGCAGCCCTTGGCTCTTCTGAAGATAAGAGATCCACTATGTTGCTGAAAAAGGGAACCTTTGAAAAACTGTGTCATTTTGCCGCAAAACATGGAAGCCCATATACTACATGATATTATGGGAGTTGGACTAGGCAAAAGGTTTGGAAATAGGCAGTACCTACCTGATGGAAAATATTGTCATATGGGGGGTGTGTGCATTTATTTGAGCACGGTAATGAAAGCTAAAGTTGTTCTTTTGTTGTACTTTATAACGACCACATTTACATTTTGGGGTCTTTCTGCCACTGAATTCAGACATTGCAATTATTGGCACACTTAAAATAATCAATCGATCAACGCATTTTCCCTCTCAGCAGCTGGTTGATGTAGGACTGGTAAGTTTTTAAACTCATTACCCAACCATTGAGGCATGTTTAATAGTACATATTGTACCTGTTACTTAGCATTGATACATTGATATGTACATTGTGATTAACTGAGACTGCTGCAACATTTTGGTGTGATCATGGATCTGAAGCAGATGGGGTATTGAAAAGCACAGGTCTTACACTGCATCTTATAAATTTTCTGTTCATAATAAAGGGAAAGGGTCATTAATTAGAGTGAGGGTATTAATTTGGGTATATATGGTATATATGAAAATATAAGAAGCACCTGTTTTGTGGCTACCTTACATAGGTGTATTACTTGCAGTTAAGACTTACAGATGTAGTATGGTGGTAACAGTGCTATAAAACAGTGATTTACAAAATTTGATGATGTGGGTTCATAGAAGAGTGATAAGGCAATGTTGATACCAAGGTCAGTCCAGATTTAATTTAGTTGTGAGCCTGACAAAATCCAAATTTTGATGGGTAAGATAATCTCATTGCAGATTGGTTCTCAGCCATAACCAGGTATGTCAATAATAAGTGATGGAGAGCAATTTGTTGGTCTACATAAAAAAATTTGTTTTTCATTCGATTTCAGATAATTCATTAACAGATGATCAGATACAGCAGTGATATGACAGTTTTGGTTCTTGATTTTAAAATGTAAGGTTACTGTACATGAACTGGGTTTTTTCTGGAGTAATTGGGAATAGGGCCTAGGACAAACAATGCAAAAAAAAATAAGATTACTTTGGAATACAATCTTCTGGGCTAAATTGCTAACATTTGGAATTCTGCATAATTATGAAATATTTCTCACTGGGACAAGAATCCATTTTTAGCTTGCCCCAACCCCTAAAAAGTTCCTTGACATGTATTCCTAAATGCCAGCATCCTTTAGTCTAAATGTGATTTGTATACTTTCAGATTATAAATAGTGCTTGAAAATGAGTCGACAACAAGGAGGCTCAGGAAAGACAGGGCGTCACTTGGCCCCACCTCCTCCTACTGCCAATACAGGAAATATAGGACTTCCTGGAGGTAGGTGCTTGAAGTGTTACAATCACAATATTTAGCAGCTACATGTGACAGGGCAAATGATTACTTAAATTGCACAATATTTGTATGAGTTTGTGCATTTAACCTGTGATGCATGAGAACTCCTGAAGTTAGTTTAAAGTCATGCATATGAAAATGTACTATGTGCTGTTTACAAAATTTTCATCTGTTGTGACATAAGTAATGCCGGTAGAAATATCGTAACACATGTAACATGACTTTTCCATAACTTTTGATGTATCTGGGTTCTTCAACTTCATAAAGGGTTGTTAAACTAAATTTGATTGCCACAATTGGCCCTTAAACAAATATTCTTTCATCATTTGAACCATGCACCAGTGAAGTTTTACAAATATTTGTTGATAATGCAGACTACCTTGAAAACCCAAGATGGCTGATTCCCAGCATTGTTCATATTTGGGTGATTTCATTTAGTAAATACTGGCTGATGACAGTGATGAAGGCAATTTATTTTCAAAGTTATTAAGTGTATCAGATTATTGAACCTGGGTAGGTGTTAATGGAGATACCACTGTGTGATTTTGAACCCGAAAATGGTATTAATTACGAGTCTGATGTATATGCTGGGTTGACAAAACTAGACAGCATGCTGGTCAACCCATCATTTCAGCAGTATTTTGAAAGTAAATGTAGAAATGCTGACTAACAAGCCAGATTAAAATACAGACAATTTAAAGGTAGAGTGAAATTAAAGTTTCTTTTCTCGGCACAATTTAATCATGCATGATTTGGTGCTGCAAAACCACATAGCCTTAGTATAAAATAAATTTATTAAATAAGAATCACAATTCACAACAACTATGAACCAACAGATGCAGCATCAGATTCAGGATAGTTTGTTTACCTGGACACAGGGTGTAGTTCTTCGTGGACTTTGCTCTTGGGAAGAAGTGATATTGTATTGCTTCTAAGTTTGAATGTGTTTCCTCACCAAAATTTAGTGTTCAAAATGGCAAAACATGATATTTGGAAATGTGTTGAATGGTACATACAGCAGAGGTGTGAAAAAGCATTCAAACAGTAACAGTGAGATTTGTATTAAATAGCAGATGCAAATCAGCTTAAATGTTTAATTTAGCATAATTCACATAATTTCACATTAAAATAATCCCAATTTCCAAAGTAATCTTGCACAGAAAAATAATACTTATCAAAATTGTTTCATATGACATACTGAAGTGATAGTAATTTTGTCCGTCAGATCAAGGTTTGGAACCAGAACTGGGTTTGTGTTTTAGTGTTGGATGGTAAAAATGAGAGAGGCATTGTCTGGAACTGGATGTCAGTAGTGTATCTTGTGCATTGGATGTGACACATTTTGTTTTTTGGTAGTGATAGTCTGGAACTAGATGTCAATGGTGTGTCGCTTGAGTTGGATGCAACACAGTTTGTCATTTTATAGCAACACCGTCTGGAACCAGATGTCAATAGTGTGTCACTTCGGTTGGATGTGACTCTGTGTTGTTTTGTAGCATCAGTGTGTGTTGTTGTGTTGGGTAGATTATTTTGACATCCAAATGACAAAAAAAACCCCACAAAATGGATTGAAATTTGTGTTTCAAAGTGATAATGTAATTGGATTGGAATATTGATTTTTCGATGGATAGCAGTTGGCTGTGTTGTTGATGACACAGTGACAGTGTCGTCAGTCAAATCTTTTTGTGGAAAGTTTTATTTGTTTAAAGACCAATGTTTAATGGTTTACGCAGTACTTTTATGCTTTTTCTAAAATAAATTGTTTTCAGTTTTACATCTTTAATTGAATTTTATTGTACCAGATTACCACTGAAAACTTTGACAAAGAGCTTGAAGAATGATGAAGTGAGTAAAATTACATGCATTTGTTGTCTGATCACAAGCACATTATTACGCTATGGAGGTTAATTGTTACACTATGGAGGTTGATTGTTATGCTATGGAGGTTGATTGTTACACTATGGAGCTTGATTGTTACACTATGGAGGTTGATTGTTATGCTATGGAGCTTGATTGTTACACTATGAAGGTTGATTGTTATGCTGTGGAGGTTGATTGTTTCGCTATGGAGGTTGATTGTTACACTGTGCAGGTTGATTGTTATGCTATGGAGGTTGATTGTTACACTATGGAGGTTGATTGTTATGCTATGGAGCTTGATTGTTAGAGACGTCAAGGATGACTTCAGTACCCAACAGTTAAAATGAATACATGGACATAGGAAATAAACTGATCATTGATTCCTAGAAATTCTTTTTGGCCAGTAGACTGTTAGTCCCATGGAGGTCACTTGTTTATTTGTTATTATTCCAAACCTCTTGATGGGTTTTCTTCATACTCTGAGTTATTATAAAGCTATAAGATTTAGTATTTGACATGCTTACCCAGCATTTTGACACTGGGGTCAGTGTCACTCATTTTGCAGCAATGCTTCGATCGGGAACTCAGCATGCAGGCATGAGCATTCTGGTTAAACTTTCCTGTTCTACAGACAATGTGTTTACTTTTATTTCAGTACCTACGATATCCAGTCCAACTATTACAAGTTCAACCAGTAACCAGGAGTTAGCCAGTTATTTTGAGTGTCCAGTTTGCTTTGACTATGCTCTACCTCCCATTATGCAGTGTCAAAGTGGACACATCGTGTGTCAAGCATGTCGACAGAAACTCTCCATGTGTCCAACATGCAGGGGACCCCTGGGTAAAATTTCTTTGTTTGTTTTCATGTCATGTTTTGAAGGAAAGAACAAAGAATATGTTTTATATGTTAATTTGTGTTTGAGCATGCATGCGTATGCAAAGTTGCACTGCTTTTGCTATACATTTGTAACAGAGGGAGTTCATTTCCCTACTAAGACATGAATGGGGAGCCTGGGTGTTTGTGCAGATTTGTTTCAGGATGTTAATTGCCTTGTTGGTGGAGCTAGTGTTTGCATTAATTACAATGGAAAACACATGAATTTGCTTTTTTGTTGCTGATTTTAGTTTGCTTATCTTCTATAATACAGTTAGCATTTTAGAATGAATGTCTAATTTCATTATGCATATTCAATGCAGTTATCTCCATATACAAAATGTTAAAGATTTAAAAGCCAAATATTCTTCAATATGGTAATTTTAGGACAGGGAAAAAATCATGTATTATTAATTTGGCACAGGTGATTGTTCTAAATGTTGTCAAATACACTTTTCAAATGGAAAGACTTTGTATTACTTGTTGTCACTGTTATATGACATAGCTGTTATGTCAGTGTGAAATAGTTTTCATGATGAATTGTTAAGACACTAATTGATGTTCAAAGTATTTTTTTTAAGTAAAAGGTTTACACAACATTAGTAGAAGGTGTGCAGGTATAATCCTTCATTGCTTTCACAGGCAAAATAACTTATTACTTTGTTGTATTTCTGAGTGATCTTGGTTTATTGAATACATTTCCTGTAATTTCAGGCAATATTAGAAATTTAGCCATGGAAAAGGTAGCAGCAACTGTGATGTTTCCTTGTAAATATGCCAGCAATGGTTGTAATACCACTCACCTACACACAGATAAACTAGATCATGAAGAAACGTGTGAATTTAGGTACAGTATATATGTCACATGCAAACAGTATGAAGTGATAAAATGTATTCCAGGGCCGAAACTGATTTGTTGTCAGAAAGAAGTTTGACATGTTTTGGTGTACTTGTTTTGTGCTTAGATTTGACTTTATACATTTCCACACACTGAAGAGCTTGTACAAAACTACTTTAAAAATTAAACTGTCAGAAAATAATTTTGTTTGCTTGCTAAACCGATTATCATTTGTGTTAGAATTCCCACTTGACCTAGAAGAAGTTTACATTTCTTAATTTACAAGTTGTGATAGGAATGCAAAGATCAGTCTCACTAGCCCTATATTTGTATTCCAACATATTGTTGGAGGAGGTATGTAGTGTTACCCATGTCTGTCTTTCTCTGTTCTGTCACATCTATGATGTTCCATCCAGGGTTCCCACACTACCGGGAAATTGGGAAAAAGTCATGAGAAATGCTATATATTTTCCCGACCAGGGAAAGTTCTTGAATTTTACAAATATCGATAAAAGTTGGGAAATAACCAGGAATTTGTATGTCACCACTTTATGAGAAAAGAAATACATAATTAAGTTGTAATTGAACTAATCGTGAATTAAAGTTTTTGGGTTCTTACAGTACCAGAAATTTTGAATGTTGCAGTATGGATCATTTAGGTGCTTGCCCTGACATATTTGTTTGGTCAGTCCAAGCACTCGGTCGATTAAATTTATTTATTAGACTGGTTATTCAAAAGACCAGTCTGTATTGGTATCTTTTTATACATGGAAGACTTGAAGACCAGTCTAGCATCTCAACAAGCCAGCATCATGTCTGCGATGCGTGATCTCGGTAAGTTTATGAGATAAATGAAACAGTTCTGCAGTGTTCATTCTGTTGTATAAAAAAATATAGAAAATGTCTTGTTAAAGCTTATAATTTGACGCTTAGCAAAGGGAATGCAGCATTAATTTAACCATTATTGTCAGTAGTTACCTTGGACACATTTAGCCTTTGCGTTGAATTTTACTTGGCCCTGTCAGACACATTGCTAAATATGTAGAAATCTTCACAGTTATTGGTTGACCAAAATGAAATATCAACTGATAACCTCATTTTGGTGGACCAATTAGAGGCCAGCATTCTATTCAGTGTAGTTCATCAAATTAATGTAGGTCTCCAATATGTTGAATGTCCGAGCTAAACATTGGCACTAAATTGTTATTCCGTTTGAGGTGTAGCTTGAAGCATCTGCATCGATTCTTAAATAGCTTACAGTCCCTGTGAGTAATCAGTAGAGGTTTGGGGACTGCATTATTGGATTACAAGCAGACACAAGTGGATTTTTCAGACAATTCAATCTCTTAGGATGGTATATACTTTTGAAGGGCTTTTTGCTAGTTTTAATCAACTCTTTTATAATTAAGTCCTTTTCTAATTCAAGTGATGGATTTTGACTAAAGGTGCTTTGGATGTTTTTTTATTTTTTATTGGCACATATTAATGCAGGATTAAAACTTGATTTTGTATAAGAATTTATTTAAAGAAAATAAAATTATTTAAAAATGATCAATAATTTGGTAGTTTCATTCTAATTTTGGGGAAACAAATGTATGTAAATATCTCTGTTGCAAATGTTACATGTTAAGGAATTCATTTGTTTTCAGATCATGCCTGGATGTAAATTTCAAGAACATTGGCTGACTGATGATGGTTTCAAGTCCTCAGTTAGAAAGGATAAAAGTAACTACAAACAGCATTTTCCCAACTGTATAACAAGTCCGTTGATTTAACATTGATGAGTAAGACTGCTCTGATTTCTCATTCAAAAGGAGAGAAACATAAGAAAGCAGACGTGTTACGTTCAGAAGGAAACATCAAGTCTTAAAGCATCCACCTCAGATTCACTCCACTACACCAGCCACCACATATGCTGTGACATCAACCATACCTTCAGATACTACAATGTCACCATCACAGTCTAAAGTATCACTTTCATATCACTGTTAATGCAGAAGTGTGGTATTTAAAAACTGTTACTTCTAAATTATTCATTTCCATCAGATGAAGAAACATCATACATGTTTCAATGGATTGTTCCAGACTCTGTCATTGCCAGGAGTATGAGTTGTGGAGAGACAAAATCTATGTATATCACATGTTTTGGAATTGCACTATGCTTAAATGCTTTGTTGGAAATGAAAGTAAAGGATGAACAATTTGTGATGCTTTTTGATGAGTCCCCGAATAGAGAATTACAGAATAAACAATTGGATATTTTACTTTGATTCTGGGAGAGTGATCATGTGCAAAGCAGGTGCTACACATCAGATTTTCTAGGTCATGCAGCAGCTGTTGATCTTGTGCAGAGTTTTGAGAAAAGCTTGGAGAATAAAATTGGATTTAAGAATCTAATCCAATTGTCAGTGGATGGACCTAATATTAACTGGGCTGCATTCAATAAATTGCAAAAGAAATTAGAGTTGGAATACTGCAGTAAACTGCTTAGCATAGGCTCATGTGGTCTTCATACAGTACACAATGCATTCAGAGCTGGAATCTCTAAGACTGGGTGGGATATGTCCCATAAGCTGTCAACACTGTACGTGCACTGGGATGATGTACCAGCAAGGAGAGGTGACTATGAATCTGTCACAAAGCAGAATATATATCCATTGCCTCTTTGTGCACACTGTTGGGTGGAGAATGTGAAAGTCTGTGAGAGTGCAATGGAAATCTACCCATATGTTAAGCACTATGTAGAGAGTGTTGAGAAGAAAGAAAGCAAAGATCCTGGAACTAAATTTTTCAGTACGAGAATGGAGCAAAGATAAGTTTGCAAGAGCAAGACTAAAAACTAGCATTCATTATGTCTGTAGCAAAACCTGTAGAAAACTTTTTGAAAGTGTATCAAACTGACAAACCTATGATACCTTTTTCTTGCAAAAGACTTGGAGGGTTTAATGAGAACAACAATGGAGAGATTTGTCAGAGCGTAATGGAGACAGCTTTCTCACCAAACAAACTCTGTAATGTTGATGTTACGGACAAAAACAACCACAAAGGGTATCAGCATGTTGATATAGGATTTGTTGGCAGATATGGAAGTAAAGAAGTTACTAGCAGGAAAAGAAGCAAGTGAGAATGCCATTCTTTCTTTTAGGACAGAGTGTAAAGAATTGGTTTGTACATTTGTACATAAAATGAAAGAAAACACCTCCCTAGTCTGCACATTGGTTAGAAGTTTGTCATATATTGATACTCTGATATGCAGAGGCCAAGGTCATTGCATAAATTCAGAAGAGTACTGAACATTCTCCACTCATGTCAAAGAGTTGATATAAATGAGTGTGATCAAATAATAGAGGAGTATAATAAATTTGTACAAGAGTTCAAGGAATTTAGAAAAACTGAAGACAGGGTAGACGAGCTGTTTTATAACAATATGACAGGCAAGATGTACAGTAGGGTATGGAATTTAATCCATGTGCTTTTATTTTTGTCACGTGGCCAGGCTAGAACGTGGATTTTCTGTGAACAAAGAAATTAGTACACAAAATCTTTCAGAAGATAGCTTGATTGCACGCAGAGTAATAAAGGACCATATAAAGAGTGTTGGAGGATTGAAGGGATTAGTGGTGTCAAAGGAACTCCTACAGTTAACCCAGAGTGCCAGGCAAAAGCACGACACTCATTTAGAAGCTCAAAAGACAGAAGGAAAGAAAAAAGAAATGTATGAAGAGAAAACACATGGAAGAAGAAGTTGGAACAATGAGAAAAAAGATCAGAATGCTGGAATCGGACATTATGTTGTTGTTTACAGATGCAAACAAAGCTTCAGATACAGCTGAAGAATTATGTAGCTTTGCTCTCATAACAAAAGCCAGTACCCTGCGTAGAAGAGCAAAAGACAAAGAGAAGGAACTTGAAGTTATAAAGAAAAATTTAAATGAAAAAGTGCATTTGCTTAATAAGATGTAAGACTGTTTGGTTATAATCTCCAGCAGAGTTCAAGCTTGGTCAGGTTGAAAATGGACTTGAGGGAATTGCTTTCCCATATAAAAGATGCATGTATGTTATCAAACACCTTGTCTGTCAACATTTTACAGTGAATCTCAATGAGCCAAAATGAGTATATAACTGTCATTGAATTTTGCATTTTGTAATATTATGCACATGGATTTAAAGTGGTACTTATTTCTTTAGAATTAAAGGTTTGAAAGGAAAGCAAAACTAGTTCAGTTGTTCATTCTGTCAGTTTTCCCATACCATCATAATGCAGTGCATTTTTAGTCTGTACATTGAAATGACTTAACATTAGACTTTTTACAATTTTCAGAAGTAATACCTATTTCTTGTGAAAAATGTTGTGGCTTGGTACATGATTATTTGTCTGATTCAGATGTTACGGAAGAGTCTTGAAATAGAAACAGCTTTTAATTTGAATAATACACATTTCTAAGCTAAAATGTTCTTTAATTCCATTTAGTGTTGGTCATAAATGAACCTTGAAAAACTGAATTTCATCCTGGAAAACACCTGGAAATTTTTCTTTTAAAAAGCATGGGAACCATGTCCATCATATTGGCAGGTTCAGCTGTATTATAGGGACACATTTTGTTGTTTTCTGCCTTATAACTTAACTTTTATAATGGCCATGAAAGCCTTCCCAAGGCTTTGTAGAGATCAACTTTATTATTGATGATTACAGTCTCGGTAAAGCAAACCTTGGGAATATTTTATGACTTACTGAGACTGAGACAGCTTAAGAATTTGACCAAGAACTGCAGTATTTAGCTTGGATTGTGTTGCCAAATAAAACCCTACACACATACACACACACAGACAAGCAAGATGGATCCAACCAAAACTTCTTGAATTATCAGAGCTTGAAGTTATTATTCTTCCAGTAATTTAGCCCAGCAGGTGACCTGCTTTATATATCGTGCAGCCGGTCATACCAGACAATACCAGTTGGTTCTGATTTGTCACTTTGTTTTGTAGGGGGGAGGGTATGGGGATTCTTCCTAAAGTTGATTGACATGTTGGAACTATTAATATTGTGTGTATTGATCTTGACATTTCAGACCTTATTGCTGCCCCTGCCCAGGTGCGTCCTGCAAATGGCAAGGTTCTCTAGAACAGGTCATGCCACATCTCATGTCCACACACAAAAGTATAACCACATTACAGGGTGAGTATACTTTCTTGTTGACAAATTTGGTTGAGTCTCTTTTTTTTTTGTCTAGACTGTTTTAATAGATAATGCATGTTTCATAGGTACCTCAGTATGCAAACTTTCACTGATAAGGTTAGATGTTAAAGTTTTTTTAATTTAAATTGGTGTTAAAAGTTTCACTTCCTAGCTAAATAAAAGTCTTCCTAGACAGAAAGTGAGTCTGAATCATATTAAGTGTTCTGAAAGTCAGTAGTGTTATGGAATATGAATTGTTGTGGTTAGATTGTGTGATATTACCTTTTTACCACTCTATTTTTCTGGTTGTACATGCCACAGTACTTTTTCACTGTACCAGTACAAATTTGGTAGTTTTCGTAAGATATGTATGGAAATTTACAAGGAATCTTGTTACGACTTTAATGATATTAACATTGTGTTTTCATTGTTGATGACAAAATAGTTCAACAAATTAACTTTATTTATATAAAATGGATCTCCCGAATTAATGGTGAATGTTACAATATAATTTTATTACATACCAATTTAATATTATATGACTAATCTGGCATGTGATACAGATATTTAACCTGTGATTTGCTAGGGATAATGGTAGGGTACTGTAAGTAGTAATGAGCAGTTTTTATGTGGATGTGTGAGAGAGAGAAAGAGCAAGTACTTTCGTGTTGAAATCTTGCATTGAAGTTTTTAAAAATCCAGACAAAGTATGAAAGTCTCAGGGAATCACACGTCAACATTCAAGGCATGGGTAGAACTGTACCATATTTGGAGAGAATTTTACCCCATGTTTAATTCAAAGAGACATTCCACAATGTAAATCATATAAAATACCAAACTAAGTAAACATACATTTTAGCCTCAAAGTTTCAGAAAGTTGGTTTTCAGAATTTTTTTAAAAAGCAAGTTTAAGAGGAGGAACTTATTTGTCAATTCTTATGGCTGAGGAGTCGAATTTGTCTAGTAAATCTGAAGATAAAATGGACAAACATTTGCAACATAAAGGTTGTTGAGACTTTTTTATTATTGGTACAGATGTTGGGAATTGTGTGTTTGTTTGCATCATAAATTCATGCTACTGTTGAAATAGAAAATAAAGTAGAATACAGAACAATATTATTTAGAATTTTCTTCTTAATATCTAAATGATTCCTAAAAAAGCTAGTCCACATGTTAGAAAAGGACTAAATCTTTGTTTTGTTTAATATCTATGCATAAAATATCACCTTTAAGTTCAATGCATCAATAATGTCTTCTAATGAAAACTTAAAAATGGAGAGTTTGAAAGGACTGTAAAATAATTGCTAGTGCAAAACTTTCGTTCCATTTGAGAAATAAGTATAAATCCCACATGCATGCCAACCATTATACTTTAGGCATAATGATTATGCTTTTTGTCACCAAATTACATGGTATGCTAGACTGTATGGTGGCCAAATGGAATGTTAAGAAACATATTCAAGCCAAGTTAAAAACAACAGCAAAAATGTGGTGTTTTATTATTTATTAGCATATATGAATGTGTTAGGTGTTACGAGTCATGCTGTTAAAGTAAGTAACAGAAAAGAGTGAAGACAAAAAGCTTTGTAAAATTTAAAAAATAATTTATTTCCCTAGAATACAAAGTGAAAAATGAGAAAAAAGAACTTACGGTATTGCAAATTAAATCCAAAAATAATCCAAGAATCAAAGACACAAGTCTTAGTAATAAAAAGTCCTGAATAAAACTACGTTCAGGTTCCAAAGAGATCCAAAATTGAAGGTGATGACATGTCTTATAGCCAATAAAGTACTGATGTGTCAAGTCTCTTGTTGAATCACAGAAATATTATTCCAGGTTTGAATTCAGTATAAATTCCAGTGAATGTCTTTATCCAAGAATTTTATCAGAGTACATTTGTCTTTCCAGAGACAATAATCACTTAAATTCAATATTTTGACCCAAACTTAAAGTGCTTGATGTTAAAAAATCCTCACAGTCACAAGATAATTTAGTTCAATACTTGATCTCAGATCACAGTTAGCATTGTCTTATAAAACTCATTACCTATGGAAAATAATCTTCTAGAAAAATCTAATGAGCCTTGTTTATTTACAACACAATAACCTACAAAATTCACTTGGGAATCTCCAAAACCCTGACCCTGATCAATATATTTATGCCTTCTTGTTTGCCTAAATAATAATCCTGATAATAAGCTCATACACATAGAGAATAATGAAGCTATTATTAGTTGTTTACATAAATGAAATAAACAAAATTTTATAAAGTCAATCAGGTCAAGCAGAAATGAACTCAATATTGGACAAGGTCAAGTCCAACAAACAATTGTACATTACAGTTACATGTAATGAAATGAAAATAATTAAACTAACAAACAAGCAGATTAAATACACATAACATAAGTATATATGTATTCCTTTGTAAGGATACAAATCATCCTACAGTTTTCAGGAATGCACTTGTTTCCATTCTGAACTTCACATAATCATCTTGAGTCCACTAAATATTTTCGTATTTGTTGAGTAAGTGTGTTTCATGTTTACTATAGTCATCATATTATGCCATCAGTGTAGCTAGTAAACTGTTTTGTTTTCTGTGTCAGCTCTGTTGATTTTCATCAATAGGCTCTCTAATGTGAGTACAATGCCTTTAACAGTATAAGATATAGTGTTGGCTTAATCATCCCACATCGGTTATAGCTTTTAGAAAATTCATCTACAGTAAAGTTTTGGCCATTTAATTTTTGGAATGTGGGGTGTGACCATAATTTTCTTTTGAGCTGAATTATTTTCTTTTCTTTTATCTAAATTACTGTTTTCCAAATAATATCATGGATATGATATGTTATTTTGCTATGAGTTAGAGCAAAATATTTTTCCAACTATTGAAAGACAGAAATGAAAACAGTGTCAGGCCCCTGATCAAGAACATCAGATTAATCGTCCCTAATATAAAGGCAGTATACCTTGGTATATATCGTGTTACGTTCAGAAATACCATGGTAAAACAATATTGTGGTACCAAGCTCTAGTTGTGTAGGTAAATCCCACCAGAGGGTTCATAATTTATGGGTAGTACAAGGATTTACCAAATTACTTCTCATGAATTATTAGCCTTGGGGTATTATTTTCGTATCCCACACAAATAATCATTTTTATTTTCCTCATATTCCTAAGAAAGTAAACCCCAGTGGTGATCATGACCCATGTTTTTTAGAAAGGACACACTTTTCTTCCCAACAAGTCAGCTGTTGCCAATGACATCAGAAGGCACAGGAATGCCAAGTCTTGAGAATTCTGGCTTCTCATTTGAGTTTTTCTCAGGTAGTGTCCTTGCCATCAGATCCACATTTAAGTCTGCCACTTCCTAGGCAGGCTTAAGTTCTTGGTGAATTCACTTTTCCAACCGAGTCAGTTCTTCCACAATGCATGGGCCTTTTTGCCTCTAAGTCTTTAGTCAAATCTGCACTGAATGGTTGATCTGTGTTGGACTTCTTTGTGTCAAGGTGGAATGCGAAACTTCTGACTCTCATCTCACCATCCCCCAATATAAAAACCAGGGCAATCAATGCATTTCACCAACTTGGAATAGTCTTGATGCACTCACTTTTCCCCTCACCGTCCGATTCCCAAAGCCTTGCAAAAAGGGAGGGTAAACATGTGCCAACTAATCCTAAGTGTGCACCTCAAGAGGGAAAAATCAAGGCTCTTGAACTTCCTTAGTCTTCTGGCAGAGATGCCAGGACAGTCCTGCATTGTCCTCATCTTCCAAAATAACTGCTAGCTTATTTCCCATTTAAACCCAGGGATATTTAACCTGCATGCTGGGGTTATATAAAACATGTCCTAAAAGTAAAGTCAGTTTTTCAAAATTAGTCATAGTGGTTGACAGACTTTCTTGGACAGAAAGCCTCATCATACTGAAAGTTTGTTAGTGGAAGGAAGGTTTTCTCCTAGTGGTGTGAACTGAGAAACATTTCTACCTTAAAAGCTTTAGTAGCTAACGTCCAATGATCCTTAGGAGGAGAAGTTGATCAATGCATATCCCCATGTGGCAGTGGTGGGTCAAGTAGACCATTTATGGCTACAATTGGTTAGAGTGGTACTAACACTTGTATATAGCCCCCATTAACTTTATATGCTGTATTCAAATACTTTTGCTAAACTTATACTTTCTTATGAAAATAATTTGACTCATGATAACCTAGTTTCACTCTCCAATAAGTAAATAAGTGTTTGCATTTAATTCAGTTTCTCTGTATGCACAAACATGAAATTCAATGGATTTGTTCCTCTTAAATGGTACTACTCACCATAGCTTAAAGTATCTCATAGTGACATACTTTTCACATTCAGATGTTAAGATTTTGTATTTAGCCTTGTTCTCTGGATACTGTTTTGTGCAGCCGTGAAATGTGATGGGTGTACTTATATTAGGAATATTAATTATCTCAATGACCAGCTTTTGCCATCACAATGATTTACTTTTATTGCTCTAGTAATGCTGCAGGTTTAGCTTGCCTGACCTTAAGGACAAGTGAGCTTGTAGTATGGTCTTGCATCTGTTAAGTGTCACATGTGGTAAGTCATGTGTGATTAACACTACTCAAAACCTTCAGGATAGTTTTGACCAAACATTTGGCATCGAGCGTCCCTGCATGAAGGACTTTCAGCATTGTTACAAATGATACTAATCAGCTATCAGATATGGTTGCTATTACTAAAATTAGTAACAGCCTTATAAATGACTTCATTTTAAAAACTGCTGAACAGAATTTTTTAAAATTTGACATAAAGTATCTTAGCGGGATGTACTTTCTAATTTATACAAGTGATGCAGATCTGTTCTCAAATAGTATCACACACACACACACACATACTTCAGATGACAGCCTATCATTGATTGGGCACTTCTTCCATGGAGCAACTTCAGTACCCCATGAGGGCACTTAGTGATACTGGTAAGAAGAGGGACATGTCAGTTGTTTTCTTTGCCATTCAAAGAAGGAAGGGATGAAATTTCCTCTTGTGCTCTATTGGTCTGGATCCATAGGGTTATCCACTCCTTGTACAAGGAACTAAGCCAAAACCAGATGATCTTTTCTTTTTTTACAATTTGCTCATGAGGTTAGAGCAGTCACAATTTGCTTAGCATTTTAGTGCAGCTGTTCCCAGACTGTAGTAAAAGTCATACAGGTCATTCAGGCATTCAGAACTGATGTTTCAGGAATGGGTATCAGTTTTAAGAATTTCACTAGACATACATTTAACTGGCTATTATTAACTTTATTTGGATCCTCATACTTCCCTATTTCTTTAGAAGGCCATACAAAACAGAAAAATCGTTGTTGACTTGTGTGGATATTTTTTAACAAACTCAACTTAAAGATGTGATTGAGTACAAACTGTATTGAATGTCACATGTGATATCACAATGGAAACAGCATGTGTTGAGAACAAATTCAAGGTAAAATGTTATTTGTTATGATAGATCCAACATCCTGTTTTCTGAGTTTGTTGTCTGGCCACCAGTAAAGTCCGTAACGATCAATAATTTTCATCAGCAAGTTTTTTGATGACATTTAAGGTGCAGAGCATTCAATAATCAGGATTGAATAGACATTTCTTAAACTATTTTACTATAAAATTTTGAGACAACAATGAATATTTTATTTGAGTAAATATATCTACATTACTAAATTGTCATATATTTTAACATTCAAGATGTTGGATGGAAGTCAGGAACAACATTTTCCAGCTTTAAGCTCAGAGACCGTTCATTTCACTGGGCTCAGTTTGACTGAATTGGACCTATGACAGCAGCTTAAGAGGCTGCCTTTTAAGGTCACTCAGCAGCTTCTTAGTTATACAGGTTAATCTACTTCCACTTGATTTGTGTTGGTGATTATTTTCTGTAAACAGTTTCTATGTGTTTGCCATGTGCTAAACATAGCTTAACATAATAATTATAACATAATAATCAAAGCTGTTTCACATACATTAGGAGACTGAGCTGGAGAAAGAGAAGGGGATATAACTTCATCTGCATCTTCTAGCTTCTTCCTGTTCTCTAAACTTAATGTGATTGGGTAACTGTATTTGAAGAAGAAACTAAATTTTGGAGGAAAATATGTTTCTTCCATAATATTTACCCTATTATGTTAATAGTATACCCTACCAAACCCTCCCCACATTTACATTCCAGGATGAGAGTGTACATTTGTCTAAATAGTAACTGATGATTGGCAGGATTTGGCACAAATCCCTCTATCCAAGGGGAGACCACTCTTGTTTGACATATGCTTCCGCAAGCAGAAGATTATGTTTGACTACTTACCTTGTTTGAACAAGCCAATAGCTGTGGTTAACATATTTTGTAGCTTTGTAGGGCTGGATTTGAGAGGTAGTGGATGTTTTAGCATATTATGCTTGGGTAAGTATTGTTGAAAGAATATATTTTACTCCAAAAATTACTCATGGTAACGCACCGGCTACATTTTTCTTTCTTATAATATTATTATTATTAATGTTAATAATGACTAGTCAATATATTGATATTTATTTCTCAGATTGAACCAGTGATTATAGCATGCTTTCTTGCTTTTTTTAATGACAAAACAAAAATAATGCTTTTCTGGTGATGGTGGTCAGCATCATCGTTAAGGTTCTGTATTTTGCAAGTCAGATTCAGTAGTAGTACAACATAAAATGGGATGAAGGGAAGACACTATATTTTATGGTCTCCTTGTACATAGATTTCTTACCCTTGTACATAGATTTATACCTGTATACATAAATTTGTATCCAGTCACATAAATTTGTACCCAATCACATAAATGTTATATCCATGTACATCAGTTTTGTACCCTTGTACATTGGTTTGTACCCTTGGATCAAGATTGTATACCCTCTTACATAGATTTTTAAGTCAAATGTGAGATTTGCATCCACATGCATTGATTTGTAACCTCATACATATATTTGTACCCATGTATATAAATTTTTTACCCTCGTACATAGCTTTTGTGGCTTTGTACCTAGATTTTACTCTTATACATCAGTCTATACCCTTGTATATAGATTCTTAACCTCATAAATAGATTTGGTAGCCTCTAAGATAGATTTGTACCTCATACATTGATTTGTAGCCTCTAAGATAGATTTGTACCTCATACATTGATTTGTAGCCTCTAAGATAGATTTGTACCTCATACATTGATTTGTAGCCTCTAAGATAGATTTGTACCTCATACATTGATTTGTAGCCTCTAAGATGGATTTGTACCTCATACATCGATTTGTAGCCTCTAAGAAAGATTTGTACCTCATACATTGATTTGTAGCCTCTAAGATAGATTTGTACCTCATACATTGATTTGTAGCCTCTAAGATAGATTTGTACCTCATACATCGATTTGTAGCCTCGTAAATAGATTTTATACACTTATAGAGATTTTTTACCTTCATACATAGATTTAGTACTCTCTTCCTTAAACTGTGTACCCTTGTACATAGATTTTGTACCCTCTTCCTTAAATTGTATGCCTTTGTACATAGATTTTGTATCCTATTAGCTAGATTTTGTATCTTTGTAGATTTTGTTTCTGATTTTTTCACTTATTTATTATCATTTAGGGGAGGATATAGTTTTCCTGGCCACAGATATTAACCTGCCTGGAGCAGTGGATTGGGTGATGATGCAATCATGTTTTGGACATAACTTTATGTTGGTTTTGGAGAAACAAGAAAAGATGGAGGGACAGCAAATGTTTTATGCCATAGTACAGCTTATTGGCACACGGAAACAGGCAGAGAACTTTGCTTACAGGTATGAGGAAGATGGTGGGTGAGGTCTTTATTTATCTGTGCACAACAGCTGCAGTCCAGTTGGAATTTATTTTACACAATAATAAAGATCAGAACACTCATTTTGAATGTATGTTCCCAGCCATATGGAAATACACACTCATTTTGAATGTATGTTCCCAGCCATATAGGAATACATGCTTATTTTGAATTTATGTGCCAGTCCTTTGGGGAATTCACACTCATTTTGAATATATGTACCCAGTCATATGGGAATACACACTCATTTTGAATGTATGTTGTTGTTTTAGGGTTTATCATCATTATTCAGCACAATATAGACTATACATGGCGGCCAGTATAAATGATGGAGGAAGAACCTGTGAAAAACCCAGAAAGAACCACTGACCCATGATAAGCTACTGGCAAGCTTTCTCACGTACCCAAATTGGCTGAACCCAAGCTCGAACCCATGCAGACAGAGGTAAGATGGCAATGATCCATAACAGTGAGCACTTTAGACCACTTGGTCACTTGGGTCCCTTTGAATGTGTGTACCCAGCCATGTGTGAATAACACACTCATTTTGAATAAATGTACTCAGCCCTATATGAATACACATTCATTTTGGATGTTTCTGACCAACCATAAAAAGGATATACAAACTTGTTTGAATGTATGATTCCAGTCATATATGAATGCACACTCATTTTGAATGTTTATACCCAACCATATTGGAAAATAAACCGCTCTGGTGGCCTAGTGCTTAGAGCATTTGCCCCAGATGCAGGAGGTCATGTGTTCGAACCCTGGCCCAGTTATACCAAAGACTTATAAAAATGGAACGAACAGATTCCTTGCTATGCACTCATCATTAATAGGTTGGTGCTAGGATTGGTTGGATTGGTGTCAGGATAATGTGACCGGGTGGGACATCATGCTCTATGTCTGCGGCATGATGACCCAGTGCTAGACATCACAGTAAGCTGCCACACTGCAGACATTGTCGCAGTATGACTGAAAAATTGTTAAAGCTACGTTAAAAATCCAAATCACACACACACAGACACACACATTGAATACACATTTATGATAAATTTATGTTCCCAGTCGTACAAGAATACACACTAATTTTGAATGTATGTTCCCAGCCATGTGTGAATACACATTCATAATTTTTGTGTTAATTATCAGGTCAGTACTTTTGTTCTGACGATGCTTTTTTTATATAAAAAAGGGCGTCAGTTCTTATTTTAATAATAATAATAATAATAGTAATAGTAATAATAGTAATAAATAGTTAATAACAATACAGTCCCAGAAATGGGTAATTTTACCAAAACTGCATTTCTTGTATATTTCATTTGCACATCATTAACACTTGATACACCTTGAGAATTTATTTTGTTTCCATTCTTTTTGCATTGTATTTATGTTGATGCTGCAGCTTTTGTTAGTTTTCATTTGCAGTCTCAGAAATGCATTCCAATTTTGTGTTTATTGCTTCAGTTCATTGTTCTTTTTAGTTTTAATTCATTTGGAACAAAATGGAAATGCATTTATCGAGTCAGTGTTTTCTATTTCAGGACTATTAAAAGGAGATAACTGTTGTTTTCTTATAGTTTTCTTAAAAAGTATGCTTTAATAAAGTAACAAATGCATAAGTGCAAAAGACAATAATTTAACTTACAATAAATAAAAATATAATTGCAAGTGTTATAAATGTAAAAGGTTTTGAGTTTTTGTGAGTACATTCTTTTCTTATTTCATCTTGTTCAGATCAAAATTGTGCTTATACAACCACTGGTCATGATGTTATCACATCAATGGCACTTGTTATGTCTGAACAGTGTCTTGGTTTTTACGGAATGAAAAATTATAATGGTATAGAATCGGATCCTGGATTATGATGATAAAGAGATTTTAACCATGGAAGTTCAATGGAAGCCAGAAAATAATCAATTTTCAGTTCGATTTATGAAAAAAGAAATGTATTAACATTTGATTTTCATTTATCATCCATTATGTATTTTGCATTCGCACTTGCTGTTTTCTTCATAAGTTTGTGTTTTTGTTTGTTCTGCATTCATTTATTTTTCCTGTATTCCATTATCATTTAACTGGTAGAAGTACCCATCTTAGAGTCTGTAATAATAATAATAATAACAACAAATAATAACAGGAACAATGATAATAATATTATTAGTAATAATAGCAAGTGTGTGTTTCAAGATTTAGATTTCCATGGTGTATTTGATAAAGTTTTTGCCATCCAGATGTTCATTGTGAAATCAGAACAGTTGAGCTTGGGGATAAAAGTTGAGTATCTCCATTTAGTTGGACTGATTTTAATTTCTACTCTTTCATAAGGCAATATTATGTAACTGATTACTTAACAGTCAATTAATTTGGAATAAATTACTGTTCATTACTTACAAAAATGGTCCATAATAAATTAAGATACAGTCTATCCTGTCAATTCCAGCAACCTGTGAGAAAAGTCTTTATATGCAGGTGACCTCTGTACACAGGTTCATCTTTTAAAATTGTTTTTTTTTGGTACAGATACCATGTTGAACATCATCATCAACATTATTATTATTATTATTAAGATTGTTTTATGCACACTTATCTCATGGATATGTTGTTCTCTCTCAAACTTATGTTGCAAACAAGTATAGCATCCAGCTCACCATAATCCATCCTATAAATTAAGTCATCACTGACATAAAATCAGTTTTAATGGTAGGTTTGGGAACAGGTTTTAAAGCTGGTCATGACAACAGAGCTGTTCATGTTTTCAAAATAATATCTGGATTAGCCAGTTGCTCAGCTCCCAGAGCTCAAAAGACAGCCTGCTTATGTGAAAAGCCTTTGATAAATAGGAAATTAAAGGAAGCGTTATGTGGATATTGTGACCCATGAACTGAAACTTGGCATGTCTTTACAGACAAGTTCAAATATTGAATGGGGGCTCTGAGTGGTCTAAAGTGCTCTGTTACGGATCACTGCTATCTCACCTCTGTCTGCATGGGTTCAAGTCTTGGATTCGGCTAATGTGGGTATGTGAGAAAGCTTGCCAATAGCTTCTCGTAGGTCGGTGGTTCTTTCCGGGATTTTCCCGAGTTCTTCCTCCACTATTAATACTGGCCACCATGTATAGCCTATCATGTGCTGAAAAATGGCGTTAAACCATACAACAACAACAACAACAAATATTGAATGGCCACTGACCCTGATGAAAAAGGGATGTAACTCATCTTTTCTCAAAGACAAGATATCTTTTTCTTCAGATATACCTATGATTCAAATAGATACAGATGTATGTCTTCCTGGCACAAAAGTTGACTTCCATTTCTGCTCTACACCAGCAGATAGCTGATAAAAACTGCCTCACTTTCCAGTTTGACATATTGATACCTCTGAGTTGCTCTGTCAGCATGACTTTTCCAGTTTGACATATTGATACCACTGAGTTGCTCTGTCAGCATGACCTTTCCAGTTTGACATATTGATACCACTGAGTTGCTCTGTCAGCATGACCTTTCCAGGTTGACATATTGATACCTCTGAGTTGCTCTGTCAGCATGACCTTTCCAGTTTGACATATTGATACCTCTGAATTGTTCTATCAGCATGACCTTTCCAGTTTGACATATTGATACCTCTGAGTTGCTCTGTCAGCATGACCTTTCCAGTTTTGACATATTGATACCTCTGAGTTGCTCTGTCAGCATGACCTTTCCAGTTTGACATATTGATACCACTGAGTTGCTCTGTCAGCATGATTAGAATACTGAATACAAGCAAGATCAGAAATGTTTAAACATCATTTCACATTGATATTCCTTTAACTAAACAATTCCTTCCTCAAGAAGCAAAAATTTAGTTTGCTTAGACTATGATCCCTGTATTTACATGCCAGTAACTGCTTAAGGCAGGGAGAAACTATTGCTTGCTTAGGAAACACTTAGCCACTGACCACAGAAGGCAGGTTATGGTTATATACAGGACATTTATTTATTAAATTTGCTGATTGGGTCAGTTTATAGTGGCTATTGTGAACAGGTGACCACTGAGGAAAGGTGACCATTATGACAGGTTCGATTTTATATACCATATGGTGCAAGCACTTTCTTTTGTTAAGGCTAAGAACATCTCAATAGTGTGACAAAGAATGTTAGCTATGTCTCAAGAAGGCAGTCAGCTGTACTTGCCTCAAGCTTTGCCTATTTCATATTGATAATAATAATGCATAATAATAATAGTAGTAGTAGCAATATTAATAGTAGTAAAATTGTTATTTTAAAATGATATCCTAATTAATGTACAGCAGCTTTTTGTTTTTACACTTAACTATCTGTGAAGCTTAGAAGGTAAAAATTAGTGATATAGAATAAACATTTTAATTATATAGAAATGTCTTCTTCTGACTTTTAGGTTAAATGGACCATAGTAGTGACCAGCTAGATACAGAGCTTATTCTGTTTAACTGTAGAACAAACCTAAAGATCTAATAATGTTTCCTACCTGAAATGTTCTCAGCATGTTTTTTTATTTTTTTAATGTCTTTTCTAATTTTATGGTGTTTGTTTTTGTAATAATATTATCATATGTTTTTTATCTTATAGGTGTTGTCTAATGTTGTAAAGCGCTTAGTGCTTCTAAAGATTAGGCGCTATACAAAGTCCTCATTATTATTATTATTATTATTATTATTATAACTTCTAAGGACGATCAGTTAGCTGGAAAAAAATCCATGTCTCCAGTAAGTTTGGTTAATTAATGTATTAGTGTACTGGTTCCGGTATTAATGATAATTGTTCATGCATTCATGCTTAATCAGCATGCTCTTGACCAGGATTTGTGTTTATGAAACTCTTAAGTCCATTGTTTATATATATAAATTAACCCTGTTGTCCTTAATTGCTTGAACCATACAACTATGTTTTGTTTTAGGCTGGAGTTAAATGGTCATCGCCGCCGCCTTACATGGGAAGCTACTCCAAGAAGTATTCACGATGGAGTTCAATCAGCAATCATGGCCAGTGATTGCCTAGTCTTTGATACTAATATTGCACAGCTTTTTGCAGACCATGGAAATTTGGGCATAAATGTTACTATATCTACATGCTCAATGTAGGGATGCTTTTATTCCGGGTCCTGTTTAGTGTAAATTAAATTTAACTTAAGTTTGCTTTTTTGTATTGTTTCTCATGCATATAAAGATGGTGACACATAGGTATAATTTTTCTGCCATCGCCATTGTTATTAAAATGTATTTTGTATTGATAACAGTTTTTCTTTCTAAGTTGTAAACATATCACTTACCATATTTATTCCTTGATAAACCCATACTTGATGATAAGTCCACCTCCACTATTAAAATACGTTTTGGCAAGTATTTACTATAAAAATAAAGATATCTATGATAAGATACAGACTCCCAAATTTTTTAAAAGTTTATTCGACTGGCCCTCGGAGCATATCCTTGGAAAACTTCTGTACAATAATGGAAATATAGTATTAAGTTGAAATGTACTAAACTGGTGAGATCTAGATTTAAATGAGATAGAGTATTCTGGGAAGATCTAGTATTCTGGTGAAACGTAGTATTTAGTGAGATAGATTATTTTGGTGAGATGTAGAAGAACCTGTGTTCATAAATTCACGGAGGACACAAAGTGTATGACCGTGTTGCACTCATGTTATTGATTTGGTGTAGTTTTCTTACTACAGTACTAATTATTATATTGGGCAGATTACTGTTTTTGTTTCTTCACATAGTAACTCCGTTACTTCATGCATTTTTGTTATCTTGAAAATTGCTAACTATTCAAAAAAATTGCACAGAACGATCATATAGTTGACAACACTTCAAGCGCCATCTGTTTTTCGGTAGTGTTTAGTAAGTTTTATATTTAGGTTTCAAATGGATTCTTGACCTGTTCACCAAAGACAATGTGTGAATAATTACATAGGTCCAACTGGAGTGATAAATTTACCTAATCTTAGTACAGTCATATAGTAACAGAGCTTGAGTAATTAACAATCACAAATTAATTTTTTTTTAATTCACTATCTTTTATCTAGATCTTTGGAGATTTTCACTATAAACCCTTTATATATTTTGTGTATTATAATGTTATATGTTCAAAAGAAAAACTTTGTGGCTTAAAATCTATACCATTTAGCAGTTCATTGATCTCTATACTAGTTACTTGTCAAGTGCAATGATTGCAGTTTTCCATACAGTTTAGCCAGGTGTGTAATTCTGTAAAAAAACTAAAACTTGTATCCTTTCCCAAGGCATGCAGAAATGTCTAGAACATTATAGGTACCTTCTGTCATTCTTTCTGTTCAGATTTTAAATTACTTTATTTGCCAGATTCTTTTGAGCATATTGCCCAAAGTATCATGGTTTATTGACCACTCCTTTTAGGTGTAATACTCATTGCATCCTGGTATGTTCAAGTGCCCCTTTTGGTATATTGCCCAATGAATGTGTATATACTTTTTTTGCTCTTATGACTATGCTAGGGTTTTAGATTATGCCACACTGATGCATGCGAGATAGTATTCTGCTGAATCCTTGTGACAAAAATGTGTGTCATCCCTCTGTTTTGTAAAATCTAAAATTACTGTTACTCTTTCATCTTCAGATTGTCATTTTACTTTGAAGTGTTTCAATTTTTTCTTCCAAATGCATTAATCCAGATTTTCTGGTACATTGTGTTATGAAAGATCTTGGTCTTTGCAGGTTTTTTTTTTGTTTGATTTTGCTATGTTGGATCCATCATAATCCATAGGATACTAATGTTCATGGATTTCATTATTGTTACAAACCATGAATGTAAAGATTCATCAAACCGTGATCCTTTTGTTGAGGCAATTGGGGTCCTTGCCCATTCCATCAATTTAGGTACTAATCAAATTATGTTTTTGCAAAATGGTGAAAATTGAAATGCTCAAAAAGAAATTAATTCATTGTGGTATTTTTTGCCAGATATACTCGCTTACAATTCAGATTCAGCAGCAAATGGACCCCGATGTGTCATCATGTAATATGGTGTCAAATCAGGGTCTGTGTTGTTTGTTCAGTTGAATAATCATCCAGATTTCAGTCTATGCAGTTTGCTTTTGGATTGTTGTTGTTGTTGTTGTTGTTGTAGGGTTTAACACCTTTTTTCAGCACATGATAGGCTATACATGGCAGCCAGTATTTTGGATTGACTTGTATACTAGTATATACAGTTTGCATTTGGTTTGACTTGTACACTTGTATACGCAAGATACCTCTCAGATTTCTCCCCAGTCTTTGTTTAATTTCTAAAATCTAAAAAATATGTAAATGAAATTTGGATTAGATATGCAACACTGAGTTGAACCCAGAGATATTGTTTTTGTTCTTGGTAAAGTTCATAAAGGGTATATTATTTAAAGAAGTGCTAGCGTTTATTTTTCTTATTAACCTAGAAATAAGTTTTATTTGTATTTTTTGTTTGATGTCTACAACTTATAAAGTTTGGTCCACTGTGTTATCTTTGATAGTGCACAGATAAGAAGTAGAAAGTATTGAATTTTAAAAAGATATATATTTGTATGCAGTCTGAAGAAAAATGCCCAATTCCTTTCACTACTTATCCCATCTACCTAAGATATTAAGCAATGAAAGTTCCCACACTGCACCATGAATTTCTGTCAGCGACCTTTCAAAGTCGACATGTTTTGAAAGAAGAATTGAAATAATTGAGTTGCGTTCTTGATATGTGATTTGCCTCATTAATATATTCAGCATCAAAGAAATGAATCATATACTCATTTAAAAAATATCTCCCTCCTCTCTCCCTTACCCTTTCAACCCTGATAAATATTAATGTTAAAATGTTTCACGTTAGTACTTTAACATCAAGCAACTGTTATCATTTATGTACGTTTTAAGCTATTTTGACTCAATATGTGTATAGAATTCTCCAGTGAAAAGTTTTGATATAGTTACCTCCCATTGGCCACTTTATGCACCACACACATCTTTCCATTAAGGTACTGACTGTATATGCACCATGACCCAAGAAAGACTCAATTGAAAGAGTAACACCAAACATCCCCTGTATTCATTTATTATTATGAATAAACTTTATTTCTGCAGGAAACTTTAGATTTATGCCATCAAACACTATCAGAATATTAGTAAACAAAAAATGAAACTTGTTAAAGTAGCCAAATTTGTGCTTGTTATAAACATAGAATAGACTGAAATCTACACATTCTAACTGACTCACATGACTGACTCTTTTAACAAACTTTCAATATCCTTGGTTAATATAATCATACAAGGTTTATGCTGATTTATTTTTAAGATTTCACAAATACTCTAATATGTTTAGTCCTTTTCCAAATATGCAAATAGTTCATTAAAATGATGCCAAACATGGAAATTTAAATACATGGGTGACATCCATGGGCTGCTCCTCTTAAGGTGATTTGTGTTGAAGATATATCTAGTTATGTGCGACCATAACAACAGCTTCACTATTTGTGCAGTCCCAGCCTTGTTATCACTAATCTGCCTCAATATCAGTACAGCATCGATGGTTATCACTGAAATTTGGGGAAGGCTCTGTTTATGCAATTCAAAGAGATTTTGTGAATTTCAACAGGAACTGTAAGATTAAACAATACAGACATTGCAGCTTTTATCATGACATGCATGGTTAATATATTTCGTTGTGAGTATTTCTGACAAATTCAGGAAATAACTACATTGTCATTTAAATGAAACTTGAAAAATTATTTAAAAGAAGCATTCATGTTTGACATAAGGATGATCTCTGAAATTCGACAAATTACGTCAAAACCGTGAGACCAAAATTCCAGTAATAGGAAAATCACCAATTGAATACATGAAAGGTTTGATTTTTTTGCCACCGTGATACATTATTATAAACTTTTAAAAATATGCTTATGGGCATTGTGATTGAATTTCTTCCTTTTCTTGAAAATTAATGGGGAAAAAACCAACTTAATAGATTACACTTATTTTAGAACAGTTCTTTGAAATATCTGCTTATTTTTTGATTTTGTTATTAAAGTATTTTTTAGGAAGAAATGGAAATATTTCATTCTGCTTATGACAAGTTAACCATGATCCTTTTAATTACTAAACCAGTATAACAGTTTGATAAAAATGAAAGAAAATATGTGTCCACATGAGATTGAGTCTCATTTTGGCCAATATGTGTATGTGAGGAAGCTTGCCAATGGGTTGGTAGTTCTTCCCAGGGTTTTGTCAGATTTTTCCTCAACCAAATATACCGTTTGCCATATATAGATGATCATGTGGTGAAAAATGTTGTTAAACCCCATAAAAACCAACAAACCATTTCAGTCTTCATTTCATTTGAAAATTAAAAAATTTATTGATGTACTGAATAAAGTTTGATTTCTTTGTTTGATTCATTATTGAATTGAAACATTTATTTGTTTATGTATTTATTTACCTCCTTTTGTGATATATTCACAAAAACATGAATTAGTGATGGAAAGAGTATCTGATTGAAAAAGAATGTACAAAAAGTATTCAAGTTGGCATGATTGAGAAGTAATCTTTAATGAAAACTACACAGTTCACCAGGCAATGTCTCATAATGATGTACTGTTTACTTAAATAATTATTCAGGTAAAAAGAACTTTATGGTAAATGCATATGAATAAAGTTTCTATAGCACTGAGTGCTGTGCAATATTAGTGTCATATTGGCAGAACATTGTATAATATGAGTATTGACCGGCCCTTTAAAACCACAGTGGAAAGATCTACACTTACTTTATGCACTGAGGTATTCGTTTTTTTAAAGTAATTGTGCAAAATAATTTAGTAGCTTTGTTGTAACTATGTAATTAGAATTAAAAGTTTCGCCATGCCAGTCAACCTTACAGAGCACCTTGGTATCTCATTGCCTGTGGCCAGTACATGGAATCCAGCAGTTGCATGATTGGACCACAAGAAACTGCCTGGCATGAGTAATTGCATAATACATGAATAGGTAAGCATATAGTGAGAAAAAAACCACCATGGCTTCAGGAGGTAAACTTAAATGTAGAGAATATATAATTATTTTTAGTACCAAAATTTTAAGTTATTTTTTATTAAAAATGACAGTTTAAAAAGTTTCTAAAGTTTTTGTGTGATTAGTTTTTTCTTATGCAAATGAGGTTGGACAGGGCTTATGGGCAGTTGAACTGTTAATTCCAGTACCTAAAACAGAGTAACTGGTTAGCGTGATGGATAATTGTGACCAGAATGGTGCAAGTTTTGACTTCCACCATTGGATCAATTGTGGTCGGCTTCTAATTGCCTCAACACGATATCACCTTTTTGTGTTTGTGCTATCAGGCACCAGATTAATTTCAGTATCTAACACAGGATAATCAAGAATAAGATGTACAAAGTGGGAAAATATTAGGCTTGGGCACAATATTAGAAAAGTGTAAAAAAAATACAGGCTTGGTTCATATCTTCGTTAATGTTTATGCCTACAGTGTAACCTATTGCTTTAAGCTTAGTCAGAAGTGTATGTGTGTGCTTTTTGTCAGTAGATGCACTGTCAACTTTTAGGATTTTAGCTGAAGAATTCGGTTGGTAAAGCTGCATCTTTCTTGGCATTTTTATTGTTGTTGTCATTTTTACCATTTCCTCTGTGTGGATTGAAGCACTTTTGATTCAAGAGAAAAATGTATATGTCATTGTTTTCTAACATTTAAGAAAATAGTCCATGACTTTTATCAGTATGATAATAAAACCAGTTCTTTATGTGCTATTAACTTTCACAAGGTTTGCCACAAGATATGAAGCTAAAAAAATAAAGAGCACAACGTTAATTTTTAAGGCTCTTTTTAAAAAGTTACCAACCATAAGTAAAGTTGGTCATGTTGCTTGAAATCCTCATGCAGTTATTTATCAAATGTGAGGAACCTCAATTATTGCTGAAATGTAGTCATCAGCTGATTTATTTTATATCAATTTTGGGTCCCTGAATGTATTTAGTGCCACCTAGGGCTTGGTTAGTTTTGAAATCACTAAAGGGCAGATAATATATTTGTTACATTGCTCATTGAAAATATTACAGAAAAAGTTTCACAGATCTTACAATGACTGTCTCACCAAAAATAAAGCAAAATTAAAAAAGGTTTTAATGGGGCTTGTGGAAGTGGGCTTCAGTAATTTGATAGATGATCAAAAAATCACATGAAGCAAATTTTATTTGTAATATATAAAAATAAACTGTTACACAAAACCACACGATTATATGACTTAAAGTTATAAAATGTGTCAAAAACTGCAATTCATGTAAATTTAGAACAATCACGACACATCTTCAGATGCATGTTGTTTGTTATATCGTAATGCTGCATACTTCTTTTGACAAGGTTTCTGTGGAAACCATGTAGTTTAGGTCATAAAGGTAGTCATCATATCCATGATCAAATTCTGATGTGTTATTTATCACTGTGAAAGTGGCAAAATAGTATGTAACTGTGTTGAATTCAACCTTTATATGAATTACATAGATTTAACTATCCACAGAAGTTGAAAAAAAAAACTTTAGTGCTAATTGTTAATCCTCGTTATTACAGTTTTTGCTTTCATCATATGAAACAAAAGAAGGGCTGTAATTTTCTTTGTTCTCTTTGCAGTCTTTACCCATTTAGATAGTGTAGAAAATATCTAATCTGTGTAGCCAATTCTCATTGGATATATAAATATATAATCTGTATAGCCAATTCTCATTGGATATATCAATGAAGTTCCTTAAACTTTTTCAGACTCTTGAAAGGTTAAGGGAGTTAATGCCATAATAATCAGGTCTGCCTCCCGTAGCACTTACATAATTGTCTATCACATTGTGTATAAAACTATATATGTATCAAAGAATAATATGTACAGTATTTTGTAAATATGTCTTCAAGAAGTTCTTTTAACAAGCGCATCACATATGTGCAACACTTGAGCTTTGGTTCATGTGTATATGTCTTAATGTAATTATATGCTATATGTACATACACTACAACAAAATAAAGCTTGTAAAGTTCATTTAAGTTGCTTTTTGATTTTATGAAACTAATGTTGGATTGTAATGCTGGATAAGTAATGACAAAAAATGTAATGCTAGATTAGTAATAACAAAAAATATAATGCTGGATAAGTAAAGACAAAAATGTAATGCTGGATAAGTAAAGACAAATGGAATGCTGGATAAGTAATGACAAAAAATATAATGCTGGATAAGTAAAGACAAAAATGTAATGCTGGATAAGTAAAGACAAATGGAATGCTGGATAAATAATGACAAAATATGTAATGCAGGATAAATAATGACAAAATATGTAATGCTGGATAAGTAATGTCAAAAAATGCAATGTTGGATAAGTAATGACAAAAATGTAATGCTGGATAAGTAATGACAAAATATGTAATGCTGGATAAGTAAAGACAAAAAATGTAATGCTGGATAAGTAATGACAAAATATGTAATGCTGGATAAGTAAAGACAAAAAATGTAATGCTGGATAAGTAATGACAAAATATGTAATGCTCGATAAATAATGACAAAATATGTAATGCTGGATAAGTAATGACAAAAAATGTAATGCTGGATAAGTAAAGACAAAAATGTAATGCTGGATAAGTAATGACAAAATATGTAACGCTTAATAAGTAATGACAAAAAAATGTAATGCTGGATTAGTAATGACAAAAAATGTAATGCTGGGTTAGTAATGACAAAAAATGTAATGCTGGATAAGTAATGACAAAAAATGTAATGCTGGATAAGTAATGACAAAAAATGTAATGCTGGATAAATAATGACAAAATATGTAATGCAGGATAAATAATGACAAAATATGTAATGCTGGATAAGTAAAGACAAAAAATGTAATGCTGGATAAGTAATGACAAAATATGTAATGCTGGATAAGTAAAGACAAAAAATGTAATGCTGGATAAGTAATGACAAAATATGTAATGCTCGATAAATAATGACAAAATATGTAATGCTGGATAAGTAAAGACAAAAAATGTAATGCTGGATAAGTAATGACAAAATATGTTATGCTGGATAAGTAAAGACAAAAAATGTAATGCTGGATAAGTAATGACAAAATATGTAATGCTCGATAAATAATGACAAAATATGTAATGCTGGATAAGTAAAGACAAAAATGTAATGCTGGATAAGTAATGACAAAATATGTAACGCTTAATAAGTAATGACAAAAAAATGTAATGCTGGATTAGTAATGACAAAAAATGTAATGCTGGGTTAGTAATGACAAAAAATGTAATGCTGGATAAGTAATGACAAAAAATGTAATGCTGGATAAGTAATGACAAAAAATGTAATGCTGGATTAATAATGACAAAAAATGTAATGATGGATTAGTAATGACAAAAAATGTAATGCTGGATAAGTAATGACAAAAAATGTAATGCTAGATAAGTAATGACAAAAAATATAATACTGGATAAGTAATGAAAAAATGTAATGCTAGATAAGTAATGACAAATGTAATGTTGGATTAGTAATGACAAAAATGTAATGCTGGATAAGTAATGACAAAAAATGTAATGCTGGATAAGTAATGACAAAAAATGTAATGCTGGATAAATAATGACAAAATATGTAATGCAGGATAAATAATGACAAAATATGTAATGCTGGATAAGTAAAGACAAAAAATGTAATGCTGGATAAGTAATGACAAAATATGTAATGCTGGATAAGTAAAGACAAAAAATGTAATGCTGGATAAGTAATGACAAAATATGTAATGCTCGATAAATAATGACAAAATATGTAATGCTGGATAAGTAAAGACAAAAAATGTAATGCTGGATAAGTAATGACAAAATATGTTATGCTGGATAAGTAAAGACAAAAAATGTAATGCTGGATAAGTAATGACAAAATATGTAATGCTCGATAAATAATGACAAAATATGTAATGCTGGATAAGTAAAGACAAAAATGTAATGCTGGATAAGTAATGACAAAATATGTAACGCTTAATAAGTAATGACAAAAAAATGTAATGCTGGATTAGTAATGACAAAAAATGTAATGCTGGGTTAGTAATGACAAAAAATGTAATGCTGGATAAGTAATGACAAAAAATGTAATGCTGGATAAGTAATGACAAAAAATGTAATGCTGGATTAATAATGACAAAAAATGTAATGATGGATTAGTAATGACAAAAAATGTAATGCTGGATAAGTAATGACAAAAAATGTAATGCTAGATAAGTAATGACAAAAAATATAATACTGGATAAGTAATGAAAAAATGTAATGCTAGATAAGTAATGACAAATGTAATGTTGGATTAGTAATGACAAAAATGTAATGCTGGATAAGTAATGACAAAAAATGTAATGCTGGATAAGTAATGACAAAAAATGTAATGCTGGATTAATAATGACAAAAAATGTAATGATGGATAAGTAATGACAAAAAATGTAATGATGGATAAGTAATGACAAAATATGTAATGCTGGATAAGTAATGACAAAAAATGTAATGCTGGTTAAGTAATGACAAATGTAATGCTGGATAAGTAAAGACAAAATATGTAATGCTGGAGAAGTAATGACAAAATATGTAATGCTGGATAAGTAATGACAAAAAATGTAATGCTGGATAAGTAATGACAAATGTAATGCTGGATAAGTAAAGACAAAATATGTAATGCTGGATAAGTAAAGACAAAATATGTAATGCTGGATAAGTAATGACAAAAAATGTAATGCTGGTTAAGTAATGACAAATGTAATGCTGGATAAGTAATGACAAAAAATGTAATGCTGGATTAGTAATGACAAAAATGTAATGCTGGATAAGTAAAGACAAAATATGTAATGCTGGATAAGTAATGACAAAAAATATAATGCTGGATAAGTAATGAAAAAATGTAATGCTGGTTAAGTAATGACAAATGTAATGTTGGATAAGTAAAGACAAAATATGTAATGCTGGATAAGTAAAGACAAAATATGTAATGCTGGATAAATAATGACAAAAAATGTAATGCTGGATAAGTAATGAAAAAATGTAATGCTGGTTAAGTAATGACAAATGTAATGCTGGATAAGTAAAGACAAAATATGTAATGCTGGATAAGTAAAGACAAAATATGTGATGCTGGATAAATAATGACAAAAAAATGTAATGCTGGATAAGTAATGACAAAAAATGTAATGCTGGATAAGTAATGACAAATGTAATGCTGGATAAGTAAAGACAAAATATGTAATGCTGGATAAATAATGACAAAATATGTAATGCTGGATAAGTAAAGACAAAATATGTAATGCTGGATAAATAATGACAAAATATGTAATGCTGGATTAGTAATGACAAAAAATGTAATGCTGGATAAGTAATGACAAATGTAATGCTGGATAAGTAAAGACAAAATATGTAATGCTGGATAAATAATGACAAAATATGTAATGCTGGATTAGTAATGACAAAAAATGTAATGGTGGATTAGTTATGACAATAAATGTAATGCTAGATAAGTAATGACAAAATATGTAATGCTGGATAAGTAAAGACAAAAAATGTAATGCTGGATAAGTAATGACAAAAAATGTAATGCTGGATTAGTTATGACAATAAATGTAATGCTGGATAAGTAAAGACAAAATATGTAATGCTGGATAAGTAAAGACAAATGTAATGCTGGATAAGTAATGAAAAACACTTTAATGCTAGATCAAGAGAGCTTAGTGGTATCACCATTAGTTTCTCTGAATTTGCCAAACTTGGGAGGAAAACGTACTGTATCTTATGCAAATTTTATTTTACTAAACAAATTTTGTCAGTAAAGTGAAGATGTAGATATATATTCTCAGGTGCCTTCTTTCTGTCTTTGTTTCTCTCTGTCTATCTTTCTCTTACTCTCTCTCTCTGTCTTCACACACACACACACACATACACACAGGGCATGCACTCAAATGCATACTCATGTCCACCAAACATTATGAAAGAAGTACTTTGTTCTCTTTCCTGCATATTTGTGATACAGTTTGCCTATGTAGGAAAGCTATGTAGGTATGTTACAACTATCCCACAAATGGTTCCAATATGAAGGAAGACAACTTTTGTTTCATCTTATTAACAGTCATTCAGGTTTACAGCAAATTCTTTGTTGTGAACGTAGGATTACTTGGCACTAAATGTCAGCAATAAGCTAGGGGGGCACATGCTCGATGCTAGGGGTAAGGATCATAATGTTGCAAAATTGTATAAGATTTCAAATTGCTTAGATCCAGAAGTTTCAGCTGTGAAGAATATGTTGGTTGGAGTTTATTGCCCTTGAAAATATGTAAAAGCTATACTACAAAATTCATGATGTATTCATACCCATGTACTTGACTATTGTCTATGAATTTTCAAGTATTTCTATGTATTTAGTGCCACCTAGTGCTTAGTTAACTAAAATGAACAAAGGGCAGATAGTACATTTATTACCTTGCTTACTGAAATCTCTAGTACAGAGAAAGTTTCATAGAAAATTTGATCACGACTGTTTGCCCCCACCCCCAGAACAAGGAAAATTCGCATTGAAAGGAACTTCTTGAGTCTTATGGAAAATGCTTCTGTTGTTTGTCAAATAAGCAGTTCGGTTATAGGCATATTTTCTTCGCAATGTAAAGCAAAGAGACAGATAAAGACTATACAATTTTATAGCTCGGAGAAAGGGTAGATATATATAAATTTGTGTCAGTAACTGCAATTGTTCATGTAAATTTAGAATCGTCAGTGTACATCTTTAGATGATCTTTGTTTTTGTACATTATAATGCACTGGGCTTCTTGTGACAACTTTTCTATGAAAGCCATTTATCTGAATTCGCTTCATGTGACAACTTTTCTATGAAAGCCATTTATCTGACCTGATAACTGGTAGTGAGCATATCCATGATAAAATATTGATGTGTTATCTGTCACAATGAAAGTGACACTCTAGTGTGTAACTGGGTTGAATTCATTTTTTGTACAAATTACATTGATATAACTTTCCACAGAAGTTGAAAAAATAACTTTAGTGCTAATTGTTATTCATTATTATAGTTTTGCTTGTGTTGTATGAAACAAATCTATTGTTATAACTATTGAAGGATGGTTATTTTCTTTTTGTTCTCTTCGCACAGTGTTTACCCATTTTAATAGTGTAGAAAGCATGTAATCTTTTTTATAGCCAGTTCTCATTGGAAATATCCTCATTGAATTTTCCTTAACTTGTTTAAACTCATGAAAGGTTAATGGAGACAATGCCACAATAATCAGGTCTGCCTCCCGTAGCACTTACATAATTGTCTGTGTATCACATTGTGTATACAAAATATATGTATCAAAGAATAATATGTACATTATTTGTAAATATGTCTTCAAGAAGTTCCAAGTGCATCACTTGTTTGCACCATTTTAGCTTTGGTTCATGTTTAATGTGTATTCATGTAAATAGTATATACATTAAATGCAAATAAAACTTCTGAAGTTCATTAAGTTCTTATTTTGTATTAATGAAACTAGTGCTTGAAACAAAGTTATTGTAATAATTAAGAAGGGCAGTTATTTGCTTTGTTTTCTTGCACAGTCGTTGCCCATTTAGATAGTGTAGAAACATGTGATCTTTATAGCCAATTCTCAATGAAAATACCCTCATTGGTTTTTCCTTAAATTTTTCAAACTCTTAAAAGAGTTTTGGATTTAATGCCATAATAATCAAGTATGCCTTGCACTTTCATAATCGATTATGTACTCATTGTTATGTATGTATATATATATATATATATATATAGAGAGAGAGAGAGAGAGGGTCTCAAATGATATAAAATCGAATTTATGAAACAAGTTGAATAATATCCAACTTTTTCAAACTTTGTCAAGCAAAGGCTGGACATTATTCAGTGAGTATCATAAATTAGTGTTAAATCATTTCCATTTTGGAATTCTGTTTAAAACATAGTTTTGAATTTAATAGAAATAGTTAAAAGAGAAAGAAGAAAAAACTAATTTCTCCCATACTGGCTGCTCATGCACAGCACCTTCATTTGTTGCATGTAAAAAATAGTCCAGATGCTAGTTGAATTAATAATGAGTAGTTATATAACCAGTAACATTTACAAGTATATTCTTTTTACAAATTATAATTCAAAGATCCACTGTACTTACAAATCAATAGAACATTTGAGACAGCTTAGAAATTCCTGTGTGATGTCAGGTAGTTGACTCATTTAGGTTAGTCGAGTCATATACTTCGATTTATATGCGATTGTCTACATTGTTTCATCTGAAGTATGTCAATTCAAGCATTCCAGTTGTTGGATATTCATGTGAGGGAATGATTACTGGATGCAGAAATACCAGCTTTAATGTAATGCATTTGTGTCCAGATATTCGCATTTGATTTGACACAGTACAGTAGACACATAGACACATTTTATTGAGAGCTGGAACTGTAGAACTGGAATTGCATCACATAAAAAGAAAATTTAATGCTGGAAGAAAGAGAGCTTTTTGGTATCACTGTTTTCTCTGTAAACTTGTAATTTTATTGATGAAGTGAATCTGTTTAACAAATTCTAAATTCTCTCCCTTTCTCACTCCCTGCCCCCCCCCCACACACACACACATACATACACACTATATGATTGCAAGCATTTGGTCTAAAATGAAAAAAGTACTTTGTTTTCATTCCTGTATATGTTTGATAATTTGTCAATGTGACAAAGCCATGTTAGATACTCCCAACCCACAAACGGTTTTAATATGCCAAAAGATGAATTTTGCTACTTTATCATCAGTCATTATGGTTCAAAGCAAATTCTCGTTGATTAACTGAACATACCTTTGCGCTAAATAGTGACATCGGACTGTTTGTGTTTGTAGTCTCAACGTTAGGGCTAAGGTTCAGGCTGTTACAACTTTGTACTGGATTCCAGATCGCTTAGATCTGGGAGTTTCGGGTATGAAGAATAGTTTGGGCAGAATTTATTGCCTTTGTTGAAATGTAAAAGCTGTACATTTTGATGATGCTCATGTATTCATGACAAGAACTTTATGCTTTGTACATTTGAGGGGTTTGCCAGTTTTGTACTAAGAAGATGAGGAAATCAGCTGTGGTTGTTGTGTCTCAAACTGATGTGAGGAAATCAGTGGTGGTCGTAGCACAAAAACCGATCGGTGGTGGTTGTCACCTAACCAACTGATTCCGAAGAAATCGGTGGTGGTTGTCGTCTCACAAACTGATCTGAGGAAATCGGTGGTGGTTGTAGCGTCACGAACTGATCAAAGGAAATCGGTGGTGGTTGTCGCCTTACAAACTGATTCTGAACAAATCGGTGGTGGTTGTTGCCTCACAAACTGATTCTGAACAAATCGGCGGTGGCTGTTGCCTCACAAACTGATCTGAAGAAACTCATGGTGGTCATAGCGTCACAAACTGATTTGAGGAAATTTGGGGTGGTTTAGAGCCACAAACTGATCTTAGGAAATAGGTGGTGATTGTTGCCTCACAAACTAATCTGAGGTAGTCGGCGGTGGTTGTAGCGTCACAAACTGATTTGAGGAAGTCAATGGTGGTTGTGGCGTCGCAAACTGATCTTTATAAATTGTTCATATTTGTACCGTCATAAATTGAGTTTTACAAGCTACACATGAGGGGCCTAATATTCTTGCGCAAAGAAATACACATTTAGTACTAGGGTGTTGTCAATTTCTCCATTTCATATATTTCCACGTAATATGTTATCGCGTTTAAGATGTTATGAATATTTTCCATCTACAGGGGATACAGATGCATTGGATTATCTCATGTTCTCGTCTTTATGTCATATTTTAAAGGATTATTATCGTTTATATTTAAACTATGGTTAAATTTCCTTCCCCTGATTTATCACCAGACAAGAATATTTCTCTTTCTTTACCACGTGATCGATTGGACAATATTTACACAACCAGGTACTGGAGTACTTATCAGATTCACTGCCGTGGGCCTTGCAACTAGTTCTCTCTTGTGGGAACTTGCTTTATTTACGAAAATAACATCAGGCAACCTCGCATCATACACTCGGACAGTTCTTGGTTTATTTTAATTTATTTTTCTTTCCTTAAAATCTTTCTGCTATGATCGCGCTTAATTGCATTAAGACTGATTCACTAGTGTTCGTTCATGCAAAATATGTATGCTTTTCATTTGGAGAAAGCTGTAGCTGACATTTGTTTTCATTAATGAACAAAGCACTCAACAGTCGACCTACAAGACAGATGAAGCTTAATTAAATCATTTGTTGGGATATTTCAGTATAAGGATGACATAATTGGATACTGTAATTGAAATGTACCTCATTATTTCGAACAACCAAAGTAGATTGGTTTATTTCCATGTATTTTATTGTTTCGCGAGACAAGTATTATGATTTACAGCTGTAATGAATTCTACTGCTTAAAGTGAAATGATAGAAATTAGATCTGGAATTTCACATTTTGTTCCGCAAATAATTCCCTGACACGCAAATATATTGTGGACCATCTGAACTTTTAATTTTTCTAGTTCGATGACAGTCTTACATAAAAGTTCATATACCTATGTTCTCGCCGAATTTCTGACAGTCAACACTAATGGTTGGATGCAGTTTGTTCAATTCATTTTACGCAGGTCGGGCGAATACTGCACGAATTATGCAGGGGCTTTACTAGTATAGTGGGGCGACTCACTATACTACTGGCTTTCATGTAGAAACTTTGTATTTACTTAAGTATAAGAGCATTCCAATTCTTAATCCTAAATAAGAATTGAATGGAGATATTCTGGATTGGACCGGTATCCCAGAATTTTCTAGTTTACGCTGGAAAAACAAAATAAAATGTTGCTTCTTCATCGTAAATAATTAATAAATTTAATTTCTATTGCGAAATATTTATTGTAATGTTTTAAGAAAATCCATGAGTTATTTAATTGTTCAATACTTTTGTCCTGAAATAATTTATTTTAAGTGACAAGATGCCCGCTTCTTTCTAGGGCTGACCCCATTGACTTTTGAAACTTTTTTCTTGAATAGTATGAAGTCTCTTTTACGATTCGGTTGGAATTACGAATCCTTTTTGTGAAAAGATAGATAAAATAAATGTATGTAAAATTAGCAGAAGGTTTAATAGTCGTCAAATTTATTTGACATATTCCTCAAAAATAATTCCGAAGTTAATATCTGATTCAAGAAAAAAAAAACTGCTGTAAGAAAGCAAATGAGCAATTTTATATTGTGTTAATGAAACTACAATACATTTCGTCGTCTGCAATTTCGCCTATTCTCACATGAGAGAGTAGTTCCAGCAAATGGAGTCTCACTAGAAGTTACCATGTGTGCATTCCTGGCACACTAAAATTTCCTTCCAACAGAGAGGAGACAAAGGGAATTTTCGTATAACATGTATATACAAAACAACTGATATCCACAGTGCAATTTGGTCTCGATCTAAGATGAGAAAACTAATATTCCAGACGAAACAATAGCAGCCGGCCATAGGAGACATAATTTGTGAAGAAATTCTATACCAATCTTCTTCGCACAGCGTGAGCTACTTCCGCATACTTGGGGTAAAAGTACCATTTTATGGTATTAACGAGAGAACTTTGCCCGCTTCCAGTTTGAAAAGGAAAACAAAACATGATTCATCTCGCATCAGAGATAATTTGCTGTCAAGAGATGAAGACCTCACGTGATGTTTCGATTTGCACATTCCTAGCACAGTCAAGTGCTCTCTTTTACTGCTGTTTTTCGAGGAATATGCCAAACAAACATGCAGAATATGGAACTCACTGCTGGAAGTGGGTTTCAGACCTTCTGCAAATTTAACATATTTCGGAAATGTACGGACAGTTGCAGAGGTCGATTCACGTTTCCGGTTATGAAAGTTCTTTATTCATGCGCACGTCTTCATATGATGATTGAATGTTTCACTTATACATGCTTTATATCAATACCTCAAAAGTTTACATGCTGTTGAATTATGTTTTTTGTGCAAAAGTGTGATTCGGGCAATATTTCCTTTGTAATACGGATTCATCTTGAAATCAACATTATCATTAACTCTGAAACAAATTAAAGGACTTTGTAAGTATACATTGGCCTAAAGAGGGATTAAAATCGGGCAAATATGTATATTTACAATATTTTACTTTAAATTTGAAGAGAGGAAAGCTAATGTGCAAGCTACATATTTTCAACAACAAGGACAACCCTCTCCTTCCATTATATTCATAATTAATTTAAAGGAATTCCTGACAGTTGCATTTTGATGGGAAAACAAGTACGTCATTTGCATTCAACCAATCAAAAACTTATGTTGGTTTCATACTAGTGAATGGATGACTCCGTGTTCGTTGGCTTTGGTAGTTGATATTTGCTAACAAACGGAATCAATCTCTAGCCTGACATTTTTCTTTAAACCAGTTTTCATAGGTCCATCTGGATCTGGTAAGACACAATCGTTAGTAGTCAGTCAACATATACCTCGAGCCCTGACCAAGTCAAGACAGAGGCCATTGTACATATATTGTCAATGTTTGAGAAAAATCCACTTGTCTAAAGTCATTGTGCTGTGGGTTTTAAACTATAGGCTATGAAAGAATAATCAAATTTACGACTTGTGTTTTCGATTATTATCGCTCATGTAAGTTTGCTATTGATATAGCCGTTGATGAAATTAATGTAATTATCGATAAATCTTGTTCGTATCAATTGATTAAGAAGTAAAAGTTGTAATATTAAGCGAAGTCGAAAGTTAGAAAATTTAATTTCTATACACTTCAACATAGATAATCACGCGACACAAATTACGCTCCGACAGACAATTACAAAATGAATTACATGTTAGATGATGGTGACATGTATTAAAGTTATATACATGATGAACAATAAAAACAATTAGCTAAATCAGACTAGATTGGGTCTATGGCATGTGAAATGAAACATAGACTCTTTACATACCTAAACGCATCAATAACATGTTTGTATGTGAGAATACAGTAGACTCAGCCCAGATGTAGGAAATATAAAATAGACTACATACACACCTGTAATGACAGCAATTAAATCCCACGAACTAAAAGGGTACAAATAAGATCAGAGATGAGTTGGCGCCAGCATCGGGAATTGATGACAGGATCGGGAACAAAGGCCAGCATCGGGAAGTGGGGCTAGCATCGGGTTTTGAGGTCAGCATCGGGCGTTAAGGCCATCATCGGGAGTTGAGACCAGCATCGAGAATTGACACCAGCATTGGGAATTCAGGTCACCATTGGGAACTGAGGCAGATATTATAACGATGAATTAAATGAAGCCTTAGGCTCAGGTAATATTGCAGCTCCAAACAAGCTAAAACAAACTTGTAGTGACCCAGTAAAGACATTTACTGATTACTCTAACACATGTATGCCTGGATGATGAAGGAGCTGTTTATCCATAATATTAACATCAGAGTGACACCGACCTAGACCACCGATTCCGGTACGTCAAAACATTTGTTTTTTACAGGTCTTTCCCCTCGTCTTGCCACTAAATTCTCAAATTTCGTAGTCATTAAATTTCACAAAAGTAATATTTAAGAATCCTGGCAATACATATCAATATCTTATTAGCAATAAATATTGTAAAATGTCTTTGATGATCATATGAACTACCCTGAGTAAACTTACCAGTTATTCTTCTGCCGAGATCCTTTAAAAGTTTATTTTAATATTCAATTTCATCGGAAATTTCATCCAAGTAAAATCTCTTCTGTTGTGGTATATACAATTTTTTATTTACTAGGGAATAATGGGGTTTAGATGTTTAAGAAATATTATCCTTGTTTTTCTAATGTTTCAGGTTTCTTGCTTCCTCTAGACTTTTTCAGGGATTATAATTAAGAAAAAAAATGCAAACAGTGAATAAGTCACGCCCGTTGTGTGAGCTACTTTTGGATTTCTAAGTATTGGTCAGCTTATATAGTATATAACCCCTATTACTCTTAGGCTCCGCCTGATGATGCTCGAAATTCAAAAGAAAAATATAATGATAACTGAAAATTCATGCACAATTGGATGCTGTTTTGCACTCTCCCGGGGTTGATTTTGGGTGTTCAGTTATCAGCATAAATCTGTTGATCGTAGAGAAGGGTCCTTGGTGGCGGTGTATGTGTATATATAGATGAATATAACCTCTGACCTGCTAGAATGTCGTTTGGCAATCCAGGGATATACTGTGCTGGGTGTATATATGTAAATAACATCCGGACCTGCTAGAATGTCGTTTGGCAATCCAGGGATATACTGTGCTGGGTGTATATATGTAAATAACATCCGGACCTGCTAGAATATCGTCTGGTCGTCTACCGTTTCAACTGGGGGTTGTGTAAATATATGTTGTGTAAATATTTTGAATTACCCTCAGGACCTGCTAGAATATCGTTTGTCAATATTGGAGTTGAACTTGATATTGTGCAGTCCATAGAATAAAGATTATATGCACTGTAAATATGTATAAATATTTTATAAAATGTTAAACATATATTTATCATAACATGAATTTGGAAAATATTAATGTTACTATTTCTGCCATAAAAAAAATTACATGATGACGGTAAAACAAATTTTGATAGACTTGATCCTGAATTGTTTTGTAGTGATTTTGAATCACTGCAAGAACCAAGATACCAGGGTAAAGATAGAGTGCCAGCCGAGTACTGGTTCATTAAATTTATCTAACAGTCAATGATACAGTCCTTGGCGACAGACGACGATACACAAGTTAAACAATTCGTTTCACTCGCACACGCGATTGAGAAAATTAGACTAGAATTCTCTTACAAATGCGAAACAAAAAAAGATTGTGAATGCACGTGTTAGATTGTTAAGAAAGATTATGTGTGGTCATGAAATGATCCATTGTAAAAGTTAAAGTGGTACAAAGTCACTAGTGATTGTGAAAGTGAAAGTAGTGATAACGTCACTGGTAACAGCTAAACAAAGTGAAATTATGAAACTGGTTACAACGTCGATGACGAAGTCATTGGGAAATAATTCATTTCTGACTATAGAAAAAACATTTTTTGTTCTGAATCAGAATATTAATTCAGAATCAGATTATAGTATATTTTTTGGGTAATAATTTTTATTATTATTCTGATAATAATATATATCCTGAATCAGATTAATTTTTAAGCTTATCAAATTTAAGGGAAGAATATGCATAATTCAGAATTTAATCTCGATAGATCATTGAACTGTTCCTGCGTTAGCAAACATTTTCATCGCCGTATTCATCAATAAGTATATTAACACAAAATTGTTCTGCCTTGACTTTGTCAAAGGGGGGGGGGGGGTCGCAGTATCAAGATTGTTCTGACGGCACTTTCGAATACCTCTTTGTTGTAGACAAAAATTATTGCGTGTTGGCGCATATATAATATCACATACATCGTTGTTTGTAGCGTTTGTAAACGACAACATCGACTCAGAAACAGAATTTACAAAATCCTCTACGAACGCACATAGAGGTTTATGTTTAAATTTTATTTCTTAAATCAAGCAATTATCAGCGGTGGTCATCAAGTTTGAAATGTATCCGTGATAATAGCGGATTATGACATCGAAGATAAACTGGATTAACAGGTTCTAACACAATAAAAAATCTAGGAGATGCTTGAGGTGTGAATGCATATAAAATATATTCCTGCTAAGCCTGACTGGATTTTTCAAGATCTACTTGATAACTGCCATCAATTCCATCACATACAATATTGACTGCGATCGTTGATATATGACGACTTCCACCGTATGGATCATTGTTGTGCCTTAAGATATTTGTTGGTAAGGCTACTTTTTTCTATGTGGCAACGATTTTGGGAAAGATTTTATCGATGATGTCACCGATTGCCGTCATCAGCTCGGGAAAATCAAGATACAGTCTTGAAATAATTCCTCTGTAATCGCATAATGTTTCCGAAATAATTGTTTCAAATCATTGTCAGAAATCACGGTTTCAATGATATTTTTATCAGTATATTTTAAGTCTGATCTAACCTGGTTTAGATGTTGTATCATTTCATTGGCCATCATAACACGGATCTAATCGATGACTGATATATATCGACGGAATAATCTAGAATTGATATTACTACCAAGGCTGATGATGTTGGTTCATGAGCCGTGAGAGCGATTTTGGTAGATCGGATTCTATTATGGAATTCATTTGTTCGATCTGATGACTGACCGTAAGTATGCTCACAACATTCCAGCCTGGAGTTGCGTCGGGTTTACATTTATACGCGAATACCAGTGAATTATCTGTTTGTAATCCACCGAATGACTTTGATCTAATATTTGACCACCTATGATACACTCGTAATTGTGCTAGTGCTGTTTCCTTGTCCGGAATTGCAGCTTGAAAGGTAACGTTGAACACTGGATTGGTTGAGTTTGCTGATATTGTGGTTTTCAACGGTGTTGTATTAGCTACAATCTGTTGTAGTAATTGTGATGATCTTAGATCGTTTGACAACATTATTATTATTATTATTATTATTATTATTATTATTATTATTATTATTTAAACCCTGATTCTAAATTGCGAGTTTTTAAACCTGGGGTTTAATATCGTTTTTTGTAGATTCTGCTAAAGGCATTGCCTCACGGTAAATCTAAATAATTTCTGTGAACTCTTGATCTGATATTATTCCATCGTTCAGACCTGATGATATCAACGAAGATAATTTGGAGTTTGCTAGTGTCGATGTATGCAACTCTATTGCATACTCGTGCAATTTATCAACCGCGCACGTGTATATTTCTTTGCGATGATATTAAAAATACCAGCAGTTCCTGTTGCAGATGAAACACAAATTACTATCACTGGTGCTATCACGTATGACGCCGATAATGCGCCGATGACCGCTACGGTTCCGGCGATGACCGCACATGCAGAGTCTACAATTATATCAGTAACAAGGACACGTCTGCGGTATTTATTTTTTGATTTTCAGTTGAGTATCCCACGAACACACTTGCTGGTATCTGAAATGTTGAACGTTCTTTTTTTTAGTTCATTATATTTTAAGTAGGTGGTAATTTAGAGATTATTTCAAGACACCAATAATATAACAAGCGTAAGTCTTTTTCTTCGGATTCTACCACAAATGTTAAATCAACGTTTTGCTCCAACATCACTTACATAGATCCAGAGGATCCAATCAGTGGTAGATATCGTAAATGTTGTAACGCTGAGTACTGAGAACCTGTATAACCCGGTAACCTCAGCGCTATGTTTAATGGATTTATTGAGTGGTGTCCATAATGCTGATCCATACACTACTGTATATACTACACGCGGTAAAGTATTTTACGTCAGAGAGTTTAATATCAATAACCGCTGGATTTTAAAAAAAAATCATGTTACATGAGTAGAAAATTCAGATCTAAATGTGGTCATTCCATCATTGATTGTCCTTAACGATGTCATCATCGGTATGTTGCTATTGTCGAGATATTTCTTCGTTGCAGCGTCATGGCTTGATTCTGCTTCTCCAAGACCAGTAATCTTATTATTAGCCATATTGAGAAAACCAGTCATTGTATCACCGGCGGTTAGTAAACGATCATTGATCTCACTTCTGATCATGTTGGTGTTGCTGTCTACGTATCTTTTATGTTGCCACATCATCGTCTGATTTTGGTTCTCTCACATTAATATTTAAATTTTTACTCATGTTGAGATCACTATACATACTATCTCCAATTCTTCTGATGCGTCCAGTAATCTCTCCTGTCAGTATCAAAACTGATTCCTCCGAGTTCTTCATTTTACCGTGTTTAGTAAAAACCACTAAGTTATCTTTCATCGCAGAATAATATCTGTCAATGGGATATTGCTCGTCTTTCATTTTCCTTGTTTATCATGAAAAACAACGACTTCATTTTGGTCCACATTTGTGAGGCTCAAAAGATTAGCGACTTCATTCTTGACCTCGTTAAAAGTCGCATATTTGGATAAGTCACCATGAGGTTTGCGACTCTGAGAAGATCTTCCGTAAATACCTACCATTGTATATTCGCTAAGACCCGTTTAAACCGTTGGACGATAATGTATACTGGTGCACGACTTTATAAGGTGGTGTCCCTGACGATGTCAGGGACCTTGATACAGCGTCGATTACTTCACGACCACATATTGGCGGATCGGTTAATGCCTTTGTTGGTAATATTGAATACCAGACGGGAGTGTTTTGAAGACCGCCGACATATTTTAAAAATTCGTTTGGTGGCGCCAATCCATAAAAATCAAAATAAACAACTCCATATGGATTAATCGCGTATGCAACCCAATGACTACCTGTACCAGAACTTCCATCGAGATTAATGATATCGGTTTCAACACGGTTTGGTTATTTTTGGTAATTTGTAAAAACACCTCTGAAGTGTTTGATGTTTAGTTGCTTAGCAGCATCAAAAAAACCGTACATGGACATAGGAAGGAGACGCTTTGCGTCAAACGATGTGTCCCGGGAAGTCTTAGACCTCGACCGTACCACGAATGAGGGGTTCCTGGCAGTCTTAGACCTTTTTTTGGAAGTCTTGATTCCTTGATCTGTTGCTTTCTTTAGTGCCATCCCATCAGCGGTTCCAACGGCACCAAACAACAGCTGATTTCTCAGCAGCTAGGGCTTCAGCGGCTATCAACGCTGATATAGCTGTAAGAGGTGGAAATAAACCACCCGTCTTGACCGCGTCTTTAATGGCACCCGCAGACAGACCAAGTCGTATACCTTTCTTCGATTGATTCGCTTCATATAAGTGCTTGAGTTGACGTTCTGTCAGTGATAGTTTATTTGGACCACCTTCGATCTGTACTGATTTCAGTAATATTTGTTATTCCCGCATTCTTTTCTGATTCTGATTGTAAATTTTTAATCTGACCAGGCGTCAGAGTAATACTAACATGATGATATATTTTAATATCATGACTGATTTAATTACACGTTTTCTACTGGAGCATCAATAACTCATTTGACCACAAACACCTTCAAGCAACATTGATTTATTGCTGAGTATAACAGCGAGTGCTCTGTAATCAGTAACACTGGCTGGTAGTGCGCTTATTCGAGCTGGAAAGTATATGTCAATGGCTGACTGTCTAAACAAATCTAGATGTTCCAGCGAGAAGTAGCAACTCTGATAAAACGTCGACAAATCCCACTGAGATATTTGCAAATTAGAATCCACATTTTGGTTACCGCGAATTTATCACCCTGACCATTACAGGTCGAAAATGAGCATCATGTATAATCATATTTTCTTTTCACTGATCTAATTGAATATCCTCAATCACTGTGGTTATCATCAACGATTTCATCGATGAGAGACCGATCGACTTTAATATCCATGATACCGCCTGTAAGTAATCTCTGACAAATAGCAGCTGCGTCATTGGTGATTTTTGGGGAATTATTACCGGCTCGTTTTTCGCCAATCATAATTTCTAGCCTGTCCACATTTGCCTGGACATTATTGGAGCATGAGGTAATAAGGCCACTTCCTCTAGTAACAAGACCACTTTCAGTTGCTCCTTCTAACTCCACTCTCGAGGTTTTGCCTGCTTTTTTTCTTCTTTGATTTTGCGAATGATTTCCTTTTTGCTTTTGCTTTTCAAGTTTTTGCTTCATTTCTTCTTCTTTTTGGTTCCTTTCTTGCTTTGCTCGTTCAATATACTCACCTGCTGTCTGGTTAAAAATGTTAAACTGATTAGCATCTTCCTCAGATCTGAACTGCGGAACATCAGCAACGACGCGACATATATCCTTGCCCCAATCGGCAGCTTTTAGAGTTTTAACATATTCGGGTTTTACATACCTATCTCTGTCAGGATATCCAAACGCGGAAATATTAATTATTTGGTTTGGGTCATTGGTAGCGGCATTACCTTCTAGCGTAAATTTATCTATCGTCTTTGTGTTAACTTTTGGCGGTTCAGTTTGTGGTTGAGGAGGTTGTGGTTGAGGGGGTTGCCCGGTTGGTAGTTGAGCTGCTTGAAGACGGTTAGCAATATCAACAAGTAATGTCCCAAGAGCTTTATGAGCTGCCACAGTTGCTATAACTATTTTCGTTTTTGGTTCGACAATTGGTTTAAACAACTATTATGCAACTTCTATTAATTCCACCCGAGACTCGTTACGGTATTGTAAGTTTTGTTTAACAACATAACGGACTGGAAGATATTTGTAATTGCCTCTAGTCGCTGTCGAGCTAGTTTATTTGTACGAGATTCCATGGTTAGCGTATTATAGCAATAATAATGACTTAATTACACCACACTAGATCAGCAGGGAGAGGACGACAACATTGTGGCCGACGGGTAAACAAACACGAAAACACAAACGTCGATAGATAAGCTAACCCAATTAGAGAAACCTTAGTTGATTAGAAGTTTCGGTTTATTGTCCTTGTATTTTCATTTTTCGTGAGAAGTTTTATTTCGCGAAAAAAGCCTCATAAATAGTTGTAGGGTTATACGGACTTCTGACCACCTTTTTCAGGTGCCAAAACCTTACATTATGATACCCTTGAACCTCCGAGGGTGAAGCATATGGATACTTATTAGGTTAACGACGAAAAAAACAAAATGTAATAATCTAAACCCATGTAAAGGCACTCTGTCCATTTTTTGTCGGTTTTTCTTTTTGAAATGGGGCTGCAAAAACATGCATCGCATGATTGGGGGTGTAAAGTCCTCATGCAGAGCACTGATGTCTTTTTTGTCTGCTAAGATATTCTAATTTCTGCCTATATGAACCATATCATGCTCACATTTTGCACAATGATGACATTTTAAAGTTTCCATGTTTTGTAGCAAAGTGAAATTTAAGGTTTGTCCACCTTTTTTGTGTATATAATGGACCATTGTTGAATTCTAATCATAAAGTAGTTTTGTATTTTTTTATAGTACAATGAAGTGTAAATGCTAAAAGTCGACATGAATCTCAGTACCAGTTGAATCTAAAGTGTGCAACGAGGTAAATCTTCTTCCGACACGTATACAGTACAGTCCAAACATAAAAGAAAGAACAATTAGTATCTCTCACAGGCATTTGTTTAAGCTGGCGATTTTGTGCAACACACATTTTGTAAATAAAGATGATTCTGCTTCTTGGGTCTCATATAAGAAGTTTACAAATAAGTTCAATTTACCAAAAACACGTTTCACGGTGCATTAAATTATAATAAATCATATAGAAACAAACGTAATCTAAAAAGTGATTGTAATATAAAGCAACCTTTTTGGCATTCGTCTTTTATTTAAAGAGACAAGGTCAGTAGGGGATTATTTAAGACACTAGTTTTTAATAAGTGAGCCTACTTCTAAGATCCAACGGAATCGTGAATTTGATAATATGCAAGGGTTTTAGTGATATACAGTGTGCCATTTAGTTGTAGTTTATGTCATCTTTGCGAAAATGGAGTCCAATTTTGTTATCATATTATTATACTAAAACATGTAACGTTATAAGAACATTTCAGACTGTATTTAGAGTTAGTGTCATTATCTATATTAATTTTGCATTACCAAAAACTACCTGATGTTTCACATTTTAAGAAGGAATTCAAACCATGTTTTATGTCAGAAAATGCTATGGTTATCTTAATAGAAATTCGGAAGATTTTCATTTGAAAAATGTGGGTCTTTCGTACAAAAATTTGGTTGGGTAAAATAGATGTTATGTCCCTTATAAAAATATATTTGAAAAGATGAGAGAGAAAGAGAGATTTGATAGTATATATATATGTGGCACTTTGGGACTTATTTGGTCTCATGCGTCTATTTTAACATAAATATTTGTGGCCTCCAAATGGAAATTTACATGGAAAATGTACAGCCTCAAACGGTTTATAGCCTAAAAATGGTAACAGTGTTTGGACGGTGACATAGTAACATTGTTCGAGTTGACGTCAATACGCACTATGTTAGGCAAGTATGGTAAATTTAATGTTAAATGTGCCCGTGAGATTAACAGTCGTAGAGAATTCAATGCTTGTCCACATCATCTCGTAAGAACAGATGAAGCCTTTATACCTACAATGTGAAATTTCAAGACTGTATTACCACTACAGAACGTCCATAACAAAACTTCTTTGTTATGGACACTGAAACGACAATGTCAAGCCAAAGAAGGCAATCGTTTGAGACTTTCCATTAATCACGACAGTTTGAAGTCACCCGTCAGGACTGAGTTTAGAACCATGACTGAATTAACACCCTCAAATATCATCGAAAAAACTCAGCATGTGCAACAGCCCAACGACCAATTTCACAGCAACGATTGCAAACTCACATTTTATATCACCGACGTTTCATCTCTGAAAGGGAGCGGAGGCAGAAAAGTGTTATTAGTGGAAGAACGTCGCAGTACCAAGCAGCATCGTCCAAATTAACAACACTCAAACCCACATCTGTTTAGCCCGTGCCATCGTCGTGGGACAAGCGTATATTGACAAGAAAGAAACGGCAAAAATGCAAAAGAGCCTGGAAAAGCATTCGAGAATCGGAATAACCCAATCAAAGAAAAGACGCAGAACTCCTGTTACAACAGGCAGACATAAGAGACCTGTGACATTTCTGAAATGCACAAACTTGAAGTCGTCTTGGCTCCTTGCTACATGATGGTATTGTTTCCTCAAGTGATTCGTGGACCCTGGTGTTTCGAGACCTCGATTTCCCAGACGGAAAATATATTCACGTTTCAACACCAAGAACATTTTGATGCCATTACCAGTATCACCTGATTCCGCTGATACACCTATTATTACTAGAAATGTGACCATAGATTTTGCAATAGGGAGTAGCACTTTCATTGCGGAGAGAGATTGTATTATATTATATTGCTCTGCTTGCCAGCAAACCTTTGGCAGTCTAGTGTGTTACAACAACATCGTATGACGCAAGGTCTACAACAGAAAAGTGCTTGACGACTACAAAGATTGTGCTCTACTTGCCGATATCTCGTGCACAACAACAATCCTAAAACCCACGTTTGTCCTGGAAAGAAAAGTTGACAATAAAATCGTCAACTTAGAACATCATTGCTACATCCAAAAATTATAAAAGCAACAAGCGGAAGATTTGAAGAAGAAAAAGACTCAGCATTGTTTTATCTTTGTTTTTGACTTTTTTTTATCTCGTATGTATTCACGATACTGGCATTCACATTACTAATTTCTTCGTCGCTCATCGGGCTTGCGAGACATGCAAAAAAGACTTGATCTTTTTCGTTGTGCTCAATGTAGGATGATACTAGGAGGACGATAAATTTTTTTCTGAGGATCCGACACTTTTTCCGATTTCGCTCGATGGATCTTAAACCCTATCGACGACACTTGGAGCGAAGAGGACATTCAACTCTGAGCCGAAAATAAGTACCAAATACAGCTGGAGGAAAAAGAACTCTCAACCAAAGTTGGATTCGTAACGACTCAAGCCGAGCAGGCAAATCAGCCTCTTGAAATAAGCACAAAACTTCCCTCGTAAATAGACGGGTGATATCACACGTAAGGAAAATTTACACAGATGGGTCAAAGTCAACGGAAACAAACAAAACTGCCGCTGCAGTGGTGATTCAGGGTGAGGATACGCTGCTAAATAGCCCACGGTGTCGGTTTTAACTAGACGCACATGCCTGAATGGACGCAAGCGTCTTTAATATTCAAGGTCAGTCACTCAATCAGTATGCCTACAGTCGCGTAGAGCTCGAGCTATTCAGCACTTCCGTGATGGAGAGATCAAACGCAGCAAAGCAAGGCGAGGTACCATATCGGTCGCCGGCCAATGCAGTGATTCCGACGCCAGCACTACGGACCATTAGGGACCTAGGTAACCTGAGAGCTGATGTCAAGAGAACTACGATATTATTAGTGTGGGATGACACGAGTGAGGAAGAAATCGGTGATGAAAATTCTGGGCAATGGTTAACTACCAAGACGAGGAAGAAGGAAAATTCTCAACCATGTAGCGTGACTCTAATTACAAGTGTGGCTTACACAAAATGAACAATATGAAATAATTACGAGTGTGGCTTACACAAAATGAACAATAGGAAATAACCCGATTTGGTGGACTGGGCATACTTTGACTTTTAGTACGTATTTGAGTTTCAAAAACGTTCGGTTGACTCCTTTTTCCCCTCTTCCTTTCTCGAGCATCCACAAACGAGTGTGTGGGAAGATTCCCACACGAATAACAATCAAATGCCCCAATGAATGTGTACGCAAAAAACCTGGATAGCAGTACGTGCGTGGTGTTTATTCCTACCGGATTTCTTAGGCTGCAATATTTTTGTGGGCCGATTTCCACTTGCCCAATGTACAGACTATGTCGATTGGCGCTTGAATTAATTAGCATACTTTGTATGCATAGACGTTTACAGGAATGTGGCTCTAATACCTTCTAGTATGACAAATTAAATAACCAGACGTACATGCCCAAATTGGCGCAAGCATCTTTAATTCAAGATCAAATTGTCTGACTACCCATCGTTGACGCCTCAACATCAAAAATTGAACGGAGCACAAAACATAATATAACTCCAGATGCAACTGGAAAATGCTTGTCGCCTTCTGAATGGCCTGTCCATGGAAGTTTTGGCCGAAGAAATTGCCCAAAAGAATGAGATGGAGAAGGAAAATGACACAATCTTTTTGCTTTGCCCAATTTGTCATGTCAAGCCAGTGGTGAGGGACCCAAGGAAAAGTCCTTCATTATCAGGGAACTGGGACTTGTAGTTAAAGCAACAACTCAGAGAGTGGGAACCTCAGCGACCACAACATCATCCCCAAGCCAAGCGTGTGAGAACGAGGGAGCCATTATTCACGATCCCTCAAACAGACGATTGGGAGAATAAAGCGAATCATCCCACTTCATCACTCCCCAGCTTCGTTATTTTCTGGGACAATTATTGGAGTCGTCCACTGTGTGGTGCGAGCAATAAAGAGGTGCTCTGAAGAAAAAACAGCCCTTTTCAGAGCGAACAGAAAAGAGATGCTTGCTAATTTTTCAAAACGTGTTTGTGTTTGTATCCTTGATTGCTAGTGTTTGTGTGTTTATATATTTTTTTTTTACAAGAAAAACCTTTCTATCTTCTACAATATGTATGTATGTATGTATGTATGTGTATGTTCATATGTTCGTATGTATGTATATATAAAGATTCTATTAACACATGTGTGACTATGGTATTTTCAGATTATGACAGCTAAGTGATTTCTACTCGTAAGATACTTCTCTGATCCCATGTTTTCGCAAATAATTGAAGTAGAATTCCTGGTAATTGTATAACGGCTTGTAAAGGGGCTATAATAGTCCCCTTTAATCAAGAAAGATGGTACACTGCATCAATTATAGTCTTTCATCATGCTATACAGTGCATTAGAGTAATTAGTAATTGTCAATAATGGGAAACTACATGTTGGTTTTGTCTGATTTTTGTTTGGAGCTGCAATATTACCTGAGCCTAAGGCAACATTCAGTTCATCAATATAATGAAAGCCTCATTTCCCGATTCAATTTGTGTCTGATCATTTTAAACCCTTTTAGTTTCAGTGAATTAGTTAATTTCATTAAAACGTTCTAGAATATAAGCAAGCAGGGTGAACAGACCATTTGTTGGAAGGTCCATTATTGAAAAAATAAGCTTTCTACGAGAAATGAAAATAAAACATCAATAACATAAAACCGAAGCCTCTAACAAAAACCGAAAGTTTCTCTAATTGGGTTAGTTTATTTTGTTACTTTATCTTTGTCGTTCGTGTTTTTTAAACTTTTGTTTAACCACCGTGACACTTATTTGTGGTCGCACCCTCTCTGCTGCTATAAATGTGCGAGTAATTAAATCATTATTGTATCAGTCTCTCAACCAAATATTTTATCAAGACCTATACGATATTGCGATCGAGGATCATGTAAATTTATTGTTATAAATCCGTTATAACTCCAGATGGACCTATGATAGTTGCTCTGATAGAATTTGGTAGCGCTGGATGATGCTTGACTCGCTCTTGCTTTCGTGTCACTGAGAAATAAATGACATCCATGTTATACAACTATAACAAATAATATGGATTTATATTTTGTTCGATACAAAGCATCCAATACCACAAGTGGATTAACAACAATAATAACAAACAAATAAAAAGTGTGCACTTACAGGCAAGTGTGTGAAATGTGGTACAGATAAATATCAATTTATTTCTTCTTGTATGAAAACAAGTGGTGATATCGCTACTTCATTAGGAAAATTACCAGGATCTAAATGGGCTAAATACCCAGCAGAAAAAACTCTTCCAGGAAATAATTATTGCAGTCCTGGAACTCGACTTGATAATATCCAATTTGACGAGTGAGATCAGTCAAGACCTGGAGAGTATCCACTAAATGTTATTGATCAAGCATGTCACGTTCATGATGTAGTTTATAAAAATCCAGATCTGCAACAACGACATATTGCAGATGTGAAGTTGATTCATTCATTAAATTCCATAAAAAATAAATATTTCAAAGAATCATTAGCTAATTGATTGGATCATTAAAATAAAGGAATCGATTTATTATAGCCCAAGAGGATATTGGAAAGGTAGAGCAGCAATTTGTAAACTCGCTGATACAGCAAATGTTACACGTTTTGTTGCTGCAAATTGGTCAGCACGACAGGCAATATGGCACATTATCTACCACCACCTAAAACATTTTGGTGTCAGCACTCCTAATGAAGTTCATCAAGCAGATGTTTTATTTATACCACACGATACTATTAAAATTGGTAGACGTCAATCACGCACATACAAATACGTGTTGACTGTTGTGGACGTTGCAAATAGATATAAGGAAACAGAGCTGTCATCAACTAAAACAGCTGCTGAAGTTGTATCTGCTTTTGAATGAATTTATCAACGAGGACCCTTGCGATTACCACGGTTGCTACAAGTTGATCCTGGCAAGGAATTTCTTGGTGCAGTATCATCTCTGATGAAAAAACATAACGTCAAAATCAAACGAGGACATACCGCAATTCATCGTGATCAGGAAATTGTTGAACAATTTAATCCAGCACATGCTGAGCGATTATTTGGATATCAGTATGCAAAGGAAATAATTCAGAAAGCTATGAGATCTCGCGAATAGGTTGCAAGATTACCAAGAGTGATAGCTGCGTTAAATGATGAATTACTAGTGCGATTTCTACGAAACCCGTTAATGCGATTATAAAAAAACATATACCAATACAACGACATGACTTGTCAAAACAACCAGTACTAGGTAATGTACTGTAAGATATTTAAATGAACCTGGTGAATTTGAGGGGGTAAAATAAAGAGCGACTAATCCTATTTGGATATTACGACACATAAAATTAGCAGCGTGGTAAGATCTACGGGTAGACCTGCAATCTACAGATTAGATTCAACTGCTCCTCAACGTGGATTTGTACGCAAGCAGTTACAGTAATTCCTGAAGACACAGAATTACCACCGCATTCACTTTTGTATACTAGCACCTTGACCTCGATTACATTCAAGACAGGTCAGCATCACCTTTTCGCGTATTCAATCCTTGTGATGAATGAATTGTCATTGCGTATCCTAGCGTCCATGGAGTTTTGTCAGCAACACTGACAGGAACTAAAACAATATCAACGTCGATATTCTGTCGTCGCGTATCTGCTGGTCGATAACATAATGGTACGGGTAGATTTGAAAAGTTTTCTTTATGTTACATAAATAATTCTTGTTGAAGTGTTTCACAAACTATTTTTCTACTTGCCACTATCAAATCATTTTGTCCCCATAAATTCCAAAAAAATTTTACAGGAGTTTTTGAAACTATTTCACGCATTATTTCACATTGAATTTTATTCGGTTGTCGTCTGATTAATGTCTTAAACCTCTCTTAATTCTTGATCAAGCGCTCTGTGATCATCAGTTATTTCTTCATACCAATGCACAAGGTTTTTTCAGCTATTTATGTGGAGACAATCCATCAAAAGGTGGTGGTTGACCATCATCGCCACACATTATCACAGCAGCTTTTTGTCAATAACCAATCAAGAAATATTTTTGACGTTTCTAGTGAAACGGCACATATTTCATTCCAAACAATACTGCGTGGAATGTATTTCTCGACCCATAGTTCATATATAATGATTCAAAAAAAGAATAAAGGCAAATTATAGGTTCTACAACTCCCTGGAAGAAAGTCATAAAAAGCGCTGAAGATTGCCTTGCTAGATTTTCAAATAATCATTTAGAGAAATAATCATTTAAACAAATACTATTATTATATAAATGGAACAAAAAGAACTTGTAAAACAACCTATCGTCATGAATTACGAAGCATATCGTGATGGTGTAATCAGCAACTGTCCACTAAAAAATTGGTAATGTCACTAATACTGGTTATCTCATATCAACACTATGGGGAATAAACATTATTTCAGTCATAGATTTGTCCACAAATGTTTTCGGGGGGTAATCGAAGACGGTTTTGTGATCAATCATATTAATAACCAGAAACGTGATAATTCTTTAAATAATATGTGAGCCATTACACAAAGCCAGAACAGCAGATTTGGAGGTACTGGTAAACATTCAAAAACTGCAAAACTTGTGAAGTCTGTAAATTCAGAAAATGGTGAAAAAATAATATTTAAATCAATGAACGCATCTGGAAAATATTTTGATATTTAAATGCGTTCGGTAAAATATGTTGCAGATAATATTACAGATCTGCTTTTTCGAAATATAATAAACAAAAAATAAATGTTCATTATTGTTGAAGAGAGATAACTCTGTCAAGTTAAGTTCTCTCTGGTAGAGTAATCAAGTAGCTATCTCGATTGTTACTGTGTAAATAACCGCATTTTTTGTCATCGTAACTAATTATAAACAAATATTCAGTAATTTAACCATCTGTGTGATAATTAGTATCAGTGAAGTAATATAATATGGTAAAACAATGAAAGGATATTTACATCTTAATTTCGTCTCCCTTCACAAAGACAGGGTAGAAAATCAATTGCCCACTTTGTAATCGACGGTGGCAATAATCCAAGCCCCAAAAGGATTTCATGCACACCTCCTCACCACGTCAAACAACGTGTTTAGTGGGTTTTGCACTCTCCCCAGGGTTTCATATTGGGGGTTGTGCATTAAATTGAAAGACCTAGAGAACCCTCTGAATATCTAACATTTCGTTTCGTTTATGTGTCGCTGGGGGATGTCTATGCAGTTGGAGCCTCAAAAATAAATCGGAGCGTGATGAGGGCTCTCAATCTCACTGAAGTGTACCCCACACAAAAACATTCAGAAAGAATGTCAGCCGAAAGAAAGGCCTTGTGGAGTGCCAAGATGACCATAATAAAGATCGAAGATAGATATACACTACCAGCAGAGTATATATTATTAAGCTCATGATACAGTCTATGTTCCAATCTTCAGCTATGGTTAAAGATACAGAAGTTAAAATATTCGTATCTCTCTCACGCGCGATTGAAAAAATTAGATCAGAATTAGCTGAGAATATGAGAAGATAACGATTATTAACACGCGCATGAGGCAGTTGAAAAAGTTTGTCAGATCGTGAAAGTGACTGTGATTGTGAAAGTGAAAGTACTGTAATTGAATGTAGTAACAACGTCACTAAGGGGGATTTGTGAAAGTGAAAATAATGACAATGAAAGTTATGGCAACTGGGGTCCCTGTCATGGCTAGTGAAAGTTAATATTGATCCTTGACTTTGTCATTTTATTTCTTTTATTCTGATTTATATTTGTATTCAGATTATTTTTATTCAAACTAGTTTGTATTCAGATTACTTTTAATTCAAATTATAATGTGTATTTTATGTTGATGTTTCTTAGAAATCTCTGAGATATTTGTGAAATTTAGTCAAAATTCATCGTTCTTTTCACTGCTTTTAGTCGATTTGTCAGTTTAAAATAATCAGTTAAATTGCAGATTTTCGAAGAGTCAAACCTCAGGCGATTCTCTAAATGATTTTAGGATTTATCAAAAAATATTCATGAAACACATTCCAAAGTAATGGTTATTTTTACTGAATTATGTTCGATTTTGATTGTTTTATGAGAAGAAAATAAGACTTTATCGATAAATAGTTAAAACATTTAGATAACTGCATGAGCTTTGATCAATCACATTACAAAATCAGAATGATTTTCACAATTTCGAGTACCTATTACATATCAAATTACAAAATCTGACTGATTTTCCTTATTTTATGAGCTATTTACCGAGAATCAGTAAAAAAATAAATTCTGTTATAATCTCACGAACGTGGTCAGTAAGTTTGAAATGTATTCTTGATAATAACTGATTATGACAATGTAGATAAAGCGGATTAATGGGTTCTTGTACAATCAAATATCCAGGAGGTACTTGCGCTGTAAATGTATATAGAATATATCCTTGCTGAGCTTTATTGGATTTTTCAAGATCTATTTGATAGCTGTCATCAAATACGTCGCATACAAGATTAACTGTGACTGTTGATGTTATATTAACGATTCCTGGTGAAATATGATGGCTTTCCCCGTAGGGATTATTGTTATGTCTGAAAATACCTGCTGGTGGATTTATTGTTCTCCATGTGGCTAATAATTTTGGGAAATTTTCATTGGTGATATTAATGACTTTTCTTTTTAGTCGTCAGTTTCAAATCCTGGTGTTACAAACGTTGGTAATTCTGTTTCAGTTAATCCATAATAATTAATCAAGAAATATTTCTTTATAAGTTTATTTTCTATTATATTGTGGTATTGCAATCTCTGCCTTAGTTATATGCTCAATAATGTTTTGATTATTATAGTCAAGGTCTGATACAACTTGATTAAATGTTGTACTGTTTCAATGATTTCTTTTTAGATCATTAGGATACTCCAGAATAGAATATTTAAATAGATTTACTAATGTCGTGGACATAGTTATATGCTCATTTGTAATTTTCTTAGTTAATGAATTTGATGTTTCTTCATTAACAGTATAAAATCCTTCTATGGATCTAACCATACTAGACCAATAGAGAACATAAAGATAAGGATGTAATGGAGATTCTTCTTCGTAATATTTTGGAGTTGTTATAATAAAAATTAATCTGTAAAGAATTACTATAACTTTGGTTATGGTGGTCCTTGATAAACAAGCGGAATTTCAGGCCAGCCTAACACTGATTTGATCGATGATTGATAAATATCTACAGCATAATCTGGTGAATTTATTTCTATCGCAGCTGATAATGTTGGTTCATGACCAGTAATAGCTATATCTTGTTCTCTTCTAGTCATAGACTTAATTCTGCACTGGAATTTATCACTGATATGTTCAATCTGATAATTACCTGTGGGAATTCTTACAACTTGCAAATCAGGAGTTCCATCATCTTTATTTTTATATGAAAATACAAGCGAATTATTTGATGCCAATCCACCAAATGATTTTGATCTGATATTTGGCCAGTTGTAATATACTCGTAATTGTACTGGCGCTATTTCTTTCGCTGGAATTGCAGTTGGAAAGTTAACGCTAAATTCAGGGTTATTGGAGCTTACTGATATCATCGTTGTTTTGACGGGGCTGTATTAATTAAGATTTGCTGTAGTAATTAGTTCGGCGTTGACATTCTTCTTCTTCTTCTTCTTCTTATTATTATTATTATTATTATTATTATTATTATTATTATTATTATTATTATTATTGTTTAAATCAGGCATGGATTTAAGCACAGTCATTACTTCCTTGTAAATTCAAATCATCTGTGTAAATTCAAATCTGATATTTTTCCATCTCTAAGACTTGTTGATATTAACGATGATAATTTGGAGTATGCTAGCGTCGTTGTGTGTAATTTTATTACATAATCATGTAATTTTGCATTTATGCATGTACATATTTTTTTGCAATAATATTAAGAAGGCCAGCAATTGTTGTTGCAGCTTAAACACAAATTGTTACAACTGCTGGTACCATCGCAAGGTGTTGGTCTTATTGTTGATAATAATACATAGGTTCCAGTAATAACAGCAACGCCGAATACACAATTGTGTCAACATCAACTATACGTCTGCGATATTTTTTTTAAACTTTTAATGTATATTCGTTAAAGATATTTTTTAGTTTTGTTTCCCATTCACGTGCTTCATTATATCTGTAATGTTGTACTGCACGTTGAACGTTGATAATTTTTTGCTGCTAATCCACCAGCAGCTCCAGCAGCACTAAGTACAACTGCTTTTGCCACATCTGGGACAGCTTCGGTTAATAACTCTGGTATAGCTGTAAGAAGTGGAAATATACCACCATTCTTGATATAATCTATAATGGCGCTCGCCGAAAGATTGAGTTTAACGCCTGTTTTTGATTGTTTGGCATCATTGAGACGTTCTGACAATGACAGTTTATTTTGACCAACTGTGATCTGATCTTTTTAGTGATATTTTTATTCCACAGTTCTTTGCTGAATTTGATCAAAGCTTTTTAATCTGACCATGAGTCAGACTGACACTAACATGATGATATGACCATATACATATCGTGAGTGATTTAATTACATGTTTCATACAGAAGAATCAATAACCCTCATTTGTCCACCAACACCTTCAAGCAGCATTGTTTTGTCTGAGAGAATAACAGCGATTGCTCTATAACCACCAGCAGGCAGTCGAGCTACACGGGCTCGAAAACGTATATCAACGACAGATTGCCTGAATAAATCAAAATGTTCCAACGAAAAGTAATAGATTGGATATAATGTTGTGAAATCCAGTTGAGATATCTGCGAACCAGTGTCAACAATTTGATCACGCCCCATAAACGTCATCAACCGATGATAATTACGTGCAACATGACTTTGTTCAAAATTTAACAAAACGTCTTCAGGTGGTTGTTGATATCGATTTATCCTTAAAGCAACTTCAGAAACTCCAAGTGTTCAAATATCACAGGACTTTGTTTCTGTGAATCTATTCTAGCATTTTCCTGAAAAGCAATAAATATATATCTTGGTGCAGAAACACCTTCTGTGTTGCTATTTGCCATGTAAATAAACCAGCCGCATTACTTTGAACGCTATCTGTTGTCATTGTCAACCACGATAAAAATGATTTGCCACCTGAATTCATAAAAGCCAGTAGTCTTTCTTCTTCAGCAAACGATGGAGTCATTACCGGCATCCACAGTGTCAATTTTGTTAGTATTACTTTACAGCATTAACTGCCATATTGCATCGTTGTCAGTGGCTTTTCTTACAAGTATTACAATGTGTTTAGCTCCAAATATAACTTTTATAACATTTCTAAAAAAAAATCCAAATATATGTGATAATGGAATTGTACACGAAATATTTTCGTCTTCATTTAACATTGATCTACGTGCGGCAAACCCAAGTTGAAATTTTCGTTCATCGATGCAACTTCAGTTCCAGTTGCATTTAGTGTTACGTTATTACTCTTAGGTTCATCAGTGGCATCCTTTTCAAACATCATTGACGGACCAGCTGACCTTGAATAATCATCTGAATATCTTGCAAGACCAAGTATTGTTGTGGCAACATCAACATTTATGAGACATGATTAAATACTTTTTCCCGTCAATCATATAAATAGCACTGTTAAATAATGCCATAACACTATTATTAACAAAATGATGTAAATCACCAATTCTGTACGCTGTATCATCTGCTTTCAAAGTCTACCTTCTGCTTCAATAAACGCTTCAGCAGGTAAAAATATCTACTTGTATCTTGAACTTGTAATTCGATTTGACCATGCTGATTTGGTACACGTGCGCCATATGACTAATACTGATAATCGAGTATAGATTCATCTTTAAGAACTGGTGCGTCCATATCAAACGCTGGATCGGATATACGCTTGAACATTTTATTATAATTATCATCGTCTAACACGAAGACCACGTCCTGCTATATTTTATTCTTTTTCTGACTGGGGTATATTAGCCAACTCTGTTAGGATTTGATTTGCAGTTTGATTTATTATTTTGCTGATATTTGCAGGTATAATTTCAGTATTGGGTAATTTTACTGGCTGTGGTTTTCTTCGTACTAATCGTGCTAATCATTCTTTGATTGCTGAAAATGCTTTACCGGCATCATTACCAACAGCACTGATACCTTAATCACGAATAGCATCAATAGCTTTTATTCCTAATTGCTTTGCAATCGGTATTGCTTTTGGAGATATTCTCTTAAATAAACATTGAACAACATCACCAAGTCCATCTCCGTAAATCGCCTTGTACGATGGCAATCGTTAGTTTACTACCCTAACTATTCCAGGTCCACGCTGAGCATTGTGTATTATCATTTTTTAAATTACATGTTGATTAATGAATTGTTTTAGCTGCTGTAATAATCATCGGCAATTTCATTAATGAGAGAGTGATACACATTAGGTTCATAACACCACCTGTAAATAAACTTCGGCAGATATCAGATATTTCATTAATAATTTCTGGAGAATTATTTCCTGCACGTTTTCCTCCAATCCGAACTATTCGATTAACATCAGCAAGAAAACTGTCAGGACAAATTTCTAATCCACTTCCGGATTTTGGTCTAGAGCTTTGAGTATCTTGAAATAATTCAGCAAATACGTCTTATTCTTCTCGTTGTAATTCTTGTTTCCTTTCCATTACTTTATTATGAAACATTTTAAAAGATTTACTTTCCTTATTTTATTCATAAAGAGGAGCAAGACTAGCATTAACATGAAGTACACTTTTAATCCAATCATTTTCTGACAAAGATCCAACATGTTCGGGTATTAAATATTTATCTCTTTCCATTAATTTTTGTTGCAATATCTACTAATTTTTATAAGAGATAAATCCTAATTTATCTAAAGCCGCAGGTGTAAATCTAACTAATTTCAATTATTTGCTGTTCTTTTTCTCGTTCTTGTTTCTTTATAATGTTCTTCTTGAGCAAGTTGAGGAATCTGAGGAAGTTGTCGTGGTCGAGGAGATTGTGGCTGAGCTTCAGTTACAATTTGTGGTTGTTGAGTTCGTTCTCTTTTTCTAACTTCTTCTTTGAATTTTTGAAAATCAGGATCATTAGCTTTGAGAGAACTTTGTCTAGTAAAGATGAGATATACATCTCTAACCCAATCATCTTTTGTCAAAGATTTAGCATGTTTCGTTCTTATATATTTACCTATATTTTCATATTTTGTAGCAATACCATAAACTTGTTATGCTTTTGTATTCTCGATAGCATTAAAACCTTTAATCGTAAATTTATCTTTAAGAGAAACTTCAAGTTTAGTTTTTTAAGATTGTCTTTTAAGTAGTCGCCAGATCGCTAAATAATTATTTATTTCAGTTATACATGAACTATAATCAAAATCACCCTTCTTATGTTGCTTCTTACCTCCATTTTTATTCAAAATATCTAATTGTACCAAGTGTCTCTTGAAACCGGCTTATCATCATATTCTGGTTTCAAATATCTTTCTCTATAACTGTAACTCGCAGCAGCAAATGCAGCTATATCTGCTATTGTTTGCTGTTTTCTTATTACCCTAATAGCATGTTAAGTAAATTTATCAATCGATTCGACCTTTTCTTTTTGTTTGTTGTTTTTGGTTCTGGTTCTCCACCAACAGCGCCTTCAGGTTCTTCTTCAAGCTGTGGAGCAGGTGGATGTTGAGCAGCAGCTATTACAGCTGGAAGATGTCTTAAAATCATTTTTATCTGTTTGATTCTTCTTGCTATATTTTCAGTTTGCTCAGCCGTTTGTTTTAATGCTGGAACACCTCCCGTAGCTTTGCAGCAACCTTAGTTACAGGCTTAAAAAATTGTTCTTTATCTTCTGCATATTAAACTTGTGCTTCTTAAGGTTCTTGCAGTTTTTGTTTGAGGGCATCACGAACAGGCAGATGTCTTCTGATTGCTTTTAATCGTTCTCGAGCCAATCTACTAGTGTAGGATTCCATTTTTGATATAATACTGATTTAATTACTCACACATTTATAGCAGCAGAGAGGGTGCGACCACAAATAAGCGTCACGGTTGGTATTTTTTTAAAACACTAATGACAAAGATAAAGTTCGATGTTATTGACCTTTCATTTTCATTTTTCGTAGAAAGCTTTTTCTCGAAAATGGACCTTCCAGCAAGTGGTATGTTCACCCTCTCTGCTGATGATATATTAAGGAGAAGTGAAAACCACTGAGGCATTGCTTGAGCTCAGAAAGAAAATAGTCTTTTAATTTTAGATACCCCAGAGACCGTTTTGTGAAAATATTTCAGAGTATACATGCGAAGAAAAACAATACTATTATGTATCGTTTTGAATGTTCCCTTTTTTAATATAGACAAGTAGTGACAGCTTCAAAATCGTTTCATCACTTTCGCCATAACAGCTTCAATATTTTTATTTTAGCAAAGTATTCTTTAATTCTTTACCCCAAACTTAATTGGGGCAGCATGTATGATTTTCTCTTAGAATCTATAAGGACAAATATACTAGGTGCACAGATAAGAAATAATTACTAAGTCTACTAAATCGACACGTGGATGTGTCTGCAACCATAGATGCTTATAGCTCCGACTCTGTAGAGCATTTTCTGGTGATGTGTGCATGGTCGATATGGTATAGGGGTAGGTGCTTACAGGCAATGTGGTAGGTTCCGTTTGATTGTCAGCAGAGTACGAATTAAAATTATCTAACCTGTTCTAACCTGAACAATAATGCTATTTATTTGTACTTATAAACATTATGTTAGTATTAGCTAACATTCTCCAGGGAGGCCTTAATCGCATATATTACCTTTATAATAGTGTTTTATTGTTTCATTTGAGTCATTTGGTTACTTCCCGAATTCCCTGGCAAGCCTCGTTTCGTTATAATGAATAATTTATAAAACGAGTGGTATATCATTGATACAGCGTACATACTATACATATATTTTATTTATATCACATAAAAAAGAAACATATTTTCACTTTGAATGGAGTGACGATATACTCCGTGTAACTGTATTGACTGAGTGAATGAACTCCTCACATCCCTGGGAGTGTGGCCGCTACAAAATATATTTCTACGATTGTTCTTGTTGTTCACAATCAAATATGCAAATTGATAAGTTGATTGTTTTATTTTTGAGTTTCTATTTTTTATTCATATTTATGAAATCAATATAAGACAAGCTCATGATTTAAACATGGAATATTGTTTTTATGAAGAAAGTAGTGCACTACAAACACGGTTAGTTTTTTGTACACTGAACCTGAACGGTCAGACACTCACGTACTGGCGTATAGAAATTAGCGTGGAATAGAAACTAAGCAAAATGACGAGCCAACCAAAAGTAATTAAAATTTTTAATATATTGACAGTTCATCTAAGTCATTATTCTGCTTTAATTAACGTTTATGAAGACTATAAAAGTCTCTCTCTCTCTCTCTCTCTCTCTCTCTCTCTCTCTCTCTCTCTCTCGTCACTAGGGTAGGTGTCACCCAGTGCGGTAACTCATGTGTCACGTCCATGGACCTCCTTCCTGTACAAAAATTCAAAATCTTTATAGACAATAATTTTGGTGTCACCCGGTGCGGTCCGCACCATCCTAGTAACGCCACTGCTCTCTCTCTCTCTCTCCGCTTTGGACAGTTTGACCAAACTTTACAATCATTCATAGGTCCAGAGATATCGGCGTTTGACACAAGCGAAAATCCCCCACGCTCGTATTTTCATGAATATTCGCCGGTATCTAGCTACGATAATCCAGAGAGAGAGAGAGAGAGAGAGAGAGAGAGAGAGAGAGAGAGAGAGAGAGAGAGAACGTTGGCGACCATTGGGATATTTTTATATTTGATGATTAATAATGGAGTTTTAGAACATTATAATAGGTTCAAGAGACAAAACAAAACCATTAAATACGTTACAGTATGTGTGCCTCGTAAGCGACGAATTTAACATATAGGCCTATATATCATTGATATCATGAACATTGTAGATAGATCCCAAAGAAATCGTAAACATACCGTTACGACGAACCAGATTACTGTAGGTTACTTGGTACAAGTTCAGTTTTAATGTTTTCGTCCAGTGCCATGGTTTTCTCTCTCACTTCAGATTTTTGCATTTTTTTTGGTCCCTTACGCACGAGAGGGGAGAGGAGAATGGGAAAAAAGAAAGAATTCCGATGAAACTGTGTACCATTTTAATTTTATTTAGAAAACAGGCACTATTGATACTATTTATCGTTATATGATTAATGAATCATTGATCTATAGGCCTGCAGTTGAAAGAATGTTTATTTATTCGTATTATTCCGGTATGGACGGGGGGCCTCGAGTGGCCGAGTGGTCTAAAGCGCTGTCCGTTACGGATCACTGCCATCTCACCTCTGTCTGCGTGGGTTCGAGTCTAGGATTCGGCCAATGTGGGTATGTGAGAAAGCTTGCCAGTAGCTTCTCGTGGGTCGGTGGTTCTTCCCGGTGTTTTCCCGGGTTCTTCCTCCACCATTAATACTGGCCGCCATGTATAGCCTGTCGTGTGCTGAAAAATGGCGTTAAACCCCACAACATCAACATCAACAACAACACCGGTATGGACGGATCACAATTTGATATATCAATAGTATAGGTATATAAATTTGCTTTATACCAACACTTTAAATGCCACGTTTTTTTATAATGTATATATAACAACACTTTAAACGCCAAACTATTTTTAATGTGTGTGTATATATATATATATATATATATATATATATATATATATATATATATATATATATATATATACACACACGTGTGTGTGTGTGTGTGCGTGTGTGTCCGAGTCGGTTGCCTCTGTATATTCTTGGGAAAGGCACATAGCTCTCATTTCCTGAGCATATTACAGCCACTAATGTGTTAAACGTGCCGTTAAAACAAACAAGACAATAACTTCATTTTAATAGCTAATTGTTTTTTAATTATGGCTCAATTTTTAACTTTAATTTGTTAATTGCTGACAAGGGGTTAATATGTCTTCATTTACCGTATGATTGATTAGACAATAATTATACAACGAAAACTCTCGTATTTTAGTAATTGATCTTGAACCGGTTTTGTCTAGTGCGGACATGCTTATTGAACAAAAAACAACTGCAAGTGAGCTCCACTCGTGCCCATACGACTTTTTTAATTTTATTTTCTGTTTCTAGTATAAGTCATGAACAAGTTAAACTTAGGAAATCTAAATCGCTGGTATACTAACAATTACGTTAAGGAAATCTCACTCGCGAGAAATTGTATTTAATTAATAATTTGTTTTATACGTAAACACAACAGTCTCCTGTTGTAATGGCCTTCACATATGGAAAACATATGTGAAATCATTTTTATAAAAAGTATGAATGACATAGACACTGCAAGACAGACTTGTTAATGATTTAAAAAGCCAACTCCTCTGCTAAGCGGCGTAGGCTGACTAATGCTTGACTACAATCTTTTAAAATATCGTCTTTCGCTTACAACGTATCGTTCTCTTCTTCGCTCTTCCTTTTACTTAATAAGCTTTTTCGCCTAACATGGGTATTAAATACCAGTTATAATCGTCTAAGACTGCTCTTTGACTGTATTGAAATGTCAGAACATTATAGCTGATGCTAAATCAAATATTACTACCCAACCGACTATATTCACGCTTTTAAAGATCCGTTATTCATTTTTAGTTACAATTGCGATATATATTTTACGAAAGAATTTTCATTAAGCAATTATTACCGAAAATGTTGTTGGCAAATATCTCTTCAGCGATCTTTTAATTTTTATCTCTTGTTTAAATTGCTGTTATCTACAATATCTTTTTCTATGCTCTAAATTAGTAACAAATATATTTTCACGAATCAGTCTAAAAGTGTATGTCTTCTGTACCTTGTTTGAAATTTGTGACTATGAAAATTAATGCGGTAGTTAAGTAGTAGTTTGCATGCATGGAAATACTTGCGTGCTGTTATAATAATTACTCGAAATGGAAATTCCTGATAATTGCATCTTGCTATGAAATTAAGTCTGTCAAAACTCCTTTAATTAGGAAAATGATACATTATGTAAGTTACTGTCTGTTATCACGAATGCATAGTCCGGTTGAGAGTAATTAGTGAATGTATCAATGAATATCGGCTCCATTTGACATTTGTTTTGGAGCTGCAACATTGTCTGAGCGTAACGAAACGGGATTCCTCAAGACAATGTACTGAAGCTCATCTCATCTCATTGTAACCCATTTAGTTTCAGAAGATAATTCCCTCTTTGGACGAGTCTTTGATCCCAAGAGATGCTTAATGCCTGACTCAAAAACAGAAAATAATTAGCCAACTTCATGTTGATTCTATATAAAAGGCACATCTTTATACCTGGCATTCTTTTTCTGAAACCGCCAGAGCCATTTAAATGGGTGAAATGGAATTTTTACGTTGATAGTGCTGGCTTCATTTCATCATGGACTGAAATGTATCCATCTATATCGTTTACTGAACAACTGTTAAAGATAGCACAGTCATCTCAACAGCGGAAATTGCAGTTCTCGTAACTAGGCCAGGTCCTAATATATTGCTGCCGTAAATATCCGACATTAAAATTAAAAAAATACGACAAAATTAATTAAAATCGATTGGCATTACGTCAAGTGATTTTAGAAACACGCAATAGTCCCACGTCAATATTGTTACGTCACCATGTCTTCAAATATGTAAAGAAAGAAGGTAAAACCAAACATTTTAGTAAAATCAAGAAACAATTTGTTTCCTTATAATACAAAATGAAAATAAATTCAAAAGATACTTACAGTATTATGAATTAAATACCAAAGATATCTAAATGTTCCATCACAAGTCTTAAAATATAGGATGTTTTGAATGAATAACCATAGTCTTGAGCGTTCTGATGTGACACAATGATCCAGTCCAGAATGTCTTTGAACGAGTTCGCAATAATCGTAAAGAAGTGTGTATAACCTCACATGTCAATGAGATCTTTAGTAATTCAACGATCTTTTAACAACACAATTCATTTCGAATTATGTCTAACAAACGGATTATAACAGAAATGAATTATTTGTTTATAAAATCCCTATTTATATACATTTTCACTTTACCTACATCGTAATTTAATGTGAAGATCTCCTGTGGATAAACCTAGTCTAACTGTAAACAAGACTGTCCCTGAACGTTTGCTACGTAAACATTATGTTTACAACTTACAATCGTGGACAAATGTTACCTATTAAACGTTCTGTTTATAACTTACAATCACGGACAAAAGTTGACAACGAAACATAAATTCAATAAACATAACAATAGTGTGGTGACGCTAAGTAAATGTTTAGTGTAAATCACTGTTTAAGGCCTCCTGTGTGAACATATTTGGTTTTATAGGCAGTTTTCTGGTGACATAGCTCATTTGACTTAGTACTTGCTGTTTGAGAACTAAGCAACATTTAAAGATATCAAGAAACAGTGAGTTATTAAAGCAAGTAAGCAAATAAAGTATATTCTTTAATATATGAACTAATAGTTTTAGACGTTTTTCTGAAATATAGAAATTATTCACTTGGTACTATCTATACTTTCGTTCTTATGCTTAAGAGAAACGAAGAACAATGTCTCAAAGGTCAAAGGTGTCGCGAGCGCAGCTTAAAATAATAAATGATCACAATACGAATATAGTGGGTCTCATTGTCCTTGTAATAAATAACTTTTAATTTGTTCCAATGATACAGCTAATGTGGAACCTTTTATGGTTCTATCCGGGCCGGGTTATATGTGGGGGAGCTGGGTGAGGTATATCTTTAAAGACCAATTACATTAAAAAAATGAAAATTAAGAAATAGTTACATTTTTCGGCGAGGCCTGGCCTAAATATCATAAAATACTTGCGGCTGAGTTTGAGTTTGAGTTTTGCTATCAGCCAATCAAACAAAGTGTTACAAAAGTAATGTCTCTTATGATGATTGATTGGTCACAAATCTCAATCTCAGTCTCAAGCTTTAGAGTTTCTTGTTTTGCTATGGAAATTGTGTATGTGCGTCTGTGTGTGTGTTTCTTTTGCTATGGCAATTGTGTGTGTGTGTCTAAGTGTTGTATTTATAAGTTTTTTGGTACATATTTTAGTTTATATAGGACAGCACATGCCTAAAATGTGTGCTTGTTCATGTGCAGGTTTAGTTATGCGGTATTTTTATTATTTCATATTTCCCGTTAGAATTCACAGGTATTTTCATTATTTGTCGACATTGCTCTGATTTTATTGGTTTTTTTTTTTCAGTTGCATTTTTGGCAAAATGTTGGGCAATATCGTAAAAATCATCGCGTTTAATATGGAATATTATTTTATACATTATATCATATTTCATGCTCGCAATATTGTATTGTCTTTTTTATATTATACCATACAATGAACATTACTAGCTAGATCGCTTTCGTCTTGAATTAACACCTGCTATATGATTCGGAGAGAAAATGGCAGAAATCCAAGGTTTCATCTTTTCAACATGGTGGAGTATTTTCTACAATTGACAAAATTGCAAACATTCTAAAAAAGACTATGATAGAAATGACTGCATGCATGAAAACGTCAGATGCTATCAATATTTATGAAAATTCCGCTTGGTTAAGTTGGACTTTTGTATGTCAGTTTACGAAAGTGGCCATTCACCCTTAGGTTTATATAGGAAATCACACGTTTTGGGGGTAAATAGTATTCAAACATGACAACATTAGTAACATAAGTGTCTAAATATTACAACATTAGCAGCAAAAGTATTTGAACATGACAAAATTAGCGACATACGGTGCTTGCAAAGATTCACCAAAGACAGTATCTACTTTATATCAAGTAGACAATCATCTTTCCCCACCAAATTTAAATGTGGCGGTACACGGAATTCTTACCTTTTATGCCTGATGATAAATATAACTCAACTGCAAACTTAATAGACAATGATCTGCAGTAACATAATGCGCTGACAGATCAGGGTTCATATTGTTTGTTCAACTGATTAATCTTGAGAAATAGCATGAACCCTGATCTGCCTGTGGATTATGCGACGCACGATGTGAACCTCTATTGCTTGCAGTTCGATCCAATTTATACTTGAGCCATTGGTCGTTTCAATAATCTCTTTTACCATCATCAAATTCTGGCCGATCGTTTAAAAATGAAATCGTTTTTTTTTATTATCGGCTTTTTAAAGTCCTGAAACAAATCTCATAAGTATGGCCACTTTATCATTCTATAACGTTTGCATATCCTGGTTCACCCAAAGAGAGGCTTAAATAGTTCGTTCTGACATCAATCTTGCTATGATTAGGGTCCAGATTATAAAGGTAATATTTGGTTAAATAATACAAAAGTACAGATGTATTTCTAAAATTTGCTATAATAACTGTGTCGCTAGAACCCCCCCCCCCCCCCCCCCCAATAAACATGTTTGAAACTTCTACGTAAGTTACCATTTTATTTCAGTCAGTTGGAAGTTAGTGAAGAGAGCAGTTACTCATTCGGGCCTTTTGATCTTGTCCTTTGGGAACAGTCGTCCTCGACGAGTTCAAATGCCATTGTCATCCACCACTCTAACCGTAAAAGAAGACTGGATATTTAAGATTTGTTTTTGAAATGAACAATATACGCGATTGGATTGGACACAGTCAGTCCGATTCTTTAGATATTTTCTAGAAACCTTTCTGCTGTGAAGTATCAACTTTTGTACAAAATGGACCAAATTATAAAATAAAATAATTTGTAGGCAAACCGAAATGTTTAGAATTTGTTGTGGTATTCCACTGGTATGTTCTGACGATTCGGATTTATTTACCTGGTGACTTAAAAATAAACTTCTTAGGCTTAATAGCGACGATTGATTTTCCTCTGCTTTAAATGATATAAAAGGACGGAGACTCCTATTACAAGCATTGCATTTCATTAAGCCCAATGAAGTAATCGATCTAAGCGCGGTACGATCAAAGATAAAGCATAATCAAATCGCTGTTAAAACAAAGTGCAGAGAAGCGAGTCTTCATTTTCATAAAAGACAGATATCGTTCACCTTTATTTATTAATACCGTCGTAAATGACTTGGACAGTTGGTTTTCCGAATTGCGTTTCTCTTGTTTTCACGACAGATGAAGCTTGTTTCCAATTTTAGGTATTCAATTCCTAATTGAAAATACCATAAACTACGGTTAGCTTTTACATTATTTTGTTTATGTGACTTGTTAAAGGTTGACTACTTCACAAACACCTGGCTTTGAAAATAATGACACCGAAAAATCAAACCACATTGACTTTTTATATTAGCGAAGATCGCAGTGTAAACAGGCATTGCGTCATCACAAAACAAAAATGCCGTCTGAGGTAATAGTCCTTACTCGACCGGTTTTTATGCGTCTAGATTACCAATAATCTACAGTAACGTTTTAAACTGTCTGTTATTCAGTGTTACAGTTACTGTTTTTCAATGGATTATTTTCCTATCAATACAATATTTTTGAAAGAACATCATGTGAGATAATGTGTGAGGTCGAACAGTAAATGGCCTCTTGTGCTTTGATAACGAGAGTACAAAATGGGAACAAAACATGGTGAGATGTACAGAAAACACCGATTCCCATGCTTGTACAGCGGTACAGTATTATTCATTTGCTTTTCCCTGAAATGAAGGTGTATAGTTTTTTAATCGAAAGTTGAAACATATATTACATTTTTAAATATAAATGTATATTACAGCAATATAAAATAGGACAGATACAATTGCAAAAAATACCCGCATGATGAAAAATTACGCTACCTTGTAAATATGTATATAAGAGTATGTACACTAGAATGAATCAAGATACGCGTTTACTTCAATTGTCCCCGTGAATAAGTTTCCATAACTGTTGGGAGATTTTCAGCAGACAAAAGTTTTACTTCATTAATAAATCAAATACAAACTGATTCTTATTATTTCTTGCTTAATATTGTGGTTTGTCTTGCTCTGATGTTTTCTTTTTCAAATAATGCATCGCTGTGTTACATTTAAAACCAGTCTCACTTTATCTGCTTGAGGACAACAACGTTAATGAAGTCGTGATCAAATAATTTTTTTGCTGTGTTACATTCATAAACCAGTCTCAGTTTGCCAATCTGGTACAGAAAGGTTAATGAAGACATAGTAAATGATGCTAATGGCTGTTTCAGCCTAGAAAATTATATTCTTAAACATTCGGACAATTAACGTATCAATAGAGAAGAGATAATTATTAGCATTGCACATAATAAGATCAGATTATTTTATGTAATCAGTAATCCGTTTAAATCTGTGTTAATCTCTTAGTGTGTACTGCAAACGTCATGAAACTTCGTTGAACAATGTCGAAGTTATAAGGATTTTAATGTATGTATATGGGACTAACGTCCGGCAAGCTTCCAGTGCGTTTTTAGATCACATGTTATCTTACATCTTGGCCAGCTATAGTATTGGTCGGTAGTCAACAAGTATCGGCACCGATTAGGGTTTACTATCTCCGTGCGATACGTTAATTATCCTAATATTTTATTTCCTGGATAAATTGCAATGTGAGGGCAATTATGTAGCCTCACTATTTGATGTACGCTTTTTGCATACGTTGGTTTTTTTTTATTCTTGTCTATGTATCTTCTTTGTTAAACAGGTTCATTACGTCAATACTTTGGAGAATAATTATTTTGATATTTTTTTTCTCAAAAGCCTTAGTAACATAATGCCCTTTACTCAAAACTACATCTAAACGTCAGTATGTATTTATTTATACTATCGATTCCGTCTTTTTAATGTAAATTAGTGACTGAAAGTGACAATCACATGCTGGCGCATTATTTTAAATTTTAACGCAGCCGTCATTGATCTACCAATCTGAAAGCTTATGTTCGAATGACTGTCCATAAATATTTACATTTCAGATACTGTGTAGTCAATAAACTAACATGTTACCGCTGATTATTGTCGTTTTTTCCTTTGAAAACGATAAGACAGACGAAAAATGTTAGATATATGATATAAAGAAATCTACAGTAACTGATCAGACTTCTAAGGTAGATCAAACTTCAAAGGTAGACCAGACGAATCTTTTGCCTGAGTCTGTCAACAATAGGACTCAGTCTGTGGTAATTTCTTGCCCCGCCATGTTTTTTTTTTTTGCGTTTTTATTTTTCATCTTCAGACTATATATAATTTCCTATAGTATTAGTAATACTTTTGCAGGATAATAGACGAAAGTCATGATGACCTAAAACTTGACATGATATTGGTTTTCTATGATCTTTAATGCCTTATAATGCCTATAACTTTTACCGTAATACGCATTCACATTTTAACCAGGTTTAATTTAGCCTACAATTGAAACGACAAGCTTCCTAAGACTAACGTTTCACACTTAAAAATATTATTTCATGAAGTTCTGGTTGTTTATGTCCTTTTGAAGACCACTCCGTTGGCCTATGTGGTTAGAGCACGATACTTCCAGTTGCCTCGCTTGGCGCTTATCGTTAAGAGGTTAGTTAGGAATGGTCGGACTGCAGTCATTATAATTTGACTAGGTGGGACATGGTGTTATATGTCTGCGGCATGATGCCCCATTGCTAGACATCACTATAAACTGTCACACAGCAGACATCGTAGCGATAGGACTGAGCAATTGTTAACGCTACGTTTAAAATCAAAATCACACACACGCATACACTCACACACACCATTCTGATGCATTACATTTTGGTAATAATGTAGGAAGATCTATATCAAGTGGACTCGTGAAATTGTGCGTGTATTAAGATGGCAGCGATATAAATATACCATATGTGTAATCTTAAATTACTTTATATCAGCAATAATTGGATCCAATTAATGGTTATGGTGATGGAAGTTGGCGTTAATGGTTTCAAATTCAATTATACCATTCAGTAATATATATCTACTTTTATGTCACTTGTTTAGGCTCGAATAAACAGTAACACAAGAAAGAATGAATACAACAAGCTTTGAAAAATACAATAATTTCTTTCCCTGGAAAAATTCTGTAAAAATGGAGAAAAAAAATATGAACTTACGATTTAAAAAAAAAAATCAAATCCAAAAATAATCCGAGAATAAAATTTGTGTGGTCCTAATAACAAAATGCTCTCCTGATTTCACGTTCAAATCCCGACGAAGAATCCAAGATGAAAGACGATGACGTATTCTAAAATATGTAGTGTTGAAGTCTACAGTTCCTGGTAGAAATAAAAATTATCACTCCGGTTTCTGATAGCTGAATAAATATTTTATAAATAAACTATCCTTCCTCCACAATATTAGATGAGCATACATATTTTTCCAGAGAAAGAATAATTAATCCTTTTGAATCCATGTAATTTGAAAAAACTCCAAACCAAGTAATTTGAAATAACTTCAAAACAGCATAACATACAACTAACAATTTAACAGCCCAAATTCTACTGATTAATTCTCCGAAACAAGGGTTATATGGGCTTTCCAAAACGTAAACAAGGGTCACGTGATCATCTTCTAGAAGTTTATAGAAGCAAGTACTTGTTACAGCTCACGTTTACCCAATGTGACCATGACGAAAACCAATCATTTTTACTCTAAGAAATAAAAAATAAAAAAATGGTTTATGTCTTAAAAACAAGGTCCCATCATGACCTTGGAAACAACCAATCATTTTAAAATAAAATAGAACTTGTTTACGAAGGTTGCTACAAATTATGAAACAAGGTCAGGATTTGGATCAACACCTGGTGTTTATAAACTAACAGTCAGGGTTAAACTATTTTCTAAAAAAAATATCATCTCTAGTGAATACATTTACATGACAATATCATGTAATGAAAAATAAACAAAATTTAAAACTGACAAACAATTAAATTGAAATAAATATATATTGAATCAGATTTTAATTAAATCAAATATACATAAAAATACATTTTTTTTTGGTAACATCTAAGTTACAAAAGAAATGTTTCCAAATGTTTTGAGCTAATCATGATCTTTATAAGCGGAAAATATATTCCTCCAATCCACCACAAAATAAAACCAAAAAGCTCCATGTCGAACAAGCTAGCAAACAAAGAAAGAATAGCTGATCTATTTATGTCTCTGAATGGCAGGGGGAGTCTACATAAAGATAGTTGAAAAATGAAAAAGAATCAGACGAAAAATGGTATTAACATGTGCAAAAGGACGAAAATCATCCGAAGCGAAGAAAAACGTCATCTAAGATTAGAAACCTCAAAAACACGTTTTAAAAGATCATGTGTGGAGAATGTTAAGGGAATGTGTCATGATACTATTGCAGTTGAATATTAGATAGAAATAATAATAATAATAATTATAATGATAATAATATAAAGACTCAATGGGCATTTAGAAGGGTAAAATAAATTGTCGTTAAAGATTTGCGTATACCAAACTTAACTTCCGTTCGAAATAGACAGGTTTACATAGATGTGAATTACTATGACCCGGAACTAAACTCGATATACGAGATTCAGGATGTACCACAATAACGATATCCGAGTTCCCGTATAACTGTTTAGTATAGTGCTTGCTCAGATGAAAAAATCTATAGAGGTTCCCTGTTATGTAGATACTATCTAGTTTGTGAGTATGACACTTGGATTGACACCTGATTAGAAAAGAAGGACTTGGAGGAAGTGACTGATCTCCGGTTTCCTGACGTATGTTCCCTGAAAATCAAACCGAAGTCTCACTTACCAATGAGTATGAACCGTTTCGCTTCAGCTTGTTACAATTTTAATCTCACAATCAACACCCGAAAGAACAGTCAGCACCAGGAAAACCTTATGTACAGCCTACCACCACAGTGATTGGCCAAACACTCAATGCAGTTTTATTATCTCAGCAGTATACTTTCTCATCCAGTCCACATCGATAATGAAACCAACGCCAAAATTGTCAAAGCAAGCTTGAGAGCGTACAGGCATCAGTCTGCCAAAAACTGGGTCTATGGCGTTAGCGACTCTGCTGCATGCATGAGAAACCTGGACGATATACTGACGCAAAGCCAAGAAACAACCATTTTCACATGAGCTGCATGAGGAAATTAATGAATATACGATTACGGGAAAGGGTTCCAACACATAATTTCTCACATGGGAAGCATTCAAAACACCTGTTAGTAATATTTAGATGAGATCACAGATGAGATGGGCAGGCCTCGTCTTTAGGATGCCAGGCTAGCTACCGCCAAATATCTACGTCGAGTTAAGGGCGGGAACTAGCGTAAATTGCAGAGGCAGTGCCGAACGCGTGAGCACCGTAAATCTATAATCTTCATCAGCAAATGCAAATATTGGTAAAGGTTATCGATTCCAACTTCAGTGTTGTCCATCAACAGTGATATCAATTGTAAAGTTATATCAAAGCTATTAGAAAGTCCAGAGATTTCGCACTAAAATATTTAAAATCCATCGTCAGTCTATAGTAAATATAATCGAGTTATATTAAAGACACCTGTCTAACGTTACAAATTGGCATGGATAGCGTCTTTTTTTTATAAAGTCTTAGGAGTTTAAGCTTTTCAAGTGCTCTGTTGACAGTGTCCATTACATGTACTATTTCTCTCAGCTTATGAATTTGTCCTTCTCTTTCATGCAAACATATTTATACACGGGTATAATGCTCCCCCCTGCAACGGTTTGGAGCAACATGTTTGGAAAGAATGGTCATGTTTTCACGGTCAATTACCTTAATTGAATATACAAATGCTGGTATACATTTACACGTCGGATGGTGATGCTAAGTTTCGTCATCAAATTTGTATTCCTTTACATGAATTTACAATTGTTCTGGTATACGCTTAAACTCCACGTAGTGACGTTAAGTTTCATCGTCAAAATTGTATATGAGCCTTTATAGTTACTGCAAACGGTATATATGACAAGGGATAGTACATCGGTCATACATAAACAGAGATAAAGTGTTGCTCGTGCAACATAATATTGATGGATAATGGGGATGAATCGTCACTACCTCTTTCAATCACCTGAGTGGTTATTTAGATATGCAACTGGCAAATAGAATAACATAGATCAAAGTAGATTTGATCCAAAAGTTATCATATTTGGCCAGACAGTGTGTCTACGTTGTGACGTCCATATTTCAGCTCCACAATTTGCCACATATGGGGTTATTGAGCCATTCCATGGAAATATTTCTCATGTCATGGTTCTCGTGAATAGAAAATTAAAATATCTGAAACATGTAAACACAAAAATTAATTCGCCCACGGCAAATAAAGGTTACCAGGATTCAACGTCAATATACAGTGGAAATCTGAGTGCCATTTTCATTAAAAAACGTACAATATTGATAAAATCACAGGCTTCACCACCAACTATTCTTCCTTTATATCATCACCATTACCAGCTATATCTCTAACATTTCGACCTCTTCCCCAAAGAAGAAAAACATACTAATGACTGCACGACCAATAACAATGGTCACATTCGGCTCTCCACGCATTGTTTTCTCTATCTTCAGTGTTTTGGTCATGGTAGTCACTAGCAGCTTATATAAAATTAAGATTTTTATTACGAATCTTATCAGTACTAAATATGTTCTAATGGTTCCATGATTTTAATGCCAGGTGTAAATAATGCGTGCGCGTGTAGAAGAATTGTATTTGAAGAAATGAAACTTATCGGTCAGGTCTACACTATACATACTAGAAATAAATGACGCTCATAAATGGAACGAAAGAGTGCACCTTTCAAGTAAAAAAGAAGAAAAAAAGTAGGTCGATGGTTTAGTCATCGCCACAGTTTCGGATTCGTTCACATATTTAGGGTATTGACTTCCAGAATTCTCAAGACTGGTAGTTTTCTCAGTTTACAACGATCGATCTTAGTCCTAATTCACAAAGATAACCATGCATAGACAAAATTTAAATATTTTTCTGAGGAGGTCATATATGTCACAAACGGTATTCTTGGATATTTGATGGTTGGTGCGATTTCGGAGATGACTTTTTAGTCTTTGTAGTTAAATTATTGAATTACTGACTTAACAGATATTTTCTATTTTTAAAATTACGTGCACCCTTTTATTTCAAGGACCTGAAAATATGATTTGGACTTCACAATTGAATATAGGCAACAAACGTCAGCAAATAAGTTTAATTATTGTTCAAGCGCTTAGAAACGTTTCACCCCAGCAGCAGAGAGGGTGAACAGACCATAAAATTCCGACAAAAACAAATAAAACAAACAAATAAATCATCTCGTAGAAAGGTCCAGATTTTACAAATGAACTTTCCTTGAGATGTTTATTTTTGCAATGACCGATTGTGCTAATAAAACCTCAGTTCGAAATAGTAGCTGAAAAAATAAAGTACTCTACGTGTTTATTTATTTCTTGTTTATTTTTTTGACGACCAACGTTGGTAGGTACCCTCTCTGCTGCTCCTCTTCTGCTGATGTTAATTAAATTATTATGTTATAATAAAAAATGGTACATCCAGAATCTCATACTGCAAGAACAGCTCGAGAACGATTAGAAGCAATTAAAAAATTTCTTCCTGTCAGAGACTCATTTAGAAAAAATCTGCAAGCGCAGCAAGAATCAAAAGTTGAGTACGAAGAAGACACTAAAAAACTATTTAAACCCGTCACTGCAGCTACTAAGAAAGCTACAGCGGCTGTTGAAAAAACTATATGGGGAGATATTGCGGAGGAAGATGAGAAGAGGAAAAGGGGTATTTTTCCGGTATTAGAACAAACTGCAGTGCAGGCTGAAAAAACAGCAAGAAGAACCAAACAAACAAAAAAGATTTTACGAGACCTTCCAACTGACATAGCTGCAGCTCAGCCTCCACCTGTTGATGAGGAAATACTTGAAGGTATTGAAGAACTTCGTGCTGAAGTCGCCGATGTGAGAAAAAAACTTGCATCTGAACCCAAAACAGCAGAAGAGAGCTTAAGATTAACTGCAAGATTTAACGAAGGAGTTGTTGAGGAAATTAGAAACACTGAAAGAGAGAGATTACCTGAGATGATATCAAAAAATATATCTAATAAATCTAATTTTTTAAAACCCGGTCATGAAAAAACAAATGATGATAATTTCATTAAATGGATATATCGCGTATATTACAATAAAAAACAAGCTAGAGGTCAAGAATTTGAAAGACTTAAAGAAGAAGTAAAAAGACTTAGAGGGAGACGGGAACAAGGAGAGTCCTCCCAGTATCAGCTTCCTCCACCTCTGCAACAAATAGAACAACAACAATCTTCTTCGCCGCAGCAAAGGTTGATGTCGGAAATTAAAAAGGCTAAAGAGTCACTTAAATCACCTCCCTCGAAGAAAATTCCTGCACCGAAAATGACATTTACACCGGCAGGTTCACCACATGGATTTCGAGAAGGTTCACCCCCGGACACCACTGAAGTACTTACTTCGGTAATGCAACCACCACCCCAAGATGAACCTAAAACAGGATCTGGTTTATGTCCTGATAATATCATCAATGACGTGTCACGGTTAGAAGTTCTCATAGGAGGAAAACGAGCTGGAAATAATTCACCAGAAATAACCAATGAAGCAGCTGATATTTGTCGGCGACTATTTCAAGGTGGTATCATGGATATTGGCGTTTACCGAGAACTTATTGATGAGCTCGTTGATGACTAGTTGTTAGATAAATGGTAAATAAAATAAGATGATCGTGCATGATAATCATCGTAAACCCACACAGGTTAGAGCGGTAAACTCACGATTACCAATCTATGAAGCAATTTACGGAGATGGACTTGGTGATGTCATTCGAGGATTATTCACGAGGATAGCTCCAAAAGTAGCACCTGTTGCAAAACAATTATCGATGAAGGCTATTGATATTGTTCGTGATAAAGCTCCTGGTGCAATTGTCAATGTTGCTGGTAAGGCGTTCTCGGCGATCAAAGAAAGACTAACACGATTATTGCGACGAAAACAACAACCACCGGTGAAACTGGCAAGTACTGAGGTGATGCCTGCAGATGTCAGTAAAATAATAAATCAAGCTGCAAATCAAAAACTAGCGGCGTTAGCAGATCAAGGACTCGGTGAATCTGGAAATAATATCTCAAGTTTGATATCAGGAAGTGGAACTTCCCGAGGTGGAACTTTCCGGCGGCGGTGATCAACGTGTTAGACGAAAAATAATTATAATAAAATGTTCAAGCGCGTGTCCGACACAGCATTTGATATGGAAGCACCCGTCCTTAAGGATGAATCTGTACGTGATTATCAATTTTATTCCTATGACGCAAAACAACCAAATCAGCCGGGGAGAATCGAACTACAGGTTCATGATACAAGTAGATGCTTTTTACCCGCTGATGCCTTTCTTGAGGTAGAAGGTACAATTATAAAAACGGATGATACTAATTACTTAGATCCAGTAAAAATTGGTTTTGTCAACAACGGGATCATAGCATTATTTAGTGGCGCCACATACATGATTGATGGAAAAAATATTGAATCAATTCAGAATGATGTCGACGTTGCTACAACAATAATTGGTCTGGCGAGATATTCTGATGATTATACAAGATCAGCAGGTCCCACAATGATGTTTGTGAAAGATAACTCCGATAACCCTGAAAGTGATCCGTATAATATAAGACGACCAAGAAATTTTGCCGATGCCGCTGATGCTGATATCTGGCCAGTGGTTCATGGTTCTAATGACAATTTCAACTTGGGATTTGCAGCGCGTAGAAATATGTTGCTAGGAGGCAATAGAGGTTTTTCATGTACAATTCCACTATCGCATATTTTTGGATTTTGCAGGAATGTTAAAAAGGTTATTTTTGGAGCTAGACACACGGTTGTTCTTGTAAGAAAGAACGATGATAATGATGCTCTGTGGAGACCCGTTGGTGATGCTGGTAAAGTAATATTATCAAAACTTTCATTGTGGATGCCGGTAATGACTCCAACGATCGCAGAAGAACAGCGATTAATTTCTTTCATGGATGCAGGTGGTAAATCCTTGTTGTCATGGTTAACAACAAGCACAGACAGTATGCAAACTAACGTTAACGGTCAGTTTACATGGCATATAGCATCACAACAGGGTGTTTCTGCACCACGACATATTTTTATTGCGTTTCAGAGAACTAATCGTTTAAACTCACAAACTCACTCTCATATGATATTTGACCAACTAGGTCTCACAGATATTTCTTTACGGATAAACGGACAACAGGAACCAACAGAGAATATACAACTAAATTATGCATTAAATCACATAGGACGTGCATATCATCGTTTGATGTCATTTATGGGACGTGATCAAAATGTTGATACCGGGTTGCAAATATCACAACTAGATTTTAAAAAATTGTACCCGATTTATTATTTTTCATTAGAACATCTTGATCTATCAAAACAGTCTGTCGTTGATATACATCTCAAAGCAACATTAAATACCGGTGGTGGTGTTGATTACAGAGCGATCGCGGTCATACTTAGCGACAAGGCCATGCTACTTGAAGGTGGTAGTGGTCGAATGAGGGTCGTTGATGCACCGGTGGAAAATCTTTAATCGTGTTATTTAGAAAAATATATTTTATATAAAAATGTCGTATGGTCATGTTAATGTTACTCTGACCCCGGGTCAAGTAAAAAAGCTTCAATCAAAAACCGCCAACAAATGCGGAACTAAAATATCACTAAAACGAGATCAGATTGGTGGTGGTCCAAACAAATTATCGTTGACAAATAATCAGATTAAACATTTCAATAAAGCCCTAGAATCAAAAACTGGAGTTCAATTCCATCTCTCCTCGAGCGCCATCAAAGACATGGTTAAAACGGGTGGTATATTCCCATTTCTTGCGGCCATTCCGGCATTACTAGCTGCGGCTGCTCCAGCCTTAAAAGCGGTCGCGTTAGGTGCTGCTGGAGCGGCGGGTAAAAAAATTTTCGAAAAAGCTACTGGTGGACGATATAACAAAAAAAAGGGACGCGGTCTAAGATTACCGGGATCTCGTTGGGGGAGAGGCCTAAGGCTTCCAGGGTCACTTCGTTAAATGTTCCATCATCAAATTTTGATTTACTTGATGCTGCTAAAAAATTAAAAATATCCGCCTTTAGAGGTGTTTTTATGCGAGATCAATTACCGAAACAACCAAACAAACTAGAAACAGGTATTATTAATCTCGATGAACGTTCCGGACCTGGTACTCATTGGGTATCATACGCGATTGATCCGCGTGGAATTGTTTATTTTGACTCGTACGGGTTAGCTCCACCTGTTGAATTTATCAAGTATGTCGCACCACTCCACGCAACAACTAGCGGTTATAAAGTTTGGTATTCAACGCTACCCACACAAACAATGACAGATCCGCCAATATGCGGCCGTGAAGTAATTAATGTACTCGACGCAATATCAAAATCATCCAAGCCGCCACATAAAGTCGTGCACGATTATACAAGCAACCGATATGTTGCGCGTAAAGCATTTTAAACAACGGATCTTATTATAATGGTTGACATTTACGGAAGATCTTCACGCGTTAAGAAAATAAAATCCGACGTTGATCTGTCAAAGTATGCGACTAAAGATGACCTCGCTGATATCATGAACCTTGCTGGAGTTGACCCAGATGAAGTTGTTATTTTTCAAGATCGATACGGTAAACTAAAAACCAGCAATATCAGATGGAATGATATAGTCCGGCGAGTACTTGGTGCAGTTACGGATAATATTCCCGTGTTTACTGATAGCGGCAAAATCAGAGATTCAAGTATGTCACTTAAAACCATCAGAGATGAAATTGTAAAAAGTGTTGCTAATCGCGTGAGAAACACCGGTGACACAATGATGGGTGAACTCAGCATGAACGGAAACAAAATAGTAGTTTTAAAAGATCCAACATCTGACGAAGACGCAGCAACAAAAAAATACGTTGATGTCAACTATGGCACCGTAGACGGTAAATTATCCACGCTACGGGCCGAGTATGACGTTCACACGGGCGCGTTTACAAGGCTTCGAAGAAATTTTCAAAAAACCGATGATGCCACAAATAAGTTCTTTGGAAATCCTCCCGTCATTGACATGAAACTTTCTGATATCAAAAGTAACCTAGACACGATCAAACGAACACAACTAGACATCGTAGCGGGAATTCCTGAGATTATCAATAAAATCAATCTGATTAAAATTCCAGCTGAAATATCTCCCGGGCATATCACAAACATCGTATACACGGTATCATCGGGATTCGCAACATGGTCAAAACAGAATAATACTATCGAATATACCGCAACAACCACTGGCGTGTACAGGCTGTCTGTGTTCAGTGCTGCAAAATTTGAAATATTTACAACGTTTCCATGGCGTCATTCCACCGACAGGTTTTCCGGGGTTGTATCTGTTATATTAAATATCGGATTCAAAGAAATATTTATCCTGGAAGCAGATGATAAGACATTAACCGCAACATCCTTCTGGTGGTGTTTGGAATTTGTAGCTGAAACACCTCAATTGGTTACTGCATAAATATATATGGACGGTGCGCAATACAGATACAATCAAGCGCGTGAATGGCAGGCTGCGCTAAAAGATCAAGTCGATCAATATACAGTAAAAGTAAAAAAATATCGACGATGATTGGTTATTGTTGATGTGATTGTTTATTCAGTATCCGCTGTTGTTGCTGGAACCGGTGTAATATTATCAGCGTTGACAACGATGGCACCAGTAGCTGTAACTGTTTGTATTTCAGCAGCAACAACTATTGCAGGTGTGCTTGGTATCATCACAAAAAAAATATGTACTTGTACGAACGAAAAGTTATCCGATTACAAAATAAAATTACATACAGTGACGGTAGCATACTCGAAATTATCCTCGTTGTTATCAGCGAGTCTCAGTGATGGAATTATATCTGATTTCGAATTTTCAATGATGACCAAAATATACGATGAAGGTATTAAAGATACAAGTATTAATAATGACAGAATTACTCCAGCAGATCGTGACCAACACAACTCCGCCAAAGATAACGATGATCTCGGTAAGTTCAACTAATCCTGAATTTAGTGTTAATTTTCCTACTGCAATTCCAGTAAAAGAAATAGCACTATCTCAATTACGGGTATATTACAGCTGGCCAAATATCAGATCAAAATCGTTTCATGGTACACCAGCAAATAATTCGCTTGTATTTGCTAACAAGAGCAAATCCGATGGAACACCTGACTGGGTTGTTGTTGGAATACCAACTGGCAGTTACCAGATTGAAGAGATCAGTGAGGAATTTGCGCGTAGAATAAAATCAATAACGGGAAAGGAATCAAAAATATCAATAAACGTTCATGAGCCGACGTTGTCCTCGACGGTTGAAATAAACTCGCCTGATTATGCCGTTGATATTTATCAATCTTCAATCAGATCAGTGCTAGGTTGGCCGGATGTTCCCCCGGTGCATGAAGGACCACCAGAACCAACTCGGGCTGATTTTATCACAGATGAAGCAAAATTTATGATAGTTCCTGAATATAGAGGTAAATATCCGTGGAGCTGGAAGGGCGACATTTCCTCTTATATAAATTTTCCTGATGGTGAAAAAATTCCTATAATAATAGATGATGTACGTGATGGTCATACAGGTGATAGAATATATCCACTCGTTGATGAAGAATTTATTAAATCATATTCTGATCCTATTAATTTTGAATTTAAACAATCAATCAACAAACTACGAAATTTCTTTACTGATAGCTACAGCGATGACGTAAAACAAAAAATCATTGAGACGATAAAACATCTAAATCAGGTCATATCAGATATTAGACACGTTAATAAAACTATCATTGTGAACATGGTTAAATACGGAGATAAAATTATTGATAATTATAAAGCTGGACCATGGTTTCTCAATCATTACAAAATAACTGAACAACAATTACCAACATTTGTAATACCCGGGATTGATGCTAGAGAACTAGTAAAATTATTAAACGATCTTATCAACGAAAACTTTCCTAAAATACTCGATGCGTGGAAAAAACTAACACCTCCAACTGTTCTCAGACATGATAATGATCCACATGGCGGCGGAAGACACGTATCCCCGCGGATCGTTAATATAACATCGACGGTCGCGGTCAATCTGGTTTGTGACGTAATCGATGGCAGCTATCAAATAGATCTCGGAAGATCAAATCAGGCTCAACAAGGATACATCCTGTACACGTTCACACCACAAGTTCCCCCTGGAAATTTAATCGTGCAAGAACCAACTAATCCCGTGTATTTGCGGTGTCACAATAATATGTTAACACGAATCAATTTTAAACTCACAGACCACCTTAATCGCTTGATTGACATACGTGAAGAAGAGCTTGTAATAAATCTGTATGTAAAGTCGTAAGACTTTTGTCGTAAAGACTTTATCGTAGATCTTCATGTGGAGGAGGGTTTTACACGCGAGGATTTCTTAACAGTTAGAAGAACATTTGTAACAGAGATCAGAATCAAATTCGATCAACTTAAAAAAAATAATATTTATTAATTTTCCTGAAATTGTACAAATTACTTGATTTTGACTACCAACTACCCCGTCAGAAACATAAAAATGCACGAACTACTTGATTTTGACTACCAACTACCCCCTCAGAAACATAAAAATGCACGAACTACTTGATTTTGACTACCAACTACCCCGTCAAAATCAAGAAAGTTCTAACCTTGTCAAATTGTTCCTAACAAATTTTATTTATTTATTTACTGAGATTTTTATTTTTTTTTAACGAAATTGCTCAATTTTCCTGATTTTGACTACCAACTACCCCATCAGAAATCAAGTAATTCGTGCATTTTTCTTTGATTTTGACTACCAACTACCCCGTCAGAATCAAGTAATTTGTGCATTTTTCTTGATTTTAGTAAAAAAAAAAATAAATCCTCAGTAAAAATAAAATTTATAATAAATAAAATTTATAATAAATAAAATTTATTAGGAACAATTTGACAAGGTTAGAACTTTCTTGATTTTGACTACCAATACACGTGGTCAGCGTTGACATGGACCCCAGTTACCAAAACTTTCATTTTCATTATCATCAGTAACGAAGTTACCTTGGATCGTTTCATCAGTAACGAAGTTACTCTGGATCGTTTCACGATCTAACATTATTTTTCTTAATTGTCTTATGCGGGTACTAATCGTTTTCTTTGCCTCATACTCGTGGGATAATAACGACTTAATTCTTTCTACGGCGGTAGAAAGAGGAACGAACTCCTTCACATGATCATCTTCTACGGTAGCTAGCGACTGAAACATTGCCGATTGAATCCGTTTCATGAGCCTGTATTCAGATGATAGTGTGTGTGTCCCCATGGTTTTACGTTCTTGTAAAATCTCAAAGTCAGAAACTATTTTTTCAGGATTAAGTTCATCAGATATATTAATTCCATCTTTTTTTAATTTTTTAATAGCGACAATTACATCATTGATATTTTCATGGTTCATTATATAATATATAAATCTTTAAAATAAAAAAAATATCCCAGAACCCCTATCGAGTGTATTAGCGAGTTCGTCGGGATGTTTCAGGGACAGCACAGCCAAGAACTTGTAGCTTGCCACCGCAATCTACCAAGTTCATTAGGCAAATATTCCCTCTACGAGAGCCCCTAACCCGCCAAACAACGGTCTAGAGGCCCAAGAGGGAGGACGGCACAACCCTCATAAACTCGTAGCTTGCCACCGCAATCTACCAAGTTTAGAGGATATACATATATACAATGAAATGGTTATATACAATGAATGAAGAGCCCCTATCGAATGTATTAGCGAGCTCAGATTATGAATGAAGTACAAACATATAACTTAACTAAGGACAGTACAAACATGTACGCTCAGCAAAATCACACCCACAATAATTAATCCAGTGGGTGATACGAAAATATGTATCAACCACAAGTCAATATTGTGGTTTGTGAATTTGCTGAGCGGAGGGGTTATTGCGGTTCCCCCCACTATTATAAAAATCGCAATTATGCGCACCACCGACAAATTGTCAGCCATGGGGATTCGATCCTGGACCGCGAGCGCCACAGTCCAATACCATACTGATCGAGCTATCAAACATTGTTACGAACATATGTTTCGGAAGTTAATATATAGCTAAGGAACCAATATTTACACTAAACAGCGGTTTCTGAATAATAATAGTTTCTGAATAATAGTTTCTGTATTTATAACAGTTTCTGAATAATAACGGTTTCTGTATTTGTAGCAGACCGAAAATCAATAATAACAGTATCATTAATGCACCAGTCAAAGAACTTTCCAGAATTGTAAGTTCAGTGAACACACAACTGCAGGTCAATTACAATGAGTAACGGTTTCTGTTTACACACAGCTTCCTACGGATCATGTGTTGTATGATGGGAAAATATTTAAAAACCATAAATAATACTTCTACGAGTAATTAGTTACGATGTAATTAGTTAAACTGACTAATTACGATCATAAAAAACCAACCATCTACGAAGAAAACTATATATTACAAAGTAATCTCCCCTTAAATCAAAAATTCAGTAGTGTATGGAGGACCTACTGTGACATAAATTAAAAAAATTAATTCAATGTGGTGATGATAGTTAATAATGTGGTGATGATAGTTATTGATACTGAAATGTAATTTTCTGCTTATATTTTTTCGAGAAAGCTGTTTTATATATATTTTCTGCCACTCTTTGTACTGAACGCGAGTTAATATCAAAATATGTCGCAGCCGCGTTCATAGACTGAAACATAATTACTTTACCGGTTTCTATGTTTGTAGAAATTACCCCCCTCTTTCCGATTGTCTTATATCTTCCTGTATTACCACATGCAGAGTTCACGCTTCGAGTGACAACACGAAGGTTGGATAAATTATTGTTTTGAGGATTTCCATCAATATGATCAATAACAAGACCGTCATTGATCAAACCCTTGTGACACTCGTATGTAAATCTATGACATAGATATCTTCTCTTTCCAACTGTAAATCTAAGATAGCCAGTATTAGAAACATTACCAACTGGTTTTTTTAACCTACAGTGTCTGATGACACCATTAATATTTGATTCATAGTTTGTTATGACAGGATGTGGGACAAATATATTTTGCTCCATTATAATAATATTATATGTTTAAATCATTGTTTGTCTGAAATCTTGATATATAATCCTCCACGGATTTTATAGCGTTTTCACCGCTATTATTTTTTTTGTCATAATATCTTTTAAGTTCTCTGAACCGTTTCCCGCCGCACTTCCCACATAATTTTGTCTTTCCACGTACTCCAATACCACACCGTAGACATGGTATTGGTCCTAGACTTCCTCGTCGTATGTTTTGTGAGTGCATCCAACAAAATTCCTTTCTACAGGATTTGTTGCATCGATTTACTGAGCCGATCATCAACCATCTACATTGGGACATTGTATATATATATATATAATTTTCTTTATTTAAATATTTGTTTTAATTATATGAACGAGTTTGAGAGATTATCCCAAACTAGGCCTGTTAAGTATAAATTCAACCTTGACAGATTATCTTCTGACTTGCCAGTACGAGATCTGGTTGATCCGAAAAATAAAAGTTTGATCTCGAAAATTCATGACGCTAAGAAAGAATTTTACACGGATGGTGCATCTCATACATGGTCAACGTTCAAGATTATACGCCTTAACGGAGTCAAGGACACTGACTTTGTCACGGACGCTACAATGAATGACAAGCGAGCGGCAACTATCATTAACTACATCGCTGAATACGAGGGCAATCAAAAATATTTCTTCAGAGTAAAATTTATTGTATTAACAGAAACAGGTAGTTGGATTATCCGTGACAAATATGATCCTGTTCTTGGCAATAATAAAACTATCATATTAAGTAAAAATTCCAGACCGGGTCTATTGACTGGTATTGATAAACCGTATTATGAGCGAGCGTATCCTGTAACAGCGGTTATTTATGGAATTTATGAGATAAATAAAAAACCTAACGTTGATAAACTAGCGCCGATGAAATTATCATCCTTGACCTTGTCAAGGCTAAATTGTGTGGCTGAACGAGTAATAGAACACTTTACAAACGCGATGCGTGGAAATGGATTAACTGATTTAAGGCGTGAAAAAATAAACTCGTGGGCTGATTCAGTTAAGGATAAAGGTGCTACAATAAAAGATGTTGCTGAGTTAGGAAAAATATTAAAATTTCCAATAACCGTAGCAACAATAACGGGAGAAGTACTGTACCAGTCGAAATATAAATCGAAGGGAGCTCCAATAAATATTATCGATCATAACGCGCACGCATGGACTAACGCAGTAACAATATTTCCACGTGATCGAACTGTTAGATTTTACCCCACAGATAATTCTGTGGCAGATATGTTTGATTTTATTAACGAAATAAGTAAAACCGATCCTGTATCGGTATGGTTATTCAAAAGTAATGAGGAGGGTGAATTTGATCAGTTTGTCAAACCGAACGGTGAAATATATCGCACAGAATCCCTCCATGACGAGATGAAAAATCTTGCGACGTTTTTACAGTGCAAACACGCGGAAAATACTGACAAATTACTAACTAATTGTTTTACCGTTCCATCTGTTGCGGCTCATTTTGCCAGGGAACGAAATTCATGGAAACCAACACGATTTGATTTACTCGAGGACGTACGCGCAAGTTGCGTCGAATATGGACATGGCGGATTATGGAATACCAAATACAATTACAATGATGTTATTTCGGTTGATATGGTTGCATGTTATCCAGGAAGTTTTCTGGGATACGGAGATTGTTCTACGTACTTTGAAAGATTTGGTCACCCTACAAACGAGATGACGCGAGTGGCAATTAATGGACCATTACCTGATTTTGATCTGACTGGATTCGCCTGTATTGAGTCGTTCGAGTTTAACGAAAATCTTCACAAGATTTGTTATGTTTGGTTTGGCAGACATTTTTGTGAAAAACGTTGGGCACCTATAGTTCTGTTGCGATATATGCTAGATTGTGCGATACTGACATCGTTGGTGGTCAGTGAGGCAATTATATCATATCATGCACAGACCAAAGTTTGGTTGCCCATGTCAGATTCTGAAGTTATCAGCGAGTTTAAGGATGATATTCCTAATAAACTCAAAACCGCAAAAGATCTCGGTAGAAAAATTATAGGTAAATTTACTCAAGGTGGTGCATATGATTATAAAAGACATCACGCACGATTAATTCTAGATGATGCCGAGTACGATTTTATAATCGCTGATACAACGGCGAAAAATACATTTGTAAATCGAGAGAGTGTTTATTTATCCGACGGAACAAAATTAGGTACGATCGTTAGTTACATAAATGACGTATCCCCGCAATATACTCATCTAAGATCTTCCATGTTGGCTTATGTTTCTATAAATTTATTATCGATGATTAATAGATTTCCTGAGACCGCAGTCAGAGTCGCAACAGATTCGTTTTATATTTCAAGTAAATATTTAGAACCTGTTATGAAATTTACAAGTAATGATGAACGATGGGGTTCGTGGAGAATAAAAAAGGAACTATTACACAATTATGTAGAATCAGCAGATGTTCCAGTGAGAGATGTTTATCGTGAGGGTAATAAAATATCAGAAATGTCGAAGGCACCATCGTTGAGTGATCCAATAACCAGATATAAGACAGTATATCTCAATGGACCTGGTGGATGCGGCAAAACGACTCGAACGATTAATGTTTTTAGAAATTCAGATATGATCGTGCTGACACCCACACATAGACTTGCACGTGAGATGAAACAGCGGCAAGTACAATCGTGCACGTATCATAGTTTCTTCCGATGGCGCGGGGATACATGGACTCCTCAACGGATGGGGGAAAAATATATACCTAAAATAATTATTTGGGATGAGATATGCACGGTCTCATTGGATACATTAAAAATGTTTCTTGATTGGTTGTTGACGAAAAATACCGCCATAATAATGTGTGGCGATCATGGTCAACCGCCGCCCTTTGTTGGACCATCTCCACATGATTGGTTAAAAAATTTCGTTGATTATTACGAAGAAATAGATGATGATCATAGAGCTCTTGATGCAAATTTGAAGGAGTTTAAAAAATTAATCAGATTACAATCAAACAAAATTCAGTGTGAAATAATACGTGGAGTGATCTCAGAGACATCAATGAGTGATTTTTTGAACTCATGGAGACCCACCGATTTGATCGTAGCAAGTAGAAAGATAATCAGAGACGCTTTACAACAACAGTTATTTCAGCTACATAAAGAACAATATTCAGAACTACCCGTACCGTTGTGTTATAGACCATCAGATACACGAAAACAGAATATTAATGTTGATATTCCAGGACCCTTGACAGAGTCAAGGAAACAGAATCTCGTATTAAATGATATTGTCGCCGTTGATATCAGTGTAGTCGAAGATGCATTACGCGCTGACAAATCTCCATGGGTGTTGGGATACGCTATGACGATCCACTCGTCTCAGGGATTAACTATTTCTGATACACGAGTCTGGATTATAGACGATCGCATCGAGTGGTCAAATTTAGTTTATTTAGCGGTATCGAGGGTCAGAAATATATCTCAATTACGTAGAATCATAATTCCTGAAATCGTTGATAAATTTAACATCATCGATGATGATATAATAAGAAAAAAATTAATCGGATACAAACAATCTGACAAAAAAAATAAACGCGACTTTGATCTTGATGTTGAATTTATTATTGAGTTAAAACAGCAACAGAACAATCATTGCACATGTTGTAATTGTATAATGTTATGGCGGTATTCGAGTAATGATTCAAGACAATTTACCGTAGATAGAAAAGATAATAGTCGCGGTCATACACGAGAAAATACCATGTTAACCTGTCTTGAGTGTAATCGACGTAGAGGCGCTAGCGCCTTGGGTGCTGGTACTAGTGCTAGTTAAGTGATCGAAATCACCGAAGTGATCGCGGCGGTAGTTGTGTATCCGCGGAAATTATTTGTAGTTGTTCACGCGTAAATCCACGTTGAGGAGCAGCAGAATCTAATCTGTAGATTGCAGGTCTGGAAACGCCTACATTTCTTCCAGTGGATCTTGTCACGGTAGATATTTTGTGTGTGGTAACACTCCAAATAGGATCAGTTGCTCTCGCGCTACCACCTTCAAGTTCACCAGGCTCATATAAATATCTGACTGTAACATCACCTAATATTTTTTGTTTTCCAGCATCTTTTCGTTGTGTTGGTATATTTTTTTTTGTGACCGCGCTAATGGGTTTCATGTTGGTTGTTCGTGTGATTTCATTATTTAATGCAGCTATCACGATTGGTAATCTTGCAACCCATTCGCGAGATCTTTTATCCTGAATAAATTCCCTCGCGTATTGATATCCAAATAACCGTTCAGCAAGTGTTCGATTAAATCGCTCAACAATTGCTTGATCACGGTGAATTGCAGTATGACCTCGTCGTATTTTGGTATTATGTTGTTTCATCAACGATGATACTGGACCAAGAAATTCCTTACCAGGATCAACCTGTAGTAGCTGCGGCCATCGTAGACCACCTCGTTGATAAATTCGTTCAAACGCATCAGCTACTTCAGATGATGTTTTCGCCGATAGCGGCTCTGCTTCTTTATATCTACTTGCAACATCAACTACGGTTAGCGCGTATTTGTACGTTTTTCCACGTACAGTATCATGCGGTAAAAACAGAATATCAGCTTGATGAACTTCATTAGGAACACTGACATCGAAATACGAGTACTGAATTTGTTTAGGACGTGGTAGATAAATTTGCCATATTGCTTGTTTAGATAACCACGTTTTAGCAGTAGAATGTTTAACCGATGCTGCATCAGCGAGTTTACCAATTGCTGCTTTGCCTCTCCAGTATCCTCTCGGTGAATAATAAATTGATTCCATTATTAATTACCAGCCCCAATCGCTAATTTACCTTTCATCGAGGATCTTACTAACCAATTAGCTAATGATTCTCTAATATTTTTATTTTTTATAGAATTTAATGAATGAATTAATTTTACATCTGCAATATGCCTATCTTGTAGATTTTGACTTTTATAAGCTACATCATGAGCATGACAAGCTCGATCAATAGCATTTATTGGTTCCTCGCCTGGTTTTGGTTGATCTTGATTATCGAGCCTGATATCGAGTCGAGTACCAGGACCGCAATAATTATATCCTGGTAGATGTTTTTCCCCGCTGTATTTAGCCCATGGAGCACCTGGAAACTTTGACATCAAATTAGCAATATCACCACCCCGCTTATTAGGTAAAAATGAAAATTTCTTTCTACAGCATACAGAACATTTTCCACCGTACGCTATTTTTTTATTTTTTGTTGTAACTGTAGCTAAATCAATAGTTGGAGTTTTAACTTTACAGCGTAAACAATATAAATTCATGTTATAATATATATGGATATAATTGATTTCTCAGCAACTCGGCAACGAGAGCCAGTTAAGCATCATCCTGCGCTACCGAACTCCATCAGAATGATTATCATAGGACCATCTGGATCGGGTAAGACGCAATTATTACTTAATCTGATAATGAGATGGTTGAAATGGGATAAGTTGTATTTAGTAGCACCATCCGTTGATGATCAACGATGTTATGATGGACTTAAAGATTTCAATGAAAACGCGCGATTACTGGATGAAGGTAATGATGTTATAGAGTTTATAACCGATATTGATGAAGCACCATCCGTAGATGTTTTGCACGGATTTATTAATAATTTAGTTGTATACGACGATGTGATGCTAGATAAACAATCAAATCCAGCCAGAATATTTTCCCGAGGTAGACATAAAAATACAGACGTGATCTATGTTACTCAACGATATACACAAATACCAAAAGTGATCAGAGACAACTGCAACATTTTAGTTGTGTTTAATGGCGTAGACACACACACGTTGCGAAATATTCATCAAACCTGGTGTGGTGGTGACATGGATATAATTAAATTCAAAAATTTCTTCTCACGAGCGCAAGCTACCCCGCATGGATTTATAACAATAAATTTACATGATCCAAGAACAAGATATCGTGTGGGTATTGATAAAATATTTGGGTAACAGGGGGAGCAGCAGAGAGGTGTGATGATAAAATTAAATTTAATTAAATAGATATCATTAATATAATGAACAACTGTGCGTGGTTACGTCAAGGAACAACAGATAAATGCAACAAAAGGTGCCGTGGAGAATATTGCAAGAAACATAATTATCTTATAAAGAAAAACCCTCATGCTGGTCCACGAAGATGTGTTGGATGTAACAACGGCGTTAGAGGATTATATCAGATTTGTAAAAATTGCGGTGGAGATCAATACAGAAGTTTGATGATATATTATAAACACAGAAAGAACATAAATCCAAAAATAGAAAAACCACCATCAGAACTTGAATATTACTTGAAACATAGAACAAATAAAGATGAAACAAATAAAGATGAAACAGATGAGGAGAAAGTACAGCGAGAACGCGTTGAAAAATATTCATCAAACTTGGTATGGTGGTAAATTAATAGCAGCAGAGAGGGTACCTACCAACGTTGGTCGTCAAAAAAATAAACAAGAAATAAATAAACACGTAGAGTACTTTATTTTTTCAGCTACTATTTCGAACTGAGGTTTTATTAGCACAATCGGTCATTGCAAAAATAAACATCTCAAGGAAAGTTCATTTGTAAAATCTGGACCTTTCTACGAGATGATTTATTTGTTTGTTTTATTTGTTTTTGTCGGAATTTTATGGTCTGTTCACCCTCTCTGCTGCTACCCCATTCTTAACATTATCTTTATCACAAACAACAACTACAGTTCTTTTAAAGCAAATTATTGCAGAAAGAAAACTATTATGGATCGTTTAAAGCTTTCTCAAGCAATTTTTATATGGAATTCGAGTGTTATCAAAATTATTGTTTTGCCTTTCTTGGACAGACGAATGGCGATATTAAGGCAATTAGACAACAAGCAAATCCTGTATTAAAATATACAAAATTCTTTCCACAAATGTATATCAAATACAATCGAGTTTATAGTAGATAAACCTGATTCACTTGAGAAATGGACATGAATAGCGTCAGTACGCAACGAACAGCTACTTTGATACAGTATTTGGAATGCACGCTTTTCGCTGTTGGCAGTGTCCTTTAAATTGTATTGTTTATGGTCCCAGGTTTCCTTCACTGAGAAGAAAATGGTGATCGTAGTATTTAGAATCATCATTGATGAATGCTAAACTTACATTATCTTTCTGCAATTTAGTGGCTCATTTAATTAACAACTTTTTTTTAATCTACTTGATTATGCACGAGAGCTTGCAGAGTTTAACCGAACACTATTAACAACTGTAAAAACGGACCGAATCACATATGACATTATTCGATAATTAAAATAATACACGTCAATGTTAAAACTGAAAGTGTACGTCCAACAAGATTTTACAGTGGCGAATAGTCCAATTACTCCAATCTAGAAATGAATCTATCATTCCATTGCAAGCAGGTATAATGTTATACACGGGCATAAGTTCGCTCTGCCAGCACTGGGCGTATTTGGGGGCAGCGTTGTGGAAGAGAACTGTCTGGTTTGGATGGTCAAATGTGTTACCTAAAAATACAACTGCTAGGGTTCGAAACAAGCCTAATCATATCACAACACTTATAATAATGGTACTTGCAGCTGCCTCGCTTAGCGTTCAGCATTAAGAGGTAAATATTAGGACTGGTCGGCCTGGTGTCACGATAAAGTGGTTGGGTGAGACATGATGCTACCTGTTTGCGGCATCATGCCCCAGTGCTAGCTAGACATCACACCGTATACATCGTAGCGACACGACTAAAATCTTTGAAGCTACGTTAAAAATAAAAGTCTAAATCACACACACACACACACACACACACACACACAACTGTTATGATATACGTTGAGACTTCATTACATGATGTCAGTTTTGGTCATCAAAAATGTACCAGTGATTCTTGGCGCTACTGCAAACATTAGTCTTGACAATGGTCATTTCAGCGGTCATGCATAAATAGAGACGAGTTGCACTTATACAGGCAGATAATGCACTGATTTAAAATGGGCGTAATCCATCCCTACCTTTTTTAAATATCTGTATGTTGATTCAGACACGTAAATGAGGTACAGGATGAAAGTAGGTGTATAATTTTGTTATACTGAATTAGCTTAATTTGGTTTAGTAGCATAATTAATGCAAAGAGTTCTCAGTGCTCTTGATTAAAACTTTGGCGTTGTGCATCAAAAGGTATAGTCGACTGTACGGTTATTGGGGATCATCTGTAATTTTTTTTGTGATTTTTATTTTTAACGTAGCTTTAAAAATTGTTCAGTCTTATCGCTACGATGTCTGCAGTGTGGCAGTTTATAGTGATGTCTAGCACTGGGGCATCATGCCGCAGACATGTAGCATGGTGTCCCACCCATTCACATTATCCTGACACCAGGCCGACCAGTCCTAACACTAACTTCTTAATGCCGACCGCCAAGCGAGGCAGCTGTTAGTAGCATTTTTGTATGTCTTTGGTATGACTTGGCCGTGGATCGAACCCACGACCTCCCGCATCCGAGGCGGACGCTCTAACCACTAGGCCACCGGAGCAGTTAGCCTGTAAATTTTTGTTATCTTGTAATGACAAATATTCACCATTCTGACCTTAGCTTCAGCACTGACATTTATACTGAGACATTGGAGGGAACCTCTTCATACGGCATGGTTCACGTAATTAGAAAAATAAACGTGAAATATTTAAGAGCCAAAATTCATATCCACATAGCAAAAAACAGTTCTGAGGAAATGAGGTAAACTTACTGTGCAATTCTGAGATTTTTAACAGAAATATTGTCAAGTGGAAACATACTGTAATGGTTCTGAGATTTTAATGCCTTTGTAATTCATACATAGTGAAATGTACTTCAAGAAAAGAAACACATCATCCAGGTCTGCAATATGTTACAAATAAAAGATATCCGCAAATGTAACGAAGGAAACCTATAATACTAGAAATAAGAAAAATACGTCTATATTCGAGTCAGTGACCCGAGTATTGCATGTATGCACGGTACAAACTATTCCTCACCGTCGAGACTGATAACTTGCTTATTTGACACTATTTGATCTTAGTCCTATGTCACAAAGACAGATAACCAGGCAGAGACAAAAGTCAAGTACCTAAACTGAGAAGCTCATACATTTCACAAACGAGATTCTCGAATGTTTGATGGCTGATCAGATTTGGATGTCGCATTGTTAGTCTATATTAAAAACTAAGACCTACCAAATCATTAGATATTTCACTTTGTTCTAGAAATGTCATTTGCTTCTAGAACCTGAAACTCTGTTTTGGACTTACAATTTGAACATGGGTCATAATCATCAGCAAACAAGTTTAATTTATTTTTAAGCTTTGAAGAACGTTTTATTCCGTTATTACACGTATTTTTCAGGGATCTTTGTCATCAGCAGCAATGAAAGTATTCTTAAAATAAATAGTTGCAGATGAAAACGTCATATGGGTGTTTTTACACTTTATATAGCAATATGAACAGGAAATCTTCTGTAGCTTTTATCTTGCAATTTTTTATATATATAGGAAACCTGTTTGTCTTCAAAATTAATGTCGTGCATCATAGTATATACATTTTCTGTCTACATTAAATATAATCGAGTTCCATTAAAGATACCTGATTCAGAAGAAAAACTGGCATGGATAACGACCAGTACTCAACGCGCACAGATTTTAATATAAAAGTTTACGCTTTCCACATAGTACTTTGTTGACAGTAACCTTTGAGTTTACTGTTTTGTGTGGTTCTATGTTTCGTCCCCTAAGTAGATAATGGTGATGTTGTCTTTAAAATCGAATCATCATTGGTAACTATAAAAACTTAAATTTTCTAGCTGAAGTTTCTCTGTTCATTTACCTTCCAGTCTTAATCGAATCAACGTGTTTAAATATGAGAGCTTTCAAACCGAGTAAGGACCAAGTAATTATTATAGATTATTCAATGACGTAAATAATTAACGGTCAACACTAAAATTGAAAACCTACATCCAACACACTTTGTCGGTGGCGGATTGTCCAATTATTGAGTTCTTGAATTTCATCCTGCTGAAACATGTGTCCTTCCCTCTGCAGCAGACATTTATACGCGGATATAATTAGCTCCGTCTGCATCGGACGTGCTTGTGGCAACATTTCACGGCTTATTCCGTTACCTAAAGAAACAGATGCTCTAGTATCCGTTTATACTTTACATGGTGATGCTATGTTTTGTCATTAAAACTGTCTTAGTCCCTTAGAGCTACTGCAAACGGTAGGTATGACAATCGGCAGAACATCGGTCATGCATAAATAGAAACAACAAGTCACACATGCACAGCGAGACAGAACATTACTTCATAATCGGGCTGATTCATCACTACCTCTTTTTTCCTGAGTTATGATTCAGATATGCAACTGACAGACAGTTGTTGTTGTTGTTGTGGGGTTTAACGCCATTTTTCAGCACAGGATAAGCTATACATGGCGGCCAGTATTAATGGTGGGGGAAGAACCGGAGAAAACTCCGGAAAGAACCAACGACCCACGACAAGCTACTGGCAAGCTTTCTCACATACCCACATTTTCCGAACCCGAGACTCGAACCCACGCAGACAGAGGTGAGATGGCAGTGATCCATAACGGTGAGCGCTTGAGACCAAACTGACAGGCAAAATAAAAAAGATGAAAGAAGTTTCATGACTCCATTACTGTAATAGTAAGCCCATTGTTTATGTGACCTAACCGATACAAACATTGCTAACTCTTCACGGTTCAAACATCGGTTCCATCGATCCAAAAGTATCGTCAATTCTAAATGTATTCAGTATTATTTATCAGCCTTAATCTCATGTCATAATGTTTGGCCTAACAGTACGTTGACATTTTGAAGTCAAATTTTAGCTCTACTTTTTCGCCCTATATGGAGTTGTTAAGACATTGCACACTTATCTTCAATAGAAAAAATAAAATATTTGAAACCTCTAAGGGAACATTTGTCATGCCCAGTGAAGGAATATGATAACATGGTTTGACATGAAATTACAGTGCAAATCTGAGCACAATATTTCTTACCACATTAAGAATACTTATATAAATCACATACGTTACCACCAACTCCTCCTTCTCTATAATATCACCATCAAAAACAACAATTCTAACGACAGTTTTGATTTTGTACACCTGCCCTATACAAAATTGTAGGCTTAATAGGAATGGTCACTTTCTGTTCTCTTATTGTTCTCTTCTTCAGTGATGCTGTCCTCTTCGTTAAAATTCACACAATTTATCACAAGCAGAAAACACTTTAATATTGTTATTCTTACTGTTCTTCTTCTTATTATTGAAAATAGCAACATACATAAAATAAGTACAATTTTTATAAGGACAGTTGGTCTTCTACATTAATGTATAACATATATTTTAAAACAATTGAATGTTTTCCTTTTCTGATCTAGGATACATTTGCTTGGAAGGGGATGTGAATTTATGATTTACAAACACCATTCCTCCATTGATTTAACTTTTGCTAGTTATATTTTGGACTATGCTGTAGAGGCTGCCGATAATATAGAAAGATAAAGAGCTATAAATTGCATGACTTCGATGAGGTAAACGTTTTTCACTCTCTTGTCTGGAAAGTTTCATCAAGTGTACTAGACGTTAGTCCTGTCATCTACGTCGGCTTTTGCTTTTGTTTCTTGGTACGTAAGGACTCTGATTTATCTGACAAGAAACCACGCTTTGGAATTGCATTTGACAGGAGTCGTCTGATATTCTTGCCATCAAGCGTCTGCTTCATTTTATTAGCAGGATAGCTATCAACTTCTCTGAAAATGGTATTTGCAGACAACTTGACTATCTCGCCTGTCACTGATTGGTTTAGTCCCTCTTTTCGTTTCGTTCATATCTGCTAAATCCAAAGTGTCATTTTAACGTGATTGGTAGGAAATGAATGCAAACTCACACCTTTCAGTGTCGTATTGCTGCAACCTCGAACAATACACATATTTACCATTTTGTTTCACACACGGCTCTAAATATTAAATTTAGCTGCAATGAAAATAGAAAACATTTCCTGACACTTCGTCGCTTACGCTTTGTCTTACGCAAACTTCCAAGCGTGAAGTCGGGTTGCAGCGTGATGTCTCAAGCGATAAAATTGTTTATTTGAAGTGGTGTTTTTTGTGTGTGTTTAGGGTTGAGGAATTTGACTTAAGCCATTTGCAAATCGCTTCTGATGATTGTCTAGTATAACTTTAAGAGGTATGCAATAAAAAATGTGTATACTCTTCTACTTGCCCTGTGTCCCAAATTAGTTTCACCCCTTTATCACAACAGTGCATCTTCTGGCTACATATACTTGTAAGTTTGACATTAACTACTTTCAGTCATCCTTGGGTGTGGATGTAATGTGTCCTTAATACATGGCTACATATTACTGCGCCTAAATTGTCCCGCACATGCGTAGTGGGAATAGAAAGCTCCTCGTAACATTTGTCAATATGTGCATCATTATTTGCTTATTCAGCACTTTTTGCTTTAGAACCTAATTTGAATTTAACAGAACAGTAATTTTTTAGAAATGACTTCAAGACACAACAAGAGTGTTTCTTATACACTCGACCACTTTCCAGCATGTGATTAATCGATTTTCAGTCCCAGCTTTATTCCACGGCAAAACATAAAACTGTTTACTGAGTATCAAATTAATAGGAGCCGTGTAATGACTGGTCAATTTATTGCTATGCTTCGGGATGGGCAGATAAGGTAATCATACAAAATCTTTTGCATAATCACTGTCTCTGCGACTAACAGTCCATTTTGTTTATGGATAATCAGCCTGTATTTTCATGTCGGTAACGGAACAAAGGATGTAATTTGTTACTGTGTAAGGTGTAATTTAAGCCGACCAATGAAATTTAGCCTCAAAACACTGGCGGTCGTGCCTTAGTTGTCTGTAATGTACCCACAGTCCGTCGCATCCTTCATCAACCAAGGTAACCACTATTTTATTCCATCGTCAACAAAACATGGTATCAACAATCCTGATTAAAATTTTAGCTTTTATAAATACATGCAAACTGCTGAATATTTTCACATCCATGTATTTTAATGCAAGCGGATTAGAGAACTTTTCATTCACGTTTTCAGTTTTCCTTTGTAATATTATGTTCATATTAACCGTACTAGCATAGTTGAAAACAACAGAAGACATCTGTCATCATTGCTACTCATATGTACCTCTATATGTAAAAATAACTTTTTTCAATGTTTTAAGTGTGTTTTAATTGATGTCCACTATGTTATGACCTTGAGGAGGACCCGGTAAAGAGTGGCATCAGCATGCATATTCTTGTTTATAAATGTGCATTTTGAAAAAAAGGGGTTCGCTGGGTCAGTGAAACCACCCTAAGACTTTCTCCCATAATAAAGCTACAAAGCTCAGAGGTTTGGAAAAGAGTGTTCTTGCAAACAAAAGGAGCATTGTTTAAAAGCATTACGGATTATTTTAAATGACTCTTGTACTTGCAAAAATAAGATATCGTTTCGAAATAATGATCCAATGAAGATTAAGTTTGAAACTAAAGTAAGGACAACGCATTGGTTTCACCCAATCGGATTAAAATCAGATCTCCACTGTTATACATGAAGATCTGACAGCGGCAGCGTAGGGTTCATGTTCTGATAACCTAAGGTATTACCATAATCGATAATTTTATCAGCCTTTCAGATGACGTCTTATATCTTCGCGTTTGGAGACTGAGTGGAGTGGATGAATAGCATGAATGTGTACTGAACGACGAATCACTTTAGGATTTTTAAAAGCTACATTTCCATTGGCTCATTCAAAGGTCGCCAAACCACAACATCGCCCCTAAGCGGTCGTCGTCAGATCTTCACGTAGGACAGAGGAGATCTGGTTTTAATCAGATTGTTGTTTCACGTTGCATCTTGTAGGGCTGATATGGTTGAAACATGTTTTATTAGCTTGATGTGGATCTCATCAATCAATTATTAGAGTTTTGCACTATTCGTTAATGTATGACGGAGACCAAATAACTTTGGCAAATTACTAAACAGGAGTAGAAGTCTTTTTTCCTCCGTGACATAATTAGGAAAATAATTACATATTTCCTATGTTTGAGAATCGAGTTTCATTCTGGGCTATAACCCGTGCAGTCACTTATTACGCTCTGATAAAGAATATAGTTTAGTTCAAACAGGCGTTTCTACTAAAAGCTCCTGTGGGCAAGTTGCTTCGTGCAGACCGACACGTATCCTTTTATCAAAATGCGTTCAGTTCGATGAAGATTTAATTGCTAATGTTATTTTAGACATGTCACGATGCTGATTAATCTTTGGAAAATTAGTTATGATCATTACTTTAAATTCATACATGTAGAATCGGGGTTTTGTTTTTCGTGGCGATCGTCACACAATCCATAGAGTGATTTTGCATTAAATAGGTCATAGCTGGACAATAGAAAATGCATCATTGGACGCTTTATACAGAACGTAATTTTGTAATCGTCTTGGTTATATGACTTGATAGATTTATCTTTAGTGATTATGCCTGTCTTATAATGATATGTCTACTTCGTTATTCATTTTTATGTCTGTTTAGCTTATAAAAGAACCTGAAATTTTATTAAACACTAAAATGGATATTTAAAAGTGATATTTATCTCTAAAATGGATGGATATTTAACAATGAAAAAGATATTTAACACTAAAACTGATATTTAATACTAAAATGAATGGATATTTGCCACTACAAAGGACGGATATAGAATGGATGTTTAACATTACAGAGGTTGGATATTTAACACTTAGATGTACATTAATATTACAAAGGTTGTATATGTAACACTGAAAGGGACATTCAACAATAGAATGGGTATTTAGTTAACAGTAGAATGGATATTTAATGAACACACACTAGAATGGATATTTAGTGAACACCCATCTTGTTGTTGTTGTTCTTTTTCTTCTTCTTCTTCAACTTCTTCTTCTTCTTCTTCTTCTTCTTCTTCTTCTTCTAGTTTCTTCTGTTCCTCCACCAGCTTCTTATTTTTGCCCTTCACTCTTTGTCTTCTTCTCATTCTTTTCAACTTCCTGTTTTTCCTTCTCCTCTTCCTCTTTCTTCCTTTCGTTTTCTTCTTCTTTTTCTATTTTATTTTATTCCACTCTTTCATCCTCTGTATGTCCTTTTCAGTCTCCTTCTCCTCCTTTTCTTCTTTAATCATCTGTCTCAGTTGCTCCTTAGCCTTTTTTAAATTCTTTAATTTCTTTTATAAATGTGCCCCATTTTTAGTTCTTACTAGTAATACTTCCACCATGCCAATCGTATCCACTACTTCCTGTAGGTTCAACATTTTACTCATATGGTTGCTTGCCATCTTCTTCTTCGGTTATTCTGTAGAATGGAGCGAATTACTTACTTACTTAGTTGGATTAAAGTCGCTTTCGTCCTGTCGGGCATGTGCGACTGTTTTATGCACGCACAGCGTGCTTGTTAATTACTCCGGGGGGAAGGAAGGAGAGCCACATCACCCAGACTTTTATGTGTTCATGGAACACTTATTAATTAGGCCGTCAGATCCAGGTACTAATTTGTTCCTAGCGATCTGAGTGTATGGCCGAGGTGAGTGGGATTGGACCAAGCACGCACTCATTACTGGCGCAAATGACGGACGCTTGACTTCATATTGTCAAGAACGGACGTGAAGGATAACATCCCTTACACTCACTTCACATATTATCTACTATCCACACAGGGGAAGAGGAAAAACAAACCCAAAATCTATTATCCACACAGAGGGAAGAGAACAATCCACAATATCTACTATCCACAAAAACGTTCGTGAACCCATACAAACCCAAAATATGCTAACAAAAAACTCAATATCTACTATCCACACACGGAAAGGAGAAAAATCCACAATATTTTCTATCCACACAAAGGTACAAGAATGCTTACATACCCCAAAATATACTATCCACACAAACGTACGCGTACTCATACAACACACACTCTACTATCCACACAAACGTACGCGAGCTCATACAAACACACACACAGACACAGACACACACAATCACATCAGTAAAGGAGTTAGTGTTTATAATCACACTACTCCACCTACACACCAATTGGCAACTTAAATAGTCTCTTTTCTAGGGATTTGTTTAGCCCTGACTCCAATCGTTGTCCTGATTCACAGATGTGGTTGGGAGCACAAAGGCCTCTTGAGTGGCTTCAGAACCCCAATCTTCAGCTTCTGGGATTCTGAAGATTTGTTCCCTCTCTCTTCTTCTTCTATGCCACATCCGGGGATGCTGTCCTTGTCGTGGTTCCAGTTATCTCTCCAGCTCTTCCTCACAGTTATCTGTCTGGGGACAGCGGCTCTTGGTACTGTTACTGGTAGTAGTGGCCGTGGTTGCTGTTGGCGTTGTTGTTGTTGTGGTGGTGGTGCCTGTCGAGGTGTCCTCACATCAGGCTTGACCTCACACAGAGGTCTAAATATGAGGTGAGTAAGGATCATTCTTTTCCATTCTTTCTCCTCTTCCTTCTTATATTCCTCCTCTTTTTCTTCAATCTTAGCTTCCTCTACGATAGCCTCCATGGTCAGCTCTTCCAACAAGCGCCATGATTATTCCAGGTGCATCTGAAGTTCCAAGTTTTGAGAGTCTGTTCCTGTTGAATGATGACAAGTCGACGATGGGTAGCATGACTGGAGCCCGCTTCCGCTTTATATTTGTGAAGCGCGGACGTAAAGGAAAGCATCCTCTGTCACTTAAACGTTCAAGACCCATATTATCACAACAAATTGGAACGCGCGGACCTAAAAGAAACACTCACTTTACTTACGAACACTAACTACAATCAAAATTACACACAGACTATTTTTTGACAAGCAATGGAAACGAAGTGCTTATAGACACATCTATTCATTTTGGACATAAAGAAATGAAGTGCTTATAGACACACTCGGATTTTTTAAAATTTACTAACATACAAATGGCAATTGAACTAGTATGTCTTTTCTAGAGTATTTTGGTAGCCCTGAGAAGGGCTGTCTTTTCTGGACGGGGAGTTATGGCAATCTTTTATTGTCTAAGATTGCGTCCCCGTCTGGCGACAGGTTTTCCTACAGGATAAGGTCTGATTCTTCGGAAAGAGGAGAACTCTTTCGTGTCTATACGGCAGTCGAAAAACCTGTGTCTGGTTCCTGCTGTTGTTGTTGCTGCTGCTGTTGTTCCTGCTGCTCTCTTTGCTCTCTTTGCTTCTGAAGTCTTTACTTTATTTGGTGGTACGTATTTTTTGTAAACAGTCCACAAGGAATCGACCGGTAAACGAAATCACAGAAAGCAAGTCACTAAGGCACTCACCACACGTCGACCCTAATTCATAGGACACAGTTCTCGTAATAAGTGTTGGTAATCCTCCACCATTTGAATATTCTTGTCGATTTCCTTCCACGGAATTTATTGTATCACCACCGATAAAGGTCTTGGCATGGTAGTCCGTTTTTATACCTCTTTTTGTCGGAGGCAATAAGTGTACTTTCTGCACAGAGATTGTCGTACTCCAGTGGTGAATCTAAATGGTTTAGTCACTAACTTGCTCATCACAACACACCGTTCAGAAGTTTCATCTTGAAGTAAGTTTACGTTGTATAAAAGATTTTGTTTACCCTTTAACTCTTCTTCTGGAATTCGTTGCAGTAAGTCTACCTTGTATTACATACAATCATTAACAAACCAATCCTTCTGGCTCACGATTAGATGATCCATGTCTGAACACTGGAAAACTTTCATCTGAATCAGTCCTATTATAGCATTCAGGTACCAGTGGTTTAAACATCGGTAACATGACGGATGCAATTGTTCTTTGCGTTTCACTTGTATTTTGACCAGCTCTCGGTAAATGCATTCCCTCAACTCCACAGGCAAACCACGAATGTTCTCTTGTAAAGCATCCAAAATAATGAGTAATTTCTGACCACTGCCATTCTGGGTAACGATCAAGAATGTCAATAAAATCTTCTAATATAAACGGTCTAAAGCGGAATAATCGGATGAACGCAGATTTGATGCAGAGAAATCTGACGAGTTTGGTGACTTTTTCACTTTCCTCTTGTGAATTTCTCGACACAAATGTTCTACAGTCACCAACTGAGATTTTGCTCTGGCAAGTCCTTGCCAATCCTCATTGTAGATCTTCTCTTTCAGTTCGTTTGGTAATCCTTGAATATTATTTTTAAATGGGGTTTAAATACTTGTCGTGGTGTTGCCCAACGTTTGACTCCTAGTCAAGCTGGTTTCTTAAACGACATGGTATGCCACTTCAATGAATAGGGTCTCACTAAATGTAGGTAGTGACAATGCGGAGATCATCGCATATGTTCTAGGTAAGCCACATGTTTCTCCTCCCACTCGTGAAGTGACACACCGCAACTGAAGCACTTGACTTTATCCCCATCACCCAAGTAGAAAAATCAGGCTCTGGCAACTTATTTGGGGGTAGGTCCTCCCAGATATTTATGCCATTTTCCTTGGAATGTTTGAAAACGACTTTCAGAGTCACAATATTCAGAAAAACGAACAGGGAACGAATATTCGCCTTTCACAGGTTCATTTCGATAAGGGCATAGTGAAATCCGCAGGGGTTTGCTCAGTTTTGGATGATGTCCGTAGGGTGGTAGCTGCATGGGTTCACGTGTAGGATGACATTGATCATGAAAACCAATAAAGGCGTTCTGTAACGAAAGCCATCGCTTTCGCATCCGTCAGGTTAGACAAGCACATCATCACTTTCCATGGTAGGTATTGTAGTAGTCATATCAAGGTTCCCATGATGTGGTACTGCATGGATGTGGTCAAAGCGTACGACATCGCTTTCATCGCACTCCACTTGAGAATCCCTAAACTTGAATGATGTCTGTTTCAAGAGATACATCTTTCTCACTTGGTCTTGGTAGTTACAATGAACCATTGGTCCTTGACGTTGTCCCTTTTTATATGCTGACCAATATCAACGTGTCCGTACGGTAACGTGAAGTGGCTGGGAAGCTATACTCACTTCTGGTACACGATTTGATACACTTTTTCCAAAGGTCGACTGACAATTTGGTGTGTGGGTAAACTTACAATCTTGTGCGGCTCGTAGGTGGTCATTTTAAAGTTTCCATCATTTCCACACTGCAATGCATCTTTTAGTATGCAAAAGTTCACCATTCGACTGGTGCCATATGTGAGAGTCAATTCTTTCACTTTACACTGTGTAAATGATGCAACTGTCCGTGTCAAAGTACAGAACGCAATCTCCTAACAGTTCTAAAGCTTCGTACAATTTTAAGCGATTGTCACGATGGCCGCAATGATGACATTTCTAAACTTGTCAGCTTCTACAAAGTCCATTTCTTCTTCGTAATTGATTAAGATCAAGTCCTCACGAACGACATATACGTGTTTCATGTATTTAGTTTTGTCGTGAATCATCTGGAAGTACCGGAAAGGTTCTGTCAAATTCTCCGTCTTCGGTAAACACGACCGTTTTGCCACTTTACCCACATGCAATTTAACATCAATTTGGCAAACGACCGCCTTCCTTCGTTTTTCTCCTGGTTGTCTAAAGTGATGACTTCCTGCTCCCAGTATTTCTCTTTGAATTTCATTTGGACTTCGGGAGTGTGGCACCAGGAAGGATAGCCGCTGACTTCTTGTTTCAGTTTCAAAAACACATCCACGTAGTTTGCAAAAATGCTTTTCTGTGTCTCGTCGCCCTTGTGGTATTTTTTTGTCTTGGAAAAGTGATACATTTCGTACGCTTCTAACAATTGGTATCCCAGGTCCAGAGCTTTAAACAATTCCACGCTGACCCACGTTCCCGTCAAAGCACGTTATTCCTGGGTGCACGTTTCGGCACAAGGGAAACTTCAGTTTTCCTTGGCAAGGGTGTGGTAAAACTGGATGGTACAAGTCCGTGGGAGGCAAGACTTTACATTTAATCAATCCTTCGTATTGTCGAATGTTGTCCACGTCGATATGTTTCGTCAGCAATTGTGAGTGTCCAGCGGGAAAGTGACAATAGTTACACACATAAGCATACAGCAAACACACGTCCAAGTATCTGATTTCTTCTCCCTTCTCCTCATCGGCTTGGTGCAGCAAACAGGTGGCATTCGTCCGTCCTCTATACAAACTGTCCCGCGGATTCAGTGGGTCAACCAACATGTAACTTTCCACGATGCGTTTAAACTCGTGATCGGTTTTCAAATGGTGATAGTACTCGTGTTCCCACATTTACACCACTTGGCATCCATGCTGTTCTAACTTCAGTCACCGCTGACAAGTGGTCTCGTACATGTCTTCCATGGTCAGTTGTAAAACCTGGTATTTTGTGTCACGTTGAGGGTAACATATGGGACATCCGTGAAATAAGCCACCGTTAAACTCCTACATGATCCGAGAGTTTTCTAAGTCGCAGCCATCCACTGAATACGTTCCTATGGTATTTTCGCCTCCTCCGTTGTGGGCATGTTGCCACCATAAGGCTTTGACCGAGTATTGACGTTTGACAAAGTTCGTCGTTTGAAGGCTGATGATATCCATGGTGTTTTCAGGCATGAATCGATGGCCGTTCACTAAGGAACACGCTTTGGCAATGGTGCAGGCTTCTTTCAAAGGATTGATCCCGCCGTGGTCCATGAACATTTTTCGAACTTTGCCACAGCAACGCCGTAAAATGTCCACGTCGAAACGACATTACTTTAACATTTCTTCCTGAAAGTCGAAGGGGTCAGAGGTGTGAGTCTAGTACCAAGCGTAGAAAGCTTCTCGTTGTTCGGTGCGCATGTTGTTGGGGTCGTAGTTGTGAGCCTCAGGCAAATGGGGTAGAACAGCGTGTTAATCGATTTCGGTATTGAAAAAGTGCGGATAATAGCCTTTGGCCATTTCTGTCATTCCAAACGTTTTAGGCATTTGGCTCAATGGCATGGCCAAGTAACTCATCGAATCTTTAAACTGTACTTGTCCCACTTGCGTGGAAATGATTTTGGCTCCGTTCAGTGTGCCTTTAGAACGTTCGGTGCTTTGTTGCGTATAGTATCTCAAAATAAACTGTCCATCGTATCCCGAGAAATCGTAAACCATCACGGTGGCATGGCGATGACAATCTCCGTAACGTTCGATGTCCTCTTGGCTCCACCTCTCGTCGATGGGGTCTAAGATCCATTGGGCGACATCGGCTAGCGTGTTCGGCCCTCGAAAGATCTTTTTATGTAATCCAGGAATCTTGCTGCAGGGCAATGACTAAAGATAGGCTCTTGGATGCAGTTCTCGAACGCTCGATGAGCCACGCAGAAATTAGGAATGTGAATGCCGATCTCTTGCATGCATTCAAAATCGAAAAAGACGTAATTCCCTTTCTTCTGGTCATCTTCCTCTTCTTGTTTGGAATGGTATTTTGAATTTAGCATTCGTGTTCCAAGTCCACGATTTGGCGACAAATGTGACATCGTTTCTTTCCCGGACATTATTGCTACGTATGCCTTGTCCACAAGTAGGGCACAATCTCAGGAGTTGACAAACACTTTTCTGCTGTGAATCTTGCGTTTTTAGATGTTGTTGGTAATGGGCAGGACTGGCAAAAGTGCGCGGACAAGCAGGACAATGCACTCGTTCTTGTCCTTTGTCCAGACAGGGTTGAGAGGCCAAACATCCCTCACATTTCTATCCACAATGCTTGTTTTGCTCTCGTTTGGTATAGCCATAGTCACATTTCTCACAATAATAACCGTATTCCAGGAATGGGGCGATACTGGTAATGGCATCAAAATTTTCATCGTGATGATAAGAGAGGTCCGCGCACTTCTTGAGAGTGCTTTTCAAGATGTAGCATGAAGCCAAGACGTCTTGCAGTTTTTGCCTTTCAGGAATGCCACAGGGTTTGTTTTTGGATAACCCCGCTTGCTATAACATGAGTTCTGCTTTTCTTTGCTGTTTGGCTCGGTTCACTTTTCGTATGTTCGTCCAGGCTCTTTTCAATTCTGCTGCGTCATTCTTGTCGGCATACGGTCGTCCCACCACGATGGCACGGTCTAAACACATCTGGTCTGGAGTATTGTTAACTTGAACGAGGCTCTTCTTGGTGCTGAGAAGATCGTCTACCAATAAGACCTTTTTGTGTTGTCCGGCCCCTTTGGGAAGAGACACGTGGGTCATGAACAGTGTCACTTTTCCATTGGTGATGTGAAACTTGTCGTTGGATTGTTGCACTTGTTGAATCTTGTCGATGACTTTGGAAGGTGTTAATTCTGCTTGACTGCTAAACTCGATCCAAACGGGGAACTTCAAACTGTCGTGATGAATGGAAAGTCTCAAGCGATCATCTTCTTTGGCGTCACATTGTCGTTTCAGTGTGCATAACAAAGAATCACACACATCAGTGATGAACCCCTCTGATTTCTCCAATGAACTTTAAACTTCACCGTGTACGTGTAAGCCGTAGTTCTAAATGAGCGCTTTTCCGTCTCTCGAATGTGATAATACTTTTGCGGATTTACTGGTGGATGTGGTGAACTTTGAGTGTAGACTCTCTGGGTCTGGATTCTGACTCACTGATGTCAAAATCGCTGGCATGTATTTGATCCAAGACTTCAGCAACTGTGCGAGGCGATAAATCACGTTTCTACCTCTTACTTTCTTATTCATTCTCCAGGAAATGATGCGATCGTTTCATCTTGACTGCAACAAGTCAAATGACTACATTTTAAACGTCATGGGTCTCTATATCTATGTCTTCCCTGTATAAAGGGTCAGTGTCTTCCCTTCCACGTTTCACTCTCAAACCGACCAGAACGATGGAAGAGCCCACACAGATCGAACTTGTGATCAGATCTTTGCGAGGTGTCATACGAAAGTTTTCTTCAGACAATCCGACGAACTACTCCCCTCATTTCGAGATAAAAGTGAAGATAATTGCTATATCTGTAAGAAGAACGGGCACTGGGCTACAGAGTGTCCAGACCGTCAAAAATGCAAGACAGCTGTCAACGGAGACAAGCGTCAAGATACTTGTTATCATTGTCAAGAGAAAGGACATTGGTTTTCAGAGTGCCCAAAACAACAGGAGCAAAAAGAGAGGGGTTCAAAACAGGAAAAAGAGGTACCCTTCTCAAAGAAAGAACCCAGACACATCCAGAAAGAGGAAATACAGCAGAAAAGAAGACGAGGAGAAAGCGATAAAGTAGAGGGGGAAAACACGTAAAAGTGAAGAATTTCAAGAAAAAGAGAGAGTGAACAAACCCACAGAAGAAGTATATGAACTTTTAAAAATATTGTGTTATGAATTTGATTGTAAAATTTGTACCAGAATAGACCAGACAGAAAACGTTAGTATCATTTGGTTTTGATTTTTAGAATAAGGACCTACACTCACGCATTCACACACTGACATCATCAAGCAAACTAAAAGGAGGATTTTGAGTTTTAATTGATTTTGGCAAAATGAATACTATCTCTTTTCGAAAGAAGTTGGTGGCCCTGAAAAGGACCGTTGGGGAATAGTTTGTTTATATATATAAAAAAAAAAACTCAGTAACGGGACGTAGTCCTCTTGAACTGTCTTAAGCTTTTGCCACGGCCAACGCCTACTTCTGGACATGCTCCTGTCAATGATTTAGTAGAAATCACTAGAAGTGGTATCTCAGGTGTAGCAACATGGTTGGGCTGTTTGGCTCGGTAAAGTCATTTTCTCTTGGGTCGTACTAAGCAAGTCTGATACATTTGTTTCAGACTCTTTAACTCTGTCAAACTATCTAATAGTACCGTCACCGTTTGACTTTTACTGTCCTCCTTCTCTCTTAGACTTTGTTTCTTCTCTGCTGCTTGTTCTTCTTCCTGTCGTATTCTTCTTGCCTCTTCGTCTGCTCGCTGTTTCTGTTGAAGGAGAACAGCTTGCTCTGCTTCTTTCTTCTGTTGTAAATATTTCTCCAATTCTTTTTTTTTTCTCTGTTTAAAATCATAGGTGTGTGGTAAAGAAGGAGAAGGTGGCGAAGGTACTGGTACCAGAAAATATTCTTGCAAAGAAGAAAGTAAACGACTAAATCGAAATTAAAATCCGTCTCTTCTGAAAGTAGAAGTGTGTTGACTTTGGTAGTCGCGGTTATACCATCGCTTCTCGTCTCCAGGGCCGGTGCACCCCAAATCATCATCTTCTTAGTTTCCGTCATGTTTAAAATTTCTGTCGCATGGATTCACTACGCAGAAACGCTAGCGCATCTATATAGGGAATGTGGCGTCACAGACCGCTCTCTTCTGATGGGAAGACAGACTCCGCACTATGACTGAATTTTGTAACGCGTGTTTGGATTGGTGAAAATATTCAATACGTTTCGATCCGCTCTTCCACCGTAAGGAATCGCAGTTTATTTCATTCCCTTCACCTGTTCTGGTCACAAGATGTGGATAAACGTAAAGGTGTCTGCTCTCGTATCGTCGATGCTGTTACGAACGGACTTAACCATGCATGTAAAATCATCATGGACAATTATCCGGATCACCGATACAAGCGTTTGAAAAAGAAGAATTTATGTGGAGAGACAAGGCTATTTAAAAGAGTCCTCACCTACGGTCCAGAAGTCAGAAAAAGTTTGAGGGAGAGAATAAGACCTATGCGATGCTTTCTCAGTCGACATAATTATGTTAACATAAACCCAAAGGCCTTTTTCAGGGCCATGCATTTGTCTCGAAAAGAATTACTTTCTTGCCTATATTTTTTAAAGTCGGTTGCACAATTGTTTGAGTGATATAGTTATGTACATAAATCTATGTCTGTATGTTGTATGTGTTATATATGTCTATGTCCCGCCAAGTGTTTTATATTTTCCCCCGCTCTTTGGTTCCGATTGAGGTCAGCCACTTGCAACATTGTTGCAACATTGTTGCAACATTGTTACCAATCTTCGTAAGCTAACCTGTTCCATTCCTATTGTCTCTATATTAATGGTAAGTCCCATCGTCCCCATAGGGCCCAACAACCTTTTTTGACGAGGATTTCCATTTTCCCTATAAATTGTGTCCCCAAGGGGTCCCATTACCTTTTTGACTGGGATTTCCATAGTCTCCAAAGAGTCCCACGATACTACATGTACTTATAGGAATAATACGTGTGACCTTATGTATAACGGTGCATGTCGCATGTTACATTCTCCAATTCAAACCTTTTGCATCTTCCGAGACAAAGAATGTAGACATCCGATGTCATATTGAATACGCAGCGTCTGTAACACGCTCTCGCATTGGTCAAATGATATAGCTTGCTTTGGGCAGTAACTGTTTCGTCCGCTAGAATGCAATTGTTAAAAACAATGTTTCATCTAGTTACGGATGCCAAGAGTCGAAGCAGGAAAAAAAGTAGATCGGTCACTCTTGCCTACTGACGACGAATTTGATTACAAAGATCACCTTTGATCGCAATTGCATGGACTTTGCGAAGATGATTAGCAAAGATCGATATTCAAACACAACACGCACCTTAATTTGATATTTTTGCTCGTAATTTGAACATCAACCGAACAAAAGGTGACTGGTGATTCATCAATAAAATGAACTGAAGCTAATGGATCTAGTCATTTTATATTTCGCTCTGAGCTTTGAACATCACCTGAGCCTAAAGTAACAGGCATTTAATCAACAGAATTAAACGAAGCTAGTCCAAACAAGACAACGGTGTGACACTAATATGCCCTGTAGATGACAGTTGAATTCCGATTGGGATTGATTGATATATCATTTAATGCTATGATACAAACTATTTAAAGACTGTTCATTTCTGTAATTGTAGCAAATGTGGAATGTGGCATATATTAAGGTGCCGGCGATAGATTTTTTTTTGTTGAATATCCCATTAGCCAGTAGTAACATGTGATTCATCCATAAAATCAAAGCTTGTCAAACGTGGAGAGAAAAAAAAACATAATAATAGTGCACACAATTATTAATTGATGAGATTTGAATTCCAACTGAGATTTTTGTATATCTATTATATAGGGCAATTATATATAATCATTTAAAAGATGCATTCAAAGATATGTAATAGGATTAAAACTGGAACCACGCGACCAAAATAAGGTTTTGAACAGATGCATTATCGTTTTGCGTATACAGAGAAAGAGTCAGAAAATATGATGCATTTATTTTATCAATAAATGGCTATTGTTTAAAATCAATTTAGAGATTGCTCTCCCTGGAAGTATACTTGTAAAATTGTATTAACGGCAAGATATTATAGGTTTAAAACAATCCGTGTAGAAATAAGTCTCCCTCGTTGCATCCTTTAAAATTAGCATAGATTACAACGAGTCAATACTGAATCTTGATGACTTGTTTCTGAGAGGGCTTCTTAAGTCCTGCCAATTATGTCAGCGATAGCTAGCCTTGGCATACCTACTCGACTGCAGAGTGAACGCCGGTTCTACATGCTGCTCAAACGGAAAAGGTAGTTTAATAACGTAGGAAGGACTGAGAAAACAAATGAAAAGCCATCGGCAAATAAACCGACACGACGCATAGAGCACAAGTGTAAGGAGCCTTCTAGACCGATAATAACAGCTGCTTATCCCATAGGGACTTTTGACCTAATCATTGTTTGCTTAGTGCATTTATATATAAAATAGAACAGACACAGAAGAAACGCCGATTTAAGTTATATGAGTATGACAAGCAGCAATGACCTTACATACAAGGCGTTGAAGAAACTTTCCCTTCCTGATTAGCCTCTTCCAACAAATGCCGAACCTTGCGAGATGTGTAGTGATGACGCAGACGTTTGGCTGCGCATGTGGCGTTTACTTGGTATTGGTATTGACATTCACAATAGCTTGGTCTTCAGGTTCAAGCCAAAGTGACACAATACGCACATACATCTAAACCCCTTTGTTCTCCACCTGCACAACAGCCACGTTTGTTTGTAACGTCAATGCCACTCAGATTAGAGCCTCCACCTCAAATCACGGGCGACCATATTAAATACGAATGGTCTCGCCCCATAAATTTGTGTTACGCTCCAAAATTAAGTAACAGAAGAAAAAAAATAGAAGGCGAAAAGCTTTATAAACTTCAACACATAATTTATTTCCCTAAAATACAAAGTGAAAATGACAACAAAAGATCTGAATCAAATAATTAGAGACACAAGTCCTAATAATTTAAAGTCCTGTATAAAATTCAGTAGAAGTCCAGAATAAATCCAAATATTTGAGGTGATCATGTGTCTGTTGTAGCTTGTAGATTACTGGTGTATCAACAGTCTTTTATTGAATCACAGTATTATAATTTCCAATTTGAATTCGCTATTAAATCCAACGAATGCACATGTGTTTTATCAGAGCACTTTTGTATTTCCAAAGTAAATAATCACTTGAATTCAATAATTTGAAGAAATAAAGTCAGCCAAACTGGACATAACATATGATGCATCTTGAAAGTGCTAGATCTTATCATTTTCTTAAAATAAACTATTACCTAATGAAACATAACCCTCTAGAATTATCTTGATATGTACAAAAGAAAAACGAGAACATGGAATATGTAAAATACACGAAGAAAATGCCAAAACCTCAACATAGACCCAAATAAACCTATTCACTTCTATTAATAATAAAATAATAATTCTGATTTTAAACCCATACACATAGAGATTAATTTAATTATGTATTAGTTGTTTACAGAAGAATGTCAGTTCAGGCCAAGCCGGAATAGCTAAATTTTGGACAAGGTCAACTAAAACATGCAATGTTACATTACAATATCACGTAGTAATACAATTGTAAAAGAAAAACTATCAAACAAAGGAAATTAAATATTCATAACACTTGAAAGAAGTTATTATCCCAGTAGATATGAAAACTGGGTCATGAAAGCTCGAAACATTGTTGCTGATGATACAATAGTGATCTGCATTGCAGGAGTAGAGCCAACGGATCCTTTTCTCTAGCTGAACCATGCTCGCCAGGTTTGCCACGTTTTACCTCGCAACATTGTTGGTAACAGATCAGAAGATCGTAAGAGCTGAACCGAAAGGCACTACCAGCAGGTTATGGTGTTGGTCGAAAACGAAGTGTCCACACTCTCTGAGCTTTCTCACTACTATTTGGTTCTGACTGTCGAGTTTCGAGTTGGGTTCTCATTTGTGCGTAAGCGATACCGAAGTGTATCCTGGTAATTAGCATCGATGTTGTCTGGACCGTTATTTCTACAATGACTTAGCTGTAATCATTAGCTATGATAACCAAATCTGACTACCTGCAGAATCCCAGAGATCTAGAGATGGTACAAATTTGACAACCAACCATTACCTGGTAAAGGTTACAAACACCGAACCCATTACATTTCCTTCGATGCTTGACTTTGTCATAGACACGGTCCAATTGTAGGCACAGTAGCGATAAATAGGCTTTACGATTCTTGGAGTGCTTGCATTGCACTAAATTGTACGTCACGATGCAACGAAGGTATTGTGTCAGTTGTACCACAGTGCTATCACTGAGGTCAGTAACGGCGACAAGACGTGTGGAGCAAACCTTGTCGACGGACATGCCATTAGACGCTACAATAGAGCAGCATGGGTCAGATCTACCAAGAAAAGAGCGAGGCCTTATCATACAGCAACGGTCTTGTGACCATTTAGCTAGAACCAGACCTCCATCTAAGTGTCTGCCAGGCACAGGAAGAACATTAAGATGGCCACAGAAGGATTTCGCTCCTCATTCTCAATGGCATCCACATCCATCTCCGCTAGCTTGTTATCGCACTTGGCAAAAATGCGTTTACGCTGTGTACAGATTTTGTCTATGCAATTTTCCGCATTAGAATTTCAACCAGTGTTTACAGGTGACCGGTTTTCAGTTTACAAATAAAGATTTATGCGGGTGGCAAGATGTTGGGCGCCTTCATATTGATGCAATCACCCGTTTTCCTGAACTACTGCTTGCTTGTGAGTTGGACGACCTGGGGAGCGAGGAGGCAGGCTGTATGTCCACGTATCTACCCTCGAGAACCAGCAGCAAATTACTATAGATAACGAATGACACGAAAAGGGGGCTGCAAGTCTAATAGAAGCAGATGCACCGCCAAAGTGAACCGCAAAGGAAAAATAGACACCAACCTGGCAGTACTGATAGACAATGAAACAGAGGCACTCTTAGACGAACTTTCCAGTAAACAGTTGGATGCTGACACTCTGCATCAAAAGACCAATCTTCCTTTGGTTGTTAGACGTTATATCAGAACTGGGAAAAGCATGTTTGAATTTGGGTGAAGAAACCTTCTCGGGAGTTTCCCAGGTGCAAAAATGCTTATTGTATGTCCAAACAAGTCCTGTTTTCACACACACACACACACACACACACACACACACACACACACACACACACACACACGCACACACACACACCGAAATATACAATGTCATTCCTACAACAGTATATATTGGAGGACGTCTTCTACACCTTCTCACAGCTAGAATGGATATTCGGCTTCATCCAAACACACGCATGTTATTCTCCGCAAGGCGATCCGTTCCAAAATGAGCATGTATCACCTACACTTCACGTAAGATTTGACAAGTAATATATCCAAAAATTGGTGGTGAAGAATGTTCCCGTATTGATGCCATTTGGAACAAAATTATTGCCATTCAGAGATTACGAATTCTTTGAATTTTCTGTGAGCCATGGTCTTAAGGAAATGCCATGGGACAAGCTATGGATAGACAGCTGGACTCAGTTCACTTTCCACCCCTTTGAGACGATGAAAGTTAATGGCGTTGACCGCAACTCTACCAGCGCAATCAGCCAGCGCGACAAGGAAATAAAAGCCAACCTTGTTGAGCGAAAAATATCAGCTCGTATTTTTTGTGACGTATTTAAAAATCACCATATTGTGTTGGCCAGTCTTTTCGGCATGCAGTTCGTCTTGCCTTCTTTAACTGAGGTGATCGAGACGTCCGTTGCACTGATGTTGGAACTCGGCTAGATGTTCTTCCAGCGTCAGAAGCGACCATTTCTGGTCAAAACGAAGAGAAAAGGATGTTCGAGTTAATGCATCCAAGGACGTTAACCATTCCTTCGCCGATCAAGAGCTTCCGTGAACTATTCAGCAGGAGCGTGGAGTAGTACATTTAGAATATGGCTACTGGGGTTAACCAAATGTACCCCTGCGTCTTTGTTTGCTAGGTATCCATAGCCCTGAAATATGCTTTGTTTAGAGGTATAGCAGGGCAAAGAATGACTATAAATCAACGTGTTCCTTAAATTTAGATTCAAAAAAATTAGCAAACACGCATTTACTGAAGCCGCGGCGAATGATGATCATGACACCTTTGTGGCTTTGATGTATTAAAGGTTATTTGCCTGAACCTAGGGCGAGTAGATGATCGATGCGAATTTGTAATGTATTATATCAAGCTGTACATCCATTATTATGTATAAGTATATAACACACCTGTCGCCTGGACCGTCTTTTCAATTTTCAACGTTATACCTTAAGTCGCGTGTTTGATGTCTCTCCATGACCCGTAGAGAGTGTGGTCTTCCGTTAAAATATCAGCCATGATGAGAGGAAACCGGTTTTTGGTAAAAAGTACCAACATCAATCCAGGACTTCTTGTATTTGATAGACTTCATCACCATTATTGTTTGGGCTTGCTTCCATTCCTAGAAGTTTGTCTGTGCCTGGGCAGTGATCTGATTTGAGATGCCCTCCATTATTAAAGGTGTTGTCGAAATATTTAGTATCACGAACCAACCACAATAGTCGCATCCTCAGAGAGCACAACTATGGCCATAACACTCTTTGCTGGTGAGTTCAGCTTGATGTGTCTCGTATTGGTCTCTCTTATTTATAATTATCATACAATTGCGCAATACACAGGTGTACACGATGGCCACTTTTCCCATCACTGAAGGTTGTGCAGCTGCTTAAAGCAATTATAAAATGTCAGCCAATCAATGCAGAGCACAACAATATCTCTGCTTGTCATATTTTACAATCTGACAATAAACTGCTAGTTTTGGTCTACAATGATCGGGTTATTATTCACAACGTCGACGTTCCGGGATCCATTTACACCAAGCAACATTATTAACCAATATTCTAGTTGGACAAATGGTTCTGGGACACGAATTTCGCCCAGGATGGTATAAAGTTTTAACTGCGCTCGATAACAGCAAATCAGACCCCAACCAGCCGAGTGACCTTCCCGACGGATATTATATCATGGATACGTCAAAATGTAATAAAGACTATTATTCCTAAATGGCAACCGGGCGGCTCCGCATCACGCGCTCTGACCCAATCTATTAGCTATCTCTCAGTCTGTGTCTCTGTCTCAGTCTGTCTGCCTGTCCGTCCGTCATAGCATTCATTCCATATTTGTTTGTGAAAACTAAGGCATGCTTTAATATGCTGACACACGCACACGGCACCCAAGCCCCCATCTTTTGTCAGCGTCCACCTGGAGCTGATAAACACAACTGGGTGTATTGCTGATGGCTACAAAACAGCATGCTGCCAGAAGTTACTTTTTGTGGATGGTGAGTCCTCTGGAGATTCGCGTACTGTCTCCTATGGAATGCATACGGAATCACATTCGCCGGTTAATATGCCCGAGTGCACCATCACCCTTCAAATAAAAAGACAGTTTCAAAAACAATACTAATACATTATAAGTCTACCCGGTCCTGGATTCTTTAGGAACAGCTTCGCAATCAGCCTTAATCGTCGCCACCGTTTAATGTCGACCCAACTGTCGAAATTTTCTCTCAAGCGAAATGGTGAGTGCAAACACGGTCTGCAAAATTACCGTAGTAAACTTATCTGGTTACTTTCGAAGGGATTCAACGCAAACTGTTTAGAACTATCATCGTCCGTGCGCCGGTGTTTACTTTATTAACTTCCAGGGTAACCGTGCTTACTGAAATTTGGCAACACTGTGAATTCGTGTAAAGGTGTTAGCAGATTCGCACGCGCACCAAATGACAGTATCAATCAATCTGCCATCTCCAATAATTTCTCAAAAGGAATTTTTATAATTTGCCTTGTGTCCATGCCTGCCGCTGGAGACACCTTCCCTTTCAAGGGTCTGATCGTCAACGCACAGGCGGGATTTCAGCCATTGTAACATACATCGTATTTTGTTATTAGCACTTGCGTTATATTTAGCTTAAAAGCAAAATAATTGGTGAGCTACAAGATATAGACAATGAAAACGATTCATTGATGCCCTATGTCTACCCAGAGATGGACGGCGAAATATTGGAGCAGCCGACACAAGTACATGGCATCGGCAATGACTGAAAACTGCGCCTTCTTGGAGTCAACACGTAACGATTCAGAATAGGGTGGAAGAAGGATGCACAGAAGATACACATGGAGTCCTGGCGTTATCCACACCATCCAATGCCAACCTACAAGCAGATAGTATTTATTGCGCTTTCACTGTCGAAACAACAACCAAACACATTGCGCTCGGAGTAAATAGACGCAATAGGTACTTTCGTGACAACGTGGTAATTTGGCAAAAAACCTCGGTTATAACATTTATTTTGGGGCATGTAATGTCATATATAATTTGTCACACCAACGGAAATAAACAGTTAAATTCTAAATAGATGCACTGTTTGCCAGACAGAAGAAGAAAAAAACACATGGCATGTGTGACTTTGTGATTGTGTTGATGGGCGTGTCAAAGACCGTGTTATTTACAGGTCTAGTGATATTAAGTCCACTGATTCCTTATTTGACATCACCGCTACCGCACAGTAAACCAAGGCGACAGGTTAGATGTGCATGCCCACACGGAAACTGACCCACCCACTCTTAAGGTCAATTAAATTTTTATTATCGAGGAACTATAATGTCGCTACATCCATGTCTCCAAGACTCACATGGTTCCGCCTAAAAAACATATCTGAGACTGATCCTGTATGCAAAGTACAAGCACGTTGTAAACGTGGTGGATTGTGTCGATACTACACTGGATATTGCGTCTCTGGACACCAGTGGGACGAGGATTGGAATATTGTCAACAATAGTTGCTTCCCAATGATAATGTCTTGAAGATCATATATTTGATTTGTGGTCTGGTTTTTGCAGCTGAAATTTTTATCAGCAGATGAATATCCATGAACGGTTCAAAGCAATATGAAATCTGTCTCTGGATCTAATCAAAGCTTAACACAAACGCAGACCACATATCTATGGTGATGTGTGACAAAAATATTCAACTAAAAATACATAGTGTTATAATGGAGATCAGCAAAGATATAATAAAATGTGTAATATCACCCATGACACTTCGATTGCAGTTATTTCGAGATGATATTCGAACCTGAACGTTCTCTTTCACTCTGTTTAAGTAGACTACATTGGACATTTTTTTCTAATAAAAACTGATTTCGCAACTTTGCAAAGTACACTCGGTAAAAATCCGTAATTGTCATAAAGAAAACAAATAAGAAATACATTGTATTTACAGCTCCAATAGGTAGACGATATAAAACCATGCATAAACACAATGCATAATATCGCCAGATTTATATTCGTCCGTTATTCAGTACCAGGTTCCAAAATTAAGATGACAGTCTTACGAGCAAAATGAAAGTGAACACGGAAAAGTCTACCCATATTAGAGGCATTCTGCGTTAGAAAGTCCCTCTGACATTTACAGTTAAGTCGGGACGTCGGGACGTTGCGATTCTTGTATTCCTATGTTACAGTCCTCGCAAAAATGGAAACTGGAAGGAATATGCGCAGATAAATATAATATATGACTTGAAGAAACATTACAAACATGCTTGACGCTACACATGGCAAATTATCAAACAAATTTTTGTGAAGAAATAAACGTTTCTTTGAACCTTCTTTACAGGCAGATTATTTTGAATCAATGAACGGAATATCGTAATTGTAAAGTCATAGGTTTAATGCTTGGTATGTGAAGTGAATTAAAGAAACCACGAAAATATCATTAAAAAATTATATAAGATGCTTAGACGAGGGCTCTGTGCGTTATACACATGCCAGGAAAATATGTTTGGTAAATGTATAAATATCTCATACATTTATTATTGGTGGGACTGCCAATAAGTCTTAACATACTGTAATCAACGATAGCATTCAAACATTATAACAAGTTATGTGTATCGTTTCTAATTTCCATAATAGGTTTTAATTATAAATCAATATATTCTCGAATTTCCATGTCTAGATCAATTACAATCTCAGCTACGGAAATTATCCGTAATCAACGCGTCTGTTGCATTATCACAACCTCCTTCTGGCTGGCCAATTGGTTGCTGAACATGCCATCAATCTGAACGAATAACTTTGATTAATTAAGAGAAGAATGTGAAATAATGTGACAATATTCGAATAGGTAGAAAGAGACAGAGACTACAGGACAAAAAATAGTACGATATTTTGAGTAATAAATAATTAAATGATAACTTCATTAAATTATCACCCCTCCCACTATGCAGTAACAACCTAATCGCGCTATTTATAACTTGGCTACAACAAATAAATGGACGTGACAATGTTATTTCGTACACAGTCAAACTTCGACCGCCTCCCTACCAATCTACTATTTCATAAATCTGAATCTTTTTAAAACAAAATATACATTCAGGTGAATAATTGAAATGATACATAATTGTTAATGCATGTTAACTGACGCGAATTAACGTTCAAAAAATTACCCCCAAATATGGTTTTAAATAAGTAAGGTATCACATGGAGGTAGAGAAACTCGAAACAAAAAAGAAGATATTTGATTAAGTAAATACAGGAAAACATCCACTGACTATGGCTTGCGATCATTTTTATTAAAAAGTGAGATAGTAGTTTTTAATGGACATAAATAATTCAGAGGGAGCAGAAAGATGCAGCATTAAACCTAGTACCTTTTCTGCGATAACATAATGATCATTAAATAATTTAGGACGACTAGCATGACACCAGAGGATAACAGATAACATTTAGGACGACTAGCGTGACACCAGAGGATAACAGATAACATTTAGGACGACTAGCGTGACACCAGAGGATAACAGATAACATTTAGGACGACTAGCGTGACACCAGAGGATAACAGATAACATTTAGGACGACTAGCGTGACACCAGAGGATAACAGATAACATTTAGGACGACTAGCATGACACCAGAGGATAACAGATAACATTTAGGACGACTAGCGTGACACCAGAGGATAACATATAACACTTTTAAAAGAATATTGTGGGGCAACTAGCCCCCCTAAACTGTTTTCTTTTTTTTATTATAATGAATATTAAGTTGCAATAGCTGACTGTCGTTTTAAACGAACTGAAGTTGCGAAGACAGGACGAACAGATAAAACTCGTCATTTAAAGCAGACAGCCATAAAAGAAAGATAAAATAGCAATGTAAGGTGTATGAATTTCGGGTTAAAAATACGAAGACGTTGCTGTTATTACTTCTTATAATTCCGAACTGCCAAATATAAAAATGAATTTTGTTTTAGAGAAGTTACATGGAATTCCATAAACTTCACTTAGGATAAATATTTACTTCATACAGCAGCGTTTTGCTGTAATTTTTAACGAGATGAAATTGTAAAATATATACTTAAAATACAAATTCCGAACGAACGAACACAAATAAACACCTCTAATGTTTACTGTTAGGACTTTATGGTCTTAAACTTTCTAACAAAAAAAGCAAGTTTGTGAAGTCAACAAATAATTTTTTCCGATAATGCAAATGAAAATTCAAAAGACACTAATGGTATTATAAATTATATAACGAATAATCCTAACAGTTCTATAACAATTCAATAACTAATAATGTTCTGAATGAATTCAAATAGCCCTAAATGTCTTAATGTACCAAACTGATATTATCCAGAATATCTTTGAATGACTTCTCAATTATCCCAAAGTAGCGATTTAACCCAAAAACCCAGTGAGCACAACGTAATTCCAATGAATAGTTTCAATAAATAATTCCTCTCAAAGTATATGTGAACACAACTCTGATCATAGAGTCCCTAAGATATTGATATTAAAACAGGAATTAAGGCTTTGTATACAAAAACCGTTTATGTACAGCCTAACTTGACCAACTTTAAACTGTGCGCACTAAAAGACATATACATAACAGTGCAGGAAAATATATCGTGCACATGTTACATTTCGCAAAAATAGAAAGCTCATAAAACACTTAAAGGAAGTTTATATTCAGTGCGCAGGATTGTTAATCCTCACGTAATGTAAATAGACATCTCATAATTTTATCAGCAGACATCATGATCATACATCTAATGATCAACGCATTCGGAACAGGTTACTGTTGAGAACAATTATCAAGAAAAATATTTCCTCGAACTGCTAAATTTTGAATCTATTTTTGTGTGTTTTAGTGCAAGGCAAGAGGCCTTACTCATAAACCTATCTATACTTTATAATATTCAATGACCTGTAAAATCCTAGCTATTTAATGAACCGTACTCCAGTCGTTCTGATCTAGTACTTGTCTACCAAATTTGGTATGGTGGTGTCGGGGGTTAATACGCTACTTCTTGGTGTCACAATTCTCAGAATCAAATCCCTTTACAAGGAAAGAGACTGTGTTTCCTAATTCCTTGTTTATCAACACTGGCTGGTATTTAAATAGAAAAGTGTCGAATGGGATCATGAAACTGTGGTGTGGGAGATACATTTTTCCCGAGGGTGGAAGTGGATTTGAAATGAAGTCAGGCTTACAGTTTAATATATACAGCACATTGGATTTTTAACAAATCTGCCCCAAGTGATATTCTAAAAGAGCAGACGTAGTCATTACAGTGGACATTATACATTTTGTCGCACATGTTTATTAATAAAGTATGTACCAATCAACACAGACTTTGGTTATGAACGATAGAACGTTTTGAAGAAAACTATCATGTGTAGCATCATTTTCAATATCTTTCTAATCCAATTAGCAATAGTCTAGGTTGTACAATGCAGACGTTAGTACCTATATGTTTTATTAACCGTAATCATTAGATTTTATGAAGGGACCAGATTTAAATATGTGTACTTGCGTAGTTTTCATCCATTATATAGGATTTTCCAAACCACGGCACTCTTGACGAATGTGTTAACAGTTACATGCGTGTTTCCACTACAAAAGATAAATCAATTTGCCAGCACACGATTCGTTCACATCCTATATTCAAATTAATATTACCCAGGGACACAATAGCTTGAAACAACGTCACACACGATACAAAGTAAGTGGACAAAATTATCTCTTAAAATGAAATGAGTAGTAACATGTGGCATTTGGGGGCACTTCGTGGATTAACATTAGCCCGTGGGTTTACATTGAGGGGCACTTCGGTATTTAATATGGAACAGTTTAATATAGAATTTCTCGTATTATCCCATAATGCCGAAGAAATTTAGATATAGATGTGACTGCAAGAGCACTATGAGAAATCCTGTGTTAAAACGTTTTGATTACAATCCAGCAGTGCTCCATATTGCCCTAGAACGTTAGAGACAGATGGGACTGTATGGGACACTATGGGAAATAACTATCTAACACGCACTCTACAATCCAACAACCGCGTTTTTATTACTATCCAAACACACATGCTGAAATCTTGCAAATAGGACATGAGTACTTGTACACCCACCATACACGTAAATACATACAAGCACACTATCACACAAGACGATGATAAAGAATGGGAATGAAAACGACACGCACACAAATATACAAACATATAATCTCAAATACAGACACACACAAGCGTCAGAAGTGTTTACAGAAACACTATTATACCCATTCACACATAAAATTACACAGAAGAGAGTAGGGGAAAGGGGTTTCGTGTGTTATTTTGTGCATGAAAAGACAGAAACATACAAAGCATACACAAACACATACAAACATACATTTTGGCAAATATGATTAGTATATTTCCTTTCTAGAGATCTGAGTGACCTTAAAAAGAGCACTTGAGGTTTGTTAATCAAAGTGGGTTATAGCAAGTGGCATCGCATCACTGGACTTCTTCTCAACGGTTGTCACACAGTGGATCCATAAAGTAAGACCCGTTTCAGACACCTTTGCCTCTCTACATAAATTCTCTCTACATAAATTCTTCTTTTTAATATCTTGTATGTGATCAGGGTTGAACAGGATGCCCGAAACGATGATTGATGACCCCACGCTTAACATCTCGGCTGAGTTGTCTTGAGAACAGCTGACACCAAAAGCGGATGCATATATACCCTTGAACCGAATCGAAACGGATTGAAATATTTGATTTAATCCAAACGCAAGTTATACAATGCAGCCAGAGCGGCGTGGGGTCTCTCTACTAACCAACAGAGAGTGGCGCGACGTCGACATATATATATATATATATATATATATATATCTGTCTGTGTGTGTGTGTGTGTGTGTGTGTGTGTGTGTGAGTGCTCACAAGTGTTTCTACTATTGATGATTGTGGAGCAGTTCAGGTACAATGCCTGCGACTGAAAGTAAACGGAGTCGATGTATTGCAGTGCGCCGGATACATCGCATACCGACATCAATGTAGCTTTGGCCTATTTCCTGTCGTGTCGGCAAAACGTGTTACCTGCGACGGTAGTTACCATTTATGGATGATTTCTGATTTCTATATCTATATATTGCTGACGATATATATATATATATATATATATATATATATATATATATATATATATATATATATATATATATATATATATATCGTCAGCAATATATAGATATAGATATATATATATCGTCAACAATGCGACCCGCATCCGTATAAATCCGTCCAGGTTTCAATATTTCAACCTGTCCAAAATGTGAGTTACACTGGATGACCAGACTTTGTGTATCAGCCCCTTCGAACCTAACTTAGCGATGACATATCACGTGATAAATTTCTTGACACTGTTTTAAGTCACATGACAGTTAGGTACCAACAACAACAACAACGGCATTTAGTACGACGATTATTCAGGAGGATACGCTTTGTGAGGATTGATTCCAGACCTAGGCAGCGATGGAAGTTAAGTGCGCCCGATAGAATCGGACTAACTGCTTCTGAAGCTTCAGTTTGTAGTGTTATTTTTATCTATGTGTGTTAATTTGATGATTATCGATTTTAAGGGTCATTTACTAATTTATGTATTAATTCCAATCATTCCTTATTACTGTAGCTTAAGGTGAGGTCATTGTTTAAACATTGTATAGTTTCAAGGTCGTGCAGCTGTATTTTTAATCCAGATAAACATGAGATGATTTGCTTTCAGAGTTTGAATTCCTGATTGGCTAGCGAAGAAAGTACTTGCCCTCTTTTAAAAATGTGTGTTCGCGGTAAATGAATCAATCAAGCTCGTTCTGTTTAAATAATTCTGTATAAGCTTTTTATATAAGTGATGATGTACTGAAAATATTATGTTCCTAGTCTTAATATATATCTTAGCTGTATTCCATTGAGCGAATTATATTTATACGATTCAATCCTTCATTGGAATTACGAAGTGCTCGGATTACTCGGATTTAATAACTGTTTCGGAATTACTATTTAAAAAATATAATACTAGATTATTAGACAAGATGGAAGACGAATAATTCATTCGAGATGATGACCAGAACCAAAACGATATTTAGTTTACTGATGTGCAATTGACGTAGCTAAACTAATCACCAACCTGACCCGAGAGTATTGATATGGATGTCAGATTAATCATACTATTCAGAAACAGCATGATAAATGTTGAATGATGAGTTCAGAAGAAAAACTGGAAGCATACACAGAAGAAGCATGGCCTTTCATCTCAGAAGAGAATGTAGTATACAGACTCGAGTGTCCATTCCTTACCTCCACTGACTTCTCTTGAAACGAAACGCATCAAAGCTCTATTGCAACAGGGTGCGGTGACTACCCGTTGTTCATCGACTTATTTGACAGAACTTTTCAAGGAAAGTCAGATGTATATTAATGACTTATCACTGACTGTGAACAATAGAAAAAAGCAACAAAAATAGGATACCCGAGAACTTCATTACATGCTGACTATTAGTGTGTGCACAGCTTCATATAATCCTGTGCTGTGTACAGAAAATGAACGTTTGCATTGAAAGCCTAACGATTCTCAGGCCGCTTTCATCAACACGAAGGACAGTTACCGACCAGGAATCTACTCTTACTTTCCCAACGATAAAAGTGTGGAATGCTTTGCTTCTTATAGATCATCTCCTGTAGAAGATGGTATCATTGACTTTATGAGAAGAAATGATGTGTCGACTAGTATCAATAATGAGACTCCATCGATCATATTGAATGTTATCACATAATCGGTACACTTTGCCTATAGTGTGTGCAGTTTCATATTTTTATATTATAACATGTGAACATATCACTTTATGTGATTCTGATTGGTCCAAATAAACCCATGAACTTAATGTGCAGTATTCTCTTTACTGATTGGCTGCGATCGTATGAAAACTATTTTAAACTCCGACTTCTGGAAATTTATCATTCAATGAACATTTTTGGCCGCCGTTTTTCGAATCGATTCGCGAAAGGGAATTGGGGGAAAATGGTCTCGGCTGTTTCAATATGTCTAATTTACCCCCATCGGGGCTAATTATGTCATGTATAACATATCGTAACATGAAACACGGCTTAAACCACAAGACAAAAACAATAACAACAACAAGTAAAACTACGGGTATTGCTTGTGTGGGGTGGAGGTTGAGAGGCGGGTTATCTGTAACATAGAATCCACTCTATATACAAGCGTGGTTTAACTGTTAACTTACATGAGTAAATAAAATCACCTCTGTTCCCAAAAGAATGTGGATATAAACCGGTCTCCAAACTGACAGAAGTTTATCCAACCGTTGCATACTTACTCGGTAAATATGTGATGCAATTCCGAATCAAAAATGAAATTTGCATATTCTGTAGTCGGATGTTCCAAAATAAAGACGGCAAATATACGGTCACAAATATATAACAGTGAATATGGTAATTTCTGCATACAGTAAACCTTATACCCACATGAATATCGCAAAAAAATGTAATGTTTAATTGTAAAAATGACACTTGAGATTACATAAACAAAAGCTGAACATCACTCGACTCGTTTTATAAATTCAATATTAAATCATTACCCCTTTGAGATCCTCTATTTATGTGGGCAATATTGTGTGTATTTTCTTTATCAACACAGTCTTGGATTTCCCTTGAAATATTTAGTGACAAGTTTTGATCGTGAGCACTATAGAAACAATGATGAAATAGAAAGATGCTGCCTTAGATCATTGGAAGTCAAGTTTGACTCCAAAACGTTGTCAACCATGTAATTTCGTTCGTGTTTACAAATTGACAGTTTATATTCCTGTGTTGCATTAGAGAGGCTTCATCTTATTGTTAAACTTGCAGAATTTTAAAAAACAAATTCTGTCTTAATCATTTTTTCAAACAGGTTTTATTGACATGCTATTTCACGTTTATCTCTATCGGTCTTGGTTATTTTTTTTTTTATTTCAGCGTACCGAACTGGAGGGGCATTGTCATTGGTTTTCCAACATATAATGCTATGCGTTCACCAGTCTTGTCATCTATCATTGACTTTCTAAGCACTAAAGGGTCTTTGAAGAATACAAGTTTGAGTGAAGCCATGGTTCACATACACCAGATCAGGCAGCATCTGATCCAGAACAGCACGGACAGGATGAACACCATCTAAGGACCAAGTAGAAGATGTCTTGCACAAAGAGATGATTAAGGAGACAGAAGACTCGGAGGAGAGACAAAGAAAGCAGCAGAGATAAAACCAACAATAGCAGCAGCATCAATAAAAACAAAAAGGAGAATAGGTGGACTGTAGAATAGGGACAGAACATTTCGTTCTTCTTTAGAAAGAGCCGACCATATGCTGTGGCGAGACCAAATGTCAACATTGCCATCCTCTTTAAAGATAAAATCTAGGACCATTCACCAACAGAATGGCTTTTTTCAGCATCACCCACCCTTCTAGGAACGAGTGATACTACTCATTTTGCCGAAACCCTGTTCTTTGTGTGTTTGTATATGTGAATATGTATGACTTTGTCCCCATCAAATATCCACATTAAAACCATGTCCCTTACAAAATGTGTGCTTGTTTGGTATAGTGTTTTGCGGTTGTATAGAATGTGTCTATATACACTCGTTTTGTTAAATTGATATTCCGTGTGAGGGATCTTTACCCTCAGGTCGTGCTAATCATGTAAAGCGGCACATTCATTGGTGGCAACGCAAGTAATAATAGGTCACATTCTAAATGTAGTCTTACTATTCTAAACACTATGAGAAACTAAGTAAATATTAGTAGGGAGGAGTCAATTCTTCTCAACCTTTCTTCTTATATTTTCTGTCTGAAAATGGTGTAAGATAAATTAAACAACTTAGGATGCCTCATCCCGAATTATAATTAAATATAACGTTAACAAAATCAACTACCAGACCCGACCATTAATGGTGGCAGAGGTTGACGACTGGTAGCTAATACATATTAGATCTACTATCCCAAAATTAGAACCATAATGAGGTCCCAGCCCAAGACTATCAAACCTTGCTATACAAGGTAGCAAAACTAACCAAGACCCTAAATTAAGCAGAAAAGAACCAGACAATGACATTATCTCCAATCCAATCTGCGAAACATCAGAGCAGCAAGAGGACGCGAAAGAGGAGATTGAAGATGTGATCAAAGAGGAAGACGAAGAATGCGATCCAGGCAGGTAAAAACTATTAGACATGGGACTTGTACCTGCATTAGAAGAGAGTAAGAAGGCAGGCCATCCTATTAATGATATTAAATATAAGGCATGACGATCGCTGAAAACCAGAAAACTAAGCTTTAGCAATGACAATTTGAAGCCCGCATTCTCATCCAGTTCTACCGAGATGCCCATCAAGACCACCCATTGTCTAGTCTGGTGGAGGCTATTGAAAATTTGTCAGAACAATACGATCTGGAACCTATTCCAAAACAGATGAGTGAAGAATCTCGGTGTGCGGCGAATTGTTACGAAGAAGAAGAACGCCGCAGCACATTTCGTCTGCCGACATAGAGGCTTTTCGGGACTACTAATCATATACCATAAAATTTTCTTTTGGGTCCGAAAACCCATTTTGATAAGATCTGTTTATATACGAATTTGAGCCATTGTTTCACCGCTTGGAAATAACGCTTGAGTAACCTAACCCGACCTCAAAATTTAAATTCTTATGGGACACGTACACCTGATATGTTGGTATGTTTTAAAACAATCGGAAATATATGTACACTATGTACCTTAAATTCTACTTAACGAGTAGGAATTAGGAATTTTAAAATTAATTGCAAGCGTGACTCTGATTACACAAAACCGAGATCAGACCTACAAAGACTACTGGGCAGAAATTGACAAAATAAGTTAGTTTCCTGGCCTTTCAGAATGTTCCTATTGACGTCGTGGCCTCCAGCTGGACTCTTTTACCCTTGATCTCCCTTGTCTCTCCCAGTATTTTTTATTCCTGCAGTATGAGATACACTCAAAGAAACAAACGTCCAACATTCGTGCTATATGTTGCACGATGGACTTGGGTAGTCAGAAGGATGGCCATTCCACACACGAGATGAATACGTTTTAATTAATTTTAAATCCCCGAATGAGCACGCGATATTACCGAGTAGGGATAGCCTGCTAGGTGATATGTCTTAGTTCCCTCCTAGCGAGAAAGTTGCTTGGGGTGCAGATGTTAACGCTTATTGTGTCTCTCTTTCCTTCCCATAAGATAAATTAAGAAGCCTACGATATAGGCATTAACCCGCTGTACATGACAAGGTGATCGCACACGACATTAATCAAATTTCGGTCGATCAGTTAGACAAAAAACGATCCAACAGGCCCTGTCATACAAGGTAGCAAATTTTCGATCTAATCAAAACCGAATGTGCCGAAATTACAAAGATGTGTAGCCTGCGGTGACCGACCCGGGAGGTGCAACCACTGCTGAGAGAGAGGATTGGTAAAAGTACCCCTGTGGCCATTTTCAGGGCCATAGAAAAGATAGATTCTCATCATATGTACCAAATATGTATATTTGAATGTGTTTGTGCGTATTACTACCCTTATTCAATAGTATGTTTCTGCAAGTACATGGCGTATGTATAAATACTCCCAATCTTTTCGTTGCATATTTAGATTGTAATTTTTTTTAAAGACTTTGATAGTGGATGTGTCCGAATAGTAGGGAGGGGGGTGTCCGTATAGTAATTATGAATCAGTTGATGTAGGGTGGGTGGGGTGGGTGTGTTTCTATAGTAATCAAAATGGTATGCTAGATTCGTGCGTGGGGTATTGGCGTTGTAAAATGCAGCTAAAAACCAATTCCTGTCATTTATATGTGGTGTTCTACATTGTAATAAAACAGCTTTGACATAGAATTTGCTAAAGTACCTCAAACAGTCCCATCTGTCTCTAAATTGATAGGGCAGTATGGGGTACTACGGGAAATCTTACATTAAAATTTTCTATGTTCAACTCTTAGTGCCCAATAACGTCCCACGATGTAAACCAGGGGTCCAGTATTACTGTGCGCAACTCTGGCTTGACGGAGATTTTAGTTCACAGCTATTACAATGAATCAAACAATCTCCAAACTCCTCGTGACAACGAGCGCGGATTGCATAGAGACATAGAGACAGAGACAAACAGATAGACAATCTACGCATTTCGATATGTATATCTTATACACAAGAACTTCCAAGACGAGAATCATAGGCAGACAACTAGGCTGATATGCAGATATATATATATATATATATATATATATATATATATATATATATATATATATATATATATATATATATATATATATATATATATATATATATATATATGTATATATATATATATATATATATATATATATATATATATATATATATATATATATATATGGAAAGGCATGTAAACAGAGAAACATAAAGGGAAATGCATTGTTAATGGTAATTGATAGCGTACCGTCAGTTTCACGCTTAAAACCTCTGTAGACGTATTTATAAATTTCATGAAACAAATATTTTCATTGAGTGTATTTAATTATCTCTCTCTTTCTCTCTCCCTCCTCCCTCTAGGGGGCCCCGAGTGGCCGAGTGGTCTAAAGCGCTCTTCGTTACGGATCACTGCCATCTCACCTCTGTCTGCGGCGGTTCGAGTCTAGGATTCAGCCAATGTGGGTATGTGAGAAAGCTTGCCAGTAGCTTCTCGTGGGTCGGTGGTTTTTTCCTGTGTTTTCCCGGGTTCTTCCTCCACCATTAATACTGGCCGCCATGTATAGCCTATCGTGTGCTGAAAAATGGCGTTAAACCCCACAACAACAACAACAACAATCCTCTCTCTCTCTCTCTCTCTCTCTCTCTCTCTCTCTCTCTCTCTCGGAACGATTTATTCTGATTAGCCTTATTATTAAAATGATTAAGGAAACTCTGAAAAATTATTGGTAACACATTCTTTTTGATACAGTCCAAAGGTAGTATTGAAACATAACACGCAGAGAATAAGAAGATAAGAAAATATATCAAAGCAGGCGATAGAGTACCTTGACAGGGAATGGCATTGTCAAAACGAGAAAATAGTCTTTGCTTGGAGGATTGGACGAAAATAAGATCTGAAAAAGGATTTTTCCCAGTTAGAAGAGGTGATAATATAATCTATTACACGTTCTTCTTATAAAGTCTTTTTTTACTATCAAATATTGCGTTCTTTGTAAGAATTTTGAAGGTGCGTTTTGTAAAGCACAGACCTGTATTTCCATCAGAGCAGCTGTGATCAGAAATTTGTTATTGTCTTTGCAATGTGGTACAGTGTATTTTCAAGTAAAACGAAAATATTAACAACCTGCATGTTTTGGGCGGTCCAGCTTTCAATGGATAAGCTTAAATTTTCGCAAGATTAAGAAGATAAAGCTAATTCGTAAAGATTAAACTTAATATGAGTGCAAATTCTATTGAATCATAACTAAATGTAATATTCATTCTCTACATCAGAATCAGAGACTGAACACAATTAATAGCCGACAACAAAAAAAAAATTGAAAGAAAAAAGAAAACATGAAAATTAAATTTTCGTAACTCTGATGATATATTTTTCGGTTCAAAATTTCGACATCAGAGCATTTAGCCAAAATGTTCATTGTCTATATTGTTACGAGTCTGTGCTCTTTAAATAAGTAACAGAAAAGAGTAAAGACAATAAGCTTTGTAAAAATTTAACAAATAATTTATTTCCCTAGAATACAAGGTGAAAATGAGAAAAATGAACATACAGTTTTACGAATTTAATCCAAAAATAATCCAAAACTTAAAAAACACAAGTCCTATCAATGAAGAGTTCTAAGTAAATTTCTGTTCAAATCCCGATGAAATTCTAGATGGAAGGCGATGGCGTCTGTAATAGCCAGCGTTGTACTAATGTGTCAACAGTCTCTTGTTGAATCACAGAAAATATTATTCCAGTTTTTGAATTCCGTATAAATTCCAGCAACTGTCTTTGTCCAAGAATTATCAGAGCACTTTTGTATTTCCAAGGAAAACAATCATTTGAATTCAATAATTTGAAGAAAATAATATTCAGTCCAATCTGGTCACAACATAATAGAACTTAACGTGTCAGATGTTAAAGCACGACCGACAGAACGTTTATCACAACATCAGTTATACTCCTAATTAAGAGGCAAAACATATTTCCGGATGGAGGTCAAAAGTTCATCCTTCTGGAAAAAATAAAAGTTTATTTACCAATTGACACATGCTTAATGACACATAGTCCATGTATGACCTAGACTCCATTTATTAATTCTTACTCTGAGAAAGATAACAAAAATTTATAAAGTTGTTTACACAAACTGTCACTGATTTTGAAGGTCAGCAACTAGTTACAATGTTTCAATTCTGGACCATGTCAATTCTAGTAAACAATGTTACATTACAATAGCATGTAATGGAATAAAATAATTTAAATCTAACAAACAAACAATTAAATTAAATATACATAACCATATTACGTAACAACTAGTGTCAAATTTGTTGTATCTTCCTTTGGCATAATGTGATTTTGAAATATATCGGGACGAAAGCTATTCATATCGCCGTAGTGGCGATAGTACCTGCCAGATAGAGAAAATAATGATGATATTTGGTTGACATTCTTTATTAGAATTGTTTTTAACTCCAACGTGGATTACTTCCTATATTAAAGTTAATTACTTCCTCCCAGGTGTTCTACATTACCTATGCGTGCAAATCATTCATTGTGAAAGACCGCAGGATATACACTATAAAAAAACTGGAAAGGCATCAAGAATAATCAATGCTTATTACTTGGTATAAAATATCTCATTAACTGCAGGTACGAGTCACATTTAATATCCTATGCTTTTATTTTAATTCCTTAAGACCAATGATATTAATAAAATTGAGACAATACTTATAATCAACTTTGTGGTATCCTTTTTATCTTACTATTTTTCTACAACTCAGGAATTTGTCCTATCCTTACTGCTGTGATATTTTCACCTTGAAATGTTGCAGATTTGTATCAAACTGAAAACTGTGACTGCAGTAGTATTTTGTAATCTTTAATTACGCCTGACATTTTTTAATTTATAATTCATAAGTGTAAATAGGGAATTTTTCAATTTGCAAAATTGAAAACTAAACTGTCATCATGTTTAATTATTTGTTGTTTATTTTTACAGTCTAGGAACTTATGCGAAGATTATGCAAACGATTGAATAATTACATAAATTAGCAGAACCATTTACATGGATCGACTTGGCTCATCTTGAAATTTGACACATTTATATTGTGATCTCATTCAAGTGTGCTCTAAAAACTCGTCTATTTCGACTACAAGACTAGACATCAGACTTAACACTATTTCCTTACCCTCAATATTTTCGGCATGAGTGTGTCTGTAATTTCATGATGTTTGTTTTTGTAATCTTTTGTATCTATGTGTGTGTCATTATGTAATGACTGATATTGTAAAGCCCTAAAGCTTTTAAAGAATAAACGCTGTACTAAGTCCTGAATTTATTGTTATTAGTAGTAGTAGTAGTAGTAGTAGTAGTTGTTGTAGTAGTAGTAGTAGTAGTAGTGTTGATTTGTCCAATTAAAGGGAAGTATCAAATGACAGATCCTGGTATCTTCAAATCTTCAAAGAAAAGAGCATAAATGATAAATCCATTCCATAATTATATAATTGAACTACGAAATATGGCACGGTTTCGTGGGGCTTTCCACTCATATACAGTTTATATATATATATATATGGAACACATTTCTATGACTTAACTGAATTAGTATAGCTTTTTGGACAATTTCGTCATGAGCGCCAACTTCATATTGCGCTCATAACAATCTACAATTTACAATCTAAATATGCTCGAGCCGTTCCGAAAGTGATTTGATATGATCAGGGGTGGATAATGAAATATCGCTTATCGTCGTTGATGGGGTGGGTATAATGGGGCTGGGGGTAAACAAGTAGGCGAAGAGTCTATGGGTTGGAAAGCGCCGCTAAGTAGTCGACCAAGTGTAAGGCGAGGTTTATGGATTTATTAAAGTACAAATGTCCCCTCACATATTCACATAGTCTTGGGAGATCTCACCCATGATTGTTTCACCTGGTGCAGTCTCATCGATACTGGATCTACAGACTCTGAACTAAGGAGAATTGCAGAGGATGTGGACAGTGTAAATGTCAGAACTGCAACACGTCGTCTTTTGATCAAACTAATCTAAGCGGAAACTCTTGTCAAGTGTGCCACAGACAGTGCGGGTCACAAATTCGCCTGATCAGCCATTCACGTACTCACAGAAACAAAACAAGTTAGTAATTTCATGGTCGAAAGACGGACAACAACACAGGAGCTGACCCAGTTGATTCATAACATTTCCCTTGTTTACTTCCCTTCTTCCAACTTGTTTCTTTCCCTCTTATTTTACAAGGGTTGACGTCAATGTGATCGGTTTCTTAGGTGGTGGCTTAACATTCCTATCCTTTGTTTCCTGCCCGTTTCCTGTCCGATTTCCTGCCCGATTCCTATCTCATGGTGGTGTAACTAGGTAGTCAGTCTGAGTTGCTGCTGCCGAGTACTGTTGGAGAGGGCATGAAGAAGCTAAAAGATTTTGGCGTCAAAACATCAACCACCAGTTTTCATCATATGCATGAAGCAGCCTTTGTGATTAAGTTGTACTTGTTTATAACAAAGAAACCTGCAGAATTTGGAGTCGAAAGGTTGGAGGTACATGTTACTGTAACTTATTGAAAAGAAAGAAATATTGAAACAACTCTGACCTGGAGCAAACGTTGTGAATAGCTTTCATTTCCGATAAGGAAGAAACCTGCTGATTTGTGTAAAAGTCACCGTGACTGAAAGAACAAAACTGTTTCCATAGAATTCTCGACCTTCACCTTAGCTGGTATATGACTTGCAATTAGGTAAGAAGAAGCCTATTGGTGGTGGGGGTGTGAATGCAAAAAAGTCAAACACCTTAGCCGAAGTTTCTTGAGAGCTTGCATTTAAGGTATGAAAGAGGTCTACTGATCTATGATCAAAGGTCAAAGAAAACCGAATTTTGAGAAAAACAGTTATTCTAGACCAAATGCCTTAAACAAGCTTTGTAGATCGTATGCACTAATGGTAACCTTTTTTACATAAAAAAAAAAGATTTAAAAAAATATTATTTGGTCCAGAGACTAGAGGTAATAGTCAATGTAAGTCTAAGAAAATCAAATAATGCTTCCTGCACAATAACTTCAGTTGATGACTGCTTACCTTGAGCAATGATCACTGTCATTGAGATGTTTTGGTTTATAATATTCAGAGTGAACCATACCCTAACCGTTCCTTTATAGAGGACTGTTAAATAGGGTCGGATGTGTATAATGCACAGATATCTACTTAAATTCCCATGGACTATAATGGTAATATTTGGCCAAATTACTACACCGTCGTAGTAATACCGGCAAACCACACATACATCAAAAGAAAGAAACGTTTTAAATGATATGACAAGCGATAACGTTTTTGATGAAAGTTTCCTTGTATGTGCACAGTATAAAAACTCCGGCCAAGATCGATCGTCCCGTTTTCATACAGTAGTATTTGTGTATCGGAAGTGATAAAATGAGGTTTTTTATTGTTCGATTGTTTGTTTAGAAGATCAAGAATGCTTGTCACGGACATTTTACACTTAGGCTTCTTTTGAAAGATGCCGGTGTTTATCTTTCTATCATTATTTTGGGCCAATCGGCGATGTTCATTGTTTCAAATACGGTATTTAATATACTACCATACTTAGGCTGGTTCTGTATCTCATAAAATAAATTAGTTCTCAGCAAACATAATGTGTCATTCAATGTACTACTGACATTTAATTGATTGGATTTAATCAATATTACTGAGGGCTATTGGAACTAAATTAATTAATTTTCATAGCTCTACACTACTGAAACTAAGTGTGGCATTTAGAAATCCACACCATTGTGCCAAACATATGACAATAGCAACAATATTGACAGCAAATCATTGAAAACAGAGAAATAATTAATTGGACAATATCCCATAATTAGACGTGAGGCCCAAACAAGTCTAAATCGATTCTTTGATTTAAAAAATTCACCTAAGATGAAAAATCAAATGCTACTATATTTTTGATAAAAAAAATCTAACGAGTTGTCTGGATTTAAATTATTATTTGTAAAACGATTAATTGAACAAGTTTGTTATGAGAAACGAATAAATTTAGGATACGAGTACACAGGCCCGGTCCTAGATCAAGGCAAACGAGGCAACCACCTTTGGCCCTACGCTTTTAGTAAATCATCTCCGCAATGCAATTTTTCGGCTTGGGGCCCCGCTCATCGTTTTGCTGCCTTGGGCCACGCATGCTGCCTTGGGCCCCGTATGCTGCCTTGGGCCCCGTATGCTGCCTTGAGCCCCGCACATCCTAGGGCTGGACCTGCGAGTACAATATTAATGAACAACGGCGCCATTTTATGAAGAGTTAACAAGATGTTTAGTGGTATGACGCCATCGGTGCTTTCAATGCTAAAATCCTCCTTTGAAACTATCTCGTCGCTAGAAAAAAGTTAAAACGTTATTACATTGTTTTTTGACTGACAAATAATGGTCAGATTTATGCTCCATTCTCACATAAACAAATATAAGATCTGACGAAGGATATTTATTGAGTGATAGATCAAGGTGGGAATATAATAGATGTTATTACATGCTCATTTGTTTCCTCCGTTAATTTTACATTGTCAGAATCGTTCAGTATTTTACTATATTGCACACCTTCATATAGCACTCACGCGCAGGACAAGTGTGCTCAGTAGTGTATTAGGAACTACTTTGTAAACAAATCATGTACTCTCGTGTAGCAGACGCTTTACGTTTTGGTTGATTAAATTTGTTTCTGAAGGAACTAAAGCAGATGTTTCGTGGACTGCCACATACCAGCTGCTTTGCTACATTCCGCGTTAACATTTTTGATACAATGTTTCGGATTTTGTCGATAGACGCCAGATTTCATAAAATTGTTTGGTACTTACAAATAACATGGAAGTTATAAAGGCATAAACTGTCTCCTTTAGCTGGTAATAAGAATGGCAAAAATATACGTACAGTTTTACATTCAAAATTTCCTCAAAATGTACTTTCTTAGTTTTGCAAATCCGGATTACATGATCCATGTCATGAGTTCTCAAGCTTGATTACCCATTTCAAAATTGTACTGTAATTTCGACTATATTCCAAGTGCAATTACATCCTCCTTACTGCACTCAAAATGAAATAAACATTAACATTGATAGCGTCTTTTTGATAATTACAATTGAAACAATTCATATTTTTCCCACATTATGGTTTCAAATAGTCAATGACAGAACAAACACACTTGCATATGTAAACACGTTCTCCCGCGTTGCTTCAATCCGATGTATTTCATGTACAATTTGCACAGATGAATCCAGCCCATAATCACGAAATTTCGTAAAATCGACAAAAAATACAAAAATATATTCATTCCAGATCAAATGGAAAACTTGTTGTAATGCGCATTCATACACAGTCTGACTCCAAATGTAAATTTTAAGAAGACAAAAACGCCATTTATGTGGGCGGAGTTATGTTCGCATTAATAATGTTGTTGTTGTGTAATGATGAATCTGCGTTTGTGTATTTAGTTTTGAATACGGCATACATTCATTTACGTTCTTTCTTGTAGTGTACTTTGTTTATATAATTAAGCCTTAGGTAGAATAAGAAAATGAGCATATAATAAAAAGGTTGCTACATTTGTATGGGAAAATATGAACGCGTTTTGTCTGATGGATATGCTGTACTCCCAAGGTCCTGCAGTATTCCATCCAAACAACTCGTTCATATTTCCCCATACAAATGCAGTTACAAATAAATACCTCAAGATGGGAACATAATAGCTGATACATCAGGCCTAATTTTCATGTTTAAAAGCACACATCCACATAGAATCTTACAAGAGTTGGTATGTAGAAACACCAAATGTTAAATGCAGTTTTACATCTTACAGCATAAGAAGTTAAACATGGGCATGACCATCACACCCACTTTGGTGGAAGACTTGTTTTACCGCGGGCATATCTGATAGCAATATTTAAACCCACACCGCATGACGTAAATGTAACCGGATAAAACCGGCTGCTACATGCAGACTAGAACAGAGCCTTGTCAATCAAGGGCAATCACTCGTCAACTGTCACCATGGTCGTTAATTATTCGTCCAAGAGCTAAAACAAAGATGTGTGTCGAACCAGTTTTTGAATGGAAAATCCAATTTTTATATGAATTGTAGAAAGTCTTATTTACAAAGAACAGAATTCGTCTGCAATGTTTATTTTTTTCTGACGCGGAACATTGCTAAATAGCATGATGACAAAACGAGGCAACTATTGGCGACAATTTCAAATTTCTGAATATTAATGCACTGTACAACATTTGTTTATATGTATTAATGAACATTACATGAATGAATCCCTCAAAATACTCCTTCCACAGCTACACACTTTTTCAGTCTGAAAGTTACAATTTTTAAAGGCTGTTTTGTATTCATTTTTCTGTATGTTGTTCATGCACTGGAAAGTTGTATTTCCAACCTCATGGTAGTTTTAACTAGTCAGCCCCTCGGCAAGTCTATCATAATTGGATTAGTCGGAAAATCTCCTGGAGCAAAATCTGCGCTCTTTGGAGGATGTGGCAACGTTTGGTTGCTTTTAATGAAGTGCTGCTTCCGGAAGACTTTCAGGGCGGTTGATTTGTGCGCCGGGTGCGCAGTCAGGGATATATGTATATTTATGTATGGATGTGTGTGTGTGTGTTCGTGTTTGTTTGTGTGTGTATATGTATGTATGTATGTATGAATGTATGTATGTATGTACCTCATTTTCATTGGGAGATGAAGGAACTCGGGCTCGAGTCCCCCCCCCCCAACCAACCAACCATGTGAATATGAAAATATTTGTCAGTTTAGTTACTGAAGAAGAAGTGGTCTAAAGTATGATTTAAAAATAACAGACATTAGTTTCATTATAACATTAAATGCCGATACAATGAGATTCGTTCATATTGATCGTATTACGTTTGAAACTGGTTCAACACCTCACTGTCTTCCTAAACTAAAAGATCTTGATCAGACTTCATTTTGCATGGAACCATTTGAATGTTTATCACAATGAAACGTCTAAAGCTTCTTGTGAATATAAAAAATAAAATAGAGACGACCTTTTATAATTGGCATTTGAAATTATAACACTATATATAATCCTTATGCTCCACACACCATTTAACTATAGTTTATCGCTGAAGAAAGAAAGAAGGCAATACTCACTCCTGCTTAATGCAAGCGATATTGGTAATGTTGCAAAAATGTCCGATTCAGTCGTCAATGCAGTCATAAAAATGGGGATTGTCACGATGGCAAATTTCTGGTGTATCCCTTAGCAGGTATTGGTACATTGCTATTAGTATGCACTTTCCTTTTCTAAAGTAACGGTAGCATTCATATATTTCTTGGAATCAGCATTTTTGATGATATCGCTACAAAATATATTCTTATCGATTTTACCGTATCTTATGAATCAAATACAAAGGAGATCAAACTCATAATGTCTGACTTACTGTTATGGCGCATAGTATTGATGCTCAAAGCAACCATTTCTAATAAATTGTTATGTGGTATCTTAACGATGCAAAGATAGTTTCAATAAATAAAGATTAGTGCATACTGGAAAAGAAAATGAGTTATATTCTTCTGTAAAGTTAATACCCAATATTAGATTGCTCGAATAAAATTAAAAGCATTGGTTTGGTTCGGAGAAACACAGCTTCTAACGTAATTAAATTACAGACTGTGTTAGGGTGCTGACATGACTTAGCACTCTTCAGAAGGACATCCACAGCATGTAGTAATGCTAAAATGCAGCTTTTCAATAAAACATTTCCAGGCAGTTTTATAATGCAATGTTCAACCAGATTACTGTATGATTGATGTCTATTAATGTTTTTATTAATGGAGACAAACCTGCACATTCTGTAGTCAACACTTTAAGTGTGACCATATTTGGTATCCGCAACTGAAAAAGATAAATGAAATTGTAATAAATTCGAAGACTCCATAAAGATAATGCATTTTAGCATTTCTTCAATAAGCAATGTGCTTTTTTCAGATTAATTAAAAACACATTTCACTCTGCTGCAATAGGTATCACAGTAGATGTAAAATAATCACTATCGAAACTATGAACATAATGTGAAATCATGTACTATCATAGTTATTAAATTTCGTGGTTCGAGAAACATATTTTTTGCTGGTACCTAACTTCACGTATTTTGACCTGTTTGTATTGTTATGTTTATTTTTTCTTCTTTAAATTCATGGTTCGTAGTAAAGGCAAATCCACAAAATTGTCAACCAACAAAAAAATAAAGAATTGACAATAGTTTAAGTTATAACAACCATACCATACAGAGCTTTTGACCTCCAACAGTAAACATATCAATGTCTCGTAAAGGATATTTCCTTCAATGTACACACGGTAAAACAAAGAAAAACATGTTGTTTTCTGCGCTTTTTAAGAGACATTTTGACTTTCCTTGGAATAACAAATTCATTCTCGATCCGTCACATTATGGAGACATTTCGGGTTGGAGGTAAGCTGAGTGCGTACGTCCTTTATTTCAAGCCGTATATCATTGTCTGTAGCTCATTCATCGGAACCCAGCATGTAAAATGATCCCGTTACCACTCCTGTCATCAATATAGTGGTAACGGAATCGATAACACGTGGGTTCTTGACACTTACTCCGTACTTGATTAATCCAGTATTGTCAAGAACTGACAACGAAAACATGCTTCAAATGCTACTAATTTTGGAAACATAAAACAAGCAACGCATCGAAAACATTGTACTAAAAATATTTTTTTATTTACATATACCTGGATGGCAGAAATATAAGCGATTTATAGTGATTAATAAAGTATTTATATTCTGTTTAAGATATGGCAGGAAATAACGTGTCGTTAGAGACTTGAAAATGTATGAATAGACAATAACATGTTATTAAAGACTTCAAAAGGTATTGATAATCAATAACTTGTCTTTACAAACTTGAAAGGGTATGGATACACAATAACATGTTATTAAAGACATGAAAGGGTATGGATAGACAATAACATGTTATTAAAGACTTGAAAGGGTATTGATAGTCAATAAATTGTCTTTACAAACTTGAAAGGGTATGGATAGACAATGACATGTTATTAAAGACATGAAAGGGTATGAATAGACAATGACATGTTATTAAAGACATGAAAAGGTATGGATAGACAATAACATGTTATTAAAGACATGAAAGGGTATGAATAGACAATGACATGTTATTAAAGACATGAAAAGGTATGGATAGACAATAACATGTTATTAAAGACATGAAAAGGTATGGATAGACAATAACATGTTATTAAAGACTTGAAAGGGTATGGATAGACAATAACATGTTATTAAAGACATGGAAAGGTATGGATAGACAATAATATGTTATTAAAGACTTGAAAGGGTATGGATAGACAATAACATGTTATTAAAGACATGAAAGGGTATGGATAGACAATAACTTGTTATTAAAGACATGAAAAGGTATGGATAGACAATAACATGTTATTAAAGACTTGAAAGGGTATGGATAGACAATAACATGTTATCAAAGACATGAAAGGGTATGGATACACAATAACATGTTATTAAAGACATGAAAGGGTATGGAAAGACATTAACATATTCTTAAAGACTTGAAATCTATCAATACACAATGACATGTTGTTAAAGACTTGAAAGGGTATGGATAGACAATAACATGTTGTTAAAGACTTGAAGGGGTATGGATAGACAATAACATGTTGTCAAAGACTTGAAAGAGTAAAGATAGACAATAACATGTTGTCAAAGACTTGAAAGGGTATGGATAAACAATAACATGTTGTTAAAGACTTGAAGGGGTATGGATAGACAATAACATGTTGTCAAAGACTTGAAGGGGTATGGATAGACAATAACTTGTTGTTAAAGACATGAAAGGGTATGGATAGACAATAACATGTTGTCAAAGACTTGAAAGAGTATAGATAGACAATAACATGTTGTTAAAGACTTGAAATGGTATGGATGGACAATAACATGTTGTCAAAGACTTGAAGGGGTATGGATAGACAATAACATGTTGTCAAAGACTTGAAAGGGTATAGATAGACAATAACATGTTGTTAAAGACTTGAAAGGGTATGGATGGACAATAACTTGTTGTTAAAGAATTGAAAGGGTATGGATAGGCAATAACTTGTTGTTAAAGACATGATTGTTGTTGTTGTTGTTGTAGGGTTTAACGCCATTTTTCAGCACACGATAGGCTATACATGGTGGCCAGTATTAATGGTGGAGGACGAACCCGGGAAATCCCCGGAAAGAACCACCGACCCTCGAGAAGCTACTGGCAAGCTTTCTCACTTAAAGACATGAAAGAGTATGGATAGACAATAGCATGTTGTTAAAGACTTGAAAGGGTATCGATAGACAATAACATGTTATTAAAGACTTGAAAGGGTATGGAAAGACATTAACATGTTATTAAAGACATGAAAGGGTATGGATACACAGTAACATGTTATTAAAGACTTGAAAGGGTATAGAAAGACATTAACATGTTGTTAAAGACTTGAAATGTATCAATATACAATAACATGTTGTTAAAGGCTTGACATGACATGGGTAGACAATAACATGTTGTTAAAGACTTGAAGAGGTATGGATAGACAATAACTTGTTGTTAAAGACATGAAAGGGTATGGATAGACAATAACATTTTGTTAAAGACTTCAAAAGGTATGGATAGACAATAACTTGTTGTTAAAGACTTAAAAGGGTATGGATAGACAATATCATCTTGTTAAAGACTTGAAAGGGTATGGATAGACAATAACGTGTTTTTAAACCTTGAAATAATTTGGATTAACAATAATATGTTTTTTAAAGACTTGAAAGGGTATGGATAGACAATAAAATGTCTTTAAAGACTTCAGAGTGTATGGATAGACAATAACATGTCGTTAAAGACTTGAAAAGGCATGGATAGACAAAAACCTGTCGTTAAAGACTTGAAAATGTATAAATAGACAATAACGTGTTGTTAAATACTTTAAAGGGTATGAACAGACAATAACATGTCTTAAAGACTTCAAATGTTATTGATATTCAATAACTTGTCGTTAAAGACTTCAAAGGGTATTGATTTAAAAAATTAAATCATTATCTATCAGATAGTAGAATTTGGTGTAACCGACTGCTTAAAGAAAACCTAAAATTGGAAAGAAGATTTCGTCAGACGCACTGTCATAAGAACTATTCATCATGTAACTTGTCAATATAATGGATATAGGGCATTGTCATAAGAACCATGTATCGTGTCATCTTATCAATATAATGGATAAGGGGCGCTGGCATAAGAACCATTTATCATGTCAACTTCTTAGTATAATGGATAAGGGATACATGCCTTGCACTATGAAGAAGCGAGTGCGTAAAAGTATTTGTTGATTTATACTGCATTTAGTTTTACAGATGTGTTATACAGATGTATTATACAGATGCATTATACACATGTATTATACAGATGTATATATATATATATATATATATATATATATATATATATATATATATATATATATATATATATATACCACTCTTATGTTACGTGCTTAGGCACGAATCAACAGTTACACAAGAAAGAGGGAAAACAACAAGCTTAGAAAAATATAATAATTTATTTCCCTGGAAAAATACTGTAAAATGAAGAAAAAAATATGAACTTACGGTTTTAAGAATCAAATCCAAAAAAATCTATGAATAATCAAAGAATACAATCTAGAAGTCCTAATAATAAAATGTTCTAATGATGTCAAGTTCGAGTCCCGACGAAGAATTCAAGATGGAAGACAATGACGTATGAAGTAACCTGTACTCTGTTGAAGTCTACAATTCCTTGTAAAAACAAGAAATATCACTGAGGTTTTGGAAAACTTTATAACTTTTTATAATAGCTGTCTTTGGTCAAGAATTTTGTATCAGTATAAGTATAGCTCCAGGGAAAAAATTAATCCTATTGAATCCAAATAATTTGAAATAACTCCAAAACCCCAACTGAAAATATTTCTCCAAAACAATGGTTATGTCGTATTCTTAAATGCAGTTTCGAAAATCCCCACGTTGCGAAAATGAAAGCGGGGGTCACGTGATCGTGTTTATATCACGTACGCTTAACGTGACCGACGAAAACCAATCATTACCATCATTCATAGGTCAAAAGACATCGTCGTATGACGCAAGCGAAGTTCCCCGACGCATGTATTTTAATGTATTTTTGTCCGTATCTTGCTACGATATTTCAGAGAGAGAGAATTGTATAGTCTTTAGAAATGTTAATTAAAGCAGAATAATGACTTAGATGAACTGACAATATATTAAAATATTTTAATTACCTCTTGCTGGTCAATCATTTCACTTAGTTTATATTCCACGCTAATTTCCAAACACATGTTTAAATCATAAGCGTGTCTTATACTGAATTAATAAATGTGGATAAATATAGAAACTGAAAAAGAAAACAATCAACTTATCAATTTGCATTCGTGATTGTGAACAAGGAGAAAAATCGTAGAACTACATTTTGTAGCGGATGTGGGGAGTTTATTCACTCAGTCAATACATAGTTGTCAGAAGCATATCGTAATTCCATTTCAAGTGCAAAGATGTGTAGCTGTATGTGATTATATATATATATATATATATATATATATATATATATATATATATATATATATATATATATATATATATAATTAGTTGACGTGCACGTGTTTCCACAAATGATCATATATACTGTATGCCAATGTCAGTTTATATTAAATATTAAGAATATTTCTGGTTTATGACAGCAAGTATTAAATTTTGCTGATTGTAATAAAGAAGTCGTACCGTACTGGATCATTTTTAGTGTTATCTGTGTTAGGAAACCGATATCAAAAGGTATATACAAATTAAAAAATTTATAGTGAACTTACTGTTCTGAAACTACTTTTGTCACGCCAAGAAAATGAGAATCGGATTATTATTGTTCATTATATCCAAGAATATTCGTCCTCACAGACGTTTGCAATTTCTGTTACATAAGGTAAAGGAACGTTGTTTTTTTCATCACGTTTGCTCAGCTATTCCCTATCAAATCGAAACATCAGCAGTTATTTAAAAATTGTAAAAAAAATAATCAATAATTGAGATAAATACATTTCTTTCTAGCAGTATCCAGAGCAATCGGGACAATGTAACAAAAGCGGGGTATACATAAAAATGTCAACAGAATGTAAATAATTATGTGGGTTTTTTAACAGTATGCAGGCTGACTGTATTAGCAGATTAGCAGACAGGTTTAAGCCACTTGAATAAGATAAATGACTTCGAACAAACATGTGTGTGTGTATATATATATATATATATATATATATATATATATATATATATATATATATATATATATATATATATCCTTTGATCGAACTGTAATTATAGAAAATTATATAAAAATGACATTTGAAAATCCATACATAAGCAAAATGACACCAATTGATACAGAAATGCTATTGTTTATTTTAAACTGGATTTTGTTTGTGTTGGGTTACGAAATGAAAGCAATTCCTTAGGTATTCCGTATGGGACCCAGTTATACCGTACCGGCCCTAATTATTCCACATGGGTCCCATTATACACTCATTCTATCTAGCAAAGAAACAATTTTGAAATATTACCTCTTATTTAAGGTTGTATCAAAGATGAGGACGAAATTATGCAGTTACATTTTTAATATTCGAGTCCCGTAATTTCATACTGCATGAATATTAAAACTAATCATTTTAATTAATGAACAGCGCAACTCATTGCAGTCTCAGACAATACCCACTTATACGGAGGGAGATTACCGCCATAATTATATTCACGTATTTTATTTTCTAATCTTCCTTGACGCATTATTGTAAATGGCTGCTTGAAAGAGCTACTTTCATAATATTATCCAGGTATATTGTATTCTTCTTTGATGCAAAATGTACGTAACTGTTTGCAAGTGCTACTTTCCTTCTGCATTATTGTAAATGGCTGCTTGCAAGTGCTACATTCATAATTCTAGTGATGAATTTCCTATTATTCACTATTGCAATATGTAAATAGCTGCTTGCAAGTGCAGAGATCTACTTTCCGTCTGCATCATTGTATATTGCACTTTGCTAACTTATGAATTGATGCTGTAGTTTGTTATATGCCAAATGCTATGTCAATTATTGCAAGGAAACTTAGTCTCTACTCCGTGGAAAGCATAAAAGTGATTAGTGCTTTCCTCGTGAAACAAGGAAGGAACCAGGTGGTCGTCGTGTAAAAGGAAAGGCATGTTTAGCGCTAGGACGCACAAGTCCTGAACAAAACAGCGACAAGGAACAGCTTTCTGAGAGAAAGACGAAACAGTCCGAAGACAGAAGTACAGAGAAAGGAGAGAAAGAAGGACGAGGTCAGAATAAAGGACCAGGAAGTCCATGAAGGGGTAGAACATAGAATTTAGGAAGGATGAACTAGCAGACGTTGATATACGGTCAAAGTGAATGAAGGTGATGCAATCGATAGTAGACATTGCACTCTTTTCACCTTTCGTTATGATGATGTAATAAATCCAAATTGGACACACCTGTTAAATTATACATGTATATTCTAACTTGAATTGGAATTGCCTTATTAATTTGTTCCGATTAGATTTGTTATTTTCTTGTAAAAAGGGGGGCTCGTATTGTTTATTTCTTCCCAGTATTCTTGCTCAGTTCTCTGTTGAAATTCCATTCTTCTTTCACTCCCGCCGGGCTATAATATCGAGGGAGGTCATCCTCTGGATAACACCAGCCAAACCCAATTAACCACCCATCTTACTAAGAGGGCGATGTTACATAGTATGTACTCTGTATGAATGATATACCACGAGATGTACACATTTTGCATTAAAAGGAAACGAGGCCAAGGCACATCTGTAATCTGTTCCTGGATTTTACCATTCGACAAACCGTTTAGCACAAAATTGGTAGAGTGTCTGTTCCGTACCTAATACCATATCAAATAACCAATACTTGTTGCCCATAATGTGTGCGTCGTCAAGATTTCCATAAGCTATTCCTTTGAAGGATATTAAAGCAAAAACTGTTCTAAAAGTTTAGGCAATGTTTTCGAAACACTTATTTGCCACCCCAAATATGTCCAGCAATGTTTGATTATTTCCAACAGCTTATGCATGAATTAGACATCAAACAGTTAAATTTTTCTGCTTATCAACCTGAAAGTCATGGCGCTAGCACAAGACTGTCTGAAACACTCTCACTTTTCCAGGATACATGCACACAATTATGTTGGATCAAACCTTAAAAATGATAGCGATCAGTCAAATCCTGCATTGTATAATTATTGAGCAAGATCAGGAGAGTTTTTTCCCCAAGTTGGTAATTATCACTGAATGAAAGACCTCAAAACTACCCTAACACAGCAAATGACTGTCCCAAAACACCCTCAACTACTCAGGTTGCATGCAGGCAATTAAATAAAATAAAATCAAATAAAAAGACAGTGATCAGTAAATGTCTACCCTATATAATTATCCAGTAAGATCAGTAGAGTTTTTCTCTTGTTGATACTTGCCGAAGAAAAGCCCCAAAAGCCCAAAACATGCTCATTAACCCAGGATACATGTATACAATAAAAATAACTTAATGAATTATTCTGATTTTGTGCATTCTCTCTCTCTCTCTCTTTTAGAAAAAAAGATACATTCAAAGATTGAGGTTCTGTACATTAACAATGCAAGTTATGTATTGGAAAACAATCGTAGACTAAATGTGATACTTCTAATCGCAAGTAAACATTTTTATCATGATACGATCCTGATTTTCCATAATTTGATTATTTCGGCTTTTGCGACAAAATATGTTCCAAAATGTAGATTTAATAAAAATACAAAAACCTTCAGAAATGCTTAATTTTTAAAATGTAATTTTGCCAATAAACCTTTTATTATGTGCTCTTGATGTTACTCTGAAATATATCAATTTTGACGGAGCTTGTGTGCAATAGTACCACAGGAAGAGATAGACGTCAGTGAGGTGCGTCAATACGATCCTTACAACCAGGGATCGTCTGATAAGAGTTCGTTAAGAAGAGTACGAGGGAATATATCATTGTAATTTCTGATCACTACTTTGCTAAAATAACTGATATTTCCAAAGTAATGAGAAAATATCACCAAGTAGATTTCTTAAACAGTGAAAGTAAATAATTAAGTGAGTCAAAACTAGGGTTGAAGAAGATGAACCACTCTACTGTAGTGTATGCATTTTTGTTTTCGTAAGGTGCTATAAATCAATTAGATATGGAAAGCACATGGTTTTAGAGAAAGATTGAAACTTCATTGCTAGCGTACACCTTAAAAAATGTGACTGAAAGAGTTATATTTGTATCGACACAAAGAATGTCGTAAAGCTCTGTGGAGAGCATTAATTATTTCTGGCAAAGGAAAAACTTTAGAAATTTAGAGCGCCGTCTGTTGCCATAATGTCATGCTAATCTCTAGTATGCCATTATGACAACAGATGGCGACACTACTTGGACAACAAAGACAATACTGATAAAACTTTGAATTAACATTGTTGCAAGGCCAAATCTGTATGAAAGCAGCAGTTGGAATGATGTAATTGTAATATAGCAAGTTTATAAACAGAATATACAAATCTTGTAATAACTGATGTAGCATTTGCCTTACGACAAAAAAACTACAGCATCAGTTCAGTAGTTTGCAAAGTGCGAGATACAATGATGCAGAAGGAAAGTAGATCTAAGCACTTGCAAGCAGCTATTTACAGCTTGCATCAATGAAGAATACAATATACCTGAATAGAATTATGAAAGTAGCACTTGCAAGCAGCCATTTACAATATTGCATCAAGGAAGATAGAAATTATACGCATATAACTATGGCGGTAATCCCCCTCCGTACACTTAGTCTATTTACTTCCGTAACGTTTCCTAGTGATGAAACTTCTCATAACATATAGGCGTTTTTATCAGCAGGTCTTATCGATTTCACGTTGCCATGACTTCAACAAGACGCGAAAGACAGGTGGTTGATTGGCCGAAAAGGTATATAATTGGTATCATCGATTGACAGCGATAGACAGGCAAGAAATAAGTCTCAGTAAGAAAATTGGTATGTATTTGGTTGAGGTTTTGTGGACAAACATTATCTTCAATGAATCTTTTATGTGGTTTTACCTGTCATCATCAATCCAGCGCAAGCGGTATTCTGGCACAAACAAACAAGAATTTGACAGAGACTCTAACCTGAAGCCGCTTTTCGATGACAATTATTAGAGAAAGCTTTGCTGCTGCATTAGCCAGGTAAGATTTTTCTTAAACAATTCTGTTGTATTTTGTGTCCAATTTGGAACATATTGGTAGATGTTTACTGTCGACAAGTTATCATCAAGGAGCAAAATCATTTAGGTAGTTATCCGACACACCTTTTTCCGCTTCTCAAAAAGAAAATACACGTGTTTTCAATATATGTACTTATTCGTTGGCGCATGCTATTTTAATATCATATATTTACCTGTTGGTCTTAACAGCAGGTCATGACAAAACTTTGTGTAGTGCTTGATTACGTATAGAACAATGATACTGATATAAATGTTAGGTACTAAGTGTTTATTCTTTTGTTGGGGTAAGGGGATGATTTTGTGGAAAGAAAATGTACAATGATTTTCAGCACGCCAGTATACTGCATTTTTAACAAATATTCCAGCGTAATACGCCTGAATGATTGATAAGATTACGAAATAAAATAGAATCGATTGTCTTTTTGAATTTGTTTCGTTGTTGTTGCTATTTTTGTTTGCTTGGTTTCTTTTTTGTTTGCTTGTTTTTCGTTGTTTTTTTCTTTTGTGGGGATGGCTGGGTACCTAAAAAAGAAATTTTACTGGTGAATTTTGTAAACGAATGCCAAAACGTGCCTGATGATACTATTTTTGTAATCGACTGTTGTCATCCACAAGTGGCCTCTTCAATTTCGTATTCAAGACTCCAGTTAGGTGTATGGTTAACGTTTGTAAAAAAATTCTAATGCTGAATTGATACTGCGCAGTGTAATAGACGGTATCGCACGGGTATCTTCAAGTCTTTCCTAGAAAGTGTGTAATTTTCAAATGACCAGTCTATTTAAAAAATGTGCATGAATATAAGTCAGTGTCCAAGTGACGAACTTAATGAATGCTTCTGAAGACTGAAACTGTCCACTCCATTACATAGGAGCAATAGAGTAAAAATCAAGATAAGTGGCTCCTAACAGTAGCGGCCTTAGCGAGGTGCGAAAGCTAAAGGGCCCGGAGACTTTTGAGGTTTTTTTTAAACATATTTTAATTAAAGCATATTCTTTAAAAAATAAATTTTAATTTTGGAAACAAATTTGTATTTTTCTTTGAATATTTCACATCATTTCTACAGTGATATAGAAATTATATTTTGGGGCCCACTGTCCTCATTTCGTACCAGAGCAGCACAGTTCTGAAGCCGCCGTCGTTCTAACAAATAACAACTGGCCTTCACATAGTACAATAAATGGTCCAGATATTTCGGTAATATTTTGGCAATTAGTCGACACAAAGGAATCAGAAAAAGGTAACTCTTATTAATACAAAATTGGTCTTCGTATCTGACAGTTATTGGTCGATATATTTATGTAAATCTCCTAATAATAATTCGCCAAATGGTAAATCAATCTTCGATTGTTTTCTTTGACTGACACCTCGCATAAAGTTTAAGTAAACAAAGACAGTTTTATCAGTGCAATAAGTATCAATCATCCATGGATATAATACAAGACATGCTATATTCATGCGTAGTTTCACATATATTAAAACATTTTTACTATAAAAGAACACCTTTCCTAATAACTATCACAAGTTAACTTTTCTTTTAGTTCGTTGCAAAATATTTTCATATACATTATTTGAACACGTATACTGAGCAAATACAAACTTCACCCGTCACTAATTACTGAAATCCTCCTGAGACTTCGATAAGAAACGGTGGACCAAGCCCAGTTACCTTCCTTGAATGCAAGAGATGATGTCATCAATAAACACGATCCAACTAAAATGAAATGAAAAATAAAAGGAATCTCGTGTTTTAGCATAATTTCTTTTTTCCTTTACTGATACGTACATGTTGTCAGTAAAGTAATTTGATTCTTTTTGTTTGTATCGCGTGGGATGCGTTACAAGTACCTGGATCAAGTTACTGTACCGATAAATATGTTATTATATATCCTAAAGGACTATTTCATCATGAAAAGCGTCATTTATGTTGTTGTTGTTGATCTTCTTCTTCTTCTTTTTCTTTGATTCTAATAATCTTTTCGCATTGTGTCTTGCGTCCAAATATGGCGCTACTGTAACATGCGTCATTCTTGAGGAAGCTCAAGATGAACATCTAAAACAAGGTTTCAAATGAACCTCTAACACATGGTTTCAAATGAACTTATAACACATGGTTTCAAATGAACATATAACACATGGTTTCAAATGAACATCTAACACATGGTTTCAAATGAACATATAACACATGGTTTCAAATGAACATATAACACATGGTTTCAAATGAACATATAACACATGGTTTCAAATGAACATCTAAAACATGGTTTCAAATGAACATATAACACATGGTTTCAAACGAACATCTAAAACAAGGTTTCAAATGAACATATAACACATGGTTTCAAATGAACATATAACACATGGTTTCAAATGAACCTCTAACACATGGTTTCAAATGAACATCTAACACATGGTTTCAAATGAACCTCTAACACATGGTTTCAAATGAACATCTAACACATGGTTTCAGATGAACATATAATACACCTAATTAAAGGTTTCAGATCAGCCTTAGAAAAGTTTTCTTTATCATCAGAACGATGGTTATATAATAGAACTGAAATGTTCTCGAATTTTCTCTTTTGTGAAAAAATTTGATGTTTTGGGTATTTTCGTTTTAAAATTCAAATTCCTAGTTATAAGTAAAGACACAGATTTCACATAAGTTAAATAATAAGTTTTATTATATACTTAAGTGTGAAATATAGAGACTTAAGGGCAAAATAATTTTCATTTTTGTTTATTCTTATATATTCACATGTGAAATATAAGCTTTCCCATCGTGCCATGCGAGGTTTAAAAAAAAAACAAAAAACAAAGAGAACCGGATATATTTCATCTTGTTGTACCAAAAACGATACGTTTTAACTTGTGGCTTCACGACTCATTAAAATATCAGGTGTTTGGGTACCTCACGATGAAGTAATGTTTTAACGTAGGAAAAGAAAAAAAACCTCCATATATATTTTTTATTTTATTTACGCTGAAGAAAATTAAGTTAACGAGTTACATTATTAGCAACACTCTTGCATACTTGTACAATTTATGCGCAAGTGATTTCTTTCTTTCTTCTCTATTTATTTCTGTTTATTTATTCTTCTTTTGTTTTTGAGGCCACTGGTGGCCGAGTGGTCAAAGGCGCTCGCCTTGACCGATACTGCCATTTTACTTATGCATGCCAGCGTTCGAGTCTCGGGTTTGGACAATGTGGGTATGTTAGAAAGCTTGCCAGAAGGATCCCGTGGGCCGGTGGTTTTCCCGGGTTCTAAAAAGTGGTTTTAAACTCAAAACAAAAACAACTCTTGCTCTTAGATACTCCTTCTGAAATATTAATTTGTTTTTATATTAATTGGTACATGGCATTGTTATTTGTGGGGCGGGTTTGACTTCAGTTTGGCTGTTTGATCTTGGCATCGTTGTTGGTTATTTTTAGGCTTTTTTCAGTTTTTGCCGTTCTTGATTTTTGTGCTTGTTTGATCGGATGATAATCATCAGGATGATGATGTACATTATGTTCGTGGTTTTGTCTGAAAATCCCAATGATATATAATGTAATCCGATTTTTTTATTATGAGAGTTCTATTTAAATAATCACAGAACTGCGTGTTTTGAACTTTGATTGTTTTGTCTTGTTTTGTTTTTCACTTTTGTGTTTTGGGGAGATTTTTGGTGCTTTTTGAAGCGATAGTCAGTAAAATTTACGACGGGAATCTTTAATTTACCTAATTTTTACAGAGGTTCAGTGTCACATTCGGTAATAATGCTCTCTCATGTTCATCTCTAGACTTTTTAATATTTATTTCCAGTATTATATAAAAAATATTTAAATTCTTTGTTTCTCAAATGGATATCATTGTCAAGAAAAACACATCATTGAAGTCCTGAAATTCGCCAATTTGAATTTAGGAAAAAGCCTTGATACATTATAAACTCCATGATAATTAAATGAATGATGTTTTTAAGGAAATTTTTTTTTATGTTACAAAGATGTCATTCTGAACATGATGACTATCGTACTAAATGCCACACAACATTTAAAACAAATCAACGCGTACGTTTTCACTCATGTATATAAAAAATAACGGAAAATACTGATTCAGAAACTATTTCCATCAACCCTCGCTTTGAAAGAATGAAACCAAGAAGAATATTTAACCCGTATGCGTTAATTCTAGGTCCAGTGTTCTAGAAATCATTTTAGCACTTAATTCAAGCTGGTGCTTAAATAAAAACCACATCAGATATGATATTTAAGAGAACCTATGTAGTTGAAATTTCGCATACAAACAGAAAATCCGGAAAGCTCCATGATTCTACGTTTATTCCAATTAACGTTACTGAGAATTAACACTGTCAGACTTTGAGCTAGAGTGGTTCATATCTGCATATATGATGTATGTTGCTTAACTAGCCTAATTCAGTTATAGGGACTTATTTCTCCGAAAATGGCATGACTGAATTCAGGATACAAATGAGATAGAGATCGAGATAAGATTCAGCGTTTAACATCTGGGACATGGTCTACAGATTTTAACTTTTGATTTTTAATGCTGACGTTTTTTAAATTTAAATTGTAGTAATACATGGAAATTCTCATAGTCTATATATGACATAGGTTAGATATATCCAATTTGTTTTCCCAATGAATAAAAGTGTATAAACTTTTTTAGGAAGCTGCCAATATATATATATATATATATATATATATATATATATATATATATATATATATATATATATATATATATATATATATATATATATATAATACGAAGGAAGTATTAGTATCGGAAAAGGAATAAACAAAAGAATTTCTTAATGATGGCCTGATTAAGCGAGTTTAATGGTTGCTGCAGCTAGTGCGACCAGACAAGCTACGTTTGCCGATACATCTTATGACAGTCTTAACTAATTAGAAAAAGACTTACAATCATAAAATAATCATCAGGTATAACGAAAAAGGAAATGAACGTTACTCGGTGTAGTTCTCATCGTTGTTTATGTAAAAATTAAATAAATAATCTATATCCTGGTATAAATAGAGTTGCATTTATAACTGTAAATGTTCGTACGTTAACCGAGGTGCTGACATTTTAGCTTTTAGTTTCCGCAATAAGAATTGGATTAATGAAATTATTTCAGTGTTAACACTTGTCGCCTCATTAATTCATAGTGCTATAACAAGGTACATTACAACGAGCAATGTCGACGACGAGAGGATATAGTTCAGTTATGTCTACAGTTCATACGTTTAAAGACATTGTTTACATGAACCGGATGAATTAGATATAACAGTTAATTTTATATCAGGCGGAAGAATTAGATTCAATGGTAAATTTCTCATCACTATGAGTCATTATCTAAAGGAAGTAAGGAATATAGACTACATTGTCACAGGATATCAAGGCTAAGCTCACATTTAACAGCCATTGATTACCATAATACCTGTTAAGTTTCATTTTTAACAATCAACGTCACTTCCTTGTAGATAACCATCAAAGAAAGGTCAATAGGTGAGGCAGGCATCATATTTGCCTGCATTTATATTTAATGGAACAACGCATGGAGAACATTTTATTAATATTTTTTTCCAGCTCAGACATATCAGTGGAGAGAAATGAACGGTTGTTGTTATAGGGTTAACTCCCTTTGTCAGCACAAGATATGCTATACATGGCGGCCTGTATAAATGGTAGAGGAAGAACTCGGGAAAACCCCAGAAAGAACCACCGACCCACGAGAAGCCACTGACAAGCTTTCTCACATACCCACATTGGCCGAACCTAATCCTCGAACCCACGCAGACAGAGGTGAGATGGCAATGGTCCGTAACGGTGATAACGGTAAGCGCTTTAGACCACTCGACCGCTCGGACCCGCTCCATAATTAGCGGTGCCTAAGAGCACCATTTCTGTTGGGGTTTTTTTTGTTGTTGTTTTGTTTCTTTTTTCGGAAAACAGTCAGTTATATATAACATTCTTGGAAGATGTCAGCATCTTTGCTACCTATAACCAAACTCTCTAACTATATTTACATGCTGAACGTAGGCGCAACTTGTCACATTTACACTCTGTACAGTATCTATATTTACATATAGAAAGTAGGTATAATCTGTCACATTTAAATTCTATAACTAGATGATGATGATGATGATGATGATGATGAAATAATAATTAAGTAAAGTAAATATATAATATCTAAGGACAATTATATTTCCTAAATGGGAAACGAACGTAGTTCCGTCGGCTTATTGCCTGTGGCGATACGTCTTAATTTAATCTCAACATAGAATTCTCAAGGCACGCAAACATCAATATATCACATTAAATTACTTCGATCGTATCTGTTGAGTGGTGATGCAGTGCAATTAATAGTGTTTATGGTGAATCATCGGATGGAACAATAGCAATGTTTATGTCAGCAGAAGATTAACCGTTAGTGTGTCCCATTGAAATCACGCGAAAAGAATGAATCCAAACACTTTGCTAATTAATTGCAATAAGCGACAAGTCGAATGCATTTCATCACTGATGTGACAAATCAATATCAAAGATCGATCAATGCTCGATGAATTTATTTTGCATTGTCCTTGATGCGAGACTGGACAATGCTTATATTCATGATATCGTATATATTGATCGAAACTGCAATCACTGATATTCAAAAACGAATCAAGCGTTCTCACTTTTTCAAAGCTCAAATCCACGGTGTGTTTTTTTTTTTCTTCGAATGAGTACTTTGCACTGAAAAGTTGAAGCTGGTATATATGTATCGAAGGAAACCTCATTTTTCTATAACCTAACATAAACGAAGGAATCCTCACATATCTATATCCTTCAATCAATATACAAATCGAATTATTCCAACATTACTAAGACTAAACTTCTTCTGTTTCGATAGCATTATTATAAGATTTTAAAATATTTGGCTGGAAAAGTTTATTTGCCACCCATAATCAAAACGATTGTGTTAGATTATTGTTATTGCTTTCCGGAAAAGTGCATTATTTAATTAATATTTTTTACTGCGAATGAAGACTGAGAATTTCGGAAAGAAAAATACATATATCAACCAAGTACAGAATTTTTCCCATCAAACATTTTACAAACTATACGCGCTTTACATATTGATGATAACATATGTTAGGAAATAAAAGGGAGGTCACTAGGGTAGGTTTAATGCATGTTTTATCATATAAGACGACCAAATAATACTCGGATCGTATTATTTTAAAGTGAGTATTCGCCAACGTAAATAGAGAAGGAAAATATAAATTATTAAAGCATCAATAATCAATATTCAAGACGAATTCGGTGAACTCAGCATCATTAATGTTTCGTGTTTAAGCTCGAATAAACAGTAACACAAGAAAGAGTGAAAACAACAAGCTTTGAAAAAAATTGATAATCTATTTATTTCCCATAAGAAAAATACAGTAAAAATTAAAATAAATTAAACTTGCGGTTTCAAGAATCAAATTCAAAAATAATCCAAGAATAATCCACGAATAAAATTTAAGAAGTCCTAATATTGAAATGTTCTAACGACTTCAAGTTCGAGTCCCCAAGAAGAATCCAAGATGGACGACGATGACGTATGCTGTATCCTGTAACGTGTTGAAGTCTAAAGTTCCGTGTAGAAACAAGAAATACCACTCCGGTTTTGGGAATTATAATAAAAATTTTAAGAAATGTCTTTGTTCAAGAATTCTGTATGAGCACTTAACATATTTTCAGAGAAGCGGATTAATCCTTTTGAATCCAAATAATTTGAACAAACATTAAAATGTTATTCCCAAAATGACACACCAAAAGAAACACCTTTACGTCCCAGTGTTCAGAAGCCAAACTGAGAGTATTCCTCTAAAACGATGGTTTAAAACTTGAATTTTACGCAAAACAGATGCTCACATAAGGGTCACGTGATCATTTTTGCATGTAACAAACCACGTAGTCCCTTTATGTCCTTGGTAAGAACCAATCATTTTATTTCCGAGAATAAACGTTGTTTACTTCACTAAAAACTATTTACAAGTCGAGGGTAACGTATCCAACACAGCCTTGATCTCAACCTTATTATTCCCACAATAAAAATAAATTAAAAATAACTTGTTCACGTGGATGTTACTAATTTTGAATTAAGGTCGTGAACTAGGTCAGTCTTATGTTTACAAAAATGAACATTCAAGGTCAAACTATTTTCTGGAAAAAAAAGTATGAGTTTCCAGTAAACAGAACTAATTGCTTTGACATATAATGAAATTAAAAAATAGGAAGATTTTAAAACATACAAACAATTAAATTAAATATACGTAACACTAACACTGGAATAACTCTGATATAGTTTGAGAGATGTTTTCTTGGGACGTTTCGATGTACTGTGTCACATTCGCATTGTTTAAATGGATCAATAATTATGTCAATGATATGTATTTCTCACTGGGATATATGACTCATCACATGAATTAAATTACGTTTAGTCTAGTTACAAAGACATTTAACAAAATATGCTTTGTCCGTAATGTTAAGCTGTTTGTGTAATGTCGTGATGAAGAGGAATCGACATAAGAAAGGTTCGACATACGAATGTAAAGAATGTATCTTACAAATACGCCTCCCAAGCGTGTTGGATACCAAATGCGGATTTAACAACTGAAGAAAATACAAGCTACGCAAGCATATACGCATTTACAAATGACCTACGTTCACAGTGAACAGCAACCACGTTATAAGAATATTTCTACCTCTATATAAGTAACAATTACTTCCTCAGTGCAAAGAAAAAGTCTTACAAAAAAAGGTTGCACACAACCAACCACAAGCATTTCGATGATTATTGAAAACGGAATCTTTTATTTTCTGTATGCGCTGAAAAGCAAATTATTCATTATTCAATGGATGCTATTTACCAGAGTAGAAAGTAGTGAAACTTGAGGGTAAGTTTGTTTTTTTACTCAGTAAAAAAAATTGCTTGGCACAATTTCTTTTGGAAAACGAAAGTATACAACACTTACATTTTATGGTAACGCTTTGTATTATTCTACATAGTGGTCCTACTGAAAGCCTACATCCAGTTTTTCGTTTACTTAGGATTAGTACTTCAGCAAAAATTACAAAGTTTAGAACAATGCAGAAGGTATATGAGATTAATATTTTAAAATATATCTTCACAATTCAAACTATAATATCAGTATTCATCAATGTAATCCACTCCCCAAACAAAATACAATTCATTTACACAAGTAAAACATTTGCACGTGCACATATACAAAACGCTCTTGTGGTGCCAAGTGACACTGTTGATGTCGTATTTTCCTATTTTAAATTGAGAACTGCAAATTCAGTATGCAAACTATAATAGTAAATATTCACTTACCTGTATCTGCGCTAGCGCTCTGGATTTTACCTTTTGTTAATAACATGTTTCAGGATGTATCACATTATTCTATCTAACAACGATGAAGGAGGAGTTGAATGTCATATCAAGATTTGCAATAACTCCGTTTCTTCCAATCCAAGAATACAATAAGATCTAATTTAAAAATTGCAGACTGTTTGGAAAAAATCAACCAGTCATTCTAAGTCTATTTTATTTTCCTCTTCCGATAACCCATGGATTAAACATGTACATTTATTTTGTTTTGTATTTATTTAATTTTTTCGAAAGATTGTTCATATACATGAAATATTTCTTCAATTTATGTTTATGAGACCTTAGCAAATACCACGCATATCAATTAATTGTGTTGTAATCGATCGAATGGTCAAGATTACATATGAACAACCAAATTCTGTCTAGTTCCCAAGTTCTACCTCTTTGAAACAAACACGTCAGTTGACACATTTAAATTAGCCAATTCTTGAATATAATCTCTTTCAACAGACATTCTTAGGTACTTGATAAAAGCTTTTACAATTTTATTTAAAATATTTTTTAAGCAGTGAAATGAATCTGTTACAATTTTATTTAATATATTTTTAACGATCAGTTGCATACAGCGGTCAGCATTTGCTGAATGCAAATATCATTTTCTTATATATAAAAACGAATGTATTAGGCCTACGTGTACTTGTAAAAATTATCTTCAGTGATTTTTACAAAATATATTTTTAATTTACATCGGGAAGAATTCTGTCATCGGGGATACAAAAACAAGCATTGCCCATAAATTTACAACACCCAGCCTCAACGTGCAATCCAAGATTTATATAAAGCAAAACTTACAAAGTACATTGTTATAAGCTTTAATAAAGTAACGACCGATTTCAAATGAATGCAGCAGCAGCTGCCACTGTCTAACCTTTAGACGACACGCGCTGATCATCTTTCGAGCAAAGCTAGCAATAGAAAGGGGCAGATTTCTATACCTCAACGACTGCAGAAACTACGTGACACATGTCTGTTTAAAAGGCATCAGTAAGGTCTGCATTGATTTTTGATTGTCATTGCATATGAGAAACCATTATGTGGGAATTTATTATTCGCTTTTTATTGTTTTGACTGAAATAAGCAGGACATGTACAGAGACATCCTTACAATAGGATCCAACTCTATCTCAGTTTAATTTCGGAACGCATTATCACTGCCATAGAAACGTAGCGTTTGGCTCTGTGTGACATATACAAATGCAACAGTGAAACCTAAATGATAGACTGTTGAGAAAAAAAATGTGTGTTATCTGGATATCATCCGCACATTCCTGAAGTCTGAAATTCCGTTAAATGGAACAGATTGAAGATCAGCATGCACTTCACCCTTCTTTCCTGATTTATTCGATGAACAAGATCATCGATAAAAATCATGGACTACTGATGGATAATAACGAATTGTACGGGTTTGAATCCTGCCAAGACCAGATCAGGCCTATCGCCTGGTACGATACTCTATTTGCCTTGCAAAATATAATTTTTCATTTTATGATATTCCGATAAATACCGAACAAAGAAGCAAGCAAACTAATAAACATTTGCTTGAAAATAAACTAATTTAAAAATGTATAACCTGCAAAGTGAAAACAAGTGACATTCCGTTCATAATGCCTCAAATCTGCTAATCTCTCCCTACCGTGAGACTTTCTAATATAATATTGTAATAAACTTAGGGTATGTGCTCTTTTTTTACCTTCTGTTGGTTTCTTTTATGGAGATATCAGTATTGGGAAAATAGTTGGCCAATTATTGATGTACGAGACTCTATGGTCTTAAACTAAGTCACAAAAAGAAGCGAAACCAACATGAGTATTAAACTTCAATACAAAATTAAATCACTGTAATGCAAAGTTAAATTTCAAAGTTTAGTATTGTGTACCAAATCTAAAATAATCATAAATGTTCTATTTCAAGTCTAAATTTATAAAATAGTCCGAACGCATTACTATAATCTGGAATGTGTTGATGTACCAATAGACTTGATCTATCACCATGACAGAATCCAGAATATTCTTGAATTATTTCGCAATAGTCCCAAAGTAGTGAATTAGTCCAAAAGGTCAACGAGAACATTGTAACTCCAATGAATAATTTAAATAAATTTTTCCTCTCAAAACCTATATCTGAACACAAGAGTAAATTATTGCACAGACTGAACTTTAAAGCCTAATGACTAATGGTTTGCCTCATCCTATATATAATTCACAGTATATGGGTCATTTGAATGGATGATTCCATCAAATGGTAAACAAGTTCGCTTCCAGACTATTCTAAGTTTAAAAGTTTCTAAATAGTTTCTTGAACTCAAATCGAAGTAAACAAGTTTTTAAAAAATGAAAAAAGTCAGGTAGGCAAAAACTCTACCCTCCGTCATGAACAAACGTCAGGAATGCAATATAAATTAAATAGACATAACATTAGGTATAGGCGACATTCACCCTGAACGGTGTAATGGGACTTTACCGAAGCATAGGTAATTTTCATCAAGTGGACGCTACCAAATTTCTTAATGTAATGAAACGTCGGTAGACTCTCACGTATATGATGCTTCAGTAACTTGAGAGAGGAATAATTTTGTGTATTAAGCGTTAGGGTCGTGTTACTTATTACTCAGCACGAAATACCGATCTAGAGATTAGAAACGAGCACTGTTGAAGAATATGAATGTTATGAGAGAGAAAACCATGCAAGTGTAAACTTAGAGTACCGTGAATATGTGTTCGTTATTTGATTGGAGAAAATGAGCTGAGGTATTAATGTGTTTCAAATCCTTTCAACTTACAACGAATATTGTCTTTCAGTTATTTAAAAATATTTGAAAATATAGGAAACATTATAGAATGGGACAGCTTTTATGTCTTTGGCTTTTTATACTTTTATTAATAAACGCTAGCTAATAGCCATGAACCGGTAAATATATCTTCGTAAAGATGCTGACAGAGTTAGTTCCATTGCTTTATCACTAATTCCAGTCGATATTTAATCCTACGCTTGGCATATAATATTATCCTCAAATGTTATAATGCAAGCATATAACTCCAATGCATGTTTTTATCATGATTTCATGCAATGCCATAAATTTTATACACGGATCTCGAGCTATTTACGTCATGGACTTAAAATTCTTATTTTACTTAAACTTACGATTTCATCCATGTTATAACATAAAAACAAGTTTTGCAGTTCTTCTCTTGAGAGTAAATAAAAAGTATGGGATCAAGCTTTCTCTCTGAGATAATTAAAAGTAGTTGATACAAATGTCTATTTTAACTTGTCGATACAAAATCTAAAACTCAGGCAAACACTCGGATTTTATATGATCCCAGAATTCTAAGGTTGAATAATAAGGAACTACAGTAAAAGCCATATGGATTATTCTTAACGAGTCTTACCAGCATGAAATAAGCTTTTTATGGAATGCAGCATTACTTCAATCGAAACAGTTAAAGCAAATTAATGCACACTGCAGTGAGATAGACTGCACACTGTCTTATACAATAAATCAGGGTTATCGCATAAATTGTTTGGTGGGATATAATCAGCGACCTTTGGAATGTACTCTAGATAGCATTTTTAACAGAAGCTATCGTACGTGTTTGATCCATCCTTGGTAGGGTAACATTTAGTTGGGAGATGTTGCCACGCAATATCTTTTCTTTGAAAGGCAAACTCTCAGCTAAAACATCATTTCAATGGGAAAATGGCAAAAGCAGTGTGTGTGTGTGTGTGTGTGTGTGTGTGTGTGTGTGTGTGATTTGGATTTTTAGTATAGCTTTAATAATGTTTCAGTCATATCGCTACGATGTCTGCAGTGTGAAAGTTTATAGTAATGTCTAGCATTGGGACATCATGCCGCAGACATGTAATATCATGTCCCACCCAGTCACATTATCCTGAATGCGGGTTGACCAGTCCTAACACTAACCTCTTAATGATGTGCGTCTAGCGAGGCAGTTGTTAGTATCATTTTAATAAGTCTTTGGTATGATTCGGCCGGGGTTCGAACCCGCGACCTCCCGTATTCGAGACGGACGATCTAACCACAGGGCCATAATGTATTTTGTAGATTAAATTTTAACTAAAACGTAAAACATAGCCGTGTTTTGTTCTGCTGTGGGTTTTTTTAGCGTATACCCCACCCATCCCAGCGGATATCGCTATTACAGCTGTGTATTTCATTTTGACATTTAAGGCCGGGTGGAGAAATAAGAATAGTCTGTGATTAATATGACGAAAAATATATGCCTAAAGATACTGTTGTAAAATATAGTATGTTAACATGCTAAGACAAAAAGTGCTAGCTAACTCTGAATTAACAAAATGGAGTTTCGTATGTTTGAGACATACAGTCTAAAAGACAAACATTGCCATGATCTACAGCTGAGGAGAAACAATACTATGAGTTGAGAGCATGTTTGCTGTCAACTCGGGCAATTTTTGTTTAGAAACCATATCAGCTAACAAGGAACGTAACTAGGTTTAGCTTCAGGAAGAACTGAATGAAAAGATCTTCAATGTGTTCTCAAAGTTGAACGTGCTAATTATTAAACCGACCCAAGTTGGCATTCAAGGTCGATACATGTTATTTGTAGCACCTGCTGTAACAACTCTATAATTTCAGTACAAAACTATAAAGTCAGCTGTTATAACAGCCACAGGAGAAGTCGTTATGATCGATCGAAATCAGGGATCTAATGTCAGAGATATTCCATGTCACAGCCTAAGTGAAGCAATGATGAACAGGTTCCCATAATATGCAGTTTTCGCAAAGCCGTACTGGCAGGTTGAAATGCCGGTATGGCTGTTGCCGTTCTGATTTTAGGACCATACATATATGTATTTAAATGTGTTAAAAATTTTTAAATTAAAACAGATTACAATTATGTTTGCAGCGAGTGCAGTCATGAAAGTTCTCATAGTTTAAAGTTATCAGTGGCAAGTGGTGAGTGAACCTAACTATAGCTGTTTTCATATGCCATTGAGAGTACTACTTGATGCTGTGTCGAACAATCTTTTAATACGAACATCCTGAAAAAATAAATATAAAAAGAAGCGCCTTTGATACGGGCTTTAATAATATAAACCGTTCTTTCTCAAATAAACGCAGTTTGTATGCATCCTGAAAAATTCAATGCGTCTGTACCTTTGAAATTGCAGCCATTTTATAGAATAATTGTTATATCTGTACAGGGGCTGAGCTGACTCCATCATCTGGGATGAGTTTCGGTCATGCACCATTTCAGTAAATCGCCTTTATTGAATTTATAACAAGTTGTACTGTTCCTAAAACTATTTTATTTATTACTTATATGCAACAGGCTATTTGCAAATGATGAAGCAGACGACAGTAGCACGTAACCAATCAAGAGGGTTTACCCATACCAACTTCTAACCATTAGCGCTGGCGCCATACAGTTACGTTACGAGTGCCTTGAACTTCAGAGGGTGAATTGTAGGCATACCGTCCCATCCGGTCACATTATCCTGAGGCTAGACTAACTTCTTAATGCTGAGCGCCAAGAGAGGTAGCTGCTAGTAATATTTTATAAGTCTTTGTCATGACTCTGTCGGGGTTCTAACCCGCATCAGAGGCGGACTCTTTAACCACTTAGGCCACCGAATGCTAATAAATATAGTTAAGAAAATCAACAGTTATACCATGGGATGAAATAACAGCTCTTTATAAAAGCATTCTTGTCGAATCCAATTTTTCTGTGAATAGCATTCAATATATTGTCTTATCACATAATCAGTACACTTTACATATATTTTTGCAGTTTATTAATTTTTTTATGTCAGCACGTTAACATAACACTTTTTGTGAATCTGATTGGTTCGAATAAGCACATAAAACCATTCCTCGGTATTTTCATTATTCTTTGGCTGCAACCTTTATTTTGAAATTTTCCTGGAACCACTTTGTGATATTATTATTTTTACACGTGCTGGTTTCTCAGCTGACAAAAAGTAATAAAATCACATTATTCCTCCAAATCATATAATGTGAATATCTGGTAACAAAAACATTACATCCTGGAATCAATAGAGTCTTGTGAATGCATAATATATAAAAACACCTTTAAATTTAATATCATTTACGCATCCATTAATCATTCTTTCGTACAAGTATCCAACAGCTGGAATTCTATTTCTTCTGCACTATTCAATACTGCATATTTTGTGAATGTCATTGGTAGAAACAACATCTCTCAGTGGAAACGTTGTAAACCAGTGCCAACAAAACCAATATGTGATGGCCTTTTAACAATTACAGCTGACAGAGTGAACTACCGTTACATGATCAAATATATTGTGGTAGATGATCTTTTGACTGGAAGGACAATTGTTTATAAATTGAAATTTGCTAAACAAAAAGAAATATAATTGTAAATGTTATTGGCTATAGAACTGTACAGTATTGTTTCAAATCGCAACTAGAACTATTTTCCCGCGTAATAATTGAAAAGTAAAGAGTCAGAATCAGAATTCAAGCAAGTGCCAAAACTCATTGATTCTGCTTTCACTCTATACTCTTTTTCTTCTCGCAATAGTACTTGTATGAAAATCTCTAATGGGAAATGATTTTATATTAATTTATTTTAGGCAACTCATTGAATGAATTAAATATTAAATTATTACCTATTTAAGATTGTTTGTTTATCTGTATGTGTTCTAAAACAGGTGGAATCCAAATGGTGGCGTATTGAATCCAGAGTATTATGTTTGGTTGGTTAAATACTTTGTTTAATAGTTATTCCTAATATTCACTTTGGTCAGCGTTTTCGCCATAAAGTTTGGATACTGGTTATTGAAGAAGAACTTTGTAACTATGCTTAATTATTTTAGTTGGCTCATTCTGATACCAAAAACGTTGAATGGCTTATTTCCGTACATATACATAGTACAAGTCACACGGGTCATGTGCGCATTCAACACCGACTATTTCAGTAATGGGTTTCATTTTTTAGAATTTGATCCTACATTTCTTTAAGTGACAAATATTCGTATACATCGTTATTCCTTTGGAAGGTCATTATTTAGAAGCCCCGAAAGGTGCTTACGGCAAAATCAATGTTAAAGTACGTAGACATGTTCAGATGAAATGAACCTAAAGGTGTGATCCAGTACAATCCGGACTGAATGTAGCGCGCTGTGATGTCACAATGACAGCTACGCATGTTGATAAGCAAATTCGTACTACCCACTATTGTGACGATTCCACTCGACGCGCTCTTTTTCTGCCCTAAGTTTAGTACATGGTCACCATTGTAATGGTCCATAGCGATACGTAATTTTCGTCTGTAAGATTCTTGTGACAGTTAAGGTGCAGAGCATTCAATAATCAGGATTAAATGTATACTTAATTTAAAATGAGTAATGTGCATACGTGGCACATGTGACTTGTACTATAATTTAGTTTAAGGGAGTCGGTAAAATGTGAATTGTACAACACAAAGGATTTATTGTTTGTAAAAATAAATTACCGTTATTTTAGTGGAAAATTTAATTAAACGTTTCTTTTAATTTGATGATCATTTGTACGCAGCATGTAAATTTGGATTTTGATTCGGGGCAATGGCTTTTCTCTTGGAACAAATATATCTACCTGATTGTGGTTAAGATAATATGTATTTAAGTCTGCTCAGCAAAATTATTGAATCCTATTTACCATCTCTCTAGTGGAATCGTTCTTTTTTATATTCAGCTATAACTTGAGAGGATTTTTTAATTCAAATTATTAATTGAAATTATAAAGTGCCCATTGGCTTTGGGATTAAACACTGTATTGGAGTATTTGTGAATTTATTAAAGGGCATTATTTCTTATACAACTGTGATACATCAACACTGTTGACACATCAAGACTGTTGACACATCAGCTCATCCAAGATTATTGTCACATTAGCACATTCATTACTGGAATTCATCCGGAATACTCCTCACTTTGGACATGTGACAGAACGCTTAGGAATATTTGGGATTTTATTCTCAATTAAGTAAGTTTCTTTTAAATTTTCTTTTATCTTCTATGGAAATAAATTTATTTTTTAATATTACTTAACTCCTTGTTTCTGTTTTTTTTTCTCCATTAATTAGTTTAAGACCATAGAGGAGTCGTAACAATTGTTTTATTTTTCTATTTGCGGTACATTTAATGAAACATCAGCAACTTGGCCTTTCATTTGCATATTCTCATATGAGAAAGCATCTTCTTTTTGCATTTATGTTGCTTTTCGACTTCGCCGATAAAAAGAATGAGGACCCGAAGAAGAAAATCTAGTCATATACTTGTCAACCGAATTACAAACGTTTTATTATACATTTCTTTGAGAGATGGTAAGAAGAAATCCCTAAAACCATGTGATAAAAATATTCAAACCAGTAAACGACTCCCTATTATTAAATACAAGATTGTCAATCTCTCGGTGTTCGTGTTTGTTCCGTCAGAAAATTCCCTGTATATTTCTATTTTATTTTAATTAAAAGCTCTAGCCTATTGACGAGTGTTTACTAATTTCGCAACAAAAGGTATTTGTCTTTGTCCAAAATACAATTTTAGTGTGATATCCAGTAAAACAAACACAACATAAAATATTCCGCTGCAAAACAATCCTTGTCAGAATTATCATTTTAACTTATCTTCTCAAAGCAAATTGTAAAAAATACGAGTATTATTGCATTGTATTTTTATATCATAATGCATGCCTCTTTTCCCATCAAGCTGAGATGCATAATTCATGCTACATTTACGTCGTTTGATTCCAATTAGGCACGTTGTTTTGACTCAGGCAAAACCGTATTATTAAGGTATCAAATGGGAAGTTTTCCCTTTTTTCAACTCCAAAGTAGGTTCTAGTACATCAAAAGCGAATAATTGCACGATTGAAATAACCGAAGATGTTGAAATTAATCAAACAGAAATCCTTCCCAATGATACCAAGCAGATTAAAAATGACGGCAGATTTGATGATCTCTTAAAATAGCAAGGTTTATATCAAGTTTGAAAGGCACGGCTAACATTATTCTCTAGCAGAAGTAATGTTCTCTGTCAACCAGCCGTTACTGACATTAATGGATTGGCCAATTAAAAAGTTTATAATCAGTACAAGTTATATTGTAATTCCAAAGGAGGCGATTTCAAAAAGGAGAGCATGATGGAGAATAGTTTATAAAATTATTAGGTAAAGAATCCATATGTCATACGGGTTAGGTTGTATAATCAAAATGTCGTATAGGATTTGTTTTACTTCGATATTCAGCCTTCACAGAACAACCTCTGTTAGTATCGGAACGGCATCCTTCCTCCAAATAAAATTATTTGCAAATCTGCAAAATGAATGTTTATTCTTATTTTTCATTGGGATTCAACTGTATGTTAAATACAGTTCTAATAATTATCAGATTTTACATGCCATAAAATTTTAATGGACACATTAACGCAATTCATAAGGATGGCCGTCCGGAAACGCATTCTTCACAATTCTCATAGAATGGAATACATTTAGAATGAAGACCTAATTAATTAATAGCTTACCTCTATCGTAAGACTTCTCCCGTCAAGTTTCAAACTAACAATGAAGAGTTATATGAAGGTTCAGTTTTAATGATGACAATAGACGATTATTCGCTGAAGTGCATATGGTTGTTAGCAATTGAAAGCATACCTGATGTCCACTATTTAAAAGTCAATTAACGACAGCATACAAAAATCTCTTTCGGAACAGGGCTCACTCAGAGTTTGTTGTATATCAACGATGGATTTGGGCTTTAAAACATTTTAGCCTTCGTTTTTTTGCCAAATACGCCCGATGCCACCCAATGCTTGCCATAACACACGAATAATATACAGACCACGCGTTTGCCGTAGAATGTGCACACGTAGTGATGCATTAGCTGGGCTTTTCAAGAAAACTGTGTGTGTGTATATGTGTGTCTGTGTGTATGTGTGCGTGTTGGATTTTTTAGGGAGCTTTAAGAATTTTTCAGTCAAATCACAACGATGTCTGCAGTGTGGCAGTTTATAGTGATGTGTAGCACTAGGACATCATGCCACAGATGTAGCATCATGTCCCACTCAGTCACCAGACCGACCAATCATAACACCAACCTCTTAATGCTGAGCGCCAAGCGAGGCAGCTGCTAGTATCATTTTTATAAGTATTTGGTATGATTCGGTCGGGGTTCGAACCCGCGACCTCTCGCACCCGAGGAGGACGCCTTAACCACAAGGCCACAAGCTCGGGCTTTTCAAGAATGTGTGTGTGTATATATATATATATATATATATATATATATATATATATATATATATATATATAGAGAGAGAGAGAGAGAGAGAGAGAGAGAGAGAGAGAGAGAGAGAGAGAGAATTGTATTGTTTTATAACCTACGCCCGCTTGTCAGTTGAATAGGAGGCCACCACTTCGGTTTAAAAATAAAATTCCATACTTCCACGATAGAAATCGGCTTCCACAAAGACTGGCTTTTTTCATGCAAAACACGATTTCGCTCATCGTTTTCATCAATGGTTAGGACTATGTACAAATCACCATGCCAAATGCCATTTCACAATCTAATCTCATGTCGTCACGCCACGATATGTAAGCAGACGATGTTTGTTTATTAATCTAAAGTGTATTTTATGATTAAAATCTTAGGGAATAAGACTATATTGGCTTTTATACATTATCTAATACTTCAGTTGATTAAGGATTTGCGCTTCGCTTCAAGAGGAGAAATGACACACACACACACACACACACACACACACACACACACATATATATATATATATATATATATATATATATATATATATATATATATATATATATATATATAGTTAGTTAGTTAGTTAGTTAGTTAGTTAGTTCCAACCAAAAGTGCAGAAGCTTAAATATCTGAACTGCAGTACGTCCTCTCTTGATCAAGCAACCACAAGCAGCAACACCGTCTAGTGTGTCACAGACAATTCAGAGAACAAATTGGCCTGATCAGCCACTCACTGAAACCAAATATTGTCATGTCGTGGACATCTTCGCATTCCACGGATGACCAGCAACACTTAATTTGTTTAGAGGATGTTTGTTTTATGGTGCATACTTATATTTGATTAGAACACGTTTGCCTAGTGCGATTACTTACATTTTTTAGACAATATTAAATACTTACTATTGGTAAGAGGATATTTGTCTCAATGTACGTCTCTCTCTCTCTCACTCTCTCTCTCTCTCTCTCTCTCTCTCACACACACATGCGCGCGCGCGCGCACGCGACACCTGATATCTACGTTTCATGGATCAACTTTAACATGCTCGAGTATCTGACACTTATTAGTTGACATTGCAAACGTCAACCTTTTAAAAGCATCATCTGTAAATGTTCAACGGTTGTCTTGACACTCACGTCATTCTTCATTCCTAAATCACAATTCTGCAGGAACTGTATTAAACATACGTTTGTGGATCCACGTGATTTCAGTGAAAGATGAGAAGGTGACAATGCAATCAACATCATGGCTGTACGTTTGCGGAAGAAACACATCAAAGATTCAGGCAAACATAATGATTATCTTGCGTGTGCAGCGTGTCAATTAAACGCAGTAATATGTACAATAATATGTGAATTTAAACTATCTTGGCCACCTTGCTTAAACTACAAAATTAGACTTCAAATGAGCATTTTCCACAACTTCAGAAACCTTCTTTTAGTATTTCTTGGAAAATAGTCATCTATTTTCGAAAATAATTCTACAAAATCAGTTTTTGCTAGGAATAATTCATGACATTAACATTAGATGTAAAATCTAATGAATATTGAAGAAACGACTCTTTCCACAAGATATGCATTATCAGATTCAACGTAATATGGATTATTAGAGTTCAACACGATATGGATTATTAAATTTCAACACGATGTGGATTATTAAATTTTAACACGATATAGATTATTAGATTTTAACAAGATATGGATCTTTAAATTTCAACACGATATGGATTATTAGATTTCAACACGATATGGATTATTAGATTTTAACAAGATATGGATTATAAGATTACCACAAGATAATTCTCGTAATGTCTTAAAACGCAACACGATATGGATTATTTGATTTCTACAAGATATGGATTATTAGATTAGTGATGAACGTCAACATTTTCTCTTTTATTTAAAAGTATCATAGTAGTGACCTAATGCATTAATTGCATTGATGTCTAAATAATCAACACTCGCTATGTGCCTTTCAGACAAATATCCATGGAAGCAATTGATGTCTAAATAAACAACACTTGCTATGTGCCCTTCAGACAAATATCCATGGAAGCAATTGATGTCTAAATAATCAACACTTGCTATGTGCCCTTCAGACAAATATCCATGGAAGCAGCAGGAGAATATTGCTGACATAAATAATTTAGCTTTTATACCAAAAAGTAAATATTTGTCTGTACCCCAGTGGTGAATTGCTATACCCTTGTATCAAGATCTCAAGTCAAATGTGTGGTGCTCATTTACCATACGATATCTCCAGTCAAAATGTGTGATGTTCATTTACCAAGCGATATATTAAGTAAAATTGCTCATATAACATGCAATATCCTTAATGGAAAAGTAACATATCTTAATATTCTCAATGAAAATTTTTCTATTTCCGTGTTGTACATATAAATGCATTAAAATTTTTGTAGCTTTACTTCCCTAAGTCTGGTTTCTGCTGAAATTGATGCTATTGTTGGTATATCCTCCCTGAAAAAGAAAAGAATTAGTTGAGTACACACACACACACACACACACACACACACACACACACATATATATATATATATATATATATATATATATATATATATATATATATATATATATATATATATATATATATATATATATATATTAGAAACTACTATGGGTATTTTAAAAATTCCAAATATTTTGTTATAACTTGTTTGTTTCTTTGAATATGTCACTATATTTACTGCATTCGAAAGGCAAAATAAATGTTCAATAAGATTATTGCAGCTGTATCTGCAGCACGTAGGACATCTAAAGATATATGCGTGTGATGTTGCACAGGAAAATAAGAATGCTGTTTAAAAAAATCAGAGGAGATTAATTCCGCTACTGTACAAAGAACATCTGTAAAATCCGGTCACTCTTCAGGTACTCTCTGATTGATATCAAGATCGATACAATTTACGGATATAATTCTCGCAATATCTTGAAACACAACACCTTTATTTTTTAAATATGAACGGTTTTGCTCCATGCTTACCTATCCGGCTCTGACATGAACTTAATTAGGAAACTAAACCATGCCATCACGAAATCTCGTCAACACTGCACTCTTAGACATTAAACCCTAGAGACTGACTAATTACTCGTACTGTGAAATATTTCCTCAATACCATCTTCACATAATCAAATTAATTAAATTTGCAGATATACTTTTTGGTAATGAGAAACAGGTCTTTTCTAAACCCAAATTAGTTGTAAAAAAACCTGTATTTTTTCAATACTTTTAGATGACTAAATAACGTTAGCTGCCCAAGCTTGTATGTATTGTCGTGTTTTACCGTGTTTTTGTGCACCGTTTAACTGATACAAAACTCTTTGTTTTCTCCATACATAACTTAACACAACGTCATCTAAAACAAATTGTACTTCAAGTTACCATTGACTATCATAGAAATTATCACCAAAGTGTTTGCATGAGAGAGAATACATACAATAAGATAATTTTACTTCATAACAGCTAACCAAGTTAACCCAAATAGTTTATCATGAGACTTTTGATAATTAAGGGGAAACGACCAAGTTCTTCATATGCCATATATAGAGGTGTACATACTGTGACGTTCAATCTACTTCTAAGGAAAGAAAGATGAATTTTTTTCGACAGTATCACATTTCACAAATCCCCAATTTTCACAAACATTTGTTAACATTGGTACAATGGTTTTTTAAAGGACATTTTCATTTTAAAATCAATAGGAAAATCTGATTGAGTATACGCATTTTTAGCAAATACATGTTTTTATTAGCTATCGATACTAGGCCATTGGAGAACTTTCCACTTTAGTGAAATATAAGACCTAAGTACTTCTGTCATCCACGATACCAATATCGGCATTGTTTATCTTAAATGTATATGTATGCTTCTTTTTGTAACATAACACTATATTTTTTATATTTTGTTTTCTCTGTGTCTCTAGTTATCGCAATATCTACCAAACATCAAGAGTACGTTGCGTGTCAGCAGGATTATCTAAAACAAATATAGTGTCTTCAGCGTACAATAGCAACATAACATTTAACATATTTACAAAGTCAGTATATTTGGAAGGTACAGCGCATCCTCTACATTCATTTACTAATATAAAGGTTTCTGGGTCATTTAGGAATATGGAGAACAATAATGGAGATAATGTTTTCCCTTTTCTTACATCACTTATCACTTGGAGGAAAAAACCACGAAAATTCATTATTTTACACAAACACATGATTTGACATCATTATAAATACTTAGCATAAAATTAAAACATTTTCCTCTGATGCCTACCGAGTACAGTATATGCTTTAATCCGACTCTCCATACATTACCAATGGCACTTTTAAAATCGACAAACATGCAAAAATGTTTTCTATTGCATTTTCTAATAAATTAAATAGGAGTATACAAAAGAAAAATAATGTCTATTGTGGAATAGCCATTCCTGAATCCAGAAATTCAATTTTTTCTTTTCGTACCTAACAGTCTCTTTAGTCTATTTGTTATGATAGTTTTCTATGATAGAACCATGAAATACATGTAGCAGGTTAATTCAAAATTGGTATGATAAAGCAAAATGATTATCTGAAAGCAAAAAGTTGCAACTGAGCGCTTCAAAACTTTTTAATAATTGGAAGTCTTTAGTAGATAATCATGTATGCTCTTATCACCAGATGTGCAATTTCCAGCTCCTCTGTCTACACCAGCCCTTCCGTTACATATATACACGTATATTTCAAATAAAACTCAATAATTGCATACTATACCAATTTAGATTCTGTCTTGTGAGTATCGTACCTGGGGTTATGCTATATTTCTGTGTACGCTCAGTCCCCTGTATGAAATTTATTGTGTCATTATCGAGACTGAATATTTCAGCCTGGATTGTATTAAGTATGTTATTACAAATAAACGATAAGTTAACAATTCTTGCATTAAAGTCACCAACAAGAAAAATAAAATTAGAGCGATGAGAAAGATGTAGCATTTCATTTTTTATTTCATTAAATGCTTCATCAGAGCTATACTCTGAAACTTCATGGGGGATATATGTACTATCCAACAATGACAGGATCACTACCAGTTATTTCTTCATTGTTAATTTTGATCCATAGGGTACATTCTGTACCCATGGAACGTTGGAGACATCTACGTCTGTTTTTAGTTTTTTTTTTTTTTTTGTTGAAATTATCTTATAACTACTGACATTGATTTCATCTCTATGCTAAGTTTCAACGATTGCAATGAAATCATAATTAAAAAAACTACATTCAGAAAATTCGTGTAAAAAGAGCATTTGTCTTAAGTCACAAACATTCACAAAAACGAATTTCAAATAGGTTGGCTTGTTTGATCGTATTGTTCCAGTTCATATTCGTAAACACGATTCCCTTGATACCATTAGACATTAACAGGGTCAAATTCTGAGTCCATAGGTTATAGGAATTATTCACTTTTAGGTTCATGCTAATCTTTTGCGGGTCAGATGCATAGTCAATTAGACTGTGCATAATGGTTGACGATCGTGAAGGGACTTCGAATGGGATATAAGAGCCTGTAGTAAAAGCTTTGTCGGAGTTAATATTAGCCGTAGGACAAGAAACGTTTTGACTTGCTTTCCATTCCCATACACTGCTACTTGCTGTTAGTTCATTAGTTTGCCATTGACGTCCGGCCTGTCCGCGAGGAGTTTATCTCTCAAATTACTGTCTCTCTCTCTTTGCTTTCCTGAAAGCTGGCAAAAACGCTTATGTCTTTCTGCAACATTTTCTGGAATCTGTTCATTTAAGCCATATGAATTTACTTTGAGATATGCAGGTGCTGCGTGTCTTACAGTTTCGCAATCCTTGTAGAAAGAGAATATTGACAACGCACCGGCGCATAAATTCGCCGTCTTGACAGAATTTTTGAAAGATCATATCATCTTAACTTTGCCACATCCTGCAGACAGCACTGCCTTAGCTCGAAAAGAATTTTGGCTTCATACCATAGTCAAAGATTCGATGAGAGGCAAATGATTTTAAAGCCGTCATTCGGTTGGAAGTGCAGATTACATGTATGAACAACATACCAAATGTGATTACCAAATGGTGTTTAATGATTGGTTAAATCAGACAGAGAGAATGTGGAGAGATGCGTGAAAATTACTTTGAGAAAGTGCATTGAATTATTATTTAATCATAACAAACGTTTTGATATAATATTCAGAAAGTTTAAATTCCTCGTGTACCTTGAATATCATTAACAAGTCGATGTTTTGTATGTTTTTTTAAAAATAAAAATCGACAGGTTTTTGCGCGTGTATAAAGACTACTGTAAACATATTTTGCCCCATACAATACCTTATTATAAAAAAATAAAACAACAAAGAAACACCCAAAACAATAGGCAGCTTTTCGTCTTTCAGGTTTGTAAAAGGGTAATGGAGTCAAACATATACTATACTGCTCTCATACCACTTTCATTCATTAATTTTTTTAAATTAAAAAGCCCACAAATTTTTAAATATATAATTTCATAGTATTCATATAATATTTTTACATGAAAATGTGTCTTTGTCCTGTTACCATAAGCATTTAAATGAATAACTGTTCAGAATAGATTAGGTATCCGGCAATGAAATCGTGTGGTTGAAACCTGAAATAGTATATGCTGTAATTTTATACATAAAAAATATTGTCAAACGTTAGGAGAAAAAGTGCTAAAGTTTATTGTTTCATGTGTTAGATCAATGTTTAGAAATAATGGAATGTTCACACACAAGCTAGACAGGGAAAGCAAATAAATATCGTGGTTTTGATTATATTTTGATGATGCTTACATGATTATTGTTTTCTTTCTTCATCACGAGTTCCAGCAATATGATTGGCTGGTCCGCTGTGATTATTTTTAGTCTTAAACCTGTTTGAACCGAAAAAGAATATAATTAATTTATCCCTACCCACTGGCACTACTTTGTACGATATTCGTGGAGAAGTTTAATATATGTGTACTTTTTGTAAGCTACAGTGACGCAATGTTGGTTTGCATCCACAGCGAGGCCAACGTCATATTTATGGTGTATAAAAGAAGATCATAGTAAAACATTATAGTCCTGCCTCCATATCAAACATATCCAGCTAAGTAACGGTATATTAAATTCAGATTCAGTGGTGTGATAACAGATATTTATTATCTTAACTAGCTGAATATTTAACTAAGTTGTAAACTGTTATGCTAACCAACCTAATATAATTGGCGTATTGCATGATGGGATTGAATGGGGTAAACTACGCCATTGCTATATAATTCAGTCACTAAGCAACAATGCAAAGTAAGTTTGATTTTTTAAGGCCGAAATAAATTGCCTAATGTCTTAATTTGTACTTCTCTTTCAAATGTAATAAATGAATAAATAAATAAATAATGTTGTTGGTCAATATATTTTCATTGCCTAAAGTAGTCCAAGTAGAAACTGTCATAATTTGTTCTAATTAAAGATATATGAATTTTGTCTTTAGTTTCTAAATGAGATCATAATAAAAAAAATATTGAAAACTTATTATTTAAAATTAATAGTCAGTACAGAGAAGAACTGCAAAATAAAATGAATATTAAAACAGTTTCTAGGAAGCAGTATATTTTTTTGTCTACACATTTTACATATAACATTATCTTAAGAAGTGATCAGTATATGTTTGGTCTACACATGGTAAATAAACTTATCTTAAGCAGTATTCAGTATAGTGTTGGTATACACATATAAAATAGAACGTCTCTGAAACAGTAGTGCCCGATTGCAAGAGCATGACACGTCAACGTTTCGCCTTTCATGTGTATTCTTAGAAATGGAGGGAAAACTTGTCAAACTGATGCTGGAGGTACAGATTATTACAATTGGATTTGTTAGCAACTAAATCATGGTGTTGTTCAACAGTGAAAGCTATTCCATCGATGGAAGATCGATTGAATCAATTCTTGACAATGTTGATGTTGTCACGACGATCATTTATTTTGCCAGATACAGCGATGATTACGTGAGGTCAGTTGGTCCAGCTATGATGTTTATCAAGGATACATCTGATAATGAGGATTCTCAAACGTATTCAATTATACGCCCTAAATATCATGCACGCAACGCTGATGAAGATGTATATCGTTTGGTTGTAGGCGTTAACGGCACTTTTAATGGCGGATTTGTTAAGCGGAAAGAACACCTTTGTGAAGGCTCATTACAATTTTCGTGTATAAATCCTTTCAGTCACATATTTCGGTTTAGTGCCGATGTTTGCAAGGTTATATTTGAAGCTTAACATATAGCCAAATTAACCATAACAACAACTCCAACGATGCAGTTTTACGTGGTTCAGCAGACGCAGCTGGTAGAGTTATATTAGAAAAATTAACATTCTGGATGCCTGTGTTATCTCCTCGCTTTGTACAGAATCGCATTTGTTATCGTTTCTGCAATCTGGATCCGCCTCAATACTGTCGTTTCTCGCGCATAATACCGACGCACACCGACCAACTGGTACTGCAGGATAATAAACTTAACAAATATGTATCTATCATGGTCTTTCTGCACCAAAACATGTGCTTGTGACATTTCACCTAACAAATAGAGACAAACTCGTATAAAAATTATATTTGACGACTTAGACGTGATTGAAGTTTCGTTGCTGTTAAACGGTCATCAAGAACCTTCTGAAGAATTTCGGCTTAGCTTCGAAACCAATCTGACTGCACGTGCAAATGACAATCTGTGGTCGTATAATTAGCAGCATCAAAATAGTGACACTAGTTTGCAGATTTCCCAAATAACTTCATGACTCTGGCCTTTTGGTTGATTACATGAAAGAGTATGCTGATACAATAAATAATGCAATAAGACACTACGAGCATATTTTAAACTGCTAATCAACACAGAAGAAGAAATAACTCGTGATACAAATAGCAATGGTCGAATTGTTTCTGATAATGTAAATGATTTTTGTAAACCAAAATATCACATCTTCACAGCGCGCGATTCGATATTATTTTTATTTATTATATCTGGTAATTATAGTGGATGGAGTCAAATAATTATAGGTTACTGCATTTGTACGGGAAATATGAACGACCAAGGGTGTGCAGCAGATCCATCCGACAAAACGAGTTCATATTTTCCGATACAAATGCAGTAACCTTTTTATTATATGCTCATTTTCTTATTCTACCTAAGGCTTAATTATATAAACAAAACTATACTACAAGAAGAAAAAAATTGAAATAGTCCTCTCTTTTTGTGTATTCTACTAAATTTTATGATAATGACTGGATTTATCTGTGTCAATTCTACATAAATTGCATCTGATTTCAGCCGCAAAGGAGCAGCGTTTGACATCTGCAAGTGTGTTTCTGTTCTGTCATTGAATGTTTGGAATCATAATGTAGGACAAATATAAAATCTTTCAATTGTAACTATAAAAAAACGCTATGGAATAAGATTTTTATTTCATTCTGAGTGAGGTAAGGAAGGTGTAATTGCACTTGGAATGTAGTCGAAATTACAGTACAATTTCGAAATGTTTAATCAACCTTTAAAACCTATGACATGGTTTGTATAATTCAGATTTGCAGAATTAAGAATTTCAAAGTACTTGTTTGAGTAAATTCATCATGTAAAACTATGTATATGTTTTGCCATTCTTATTACCAGGTAAAGAAGACACGCTCATTCCTTGTCACTTGCATGTTATTTGTAAGGAACCAGCAATGTTTTGACATGTCTGGCGTCTATCGATAGCCTAAAGCCGAAACATTGTATAAAAAAGTAACAAAGCAGCTGGTATGCGGCAGTCCACGAAATATATGCTTTAACTCATTCAGAAACATATTTACTCAACCAAAACATAAAGCGTCTACTACATTAGTGTACATGATTTGTGTACAAAGTAGTTCCTAATACATTACTGGGCACACGTGTCGTGCACGTGAGTGAATATGAAGGTGTGCAATATCGTACAATATTGCACGATTCTGACTATGGAACATTAACGGAGACAAAAATGAGCATATAATACGAGTAATAATAAGTAACAATTCCGATACCGGTCTTCCAAAATCTTATGTAGATACAACATCAGTATTACTGGCGGCTAAAGATGAAATGCGTTTTAAAGCATGTCACATATATCCATACAGCTACTGAGACGTCTTTTGGCGTTTCTGTTTAAGATTAGATTTTATCATCTGACCGCGCTGATGAGGTTGCGGATTTTATCGACCGGGTATTTGACAAACTGATAGCTGATCCCAACATTGATGATAAGTTTGTCCCACTTTCTGGCAAATATCTGCGTCAAAACGGCGTTGACATACCCTTGTATACACTCAAATATAATTTTGTTAAGCATCAACTAGAAAACGATAGCTGGAACCAAGCTAGTGTGGACATACCAACTCGAGGTCGGATAACATTGGTACGTGAATACGCTCAAGCGCTGGCGACAACTCCAGCTGCGAAAATACTCAGGGATTGTTTCTACTACGGGGAAGTGGTTTTGACTGATATCTATACCCCAATAACGTTCCCATTAATTTACTTTCCAACAAAATTGAATCGGCTAGCAAAAGACAAACCTATTCGAATGTTCGAATAACGGTTAGTTGTTAAACACGATCGTTAGATTCAACAAGGTACAGGAGTAATCTATGTGTTTTTTTTAATGAAAACGGAGTCCGACCACCAAAATGCACAATCGCCGGAAATTTGAGTATTCCTGAGACTGATATTTCCTATAATTGTAAGGCAGTTGTACCAATAAAATGAGTAATACACTAGAAGTGAGTTTACGTATTGCAGCATTATATTAAATGGGTCCATTATTTACAGTTATGAAAATTACATTGTGCCCATTTGTGCAAACCAAAGAAACGCAATGTTTCATTTCCTTCGAGTGATATTCCTTGCAGACTTTGTTCTATCCTCAGTCCCAACATCTGCTTCATCTGCTGATGACACGGCGACCACCTGGAACCCTAGAGGGCCTGTTTGAATACATGAGGATGACTCCTTATGGATATTATGATAGAAATAAGTATATGGATATCAATATAGAAATAAGTATATGAAACCTGAATATGTTAATACACTAAAAGCTGCTGATTTGGTCAGGGATATATATCAAATCGCTACTGATACTCTGCAAATCAGATCTGAGCAAGTTATTAATAGTTTGACCTCTTCAACAATACGGTATATGAGCATATTGAACAAGTAAAGCAAGGATGGAGACTAAGCGAAGTAAAAATTAAGCGGCAACTTGAAAAAGCAACAGTAGACAGGAAATCAGCCTCAAGAGCATGGACGAAAAGAGGAGATAAAACAACATGATGAAGAATGAGCAACTGGAAGTGGTATTGCTACTCGAGGAAGTGGCCTTATTAATATTATTATTAAACCAAGCTGCAAATCAAAAACTAGCAGAGTTGGCTGGCGTACCACAATCAGAAAAAGAAAAAATATAACTACAAACCTGATAGCAGGAACTGGTATTCATGTTAGACGATAACAATGATAATACAATGTTCAGATGTGTATCTGATCCAACATTTGACATGGATGCGACAGTTCTCAAAGATGAATCTGTGCGCGATTATCAATGAAAACCCCCCAGTGGTATGGAAGCGGTTTAAGACTTCCCGGGACACATCGTTAGACGCAAAGCGTCTCCATCCTATGTCCAATTTTGCTTTACTTGATGCTGCTAAGCGATTAAATATAAAAAATCCAGGGGTGTTTTATTGATCAATTACGAAAACAACCAAACCATGATGAAACCAGTATCACTAATCTCGATATGAGTTCCGATCCAGGTTTTCATTGGGTTGCATACGCAATTGATCCACGTGGAATTATTTATTTCGATTCGTATGAGCTAGCGCCACAAACAAATTTTTTTAAATATGTCGGCAGAGTGCAAAGCATGCATATTCAACACACTCCCGTCAGGTATTCAACATTACCAATACAGACATTAACCGATCTGCCGATATGTGGGCGTGAAGTCATTGCTGTACTCGACGCTGTATCAAGGTCGCTGTCACCACTTCATAAGTCGTGCACGAGTATAAACGTATAAGGTATAAACGTATAAGGTATAACCGTCCATCGTCGTTTCAAACAGATCTTAAAGTATAATGATAGTTATTTACGGAAGATCTACTCTAAGTACAACTCAGAGCAAACCTTAAGGTGACTTATCTTAATGTGCAACCCTTGACGAAGTCAAGGATGAACTCGCTAATCTTTTGAGTTTCACAAATGTGGACGAATTGAAGTCGTTGTTTTTCAGGATAAATAAGGACGCATAAAAATTAACAATATCCCGTTGACGTATAGTTTTCTGCGGCTTCCAGATTTGACAGAAGATAACTTAGTGGTGTTTGCTTAAAATAGTAACATAAAAAAATCGGAGAAATCAGTGTTGACACTTATGGGAGAGATTACAATTATTAATGTGAGAGAACCAAACTCAAACGATGACGTGGTAACAAAAAGATACGTAGACAGCAGCAACAACACGATCAGAACTAAGATCAGTAAATATGTTGCGAAGGCCGGTGATTCAATGACTGGGAATCTCAATATGGCTAGTAATATCATTGCTTATTTGCGAGAGCCATAATAGAAGATGAAGCTGCAATGAAGAAAAACGTCGACATCCCGATGATGACATCGTTAGTGACAATCAATGATAGATCCACAACATTTATATCTAAATATTCTAATCATATACAATCGTTTATAACTTTTCACCAAAAAAATAAACGGAATTGTTGATTTTTTTGGAAAGTCAATATTTATCGGTGTTAAACTCTTTGACATCAAAAAGAGCACCGACAGTGTAGTATATACAGTAGCGTCTGGATCAGCATTATGGAGACCGCTTAATAAATCCTTCAAAGATCGCGCTGAGGTTACCGTATATACAGGTTCTTAGTACTCTGTTCTACATTTCCTATATCTGTCACAATTTCAAAGCATTATCCACTAACTGGATCATCTGATGATATTAAACAACAGATCATGAGTCAATACAACATCTAGATCAGGTTACATCAGAACTCGAGTTTATCAATAAACAGATCCTTGTATTTGTGATTGACTGAGGTGATCATATAACGTATGATAATCTTCCATACCCCAGCGTAAAAATATTTATATAGTTGTTTCTAAGACACTACGCTATTACAGAAAAACAACTACCAAATTTTATAGAACCAGGATTTAATACTGACGAATTAAAAACTTCACCTAACGACGTCATCGATGAGTATTATCCTAAAATCGTCGAGTCATAGAGAAAATGAGCCACCAACAGCAGGTATCCTCAAGCATAACAATGATTCATACGGCGGTGGCAGGCATATTTCGCCAGGTATTGTTAATATAACAGCAACGATTGCAGTAAATCTTGTATGTGATGCAATTGATGGCAGTTATCAAGTAGAGCCTGAAACATCCAGTCAGACTCAGCAGGGATATATTTTATATACATTTACAGCTCAAGCACCTCCTGGATATTTGATCATAGAAGAACCCATTAATCCGGTTTATCTGCGATTTCATAATCCGTTATTATGAAGGATACATTTCAAGCTAACTGACCAAACCGGACACCTTCTTAACTTGAAATATGAATTTAGAATGTAAATCTGTATGTAAGATCATAGATCTTCATGTTCGTGGAGGAATTTGTAAAATCTGTTTCTGAGTCGAAGTTGGCATTTTACAAATAATTATTCCTTGATTTAATCAAGGGGTATTATCTAATGTATCAACACGTGAGAGTTTTGTATACAACAAAGATATACTCGAAAATGCCGCCAGAACAATATTGACAATTTCACACACAGAAAAATTTAGTGTTAATATAATTTTTGATGAATACGGCGATGAAGAATTTTTGTTAACGCAGGAACAGTTAAATGAACTCAAGCGAGAACATATTATTATGATTGTGTACGATAGATATCAATCTCTGAATTATGCACATTCTTGCATTAAATTCGATCAGCTTAGAGAATATTATAATCTGATTGTAAATAAATGTTATTATCAGAATAAAAATAGATATCAATGATAAAATCAATGAATTTGATTCAGAATAAAAATCCAATTTAATAAAATTGATGGGTATATTGCCAGACTTAAATCAGAGTATTAGTCAAATTCATTAACCATTTTATATTCAGTGATTTTAGAATGATTTCATCGTTATTAATATATTTCAGATTAATGGTTAATCTCACAGATTTGATGGGAATATTGCCCATAATTTTTCAGATTATTAACCAATTTCATCAAATTGATAGGTATATTAATCAAATTTATTATCATTATTGGTCAAATTCTTCAGATTATCGATCAAAAAATTAATATTATAAACTAATTCTGAATCACTATTATTATCAGAAATAAAACAAAATGTTTTTACTATCGTATGAAATGAATTATTTCCCTAACAACTCTGTCGTCGACTTCGTCATCGACTCTGTCAAGGATTTTCACTGTTGTTTATCTGTTACAATTACTTTCAGTTTCACAATCCGTTACTACTTTCACCTTGTTTAGCTGTTACTGACAGTGCTTTCACAATCATTATGGTCACTGGTAACAGCGCTTTCATTTTCACCAGTGCCAGAGTTACTTTTCAGACATAATCCTTTTTAATTGTCTTATACGTGTATTTACAATCTTTTTTGTTTTGTATTCGTGAGATAATTCTGATCTAATGTTTTCAATCGCGCGTGCGAAAGATACGAATTGTTCAACTTCTGTATCTTTTCCTGTCGCCAGGTATTGTAACATAGATTGTTGAATCAGCTTAATGAATCTGTCTTCTGCTGGTAGTGTATATATATCTTAAAACTGTCAACATTCCCTCTGCTGTGCATATTTTAAATGCAAACAACTTCACCTTAATTACAGAACATTTCACAAACGCAATACGTGGAAATGGGTAACGGATCTAAGACGTAAAAAAATAAATGAGTGGGCGGAAACAGTTAAAGATACCGGTGTGTCTATCAAAGATGTTGATGAATTGGGAAAGAAACTAAAATTTCCAATAAAAGTAGAAACAATAACAGAAGTATTATACTAATCGAAATATAACTCGAAAGGAGCTCCACTAAATGCTATTGATCTTTCTGCGCATGCGTGGACTTCAGCTATAACAATATTTCCACGAAATCAAACTATTAAGTTCTATAATGATGATATGTTTAATTTTATTAAAAATATCTATAAAACGATCATGTATTAGTGTGGCTGTTTCAAAGTTCCGATGATGGAAAATGTGTATCACACAGAATCTCTCCACGAAGGAATTAAAAATGTTGCGTTGAAATATACCCATGACGATACTGAACAATTTCTGTCTAATTGTTTTACCGTTCCAACAGTTGCTGTTAATTTTGCGCTAAAGGAACATTCATGCAAACTAACACGCCTGGAATTCCTTGAATAACTTCAATTCTGTAGGGAAAATCTGGGTCAGTTAGAGGTTTCGGTCTGACTTTATTGACCTTGCATTTTCATATATTTTTTTCGTATGAAGCTATATTTTCAAAATATACTTGCTCCAAAATTAGTCTGTTCACCCTCCTTGCTGCTTCACCCTTGGTTTACATTAAAGATGTCAATATGCTTTATGGCCATCGTTCTTTTGTTTAATGGCAATAACATAAGCCTAAACTAAAGTAGCTGATTTACGAAAGGCGCTGCTTATAATTTTACACACTTGATATAAAGTAATATGGGTATACTCAATGTATCCCAAAATTTAAGAGAGAGAGAGTCCTCAGCTTACATTAATTAGTTAGGGGTTTCTGATTTTAATATCTATCTTCTAAACTATTTTCTAAGCCCTCATTACTTCAAAACGGTGTGCAAAGCATACATATTAAAACCGTATACTGAACAGTAAATTGATAAATATATTACAACTGACTAAATTAAATGACAGTCTGAATTCTTGAGCTGCTTGTCCGTATATTAAGTCAATGTCACTCAACGTTTTGCATTCTTGGTTTAAGTCAATTTATGAAATAATTATAACATGATCAATTAACAAAGAAGATACTGTATAAATCAATCATTTAAATTTAAATTCATTCATTCATTCACTTACTCATTTATTTATTCATTCATTTATTCATTCAAAACCATGAAATAACAGGAAAAGTGTCAAAGCTGTCAACTGGATTTAATGTCTTACTTTTAATGCTTTAACTAGATGCATCGTAATACGGACCATCGCTGATTTCCGAGTGCTTTGAATGGTCAATACAGTTTTGTGACGTATCAGATGGTTCTTCGCTTCCTTTTCTGAACGTCCATTCAAGCATAATTTAACATCGATTATTTGTTAAGCTTTCCTACTTCACAATCACCCGTTTTTCACTGTAAACTGAACCATACGGTGAAGTATATAATGGGATAGTACTGATGAACTGAATAGCTCAGCCATTACTGAGTAACCAGTGACATTGAGTCATGCACCAACTGACTGTTTCCATTTCAACTGTCACTACGGCATATATCAACTGTATCCATTTCCAGTGCCACTAAGGCATATACCAACTGCATCCATTTCCAGTGCCACTAAGGCATATACCAACTGCATCAATTTCCAGTGCCACTAAGGCATATACCAACTGCATCAATTTCCAATGCCACTAAGGTGCATCCATTTCCAGTGCCACTAAGGCATATACCAACTGCATCTATTTCCAGTGCCACTAAGGCATATACCGACAGCATCTATTTCCAGTGCCACTAAGGCATATACCAACTGCATCTATTTCCAGTGCCACTAAGGCATATACCAACTGCATCTATTTCCAGTGCCACTAAGGCATATACCAACAGCATCCATTTCCAGTGCCACTAAGGCATATACCAACTGCATCCATTTCCAGTGTCACTGAGGCATTGCCAACTGTTTTCCAGTGCCTTTGAGTCATATACCAAATGACTATTTCGCATGCCCTTGAGTCATTTTCATACTGTTTCAAGTGTCCTTGAGGACCGCTCCGGTGGCTTAGTGATGAGAACGTCCGCCTCGGATGCGGGAGGTCGTGGTTTCGAACCGCGGCTGAATCATACCAAAGACTTATAAAAATGGTACCATCAGCTGCCTCGCTTGGCACTCAAGATTAAGAGGTTAGTGTTAGGACTGGTCGACCTGGTGCCAGGATAATGTGACTGGGTGGGACATGATGATACATGTCTGCGGCATGTCACATTACAGACATCGTAGCGATATGACTGAATTTTTTTAAAGCTATGTTTAAAATTCAACACACACACACACACACACACACACAGTAGCCTTGAGTCGTGAACTAACTTTATCCTGTGCCACTGAGACAAAGTACTTTCTTTCTGCTCATCTTGTTAGAACAAGGTGATGATGATGATGATGATGATGATGATGATGATGACTATTATTATTATTATACAAAAGACCTCATTGTATATGACAGGTTATTTCCAAAATGTTTCATCATATATTTTTGTTTCATCATATATTTTACAAAATACACCACGACACACCACGACTGCAAACCTGCAATTAAGGCTACATACTTTGATCTCAAGAGCCGACATTTATTCATCATTTGAATAATGCAGTACTCGGGAAATTCTCTCTATGTTAATGCCCTTTATTCAATTAAATATCAGCTTCTACGAGCATCCTGTTGTTTCAATCGTCCGTTAGTGTAATGCCAATTCCGCTAAGTCTAAAAAATGAAAACTATCATTTTTCTGGGCATAAGCAGCTTATCTTGTTATGTTTTATTGCGCAGTATATTGATTCGTCAATCGTGAAACGTCTGTAGTGTCATCTATGTTAACCTATACACCGGTATTCAATCAGGCATTTCAAAAGTAGGAATGTTTACCGGAAATTCCTCCAAAAATAGCCTCAATTGACACACAGTAATTGATGTGCATAATATAATGCTAGGCGTACCATCACCTCTGTCTGTACTCTGTGCATTTGATCACAGCATCACGCTTTATATAATAATCTTTGAATGGCATATTCTTTTCTTCTTCGTTTAACTGAGCATTGTTACTAAGAAAGTTCTTGTGTCTAATTTCAAAACATGCATGTTTTGTATTATACAGCATGCTTTACATAAAGTTTCTATTTATACTAGTCGATGTCATCACGTTTTTTAAAAATTCAAATCATTTACATAAATCAGCGGAGAACGACTATCTCTTGATTGTCTTCATAAAGTGTTAACGAAAATATCTCTTGGGACTTGTATCTTGGAATCTACCATCAGCACGAACTATATCTTAAATCCCTTAGTTTGTAATAAGGCTGTTTCATCAGTTAAACTCCCGTATTTTTCAAATTAGGCTGCGTCATCAGATAAAATCCAGTGATATGTAATAAAACTGTTTCATCGACTAAAATCCAGCGCTGTCAGCTAAAAGATCCCATGCTTTGTAATAAGGCTGTTTCAACAGCTAAAATCGCGTGGTTTGTAATAAGGCTGTTTCAACAGCTAAATTCCCCTGATTTGGAAAAAGGCTGTGTCACCAGCTATATTCCTGTGATATGTAATATGGCGGCTTCAACAGGTAAATTCCTGTGATATGTAATAAGGTGGCTTCAACAGCTAAAATCCCGTGATGTGTAATAAGGATGTTTCATCATCTAAAATCCCGTGCTTTGAATTAAAGATGTTTCTTTAGAGCTAATGGCGGAAAACCTGTTCAAAAATATAAAACTATGCCAGAGTGCTGAGTGTTAATGGCGTAAAATTTATTTAAAATATGGAGCTTATGTCAACAAAACCTGCAATCAGCGGTCAGTGTTTATGGCATATAATTGGTTGAATTTATAAATATGTATGACGGGCCGAAAATTGCAGTCGCTCGTAATTCTGTCGACAGGCAGATATGAAAAATCCAATAAAATCAATGCACATTAGTAGCAACCAAATAAAATTAGTTATTTCAAAGATGCTGTAAATCGTTGAAATGGGAGAGTAAGTAGCGCACTCAAAATAGAGGACTATGATACTCAATTTAAATCCATACATACATTTGGTCCGGTGGTCACCCCTTTTTCAGCTGTGACTACAGTCATTTTCGCGTTAAACGTTGACAACAAAAGTTTACAAATAACAAACAAAAGAGATAAATCCTTCTAGATCAACCCTCATTAATTCTTTTTTTTTCTTCCAATCTGATTGTGAATTTCATGGCAAATGTAGCAGCAGTAAGAATAAGATTATTATTATTATTATTATTATTATTATTATTATTGCTGTTGTTGTTGTTGTTGCTGCTGCTGCTGCTGCTGCTCTTGCAGGCTGCCGTTGTTTTTCTTGATGAACAAAACTGGGCAATATCACCCCAGATTCGTTCAAAGACCAACAGAAGAAGGGATATAAACTGTATGTGTTTCGACTCTCTGGTCTTAAACTTAGCAACAAAGGGTAGTGAAAACCATGTTTATTAAAATGAAAAAACACATTTATTTCTTTAAGGTATAACGTGACATTTTAAGAAGAACTATCACATTGGTTCAAGGTTCTCTTATGTGTGTGTGTGTGTGTGTGTGTTGTTGTTGTTGTTGTTGTAGGGTTTAAGGCCATTTTTCAGCACAAGATAGGCTATACATGGCGGCCGGTATTAATGGTGGAGGAAGAACCCAGGAAATCCCCGCCAAGAACCACCGACCCTCGAGAAGCTACTGGCAAGCTTTCTCACATACCCACATTGGCCGAATCCGAGACTCGAACCTACGCAGACAGAGGTGAGATGGCAGTGATCCGTAACGGAGAGCGCTTTAGACCTCTAGGCCACTCTGTGTGTGTGTGTGTGTGTGTGTGTGTGTGTGTGTGATTTGGATTTTTCACGTAGCTTTAACAAGTTTTCAGTCATGTCGCTACGATGTCTGCAGTGTGGCAGTTTATAGTGATGTCTAGCAATGGGGCATCATGCAGCAGACATTTAGCACGATGTCCCACCCAGTCACATTATCCTGAAACCAAGCCGACCAGTCCTAACACTAACATCTTAATGCTGAGCGCCAAGCGAGGCAGCTGTTAGTACCATTTTTGTAAGTCTTTGGTATGACTCGGCCGGGGATCGAACCCTCGACCTTCCGCATCCATGGCGGACGCTCTAACTACTATGCCACCGGAGAGGTCGCAGATGCCTTTAATGTTGTGCTTAGATATAATTTGAGAGGAGACATTCGTTTGGATTATTCATTGGAGCTATATAATGTTCATTGGACTAAAACATTATTCTTTGACCATTGTGAATTTATTCAAAGGAGCTATGGACAACGGCATTGTGATACATCAGGACTGTTGGCAGGTTAGTATATTCAAGGATCTGGAATTCATTCAGAACATTCGATTATTTTGGACTTGTGAAGAACGTTTTATGATTTTATAGGATTTAATTCATCACACTGTAAGTTCCTCTTCAATTTTCATTTTATAGGTGTGATATTTAAATTTTTTACTAAGTTTTACAAAACTTGTTGGTTTTGCTTCTTTCTATTACTTACATTATGATCACAGAGTCGTAATGGAAATTCTGTTGATGCATGCCAGCACCGTCTACACTGTCTTGTGAGAAGGTCTATCTTTCTCTAGTTAAAACAAAGTTTCATGAGTTTCTAGCTTGGTTTGATGGTAAAGAGCGCATACCAACCATCTGCTTGATGGTATAACTATATTACACAATTTTCGTATTTCTTGCAACCAAAACCAATTTCCATAACTTTACACTGTGCAATCATTACTATCTCTAACGAATCTTTCACTATCCACAATTCTCTAAGATTCATTGGTTCGTGGCGAGCTCTGGAATCCTAATTAAGCGAAGACCTTCAATCCAGCAAAGTGTTACACCTTGTGCTTTTTAAGTAAATCTCATGCACAGCGGTGCTCATTTGTGTAGAGATTGATTTAGTCAGTTGTTTTCATGCAGAAAAGGAAACGAGGCGGCACCAAGAAAATATGTGATTGTCCCCTTGCTTGAAGGTTATGAAAAATGTGTCCTAAATTGATACATATGTACTTATAGTGATCTTTAAGGGCATTAGGTTTTTAGCTATTCCTTTATGTATTCACTGTACTTACGAATGAAGGTTCAATTATTTGTTGCAAGCCGAAGAATTTAGTGAGAACCCTGTTTTCACTCACCATTGGTTACAAGTAGTATTGGGGTCACCGCCAGGTCATTGATTGCTGCCCTTTCCAGTTATTGTGCTTTTTTCTATTCTAATTTCATAGCATTTTTACATTCTTTTGCTCAGAAAACAATAACGGTTTTAAATATGGTCCAGTGATTAGAAGTAGGCCACATGATAACAAACCAGGTTACTTGTATTTTTGGACTGGCATGTGTGACTTTACCTCAAAAGTGAGACGAGGTTACACAGAACTATATAACATAACTCCTGATCAAATTATTAGATCATACCAATAAATCAGAGGATTTGTAATCAATGAGGTGGAAGAGGCATATTCATCATGCGGATAGCACATCATTCAATTGTGAAGTGGTATGAGCTCAAGGGCATTTATTCGCGGATAGTCTCATGAAAACTGATGTTGAACTAAACACCTTGATTACTCTTATATTACGTGTTTAGGCTCTAATAAATAGTAACAAAGAAAAAGTGAAAACAACAAGCTTTGTAAAATTTAACAAATAATTTATTTCCTTGGAGAAAATAAAAACAATGTAAAGATGAAAAAATAAGAACTTTACGGATTTAAGAATCAAATTCAAAAATATGCCAAGAATAATCCACGAATGAAAGTTTAAAGTCCTAGTAATGAAATGTTCTAATGAATTCAAGTTGGAGTCCTGACGATAATTCCAAAGTAGAAGGCGATGACGTGTACTGTAGTCAGTAAATCGCTGATGTGTTTATAGTTCTGTGAACCACAGAAAATAATATTCTGGTGATTGAATTCCGAAAATAAATTTAAAGAAATTTCTTTATCCAAAAATGTATGAGCACTCAAATATTTCCAGGAAAAAAAATTTAACATTTTAGAATCCAAATAATTTGAATAAAAAATTAAAATATAACTCCAAACTGGTCACAACGAAAACCATTCCAGTGTCCGAGGTAAAAGCCCAAACTAACTAATTTCTCTATATAAAAAAAAGGTTATACAGTCAAATAATGCGCAAAACAGATACCCGAAAAAAAAGGTTATACAGTCAAATAATGCGCAAAACAGATACCCGCATGAGGCTCACGTGATCACATTCCAGAACAGTTTAGAAGCTATTTACATGTCTAAGATCATGTATTCCAGTATAGCCTCGAGTTCACTATTATCATTCACACATTAAGAATGAATGTTAAGAAACGTTGTTTACTTGATTCTCGATCAAGGCAAGGAACTAGGTCAGCAAAAAGATACTACGTTCTATTTTTAAATGTTTTCAACTGAACAGTCAGGTCAAACTAATTTCTAGTAAATATCAAATTCCTAGTACACAAAATTACTTTACTTTAACATATTATGAAATTTTAGAGATTTTAAAAAAGCTTACAACAATTAAATCAGATATAAATTAATCAAATATACATAACATAACAATTAAATTAAATCAGATATAAATTAATCAAATATACATAACATTACAAATATAAACAATAAGAATGATTTAGGTACAAATACATAAAAAATTTAACGAAATCGTCTTCAAACAAGATCACAGAATTTCTTTATAGAATGGACATTCTTACAGATAGTAAGCACGCAAAGGAGTTTTTGAGTAAAATTGGTTGCAAAAATTACAAATGTCTTGAAATACATTAGTCGTTAAATTCAAATTGATTACAAATTGGCCCATAATTTAACTTGAAAGAAGGAAAGCAGAATGAACAAAAATCGGATGCAATTGCTGATCGAGAAGCTGGAGACAGAAGAAGAAAGTATACACAAATCTCGCACACTTTCCATATTGCTGAAAACAAAATAAGGTGATTTTTAGCAGCACCAATTGATGGTGCTAGATGCAAGTACTAACAAATTTTATCGTCCCTGCTTGGTCCCTATCTAGCGCATGAATATACGAATTAACCATTTAAGTATGACTGATCAATCAGATACTTACAAGAATCTGCATATACACGAGACATGGGGGGGGGGGCTAATGAGTATAAGTATACATCAGCAATATTTGGGCACATTGCACCTCAGATTAAGATGTGAAGTTATGATGGTACAGAGCATACTGCTATCTTTCTAATCTTATATGAAAGAATCGCACAAAATTATCAAAAGTCAAAAAGCGAGAAGACAGATTGTCTATATAACTGGCAGGGCCGCGAACAGGGTATGACAACTAGGACAACCGGTCCCACTTCGGTCAGAAGACCTACCGCTGAAGGAAAGACAATGTTTGTTTGTAATTCATAGGGTCCTACTGGAGAATGTTTCCTAAGGCCCACAAATCTTGACCGCGGCCATGATATCTGGTGGCCATTGACTTGACAAGTATTTATCATCTACTAACTGGTCATCCGAGTCAAATATTTAAATACAAATGATCATCCTCATCTGTGTAAAGAAAATTGTCTAAAATTAGGTAGCGTCATTCAGATTGCAATGAAACAGTTCCAGACCAAGTCAGAAGGCTAACTGGCAGAGCTTATCAAGGCTCTCCCTCCGATAAAAGGGGATGAGACGGCAGTTAAAGCATGTTTAAAATAGTTACAAATAGCAGACTGGTAGAAGAAGCCTTGAATCAAAAACCCATAGACTTTTAAATAACCTCTTGGACTGGTGACATTTCTAGAGTACAACTCCAATGTAGAAAGAGATAGGAGGAACGGCATAATGCATGTAGCTTTTTCAATACTAAAATAACACAAACTGCGTTATCAAAATACTATAAAGAAAATATAAAACTAGAAAACATCTCTAATTCATTATATATATATATATATATATATATATATATATATATATATATATATATATATATATATATATATATATATATATATATTACATGTTTAATCCTCTCCCCCACCAGTCCTATCATGCACATCTTTCTTAAGGATCATATAAACCTATTATTACGAGACAGATTTTCCCGATATGGTCAAACCTGATTGCAATGGCAAAGCTAGTACCTCAGCACACAAGATAACTCATCCTTCTGATGTGGTTGACAATGTGATTATCAACGGAGACCGTTGTTTAACTTTTTAACATTTGAATCAATGAAAATTATGTAAACATCGTCAAAAATATTTTCCATATTTACCTGTTACGATATTTCAACAATTACTTGTAGTACACATATTCGGTCCAGCAATGCCATTTCAATTTGTAATTCACAATGTGTTTTGTAATGTCACATTATTTTATATTAAAACAATTTTAATGTTCTTCTATGCCACTTTCGTATGTCAACTTTCCGATTTGATGGGGAACTAACATTTCTACATTTTCCCCAGCTTCACAGTTCGACCTCTATCATCCTACTGATGAGGATGCTCATCTTCCATCGCTAGCACAGGTGCATCAGAGTCACTGCGGGTGCTGTCCGTGTGCCTTTTTGCATATGATCAGCGGTATCTGAACATCACCCATCAACTTCAATAACGGTGTTTTGGTCTTGGTCATCTAATCCAGCTTGCTGACCCTGAAACTGGATCTGGAAGTATGCGTCGGAAACTCAGATATACGTGTCACGTGAACCTCATGGTTATTGATATCATTACAACTAAACAGCATATTTCTAGTCACATATTTATTTGCTTCTTGATCAGGTGCTCTGTACCTTTATCTCTTTAATACCTGAGCAGGTGCTCCGTAACTTCCTCTCTTTAAAGCCTTGTATTAATCATAAAACATATCAACCTCGTCTTTCCAAGAAAGCATGGTCTACAGAATGGATACACATTTCTGGGTAATTTTCAGTACACACACACACACACACACACACATATTGAACAATAAATATTTATATTTTGGCATAAAGAGGAAAAACTATTTTGAATAATAAAAAGGTGAAAGATATGCACTATTTAAATATAGAAATAGATAACTAATATAGTAATAGATAACTAATATAGAAATAGATAACTAATATAGGAATTGATAACTAAAATATTATTAGTAATACGAAACACTTTGTGTCACTTGCAGATCTCTGGATGGCTGGTGGTCGATACGAGATGGGGTATGCATAGCGTAATGCTTGAATCACCAGCCTCACGAACGAACAAACAGTTGTTGATGATATGGAGCTGTTTAGGTATACTGAACCGTTTTCGTGTATAGCTGCTATACTTTCTTTCTGAACTAAACGCATGCATATATATATATATATATATATATATATATATATATATATATATATATATATATATATATATATATATATATATATATATATATATATATATATATATATATATGGGGTGTATATTATATATAATTATTATTACACTGGTCTGCAATTTTTAAAAGTCATCTGCTTCAGATATAGAGTGTACTATTTATTATGGGTTTTGTTGAGCTGAATTCAAATAAGGCAATTAAAACAACTCATTCGCTACTGTTTCCAATATATTGAATTTTTAGATTTTACGTCTATTCATATTGTGTAGATAATAGTTTTAATCATACATTGTGAACCTAGGTTTATGGCGTTTATGTATGACTTTAAAAAAAAAAAACAGCAAAAGGATTATATAATTAAAATTTAGTATGAAACAAAAGGCGAAAAATAGTATTTATATATAAGTATATAGTTTAGTCCTGATTCATTGTCTACTCAGCGCGTCTCGACTTGTCTCTTGTATTCATTAAATGGAGCATCTATTTTCACTGTCCAGCAATATTCTGCAAGCATTGATGGGCTCCGTTTGCCCTGATAACTTTTCTCCATTGTTACAATGTCCTGGTGAAATCGTTCGCCGTGCTGGTCACTCACTGCTCCGCTAGATGAGAGTGAAAAAATAGTATCTTTAGTGACATGTTGCAACCAATGCTTTTGTATGCCTTGAGGATGTTCTCCACCAACTCCGTGTAGTTGTCTGCATTGTTGTTTCCGATAAACATTGTTGCCACTAACTGGAAGGCTTTCCATTAATTCCTTTTCTTGCCACGCAATGCACGGTCACATGCATCATCTCGAAGAAGTTCACGAATCTGAGGACCAACAAAGATACCTTCATTTATCTTACCTTCACTTAACCTTAGAGAATTTCCTTAGAGGTACTTGAAAGCTGCTTGTGTTTTGTCCATGACCTTGACAAAGTTCTTTATCAGACCCAGCTTGATGTGCAAGGGTGGTAACAAAATCTTCCTTGATTCAACAAGTGGGGGATGCTTACCACGTTTCCTCCCAAGCTCATATGACTGTCGTAGTGGCCAATCTCTCTTGATGTAGTGGGAATCTCTCACACGTCTATCCCTTTCGCAGAGAAAACAACAGTACTCTGTGTATCCATCCTAAAGACCAAGAAAGAGATCACGAACCTGCTAATCGCCACAAAGCAGCCACTGGTGTTGGTCATAGCTTATGCAACTCAAAAGTTGTTTCATGTTTTCATAGGTTTTCTTCATATAGACTTCATGATCAGCTGAAATTGATAGCAAAACATTGCCATTGTGCTGCAAAACAGATTTAAGACGCATTTGCGATGAATCAATGAACAGTTTTCACTCATTTGGATCATGAACGTTGTTGAAAGGAGTCATCACACAATCGATGTTGATGCATGCTACAAGATCACCTTCTATGAAGAAGAATGGAACAAGGTCCTTTTGACGGTCACGGAACATGGAAACCCTAACATCACCTGCCAGCAGACTGATGTAATCTGGAGCCCAACATATCTGCCTTACTCTTGGATAGTTCCAAATCCCTGACAAGGTCATTCAGTTCACCTTGTGTTATGAGATGTGGTTCAGAGGAGGAGGATGGGGAAAAATATGGCTCATGTGACATTGATTGTTCAGGACCCGAAGTTTCATCCGCTTCCTTTTCCTCGTCTGACTCAAGTGAGAATGATTCTGGTGTATCAGGAGCCACCATTCATTCTCCGGAGGTACATTGGCGTATAGCTGATAGAATATGTGGATAATATACAGTACACATTTTCTTTTTTGACACACCTTTCCCAACTGGGGTCACCATGCAGAAGTAACAATTGCTGATATGATCTGTTGGCTCTCTCTCTCTCTCTCTCTAAATCGATCGCACTGCGGACGGCGTAGATTTCCTTTTTCTGTTCAACCACTGGTGAAGATTTGTTGCACAGTATTGCAGCATATGTGTGGGGCCCACTACTTTCCTGATCTCTAATTTTGCAGCATAAAAATGTGATAGACTTTCTTAACCATTTTGGTTATACTGCACTTTTGTGATGCAAAAGTCTCTTCACTACAAACATAGCAGAAATTATATGCGTTTTTCACACAAGTACGAGGCATCTCTGCTCATTTTGGCTAAACAGAAATGTGTCCCTTTGCAAAATCAAACACTGACAACTATGAGAGCACGACACTGTGTGATTTCTAGAGCTGATATAGGGCAGTTTGTTCAGAAAGTGATCTAAGTTTAGTTATGATTGCATCATACATGACTTCTAAGAATAACATGATGTAATCTACATCATGTATGACGCAATACCAGCTTCAGGTTGATCATTCATTGTTTTGCCTCAAAAGAAAGTTCTGTCCAAACCCAGTTCTATATTTATTCATAAAGTCAAAGACGTATTTTAGTCATTTCTGGTTTAAACTGAGATCACTTCTCTTTGTAACTTCCTTATCGTCCTCCATTCAAGTGTAGTATATACTGCCCCGGAATCATATCTTTAAAACTAGAACCAATCAACAATTTTAAGCATCATTTTCGTTCTAAGTGACCCAGAATTAGTCAAGTTTGACTTCAATTATTTCGAAAGGATTTTAGCTGTAGACCAGTGTTATTAATATTATTATAAGTTCTATTTTTTAAATTTGTGTTTGGTACACAGAAACCCTCACATGCAATCGTACAGCCATTGTACTGAGGACCATTACAATACATCTATAGTATCGGTCTGTTTACAGATATTGTCACAGAATAAATCAATTGATTAATTTCCTGGATCCTATTACAGAAAAAGACAGCAACATAATTTTAATAAACAATCGAAACACGCGTATGTTATAACTGTCCTGTGGAAAGCCATCATACTTTTTTTTATTATTTTGTACACTGCGGTTTAGGATTCTTGTGAACACATGGCATAATGATGATGGTGTCTGAAAATATCAGCGTGCAATTCTAATTGGCTTCAGGTTATAAGTGTAAAGCAAAATTACTTTTTCAATCTTCACTCAGGGAGAGATTAAACACTCAGAAAACAAACACTTCCGATTTAACCAGGATTTCACGATTTAAACTTTCTAACTGATAATCTGAATTAACTGCTAATTTATGTCATGGGTGATAAAACTAGTTAGTGGTCATCTCACTAATATGGGTTGGTATTTCCTAAACAACTGTGTCTGAAGCCATGATGGCAGAACGTCTGACTTGCTTGTTAGACTTGGAATTTGGTCTATTTTTGGCCCAAAGGGACAGTCTGTGTTGCCTTTTATTTACTACACAGAGAAAATGTAGGGGATGTGTTTTATATAATTACTACACGTGAACTAAATATATTTACATTTCTATAAAAAAAATATATTGAAAGTACCTTAGTATCGCTGTCATTGACATCCAACATTAGAGACTATTCGTGACGTCATACAGTTGGTTTACAGAGGCCATGTATGCTAAACCTCTTGACTGTTTCCTCCATGCCAAACAAAACAAACTACTTACTTACTAGTCAGACATTTCTGATGCTCAAACTATAATATATACATGCGCTATTAATTTTTAGTCAAGCTAAATTATGTTTTATTTGTTTTTCAATAATAGTTCCAGTTTGGTTCAATTTTATTTCGGGCAGGAAATCGTTCCAAACTTAAGGCATCGTTGAGATTAGTCAAGTTTTGAAATAACACGAATCGTAACTCGAGATTTAGTGTGGTTACATTTTTTACTTATACGAAAATATTCTTAGCTGCACTGCATACAACAAAAACTGGCATCGAGACGCAACGAACCATCATTCATACATCTTCCTCTAAATATGGCGGTGCCGGAAACACAGTAGGTACGCTAGAATATCCATCAGCATGACCTTTCTCTAACTTCTCATTTTCTGCATGTATGAAAGTAATGTCTGATCAAATTATACAAATTTTACATATCGAATCAAACGTGAATCCCTAGCCTCAATTTCATAAAATACATCCAACAAAAGAGACAAATATTTCCTTAGAACTCGGACTTCAACGCGAGAGAATGTTTTAAATCTTGCATATATATTTAAAAGGGGCAAAGTAGCTAGAACTATAATTACATGTATATTTAAAAAGAGCAACTTCGCTAGAACTGTAATTTTACGTATGTTTAAAAAGCGCAACGTAGCTAAAGATGCAGTTTCATGAAGTTGTTATCAAGAGCTTTCATATCAAAATGTATGTGGTCTCAAACTTCCCAGTAAATTGTTAGTACCAGACAAAAGAGTTGCATTAATTCATGATCCATAGCTGCTGCTTGACTTCTACATACAAATTACGAAAATTGAAATTGTATTCTCTAAATGCACGTATGTAATTTTCTATTCAAAAATAGCATATTCCTATTCAAACAGTTTCTATATATAAAAATAAATGAAAAAAACTTTTCTTTTATTCAGATAAACTAAACTGCTGCGTCTTTTGTACATACAAAGACAGTATACATTCACATAATAATCTTTATATGCATATTCTTTCTTCTTTTTACAGCTGTAATTGTCCTTCAAACGATTGCACAAGGTACGTAAATAAAATTTTCTTTATAAGAATATGTGATTTTCAGAGTTCCTAGATCAAGAAAAGCGTGATGTAAGGACTCCATTGTCTTCGTTCTTAATACTGTAAATCTCGTCTTCGATACGAATACTCACTATCCCTTCTTTATTCTTGCAGAATTTGCATTGAATTGTGAACTGACTATTACTCTGGCAGAAACGCCCATCGAATCGTGAAATGTCTTTACTCATCCAGAACGCACGTCAAATTTTGAACTGCATAGACTCGGATTTGCTGTCGCATAATACGCCTGCAGATCTGGGTCTGTCTCTTATTTGTTCTAATTTATGATTTCCACAGAACAACACAGATTCTGATCTCCCTGTGCAAAATACAACGGCAGATCTGGTCTACTCTGTTTGTAATAGAAAGTCAATTATACGAATGTAAATAAGGGCAAGATAAATTTGCACATTATACATTATATCTGAAGATAGTATTAGTTGTTCCGTTTTCTGATTAATAAAACATTTCCATCCAACAATTATCGAGGTTGATTCTGATCACCATTAATCTCCTTAGGAGTTAGGTTTCTGAAAACTTATTGATTTTGTCTCTAGTTATCTTATTACAATTATCGAGCCATCTGATCCATTGAAAAGCAACGACGAAAGGTAATAAAGCCAGAGAAATATTGATTCCTAAAACAAAATGTCTAATAGAGTTTTGGAAAATACCTTATTAATTTGTGTCTTAAATATCCCGCATATTATATATGATTGTATTTATTTCATCTGTTTCATAGTAAATCATAGTGTTACGTGCGCAGGCTCTTTAAAACAGTAGCAAGAAAAAAGTGAAGACAACACGCTTTGTAAAATTTAACAAATAATTTATTTCCCTAGAAAATCAAGGTAAAAATGAGAAAAAGAACTTAACGGTTTTACGAATAAAATCCCAAAACTGATCCAAGATAATCCAAGAATTAAAAAATCGAATTCTTAATAATAAAATGTTCTAATGAGACTGAGTTCGAATCCCGGTGAAATCCAAATGGAAGGCGATGATGTATGCTGTGGTCAGTGTCGTACTGATGTATCAACAGTTCTTTGCTAAATCACAGAAAATACTATTCCAGTGTTTGAATTCTGTGTAAATTTTGATAACTGTCCTTGTCTAAGAATTAATTTAGAGCACAAGTATTTCCAGAGAAAAAAAATCTCGTGAAATCCAAATAATTTGAAGAAAACTTTTAAAAATTCAACTCAAACTGGTCACAACAAAACGCCTGGACGTCTCAGGTGTTAGGGCAAGAATAAAATTATTTCTCAATACATCGATATTAAATCTGGCTACTGCGCAAAACGGATACCCGGATGCGGGTCAATCTTCCGGTCAAACCCGAGTTTTGAAATAATTGCTACATGTTATTTGTCACGTATTCCAAGTATTGCCTCGAATTCACTTTATGAATCTTTACTCTAAGAAAGAAGAAAAAAAATATAAAAGAAACGTTGTTTACAAGAACCCATACTGATTGTGAATCAAGGTCAGGAACTAGATCAGCATTAGATACAAAGTTCCTATGAATAGTGTTTACGAAAAACTGAACTGAATTTCTGGAAAATAAATTTCTGAAAAATGTCAAGTCCAGTAAATTAAATTACATTACATTAGCTTGTAATGGAGTATTTTTTTAAAAAAACTAGCAAACAAACAATTAAAATAAACCAAATATAAATTAAATCAAATATACAAAACAATATATTTTAAATATAATCAAGCATCTAGATATTCTATTATTATTAAATTGGCAAGCCAAACGAAAGTGTATTTCATATCTCGGAGTAAATTTTTCACTCAAGGTCATTTTATTCCTTTACATTTCACATTTCATCTTTTAAAGTCCTTTAATCAGTTAAATTTATTTTATCCTTTGATCTCATTCTTTAAAGTAATTTCATCACTGAGAGAGTCATCATGACAAAAAAGTCACAATACGATATCCTCCTATTAACTATCCAGGAATGGGATACATGACAGTGTACTAGCACATATTTTCATCCTACAGAGGAATATCTGACCCCACCCTGGGTGTTTTTTCCTAAGATGCATTTGCATGCCAAGCTTTTACTTAATAGTTTTGAGTTTGTAAATTATCTACTTCACATGATGATTTCTCCTCTATGGAATTACGTAAAACGTGGAGGAAGTCGATACTGTGCTTTTCTTCTATGTTGTTCTTTTTTTGGGGTGGGGGTTAGAGGGTGTTAACACCATTTCTCAGCGCGTGATAGGCTAAATGTGGCGGCCAAGATAACTGGTGGAGGAACAAACCGGTAAAAACACAATAAGGAGCACGTACCTACGGGAAGCAACTTGCAAGCTTTCTCACATACCCTCGTTGGCCGAGCATGAAAATGGAACCCAAGAGAACACAGGTGAGATACCAGTGACTGGAAAAGAAAAATGCTTTTGACCACTCGGGCACCAAACTTTATTTCGTATGAACTCTACAACCAGACATCAGTAGTTCTAATTAAATATACGGCAGTTATGAAATCTATAAAATCTTTTTTTTTTAAACAGAACTTGGCCAATTACTGTAAAACCCCAAAACAACAACAGGCAACAAATAAAGTTCCCTTCTTTTCTTAAATATTCAATTATCTATAAATTCATTATAATATGGAAGGACTTTGCAGTTTCCTTCTAAATAGATATGAAGATGAGTAATAATTGCTGTTTTAGGAGGAGGAGGAGGATTACCGTCTTCCTCGAAATAATATGTTGACCAAGACTATACAGTTCCGTCTTCATTTGTAACTTTTTGACTTTTGATGATTATTTGTTTGGTTTTGGGAAATTTTGGTGTTGGGAAAATGCATCTCAAGCTGACTTCAGTCTCATGAGACTCACCATACTTATATAAGGAAAGTAATCCAAAACAAATAAATGTCCGTTAAATGCGATTCCTTCATGACCTTTTTAGGGAGTTGTTTCTATGTCAAAATCTACAGCTCGTAAAGGGAGCTGGGGTTTTTATCTATTAAGATGGTGATCTTAAGAGCAGCAGGTTTTATTGTTATCGTCGTAAAAGGTTACGCAGCTCTTTGTTAAACAATCCCAAGTGGTATAAGAAACAATGATAAAGTAAAATGTCTAATTTAGCTTAGCGTCCGGGTTTTTGGCGTTAAATAAAGCTCAGTTTATCTCGTTTTGCAAATATACCGATAAGCTAAGAGATTCTGTCCGTGGCTTCGAGTATTTCTTTCCGCTACCGTAAAGATCTACCCTAGTTTACGAATTGGGGCCTTTGCGCGCGTTAAAGTGAACCATCTCTGGCATATGCATGATCGGTATGGAACAAATATATACCAAAATTGACATAAAAACCAAGAAAACAAAAACAAGATAGAAATTATACAATGACAATCCGCTATATACATAACAAATAGTCACAAAAGTTATTGAAGATGAAATACTCTGCTCGAACAATAAAGAGCTAGAATTGTTTCATTTAGTAAGCTGTTTTTAAAAAAGTCATCCGCGTCGATGACGAAATTACCATAACACTGTCGGCAGAAATTACGTGTGTTAATGTAACAAAAAGGAATTGCATCAAATTAATTTACTCTTGTTGACAATGTCCCAGGTGTTATGGGATTAAGAGTGGGTTGAAATTATATGTGTAGAAGTCAATACGTCCTGTCAAATAATTGCTGTGCTTTCTATTCGTCCCTCACGATTAATTCTAGCCCAAACACTGAAACTGTAGCAATGCGATACGATATAGAAAATCGAAAGTAATAGTTGCTTACATGGTTTTCCACTCACAGAAGTAATCTCCCAATATATACATCTAAGGATTGCAAACAGGAAATTTATCAAATATATTACATAAAAAGGTGAATTTCCTTCGAGTAAAATGCCTATCAATATGCAAAACACTCCTTTACTAATCACCAGTAATTAAATATGACATTTTCTGACTTTATCAAAAAACGAAAATGTGTTCATAGAGCAAGAATGTCACATAACCGCATTTTGGGGTATTTTATAAATCCCATGACATAATCACAAGCGTAGATAGGTGTGACCGACGAAATGACAGACCGACAAGCATAATACTTCATAACCCTTTGATATTTGTAAAGAGGGAAATTGAAAGCTAGAATAATATTAGATGTTTGCAGCGTCGAAACATGTTTGTTACAGTTACAAATCCTTTTTAACTCCAATCCAACATCCCGACCCCTGGACATTTTATAAGCTCTTAGGAAAGTTTGGCTGTCGTCCCGCCTTGTCTTTTCGTTTTAGAACCAAAGACCAACCCTTACTTCAGCTTTGGACACTTTGAAAATCGAAAATTACTGTCTGTTAAGCATTTAGTACACGATATTTTCATTTCAGAAACACCCGATTCAAAAGGAACGGAATTTATTTTTGCAACTCCTCTCTGTACTGGCAACACTGTATATGTACTTGTCATTCCTCAGTCTACGGAAATGGTTAATGTAACAATATCTGCGCAGACTCACGAATCATCCGAAATACTTCCAGGTCACGTGTTTAGGTCGAAAGTTCATTGCATGGAACTTGAATGGGGACAAGTTTCAACATCAGGTAGTGTAAATAAATTTCTGCTGCCAGAAACAGTGTTTTCTCCAATATTTAAACCAAATTTCTGACGGAGTTTAGAGACTTTTTATGACTAGCTAATACTTATTTTTCAATCAAAATATTACATGTTCTTTTCTTACCGAATTTTGTCAAATCATAAGATACTAAGCAAATATGAAAAATGAAAAGATTTGATTTGTAATTTACAAAAATAAACGAAAAATTGAAACATATAGTTTTTATCAGTCATTCAGTTTATGGGACAAGGTTTTTCTGTGCATGTGTGAGTATGAATCACCTGTTATCACGCTTAAAAATACATTTATCGGAGTACAATTATAAACCTCTTTTTAATTTTTTTTATGTCGAACAGCCATCAAGCTTTCCACGACGCAGGAAGTAACCTTACATGTGGAGTATTCCGAAGACAATTATCTAGTTCATCCAGTGGATTCATACGGGTCTAGTTACACAGTCGCTGTTGCAACGTCTGAGGAACGAAATAATTCCTATTTTGTTGTTATTTCTAAATACAACACAACAATAAATATCACGTTATCAGAACAATTAATGAATCAAGTCGTTTTGGCTGGAAACAGGATATATTCGTCCGGAAGTATGATATACGTAGTCCTTCATGAAAACGAAGTCTTCTCGATACAGTGCAATTGTAATCTTTCAGGAACTACCATTTTTTCGGCAGATAATGTAACTGTTCTAGCTGGAAGCTTCAATATGCATGATTCCAACCACCATATCATGGAACAACTTTTACCGATGAGCGCATGGGGACAAAGGTATATTTTTTCAAAAAACAATTGGGTGTCGGAGAATATATCGCTTATACTAATCGGTAAGTTTTTAGTTGCTTTATGACATTATTCAGTATTATTCATTATTCAATGACCTGGGCAAAGTCCCAGTAAGAATAGTCTCATCTTTTGAGAATTGTATCAAATTTTGCCATGGTTTTTTTACGCCTTTAATGTAATCATTCATGAACTTCTCTTCAAGGCTGATGTAGGCAAAAGGATTAAATATTTTCTGAATTTATTTAGAAGGTCACGAAAATAAAATATTTAATCATGCCAAGGGTTGATGACTATTTAATTATGTCAAGGGTTTTTGACTATTGAATTATCCCGAAGGATGCTAAATATGTAATCATCCCTAGGAATGCTGACTTTTTAATCGTTACACTGGATGATGACTATTTGATCATGCCAAGGGACGCTGGCTATTTAATAACGCCAAAGGGTGTTGAATATTTAATTATGCTAATTGATGATGACTATTTAATCATATCAGGGGATGCTGACTATTTAATCATCACTAGGGATGCTGAATATTTAATCATACCTAGGGATACTGACTATTTAACCATGCTAATTGATGCTGACTATTTAATCATGTCAAGGGATGCTGACTATTTAATCATCAATAGGGATGATGACTATTTAATCATGCTAACTGATGCTGACTATTTATTCATGCCAAGGAATACTGACTAGCCGTCATTTAAGAATACTACGGTGTCCATGAGTTAAACAAAAACAAAAGCTCAATAAAGTATGGTACACACTGAGATCGACGACTGTTGGAGTCAGTAAACAGCGCTGAAGTGATACAGTTGGAGGCCCAACATCCATAGACGACCATTTTTCTTCTATAAAACACAATTTTCTTGTTCTTTCCGTTTCTTTAGGAAATACATTATTATTGTACTCATATTCATGTGATACTTCCTATCACATGTGTTTTGTTTCCAATCGCATTTGCTTCATCCTATCACACATATTTCATACTATCGCATGTCCTTCACCCTATCACAGATGCTTCCTCCTATCACAGTTTCAACCTCCTATCACATGTACTTTTCGCTCCGAAAATGGGCAATCGTTTGTAATGCTTGAACATCGAAATATTTTTCTCTGTAGAACAAAAGTCCACCTCGGCAATACAAGGATTCAGCGCAGATGCTGGTAAAAAAAAAAGATTTATGATGGCTATATTACTGTAAATAATGAATACTATCTAGCCGTGATAGAATTCCAACTAAAATAAAAATGTTATTGTGAAAATACGGCTTGCTACGATCTAAACATATAGATACATCTGCGTAGACGAGAATACGTATACATTTAAAACAAACCGCCAGCATAAAAAAGAAAACAACTATAAAAATAGAAGATATGAAGAAAATATACGCAAGCGAGATAGTTCAGCCGTTATATAAGCAAGCTTTTGAGTTTCGGAAAATTAAACCTAGAAACCAAATATAAAGACCGATAGGGAAGTTTCCAAAATTTCTGTAACGTTGTAGAGTTGTTAATAATTTAATTTCTTCCTATCCACTTGTCTTTCGCTGTTTTGATTGTTGTTGAATTCGTCATTACTGCTGTTGCTAATTATATTTGTTCAGGTTAGTCCCTCGGATATTGACTTTTTTCTTCTGTCCATTATGCTCATTTTACTTCTTCACACTACTGCTGCCACTAATTTTACTACTACTGCTGCTGACTTTGCTACTACTATCACTACTACTAGTATTAACACTACTACTACTACTACTACTACTACTACTACTAATAATAATAATAATAATAATAATAATAATAATAATAATAATAGCAATAATAATAATTTGATACCGAAGTTACTTCTTGTTGGAGTTAGTTTTGATTGCATAAACATTTTCTCTATTTTTGGTCTGACTGAGTGGTTTTACCCAACCATTTCTTTTTTCAGGCAAAGGACCTCCAACTATGACGACGATATTTCTAAAGGATGATGTAATTCAGCAGAAACTATTGAACAAACAACCTCTATATATGCATCTTAAAGTTATAGACTATGTCGCCATAGAAACCAACTTTTCTGTTCTCTGTATTTTGTCACTAGATACTTTGGATTTACAAAATGAACGACATGGTGCTATGATTGTTATAACACCCCTTGCCTTGTTCCATTCGCAGTTACATTTTATGGCGGATGCAGGGGGTATACTTCTTGACCTAATTCTGCTGGAAGGTACAAATAATAATATTATAGTGAATAAAACAAATGTACTTCGACCATTCGAGAGACCCTTGGTTTCATTATGGGGTATGTTTCTAGTACCTAACTTACAAATTGATTCACCGTATTTACTCAAAACAGTTAACGATAATCGATATCCATTCTTTTCATCGATAACTTGGAGTCGACAAAATTCCTGTAGGATATATAATATAGGCATGCGTATTACCAGCATTTATGACGCCTGCGCAAAAACGAAACCGCCTAATGGCGGAAACGGTGATGGAATTGACAATGATTGTGATAACAGGATAGACGAGGAACTACATAATGGAAAAGATGATGATCAGGACGGTTTAATAGATGAAGACACCGTTTTCTCAAAAGATATCGAACAAGGTGTTCCAAGAAAAGACGCCACATACGTGTTGACTCCTTATCAAGAGGGAACATATGCTCTGTCAGCGTCTGTTCTATCGGTTGTAATTTCCATCGTCGTTGCCTTATTAGCTGTAGTCTGCTTCATCAGTGGAATGTTTCTAGCTGATAGGTTAAGGAGAGTGCCTATATTAAGACCATCAAGAGTTAATCCTGCATTAACTACTTAAAACCACAACCTGCTCTACCCCTCGTGTAGCATAAAGGAACTAAAGTCAGTTTATGCCAAGTGGAGGCGATGAAACAAAGCTCTAAATTCCGAACTATGTCACGCATTCAATTCTTAAGTCTAAAACCTGCTCTATCCCACGTGTAGTAAAAAGGAGCTAAAATGAGTTTATGTCCAGTGGAGAGGATAAACCAAAGCTCTAAAATACAAGCTTTGTTGGACCACATGATCGTACTTTAATAAAGTTTAAGTCATACGAGAAACTCATGGCATGCGTTTGTCATCATCCTGCTAGAATGGGTAAGAAGTTCTAAACAATAAATCCTTTGTATTTTCATGGAAGACCCCACAAATGCATCATCTTCAAAATGATATCTCAATGAAAGAAGAAAATTCAGAATATTGATGGTCAAAGTTCTAGTCAGATATGTATATGCAACACAGCATAGATACTGAAAAAAACGTAATCTAGAAAAACAAATATAGGACTAACGGTTGGAATGGTGATTTCGAGTCACGTTCAGTGCAGTACGTCAATGATTAAAGCGACCAAGTTTTAAACTTGTATACAACATACATTACTGGTCTGTTTCATTTCGCGCTCTACGAGAGTTCCTGGTAAAGCAGTACTCTCGACTGTGTCAGTGGTGTAAAATGTTCACGAAAAGATCCACCATGAACACAGTATCGTGTCGGTTCAAAGGAATACCCTGATCTTCGCTACATATAAAACATTACAATATTAATATGCCATCATAAGTACAATCCATAACTAAACAAAACTGTCACTCTACCTTAAAGTGTGCTGTCATCAGACTGTTCGATCTTGCTTAGAAGACTATTGATATTAAGATCATAACGTGAAATCAATTGGAGAACCAGACTTGTAGAACGTATATATATGCTTACACAGTGAATATAAATGGGCACATGTACCCCTACGCTCCCACTATGACGAAAACAAACAACATACTACATCAAATATTGAATTGTTATAATAATCGGACTCAACAATAAACACAAAAATCACTGACTATAAATATAACGAAATTTATTTGAAAGTATCCCAGTAATTAATATTACTATTATGTCCATAGGTAATATCGGAGGTGGGGGTGGTGCGCATGTGAAAAGAATGTATTGGTTTTGCTAAACATTATTTGTACTTACATTCCTGTGTTCAAAAGCATCTTGAAACAAAATATGTTTTATGCTACTATATATATATATATATATATATATATATATATATATATATATATATATATATATATATATATATATATATATATATATATATATATATTCTTTTGGTACACATATCTGTGTTTGTGCAACCTTCAAACAGCCTGCGTGTATATGAGTGATTCTGGTTTTATAATAATATAACCTGTACATATTCTTAGTACCTCGTGACAGGTGAGACATTTCATGATTTAACGTGCTATCGTTGTTAAATAAAGATTATTATTATTTATATTATCATTATTATTATTATTATTATTATTATTATTATTGTATAGAATGAACCACCCACAATTAACCATCTGTTTTATTTAGATAAATGGTCCTTCACAGGACTTTAAGCATTCACGTGCCTTTGCTGTAAAGTATATATTGTTTTGTAATTTAATATGCCTAGTTAACCAAATATATGATCTTTACACGGAAGACTCCTTCTTACTAAGAAACTGTATTACCATCAGTTAGTTAATTTCATTTGTTCGTCGGATCTGATATGTAGCACACACACACACACACACACACACATATATATATATATGTGTGTGTGTGTGTGAGTGTGTGTGTGTCTGTGTGTGTGTGTGTGTGTGAAAGACAAACAAAGAAGAAAGCAATTATAAGAACATCGTGCACCTTTCCATATATGCAATTTATCCATGCATGCATCCATTCATCAATCCATTCCAACTATCCATCTATCCATGCATTTATCGAAAATATACATTGATACATGCATATCCTCCCAGTCAACAATAACGCAAACAAATAGTTCAATTTTATTGTTTTATTGTATATATAACCTTTGTAGGATGATTTCATCTTGACATTTTTGAGACAAACATGACTGCTTAGTAAATTCCAACTTTATGATAACATAATGTCTGATCCAATCATCAATTTGTACAAGAAATATTGAAAATATTTTACTTAAAAAAAATAACAAAGCCAAAACATTACTCCTCGATTGTGGAATAATTTCTCTGGTTCTTGTTTATTTTAGAAAAAAAAAACACCGGATGATCAAAAATCTAACTTTAGTGTGTAAGCTGAATCGTTCTGAGGTCAAATTCTGTTTTACAGCTGTAAGGTTAGTTTCTAGTAATTTCTGTCGCTATAACAAAATTTTATTTGTGAAGATTAGGTTGATAGTATACTTTCTTGTCTTTTGATGGAAAAGAGAAGAATAAGTATAATATAAAGAAAGGGTAATTTATGTTATCATAATTATTTTTATTTCAATATTTTTTAATTGAAAACTAATTATTTAAAATAAACTAATTTTACATATAACGTTGAAACGTAACCCCTAAGATATTACAAAGATTTCGCAAAGAGCAGTTGATAAAAACGGCACTGAGAAGGTTTGTTATCTGGGAAATTGATGGAGGAATCACTAGCCTAATGGATATATATATATATATATATATATATATATATATATATATAGAGAGAGAGAGAGAGAGAGAGAGAGAGAGAGAGAGAGAGAGAGAATTACAAACATACACCAAACAGAACGGAGATAGGTTAGAGAATTTTTAATTTGCACTCAGCAGAGAATCGAACCCAAGTCCGCATTTACACTTCACCCGTTACCGTAGAGTACGTATTAAAAAATTCATTAACCTGTATAATAGTATTCTTTGTATATCTATTCTTTACAACAATGATCAACCCGCTATTTGCATTGCTGAATTGTTTTCAGCTAGAGTCAAATTGTTTACAAAATGGCAAACGTGTAATTTGCTTTGACCGATTAGGTTAATCTAATATAATCCTACCGCTTTCTGGTTTATATTTATATTTTTCTATATGACCAGCCTGTGAAATTACAGCAAATTTCACAAAAATGGGGTGGGGATTAACGTGTTGTGCCGATAAGTGAGTTTAATCTTCTAAACTCGATTCTGGAGCATGTTTGGTATATAATAAATAAAAAGACATATATATTTATATACATATATATTTATATAGTGTCTCTGTCTCTCTGTGTGACTGTCTGTCTATGTGTTCGCATGTGACTAAGTTACTCATTTGTCAAGCATATCCTAAAGTGTGTTGCTTACCAAGGGTTATAACTCTTATTATTCATAACATCAATAATGACAAGGGTCTTTTCCCTTATAAGGTTTAAACTTGAAGCATACCAGGCCTGGGACAAATTTCTTGGAAATTTCTCCAAGTATCATTCATGAAATGCACAGCCGTAACAATTATTGTTTTCAATAATACATACATACATACATACATACATACATACATACATACATACATACATACATACATAGTTCAGAATTGCCATCACACAATGCATTGAATGTCTGTTAACTGTGCAAACTCAATGTGCTCTGGTGTTTTTCAATCCCGATCAAAACTAGATGAAGGAATTGCAGACTACATGCAAGATTTATCAACCTTCCAGGCTAAGGAACTTGACAAGTTGCAAAACCTATGTATCTCCGAAATGAGTGATATTTGCTCCACTGAGCATTGGCAATTTTACGTTTACCAAAAGCACATGTTAACAAATTTTACTAGGTTCAAATTACGATCATTGCATATATTCGATTGATTTAGCAAGTTATCATAACTACATACGTAATGGGGACAATTGTTTTGAACTATGTTGATATACTCTTATCAAATATACGTGTCCCCAAAGCTGGTCGGTGTATGGATAGTTTATAGTCAGATAGCAGAGGCGCTTATTTAAAGGCGATGATGCATATTGATCGACAACAATATTAATATTAAAACACGACATTCGGCACAATTATCTTTTATTTGGTGAGTAAACCAACATGAAGTTTTCCGATTGACCATTATCAGCCTGAGACCTTTAATCTTTCTGATTTTTTTTAAATTTTGTTAATTGAATACCTACCAGGATAATGTTCTTGATGAGGTACAATAAATCCCGCAGAGGAAATGAGGATGTGTTATTCCAAACATCAAGTAAATGGGATGCTCATTGTCAAAACAGTCTTGGAACACATGAAACTAAGATAGTTCTCTGCCGCATATACTGCTTTTAAAGCGGAGAAAAGTCCAGAAATCCAGTTAGATTAGCACTGAAGATCAAATACGTAACTTGGGCTGCAAATGAACAGACTACTAGGTTTACGTATTTATATATGCCTGCTACAGAAGTAAATATCCCAAAATCGAGATGGGTAAGGGGTGATTAGAAGCATACCAGTTTGTTAGAATACCAGTGAACTTCAAACATTTACGAGACCCATACTGATTTTTGAGCCACCGATATTCCATATAGCTCTTTATTGTTAACTTTGAACGCCACAAGGAGAGGTTGGGGTAGTGATGAGACAGTAAAATTTGTACAAAGAATTAACCCGAATATTTAATTAAAACCATACAGAAATCGTTGAATCGTTGTATTTGTATCGTTAGTATTAGGACAATATTCTCGTTTTTCTGCAATCTTAGTCCCATGAAAATTCACCAAAAGAATTTCAAGTGAGACATTAAATCAGGATCCCACAGCCGCAGGCATATATTTGAACAAGACCTTGCGAGACTCTCTCCTTTCCCAGAACCAGTCCGAAAGTGGGAATATTACGAAGGTATTCCGATTACCAAAACTTTATGTTAATAAGGTCAACGCAGGGATGCAGACGAGATTTCAGTGGACGGTGCAGACCAGGTCCAAAAGTGACACAAATCCTTTGTCAGACTTATCATCATTTTGATCAGTGAAATTAAATGAAATGTAGACAATGTTTAAATAGAGAAATGTGATTTTTTAAAACATTTACCCAACATACGAACCAAATATTCGAGTAAACAAGTGCACGCATTATTTATCGTTAATTATAGGGTTCATAAGAATAGGAGCGGCACCGACATGTTAAGATAAGTATTTGTCACAATCACCTGTACTATGAACATTTTCACATTCTTCATATTACGCATGCTGAAGGTAAACATAGGCGTGTGGGTGAGAGAGAGAGAGAGAGAGAGCGAGGCAACATACGTTTGGGCTTTCTCGGTTTCTTTTATATAACCAGGGTGAACAACAAATGACTCTAACATGTTTCACATAAATAAAGATGAAACAGATTTCAAACTGTAAAAGCTATTCAAATGTAAACTACAGCCGTCTGCTGCAGATTTATGAGCTCAATTTAATATTCAACGTTTTGCTTTAATGCATTCCTTCAATAACTATTTCCCGGTTGAAAACTTACATAACCGTCTAACCGATTTTCTTCAATGCATAACTTACAGATTGTATCTCGATTAAAAGAAAATATCGGATTCTGAGAAAAACTGCATATTTACGCAAAACATTACCGTGATTATTTTGTGACTGAACAGCTGTTGTTGTTTTTCTTGTTGCTTTTTTTTTGTTTGTTTGTTTGTTTGTTTTTGTGGTTTCTTTTGTGTTTTTGTTTCTATATATAAAGATACTGGCCCCTACCTAGAGAGTACATATATTGTTAGAGTCTATGCTCTTATAATAAGTAACAGAAAAGAGTGAAGACAACAAACTTTGTAAAATTTAACAAATAATGTATTTCCCTAGAATATAAAGTGGAAAATGAGGAAAGAGAACTTACGGTATTACGAATTAGATCCAAATTTTAATCCAAGAATTAAAACACGAGTCCTATTAGTAAAAAGTTCTAAGTGAATCACAGTTCAAATCACGATGAAAATCCAAGCTGCAAGGCGATGACTTCTGAAATAACCTGCGAAGTGCAGATGTGTCAACAATTTCTTGTTGAATCACAGAAAATGTTATTCCAGTTTTTAATTCCGTTTAAATTCCAGTAAAGTCTTTGTCCTAGAATTATCAGAGCACTTTTGTATTTCCAGAGAAAATAATCACTTGAATTCAATAATTTGAAGAAAATAAAATTCAATCCAAACTGGTCACAACATACCACAACTTAACGTGTTAGATATTAAAGCCCGACTGATAGAATTTTTATCAGATCATCAGTTATACATCTATTTAAGACGCAAAACAGATTCCCGGATGGGGGTCAAAATTTCATCCATCTGTCAAAAAACAAAAGAAGTTTGTTACCAAATGACACATGATACTTGTCACGTAGTCCATGTATGACCTTGACTCAACTTAATGATTCTTACTCTGAGAAAGATAAAAAAATAAAAAATGTTGTTTACCAAAACTGTCACTGATTTTAGAACAAGGTCAGCAACAAGACACAATGTTTAATTACGCAGCATAGCATATAATGAAAATAAAATAATTAAAGAAATAAATCTTAAAAACCAACAAACAAATCAAATTAAAAAAAATATTCATAACAATAAAAATGTTAATGACAAAAGTATAAGGCTAACGACTTACAATCAGGGATTTCATTTTTATTTCAATTTTAAAATAATAAACTTCTGCTATTCCTATCATGCTTAAAATTGTGAAAACCTATTAATTTTGGGTCATGTATTAGATCCAGTTCTTGTTAGTCGTAAAATTGTCTTGAACGTAGACCGACTGGGTCAAAAGATGTGCACTTTGCACCAACATGACGACCAGAGGTCATCAGTACACCTCGTTTCACATCGACTCTTGGTGCCTGAGGGAGCCAAAATAGTGTTTTGAACAATTGTCCCCTTGCGTATGAAACGTTACTGCCTATATAAAGCAAAATTAATGAACTTGTCATATACTTGGTTTTTTGTCGAATTACGATTTCGATATGGTGACATTCCATATTTCAATCAATCAGTCCTCTCTGCGCCGTCTGGTGCTTGAGGCGACAGCAAGGGAGCACCATTTTGGTATGTCGGCTGCTGTTATGGACATTCATATTTACACATGCCTTAACTTGAAAGAAAAACGTGTATGACATGTATAAATTTGTTAAGTTTGCACGCGTCTTGTGACGTTTCCTTCTGAGGCTGCTATAATTGTTACCATATATTTTCGAGTTTTACCAGAAACTCTTCTTCAGGGAGATATTGTTAGCACTGATAGTGATGCTGTATATGCAATGCATGCTCCTTTGCAGACAGTTACATGTAGACCGTCTACAAAAAAAGATTTTGTATTAAAATTAAGAACTAAATCATCTTTCAGATTTAAGTTGTTCCTTTCCTCCTCTTTCAGCCTCCTCATTTTAAGTCATAATTCATTTTATTAAACTTCTTTATCAGATTTACTTTTTGAAAAAGTTATTCTGATTATCACCTTCATGTGTATTGTCCTCGCTTCCTTCCTTGTATATTCAATATATTCAATACAGATACAACATCTTCCTTTGTCTCAAACACACCAGTTCCTTAACCTTGAAGGACAGTGCATGCCAGCAGACAATAAGAGCTAGAAGGAACCAAAGGCAATATTCCTTGAGACCAAAGATATGCATTAAACAGTATGCTACATAACATTATCACTTTCTAACCAAAAATTATTTTTCTCAATCTTACATTGCAAAATAAAAACTAATGCTCAAACATATTAATAATATTTTTAACAAATTTTGTTTAATGTATTGATGATTGATCAGACTCTTTTAAATTTTAATTAAATGCTTAAGATGGGTTTCATAAGTATATTTTTGATTTTGTTACGATTTGCTTTGCACGTTCTAAAGATGTGTTCCATATTGTCGTGTCCAAGATAAAGAAAAAAGATATTATTATGTTTTAGATGAAACTTACAAGTTAGGTCACATTTTTTAAAGGCATTAGATTTTCGCAAATCATAATCGTAACTCCAAGATGGATGTAATATGTATATATTTTGATCTGTGTGTGATTTGTTTTATACATTTCAAGTTGTGTGTGTTATAAGTTTTTAAATAATTTTTAATATGCATGTGAAAATTAAGTCAATCCTCCGTATATATTTGAACTGTCATTTAACTGATTTTCATTTTCAATATAGATGAAACAAATTAAAACATAAATAAAATTAGTGCAAATTATTGTTCTTTTATTCACGACAACTGCAGTCGCCATGCAAGCATTTTTCAACCCTCTCTGACCCGGAAATCTCAGAATAAAATGGGGCTGGCTACATGTCCAGTCATCTGTGCTGAAAAGAATCTCCCAATGAAGAGTTAATGACTGTTCCTCATTTGTTCTGTTTCATCGACAGTTTCAACGTCTTGTGCTTCATCTTCTTCATAATTACCACCCATTAATAATAACACACTAAACGACTCTTCCACATTCCCAACAAAAGTTCTTGTGAGATTAGATCATCCTCTGCATTTTTAGAAAACTTGAAACGTTTGCTGCCGTAACGTTTGTTCACTCATAATTAGTAGAGTTCAGTGATGTGGATTACAGGAATTGCAGATATGTCTAGTGACAAAATTTCATACAAATATATATATGGCGGTTACTAATGGTGGTTGTACCTTCTTACAAGGTGTCCGCTTTATTTGGCTATCGTTATCTAGAGGGTTATCGCCCTCGGTATTGTTGCCCGGATCGAGTAAATATTAAAATAAAGTGTGAACTTATAGATGGAATAAATAGAGATCTGAGCAGATATATAGAACATTAAAACATCAGGCCACTTACATGGAAAATCAAAAATTTAATCAATTACATGATCAACTGGATAATGCATTATATTAGGAAGATACATGTCTTTTTGGAATAAATCGTTCACCGAATTTCAAACACAAATATATTTATCTGAATAGCCAATCTGTTTTAAATGATAGAATTAGTTCATCATATAATAGAGTGAATGATCGAAGTCATTGCCTTGTACAACTTCATAACCTGCTTATTCCGGTCATCTCTCGACTTCACTATGGTGATTCCTCCAGGTCCTTTCGGTTTTTCCCTTTTCCGACCTCCTTACTGTCTCGCCTCTTTTTGGCCCTCAGACTTTGTGTGGATATACGGATACGTAAGTACGTACATACTTAAATAAGTAGGTACGTGGATACGTCAGTGGATACATCAGTGGATACGTCAGTGGAGATTTTTCCCCTTCCAAAGTAAACAGAGAAGCAACCTAAATATTCTGTCAGTTGTCCTACTGGGAACAGATCATTACTCCCCTCTCGTTATGTAAGTTATCGTTCTATCAGAATTCTAGCAGACCAACGGTTATCTGGTCAAGCTAAACATTGCAGACCATAAACAAACCTAGTTTCACAAGATTAATGTACTTCCTAATGGCTATTTCGTCACTGATTCCCATGAACATTACACAAGACATAACGGCTCTGTTCTCGTCTCAATTACACAAATGAATGGACGAAATTCATTATATGGCTTAACTACCTTATTTTCGGCGAATACACACATTCAAGTCTTTATCATACGGATTCAAGTAACTCATAAGTCTTTATCATACGTGAAATTATCTAAGATCGGTGAATTCACACGGATTCAAGTAACTCATATCAACTAAAGTAACGCGTGGCATTCTTAGATTCCTATAACAATCAAGACGGCAAATTCAAACAATTCGTCAAGCTTATATAAAGAAGATCATTGTACGGATTCAGATAAGTGAACTCACAGTTTACTCATATCGAGAATAATGGTCTACGGATTTAAACAAATAAATTCATGTAAATATAAACAATTAAATTCAAGCAAATCATTATATTGGTATCAACGATTTACATGAAATAGACGCAGATACCTTGTGCTTTCGAGCATTGTTCGCTTCTACCGGCAGAATTGTGTCCGTTGACTTTCCAGACATCCGCTCCCTTTGACCAATGTTTTGCGAGAGAATTTCTTCCAAATTCAGTCTCGAAGTCCCTTATGTTTTCACTCTTGCATAAAATTGCAAACTGACTAGATTTCTTTCGATGAGGCAATTTAACCCCAAGCAATTTTCGTGTGGGAACCTCGCTCCTTGTTTAGCGTAACCAATCAGGATTAAATATATCTACCGCCTTTTATAACTAGACGCCAAAATTGCGACCAGCATGACATAGAATTCCAAACAACAGATCTGGAAAATTTCAAATCTGACAGTTCCGATATAAAATCGAATGTACCCTTCCCTTTTCAAGTCGTCTAACGGTTACGTAAACGAATGCTTCATTAAGAATCAATTCCGACACAGACATTAAAAATCATTGCAGCGTAGCGATTTAACAAGTAACTGCCCCCATAAATCTAATTAACTGTTATCTGGCCCAAATTAATGTGTTATTCATAGATTGACAGAAATTTGCATCCTTATATATATCATGTACTAGAGAAGATGAGGTGATAATCCTACTAATGGGATGAACAAAGTAGTAAAAAGGATGATCTTGATGTGACTTTGTGATGTTTTCCTGCTGATCTTAATATCAGTGGAATAAGGGCACAATAAAGCCTTGTTTGCGTGTGACTTTCTGATTTATTTATTTCTGGTTTTTGTATTATATCTTAACGTGTATGATTCAGGTTGAATTCTTTTTTACATCAAGATTGTAGGAAATGGTCGAGCAGATGATAAAGAATTGTAGAACAATTGCATAAAGTGAAACGGTTTCATGTTTGGTATCCAGGGATATAACATAATCAGAACTTTCATTGGGAACCTTGCTGTTTGGAACACCCGAAATTTTTTACTTGGATTTCACATATCCTTCAAACAGTTTGTACGTTACAGGTAATATGGATACTGGTCTATAACTATTAGGATGAGCTTTACCTTTATCGTTACCTTTATAAATCAACGCGATAAGACCTTTCCTCCATGCATCTGGTATTCATTCATATTTCAGTATAGAATTTTAATATAGCTTTTCTAGGTGATGGGAACATGATATGCTCCTTGATCTACAAAAGGCAACAGCCCCCCAGTCATGACATTTCACAAGTTGAAGAAACAAGACAAGGGCGTTAAAGGTGTGTGAACTGATCTATAGAGGACAATGTGCAACGTACATGATAGTTCGCAATTGCAATCTCAGAGCTGAAATGCAAATCAGCCGTTCAAAAATGGAGGCGGAAATTACAATCACTCGTAAAATGTTTTAATTGTCACGATCCTAAACAAGTTTTGTTCACATAATATTGCACACATTTTTGATTAAGTATTAAATATGAGCCGATACAATTTTCGCTCTACAGTCAAAACCATATGTATGTTCCTTATAATTCCCTTGTTTTTTTCCCCATTCTTCTATTCGCGTATGCATATCGTGGACTACACATAAAAATATACAAAAAGGCGATTTAGTTGCTTTAAAAAAATCACATATTAATCACATAATCCCAGTAGAGTAAATTGTATGTAGTCATCCAGGTCTTGGCGAAACTTGATTATGCACCTACACGTAGATATCCAAAAATACCCCTACAATTGCTATAAATAGAACGTATTCTAAAATCAATAACTTACTGAACCCTTAGTTAAACTCTGCTGGCAATGACAATGTGGGCATGATTGTCTCTAGAAACCGTAGTTGCTATATCAGCTTTATTCTTGGCGATTGAAATGGCATTGGGTTTTCATCGCACAATAAGTTTTGTTTATAACGTTGATGTGATGAGACGGGTTGTTAGGCCGCCACTGTGGTAGGTGTGTTATGGTTGGGGTGGGGTTCACCCAATATTTTATTTAAATTATTATAGAAGTCCCAACCAGGCTCGATTTTGGTTGGAAGTTAAATTAGTGAATAAAAGATGTAAAGCTCCGAGCCGCCAGTCAGCAATGTCGACTGTTAAATGATTGAATATACAAAAAAAATGAAAGTCAACGGATAACAATTTAATGACAATTCAATTGTCAAATGATTAAAATTTCCCAAGTACTCTCCTTCCGCTCGACCCTGTGACAGCGTATTGCATCATTTGATTAGTAGTGTGAGATAGCTTTCCGCCCGTCTCTGTATTCTACTAATCTGTGTATTCTTCTCTCCTAATCCTCCAATTCCTTCTCCTTTTCCTCCCGACTTTATTCAAATTCCTTCTCTCCACCGACTCCTCCATACTCCTCCTCCTTCTCCACTTTCTCTTCCTCTACTTCTTTTCCTCCTCCTCATCCTCGACTCTCTCCATCGACTAGAATTGTCGACTCCGACTGCTCTGCTAGCTAGTCTCACTTCCGTCTCCCCTCTTAGAGACTCGGGACTCAAGTGAATCGGAAGTTCTGTCCCCCAAAATGCTTCCTGTAAAAACACAAGGACGGTACAGTATTTTCCGTTGCCCTCTCATCTCACACTACAGCCAGCCTATCATCAGATAATGGTTATTAAATTTCTTCATTCACATCGAAATACTCATACGTTTTTGCATAGTAAAACAACGTCGTAATAAAAGCACAGTATCAATTACTTCTCATATATACATCAGTTAATTGCGTCACAAAAAATAAAAAAAAAAATAAATAAATAAATAAATAAACTGCGTTAGTTAGAAGTTATAATTCGGATCAAAATTTTTATCACAACCTCTATCTCAATTCCGATTGGGTGTCGCTTTGACCCGATCCAATCAAACTTAGCGGACAATGTCCTTCTCGCTGTCTGTCCACATGGAGACGGATTTAGAACACGCCCCGTTTCCCTCGCGGGTTCCTCTGATCTTAGGACTAAGCTGTAATACATATGTGGGAAGTCGCGCGATCCAACGCCTGTATCGATTCAAGATGCCCAATCTTCTCTCTGGTCACGGTGTCATTGCGATTAAGAGAATAATTCTAGCCTTCGGCAATGGATAGACATCAAACCATGGTTTGTAATAATACCTTAGTTTATACACGACTTACGAACTTGGGCTGAGCAAACGTGACAGTTGGTGGCAGCATTAAAAATATATTGAACATTATCTGTTCTTCTATATTTTTCGTATATAATACATCTTTTGCAACTGAACAAATATTGATTTATAAAAAAAGAGAGAGTGGTGTTTGTGAAGTTAAGTTTAAAGTCAGGCATAGTACAAAGCATCCCATCTTCAAGTTGATTCAAATAGAGAAACTACGCTTGTTTGTTTTTATTACTTACATTCATCAAACAGAAATGGTACAGCTTTCCATAATATACCCTTTTTCTTATTCACGGTAAGTCTGGTTATAAATGAGATGATACTGCCATAATAAATTTTGTCTATTTTAACATTGATAAAGAGACAGTGAATTAAGGGACAAATACATTCTTCTTCTTCTTAAAATCGATATCAACAAATATATTATATCGTCTGAAAATAAACCACGAGATCTATACATTTTTCATTAAAAGGAAACGAGGCTTGCCGAGTTCCCATTTGATGAAAAATGTATACAACGAGTGGTATATCACTGATACAGCGTACATAATATACATATATTTGATTTATATCACAGACAAATACACATATTTGCACTTTGAATGGAGTTATGATATGCTCCGGGTAATTGTATTGACCGAGTGAATGAACTCCTCACCTCCCTGCGAGTGTGTCCACTACAAAATGTAGTTCTACGATTTATCCTCTTGTTCACAATCACATATACAAATTGATAAGTTGATTGTTTTCTTTTTGGGTTTCTATTTTTATTCAGATTGATGAAAATCAATATACGACACATTCATGATTTAAACATGAAATGTAATTTTTATGAAGAAAGTAGTGCACTACAAACACGGTTAGCTTCTTGTACACAGAACCTGAACTGTCAGGCATCTCTCTCTCTCTCTCTCTCTCTCTCTCTCTCTCTCTCCTTTGGACGGTTTGACTAACATTACCATCATTCATAGGTCCAGAGGCATCATCGTATGACACAAGCGAAAATCCCCAACGATCGTATTTTCATGGAGAGAGAGAGAGAGAGAGAGAGAGAGAGAGAGAGAGAGAGAGAGGCAGAGAGGGGTGGGGACGTGGCGACCATTTGGATATTTTTATATTTAATAATTTATAATCGATTTTTAGAACATTTTAATAGGTTTAAGAATCAACAACAACAAATCATTAAATACTCTACAGTATGTGTGCCTCGTAACCAACAAATTTAACATATAGGCCCTGTGTCGACTGGCGATTGTAACTATTTATCACTGATATTATGACCACTGTAGATAGGTCCCATGGAAAGCGTAAACACACCGTTGTGACGAACTAGATTACTGTAGGTTACTTGGTACAAGTTCAGTTTTAATGTTTTCATCCAGCCATGTTTTCTCTCTCGCTCCAGATTTGTTGCTTTTTGTGTCCCTTATGCATAAGAGGAGAGAGGGGAACGTAAAAAAAAAGGATTCAGATGAAATTGTGTACCATTTTAATTTCGTTTAGAAAACAGGCACTATTAATACTTTTATCATTTTTATATGTCATTTATGATTAATGAATGAATAGAAATTCATCATCGTTATATAGGCCTACGGTTGAAAGAATGTTTATGTATGTATGTATGTATGTGTGTGTATGTATGTATGTATGTGTGTGTATGTATGTATGTATGTGTGTGTGTGTGTGTGTGTGTGTGTGTGCGCGCGCGCGCGCGCCGTTTATGATTCAATCATTGAATGTGGAACGTTTAGATGAGATTTGCTTCAAGTGCTCTCTATTTTAGTCCAATATTGCACATAGGATAAAATAAAAAAGCAAGTGTTGGATAACTGATACGTAAGTAAGTGCTTATCCCTTCGCAGTTCAAAGTCGTGAGTCATTCCATCGCATGACATAATGAATGGTTTTAAAATGGATGAACTGATTTCCGTATTACACATTTGGGAAAATTGACATTTAAGGAAGCCAAGAAATTTTTTAATTAAGGTGAACAATATAGATTTATTTTGAAATTTATTTTAACGTCGTAATGGAAGACGTTAGTGTATACAGCATAGTTACTTGGATACAGATAAATCAGTGATATGCTAGACGATCGGCTAAACTAAGATAAAGGTGCGTATTATTATGGATGACCTAATCTGTTTCGATTTCAATAAATTATATATTGGGCGTTGGTTTGAGTTGACCTAATCACTTTGAATAAATTAAACTTTGTAGGTAGTTTTAGAATACCGACTCCGTTTCAATAAATCACATTTTGGACGTATCGTCTTTTTTGATCGTGTCTGACCTCAACAGCAAGTTAAATGTAGCGACTTGACAACCGAAGTTTTGATATCGTTGAAGCCTAAAAGGGACGTAGATTTGTGGTTAAGAGAAAGGTGGCGAGTCTTAAGCAACAAATAATCTTCATTCATAAAAGGTGACGCAGTTCCATTAATTATTCAGAATCGCACAGTGCTCATTTTTTGCTAAACTCCTGTATAAACATATATGCTAGCGTCCCATGGCATAATAGGAAACCTTGAGTTTTCAAAAGTGGAACTATTTTGATTTAATATACTTAAGTGTGAAATTCAGGAAACCGTTGGAGAAATAATTCTCTTATTTTCTTTCATACTTATAGTTTCACATGTGAAAAGTATATAATAATATCGTACACGTTAGAATGCATTATTTCCCATCATGCCATGCGACGTTTGACTGAGTGCACCTTCAGATGTGACACCTGCAGCAGTGAACGAGCATTATGTGAGCTATAAAAAAAAAGTCAAATATAAACTGCATGGCATTTCAGATGTGAAATTTATTATTTGCTGAACAAATCTGGCTAGACGCCGTTAGCGTCTCTATGGAGTTGTTTCCCTTTACACAACAACGATAAATCATCTGTGACGCATTGCTGAATCGAACTTGCTTTGTAGTCTAGATATCACTGTTATGTTTCTTCTCTATTAACAAATGAATGTCCTTGAAGAGACAAATTACAGACCGCTTGTAATTCGGACACCCATGTGCTTGTTTTAATACGTGCAACTGCACGGTATCATATCAACACTTCTTTTTTGGATTAAAGTCGCGAGCGCGATACGGCATGAACGACTGGTTGGTTTGTACACGTTTGTGTACTATTTGATTTGTGCGATTCTCCGTTAAGAGTACAATGCCTCCCAAGCAAGCAACCGAAAGCAAGGCTCCAAAAAGACTCCCCTACTGCTTTCAAGGCTGCCACCAAGAATAATTTACGATAGATACAATTATTTCAAATCTATGCCCATTTTCCTAATTTGCCGGGCTGTCCCTAACTTAATGCCAAACATGTGAAAGTCACATCCGAGTCAAATATTCCTGAGTTGTGAATTTGCCTACTGTTTAGTTATATAATTTTCGTGAATTGTGCGTACTTGTATTTTCCAAAAAAAAAAGATTTACCCAATCAGTTTGGCTTAAAGTAGCCATAAAACTTTGTGATCTCGATTAGGGTCGCGATTTATAAGTTATTCAGCAGCTTGCCAATCAGTATCTTTTCAGGACCAGAGTTTTCGCCTAAAAAGGCTTTCTGGGGCAATTTCAGTGCGATAAAGGATCTCTTCACCCCCGGTTTCAACTTGGATCTTTTTTGGTCGTCGGTCGTACATCTGGGCTGCATTTTTCGGGCCAGCTCCAATCATCGGTCTTCACGGTGGTATTCTCTGGTAGTTTCATGGAGTAATTCCTAATCGTTTGGCCATCGGAACTCTCGCTGTCCCTTCCATGCAGTTATCGTTGGTTGGTCCTTACACCAGCTCCCCTGGTCTGGCCTCCAATTGTATTATCAATGTGGCTCTCCCCAGTTCAGGCTGGTGGTTTTCCAACCGATAGAATTGGCAGTAAGGTGCTAGCTTCATCTTTTGAGGTGGGTTGGTAAGCCTTTTGCTGACTGCTATGCTATCCACTGCATACAAATAGTTGTTGTAGGGCTGGTGCCTTTTAGTCCATTTTATCCGCTGAAAGTCTTTGGCTGCACGTGGGAGCACGTTCTTTTTGCTTCCATCTGCCACCCTTTGTACTGTTTTACCTCTTCGAAGCTAGCACCGATGTTAGCCAGCCGACCTCTCTGTCCAAAATCGAAAAACGTCGCTTTCTGTATCAGATGATTTCTATGTGTAATGTCATTAGTGGGTATGCATATAAAATGCCTCTAGACATTTCGTTAATAGACCAACAAGTAGATCTCCGCTTTTTTTCAGACATTACTGTTAGCGGTGACCAATCGGGACGGGCCATATTTTTCATACTGAAGCTTTCACCCTCCAATCATTTCTGATTATCAGACACTCGCAAGCAAGTAATACATTCATTTCGAGTGACCTCTGAATGCGGCTGATAAGTAAAATCCCTCTTCTTTTGAACCATGGCATTAAATCCTTCACAGCACCAACGTATTTAGTAATAATCCTTGTCAGAACAGAACACCTGCTTATGTATCATTTACTAGCCTTTTATTAAAATTTCTGACGCATGCGTGGAAGGCAACATCACTACATGGCAAGAGTAACGTCACGACTTAACCGCAGTTCTGTTGCAAGCATTAGTCAATTCCTAGGGATATAGTCCTCGCTCCGGTGGCCTAAGTCGTTAGGGTGTCCACCAGGGATGCGGGTGGTCGTGGGTTCGAACCTTTGCCAAGTCATACTAAAGTCTTATAAAAATGGTACTAGCAGCTGCCTAGCTTGGAGCTCAGCATTAAGAGGCTAGGACTGGTCGGCCTGGTGTCAGGATAATGTGATTGGGTGGGACATGATGCTACATGTCTGCGGCATAAAGGCCCAGTGCTAAACATCACTATAAACTGCCACACTGCAAACAGCGTTACGATATGACTGATTTTTTTTTAAAGCTACGTTAAAAATCCAAATCACACACACACACACACTTCTTCCTCGCTAGAAAGTTTCTAAGCGATCGACTTTTTGGTCTAGTTGTTTAAATGTTTACTCATTCCATTTATTTGTAAGATTATACACGATTAAGTAGCTGGTTATCCAATAACAGTATCAACAGGTATGAGCGAAAGAAAAGGGATATTTTCATCACTAAATATGTTGTGCTTGATAGCTGATGCTTTGATAGGTTATAGAGGTATATGACCGAACACCACACCACACCCCACCCCAGCCCTTTTGTCTGCGAAGCGAACACCCCACCCCAGCCCAGCCCAGCCCAACCCTTTTGTCTGCGAAGCGACGGCATTAACAAGTTATCACTCTTCATGGAACATTGTTATCTAAGTAGTTTTGCCCTCCGTGTTCCAGTATCCATCGACAATAGAATTGCATATTTACCTCTTTTTATATGAAATTGTTGCATGCACGAGTATGACTCTTGATCAATTAAGTCTTTGTATAAAATGTAGGTCACAGTGAACTTCTTTTATCACCTAAGTGACGATGTTAGGTGTTTGCATTTACTTTAATTTTTACGTAACTGTTGCTTGTGCAGTGCAAGGAAATTCACTAAGAAGACTGATATTTACGTCTTATAATATACGTCGCGGTGACATTCTTTATCTTGCGACGATTTAGATTTTTTATCGTGCACCCAAAAGCATGGTACACATAGTATTCTCGAGTTTTTTTTCTCCATATTGACCCGCACAGTAACTTGTATAAGGGCCGTAAAGTGTATATATATATATATATATATATATATATATATATATATATATATATATATATATATATATATATATATATATATATATGTATGTATATACATACAGATATAAGTGTGTGTCTAATTAAGCAGATTAAAGAGTTATGAGTTACAGATTGTTCTAACCAGGAGTCGAACCCGCATTGCGAGTAACGGTACCCATCGCGTAGCTATAATTTACCAGTGCTCTAATCGAATCGGACATTCTGTCATCCCCAAAATGAACACACGGGAAAACGCTTCCTCTTAATATCCCACGATTATGTGGAAAATACTAACATAGAATGATACGCGTTTGGTCAAAAAGCAGGATCAAACTCATGTTGTCACGGATAAGGGACAGAAATAAAACTAAATAACAACGATTATATGTAATATATTTCGTTGGCGCGTGCAGGGATACCTAGAGTAGTTTTAATTAAATTTTCTTACCTTTACTTGAAGTAACTGAATAATAGATGCATCTCGTTCTTATCAAGGTACCAATATTCCATGATGTGGACGGGTACTTTGCTCTTGGGTCTTGCACTTTATTTAGTCTTAGTCGAAGGCATATGCTAAATGCGGATACAATGACTCGGACATGTAAGGTATCGTCTACTTTTAAAGACAGTTTTTTACTACATCCATAGGGTGATTAGTAATTTACTGTATACTATTGAAAAGTTCTGAAATTATAAGTGTGTATTTCTTTTATATTTTGGGTATGATTAATCGGATGTATATTTGATTAGTAATGTTGACGCTGATTTCTATATAATACGCTAGCCAGTTCGGTTTATTTGTAGTTGGCAGCATGGCATCGTAGCTAGAAAATGTGCGACGACGTTGGCTGCATGATATCGTAGCGACCAAATGTGCGACGTAGTTGGCAGCAAGGCCTTGGAGCAGGCAAAAGGGCAACGTGAGTGGCAAAATAGCCTCATAATTGGCAACAGGACAACATAGCTAGAAAGAAAACAACTTAATTGGCAACAGGATAACATAGTTGGCAATGAAAGGAACATACTCAGCAGCAAATCAAAGTAGTTGATAACAGCAATATGGTGGCACGACAATAAAAGAAGAGGGAGAAGCCAAACGTTGGTTCGTTCATAGGATGTGAATTTTTAACTATGTATTCAGAATCTTGAACTGTGAATTTGGATTGTTGACAATGCATATAGTTATATCAACAAAGAATATAAGGGAGAAAAGAAGACATCATTTTATCACGCATATCCAAACTTCGGGTGGTTTTTTTTTTTTTATTTTTGTTTTTTTTTTTGGTGGGGGGTGCAGTGCCAAAATCACCATAAACTCTGATAATGTGTGAGTTTGTGTGAGTGGGGGAGGGTTAGATTGAAGGAAGTTCCTGCATGAATATTTTCAAAGTAAACGAGATTAAGAACATTAAAGAATAGAGAATATGTATCTAAGAAACCTTTTTCCATCCGCCAACCCTGATATTATATATGCATAAGTATTCGCCAACCCTGATATCACGTATGTCTAATTATTCACCAACCTTTTGCTATGTATGGCTAAGTATTCAATTAATTACTCTTGTTTATATTTTGGGCTGTATTTATACTTAACTAAAGTACGAGTCTCGTTAGTATTTATACCTAACTCTAATTTAAGTCTAATTTTATTGGTATTTGCAGTTAAGCCAAAATGTGTATGAAAACTAGTTTCAAAAGATGTATTTACCATGTGTATTAAAGCTAGTTGTATAAGACGTATTCAACATGTGTGTTAAAACTAGTTTCCAAAGATGTATTCACCATGTGTGTTAAAGCTAGTTGTACAAGATATATTCACCATGTATATTAAAGCTAGTTGTACAAGGCGTACTCAAAATGTGTATTAAAACTAGTTGTAAAAGATATATTCATCATGTGTATTAAAGCTAGTTGTACAAGATATATTCACCATGTGTATTTTTAAAGCTAGTTGTACAAGATGTATTCACCATGTGTAGTAAAGCTAGTTGTACAAGACGTATTCAACATGTGTATTAAAGCTAGTTGTACAATACGTATTCAACATGTGTATTAAAACTAGTTGTAAAAAATATATTCACCATGTGTATTAAAGCTATTTGTACAAGACGTATTCAACATGTGTATTAAAACTAGTAGTTGTACAAGACGTATTCAACATGTGTATTAAAACTAGTTGTACAAGACCTATTCAACATGTGTATTAAAACTAGTTGTACAAGACGTATTCAAAATGTGTATTAAAACTAGTTGTAAAAAATATATTCACCATGTGTATTAAAGCTAGTTGTACAACATGAGTATTAAAGCTAGTTGTCAAAAATATATTCACCATGCAAATTACCAACGCTTCAATATTCGCTGAAAGGCAAGAGTTTCGTGAAGTACATCGTTATAATTTTATATTTTAAAGGGGCGATTTTGTAACGTAATCAATCGTTGTTTAAAAAAGTCTTATGTTTTTGTTGTGTTTTTTTATCCATACATCCAGAAAACAATGGTATTGTTCTAAACTCTGTTCTTCTCCTTTACCTACGATGAGATAATCCTTTCCTTAAGGATATATATAGTCACAGGACAAAAGTGAAATACTTTTTCTGTCCAAACTTTATGGCAGGCAGCCAGCTTGTTATGTAAAACGTGTATACGTAGTATGAGCAATGATAGTATTACAAACCTTACACACTGCCTACATAAGGGCTTTGTTATATATCATAAGGCAAACCTATTCCGCTATGTGTGAATGCCTTGGCAGTCAGTCAATGTATACATACATACATACATACATACATACATACATACACATATGAAAAAGGAACAACTTGAGTAGTGTAAACGCTTTATTTAATATCATTTATGAACGAAATGAATTGCATGTAGCGTACGAATAACTAGGTCCAACAACGTATGCAAAATTAACAAAAGTATGTTATAAAACATAAATACATCGAGTATTCAAATACATATAATGAAGGTAATGACTCCAGAACGAGATATTTCTCTGCCAATAAGAAATACAGTATATAAAATATTAAATCATCACTCTGTCATATTCAGTAATAAGACTAACTGTAAAAAAAAGATACTGTATCTGATACTGTTATCAACATTTCATCTTCGGTAATGACGTTGACTGTACTGGCAAGAAAATGCATCTGCTACAATCATTACTATTTCATCTTCAGTAAAGGCAAGATATTTCATCTGACACATTCACCGGCAGTAGATGATTAGTCCGATAAATCAACCCAACAAATCTGTATTGATACTGATGGACGATGTTGTGGGTATGATGCCAAATGTTAATTAAAATATGCAATTTTGCTGCATGCAAATGATTCCAGAACAAACCCGTGTACACTTTAGACACATACCGGTAATTCGTAAGAGCCAAATAAAGCGCGAAATGCAAAATGGCCACAGGACAGATGGTTGTGCTAATCCACATGAATTTACAAGTCACCAAACATGTGATTTGCCCAGGAAATATAATCTACATGTCACCAAAAGAACCCTTCAGCCGATCATTGCTGCACAGCCATGTAAAATACTGCTAAGTGTATAAAATATACATCAATGTGTGCAGCCAAATTTGAATGCAGATAATTGCAGCTTTCAATGAATAGGTGATATCAGCCCCTCACCCGAATATCAATATCATCACGGGTGAAGAGCTGATTTGTTGGCTTAGCAAATGATGATGAATTTATCAAGGATATTGTGAATATTATATATGCTGTATTTATTACATAATTTGCAGACAAAAAGAGACACTTGAATAGATAAATACTGTGGCAATGGGGTGGATCTAGAACCTTTGAAGGAATACAATTTGAAATCAATATTGCAGTACTGTAAATTTTACCTGCATGATATATATATATATATATATATATATATATATATATATATATATATATATATATATATATGTGTGTGTGTGTGTGTGTGTGTGTGTGTGTGTGTGTAACCTGTAGGACACTTATCATTGTATGTATATATTTCTCCTATATGATACATATCATTGTATGTATATTGTATTGCCAACCAAGGATAGTAGCATGCATTTTGTAGTGACCAAGCAACTGATGCACCGTTATATTAAAAAGAATTAATGTTTCTGTAATCACTATATTTGACACCTTAATCTCAGTCATGATTTCGTAGCTGCATATTATTTTCCGTATTTTTCCAAAAATGCCGAGTAATTCCTTTCACACTGTTTTAAATTCCTTATAAAATAATCTTCGTCAAGTATTGCATGAGAAAGGTTCACCGGCGCCAGGATCGTGTTAGAAAATGCGTACTCTTCCTCTTGTGTCACGGGCCGGAAAGAGCTAGGGGACCCATCTGAAAATACCCGTATATCAACAATATTGTCTGGTCGCCCAGGCCGGATATTGTCATCAAAGAAGATATGTTGGACACTGGCATCACTGGGGTTTATCCAAAGCGGTTTCCCCGAAGATGTGTCATAGTTGCCGTTAGACCAGTGGAGATAATCATCCTTGATACCCCATATACCAGCACTTTGTGTCAAACAATCGTAAATGTCTTTTTCTGAATACAAAGAGGCTCCTTTTGATTTGTCAATTATCAGTTCAAAAGAGTCATCCATTTTTCTGTGCAAGGAACACAAGTTCGTGGAGATTTTGTCTCTAAGACATGAAATGTTGCTATCGGAAGATGACAAATCAGAACATCTTTTAGAAGCAAAAGTTTTTATACTCTCAAGAACATTTTTAGTATCGACTCCAAAACTTCTAAATATGATCACGAAGTCTCTATTTTCTTTCACCATATACTGCAAAAGCTTGTAAAATGAAGGCAAGATGAAATGATACCTGCATTTATCTCTCCCGAGGATTGTTAATGATCGATGATCCTCTTCCACATACGGCGATTTCCATTGCAAGGCTTGCTTCAGGGACTCAAAACCAGACTTCCAGTCAGTTCCAAAATAACGAAAAATAGAGCTCTCCTCATAGGTGGCTGATCCTTGTTGAACATGGTTTTGAGACAAAGAATCCAACATTCGCTCCGATTTTCGAACTTTTTGTTTTCTCCAAAGTAGTCTTGACACGTGGATATTCAAAACTTCCTCCAAACCTTCACCGGTAGCAGAATCTAGAGGGACTACGGTTTTGTTTACGTCAAAATGAAGAATCAATTTCCTGTTTTCTTTCGCGGCCATATTTTTCATCTGGATAAGAAATAAGTGACAAATTCGCAGCTTCAAATTATCTGCAACTGTGTCCATATAGGGTACAATACGTTATGTACCTAGGATAGATTTTGACCTCTTGAAAGGTCACAGTAATAATCTCAAAGCTCAATCTACGCCAGCCCTTTCGAAAATGGAGGCGGAATTTAAAATCACTCGTAAATGCTTGAATCGGTGTAATCTGCAATATTCTTTAGCAACAGAATCTTACACAAAATGAAGTCATTCATAAAGATTTAACAGCGAGCCAATGCAATCCACTTCCTATGTACAGTCACGGCGTTTTACATGTTCCACCTGAATGTGTTCCAGTGTCATAAAATATTAAATTGTAACCCCAATTTATAGCGTTTCTCGGTTTACCCCATCTTGCTACTTACGTCTGTATATGTTATGACAGTGTCAACAAATAACTAAAGAACGACGAGACAGCACAAAAAAAAGTCCTGTATTACTCACGCAATCCCTAAACAGTAAATCGTATGCCGTCATCCAATCCTTAACAACTCGCGATTGTATACCAGCATATATACATAGGTACCAAAACGCCGCGACTAATGCTATAAATAGAACATAATCCAAGCAACCCTTGACTGAACTCTGTGTGCTATAAATATCCTTACACCTGTGACATGGATAATACGAGTTCACTGACCTCTTCGTAACACTGTTTTCTTTTATTTATCTGCTTTATATTGATTTGAAGTACACGCCGTGTGTGTGTGTGTGTGTGTGTGTGTGTGTGTAATAAATATAAAATTAAGTTGAATTATATAAACGTGTAATTTTCAAGTCGTTTCAAACTGAATAGAGAGACACGCGTCTTCTATTTCTTGCATTCATGAAATTGAAAAGTACAACGTTGTACCTTTCACTATTCAAGAGTTATTAACTAGAATTCATGTTACGGATGAGGAGGTACATCCTTCAATAAATGTTCATTTTTACATATAGCTTAAGGGCCACTGGGTTAAAAAGCAAATAAAGTTACTTCTTAAAACAGATATAGACAAATATATTACTTCATCTGTGAATAATGGTTATATTGTTCATAATGCAGCAACTGATAATAAGAATGAGGAGATGGGGAGGAGGAAAGAGAGGTAGACGAAGAGGAAGATGTTTCGGGGGAAGGTACCAGCATGAGGAAATGCTTATTCAGGTACCAGATTTCAATAACCGGATATATATATATATATATATATATATATATATATATATATATATATATATATATATATATATATGGATCTTTTCTAAGGAATTAGCTTGAACTTTGTTTGATTTTAATCCATTTAAATATTCGACAAAGAATAATTGACACATAATTAAGTGGATACCCTTTGCGAAGTAGTTCAAACTCGGGAATCATTCCCTCGAATAATGTCATGAAAGGTTTTAAAATGAATGAACTGATTGCAGTATTTCTGTAAATAAGCATGTCAGCCGAGAAAGGTGAACAATTTTACCCCCGTGATGGAAAACGTTGCTAGAGAGGGTTTAACATAGTTATACGAATACATATAAATCAATACAATGCTAGACAATCGGCTGGACAGAGACAAAGGCGCGCACTATTAATTAATGCTGACTGCTTCTATTTCAGTATGTGGGGAATATTTCTTTTCTTGCGTTAACACCATATATATTTCATTTTGTAGTGAACATATTTAGCCAGAGGCGATTCGTTGAGCAAAGTATATATCGTTATTTATAGGAATAAATAAGCACTGTACCACCGTTAATTTAATTTTAAAAACATTGGTTCTGAACCAACTTAAGTGATATCGAGATCTTACTATGATAAGTAGATCTGGTAGGTAATGACCAGAATCTGCCGACCTTAGGAATTCCCGGTCAACTTGTCTTTGCTAAACCGTCCGATATAAGCTTACATTTCGTGTTAGAGACTGTTATTGTTATAAACAATGTATTATGAAAGATGCATTTAAGCATTCTTAAATGCTAAAGTTTTAATTTGATTAGTAAACGAAAGGTCAACAGAACATGACCTAGTATTGTTGCCTGTCTAACGTCCCTTACGTCGAAGATTTCTATTCAACCAAACTGAGCTGAGGCGCTTAGCTCGCAATACAATCCAACGTCATCGTAACTAGAGTTGTTGTATGGGGCTTAAGATAAACATAAAAGCGAGTATTGACAACAGGTGACCTAATCTATTTTTATATCAATAAATTACAGTTTGGGCATCTAAAAATAGCTCATCGTATCTTACATCACCAGCAAGTAGTGGAGGCTCACATTGGACATAAATTCGTAGTTAAACGAACAGCGGAGAGTCTTCAGCAACAAATAATAAGTAATACAGATAGATTTAGGGATCTCTCCACTAATTCATTTCCCATGCTAATATATTAAAAAATAAAACACTTTCTGCGTTAGATTAGCATAACAGTCATACATGCTTCGATTCACTAGAGTTAAAGAAATAATTCTCCCTTTTAAAAAACAGGTCTTCCGCTGCTTTCTTGGGGCAGCATCTATTAAAAAGTCCATTTATTAGTCAGATGATACTTCGAAAAACATTTACAGCTCTAATTTTTTTTATTCCCCCACCCCTACGATTAAATTGGTTTTCTGGCTGTAAAAAAAAAATAATTAGTGCTTCGATACTCATGCCTAACATCAATATTTTACATATCTTGTGTATTGACAACTGTAGACACAAAATATGCACTGTACGAATTTGGATGGCCTTCTAAGAACACTAAATGATCATAACAACACTTACATAATGCCAACAGATGATCATAACAACACTTACATAATGCCAACAGATGATCATAACAATACTTGCATAATGCCAACAGATGATCATAACAACACTTACATAATGCCAACAGATGATCATAACAACACTTACATAATGCCAACAGATGATAAGAATTAATGTTGCATTTCAAGAAATGTTTACCATGTCCGTACCTTTTTACAGATGTAGATAACTGAATACATCCAGTGATATTAAGAATTTATGTTATATTTTTCTTAATTCTCTGTGTTTGTGCTGTTTAGATGTGCATGTACGAAATCTTCACCTATGGGCATTATATAAGAAGAGGTATGAACTTAAAAAATTCTGTTTTCATCAATTTATGGTGGAAAGATGATATTTTGATTGCCTAATTTTTTTTTATTTATTAGAGTTATTTTTTGGAGAGGGGGGTGTATTAAATCATATATTATGAAAGGTTTACGGCAGCCAAAATGATGATTTTGGTTTGCATTCCTTATCACACGAGAAACGTAGGAACGGTAAGTCTCTAGAAACTAAGGCGCTTTCGAATAACGATCGCACGTGTAATCAAGAACTTCTATCAATTTTCGATACTCCTCGATATTATTTTGGGGTGACCCGTATGCACAGAATAAGCAAATATGTTGCCTTCGTTAATTAGTAGTAGTAGTAGTAGTAGTAGTACAGGGTTTTCTACCATACGGAGGTATTCACGTACCTTCAAGCAATATGTATTGTTTTATTTTTTTAAATGTTTAATTAACCCAATACATGACGAAATAGATCTTTAGACAGAAGACTCTTCTTACTAAGTAACTGTATCGCCATCAATTATATAATCCGATTTCTTAATGAGATCCGTTCTTTTTTCGGATGCATGTATGTGTGCGTTAATGGCAAACGAAAAGGAAGTAATTTGTGCAAACATGATACACACCTCCATTCAATCAGCCATAGGTTTATGCAGTACATGACACCTATTATTGGTGGAGGAAGAACCCGGGAAAACCCGGTAAAAACCGTTGACTGGCAGCTTTCTCACATACCCATATTGACTGAGCCAGAGAATCGAACCCATGTGAACAGAGGTGAGATGGCAGTGATCGCTAAAGGCAAGAGCTTTGAACCACCCAGACACACTGTATGTATGTATGTATGTATGTATGTATGTATGTATGTATGTATGTATGTATGTATGTATGTATGTATGCTATATATTGCATGTGTGTGTGTGTGTGTGTGTGTGTGTGTGTGTGTGATTTGGATTTTTAACGTAGCTTTTAACAATTTTTCAGTCATATCGCTACGATGTCTGCAATGTGGCAGTTTTTAGTGATATCTAGCACTGGGGCATCATGCCGCAGACATGTAGCATGATGTCCCACCCAGTCACATTATCCTGACACCAGGCCGACTAACCTCTTAATGCTGAGCGCCAAACGAGGCAGCTGCTAGTACCATTTTTGTAAGTCGTTCAAAAATGTTCCTACATTGAACATAATTGTAAGATATTGTATTCGATACAAACATCAGTATGTTATCTTCAGTAACAAAGCTAACTGTAAAGACAGGCTATTGCCTCTGATTGCCATTAGGAAAATTAGACGAAGAAAATGATGATGATGACGACAATGCTGAAACAATTGATCGATCATATGGTGAATACATTCTACATGTCTGATACAATCTGCTGAGGAATACAGGTGGATAGTTAATTACGGAAGATTGAGGAGGGAAGTCCAGAATATTTTGAAAGAATAAACAATATGAGAGCAATACTGCAGTTTTAAAAATTTCCAGGCTTCGTTCCACTCCATATCGTACTAGTACGAAATGCAGAAAAGTTTTAATAAGCTGAGTGCCAAATGCTGAGAAATTTTTTTCTGAACAATTAGGGGCACTCGACATTCGCCGTGTAATATGCTCATATTGTTCTTCAAATAAATATTTGAACATCAATCACTAAATAATACAAAGCGAAGACCGATGAAACTCTATTTTATATTGTCACTGATAAAATACAGTACTCGTAGTGTGATGTACGTAGACCTCAAAATGGAGATTTAGGCTTACTTGCAGTATATGAATGTCGATTTTTTGATACAACGTATAAAAGAGACGACGTATATGCGTAAATTGATTAAAATCTACAAAACAAGATATGAAACTACGTCAGTGGCCGACTGAGTGTAAGTGGCGCCGAAGGCGACGATGATGGCTCCGCCAACGATTTTCATGCAATTTAATTTTTATCGGCTGTTTTTGGCGTTCCAGGGGCATCCAAAGAACACAATTAATATGCGTCTCATATAGATATTTGAAGAGCAGTACATTATTAATGTGTCAAAATTAAGTAGAATTCATGTCTGCGGCAAAATGTTGTGTGCAAAACATTGATAAAATTAAAGTCATCCAATGTTACGATATGAGATTCTTAAAGAAATCGCAGTTGTCATGAAAATCCAAGGCATCAGTTCAGGAAATATTAGAGGGGAAACGATTATAGATGCGTATTGGCAAGGCAATGTTTACTGAATTGATACCCCATATACCAGCAGTTTTTGTCAAACAATCGTAAATGTCTCTTTCGGAATGCAAAGATGTTCCGGTTTAGTTGTCAACTATTAATTCAAAACTGTCATCCATCTTTCTGTGCAAAGAACACAAGTTCGTGGAGATTTTGTCGCTAAGACATGAAATATTGCTATCGGAAGATGACAAATTAGAACATCTTTTAGAAGCAAAAGTTTTATATTCTCAAGAACATTTTTAGTATCGACTCCAAAACTTCTAAATATGATCACAAAGTCTCTATCTTCTTTCACCATGTACTGCAAAAGCTTGTAAAATGAAGGCAAGATGCAATTATATCTGCATTTATCTCTCCCGAGGATGGTTAATTACCCATGCTCCTCTTCGACGTACGATGATTTCCATCGCAAGGATTGCTTCAGGGACTCAGCATGAGACTCAAAGTTCCCAGGGTAAGGAAGAATGGCGCTGTCCTCCATCAGGTGTCGCTTCAATCTTATCTGTTCAAACTTGTAATAGTTCACAGATCCTTTCTCTCTATGGCTTTGAGACAAGGAATCATGCCCTGACAAGTGATTATTCAAAGCATCTTCCAAAACTGGCAGAATCAAGAGAGACTATAGTCTTATTTACATTAAAATGTAAAATCAATTTCCTGTTTTCTTTCCTCGTCATACTTTTGATCTCCCATATGTAACGAATGAAATATTCGTTGTCTCAGATTCTCTGCAATTGTATCCATAAAGGAGATAATGCGTAATGTACATAGCATAGACTTTGACCTCTTCGACTGTCACAATAATAACCTATCTTCTGAATGCACACGAGCCCTTAAAAATGTAGACGGAATTGAAAATCACTTTTAAATGCTTGAATTGTCGTGATGAACATTAAGGTTTGTTGACACATAATCATTTTATAAAGTGTTATGGGTGAGCCAATACAATTCGTGCTCCTTTGTACAGTCGCGAGCTTTTACATGTTCCTCATTTATTTCCCACATTATGCTACTGTTTATGTCTGTATCGCTTACGACTATGTTTACAAATAAATAAGCAAAGGCGAGTCAGCCGAGAAAAATCAATGTATGAATCAAACAGTTCCTAAAGAGTAAATTGTGTTTATTCATTCAGGCTTAAGCGACGGCTGTTTATATTCTTATATGAATGCCCGGGTATTTACACACCGCCACTGCTGCTAAATAGAACGCATTAAATCAATAAATTCATAAATTATTCAGCTTTAGATGAACTCGGAGAGCTATGACAAAATGGGTGGTCTCTTCACCTTCCATAATCAGCTTTATTCATGGCGACTGATATGTTATTATTTTTTTTATCCCATAAGTAAAAAGTCATCTGCTTACAGCGTTTGAGGCAGCAGCGAATATTCTTCCAAATTATTTGTTTTTCTATCAATCTCCTGACGTTTTTCTCACTTCTTATAGCATCAAGTAGTTTTTACGATCGTTTCATACTGAGAATATACACGTGTCTTTTATTACTTGCACTGATCAAATATAAATGTACAACGTCGTGCAGTGTACGTCACTTTTACTATTCGCAAGTTATTAAGAGTAATTCAACATATGAATGATATGGTGTTGTTGCTGTTTTGGGATTAGCGCCTTTATTTCAGCATTTTTTCAGGGTATTATAGTGTTATGTATATTTGATTTAATTTATATCTGGTTTAATTAGGCTAGAATAATTCAGAAAACTTTGTGGCAAGATTTTTCTAAAATGACTTCTAAAGTGGAAATCTTTCTTTCAAATCCTACCCAGGAACAATTAGATTTTTTCAAAAAGATGAATTGATTTAACTTGCCAGAAAATACGATCTTTCTGAGGTAAAGGCGTCCTTAACGAATTTTTGTTCAGTATTTGGTAGAAAAGAGTGTTTTGGATAAAAGGGCTTTGGTTTCGATCAGCAAGTCTGTAAGTGATTCTAACATAAAAGTAAAGGAATTAGAATCAAAATACAACATGAAATTGAAGTTGAGGAAGCTGGAACTTCAGAAAGATAAAGAAGAAAACCAAATGCAAATGCAGTTACAAGAAAAACAAATGCAGTTACAATATGAGAAAGAAGAGATAGAGCGATAGGAAAGAGAGAAAGAAAAACAAATGCAAATGCAATTAGATAAAGAAGAAAGAGCGAAAGAGAGAGATACTAAAGCAATTATAAAAAGAACAAATGCAAACGGGTGTGAGAGAGAGAGATGTAAATGCATATGCAAAGAGACAAGGAAGAGAGGGAATATCAATTTAGAATAAAATAAATGGAGCCGACAAGCGAAAAGCAGATTCCCACATCAAATACAAATTTAAGTTTTGTTTTTGCAAAGAATATCAGATTGGTACCCCCTTTTAGAGAAAAAGATGTAGACAAATATTTTCCTTATTTTGAAAAAGTTCCTGAAAATTTGAAATGGCCAAGTGAGCATTGGACTCAATTATTACAATGTAAACCCACTGGTAAAGCTAGTGATATTTACAGTTCACTGTCAGTTCCACAAAGTGGTGACTATGATACGGTTGTTGAATGCATATCAAGAGGTTATGAGTTGGTCCCTGAAGCTTATCGGCAAATATTCAGAAACTATAGAAAAGAAGCTGGACAAACTCATGTCGATTTTGGTAGAGAAAAAGAACAGTTATTTGAGAGATGGTGCTTAGCCAAGAAAGTTGAACAAGATTATAAAAGTCTCAAACAACTTATATTACTTGAAGAGTTCAAAAAATGTGTCCATAGTGACATTAAGTCTTATCTTGATGAGCATCAGATTGAAACCTTGGAAAATGCTGCTCGAGCTGCTGATGAGTATTCTTTAACTCATAAAGTTTCTTTTGTAAATAAGACTTCTACTCAACAGCCTTCTGGCAGAAAGGGATTTCAGCCTAATAAGCCCTTCTAAAACTCAGACTGGCACAACTTCTAAAAATCAAGCTTCTGATAAGCTTGATTTGAGATCCTTATTTATTCCTACTGTACATATTGCAAGAAAAAAGGACACGTTATTTCTGATTGCTAGAAATTTAAAAATTGGCATCATAGTCAAGACAGACCTATTCCAGATGCTCTTATTTCTAAGATTTCAAGGTCACGATGATGTATTGAAAGCAATTCATTTGTTGGGTCTAACAAACCCCAGTCCGATTTTTTATGGAGAATTATGAGCCATTCATATCGAAGGGTACTATATCACTCTTGGGGGATTCGGCCAATCCTGCCCCTATTAAAATTTTAAGGGACACAGGAGCTTAACAGAATTTTTTATTGTCAGGTATTTTAACTTTTTCTGAGAAGTCTTCTTCTAATGAGAGTGTTCTTATTCAGGGAGTAAAGTGTGGCTTTGTTAATGTTCCTCTCCATTTTGTAAATTTTTCATCAGACTTAGTCTCAGGGCCCGTGACAGTCGGCACAGTGCCTGTTTTACCCGTTGATGGCATTTATTTATTACTAGGCAACGACCTCGCTGGAGACAAGGTTGTGGTTAATCTACATGTAACTGACAAGCCTTGCTTGGATCCTACTGAAAAAGAATTCCCTGATTTATTTACAGCTTGTGCAGTTACCAGAGCTATGGCAAAGAAAGCTCTTGAGAATAATGTTGATCCGGAAAGTATTCCTTTAGCTGACACATGTATTGGTCAGGCTTTTGATAAGGTCACTTTCCTTGTTTGGATCAATCAGAAGGTATTGATCACAGTGATCCTCTTTTAACGATCATTCTCTTTATTCTAATCAGGGTGATAAACGACAATCACTTGTCGTTGAACAGAAATAAGATCCTGATATCTACTGTTTGTTTCAAAGGGCCGTTAGTGAAACTGAAGCTACTGAAGTTCTGTCTCTTATTTCATTAAAAATGGAATTCTTAAGAGAAAATGCAGACCTCCCGATGTACCTGCTGGTGATGAGTGACCAGTGAACTATGACATTGTAGTTCCAAAACCTTACAGACAGGAAATACTTTGTCTGGCCCTTGCAACTCTATTGGCTGGTCATTTAGAGATTAATAAAACTTATCACAATATCTTGAGTCACTTCTATTGGCCAAAAAGTCAAAGTTGATGTTGGTAAATACTGTAGATTTTGTTATACTTGTCAAAAGGTAGGAAAACCCAACCAGAAAATACCTAAGGCTCATCTACAACCTATTCCTGCCTTTCAAGAACCATTTGTAGAATTGTGGTAGATTGTGTTGGTCCCTTACCTAAGACCAAGTCAGGTAACCAATACATGTTGACCATTATGTGTGCGTCAACAAGGGTTCCAGAGGCAATCCTCTGAGGAATATAAAATCTGAAACAATAGCAAAAACTTTGATAAAATATTTACTCAATTTGGCCTTCCTAAATCTGTCCAGTCTGATCAAGGCTCAAATTTCTCGTCTGGAATTTTGCAGCAAGTGATGTACGAATTAGGCATCCAACAATTCAAATCTTCTGCCTATCACCCTGAGAGCCAAGGGGCATTAAAAAGATTCCATCAGACTTTGAAGAATTTAATTCGATCATATTGTTTTGATACCGGTAAAGATTGGGATGAAGGCATTAATTTACTATTGTTTGCTGCTAGATAATCAGTTCAAGAATCTTAAAGCTTCGGTCCCTTTCAACTGGTTTTTGGACAAACTGTGCATGGACCATTTATGTTATTGAAAGATAAACTTCTTTCTAATAAAGATACCGAAATTAATCTTCTTGATTATGTTTCCAATTTTAAGTATAAGCTGTCAAAAGCTCGTGAGGTCGCAAGACCATAACTGCACTCGACTCAATCACAAATGAAGTCAGGATATGATAAAAATCAGAAGGAAATGAGCTTTCAGCCTGGTGATAGAGTCCTGGCTCTCTTGCCCATATTACAAAATCCTCTTCTGGCCAAGTATTATGGTCCCTGTACATTTGACAGGAAAATAAATGATTTAAATTACATCATAAATACTCCTGGGAGGCGTAAACAAAAACAACTCTGTCACATAAACATTCTGAAAGAGTATATTGAAAGAGATAGCCAGCTTAAACATGCAATTAATTTAGTTGTACCTGTCCCACTCATTGAAGATTTAAGTGAAGGAATGTCATCGGATTCTACTGATATTCGAGTGACACATCTTCGGAATTCAGAAATCATGAAAGATCTGGACCAGTAAGTTTCACATTTGCAAGAGCAAGAAAGAAATGAACTTATACAGTTATTATTTGAATATGAGCACTTATTTCCAGATGTTCCTATAAGAACAAACAAAAGTTTCCATGATGTTGAAATTTTAAATTCTAAACATGTGAAACAACACCCGTACATGATGAACCCTCTCAGACAGGAATACTTGAAAAAATAAATTCAGTATTTTCTGGAGAATGATTTTACAGAGCCCAGTAAAAATGACTGGAGTTCACCATGCATACTTGCTGCAAACCCAGATAAAACTATCTGTATGTATACTGATTATAGGAAGGCGAATAGTGTAACAAAACAGATTCATTCCCATTACCAAGAATCGATGACTGTATTGATAAGATCGGGAATGCCAAGTATGTCACCAAATTTACCTTCTGAAAGAATTTTGGCAAATTCCACTAACGGAAAGAGCAACGGAAATTTCGGCATTCATGACTCTATATGGACTTTACCAATATAAAGAAATGCCGTTTGGGACGAAAGGGTCGCCAAGTACATTTCAGCGTCTCATGAATATGATTACCTCTGGTCTAGACAATTGGGATGCTTACATCGATGATGTCATCATCTACAACGACACCTGGAAAGAACATCTAGCAACAATTCGGAAATTCTTTGACACTCATTGATGCATGTTTGACAATTAGTGAGTTATATCATGCTAGTGTAACTTTTCTAGGACATTTCGTGGGACATGGACAAGTTAAACCCATAGATGCTAAGGTCAAGGCTATCTATGAATTTCCTGTGCCTGTAAATAAAATGCAACCGATACGATTTTTAGGTATGGCCGGATAGTATCAAAAATTTTGTTCCAATTTTTCTATAATTGCTGAACCTCTGGCAAATTTATTGAGCAAAAAAAAAAACAAGTTCCTTTGGACTGAAAAATGTCAGGAGGCTTTTGACAAGTTAAAAACCATTCTTAAAAGTGCGTCAGTTCTTACAGCTCCAAATTTCAGCCAGTTATTTAAATTGTCTGTTGATGCAAGTAACGTTGGGTTTGGATCAGTTTTGATTCAAGTAGATGTAAATGGTATGGATCATCCAGTGTGCTATTTTTCTAAGAAATTAAACAAGCACCAAAGAAATTATTCAACAATCGAGAAGGAATGTTTGGCTTTGATACTGGCATTACAACATTTTGAAGTTTACCTTAGTTCAGCTCCTTCTTCGATTATTGTGTTTAATGACCACAACCACCTTACTTTCATCGGCAAGATGAAAAATAAAAATTAAAGACTATTAGGGTAGAGTTTGCTTTTACAGGAATATGATATTGCCATCAGGAACAGCAAGAGAAAAGATAATTTAATAGCAGCCTCACTTTACCGTGTATAACACTGTATTATTTCATGTACACTGTGTGTAATTTATGCGTTTTTTTTAACTTCATGTATAATTAGTCTGTGGGAAAAGAAAGCTTGATCATAAAAAAATCTTCTTTTTCTTTATGGGGAAAGTGTTATGTATGATTTAATTTATATCTTATTTAATTGCTTGTAAGTTTTAAAATCTTTTTATTTTATAATTTCATTATATGTCAAAATAATGTAGTTTTGCTTACTAGGAACTCGATACTTTCCCAGAAAATAGTTTTACCTTGACTGTTCATTTTTGTAAACACATAAGGCTGACCTTAATTCAAACTTAGTAACAGTCGCGTGAACAAGTTTTGTTAATTTATTTTTATTGCAGGAATAATACGGCTGAGATCAAGGCTGTGTTGGACACGTGACCATCGATTTGTAAATATTTTTTAGTGAAGTAAACAACTTTTTTTATTTTATTCTCGAAGTAAAATGATTGGCTTTTATCAGAGTCATACAGGAGCTACATGATTTTTTTATAAACATGATCACGTGATCCTCTTTTTAGCAATTCAGGCATTTCCGAAATTGCTTATTACTTAGTTTTAATAGTGATACTTAGCACGAGATCTCTCAGTCGGGCTTCTAATCGCAGAGACGTAAAGGTGTTTCTTTTGTTGTGTCATTTTGGGAATTACATTTTAATGTTTATTCGAATTATTTTGATTCTAAAGGTTTAATTCTTTTTTCTCTTGAAATATTTGTGTGCTTATACTGAATTCTGGACGAAAGACATTTCTTTAAAAAACATTATTCAGATTTTGAACACCGGAATATTGTTTGTGAATAATACCGAACTGTAGACATTCCAACACCAGAAAGGGTACAGTATATGTCATCGCCTTTCATTACTAAAATTTTATTAGTGGATTATTTTTGGATTATTTTTGGATTTGATTCTTAAAACCGTAAGTACTTAATTTTTATTTTTACAGCATTTTTCCAGGGAAATAAATAATTTGTTAATTTTTTCAAAGCTTTTAGTTTTCACTCTTTCTTGTGTTACTGTTCGAGCCTAAACACGTAACATAAGAATAGGCTATACATGGCGGCCCGCTTTGACCGAGCCTGAGTCTCGAACCCACGCGGGCAGAGTTGAACGACAGTGATAAATAAAGCGATTTCTCTAGACGACTGGACTAGCAGGGGTCCTGGACGAGATGGTACTGCCATCAATAAATTCTGTCCATTTTTACAAATTGCTGAAGGTCCAGTTGGTTAAATAACAAATAAATTCTTCTTCTTATTGCAGATATAAACAATTATGTTACTTCGTCTGTGAATGGCAATGGCGATATTGTTTATGATAATAATAATAATAATTGTAGCAATAATCATACTGAGGAGGAAAAGGAGAAAATATGAAGATGCAAAAGAGATGTATGGCATAGAGTGACTTGTGGGGCTTGCATCAGCATGAGGAGATGATTGTGTAGGTATCAGATTTACAATAACATGTGTGTGTGTGTGTGTGTGTGTGTGTGTGATTTATAATTCACTACACGTGCGTTTCTTCCTATGTGATTTGGTCGAAACGTGTTTTAATTTAATCCATTAAATAAATCGTAAACGATAAAATGAATGAGGGGAAAGTACTGAAATTACCTTACCAGTGAATAATTGAGACATGTAAATGGTTAACGTTTGTGAGGTAGTTCGCAACTGGGAATCATTCCCTTGCATTCAATGATGATAGGTTTTCAAGTCACTGACTGTGGTAATATCAAATTCGGTACATAGGCATGTATGGCTGCCAAAAAAGGTTGTACTTAAAGTGAACAATGTAGACATATTTTGAAATTATTTACCCTCAAAATGGAAGACGTTGCTGGAGATAATGTTAGTGTAACATTGCTACACAGATACGTGTAAATCAATATTATGCTAGACTCTCGACTGGACTCAGATAAAGGCACGCAAGTATTAATATCGCTGACTGCTTCCGTTTCAATATTTACATAAGGAATTTCTCTTCCCCTGCGTTAATACCGGATAAATTTTATTGTGTAGTGAAAATAAGTAATACCTCACAAGAGGCGATTCCACGAGCTAAAATTATGTATTGTTATTAATAAGAACAACTCCCTTTTCATAAATACAAACATTCCTTCTCAATAAAAGCCAAGAACCAATTAAGGTTCATGTTCTGTCGATCTCGGGAGTTCCCGGTCCATTTATTTTTAGCAACCCGCCCGAAAAAGTGTTGAATTTCGTGTTATATCATTATAACCATTATATTCCGAAAGAAGATTTTTACATTCATAAATGAGGAAGTTTTCATTTTATTGTTGAAGCAAAAGGTCAACAGAGCATGACCTGGGTGTTCGTCAAATCTCTTCATATGTCGGAGAGCTCTTTTTTTCTTTTTGCCAGACTGAGCAAAGAAGAATGCATTGCCATGCAATCCATCGCCATGAAAGGTTCACCCTAACTTGAATTGTATTACTGAGCATATCATAAAAAATAGAAAAATAGCAGCGGTTATTGAGAACATTATTGGATTACCTAATATGTTGCAATAAATTTGATTTTGAACATGGCACGAAAATATTTAATCGTATCTGATCTCAACATGTTGGATGTAGCGAGGTGAAACAGACGTTTTTACATTGCCAATGCCTACATTATACATGGCTTCGTAGTTAAGGGAACGGTGACGAGTCATAAGCAGCAACTTTCTATGACTAAAAGGTAATGGAGTTCATTTACGGATCGAACTATTAATTCATCTCCCATTGAACGTAATGCTAACATAATTTTTTTAAAATTTCCATTAGATTTGAATCAAATCCACACATGTTTCCATTCATGAGAGTTAAAAACACCCTTCTCAGTCTTGAAAAACTTGTTTCTGCGGTATTTCTTGGAACCTCGTACTGTTAAACAGGTTTGCACATAATAACAATTTGCAACAAGAGTTCGTATGTTACTTTGTCATTAGAAAATGAAACAGAAAATATAAAATAAAAGCAAGTATTTTGTGGTCAGTTATATTATATAGATTGAAGTGTATGAAATCAAAAACTGGAAGCAAACTAAATCCATTTACCAGCCAACGGACGCGTCACAGAGCATGCATTACTCTAATTTTGTATTACCCACCAATAGACAGCTACTATGGCTGTAAAACAATAAATATTTCGATATCTATACCGAAAATCAATATTTTTTTGTTTGTTTATTGACAACCTTAGACACCAAAATATGCACTATATAAATTTCGACTGTATTCTTAGCACAGAAAAAGATCATGATCAGTGTGTATACAATGCCAATAAACGATAATAATCAGTCTTATAGATCAAGGAGGCACAAGGATTTCATTTAATTTCTATTGCAACTTTTTCTGCTGTTAAACGTTCATCTCTGATATTGCGATTTGCATTGGCTTGCAAAAAATCCTCTGGGCCATGAAAATTTCTTTGATTTCACCATTTGTGCATGATGTGCTTTTACAGTTTCATGTGCGCACAAAATGCCGGGTTTACTGAGACATAATGCGCCTGAATTTATTCTTTTCATCAGTAACTGGGCGTCTACAAAATGTGTTTGTACATATATTTGTGTGTACGAGCGTGTACAACCCTCGCATATCCTGCGTGTGCGAGTGAATTTATCTTTATATAATATAACCCTCAAATTTTGCTGAGTGTGCGTGTGATTTGGATTTTTAACGAAGTTTTAAAAAAAAATTCAGTCATATCGATAGGATGTCTACAGTGTGTCAGTTTACAGTGATGTCTAGCACTGAGGTATCATGCCGCAGACATGTAGCATCAATCTCACCTAGTCACAGTATCCTGACACCAGGCCGACCAGTCCCAACACTTACCTCTAAATGCTGAGCGCCTAGCGAGGCAGCTGTTAGTACCATTTTTGTAAGTCTTTGGTATGACTTGACCAGGGTTTGAACCCGCGACCTCCCCCATCCGAAGCAAACGCTCTAACCACTAGGCCAGTGGAGCGGTCCTCAAATTATGCTGAGAAGAATATGGCAAACGAAAAATTCATTATTAAATCCACTGTCTTCACTAAGCAATTATTATTATTATTATTATTATTATTTGGGGTATAGAGGGCTCTGAATATTTGTAGTACCTTTGTTGTCTGGCAGCTGCATTCTCTGAATGGACGAACGCACTGGTCCTCATCCATCTCCCAAATCTCTCACGTCTGCCTCCAAGAAGGAATTATTCCCACTAAGAAAAACAAAGACTGCTTTGATAAAAATGACCAAGAAATCCAAGAGCTGCTTGCTAAAAAAGATCAGCGTAGCAAGCCCACCTCACTCAACCAGCCTGTTAACAGAAGAAAGCAACCTTCCGATTTATCTGCAGCTTCCTCCAGTGCAGGCTCTGAGACGTACAAAATGAATGGTGGACAAAGCTTACAGAAAGAACTCAGCTGTACGCTGACACTGGTGACTACAAAGGGTTCTATGAAGCGTTGAAAGCAGTGTATGGTCCTTCCTTCCAAATACAGAGCCCCCTACAGAGTGCAGATGGCCAAAAGCTACTCACTGACAGGGAATCTATCCAGAACCGCTGGTGAAAGCACTTCCACGCCCTCTTCAGCACTAGCCGTACAGTCCAGGAGGCAGCTACTGATTTCATCCCACAACGGCCACCAAAGATGGAACTCGATGAGGCACCCACACTGCAAGAGACTATAAAAGCCATGGAACATCTGAAGACTGGAAAGACTGCAGGAAAAGATGGTATCCCACCAGAGATATGGGAGAGTGGAGGCCCAGCAACACACACAAAATTCCATGAGTTCTTAGTTTGCTGCTGGGAGCAAAGGAAACTTCCACAAAACCTCCGAGATGTAGTCATCATCAACTTGTACAAAAAACAAGGGGGAAAAGTCTGACTGCTCAAACTACCGTGGGATAACTCTGCTCTCCATTGCAGACAAAATCCTTCCTATAGTGTTGTTGAACAGACTGTTGCCCACCATTGCAGAAGAACATCCTCCAGAGAGTCCATGTGACTTCAGAGCCAATAGGGACACAACTGACATGATGTTCGTCCTGAGACAGATCCAGGAGAAATGTCCAGAACAAAACAAAGGACTCTGCATCACATTTGTGGACCTGACGAAGGCATTTGACACGGTGTTCAGAACTGGACTGTGGAAAATCTTTGAAAAACTTGGCTGTCCTCCAAAGTACCTTACCATGGTCATCCAACTACATGAAGACCAGCTTGGTCAGGTCAGAAAGAATAACGACCTGTCACAGACCTTTCTCCTTGTAAATGGCGTGAAACAGGGCTGCGTGTTAGCCACCACACTGTTCTTAATCTTCTTCAGCATGATGCTCCAAAAAGCAACAGAAGATCTTGATGACGAAGATGGCATCTGTATCAGATTTCGCACTGATGGCAACCTCTTCAACTTAAGGCGCACACCAAGACCTTGGAAAAGATTATAAACTTCTCTTTGTAGATGATGTCGCCCTTGTTGCCCACACGGAAGCCGCCTTACAGCGCGTAACATCCTGCTTTGCAGAAGCTTGCCAGCTCTTTAGACTTGAGGTCAGCCTAAAGAAAACTGAGGTACTTCACCAGCCTGCTCCCAAGACATCGAAAAAGATACCAAGACTCCTTGAAAAAGACCCTCACCACCTGTGGCATCGATCACCACCAATGGGCATCACAAGCTGCTGAACATGAAAGCTTACGATGTACAGTTCAACGGGCCACTGCCACTTTTGAACAAAACAGATTGACAAGCTTGGAGGAAAAGCGATGGCGAAGAAAAAAAAGGGAGCTATGGACAGCACCCACCACAAGCCAGACAGTTCCCTGCAACATATGTGGACGGACGTGCCTGTCACGTATTGGGCTCTTCAGCCACAAGCGCGCGTGCAACAGACGCGGACATCCCCCTTCCTAAATCTTCGCAAGCGAAGTCAAGCCAATAACAATTCTTATTATTATATAGGGTGGTCTCCCATATTAACCATCTCTTATACATTGGTCCATCACATAATTCCAAGCGGTTGCAGTAATACATATGTTGTTTTGTGCTTCAATATGCTTACTTAACTAACTCCATGATGTAACATATCTTTAAACGGACGACACCTTCTTACTAAGAAACTGTATCACCATCAATTACTTAATCCAATTTGTTGGATCCGTTATTATTTCTTACATGGAAACACCACCCTGTTCATTTATCCATCAGTCTCCTACATCCATTCTTAATTCCATTCGTCCATCAATCAATCCATGTATTCAAATATAAATTCATACATGTGTATCGTCCCTGTCAAGTCACACAAATAAAAAAATTCAAATTTTTAAATTTTATTGTTCTATTGTCAAGATAACTTTTTGTGATTATTCTTATAGAACCTTAAAATGCGCAAAGGAACCACGTATCGCCATTTCGATGAACTGTTATTGTATGTATGTATGTATGTATGTATGTATAAACAACGTAAGTTACGCGTCGTTCAATTCCATGAATTACACTTGGAACAAATTTCCATAGAATTTTGTATACATTTAGTGAGTGAGTGTTCATTTATGCAAAAATAAATATAAAAAAATAACTATTGCTTATAGCTGATAAATGAAACGGCAATACTATGCAAGGGAAAAAACCTAGTCTATGTTGGTATTTTGAAAACTAAGAGTTATGCCGCCGGACAGCAACGAACTATTATTTCTAATGCGAAACATTGAAGTAGTAACACTTTCTAAAACGGTTGATAAAATTCGTAACTGAGTCATATATACATATTTATTTCTTTTTGTCAGAAGTTTAGATCTGAAAAAATGAGAATAAAATCTTACTGAGTTTTAGATTGTCATTCGTTATCATTATATAGAACGAGTACATCTCTCTCTCTCTCTCTCTCTCTCTCTCTCTCTGTACAGGTTGCGTAAAACATTACGATTGCAATGGAGCAATTGATAGAAGATGCAGTTAAACTATCCGTGCAAGAGAGGAAATGAATATTTTGTAAAAAGAAAGAAGTAAGAAAATGCATATTAATGTTAAATTATAGAACTTTGAGAAAAGGTGGATTCTCGTTACAGTTCTAAACACTTTAAAATTTAAATGAAACCCTGATTTCATAAATAATAATAATGATACATTACATTAAATATGTAGTCGCATGTCGAATCCTTGAATGTGAATTAAACGAAAATATTTATTAATTAATATTTTATTATATATTATAATTATATTATTTACATTTTATTAATACCCATTTCATGTTGGATAGGTGTTTTAAAATACGTAAGTGTTTCATTCTAGGTTCCGTATTGAGTGGAATCTTGGCTCAAAATACTCTTGGATGTTTTGAATCTCCTACACCGTCATTCAACTTGTCCGAACTCCTCAATAAGTCAAATCATACCATGGATGTGGAAAGTGACAAAACTTCGAGATTTTTCAGTAAATAACCTACATCAAACTGAAACATGTTATGTGTAATTAAACAAATACTTACTTATAATCAACTCTAGTTTCAACGACATTAATTGCAACAGTGTTCAGTTTCCGAAAGAAAACTGACGAGAACAAACGTATTATGAATATAAAAAAACTGATGGGAACAAAAGTTCCGCTTTACAGTTATTACGCACTTCTGAAACCGAAACTGGTACAATGTGAAGTTGTGTGCATTTGCAAAAAGAAAAATAGAGAGGATGTTGACATGTACTGTGAATATAATTACTTTATATGTGGTAGTAGGGAAACAAGGCGCTGACTAAAGCAGACGACAGCTCGTCGAAATGGTTGCTCCAACACGCTCTAAAATAAATTTGAAATAATCCAAAGCACACTAACGTTAGCAATTATTCTAACAGGAAAAGTAAATTTTGTCAGAGTAGACAACACTAAATTTTGAATGTGCAATTAATGAATTATAAACTAAATTTTAAAAAACTGACAAATGATATGGGTAAAAAGAAATCAGTTTGCATATGAAGCTCAGGAAGTGAAAATGACCAGCAGTCTTTTGAGTGGTGCAAAGACAAGACTGTATACTCTGTAACCACAATTACACCAAATAATCACACACCAAAAAAAGGGAATTAAAAGCAGGGTGACGAACTAAAACAAAACTGGGACATTTATTCTCTTTTAAAATCAAATTGTGTGCAAAACACGAAACTGTAGAGCGAAACAAAACGTCTTCAGTGGATAATTTGATCTTTATAAAACTTCGACAACAATTTCCCGGTAGCAAAAATGCTCATTTCCATTTTTTTAAATTGCTCTTTACGAAGACACGGTTTTACGTTAAGCCGGTATATGTAAGAGTCATTTTTTAAAAGAGAAAGCTTGTTTTCAATTCAAAAAATATTTAAATTTACAAATAAATATGATTCCATGAAATAAGATTGATTTATATTTTTTTATCCTTATTTATTCTGTTCATTTACACATGCTGACTTGAGAGCAAGTTGCAAGGGAGAACATTCTTCTATACGAAAGACATTAGCTTTACGACGACAAATACGTTACAAAAATGGCTGGAAACCGACCTTTTTTTTAGTTGTAACGAAAGTTGAATGTATTTGAAATCCACTTACACACGAAGTTTCCGAAGCTCCCAGTAAGAAGCAAGGTACTCATGATTGTCTCAAACATTTCAAGATGAACTCATCATACATAGTTCAAGAGATGAGAGGATTCGTGCAAAGAGAATTTCGGGCGCCGAGTCCCTGCATATCGCTCATGTTTCTACAAATGTCTGAAACCAGTCAGACGTGATCCATACACTAGGTGTCAGCAAGAGCTCCCTGTGTCCGGTTTCCGCATGTTTCTCATGACAAATCAAAAATATATGTCCGATCAACCGTGATCTACCCAAAGTGATTGTCCTTTCTGCATAACAATACAAGTTTCCACGAACTGATTTTCGAGTCTTCTTGCGCCTATTGCATGTCGATTTTTAGACCGAGAGGTGAAAGGACCAGGTCATTGGGACCAACTTATTAATTATTTTCGTTTACTTTAGATACGTGACTGATCAAAACTTGTTGCAATTTATATCACTTTTGTGCGCGAACGAGCTAGATAGGGGTGGGAGTATATAACAGCTGTAAAGCATGCGCATTGTGAGACTTGTACAAAATGTATAGCTCGGTTTTGCTAATAAACAACCCCCAACATAGCCTTATCCGCCAAATCTTCCAGGAAACAGTAGGAAGGTAAATAAAATAATGACGGACAGACGACAGAAAATAAAAGGAGTAAAAAAAAAATTGTAATTACGGTGTTTTAATACAAAAGGTGTTCAGAATGATTTTAAGCTTCTCGTTTAAACCAATGGATATATAACAATTTAAGTTATTCATTAAAAATAATTAGAAAGACAGACAGAAAAAATACAGAACAACAGGAAAAAGCAAAAATCACCGAAGGGAAAAAGGAAACATTTTAAAAGTTTAGCTCAAAGTAAGCCTCGAACCTCTGTTTAAATACGTAATTGAAAAGTCTACGACCTTTCAACATTTCCACACTGTAAATTCCATACTCAGTGGGTCGGAGAAGCCCCGAGTGTCCGAGTGGTCTAAAACATTCACCGTTACGGAACACTGATCTCATCTAGGTCTGCGTGAGTTCGAGTCTCGGACTCGGCTAATGTGGGCACGTGAGAAGTTTGCCAGTAGCTTCCAGTAGGTCAATGGTTTCCTCCGGGGTTTTCCTGTGTTTTTCTTTCTAGAGTTACTCTGGCAGCCATGTACATTAGATATGGTGCTGAAAAATGGCGTTAAACCACATAATGATAGCAAATAAATTGTTAGGAGCCTTAACTGTATTGAGATGCATGTTTACATATGAGGCTTCTTCAGGTAAGAATAAAGTTATCCAAAAAGTTCGATTCTCCTTATTATACATGCCATTTCATTGAAGTAGACTAAAATTCATACGTGCACACTACATACATTTCTTTGATAAATATTTATTTGAGAAATGTATTAATCAATTCATTTGTCCGTTCTATATCCTAATGTAGGTCAAGACAGTTTACGGTTTTCTCAGCTGCAGATAATACTTTGAATCTGTGTACCATTAAAATTCATGAAATAGAAATGAATATATAATATTGCTAACAATTATTTCGTATTACATTTTGTTCAATGCAGGTTTCGTGTTTTTCATGAATGTATAGGTGTGATTCCCATTATTATCATATTTTGATTATGTTCGGCAGAGTTCAAGATTGTGAATTCGTGAAAAGAAAGAACATAGTCTACAAAACCAATTAAAAATAAAAAATAAATATAAAATGATCAAGGAAAGGGAGATAAACGCGGGAAGTGTAATTTCTTATAATCATTCCTTTTTTTCAGACCACAATTTTCAAAGATAATATTATCAGATGTTTGTTGTTATTGTCGTTATTGTTGTTAGTCTGTTTCCTTCAAGTGCCTCTTCTATTTTAGCTGCATTCATCCCTAAACTCTTTGCGCTAATTAATGCCCGCAAAGCGCGATCAGAAAATAAATATATATGAAAAATGCAATCATACCTGCAAATGGTAATCGACATTTTCAGTTTCGATTTCATTTAAAGAAAGAGAAAATGTCATTTTTGAGATACCGTGAAGATGTTCATGCCTGTATGGCGTTAGTACAAATATAAGTATTCATACCTTTCGTTTTGATCTAAGATCCATCAATGGGGCATCCAGGTGGAGTTTATTTCACCAGTTCTACTTATATTCATAACAATCCATACATACTACCACAGAGTGAAGTCTCCTTAGTGTATTTCAGCTAGAAACAAATGTTTTGGGGGTTTTTTTAATATAAAAGACTAAGTGTCATCTAAGCTATTGAAGCGTAATATCGTAAAAACAACTAGGCAGCCATTTTGAATACAGCATTTTGTTGGATGAACGCGAATCACCGACAGAAAAAGTTCTATCTCATATAGACGCTCTTGTTTTGTAAAAGGAGAAACAAAATGCTTGGTAAATAGGATTTTAATTTTGTTTCTCAATTAACAACTATATGATCACTTTGTAGTTTCGATTTATCCAAATATCAGTCGAGGTTACGATATCGTTGCAACAATGGCATATGGCGATGGACATAATAATGGTTGAACTAAGAATACAGATTGTCTTCATTTTTCTGTTCGCTTGAAATGGGCGTGAATGAGAACACAATTTTTTTCTGTCAATAATAAAATATGTTCTCATTTGTAATGGTATTTTATGAGGACTTTGAAGATGAGAAAATGTGGCAAAATTTAAGGTTTTGGATGAACACGTAACGTTTTAGGAACACGGTTAATTTTTCATTGTGCCAGGTTTTATCATGTGTATATATGCTGCATCGGTATAACCAAGCACTTAATGTATCCCTATTTTGGGGGTCAAAATCGACTCTTATTCAACATTATCCCTTGAACATAAACTTATGTAGTTTCATGGGTTATCGACATTTTTCTGCACAACGTGACCAATATATTTTATCGAGTGAGAACCCCAGGAAAATCCCAGGAAGAACCTCTGACCAACGTGACGCTACAAACGAGCTTTCGCACATACCCGATCCTACACTCGAATCCACGCGGAGAGAGGATGAGATCTTAATGATCTGTAAAGGCGGACGCTTTGAACCACTTGACCACACGGGGTTCCACCATATGATAAAACAGTTAGAGAACAATTAAACGTTGTTAGAACTTATTATTATTTTACAATATCTGTGAAAATCACACGCGATAGAAAACTGCAGACCCGCCTGGAATATCTGTTTGAAATTCGCAGTTGTATTCTATCTGCGACTTCACCTCCATGCCCACCCCTTTCGCCTCCGTAAGGGAGACAACCACTAAAGTGTTGTCATACACCCTCAAGTTCACGATGTCGGCATAATCTTGGTTGTCGTCTTTATTATACGACGCAGTCACTTGCACGGTTGAAGTAATAACCTGACCACCGCTCTCTTCGTAGGAATCGAAATCTGATTTTATAAATTACATGAATAAATTACGAAAATCATGAAATGTTAATGACAAAAATCCAGGTACACACATGAACACGCACACACACACACTCCCCCTCTTTCTTTCTCTCTCATTATATATATATATATATATATATATATATATATATATATATATATATATATATATATATATATATATATATATATATATATTCGTAGATGTCGCGGCCATCAAGTGCATGTAGTAGACATCAAGATCACACCTGTAACGATAGGAGTGACTTTGAATGACCTATTTTGAATGTCACAGGCTACACATCATGTCCTTGGATGACAATGTTTTAAAGTGGTTCACTGATCTTAGGGTAAACTGGCCACAGGAAAGCATGTGCCCGATCTAGACGGTGCTATAATTTGATTGCCTAAAAGCTAGAACAATCTTAACGCTTACACATTACCGTTTGTGTCCAGTTGTTCTGGGAGCGTCCTGACTGTCAAACCCAGCTGCACAGTCTCGGTCTCCAGACATTTTCGAACAGATAGGGTCGGACTCTGTATCTTTGAGATTAGATTACCATATTTGAACTTTCAAAACAGAGGAGACTCACGAGGGTGGGTGTTTCTGCAAATTGCATCTATATAGATATAACAACCGAAAAGGAAGACATGTACTGGAAAAAGATAGCGTGATGTAAGTGCAAGCAACGTCCTTATTTCCTCGAGTAAAACAGGCGAATATCTTCTGACGTTGTAGGAAGGTAATAGCAGTTCTTGATTTTACTTAATGATTTGAGTCAAAGCCTTCTACCCTCCCCAATGACGTTGTCTTTACATCACACACGAGTTCCTCCGAGCCCGCGCGCGAACACGCCAAGGTTATCATTATGCGCCCATGCCAGAGGATAGTCGTGTGGTGTAGACGACTATATATATATATATATATATATATATATATATATATATATATATATATATATATATATATATATATATATATATATATTGATACGAATACTATATTAAAAGCATGTATGAGTGTATCTAATGCGGGAATAACATTGTCCGAACATCGGAGTGTTTATAATGAGACATAAGAGATTAAATCACTATTTCATTTAAATGCGTCCTACAGATTTTTCTGAGTGACTCAAAAAATAATTTATGACTTTTCAAAATATTTATTCATGGAATCTTGATAAATTAATCGACTTAGGGATTTTATTGGAAAAACAACGATATAAACTTGGTTAAGCTTATGACAAAGGGAGACTGAAAAGTCATTATATGATAATATGCGTGCAATCTTCAAGTCGCTAACGTAAGCCGTATAGCCAGAGAGTGTACCTAGCGACGAAGGTGATGAATGCGGTGCACAAAGCAATGACAGTGAATGTAGCTAGAATCACCATAATTAAAGAAATACTTTACGTATTACTATTGCAATGGCTCCCACATTCACTAACCAACGGAAGAAATTTTATGAAACCTTTCTATATCCAGAGGAACAAGGACCATAGCTGAGATATGCAAACAATTAAAAATGTTAAAAATTGTTTTTGTGCCGGGAGTGGAATTATGCTGGCTGTTGTACTCAGCATCACTGACCCATTAGGTCATTTGAACGCGTTGCGCCGACATCGACTTAAGACACATTTTACATAAGTTTGTGGATTTATTTCTTACTGATTATTCAGAGTGCAAACTTGTGTATTTATAAGACCCTGGTAGAGCATGAAGAACTTTCACTATGTGGTACTGTGTTCTTACCCAATCAGATAAAGATTTTGTGCAAATAAAAGTTAAATAGGATCAGAAGGCTAAGAATGCAAAGGGGTATGCCTTAGAAAATGATCTCTGTGGCAGAACATGAATAACATAAATCATCTGCTCACGCAACGTGTTAGTCTCGGTGCTTGACGATGTCTTAAATGTAGTATTGGAGTAAAGTCGTGTAATCAGCTTTGCAGGACTTGCGGGTTTGTTCGCGAGTGTTATCGTGCGCGCCGTAGAAAACCCATTGAACCTGTATTTGTAGAAACACCAGACTCAACACCGCTGAGAGAGAAAACATACAGTCAGTAATATAATAGCCAGCATTGAAGCAATAGCGGATTTTGTTCATGGCATGTAAAATAAATACTACAAAAATTATGAATATACAGTAATTTCCCTTGTATATTAGCATACCGATTATTAACCAGCTCAAGTAACTCGCTCAAGAGCCTGGGATAAGGATTCCAAATGGTATGAGAAAAGCACACATAACATGGCCGCTATCGCTTAACCGGCTTGAAGCAGCTGTTCCGTTTTTTTGTGCCGTTTTTCATGATATATGTGTTTGTTGCCTGTCTTCGTCTACGTTATTGTGTTCATCATGTATTGGCTGTTCAGTTATTATGTGTTTCTTTTTCTCCTTGTTTTGGAAACGAGAACAACTAGACTTTTTCTCAACTGTCTTGCTAAACTGCTACAACTTCTTTTGTTATTGAACAAACCGCCATCACGTGATACTCGCCAGTCAACCCGTTTATGATATGATTGACCCTCATTAATTGCTTTAAATGACCACTCCTTGGCTCTCCACACTACATTGTACTTTAGACTAAATGAACTGGGACTACATTCATCATTACTTAAATGTAAACAGAAGCGAAAAAATAAACGTAGTTTCAAAGCTGGCAGGCGTAGAATAGGAAGAAGAATTACAGTTATCTCCCTTGTGCCATTTCCGGCTCAACAATTTAAAAATTCGACCGTTAATTTAGATAACCTAATTCGAATCCCTATTAAGTCGTCATTATTCAATGCCCAATCAGTAGGACCACCGGAAAGCGCACAGAAATAGTTAATGATATCAACGATCAGTATATCGGCGTCTTTTTCCTGACAAAAACATGGCTAAAAACATCAGGCGATGAGCCCAAGTGTGCGGATCTAACACCCACTTGTTACTCCATCAAGTCGTTCCCCCGTAATTCTCGTGGAGGTGGAATTGCTGTCATCACAAAGAACTACATGATTAAACGTCTTAACCACACTACAACATTCAATGTATACCACACATCGTTTGAACTAGTCCAAACCACTCTCACACTGGAGCAAAGGTCAGTCCATGTTTTCTGCCTATACAGCCCTCCTCTTAGTAGACAAGACAAGCTGACTGAATCTCTCTTTTTGAAGCAGTTTCCGAATCTCCTGGAGCAAGAAAATTCGATAGGTGGCAACCTGATTATTCTTGGAGATTTCAACTTTCACTTTGACTGTCCCAGAAAACCAAACACATCAAAACTCCTAGATTCCATTCATGTTTTCAACCTCAAACAGTCATTTAACCAACCCACCCATAAACATGGTCACATTTTAGACTGGATTCTTCATAGACCTGATGATAATATTCTACGGTTCCTCCCTGGTATCCCACGAACTTGCATCAGATCACCTCTGCAATATATGCCACCTTCACGTATTAGTCCCTAACCCTCCACCTTTATTTACTACTAAGAGAAACCTCCGTATGAAAAATAGAACCAAACTAACGCATGACATCCAAGCAAACCTAACAACTTGCTTACCTCCCGAAGCAGAGCAACTTGATAACTGCCTGCGTTCATTGCTCGACAGACATGCCTCAGCCACCAAGGGCAAGCGTATCAATTCAAAAGTGTTCTCCGTGGTATAGCAGTGTTAGGGACCAGCTTCGCACTGCTAAAAGAGACCGCCGTAAAGCTGAGAGGCTTTGACTTTCCACCAGAAACACTATTCATAAGCAAATCTATGAAGCCACTAAGAAGAACGTCACAAATATAGTCCATGCATCGAAATCAGCCCACTACAGTACTAAGATCATGGAAAGTTCCAGCTGCAAAGAGCTCTTCGAGAATACTAACAAGCTAATGTCAAAGAACAAATGTACACCACTTCCAACTACCTTCTCTCCAGTCGACCTTCCGAACCCGTTTGCAAATTTCTTCCGCGAAAGAGTACACACCAGTAGAGATAAGCTTGACAACCCAATTTCAACTGACTCATCGCCACCATACAGTTGGGATACAGAATTTCAGCGGCAACTATTAGCAATATTTGAACTTGTTTATATGGATTTAGTACGTACAATCGTGATGCTGAGTGCACCAAAAGTCATGTGAACTTGATCCCATTGCAACATCAGTGCTGCTTGAGTGCTTAGATCCAGTATTGCCTTCACTAATTGATGTTATTAACACCTCTCTCTCATCCGGGGAATTCCCATCATTTTTCAAAACTGCCATTGTAAACCAACACTCGACCATAACGATTTGAAAAACTACCGCCCAGTTTCTAATCTCCCATTCATAGATAAATCTTAGAAAAAGGTTGTTCTATCCCAGTTTGTATCTCATCTGAATTCAGTCTTTACAGCAATGTACAATCTGCATATCACCCTTGCCACAGTACTGAAACTACTCTTCTAAAAGTAGCAAATGATATTCTCTCTGCTTTGGATAGCGGAAAGATTACAGTCCTCACCCTCCTTGATTTGTCTGCAAATGGAATACACCCCAGCCCAGTTAATCTATGTTGTGGTGTTCCACGGGGGTCTCTTCTTGGACCTGTTGTCTTCATTCTGTACACTCAGCCGCTCTCAAGTGTCATAGATCATCATCCAGTGTCTCGCCAAGTGTACGCTGATGCCAGTGATTGGCAGATAGCATATAGACCATTACGTATTTGAACCCTCATTAAATCTGCATTACGAAGTTTCATGCGGCACCGCACACAATTTGAATACATGATTGTGTCATGCAAATATTGATATTCAATAAGGAATCATGAAAAATCAATTCACCTTCAATGAATTCTCTACGCAAGTAAAGCCCAAACCACCCGAGAACGGAGACGTGTTTCCAAATTCTGTTAGCTTTTTAATCATTGGCCTGTCCGGATCCGGAAAACCCCAACTATTGTTAAATCTATTTACTAGATGGTTAACGTGTGAATACCTGTGTGCAATTGCGCCATTGGCAGACGATCAACCGTATTATGGTATACTCAAGCGCTTTAGTCGTCAAAGACGTCGTCATCATCAACCATAAATTTCTTTACCCCTATCGACGAAGTCATTGTGACTGATGATCTTGACCGAGCTTGAATAATATTGTGGTACACGACAATGGGATATTTGAACGCCAATTCAACCTAGCAAGAATATTTTCCTGTTTGCAAAACAACAAAATGCACAAATGTGATTTACATGACACAACGATCCTTGCAAATATTTATTGGACAAGTTGAGTCATCGACCACTCACAAGGTGAGATTCGGAAAAGTTCACTCAGAAATCGTATAGTTTCCTCACTATTGGTCTGACCAAACCTTCTCACAAATATCGAGCCGGATTGTACATAATATTTGAAAAGAAAACTTACCAAAACAATTATATAATGTCAAAATATGCCAGTGATATCTTTACAGAGTATTGGGATCGACGCAGCCCGCGAACATCATGAACAAATCCGTAATCCTATAGCCGGCCATATATGTGTAATAGATACAGACTGCACGGAGAGACCTCACAGAGAGTTCGAGCAAACGTTTGCGCAATTAATGAAACTTACAAAAAGAGATTATAGCCAAGACCTCGTAAAAATAATACGAGATAAAGAAAGTTTCAGCGGTGATGAGAGCAGAAGAACCGGGGATATGCTAGGGGCAGTCCACACCATTAAACGCTTGCCAGATACACTTGAGACACTAGAATGGATCACCGCAAAGACAATTAGGAATATTACACAAAGACAACAATCCGGGTACAAATTAAAGAGGAAAACAAAGCTCAATACTTTAACGAAGAATCTAACGCGTGAATCTATGAAAATCTTATGAATGCCGCTATTGTCATACCATTTATTTGGCAATCATGTATGGTGAAACTACAAAAGAGGACACATCCTCAATACATAAGTGATGAATGGCCCAAGTGGGGATTATGGGAGTTTATGGGTAAAAATCAAAAACTAATAGTAATGAGTGGCAGATTTTGGATCGCACGCTTAAGATATTTCTATATGGGGACCATGACATAGCTGATGAATTATAGAAACAATTTATTACAAACTATTATACACAAAAAAAAAAATTATCCCGTCTCTTCAGTATATGCAGCGCAGTCGTGGGCATTTTACCTTCACTTTAACATACGATTTTTTATGTGAACACGGACCTGAACCGAGATCTAAAACCTGACCATGATATAAACCTAACACCGGACCATCATACGAACCTAAACCACAACAATTATGCAAACCTAAACCATCAGTAGTAGGACCTTCCCAATCCTCAGATGTTGTTGAAAGCAATGCAGTAGCGGAGAAACAGGCAGAAACTATATATCGAACCGAACCTGTACGTAAACGCGAAGCTACGCGTCAAGAAATATTAGCCATATTTCAAGAAGCAGCTAAATTCTTTAGCAAGTGGGAGCAAAACGGAAGAAAAAAAAAACACAACTATACCCCCATGCGATGAGTCATCTATGATTCCAACGGAGAACAAAATCCAAACCACGGGAACAATAAGGCCTTAGTGGACTGTAAAACCCTCATAAACTTGCGGATCTCTTGGAACAACCATAGGGTCAGTTCACGGGGAAAACAATGCACATGAGGTCAGTAATTTGTCCGCATAGATTTGTCAGCGGTTGCTCACCAACGACACTACGGATTCTGAGACGCATACACTCTTGATGAATTCTTGTGTACTTCCTGTTTTAGTTCAAGTCAATGCAGCGATGAAACTTTCGCTGAGATCGCAACCCCGAGTATTATATCGATACCAGAATTTAGTTTGATTTTCTCTATACCATTTACCGCAGGGGAAAGTCACGCTTTCAAGACTGCACTAGCGTTGTTCGGTGTTTCTTACAGTTACCCTAATGTGCGATCTAGACCGTTTTTGCGCCTTGCCGCGAATGACCCGTTTGTGCTTTCATCAAAATATGACAACACTGGGAACGTTTTTGGACTTCCTACTGGCGCCGACGAAATTAGCTCAATCGAAGGATGATGTTGATGGTGATCACTAAAGACTCTAAAATCTATATACACGAACACGAGAATACCCTTGTCTCTGCCGCCTCTGTCGAATCTTTTCTGTACGTGGTTGACATCGCATAGTCAATGCAGAGAACAGGTCTCGGTTGACCAGAGGATAGCAATGAAATATGCAAGGACAAACGAATCTTACACACAGAACTTGGATGATTTGGATGCTATTTCGCACAAGTCATTGTAAGAATCACCACCACGATCCAGACTTTCTTTTAATCGTTACGCCATTAGTGGCAGAGACTAAAGCGGAGTTTCCACGAGTGTAGCTTCTTAGGGTTTCATATCGTTTGGATCCTCCCCGAATTTGCCCACGGGTAGTTTGCACTCGATTACTTCAACGGCACCAGTGTATCTTCCATAATACTATCCTTCGTTTTACCCTTGTGGATAAGGACTGGCACATGTTAGATCAATCTGACGATGATGTATAGGGATTAATCACGGGTGTACCAAAGATGCATGCAGCCTTGTCTGCGTGTGGTGCACTAATCGGAGAACAGAATGGAGTGCTAGTCTCTGATGCCATCAAAAACGTTGCTGTGGATAAGTTGAAAAATCTGGGATTGCGAGTGGTTCAATCGATTGAGATCGACTTCAGCGATTAGTTACTGCAGCACCATCAAAAGCGGCTGAACAAAAAGCACTTACACTTCCATCAACAAGAACAATGCCAGTCCCGGGAAGTAAAATTAGCAATGAAGGCGCTCAACAACGTATAGCTTTGTTGTTGTTGTTGTTCTGGGGTTTAACGCCATTTTGCAGCACACGATAGACTATGCATGGCGGCCATTATTTAATGGTGGAGAAAGAACCCGAGAAAACCCCGGGAAGAACCACCGACCCACGAGAAGATACTGGCAAGCTTTCTCACATACCAACATTGACAACGTATATCTAACACAGCGATTACAAATTTAGCGATGAGAAGCTGACAACGGACGTGGACGAGAAAAAGGAATTAGAAAAATACATAGTAATGTATAAGTGAAAACAATGGCCCAATTCAAAGCTGCACCCGATCCCGCGTTTGACATTGGCAAGCATATTTTGATAGTTTGAAACACCCAAGTATTATTTGTACAGTAGTGTCGCTGATCGGCAAAGGAATATAATCACATAGAAGGACACGTCAAGGTTGTTTTTTTCTTCGTGTGAAGCTTTCTCGAAATGATGGGAAAACGTGAGCTGGGAATGGGCATTGAGTATTAAAATATGTGGTTCTGATCTTTCTGTTTCTGTCGTTCCGACAGACAACATGTAGCTTATAATAAATTTCCAGCGCAATATTAAGCTCTTCCGGGGGCTATTAGCTTGCTTTCTGCCACTTCGTTGATTACAACCGTAGTGTATACCTTGTGCAATGCAGACCGTATTTCATTACATTTTTGGTTAAGCTAGAACTTTTCATTGGTGACAGCCTTGTCGAGTATCACCTAAGATATAGAATGTGCTGACTTTCGATTCATCCAAGAAGCAAATATCGTCGTGTTTATTAGCTTCCATTGACAGTTGCCGGCTGATGAAATTTTCAGCTTCAGAAATTACCACAGATTCAAGCTGTGATTTCAAGGGCAATTGCGATAAGCGCGGCAATGAAAGCTGATATTAGTACAATTTCGACCAAACCATGGCCGGGATACACAGCTTTTAGTGCGGTGTCAGCACTATAAACCGCGTTACAGCGCACTTGTTCTTTTTATATAGATCAACTGTTAGGTGAAAGATTAATAGGTTTTATCAAATAAAATTTGTTACCAAAGCTCCAGCGTAAGCAATGGCTATATGAGGAATTCTGATGACTATTGCAAATTTGGTTTAAGAAATGATGTTTTACCCATTCATGCTCTATCTCAGTCTAGTACTCTATCTTCAGCTATTCCACCTATTTCTTTTCCTCCTATTCCAAACCAATCACAAAAGCAAACATAGCCAATTATCTATGTGAACTAGCGAAAATAGCATCTGTAGTAAAACCTAATATTATTAAGTCTGATAAGATGGTCATTGACGAGGGAAAGCCAAAATGGTTTTCCTATTTCGACTTTCTAGCTGATGAAGTGTTTCGGCACTGGTATGTTTATTGATTGCTTTGCTCAAAGGTGAAAACAAACTATCTATTACAAAGAAAGGGTTTTAAACCATTTAAAGAGTGGTCTAAAACAGTTCATGAAACCACATTCATCACTGTAAATTATTGTGTATTTCAAGATAAATAGTTTTGTCGTTTCTAAATGGGCATGTGTCATAGCACGGAAGCTGCGAGGCACGGACACACCGTGTCCCTTTAACGAGTGCCAAAAACGATCGTGTTATGAACAGGCTTCCACCATCCTGACAGGAAGATGTCTTGATCATTATCATTGTTCTATTACATACCTTTTATATATGTTGTTTTTCTTTTCCTCTTCTGTAATGTCTGTCGTACCCTTCACAGATTGTTTATCTGCCTTTGTAACGTTGGTATTTTCTACATCAATTATAATGGGAGTGTTTCACTCCAGTTCAAAATACAAGTCACCGGATTTCTGTATCAAACGATGCTGCTCATTTGCATTACTGTGTCAATGGGTAATAGAAAGATTCCTTCGCCACCAATAGCATAGACAAGTTTTTTTCTTTACAAAATATTTATTCCTCATCTGTTTTAGATGTTACAAGAAATCATTTAATGATTTTGAACGTTATCTCTTCTCATTTCTTCCCTAATTTCATTTATAACCCGGCTATATTATTGTGATATTGCAGTCGTCTTATCACATTTCTGTCAGTATCATTTTGTTGTTTATGGTAATGTGTTTAGATGTGCTTTCCTGTAGCATTTCCCACGTTAGGAAGTTTTAATTTCTTCACTTTGTGCTGCATTATTTTTCCAAATCTGTCACAGATTAAAACCTTATTATCTTTCATGATTATGCATTGTCGTCATAGGAGATTAAGGTTTTGGTAAATCATTTATTCAATGGCATTGTAGATTTATTTGGTTCCCAACTGCTAAACGATTCATCGTATCCTTTCACAAGAAAATACTCTGCATTTCAGGTGTTTGCCTTAGAATATTTCATATTTGTATCTTTCACCTTTTGTGTCACAGAGAAATTACTCTTGCTCGTAAAACATACCCTCTCGATTGTCTTCCTTAAATATACATTCTTATCAGCAATCCAGTTTAAACTGGCAGGTGTGGCCAGAAACCCCAAACCCGATATACTTTATGAATCAGAGTATTGACCTAGGTTCAGTCTTGTTCATTCAAGGTCACTCCAACACCACCAAAGATGTGACCTGTGACTTTTAGCAAATGCACTCGATGACCATGTTATTTACGTACGATTTATCTATCTTTTTATCTCCATTTATATTTCGATTTTATTACCCAAACATTAATATTCGTGAACTATTGAACGACTGTTAAATGTTTACATCGTGGGTTTATTTATAAGAATTGACCAATCAAATTAGAATAGACCACCGACACAAGCCTACTTTACTGAAAAATTCCAAAGGTAGAATTAAATCTTTTTTTATTATTCAGTATCCAAAATTAGAATCATACTGGAAATGTGTCTACTCACCCCGAATACTGGAAATGTGTCTACTCACCCCGAATAGTACCGCCCAATATCTCAAAAGGGTGTGGTCCAGATCCCTGACAGAGGAAAATCATAGAAGAAAAATGAACGATCTCCCCCATATGCAATGCGTATATCAACTCCTGAAAACTGGTCAGACGTGTTGGTTCCTGGGATTCAGTAAATAGATCTACAGCTCCGCTGAAAAAAAGCAGAAAAAATATTCGCTCAGACACATGATATCGTAGTGGTAACTCATTACGTTGTATCTCAGCTGTCCCGGGTTCGCGCAACCTTGAGTGAAAGGTCTCCAATCTAAGACCCATCTTCCCACTGTTGTCTGATTTCTACAGCTCAAGAGGCACCTCAACATTCACCATCAATACAGCTGAAAGAGCTTATTGTTGGAAGTGGAGTTGTTGTATAGCATATGTCAAACGGATACACATTTAGCTTTCTGAAGAGTATCTCTTCACTAGGATGTATTGTTTTATTAGAAGAGGCTTAATGTCTTTGTTTTCATATAGATACCTGTGTGTGTGTGTGTGTGTGTGTGTGTGTGTGTGTGTGTGTGCATACATATATGCTATTGCATTTCTAGCATGTTTCTCCTTGGCAAGTCTTATTAGAACGGTTGTCAATTGGGAAACCGGTATTTTGATATCAACATAAAGAGTAACCAAAGGCAGTTTCTGAATTTCAGATCAGAAGCTGATGGGATGTAAGGTTTCTACGCACCCGTTTGTTTGTCAAGTTTCTGAACAAGTCCTTGCATTTTGGAATAAAGAAAAATAATAAAAGTGCATTCGGTGATTTTTTTTATACTTATATTATCCATTTCAGTACTTTGTACCCATAACAATAACATGGGCTTCATGTATGTATCTTTCCGTTCTTCCATGAAACCAGGTCTCGCAACTAGGATCTTAAACTAAAGATAGGCGAGAGATTTCCGTCACCTTGTATTGCTTGTTGAAAGTTCGCATTTATGAGAGTATTTGTAGCACAAGTCCACGAAGCCAGGATGATACACTGACGTCACCAGATCCAGGCTTCCATTCTGCCAGATTCTCATCTCCCGCACCAGCTGTACCAACCGATCTATCATTGCAGAATTAAAGAATGAATATATATGTAATTAACATGATGTGCAATTTTTCATATTTACCACTCATTTCACTTTACTACTGAAACTACATTATAATGAGGGCTTTGCTCTCGATAATAACAACAGCGACCTTTCTGTGCCATTCTTTATGGTATTTTTTCTTCCGTAAACTGTAAATAATGATAAATGTAAATGAATGGGGCCAGAAATAAAATCAAACTTCATAAGTTTCAGTGTTTTTCAAACCGGATCATTGCTCTTTAGGCATTATGGGATTGCGGACTACATGCAAGATTTACTAACTTCCGAAACTGAAGTGCTTAACAATGTTCAAAAACTACGTGCATCCGAAAATGAAGATTCGATAATGGAAGTACTCCAATAAGCATGGTCAATTTTAAGCTTTGCAAACACTCATATTTGCACATTTGTTTTAGGAAGAATTATGACTTACTTTAAATTACAATCAACAGATATGTTAGATTCGACCTTAGTAAGTTATAAAAAATAAATAAAGTAATGGGGACACGTGATTGGAACTAATATGTTTCTCACAATGTACAGACGTGACCTCCGATTCGGTCGGCGCAGGGATGGTATCTAAAGCAGGATATTAAGTCGAAAGATAGCAAAGGCAGTTAATGAGCGACTATGACGCAGAGTGAAAGAAAAGAGACGAGATGGAAGAATGTGGAACAACAACAGATTTAGTCAGTGAGCATTCATTTGTAAATGAAATGGTGGAAAATCATTGGCTTGTCATTACATAGTGGGAATCACTGATGATGAAAGGTTACAGTGTAAGTGTGTTGTGATACATTTCATATCGTCAGACAATCAATGCAATACAAAAAGTACACTAAAGTCATTTGGGGGAAATTGAAAATCACTAAAAGGAACATATGAAACGGAGGGAAAAGGACGCTAAAGAGGAAATGTGCATATCGTCGAATACAATAGCATTTATCATAATGAAAACTCAATTACAATGTGTCACTAATTTTAAAATAAATAACGTATAAAGGCAACGTTTGGGGTGTTTTGTACTATTATCTCCAAAGTAATGTAGTAAATGCTGCTACAAGTAATTTAACGACGAAAATTAAAAGATAAAATCAAGTGCAGTGAATTGAAATAAGGTAAGACTCGACAGTCTACATCTAAATTACACAAGCAAGTGAGAACAACATTTCCGTGCTAAAAGATTTAAGTCACACATGAAGATGACCAGTTTCAAGCATACATAGTTCACACAGAAGCATACGAGAAAGATTAGCGTGGACACAAATAAATTTTGACAATGATTGATATCTTCTCCAAATTTATCCAAATATGCATCGGCTGAGCATGTTGCATACGCATCCATCCATCCACCCGTGCGTGCGTGCGTGGGTGGGTAAATGATTTTCCTTGACGGATTAAAGGGTATCATAACACTCATCATAAACCTATCGACGTGGCCATATTTAAAAGCAAATAGTACATATTAGATAAATCTGAAGTATGGACAGATTTATTTGGCTACTTAATAGCTAATTCAACTGGAACATCATTGCAAAAGGTTACCTACCTAATTTCACGGAGTTTTTAAATAGGTGAAGATAAAATAGAGTATATATGGGTTTGGATTGCCAAGAGTGATTGGTAATAAAAGTTAGATTATAAGAAAAACAATCTTTTGAGAGGTTATCTTAGTTGTAACTTTAAAAAAATCGAGACATTGTGTTGTTGATATTGTTTTCAGTCCCTTTAGAGACTTGAGTTTGAAAGACTCGTTACTGAAATCAGCAAATGACTCTTTGGTACGGTATTTAAAGCAAATGTTTCAAACACACGTAGATCTTTTTTTTAAAAGAGCATAGGATCATACAGATTTCTCTACACAGGGGCTATCGTCAAGGATTTGTATAAACTGATAAATACTGGGGTAAAAACGTTTGATCATGAGCTCTCAAAAATGTCAAATTATTGAATTGTTAAAGTCATGGTGTATGGATAGGTTTACTATGGAAACTGAATTATACCGTGAGTCCTCAAGTGCCGGTAAAACCAACCAACCAACCAACCAACACACACACACACACACACACACACACACACACACACACACAAGAAATGTATTTTACAACTAATTTTGCAATGAATAAGTAGCAATGTAACAAATGGATTCGATACGAGAAACTCAAATATGAAAAAAGAAATAAATTATATCCCTTGTTTAATCCATCATCCATATTAAAATGGAATTATCACCAGAAGGCGATTTGGACAAGACTAAGAAAGCTTAAAACGGGGTAATTAATTTAATCATTTAGGGAATTATAAAGTGCTCAAACTATACAGACTAATTGAAATTATAGCTGTTCTGGAACTCCTGTGAATTTATTTAAAGACATTTTGGGATTATATCAGTGTGATTCATTCATTACCTTTGGTGCACCAACCAGTACATTAGTGAACATCATTCGGAATATCACTGGAACTCACTTGAATTATTCGTTACTTCTGGACTTGATTGAACATTTAGGACTGTTTAGGATTGAATTCACCCTACTGTAACTTATTTTTACTTCTTTACTTTGGTTTTTTTTTTTTGGGGGGGGGGATTATATTTTCAATTTTCAAAACTTGTTGGTTTTCGCTTATTTTGTTACTTATTTTAAGTCCACAGAATCGTAACAGCCCATTTAAACAACAAAACGAAGTTGTCACAACTCAGACTTGGCGTACGCTGATTTAAACAATAATATCAACTGTCAGCTAATCAGACTTGACATATACGGAGTTAAACAATAAAATCAAGATGTCAAATAATCAGACCCGACATGCGTTGATTTTATTTAACACTGATTTAAAGAATAAGACCAAGATGTCAAATAATCAGACTTGACATACACTAATTTAAGCAAAAAATCAAGATGTCAAATAATCACACTTGACATACACTGATTTAATAAACAACAAAATCAAGATGTCAAATAATCACACTTGACATACACTAATTTAAGCAAAAAATCAAGATGTCAAATAATCACACTTGACATACAATAATTTAAACAACAAAATCAGGATGTCAAGTAATCACACTTGACATAACTGGTTTAAACAACAAAATCAAGATGTCAAATAATCACACTTGACATACAGTAATTTAAACAACAAAATCAAGATGTCAAATAATCACACTTGACATACACCGATTTAAACAATAAAATCAAGATGTCATATAATCACACTTGATATACAATAATTTAAACAACAAAATCAAGATGTCAAATAATCACACTTGACATAAACTGATTTAAACAACAAAAGATGTCAAATAATCACACTTGACATGCAATAATTTAAACAACAAAATCAACATGTCAAGTAATCACACTTGACATACACCCATTTAAACAATAAAATCAAGATGTCAAATAATCACACTTGACATGCAATAATTTAAACAACAAAATCAACATGTCAAGTAATCACACTTGACATACACACATTTAAACAATAAAATCAAGATGTCAAATAATCACACTTGACATACACTGCCTTAATAAAATCAAGATATCAAACAAATTCGATATTCGACATATACTAATTTAAACAAGAGTCTTTCAGCAGAAACAGACAAAATTCAAAAGAGATATACAAGTATATGTTAACTAAGAACTAGGAATTGATATGATATAAGAATGAGATGAATTAGATAAAATAAAAAGAAGGACAAGGAAAGGTTTAAATTATTATTTTTAAATGTTCAATAATCGGAAACTGATACTTTCAAAACTAAAATAGGTATCACAACTCATGTAATAAGTGGTTACATTAATACAATTAAAAAGAGAAGAGACAAGGTCACAGCAACATCATAAGCTGAATTAAACACGGAAATATGCTTAAATAGCATTACATTTAGAATGGGTGAAATAAACGAGGAAATTGATAAATACGAAAAGGTTTTGACAGAACGAAATTAATACCTAGCTTTTGTTTCTTTATTACTTCGTTTCATATATTCCTTTTAATGTGACTCTCATTTTTGTCAGTATCTTCCCAGTTACCTTCCACATACTTTTGATGTGCCTTGTTTTGCAATGTTTGTCAAACGATGGTGAATTTATCGTCATGATTTCACCTTTCATCGTCAATGATCTCCAACATATAAAATTAGGGAATAAATTGTCCACAATCATTTTTATAACTGTATGCCCACTGTTGTCATCCTTGGTACTTTTTTCCACGCTTTTACTATCTCTTCCATTTTCGTCTCCCTTTTACAACTGTCACATTTCAAGTTTACATTTAATTGCTTGACTGAATCTAACATAATCGAAGTAAAGAAATTAGGTTATATATATATATATATATATATATATATATATATATATATATATATATATATATATATATATATAGACAGATAGATAGATAGATAAATATTCGTTCTCTTAATTTTGTTTCCTTTCGTTACGCGTGAAGAAAGAAGCAAAACACAAAAAAAATAGAGTGCATACATATATGTACGGCTAATACAGAATTTATATATATATATATATATATATATATATATATATATATATATATATATATATATGCAAATACGTGTCAGATTTTAATAACAAATACAGAATTTAGACATATATATGCAAATACGTGTCAGATTTTAATGACAAATACAGAATTTAGACATATATATGCAAATACGTGTCAGATTTTAATAACAAATACAGAATTTAGACATATATATATATACAAATACGTGTCAGATTTTAATAACAAAATGATTTTACTTATACTGATTTAGTTATTTGCTTCGTTCTTTCTTTAGACTAAGTAGGCATTCCAACCTGTACTATTCCATGTCAGCTTGGTGTCATATATCATAAGGTATGGAATTGGACTCAGTCTGTGGTCATTAAACATGCGGTAGGCATCCACGGTGTTTCCAAATGGCGTGGCTAACTCAGGATCATCTGGTCCTGACTCCTGCACACATAATGGGGTGTTCACGAAATATCTCAACATCCTTCCCGATGCCAGAGCATTGTAAGCGCCGTCAAAGCCAAAAACCTTGTTCACATCGCTATTTGATAGTTTGCTGCAACATATTGACATTATTTTGAGTCACCTGTAACTGCGGCCATGAAGGGTAATTAATTATTATTATTATTATTATTATTTCTGGAACTCTACTTTTCAATAAGGTGTGGGGAAATAATACATGTACCCAGTCTTGATTGGAACCCACTACTTTTGGTTCAAATGAACCCACTACTTTTGGTTCAAATGTTAATCTATAAAAGTTGTCGATCACGAGCGCTTAGTCATTAGAAAGCGAAAAGATTTCGTGCTGTTAAGTGACTGACCATTTAATTTTCTGACGGGGAATAGGGGGTCTTGTGATTTTTTTTATAGAAAAAGCTTCCGGTCATTAAATAACTTTTAAATTATTGCTCTTATGTTTATAAGAAAATAAAAAGAACTTATTACATCATTTATATTAGTTATTATTGTTTATGTTTAATGCATATATCAGGGTTTTGCCCTTTGGAAGTTTTTATATCATAGAGCCCAAATCCTCTCTCTCTCTCTCGTCCTAAAATCGTTTTACACAATCCTTTCTTGTTTTGTTTCATCTATATTAGAAATATTTCATGGAAATTATATTTTTTGCGCAAAGAAGCGTGAAAATATGATAGACACAATCGACTTGGATTTATAATAAACTAGATTATCCAAATAATTCGCCTTTACCAACAATGCACTGTCCCTGAAACTAATTATTCTGTCAGCCAGCTGAATCAAGAGAAGCTTTAATAAACGGCAGTACAGAATCATTTTAAAACCCGGCATTTCTTCGATGCCAAGAAAACTTACCTTTAGTAACGAAATGCTTCATTTGTGCCTTTATAGGTTTTGTCATTGATTGATTAGGTAACGGCATATCAAACATATGAAAGTAACTGGTTATATTTTGTCGAGGCTTTTGGAGTAAAGTGCCTTGCCTGGAAACACCACAGCGCCACAGTGATTCAAATCTTTCAAATGTAGGATAGGATATTGACTGATCCATCAAAACCAAACATTTCGCTTCATATACACCAATGAATACTTAATTAGCCAACAAGACCTATTTTGAAGCATACTTATTATAGAGCGCCATGTGTCAATGATCCCTCCGGATAAAAGAGTGTCCTTTAACAATGAATTTGGACAATTAAACCGATGGCTGAGAGCAGGGAGTAGTAGTGGGGGATACTATACGGACACGTATTCAAGTCAACCACTTGCAACACTGTTCCTAACTGCTCCGCCTGATTGAGGTCAGCCCTTGCAACATTGCTGCAGTTGTTTCCCCGGTGTCCAGTACCGTGACGTCACCCCTCTCCAATTCCCTTTGTCCCTATACAGTCCCAATACATTGCAATGCCCATTGTCACTATACATTCCCTATGTTAAATTTCCCTTGTCCGTATATGGTCCCACCCATGTTAAATTCCCCTTGTCCGTATAGTACAACCCCCCAATTTTAACATAGAACGTGTCCGTATAGTATCCCCCACTACTAATCAGTGGCTGTCAATAAACAACCGTTTCTAATCACTCGTCTAGGCAAATGTCTACCTAATCGCATTCCAGCCTTTATTGTTTTGGTTGGTGAAGCGGCCAGACGTCACTTCAGTTGGTCACCTTTAATTTTTTTTTTTTTTTTTTTTTTATTATGTAGCATGTAGCATTTCAAGTCTTAACGTCAAAATCTCTTGTCAAATTTTCACGAAATCATCACATTCTTAAAATTCTCTGATTCATTAACATTATCAGTGTTGCGATGGGCCGTCAAAGGTCGTGCATTGCCTATAATGCAATACTAATGCAATTGCTAGCTACGAAGTCGTAACGTTAACGTTGTTAAGGCTACGACATATCATAGACTTTGCAATACAGCAAACAAAACTATTGGCAAAGACAAAATGGTGACTCTAGTTGAAATCTGCCACCTAAGTAGACTTATGGCTTTCTCGACGTTTGGCTAGTGATAAAGTTATTAAGCCTATATCAGTTAAATTATATTAGTGTGTTTACGCTAACCGTACTTTGTCCGCCATGATAGATATAACACGTGATTCTCAATGTAATTCGTTTTCCATATAAGGCTTGCTATGTCATATTTGGATTTTTTACGATACATTATTCAATGCTTACCACATTTACTACGATCTGTTTACGTTTACAAATAGGATGCAATATTCTTATATGGCACACGAAGAAGAAAAAACGAGGCTGACAATGGAAGTAGTTATCAGTTGAACTAATACTGCGGACGATCCAAAGTAAATTATGGGATAAAGAAGGTAAAATATATTTTATTCGTATTTCTATAGTGAGATCAATTCTGGTAGTATATAAGAAGACTTTAATTTTTTTCTTCAGTATTTGTAAAGAACATATTCAAAACTTTTACACTAGACTGAAAAAGCGCGACGTGGGAATCACATCAGGCTGCTCCGTTGATACACATAGGCTAGTATTAATACCAACGTCCACGAAGTAGGGGTACTAATATCAGTAATATGCGTGTGTCTGTGTGTGTGTGATTTAGATGTTTAACGTAGCTTTAACAATATTAGTCATATCGCTATGATGTATGCAGTGTGGCAAGTACTAAGCAACAAGGCAGAATAGTTCTATCACTTACAAAACAGGTTACATGGGTGAACAATACTTCCTTGATTTTCTAAACATTTTTGTGGGGAGAAAAACAAAGATCATTAGCATTGTAAAGGGCAAAGTAATATGTTTTGATTTGTAATTAGAAAGCTGGATGTTTTCTTAATTTTAATGAAATACGGGGATGGGAATGGATTGGGTTAAAACGTTCTGAATATTACTGCGATGTAGAAAAAAAAAATATGCTTTTATGTTAGTGAATAGAACGTCAGTGCATCCCTCAATATCAGGTGTGTCCAAACGTCTTGCAAAGAGGGCCAGATCTGATAAAGTGAAGATGCCCGGGGGCCAATAGTTCCTTCTGATGTTTTGTTTTTAAACCACAAAAGTTACATGCAAATATACACGGTTATATAACAATACATAAATAAAAAACAAATAAACAATAAATAAATAAAACAATTTTCATTGTCACAATTATCTTTATTTTTCAAATGGCAATGTAACTAAATATAAGCCACTCAGGCAGACATGAACAACTCTAAAAACACAATTCTGTCTTTCATTCATATCTGGAGAGTCAGATAACATTGAACTGTAGATAATACCTTAAATTTCCATGAGTTAGATAAATATCTTTGCCTCATGGTCCTTTTAAACAGGAGTTATAACTAATGCAAAGTTTTCTGTTATCATTAAAGTTTAAAACAAGTGAATTTTGCTTTTGTCTTTTAAAAGATCTTTCAGAAATCGCTGTTGTGATGCCAGAGCAGCTTGGAGTTGCTTCACTTTTTCAGCGCGGTCACTCCCTGTTAGCTTGTCGTATGTGTTAGCATGTTTAGTCTGGTAGTGTCTCTTTACGTTGAAATCCTTAAACAAGGCAACCGTTTCGTTACAAATGAGACAAACACAATTTGCCTCGATTTTCAGTGAAAAAATGCTGTAATTCCCATCTCTCATGAAAGCGGCGGCCCTCATTGTCAACTTTCCTTTTTCTTTTCAGTCGCCATGGCAGAAATGAGCGGAGAAGGGTTCGCGTGCTAGCGGGCCATAAATAATACATTATATGACCGAAGCTGCGGACCGTATGAAATCTTACCGCGGGCCGTGATTGGCTCGCGGGCCGGACTTTGGACACCCCTGCTGAAAATGCTCTCCAGACTTTTCAGTCTCATTATCCAATCATGCCTCAAATACAGATGCGGATGGGTGGTTCGGCAGTGTTCCACTACGTGAACAGGCCAAGCTTAGCGCAAAAGAGAGCTGAAACGTCACTAATATGAGGCGCCGTAGCGGACAAAACCTGGTCCAATGAGAAAGTTGCAGTTGAAATTTCGATGTCGTATGTCGAGAAATCCAATATCACTTGTTGGATCAAAGTGCATGTCCTTAAAGTTCAATTTTCTAGATCGAGATTTTAGATTTATATGCTGAATTATACAGTGGTGGTTTAAAAGTTATATTTCCTTTGTCGACGTTTTACAGTGTATATTTTGAATTACACAGAGGTGGTTGAAATTCCAATATAATATGTCGAGAATCCCTAACTCACACATTGTATGCAACTGTTTGTGAGTATTTAGATTTCATCTGTTGAATTTCACAGCAACGAGAAGCAGCCTCCTTGTTTAAAACTAACGCGGTCCGTTCACGAAAGTGACCTCTAGCGAACAAATTCATAGTAATTCTCGACCTGTGAATGGTAACTTTCAAACTGTAAGTGCATGAAATGTAATGGCGCCTCATAATTGAATACACAAATAAATTATGTATCCTAACATTCGATATTGTTTTGAATTGTTAAAGTGGACATCGTGTAATGTTACTTTCAACTCCAACACATCTTTTCACCATACAAAAATAAAAAATCTGACAAGCACAATAAAATGTCCAATCACCACTGTGTAATTCAACGGATACAATCTAAAATCTCAACATACGAAATGGAACTTTTAGCACAATAAATATGATTCAACATGTTAAATTGAAACTCTCGACATTTGACATTAAAATGTCAACAACCGCCGTGTAATTCAGAAAACTCGACATTGGACATCGAATTTTCAACCAGCACTGTATATTCAACAGATGAAATCTAAATCCTCAACATATGAAATCTAAATACTCAACATATGAAATGGAACTTTCAACATAAACTCTTTGAACCAATACGTAAATTAGGAATTCTCGATGTATGACATTGAAATTTCAACCACCGCCGTGTAATTCAAACGAATTTGACATAGAAAATATGACTTTCAACCACTACTGTTTAGTTCAACAAATACAATCTTAAATCTCGACATGGAAAATGGAACTTTAGGGACAGCATTTTTGATACAACATGTGATATTGGAATTCTGGACATATGACATTAAAATTTCAACGGCATCGTTTTGATTGGACCAGCTTTTGTCTGCTACGGCGCCTCATACACTAATACATCAAAGTATCATCTATAAAGCAAATACTTAGCTGAATTATAGTCCGAGTTTCCTCTGACCCTTGCCACCCCATTTTTGATATTTGGACATTTATGTTGGGGTGTAGGGTCAGTGCGCATTCCCTATCGAAAAGAATTGGGTAGCCGCTTACTAGTCGGCCCAGCAAACTTACACGACCTTTCATCGAGATATACCTGCATGAAATCGATAGGAATATGATTTAATTTCTCAGAAATTGCGATCATAGCATTCGTTATGTCTTTAATCCGCTGATACACGAGACGAAAGTACATCGTTGCTAACATTTGACCCGGATCTGGCCATTTGTATTCCTAGTCACGTGACTATACAACTCTCGTAACCTACATCTCAATGACATCATAGGTCATACAGTCACGTGATATCAACAACAGACCATCTCTAGCGTTGCTGTGGGAAAACAAATCGAACATATAAATAAAAATCATGTAATTTTTACAGAAAAATAAAAAAACATAAACTTCTCAAAATATTTAGTGTGAAAACAACGACGGAAATCTGTAAATGGTGCAGAAATTTGAAGAAAACCAGATTCACCACGAAGAGCACGTGTCAATGTGGTAGTCACGTGACACCAACAAAAAAGCATCGCTTACACGTGCTCGGTACTTCTTGAAAATGGTTTTCTCCACCCTGCTGCGATACCGACAGTTGTCTGTTCGTTGTTCTCAGAATAAATATGTTGAGAATTAAGTGTGCATTATATTTATTTACAGACATTAAGTGACTTCTATATAATATGTCCAAATTCTATGGACAACAACTTGGAAAATTTGTTTATTGTCGATATCACGTGACTATATGACCTCTGATGTCATTGACATGTAGGTTCCGAGAGTTGTATAGTCATGTGACTCGGAATGCAAATGGCCAGATCCAGGTCAAATTTCAGCAACGGCGTACTTTCATCTCGCCTGTCAGCGGATTAAAGACATGACGAATGCTATGCTCACGATTTTTGAGAAAATAAATCATATTCCTATCTGTTTCATGCAGGTGTATCTCGATGAAAGGTCGTTCAAGTGTGCTGGGTTGGCAAGAAAGCGGCTACGCCATGCCGACACCAAATGGTGTCGGCGAATTCCAACTTTTCGATAGGGAATGCGCTCTGACCCTACACCCCAACATAAATGTCCAAATATCAAAAAATGGGGTGGCATGGGGCAGAGGAAACTCTGATTAGCTGAATTATTAACTAGAGCGTAGAGGGGGATGGGGAGGGCCGAGGATGGTGCGTACAGTCATTTGTCAGTAATGTTTTTAAAAATCAACAAAAAGTATGTTCGTTTAATTTGTCATAATAATGTAAGATCACTACTATGGGCACCATCGTCGTCGTCTGCATCAGCATCAGCATCGTCATCTTCGTCGTATTATTGTTCTTAGTTGTGGCATACGTAGTGAGAGGAACAGGAGTATAGGGAGGAGCAGAAACAGCAAGATAGGTTTACCTTAATCTATCTTGTGCTCGTGCTGAAACCAGTAGACCCAGAATCAGAATGAAGCCTGAAAGAAGTCGGAAAAAATTCAGAATCACTACAAGTTTTCAAAACAATTCACTTGCAATGCCAACTACAAAATGCGGAATATCTCAGGCCAATATTAACACTGAGATTCTCTTTTTTGTTTACCCAACATAGCAGTGTAATTCATCCTATCGAGAAATATACATCGCTCTGTGTCTTATCTATTTGTATACCTGACCACATGTCCTGATCAAGGTTAGAAATTTTGAGATAAGAAACGATAAACTAGTCATCTAGCGAAAGAACAGGAATAAATACTCATTTAGAGATTCCCCCGTACATTGTTTGGCTTTCAGATGACCTTATGATCTGAAAAGGATAAAACGTTATTCGAGAGACAGGGACAGCGATTAAATCAGCCATCGGCTAATTTCAGATTGCCTCTGAGAGTAAAAAAACACATATTCACTCTCATCTTTAGAACCAAACGATTGGTTAGGACCATCTAATATGAATAAAAAATAAAATCTGAAAAGAAAATAATCTGAGCAAAGTTGTGTCGTAAAACTTTACTTAATAAAGAACTAAATGCATTTCTCTCTCTCTCTCTCTCTCTCTCTCTCTCTCTCCGTCACTTGGCTACCATGTCGAAAATTTTGTTTCAAATAATATATTTTTTTAAAAACATTAACAAAAAAAGCCCAAGATAAAGTTCTTTCCCTGCTATCTTATGCACCATGAACAAACTTGTTACAGTACTATATTTATATTTCCAGTGTCGCCGATTACAGTGCACCCACTAGATACACACACACACACACTACAAACACACACACTTGTAAAAGGTGTCAAGTAGTGACCAATAAAAAATACCACTCACATGGAGACCTTATTAAATACTAATCATACTGCAAAAAATTATTTAAAAAAAGAACATTAATAGGAGAAGAAATATAATTTGTAAGGTTCAAGACATTGACATTTCCTTTCTTTGCATTGTGTATAAAATTGCAAGTAGTATAAAATTGGAGCTTTTGCCTTTATTGTCACCTTTGTGGCTCTTCCACCCGTCCTCGCCTCTATCCCCCTAGTGAAAAATAAGCCCATAAGTGACCCTTGCCTGTCGATCACTTTCAGTTTTGTCCGCACACACTCACGTCACGTGAGTGAGCCAGTCGAGGGGGAGTGGTAGAGTGTCGTCCAGATGAAAGTGCCCCAAAGGGTTTCCAAAAAGGGCAAAACCAGCCATTTGATACTACTCTGCTGTGAGTGTAGAAGATAAGTCCCGCAGAGTGTACCTATTTCAGGCAAGCCTATAGTATCAATCAATACACATAATGTGATTTAAAGTGTTTTCGATCGAAAACTAGTTCTCTGTGTGAAGATTGTTTTTGTTTTTATTTGACTTTCTCGTTCTGTAAATCTGCGCTGTTTTTTATTTATGCCTGTAACTTGCTGTGATTTTTAATTTATGCCAGCAAAGTCTCAAACTCGGCCTTACTGATTAGTTTTAATCTCAATTTCAACTCAGTACAGTTTTACTGATCGTATTGAGACTGCTTTGTGTGGCTGCAAGAAATTAGGAATATGTACAATTTCGTGAATGCAGTCGCATCAAAATTAATTTGCTAGCACAACCAGAGACAGCGGTTACTATCGATATAGCTGGGACGATTATTCCAAATGGTTCACCTACAATAGTTGATGTGTCCGTGATTCCAGTCACACCAAGACCAACAGTTGCTGCGGCAGTAAGCATATAGCATATAGCATCTATGACCAAATACGCGCGTTTGTATTGTACGATCAGCTCGGTTCTCTTGGTAATTTCATTTCGCAACTGTGTTTCCGCTTCGATTATTTTTTCACGTTGGTAAGACTGAGGGTCCGTCATAGTTCTTCTATTAATAATATAATAGCGTATTTTAATTGCACGAAAGGCAGGCCTTCTCCGGTCTCATCACATGTATGCGCAATACCCACTGGCACAATTATCATACAGTTATTTTTTTATAAAAATCTCCTCTGCCTCAGGTATACTTAAATCTCCGGCGATTTTGCATTTTGGTGTTTTGGCACCTATCTCATTCAAAAACATACCGATTTATGCATACACCTTTTACATCTAACGATCGTCTTTGCCCAGTAACTGTTGCCCGGACAAGTACGTCCTTGTTGAATAACAGTCGAATCCTTCTTTTTTTAGTTGAGTCAATGTTGGTTTAAAATATTCGATGTTGAACGTAACTGGGGTTGATAAATCAGTGAATACCATTTCACCATTCTAGAAACAATCCCCGAGTGCTTTTGCATCTGATGCTGTAGTTAACACTTCGGCGTTTTCACGTGTACATGCGATGTTTCCAGCTGGCCTCGAGTTGGTATTGGTACATCAGGATGGTCCCTGCTATCAATTTATATTTGATCCTTAAGAAGTTTTTATTTAAGTGTGTACCTCTGGTAACGCCGTTTCTTTTACACCAATATTCATTTAAAAGTGGAACGAAATTGTTTTCGATATTAACATCCGCTGATAACTGATTTAACACAGTGTCTGTGGCAAATTCCGCAACTGCATCACCATCGCGGTCAGACTCATTACTTATATAATAATGTTAAAATCTAATCTTAAACACAAACACCAAAGACGGTTAAGTAGCCTTTGGATAAATGTGTAATTCTTCAAACTGAATTTCATTTCCGGTAACAAATGATGATGAAAATGCAACTGTGAAATGATTCATAGCCTGCCTGTCCGGATTGGAATCAATATATAGTATTCCTGGTGTAAATTAAAGACCAAGATTCTTCTTATCATTTATCAACATTTTTTTTTACCCCACGTACTTTTATTTCCACTTATGATAAACAAGTCTGATCCGGACTCACCTTTAAGATGTGAGGTCTAGGTATATCGGCCACTTCTTAAGATTGGGAGGTCAATATGTCTCACTCCTTTGACTAATATTCGGTTAAATATACCCTACGTATTTACTACGCATAGTAGTGCGGGCACGTATGCTGATCCACGTATTGTTTCATTCCACCATTGTCATCATCAGTATAGTCTTTGATAAACGCAATCGACACGAAGCTGTCTCTGATTCCACCGTTTTCAGTGACTTCAGCCAGGTGTTTTTGCAACAGCGACTTTCATGTGGACAACAATATATTGAATGTCCACGTTCGACGTTTTGTTTGCCCGTTTGATCTCCAAAAATCACAAACTCACCTCGATCGACACCACCAACAACACGACATGTAAACTCAGACAAAATCTGCTTAAGTGGCAAATCCGCTCAGCTGCACATCAGCACCGTGTCGTCGAGAAGAGTACCGTCCGTAAATGTTAACAGACATTGTTGTATAATATCACCTGTACTTTAATTTTAAATCAATACGTGTTTGCAGTGTCAATCAACGCTCCAGTGCAAGCAACGCTTCAATGACATGATGACTGCATATGGGACCATCCAACTGAGTTTGTACTGGTACATTTGAATAAAACGGTTTTCGTCCACGTCCGCCGTGTAGGGAACTAGTGCCCCTGGATAAATAATTGACAACTTCAAATGGCGACGCAAGTCAAAATATAGACTATGTTGAGGTGTTCCAGGGCCTGTTGATGAATCCAGATTGACGATGCTAGTATTACTTGAGCGTGGCACCACTGATGTAAGTTCATCTCGCATAAATAAACCACGTAAATGTTTGACTGAGTTTGCCATCGCGAGTAAATCAAGATTGGTCAATGGTATTGTCAATGGCTCGATCTTTTGCGTTCTGGTAATCAAAAACCTCTTCCCGAGATTACGACGAATCGTGCCTGGCAATCGATGGCCTCGTCCTTTTTTACACGGCCGCGAGATGCTATATGTCCTCCGACTGTCTTTTTCAAAGCCATTCATGATGCAGTTCCGACAGACCCTAACGCTGCAGCGTTTGAAACCTCCGGAACTGCTGATGCGAACAACGCAGGAATCGCTTCAAGGAATGGAAATATTCCACCATCCTTTGCATTTGTGCCACCTCTGAATTACATAACTTTAATATCAGTGAGGTGTTTTTGTGTTTGGCTGCATTAAGCTGGGCCATCTGTGTTTGGGTTAACCACACGAGGACATTTCCAGTTAATTTTTCCGGAGAAAGTTTTATTGTGACCCCACAATTGTTTTTGATTGTGGTTTTAGTTTTCACAAATTGATTTTCAGTAAGACAAACCTTTACTTCGTGATAGAATATTATGAATACAATACGTAATAGACTTAATTATGGATTTTCCACAGGTCCATCGATGACCCTCATTCGACCACCGTCACCAACCAACAACAGTATTGTGAAAGAAAGTATCACAGCATAACATCTGTAATTAGCACCAGCTGCACTTACTTGTACATGAAAATACATGTCGACAACTGATTGTCTGAAGTCGTATTGGGCAATCTGTAAACCAGTGTTTATGTTTTGATGCCGATCTATGTACGACCACAGATTATGAAATGCACGTGAAGTATGAATGGTTTCAAAGTTAAGCCGAAATTCTTCAGAAGGTTCTTGATGACCGTTTAACCGCTTAGAAACCTTAACCACTTTTAAGTCGTCGAATATAATTTTGCTATGAGTCAGGACATTGTCTCGATTTGTAAGTTGAAACGCCATAAGCACATGTTTTGGTGTAGTAAGACCATGTTGGGTACTTATTTGCCAAGTAAACTGTCCTGCAATAGCAGTTGGTGGGTGTGCTCCTGCGGTATGTGCGAAAAATAATAAAATTGAAGTGGTTCCCGACTGCATAAACGATAGCAAACGTGATTCTGTAGAAGGGGATAACACGGGAATCAACAATGTTGCTATTTCTAATACAAATGTACCATCAGCAGCAGCTGCACCACGCCACATTGCATCGCTGGAGTTATTTTTGCTGGTTAATGTAACTGTGTTTGGTTCTAAAAATATCCTTGCGATCATCTCTGCAAAAACAAAGTATGTGACTGGGAGGAATTGCACACGAACATCATCATGAGGCTCCACGAAGTTGCCCTCGGCGCTGAGCAAATCCACCATTACAATTGCCGTTAACGCCTACAAACTACATCTTGTGCATCTGCATTATTAGTAGGGTTGGTGTGTGTTTTAGGTCGCCTATTTGTATACTGTTGAGAATCCGTATTATCAGATGTATCCTTGATAAACATCATTGTTGGACCTGTTCCCGTGTAATCATCGCTATATCTGGCATGTCCAATAATTGTTGTGGCCACATCAACGTTGTCTGAAATTGATTCGATTTCCTTTCTAAAGATGGAGTAACGTGCACTGTTAAACAATCCCAGGATGCCATTATTAACAAATCCAACTGTGGTATTGGCGGGATAATCGGTATCGTCATTCTGTACCATTCTCCCCTCAACTTCTATAAAATGCCTCACATGGAAGTAAAAACCTAGATGTGTCTTGTACTTGCAATTCTATTTTTAAATGATTTTGATTCCCGACTGGATATGAATAATACTGAAAATCTCTCTTGCTTCGATCCATTAACACAGACGCTGTCATCTCAAATGCTGAATCAAATACTTCTTTGAACCGAGTCATTGCAAAAACTTCGTTTCCACTTATACACTGCGTGACTGCTTTACCACTCATGTCCAAATCCACTCCCCATTGCCAGGTTTGCAATCTCTGAATCTGACAATCGTTGTTAAGCAGCCTCGTTAATTACTTTACCACCTGTAGGCGGCATTGATACTGTCGATGGTAATTTGCCTTTGTAATAATGCATAAGACCAACTCGAAACTCACCATGCATTGTGCATTCACATCCAATAATTTCAAACATGCTATATTCTCTGTTCATGCATGTATGAAACCCTACTGTTAGAGTACCATGCTCGCGTATTGACTCCATTATTGACTCTACTGGTTCTGTATCTTTGTATCGAAATAATTCTTGACAAAATGCTGCCATGACCTCATCAAAAGCTCGCTTCAGACGCAGTGGAGAAGTTATCTTTCTTTTGCGGGTACACTCTTTCATACACAAATTTCGGCATATTCTGTCAGTTTATTTGCCTCAAAAGTCTGCCAAGTTTATTTCATTCTATTTCCAAGGTCACTCCCATGTTAACCAACTTATCAACGTGCTCTAAATATATTTCAGAGAATGTGTAAATCTTCCGTGCTTCTTTGATAAACCTATATGATGCATTCAAATGATATAGCGATCTTAGTTTATCAGTCACATTTTTGATATTCCAATCATTTGGTAGGTTTATGCCACTATTACACTTTGAGAGTGAATGGCCTGGCTATTGCTTGAGATTTGTATATAAACAGCCACATGCATTTCTTCAATACAGAAATATTCACAACTCAACTATATATTTCTCTTTGTCAGTACCAGAATCTTGCTATAGAGACAGTGCAAGCAAAGCTGTGGAGGAAAATCAATACAGAGCTTTTTGTTGAGATAGTAATACAAATCTGTCTGTATGTGGTAGATTCATTCAGTGTGTGTATTGATCGCTACCATAGACTTGCATGAAATAAGTACACTCTGTGGGATTTCGTTTCTACAATCACAGCAGAGTAGTATCAAATGGCGGGTTTTGCCCTTTTTTGGAAACCCTTTGGGCACTTCCATCCTGACTCCCCCCCCATGACTAGCTCACTCATGTCATGTGAGTGTGAGTGGACAAAGTTAAAAGTGATCAATAGGCAAGGGTCACCTATGGGGGGTTTCGATGTGAGGATGGAACCAAAGGTGACAAAAAGGCAAAAGCACCACTTTCATACTACTCTGCAACAACTCAAGTCCTGGTTGGTGTAATTTCTTAATTAAGCACTCAAGTGAAGACCCCAAGCATAACATGGCATCTTAGACAACAGCAATTCATGACCTGCCTGGTGTATTTTTTTAATTAACAAGTGAAGACTCCATGCACAACATGGCATCATACATCATAGAAAATCAGGACTTGTGCAATTCCTTACATAAGCCACATATACATTTAGGGTTGCCAGATGTCCCGCATTTTGCCCAAAAATCCTGTGTCCTGCTTTATAGCTGAAATGTCCCATTAGAAAATATCTTTGAATCAAAATTTCTCGAATGAAATAATTTTTGTTTCCCAAGTGACTTTCAGTCCTACTTGAACTCTGAAGATGGAGCAAAAATTTTGATAAATATAAATTCTGAAAAGTATGAATAATTATTTTAATATGGTTAGATGAATAAAGCTCTTCTCTCTCTCAATTTTTTCTCATTGTTCTTCCTTAAGTGCTTTCTTAAAAAAAAAAAAAAAAAAACCTTAGAAAAAAATTGTCCTGCATGGGCATGTAAAAAATCCGGCAACCCTACATATATCTGATTATAAGATTTTTTAGGAATACCAGATATAAAACAATAATGAGCAGCTGCACTCCCTTCAGAATCTTAATCACGTGCCTGAATCAACCATTAGTTTTGCCCTTGTTGGCTCGTACCCAATTGTCCTCTTCTGAACTTTGGTGCATAAGATGAAGTAAATTTATTCAAGGTTAAAGAGCTACAGTAGCACATAAAAAACTTAACAAATAAATGTGTTCATAGAAAATAATATATCATCCAGTTTGTTGTACTGGTGAAGATGCTTTCATTCACTTATTTTAATAAAATCAATTGTTTTCTGCTAAAAGGCTTGAATCAAATTTTAGCAGCATTTTTGCCAAATTCTGTTCAATTACATTTAAAGAAAAATTGGCATTAATTAAATTACTGATACCTAAAATTATCCTGCAACTCAGAACTGATTCTGCTTCATCTTGTACTTGTAGACAACGAACACAGACTTACAAACTTGAGTATTAGGTTACATTATGTAACGAAAATATGATCAAATAGCCTTGGTCTGTACCAGCGGCATATGACTTGCCCAGGGAAAAAAAATTCACTAATCTGTACTATACATGATAACCTTAAAAGAACAACAGGGCATTTTTGCAGATAAGATGACAAAGATTTCAAGAAGTGAAGCTCTCTATACAATCATGCTAAGATCAAGATCAGACAAGTACTGCAATATTGACACTTCATAATAAAGTTATGTCCATGTCTCAATAAATCAACTTAGCCTGAAATTCACACTGTGATTTTTATGATCCTCTAGGTCAAAATTAGAGGCACTTCTTATTATGAAAAATTCAAAATCACCAATTCTAGGCCTTGAAACATTTGTTCCCCATTATTTCAATTTCCTTCAAAACAATCTGTCCATTTCCTGAGATCCAAGAAAAATCAGTGTCAAAAATGTGAATAGTAGCCTTTTCATATGATATATTACAAAAACACATTTCTTTAAAGAATGTTGCTTTATTTGTCATTTGATTGGACATTAAGTTTCAAAACAGTAGACAAATCAAAAACTGAAAACAGCGATTTTCTCATGTTAACAATGATTTAAACTTCCTTTCAGTGTCATTAATACTTACTGTAGCACCTCAGCCAATAAACCTAAAATAGCAACCTGCAGGAAGACACTTTTTCAACAATGATTTCCCAATAATAACTAAAATTTATTCCATACTTCACCAAGAAACATTCACATTGAAGTCCAAGTACATCAACATTTTTACAGTCAAACAAATTTATTTAATTTTACAGTGTAACTGTATTTATCCAAACTATGTTCACCTGGGTACTACTCTAAATTTTAGAACAATTTTGAGGGCATATTAAACTGTTGCAAAATAATAATATAAATCAAATCATTTGAAATTCTGCAGAGGGGCCATGGGAGGCCAAGTGGCCTAAAAGCACTCACTTTTACCGATCACAGTCTTTGCACCTCTGTCTTCGTGGAATAGAGCCTTGGGCTTAGCAAATGTGGGTATGTGAGAAAGATTGCCAGTAGCTTTTGTGGGTTGGTGGTTCTTACATGGGTTTTCCCAGGGTTCTCCCACCATCAGTTACACTGGATGCCATGTACAGACTATCATGTGCTGAAAAATGATATTAAACCCAAAACAACAATTCTGCAGAATTTCCTTCCCACAAAAGAATTGGACATTAAAGACCACACACAGAGGCGTAGCTGGGGGGGGGGGGGGCAGGGGGGTACATATGTCCCCGGGCGCCAAGGTACAGGGGCGCCAAAATGAGGCTTACAACGTTACATTATAATAAGTAAACAAGGGTAATATTCAAAAATGTGATTAAACGGGGAGGGGGCTGGGGTGCCAATTTTATAGTTCGTCCCCGGGCGCAAAATATCATAGCTACGCCTCTGACCACACAATTTAAAAACAAACTCAGACTTGCAGTTTGTCCGAAGTTTAAGTTAGACACCCATTCCATCCTGATAAGTCCATGTCATAACCTACAAATTTTCACACAAGTCATGTTTATCTGAAACTTGCTGGTGTCCCCAAAGGGGTATGTTATATTAATAATACAGCCAAAGCTTTTTGGTCACAGGTTGAATACATTCTATACAATTTTAAACTGTTTTTGCAAACACATTTTTTATGAATGTGTCAACAATGGTAACGTAAGTCTGTCTGATGTTTGTGGAATTGTTCATCAATGTCAATCACTATAACTGTCCATGTGCTACACTTATATAAAAAAAAGTTCTGCTATGAAATGTGTCTTTGTTAACTATTAATTTATCTGTAGTTTCTAAAAACATTATATTCCAGGCAGATCAAAATGGGACAGTACTTGTCAGCATCATTTTTTAAAAGCTTTTGTATCATTCCAAGTACATAAAACTATGGATGTTTCTTATAAACTTGTGTATGATGGTATCTAATCTGTAAACACTGTGTTGCTGGTTGGAAAAATAATTTAAAACAAACTGATTTTTATCACCCCATTGTTTTATGTGATGTGTCAATAACTTGCCCTGTCATAATACTTTCAAAAAATTACATAAGATCTGCATTGTGGAATCTTTTTATAAAGTATTTGAATAAAGAAAACTGAATTTATTTTTTTCAATTGTCATTTAACAAACTGACAAATTTACAGAAACATTGTCAGTGTCTGTCAGTGAGGAACTTCTCTCTGCACTTGAGATGATTTTGACCGACTTAAAATATTGGCCTCATGTAACCTCTATAGCATGTCAGTCCATGTTAAGTTGTTGTGTATTTTTGATTAAATTATTTACCAATTTATAGAATGTACATGTCTGTAATTAGCCTTAATACTGGCATTTGCCAGTCTTTATGCAGTACATTCAAATCTTTTTTAACTTACCTGTGTCAATCTCATAGTTACATTATTGTCATGCATTCTTATTGTAAGAGGATAATGCTGACATAAATTGTTTATATACCAAAACCTTGCTAACTGATGTGAAATAAAACTGCAATGCATATATATATATATATATATATATATATATATATATATATATATATATATATATATATATATAACATTGAATAGATGGAAGGGGGTCATGCGAATAAAGTATCAGGTGCTGTGTTAATTTTCTCTTAAAATATTCAACTTTTAAAAGACTTGTATTTATATCAACCCCATAAAGAATTAAATATTACATATACCTTGTATGATTCATTTATTTTATCATGTATTTGCAATTTTCTGTGCATATGACATTTCGTGAAATGATGAATCAATAACACAAATACCTGAAAGTACAAATTATTAGTAAAATCTACCAAAATAGTTTCATACAACATAAATTGAAGCAAAGACTAACATTAATAACTGACTCAACATACTAAATAATTATTACATTATAAATCAATTGATGTTTCTGTTTCAGATTATATGAGAATTTCCATTGGAGGCATTTTTTCTTCTCAAGAAAATCAACAAAACAAGCAAATTAATGGTCATGGGAAAGGCCAAGTAAAAAAAAGTATTTTCACTTGATGTGGTTTCAGTTCTCCTTCAACCAAACCTGTCCATTACTAGCTCCATACTTGTCATTAAATCTGAAATAGTCAAATAAAAATTTGTTTGTCGTCGTTATAAGGGTTACATTTTGAAACAATGACATGTCTTTTGTAACTTTTTATTAACTGCAAAAGACATGGTTTCCATGCTTTTCTAAATATAAATTTCCAGGTCTTTTCCAGGGTTTTTTCCAGGATGAAATTAATTTTTTCAAGGTTAACATATGACCGTTACTGAATGGAATTAAAGAATTTTTTGGATTATAAAACATTTATTTTCCAAATCTGAAGATGTTTCTCTTTCAAGACTCTCCAAACATATGTCGGAAAAGATGATCATGTACAAAATGAGTCACAAGAAACACATCAGACTATTCCTATAAATTGGCATTTAAAGCCATTTCAATGTACAGAATACAATTTCTAACTTTACTTTGCTGACCTACATTATGGTGCTACATGGAAACAACATAATGAGCATAAATTATGTTGTTTCCTTTCAGTCCTTTAATTCTAATGAATTCGAGACATTTCCTATCACAGTATGAAAAAACCCATAATAAATGCAAAGTATTTGAATCTTATTTTATAGCGAAAAAAGTTTAACCTTGAATTTGTGTGTGTCAATAAAATCTCAAAGAAGATTTTTCAACCAACCTAAACTCTTTAAGACGATTCGGTTAAACATTCCATTATTTAAAGACATTTACAAAAGGGTCGATTTAAATTTTGACAAAAGACCTTCAAAATTATATATTGTTGAACAAACAAGGCCTGAATGTTCTGTAAATCAACTTGTCTTCTTATAATTCAATACACCAGTCCCAAAACCTATATTGATACATGGGCTGTTATCATTTCTTAATATATAATAAAAGGGCCGACAATTTTCCTTTTCTCCTGCATTCCATTTAATATCTGAAACCAATGTTTCAAGCTACATGTCACTGTATAATAGTTTTGTACCAAAGGTCAGCTCAGAGATTTGACATTTTTATAATCCGGGTTTCGTCCGAATACTCCAACTCCATTTTTCATTTGGACATTTAGGATGGAGTGTGGGTTCAGAGCAATTACATATAATATATTTGAACTCTGCCACCACTGTAAGATAGATTACAAGCAGGCCTAGTAAATTTAAACTATGTTAAGTCGACTTATACCTGCATGAAATTGATAGGAAAATGATATATTTTCTCAAAAATGGCAAGTATTATAATCGTTATGTCTTTAATCTGCTGATAGACTAGATGAAACTCATCATAGATGAAACCTGACCCGGTACTCGCCATTTGCATTAACAGTCACATGACTTCATAAATCTCAAACAACGACATTGGAAGTCCAGTAGTCAGGTGATATCAACAGCAAACTCCTTTTTAATGTTCTTGTACAAAATTTCAATTGTATTAAATGAAAGTCTAATACCTCTTGTAAAAACCAGAAAGAACATATAATTCTCAACATATTTATTTCGAGAACAACTACAAGAAACTTGGCCAGTCTGATTCATCAAGCAGAGTAGTCTCTTCGTATGATCCCTACGTGAGAGAGCACATATCAGTGTGGTAGTCACATGATACAACAAACCTCCAAAAGTTGGTCTCAGAATAAATGTAGAGAGTTTTGTGCTCTTTCGTTTTTGTATTTTTATTACAACCAGTATACAACTTTCATTTAATATTTTTTCTACAATGTTTGAAAATGACGGTTGTGAGATTCTGTGTGCTTGTACCACTAGCAATCGAAATCTCTAGTACCAGCTCAAATTTCATCAACTCATTAGTTTTATCATCTTTCAACAGATTAAAGACAACGATTTTAATACTCGCAATTTCTGAGAAAATAAGTAATTTTTCATATTGATTTCATGCAGGTATAACTCGATTTAACAACGTTTAAGTTTGCTAGCCCATTTGCTAAGCCGCTATGCTTTAACGCCACCATGTTGGCCTCTTGTGATGCTAGACTGGTTTTCATACATTCCATGATGGAAAAAAAAATACGGATATCGAGTTGTCTGTGAAACAAAAAGTCTACTAGATGAATCTAATCCACTGAGCGTTTGTATTGTCTCAACAAATATATTTATGGCAAGCAGCCAAATGATCCATACTGCCAACCTCCTAATATTCTGGTTAGAACTCGATAAATTTAACTCACGATCAGTTCATTTACAACTCAGTTACGTCAAGTTGTGGAGGAAAATTCCCGGGTTTTTCCCGACTTTCATCAATATTTGCGAATTCAAGGACTTTTCAGTCGGGAAAAAATATCATTTCTCGCGACTTTTTCCCAGTAACGTGGGAACTCTGAAAAGATCACTAAATTTAGAAAAGAAATATTAAGAAAATGTTTCATGAGAATATTTGTCAAATCCTAATGTAATATTTGAAGATGTTACTTGATGGATTACGAACAGTTGATACATGGACCCATTTTATATACATCTAAACCATGCTGCTTTTATTCATTATGAAGTTGTAACAGATGTTGATTATTATTCCAATAGCAAAAGAAATCATCAGTTGAATATCGCATTTTGTCTGTCCTGTTTTGTGAGTTACAAGTTTATGATGATCTGAGAATCAATATTTTGAAAGGAAAACCCGAGTTATCTTCCAACTATTATTTTAGGGAAGATAGGATACTAGACCATTACGCCATGGCAAATTTGATATGACAATGAAGTATTTACAAATTGGAGTATTTAAACATTTACAAATTGGTGTATTTGTCCCAAAGGCTGAAGAGCACATCATATCTGATAGCCAATGAACATTGTAAAAATGAACTCTTCTGTGATCACTTTAAGGATATACAATCTACTAAACTGTATACTTTCATAAACCCTTTGTATAATTTTATCTGACCTTCAATAGGCAAACAGCTTGTGCATAAGAAATCAGTTTGTCAGAATATAATGTTGATTTACTGTTAGCCATATTGGGTACGATATAATTACGCATGCATGACAACAATGGTTGCGCATAAAGAGTACAAGTGATCAGACAGTAAGTTGTTGTTGTTATAGGGTTTAACGCCATTTTTCAGCACAAGATAGGCTATACATGGCAGCCAGTATTAATGGTGGAGGAAGAACCTGGGAAAACCCCGGAAAGAACCACCGACCCACAAGAAGCTACCGGCAAGCTTTCTCACATATCCACACTGGGCAAGCCCGAGACTCGAACCCACGCAGACAGAGGTGAGATGGCAGTGATCCGTGACGGAGAGCGCTTTAGACCACTCGGCCACTTGGGGCCCCTGATCAGACAGTAAGAGATATGTTTTGAACTGTAGTATAAAAATAATTACATGTACCAATTTTAAAGTTATATAAACATTGGTTTTCAATATTTGCAATAGCTTGTGCATATGGGGTGTCTCAATTACAAAGAATCAGCAAGATGTTCTAAAAGTGTGTAATGGATAGATAAAAACCAAGTCATACTAGTCATATCAGTCTACATTTTCCATTCTGTCTTAAACTGCCACAATATTTTACAATTTCAATGGATGAGATAACACTCTTACTGCTTATTTTCAAGGCATCTTGTAGTTTATATTATCAATTTAAAGAAAGAAAAAAATATTAAAATCATGTTTGTAAATCTTTGTTTTGGAAAAACACCAATGAGCAGTCAGAATGAAATATCCCTTTCTAACATTTAAAACATTATTAACAATGGGAAAATACTTATTAAATTTTTATTAATACCACGCCTCTCTAAAATCTCATTCTTTGGGATCTTGGTTACACATCAGAAACCAGTTTGCATATTGCTCAGTTCTTCTCCTTACTTAATAATTTAGATAATACCTTAAAGAAATATGCATATTGTCCCAGCTCCACATTCACCGATACATTATTTGTATATTGTTTACTTATAATAGCCTTGTAACTATATGAATGGTACTTAAATTTATTTTCCAGTAATTGCTCTTGTAAATAAATTAAAATGTCCAAGAATCTGCACACAAAAGTACACAATTCAAAATGAACAAACATTGCACTAATAATAGCAATTACTAATATTTTATCATTTAATAGTTATATGTCCAACATCAAACACCTATATGTGTAAACCTAACACTTTATACTCTGTCTTAAGGTAATGAAATTTTCAAGTTACATCAGTATTCACAGTACACCATTTTAACTTCAACCCTCATTTTTTATTAAAAAATGTGAGAAGAATCCACTGTTATGGTTCTGTGTATGATAGGAAAATTCCACTTGATGGTACGAATTCTGCATCAGACACTTCTCAGCAAAACCTCGTATCTGATACAAAACTCTGATCCTCCAATGGAATTTTCATATTTTACACCAGTTCATATGAAGGTTTTTTTTAGTGTTTACTCTGTACAACATATTCACAGATTTAACTCTTTCAAAAATGAAGGTTTCGCTGAATAGTTTAAAAAATACTATAATCAAGATTGTAACAAAAGGGGATTTTCAAATTTTGTGACACATCATTCATTTAAAGCAATCTCATACCCACTAACATAAACAATTGCAACATTCTTATAAATATGCATGAATTGATTCCATCACTCCCAAGGATCAAGCATGCTCATATGAATACAGAAATCTTTAACCATTTGAATTTGAATTAAATTAAAATGGTCTATGTCTAAAAAATGTAAAAAGCAATCATGGTCCAGTTACTGGCCTAAAAGCTAACATTATTTTAAGAGCAGCAGAACTCATTGAATTTAACTAGACATAAAATATTTAATTCATCACTCAGTGAATGAGCTGATATCCACATGCCTCAAATGATTATAAATCTAGATTTTCTGTGTGTACCTATTTGAACAGATTTTTTGTAAATTAGTCCTACTTATTTCTGGGTCCCGCAAAGGTCTGGAATTCTGAAAAAGGCCTAAAATTTGAAAATTGATTTTCCAGGTCTTGAAAATATCTCTAAAAATTGAAAAATGACTAAAAAGTCTTTAATTTTCATTATTAGAACAGTCGTTGTCTGAAACCAGTAACGTGACTGCTCTTTTGCATTTGGGAGAAGTTTTAGTATATAGATTCAGAGCTCTTAGAGAGTTCTGGAAATTATTATTTTTTTGCATGAAAAAGGTCTAGAATCTATTTTTAAAATTGTGGTGGGAGCCCTTTATTTTCTTCATTTTATTTTTGTGCATATGTAGATTTGGTTTTTACATATATTAGTTTCTTTATTATCAACATTTTTCTTATATGATTAACATTTTCAAAAATGGAAAATTCAGTGAAAAAATTTGGAATAAAATAACCCTCAAGTACCATGACCAGTATTCCAGCTAGGGAGATACAGCAGGTCATGTCATCCTGACCTCAAAATCCACATGCCCTGCCAATGTTTCTGGCTTCTAAATCACATCCTGCCCTCCAAACACCCCATTCCTTTGCAATTCTGACATCCCACGTTATTGTCCTCAGTATGGAGTCTCTTTGGGTTGAAATTTGAGTTGCACAGAGTAGCATGGGCAATCATGACTATCTATATGGAAAATAATTTTAAGTTACAGTGGACATTAACCATGATAAGCTTGCTGCCTACTGCAAAAACTAGATGCAACCAGAAACTGCTGGTTGACTGCTTTATCTCCCGACAATGTTACAAGTAAGTGCAGAAAGATAAAGTGTGAGGAGAACAGTTTGTCAAAAATCCCATCAAATGTTTGTAAAGTGCTGAATGATATTGTAAAGGATCTATGTCTGGATTGTACAAGTACAGAAATAAAACCATTCCTCGAGTATAGTTTACTATTGACACTCTGTGAAGGTTATACAGGGTTCATAGAGGTTTATGTGAAAAACATTAAAGGACAATTCAAGACAATTCAAGGCCAGAATCCAGGTTCTCAAGGTTACTGTAACAAAGAATGAAGATACAAGTTAAAATGCCTCTAAAATAAGTAAAGTAAAATAATATGATGAAATGACTGTACCACAAAGCATGCTTCTATTTGCCAACTACAAGTAAAAAAATATACAAGTACTGCAATCCAAACTGATATGGTTTATAACTAACACAGGCACCACATAAAAAACAAAAACAAACAAAAGGCAAAGTCCAGAAAGCATAAAAATAGGGCAGAAAAGGAACATCTTAACAGTCTTTCAGCTCATCTGCCTTCTGCTGATTTTCATTTTCTGGAGAAAGCAAATTTCCTTGTTCTCATCTGCTTGTCTCTTCAATTTATTTGACTGACATAACAATGACAACTGCTCCTGCTGTTCAACTTCATCAGCTAACTTGTTAGCTGATAATCTGAGACCATCAGTGTCTTCCTTCAAACTAGCTTTCCTGGTTTTCAACTGGCCCAACTCTTCTGGTACACATTTCTATTTTTACCCTCTTTGCTGTCTCAGCTTTCTCTTTTTGTTTCTGCAGGTACTCATGGTACTTTGACCTGGTTGAGGAAACTGGCAGTAAAAGTTCCTTCGTCATATCCACTTTAGCAATCTCTCCAACCTTTCATACATGATCAGTAATTACCCTCTGTGCTATTAGAGAATGTTTGGCAAGATTCTCCACTGTCACCTCCTTGTTAATACCCAGAGTGGTCAAATTCGGGCCAATGTGAGCTGGGGATCCTCACGTTGGAACAGTAGCAGTAACTAGCTTTTTGAAAGCTGATTAATTTTTTTCTAAATATCAACAATAAAACAATAGAAATACATAAACATTTGATTCAAATATTTTATTTTGTTCCCATTTTCACAAAATATAAGTATATTCAAGGACTCGGTTAACATTTGTTCAAATTCAAGTATACTCAAGGACATGAAAAGGGATTTCAAAATCCAAGGGCATTAAAGGGCATTTAGTGCGAGTACAAACCTTGATATAGCAATTAACATTTTAAACAACATAACAATGACCTACATGCCCAAGGGTGGTTGAGAATGAAGCAACGGTCACCACTTTGTCCAAAAACTCACCAAATCTGGTTGACAACTTGGGATTTTGTCATATAGTGGTATCAGACAACTAAGCAGAAGTTCCCCTTGTAAAACTGCTTTTGATGACTGACTTGTCAGATCAAAGAACACTCAAGCCAGGTCCAATTAAAATGCTATCAGTCTACAACTGAACCATTTAAGTACTACTAACAAAACCTAAACAGTGACACTGCCAGCTTTGATATGGCATAGGACAATCATAAAAGTACTCACATATCTTGAGACAGGGCTTTACAACTTTGTATTGTTTTGCCTAATGGTACATGTACCTTGATTAAGACGTTTTTGACACTCAAAATTCTGTTCTGAATAAAATGTTAAATTTGCTGCCAACTTCTGATGGCAAAAGCAGCTTTTTAAACCTTGGCATTCCCACATTGCAACTTTTCAGGTAGTTTCCTGGATTTAATGTAATGATTAAACTGATGTTTCACAGCCTCCTGCCCCTCTCTAGTCTGCAATGTTCGCTCTCTGTGTTTTCTCAGAACCTGCAATGGATATAATCGTTAATATAATCTAACAGTTATTCCTAACAATCATATATACGACACAGTTATCCCAGAAATATTTGAAGTCATGGTGGTAGATGTCTGAAAATATAAGTATCCGATAACAGAAATCATAGAATCTGGTCCAGAGCTCTCTAGTAGCAACAATAATCGGAAAGATAGAGAACTTGATTAGCTACACCAATTACTTACTCTACAGACAGTAGCGATCAACATCTCTGTTTGAATTAGAGTCCATGCATTTTTAACTTAATTTATTACATTTCCTCCCATAAGAACTTAGATGATCAGGCCCCAAAGTCTATTGGTGAAATATCTTCACTAGCCAAGGTTCCGATGTGTTAACATTACATTTTGTGAATGTGGCAGCAAGGCACCACAGCCAATCACAATCAAGTTGTTCAAATTTTAATTCTGTTCCTGCACGATTGATACAAGGTGAGCACACAACTGGAATGGGCTGACAAATAAGCATTTTCCACTGCTGGTCCACATTTGTACAAATACATCTTTACCCTCAAATACATCTGTAATGGCTTCTCTATGCCTCAACTATTTTCAACTGATATACAAAGTAACAATTCACCTCTGTTACATGCTACTGGTTAGTTGGCATTACATACTAACTCATGAAATCCAATAAATTTCACTATGACAAATCACAAAAATATCTGATCATTCCACCAAGATGTAGATAGGGTTAACATATCGGAACCTTGGCTTTCAAAAATGTTGCTGAGAGTGAAATTAAATTTTTTGGAGGAAACATTTTCCTCCAATTACTGCCCTTGCTGTTGTATGATTGTGTATCATGACTGCTACACATCAAATGAATACTGACATGTCTTATGTACAGCAACAGTTATACGTCTCCAATCCCTGAAGTGGCACATACATACTATACATTTAGGTTCAAGAGTGTCATGCTGTCAGTGTAATAAAATCTTAACAAGGAAGGAGGATCTCAAGAAATATGACAAGAAACACCACAGTTCAACAGACTCCTCTTCAACTGGATTTAAAAATGGAGTTATTGGAGAGATGGATACAATTTGTGAGCCAATCCAATTATATCTGTGTCTGATATGCCAAACACTACGGAAATTGTCGTATAAACGATTCTCCTTTGAGGACATAATGAGTCCTACTGTGTATTGGAATGTAATGCTAGCAGATATAATTTTATTAGATTTGGCCTGTGTGTCCCCCAAACTGTTTCAGGGAACAGATATGCCATTCAAGGATCCATTCAACGATGATACAATTCGTCTGTTTCTTAATCATGTGGACAATCTCATAATCCCACCAGGATGAGCATTATATAAACAATAATTATAATTCCTTGGACACAAAAATAACAAACCTATAAAACATATGGATGTTTAATATTTATCAATACCAGCATAAACTCCTGTTTATCTACATAATATAAAATACACAGCCTTGTAATTAATAAAATTATATATTTCAAAAGAGTTTTCTAGTCACTTCATATATACCCCATTTTCTACATAGAAATATATTTGTTTTTATGTTTCTACTGCTATTTCAGCCAAACCCCATGACAATTATTAAATTATATAATTCGAAACCTGGCTGCATCAATGTAGGCCCCAAAAAAGCACACCAGCTGCAACAATAGGTCATGAAAATATAAATAATTGTCATATGACCGAAAAGAGGTTGCACTGGCAGCTTATGGGTATTAAACCTTCTCACCAACAAGACACGGTGATCAGTTAAAAAATGAATCAACAAGACCATTTCTCTCTGATCAGTTACAAAAATAATAAAACCAGCCATGGACCTGGGGTGACGTAGATCACCCCAGCAAAAGGAAGGGTACACCTCCACATCCTATCAGGCATCATCTTCTACATGTTGTTCCTGACTCTAGGATTATTCCTCAATAAAATCATAAAGTATGACCATGAGAGATTTATAATTCCTGTTCTTGGCATATGTTTATGTTTGTCAATTTGAAATATTATAACCATTAATTCAGATACAGTGCAACCCCGCTATAACGCGAATTTGAATATAACGCGGTCGTGGCTTGGCTCCCAAAATTTCGTATATTCATTTGCACATGAAAAAATATTTTGTTTCAAAGTACATGAAATAGTGTAGAAAATTTGTATTATCATTACGGGGAAGAGACCCCGTATGAATTCAAATTTAATATGATCGTGGCGTGGTTCCTGAAATTTTAAATACATGTATGTGTATTTTTCTCGTACCGGGAAAAAATATTTTTTTAAAAGTACGAGAAATAGTGTGTAAAATGTTTATTATCATTTTGGGGAAGAGTTCGTGATGAATTTTAATATAATACGACCATGGCGTAGCTTTTGAAATTTAACAATATTACCAGGTTCTTGAAGCGTTATGCCAAAATAAACATTATCGGAAATGTTACTTATTACTGGTCCATGAGTAAAGTCATTAAGTCGTCTTTGTTGATTGTCTTCAATTAATTCTGTATACAATCGTTGCTCAAACAATAGCTGACATGTGTTTCTTCTTTAACTGCATACACAGACAAGCAGCAGCCAATGCGGTGGTTGATAAAAGATTCTCACAATTTAATAAACATCAAAAAGAGAATGCCGCCAACATGTTTGCTGGGCTTGGTGGTGTTTTTAGACGCAATCAGTTGACTAGTAAATAATGTCTGCTTTATTAGCTGGAAATTGAAAGGGTATGAAAATGTACATGCATTCAGCTTTAAAATTTTTTTTATAAAAGTGACTCATGGCCATTGCAGGCCTACTACACTTAGTTCTCGGGTTTTATATGGGTATGGTGTTTGTTTATGAACTTGTTATTAATTTCCTATTTTTTGTTAAAATATTTTACCATTATGGGAAAGCAAGTTCACAAACGCAAGTCATTCTCTGCACTTTGGGCAATGATTAGTATAGTAGTTTTCACACGTTTCTTTCGATATTCACAAAATCTGAAGTAAAAGTTATATGCACGCTGAAAGCATGTGTTGATTTGTAAATTATTCTTGTTGTAGTCATTCAAACAAATAGGCGTACAAGCGTTAATTATTGGAAATTTGCAATGGATAAATGTACATGGAAACGCATTTGAGAAACTATTAGCATTATGAAATTTGTACTGACACTGTTCATAGACCCTGGAACGTAATGAACCATACACGTGCTTTGTCTTTCTAAACCTAATTTTGCTGTTATTTTTTCCCATTGAATTCAGATATATAATGATGTGTGACAAAATTATTGAATAGTTTAAATATGTATGCAATGTTTGCAATGGAATTCATATTTTAGGGATTAATTTCAAGCCCCGACGGTACGATATCAGATGGCAAGTAAACGGTGATGATACTCTGTTCATGTTATATATTAGAGGTTGAATTCAGACACAATGATCTGGGAAAAAATATTGAATATTGTAAATCTGTGTGCAATTTTTCAATGGAATTACATGCATTATAGATGAACTGAATGCCACCACGATAGTAAACGGTGTTGATACCCTATTCATCGTATACATTAGACATGAAAACACATATATGTGCCATTGAGTTGTTCTCTGAAAAAAAGTAAAATACTGTACAACCCCACATTAACGAGACCCCGATATTAATGCGATCCAATTTTTTGGACCCCAATTATTGCGTTATAGCAGAGTTCCACTGTATATTCTCCCAATGTATACAAGATACACAATTCCATAACATGCTGTTTGAATTCCTGTTCAGGGTGTCTTCCTAGTAGGTGATGACCAACGTCTTTGGGGAGGGGGGAGCATATGTGTGAAAACTTGGCAAATGACCCATTCTCTGCAAATAAATGAATAAATAAATTAAACCTGTGTAACATTTAGGGCATGTTGTATAAAGTAAATATGCTTCTTATTGCATGGTAAATAACTCCTGATTCCTTAACAGAACCAAACCAAAATTTATGGACACAAAGTTAGGAATTTCAAGAATTTAAATAGTTAATTTTTTATCCTTCATAGCAACTGCAAAGTTATATGCAAGTGAAAGAAATTACACATGTGAAGATTTTCAACTGGACCCAAGGTGCAGGCCAAATGTTCCTCATATTGCTCATGTATCACGGTACTATCTAAACTAAACCCAGAACTCACCTGTTAAACGCAACACAAAAATTCATATGTTGTATCAGTTTATTATTCATTAATGTTTTAATATATACACACATATATATTAAAATTCTGTTATTGGCTAATGTGAGTTTCACCTGTATACATGAATGTTAAGCAAATTAGCTGTACATGCATATCACAAGAAAACGTATCTGCAGACTTTTTCCCCACATTATTCAAATTGCTTGGCCTGTAATTTGGACCTATGTTATAAATGGGGCTTCATTTGATGATTTTAATTAACAAACTTATCAGCGCCTTTGTCAATGCACTAGTGATTTTGAAATAGCTACAGCCAGGATTTGAACCTGGGACCTTCTGTCATTTAACAGACGCTCTGCCACTGAGCTACTGGAGCAAGTACTCAAGTCCAAGTGGTGACAAAGGTTTTTTGTTGCTTAGGGACCAACCATTTATTTCCCCAGTGGTGAGGCTGCGATTGTCAAAAATAAATCTGGCTATCCTGAAGACAATATTCTTACTCCACTTTTTAAGCATCCCCCCCCCCCGCATTATAGCCATTATAACAGTTAACAGAAAAAGAAATAAATACAACAAATCAAACTAAAATCGCATCCCCCCACCTCAATTAATCATCATTCCTTACTACTGGTGTTATCTACCAAACAACAAAACTAGTAATTATTTCATCTAGATACAAACTGACAATTGATTTAAGTATAATTGTTTCAACTGTTTGGTAATAATAGTTTGCAAAGGTAATAGATTTGTCTCTGAATGTAATATTTTTAAAAAAATGTTATAGGTGCAGCAAAATATATGTGAAATGGAATGTATACAGAACCAGTACTCAACTCTTTACGACTTCCCTGATCCATTTCACATCAATTAAAACAATGGTTAATATACTATGTCAATCACGTTCCAAAATAAAATTTACCGTAGAATCCGAATTTTCAATCTGATTTGAGATGCACTGGCGTTAAGAAAGAAAATTTTGCAAAATTATTCTCTTAAATGAACACTCAAGACCCATCTGACCCGATTCAGGATTATTTTCCCCATAATGCAACAGATGTTTTTATCACTAAGTTTTCAGAACAGAGTGTATACAAATTGGTTGCAGTATCTGTGGTAAAAATCTAGGATTAGAAAAATAACATCTGGCATATTCAATAGCATATTATGCTACCTGGTTTCCATAATCCAACATATTGTTTTGTCACATGACAACATGTCTGTGGCTAACACCTGACCTTCATGTGTTTTGTGCTTTTAAGATTTCTTAATGTACCTTTAACAGTTTTAATTACTATACTGCAAAGTCTGCAGTGCGGTAGTTTATGGTAATGTCTAGCACTGGGGCATCATGCCACAAACATGCAGCATCCTATCCCACCCAGTCGCATTATCTTGACACCAGGCTGACCAGTCCTAATACTAACCTCTTATTGCTGGGCACCAAGCTGCAAGTACCATTTTTATAAGTCTTTGGTATGACTTGGCTGGGGTTTGAACCTGTAACCTCCTTCATCCAAGGCAGATACTCTAACTTCTTAGGCCACCGGAGTAGTCCCAACTGTCGTCATGAAGAGAAGCATAGTGTATGTAGACAGTCAGGATACCAGACTACATATCAATGTTTTATGTTATACATCCTATCGTTGTCGATATACATATCAAATTTGATGGTCTTTTAATCTTCTGAAGGTATGTTAGTGGTGGGGTGGTGTCATTTAATGTGCTTGAATTACTGGTTGTATTTCTTGAAAACAGATCAGACAGACAGAGCACAGGGCCCGACTGGGTCAAATAGGTCCAATTGGCATAAGGCTATGATCTTTTTTGTTGTTGCCCATATAAAGTTAATGACCTGCATACATTTGCTCATGATTCAACCATAAATGTTGTTATCTAGGTACATACTGAATAACCTTGACCTTCTTATCATATCCTCAACTGCAGGCATGACCTTATGCCGATTGGACCAATTTGGCCCTAATAGTCCCTGTGTGCTTGTAATTGATTTTGCTGTTTAAATCATAATATGTCAAGTCTTATTGTTTTACATCATAGTTTTGTTGTCTAAATCAGTGTATGTCAAGTCTGATTGGTTGATATACTGATTTTGTTTTCTTAATCAACGTTTTATTCCATAACAATATAGGTTTGAGAAAAGGGTGGAAGTATTTTCCTGGGGGTCAATTAAGACAGAGTTGAAGCAGCACCAATGGATCAAAGTATCATCTATTAAACAATTGCTGGGGCATTGGGGGAGGTGGGGTGGAGGATGGGATACAGAGTTATTTAACAGTAATAATGTTTAAAAATCTGCAAAAGCTGTGTTTGTTTCATTTGTCATCATAATTTAACATTACTATGAGCACCATTGTATCGTTCTTAGTAGAAGTATTTGTAGTAGGAGTACCAGAAGCATAGGAAAGAGCAGAAACAGTAAGATGGTTTTACCTTAATGCATCTTGTGCTTGTGCTGAAACCACCAGACCCAGAATCAGGATAAAGTGTCAAAGTCAGAAAAAATTCTGAAACAATACAGTTTATCTAAATAATTTACTTGCAATGCAAAATACAAAATGCAGAATATCTCAGACTAATATTAACATTCACCTTTCCTTTTTGGCTTACCCAACATAACAGTTTAATTCATTCTACTGAGAAATATATGTGCTATAACACTTATCTATTTGTTACCCGACCCCACTGTCCAGATCAAGGTCGGATATTTGAGATACGTAACAATAAACTGGTCACAAGAGCCAGAATTAATCAAAATTGATAAATTCCCTCTATGTTGTTCAGCTTTCAGATGCCCACTAAATCTAAAAAGGGTAAAACAATGTTAAAAAAAAATTAGTTTGGTTGAATCGTTGATCAACCGATTTCATACTGTCTCTAAGAGTAAATATATACCTATTCACGCTCTCATCTTTAGAACCAAACAATGAGATATGAACACGAAATGAAATCTGAAAAGAAAATCTGAAGAAAATTATCCTGCAAAACTTTACATGATGAAAAACTAAATACTTTGCTCTCTCTCTCTCCACATCAGTTGGCTATCATGTGCTAAATTTCATTTCAAATGTGAATATCTCTTTTTTTATAAATCAACAACAAAACACAAGATATTGATCTGCATAGCCTTTGTCATACTTTTCTTTTGTGAGATATCCTCTTTCTTAGTAGAGTTGCTGCGCCTCAGTGACTTGTTGAAAGTTGCAGGTTTAAATCCATGATAAGATCAGTCGGTCATCTGCCATCATGCTTGCTTTGGTAAAATATTAAACTTTGTGTTGATGCGACACAAATCATAAAGGAAAGAAACAAATACATTGTGAACCCATTATAACACGATGGTTGGTGTCCATAGAACCCGACCGTTTAAGTACCGAACTGTGTTATAACCAACCAAGCCAGTTAGCTGAAGAAAATAATGGATTAATGCATGTACCCAAAATGGCTAGGGGTGGGTGGGTGAATATTAAAAGCAGGTGCAAAAATATGTGCTTTGATTAAATGATTTGGACTCTTTTTAACGTAACTTTAACAATTTTTCAGTCATATCGCTACAATGTCTAAAATGTGGCAGTTTATAGTGATGTCTAGCACTCGGGCATCATGCCACAGACATGTAGCATGATGTCCCACCCAGTCGCATTATCCCGACACTAGGCCGACCAGTCCTAACACTAACCTGTCAATGCTGAGAGACAAACGAGGCAGCTGTTAGTACCATTTTTGTAAGTCTTTGGTATGACTCAGCCTGGGATCGAACCCACGACCTCCCACATCCAAGGCGGACGCTCTAACCACTAGGCCACCAGAGCGGTTATGATTAAATGAAGACAAAACTAGTCTGAAATACACTTGTATATTGACAACTTAAATTTGTGTAGTACAATTCATAATGCATTAAGCACTATACACACAGATGAAAAATCCATGAATTTAAATAGTCAAACCAAATTATCTTGATTACATTGGGGGGTGGGGGGTGTAAGAAAATTGTTGACATAAATGGGTCCCGACATGCCAGGGTTCAGTTGACAAATCCAGGGATGTCACTTATATTATTTTTTTGGGGGGGGGGGGCAATACTGTCACTGGACAAATCTACTGCAGAACAATAATATGCATCTGAAGTACCATAAATGAGTTTTGTTTCTAAAAAAAACCCTGGCATTTCTAATGCACAACAAAAATAATAATTCAGTCATGCCTGGTTGCAGAAAAAAAGATTGGAGGTCTTTTAAATGAGATTAAGTAACAAGTCACATATTTTTACAACACATAAGTTACTGCAACAATGTCAGTGGATTTTATTTCCCTAAGAATAACGTCATCCCTTTGGTAGCCTCAGCAAGATGATTTTCTCATGCTGTCCAAAATATTGGCCAATTTAAGTACATGTACATGTAGGACTACACATTTTGTTTAAAAGTATTTTCTTTTGTTAGAGTTTACTTGTGACTAGCAGCAAAATGTACCTGACCAATATTGTGTGTGAAAATCAATTGTTTTTGTTGATCGTCAGAGGTTCTGATAAAATTTGCCTCTGTACCGGAAAAAAGATGAGGCTGTCAGTATTCATGTACCAACAAACTGTAAAATGTGTTTCAAGTCTTTCAAGTTAACTGTCTCAACATCAATTTCTGTATGAAGCCAACTTATTTCATTCATACAGTTATGAGCCAACTAATATTCCATTCATACAGCTGTAGTCCCATATCCCTCCCAACTTTGATCATTTACTGTCGGTAATAACACACCACCGGAAGGAGAGTCAGCTAATATCTTTGATAGACTGCAAGACTTTGATATTCAAGATAAAAACAACACAAATGAAAGCACTTCTCTTTCTGTTTCATAGACGATAATCCTATCAGTCACTTTCTGCTTCATCAAGTTTATGTTGAAGAATATGTAATCATGGCACAGCGATCGACAATTTCATTAAAAGAAATCTGGACACTATGGATTTCTTTTACAATACCAAAATAAATTAATAACTCTTATGTTACGTGTTTAGGCTCAAATAAACAGTTACAAAAGAAAGAGTGAAAACAAACATTTTTGAAAACTTTAACAAATAATTTATTTCCCTGAAGAAAAAAAACCTAAAATTTAAAACTAAATAAGAACTTGCGGTTTTAAGAATCAAATCCAAAAAATAATCCAAGAACAAACAATTAAGTTTTAGAAGACCTAATAATGAAATGTTCTAATCAATTCAAGTTAGAATCCCGACGAAGAATCCAAAATGGAAGGCGATGACATATAATGTAGTCAGTGTAGAGCTGATGTGTACAGTCCTTTGTGAACCACAGAAAATAATATTCTGGTGTTTGAATTCCGAATAAAATTTAAAACAATGTCTTTGTCCAAGAATTCTGTATGAGCACTGAAATATTTCCAGGAAAAAAAAATTAATCTTTTAGACTCCAAATAATTTGAATAAAAATTAAATTGTAACTCCAACTGACACAACAGACACTTTCCAGTGTAAAGAAAGGGCCCCAACTGCCGAATTTCTCTATAAACAAATGTTATACAGTACCTTGAAACGCAAAACAGATTCCCAGGCGAGGGTCAACTCTCCAGAATTTTCGATAAGTATTTACATCTAAAAGCATGTATTCCCAATATGACCCTGACAAAAGCCAATCATTTTACTCTAAGAATAAGATAAAAATAAAAAGTTATTTACTTGTCTCAGTGATTTCTGAATTAAGGTCGGGAACTAGGTCAGCATAAGACACAATGTTCGGTATTTACGATTAAATCTCAGGTCAAACTAACTTCTGGAAAATATCAAATTACTAGTAAACAAAATTACCTTTTTTTATACATATAATGAAATTAATTTTTTTTGTAAAACTTACAAACAATTAAATGAAATCAAATATAAATTAAATCAAATATACATAACAATAACCAAGTGTTGGGAGTCTATGGAGGGAGACTATTCTGGGGACGAGGATCAGAGTTTAGAAGTTTGCAGGTTTCTATTTATAGACTATTGTGAGTCATGTGATATAGCCATGCTGAAGTTGAAGGCTTACCCTCGCACCAAGCATGGAAACACTTCAACTATAACCAAACTCATTTTAAACATATTGTATAAAACAAATTAGGTATTTTTAGCTACATTTAATGTTAACCTCATAATTTTCCAAGTTGCAGATAAGATCAAATTTGTGATGAAGAGTGGGACGAACTATATTCTCGTGGTTTTGACATGTGAAAATGTCCATTTTGTACGTTGCTTATATAAAGATCAGAAACGCATTCAATTTCCTTGCTCTAAAGTATTATTTACAAGATAATTTTCCTCACTCTATGCAAGTGATAAACCATACATTAATGAGATTGGCTGATTAGCATTTGTACTGGTATAATTTCGTCTTGCACAGACCTTTTCCATCCTTGCTGGTATGAGGTACCTGTAAGAGCGGAAACACCAGATCCTTTCTTCTAACATTTCTCTGAGATGGACATTAAAAGTTGCATTTCGTCAAATTAAGCGGGTCCACATGTTACTTCGGACTGAAACTTGTGCTTGATATAACGGGATTATTGACTTAACAGGGGTCAAGGTAAGCAGGGAAAAATTAACATAACAAAGAGGGATCTTTTTCGGGACCAGACCAAAACGCTCAACATAAATCAGGTTATGATAAGTGGGTTTGACTGTATAGACCAATTTATAAAAATCATCTATCAGTCACATCTAGTTAGAAAACACAAACACAAAAATGGTAGTCCTCATTTGATCTATATCCCATTGTCAACTGACAAGTGTCACTAAACAATTCACTACAATATTGTTGCCACTAGCACATGGCTATAGTAGCTACGATGAAACAGGCTTTACTGATGTGACTCGTGGATGTTATACAACTTAAAATGTTGAGAGGGATTTTGTTAAACTGAAGAACATTTTGCATTACAGACCTCAGTGTCTACCATGACAGAAAACATGAGACTCTCGCCGTGACCCATTTTCTATATAAGGCTTGCCAGACCATATTTGGATATTCTATGTTATTATCAATCAAGTGACGAATAATGTGTTCTTGGTGGAATTTCAAAGTTGCCGATGAACCGTATTTACTTTTAATGCGCAGAATTTCTGACTCATACCGCGCCATATTTTTACTATGATTTATGTTTCCAAATAAGGCCACAATGTCCTTAAATGGCACACAAGCAAATGAGGCTGAAAACAGAAGTAATCATTATTTGAACTAATATGGAGGACGATCTAAACAGAAATTCGGATAAGAAAGGTAAACAAGATTTTACAACTATTTCTAAAATGATTTGTGATACTTCTGGTATTTTACAAGAGGACTACTCAATTTAATTCATTATATGCAAGGAATTAGTTCAAATGGTTGATATTAGGCTAAAAGAGTGCTGGGTGTGAATCACACCTGGCTTACTCCATTGACACAGATATGCTCATGTTAGTACCCTGTCCTCGAGATAGGAGCTGGGGTAATAATATTAGTACCAATGGCTATAGTTGTTTACATGCTACATGTAATAAAATTGGCCTGCATTTTGGCCAGCTGGAAACAGCTATCATCTTGCCAAAGCTACAAAGAGGGTGAGGCTATTCGTAGGGAAATGAAAACATGAACAAATTAAAAAGTGATGGTCAGATATCTATAGTTTCAAAAGATTTGAAATTTAATTTGCATTTTATGCCAAAGTTAGTACATGGTTCTCACGCTTTTCTAAAGATAAATTTCCAGGTCATTTCCAGACTGAAATTACTTTTTCAAGGTTCACATATGAACATTACTGAATGGAACTAAAGAACATTTTAGATTATAAAACAAGCATTTTCTAAATCTAAAGACGTTTCTCTTTCAAAACTCTCCAAAAACATCGAAGACAGAAAAGATGATCATGTACAAAACCACAAAATGTATCACATGAAACCAGTTTGATTATATTCCTATAAATTAGTATGTAAAGTCATTTCAATGTACAGAATACAATTCTAACTTTATTATGCTGCTAAATGAGAACAACATAATGAACATAAATTATGTTTTGTTTCCTTTCAAACCTTTAATTCTAAAGAATTCTATAGCAATATATATACTGTATACATCTCATAGAAAGTAACATTTCCTATAACATTAAGAAAAGAAAAATAAACGCAAATAATTAGAATCTTGCCTTGTAACGAAAAAAGTTTAACCTTGAATTTATCTGTGCCAATAAAATCCCAAATAAAATTTTTCAAACAACCCAATCTCCTTAAGACGATCTGGTTAAAAATCCATCATTTAAAAAACATTTTCAAAAGGGTTGATTTAAATTTTGACAAAAGACCTTCAAAATTATATATTGTTGTATAAACAAGGACTGAATTTTATGAAAATACAACTTGTATTCTTGTAATTTGTTAAACCAGTCCCCAAACATGTATTGATACAGGAGCTAGTATCATTTTTTTAATATATACAATGCTGTCAGGCATTTCTGCACACCTAAGGTTTCCATCTCCAATACTGAAGTAAAATGCACACCGAATTCGACCGATTGACGAAAATAGAATACTGTAATGCTTACCATTTGAAAAGAGGTAATTGTCACTACAATATTCTGTCCAAAATAATATTAATTTATCCATTGGGCTACAGAAATCAAATACATTATTTTGGACTGTTTCTGTCAGCAGTTCAGTCAAGTAATTTGATCAGGGTTATAGCTAGTTTTGCAAAATTCAATGTAACAATGCCAATAAATGGCAAGCAATATTAAGCCAGCTAAACCGATCTTGTACATTTTTTTTTGGTGTAAAATTCAATATTTTATAAAAAAAAGGAGCTATTATATGGAAGAGAAACAACAATGAATGTGTTTACAACGTCTTGTTATGGGGAAAAAAACTAAAGAATTTAGAAACAGACTATACACCAGGAACTTTCGTGAGAATCGTGTTCTAGTGGCAAGCTAACAAGTTGGGCAGCAGATGATTTTGTACGTGTGGGACAAATTGAAAAATTGGAAACTTTGATTAAGATGCATAATTTTTTTAAGGTATAAATTTCCATCTTTTATAAAATGTAGTTATTTGTATGATTCAAATAATTCTAACAGATACATAGTAAATATGATTTTCTGGGTTACAGGTTCAAGCAGAGGAGTCTGATGTTTTATCAATAATGTTTGGCCAAATCTCTGACAACATGAAATCACCTTATCGGTAACATAAATGAACACAAGGAGTGCAAGCATGACTACAACCCTCCCGCTCGATTCAACTTTTCTCACGCGTCTTTTATCGCTTCAGAATCGCAGAAGACTGAAAACTACACATATACATTCAAAAGACAGTGACGTACCAATGCATAACTCTCGGGCGACCATCGCATGAATCCAATCTGGCGAATTAACCTTTATTTTCACCATTATTTTCTCAGAAATGGCAAGTATTATAATCGTTATGTCGTTAATCCGCAGCCAAACTTGACGAAACTATGGCATAGATGAAACCTGACCCAGTACTCGCCATTTGCATTACTAGTCACATGACTTCACAAGTCTCAAATGAGGACATTGGAAGTCCAATATTCACGTGATATCAACAACAAACTCCTTTATAATGTTGTTGTACAGAAGTTGAATTATATTAAATGTGTTACTGTTTATTCAAGCCTAAACACCCAGACAAGCCCCCAATTTCTATGTTACGTGTTTAGGCTCAAATAAACAGTAACAAAGAAAGTGACAACAACAAGCTTTTAAAAATTTAACAAATCATTTATTTCCTTGGAAAAATTCTGTAAAAATGAAAAAAGGAGAAGAACTTACGGTTTCAAGAATCAGATCCAAAAATAATCTAAGAATAATCCACAAAATAAATTGCAAAAGTCCTAGTAATAAATGTTCTAATAATTTCAAGTTTGAATCCTGATGGGAAATACAAGATGGATGACGATGATGTATGCTGTAGTCAGTACTGTGCTTATCTACAGTTCCTTGTAGAAAATACAAATAATGGCACTCCGGTGTTGGAAATCCAAATTAAATTTGTATGCAAAATATTTCCAGAGTAAAAAGAATTAATCCACTTGAAATCCAACTGATCTGAAGAAAAGTATAACTCAAAATCTGGCTACAACAAAATAACTTGACATCAGTGTAAAACGCCCCAAAACTGAGAAATCTATCAAAGCATCTCTATTAAAACTAACAAATGCATAGTAATGGAAAAACCGGAATTGCGAAATCGAAAGGGTGGGTGGGGGGGAACATGGTCGTGTTTATGTCACGTACATCAAAAATGACCCTGACAAAAACCAATCATTTTAAAATAAAATTGAACTTGTTTACAAAGGTTGCTACAAATTCTGAAACAAGGTCAAGATTTAGATCAACACCTGGTTTTTTACAAAAGAATGATTCAGGTCAACTCATTTTCTGGAAAAATATCATCTCAAGTGAATAAATTTATATTATAATAGCATATAACAGAATAAAAAATGTAAAACTGGCAATTAAATTAAAATAAATAAGAATTAAATCAGATATATGTAACAAATGAAAGTCAGATACTTTTTGTAAAAGCCAGCAATCTGGCCAGTCTAATTTATCAAGCAGAGATCACATGTCAACATGGTGGTCATATGATACAACAATGCTCCAGAAGTTGTTCTCAGAATATATAAATATGGAGAATTTTGTGTTCTTTCGTTGTTGTATTTTTATTACAACCAGTATATGACTTTCATTTAATATTTTTTTTAAAAAATTTCTCTACAACATTTGAAAAGGTGGATTGTTAGATATGTGTACAGTACTCATGAGACTAGCAATGCAAATCATGAGCACAAGGTCACATTTCATCAATGACGTAGTTTTATCTTGTCTTTCAGCAGATTAAAGACATAGCGATTTTACAGCTCACAATTTCTGAGAAAATAAGTAATTTTCATGTCGATTTCATGCATGTATCACTTGATCTAGCAACGTTTAAAGTTTTCTAGGCCATCTGGTAAGCGGCTATGCTTTGCCACCACCATGTTGGCCTCTTGTGATGCTATATTGGTTTTCATACCTTCCATGAAAGAAAGATACGGATATCGAGCTGACTTTGAAAATAAAAGTCTACTAGACGAATCTAATTCACTGGGTGTTTGGATTGACTCAGCATATGTTTATTGCAAGCAACCAAATAATCCATACTGCACCCTCATAATATTCTGGTTAGATAAAATTAACTCACAATCAGTTTAGTTACGACTCAATTACGTGATTGTTTCGGGCGTCAAGTGGTGGCAGAAAGTCTATGGGGTTTTACCCGACTTTCATCAATATTTGCGAAATTCCAGGACTTATCATGGTCGGGAAAAAAATTATCATTCTAACCCATGACCTCCCACATCCGAGACTCCTCCAGCATCCGGATGCTCTGACCACTAGGCCGCCGGAGTGTTCTTGCACTGTTAAGATGGTTGGTCAATATGAACAAAGGATTTGTTTATGTAACAATAGATTCTAAATGTGTCAATGGGTACCAGCATACTTGCCTGTACTACCCGGGTAATAAAATTAGCTATATGGTACACATTTTGTCCAGTTAAAGAAAACACCAATGAAATAAAATCACCCCCCAAAAAAACGTTTCCAAATTCAGATCAAACATCATATCTTGCGACGTCAGGAGGAGGTGAGACACAGAATAACAAGTACTGTTCAATGCTCATGTCGTGTCACATTGATCCATCGTAGATCTCTGTCTACTGATCTTGCATTTTCGACGTATGCAACCATTAGGCTATTAACGTTGAACAGGTGTTTTATTTCCTATCTACAGTAACTGTACACGACATTCCAAGGAAAAAGATGGGTTTCTTGAATTTTAAACCGTGTGCCACAGATTAAATATAGTTTGATACGCACTTAAGTAGCAGATCAGTCCTTATTGAAAAGAAGAAGAAAGAAAAAACATGGCACCAAATATTAGGCGAAGAGGGATTTTGTTAAACTGAAGAACATTTTGCATGAAGACAGGGATAACACAATTACGCCTTACAACGTTTGAAAGAGGAATTCGACAGTGATGTACTATAGTATTCAGAATTTGTGAACTTTTAGCAAGAGTTAAACATGTGATGTAGACTAGATATAGTGAATGTTATGTATAAAAAATTATCATTTTATTTTGTATCTGTATTCTCATAATAATCCATATGGATTTAGCCGATTTGTGACAAGAATTTTAACTGCAGATCCAGGTAAGTAACAAAAATAAATAATAATAAAATAATAATGAGGACTTTGTATAGCGCCTAATCTTTAGAAGCTCTAAGTGCTTTACAACATTAGACAACACTTATAACATTAAAAAAAAAACATATAATGATATTATTACAGAAAAACAAACACCATGAAATTAGAAAATATAAAAACATGCTGTAAATACTTAAGGTAGAGAACATTATTAGGTCTTTAAGTTTGTTCTTGCAGTCAAAATAAGTGAATTTTAAGAGCACTTTTGAATGGGATCACTGTCTTTTTGTCCACTGGGCAATTCATTCCACGTTGCTGGGCCCTGGTATGCAAAAGAATGTTGTCCATATGACTTCTTTTTCGTAGTGGGAATAATGAGCATATGATTATCAGAAGAGGAGCGTAAGTATCTTGCTGGTGTGTACACATCGGTGAGGTCGGATAGGTATGTTGGACTGGAGTCCGTCAGTGAAACGTAGCACAGAGAACAAATTTTGTGTTTGATTCTGGACCAAATGGATAGCCAGTGTTGGGTACAGAGCAGCGGGGAGGTGTGCTCTGATCGTGGTATTCTAAGTTTGATCAGAGCAGCTGTGTTTTGAACTTTTTGAAGTTTCTGAAGTAGATATCGAGATGAACCAGACATAACTGAGTTACTATAGTCCAGTCTTGAAAGTACTAATGAGCATACAAGTGTTTTCAAGTGGCATCAACTGAAAAATATTTGTGATTGGATCTGATGCGTCTCAGCTCAAGATATGCAGCATTTCATATGTTCATGACATGTTGGTGCAGTGTGAGAGTACTGTCCAACTAGGTTTCGTACTGACTGAATTTAATGTTGGTGTTACTGATATTTATTGTTTGAGGCAAATGATGTGACTGAGAACATCTTCGTGTTGTGATCAGAATGGCCTCAGTTTTATCATCATTCATCTGTAGCTTGTTACATGTCATCCATGATTTCACATCAGAAATGCACCTCTCTACACCTTGGATGATAGCATCAACTTCAGTTGGGTGGCTAGATTTGTATATTTGGGTGTCGTCAGCGTACAAATGGTTAGACACTGGATGATGATCTATGACACTTGAGAGCGGCTGAGTGTATAGAATGAAGAGAACATGTCCAGGAACAGACCACTGTGCATTTCAATACGTTTTTCTGTAATTATGGCATGTCATATATATATATATATATATATATATATATATATATATATATATATATATATATATATATATGTATGTATGTATGTATGTATGTATGTATGTATGTATATGCCAACCCCTCATAAGGAAAAAGTGTAATCCAAGTGGACAAAAAGGAATCCAAGCAGAAAAAGAGGAATCCATATATAAGATGCTAAGAATTCAATAAACAATTATTTATTTGCCCCTCTCGTCTTTTAACATCCTTTACTGCTTCAAGTTTTCGTATGTAGCACTTTTAGCTTTAGAAAGCAACATATTTTCATGTTGCATTTTAAAACACTTTGTACCATCTGAGACCACAAATGTTTTGCACACCAGTAGAGCACAAAGTACTGGGTTACTGAGCCTGGATCTGCATTCACTTTTAATTTTGTTAACAATACTGAACAATCTCTCAGTCAGCATTAGAATGGTAAAGAACCAATATTCCTTTCATAACCTGACAAAGAGGAAATTTATATCTTCCAGTGACTGTCTTTTAGCTGGGAAATAAGGTGCCACTGCACATCAACTCTATCTGCATTAAGTATATTGTCAGGTAGAATCCCAACTTGATACTTCTGGAATTCTCCTTCCAGATGATCCACAGTAGACAAGGATGGCAATAGTAAGGGATATCTCTTGACAAAGAATCTAACACTTTTATGCTTTTTGACTGTCTCTCATTTACATCAGCAACTGAAGCATTTAAAAGCACTTCATTTCCATATGAGAATTTCTGGAGCACGTAATCACAGGCTGTATCATAATAATCTCTAACATTATCATCAGGGGCGTATTAACCATTAAGCAGACTAAGCACGTGCTTAGGGCACCAGGGCCAAAGGGGGCACCACAAAGTTGAGAAAAGGGTGAAAAGAAAAAAAAAAAACGAATGAAGATTTATAAAAATTTTTTTATAAAACTAATGCAAATTGATCATAATGTTCTGTTTCTTGATCATGGTGACCCTAGGGTTATCTTCCCAGGTGTACGTGGAAAGGAGGGGGGCACCAAGATTTGTCAGTGCTTAGGGGACCAGTGAGCCTTAATCCGCCCCTGATTATCATAAAACACCTTCACAGCAAGAGTATAATTGTATTCTATGAATTCTCTTGCTTCTGTAATCAATAGTAAGATCTTCATTATCTTTCTATTAAGAACTCAGTAAATAACACCTCTGCATTTATAACATTCATGTCCGCACTTTAGTTCTGCTGTGGCTAAGAAGTTACCTTAGTATTGGAGTTCGTAAGATGAGCTAATTCGATGTTTCTTTGTTTTCAGGTGTTTCTCCACATCAAATTTACCATCATGCCCAATACTAAAATCGTTTCCGCACAGACTGCAATGTACATGATGCTGCCCTAGAAGACGGGGGATTGTATCGTTGCTTAAAACTGATCTGTCATACATGTACTATATATTACATGTATGACAGGTCAATTTTAAGCAACGGTATGAGCCCCTGTGCCCGAGAATGGAAAGCTGTATTATGCCATTCATGTATTCATCTTTAAAGGATTCGTTTTTTGTTTTTGTTTTGTTTTTTTTTTTTGTTTTTTTCTCATCCACCTGTGAAATTCTTTGAAAAACTATGTGCTCTAACACAAATATCAACTAGAATACATCTGAAGACTTTTAGCGCCAAACAGTAAAATTCTTTCCACACGGTCTACAATAGACGTCACGTGATGCTGCCTTTGTGTCCTCATCTTTGGAGGATTGTTATTTTTTGTTTCGTTTATTTTTTGCCTTTTTCTAATCCATCTGTGAAATTATTTGAAAGAAGATATTTCTGCTCTCAATCACGCATCAACTAAAATAAATTATACAGCGCCAAATATCTAGAGACTGGTTCTGTACTAAATATAAATTAGAAAAAAAGAATCTGCAAGTAAAAATTAAAAAAATTAGAAAACCAGCCTGTCCTCTCCTCACTAAGCCATACAGCTACTATAAATAGAATACGAGGTCGAAAGTTTGAAAGTAGAACCAGAATGCTTCTTGGTAATAGGATAGTTGCTATAAATAGAACATAATACTGTTAGGAAAGTGCTCGCAGGTCCACAGACAAGCGTACTCTTATATTGTAGGTATCACGGTACCAATTGCTTTTCCATATACCTCAATGCTAATGTTTTGTGAAATAAATATACTTTCTGTCCTACTTGGGCATGCATGTCACACACTGTCATATAGAACAATGCTAGATTGTCAATTTGACAATGACATAACCAGGTACTCCATTGCATTTAAGAGAGATAACTCTACTGGAACTAGACAGGGGTAAGAGTTATCTAGTCACAACAAGCACATTTTCAGCCATGTGTACCATATTTTAAAAAAATCATAAAAAATACAAAATATGATCTAGATAGAAATTAACACAAGCTCACATGTTGCCAAGAGGCTCAACTTTTTTTTAAGCCAAACAGAAAGTACAACTCTTACATAATGCACCAATCACAGCTAGAGTTGTTCTTTAATTCTGAATACAATGTTCCTACACCTTAAGCTCCGCCCACCTGGACTTGCGCAATTGGTACCGTTATACCTGTAGTTACGTAGAAGCCGTCTTTTATAAAATACGGTCTGTGGGCTTAATGTGATTTTAATAAAAACGAGAAAACAACTGATTTTTTTGGGACGGTGGAAATACCGAAAAAGCGTAATCGATATACGTTTACGCGTAAGGCGTAATTTTGTGAAAAAAGCGTAATGATTACACCAAAAGCATAATGGTTGGCATGCATATATATATATATATATATATATATATATATATATATATATATATATATATGTATGTATATTACTCCTTTTATACTCGGTTGCATTTTTTTGCAACTCATATTACTGATAAGTATGCTGATACCTCTTGGTGGATTGATATGTATGAACTTACAAGAAAGCATTTGAGGTTCACATTTAATATAAATTTCCTTTGATCGAGTACCCAGGTAACCAATCAATATGATCATTACCCAGGTGACTTTTTTCTAAAATTTTGACATCTATAATAGATTTCAGAGCATTTTATATCCAAGATTGCAGCTTTCTTTCATGGTGGCTTTGAATTTCTCCACTCCAAAGTGAGTTTACACAGTCAATGCGGCAGCGGGGGGGGGGGGGGGGAGGGGGGCGAACAGACCAAGGAGTATTTTCCGAAATGAAAGCTTTTACCTAAGAAGTTACCTTAGTATTGGAGTTCGTAAGATGAGCTAATTCGATGTTTCTTTGTTTTCAGGTGTTTCTCCACATCAAATTTACCATCATGCCCAATACTAAAATCGTTTCCGCACAGACTGCAATGTACATGATGCTGCCCTAGAAGACGGGGGATTGTATCGTTGCTTAAAACTGATCTGTCATACATGTACTATATATTACATGTATGACAGGTCAATTTTAAGCAACGGTATGAGCCCCTGTGCCCGAGAATGGAAAGCTGTATTATGCCATTCATGTATTCATCTTTAAAGGATTCGTTTTTTGTTTTTGTTTTGTTTTTTTTTTTTGTCTTTTTCTCATCCACCTGTGAAATTCTTTGAAAAACTATGTGCTCTAACACAAATATCAACTAGAATACATCTGAAGACTTTTAGCGCCAAACAGTAAAATTCTTTCCACACGGTCTACAATAGACGTCACGTGATGCTGCCTTTGTGTCCTCATCTTTGGAGGATTGTTATTTTTTGTTTCGTTTATTTTTTGCCTTTTTCTAATCCATCTGTGAAATTATTTGAAAGAAGATATTTCTGCTCTCAATCACGCATCAACTAAAATAAATTATACAGCGCCAAATATCTAGAGACTGGTTCTGTACTAAATATAAATTAGAAAAAAAGAATCTGCAAGTAAAAATTAAAAAAATTAGAAAACCAGCCTGTCCTCTCCTCACTAAGCCATACAGCTACTATAAATAGAATACGAGGTCGAAAGTTTGAAAGTAGAACCAGAATGCTTCTTGGTAATAGGATAGTTGCTATAAATAGAACATAATACTGTTAGGAAAGTGCTCGCAGGTCCACAGACAAGCGTACTCTTATATTGTAGGTATCACGGTACCAATTGCTTTTCCATATACCTCAATGCTAATGTTTTGTGAAATAAATATACTTTCTGTCCTACTTGGGCATGCATGTCACACACTGTCATATAGAACAATGCTAGATTGTCAATTTGACAATGACATAACCAGGTACTCCATTGCATTTAAGAGAGATAACTCTACTGGAACTAGACAGGGGTAAGAGTTATCTAGTCACAACAAGCACATTTTCAGCCATGTGTACCATATTTTAAAAAAATCATAAAAAATACAAAATATGATCTAGATAGAAATTAACACAAACTCACATGTTGCCAAGAGGCTCAACTTTTTTTAAGCCAAACAGAAAGTACAACTCTTACATAATGCACCAATCACAGCTAGAGTTGTTCTTTAATTCTGAATACAATGTTCCTACACCTTAAGCTCCGCCCACCTGGACTTGCGCAATTGGTACCGTTATACCTGTAGTTACGTAGAAGCCGTCTTTTATAAAATACGGTCTGTGGGCTTAATGTGATTTTAATAAAAACGAGAAAACAACTGATTTTTTTGGGACGGTGGAAATACCGAAAAAGCGTAATCGATATACGTTTACGCGTAAGGCGTAATTTTGTGAAAAAAGCGTAATGATTACACCAAAAGCATAATGGTTGGCATGCATATATATATATATATATATATATATATATATATATATATATATATATATATATATATATGTATGTATGTATATTACTCCTTTTATACTCGGTTGCATTTTTTTGCAACTCATATTACTGATAAGTATGCTGATACCTCTTGGTGGATTGATATGTATGAACTTACAAGAAAGCATTTGAGGTTCACATTTAATATAAATTTCCTTTGATCGAGTACCCAGGTAACCAATCAATATGATCATTACCCAGGTGACTTTTTTCTAAAATTTTGACATCTATAATAGATTTCAGAGCATTTTATATCCAAGATTGCAGCTTTCTTTCATGGTGGCTTTGAATTTCTCCACTCCAAAGTGAGTTTACACAGTCAATGCGGCAGCGGGGGGGGGGGGGGGGGGGGGAGGGGGCCGAACAGATTAAGGAGTATTTTCCGAAATGAAAGCTTTTACGAAAATATTGTTCGAAGAAAGGCTGATTTCCCAAAATAAACGCTTCCACGATGATTAAAAAACAACAAAAAAATCGAAACAACCTTAGGGCGGCCCCCCCCACCCCGCTGTTGTCGTTGGTGAGTTTTTTTTATCCAAATATTTTGTCATTTCATGATAATAAAAATAATTTATCATTATAAATTAAAATCATTAATATATCAATAATCATGGATATTGGAGAAGCATACACAACTAGATTAGCACGAGAACGATTAGAAGCGATAAAAAAGTATATTCCAGTAAGAGAATCGGTTAAACGAAAAATACGAGCGGTTGAAGTTGCAAAAAAAGGTTTTGCTGAGTCAACTGAGTTATTATTTAAACCAATAGCTAAAGCCACTGAAATAGCCGCAGAAACCACTGAAAAAATCCTTCTAGGAGATATTAAAGATCCTAAAGAAAAAAAAGAGAGTATTCTTCCTGTACTAAAAAAAACTGCATTACGGGCTAAAAAATAAAGAAAATTTTACGAGATCTTCCAGCTGATATAGCTGTGGCTCAGGAGATAGCTGCGGCTCCTGAACCCGAATCTGAACCTCAGGCTCAACCTGAATTTGAACCTCAAGATCAGTTTGAGGATGTATTTGAGAGTGATATAAAAGATGATGATGATATAGAACCAAGACAATTTACAACTAGGGTTGATATAATCGATAAATTTAAACCCTTAGCTGTTAATCAGATAAAAACAATTAAGGGTGTAAATAATTTAGCTGGATTTGCATACAGAAGTTATCGTGAGCGAAATGAGTACTTAAGACCAGCATATACTAGTAAATTTGTCAATCCTGATGACTGGAACAAATGGATATTTCATATTTATTATGGTAAAAGTCAGGCTAAGGGACATGAATATAAGTCATTCAAAACCGCATTTGATGAGTATGTTCATTCATTACAGGAACGATATGACAAAATTACTTTACAACAATCTCCGTTATCTTCTCCACGAACTCCTTCACAGCTTGCTTCATTATTATATACTCCACAACCTTATCCACAGCAAATTCCTCCACAACCTTCTCAATTATTTTTATCTCCAAGGCTTTACCCCCTCAACAACAATTAAAAGAAGAATCTACCGATGATGAACCTGGAGCTACCGGTAGCGGTTTTGGAAATAATTCTATCTGTCCTGATAATGTTGTTAATGATGTATCGCGATTAGAGGTTCTTACTGGAGGAAAACGAGCAGGAAATAATTCATCAGAAATAATCAACGAGGCAACTGATATCTGTCGAAGACTGTTTCAGGGTGGTATTGTAGATATAAGCGTGTACCAGACTCTCATGGATGAACTCGTTGACGATTACAGCGACTAGTTGTTAAATACAAAATAATTAAATAAGATGATAGTGCATAAAAATCATCGCAGGTACATACCTGTCAGGGTGGTGAATGCGCGGTTGTCCATGTACAAATTCACCTACGGTACCGGATTAGGTGATACCGTTAAAGGTTTCATTACAAGAATAGCTCCTAAGGCCGGACCTATTGTTAAACAACTATCAATGAAAGCAATAGATTTTGTTCGTGATAAAGCCACCGCTGCCATTGGTAGCGCCGCCAGTAAAGCATTTAGCGCAGTCGAAGACAGAATATTAAATTTAATACGGAAAAAAAAAACCTGTCGCGAGATTACCAAGCACCACAGTGATGCCTAACGACGTCAGCAAGATAATAAATGACGCAGCAAAACAGAAATTAGCATCGCTGATAAATCAAGGAAACGAAATAATAAATACTAGTATGATTTCTGGAAGCGGTCTTCATTTTAGAAGATAAACATTTACAATAACATGTTTACTCGCATATCTAATGCTGCTTTCGACATGAATGAACCAATAAGTAAAGACGAATCGGTGCGCGATTATCAGTACTACTCATACGACGCAGTAACGCCAAATAGTGATAGTCGAATCGAATTACAAGTACATTACATCAGCAGATATTTTCTACCATGCGATGCGTTTATCGAGGTTGTAGATGAAATTATAAGAGCAACAGATAATGGCGAGTACGGCAATAATTACAAAATCGGTTTTGTCAATAATGGCATTATGGCGTTATTTAAGAGCGCCACATACATGGTTGATGGAAAAGAAATCGAATCGATTAATAGTGATGTTGATATTGCCACAACAATTATAGGCTTAGCAAGATATTCAGATGATTTTAGTAGATCGGCTGGTCCGAGTATGATGTTTGCCAAAGATAATACAAATGAAGCTGATTGATTGATTGATTGTTTTTTTTTTAACGGCGCATCAGCACTCTTAGGCTATTTAGCGCCAAACAAAGTGTTACTTGTATAATCTTTTAAAACTTATAAAAGGTTCTACATCGACCAGCGATATAAAAGAACAAATGGTTGAAATTAAAAACGGTAAGATGGTAACGGTGCAAAATAAAGCTTCCCGATCAACGGGAGATGTAAAAAAGATGAATAGGTATTAAAATGGGACGGTATGTATATTGCATAAAACTGCACAAGGTGATAGCATAAAAGTCAGAGTTTAGAGTAAATATTTACGGCTTTCAAGAACTCGATAATACGAGTGATGTTTATATTATCAAAAAGTTCTTTCATATCATGCACAACGTAATAACGATCGCGCGTAGGTTGTAGGTCAAAGCACTCTATCATAAAGTGCTTGACAGTGAATGGTTCATTGCAAGAAACGCACTCTGGTGGGTCTTCACCTTTTAGTATGTGGGTGTGGGTGATATAAGTATGACCAATTCGGATTCTTGCAATGACTACCTCCTCCCTACGAATGGTTCTGTAGGAAGGAGTCCATTCTCCTAGAGTTGGTTTGATTACATGAAGTTTGTTATTTACAGCATCATTCCATGATGCCTGCCACTTCTGACGTAAGAACTTTCTGATACAAGGTTTAAAATCTGTATATGGTATTTTAAAATCAGATGGTTCTTGAGAAAGGGCCATTTTAGCAGCGCGATCTGCTTTTTCGTTACCTTTAATACCAATGTGGCTAGGTAACCAACAGTATATTATATTGTGGGAGACACTCAGCTCGGTATTTTTTACGAGTATGTTTTTCAATAATGGGTTCTCCAGTTTTCTATTGTGTAGTGACTGAAGTACTGATAGCGAGTCGGAGAAGATGATACAGTTTGAAATACGATTCTTTTCTATATGTTGCAGAGCAAGGTCTATTGCTCTGATTTCGGCTGTAAAAATTGATGCTCCATTTGGTAAGCGAACTTGCGTTGTGTGATTTCCACAAACAAAGGCTGCAGCAGCCTTTTCCTCATCCTTTGATCCATCAGTGTAAATTCTCGTGTAGTTTTTAAATTCGGTGAGGAGTTCATGGTAAGAGTTGTGGAAGATAGAAGGGTTTGTTTCGGATTTTTTTCCATCGTGTAGCGTAAAACGTACTTTTGGTTGTTTAATTAGCCAGGGTGGTGTTTCGGAGATGGATGTTTTCTGAATTTTTGAAAGATCTATATTTGTAGTGTCAAGGCTGGATGATATTCTAATGCCAAAGGAAGGTATGGCGTTTGGTTTATTTTCGTATAAAGTTTTGTATTTGGGTTGAAAAACAGCCGAAAAAGCAGGATTCAGAGGGTTTGATTTTAATTTGAGAGCATACTGTGCTGAAAGCATTTCTCTACGATGCGATAACGGTGGTTCATTCGCCTCAGCTAGAAGGCTTTCACACGGGGATGTTTTAAATGCTCCCAGAGCCAGTCTTATTCCCTGATGATGAATTGGATCAAGCATTTTAAGATACGATTTTCTGGCAGAACCATACACAACGCAACCATAGTCTAGTTTGGAGCGAATAAACGTTTTATATAAATTCAGGATGACTTTTCTATCAGCACCCCAGTCAGTGTGTGCTACTACTTTAAGTAGGTCAAGTGCTTTTAAGCATTTGGCTTTCAAGTTTTTTAGGTGTGGAATAAAGGTCAGTTTTCTGTCAAAGATAATACCCAAAAATTTTGTTTCCTCAACAACTGGAATAGGTGTTCCGTCCAGCGTAAGTTTAGGTTCATCGTGGTGTCGTCGTAATTGACAGAAATGCATACATACAGTTTTTGATTTCGAGAATTTGAAACCGTTCGTACTAGACCAATTTTGAATCTTGTTGATATTTTGCTGTAGTTGTCTTTCAATTGTATGCATGTGCTTTGACCGATAACATATGAGAAAATCATCAACATATAGTGAGCAATCCACACCAGGAGTCAAACACTTGGTGATGTTATTAATTTTGATATTGAAAAGTGTCACAGATAAAATACTGCCCTGGGGCACACCCATCTCTTGCTCGTGCAAATCTGAGAGAGTACAGCCCACTCGTACCTTGAATTCTCTGTCGGACAGGAAGTTGGATATGAAAGAGGGCAGACGGCCTTTTAGACCTAGATCGTGCAGGTCTTTTAGTATCCCGTACTTCCATGTTGTGTCATAGGCCTTTTCTAAATCAAAGAAAACCGCTACTAAATGTTCTTTCTTGATAAATGCATCGCGAATGAATGTTTCTAGTCTAACCAGATGATCATTGGTGCTCCGTCCATAACGAAAGCCACTTTGGAAAGGAGATATTAAATTGTTAGTTTCCAGGTACCATACAAGCCGAGAATTGATCATTCGTTCCATTGTTTTGCACATGCAGCTTGTGAGTGCAATAGGTCGATAGTTGGTAGGATCTTCACTATCTTTACCGGGTTTGGGAACTGGTATTACTGTTGCTTCTTTCCATATTTTAGGTAGGTTACCAGTAATCCATAAATCATTGAAGAGTTTTAAAAGAGATGTTAAAGATGATTCTGGAAGATGTTTTAAAAACTGGTAATGTATTTTGTCAGGCCCAGCGGAAGTATCATGGGCCTTGTCTAAAGCCTCCATAAGTTCTGATAGTGAAAACAGCTGGTTGTAGCTTTCCGAGTTGTTGGATGTGAATTTTAAACGTGACTTTTCTTTTTGAGTTTTCAATTTTTGGAAGGTTTCGGAATAATTAGATGATGACGAATTTTTAGAGAATGTATCAGCAAGAACATTTGCTATGTCACGTTTTGAGCTAAGATTGTTATTGTTCACTTTTAGATGTCGGAAAGAATTGTGTTTTCTCTTTCCGTTTATTTTTCGGATCGTGTCCCAAACTTTCTTAATTGAGGAACGAGAGTTTAAAGAGGAAACATATTTCATCCATGATGCTCGTTTACTTTCTTTGATTGTGCGGCGAGCTTTGGCCCGGAGAATACGATATTTACTTAAATTCTCGGGCGTCGGATGATTGTTAAATTTTTTCAAGGCTTCTCGGCGTTGCCGTATGGCTTCCTTACATTCCTTAGTGAGCCAAGGTTTTAGGGTTCTTTTACAGTTTGCTGAGGACTTGGGGATAGATTCTTCTGCAATGGCGGTTAAAATAGATGTAAAATGCTGAATGGGGTCGTTAACATTGAAAACTGTATCCTCATTCAGCCTGGTTTTACAGAGTGTTTCGAATTTGGCCCAGTCGGCCTTCTTTAAATTCCATTGTGGAATTACTTCATCAATTGTAGAGTTATGATTTACAAGGGAGATTGGGAAGTGATCGCTGCTGTGAAGGTCATCAGCGACCTTCCATTCATAGTCCAAAAGCAGCGAAGGAGAACAAATTGTCAAATCGATGCATGTGTATGTACCCGTGCCTGGGTGTAAATATGTAGGTGTTTTGGTATTATATAGACACAGATCGTGTCTAGAAATAAAGTCTTCAACTTTGTGACCTCTGTCACTTACATGATTCGATCCCCATAAAATGTTATGGGCATTAAAATCCCCGAGTAAAACAAAGGGTGCGGGAAGCTGTTGAACAAGATTATCGAGTTCGTTTGGTACTAGGTTAGTGTTTGGTGGTAAATAAATAGAGCAAAATGTAATCACTCGATGTAGAGTGACGCTTACAGCAATGGCTTGTAAATTGGTGTTTAAAGTAATGAAACTATGAGGAGCTCTGTTGTTCACAATAACAGAAACTCCTCCTGATGCCCTGTCAACATTTGGAGAGCAGGTGTTAAACAGGGAGTAGTTTTTAAATGTGATATTGTCTGTATCTTTCAAGAAGGTTTCTTGAAGGCATAGTACCGCAGGATCATGTTCGTTTAAAAGCAGGAGAATATCATTGTAATTTGCTTTAAGTCCTCGACAATTCCATTGTATGATAGTGTTTTTCATTATAAATTTAAATTAAAGATTGTGGAGCTAGGTTAGACCTTTCGCAGACGGAATTTGTTTTGTTATTTCTCTGGAGGAAGTACGGGGGTGAATTTTTTGTTTGTAGGTCTGGAGTTCCCTTGGGCGCATGGAGCAGATTCTTCTGCATCCATGCTCTCGATGTCTCCAAACCTGTTATAAAGTTTGATGGGGTCATCTGACCCCTTTTGTTGCCTGTTTCCGTGAGATTTTTTATTCTTTGGTGATTTAGGTTGTTGGGTATTATTAAATGTAGTCTGAGTAGATGCCGTGTTTTTCTGTGCTTGGTAATGGGGGGTGTTTGAATTTGGTGTTGAATCGGGTGCTTCTGTTTGTGTTTGAGCGTCCTTCGTTGTTTTAGGATTGCTCTTCACTACAGTGGAGAAGGATGGGCCAGGATGGGCTGTTTTTGCCTGTACAATTTTTCTGGCTTCTGGATAGGGAATATTATTTGTGTATTTTACCCTCTGAATTTCCTTCTCCTGTTTCCAGGTATCGCAATCCTTGGAATTTGCGTGGTGCTCTTTTCCGCAGTTGACACAATGCGGAGTTGCTCTACAATCAGATTCCTGATGAGCATTGTCTCCGCATCGGCCACATATTTGGCTCTTGGAGCAGCGGTCTTCGTGATGGCCGTATTTTTGACACTTATAACACCGAAGGGGGTTGGGAATGTAAATCTCTACCTTTACTTGCAAAAAGCCAACTTTCACCACTTTGGGTACAGTTGGCCTGTTGAAGGTGAGTACAATGGTGTTGGTGTCCTGCAGATTGTTATTACGTTTAATACGTATTCGTCGGACTGCAGTGACACCTTCATCTTTCATTCCTTCGATGATGTCAGCGTCGGTGACTCCAGCCAAGTCAGGGCAGCGAATCACGCCTTTGGACGTATTCAGTGTGGTGTGAGCGAATGAGGTTACTGGGATATCAAAGAACGTTTTCATTTTCCTGATATTGTCTGATTGACCTCGTCGCTCACACTCAATAAGAAGACAACCCGATTTCAACTTTTTAACACTTTTAGGTGTGCCAATCGATCCTGTGATAGTCTTTTCGATGACAAATGGAGATAGTGCGGCAAGCGGTTTCGTGGCATCTTTTGACTGTATGACCATGAAGCGTGGAAATGACTCCACACTACATGGTTCATCGTCAGACTCTGATAAGGGTTTCGATCTTTTATTTTGATTTTTTTTGGAATTATCCATGATGGCTAGATTAAAAATTCAGCACCCGTGCTCCCCACCCACCAAGGAGCCCAACAAGGGGACACTTTTCAAGTGTCAGGGATACACAGATGCCATACTCAGTTGATAAAATTACCTTTGAATGACCCTGAAGTCGCCAATTTCTAAGGTCGGTAAAATTACCCCCCGATTGACCCGTTAAGCCACCGCCTTCTAGGAAGCCTTCTAAGACTTGGAAAAGTGAAATATAAAGGAAAAGAATATAGGGGCAACGGTGGTATCAAGAGAGATACAAGGAGAGAGAGAAAGAAGGTGAGAAAGTTAATAAAGACCTCCTAGGGCTCGGCGTGACCAGCCGATTTGTCGGAACCGGGCCCATCCCGACCACCCGTCTAAGAGAAGTAGAGGCCAAAGTAGTGTGTTGCAGGGAACTGCTCAACTACCAGGATCCTTTCCTCCCCCGACACGGGACGCAACCCACGGCAAACAGGTTGCCTCTACTTAGTCGCCTTTTACGACACGTAGCGAGGCACGTCGGGCCAATTCTACAACCCCGGACCCGCAGGGGGACAAATGAAGCTGATAATAATCCGTATAATATAGTACGACCAAAAACAGTTACTATTGCCCATGGTGCTGCTGCTCCTGCCGACGATGATGTAGAACCAGTAGTAATGGGTTCTAATCCTAATTATAATTTAGGATTTACTGTGCGTAGAAGCAAGCTAAGAGGTCCTCGTAGAAGATTTTCGTGTGCAATTCCATTATCGCATATATTTGGATTCTGCCGAGATTTTAGAAAAGTAATTTTTGGGGTCAAACATACTGTTGTTTTCTATCGAAAAGAAAACAGCAACGATGCCATCTGGTGAGAAGGTAATGCTGCTGATGCTAATTATAACGGTAAAGTAATATTATCTAAACTTTCATTATGGATGCCATCAATAACGCCATCAATATCTAAAGAAGGTAAATTACTTTCCTTTATGAATCAAGGTGGTAAATCAGTAATGTCTTTGTTGAAAACAACCACAGACAGTATCCCTAGCAACATCAACGGTAATTTTACCTGGCCATAGCATCACAGCATGGTGTTTCTGCACCCAGACATATCTTTATCGCTCTTCAAAGGGCTAATCGATATCATCAAACAGCTAGTCATATGGTATTTGATAATTTTAATGCCAACGAAATATCATTACGAATAAATGGACATCAAGAACCATCTGAGGAGATATCAACAGATTTTGAAAATAATTCGGTGGCGCGTGGATATCATCGCCTGTTAACTTTTATGGGACGAGATCAAAATATTGACACTGGTTTGCAAATATCACAATTAGATTTTACAACATTGTATCCGATTTATTACTTTTCACTAGAACATACTGATTTATTAAAACAATCTGTAATTGATACACATTTTAAAAGTAGACTAAATAAAACAAATGCAGCTGATGCATTCAAAGCGGTTGCGGTCATGTTAAGTGATAGAACTATGATTCTGGAAGGTATTGGTGGCCGAATGAGAATCATTGATGCTCCTGTAGAAAAAATGATTGATTGATTGATTCTTTTTTTTTATCGGCGCATCAGCACTCTTAGGCTATTTAGCGCCAAACAAAGTGTTACTTGTATAATCTTTTAAAACTTATAAAAGGTTCTACATCGACCAGCGATATAAAAGAACAAATGGTTGAAATTAAAAACGGTAAGATGGTAACGGTGCAAAATAAAGCTTCCCGATCAACGGGAGATGTAAAAAAGATGAATAGGTATTAAAATGGGACGGAATGTATATTGCATAAAACTGCACAAGGTGATAGCATAAAAGTCAGAGTTTAGAGTAAATATTTACGGCTTTCAAGAACTCGATAATACGAGTGATGTTTATATTATCAAAAAGTTCTTTCATATCATGCACAACGTAATAACGATCGCGCGTAGGTTGTAGGTCAAAGCACTCTATCATAAAGTGCTTGACAGTGAATGGTTCATTGCAAGAAACGCACTCTGGTGGGTCTTCACCTTTTAGTATGTGGGTGTGGGTGATATAAGTATGACCAATTCGGATTCTTGCAATGACTACCTCCTCCCTACGAATGGTTCTGTAGGAAGGAGTCCATTCTCCTAGAGTTGGTTTGATTGCATGAAGTTTGTTATTTACAGCATCATTCCATGATGCCTGCCACTTTTGACGTAAGAACTTTCTGATACAAGGTTTAAAATCAGTATATGGTATTTTAAAATCAGATGGTTCTTGAGAAAGGGCCATTTTAGCAGCGCGATCTGCTTTTTCGTTACCTTTAATACCAATGTGGCTAGGTAACCAACAGTATATTATATTGTGGGAGACACTCAGCTCGGTATTTTTTACGAGTATGTTTTTCAATAACGGGTTCTCCAGTTTTCTATTGTGTAGTGACTGGAGTACTGATAGCGAGTCGGAGAAGATGATACTGTTTAAAATACGGTTCTTTTCTATATGTTGCAGAGCTAGGTCTATTGCTCTGATTTCGGCTGTAAGAATTGACGCTCCATTTGGTAAGCGAACTTGCGTTGTGTGATTTCCACAAACAAAGGCTGCAGCAGCCTTTTCCTCATCCTTTGATCCATCAGTGTAAATTCTGGTGTAGTTTTTAAATTCGGTGAGGAGTTCATGGTAAGAGTTGTGGAAGATAGAAGGGTTTGTTTCGGATTTTTTTCCATCGTGTAGCGTAAAACGTACTTTTGGTTGTTTAATTAGCCAGGGTGGTGTTTCGGAGATGGATGTTTTCTGAATTTTTGAAAGATCTATATTTGTAGTGTCAAGGCTGGATGATATTCTAATGCCAAAGGATTGATTGATTGATTGATTGTTTTTTTTTAACGGCGCATCAGCACTCTTAGGCTATTTAGCGCCAAACAAAGTGTTACTTGTATAATCTTTTAAAACTTATAAAAGGTTCTACATCGACCAGCGATATAAAAGAACAAATGGTTGAAATTAAAAACGGTAAGATGGTAACGGTGCAAAATAAAGCTTCCCGATCAACGGGAGATGTAAAAAAGATGAATAGGTATTAAAATGGGACGGAATGTATATTGCATAAAACTGCACAAGGTGATAGCATAAAAGTCAGAGTTTAGAGTAAATATTTACGGCTTTCAAGAACTCGATAATACGAGTGATGTTTATATTATCAAAAAGTTCTTTCATATCATGCACAACGTAATAACGATCGCGCGTAGGTTGTAGGTCAAAGCACTCTATCATAAAGTGCTTGACAGTGAATGGTTCATTGCAAGAAACGCACTCTGGTGGGTCTTCACCTTTTAGTATGTGGGTGTGGGTGATATAAGTATGACCAATTCGGATTCTTGCAATGACTACCTCCTCCCTACGAATGGTTCTGTAGGAAGGAGTCCATTCTCCTAGAGTTGGTTTGATTGCATGAAGTTTGTTATTTACAGCATCATTCCATGATGCCTGCCACTTCTGACGTAAGAACTTTCTGATACAAGGTTTAAAATCTGTATATGGTATTTTAAAATCAGATGGTTCTTGAGAAAGGGCCATTTTAGCAGCGCGATCTGCTTTTTCGTTACCTTTAATACCAATGTGGCTAGGTAACCAACAGTATATTATATTGTGGGAGACACTCAGCTCGGTATTTTTTACGAGTATGTTTTTCAATAATGGGTTCTCCAGTTTTCTATTGTGTAGTGACTGAAGTACTGATAGCGAGTCGGAGAAGATGATACAGTTTGAAATACGATTCTTTTCTATATGTTGCAGAGCAAGGTCTATTGCTCTGATTTCGGCTGTAAAAATTGATGCTCCATTTGGTAAGCGAACTTGCGTTGTGTGATTTCCACAAACAAAGGCTGCAGCAGCCTTTTCCTCATCCTTTGATCCATCAGTGTAAATTCTCGTGTAGTTTTTAAATTCGGTGAGGAGTTCATGGTAAGAGTTGTGGAAGATAGAAGGGTTTGTTTCGGATTTTTTTCCATCGTGTAGCGTAAAACGTACTTTTGGTTGTTTAATTAGCCAGGGTGGTGTTTCGGAGATGGATGTTTTCTGAATTTTTGAAAGATCTATATTTGTAGTGTCAAGGCTGGATGATATTCTAATGCCAAAGGAAGGTATGGCGTTTGGTTTATTTTCGTATAAAGTTTTGTATTTGGGTTGAAAAACAGCCGAAAAAGCAGGATTCAGAGGGTTTGATTTTAATTTGAGAGCATACTGTGCTGAAAGCATTTCTCTACGATGCGATAACGGTGGTTCATTCGCCTCAGCTAGAAGGCTTTCACACGGGGATGTTTTAAATGCTCCCAGAGCCAGTCTTATTCCCTGATGATGAATTGGATCAAGCATTTTAAGATACGATTTTCTGGCAGAACCATACACAACGCAACCATAGTCTAGTTTGGAGCGAATAAACGTTTTATATAAATTCAGGATGACTTTTCTATCAGCACCCCAGTCAGTGTGTGCTACTACTTTAAGTAGGTCAAGTGCTTTTAAGCATTTGGCTTTCAAGTTTTTTAGGTGTGGAATAAAGGTCAGTTTTCTGTCAAAGATAATACCCAAAAATTTTGTTTCCTCAACAACTGGAATAGGTGTTCCGTCCAGCGTAAGTTTAGGTTCATCGTGGTGTCGTCGTAATTGACAGAAATGCATACATACAGTTTTTGATTTCGAGAATTTGAAACCGTTCGTACTAGACCAATTTTGAATCTTGTTGATATTTTGCTGTAGTTGTCTTTCAATTGTATGCATGTGCTTTGACCGATAACATATGAGAAAATCATCAACATATAGTGAGCAATCCACACCAGGAGTCAAACACTTGGTGATGTTATTAATTTTGATATTGAAAAGTGTCACAGATAAAATACTGCCCTGGGGCACACCCATCTCTTGCTCGTGCAAATCTGAGAGAGTACAGCCCACTCGTACCTTGAATTCTCTGTCGGACAGGAAGTTGGATATGAAAGAGGGCAGACGGCCTTTTAGACCTAGATCGTGCAGGTCTTTTAGTATCCCGTACTTCCATGTTGTGTCATAGGCCTTTTCTAAATCAAAGAAAACCGCTACTAAATGTTCTTTCTTGATAAATGCATCGCGAATGAATGTTTCTAGTCTAACCAGATGATCATTGGTGCTCCGTCCATAACGAAAGCCACTTTGGAAAGGAGATATTAAATTGTTAGTTTCCAGGTACCATACAAGCCGAGAATTGATCATTCGTTCCATTGTTTTGCACATGCAGCTTGTGAGTGCAATAGGTCGATAGTTGGTAGGATCTTCACTATCTTTACCGGGTTTGGGAACTGGTATTACTGTTGCTTCTTTCCATATTTTAGGTAGGTTACCAGTAATCCATAAATCATTGAAGAGTTTTAAAAGAGATGTTAAAGATGATTCTGGAAGATGTTTTAAAAACTGGTAATGTATTTTGTCAGGCCCAGCGGAAGTATCATGGGCCTTGTCTAAAGCCTCCATAAGTTCTGATAGTGAAAACAGCTGGTTGTAGCTTTCCGAGTTGTTGGATGTGAATTTTAAACGTGACTTTTCTTTTTGAGTTTTCAATTTTTGGAAGGTTTCGGAATAATTAGATGATGACGATTTTTAGAGAATGTATCAGCAAGAACATTTGCTATGTCACGTTTTGAGCTAAGATTGTTATTGTTCACTTTTAGATGTCGGAAAGAATTGTGTTTTCTCTTTCCGTTTATTTTTCGGATCGTGTCCCAAACTTTCTTAATTGAGGAACGAGAGTTTAAAGAGGAAACATATTTCATCCATGATGCTCGTTTACTTTCTTTGATTGTGCGGCGAGCTTTGGCCCGGAGAATACGATATTTACTTAAATTCTCGGGCGTCGGATGATTGTTAAATTTTTTCAAGGCTTCTCGGCGTTGCCGTATGGCTTCCTTACATTCCTTAGTGAGCCAAGGTTTTAGGGTTCTTTTACAGTTTGCTGAGGACTTGGGGATAGATTCTTCTGCAATGGCGGTTAAAATAGATGTAAAATGCTGAATGGGGTCGTTAACATTGAAAACTGTATCCTCATTCAGCCTGGTTTTACAGAGTGTTTCGAATTTGGCCCAGTCGGCCTTCTTTAAATTCCATTGTGGAATTACTTCATCAATTGTAGAGTTATGATTTACAAGGGAGATTGGGAAGTGATCGCTGCTGTGAAGGTCATCAGCGACCTTCCATTCATAGTCCAAAAGCAGCGAAGGAGAACAAATTGTCAAATCGATGCATGTGTATGTACCCGTGCCTGGGTGTAAATATGTAGGTGTTTTGGTATTATATAGACACAGATCGTGTCTAGAAATAAAGTCTTCAACTTTGTGACCTCTGTCACTTACATGATTCGATCCCCATAAAATGTTATGGGCATTAAAATCCCCGAGTAAAACAAAGGGTGCGGGAAGCTGTTGAACAAGATTATCGAGTTCGTTTGGTACTAGGTTAGTGTTTGGTGGTAAATAAATAGAGCAAAATGTAATCACTCGATGTAGAGTGACGCTTACAGCAATGGCTTGTAAATTGGTGTTTAAAGTAATGAAACTATGAGGAGCTCTGTTGTTCACAATAACAGAAACTCCTCCTGATGCCCTGTCAACATTTGGAGAGCAGGTGTTAAACAGGGAGTAGTTTTTAAATGTGATATTGTCTGTATCTTTCAAGAAGGTTTCTTGAAGGCATAGTACCGCAGGATCATGTTCGTTTAAAAGCAGGAGAATATCATTGTAATTTGCTTTAAGTCCTCGACAATTCCATTGTATGATAGTGTTTTTCATTATAAATTTAAATTAAAGATTGTGGAGCTAGGTTAGACCTTTCGCAGACGGAATTTGTTTTGTTATTTCTCTGGAGGAAGTACGGGGGTGAATTTTTTGTTTGTAGGTCTGGAGTTCCCTTGGGCGCATGGAGCAGATTCTTCTGCATCCATGCTCTCGATGTCTCCAAACCTGTTATAAAGTTTGATGGGGTCATCTGACCCCTTTTGTTGCCTGTTTCCGTGAGATTTTTTATTCTTTGGTGATTTAGGTTGTTGGGTATTATTAAATGTAGTCTGAGTAGATGCCGTGTTTTTCTGTGCTTGGTAATGGGGGGTGTTTGAATTTGGTGTTGAATCGGGTGCTTCTGTTTGTGTTTGAGCGTCCTTCGTTGTTTTAGGATTGCTCTTCACTACAGTGGAGAAGGATGGGCCAGGATGGGCTGTTTTTGCCTGTACAATTTTTCTGGCTTCTGGATAGGGAATATTATTTGTGTATTTTACCCTCTGAATTTCCTTCTCCTGTTTCCAGGTATCGCAATCCTTGGAATTTGCGTGGTGCTCTTTTCCGCAGTTGACACAATGCGGAGTTGCTCTACAATCAGATTCCTGATGAGCATTGTCTCCGCATCGGCCACATATTTGGCTCTTGGAGCAGCGGTCTTCGTGATGGCCGTATTTTTGACACTTATAACACCGAAGGGGGTTGGGAATGTAAATCTCTACCTTTACTTGCAAAAAGCCAACTTTCACCACTTTGGGTACAGTTGGCCTGTTGAAGGTGAGTACAATGGTGTTGGTGTCCTGCAGATTGTTATTACGTTTAATACGTATTCGTCGGACTGCAGTGACACCTTCATCTTTCATTCCTTCGATGATGTCAGCGTCGGTGACTCCAGCCAAGTCAGGGCAGCGAATCACGCCTTTGGACGTATTCAGTGTGGTGTGAGCGAATGAGGTTACTGGGATATCAAAGAACGTTTTCATTTTCCTGATATTGTCTGATTGACCTCGTCGCTCACACTCAATAAGAAGACAACCCGATTTCAACTTTTTAACACTTTTAGGTGTGCCAATCGATCCTGTGATAGTCTTTTCGATGACAAATGGAGATAGTGCGGCAAGCGGTTTCGTGGCATCTTTTGACTGTATGACCATGAAGCGTGGAAATGACTCCACACTACATGGTTCATCGTCAGACTCTGATAAGGGTTTCGATCTTTTATTTTGATTTTTTTTGGAATTATCCATGATGGCTAGATTAAAAATTCAGCACCCGTGCTCCCCACCCACCAAGGAGCCCAACAAGGGGACACTTTTCAAGTGTCAGGGATACACAGATGCCATACTCAGTTGATAAAATTACCTTTGAATGACCCTGAAGTCGCCAATTTCTAAGGTCGGTAAAATTACCCCCCGATTGACCCGTTAAGCCACCGCCTTCTAGGAAGCCTTCTAAGACTTGGAAAAGTGAAATATAAAGGAAAAGAATATAGGGGCAACGGTGGTATCAAGAGAGATACAAGGAGAGAGAGAAAGAAGGTGAGAAAGTTAATAAAGACCTCCTAGGGCTCGGCGTGACCAGCCGATTTGTCGGAACCGGGCCCATCCCGACCACCCGTCTAAGAGAAGTAGAGGCCAAAGTAGTGTGTTGCAGGGAACTGCTCAACTACCAGGATCCTTTCCTCCCCCGACACGGGACGCAACCCACGGCAAACAGGTTGCCTCTACTTAGTCGCCTTTTACGACACGTAGCGAGGCACGTCGGGCCAATTCTACAACCCCGGACCCGCAGGGGGACAAATGAAGCTGATAATAATCCGTATAATATAGTACGACCAAAAACAGTTACTATTGCCCATGGTGCTGCTGCTCCTGCCGACGATGATGTAGAACCAGTAGTAATGGGTTCTAATCCTAATTATAATTTAGGATTTACTGTGCGTAGAAGCAAGCTAAGAGGTCCTCGTAGAAGATTTTCGTGTGCAATTCCATTATCGCATATATTTGGATTCTGCCGAGATTTTAGAAAAGTAATTTTTGGGGTCAAACATACTGTTGTTTTCTATCGAAAAGAAAACAGCAACGATGCCATCTGGTGAGAAGGTAATGCTGCTGATGCTAATTATAACGGTAAAGTAATATTATCTAAACTTTCATTATGGATGCCATCAATAACGCCATCAATATCTAAAGAAGGTAAATTACTTTCCTTTATGAATCAAGGTGGTAAATCAGTAATGTCTTTGTTGAAAACAACCACAGACAGTATCCCTAGCAACATCAACGGTAATTTTACCTGGCCATAGCATCACAGCATGGTGTTTCTGCACCCAGACATATCTTTATCGCTCTTCAAAGGGCTAATCGATATCATCAAACAGCTAGTCATATGGTATTTGATAATTTTAATGCCAACGAAATATCATTACGAATAAATGGACATCAAGAACCATCTGAGGAGATATCAACAGATTTTGAAAATAATTCGGTGGCGCGTGGATATCATCGCCTGTTAACTTTTATGGGACGAGATCAAAATATTGACACTGGTTTGCAAATATCACAATTAGATTTTACAACATTGTATCCGATTTATTACTTTTCACTAGAACATACTGATTTATTAAAACAATCTGTAATTGATACACATTTTAAAAGTAGACTAAATAAAACAAATGCAGCTGATGCATTCAAAGCGGTTGCGGTCATGTTAAGTGATAGAACTATGATTCTGGAAGGTATTGGTGGCCGAATGAGAATCATTGATGCTCCTGTAGAAAAAATGATTGATTGATTGATTCTTTTTTTTTATCGGCGCATCAGCACTCTTAGGCTATTTAGCGCCAAACAAAGTGTTACTTGTATAATCTTTTAAAACTTATAAAAGGTTCTACATCGACCAGCGATATAAAAGAACAAATGGTTGAAATTAAAAACGGTAAGATGGTAACGGTGCAAAATAAAGCTTCCCGATCAACGGGAGATGTAAAAAAGATGAATAGGTATTAAAATGGGACGGAATGTATATTGCATAAAACTGCACAAGGTGATAGCATAAAAGTCAGAGTTTAGAGTAAATATTTACGGCTTTCAAGAACTCGATAATACGAGTGATGTTTATATTATCAAAAAGTTCTTTCATATCATGCACAACGTAATAACGATCGCGCGTAGGTTGTAGGTCAAAGCACTCTATCATAAAGTGCTTGACAGTGAATGGTTCATTGCAAGAAACGCACTCTGGTGGGTCTTCACCTTTTAGTATGTGGGTGTGGGTGATATAAGTATGACCAATTCGGATTCTTGCAATGACTACCTCCTCCCTACGAATGGTTCTGTAGGAAGGAGTCCATTCTCCTAGAGTTGGTTTGATTGCATGAAGTTTGTTATTTACAGCATCATTCCATGATGCCTGCCACTTTTGACGTAAGAACTTTCTGATACAAGGTTTAAAATCAGTATATGGTATTTTAAAATCAGATGGTTCTTGAGAAAGGGCCATTTTAGCAGCGCGATCTGCTTTTTCGTTACCTTTAATACCAATGTGGCTAGGTAACCAACAGTATATTATATTGTGGGAGACACTCAGCTCGGTATTTTTTACGAGTATGTTTTTCAATAACGGGTTCTCCAGTTTTCTATTGTGTAGTGACTGGAGTACTGATAGCGAGTCGGAGAAGATGATACTGTTTAAAATACGGTTCTTTTCTATATGTTGCAGAGCTAGGTCTATTGCTCTGATTTCGGCTGTAAGAATTGACGCTCCATTTGGTAAGCGAACTTGCGTTGTGTGATTTCCACAAACAAAGGCTGCAGCAGCCTTTTCCTCATCCTTTGATCCATCAGTGTAAATTCTGGTGTAGTTTTTAAATTCGGTGAGGAGTTCATGGTAAGAGTTGTGGAAGATAGAAGGGTTTGTTTCGGATTTTTTTCCATCGTGTAGCGTAAAACGTACTTTTGGTTGTTTAATTAGCCAGGGTGGTGTTTCGGAGATGGATGTTTTCTGAATTTTTGAAAGATCTATATTTGTAGTGTCAAGGCTGGATGATATTCTAATGCCAAAGGATTGATTGATTGATTGATTGTTTTTTTTTAACGGCGCATCAGCACTCTTAGGCTATTTAGCGCCAAACAAAGTGTTACTTGTATAATCTTTTAAAACTTATAAAAGGTTCTACATCGACCAGCGATATAAAAGAACAAATGGTTGAAATTAAAAACGGTAAGATGGTAACGGTGCAAAATAAAGCTTCCCGATCAACGGGAGATGTAAAAAAGATGAATAGGTATTAAAATGGGACGGAATGTATATTGCATAAAACTGCACAAGGTGATAGCATAAAAGTCAGAGTTTAGAGTAAATATTTACGGCTTTCAAGAACTCGATAATACGAGTGATGTTTATATTATCAAAAAGTTCTTTCATATCATGCACAACGTAATAACGATCGCGCGTAGGTTGTAGGTCAAAGCACTCTATCATAAAGTGCTTGACAGTGAATGGTTCATTGCAAGAAACGCACTCTGGTGGGTCTTCACCTTTTAGTATGTGGGTGTGGGTGATATAAGTATGACCAATTCGGATTCTTGCAATGACTACCTCCTCCCTACGAATGGTTCTGTAGGAAGGAGTCCATTCTCCTAGAGTTGGTTTGATTGCATGAAGTTTGTTATTTACAGCATCATTCCATGATGCCTGCCACTTCTGACGTAAGAACTTTCTGATACAAGGTTTAAAATCTGTATATGGTATTTTAAAATCAGATGGTTCTTGAGAAAGGGCCATTTTAGCAGCGCGATCTGCTTTTTCGTTACCTTTAATACCAATGTGGCTAGGTAACCAACAGTATATTATATTGTGGGAGACACTCAGCTCGGTATTTTTTACGAGTATGTTTTTCAATAATGGGTTCTCCAGTTTTCTATTGTGTAGTGACTGAAGTACTGATAGCGAGTCGGAGAAGATGATACAGTTTGAAATACGATTCTTTTCTATATGTTGCAGAGCAAGGTCTATTGCTCTGATTTCGGCTGTAAAAATTGATGCTCCATTTGGTAAGCGAACTTGCGTTGTGTGATTTCCACAAACAAAGGCTGCAGCAGCCTTTTCCTCATCCTTTGATCCATCAGTGTAAATTCTCGTGTAGTTTTTAAATTCGGTGAGGAGTTCATGGTAAGAGTTGTGGAAGATAGAAGGGTTTGTTTCGGATTTTTTTCTATGGTGTAGCGTAAAACGTACTTTTGGTTGTTTAATTAGCCAGGGTGGTGTTTCGGAGTTGGATGTTTTCTGAATTTTTGAAAGATCTATATTTGTAGTGTCAAGGCTGGATGATATTCTAATGCCAAAGGAAGGTATGGCGTTTGGTTTATTTTCGTATAAAGTTTTGTATTTGGGTTGAAAAACAGCCGAAAAAGCAGGATTCAGAGGGTTTGATTTTAATTTGAGAGCATACTGTGCTGAAAGCATTTCTCTACGATGCGATAACGGTGGTTCATTCGCCTCAGCTAGAAGGCTTTCACACGGGGATGTTTTAAATGCTCCCAGAGCCAGTCTTATTCCCTGATGATGAATTGGATCAAGCATTTTAAGATACGATTTTCTGGCAGAACCATACACAACGCAACCATAGTCTAGTTTGGAGCGAATAAACGTTCTATATAAATTCAGGATGACTTTTCTATCAGCACCCCAGTCAGTGTGCGCTACTACTTTAAGTAGGTCAAGTGCTTTTAAGCATTTGGCTTTCAAGTTTTTTAGGTGTGGAATAAAGGTCAGTTTTCTGTCAAAGATAATACCCAAAAATTTTGTTTCCTCAACAACTGGAATAGGTGTTCCGTCCAGCGTGAGTTTAGGTTCATCGTGGTGTCGTCGTAATTGACAGAAATGCATACATACAGTTTTTGATTTCGAGAATTTGAAACCGTTCGTACTAGACCAATTTTGAATCTTGTTGATATTTGCTGTAGTTGTCTTTCAATTGTATGCATGTGCTTTGACCAATAACATATGAGAAAATCATCAACATATAGTGAGCAATCCACACCAGGAGTCAAACACTTGGTGATGTTATTAATTTTGATATTGAAAAGTGTCACAGATAAAATACTGCCCTGGGGCACACCCATCTCTTGCTCGTGCAAATCTGAGAGAGTACAGCCCACTCGTACCTTGAATTCTCTGTCGGAGAGGAAGTTGGATATGAAAGAGGGCAGACGGCCTTTTAGACCTAGATCGTGCAGGTCTTTTAGTATCCCGTACTTCCATGTTGTGTCATAGGCCTTTTCTAAATCAAAGAAAACCGCTACTAAATGTTCTTTCTTGATAAATGCATCGCGAATGAATGTTTCTAGTCTAACCAGATGATCGTTGGTGCTCCGTCCATAACGAAAGCCACTTTGGAAAGGAGATATTAAATTGTTAGTTTCCAGGTACCATACAAGCCGAGAATTGATCATTCGTTCCATTGTTTTGCACATGCAGCTTGTGAGTGCAATAGGTCGATAGTTGGTAGGATCTTCACTATCTTTACCGGGTTTGGGAACTGGTATTACTGTTGCTTCTTTCCATATTTTAGGTAGGTTACCAGTAATCCATAAATCATTGAAGAGTTTTAAAAGAGATGTTAAAGATGATTCTGGAAGATGTTTTAAAAACTGGTAATGTATTTTGTCAGGCCCAGCGGAAGTATCATGGGCCTTGTCTAAAGCCTCCATAAGTTCTGATAGTGAAAACAGCTGGTTGTAGCTTTCCGAGTTGTTGGATGTGAATTTTAAACGTGACTTTTCTTTTTGAGTTTTCAATTTTTGGAAGGCTTCGGAATAATTAGATGATGACGAATTTTTAGAGAATGTATCAGCAAGAACATTTGCAATGTCACGTTTTGAGCTAAGATTGTTATTGTTCACTTTTAGATGTCGGAAAGAATTGTGTTTTCTCTTTCCGTTTATTTTTCGGATCGTGTCCCAAACTTTCTTAATTGAGGAACGAGAGTTTAAAGAGGAAACATATTTCATCCATGATGCTCGTTTACTTTCTTTGATTGTGCGGCGAGCTTTGGCCCGGAGAATACGATATTTACTTAAATTCTCGGGCGTCGGATGATTGTTAAATTTTTTCAAGGCTTCTCGGCGTTGCCGTATGGCTTCCTTACATTCCTTAGTGAGCCAAGGTTTTAGGGTTCTTTTACAGTTTGCTGAGGACTTGGGGATAGATTCTTCTGCAATGTCGGTTAAAATAGATGTAAAATGCTGAATGGGGTCGTTAACATTGAAAACTGTATCCTCATTCAGCCTGGTTTTACAGAGTGTTTCGAATTTGGCCCAGTCGGCCTTCTTTAAATTCCATTGTGGAATTACTTCATCAATTGTAGAGTTATGATTTACAAGGGAGATTGGGAAGTGATCGCTGCTGTGAAGGTCATCAGCGACCTTCCATTCATAGTCCAAAAGCAGCGAAGGAGAACAAATTGTCAAATCGATGCATGTGTATGTACCCGTGCCTGGGTGTAAATATGTAGGTGTTTTGGTATTATATAGACACAGATCGTGTCTAGAAATAAAGTCTTCAACTTTGTGACCTCTGTCACTTACATGATTCGATCCCCATAAAATGTTATGGGCATTAAAATCCCCGAGTAAAACAAAGGGTGCGGGAAGCTGTTGAACAAGATTATCGAGTTCGTTTGGTACTAGGTTAGTGTTTGGTGGTAAATAAATAGAGCAAAATGTAATCACTCGATGTAGAGTGACGCTTACAGCAATGGCTTGTAAATTGGTGTTTAAAGGAATGAAACTATGAGGAGCTCTGTTGTTCACAATAACAGAAACTCCTCCTGATGCCCTATCAACATTTGGAGAGCAGGTGTTAAACAGGGAGTAGTTTTTAAATGTGATGTTGTCCGTATCTTTCAAGAAGGTTTCTTGAAGGCATAGTACCGCAGGATCATGTTCGTTTAAAAGCAGGAGAAGATCATTGTAATTTGCTTTAAGTCCTCGACAATTCCATTGTATGATAGTGTTTTTCATTATAAATTTAAATTAAAGATTGTGGAGCTAGGTTAGACCTTTCGCAGACGGAATTTGTTTTGTTATTTCTCTGGAGGAAGTACGGGGGTGAATTTTTTGTTTGTAGGTCTGGAGTTCCCTTGGGCGCATGGAGCAGATTCTTCTGCATCCATGCTCTCGATGTCTCCAAACCTGTTATAAAGTTTGATGGGGTCATCTGACCCCTTTTGTTGCCTGTTTCCGTGAGATTTTTTATTCTTTGGTGATTTAGGTTGTTGGGTATTATTAAATGTAGTCTGAGTAGATGCCGTGTTTTTCTGTGCTTGGTAATGGGGGGTGTTTGAATTTGGTGTTGAATCGGGTGCTTCTGTTTGTGTTTGAGCGTCCTTCGTTGTTTTAGGATTGCTCTTCACTACAGTGGAGAAGGATGGGCCAGGATGGGCTGTTTTTGCCTGTACAATTTTTCTGGCTTCTGGATAGGGAATATTATTTGTGTATTTTACCCTCTGAATTTCCTTCTCCTGTTTCCAGGTATCGCAATCCTTGGAATTTGCGTGGTGCTCTTTTCCGCAGTTGACACAATGCGGAGTTGCTCTACAATCAGATTCCTGATGAGCATTGTCTCCGCATCGGCCACATATTTGGCTCTTGGAGCAGCGGTCTTCGTGATGGCCGTATTTTTGACACTTATAACACCGAAGGGGGTTGGGAATGTAAATCTCTACCTTTACTTGCAAAAAGCCAACTTTCACCACTTTGGGTACAGTTGGCCTGTTGAAGGTGAGTACAATGGTGTTGGTGTCCTGCAGATTGTTATTACGTTTAATACGTATTCGTCGGACTGCAGTGACACCTTCATCTTTCATTCCTTCGATGATGTCAGCGTCGGTGACTCCAGCCAAGTCAGGGCAGCGAATCACGCCTTTGGACGTATTCAGTGTGGTGTGAGCGAATGAGGTTACTGGGATATCAAAGAACGTTTTCATTTTCCTGATATTGTCTGATTGACCTCGTCGCTCACACTCAATAAGAAGACAACCCGATTTCAACTTTTTAACACTTTTAGGTGTGCCAATCGATCCTGTGATAGTCTTTTCGATGACAAATGGAGATAGTGCGGCAAGCGGTTTCGTGGCATCTTTTGACTGTATGACCATGAAGCGTGGAAATGACTCCACACTACATGGTTCATCGTCAGACTCTGATAAGGGTTTCGATCTTTTATTTTGATTTTTTTTGGAATTATCCATGATGGCTAGATTAAAAATTCAGCACCCGTGCTCCCCACCCACCAAGGAGCCCAACAAGGGGACACTTTTCAAGTGTCAGGGATACACAGATGCCATACTCAGTTGATAAAATTACCTTTGAATGACCCTGAAGTCGCCAATTTCTAAGGTCGGTAAAATTACCCCCCGATTGACCCGTTAAGCCACCGCCTTCTAGGAAGCCTTCTAAGACTTGGAAAAGTGAAATATAAAGGAAAAGAATATAGGGGCAACGGTGGTATCAAGAGAGATACAAGGAGAGAGAGAAAGAAGGTGAGAAAGTTAATAAAGACCTCCTAGGGCTCGGCGTGACCAGCCGATTTGTCGGAACCGGGCCCATCCCGACCACCCGTCTAAGAGAAGTAGAGGCCAAAGTAGTGTGTTGCAGGGAACTGCTCAACTACCAGGATCCTTTCCTCCCCCGACACGGGACGCAACCCACGGCAAACAGGTTGCCTCTACTTAGTCGCCTTTTACGACACGTAGCGAGGCACGTCGGGCCAATTCTACAACCCCGGACCCGCAGGGGGGAGTTTTCTGTCAAAGATAATACCCAAAAATTTTGTTTCCTCAACAACTGGAATAGGTGTTCCGTCCAGCGTGAGTTTAGGTTCATCGTGGTGTCGTCGTAATTGACAGAAATGCATACATACCGTTTTTGATTTCGAGAATTTGAAACCGTTCGTACTAGACCAATTTTGAATCTTGTTGATATTTTGCTGTAGTTGTCTTTCAATTGTATGCATGTGCTTTGACCGATAACATATGAGAAAATCATCAACATATAGTGAGCAATCCACACCAGGAGTCAAACACTTGGTGATGTTATTAATTTTGATATTGAAAAGTGTCACAGATAAAATACTGCCCTGGGGCACACCCATCTCTTGCTCGTGCAAATCTGAGAGAGTACAGCCCACTCGTACCTTGAATTCTCTGTCGGAGAGGAAGTTGGATATGAAAGAGGGCAGACGGCCTTTTAGACCTAGATCGTGCAGGTCTTTTAGTATCCCGTACTTCCATGTTGTGTCATAGGCCTTTTCTAAATCATGATTGATTGATTGATTGATTGATTGATTTTTAACGGCGCATCAGCACTTTTAGGCTATTTAGCGCCAAACAAAGTGTTATTTCTATAATCTTTTAAAACTTATAAAAGGTCCTATATCGACCAGCGATATAAAAGAACAAATGGTTGAAATTAAAAAACGGTAAGATGATAACGGTGCAAAATAAAGCTTCCCGCTCAACGGGAGATGTAAAAATGATCAATAGGTATTAAAATGGGACGGTATATATATTGCATAAAACTGCACAAGGTGATAGCATAAAAGTCAGAGTTTAGAGTAAATATTTACGGCTTTCAAGAACTCTATAATACGAGTGATGTTTATATTATCAAAAAGTTCTTTCATGTCATGCACAATGTAATAACGATCGCGCGTTGGTTGTAGGTCAAAGCACTCTATCATAAAGTGCTTGACAGTGAATGCTTCATTGCAAGAAACGCACTCTGGTGGGTCGTCACCTTTTAGTATGTGGGTGTGGGTGATAAAAGTATGACCAATTCGGATTCTTGCAATGACTACCTCCTCCCTACGAATGGTTCTGTAGGAAGGAGTCCATTCTCCTAGAGTCGGTTTGATTGCGTGAAGTTTGTTATTTACAGCATCATTCCATGATGCCTGCCACTTATGACGTAAGAACTTTCTGATACAAGGTTTAAAATCAGTATATGGTATTTTAAAATCAGATGGTTCTTGAGAAAGGGCCATTTTAGCAGCGCGATCTGCTTTTTCGTTACCTTTAATACCAATGTGGCTAGGTAACCAACAGTATATTATATTGTGGGAGACACTCAACTCGGTATTTTTTACAAGTATGTTTTTTAATAATGGGTTCTCCAGTTTTCTATTGTGTAGTGACTGGAGTACTGATAGCGAGTCGGAGAAGATGATACAGTTTGAAATACGGTTCTTTTCTATATGTTGCAGAGCAAGGTCTATTGCTCTGATTTCGGCTGTAAAAATTGATGCTCCATTTGGTAAGCGAACTTGCGTTGTGTGATTTCCACAAACAAAGGCTGCAGCAGCCTTTTCCTCATCCTTTGATCCATCAGTGTAAATTCTCGTGTAGTTTTTAAATTCGGTGAGGAGTTCATGGTAAGAGTTGTGGAAGATAGAAGGGTTTGTTTCGGATTTTTTTCCATCGTGTAGCGTAAAACGTACTTTTGGTTGTTTAATTAGCCAGGGTGGTGTTTCAGAGATCGATGTTTTCTGAATTTTAGAAAGATCTATATTTGTAGTGTCAAGTCTGGATGATATTCTAATGCCAAAGGAAGGTATGGCGTTTGGTTTATTTTCGTATAAAGTTTTGTATTTGGGTTGAAAAACAGCCGAAAAAGCAGGATTCAGAGGGTTTGTTTTTAATTTCAGAGCATACTGTGCGGAAAGCATTTCTCTACGATGCGATAACGGTGGTTCATTCGCCTCAGCTAGAAGGCTTTCACACGGGGATGTTTTAAATGCTCCCAGAGCCAGTCTTATTCCCTGATGATGAATTGGATCAAGCATTTTAAGATACGATTTTCTGGCTGAACCATACACAACGCAACCATAGTCCACTTTGGAGCGAATAAACGTTCTGTATAAATTTAGGATGACTTTTCTATCACCACCCCAGTCAGTGTGCGCTACTACTTTAAGTAGGTTAAGTGCTTTTAAGCATTTAGCTTTCAAGTTCTTTAGGTGTGGAATAAAGGTCAGTTTTCTGTCAAAGATTATACCTAAAAATTTGGTTTCCTCAACAACTGGAATAGGTGTTCCATCCAGCGTGAGGTTCGGTTCATCGTGATGTTTTCGTAACTGACAGAAATGCATGCATACCGTTTTTGATTTCGAGAATTTGAAACCGTTTCCACTGGCCCAATTTTGAATTTTGTTTATATTTTGCTGCAGTTGTCTTTCAATTGTATGCATGTGCTTTGACCGATAACATATGAGAAAATCATCAACGTATAACGAGCAATCCACACCAGGAGTCAAACACTTGGTGATGCTATTAATTTTGATGTTAAAGAGCGTCACAGATAAAATACTGCCCTGGGGCACACCCATCTCTTGTTCGTGCAGATCTGAGAGGGTAGAGCCCACTCGTACTTTGAATTCTCTGTCGGAGAGAAAGCTGGATATGAAAGAGGGCAGACGGCCTTTTAGACCTAGATCGTTCAGGTCATTTAGTATCCCGTACTTCCATGTTGTGTCATAGGCCTTTTCTAAATCAAAGAAAACCGCTACTAAATGTTCTTTCTTAATAAATGCATCGCGAATGAATGTTTCTAGTCTAACCAGATGATCATTGGTGCTCCGGCCATATCGAAAGCCACTTTGGAAAGGAGATATTAAATTGTTAGTTTCCAAATACCAGACAAGCCGAGAATTGATCATTCGTTCCATTGTTTTGCACACACAGCTTGTGAGTGCAATAGGTCGATAGCTGTTGGGGTCTTCGCTATCTTTACCGGGTTTGGGGACTGGTATTACAGTTGCTTCTTTCCAGATTTTTGGTACATTACCAGTAATCCATAAATCATTGAAGAGTTTCAAAAGAGATGTTAATGATGATTCTGGAAGGTGTTTCAGAAACTGGTAATGTATCTCGTCAGGCCCAGCGGATGTATCATGGGCCTTATCTAAAGCCTCCCTAAGCTCCGATAGTGAGAACAATTGATTATAACTTTCCGAGTTGTTGGATGTGAATTTTAAACGTGACTTTTCTTTTTGAGTTTTAAGTTTTCGGAAGGCTTCTGAATAATTAGACGATGAGGAATTTTTCGAGAAACTGTCAGCAAGAATATTTGCAATGTCACGTTTTGAACTAAAGTTCTTATTGTTCAGTGTCAGGTGTCGGAGAGGGTTTTGCTTTCTCTTTCCGTTTATTTTGCGTATAGTGTCCCAAACTTTTTTAACAGAGGAACGAGAGTTTAAAGAAGAAACATACTTCTTCCATGATGCTCTTTTACTTTCTTTGATTATGCGGCGAGCTTTGGCCCGGGCAATACGATATATATTTAAGTTTTCGGGCGTCGGTTGATTATTAAATTTCCTTAATGCTTCTCGGCGTAGTTTAATGGCTTCCTTACATTCCTTAGTGACCCAAGGTTTTTGGGTTCTTTTACAATATGGCGAGGACTTGGGAATGGATTCTTCTGCAATCTCTATTAAAATAGATGTAAAATGCTGAATGGTGTCGTCAACATTGAAAACTGTATCCTCATTCAGCCTAGTTTTACACAGTGTTTCAAACTTGGCCCAGTCGGCCTTCTTTAAATTCCATTGTGGAATTACTTCATCGACTGTAGAGTTAAGATTTACAAGAAAGATTGGGAAGTGATCGCTGCTATGAAGGTCATCAGCGACCTTCCATTCATAGTCCAAAAGCAGAGAAGGAGAACAAATTGTCAAATCGATGCTTGTGTATGTACCCGTGCCTGGGTGTAAATATGTAGGTGTTTTGGTATTATATAGACACAGATCGTGTCTAGAAATAAAGTCTTCAACTTTGTGACCTCTGTCACTTATATGATTCGATCCCCATAAAATGTTATGGGCATTAAAATCCCCGAGTAAAACAAAGGGTGCGGGAAGCTGTTGAACAAGGTTGTCGAGTTCGTTTGGTACTAGGTTAGTGTTTGGTGGTAAATAAATAGAGCAAAATGTAATCACTCTATGTAGAGTGACGCTTACAGCAATGGCTTGTAAATTGGTGTTTAAATGAATGAAGCTATGAGGAGCTCTGTTGTTCACAATAACAGAAACTCCTCCTGATGCCCTATCAACATTATGAGAGTAGTTGTTAAACAGGGAGTAGTTTTTAAGTGTGATGTTATCTGTATCTTTCAAAAATGTTTCCTGAAGACATAGTACTGCAGGATCACGTTCGTTTAAGAGCAAAAGAATATCATTGTAGTTGGCTTTAAGTCCTCTACAGTTCCATTGTATGATGGTGTTCTTCATTACAAGTTAATATTGAAGATTCTGGAGCTAGATTAGTCCTTTCGCGGAGGCAATGTCTTTGGTTATTTATCTGGAGGAAGTACGGGGGTGAATTTTTTGTTGTTAGGTCTGGAGCCACCTTGAGGACATGGAGCAGATTCTTCTGCATCCATATCCTCAAAGTCTCCAAACCTATTGTGCAGTTTTATTGGGTCATCAGACCCTTTTTGCTGCCTATTTCCTGTCGACTTTTTCTTACTCTTTGGTGATTTTGATGGTGGAGGATTGTTGAACGTTGTTTGCGTCGATGTTGAGTTTTTTGGGGGTTTGTAATGCGATATGTTCGAGACGGAAGGGGATTCAGGTGGGTCTGTTTGGGTTTGGGCGTCTTTCGTTGCTTTTTGATTGCTTTTTACTATGGTTGAGAAGGATGGGCCGGGGAGTGATGTTCTATTTTGTACGAGCTTCCTGGCCTCTGGATACGGGATGTTGGATGTGTATTTGATCCTTTGGATTTCCTTCTCCTGTTTCCATATATCGCAATCTTTTGAATTTGCATGGTGTTCCTTGCCGCAGTTGACGCAATGCGGAGTGGCTTTGCACTCGGATTCCCGATGAGAAGGGTCTCCACATCGTCCACATACTTGGTTTCTGGAACAGCGGTCTTCATGATGACCGTATTTTTGACATTTGTAGCATCGGAGGGGATTTGGTATGTATACCTCAACCCTAACTTGTAAGAACCCAACTTTGACAACTTTAGGTACCGTTGGTCTGTTGAAGGTGAGTATAATGGTGTTGGTGTCTTGCAGATCGTTGTTTCGTTTGATACGAATCCTACGAACTGCAGTGACACCTTCACTTTTCATCCCCTCTACGATGTCTTTGTCGCTGACTCCAGCCAAGTCACGGCAACGAATGACGCCTTTTGATGTATTTAGAGATGTGTGTGCGAAACAAGTCACTGGGATGTCATGAAATGCTTGAATTTTTTGAATGTTCTCTGTGTGTGCTTTACGTTCGCACTCCACAAGCAGACCACCTGATTTAATCTTTTTAACGCTTTTTGGTTTGCCGACTAATCCAAGTATAGTCTTTTCGATTATAAATGGCGATAGTGCGGCTAGGGGTTTGGTTTCATCTTTTGATTTGATGACCATGAAGCGAGGAAACGATTCCACACTACAAGGTTCATCATCTGAGTCAGTTCCCGTTTTGGTACGCTTATTTTGATTTTTTTGATTTTCCATTTTGGCTTGAATAAAAATTCAGCACCCGTGCTCCCCACCCACCAAGGAGCCCAACAAGGGGACACTTTTCAAGTGTCAGGGATACACAGATGCCATACTCAGTTGATAAAATTACCTTTGAATGACCCTGAAGTCGCCAATTTCTAAGGTCGGTAAAATTACCCCCCGATTGACCCGTTAAGCCACCGCCTTCTAGGAAGCCTTCTAAGACTTGGAAAAGGGAAATATAAAGGAAAAGAATATAGGGGCAACGGTGGTATCAAGAGAGATACAAGGAGAGAGAGAAAGAAGGTGAGAAAGTTAATAAAGACCTCCTAGGGCTCGGCGTGACCAGCCGATTTGTCGGAACCGGGCCCATCCCGACCACCCGTCTAAGAGAAGTAGAGGCCAAAGTAGTGTGTTGCAGGGAACTGCTCAACTACCAGGATCCTTTCCTCCCCCGACACGGGACGCAACCCACGGCAAACAGGTTACCTCTACTTAGTCGCCTTTTACGACACGTAGCGAGGCACGTCGGGCCAATTCTACAACCCCGGACCCGCAGGGGGACTTTTCTAAATCAAAGAAAACCGCTACTAAATGTTCTTTCTTGATAAATGCATCGCGAATGAATGTTTCTAGTCTAACCAGATGATCGTTGGTGCTCCGTCCATAACGAAAGCCACTTTGGAAAGGAGATATTAAATTGTTAGTTTCCAGGTACCATACAAGCCGAGAATTGATCATTCGTTCCATTGTTTTGCACATGCAGCTTGTGAGTGCAATAGGTCGATAGTTGGTAGGATCTTCACTATCTTTACCGGGTTTGGGAAATGGTATTACTGTTGCTTCTTTCCATATTTTAGGTAGGTTACCAGTAATCCATAAATCATTGAAGAGTTTTAAAAGAGATGTTAAAGATGATTCTGGAAGATGTTTTAAAAACTGGTAATGTATTTTGTCAGGCCCAGCGGAAGTATCATGGGCCTTGTCTAAAGCCTCCATAAGTTCTGATAGTGAAAACAGCTGGTTGTAGCTTTCCGAGTTGTTGGATGTGAATTTTAAACGTGACTTTTCTTTTTGAGTTTTCAATTTTTGGAAGGCTTCGGAATAATTAGATGATGACGAATTTTCACAGAATGTATCAGCAAGAACATTTGCTATGTCACGTTTTGAGCTAAGATTGTTATTGTTCACTTTTAGATGTCGGAAAGAATTGTGTTTTCTCTTTCCGTTTATTTTTCGGATCGTGTCCCAAACTTTCTTAATTGAGGAACGAGAGTTTAAAGAGGAAACATATTTCATCCATGATGCTCGTTTACTTTCTTTGATTGTGCGGCGAGCTTTGGCCCGGAGAATACGATATTTACTTAAATTCTCGGGCGTCGGATGATTGTTAAATTTTTTCAAGGCTTCTCGGCGTTGCCGTATGGCTTCCTTACATTCCTTAGTGAGCCAAGGTTTTAGGGTTCTTTTACAGTTTGCTGAGGACTTGGGGATAGATTCTTCTGCAATGTCGGTTAAAATAGATGTAAAATGCTGAATGGGGTCGTTAACATTGAAAACTGTATCCTCATTCAGACTGGTTTTACAGAGTGTTTCGAATTTGGCCCAGTCGGCCTTCTTTAAATTCCATTGTGGAATTACTTCATCAATTGTAGAGTTATGATTTACAAGGGAGATTGGGAAGTGATCGCTGCTGTGAAGGTCATCAGCGACCTTCCATTCATAGTCCAAAAGCAGCGAAGGAGAACAAATTGTCAAATCGATGCATGTGTATGTACCCGTGCCTGGGTGTAAATATGTAGGTGTTTTGGTATTATATAGACACAGATCGTGTCTAGAAATAAAGTCTTCAACTTTGTGACCTCTGTCACTTACATGATTCGATCCCCATAAAATGTTATGGGCATTAAAATCCCCGAGTAAAACAAAGGGTGCGGGAAGCTGTTGAACAAGATTATCGAGTTCGTTTGGTACTAGGTTAGTGTTTGGTGGTAAATAAATAGAGCAAAATGTAATCACTCGATGTAGAGTGACGCTTACAGCAATGGCTTGTAAATTGGTGTTTAAAGTAATGAAACTATGAGGAGCTCTGTTGTTCACAATAACAGAAACTCCTCCTGATGCCCTGTCAACATTTGGAGAGCAGGTGTTAAACAGGGAGTAGTTTTTAAATGTGATATTGTCTGTATCTTTCAAGAAGGTTTCTTGAAGGCATAGTACCGCAGGATCATGTTCGTTTAAAATCAGGAGAATATCATTGTAATTTGCTTTAAGTCCTCGACAATTCCATTGTATGATAGTGTTTTTCATTATAAATTTAAATTAAAGATTGTGGAGCTAGGTTAGACCTTTCGCAGACGGAATTTGTTTTGTTATTTCTCTGGAGGAAGTACGGGGGTGAATTTTTTGTTTGTAGGTCTGGAGTTCCCTTGGGCGCATGGAGCAGATTCTTCTGCATCCATGCTCTCGATGTCTCCAAACCTGTTATAAAGTTTGATGGGGTCATCTGACCCCTTTTGTTGCCTGTTTCCGTGAGATTTTTTATTCTTTGGTGATTTAGGTTGTTGGGTATTATTAAATGTAGTCTGAGTAGATGCCCTGTTTTTCTGTGCTTGGTAATGGGGGGTGTTTGAATTTGGTGTTGAATCGGGTGCTTCTGTTTGTGTTTGAGCGTCCTTCGTTGTTTTAGGATTGCTCTTCACTACAGTGGAGAAGGATGGGCCAGGATGGGCTGTTTTTGCCTGTACAATTTTTCTGGCTTCTGGATAGGGAATATTATTTGTGTATTTTACCCTCTGAATTTCCTTCTCCTGTTTCCAGGTATCGCAATCCTTGGAATTTGCGTGGTGCTCTTTTCCGCAGTTGACACAATGCGGAGTTGCTCTTAGAAAAAATGTGAACTAAATTTAAATCAATCACGTTATTATAAACAATGCCATACGAACACGTCAGTGTGACTCTGACTCCGGGTCAGGTGAAAAAACTTCAATCAAACACCGCAAAAGTCTGCGGGATAAAATTAACATTAAAAAGTAACCAAATTCAAGGTGGCCCAAATAAACTATCGATAACTAAAACACAACAAAAACATTTCAACAAAGCCAAATCGGCTAATGTTGGTGTTCAAATTGATTTATCTCCGAGCGCCATCAAAGATATGGTTAAATTAGGTGGTTTCTTCCCGCTGCTAGCTGCGTTGCCAGCGCTATTAGCTGCAGCTGCTCCTGTCGCGGAAAAAGCAGCCGGACTAGGTGCAGCCGGATACGCCGGTAGCAAATTAGCACAAAAAATAACAGAAGGAAAATACAGCACAAAAAAAGGACGCGGCCTAAGATTGCCAGGAACACCGCCATGGTATGGAAAAGACCTCCAACTGCCATGAACACCTCCACAGTGGTATCCAAAAATCAAATAACGCCGATGTCATATTTTGATTTAATCGACGCTGCTAAAAAGTTAAAAATAAAGTTCTTCTGAGGAGTATTTAAGCGAGATCAATTACCCGAGTATCCAAATCGATATGAAACCGGAATTATAAATCTAGATGATACTGTTGGCCCTGGCACACAATGGGTTGCTTACGCGATTAATCCACGTGAAATTATCTACTTTGACTCGTACGGGTTAGCACCACCACGAGAATTTCTTAATTATGTGAAACAATTAAATACACCAACGTGGTATTCGACGTTACCAACACAGACGCTAACCGATCCTCCGATATGTGGCCGTGAAGCAATTAATGTTCTCGCCGCGATATCTAAATCAAATAAACCGTATCATAAAACCGTCCACAAGTACACATCTGAAAAATTAAATCATTATTATAATGGTTGACATATATGGATGATCTCTGTTATCGCGGATGTTTAAAAAGAAGACCCGACGTGGATTTATCGAAATACGCAACAAAGGATGACGTTAATAGTCTTTTAGCGACATCAGGAATAGACCCTGACGAGGTTGTTATTTTTCAAGATCAACATGGAAAATTAAAAACAAGTAATATCAAGTTAAATGATATAATTCGACGAACAGAATATGACACTCAAGTGGGTGATTTTACTACCCTTCAAGAAACTATTAGAAAATGATTGATTGATTGATTGATTGATTGTTTATTTTTTAACGGCGCATCAGCACTTTTAGGCTATTTAGCGCCAAACAAAGTGTTACTTGTATAATCTTTAAAAGCTTATAAAAGGTTCTATATCGACCAGCGATATAAAAGAACAAATGGTTGAAATTAAAAACGGTAAGATGGTAACGGTGCAAAATAAAGCTTCCCGATCAACGGGAGATGTAAAAAAGATGAATAGGTATTAAAATGGGACGGTATGTATATTGCATAAAACTGCACAAGGTGATAGCATAAAAGTCAGAGTTTAGAGTAAATATTTACGGCTTTCAAGAACTCGATAATACGAGTGATGTTTATATTATCAAAAAGTTCTTTCATGTCATGCACAACGTAATAACGATCGCGCGTAGGTTGTACGTCAAAGCACTCTATCATAAAGTGCTTGACAGTGAATGGTTCATTGCAAGAAACGCACTCTGGTGGGTCTTCACCTTTTAGTATGTGGGTGTGGGTGATATAAGTATGACCAATTCGGATTCTTGCAATGACTACCTCCTCCCTACGAATGGTTCTGTAGGAAGGAGTCCATTCTCCTAGAGTTGGTTTGATTCCATGAAGTTTGTTATTTACAGCATCATTCCATGATGCCTGCCACTTCTGACGTAAGAACTTTCTGATACAAGGTTTAAAATCAGTATATGGTATTTTAAAATCAGATGGTTCTTGAGAAAGGGCCATTTTAGCAGCGCGATCTGCCTTTTCGTTACCTTTAATACCAATGTGGCTAGGTAACCAACAGTATATTATATTGTGGGAGACACTCAGCTCGGTATTTTTTACGAGTATGTTTTTCAATAATGGGTTCTCCAGTTTTCTATTGTGTAGCGACTGGAGTACTGATAGAGAGTCGGAGAAGATGATACTGTTTAAAATACGGTTCTTTTCTATATGTTGCAGAGCAAGGTCTATTGCTCTGATTTCGGCTGTAAAAATTGATGCTCCATTTGGTAAGCGAACTTGCGTTGTGTGATTTCCACAAACAAAGGCTGCAGCAGCCTTTTCCTCATCCTTTGATCCATCAGTGTAAATTCTCGTGTAGTTTTTAAATTCGGTGAGAAGTTCATGGTAAGAGTTGTGGAAGATAGAAGGGTTTGTTTCGGATTTTTTTCCATCGTGTAGCGTAAAACGTACTTTTGGTTGTTTAATTAGCCAGGGTGGTGTTTCAGAGATGGATGTTTTCTGAATTTTAGAAAGATCTATATTTGTAGTGTCAAGGCTGGATGATATTCTAATGCCAAAGGAAGGTATGGCGTTTGGTTTATTTTCGTATAAAGTTTTGTATTTGGGTTGAAAAACAGCCGAAAAAGCAGGATTCAGAGGGTTTGATTTTAATTTGAGAGCATACTGTGCGGAAAGCATTTCTCTACGATGCGATAACGGTGGTTCATTCGCCTCAGCTAGAAGACTTTCACACGGGGATGTTTTAAATGCTCCCAGAGCCAGTCTTATTCCCTGATGATGAATTGGATCAAGCATTTTAAGATACGATTTTCTGGCTGAACCATACACAACGCAACCATAGTCCAGTTTGGAGCGAATAAACGTTCTGTATAAATTTAAGATGACTTTTCTATCAGCACCCCAGTCAGTGTGCGCTACTACTTTAAGTAGGTTAAGTGCTTTTAAGCATTTAGCTTTTAAGTTCTTTAGGTGTGGAATAAAGGTCAGTTTTCTGTCAAAGATTATACCTAAAAATTTGGTTTCCTCAACAACTGGAATAGGTGTTCCATCCAGTGTGAGGTTCGGTTCATCGTGATGTTTTCGTAACTGACAGAAATGCATGCATACCGTTTTTGATTTCGAGAATTTGAAACCGTTTGCATTGGCCCAATTTTGAATTTTGTTTATATTTTGTTGCAGTTGTCTTTCAATTGTATGCATGTGCTTTGACCGATAACATATTAGAAAATCATCAACGTATAACGAGCAATCCACACCAGGAGTCAAACACTTGGTGATGCTATTAATTTTGATGTTAAAGAGCGTCACAGATAAAATACTGCCCTGGGGCACACCCATCTCTTGTTCGTGCAGATCTGAGAGGGTAGAACCCACTCGTACTTTGAATTCTCTATCGGAGAGAAAGTTGGATATGAAATAGGGCAGACGGCCTTTTAGACCTAGATCGTTCAGGTCATTTAGTATCCCGTACTTCCATGTTGTGTCATAGGCCTTTTCTAAATCAAAGAAAACCGCTACTAAATGTTCTTTCTTGATAAATGCATCGCGAATGAATGTTTCTAGTCTAACCAGATGATCGTTGGTGCTCCGTCCATAACGAAAGCCACTTTGGAAAGGAGATATTAAATTGTTAGTTTCCAGGTACCATACAAGCCGAGAATTGATCATTCGTTCCATTGTTTTGCACATGCAGCTTGTGAGTGCAATAGGTCGATAGTTGGTAGGATCTTCACTATATTTACCGGGTTTGGGAACTGGTATTACTGTTGCTTCTTTCCATATTTTAGGTAGGTTACCAGTAATCCATAAATCATTGAAGAGTTTTAAAAGAGATGTTAAAGATGATTCTGGAAGATGTTTTAAAAACTGGTAATGTATTTTGTCAGGCCCAGCGGAAGTATCATGGGCCTTGTCTAAAGCCTCCATAAGTTCTGATAGTGAAAACAGCTGGTTGTAGCTTTCCGAGTTGTTGGATGTGAATTTTAAACGTGACTTTTCTTTTTGAGTTTTCAATTTTTGGAAGGCTTCGGAATAATTAGATGATGACGAATTTTCACAGAATGTATCAGCAAGAACATTTGCTATGTCACGTTTGAGCTAAGATTGTTATTGTTCACTTTTAGATGTCGGAAAGAATTGTGTTTTCTCTTTCCGTTTATTTTTCGGATCGTGTCCCAAACTTTCTTAATTGAGGAACGAGAGTTTAAAGAGGAAACATATTTCATCCATGATGCTCGTTTACTTTCTTTGATTGTGCGGCGAGCTTTGGCCCGGAGAATACGATATTTACTTAAATTCTCGGGCGTCGGATGATTGTTAAATTTTTTCAAGGCTTCTCGGCGTTGCCGTATGGCTTCCTTACATTCCTTAGTGAGCCAAGGTTTTAGGGTTCTTTTACAGTTTGCTGAGGACTTGGGGATAGATTCTTCTGCAATGTCGGTTAAAATAGATGTAAAATGCTGAATGGGGTCGTTAACATTGAAAACTGTATCCTCATTCAGCCTGGTTTTACAGAGTGTTTCGAATTTGGCCCAGTCGGCCTTCTTTAAATTCCATTGTGGAATTACTTCATCAATTGTAGAGTTATGATTTACAAGGGAGATTGGGAAGTGATCGCTGCTGTGAAGGTCATCAGCGACCTTCCATTCATAGTCCAAAAGCAGCGAAGGAGAACAAATTGTCAAATCGATGCATGTGTATGTACCCGTGCCTGGGTGTAAATATGTAGGTGTTTTGGTATTATATAGACACAGATCGTGTCTAGAAATAAAGTCTTCAACTTTGTGACCTCTGTCACTTACATGATTCGATCCCCATAAAATGTTATGGGCATTAAAATCCCCGAGTAAAACAAAGGGTGCGGGAAGCTGTTGAACAAGATTATCGAGTTCGTTTGGTACTAGGTTAGTGTTTGGTGGTAAATAAATAGAGCAAAATGTAATCACTCGATGTAGAGTGACGCTTACAGCAATGGCTTGTAAATTGGTGTTTAAAGTAATGAAACTATGAGGAGCTCTGTTGTTCACAATAACAGAAACTCCTCCTGATGCCCTGTCAACATTTGGAGAGCAGGTGTTAAACAGGGAGTAGTTTTTAAATGTGATATTGTCTGTATCTTTCAAGAAGGTTTCTTGAAGGCATAGTACCGCAGGATCATGTTCGTTTAAAATCAGGAGAATATCATTGTAATTTGCTTTAAGTCCTCGACAATTCCATTGTATGATAGTGTTTTTCATTATAAATTTAAATTAAAGATTGTGGAGCTAGGTTAGACCTTTCGCAGACGGAATTTGTTTTGTTATTTCTCTGGAGGAAGTACGGGGGTGAATTTTTTGTTTGTAGGTCTGGAGTTCCCTTGGGCGCATGGAGCAGATTCTTCTGCATCCATGCTCTCGATGTCTCCAAACCTGTTATAAAGTTTGATGGGGTCATCTGACCCCTTTTGTTGCCTGTTTCCGTGAGATTTTTTATTCTTTGGTGATTTAGGTTGTTGGGTATTATTAAATGTAGTCTGAGTAGATGCCGTGTTTTTCTGTGCTTGGTAATGGGGGGTGTTTGAATTTGGTGTTGAATCGGGTGCTTCTGTTTGTGTTTGAGCGTCCTTCGTTGTTTTAGGATTGCTCTTCACTACAGTGGAGAAGGATGGGCCAGGATGGGTTGTTTTTGCCTGTACAATTTTTCTGGCTTCTGGATAGGGAATATTATTTGTGTATTTTACCCTCTGAATTTCCTTCTCCTGTTTCCAGGTATCGCAATCCTTGGAATTTGCGTGGTGCTCTTTTCCGCAGTTGACACAATGCGGAGTTGCTCTACAATCAGATTCCTGATGAGCATTGTCTCCGCATCGGCCACATATTTGGCTCTTGGAGCAGCGGTCTTCGTGATGGCCGTATTTTTGACACTTATAACACCGAAGGGGGTTGGGAATGTAAATCTCTACCTTTACTTGCAAAAAGCCAACTTTCACCACTTTGGGTACAGTTGGCCTGTTGAAGGTGAGTACAATGGTGTTGGTGTCCTGCAGATTGTTATTACGTTTAATACGTATTCGTCGGACTGCAGTGACACCTTCATCTTTCATTCCTTCGATGATGTCAGCGTCGGTGACTCCAGCCAAGTCACGGCAGCGAATCACGCCTTTGGACGTATTCAGTGTGGTGTGAGCGAATGAGGTTACTGGGATATCAAAGAACGTTTTCATTTTCCTGATATTGTCTGATTGACCTCGTCGCTCACACTCAATAAGAAGACAACCCGATTTCAACTTTTTAACACTTTTAGGTGTGCCAATCGATCCTGTGATAGTCTTTTCGATCACAAATGGAGATAGTGCGGCAAGCGGTTTCGTGGCATCTTTTGACTGTATGACCATGAAGCGTGGAAATGACTCCACACTACATGGTTCATCGTCAGACTCTGATAAGGGTTTCGATCTTTTATTTTGATTTTTTTTGGAATTATCCATGATGGCTAGATTAAAAATTCAGCACCCGTGCTCCCCACCCACCAAGGAGCCCAACAAGGGGACACTTTTCAAGTGTCAGGGATACACAGATGCCATACTCAGTTGATAAAATTACCTTTGAATGACCCTGAAGTCGCCAATTTCTAAGGTCGGTAAAATTACCCCCCGATTGACCCGTTAAGCCACCGCCTTCTAGGAAGCCTTCTAAGACTTGGAAAAGGGAAATATAAAGGAAAAGAATATAGGGGCAACGGTGGTATCAAGAGAGATACAAGGAGAGAGAGAAAGAAGGTGAGAAAGTTAATAAAGACCTCCTAGGGCTCGGCGTGACCAGCCGATTTGTCGGAACCGGGCCCATCCCGACCACCCGTCTAAGAGAAGTAGAGGCCAAAGTAGTGTGTTGCAGGGAACTGCTCAACTACCAGGATCCTTTCCTCCCCCGACACGGGACGCAACCCACGGCAAACAGGTTGCCTCTACTTAGTCGCCTTTTACGACACGTAGCGAGGCACGTCGGGCCAATTCTACAACCCCGGACCCGCAGGGGGGAGTTTTCTGTCAAAGATAATACCCAAAAATTTTGTTTCCTCAACAACTGGAATAGGTGTTCCGTCCAGCGTGAGTTTAGGTTCATCGTGGTGTCGTCGTAATTGACAGAAATGCATACATACCGTTTTTGATTTCGAGAATTTGAAACCGTTCGTACTAGACCAATTTTGAATCTTGTTGATATTTTGCTGTAGTTGTCTTTCAATTGTATGCATGTGCTTTGACCGATAACATATGAGAAAATCATCAACATATAGTGAGCAATCCACACCAGGAGTCAAACACTTGGTGATGTTATTAATTTTGATATTGAAAAGTGTCACAGATAAAATACTGCCCTGGGGCACACCCATCTCTTGCTCGTGCAAATCTGAGAGAGTACAGCCCACTCGTACCTTGAATTCTCTGTCGGAGAGGAAGTTGGATATGAAAGAGGGCAGACGGCCTTTTAGACCTAGATCGTGCAGGTCTTTTAGTATCCCGTACTTCCATGTTGTGTCATAGGCCTTTTCTAAATCAAAGAAAACCGCTACTAAATGTTCTTTCTTGATAAATGCATCGCGAATGAATGTTTCTAGTCTAACCAGATGATCGTTGGTGCTCCGTCCATAACGAAAGCCACTTTGGAAAGGAGATATTAAATTGTTAGTTTCCAGGTACCATACAAGCCGAGAATTGATCATTCGTTCCATTGTTTTGCACATGCAGCTTGTGAGTGCAATAGGTCGATAGTTGGTAGGATCTTCACTATCTTTACCGGGTTTGGGAAATGGTATTACTGTTGCTTCTTTCCATATTTTAGGTAGGTTACCAGTAATCCATAAATCATTGAAGAGTTTTAAAAGAGATGTTAAAGATGATTCTGGAAGATGTTTTAAAAACTGGTAATGTATTTTGTCAGGCCCAGCGGAAGTATCATGGGCCTTGTCTAAAGCCTCCATAAGTTCTGATAGTGAAAACAGCTGGTTGTAGCTTTCCGAGTTGTTGGATGTGAATTTTAAACGTGACTTTTCTTTTTGAGTTTTCAATTTTTGGAAGGCTTCGGAATAATTAGATGATGACGAATTTTCACAGAATGTATCAGCAAGAACATTTGCTATGTCACGTTTTGAGCTAAGATTGTTATTGTTCACTTTTAGATGTCGGAAAGAATTGTGTTTTCTCTTTCCGTTTATTTTTCGGATCGTGTCCCAAACTTTCTTAATTGAGGAACGAGAGTTTAAAGAGGAAACATATTTCATCCATGATGCTCGTTTACTTTCTTTGATTGTGCGGCGAGCTTTGGCCCGGAGAATACGATATTTACTTAAATTCTCGGGCGTCGGATGATTGTTAAATTTTTTCAAGGCTTCTCGGCGTTGCCGTATGGCTTCCTTACATTCCTTAGTGAGCCAAGGTTTTAGGGTTCTTTTACAGTTTGCTGAGGACTTGGGGATAGATTCTTCTGCAATGTCGGTTAAAATAGATGTAAAATGCTGAATGGGGTCGTTAACATTGAAAACTGTATCCTCATTCAGCCTGGTTTTACAGAGTGTTTCGAATTTGGCCCAGTCGGCCTTCTTTAAATTCCATTGTGGAATTACTTCATCAATTGTAGAGTTATGATTTACAAGGGAGATTGGGAAGTGATCGCTGCTGTGAAGGTCATCAGCGACCTTCCATTCATAGTCCAAAAGCAGCGAAGGAGAACAAATTGTCAAATCGATGCATGTGTATGTACCCGTGCCTGGGTGTAAATATGTAGGTGTTTTGGTATTATATAGACACAGATCGTGTCTAGAAATAAAGTCTTCAACTTTGTGACCTCTGTCACTTACATGATTCGATCCCCATAAAATGTTATGGGCATTAAAATCCCCGAGTAAAACAAAGGGTGCGGGAAGCTGTTGAACAAGATTATCGAGTTCGTTTGGTACTAGGTTAGTGTTTGGTGGTAAATAAATAGAGCAAAATGTAATCACTCGATGTAGAGTGACGCTTACAGCAATGGCTTGTAAATTGGTGTTTAAAGTAATGAAACTATGAGGAGCTCTGTTGTTCACAATAACAGAAACTCCTCCTGATGCCCTGTCAACATTTGGAGAGCAGGTGTTAAACAGGGAGTAGTTTTTAAATGTGATATTGTCTGTATCTTTCAAGAAGGTTTCTTGAAGGCATAGTACCGCAGGATCATGTTCGTTTAAAATCAGGAGAATATCATTGTAATTTGCTTTAAGTCCTCGACAATTCCATTGTATGATAGTGTTTTTCATTATAAATTTAAATTAAAGATTGTGGAGCTAGGTTAGACCTTTCGCAGACGGAATTTGTTTTGTTATTTCTCTGGAGGAAGTACGGGGGTGAATTTTTTGTTTGTAGGTCTGGAGTTCCCTTGGGCGCATGGAGCAGATTCTTCTGCATCCATGCTCTCGATGTCTCCAAACCTGTTATAAAGTTTGATGGGGTCATCTGACCCCTTTTGTTGCCTGTTTCCGTGAGATTTTTTATTCTTTGGTGATTTAGGTTGTTGGGTATTATTAAATGTAGTCTGAGTAGATGCCCTGTTTTTCTGTGCTTGGTAATGGGGGGTGTTTGAATTTGGTGTTGAATCGGGTGCTTCTGTTTGTGTTTGAGCGTCCTTCGTTGTTTTAGGATTGCTCTTCACTACAGTGGAGAAGGATGGGCCAGGATGGGCTGTTTTTGCCTGTACAATTTTTCTGGCTTCTGGATAGGGAATATTATTTGTGTATTTTACCCTCTGAATTTCCTTCTCCTGTTTCCAGGTATCGCAATCCTTGGAATTTGCGTGGTGCTCTTTTCCGCAGTTGACACAATGCGGAGTTGCTCTTAGAAAAAATGTGAACTAAATTTAAATCAATCACGTTATTATAAACAATGCCATACGAACACGTCAGTGTGACTCTGACTCCGGGTCAGGTGAAAAAACTTCAATCAAACACCGCAAAAGTCTGCGGGATAAAATTAACATTAAAAAGTAACCAAATTCAAGGTGGCCCAAATAAACTATCGATAACTAAAACACAACAAAAACATTTCAACAAAGCCAAATCGGCTAATGTTGGTGTTCAAATTGATTTATCTCCGAGCGCCATCAAAGATATGGTTAAATTAGGTGGTTTCTTCCCGCTGCTAGCTGCGTTGCCAGCGCTATTAGCTGCAGCTGCTCCTGTCGCGGAAAAAGCAGCCGGACTAGGTGCAGCCGGATACGCCGGTAGCAAATTAGCACAAAAAATAACAGAAGGAAAATACAGCACAAAAAAAGGACGCGGCCTAAGATTGCCAGGAACACCGCCATGGTATGGAAAAGACCTCCAACTGCCATGAACACCTCCACAGTGGTATCCAAAAATCAAATAACGCCGATGTCATATTTTGATTTAATCGACGCTGCTAAAAAGTTAAAAATAAAGTTCTTCTGAGGAGTATTTAAGCGAGATCAATTACCCGAGTATCCAAATCGATATGAAACCGGAATTATAAATCTAGATGATACTGTTGGCCCTGGCACACAATGGGTTGCTTACGCGATTAATCCACGTGAAATTATCTACTTTGACTCGTACGGGTTAGCACCACCACGAGAATTTCTTAATTATGTGAAACAATTAAATACACCAACGTGGTATTCGACGTTACCAACACAGACGCTAACCGATCCTCCGATATGTGGCCGTGAAGCAATTAATGTTCTCGCCGCGATATCTAAATCAAATAAACCGTATCATAAAACCGTCCACAAGTACACATCTGAAAAATTAAATCATTATTATAATGGTTGACATATATGGATGATCTCTGTTATCGCGGATGTTTAAAAAGAAGACCCGACGTGGATTTATCGAAATACGCAACAAAGGATGACGTTAATAGTCTTTTAGCGACATCAGGAATAGACCCTGACGAGGTTGTTATTTTTCAAGATCAACATGGAAAATTAAAAACAAGTAATATCAAGTTAAATGATATAATTCGACGAACAGAATATGACACTCAAGTGGGTGATTTTACTACCCTTCAAGAAACTATTAGAAAATGATTGATTGATTGATTGATTGATTGTTTATTTTTTAACGGCGCATCAGCACTTTTAGGCTATTTAGCGCCAAACAAAGTGTTACTTGTATAATCTTTAAAAGCTTATAAAAGGTTCTATATCGACCAGCGATATAAAAGAACAAATGGTTGAAATTAAAAACGGTAAGATGGTAACGGTGCAAAATAAAGCTTCCCGATCAACGGGAGATGTAAAAAAGATGAATAGGTATTAAAATGGGACGGTATGTATATTGCATAAAACTGCACAAGGTGATAGCATAAAAGTCAGAGTTTAGAGTAAATATTTACGGCTTTCAAGAACTCGATAATACGAGTGATGTTTATATTATCAAAAAGTTCTTTCATGTCATGCACAACGTAATAACGATCGCGCGTAGGTTGTACGTCAAAGCACTCTATCATAAAGTGCTTGACAGTGAATGGTTCATTGCAAGAAACGCACTCTGGTGGGTCTTCACCTTTTAGTATGTGGGTGTGGGTGATATAAGTATGACCAATTCGGATTCTTGCAATGACTACCTCCTCCCTACGAATGGTTCTGTAGGAAGGAGTCCATTCTCCTAGAGTTGGTTTGATTCCATGAAGTTTGTTATTTACAGCATCATTCCATGATGCCTGCCACTTCTGACGTAAGAACTTTCTGATACAAGGTTTAAAATCAGTATATGGTATTTTAAAATCAGATGGTTCTTGAGAAAGGGCCATTTTAGCAGCGCGATCTGCCTTTTCGTTACCTTTAATACCAATGTGGCTAGGTAACCAACAGTATATTATATTGTGGGAGACACTCAGCTCGGTATTTTTTACGAGTATGTTTTTCAATAATGGGTTCTCCAGTTTTCTATTGTGTAGCGACTGGAGTACTGATAGAGAGTCGGAGAAGATGATACTGTTTAAAATACGGTTCTTTTCTATATGTTGCAGAGCAAGGTCTATTGCTCTGATTTCGGCTGTAAAAATTGATGCTCCATTTGGTAAGCGAACTTGCGTTGTGTGATTTCCACAAACAAAGGCTGCAGCAGCCTTTTCCTCATCCTTTGATCCATCAGTGTAAATTCTCGTGTAGTTTTTAAATTCGGTGAGAAGTTCATGGTAAGAGTTGTGGAAGATAGAAGGGTTTGTTTCGGATTTTTTTCCATCGTGTAGCGTAAAACGTACTTTTGGTTGTTTAATTAGCCAGGGTGGTGTTTCAGAGATGGATGTTTTCTGAATTTTAGAAAGATCTATATTTGTAGTGTCAAGGCTGGATGATATTCTAATGCCAAAGGAAGGTATGGCGTTTGGTTTATTTTCGTATAAAGTTTTGTATTTGGGTTGAAAAACAGCCGAAAAAGCAGGATTCAGAGGGTTTGATTTTAATTTGAGAGCATACTGTGCGGAAAGCATTTCTCTACGATGCGATAACGGTGGTTCATTCGCCTCAGCTAGAAGACTTTCACACGGGGATGTTTTAAATGCTCCCAGAGCCAGTCTTATTCCCTGATGATGAATTGGATCAAGCATTTTAAGATACGATTTTCTGGCTGAACCATACACAACGCAACCATAGTCCAGTTTGGAGCGAATAAACGTTCTGTATAAATTTAAGATGACTTTTCTATCAGCACCCCAGTCAGTGTGCGCTACTACTTTAAGTAGGTTAAGTGCTTTTAAGCATTTAGCTTTTAAGTTCTTTAGGTGTGGAATAAAGGTCAGTTTTCTGTCAAAGATTATACCTAAAAATTTGGTTTCCTCAACAACTGGAATAGGTGTTCCATCCAGTGTGAGGTTCGGTTCATCGTGATGTTTTCGTAACTGACAGAAATGCATGCATACCGTTTTTGATTTCGAGAATTTGAAACCGTTTGCATTGGCCCAATTTTGAATTTTGTTTATATTTTGTTGCAGTTGTCTTTCAATTGTATGCATGTGCTTTGACCGATAACATATTAGAAAATCATCAACGTATAACGAGCAATCCACACCAGGAGTCAAACACTTGGTGATGCTATTAATTTTGATGTTAAAGAGCGTCACAGATAAAATACTGCCCTGGGGCACACCCATCTCTTGTTCGTGCAGATCTGAGAGGGTAGAACCCACTCGTACTTTGAATTCTCTATCGGAGAGAAAGTTGGATATGAAATAGGGCAGACGGCCTTTTAGACCTAGATCGTTCAGGTCATTTAGTATCCCGTACTTCCATGTTGTGTCATAGGCCTTTTCTAAATCAAAGAAAACCGCTACTAAATGTTCTTTCTTGATAAATGCATCGCGAATGAATGTTTCTAGTCTAACCAGATGATCGTTGGTGCTCCGTCCATAACGAAAGCCACTTTGGAAAGGAGATATTAAATTGTTAGTTTCCAGGTACCATACAAGCCGAGAATTGATCATTCGTTCCATTGTTTTGCACATGCAGCTTGTGAGTGCAATAGGTCGATAGTTGGTAGGATCTTCACTATATTTACCGGGTTTGGGAACTGGTATTACTGTTGCTTCTTTCCATATTTTAGGTAGGTTACCAGTAATCCATAAATCATTGAAGAGTTTTAAAAGAGATGTTAAAGATGATTCTGGAAGATGTTTTAAAAACTGGTAATGTATTTTGTCAGGCCCAGCGGAAGTATCATGGGCCTTGTCTAAAGCCTCCATAAGTTCTGATAGTGAAAACAGCTGGTTGTAGCTTTCCGAGTTGTTGGATGTGAATTTTAAACGTGACTTTTCTTTTTGAGTTTTCAATTTTTGGAAGGCTTCGGAATAATTAGATGATGACGAATTTTCACAGAATGTATCAGCAAGAACATTTGCTATGTCACGTTTGAGCTAAGATTGTTATTGTTCACTTTTAGATGTCGGAAAGAATTGTGTTTTCTCTTTCCGTTTATTTTTCGGATCGTGTCCCAAACTTTCTTAATTGAGGAACGAGAGTTTAAAGAGGAAACATATTTCATCCATGATGCTCGTTTACTTTCTTTGATTGTGCGGCGAGCTTTGGCCCGGAGAATACGATATTTACTTAAATTCTCGGGCGTCGGATGATTGTTAAATTTTTTCAAGGCTTCTCGGCGTTGCCGTATGGCTTCCTTACATTCCTTAGTGAGCCAAGGTTTTAGGGTTCTTTTACAGTTTGCTGAGGACTTGGGGATAGATTCTTCTGCAATGTCGGTTAAAATAGATGTAAAATGCTGAATGGGGTCGTTAACATTGAAAACTGTATCCTCATTCAGCCTGGTTTTACAGAGTGTTTCGAATTTGGCCCAGTCGGCCTTCTTTAAATTCCATTGTGGAATTACTTCATCAATTGTAGAGTTATGATTTACAAGGGAGATTGGGAAGTGATCGCTGCTGTGAAGGTCATCAGCGACCTTCCATTCATAGTCCAAAAGCAGCGAAGGAGAACAAATTGTCAAATCGATGCATGTGTATGTACCCGTGCCTGGGTGTAAATATGTAGGTGTTTTGGTATTATATAGACACAGATCGTGTCTAGAAATAAAGTCTTCAACTTTGTGACCTCTGTCACTTACATGATTCGATCCCCATAAAATGTTATGGGCATTAAAATCCCCGAGTAAAACAAAGGGTGCGGGAAGCTGTTGAACAAGATTATCGAGTTCGTTTGGTACTAGGTTAGTGTTTGGTGGTAAATAAATAGAGCAAAATGTAATCACTCGATGTAGAGTGACGCTTACAGCATTGGCTTGTAAATTGGTGTTTAAAGTAATGAAACTATGAGGAGCTCTGTTGTTCACAATAACAGAAACTCCTCCTGATGCCCTGTCAACATTTGGAGAGCAGGTGTTAAACAGGGAGTAGTTTTTAAATGTGATATTGTCTGTATATTTCAAGAAGGTTTCTTGAAGGCATAGTACCGCAGGATCATGTTCGTTTAAAATCAGGAGAATATCATTGTAATTTGCTTTAAGTCCTCGACAATTCCATTGTATGATAGTGTTTTTCATTATAAATTTAAATTAAAGATTGTGGAGCTAGGTTAGACCTTTCGCAGACGGAATTTGTTTTGTTATTTCTCTGGAGGAAGTACGGGGGTGAATTTTTTGTTTGTAGGTCTGGAGTTCCCTTGGGCGCATGGAGCAGATTCTTCTGCATCCATGCTCTCGATGTCTCCAAACCTGTTATAAAGTTTGATGGGGTCATCTGACCCCTTTTGTTGCCTGTTTCCGTGAGATTTTTTATTCTTTGGTGATTTAGGTTGTTGGGTATTATTAAATGTAGTCTGAGTAGATGCCCTGTTTTTCTGTGCTTGGTAATGGGGGGTGTTTGAATTTGGTGTTGAATCGGGTGCTTCTGTTTGTGTTTGAGCGTCCTTCGTTGTTTTAGGATTGCTCTTCACTACAGTGGAGAAGGATGGGCCAGGATGGGCTGTTTTTGCCTGTACAATTTTTCTGGCTTCTGGATAGGGAATATTATTTGTGTATTTTACCCTCTGAATTTCCTTCTCCTGTTTCCAGGTATCGCAATCCTTGGAATTTGCGTGGTGCTCTTTTCCGCAGTTGACACAATGCGGAGTTGCTCTACAATCAGATTCCTGATGAGCATTGTCTCCGCATCGGCCACATATTTGGCTCTTGGAGCAGCGGTCTTCGTGATGGCCGTATTTTTGACACTTATAACACCGAAGGGGGTTGGGAATGTAAATCTCTACCTTTACTTGCAAAAAGCCAACTTTCACCACTTTGGGTACAGTTGGCCTGTTGAAGGTGAGTACAATGGTGTTGGTGTCCTGCAGATTGTTATTACGTTTAATACGTATTCGTCGGACTGCAGTGACACCTTCATCTTTCATTCCTTCGATGATGTCAGCGTCGGTGACTCCAGCCAAGTCACGGCAGCGAATCACGCCTTTGGACGTATTCAGTGTGGTGTGAGCGAATGAGGTTACTGGGATATCAAAGAACGTTTTCATTTTCCTGATATTGTCTGATTGACCTCGTCGCTCACACTCAATAAGAAGACAACCCGATTTCAACTTTTTAACACTTTTAGGTGTGCCAATCGATCCTGTGATAGTCTTTTCGATCACAAATGGAGATAGTGCGGCAAGCGGTTTCGTGGCATCTTTTGACTGTATGACCATGAAGCGTGGAAATGACTCCACACTACATGGTTCATCGTCAGACTCTGATAAGGGTTTCGATCTTTTATTTTGATTTTTTTTGGAATTATCCATGATGGCTAGATTAAAAATTCAGCACCCGTGCTCCCCACCCACCAAGGAGCCCAACAAGGGGACACTTTTCAAGTGTCAGGGATACACAGATGCCATACTCAGTTGATAAAATTACCTTTGAATGACCCTGAAGTCGCCAATTTCTAAGGTCGGTAAAATTACCCCCCGATTGACCCGTTAAGCCACCGCCTTCTAGGAAGCCTTCTAAGACTTGGAAAAGTGAAATATAAAGGAAAAGAATATAGGGGCAACGGTGGTATCAAGAGAGATACAAGGAGAGAGAGAAAGAAGGTGAGAAAGTTAATAAAGACCTCCTAGGGCTCGGCGTGACCAGCCGATTTGTCGGAACCGGGCCCATCCCGACCACCCGTCTAAGAGAAGTAGAGGCCAAAGTAGTGTATTGCAGGGAACTGCTCAACTACCAGGATCCTTTCCTCCCCCGACACGGGACGCAACCCACGGCAAACAGGTTGCCTCTACTTAGTCGCCTTTTACGACACGTAGCGAGGCACGTCGGGCCAATTCTACAACCCCGGACCCGCAGGGGGATCTAAGACTTGGAAAAGGGAAAGATAAAGGAAGAGAATTTAGGGGCAACGGTGGTATCAAGAGAGATACAAGGAGACAGATAAAGAAGGTGAGAGAGTAAATAAAGACCTCCTAGGGCTCGGCGTGACCAGCCGATTTGTCGGAACCGGGCCCATCCCGACCACCCGTCTAAGAGAAGTAGAGGCCAAAGTAGTGTGTTGCAGGGAAAGCCTCTGCTCAACTACCAGGATCCTTTCCTCCTCCGACACGGTACGCAACCCACGGCAAACAGGTTGCCTCTACTTAGTCGCCTTTTACGACACGTAGCGAGGCACGTCGGGCCAATTCTACAACCCCGGACCCGCAGGGGAAACTATTAGAAAAACTAATGAGGATACCACTGATAGAATCGATAAAAATACAGTAAGAATCAGTCAATATATTGTAGAAAACAGAACAGCTGATACTGAAATCAATAAAAAAAATAAATGAGATTAACAAAAAACTCGCTGATATTAAAACCGTCGTTGATACATTTGAAGGAACTAATTTATTACTTCCTGGAATTATCGAGAAAACTAGCTTTGTTAAGATTTCACCAACAGTAACCTCATCACAGGTTAACAATATGATATTTATCACCGCAACGGGATCATCAACGTGGACACCAGAAAATGATTCTTTCAAGTACACCGCGACAGTTACTGGCGTGTACAGATTATATGTTTTTTCCAAAATAAGGTTCAGAATAATAACTAAAGAATACGATCGGAGACATCCCAGTGACAGAATTCTTGGTTTTCTGTTTTATTAAATAAAAACGTTGAAGAAACATTTACGTTAGAAACAGATAAAACAACATCACCAACATCATATTGGTGGGTTATGGAGTTTATAGCTGAATCACCTCAATTATTCACCATGTAAATCAATAATGAGTGCATCCAAGTACAGGTATAATCAGGCGCGTGCGTGGCAGTTGTCGCTGAAAACCATCATAGATACGTACCAAAGATAAAAAAATATCAGCGACGATTAGTTATCATTGACGTGATTGTTTATTCAGTATCTGCGGCCGTTGCTGGCGCGGGAATAATACTATCCGCGGTAACAATGATGGCACCGGTAACTGTGACTATTTGCTTTTCTGCAGCTGCAACGATCGCAGGCGTCTTTAACATGATCACAAAAAAAATATCTTCGTGTACGAGTGTGAAATTCGTTGCTGTCAGAGAGCCTCAAGGATGGAATTATATCCGACGCGGAATTCTCGTTGATGACAAGAATTTACAATCAAACGATTAAAGCCACTGATATAGATAATGGCGGAATTACTTCAGCAGATCGTGAAAACACAATCCCACGCAAAACAACGATGATCTCGGTAAGCTCGACTAACCCAGAATTTAGTATTAATTTTCCAATTGCAATTTCCATCAACGAGATCGCGCTAGCACAATTGCGAGTCTACTACAGCTGGCCCAATATCAGATCTAAATCATTTGGTGGATTACTATCAAATAATTCTTTTGTTTTTGCAAATAAAAATAGACCCGACGGAACACCCGATTGGACCGTTGTTGGAATTCCAACTGGTACTTACCAGATTGAAGAGATCAATGATGAATTAACACGAAGAATAAAAAATATAACCGGAGAAGATCCTGGAATAAAAATATTGGCACACGAACCAACGCTAACTTCGATCATCGAGATAAGTTCAAATGACATTGTAGATATTTATGCGAGTTCAATCAGAACTGTGCTAAGATGGCCTGAGATTGCACCACCAGCGCCACCGATACCACCAGAACCTAAAAAAGTCTGATTATACCACAGACAGGCAGTCACATCATGATGTTTACGAAGACGTAACAGTTAACTTAAAAAAAAGCAATATTAAGGACTAGCTTTGTCTTCAGAAAAAAAGACGATATGATGTGGTTTTTTATTATTAGGGATTTCTCGCAGGATTCCTGCAGATTTAACAAAAACAAGTTCCATGACTTTTCCAAAACTTTTCCAAGGCCATTTCACAAAACTCAAGGACCACACTATCTTGCACTGTGAAGTAAATTAATATAAATAATGACATCTATCAATGAAAAATAACAAATAAGTTAAAGACAAATATTTTTAATATGTTCATTTTAAATTTACCTGGGCTTGCACACCTTGACTTTATGTAGTAATTCATGTCATAATCCAATGTTCAATGTATTTTGTATTGAAAAGAAAAAAATAAACAAATCCTATGTAGTCTTTGTATGTGTTCCTATTTACAATACTAACAAAACACATCGCTTTCCAGTTGCTTTCTTGTATTTAGTAAGAAGCAAACTTTTTCTGCTCTATCTCCTTTTCAAGGTCCTTCAGAGTCTCTTGTTTCACTTTTGCAGTCTTTCTGAGAGAATTGGACGCAGTTAGCAGGCTTAGGCTATTGTCCTTTTCGGCTTTTTTCAGCATTTTCATCTGCCAATTTGAGCAACTGCTGGATGTCATCCATTAATCGTATTCTTTTATTTAACATGTCACCCAGCTCAAGATCTGCTTTTCTTTTTCTGCTCCTCTCACACTCCTCCCTCTTTTTCTTCTCCTCATCCAAGTATAGTCTGTATGTGTGTCTAGCATTTGAAGCATAACTTAACATTTCTTTACTAATATTTACATTTTCAATGCCTCCTACGCTCCGAATACTATCAATAATGATTCTTCTTGAAATGAGAGACAGCTGCTTTTGATTATCTCGTAAGGCTTCTTTGTTAATGGAGAACCCTTGTTCAACATCTGCCTGGCCATGAGACAGAGTTAGAAGGTGTTTTGCAACTGGCCACAAGACAGCATATTCCTTTTTGTCTGCCATCAAGGAATGAAAAAACGAATCTAAGCGGCCTTTCTGTCTGGAGAACTGAGCAAATTTCACAGTCTTCCGATTTCAAACAATTTTCCAAAAAGACTTTGTAGTTTTTAACCACCGCATCACATTGGTTTGGATCTATTCTTCCATTGTTGACTAGAATTTTGACCAGTGATTGGAATGACTGAATGCTGGTCTTTATATCCTTCATCATTTTCTCTGGGTTCAAGCATGTCATATTTCTTACAAGGGCAAAAGTCACTGGTGACTTTGTCAGCAATTTTGTGACAACAGCTTGGAGGAATTTCCTGCAGTCAAGATGGAAAGCCAAAATGTCCCTATCTGTCAATCTCCCTGATTTTTTTAAGTCAGCAATCACAGTCTTTGTCACAAAGCCAATTTCAATACTTGCAGAGTCTTTAAGGTGTTTGCAATTTGTTAAATCAAATTTAATGAGCTTTGATGCCTCTGTGATACAGTCCAGATGATCTTGAGCTACAAATCGCTCCATAAGACCCCTGATCATTTTGAAAATGTCTTCTGCAAGGAAAGGCAGCAATGGAGCGTCTCCTTGAAATTCCTGTAAAAATGGCTCCATCTCTCTAGCCACTGAAAGGAAAAACTGTGCCTGAGGAACGAAGAGACGAAACTTAACCACTTCCTTGAGACTCTATAATGATTTTAATTTTGGATGCATTTTAAGTGAATCAATATATCTTGCTAGATATGGAAGGAGGGACAGGACTTTCTCTACAACTGTGATGTTCTCAAGCCACCTGTGCTTACAGAATTTTGGTGGCAGCTCCTTGATACCAGATGCCTTTTGATAGTCCTCTATTCTGGCTGGAGAACCTTTAAAGAAGTAATAGAGATTGCTAAGTGTCTCCTCCAGATTCCACTCTGTGGCAGCGCAACCATCCCTGAACGCATTATGAATTATATGTAGGCTGCAAGATCCTGTTGGCAACAACGACTTTCCAGGGTGTGAACGATTACTCTCTGCATTCAACATGTCAAACGTTTTCAAGTTCACATTAGGTCCATCCATTGAAATTTGTAGGAGGTTCCTGGTTCCAAGATCTTGGATGATTGGACACAACTTGCCAAACAGATCTTCTGCTGTGGCGTGTCCCAAAAACTCTGATGTCAAAAATCTTGTTTGCACTCTTTCTGCACCCTGTTCCCAAAACCTGACATGAATGTCACATTGCTTTTGACGCAATTATTTGTTCAAACTTTCATCGAACTGCAAAGCATATCCATTACACTTGCGTATGCTCTCTTTTAAGGTTGATGCAAAGTATGGAGCTAGGCCATGAATAGCAATATAACATGTTTTGTCCTCACCGCAAGTGAATTTGTGTGCAATTGCACTGTCCAGAAACATCAGTGAAAAGACTCGTGAAATTTCCTCATTGGAATGAAAGGAGCTGTGGGTATTCACTGTCCTTAGGGTCCAAAATATTTCTGCCTTTAATACATCATTTGATGATGTATATGAAGTTAATGTTGGGGCAGGCTTTGGCATAACTTTAGGTGATGGTGAGGCTGAATATGAAATAAAACCAAAGACTGTGTTGTTCTGAGCAGATTTCATTATTTTACAATTCTGCACATGCTTCTTGCTGGTGAAATGACTTTTGAGGGCAGCTTCTCCCATATTTGCAATATCTATAATTTTGCTACAAGCTCTGCATTTAGCAGTCCTTTTGTCTGAAGCATTCTTCTCCACCCATTTTTCATAGTTTGGGTTGGTCAGCCAACTGTTATTGAATGTGCACATACCAGGCAAGTTGGACTAAACCTAAAGCAATATAAAATGAAAGATTTTAAGACTTCACTGTCATCATGAGATATTGTGTATTGTATTATGTGTTCAGAATTTTCTAACAGGCCAGTGTTCATTAAGTAATTCATTTTCATCACCTACTGCCTGACCAGACTTACAATCTAAGACTTATTCATTATCATATTACATAGAGTCTTGGAGATTTAAAATTAAAATCCAATTTCAGACAATGACAATTCTTTTCTTGAACTTTAAAAAAAATTCATTAAATATACTAATAACAGCAACACTAAAAAAGTCGTCAAAGTTTACCAGATACATAAAAATGATTGATTAAAGTTAAACTATATTGGCAGTAAACATGTTTCATCCTAACGTAACAACCCTCTTGAAAAATGGAAGTAAAAATTCCCCCACTGTAATATTACAGGAATTTACTGAAGCCTTCTTGCAGATTTATGAATTCTGAATTCGAACAGTTTTCTTCCTCTAATACACGATTTATTATAGCATTTATTATTTATTTTTATTGAGGATTTTGCAAAATCGGGAGATTCAATTGGGAGACCTAGACGGGTCTAATATTAAAATGATTCTCTGAATTTCTTTTCAGATGGGTTCTCGGGTTATCTAAAAACGGCTTCTGAAAAAAACCTATAATTTTCAATATTCTGAAACTAGAACGAAAGTAACAGCCCAAAACAAGAATATCAAATCGACAATAATGATTATAATCATGACGTACCCTCCGACGTAATAAATGACTGACTATGCTGCATGAGATGTTACGACAGACCCGAAAAACAAGTGAGGAATATAAATGAAATCAAATTAGTACTTACCTTGTACGTTATATCGAAGAAATAACAGATTTTTTTTAGGAAGAAATTAACTTCATTTTGACAGGTCGTCAAGTGGTAATTACTCAAAGCGGCACGGCTGACCATTTGAATTTTCCAATCGAACTACACCGGAAACCACGTGATATCTACTGTTAGGGGAACTTACTCTTGTTACATGAAATGAAACCATTTATCTATCGTATCCTTTTTATCGTGTTTTATTTAACTGGTGCTCTGTGCTCTAAGAAATTTGAAGTAATCAATTTCTTTAACTCCCTTGTCAGAAATTCCATGACTTTTCCAAAACTTTGCAAGGTTTTGATAAATTCCATTACTTTTCAAGGCCCTTAAAATTTATTTTTTAAATTCCAAATTTTTTCCAGGATTCCATGACCCGCGGGAACCCTGTTCCCGGGAACAACAATAAGTGAAACTTTAAGTTTTGAACTAACTAAACTTCTTGAAATATTTAAATTAATCAAATTCATGAAATACAACTAAATAAATTAAAGAATTATTTTCGTGAGTGTATTATTAATGTATCAAGTTCATGTAAAGAGATTATCAAATACGTGGAAGTATTAAATCAGCTCGCGGCCGATATGGAATATTATCACACACACGAATGATTCAGGCAATAATTGATGAAAAATCAGACAATAAACAAAAAATTTTAACCACATACTCGCTGACAACGGCGACGCTACCAAATTATAAATTTTCCGGATATAATGTGGACAAATTAAAAAATCTGTCAGTGATACCATCGATGAGTTATTTTCTGAATTACTAGCCGCGTGGAGAAAATCATTACCACCAGCAATTATACTTGGACGTGATAATGCTGTCGGTGGCAGACACATTTCACCACAGATCGTAAATATAACTAACGTGATCGCGGTTAATCTTAGTTGTGACGTTGTCGAAAACAGCTACAGCGCTGATAAATCATTGTCAAATCAAGCCCAACAAGGATTTGTTCTTTATTCGTTCTCGCCGAAAGATATGCCGCCTGGTTATTTAACCGTACAGGAACCAATCAATCCGGTTTATCTGCGATGTCATAATTGTTTGTTATCAAGAATGAATTTCAGATTAACGGATCAAAGCGGAAACCTGCTTGATTTGCGCAGGGAAACATTAAGTAAAATTACTTGTGCGATCATAAAATATTTTATTCTGTATGCCTAAAAAACAAAACAAAAATAGATAAAACCAACAAAAAGTAACAAAAACAACATTTTTTTAAATTTTGAGTAGTAATTACTAGTGAAATTTGTGAAACTGTTAAATAAATAATTTCAGATGGGGTAATTACTACTCAAATTTATAAAATTACTGAATAAATAATTTCAGATGGGGTAATTACTAGTCAAATTCATGAAATTATTGATTTTGGGTGGTAATTTACCTGAAATCAGTGAATAAATAAATAATCAGTGAATAAAAAAATAATTCAATAAATAAATAAATAAATCAGTAAATAAATAAAAAAATTCAGTGAATAAAGTAATTTCAGTGAATAAATAAATAATCAGTGAATAAATAAATAATTCAGTGAATAAATAATGCAATTTCAGTGAATAAAGAAATTTCAGTAAATAAATAAATAATTCAGTAAATAAAGTAATTTCAGTGAATAAAGTAATTTCAGTAAATAAAGTAATTTCAGTAAATAAATAAATAATTCAGTGAATAAATAAATAATTCAGTAAATAAATAAATAAATCATCAGTGAATAAAGTAATTTCAGATGGGGTAATTACTAGTTAAATTTATAAAATTACTGAACAAATAATTTCAGATGGGGTAATTAGTAGTTAAATTTATAGATTTGGCTGATTTTTAGTAGTAATTTACCTAAATCAGTAAATAAATAATCAGTGAATAAATAAATAATTCAGTAAATAAAGGAATTTCAGTGAATAAATAAATAGTTCAGTAAATAAAAAATTAATTCAGTGAATAAAGTAATATCAGTGAATAAATAAATAGTTCAGTAAATCAATAAATAATTCGGTGAATAAATAAAAAATTCAGTGAATAAAATAATTTTAGTAAATAAATAAATAATCAGTAAATAAAGTAATTTCAGTAAATAAATAAATAATCAGTAAATAAAATAATTTCAGTAAATAGATAATCAGTAAATAAATTTCAGTGAATAAATAATCAGTAAATAAAGTAATTTCAGTGAATAAATAAATAATCAATGAATAAATAATTTCAGATGGGGTAATTACTACTTAAATTTATAAAATTACTGAATAAATAATTTCAGATAGGATAATTACTACTCAAAATTAAAGATTTGTTGATTTTTTTTTGTTAATTTTTAGTGGTAATTACCTGAAATCAGTAAATAATTCACTGAATAAATAATCAGTAAATAAAGTAATTTCAGTAAATAAATAATCAGTAAATAAAGTAATTTCAGTAAATAAATAAATAATCAGTAAATAAATTATTTCAATGAATAAATAAATAATTTCAGTAAATGAATAATTTCAGATGGGGTAATTACTACTAAAATTTATAAAATTACTGAATAAATAATTTCAGATGGGATAATTACTATTCAAATTTAAAGATTTGTTGAATTTTTTGTTGATAGATTGATTGATTGATTGATTGATTTTTTTAACGGCGCATCAGCACTGTTAGGCTATTTAGCGCCAAACAAAATGTAATTTGTATACTTTTTAAAAAATTATAAAGGTCCTATATCGACCAGCGATATAAAAGAAGAACTGGTTGAAATTAAAAACGGTAAGATGGTAACGGTGCAAAATAAAGCTTCCCGATCAACGGGAGATGTAAGAACGATGAATAGGTATTAAAATGGGACGGTATATATATTGCATAAAACTGCACAAGGTGATAGCATAAAAGTCAAGAGTTTTGAGTAAATATTTACGGCTTTCAGGAACTCTATAATACGAGTGATGTTTATAGTATCAAAAAGTTCTTTCATGTCATGCACAATGTAATAACGATCGCGCGTAGGTTGCAGGTCATAGCACTCTATCACGAAGTGCCTGACAGTAAATGGTTCATTGCAAGAAACGCACTCTGGTGGGTCTTCACCTTTCTGTGTGTGGGTGTGGGTGATATAAGTATGACCAATTCGGATTCTTGCAATGACTACCTCCTCCCTACGCATGGTTCTGTAGGAAGGAGTCCATTCTTCTAGAGTTGGTTTGATCACATGAAGTTTGTTATTCACGGCATCATTCCATGATGCCTGCCACTTCTGACGAAAGAACTTTCTGATACAAGGTTTAAAATCAGTATATGGTATTTTAAAATCAGATGGTTCTTGAGTAAGGGCCATATTAGCAGCGCGATCTGCTTTTTCGTTACCTTTAATACCAATGTGGCTAGGTAACCAACAGTATATTATGTTGTGGGAGACACTCAGCTCGGTATTTTTGAAGAGTATGTTTTTTAATAATGGGTTCTCCAGTTTTCTATTGTGTAGAGACTGGAGTACTGATAGCGAGTCGGAGAAGATGATACTGTTTAAAATATGGTTCTTTTCTATATGCTGCAGAGCAAGGTCTATTGCTCTGATTTCGGCTGTAAAAAGTGATGCTCCATTTGGTAAGCGAACTTGGGTTGTGTGATTTCCACAAACAAAGGCTGCAGCAGCCTTTTCCTCATCCTTTGATCTATCAGTGTAAATTCTGGTGTAGTTTTTAAATTCGGTGAGGAGTTCATGGTAAGAGTTGTGGAAGACGGAAGGGTATGTTTCGGATTTTTTTCCATCGTGTAGCGTAAAACGTACTTTTGTTTGTTTAATTAGCCAGGGTGATGTTTCGGAGATGGACGTTTTCTGAATTTTAGAAGGACCTATATTTGTAGTGTCAAGGCTGGATGATATTCTAATGCCAAAGGAAGGTATGGCGTTTGGTTTATTTTGGTATAAAGTTTTGTATTTGGGTTGAAAAACAGCCGAAAAAGCAGGATTCAGAGGGTTTGATTTTAATTTGAGAGCATACTGTGCGGAAAACATTTCTCTACGATGCGATAACGGTGGTTCATTCGCCTCAGCTAGAAGGCTTTCACACGGGAATGTTTTAAATGCTCCCAGAGCCAGTCTTATTCCCTGATGATGAATTGGATCAAGCATTTTAAGATACGATTTTCTGGCTGAACCATACACAACGCAACCATAGTCCAGTTTGGAGCGAATAAACGTTCTGTATAAATTTAAGATGACTTTTCTATCAGCACCCCAGTCAGTGTGCGCTACTACTTTAAGTAGGTTAAGTGCTTTTAAGCATTTAGCTTTTAAGTTCTTTAGGTGTGGAATAAAGGTCAGTTTTCTGTCAAAGATTATACCTAAAAATTGTTTCCTCAACAACTGGAATAGGTGTTCCATCCAGCGTGAGGTTCGGTTCATCGTGATGTTTTCGTAACTGACAGAAATGCATGCATACCGTTTTTGATTTCGAGAATTTGAAACCGTTTGCATTGACCCAATTTTGAATTTTGTTTATATTTTGCTGCAGTTTTATTTCAATTGTATGCATGTGCTTCGACCGATAACATATTAGAAAATCATCAACGTATAACGAGCAATCCACACCAGGAGTCAAACACTTGGTGATGCTATTAATTTTGATGTTAAAGAGCGTCACAGATAAAATACTGCCCTGGGGCACACCCATCTCTTGTTCGTGCAGATCTGAGAGGGTAGAGCCCACTCGTATTTTGAATTCTCTGTCGGAGAGAAAGTTGGATATGAAAGGGGGCAGACGGCCTTTTAGACCTAGATCGTTCAGGTCATTTAGTATCCCGTACTTCCATGTCGTGTCATAGGCCTTTTCTAAATCAAAGAAAACCGCTACTAAATGTTCTTTCTTAATAAATGCATCGCGAATAAATGTTTCCAGTCTAACCAGATGATCATTGGTGCTCCGGCCATATCGAAAGCCACTTTGGAAAGGAGATATTAAATTGTTAGTTTCCAAATACCAGACAAGCCGAGAATTGATCATTCGTTCCTTTGTTTTGCACACTCAGCTTGTGAGTGCAATTGGTCGATAGCTGTTGGGGTCTTGGCTATCTTTACCGGGTTTGGGGACTGGTATTACAGTTGCTTCTTTCCAGATTTTTGGTACATTACCAGTAATCCATAAATCATTGAAGAGTTTCAAAAGAGATGTTAAAGATGATTCTGGAAGGTGTTTCAAAAACTGGTAATGTATTTCGTCAGGCCCAGCGGATGTATCATGGGCCTTATCTAAAGCCTCTCTAAGCTCCGATAGTGAGAACAATTGATTATAACTTTCCGAGTTGTTGGATGCGAATTTTAAACGTGACTTTTCTTTTTGAGTTTTAAGTTTTCGAAAGGCTTCTGAATAATTAGATGATGAGGAATTGTTTGAGAAATTGACAGCAAGAATATTTGCAATGTCACGTTTTGAACTAAAGTTGTTATTGTTCAGTGTCAGATGTCGGAGAGGGTTTTGTTTTCTCTTTCCGTTTATTTTGCGTATAGTGTCCCAAACTTTCTTAACAGAGGAACGAGAGTTTAAAGAAGAAACATATTTCTTCCATGATACTCTTTTACTTTCTTTGATTGTGCGGCCAGCTTTGGCCCGGACAATGCGATATATATTTAAGTTTTCGGGCGTCGGGTGATTATTAAACTTTTTTAATGCTTCTCGGCGTTGCCGTATGGCTTCCTTACATTCCTTAGTGAGTCAAGGTTTTAGGGTTCTTTTACAGTTTGTTGAGGACTTGGGGATAGATTCTTCTGCAGTGTCTGTTAAAATAGATGTATAATGCTGAATGGGATCGTTAACATTGAAAACTGTATCCTCATTCAGCCTAGTTTTACAGAGTGTTTCGAACTTGGCCCAGTCGGCCTTCTTTAAATTCCATTGTGGAATTACTTCATCAATTGTAGAGTTATGATTTACAAGGGAGATTGGGAAGTGATCGCTGCTGTGAAGGTCATCAGCGACCTTCCATTCATAGTCCAAAAGCAGCGAAGGAGAACAAATTGTCAAATCGATGCATGTGTATGTACCCGTGCCTGGGTGTAAATATGTCGGTGTTTTGGTATTATATAGACACAGATCGTGTCTAGAAATAAGGTCTTCAACTTTGTGACCTCTGTCACTTATATGATTCGATCCCCATAAAATGTTATGGGCATTAAAATCCCCGAGTAAAACAAATGGCGCGGGAAGCTCTTGAACAAGCTCGTCTAATTCGTTTGGTACTAGGTTAGTGTTTGGTGGTAAGTAAATAGAGCAAAATGTAATCACTCGATGTAGAGTGACGCTTACAGCAATGGCTTGTAAATTTGTGTTTAAAGGTATGATGCTATGAGGGGCTCTGTTGTTTACAATAACAGAGACTCCTCCTGAGGCCCTGTCAACATTTTGAGAGTAGTTGTTAAACAGGGAGTAGATTTTAAGTGTGATGTTATCCGTATTTTTCAAAAATGTTTCATGAAGACATAGTACAGCAGGATCATGTTCGTTTAAAAGCAGAAGAATATCATGGTAGTTGGCTTTAAGTCCTCTACAGTTCCACTGTAAGATGGTGTTCTTCATTACAACTTTATATTAAAGATTCTGGAGCTAGGTTAGACCTTTCGCGGAGGCAATCTGTTTGGTTATTTATCTGGAGGAAGTACGGGGGTGTATTTTTTGTTGTTAGGTCTGGAGCCACCTTGAGGACATGGAGCAGATTCTTCTGCATCCATGTCCTCCAAGTCTCCAAACCTATTGTGCAGCTTTATGGGGTCATCAGACTCTTTTTGCTGCCTATTTGTTTGCAACTTTTTCTTACTGTTTGGTGATCTTGGTGGTGCAGTATTGTTGAATGTTGTTTGTGTCGATGTTGAGTTTTTCTGGGGTTTGTAGTGCGGGATGTTCGAGTCGGAATGGGATTCAGGTGGGTTTGTTTGAGTTTGTGGGTCTTTCGTTGCTTTTTGGCTGCTCTTCACTACAGTTGAGAAGGATAGCCCGGGAAGAGATCTAGCTTGAACAAGCTTCCTGGCCTCTGGATAAGGAATGTTGGATGTGTATTTAATCCTTTGGATTTCCTTCTCCTGTTTCCATGTATCGCAATCTTTTGAATTAGCATGGTGTTCCTTTCCGCAGTTTACGCAATGTGGACTGGCTTTACACTCGGATTCCCGGTGAGAGGGGTCTCCACATCGGCCACATATTTGGCTTCTGGAGCATCGGTCTTCATGATGACCGTATTTTTGACATTTGTAGCATCGGAGGGGACTGGATATGTATATCTCAACCTTAACTTGTAGGAAGCCAACTTTGACCACTTTAGGTACTGTTGGCTTATTGAAGGTGAGTATAATAGTGTTGGTGTCCTGCAGATTGTTGTTTCGTTTGATACGAATTCTGCGGACTGCAGTGACACCTTCATTTTTCATGCCCTCCACGATTTCTTTGTCGGTGACACCAGCTAGGTCACGGCAACGACTGACGCCTTTTGATGTATTAAGTGTAGAGTGGGCGAAAAAGGTTACTGGAATATCGTGAAAGGTTTTAATTTTTAAGATATTTTCAGTATGTGCTTTTCGCTCACACTCTACAAGTAGGCCGCCTGATTTTAGTTTTTTGACACTTTTCGGCTTGCCGACTAATCCAAGTATAGTCTTTTCGACTATAAATGGCGATAGTGCAGCAAGTTGTTTAGCCTCGTCTTTCGATTGGATTACCATGAAGCGAGGAAAGGATTCCACACTACATGGCTCATCATCCGACTCTGATCCAGTTTTGGTAAGTTTATGGGTTTTTTTGGAATTGTCCATGATGGCTTGAATAAAAATTCAGCACCCGTGCTCCCCACCCACCAAGGAGCCCAACAAGGGGACACTTTTCAAGTGCCAGGGATACACAGGTGCCATACTCAGTTGATAAAATTACCTTTGATTGACCCTGAAGTCGCCAATTTCTAAGGTCGGTAAAATTACCCCCAGATTGACCCGTTAAGCCACCGCCTTCTAGGAAGTCTTCTAAGACTTGGAAAAGGGAAAGATAAAGGAATAGAATATAAGGGCAACGGTGGTATCAGGAGAGATACAAGGAGACAGATAAAGAAGGTGAAAGAGTAAATAAAGACTTCCTAGGGCTCGGCGTGACCAGCCGATTTGTCGGAACCGGGCCCATCCCGACCACCCGTCTAAGAGAAGTAGAGGCCAAAGTAGTGTATTGCATGGAAAGCCTCTGCTCAACTACCAGGATCCTTTCCTCCTCCGACACGGGACGCAACCCACGGCAAACAGGTTGCCTCTACTTAGTCGCCTTTTTACGACACGTAGCGAGGCACGTCGGGCCAATTCTACAACCCCGGACCCGCAGGGGGAGATTTTTTTTTTTAATTTTTAGTTAGTTTTTAGTGGTAATTACCTTAAATCAGTAAATAATTCAGTGAATAAATAATCAGTAAATAAAGTAATTTCAGTAAATAAAGTAATTTCAGTAAATAAACAATTCAGTAAATAAATAAATAATCAGTAAATAAATTATTTCAATGAATAAATAAATAAGTTCAGTAAATAAATAATTTCAGATGGGGTAATTACTACTCAAATTTATAAAATTACTGAATAAATAATTTCAGATGGGGTAGTTACTACTCAAATTTATAAATTTGTTGATTTTGAGTAGAAATTTCAGGTAAATTACTATAAAAGAAACAAAATAATTCAGTGAATAAATAAATTCAGTAAATAAATTTATTTATTGATTTTCTTCGTTGAGCATTTTTCTTAGTTGTCGCACACAAGTACTATTTTTTTGCCTCGTATTCGTCAGATAATTTTGATCGGATCTTTTCAACTGCATCAGCTAAACTAGCGAATTTTTTATCTGTGTTTCATCGATGCCAGCCAGTGACTGATACATCGCTGATTGAATTTTCTTTATAAATCTGTATTCGGACGACAACACGTATCTACCTTCATGTTTATTCTGCATTAATGTTTCAAAATTAGCAATGATCTTTTCTGTGTCAAGTTCATATGACATATTTATTTCTTTAATTTTTAGTACATCAATGGCGTTAATTATACTGTTGATGTTTTCTTCGTTCATTATTCAGTATATATATATATATATATACTGAAATTATATTTCCAAAAGTAAAAAAAATTAATCAATGACTAAAATAAGATTAATTTGATTTTTAATCACCTAATATCAGAGAAATATAATGAAATGAAATCCAGTCTCCAAATTTATGTGAAAACGATGATTTATATATTTGCTCTGAAACCTTTCGTACTGAATCAGGGTGAATACTAAAATATTTACCAGCGGCTGTCATCGACTGAAAAAATATATTTCTTCGCCGGTTTCTACGTTAATTGATTTAACCGGCTTAGCACGTTTATTATGACGACCGGTATTTCCTCTTACACTATTCTCGCTTGGTGTGATCGCCTGAAAATTAGATAATTTATTATTAAGTGTGTTTCCATGGATGTGATCAATTACAAATTTATCTTTGACTGCCCGTGGAAACATTCATAAATAAATCTGTGATTAAAATAATGTTTCTTCCTGGCTTTAAAATGAAGATAGCCGAATTTGCTGACGTTACCAACTGGATTTTTCGTTTTGCGATGTCTAACTACGCCGTTGCAAGATGCTTCGTAGTTATCGATGATTGGATGCTTCGTAAAGATATCATCTATATAGTAATTATTATCCGTCTAAATCAAAGTTTGCTTGAAAACCTATTTAGATAATCTTCTTCGCATTTAATAGCGATATCACTGTCCGTAGATTTTTTGTCATAATGTCTTTTAAGTTCTCTATAGCGTTTTCCACCGCACTGCACACATATTCGAGTTTTTCCGCGTATTCCAATGCTACATTGGATACATCTAGTTGGTCCTGAGCCGGTTCTGCCAATACATGCTAGGTGTTTTCCGCAAAATTCACCTCTGCACCATTTTTCATAGCAAGCAAATGAACCAACCATTAACCATTTGCATTGATTCATTATTTATTTAGATATTTGTTTAAAATATAACATGAGTTTATTTGACCTTGATGACGCCGAATATGATTTAACTTTAGTAAATCGCGCTAAGAAAGAATTTTACGATGACGGGGCAGCTCATGTGTGGTCGCCGTGGAAAACTAACGGCGTCGATAATACTATGAACGACGCACGAGCTAAAAAATAATTAGCGCATTAGACGATGATAAATTTATTTTCAGAATAAAATTTATCGTTTACAACGACAATGATGTGTGGATTACTTGTGATAAACGTGATCCGGTAATTGGTGGAAAAAATCTGTTACTGTAAGCGGCGGCTCTCGACCTGGTTTGTTAACAGGTATAGATAAGCCATATTATGTGCGGACGTATCCGGTTACCGCGGTAGTTTATGGAATTTATCGACTAAATAAACCCGATGTTGGTAATCTTACTTTGATGAAACACTCTTTTAGGATAAACTGTGTAGCTGAACGAGTAATGGAGCATTTTACAAATGCAAAGTGCGCATCAGGTTTAACTGATTTACGACGAATAAAAAATAACGTGGGCGGAATCAGTCGCTGACGGTGCGTCGGTGAATGATGTTGCTGCGTTGTCGACGAAGTTAAAATTCCCCATGAAGGTAACGACGTTATCAGGTGAGGTTTTATATTCATCTGCGTATAAATCCAAAGGAGCACCAATTGTAATTGTTGATCATAATTCTCACGCGTGGACATCCGCGGTAACAATATTTCCGCGAGATCGTGTTGTTAAATTTTATTCACAGAAATTTTCTGAAAATATGTTTAATTTTATTCACGAAATAAGTAAATCCGATCCTGTATCTGTTTGGTTGTTTTCAAGCGACACACGATATGATCAATTTGTACGACCTAACGGTGACATGTAGAGAAGAAAATTATTACATAACAATATGAAGGAATTAGCAGAAAAATACCTAATAAATCCTGAGCAATTATTGGTTAATTGTTTTACTGTTCCATCGGTTGTTGCTCACGCCGCCAGGGAAAAGAACTTATGGAAGCCGACGCGGCGAGAATTTCTCAAAGATGTTCAGGCGAGTTGTATCGAATACGGATACGGCGGATTATGGAATACAGAATATAAATGCGCCAATATGATATCATTTGACATGATTGCGTGTTATCCTGGTAGCTTTTTAGGGTTGGGTGAATGTGCTAAATACTTTGAACAATTTGGACATCCAACCGACGAAATGACTCGTGTAGCAATTAATGGTCCGCTGCCGGATTTCTATATCACAGGATTCGCTCGTGCTGTTTCGTTTGAATTTGCTACGGGTCTACATAAAATCTGTTATATTTGGTTTGGTCGGCATTTTTCAGAACAACGATGGGTTCCAATAGTGTTGTTGCGATATATGTTAGATTGTGCCATGTTAACGTCGTTGACGATCAGCGAAGCAATTATATCATATAGAAAACAAAAACAAATTTGGTTGCCAACGGAGAACGATGACGTAAAAGACCTAGGTAGAAAAATAATAGGTAAATTTACTCAAAGCGGCGCATATGATCATCAACGACATCATTGTAGATTAATCATGGACGAAGCTGAATTAGATTTTATAATTGCTGATACCGCGTCAAAGGTGTATTTTGTAATCGAGAAAGTATTTATCTCGGCGACGGAACAAAATTAGCTACCGTAGTTAGTTACATCGAAGGAGAATCGCCACAATATACTCATTTAAGATCATCGATGCTTGCATATGTGAGCATAAATTTATTATCGATGATAAATAAATTTCCCTGCGACGTGGTTAGAATAGCTACTGATTCATTTTACATTGATAGAAAACATTTATTGATGTTTGAAAATTTAACCGGAGATGGTTCATGGGGCACATGGAGAATCAAAGACGAAAATATCCTTAATTATTGTGCACCAGCCGATGTCGCGGTCGAAAATAAATATTATTCTGATACTATCTTGGAAATTTCATCAGCGCCATTCGTGCAAGACAAATATCGCGATATAAAACCGTCTACGTGAACGGGCCGGGTGGATCCGGTAAAACGACACGAATCACAGAATTCTTTAAAAACTCTGACGTGATCGTGTTAACGCCAACACATAGATTAGCGCGAGAAATGAGACAACGCGAAGTTAATTCGTGTACGTACCATAGTTTTTTCAAATATAGCGGTGGCACATGGAATTGTTCGCGAATGGGAGAAAAATACATTAATAAAGTTATTATCTGGGATGAGATTTGTACTGTTTCGGTGGAAACGTTGAAAATATTCATAGATTGGTTATCAACGAAAAATTCTGTGATCCCGGTCAACCAAATCCTATTGATGGAGAATCTCCTCATGAATGGCTGAAGAATTTTGTTGATTATTATGAAGAAGCCGACACCGATTACAGATCACTTGATGAAAAATTAGTTGAATTTAAAAAATTAATTCGATTGCAATCGAATTAAACTCAATGCGGTATAATGAGAGAAGTAATTTCAGAAACATCAATGAAAGACTTTTTAAATCTGTGGACGCCAAACAATTTAATAGTTGCTAGCACAAAAATAGTTCGTGATGAGCTTCAACGAGAATTATTTAAATTACATCGAGAAAAGTTTCCATTATTAACGGTACCATTATGTTATCGACCAGCACATACTCGGACAAGAAGGAAAAAAACCTGGTGCTGAATGATATTGTCACCGTTCATATCAATTTCGTCGAAGAAGCAATTAACGCAGAAAAATCTCTTTGTATGCTAGGATAGGCTATGACGATTCATTCGTCGCAAGGATTAACTATTACTGATACACGGGTTTGGATTGTTGATAATCGCATAGAATGGTCTAATTTAGTTTATTTAGCTGTATCTAGATTGAGAAAAATATCTCAATTAGCGCGGATCGTTTTAGATGTATCAATAACCGACGATCACGGAATAAACAAAAAATTATTCGGTTATAAACAATTTCATAAAAAAAAATAATTACGAATTTGACTTAGATGTTGAATTTATAATGTCGCTGAAATAACAACAAAACAATCATTCTTTTGGTTGTAACTGTATAATGACGTGGCAGTATCAGAAATACGATTCAAAAGAGTTAACCGTTGATAGGAAAAATAATAATTTAGGTCATACACGAGAAAATGTTACTTTGGCGTGTTTGGAGTGTAATCGACGTGGAATTGATTATTTAAGAAATTGAGGCGGTAATTGAGTATATGTGGGAATTGTAATTCTTCACGAGTAAATCCACGCTGGACAGCAAGTATATAAATTGCTGGTCTACCTGACGATCTTGTCACGGTAGATATTCTATGTGGTGCTGTACTCCAGATGGGATCAGTTGCTCTTTTTCTGCCACCCTCGGCCTCGCCCGGTTTATATAAATATCGTACAATAATATTACCTAGAACTGGCCGTGTGGAAAAATCACGTCTTTTTATTGGTATTTTTTTTTTTTTGTAATCGCGATAGCTGGTTTCATCGCTATTGCTCGCGTTGGTTCATTATTTATCGCTGATATTACACCTGGCAATCTTTCCACCCACTCGTGAGATCGTTTATCTTGAATAAATTCTCTCGCGTACTGATATCCAAATAATCGTTCAGCAAGTGTTTTATTGAATCGTTCAACAATTGCTTGATCATTATGAATATTAACTTTTCCACGTCGTATTTTAACATTATTTTGTTTCATTAAAAAAGAACCTAAAAAGTCTCTGCCAGGATCAACCTGAAGTAGGATTGGCCATTTTAATGGTCCTCGTTGATAAATTTTTCTAAATACATTTGCTACCTCAGTGGCTGTTTTAGTTATTAGCGGCTCTGCTTCTTTGTATCTACTTGCGATATCAACTATCGTTAATACATACTTCTATGTGTTATCGTCAACGGTGTCGTGCAGTAAAAACATAATATCAGCTTGATGAATTTCATTAGGAACACTAACGTCAAAATGCGCGTATTCAATTCGTTTAGGTGGTGGTAAATAAATTTGCCAAACAGCCTGCTTAGATAACCACGCTGCGGCCGTAGCAGGTTTTACTCGAGCAGCCGCGACAAGTTTTTTAATCGCTGTTTTACCTTTCCAAAATCCAAAAGGAGAATAATAAATTGCTTCCATAATATTAATTACCGGCACCTAACGCTAATTTGCCTTTCATCGCGGTGTTGATTAACCAACTAGCTAATCTTTCGTTAATGGATTTATTTTTTTTTATAGAATTTAACGTATGAATTAATTTCACATCCGCGAGATGTCGCTGTTGTAAATCATTACTTCGACAGGCAATATCATGGGCGAGACATGCTTGATCAATTAAATTTATTGGATTCTCCCCTGATTTTGGTTGATTCTGATTATCGAGTCTGATATCGAGTCGAGTTCCAGGGCCGCAATAATTATATCCAGGAAGATGTTTTTCTCCTTGGTATTTGGACCAAAATAATCCTGGCAGCGATGCTAACTTTGCAGTGATGTCAACACCGTATTTCTTTTTTTTTATAATTAAGTTTACTTTGATTGGCTTTTTACCAGATGAAACAATCTAAATTTCTTTGTGCCACATTTCACAAACGTACCAGTGACGGCTGATCTATTGTTGCGCGTGACAACTGTAATCAGATTTGTTGTTGGTGTACGTGAACGACATTTTACACAATATAAATCCATAATATAATTATATCATGAATGTAATTGATTTTTCAGCCACAAAGAAACATGAACCAGTTAAACATCACGCGGCATTACCAAATTCTATTAGAATGATAATAATAGGTCCATCTGGGTCGGGTAAAACACAATTGTTGTTAAATTTGATAATGAGAGGGTTGAAATGGGACAAGTTATATTTGGTTGCGCCATCCGTTGATGATCGCGATGCTATGAGGTATTAAAAGATTTTAATGAAAACGCATGATTAATAAGTGAAAATAATGATGATATTATTGAATTTATCACCGATATCGAAGAAGCCCCATCGGTTGATTCTATCGATGGATCTATTAATAATTTAGTTGTATACGATGATGTAATGTTGGATAAGCAAGCGAATCCTGCCAGGATATTTTCTCGAGGAAGTCATAAAAATACTGATGTTACTTATGTAACTCAGAGGTATACGCAGATACCAAAAGTTATCAGGGATAATTGTAACGTTTTAGCTGTTTTTAACGGCGTAGATACGCACACGCTAAGAAATATTCATTGTACTTGGTGCAGCGGCGACATGGATATAATTAAATTCAAAAACTTTTTCAGTCGCGCCCAAGCAACCCCGCACGGATTTGTAATAAACCTGCATGATCCTCGAAAACGATATCGAATCGGCCTTGACAAAATATTTGGATTTAAAAAAAAACTCACCAACAACAGCAACGGGGGTGGGGTGGGGTGGCGGCGTCCTAAGGTTGTTTCGATATTTTTGTTGTTTTTTAATCATCGTGGAAGCGTTTATTTTGGGAAATCAGCCTGTCTTCGAACAATATTTTCGTAGAAGCTTTTATTTCGGAAAATACTCCTTGATTATTTAAGTGATTGAGGCGGTAATTGAGTATCTGTGGGAATTACATGTAATTCTTCACGAGTAAATCCACGCTGAACAGCAAGTATATAAATTGCTGGTCTACCTGACGATCTTGTCACGGTAGATATTCTATGTGGTGTTGTGCTCCAGATGGGATCAGTTGCTCTTTTTCTGCCACCCTCGGCCTCGCCCGGTTTCTACAAATATCGTACAATAATATTACCTAGAACTGGCCGTGTGGAAAAATCACGTCTTTTTATTGGTATTTTTTTTTTTTTTTTGTAATCGCGATAGCTGGTTTCATCGCTATTGCTCGCGTTGGTTCATTATTTATCGCTGATATTACACCTGGCAATCTTTCCACCCACTCGTGAGATCGTTTATCTTGAATAAATTCTCTCGCGTACTGATATCCAAATAATCGTTCAGCAAGTGTTTTATTGAATCGTTCAACAATTGCTTGATCATTATGAATATTAACTTTTCCACGTCGTATTTTAACATTATTTTGTTTCATTAAAAAAGCACCTAAAAAGTCTCTGCCAGGATCAACCTGAAGTAGGATTGGCCATTTTAATGGTCCTCGTTGATACATTTTTCTAAATACATTTGCTACCTCAGTGGCTGTTTTAGTTATTAGCGGCTCTGCTTCTTTGTATCTACTTGCGATATCAACTATCGTTAATACATACTTCTATGTGTTACCGTCAACGGTGTCGTGCAGTAAAAACATAATATCAGCTTGATGAACTTCATTAGGAACACTCACGTCAAAATGCGCGTATTCAATTCGTTTAGGTGGTGGTAAATAAATTTGCCAAACAGCCTGCTTAGATAACCACGCTGCGGCCGTAGCAGGTTTTACTCGAGCAGCCGCGACAAGTTTTTTAATCGCTGTTTTACCTTTCCAAAATCCAAAAGGAGAATAATAAATTGCTTCCATAATATTAATTACCGGCACCTAACGCTAATTTGCCTTTCATCGCGGTGTTGATTAACCAACTAGCTAATCTTTCGTTAATGGATTTATTTTTTTTTATAGAATTTAACGTATGAATTAATTTCACATCCGCGAGATGTCGCTGTTGTAAATCATTACTTCGACAGGCAATATCATGGGCGAGACATGCTTGATCAATTAAATTTATTGGATTCTCCCCTGATTTTGGTTGATTCTGATTATCGAGTCTGATATCGAGTCGAGTTCCAGGGCCGCAATAATTATATCCAGGAAGATGTTTTTCTCCTTGGTATTTGGACCAAAATAATCCTGGCAGCGATGCTAACTTTGCAGTGATGTCAACACCGTATTTCTTTTTTTTTATAATTAAGTTTACTTTGATTGGCTTTTTACCAGATGAAACAATCTAAATTTCTTTGTGCCACATTTCACAAACGTACCAGTGACGGCTGATCTATTGTTGCGCGTGACAACTGTAATCGGATTTGTTGTTGGTGTACGTGAACGATATTTTACACAATATAAATCCATAATATAATTATATCATGAATGTAATTGATTTTTCAGCCACAAAGAAACATGAACCAGTTAAACATCACGCGGCATTACCAAATTCTATTAGAATGATAATAATAGGTCCATCTGGGTCGGGTAAAACACAATTGTTGTTAAATTTGATAATGAGATGGTTGAAATGGGACAAGTTATATTTGGTTGCGCCATCCGTTGATGATCGCGATGCTATGAGGTATTAAAAGATTTTAATGAAAACGCATGATTAATAAGTGAAAATAATGATGATATTATTGAATTTATCACCGATATCGAAGAAGCCCCATCGGTTGATTCTATCGATGGATCTATTAATAATTTAGTTGTATACGATGATGTAATGTTGGATAAGCAAGCGAATCCTGCCAGGATATTTTCTCGAGGAAGTCATAAAAATACTGATGTTACTTATGTAACTCAGAGGTATACGCAGATACCAAAAGTTATCAGGGATAATTGTAACGTTTTAGCTGTTTTTAACGGCGTAGATACGCACACGCTAAGAAATATTCATTGTACTTGGTGCAGCGGCGACATGGATATAATTAAATTCAAAAACTTTTTCAGTCGCGCCCAAGCAACCCCGCACGGATTTGTAATAAACCTGCATGATCCTCGAAAACGATATCGAATCGGCCTTGACAAAATATTTGGATTTAAAAAAAAACTCACCAACAACAGCAACGGGGGTGGGGTGGGGTGGCGGCGTCCTAAGGTTGTTTCGATATTTTTGTTGTTTTTTAATCATCGTGGAAGCGTTTATTTTGGGAAATCAGCCTGTCTTCGAACAATATTTTCGTAGAAGCTTTTATTTCGGAAAATACTCCTTGATTATTTAAGTGATTGAGGCGGTAATTGAGTATCTGTGGGAATTACATGTAATTCTTCACGAGTAAATCCACGCTGAACAGCAAGTATATAAATTGCTGGTCTACCTGACGATCTTGTCACGGTAGATATTCTATGTGGTGTTGTGCTCCAGATGGGATCAGTTGCTCTTTTTCTGCCACCCTCGGCCTCGCCCGGTTTCTACAAATATCGTACAATAATATTACCTAGAACTGGCCGTGTGGAAAAATCACGTGTTTTTATTGGTATTTTTTTTTTTTTTTTTGTAATCGCGATAGCTGGTTTCATCGCTATTGCTCGCGTTGGTTCATTATTTATCGCTGATATTACACCTGGCAATCTTTCCACCCACTCGTGAGATCGTTTATCTTGAATAAATTCTCTCGCGTACTGATATCCAAATAATCGTTCAGCAAGTGTTTTATTGAATCGTTCAACAATTGCTTGATCATTATGAATATTAACTTTTCCACGTCGTATTTTAACATTATTTTGTTTCATTAAAAAAGCACCTAAAAAGTCTCTGCCAGGATCAACCTGAAGTAGGATTGGCCATTTTAATGGTCCTCGTTGATACATTTTTCTAAATACATTTGCTACCTCAGTGGCTGTTTTAGTTATTAGCGGCTCTGCTTCTTTGTATCTACTTGCGATATCAACTATCGTTAATACATACTTCTATGTGTTACCGTCAACGGTGTCGTGCAGTAAAAACATAATATCAGCTTGATGAACTTCATTAGGAACACTCACGTCAAAATGCGCGTATTCAATTCGTTTAGGTGGTGGTAAATAAATTTGCCAAACAGCCTGCTTAGATAACCACGCTGCGGCCGTAGCAGGTTTTACTCGAGCAGCCGCGACAAGTTTTTTAATCGCTGTTTTACCTTTCCAAAATCCAAAAGGAGAATAATAAATTGCTTCCATAATATTAATTACCGGCACCTGACGCTAATTTGCCTTTCATCGCGGTGTTGATTAACCAACTAGCTAATCTTTCGTTAATGGATTTATTTTTTTTATAGAATTTAACGTATGAATTAATTTCACATCCGCGAGATGTCGCTGTTGTAAATCATTACTTCGACAGGCAATATCATGGGCGAGACATGCTTGATCAATTAAATTTATTGGATTCTCCCCTGATTTTGGTTGATTCTGATTATCGAGTCTGATATCGAGTCGAGTTCCAGGGCCGCAATAATTATATCCAGGAAGATGTTTTTCTCCTTGGTATTTGGACCAAAATAATCCTGGCAGCGATGCTAACTTTGCAGTGATGTCAACACCGTATTTCTTTTTTTTTATAATTAAGTTTACTTTGATTGGCTTTTTACCAGATGAAACAATCTAAATTTCTTTGTGCCACATTTCACAAACGTACCAGTGACGGCTGATCTATTGTTGCGCGTGACAACTGTAATCGGATTTGTTGTTGGTGTACGTGAACGACATTTTACACAATATAAATCCATAATATAATTATATCATGAATGTAATTGATTTTTCAGCCACAAAGAAACATGAACCAGTTAAACATCACGCGGCATTACCAAATTCTATTAGAATGATAATAATAGGTCCATCTGGGTCGGGTAAAACACAATTGTTGTTAAATTTGATAATGAGATGGTTGAAATGGGACAAGTTATATTTGGTTGCGCCATCCGTTGATGATCGCGATGCTATGAGGTATTAAAAGATTTTAATGAAAACGCATGATTAATAAGTGAAAATAATGATGATATTATTGAATTTATCACCGATATCGAAGAAGCCCCATCGGTTGATTCTATCGATGGATCTATTAATAATTTAGTTGTATACGATGATGTAATGTTGGATAAGCAAGCGAATCCTGCCAGGATATTTTCTCGAGGAAGTCATAAAAATACTGATGTTACTTATGTAACTCAGAGGTATACGCAGATACCAAAAGTTATCAGGGATAATTGTAACGTTTTAGCTGTTTTTAACGGCGTAGATACGCACACGCTAAGAAATATTCATTGTACTTGGTGCAGCGGCGACATGGATATAATTAAATTCAAAAACTTTTTCAGTCGCGCCCAAGCAACCCCGCACGGATTTGTAATAAACCTGCATGATCCTCGAAAACGATATCGAATCGGCCTTGACAAAATATTTGGATTTAAAAAAAACTCACCAACAACAGCAACGGTGGGGTGGGGTGGGGTGGCGGCGTCCTAAGGTTGTTTCGATATTTTTGTTGTTTTTTAATCATCGTGGAAGCGTTTATTTTGGGAAATCAGCCTGTCTTCGAACAATATTTTCGTAGAAGCTTTTATTTCGGAAAATACTCCTTGATTATTTAAGTGATTGAGGCGGTAATTGAGTATCTGTGGGAATTACATGTAATTCTTCACGAGTAAATCCACGCTGGACAGCAAGTATATAAATTGCTGGTCTACCTGACGATCTTGTCACGGTAGATATTCTATGTGGTGTTGTGCTCCAGATGGGATCAGTTGCTCTTTTTCTGCCACCCTCGGCCTCGCCCGGTTTATACAAATATTGTACAATAATATTACCTAGAACTGGCCGTGTGGAAAAATCACGTCTTTTTATTGGTATTTTTTTTTTGGTTTTTTTTGTAATCGCGATAGCTGGTTTCATCGCTATTGCTCGCGTTGGTTCATTATTTATCGCTGATATTACACCTGGCAATCTTTCCACCCACTCGTGAGATCGTTTATCTTGAATAAATTCTCTCGCGTACTGATATCCAAATAATCGTTCAGCAAGTGTTTTATTGAATCGTTCAACAATTGCTTGATCATTATGAATATTAACTTTTCCACGTCGTATTTTAACATTATTTTGTTTCATTAAAAAAGAACCTAAAAAGTCTCTGCCAGGATCAACCTGAAGTAGGATTGGCCATTTTAATGGTCCTCGTTGATAAATTTTTCTAAATACATTTGCTACCTCAGTGGCTGTTTTAGTTATTAGCGGCTCTGCTTCTTTGTATCTACTTGCGATATCAACTATCGTTAATACATACTTCTATGTGTTACCGTCAACGGTGTCGTGCAGTAAAAACATAATATCAGCTTGATGAACTTCATTAGGAACACTCACGTCAAAATGCGCGTATTCAATTCGTTTAGGTGGTGGTAAATAAATTTGCCAAACAGCCTGCTTAGATAACCACGCTGCGGCCGTAGCAGGTTTTACTCGAGCAGCCGCGACAAGTTTTTTAATCGCTGTTTTACCTTTCCAAAATCCAAAAGGAGAATAATAAATTGCTTCCATAATATTAATTACCGGCACCTAACGCTAATTTGCCTTTCATCGCGGTGTTGATTAACCAACTAGCTAATCTTTCGTTAATGGATTTATTTTTTTTTATAGAATTTAACGTATGAATTAATTTCACATCCGCGAGATGTCGCTGTTGTAAATCATTACTTCGACAGGCAATATCATGGGCGAGACATGCTTGATCAATTAAATTTATTGGATTCTCCCCTGATTTTGGTTGATTCTGATTATCGAGTCTGATATCGAGTCGAGTTCCAGGGCCGCAATAATTATATCCAGGAAGATGTTTTTCTCCTTGGTATTTGGACCAAAATAATCCTGGCAGCGATGCTAACTTTGCAGTGATGTCAACACCGTATTTCTTTTTTTTTATAATTAAGTTTACTTTGATTGGCTTTTTACCAGATGAAACAATCTAAATTTCTTTGTGCCACATTTCACAAACGTACCAGTGACGGCTGATCTATTGTTGCGCGTGACAACTGTAATCAGATTTGTTGTTGGTGTACGTGAACGACATTTTACACAATATAAATCCATAATATAATTATATCATGAATGTAATTGATTTTTCAGCCACAAAGAAACATGAACCAGTTAAACATCACGCGGCATTACCAAATTCTATTAGAATGATAATAATAGGTCCATCTGGGTCGGGTAAAACACAATTGTTGTTAAATTTGATAATGAGATGGTTGAAATGGGACAAGTTATATTTGGTTGCGCCATCCGTTGATGATCGCGATGCTATGAGGTATTAAAAGATTTTAATGAAAACGCATGATTAATAAGTGAAAATAATGATGATATTATTGAATTTATCACCGATATCGAAGAAGCCCCATCGGTTGATTCTATCGATGGATCTATTAATAATTTAGTTGTATACGATGATGTAATGTTGGATAAGCAAGCGAATCCTGCCAGGATATTTTCTCGAGGAAGTCATAAAAATACTGATGTTACTTATGTAACTCAGAGGTATACGCAGATACCAAAAGTTATCAGGGATAATTGTAACGTTTTAGCTGTTTTTAACGGCGTAGATACGCACACGCTAAGAAATATTCATTGTACTTGGTGCAGCGGCGACATGGATATAATTAAATTCAAAAACTTTTTCAGTCGCGCCCAAGCAACCCCGCACGGATTTGTAATAAACCTGCATGATCCTCGAAAACGATATCGAATCGGCCTTGACAAAATATTTGGATTTAAAAAAAAACTCACCAACAACAGCAACGGGGGTGGGGTGGGGTGGCGGCGTCCTAAGGTTGTTTCGATATTTTTGTTGTTTTTTAATCATCGTGGAAGCGTTTATTTTGGGAAATCAGCCTGTCTTCGAACAATATTTTCGTAGAAGCTTTTATTTCGGAAAATACTCCTTGATTATTTAAGTGATTGAGGCGGTAATTGAGTATCTGTGGGAATTACATGTAATTCTTCACGAGTAAATCCACGCTGAACAGCAAGTATATAAATTGCTGGTCTACCTGACGATCTTGTCACGGTAGATATTCTATGTGGTGTTGTGCTCCAGATGGGATCAGTTGCTCTTTTTCTGCCACCCTCGGCCTCGCCCGGTTTCTACAAATATCGTACAATAATATTACCTAGAACTGGCCGTGTGGAAAAATCACGTCTTTTTATTGGTATTTTTTTTTTTTTTTGTAATCGCGATAGCTGGTTTCATCGCTATTGCTCGCGTTGGTTCATTATTTATCGCTGATATTACACCTGGCAATCTTTCCACCCACTCGTGAGATCGTTTATCTTGAATAAATTCTCTCGCGTACTGATATCCAAATAATCGTTCAGCAAGTGTTTTATTGAATCGTTCAACAATTGCTTGATCATTATGAATATTAACTTTTCCACGTCGTATTTTAACATTATTTTGTTTCATTAAAAAAGCACCTAAAAAGTCTCTGCCAGGATCAACCTGAAGTAGGATTGGCCATTTTAATGGTCCTCGTTGATACATTTTTCTAAATACATTTGCTACCTCAGTGGCTGTTTTAGTTATTAGCGGCTCTGCTTCTTTGTATCTACTTGCGATATCAACTATCGTTAATACATACTTCTATGTGTTACCGTCAACGGTGTCGTGCAGTAAAAACATAATATCAGCTTGATGAACTTCATTAGGAACACTCACGTCAAAATGCGCGTATTCAATTCGTTTAGGTGGTGGTAAATAAATTTGCCAAACAGCCTGCTTAGATAACCACGCTGCGGCCGTAGCAGGTTTTACTCGAGCAGCCGCGACAAGTTTTTTAATCGCTGTTTTACCTTTCCAAAATCCAAAAGGAGAATAATAAATTGCTTCCATAATATTAATTACCGGCACCTAACGCTAATTTGCCTTTCATCGCGGTGTTGATTAACCAACTAGCTAATCTTTCGTTAATGGATTTATTTTTTTTTATAGAATTTAACGTATGAATTAATTTCACATCCGCGAGATGTCGCTGTTGTAAATCATTACTTCGACAGGCAATATCATGGGCGAGACATGCTTGATCAATTAAATTTATTGGATTCTCCCCTGATTTTGGTTGATTCTGATTATCGAGTCTGATATCGAGTCGAGTTCCAGGGCCGCAATAATTATATCCAGGAAGATGTTTTTCTCCTTGGTATTTGGACCAAAATAATCCTGGCAGCGATGCTAACTTTGCAGTGATGTCAACACCGTATTTCTTTTTTTTTATAATTAAGTTTACTTTGATTGGCTTTTTACCAGATGAAACAATCTAAATTTCTTTGTGCCACATTTCACAAACGTACCAGTGACGGCTGATCTATTGTTGCGCGTGACAACTGTAATCGGATTTGTTGTTGGTGTACGTGAACGACATTTTACACAATATAAATCCATAATATAATTATATCATGAATGTAATTGATTTTTCAGCCACAAAGAAACATGAACCAGTTAAACATCACGCGGCATTACCAAATTCTATTAGAATGATAATAATAGGTCCATCTGGGTCGGGTAAAACACAATTGTTGTTAAATTTGATAATGAGATGGTTGAAATGGGACAAGTTATATTTGGTTGCGCCATCCGTTGATGATCGCGATGCTATGAGGTATTAAAAGATTTTAATGAAAACGCATGATTAATAAGTGAAAATAATGATGATATTATTGAATTTATCACCGATATCGAAGAAGCCCCATCGGTTGATTCTATCGATGGATCTATTAATAATTTAGTTGTATACGATGATGTAATGTTGGATAAGCAAGCGAATCCTGCCAGGATATTTTCTCGAGGAAGTCATAAAAATACTGATGTTACTTATGTAACTCAGAGGTATACGCAGATACCAAAAGTTATCAGGGATAATTGTAACGTTTTAGCTGTTTTTAACGGCGTAGATACGCACACGCTAAGAAATATTCATTGTACTTGGTGCAGCGGCGACATGGATATAATTAAATTCAAAAACTTTTTCAGTCGCGCCCAAGCAACCCCGCACGGATTTGTAATAAACCTGCATGATCCTCGAAAACGATATCGAATCGGCCTTGACAAAATATTTGGATTTTAAAAAAAACTCACCAACAACAGCAACGGGGGTGGGGTGGGGTGGCGGCGTCCTAAGGTTGTTTCGATATTTTTGTTGTTTTTTAATCATCGTGGAAGCGTTTATTTTGGGAAATCAGCCTGTCTTCGAACAATATTTTCGTAGAAGCTTTTATTTCGGAAAATACTCCTTGATTATTTAAGTGATTGAGGCGGTAATTGAGTATCTGTGGGAATTACATGTAATTCTTCACGAGTAAATCCACGCTGGACAGCAAGTATATAAATTGCTGGTCTACCTGACGATCTTGTCACGGTAGATATTCTATGTGGTGTTGTGCTCCAGATGGGATCAGTTGCTCTTTTTCTGCCACCCTCGGCCTCGCCCGGTTTATACAAATATTGTACAATAATATTACCTAGAACTGGCCGTGTGGAAAAATCACGTCTTTTTATTGGTATTTTTTTTTTGGTTTTTTTTGTAATCGCGATAGCTGGTTTCATCGCTATTGCTCGCGTTGGTTCATTATTTATCGCTGATATTACACCTGGCAATCTTTCCACCCACTCGTGAGATCGTTTATCTTGAATAAATTCTCTCGCGTACTGATATCCAAATAATCGTTCAGCAAGTGTTTTATTGAATCGTTCAACAATTGCTTGATCATTATGAATATTAACTTTTCCACGTCGTATTTTAACATTATTTTGTTTCATTAAAAAAGAACCTAAAAAGTCTCTGCCAGGATCAACCTGAAGTAGGATTGGCCATTTTAATGGTCCTCGTTGATAAATTTTTCTAAATACATTTGCTACCTCAGTGGCTGTTTTAGTTATTAGCGGCTCTGCTTCTTTGTATCTACTTGCGATATCAACTATCGTTAATACATACTTCTATGTGTTACCGTCAACGGTGTCGTGCAGTAAAAACATAATATCAGCTTGATGAACTTCATTAGGAACACTCACGTCAAAATGCGCGTATTCAATTCGTTTAGGTGGTGGTAAATAAATTTGCCAAACAGCCTGCTTAGATAACCACGCTGCGGCCGTAGCAGGTTTTACTCGAGCAGCCGCGACAAGTTTTTTAATCGCTGTTTTACCTTTCCAAAATCCAAAAGGAGAATAATAAATTGCTTCCATAATATTAATTACCGGCACCTAACGCTAATTTGCCTTTCATCGCGGTGTTGATTAACCAACTAGCTAATCTTTCGTTAATGGATTTATTTTTTTTATAGAATTTAACGTATGAATTAATTTCACATCCGCGAGATCTCGCTGTTGTAAATCATTATTTCGACAGGCAATATCATGGGCGAGACATGCTTGATCAATTAAATTTATTGGCTTATCCCGATTTTGGTTGATTCTGATTATCGAGTCTGATATCGAGTCGAGTTCCAGGGCCGCAATAATTATATCCAGGAATTTGTTTTTCTCCTTGGTATTTGGACCAAAATAATCCTGGCAGCGATGCTAACTTTGCAGTGATGTCAACACCGTATTTCTTTTTTTTTATAATTAAGTTTACTTTGATTGGCTTTTTACCAGATGAAACAAATCTAAATTTCTTTGTGCCACATTTCACAAACGTACCAGTGACGGCTGCTCTATTGTTGCGCGTGACAACTGTAATCGGATTTGTTGTTGGTGTACGTGAACGACATTTTACACAATATAAATCCATAATATAATTATATCATGAATGTAATTGATTTTTCAGCCACAAAGAAACATGAACCAGTTAAACATCACGCGGCATTACCAAATTCTATTAGAATGATAATAATAGGTCCATCTGGGTCGGGTAAAACACAATTGTTGTTAAATTTGATAATGAGATGGTTGAAATGGGACAAGTTATATTTGGTTGCGCCATCCGTTGATGATCGCGATGCTATGAGGTATTAAAAGATTTTAATGAAAACGCATGATTAATAAGTGAAAATAATGATGATATTATTGAATTTATCACCGATATCGAAGAAGCCCCATCGGTTGATTCCATTGATGGATCTATTAATAATTTAGTTGCATATGATGATGTAATGTTGGATAAGCAAGCGAATCCTGCCAGGATATTTTCTCGAGGAAAGTCATAAAAATACTGATGTTACTTATGTAACTCAGAGGTGTACGCAGATACCAAAAGTTATCAGGGATAATTGTAACGTTTTAGCTGTTTTTAACGGCGTAGATACGCACACGCTAAGAAATATTCATTGTACTTGGTGCAGCGGCGACATGGATATAATTAAATTCAAAAACTTTTTCAGTCGCGCCCAAGCAACCCCGCACGGATTTGTAATAAACCTGCATGATCCTCGAACACGATATCGAATCGGCCTTGACAAAATATTTGGATTTAAAAAAAACTCACCAACAACAGCAACGGTGGGGTGGGGTGGGGTGGCGGCGTCCTAAGGTTGTTTCGATATTTTTGTTGTTTTTTAATCATCGTGGAAGCGTTTATTTTGGGAAATCAGCCTGTCTTCGAACAATATTTTCGTAGAAGCTTTTATTTCGGAAAATACTCCTTGATTATTTAAGTGATTGAGGCGGTAATTGAGTATCTGTGGGAATTACATTAATTCTTCACGAGTAAATCCACGCTGGACAGCAAGTATATAAATTGCTGGTCTACCTGACGATCTTGTCACGGTAGATATTCTATGTGGTGTTGTGCTCCAGATGGGATCAGTTGCTCTTTTTCTGCCACCCTCGGCCTCGCCCGGTTTCTACAAATATCGTACAATAATATTACCTAGAACTGGCCGTGTGGAAAAATCACGTCTTTTTATTGGTATTTTTTTTTTTTTTTTTTTTTTGTAATCGCGATAGCTGGTTTCATGGCTATTGCTCGCGTTGGTTCATTATTTATCGCCGATATTACACCTGGCAATCTTTCCACCCACTCGTGAGATCGTTTATCTTGAATAAATTCTCTCGCGTACTGATATCCAAATAATCGTTCAGCAAGTGTTTTATTGAATCGTTCAACAATTGCTTGATCATTATGAATATTAACTTTTCCACGTCGTATTTTAACATTATTTTGTTTCATTAAAAAAGAACCTAAAAAGTCTCTGCCAGGATCAACCTGAAGTAGGATTGGCCATTTTAATGGTCCTCGTTGATAAATTTTTCTAAATACATTTGCTACCTCAGTGGCTGTTTTAGTTATTAGCGGCTCTGCTTCTTTGTATCTACTTGCGATATCAACTATCGTTAATACATATTTCTATGTGTTACCGTCAACGGTGTCGTGCAGTAAAAACATAATATCAGCTTGATGAACTTCATTAGGAACACTCACGTCAAAATGCGCGTATTCAATTCGTTTAGGTGGTGGTAAATAAATTTGCCAAACAGCCTGCTTAGATAACCACGCTGCGGCCGTAGCAGGTTTTACTCGAGCAGCCGCTACAAGTTTTTTAATCGCTGTTTTACCTTTCCAAAATCCAAAAGGAGAATAATAAATTGCTTCCATAATATTAATTACCGGCACCTAACGCTAATTTGCCTTTCATCGCGGTGTTGATTAACCAACTAGCTAATCTTTCGTTAATGGATTTATTTTTTTTTATAGAATTTAACGTATGAATTAATTTCACATCCGCGAGATGTCGCTGTTGTAAATCATTACTTCGACAGGCAATATCATGGGCGAGACATGCTTGATCAATTAAATTTATTGGATTTTCCCCTGATTTTGGTTGATTCTGATTATCGAGTCTGATATCGAGTCGAGTTCCAGGGCCGCAATAATTATATCCAGGAAGATGTTTTTCTCCATGGTATTTGGACCAAAATAATCCTGGCAGCGATGCTAACTTTGCTGTGATGTCACCACCGTATTTCTTTTTTTTTTATAATTAATTTTACTTTGATTGGCTTTTTACCAGATGAAACAAATCTAAATTTCTTTGTGCCACATTTCACAAACGTACCAGTGACGGCTGATCTATTGTTGCGCGTGACAACTGTAATCGGATTTGTTGTTGGTGTACGTGAACGACATTTTACACAATATAAATCCATAATATAATTATATCATGAATGTAATTGATTTTTCAGCCACAAAGAAACATGAACCAGTTAAACATCACGCGGCATTACCAAATTCTATTAGAATGATAATAATAGGTCCATCTGGGTCGGGTAAAACACAATTGTTGTTAAATTTGATAATGAGATGGTTGAAATGGGACAAGTTATATTTGGTTGCGCCATCCGTTGATGATCGCGATGCTATGAGGTATTAAAAGATTTTAATGAAAACGCATGATTAATAAGTGAAAATAATGATGATATTATTGAATTTATCACCGATATCGAAGATTGATTGATTGTTTGTTTTTTAACGGCGTATCAGCACCTTTAGGCTATTTAGCGCCAAACAAAGTGTTATTTGTATAATCTTTTAAAACTTATAAAAGGTCCTATATCGACCAGCGATATAAAAGAACAAATGGTTGAAATTAAAAACGGTAAGATGGTAACGGTGCAAAATAAAGCTTCCCGATCAACGGGAGATGTAAAAAAGATGAATAGGTATTAAAATGGGACGGTACATATATTGCATAAAACTGCACAAGGTGATAGCATAAAAGTCAGAGTTTAGAGTAAATATTTACGGCTTTCAAGGACTCTATAATACGAGTGATGTTTATATTATCAAAAAGTTCTTTCATGTCATGCACAATGTAATAACGATCGCGCGTAGGTTGTAGGTCAAAGCACTCTATCATAAAGTGCTTGACAGTGAATGGTTCATTGCAAGAAACGCACTCTGGTGGGTCTTCACCTTTTAGTATGTGGGTGTGGGTGATATAAGTATGACCAATTCGGATTCTTGCAATGACTACCTCCTCCCTACGAATGGTTCTGTAGGAAGGAGTCCATTCTCCTAGAGTTGGTTTGATTGCGTGAAGTTTGTTATTTACAGCATCATTCCATGATGCCTGCCACTTCTGACGTAAGAACTTTCTGATACAAGGTTTAAAATCAGTATACGGTATTTTAAAATCAGATGGTTCTTGAGAAAGGGCCATTTTAGCAGCGCGATCTGCTTTTTCGTTACCTTTAATACCAATGTGGCTAGGTAACCAACAGTATATTATATTGTGGGAGACACTCAGCTCGGTATATTTTACGAGCATGTTTTTCAATAATGGGTTCTCCAGTTTTCTATTGTGTAGCGACTGGAGCAATGATAGCGAGTCGGAGAAGATGATACTGTTTAAAATACGGTTCTTTTCTACTTGCGATATCAACTATCGTTAATACATACTTGTCTTCGAACAATATTTTCGTAGAAGCTTTTATTTCGGAAAATACTCCTTGGTCTGCTCGGCCATCACAGCTTCTAGTTATTTTAGCTTATTTGTACTATGAACATAAACTTGGAGTGCAAGCACGACCCCTAAACATATAAAAAAATTTGTTTTTCAAATCAATTTATAACCATTTATATAATAAAAGCCTAATTCCTCCTAGTACTAATATTAGTACCCTTACTCGTACCTCGTGGACAGGGTACTAACTAGTACTAATATTAGTACCCTTACTCGTACCTCGTGGACACAAATCAAGTTGAGGCTACGACATCGTAGCTAGACGGTATATGTCTGAATGCTTCCTGTTAATTTTTTTGAAAAGGTATCATAAAGATGGGTTCATTTTTGAAATCTGCACACTCAAATTATGCAGAAAACATTCCATTTTTATATATTCTATAATTATGAAAAAATCATCCCCTTCTGCTATTGTTACAGGTTTGAACCCCATCCCTTGATTTTCTTTGTAACGAGCCACTGACCTCAAAATGGCGTATTTGCGTACTCAATCGTGACGTCTGTGAAAACAACCCATAATATTTTTTTGAACAGAATATTCTGGTGATAACTGCCTATTTTCAAATGGTAAGTACTGCAGTATTTTATTTTCATCAATCAGTCGAATTCGGTGTGCGTTTTGCTTCAGTATTGAAGACGGAAACCTTACGTGCGCAGACTGTTCCATGTCACGCCGGATCGATATAAAACTTAGTGGAACTATAATCAAAGAAAGAATGAAAGAATCTTTTTATCGTCTATGAATCGTAAAAAGACTGGAAAGGCTATACACATCCATTTAACAGACACTAACGTACCAACACATACCTTTCGAACGACAATATCATGAACCTAATCCAAATCAACCATTCTCGTTTGCATTAAGTTCACGGAAAATTACCTCGCATGCGCAGGAATTTCACAGCTGTATCCGGGTTAAAGGTCAAAAGGACCCTAATCACGGAGATTTAACACGGCGATAAGCAGCACTTCAATCAGGTAAGAATGATTTACTCTCTGATTAGGTACAAGTTAAGACATTATTTGCTGATAAAAGTCTCTGATGAGGCAAGCTTAAACTTCTGACAGTAAACAGGCTATAACTTATAATTCAAGAGAAGAGCGGCCACATGGTTACAAGTCGGACCAAATCTGAAAAATAAAGTTTATGAAAATGTAAATCAATTACTATAAATATTATAACATAATTCACACAACTTCCCCTGCACTACTTTTGGGGGAAAATGGTGTTTCTGCAATGCAAAATGTGTTCTCTTGCTATCGAGTAGATTGCACCATATGTCACAATGTATGAATGGTAGGCAGCAGAAAATTTCACCGATACTCTCCTTTCATATGGCAGCATGCAAAACCTCTATATTTCATATTGTACCATCTACATTCATCTCTCTCTCTCTCTCTCTCTCTCTCTCTCTCTCTGACAACAGCAAAGAAAACAAAAATGGTTAGATAAAGAAGTATAAATTCAGTTCTACTCACCACAGGCACTTGATTCTGGGGTAAACTAATGTGTACACTCACTATATATAGTGAGTGTATACATTAGTTTACCCCAGAATCAAGTGCCTGTGCAAAAATGTACAGTAAGCACTTCTGACAGCACCAGATTTCTTCTCTGCACAAATCCAAACCTTGTGTGGCTCTCAATTTAGATGTTGAGATGGCTTGCAGAAAGCAGCAAGAAAACAGTATGTTGAGATATTCTGTATTGGGTGATAAAATATTTCCTGGAGCCAATTTGACGTGTAATAACTGTAAGCCTTTCCTTCCTTGTAATCGCCCATAAGTCGGTTTGAAAGTTCATCTGGTGTCCCGTAAGGTTGAGAAAGTTTGCAATGTCCCAATACATGATGGGTGGCCACATTGTCATTTCATCTTTCTCACCTCTCCACTCATTTGGTTTCAGTAGCATAGGGTCAGGTAAATACCCATCTTCTGTCATCAAAAGTGATTTTTACTTTTGTCATTTTTCTCTGTCAACTTCTTCCTGAGTTGGTACTAAGGGTAGCTTTTGTTCACTCGCTACAAATACTCGATCAACTAATTTCTTTTTTGTCCCCACTGTCGAAAGTCCCTTTTTCATCAAAAACACCTTCAAGCTATCGACTTTCCATGTTTCTATAGTGTCAGAAGATAGATTCTCACCGTTAAAAGACATCGTTCACTCCTGTTAAATGGCGTTATGAATGAGGGTGTGCTGCTTGGGTCCCTTTGACTCGTGACGTCACAATAAATATGGCGGCACACAGTATATTATCGTGAACTTGCTATGCATTTGGACATAGAACACAATTAATTTTACTATATGTTCTCTACATTTGTTTCTCAGTACTGAACTTTCCACTGTGTGACAATCAATACAAATCATATGTTAATCTAAAATACATTCAAAGATGACTTCACGGTGAAGTTCTCATCAAAGGTTGACCTGCTCTTTTTTGAGATGCTGGACTGTCAACATAGCAGCATGTAAAAGAACACAGATTTCACTTCCGGATCATCACCAAGGCCTTATTACTCAGTGTGCACTGTCACCAAAACACACACAGACAACAACACCCTGAGCTCATATTATCAAGAATAAACAGTTACCTTTAAATCCCTACCAAAAAATGCATAAATAAAACTCTTCTATCACCAACAAAATGAGAGGAAAAAATGTTCTAAAAATAAACTAGAACTACATCTGTGGGTACTGAACTGGAAGTATTAATTGTGAACCGATTCCTGACAGGGTTAGACAATTTCAGCTCCACGGACAAAACTTCCATCCTTGATCAAATCAATGTCTCTTAAATACTGCTGCAAAGTTTTAAGGAATTTCATTCATGAATAGGACAGTTACAGGACGGAGGCTTTTAGCTGACACCACTTAACACAAGCTCAAGCCAATTCCAAATGGCCAAATTTCAAAAATGCACAAAACTTAAAGTTTAATTGTGATTTTGCTAATTAAGATAAACACCTGAAATAAACTGTTTTAGTTCTAACACCAGTCTGGAAATTACTAGAAATCAAACTTGACTGTTTAACTTTCTTAGAAAATTCAATTTTTAAAAATGATAAATATTTTTATATGAAAATTTAAATTTAACTTAAATTTTAATGAAAATTTAAAACCTGAAGTTGACAAATTTTGTTCTGTGACAAAGTCTGTCCATTCCTTTGTCATAAACATCAATGGTTTTCCTTATGAGATGTGAAGCAATTAAACCAGAGGTTGTCAGTGAAAGGTAACACCTGAAATCTGGTAGCATCTAAATAGGCAAGCCAGGTCCAAGTACATTACATCATTTCCACCCATGAAGGGGAGAAGTCTTCAGATGTCAGGCTTCCAGTAGTGTTGAAGAGTTGGTGAAGTTCTCTGAAACCAAGCTAGCATGCCTTCTCCTAGTTATTTAAGTGAGAGAGAGAGGATAATTCTTGTATTTTACATGCAGTTATTGTAACAGAAACCATGAAAGGGTACAAGAAGAGGAAGACAACGTTTTTAAACCTTGATATATTCTACATAACAAAGGAGTCACATATCTGACTGATGATACTCTACCAAGTTCCAGTGCTGCATCTGTTCCAGTGACCAGAAGAATGGATGCAGACAAGTTCTCTCTCATAGCAGTGGCAAAGCCGACAAATGGGGGTCTCAAGTCAGTTCAGGCACCAGACTGTAATGGCACACCTGGGTCTGCAAAAATTCTATGACTATCATTCAAAGCAAAACTGGACCTGAAAGAGACAAATTTGAATGAGCATGATGGGACACGTATGATCTGTATGAAAAAAAATGTTTAAATGTGGAATGATATCATTCATCGCCATGGTAATCAAGTCAACATATGTGGCAGACCAGAGTTTCAAATTGCTAATGAAATAAAATAGGGACTTGATTGGAAGCATACTATGATGTGTAATAACTGCAGCTTTAAGTCACCAGAGTATAAGTTGTATGATGAGATAAAAACAAATACACCTGGGCCAAATCCTGCTGCTGTAAATATGATGTTTCAAGCTGGACTACAAGATACACCAATGGGCAACACCAGGGCTAAATACTTGCTTCCAGCCACTGACATTCCGCCACCTAGCAGAACATCTATGCAAAGGGCCTCCAACCTTGTAGGCAAAGCAACTGTGGAGCTCAATGAAATGGACACGACAGACAAGCTGAAACTAGTCAGACATGTTAATGTTATGCGTGGTGTTCAACTTTCTGAGTAAATAAATGTTGCTTTTGATGCAAGATACAATGCCATTAGCTTTGGACATGAAAAGAAACCTGGTCAAAGTTCATCACAAGCTGTTGGAATTGCCTGCGAAACTGTTACAGAGAAGCAATACATTGTGGGGACTACAGTAGAAAACAAGCTGTGTTGGACTGGAGCATGGCTGAAGGGGAAAGGTTTTGATGTGCAATGTCCAGGAGGCCATGTTGACTGCACAGCAAATCTGTCACCAGTTGCACCTCATTCAGAGTATGAAATGGCAAGGGAAATGGGAAACAAGTATGTGCTGCAAGAGATTCTCATTAGACATGCAACAACAGATGGAGATGCAAATGCTGCTGCTGGCTTCCAAAATGCTTACACCATTCTGCATCCAGTGTGGAAAGTAGAAAGACTGTCAGATCCCTTTCATTTGGGTCGTTTACAGTTCAAACAGTGTAATTCTGCAGTATTTAGTGAAAACATGTTTCCAGGAATAAGAACAAGAGAAGGAAAAAGGCTCAAACAGAAAATTGTCAGCCAAGACATTAACTCACATTGCAGTTTAATCTTCAAGCAAATGATGGAGGACAATATTAGTGATGTTACAAAAATCAAATGTCAACTTCCCCAAGTACTGGATGCCACTTTGCGCTGTTATTCAGGGGACTGCTCCAAATGCCTGCATTATTCAAAGGTCTGTGGGGGAGGAAGTACTAACACCTGGTGGATGCGATCAGCATACCTGGCCCCTCATCAAGTGACTCATCTCAACATGACAGAAAATGATAAGACCATCCTGCTAGAAGTTCTGAAAATGAAACTCTCCTGTGATGTTGTAGAAAGACTGCGACTGAACACAAACACACAGAAATGTGAGGCGGTGAACAGATCAATCAGTGTTTCATTACCTAAAAATGTGAACTATTCCAGAAACTTTTAGGCAAGAGTGCATTCAACAATACACAGACTCAATAACAGCCTGGGATCATCACTGAAAATAAAAGTGACACACTTGGGAGGTAAACATTCAAAAAGGACTCTGAGATCACTGGAGACAATGGATAAAGACTGCACTTACCATCAGTTGTATCAAAAGCATTCACAAACCAGGAAACATATTCTAGCAAGACGAGGAAATATGATATAGGCCCATCTGACGTACAGGACACAGCAAGGCAATAGGAAGTCTGACTACTGCAAAGGACTTGCTAGACACCAAGGGCAATCACTCATATGCAAAGGTTTAGCAGGAGCCAATGGACACTGCAGACAGAAAAAGTTATCTTAATTCCATGTGCAAAATGAAAGTGCTCAAAGACACCATGAAGAACACATTGTACAGAAGGGAAAACTGTAGTGGGGAAATCCGTAGGTAACACAACGCATGTTATGTGTAGTTGTGTTACTTACTACCACCTGATGAGACCTATGGAGAGGCCGAAACAGTTTTCTCTGAATATGAAGACACAAATAAAGAAATAAAAAAGCAAAATAAATAAAGATTAAAAACATTAAAATTAAAATAACATGACATGAAAAGACATGACTTACTAGACTAGCTGAATGAATGAATGAATAAAATGAAGGAAGGAAGGAAGGGAGGGAGGAATGTATTTAAGAAAGCACTGTCATACCAGCATGGTCTACTAAAATAAAGACCACACTCTTTCCTTTCTCCTTGTTACTCAACACTTCCATCCATCCTTCCTTCCATGCAAGACATAAATTGATATGGATGTGGGTGGGTGTAAAGGATGTATCATGATACCTGAATTTATTTCATATTACAATTTCAACTTTAACATGCAGTCTGGATAGTCACCATGGCCAATGCAATTACCATAACCTTTGCAATACTGCCTATTATTGTTAACAGAATAACATTCTAGAATCAGATGATCCACATTCACACACAAACTATTATGGCATAAATGGGATGCATCTAACTCCTTTGGTATAGTCAGACTTCTCAACTTCACCATCAGTGCCAGTCTGTGAACATGTTTTTTCTTCCATGTGTTTGTCATGGGATCCTTATATGGCAATATGCCATATAATCCATTGGCTGTTACATTTCCTGTCCATATTTTACAAACACTATTATGTGCTATTACAGAATTTAATGAGATTTTTGCTGACAGGCTTTGAAAAAAATCCTCCATTGCAACTTCTATATGGTATAGGAATACATTGCTGCTAATAATAATGAGTGTCATCTCCAACAGATACCATTTCTGTGAATTTATCGGGAAAAATGTATTTTTAAATTTTTTAAATTAATTTTTTTAAAATAATTATATTTTTTAAATTTTAATTATATTTTCTGATTGCTACAGTCAATATATACATGGTGTGAAAATCTCATGTGTCTATCGTTAATAATAAAATTTTTATAGCAATTTAAAGTTAATTTTACTATATGTTCTCTACATTTGTTTCTCAGTACTGACCTTAACACTGTGTGGCAATCAATACAAATCATATGTTAATCTAAAATACCTTCAAAGATGATTTCACGGTGAAGTTCTTGTCAAAGGTTGGCCTACTCTTTTTTGAGATGCTGGACTCACATAGCAGCATGTAAACAGAACACAGATTTCACTTCCAGATCATCACCAAGGCCTTATTACTCAGTGTGCACTGTTGCCAAAATACACACAGACAACAACACCCTGAGCTCATATTATCAAGAATAAACAGTTACCTTTATATCCCTACCAAAAATGCATAAATAAAACTCTTCTATCACCACCAAAAAGAGAGGAAAAAATGTTCTAAAAATATACTAGAACTACATTTGTGGGTACTGAACTGGAAGTGTTAATTGTAACCCGATTCCTGACAGGCCCCATGTTTTACGCCAATATTAGTCAAACTTTTATATTTGCATGCTATACCTATTTCAACTTTAAAAATGAAGTCTTTTTGAATTTCCTTCCAAACAAAATTGTGTGACACCTGTCAGAAAGTATGTAGTGCTGGTGTTCCACAGGTTGCAAGTTCTGGTCCAAGTGCTCTTGAGAAACCAAAACTAAATTTGCTATATCTTCCTTAATTATAAGAATTTTTCAATGCAGTAAAAACCTAATTGTAATACAAGATAAGCCCTGTCTGAAAATATGTTTGAAAGTTACAAATATTGATAAATTAAATTTTAATGGCAAATTAAATAAACATTTAAATTTTAAAAACTAAATTTTATTGAAAACTTAAATTTTCATACAAGTTTTAAAACACAGTTTGACAAATTTTAGACAGAAATGTTGACTAATGAATGGTATTTAAAACAAATGGTAGACTGGGTCTGTACAACTGATAACATTTTTCCCAGGGGTAGTGAAGCAACATAGCTCATAGTGATTTTGGCAGCAAACTGCAATACGCCTGTCCAGATGCATATAGGTGTACACACTAAAGAAACAATGACAGGTGCTATGTTCCACATTTATTGTGTCAGGTACTTATGCAGTGGTTTCCATAACTAATAGCACATTCAGATTTAAAGTTCTAATGGGACCACTACCATGTTTTATAGCAAAAACGCATTCCATTTCAGTGTCAATAACTACAAAATGTGGCAATGGGATAGGAAAGTAGTTTCTAGGGAGGCTCTACCTTACTGAAAAATGGTGCTGATCTCTCTCGTGAAGACCTAAGCCATGTCTTTGAGGTGCTATTTATCAGTGTAGTGATATGAACTAATCTTGGTCACTTATGGCAGTACACTGCACATGCCCTTATGAAACCTTGCTACCGGACTACTGGAGAGTTTTCAAGCTAATCCAACTCTAACACTTTGTTCCAGATACCAGGCTAGACCTGAAAAGATACAGTATGTTTCACTTAATTCTAGAAAACAGTAAGATCTATGTAAATGAAGTTAAAATGTGTTTGATATGGTGATTTCAAAATAACATTAAGGTTGCAAGCATGGGGGAAAATATTAAACTTGACAGAGTGACACTCAGAAATGTGAAGCAATGGCCATGTATTATTAAAGTGATAAATTCATCCTAAAAATATATGAGGTTTCTAGAAGCATATTTAGTCACTTACAAGTTAAATAACTAATCAGGTAGACTATGTATCATAAAATTTAAGGCAATGTTAGGGTGGTGAGGTTTGATCATTAGTGCAAACATTAGTACATACCAGTATATAGGGAAGTCAAGTGACAATGTACTAAATTAGAATATATTACTATAAGCAATCTTATTCATGAGGGAACTAACAATTTTGGATATTGCAAGTGAATACAGCCAAATGTGGTCACACAGATCAACTATAGGTACCAATAAATCCTATATCATCAACTAAATGTGAAATTCTGATCCCCAAAACTTATAAACAAGGATTGAAATTTGCATATGTGGGACATATACAATGTACTTGTTAAGATCAAATGTGCAAACATAATTCAAATGATCCATTTGAACATTTATAGTGTATTTTTAAGAGTGTTGGTTACCAATTATTAAGCTCATTGATTCAATGGAATCAGATATCAGCTGATGCTTCAATACCGCACTCTGTCAAAGTAATAAATTTAAATATGTTACCATACATAGGCATATCCATGATGAAAATAACATTTTGGGATATTTTCAGTGCACACAGCCAGAAATGTGCCTTACAGATTTACTATTGGTACAATGTCAGCCTATATGATGTACTGAATGTGAACTTTTGATCCCAAACATTCTAAAATGGATGGATATTTGTTCATGTGGGATATGTAACCATGTTAAGATCAGTTGTACAAAGTTAAATTCAAATAATCTGTTTGAATATTTCTTATGTAATCTTTAGAGTGTCAGTTAACAAATATTATTAGTAATTAATAATGCATAAAGCAAGATGGATCATTAGAATTCCCATAACATCATATAGGCCACAATGCCACACTACACCAATCAATATCTTAACCAAACTGAACAATAAAATGGAACGCATTTTGTGTTTAACTTACATCATTTTGCTGTTTTCTTACATCCAAGGGTAAATATACCTGGGGAAAGCATATTTTATCCCTTTGACCTGTATTTCATTCTCAGACAGTTTAAAATGATTTAGTAGAGAATTTGAGTAGGTTCTAGTATAAAGTTTTCATCACTGTCCTCTCACTAAATACCTTATAACTATGTTTATAAACAATTACTGAAGGCTATACAAGCAGATGTGTGTTACTCAGGAGGTGACCACATCATAAACACATGAATTAACTGCTTGGACCCCTAATAAATAGTTTGAATGGCCAATACAAATTATAATTTTGTCTTTGTGTATTTTAAAAGAAGGTCTCATTTTGACTTAAAAAAGATATTTTCTCTGACAAAATGTGACAAATATCCAACATTGAAGATTGTATATGGTGTAGGAATATATACATGCTGATAACATTTAATATCATTTCAAAAATATTATATATGTGCATTTTAGGGAGAAAATTTTAATTTTTTTTTAAAAATTTAAAATTTTTAAAATAAAAATTAATTTTTTACTTTTAATTTTATTCTTATATTTTCAAAGTCAATATATATGACACATTCAAATTTCATGTGTCTATCATTAATTATAAAGATTTTATACCAATTTAAACCTTAATCCAATACTGCCCTGACAGGACATAGAACACAATTAATTTTACTATATGTTCTCTACATTTGTTTCTCAGTACTGACCTTTCCACTGTGTGACAATCAATGCAAATCATATATTAATCTAAACTACCTTCAAAGATGACTTTACAGTGAAGTTCTTGTCAAAGGTTGACCTGCTCTTTTTTGAGATGCTGGACTGTCAACATAGCAGCATGTAAACAGAACACAGATTTCACTTCTGGATCGTCACCAAGGCCTTATTACTCACTGTGCACTGTCGCCGAAGTACACACAGACAACAACACTCTGAGCTCATATTATCAAGAATAAACAGTTACCTTTAAGTCCCTACCAAAAGTGCATAAATGAAACTTCTATCACCACCAAAATGAGAGAGGAAAAAATGTTCTAAAAATATACTAGAACTACATTTGTGGGTACTGAACTGGAAGTATTAATTGTAACCCGATTCCTATTCCAACACAAGAAAAGGAGGCTACTTGAAAACAAGGCAACCACATGAACAATAGAAATAACCAACATTATTTTGATATTGATGGCCTCAGTTGCCAAAAACTGCATTTCATCTTGTATAATATATAACAAGATTTCATTGCAGTTGTTCTAACAGATTATTTTCTGTTATTAAAAACATGTCAATGCTATATAATCTAGGAAAATAACTTTTTTGCTGATACAAAGTTTTCATCATTGTGTAGTTTTGCCAATGATTTGTATTTAAGAAGTGGGTATAAAAAATAAAACAATAATTTTAGTATCACTTTGTTTGTTTCCATGTTTATTATATGGATTTTATTTTGGATTCTGTATCAGAATCGGCATCCATGACAGCAAAGTCAATACAGGTTTCCTTCTACTCAGGCACCTACAAACTGAAAAATAATTTTAATGCTTGAACAAAGTCATATATCATCTCGGCACCACCTACATATGTAACTAGTGTAATAAAACTTTATTCGCTGTACTTGAGCTTCCCTTAATACTGGTAAGCAGGGTTAAATGGTAACTTTTCCAGTTAGGATATTGGATGATGAAATCTATTATAGTAAAAGTAGATTTTACTTGTCCAAATGATTAACTTCAGTAAAATTCTATGTAGAAGCACTTGCCTGATTGAATAAGTTGGATGTAATTTTTTGTTGTCTACACAAGATTTTGTATTTCCAGCAATATGATAACTATAAGTTTAATTTGCAATGCAACCACAATGCACCAAAAGACAAAATTGAATCACATTTTGATGAAATAAGAGCTCAAGTGGCTGTTAAACCTTGTATTTTTCCCTCCTCATTGGTTTTGAGCATACTTGATGGTCTCTGATATTGAATCCTAAAGATCAATGGCCTTAGCCTTGCTAATACTATAACAAAATCTTTTAGAAATAAGTTTCCAATAAAATGATACACTGCATTTGTCAAACAGCTATCAATAATCAATGGAGTATTTGAAATGTGGTCTTTGTTGTTGCAGTTTGTGTGAATGAACACTACCTTCTCCATTCATCTGACAATTTGTGGGCAATAATATGAAAAATTTACCATATATATCAAGTAGAACTTAATAAATAACAACTTGAATATCAGGAGATCTGAAAAACCTTTCTTCCCTTTATGGTTGTATAGACTATATCCTGACCAGACCTATTAATCTCAAGTTTTTTCATCATTCTACAGATAATCTCCCAGATATTATATTGACCAAGAGAACTCTGTTAATAAAAATAATAATAATTATTATTATTATTATTATTACAATTTGTATTTTTCATTATTTATTTATCCTATTGGCAAAATGTTTAAAAAAATTTATTATGTTTTCTCTTCCTTTTTTTTGTTGGCCATGTGTTTTCTCTTTTTTCTTCTTTTTTTGTTGGCCATGGTTGCATATAAAATGTATCTGCTCAAACTACACCAAGTATGCTACACAATATACATATCCAAATTATAAAATAAACTAAACCACAGTAAATCACTTAACTTTGCAAGTGGCATTCACTCCAAGATTGAATTTCAATGGCAAAAAATGTGGACTATAAGAAATTCAATGTTGAACCTAACATGGTCCATTTTAGAACAGAACATTTTGAAGAGAATTACACTCGTCCATTTGAAGAAGGAGAGAGGGAATTTCAAATACAAAATAGATTGAAAAAAGAAATAAAGGTATTACATGTACATGTTATTATGTTGTGAATAGTCTGTATAGCTGATGACTTTTATTATTCATGTATGATGTTTGTAACACTGAGAAAAAGCTCATGTACATAATTTTTGCCAAAACAATGCAAGTATTTGATTATTTCACCCAAATAAATTACCGCTAAGTCATGCCTGTACTTATCAATAATTAATTACCTTTTAATTTACATTTACATTTTTACATTTATGCATGTCAGTATGTATAGATTTGTCTAAACATAAATATTTCCTTTTTATATTAATATTAATTTAATATAGGATTATTATACTTGGAATAGGGGTGGGTAAAGAATGATAACTTTTATGCTCTTGATCTATGCATATACACAATTTAAAAACTTTATCATAGCACACCATCCACATCCTTTTCTTTGCAAAATGTCCCAATGAATCAATACAATTTGTTTAATATGAGTCTGATAAAAACTACAGAAATATACAAAAAAGTTGCAAAATTGTATGCATATATTGAACACTTTGGCATTGAGACCATAACTTTGTTTGAAGATGCTCACTTTGCATGCGACATGGTTCTTTCATGTACAACAAAGTATCTACAGACATAATAATCAGCCAAAAAAGGAATCTCTCTATCACTGTGACAATAGCAACATTACTTCTGTAAGTAAAATACAGACTCTAGAATGTTTGATTAGTATTCATATCCAGACTCTGAAAGCAGCAAATCATTCCATGTCTCACTCATAGATACCGTTATGCCAGTACATGAAAAGCTACAAAACTTTGGTTGAAAGATTCATTAAAAAAGTGTACTTCGTGTTTGTAATCATGACAACTGGCAATGAAAATAGTTTTAAACAAAAGCTGCAAACTTCATTATTTCTTTTGAAATTAAAAATCCCAAAACTATGAAACATTAATTGTTTCCCCTCATAATCTAATGTTAAACATGACATTAGAATAACAATGTAAAATTAACTGAGCAAAAATTAAAATTAAAATGTCACATTGTAAAATTAACTAAGTACAAATTACACCATCTGTTGTACAAAAACTACTGTAATAACCACTGCATACATGTGTTATTTGTAATTTTCTATATTTTTGCAATTAGAAGCCAATTAAGATTATGTTCATTTGCAATGTTTTAGCAACATTGCAAGAATGTTATATTTCCATGTAACCAAACTACAACCTTACAGCAATATTGTAAAACATAGTGTTGGCTGGACAGTGAACCAGTATATTGAAAGCTCCTTTTAAAAAGTTCCTTCTTTGGCTTTGGTATAATTCATTTTCACATCTAACAGACCTTAATTTTGGAATACTATCAACAGCTCTTTGGTGAATTATATTTTTTAGGTAGAAAGGAATGACTTTTCTGGCCATTATTTACATAAAGTTATCCTTTCCAAAGAATATTCTTTCAAATATTGGTAAACATTTAATATAATTCTTTGCATCCCAAAAATGGTCTATATGCTGACTCAATTTGCTATGACTCTCATAATGGTCACAAACTAAGTAACAGAAAAAAGCAAAGACTTCAAGTTTTATAAAACTTTATCAAAATTATCAATGAAACTGTGAGAGGAACTTACAGTATTATGAAGTGAATCCAACCTAATCCTTAAAAAGGTCTATGAAATCCTAAATGAATGAAATGTTCCTTATAAATTTCAAAACCGGAAATGTACTAGTCATCCAAGAAAAGTGACAACAAGGTGGCGTTGTCCATAATTTATTCAAATAATTTATAATGGTTCCTGAGTAATATTATAGTCCAAATAATAAGCACTTTCTATTTCCACTGAACAGTCTATACAAATGTTTTTCCTCTTGAATAATATCTAAGTACAACATAAAACACATCTGCAGACTTACAACAGGAACACACAAAATGTGAATGACCCCAAAATTGGAATGAAACTCTCCTCTTTCTATATACATAATCTAATGCAGGGGTCTCAAACTCAAACCACCCTGAGGATCACATGAGGGCATTTTCAATGGCTCAAGGGCTGCACCACCTTTGTTATCTCTCATGACATCTTGTGACGCCAATCATTTTGCAGGCCACAGGATACCTTTTGACGGGCCGCTTGCGGCCCCATGTGTTTGATACCCCTGTTATATTGTGACTGTACTTTGCCAGAGATCCCACATGATGGATCACACTACTCATTTTGCATCAAATATGCCCATCCAATTAATTTAAAATTTTTAAGATAACATCTGAACAAGTGAAATGGATCAGCTGAAAAATTACCATTATTTTAACTCTTTTTATCCGAAGCTGCTTGCTGTACATTACTTTATATTCAAATGCTAATTATATTCATTTTTAGGGAAAATTTTCTAAGATTTTTTTTTAATGGTTACACTTACATGTTAAGTGAAATTTGAATTTTTTAATTAAATATGATGCAAATGAAGTTTGTTTACATGTGGCACATGACAGATCCCAAAATGTTCAGTGATATATCAAAAAGTGGACTCTTCCAGAACTCAGATGAACATTGTGGATTACATGTACACAGACAACTCCATTTTAGCCTGTATCGAATGGATGATGTTGTATTGTGTGTCAGTATAAATTATGTTTAAATCATTCATGGATGACATGAAATTGGTAACTTTAGCTACATTTTGAAATGCTGACCCAGAATCTGATGGGGATATCATTTGCAATGCTGTCCAGAACAAACTATAGATAAAATATGCCACTGAACTGATCAGTTACATATGCTCCAAGAGAAATTTCAATTTCAATTTCAGAGAAATCTGGAAACATTGGACAGATCTGGTGATGAAGTGTTTTGTCAGTAGTGTCAGAAGAAGTAACTATACAGATTGAAATTAGAGATTCTTCAGCAGTGTCTGAGTTATTCATGTTAAAATCAAATCTTAATGTTGTTTCAACCAATCTTTAATGTTCATATCACCTGGATGAGAATAGAAACTTAGTTACCTAGTCAGTTCAGTTTTGACCACTATATTCTGCAACCCTTTACAAATCCACCATTCTGATCTCCACAAAATCAGCACCAAGCTACACTGTGAACACCTTCAACTTTAATACAGAGGCAATGAGTAATAAGCTAAGACTGATCAAAAATCCTTATCTCATCCCATTTGTATCTATTTTAAGAAGAAAGGGCATGTTAATTCTGATTGTTACAGGTTGAACAATAAGCATCAGAATAAAGACAGTTATTCCAAATGCTCTTATTTCAAAGAAGTCAATATCAAAATCTTGTATTGAAAGCAATACATTGGTTGGGTCAAACAAGACATAGTCTGATTCTATTTCGGAGAATTATGGACCAATCATGTTTAAAGGTTCTGTGTCACTTATTGGTGATTCTGCCAGGCCTATTCCTATTTAAACTATTAAGGGATGTAGGAACTTTGCAGAGTCTTTTCTTATCAGGTACTTTGCCTTTGTCTGAGAAGCCTTCTTCTAGTGAAGTGTTCTTATTCAGGGAGTGGGTGCAGTTTTGTATATGTTTCTTGTTATTTTGTCAATTTGGCATCAAACTTAGTCTCGGGACTCGGGACTGATGGAGCAACAACTTCTGGACCTATTGAGGGTATTTATTTATTACTACACAGTGATCTAGCTGCAAATAAGGTTGTGGTTAATCCACCTGTAACTGACATGCCTTGTTTAGATAAAAAAAAATAATAATATCAAGAGTGAAAACCCTGATTTGTATCTTCCTTGTGCAATTACCAGAGCTCTTGAGAATGATGTTGATCAGGAAATTATTCCTTTAGATGACACATGTATTGGTTAGTCTTTTGATGAGGTCACTTTTACTCCTAGTACTGATCGGTCAATAGACCACAGTAATCTTCTTTTTAAAACTTAATCCCTCTATTCTAACCTGGGTGGCAAAAGAAAATCACTTGTTGAACAGGAACAAGAGCCTGAGGTAACCTATTTGTTTCAGAGGGCTATCAGTGAAACTTAAGCCACATAGGACTGTTTGTTGCTTTGTGACACATGGTGTCTTTATGAGAAAATGGAGAGTACCTGAGGTGCTTGCTGGTGACAAGTGGTCGGTGAGCTATCAAATTTTCCTTCCAAAGTCATATCAACGGGAAACTTGTAATCTAGCCCATGAAACTCCCTTTGCTGGTCATTTAGGAGTCATTAAGACTTATCATAAGATCTTGAATATTTGTATTGGTTGAAAATTAGAAGTGATGTTTCTAAATACTTAAGATATTGTCACAATTGTCAAATGGTAGCATCCTATTCCTGCATTTAATGAACCATTTAGCAGAATAACGGTAGTCTGTGTCAAACCCTTACTTTAAAGACCAAGTCAGGCAACCAATACTTGATGACCATAATGAGTGCATCCAAAAGAGTTCCAGAGGCAGATTCTTTTGAGAAGTATTAAAACTAAAACCATAGTAAAAGCTTTGTAAAAAAAAGTTTGTTTACACTTATTGGATTTTCCTAAATCTGTCAATTTTGATCAAGGGTAAAATTTTATATCTGGTATATCTGGTATTTTCCAACATGTTATGTATGAATCAGGCACCCAACAGAATAAATCTGCTCCTCATCCTGAAAGTCATGGGGCTTTGAAAAGATTTCACCAAACTTTGAAGAACTTGATTTGATCATATTGCTTTGACACAGGAATGGATTGGGATGAGTGTGTGTTCGTTTGCTGTTAGGGAATCAGTTCAAGAATCATTTAATTTTAGTCCTTTCAAACTTGTGTTTTGTCATAAAGTCCATGGACCATTTAAGTTATTAAAAGATAAACTTCTTTCAAATGAAGATTCCAAAATAAATCTTCTTGACTATATATTTGACTTCAAATGTAAATTATCAATGTCTTCTGAAGTAACCAGAACTAATCTTTACTCTACTTGGTCATAAAAGAAATACAAAGTAAAGAAGTTGTCTGCATGGTGATATTGTTATAGCTCTCTTGCTCATACCTTAAAATCCTCTTTGGGCTAAATTGTATTGTTCTTAAACAATTGAAAAGTAAATGGCTTAAATTATAACATTAACAATCCTGGAAGGAGGAAACAAAAAACAACTTTGTCATATAAATATGTTAAAGGGTGTTTTGGTAAAGATAGCCCAGTTAATCATTAAATCAATATAGTTATACCTGCCACACACAGTAAGGAAGTAAACAACAGAATGCAATCTGACTGTCGTGACTTGAAATTAAGAAATATTAAATAATTTGGATTAGAACCTTTCACATCTACAACCGCAAGAAAAAAGTGAACTAAAACAGCTAGTATGTGAATATGAGTACTTGTTTCCTGATGTTTGAACAGAAACAAATAAAATCTATCACAATGTTGAGATTGTATATTCTACAATGTCCTTTGAAACAGCATCCCTACATGATGAATCCTCTCAAGCAATAATATTTGAAAAAAGAAATTCAATAATCACTGGAGAAATATGTTATAAAATCAAGTCAAAGTAACAGGTGTTCACCATGTGTTCTTGTGCCTAAACCAGCTAATACATTCCGTATATGAAATGGCTACTGAAAAATCAACATCGTCACCAAAGGAGATTTGTTTCCAATGCCAAAAATGTACAACAGCATTGATAAAATTATAAATGTAAAATATATCACTAAATTTGACCTTTTAAAAGGATTCTATCAAATTCCACTCATGGAAGAGCTAGAGAAATTTCAGCATTTGCAACTCCTAATGGACTTTATCAATATAAAGTGATGCCATTTGGTATGAATCGTTCTCTGGCAACATTCCAGCATGTAATGAATATGATAACATCTACTGTAACTAATTGTGATGCTACATGGACAGTGTCATCATTTACAATAATACCTGGAAAGATCACTTGGAAATTCTTTGATCAACTCAGTGATGCAAATCTAATTTAATAAATTTAGGTAAAAGTGAGATTACCTGTGCTTGTGTTACAATTTCAGGATATACTGTGGGTAAACCTGAAGAAGTTATAGTCAAGGCTATCTCAAGAGTTCTATGTGCCTCTTAGCAAAATGTAACTGATGTGAATTTTGCTTATGGATGGATATTATTTGAAATTTTGTTCTAATTTCTCCATAATTGCCAAACCTCTGACCAATTTGTTGAGTAAGAAATCCAAGTTTCTTTAATCTGTAGGAATCTTTTAACAAATTGAAGACCATACTTAAAGGTGCATGAGTTCTTTCAACTCCAAATTTCAGTCAATTATTTAAAATGTCTGTTGACACAAGTGGTGTAGAGGATGGTGGAGTACTGATTCAAGAAGATAAAAAAAGATAAAAATGGTGTGGATTATCCAGTGTGCTATTTGTCTAAAGCAAAGAAAACTGAACAAGCACAATATAAAATACTCCTCAAGTGAGAAAAAGAATGCTTGGCTTTGATACATTTCCAAGTGTATATTGTTTCAGCTCCTGCTCCAATTATTGTATTCAGTGATCGCAACCCCCTAATTTTCATTAACAGAATGAAAAACAAACAGCAGATATCGTTGAGATGAGTTTTATGTTGTAAAAATGCAACACTGACATTAGAAAAGGTTATGTGATTGCAGATACACTCTCATGTGTATAGAGGTACTATATTACTTTACTTTGTGTATGTTTTGTGTATTTAAACTGAGTGTATTTGATAAGGCAACTTCCTATGTAGTGTTAATTATTATGGTATCATATGTATGTTTGATTAATAGGTAACAGAAACCTTTATTGTATAATTTTTCTTTTTCTTTCTGAGGGTATGTGTTATGTATATTTATATTGTCTACATGACTTCTGTCATGTTTTGCCTACTGAATCTGCGATATGCTTAAACATAGTAAACAAGATGTTTCAAGGCCTAAACTTGTTTACAATTAGATAGAATTTTTCCATTAGAAATTATTTGTTTTCCATAACATTTATTTGCATCACAGGTCAGGTGATGGTCTGTATATAAGGGAATTTGGTAAACAATTATTAATTCCTATTTTATGGTCAGTCTATGGAATCATTTATAGTTGTGTTCAGATATAATTTGAGAGGTATTATTTATTTAAATTATTTACTGGAATTACAAAGTGCTTCATTGACCTTTTGGACTAAAACACAACAGATTACTGAGAACTCATTCAAAGATATTCTGGATTATATAATTGTGGCAGATAGGTTATTCAAGACTCTTTTACATCAATGCATTCAAGACTACTGGATTTAATTTGGGATATTCTATACTTGTAACAGGACATTCAGGATTATTTGGGATTTAAGTCACAATGCTTGAAGGTGTCTTTTCAATTTTAATTTGGATTATAGGGAAATAAATTGTTTGTTGAGTTTACTGAACTTGTTGGTTTTGCTTAATTTATATTACATAGTTTAAGACCAAGATTTGTAACATTATCACTTTCGATGCAAGTTGTTTTAAAAGACTTGATCCTTTTTACTTTTATGAAGAGACTTTAGTTTGAGAAGTTATGCATTTTTTCAATCATAACTTCACCTGAAGATAATGTATTTGTAAATTTATATTGTAATTTAACCCATTTATGAAATGTCACTGTGTCCATGAACCGATGAACTTCAGTGGCAACTAAAATTTGGAAATCTTGTTCATTCTGCCTCTGCTATGTCACCTTTCCCCAGTTTCTTTACACATTTGCCAATAATTACTATGGTAACAGCTTCATCAAAAGTGTTAATACTGCAACATATTTTGTCAGAATTTAAGAAATTTGCTGTAATATCTTTGATTTCTTTCTCTGTAGGCACATATTCACAATGGTCAACCTCCATTATATTAGCAGCCTGGTCCTTGGAAGGCAAATCAGTGTTAGTTATTGGTATTTGAGTCACTACAGGTGCCAAAAACTAAAGTTCACTTCTTTGCTGTCTGTCCAATGTCATGCTTCCTGAACTGACAAGTCGATCCATATTATTACAAGAAGTTCTGTAAGTGGAACATATTTTTGCCTTTCATTTGTTACAATGTCCATGAAATGTTACATTGTTCTCTCAGCACAAGAGAATTGTATGGGACTATTTGGCATTCAGAACATGTATAAGCATAAGCAAGTTCGTTTGTGGGGAAAGCACACTTTTAGAAACAAGTGACATTTGTAGATAAAATAGAGCTGCAGTGCTTCTGGCACACACAATCCAAAACATACAATCCAAAACTGTGAATGATACAAGTTTATCTATAGTAGCTTCACAATCATTAGAAAGAAAATAAACTTTCAAATTTGCTGTCACTGTCAATTTGTGAACTTTGAGACTTATACCAGTTTTATTTCCTGACTTACTGACCTTGTAGTCATTTAAAAAAATTTAGAGAACAGTTTGCCTGTTTTTAATATACCTTACAACAGTTTCTTCCAGATTCCAGCTCCTGAACCTTGAAGGTTTTTCTTGAGCTAAATTACTTGGTGATGGTCAGAAGCTCACATATCATGCAAAATATATATTAAATGTGTATGTTAATGTGTTATGTATATCTATAATTTTTTTAATTTGTATTCATGGCTATAAAGTAGCACATTGGTTCCTGCATAAATCTTGTTATTCTATAACTTAGTTTAGAAAACAATTTCTTACCTGACTGATTCTGACATAATCTTCTTTAAACTTTTCATTATGCTTTTCTTTGGTTAGGCACAGCTTAACAGGTCCATTACAAAGTCCCTTCACATTTTCCCATACTCGTGCCTCAAGTTCAAAATTATGGTGCCATGTTTTATACAAGCTGACCAAATCTTCCAGTTCCTCATCCTTGTCTCAGCCATATTTTGGATAAATGGCAATCAGACTTCTCAACTTCATCAAAATCTGATATCTTCTTTAACTGTAGCCATCATTTTAAGGTTTTTATAAAACTGCAGCACATCACAATCCACTTTTTCACAAACTGAAACAAAATGGTTTGAAAACTGCAATCCATTAGCCTCATCGAGGCTTATGAGTTTCATGGGTAATATGCACTGTATTTAAATCATTAATGGCAGTTTTATGTTGCTGGTTATCTATTTCACTAACTTCAAAATTCAAATTGCTCAATAAAGCAGCACACTACATATGAATACAACAAAACCTGACTTAAGTAACCTCAGATAGGAGCAAGCACCTACTGAACACCACTTGTAACATGGCTCCTATGCAAAATATGTGTCTCAACACTGCTGTTAAACGTTTATTTCAATTTTTGTAACCGTGATCACAGAAAATGGTATGTTGGCGGAATGCAATTGTTTTAAACCCAGATAAAAAAGTCAGGCTACTGGTTTCCTTAAACTTGCAGGTAGTGTCATGTAAAACTGACCATAAACCAGACTAAAGTACATTGTCACTTCATTGTATTGCCAAAATCATGTAAATATCCATTATGATTCACCATTTCTTCTTTAAAGGAGGTTGTCATATATATAAACAGTTCATAGGATTGGATAATTTCTTTATCGGTCAAAATGAAGTACAATGCTGATAATTTCATGATGACAGAAGCTGAGATCTTTTCATCCATTATTCTCTGTAGTATTGTAGTACATTGTTTGTCTGTGGAGTTAATACATAATGCCTGGTGAAAAGAAGTCTTTACCTTTTAATAAGCTACTAAAAATCTTCTGCTCTAACTCAAAACTATATGTAATTCTATAATTTTATAGTCATTGCAAAAGCTTTCTATTGCCAAAAGTACCACTATCAGTGTTCCAATCATCTGTTCACTGTAGTGTATTGGTTATGTCCTTTGTTTGCCTAGGTAATCCATTTGCGACATGTGTGCATTAAGCCTTTGGACTTTCTCTTTAAATAAAAGTATTTCATCATGGATGAGTGAATTGTTTCTTTTTGCTACATAAGTATTCCACAAGCCTGATCAGAATGGCTACACATGTATCATTATTACAACTATCACTGATCTGGAAACAGTTATTAGTGTTCTTATAATAATTGGGTTTAATGACAATTTTCTGCACATTATTTATATATATACATGGTGGGTAGTATATTTGGTGGAGGAAGAACCAAGAGTTTAGTTGACAAGGAGAACCAAAAGATGGAGAGATCAATCTACTGACACAGAGAAACATGGATGCATGAATGTTATGGCAGAACTGATTACAGTATATTCATAAAGTTGTGATAATGTACATGCAGTATTTCAAACCTACATAGTAACAAACAAACAAGAAAAATACAAGTTCAAGATTGAATTCTGGGATTAATAAAATTCAGGTCTCTGAGGTAAAAGCAAGAGAATGTTGTCTCCAACTGCCACCATTTGGCTTGAATGATGTCCGTTTGTGAGCAGTTGCATTCAAATGCTATGCTAGCAGCAACCATCTAACTTCCTGAAAGTCATCTGGTCTTGGAGTAGCTTCTTTTTAGTCTGAGCTGAGAATACATTACAGTGATCATAATAAAGCTTAAAAGAAATACCAGATTAATAGTAACAAATGAGTTCTCCCTTTTATGATCAGCCTACTGTGGTTTAGATACCACTTCAGGGACTTAATTGGGTCCTGTAGATGCCCCTGAAATGATGGGTCCATACAAGACAGTGGTTTCAGATAAAGGACTGACCTCCCAATGAGTTGAAGCCTGTTCATAGGAGTGATAAAAGAAAACTAAATCCTTGTGGTGGAACTGTAGAAAGTTCAAGCTGAAAAACAAGGGATCTCGCTGATCCTGCCTGCTGTAGCTAGTGTGACCAGAAAGAAGGTTTTGTATGACACGTGGATCATGATGAATATGGATATAGTATACGTTCAAAGGGTGTCTTAGTCATGTTGGAATACACTAATGTAAACTTTGTATTTTGGACATAAGGTCAAAGTTTTTTATTCAAGAAATTTTTTCAGGAAAGTTGGAAATATATTGATTCTTGCCTATATCCTTCATTCATTCAAAGCATGTCTGAAATTGAGAAATGGTAGCCCTTGATATGATTGGAGCTTTCTTCTCAAAAAGCTGAATGAGATAACTATCTATAGTACATAGGTTTGCAAGGCAGAAATGTGATTTTGCTTGCATCACTGGAAGTAAACTTATGATCCATTTCCCCTTATGTATTTCAAAGTTTTGGGTCTTCCTGCTCAAGCTATTCCATCCAGGACTTATTCTAAAAATTGCTTTTTTCTGAGAGCTTGTTTGACCTGAGTGATTGAGGCTGGTTCAGCATATCTGGGTTTCGGAATCTGCAATCCATTTTTTGAGCAGATGGAGAGAAGGCAGGATCTTACCTGAGAATCTCCACTGCTTAGTTCAATAGGTCACGGATCCATCAGTTTTGCCACTTGAGGAGCAATCAGGATTAGACAATACTATGATTCCCTCACTTTGTGCAAAACTATAAGGTCCAAAGGCACTATGGGAAAACCATGTGGGTTGAGACTGTTCCAATTCAGAGAAAAGGAATTAAATGCCTAGGCTTTGGGCACTTAAACTGGAGAGATGAAGGTTAAGAACTACTGTATTCCACCTTAAGGGCACAGATGCAACTAAAGACAGAGAGCTGAATAGACCATTTGGTGAGAATTAGCTGAGTCCATCAGGAAAACAAATCTGCTAGGATAGTAAGCATACATGGGATGTGGTAGACTTGGATACAGATGAGTTCACAATAATGACATCACATGAACAAAAATTCCAAGCCAGAAAGAAAAGGTCTGGAGACCCGGTTCCTCCTTGCCTTAAGATGTAGTTGACAGCTGATTTGTCAGATAGGACAAGAATGCCTTTATCTGGACTGTATTTCTTACCTTGATTGATAGGCATTCACCATGTCCTTCATCTCCCAGAAATTATGAATTTTGTACACTCCTGGTGGAGCCAAAACTGGCTCACTTCTTGGAAGGAGGACAAGAAGTGGGTGTCCCTGCTTGTTATGTTGATGTCTGTGCAAATCTTGATTTCTGGCAACTGATCCTGCAGTGTATGCCTGGTGTAAGCCTGGTGAGGTTCCCATATTTGCTGAGATGAAACTTCATATAATAAAAAACTTTAATCATCTGGTTCAGTGACTAAAGTGCTGGCCACAAATGCAAGAGGAGAATCATTTGTAGTGGTCTCATGAACAAGCTGGAGATCCACTTCCATGCTGAGGAGACTAAAGAAGAGTAGGAAGTTTCCAACTTGAATCTCTGGGTGAATTGTAAGTGCTACCCAGATGAACTTCAGTGTATGATCCATGGGAGACAGAGTTGGTTTAAGACATTTGTAACTCCATACCCAAGTGAATGAAATGGTAGAAAGGAATGACTATTTGTTTTTGTTGACAAGGAAATAAGCTGAAGCAGAAGTCACAAGGGATTTCATGTCTTGATAAAAAATGAACTCACCTTGTGATTTGTAGAAAGTCATATGAGTAGCTGAATGTTATGAATGTGAAGTAGTCAAGAAGACTGATGGGATTCTATGATTCTCATGAAGCAGAAGACCTGACTATTTGTGAAGTCTCCTCTTGAACAGTGTGAAGGACAGATCTCAGCAAATTAAATGGTTGAGAAAACTTGGATCTATCACTGGGAGAAACTTGTGATTGGCCTTGGAAACTAGGGAAAGTGTGGAGTAAAATCTTGATGAATCTACACTGGGAAAAATCTTCACTGCCCTTTTATATAAGAAGTGTTTATCTCTTCATGCATAATGGTGACCTTGCATGGATCCATTGCTTTGTAGCAAAGGAGTATCTGAATAATAGGGGAATGGAAATGAATGCAATCTGGCTGTCCAAGGTGGCCTGAAAGGCCCATCATTTATCCCATCACCTTTCTCCACTGTGGTATTAAATTATTAAATTTTCAACATGAAAAATATTAAAAATCTTGTTTACTTCTTTCCTGTATCACTTTCATTTCCCTTTATTGATATATTTAGAAAGCATACATGCAGTGTTTAATTTGTAAAGATATGCTGGAGCTGGGAGGGATAAACTACAGAGATGTTGGCAGAGTGCATGATTGGGCAAATCACAAAACATTTGTCCAAATTTGTGCACTTGGAAAGCAGTGATGTGTGAGAACTCTGGCTAATTAGTTTAAATTTGTAGTAGTGGCAAGTGAGATTTTTGCTTTTTTGGGGCCATGCTGGATCCCTGAAAATGGTTATATATCCCACTGGTTCTGGGGTAAGAATTTATCTAATCCCTATACATGTGTGATACGGTTAGCCATTGTATGAAAACAATTCTGTAACAGACAAATTAAATCAATCCCACACGAAACACCTGAGGACATGAAAATCACATCATTTTATAATTGACATAAAAAAATCTATTTACAGTGGAGTCCACTGTAATGTATCCACCATTATGATCTTATGCATATTATTTCAAACAGAAATTACAGGAAAATGATCAGATTTATTTATTAGCCGGAATAGCTAAATTACATGCTCAGGGTCATAATTTGTTGGCAGGAACTTACCAGAATCAAGGGGGCCCCCGAGTGGCTGAGTGGTCTAAAGTGCTCACCGTTACAGATCACTGCCATCTCACCTCTGTCTGCGTGAGTTCGAGTCTCAGGCTCAGCTAACGTGGGTACGTGAGAAAGCCTGCCAGTAGCTTCTCGTGTGTCGGTGGTTCTTCCCAGTGTTTTCCAGGGTTCTTCCTCCACCAAATATAATGGCCACCATGAATAGCCTATTTTGTGCTGAAAAAGGACATTAAACCACACAACAACAACAACAACAACCAGAATCATGTCTAGGACAGGAAATATTTATAAATATCTAGGGCTAAAAAAGACAAAACAAATTATAGTCTGATATGTTTCTGAAGTATTCAATGAGAAAAATAAATAACTTTTACCTTGCTGGTTAATAATGTCTATTTTCAGCTCAACAATTGACTTTGGAAGGGACCTAAGCCAAAGCTGTGGTATTCTGGAGCCTCTTAGATGAATGGAAATGTGCAATTTATCTGGATTGTAATATGTTAAAAAGCGCTTCTTCTCTCCTTGAGCATTGCAGATTGAAATCATTGTTCTGTTGCTGCCAGTACTGCACACTGGCAGATCCATATGACCTTGTATGTAATCTTTCAGGGTAGTAAATGTTACAGCATTACCACTTTCACACTGTATATGATGCCTTACACAGGGCAGTCCCACTTTGATTTGCTCCTTATTTCCTTGCATTTTTTTACAGTTATCACGGTAAATAATATCATTTCCCACATTTCTGTTGTCCAAGCCCAGCAGTCTCTTACACAGAAAGTACGTAAAACAGCTACCCTGATCTTGATCCTATCCTTCATACAGTGTGCTTGATTTCTGATTTGTGTCACATGAAGATAATTGAAGAATACAGACTTTTTCTCTTTTATGAGCAAGGCTTGTGATATTTTCTCTAGGCACATATTCTGTGTTAGCATGCAATCCTTGACTATGAATAAAATTTTGAGAGTCTGCATGACAACAGTCCAGAATGACAAGTACTTGATCTACACCAAGCTTCTCTTGTAGCATCACCTTTATCCATTCTGTTGAAGCTTTTAAAGTCTCATCTGCATTCCCCAGGTACAATCCCATCTCCTTAGAGCAATGCCCACTGAATTAAAATATGAAGAGAGAATTTGGAAGTTGGTCCCCTGTTTTACATCCAGTATTCTTAAGTTCTTCATCAATCATGGAGTTGATTTCTTCAAATGCATTTTCAGTGCCTTGTACCATTCGTTCTTTGGTCCCTGGTTTACTCGGTTTCACGATCTTTAACTGCTCTGTACTGAAAAGGAAAGGAAATAATTTTTAAGGTTTATTTAACAATAATGGTAATGTAACTGTAACAAATTGTCATTGAACATTTTAGTTACCCAGATTTGGGACAAGGGAAATAATTACTTTTTCCTGTCCCTGAATATATGTTAATTGGAGTTTTTATTTACTCTTCTTTTTGAGGCACAAGCCATCAACAGCTTTATCGAGGAGTGTGCAGTAAATAGCTGAGCAAAATGAGTGCTGTTACAGGTCAAATGGGTGCACTTGATGCAAACAAGCCAAATTTAGCTCATTTTTCATGTCTGAACAAAAGAATTACTTCAAATGATACAAGATATATATTCAGTGTAGATGATGGAGAATTACAATGTTTGAAACATTTTTCTTTTGAAATAGATACCTAGAATACAAACTGAAAATTTAAAAAGAACTTACAGTATTGTGAATTAAATCCCAAATAGTCCTAGAAAAAAGTCCAAGAGTATAAAGCATTCCAAATGAATTCCAGTGGTGTTCCGAATGAATTTCAATCTTGAAAGTGCTCATGTACCAATAACCTGGAACAGTGTTGATGTTCTAACAGTTCTAACAGTCTTGATGTATCACAATGATATGATGTTCTAACAGTTCTAACAGTCCTGATGTATCAAAATGATATAATCCAAAATGTCCTTGAATGATTTCACAATGATCCCAAAATAGTGATTTAGTCTGAAAAGTGTCAATGAGCACTTTGATATTCCAATTAATAATTTAAATAAATCCTCTAAAATACTAGCTGAAACACAATTTAAATTGATTCTACAAAGACTGAGTTTAAGACATGGAATAAGTAATTCTGAAGTAAATAACATTTATATAAAAAAACTAAGATGCAATAACTGAACCAGGATGAGGATCATTTTCCCCATCAAATTCATAAACAACATGCTTCTAGCACATTCTTAATTTCTAAAAGGAACTAGACCGTGAACTTAATATCTGTAAACATGTTTACCTCCATGTAACAATGATCTTAAAATATGATATAACATCATAGACAAGAATTAGCTATGTCATATGTTGTTTATAAGAAGAATGACATTAGTCAGAAAGGGACAATTCTTACCCTCAATTATAGACAAAAGTCAATCACACAATATAAATTAAATATACATAACATATAATCGTGGATAAAGCCAACATACAATACAAATTAAATATACATAACAGTTTTCTGAAAATGACTATGCTTTTGATGTACCAATTTTCTGACACAAATATACATAAAATACAATTTACCTGGCACCCAATACAAAAGGAAGCTTTACTGTCAGGACTTCAACCACCTTTTCTGCATCTCTTATGAATATCTGTGCAACTTTGGATGGATCTTCTCCACATGAAAGCTGTTGCATGTTCTCAGCATTGTTGTCAGCCACAAACACACTATACACACGGTCACCTATACAACAAGCCAAATCAGTGAACTGTTGTCCCCTGCCAATAATGATAAGGTCACAAAAGTGCACAATAATGCAAGCTGTCTAAACACTACAAGACAGTGCTTTAAAGTACTGGAAAGACATGGAGAGTAACCAAATTTCATTACCCTTTTCTCAAATGTCATTAGTGTAAAAGTGCAGAAAGTGTAAGTGATCATGAGCTTGAACAGTAATTCCAGCAAACCTGTGGAAAAGAAAGGAGGGAAAAGTATGGCTACTTTTAAATATGTATGAAAAAATAGGGATATTCTATAAAAACAACAGTATGAAATGTATGTAAATAACTGAAAAAGTAAAACCTCTACTTGACCTACTCCATGATCTTGAACAAAAGCATGCTCTTGCATACTAGCTGTCTCTTTTGTCTGGGTTTTCTCTATCTTCTTTAAATACACAGCTTTTCTTTTGCCCCCAAAAACTGACAAATACTTCGAGGCAAAATAAAAGCCTCTCCAAATCTAGTTAACAAAACAGATTTTTCAAATGTCAGCATAAAATTCAAAAAAGCAGAGTCAGTAGTCATTTTAGAAAAAGTAGGGAAAACTTGGGTGTCTGACAGACTAGGAAAAGTAGGACAAACTAGGGCCACTGGAAAGACTGTTTGAAGACAAGTCCTTGACTGTGACACAAGAAATGCCATCAAATTGAGAAGCATAAGCATTTCATGGTTCATTCCTGTATATTACACCCTTTTTGTTGTTGTTGTTGTTGCTGTTGTAAGGTTTAACGCCATTTTTCAGCACAAGATAGGCTATACATAGCAGCCAGTATTAATGGTGGAGGAAGAACCTGGAAAAACCCCGGAAAGAACCACCGACCCACGAGAAACTACTGGCAAGCTTTCTCACATAACCACATTAGCCGAATCCGAGACTTGAACTGACGTAGACAGAGGTGAGATGGCAGTGATCCGTAACAGTGAGTGCTGTAGACCCACCCGTTTTGTAAGATAACACACACACACACACACACATTGACACAAAAACTGACAACTGTGCAAATTGAAAATGGTTTCCCAATGTTTTGGGTTAAGCAGGCACTTTATTAAGGGAGAAAAAAATATACAAAAGAAAAACTTAACACAAAATGTACGAAAAATTCTGGATTCCTACATGTTAGAATAGGGGCAATTTACAACAAGAGATATAACAATACAAAGTATTGCTGGAATAATAGATGAGTGGGCTCTTGTGTCTATCACACAATGAACCAGGCAGTATGTTTTTACCTAATTCTAAGTTATGAACAAAGGACAAGACAAAGTGTGGTGAGAGAATGATACCAGAAATTATATCCTGGTACTGTGATGCAAGGAGGTTTTCAAGGACATGTGTTAAAATAATTGTGTCGGGATAATTGATAAGAACTAAAATAATAATAAGAATAGTAAAATAATAATAATAATAATAATAATAATAATGATAATAAAGACAATAAAATCATAAAACATGTAATTACTTAGGTAGATACTAGTGCAAACTTTGTGTCAGGTTCAAAATTAATGACTGGCTATAAGTCTGAGTGTGATGGGATTTTTTCATTTAAGCCAAATTCCCTATGAGTTTATAGTTGTAGTATCCAGTATCGTTCCTTACATGTGCATTCTGTCTGTCCACCATAGGTTAGATTCAGTCAGTAACATCTCGAGCAACTCGACTGAATGTCCATTTGAGTTCTAGTGGTTGGTGACTTTCACATTGATTTTGTTGCAAATGTTGCTTTTGTGATTCTTCATTCACTTTCCATAAGCAGTGGTTTCACCAACATATTGAATGGCACAGATCTTGCATGTCTGAAGATAGATTGTATTATTGGCTTGACATCCTCACTTCTGATTGGCTGTGTACTTAACTCCTGTTGTCAAACTTCTGAAAGATTTGGTCTCGGGCATATGTTGAAATTTTGTTGGTTTTCTTTTAAGTTTTATATTTCAGGAGTGTTCCTCTGTTGAGGAGTCTAGTTTTATAAATAGTCTCCTCAATGTAACTCCTTTTGTACCTTCTCCTTCTATAAAGTACCCCTTGAGCTCTCCGAGTCTCTTTTTAAAGATGGTAGGACTATGGAACATATGAATTTGATCTGAATGCACATGTCATAAGGGAGAGTTTTTATTATGTGCTATTTTGAAACTGTTGCCTTTAACAAGCACTTAAATGCCATGGAGTTAATGATTCTTCCTTCACATCCAAATAAAAAAGGATGAGGCTTCCACATTGGTCTATAACATAGGAGTTAGATTAGGACTGTATTTCTTCTGTGTTCTAGAACATTCTATACTAATTGAAGGATGGCATATTTTAGTTTGGACATGAGGACTTGCATCCCAGAAATGGTAAGCATGCAATAGTGGCAGGTAAAGTATTACTGCTATTAAAATGGTAAAATTCTATTACTGGTAAGCAGTTTTGGAGCATTCTTTGAAATTTTTCTGTCTTTTCTAATGGCAACCATACTGGATGCCAGACAAGCACCATTTGGAAATAAGAATACTATGAACAGAATATTTTGTGTCTGCCCTGTCTTTCATCCTCTTTGTAGAGTATGGATGACTCTGGAGATTACTGACCAATGATTCTCAATGAACTGAACCTTTGGTCAAGGTATTCATTCGTGAATTAAACTTACTGTGCATAAATCATTATTTTCTTATTAGACTTACCACAACCACAAGTTTTGCCAAGGTACTTACTCTAGAACAAATGTTATCTGCAAAATTCCTTTTTCTCTTTGAACAACACTAACATTAACCTTGGTTTTGAGCTTTTGACCCCAACCTCTCTATCCAACAGGCCTCATCCATACCTGAAATGCACGTTCTCCACAAACATTGGTCACAGTATTAGGTCAAGAACTTTCTTCTTTCTGTCGATGATTTTTACCTTTTACTTTTTGACACAATAGGCTTCTTTGTTGCCCAAGGTCTAAGTTATCCACATACTTTGGTGGAGGTAAAGTTAAGAACTAAAAAATGTATGCAGTAACTATCCATCTTTCTTCAGAATGACCTTGACCTTGCCTACAAGGTCAACAAACTTCTTCCTTGCTTCCAGTGTAAGCACATTCAGGTCTGTGATGCAGAACTCATTTTGTTATGTTTAAAAGTTATTTTTTTATTTTCAGTAACAGTGACCTTGAAATTTGATCTTCTGACCCCAAAATGAATTCAGTTTCTTTCTCTCATAAGAAAGAACCTGTATCTTTTCCTTGCCTCAGACTTCCATGGGACATAAAATATATATTATCTGCATTTCACCCTCTTTTTTTCAGCCAATGCAGCTCCATCAAGTATGTTTTAACATACATTCTGACCTTTATAATCTACAATTTTGTACACTAATACTTATTCTGAATTTGTTCAATGTAATATTTTGTCTTGCAATTCATTTTTTATCATTGCTTTTTATATCAGACCATGCATTATACATGCCTGATGTAAACAATAAGATATTTGCCAGATCTAACAGACTTTTTCTTTGGTTGTTGTTGTTGTTGTATGGTTTAACGCCATTTTCAGCACACGATAGGCTATACATGGCGGCCAGTATTAATGGTGGAGGAAGAACCCGGAAATCCCTGGAAAGAACCACCGACCCTTGAGAAGCTACTGGCAAGCTTTCTCACATATCCACATTGGCCAAATCCGAGACTCGAACCTACGCAGACAGAGGTGAGATGGCAGTGATCCGTAACGGAGAGCGCTTCAGACCACTCGGTCACTCGGGGCCCCCTTTTTCTTTGGGTATATCTTTAAGAGGACTATACTGCACATACTCACCTCCTCAAACCAGAATTTGCACAGTTCTTGTGATACTAGTATATGGCTCTTTTTGTGAGAATGACATGGTACTTTTTTCATTCTCCTGGAGCAGTGACACTGCAATCAGGTCATTGAGACTGTCTGCATCAGAATCAGGGCACTTGATATATATCTCAAACTGCAGGCTTTGGCCCAGGGTTCCAATCATCTTTGACAGATTCTAAAGATGAACTTTCTGGCCTCACTGCAAAGCTTTGATGACCAGCTCATATCTGTGACTCCCATTCTAGTCACATGAGCAAATATTACATAGTCTCTGAAGTACAAGGTCAATCTGTGATGAATTTATCTAGGTCAAAGATACAGCAGCCACAGTAGATCAGATTCTCAGAATCTTGTGTGGCAATGGGCCAGCGTGTCACACAGGCACCTAAAAGCCTATGGAAGACAGGTGATGGTAGAAACTTTCCTTTACACACAAAACAAAGGACTGATGTATTTTCCACCTCAGGAACTGATTCAAAAAAGACAATTTCTTTTGGCATTGCTTGACAGAGCATACATGGCACAAGTTAGTATTCCTCTTCCTGAAATACAATAAAAGCATTCATGATTCAACCCTTTGAAATTGTAGTTATTACATAACTTACTTACTTTGTATTACCAGAGAACTTTGGAATGATTTCTTATTTTCTGAACATATATCTGTATGAGTCTTAAAACTGCAAGCCAATCTACGACAAAACAATCATATCAACCAGTTTCTAACAGACTATAGGTCTTCAAATGCACTCTACAGACTGGACTCTCTCTATTTAACTCCACTTTAAAATCATGAAATTTCTTTTATATGCAAATTATGCAACAACTTCCTCGTATCTCATATTTTGGTATTAATCTGGCCATCTAATCACAGAAAAATTAAACTATAAATATAAATCAAGTTCATCCAATAATATGATTACATGGCATACACACCAGTCATATCTATAACTAATCGCAATAGGCCCTGACAATCAGGTATGAAATCAAATCATTCTTTTAAAAGTTCTAGCCACCTGAGATCCGTGGATGACAGCTCATTATTATGATTCATAATAAACTTATCAGAGAAAATCAAGATGGGATTGTAATAAGTTTGATGCCCAATCAATTAAGAAGATATAATAGTGTTTATTAATGACAATGGTTTTTCATATTCAAGAATACTCCTATACTTAAATTTCATGATTTGTCAACAGTACAGCTCATAATATTTTTTTCACTTCTTCATACATTGCAGAGGGGATGAAGTGAGCATGTAGAGGATTAAGGAAAAATCCCTATCTGTTGCTGCCTTGCAAACCTCTGGATTTGTGGCATTTGAAGATGGAGTATTACCTCATACACCATTCATCCTTGGAGTTTCAGCCAGGCCACAGAGTTGTCATTTAGTGTGTGTGTGTGTGTGGGATTTGGAATTTTAATGTAGCTTTAATAAATTTTCAGTCATATTGCTATGATGTCTGCAGTTTGGCAGTTTATAGTGAAGTCTTGCACTGAGGCATCTTTCCACAAACATGTGGCATTATGTCCAGTTCAGTCACATTATCCTGACACCAGGCCGACCAGTCCTAATAATAACTTCTTAATGCCGAGTGCCAAGCGAGGCAGCTACTAGTACCATTTTTTATAAGTCTTTTGATATGACTCAGCCAGGGTTCAAACCCACAACCTCCCACATCCGAGGTGGATGCTCTAACCACTTAGGCCACCCAGGAGTTGCTATTTAGAGGGCAAGGTAAACTGTTTCACATCAGCCTGCATGCTATAACAACAGATTATTTTGCAGAAAAGTTTTTTCTTTCCATCTTTGTGGCACTGATCTTGACCTATTTACCCTAAAATCAACATTTGTCTCAAATTCAAGTCGTAAACAAATGAGTGTCTCAAGAATGTTAGTTTATCAGTATTACAAACTAATCTTATGTTCAATTATTTTATCTAAATGAAATGTTACTTGCAATATTTTTATTTTATGGTTTTTCTACATTTAAAATTATGGATTTGTTAATTTTAATCCCAAAGCTGCATTATCTTGCTAATTGTTATCAACTGTTCTATTGACATGTATGTGTCTTTTATTCCAAGACATTATAGTTTTGTTTTTATTTGGTTGCATTTTGCAAGAGAAAGAACTCATCATAACTATGAACCTATGAGTCTAAATATTTACCAATATAATGGTTTATTTTCCTTGCTCTCCTTTGGAAGAAATTACTGCATAGCACGTAAAATGAACTATTTACATATGCATAGAATTTTATTAATAAATGTAGATCTTATTCATAATAAAACTTACTGGATATCTAGATTATAAATATGTATTTATGTCATGTTTACCCCGACCCAGAGTAGCCCAGTTTGAAACATGTATAATCAAGGTAATTCTGATGGGTCATTGTTTGATGTCGAACATTGCCGAAGGCTAGCACTAATCAGTTACGTAAGATTGTTGTGGCCAGAATCGAAAAACCGGACATCGGAGTTGCGAGGCGCCAGATAGCCAGTTATCACCTAGGTGTCGAAATGTTCCCAGATCAAAAGAAATTGCATGAAGAAGTGGGAGTGTCCTAACTTCTTTCCCCTGCAAACAGACAGACAGGTTGAACTGGCCGCTAAGACGATTGGACAGGGGCACAGCACCACCCAATCAGAATCGAGATGGGGGGGAGACCTTGATTTGGGTAGAATGATATCCCTGCGTTTTCCGGCAAAAGTTAGTTCGCTGAGAGAAATTACCCAGAGAAGAGGTTAGCGTAACTCTGAATAGCCATTCGTTATTGGCGGGAAAATCTTAGAGCAGGAAATTCTAAGTACAGAAAGCTTCAAAAGGAAGCTTTGAGGGACAGACCAGTTAAAGTTTGGTCCCGTAGTCTCAGATAGAGAGACGGAGGAAAGGAGGGAAGGAGAAGAAAGGTGAAGTTGAAGTCTGGGAGCGGAATTGGAGGAGATAATAGAGAGGGAAAGGAGAAGAAAGGCGAAGTTGAAGTCTGGAGTGAAGCTGGAGGAGATAGTAGAGAGGAAACAGAGACAAAGAAGGAGTTAGAGGAACGGAAAGAAGGAAGAATCAGCGGGAAGAAATAGATGAGTAGATGCAAGGACAGGGGGAAAATCGAACTCACACTGTAAATCACGGGATGAATTAGGCTGTCACTTGGTCGAGGGAAAGACGAGTGATTGGAAGTTATCGTTTTTAAATTATCACATTTATTAAATTGTTATTGATTGAATTTCATCTTCGTGTTCTCTATAATTTAACCGTTGGCATTGCTGACTGGGGGTTCAGAGCTGTAAATCTACATCATCACTAATTTAACTTTCTAACCTAATGAGCCAGGGTGGAACTTTCAATTTAATTTAATTAAATTATATTGGGAGAACCCCACCCCAATACGACAGAACGCCACAGTGGGCGCTTCGTCCGGGATTTGAATTAGACATAAATATTATTTTACGACCTAAAAGTTTATTTGTTAGTAAGTATTAGTGAACAGTGTGAGATATTTTCCATCCTATGTATTTTGAATTTTTATGATTTTCTCATCTTGTGTTTGTTATATTTGATATTTGCATGTTTGGTAGATCTTTAATTACTTGCAGTAATTGTGAAGCAAATATCGAGCAAATATCTTACCTGAACGAAATTAGTTGTTGTCGACAGGTAAGTATTTGGCTGGGAACTTGTAATATCTGTCCATTGTTAGTAAGCTCGAGACAAGGTATCACTTCCTATTAGTATAACAATATGGCTACAGAAAGGCAAATGATAAAGGAGTACCGTGCCATGGGTTCGGAAGATCTCGGCTACAAGGGAGATTGCCTGGCAGCATTTATTGAAGAAAGAATCAAGGAATGGAAGGCAGAAAAAGCAGCGGAGAAGGCGCTGGCTAAGATGGCAGCGGACCAAGAGCGAGAACTGGAGCTGGCCCGGATAGCCGCCGAAAGAGAAACACAGAAAGAGCTGGAGCTGGCCAGGATATCAGCGGCCACAAAAGAACGAGAGCTTGCTCACACTCTCGAAATGGAGAAGGTCAGGTTAGCCACTAGGGACATAGATCGGGACGACGCTAGCACAAGTTCTGGAGGGACTGGACGACCTTTCATCGACCACCGAATGGTCCAGATAAGTATGCCGCGGTTCAGCGATAAGGAGGAATCTATCGACGATTTTCTTGTTCAGTTTGAGAAACTCGCTCACGCTCATAAAATTCCTGAACAACATTGGGCGATTAATGTCTCAGCTTTTTTGCAAGGTGCAGCTCGTGAAGTCTACCACGGCTTAGCTGCAGACGATGCTGACGACTACAATGCGCTCAAAAAGGCCCTTCTCTGCCATTATCGGCTGACCGCCGAAACATATCGTAAACTTTTTCGGGACTCGGTGAAAAAGGCAACGGAACGGAGACCCACTCTCAATTCCACACCCGTGTTCGAGGGTTATTTGAGAAGTGGATGAAGATGGCCGAAGTCGAACGATCGTACGATGGGCTACGTGAGATTATACTCAAGGAACATGTCCTGAGTACTTACTGTCGCGAGTTGACAGTCTTTCTAGCAGAGAGAGAGCACCGGACGCTCGAAGAGATCGCTAGCATGGCGGAGCGATACGAGCAGGCACACTCGAAAAGTGGAGGTTCTGGGGGTGCGGACCGACCCCGACCCACTGAGTCGTGCTGTGTGGTTGAGGTAGAGGCGGCTGTCCGTAACCGTCAGGGCGATGGGAGGGTCGGAGGGGGATCTACAGGTAGGGATGCCAACCATAGACCTGGACAGGCCTCACCCACGAAAGCGGGACTTGCAGGTCGGCGAGGGCCGCCGACGTGTTACAACTGCAAGCGCCCGGGGAATATTGCCAGGGACTGTCCCAAGGGCAGGCAGACCCAGGTGAATGCCGCCGCTAGGAAGGAGCGCAAGTCGGAGGCAAGCTGCAACCCAGCCAACCTCGCGTCTGCTACTGTCAACGGAGAAGGTGCCACCATCTTGTATGACACTGGGTGTAGCGTCCCAGCCCTTGTCGACAAGAAGTACGTTAAGCCCGAGGATTACACAGGGGAGGTAATCGAAGTTCAGTACGCGAACAACGCACGTGACTCATTGCTAGTGGCTGTCATTGACCTCGATTCACCGTACGTGAAGGGGAAAATTGAAGCTGCATGCTTGGATGGTTTGTCGCATGACGTCATGCTGGGATGTCGTTATGTATTGCCACAACTGAACCCCGAAACCTGCACACCGATGCCGGTGAGTGCTGTGGAAACCAGGTCCAAGAGTCGACAGACGAAAGCGAAGCCGATGGAAGTTACATCGACACCGGTGAGTAACGTTCTTCCGGCCGAGCTGAGGAAGCTGCAACAGGAAGACGCAACTCTGACGCAGTTGCACCAACACGCTCCAACAGGGACGGAGAGAGAAACTCCGAATGGCGGGGTGAAGTTCGCATACAAGAAGGGGATCTTGTATCGCTACGCCAGGAATGGTAACGAACACTTTAAGCAAGTCGTCATACCAAAAGAGAAGCGAGGGGAAGTGTTGAAACTCACGCACGAGAGTCTCATGGGTGGACACACGGGAATTGCCAAGACGCGTGACCGTCTTGTCAAAGGATTCTACTGGCCAGGGGTCCAGGGAGACGTCAAACGGTTCTGTCTCTCCTGTGACAAGTGTCAGAGAATGGCACCGAAAACGGATCATCAATCCATCCCCCTGGGGAGTACACCCCTTATCGATGAACCGTTTAGACGCGTCGCGATGGACTTGATCGGACCGATAAAACCCGCGTCGTCGCATGGAAATCGGTATATCTTAACGGTCGTAGATTATGCTACACGCTATCCGGAGACCGTTGCGCTGCGTAATATTGATTTGGAAACCGTCGCGGAAACGATGTTTGGGATTTGGTCAAGAGTTGGAGTGCCCGACGAGATCCTGACCGAACACGGGACACAATTCATGAGTCGCGTGATGGCAGAGGTAAACCGACTGATGTCAATTAAGCACCTCACGACTACACCGTATCACCCTCAATGTAACGGACTGGTCGAACGGTTTAACGGAACCATAAAGAACACGCTCAAGAAGCTGTGCGAAGGCCGCCCCAAGGATTGGGATCGGTATATTCCTGCCATGCTTTTCGCCTACCGGGAAGTACCTCAAGCGAGTTTAGGGTTCTCTCCCTTTGAACTCCTGTACGGGAGGACCGTACGCGGCCCAATCGCCATACTGAGACAACTGTGGACGGACGATCACGCCGTGGAGGAGGTACGCACCACCTACCAATACGTTGCGGACTTGCGCAACAAACTGGAGGAAGTTTGTTCCCTTGCACAGGAGAACCTCAAGCGAGCGAAGGCGCGTTAGGTGAAGAATTACAACAAGCGCGCAAAACCACGCCAGTTTGAAGTAGGGGACAAGGTGTTGTTATTGCTGCCCAAAGAACACAACAAGTTGCAAGTTTCCTGGAGGGGTCCATATGTTGTCACCGAGAAGGTCGGAGGTCAAACATATCGGATACGGCTACCAACGAAGGAGAAATTGTACCATGCCAATCTCCTTAAGAGATACCGGGAAAGAGAGACCGCCAGCGATTTTGTTATCGCCACGATAGTCACCGAGGATGCCGAAGGTGATGCGGAAGGTGCCAACACTGTTCCGAGCTGTCCGTTAACGAGGGCTGAGACACCCGAGGACGTGGAGTGCGACCCCATGTTGACTGCGGTACAGCGGGGAGAGATTGATACGTTGCTGGCCGGGTATTCCGATGTGCTTACGGAAATACCCGAGAGAACGTCGCTTGTCGAGTTCGGGTTAAAGCTGGTGGATAACCGGCCAGTCCAGCGGAAACCCTACCCCTTGCCCCACGCAAAACGACAACTCGTAAAGGAGGAGATCGAGCAGATGATTGCTCTGGGAGTGATCGAACCCGCCGACTCTCCGTACAGCTCTCCGGTAGTCCTAGTGCAGAAGAAGGACGGCACCCATCGGTTTTGTGTCGACTACCGGAAGCTAAATCAGGTGACAGAATTTCAAGTCGAAATGCTACCTGACCCGGAACATATTTTCGCTTCTGTCTCGAAAGCGAAATATTTCTCCAAGCTGGATTTGTCCAAGGGCTATTGGCAAATTCCGGTAAGGGAGGAGGATAGGGCAAAGCTAGCTTTTGTTACTCCCGACGGGACCTACCAATGGTTGGTCATGCCGTTCGGGGTACAGAACGCGCCCAGCGTCTTTACTAGGATGATGCGGAAGTTGTTGGAACCCTTGCGCGATAGGGGTGTCCACAACTTCATGGATGACCTCTTGTTAGCCACAGCGACGTGGGGTGAACACCTCACTCTGTTAGCTGACGTTTTGGAGCGGCTGCGTCAGGCGGGATTGACAGCTCGCCCTTCCAAATGTCACCTAGGGTTCCGGACATTGGACTATTTGGGACATACCCTGAGCCAAGGTACGCTGTCCCCAGAGAAGTCGAAGGTGGAGCAACTGAGAAACGCCGCACGGCCCACCACGAAAACTGAGGTGAGGTCATTTCTGGGATTGGCCGGGTATTACCGGAGGTATCTGGCCAATTTCAGCGCAATTGCAGGACCGTTGTCTGACCTAACCAAGAAATGTGCCCCGACTAAGGTTATTTGGACAGATGCGTGTCAGCATGCTTTCCAAACGCTGAAGGATAGACTTACATCCGACGCAGTTGTCCGTCTACCGGACCTGGCAAAAGACTTCGTTCTTCGCACCGACACATGTGACACGGGACTGGGAGCAGTACTACTACAGGAATACAATGAGACGCTTTTTCCTGTCGCGTACGGCAGTCGGAAGTTGTCAGCTGCCGAGAAGAACTACTCCGTATCGGAGAGAGAATGCCTCGGAATCGTGTTCGGTATATCACGGTTCGAGCGGTACTTATACGGGCGGAAGTTCATCTTGGAGACCGACCACCAACCACTCGTGTATCTCGCGCAGGCGAAATTGTCGAATGGACGATTGATGCGATGGTCGCTGTTCTTACAGCAATACCAGATGCAGATCAGGTACGTGAAAGGAACTGAGAACGTAGGCGCCGATTTCATGAGCAGGAGCGCTGGAATGGTATAGATCGCTGTATATATATATATATATATATATATATATATATATATATATATATATATATATATATATATATATATATATATATTCATGTTCGCACTCAGTGTGTAGTGTCGCGATAATTTTGTTCTTTATTTCGTGTATTAATGCCATTGCATTTGAAGTAATTTTGAGGGAATAAAATCCCGATTTTATTCTCAAGCATGGGGGGATGTCATGTTTACCCCGACCCAGAGTAGCCCAGTTTGAAACATGTATAATCAAGGTAATTCTGACGGGTCATTGTTTGATGTCGAACATTGCCGAAGGCTAGCACTAATCAGTTACGTAAGATTGTTGTGGCCAGAATCGAAAAACCGGACATCGGAGTTGCGAGGCGCCAGATAGCCAGTTATCACCTAGGTGTCGAAATGTTCCCAGATCAAAAGAAATTGCATGAAGAAGTGGGAGTGTCCTAACTTCTTTCCCCTGCAAACAGACAGACAGGTTGAACTGGCCGCTAAGACGATTGGACAGGGGCACAGCGCCACCCAATCAGAATCGAGATGGGGGGGAGACCTTGATTTGGGTAGAATGATATCCCTGCGTTTTCCGGCAAAAGTTAGTTCGCTGAGAGAAATTACCCAGAGAAGAGGTTAGCGTAACTCTGAATAGCCATTCGTTATTGGCGGGAAAATCTTAGAGCGGGAAATTCTAAGTACAGAAAGCTTCAAAAGGAAGCTTTGAGGGACAGACCAGTTAAAGTCTGGTCCCGTAGTCTCAGATAGAGAGATGGAGGAAAGGAGGGAAGGAGAAGAAAGGTGAAGTTGAAGTCTGGGAGCGGAATTGGAGGAGATAATAGAGAGGGAAAGGAGAAGAAAGGCGAAGTTGAAGTCTGGAGTGAAGCTGGAGGAGATAGTAGAGAGGAAACAGAGACAAAGAAGGAGTTAGAGGAATGGAAAGAAGGAAGAATCAGCGGGAAGAAATAGATGAGTAGATGCAAGGACAGGGGGAAAATCGAACTCACACTGTAAATCATGGGATGAATTAGGCTGTCACTTGGTCGAGGGAAAGACGAGTGATTGGAAGTTATCGTTTTTAAATTATCACATTTATTAAATTGTTATTGATTGAATTTCATCTTCGTGTTCTCTATAATTTAACCGTTGGCATTGCTGACTGGGGGTTCAGAGCTGTAAATCTACATCATCACTAATTTAACTTTCTAACCTAACGAGCCAGGGTGGAACTTTCAATTTAATTTAATTAAATTATATTGGGAGAACCCCACCCCAATACGACAGAACGCCACAATTTACTAAGTTTAAGAAAAATCTTATCAGAATATGTGTTGATCTTGCTGATAATTGTGCCTATCAAATTTCATTCATTTATTCCAAGTGTATGCAAAATCAAATTAGAAATAGTCTCTGGGACAGTAACAAGTTAAGCCAATTAGACGCAAGATAACCCCATTACTATGTGTGAGTCAGATTCATCCAAGACCTTGATGATACAAAAATAGACTCCAAGCCTTTCAAAACCAGATGAATATATGGCTTCCAGAATAGTAACAAGCTCAGACAATCAAATGCAACATCATCTCAAAAGTATGTTTGGATCTTGCCCATAATTAAACTCTTAATAATATAGCTCATAATCCAAGTTTGATTAAACTCAGATTAGAATTATGGCTGATGCAGTGGTAACAGCCACAGTCAATCAGGTGCCAGATTACCTCTTATTATGTGTGGAGCTCACTCATTATTCTTTAATTCACAGAAAACCTTGATGATATAAGCATATAGTCCAAGTTTGATCAAGGTGGATAAAACATAATGCCTCCAGATGGTATGTATCGAGTCACATACAAGGTCACTTCACATCTTGCCCATTATTGAAGCTTGTCAAAGATTTTGATGATATAATAATCATATATTCCAAGTCGGATTATAAACAAATCAGAAAAACGGGCTCCCAAGTGTTATTAAGCTCAGCCAATCAGATACAAAAACAGCAGATATTGTGTGTGGATCTCATAATTATTATTAAACTTGTCTGAGAACTTTAACATATAAGCATATTCCATTAGTTTTATGAAAATCAGAACTGAACAATTGCCTCCAGACTCCAGAATAGTAGCAGTCTCCATATTCCATGTGTGATCAAAACTGGATCAGAAATGTGTCCTTCTTAGCAGAGTAGTAACAAGCAATTGGTGACAGGCAGATGACACACAACACAACAGATGCAGCAGCATCATAACATAAACTCACTTTACTTTATAGCCTGCTTAGCTAAAAATTGAAATCTCACCCAATGAAAATTCCAGAGGGAGAACTCCCCCTCTGTCTGAAAAAAATCCTGAAAAAGCAAATGCCTTTAAATTTTTCTTATAGGGTATGATGTAAAACCAGGAGGACAAATAACTCGAATTCGGTTTTGAAATAAAGCACATCAAAAACAAAACTGTGGCCCCATGTTTAATAATCTTCTATGCAGGCACTCATAGGGAAAGGTTGATTCTGGAGATCACTAACTAATAGGTCAAGCTTTGGTCAAAGTACCTATCTTTTGATCCCCAACCATATAGACTTCTTCCTTGTTCCAACTGCATGCCATTCAGAAGGTGTGGGCCAGGTACATGATGTAGAACCACTGTTCTACATAGAACCAATGTTATTATTTCAGTCAACAGCCTTCAAATTTGACCTTCTGATTCAAAAACTGATAGGGTTCTTCCTTATCCCATTTGCAAGCTAGCCACAAAGTGGTAACTGTGCATGGTGGAGAACTTGAGTTACTGTGCATAAACCATTGTCGTCTCTGTCACAGTGACCTTGACCTTTGACCTTTTAACCCAGAAATGGTAAGTTCTTCCTTACCCCAACAAAGTTTTGTATATGTAGATAGTGGACAACTGTAGTGATTATGCAGAAATGAAACTGGTAACAGGCCATTGTGATTGCATTCCATCACATCATAACATGCTTTGCCTCTTAGTGGTATAAGAACTGGGGAACAATTTCTCTTACATGGTAATGATCTGAACATCATAACTAATTTTGAAAAACAAGATATTATCTAGCAGTTTTTCATTTAGGATAAAAAGTTTATGTTCATGTCCATTGTTATATACTTGTTAGGTTTCAAGTGAAAATAACATCTGTGTTTCTTATACTAGATCATGGGTGAATTCATAACATTAATTCTTAGAGGAAAAAGAGAAGATAGTAATGGCATGTGTAAATCCTCTTGAAGGCATATTAGATAGCCAAGATATAACATGTACCTGGTCCAGTATCCATAACCTTGTGTATGTTATTATGTCTGCATCAGATTTTTAAAAGTAAGTAGCATTATTAGCCATTGACTTGGAGATGCTTCCATAAAAGTAATTAATACAAATAAATGAAAAGATGGCTGTCATATTCAATCGGTGTAAGTAACAACATCATGTTGATTTCATATTAGATTGATGGGATGTAGGATGTACCAAAGTTCATAAAACAGTATAGTGTCATTTGTTGCACCTTGTGGGTGGAAATGAGAAACTTTCATCTCTTGCAAAGTGTTTGTAATAGAACTTATTCAAATAACAAGCACAAAGTCAAACTTCAATTTTGTTTCATTATGAAATTTAGTTTTGCTTTGCTTTGCTCATTTTCCAGATGGCCCATCCCTCTATAAATCACAGCTGTGTTTCAACATTTTGCCTTCAAAAATAAATGACACTTTTTATTTTAACTTGAAAATGTAAATACCTAACTCGTTACAGCTGTGCCCCCAGTACGAAAAGAACTAACAACAATAGTGTTTGGCTCAGTGCTCGTACATGTATTTAGTTATAGCATGTTTACATCATGGTGTCACCGCATGCACATACAAGATTTTGACTTGCACTAAATGAAATACATCACTTGGATTTGAATTATAGGCACAGTTGCGCTCAACTTAAATAATACTTCCAAAATACAATTTAAAAAATTCTGAAATAATGCTTTGAAAATAACTGTAATATCTTAAATACTCAGACCTAGTTTTCTCTGATGCAAGCGACCATAAATAAGTACCTGTTTACAGTAATCATGCTACTCCATGGAGCAGGTGTTCATACTTTAATTGATTGACAATGATAATTAATGGTTAGTCAGTCAAATATAATTGGGGGGGGGGGGCAACTAACCTAGTACTGCTATTATGTAGGGCATCCCACCCTGTTCAATCCACTTTAGATTTTTAAACAATTAATTTGTGTGGATTAATGTTGTAGAACAAACGGTTTACCGGCATTGCTACCAGACAAAAATGACCCTCATCACATGCCAGTTTCATGGAGCAATTAATTACCTGGTCTCCTGTCAGAAACCAAAAGACAAATCTGCCAATTATAAACAAAAGGAAACACCAAGACAACCAGCTGTCCAAATTCAATGTCTGAGTGAATACTGTTGAAAGTTACGAATTTGTGTTACGGTGAGCCGAAACACAAAACTAAAATGTATTAATGATACTGTATACTGGTTATGTGACTTGTATAATTAAAGATGTGTGTCATTTCATATGATTTACATCAAGTTGGATCACTTATATCTCTGAAAAATGGTAACTCTGAGCGCATGGGTCAAAATAAATAAAATAGCAATAGAGATCTTTTTTAAATGTGATTTGGAAGAATGAGATTAGGTAAAAACAATGAATAAAGCAAAAATCTGAATCTAGTACCTTTTAGAAAAAAAAAAACAAGGATATACAATTTGCACTGTGCAAGTACTGATCTGTACACTATATTATAGTACCGGTTGCTCTGTAAACTCTAAGCACCCTGTGAATTATTGAAGTTTATATTTTATTTTATTTCATGTTAGAAAAGGCGGAAAAATATGCACATGCAAAATAATAACATAAATACAAGCATAGTAATTTATAACTGTTTATTGACGTAGTAAATGGACAAGATCTGGTCACCGCTGTGTGCAGTATGGCGATCTTGCCAATTTTGTCTTGACATTTTTTTATACGTTTATAAGTGTGGGGACACCGAAATTGCTATAACTTTTAAATGCACATAAATCTTGGGACACAAAAATTAGAATATTTGTGGCCCAAGACTTACAGTCATTACGGTAATCGATTGTATTGTACAGACTGCCCTGCGAGTTTTACACGAGTTCTAAGCAGGACTGTTTACTGTTTATACGGACTACAGACAAGTATAGTGGTGGTCAAAAAATGTCTCTCTTGAGCTAAATCCCTCCCTGTTTGTTATTTTAATTTTCCCAAGATTACTGAAAATATAGTTGGGGTTTTTAACACAACTATATCGGGAGTTCTGAGTCAAAATGGTTTTTTCCACATGACATGTGCAATTATTGACTTTTACTGCCATCAAATTGAGAATGTAAGTGTATTATGGCTCATCCCTTTACCTCAAATAGTTTTAAAAAATAGTAAAGCAGAAACCAGTAACCTAAAAATATTGATCTGTCATCTTGTTCCTCAAGACATGTGGAATGGACATGCCAATTTCATCAATTTATCTTAAACAGCTCTTATGCTATCTTACTGTGGGGAAAATGTGACTGAAATCTAAAATACTTATCTCGGATCATAACATTGAAGAGAATTTCGAATATGATATGCCTTAAAGTGATGGTGACTATATTAGTGTACAATATTGTTTTATCTCTGCATCCAGAAACAAAAGCTTCATTCCTTAAAACACTTATAAATTTTTATTAGTGACATTGATTTGAAAGGCAGGACCGAGGGTGTTGATAGTCATTAACACCATCTGATGGGAAGGGAAAGTGTAATGGAAAACATGAAATAAAATATTGACCCCTAAACGTGATTTTGACCTTGAATCAATAATGATAAAATACATGAATGTGGTATGTAACACACCTTAAATATGTCAATTTTAATCTTTTCTATTCAATATTTTGTTTAATGTTTCTGGGGAAAATGCATGTATCGTGCAAATACAAGCACAGATTTGCATGTCCTCGGCAAGTTGTAAACAGTCTTTTGCTGTCACCGTCTATCTCTCTCAAAAATTTGATAATTCAATATTCTGTATTTTTCTTCAACACTTAACTGATGATGAAAGGAATATTTTATGATATTCCATTTTTATGATGTTGAGAAAACTGTTATATACTTGCTCTACTCCAAGATTCATAATTTTTTACTATTCATTTCCTGCAATTCTCATATTTTAATAAACATCATTCAGTGACTGCTCACAATTTACTCTGTTTTAATGCATTCACCACCAAAGATACTTGTTACATAGCTCTCCTTCATTAGAATGCGGGACTTGGGGTCCATAACTACTGGCCACATTGTGTACTGAACCATGGTATAGCAAGTACTCAAGTATGTACAGATTTACAGTATAGTGTTAATGATTGAAATCTCATGACTGTTTGTATGTGAGTATGTGAATGTGTGTTGGGGGAGGGGTGTGGCAGGAAAGGTATCAATGTTTCAGAAGGAAATAGAGCTATAATAGTAAGCTTCTAGTTGTTTTGCTTCAACCTGTATTGTCCGGTGCAAGTACAATAGCTGAAGTTGGTCATGGGATGCATGTTGTAATGGTGGCGACATGTACAATAAACTATATTTTCATCAGATTTCTGTTGCTCTGCAGTCAGGTTTTTGTAAAATAAGCAAACATGGTGGGGATAGGGATAGACAGGTAGGGAAATTTTGGCAGGTATCTGGCTGGGTTGGTTTTTAGTGGGTTGGGTTTCTCCACTCCTATTTTGTCTAGTTTCCCTACCCACTCCCTCTGATTTTGTCAACCATGGGGGGGGGGGGGGCAACCTGGCAAGCTGGGCCAGGTATTTCCTGATTGTGCAAATCCCAGCCTGGGCTGGTTGTCTGGGTCAGGTACCCATCCATCCCTAGTTTTCTTAGTTTTCAGATGCAAAGATTCTAGCAGCATTTTTTCAACAAGTGGAACTGAGACTGCTTAAATGGCTGACACCTGCATAGTAATCAAATACAAAAGCAGTTGTTAGACTTTCTTCCATATTTGATGGCACATCAACATCATTTGGCAAATATTGAAAGGCCTCTATACTATCTTTCTTTCTGACTTAATGAAATTTTGCTATTTTTTTTTTCTTCAGAAAATGTATGGGTTGTTCAACATAATTTCTGCATATATTTTAAAGACCTTTAAGCTAGGATGCTTTCTGTCAATTTATCAAATTCTATTTATTTATTTATTTATTTATTTAGATTATTGCTAGGTTTTTCTATTTTTAGCAATGGTGGCCATTTTCGAAGGCAGGAAGGAAATGAATAAATTTTAGAGCCATTTTGGCCAGGATTCTTTCTTTCACATTTGGTCAAATTCTGTGAAGCAGTTTATGAGAAGTAATTTAAATGCTTTTCTAGTAACAGCCACCATACTTGATGGCACATTGCATAATTTGAACAGATCTGAAGAAAAAAAATACATGATAGTATGCTTTCTGTCAAATATGGTCAAATACTGCAAGAGGATTTTGAGGAAAAGTGGTTTTGAGGTTAATCAGTTTTATTAATTTCTGATTGGGTCCCTCCTGTATTTTAAGTGAGGTGCCTGTCAGGCTTATCTGAAAAAACCTAATTTGCCTGAGAAAACTTTGATCATGCTGATGAAATGTGGAAATTTATTTTCAATTCATTGTGAGGCTAGAATTCTAGAACTTTCTTGCGCCCGTACAGAAAAATCTCACCAATTCACATGAGCTGCTCATAAGCTGCACATGAGAACCTTGTTAGAAATGTATGCAAATTGGGTAGATTTTGCAGGCTCATGTGTGCAGTTTGTTAGATGCTGTTAGCCTGGGAAAAACCTAACATAATTCTCATGTGTGCGGATGTTGCTCACGTGAGAATTTGAATATTCACATGAGAAAGAAGAACTTAGAAAATTATTCTGTACATATGTATCTTACAAGTTGAAAATAAGGCAGCGTTCTACATTCTCACGTGAATTATCACGTGAGAAATTTGGACTTTGAGGAAACTTTGTGGTAAACACTTATTTCAAATTTGTTCTAAGTTGGTTTTTCTCATTTTGCATTTTTTTATGTTACTCTGTTGTTTTTTATTTAAAAAATCTCAATTTTCTTACAGACTGTTTTAGTCTTAACTTTGACACAACAGTCATCTCATTTAAACTAGAAACGTGTAGATGCTAAAGATGAAGTTATGGTCTTGGAAAGAATAAATTAAACTCATAATGGTTAAGTAAAAAGTACAATTCTGATGGATGCCAGATAGTGAAAAACATATTTTTTGTGACAGCTTTGTCTCGCATATGCTGTCACAAATTAAATAATAGCCATATATCTTATCGGTTTCTGAAATGGTTCATACAAATATCAATGAATTTGTATTTGAACATATTAATGCTCCTATCACTATTCATAAAACAAAAGAACTAACACTTATGTTTTGTATAACTTGACTTAAAACATAACAGCTTTCAATGAAAAAAGTTAATACCTTGTATAACTCTGATGTTTAATTCAGTAATCCATGAAAAGATTAAATGTTTTTTTTCCCCAAAAAGTATGCAGTTTATAAACAGAATAATAAAAAATTCCTTTTCCCTTAAAAATGAATGCTACATAAAATAAACATATCATTCAATGTTTTTATCCAGAATTGAAAACAATATAATCTTACTTCTCAATACTCCACTATAAAACTGTAAAACAAATACACACACATCTGGAAAAATTAATCACTGATGTGTGTCCTTGTGGTTTAATAAACTCTCTACTACGTTGTTTTCTTCAATGTTTACTTTCACACATAAGTCAATAATATATGTCACTGCAACTACCACTGACTGACTTGTGCAATTTGTGTTATTACAGACAACGAAGTGCTCCATTAGTCTTTGTCCAGTGACTTTATCAAAGGGAAATCTGAATTCAGCTTCTCTATTAACTGTCAGTGGAATCACTATTGCTAAAACTAAATTATCATCACCTCTGAAAGATGTGTACTTTATATAAAACTGAATAAATCCGTAAGAAACATTTCCTAATCCTGTTGTATATTTGATTGTGTAGCTGCTTCGCACTTTTACACGTGTATATTCTTGGGAATGGAATATCTTGTTGTTTATTTCCAGCCTTTTAAATGTTCTGAGTGTGCCATTTAAAGGTTTATTCAGCAAGTTTGCTACTTAACTATAACACTCATGAGACAAATCATTGACACTTTTTTTGTTGACTTTACCTGGAGCAACAATATCATCCTGAAGTATATATTCAATCTCACATGACAATTTTTTATTTTCTTGACAATCCCATCTTCTCTTGAACCATTTTCAATGCAGTGCTTAACAAGAAAGGGGTATTCCATGAATTACGGAAATCGTGCCAATAATCTGTGCCTCAACTGTCTGTGTACCTTGTATAAGTTTTAACAAATATCCATCTGCATCCTCAAATGGGAAACATGAATATGCCCATAAAGGTCCGAGTTGTCTAACATTTTCAGGTAGATGGAGCAACAGACGCACATTAAGTGTTATATATATTTCTTATAAATCTTATAAATCTGAAAATCTTGCCATAACATGTTCCAAACAAATTTCTGCAGCATTTATTTCGTCGCTGCTGATGGAATCTTTTAGAAGAATATATATAGCATTACTAAGTAACAAAATGTGTATGTAATATTCAAATGTTAGCACATCCCGCAGCACCACTGGAACATAATAGAGCAACCAAGATCAAAATTCTGATGCTTTCCAGTATTTAAGATCATTTATTGACCTTGGTTTCCTCTTAATATTTAATGGTGGTTTGATATTCTCAAGTCTTCCACTGACTTTCTCCAATGATCTAAAACAACTGTATGTTTTCTCAGACGTATCTTTGAAGAACCAAAGCTATATTAATCGCTTTGTCGTGCCTAATAGGACACAGTGCATGTAATCAATGCAATTCCCAGTAACAAAATTATGATCTTTCCACTTTGTGAACCAACACGCTCCTTTTATACCATACACTAGCAGTCAGAGATCTCGGAAACGCTTAATTACGCGTATTTGGACGCCAATTTTTGATCTGGGACGCAGAAAATCACTTAGGCGGGAGTCCTCCGTATGCATATAATAGGTGTGCGGAAAATTCAGACTTGCCAGTCCTGCTTCCGCCACCTGCTTTGTGGGGAAAATATGTTGATCAGTTAGCTGTGCTGATATTTACAATGACGGAATTCAGTGACTGAAAGACCCCTTGATGTACATACATGTTGCCATTATAAGAGTACATCAAAAAGAACATGAGGCAATATCTGGGCGGCAAGTTCAAAGGCTTTGACTGGCGGCCGGGTGGTAAAATGTACTGATATTTACAGTGATTGAATTCAGAGTCAGAAAGACCTAGAGATGTAGATGTGGTCATTTATAAAAGAACATCAAATAAACAACTTTAGCTTTCGTTATTGTGTTCATTTCCGAATGTATCGGAATAAGTAGTGCACGTGACCTCAGAATCAAGACAAAATGCCATTCGTAAATTTGGATAAGTATTTTGGGGTTAAACGGCACACTTACGAAGATTGTAACGAGATTCAGAAGAGTGCTAAAGCTGCTAGAATTGATAGTTCGGATAGGACAGTACATAAGTGTAAGAAAGTGTGTGATGCCTAGCTTAGTGTTTGGAATAAGCCCTTACTTGGATTGACAAAATTCAGTATCACTCTGATGGACGAACAAGAGCTATTTAAGAGGTACATTGACTTACCATACTTTTTTTTTTTTTATAAATGCCCCTCGCCTTAGCCCGGTTAGTTCTAGTGTTGTAGCGAAATGTATTCATCAATACATCAGTAGCTAGGCATAGCTTTGATATCAATTACGTTGACAAACAAACTCTTGCCCATTCACAAGCATATATTTTGATAGCTGATTGACCATTAACCCTTTTCCGAGTACGGTAGCAACTATCAATTTCCTGCATGATATCCTTTGATGATAAAACATACAAACATGTGTTTTAAGATCAGAATCGGTGATCGGGATATATATTAACTGCCTCTTGTACACTATTTCGTCATAAAATTAGTTTGAAACTGTAAGTGAACCAGTAAGCCTAACGGGAAATAATGGCGGACTTCGCTAAGTCTGGGATGTACCAGTTTATTAGATTGTCTGTTTTCGTAAATCATCGGGCAAATATTTTCAGAAAAATATACAAATCATTGAAAGCAAAGCCAATGTATTATTTTATTAAAGATTTAACTTTGAAATGCAAATTATGTAGGTCAGAAACGTATGGGACAATGCTATGTTGTGGAATTCGCGAGATGCGCTTTAGGGTCTAAGCTGTTTTCCGACTTGACACGTATTTGCGAAAATACGGGGAAAAAAACAGCAAATCAGATACTATTTAACCATTGCCTAAAATTACTACAAGGACGATGACAAATAAATAAACCATAAATGTGCAATCCCAATGGACTCTTGTAATAAATCTATATTAAAGTGAGTGATTACATTACGAAAACCTCTCGATCTAAAAATAGATGCACTCACGTTTGTGTTGATTCTGTAGGAAAGAAGGGACTGCAACTTTTGATGGTGGGACTCCTATTTTTACCAAAATGGGAGTCCTGGACTCCCTAGTTTTAAAATCCTAGCGAGACCTATGGTGACTGGCCTCCCTCTATCGGCTGCAGATTGTGCCATTTCTAATGAACCTTCAAGACTTCTTCTAGGGCCTTTAGGATTGTCAAACTGAAATGGAAATGTATGGCATCTTCCTTTCCCAGCAGCAGCAGACTGCCCCTGCTGAATGCAATGTGGACAACTATAAAGTCCATTGTATTGTGTCATGTTACACACTGCACATTATGCTGGCATATCAGCCGTTCCAGTCATCAAAATACCTTTAACTATAATTGTATCATCAACATCGGTTTCTATTTCAATTCCCTTCTCAAGTTTTTCTAAATCTTTGATAAATGGCTTTAAAAATGTCAACATTTCAGGCTTTTTAGGACCAATTCAAAGACGAGCTAAAAGCAAATTTTCAGAGTTACGACGGATCTTAAATGGAAGTTCGTTAACTGCAAAATAAAGTGGCCAAAGCGATGTACTGGAACTCTTAAAAAGTGGGATTCCATCAGGATTATTCTGGCTAGAGAAAAGTTCATTAAATGCTTTATAATGACGCCCATCATATATATCCTCAAGACTGACATCCATTTTCTTTTTTCTTTTGGACTCAAACTGCAATTTTTCTCTGAAAGAAAAATTGTACACCAGTTTCTTTAACTGTTCAACCAAAGAGATTTCAACAGATAAACTTTTATCAGACTTCTTTTGGAATCTGTTTCCACACAGTTGATTTGGACATGTGTCGGGAAAGTCGTCCTAAATGCTTAGAAAACTGGACGAGCAAAATGTGTGCTTCTTTGGTGGAATTTTTAAATTTTGAAACCACCTTTTAAACAAATGTGTTGAAACAGGTATTGTGTTATTTTCTTTACAATGCAAGGAGATAATGTGGAGAAGATCTGAAAATGCGTCCCCTGTTAGATTATGCTCCAGTACGTAAGTCATAATGAGTAGCATACTTGCTCCTGTTGATAGCTTAGCACCTTCATATATCGGTTTATTCTTAAGGTCTTCAGAAAGATTATGATCATGTTCATAATCATCTTCAGAAGAATATGGTGTTTCTGAAAGAAAACTTTCCTCTGAACTAGAAGAATAGCCATAACTGTTTTCTCCATCACTTTGCACTGCACCATCGTCTCCTTTGAAATTTACTTCACAACTGTCATGAAAATTTCCAGTCAAAATGTGTTCATTTGGAACACTTGATTAGCCTGCTGCAATGCTGCTGCTGTCTCCCTTCAAATTCAGTACTTGTTTTTCACTGACTGATCCAGATGCGAGCTTATGCATGACTTTCTTGAAATAAGCGGGTGCATTCTCAAGTGAATCTCTCTCTGTTAAGTAAGTGCAGTAGATATGACCAGTCTTTCGAACCCTTTTTGAGTGTGGAACTTCATTCAATTTTTGTGGTCCATGATTTGTTTCAACGCCTCCGATTATCAACAAAAAATAAAGGGTTAACGAAAAATTGTAAAACACTGTTCGCTCACATGACAGGGACCATATCCATAAAATTATTTTCATAATGTTCATCATTTGTTTTTCTGCAAGTGCCTTAAAAACATACATTGTTGTGTGCCATAAAATCTTTCTAATTACTAAACTACAAACAGCAATGTTCAGTCTCCTTTTTAAGAACCTCCATTTTAATGGTCTTTCATTTCGAATATTAGAGATGTGATCCAAATATCCATGTTGAGTCAATGTGCTGCATTTGACTGCTTCATCTGACATCCAGTTGTGATAAATTTGTGTTTCCAAATCTTCTGAAAACATAATAAATAAATAAAACATAAATAATAAATAAATAAATAAATATATTTCTTCAGTAGAGACTCATAAAAGTAATAAATTCATTCATTACTATTAGAGGCCGACCGAAACTAAATTTCTGGTTTCGGCCGAAAACGAAACCAGACCGAAAGTTATAAATTGACTTTTGGCCGAAACCGAAGCCGAAACCGAAAGTTTAACTACACCTTCGGTCGAAACCGAAACCGAAAGATAAACCGAAGTTGCCGAACACAAGATTTATTAAATAGACCTTTGTTATGATGCAATGCTACACTTCAGCAACTGAGTAGGGTAACATGTCGACAACGATCAAGTCCATGATGCACTTATCAATTCGCTGAACTGCAACGTGGTCATCAGGCCTGACCATTCTGCTCTCAATCATTGATGTCAAGGACGTCTGCACAAAATTCGGTAATGCATGTTTAGTCGCTTTCTCTTCCATCATCATCTTTTTCGAGGCATGCTCTGCTCCGTCGTTCATGGACCTCTTGAGATACGTACCATGGAGCTCCTTGTGGCAGCTGGCCAGATGACCTTTCAAGCCTGAAACTGTCTGAAGTCTTGGTCTATCGCTGCCAAGTGATAACAGTTTGTTGCATTCTTTGCACTGCGCCTTGCTTGCATCAGAACCGATTTTTGTGAAGTAATCCCACACTGCATTTTTCGACATTCTTTGCGGTGATTAGCTAATTCGTTTATTATTAACTTCAATTTTCTACTTCACACATTAATTCGCTACAGCTTAACTAACTGAAATTATCAATACTGTCAGATTTCGAAATCTCTGTATTCAACACGCGAGTAGACTGAAATGCAACAGTGCCTAGAACTGCGTAGCGCCGACTGACCGGCCGACAAGCAGAGTAATAGACGCAGCACTAGCGTTGCATTCTGAGAGTTAAAATAGATCTTCGGCTGATGACCGAAAGTCAATATCAGTTTCGGCCGAAACCGAAAGCAAACCGAAAGCTAACTTATTGTCTTCGGCCGAAACAGAAACTATGCCGAAAGAGGCCATTTGCCAACTTTCGGCGCCGAAACCGAAACCAAAGCCGAATTTCGGTCGGCCTCTAATTACTATAGTAACGTAAAAATGTAGAAATGCATCCGATGAAGACAAATACCCGTTACGTACAGATATAGTTTAACGTCGCAGACATGGATTTGCTTGCACATTGCAATTCATTATCATAGCTGGAAAAGAAACCCATGGTAAACTCAACATATTTAATGCTGTAACTGCATTTCAAGTGATTAACAATACTAAATTGAAGCAACATAATATTGGAGCACTGCATCTGAACTTAGCAATCCAAGTAGCAGATGGAATTAACAGAAATTAGGCATGTGCTAATTCCATTATATAACGAACGCTGAATATATTAGCTATATTTTGAAATATGAATTAATTAATAAAATAGTGAATATGTGCAAAAAAGTATTTAGTTGCATGTATGTGTTTTTTAAATCCTCCTTGCACCTTCCGCATATGCATTAAAATTCCCCCAAACTATTACAAATATCGAGCAAGTTTCGAAAATAATGCTCTCACTTTAATATCAACTATTTTAACACAAAACCAACAGTATATGTTTGCACCAACAAAAATTCTGAGTAATTCTGCCGCGATTTGTAAATATTGTGACTGCTTGAAGAGCCTTTGTGAAAAATACACCTTGGAAATATTAAATTTATTTATAGTTGGATGAAACAAAAAATGGAGAGGGCAAGTTTGCAGGGTCGGATCCGATCAAGTGTTGGGGGTGGGGTGTCCAAAATGTCAAAGGGGCCCTGACTTTCCTCCAAAGGACACGAAGCAAAAGTCTGTCTTTTTACTCAAATGTGCATAATAACCCCACCCCACCCCACCCCAAAAAAAAAAACGTGTGCAAGAATAAAACGATGGTCAAATTTCAGGTGACAAGTTACTGAACGTTTGTGTGTGCAGGTTTTTTGGGGGGTGTATGTGCCTGGGGTGGGTCTAGATACCCCAGACCCCTTCCCCCAATCCGGCCCTGAGCTAATGTATGTATCATGCAACTATGATTTTGGTATCACAAATTTCCACCATCCATACAACAGTGAGACGTTAAAGGGCAATAATAATAATAATAATATACCAACCTTTAAACTGTATAATGCTAGTAACCTTTTCTCTGTTGAAGATGTTATCCCATTGTTGACGAAACGTATGATTGCAAGCCAAAACTCAGTACAGTCAATATAAAAATCTTCATTTTGCTAACCAGTCAAGCAGGGTAACATAGTTGTGGATACTGGTGGGCAACTTTTTTATATTATTCCTCTACCTTTAAACTATAATCTAACATGGACAATGTGTGACCCAGGTTATCAGATAACATGATGGAAGAATGGGCTTCTTCAAAACATCAGTGTCCTTTGGGGCATTCCAACTGTATTAACATCAAAATTAACTATGGCAATATTAATTAACTTATCAATGATATTAGTTAGCTTACATAGATCAGTTTTTATGAAACATTTATAATGAAAACGCAGTTTATTTGATATATAACAATAAGTCATATCTGAGTAAATATGTACAAAGACGCGTATAGCGAAAAGTACACCCTCTATGGCGCCTCAAATAAACTCCAGGGATGCAGCACGCTGACCTACAGTGTACATGTAGAAGAGCACATTCAAACCCAATAGACCGATATTCGAGCGCAAGCCACGTTTAGCAACGACTATAATATGCTGCTTAGAAAGTCATTTAATATACTTCTGCAACATGTTCGCTGTTGTATATTTCTATGATGACAAGAGTGTGGACATTGTGAACAAAAAGAAATTAAGATTAACCTCCAATCATGTCCACAGGTGTTCGACAAGACCTTGATGTTTAGAAGAAAAAAAAAAAATAATCTCACGGACAAAATCATACACAGTGACAAAAATACCTTAGATTACCCCCATGACCCGTTTTGACATAGTACCCTCTCTATTATAATATATGAGAAAAGGTACGGAACTTAAAAATACTTCGTTCCACCCATGACCCTCGATTTCATTCATGCCACGTTTCGGAGCCCGTAATTTCAGTTTGGTACAACGCAGAAAAGTCAATGATGACTTGATGAACAGAAAAATATCTCAGGAGTAAAACAAGTCATATAGTATGGTCGTGTGCCTTTAAAGACGGAAATAGCAGAACGAAATCGAGGGTCATAGGTGGAAGTTCCATGCCTTCTCTCTTATATATTGTGATAGAGAGGGTCCTATGTCAGAACGGGTCATGTGGGTAATCTAAAGTAGTTTTGTCACTCTGTTTTTTCCTTCAGATTATTGTGGGTTTTTTTTCTCAACATCAAGCTCGCGTCGAACACCTGTGGTGATGTACACGTGGGTGCTGCTGTTCATGTCAAGTATGAAAGTGGGATGGATTCAAGGGTTACGAAGGACTGGTTCTTTGTCTTGAAAGAGGCAAGTTAAGTTTACTGTTTCTTTTTACTATTTTCTCATATGGAATACTCAAGGTGGATAGCCAGAATAATCGATTTTTATAAGCATAAATTCATTCAGTTGTATAAAAATGGACCAAGGTTTTGTTCCTGGAGTTAAGTTACGAGATATAATTGAACCTTTTATTGTTAACAGTGATAACTACGCCACTGGATGAGTGCGTCTTTTTACTCGCACTCAAATATACTCCAATACATCATTTTAAATATTAATAGTATATGCATATTCTGTTATTGGTGTATTTAAACAAAAATTAAGGTATGTTTTGTCAAATTATATATATATATATATATATATATATATATATATATATATATATATATATATATATATATATATATATATAAAGTTTCAGCGTTTTTCTGATCCTTTGACCATGGATCTACGTAGTTATCAAGTTAAATATAGTTGAAGCCAGCAGTTGAATCCTTGTGTACTGATTTCACTACTTAATAATTTTTCTACATGTTAATAATTAATATATTCTTTATGTTTAGCAATATTAATCTCATTACTTGTACTGTATAATCTGAGCAATGTGAAAATGTCCTTGTCCTTTCACTAATGCTTTTGTCAATTGAGTTGAAGGTAGCGTGTGTCTACTACTCGTCATTCTAAGCTTGTGAAGACACTTGTGAATCTGATTACCTGTTGCACTTCCAACCTGTGTACCATAAAGTTTGTGTCAACAGTAAATATACTCCAGTATTCTAAGTTTAGAACATCTCTGTCCAATGTAAGCTAGGCAGCTATGCTAATGGAGTTGAACATAACTTTTTACCTTTTATTTCTTTAAATTATAAGCAAAAATACAAAGAACATTTCTATTCTTATGCTTGTTTTTATAACTTACTTTTTTGTTTGCACTATCTTATTCCTTCTCTTACTTCTCTCAGTTTTAACTATTATTAAATATATAATAAAAATTTATTATCAGCAGTAACTATTTGACATGCTTTTTTCTTGACCTAATTTAGTACTTGTGTTAAGTCCATAGGATGAATAATTTTCGTATGGAAGCTTTTTTAAATGACATTTAAACAGTGTATCCCCTAGGGGTGCAAGACTGAGAGTCCAAAATCTCGGGGGGGGGGGGGGTCAAACTGAGTAAAAAAAACAAACTTTGGTATCAAAACTGGGGTCAGATTAAAAATTTGGGGGTCTCTGAAGTGCAAATGAGGGTAAAAGGAAACACTGTTTAAAGTGCCAAGCTTTCAACAATCACGATTGAATTCATTTGGTTGTTAAGATATCTTAACAATTGATAAAGGGATTTATCTACTTTAAGTCTGCAGTCAATAATTTTTAAAATGTCTCTGTAATAGGAAATAATTTTCAAAAAGCTTAAAAAAGTTTCCTACTGAATCCTGATATAGATTATATTGTTATAAATCATACATGGAAATGATTTCTTGAACAAATACTATTCAGATGAAGTGAGGAATAGGAGTCATGATTAAATCATAATAATTCGTCACATCCATCAGTTTTACAACTGTACCACCATCTTTAATTGGAAATGATTGTTGAGGTAACCATTTAAATTCAGTGTATTTTGCCATAAAAACAGCAAATAGAAGATAGAAAAAGCAACGGTTCTTTGTAAATTTAAATATGATCATCATCTAATCCATGCACATATTGATAAATCATTGTGTTCTCTTATTTTTTGTAGTATCTTTCCCTTGAGATTATGGATACACTTAAGTGTGTGAGAGCTAGAATGTATTGCTAGCTTTACTCTTTGCTGTAAAGTGTATTGATCTGAAGGTTATAATTAGTTCAACGTATCTAACTAAACAACCTTCAGAATGGTTGCACACTCTATTTTACTGTAAAGCCATAGCCATCATTGGGTAGGGGTAATAATATTCGGAAAAGAGGTGAGTATAATTACGAGGAAATTTCGCGTGTCCTCACAACTTAATTAGTCAGAGCTTAACTACTTTCATAGTGCAGGTTCAGCATCAAAATACCTGATTATGTGATTGTTATGCAGGAACTGTTGGTTTTATCTAGGTCACTTAATTAGAACAAATATTAAGTCACCAAGTGTGTAATGAAGCAATATTTGACAAATTAATCTACATCTACACGTACACTTCCTTATGCTTGTCATATAAATTTTATTGCAGATAAAGCTGGAGCACAGCCTTTTTTTATCAGCCAATGAAGGGCAAATCCTTGATGAAGGAAAGCAAGGCAAAGATGGTCTTGTTGCTTGGACAAAAGAACTTCTAGCAACCAAAGAATAGTGTAAAAGAAGAAAACGGAAAAAATGGAAAGCGAGTTGTTAGAAGATCAGGAGATCTCAAGACAGTGAAGCTCTCTGAAAATGAAATCAACAGAAAATAAACCAGAGAAGACACACGAGAAAGTGGAAATTACAGCAAAAAAAGACATCTGCAAAAGGAAAAACTGCGAAACACAAAAAATTCAGATCATAGAATATTTCATGAAGAAGAAAAATTTTCTAAGTTCCCAAAAGTTAATTACTTTTAAAAAAGTGTACTCCATGTAAGGCCCCCCAAAATATATTTCCTTTTTCCAAGTTGATTTTAAAATTATGGTAGAATATATATATATATATATATATATATATATATATATATATATATATATATATATATATATATATATATATAGCTTACACTTAATGTTAAGATGAAGAAAAAGAATTCATTAAAAAAAATCAATTTCTACAGGCAGAGAAAAAGGGAACACTTGCAAGTACTGCAGTAACCCCACAAAAGGTTCAGTGTTCACCACCATTCCAAGAGTCATCACAATCCCAGAGTCACCAAGCAACACCAAGAAGAAAATCCCCCATATCCTTATCATCATGTGAAAAAATGTCACCATTATAGATCCAGCAGAGACGGACATCTCCAAGAAATTTATCCAAGTCTCCAACATCTATGCAAGCTGGTCTGACACAAAAAATATCAACCAGAAAATCGTTGGAAGTTGCCTTCAACACATATCCATCACAATTAAGCAGCTTTCCTTTCAATGACAGTAGAAGCTTGGAGATGCCAGCTGCTTCAGTGGTTATAGGTATTAGCACATATGTGCATGTGTACATGATTTTTAGATTATGAAACTTTGATATAATTCATTTGAATAATGTGTTGGCAGAGAAAACACTTGCCTTTTTCAAATAGACTCGTGTTTATTGTTAAAAACATTTTACCCATATTTCACAGATTATATATTTTGTGTTTCAACTACATGTTTTACTTTATATACCTTTTAACCAGTTTTGATATATTTACTTTATAACTTTCATAATCTAAGGACTACATAATTAATTTTAATGGATTTTTCTTGCCATTTTCTTTGCCCAGGGCCATTTAATGTTTTTTTTTAGTTAGGATAATCCAAGATAAGTACTCACTTAACGGTTATCATTTGTACCTGGCCTTACCCAACTGCTATTTGTTCTCACTGCTTATAAATATGTCTATTAGAAAATGTGACTGTAACTGACTCCCAATATGAAAATTGCCCAAGGGAAATAGGAGACAATGCTTACAAAATATACAAGATATTCTGCTTCAAATCATAACACATTCACCTCATGCATGTAAATACACTGAATTTTACATTTAAGTTTTACTTCACAGCTTTCAAAATTTTATTTTCAGCTCAAGTGGTCAGTCAAGGTGACAGCACATTATATGGCTGCAATAACATTGTGAAGAGAAAATAAAACACCTTGAAGAAGAAAATGAAAGGCTAAAGAAAGAGTTACTATTAAAAAGCAGTAATGTTTTGAAGGGTGAAGGTAATTGAAACACTTTTTGGTATTTAAGATATCCATGACCATATAATGAAATGGATGTATTCTTTTCATAGTTTTCCAAAACACTTATGCAAGTATGTATGTTCTTTCTCTTTTTTGCCCTATACATATTATACCTAAAAAAATACTTCATCTAATTTGATTTAATGTGCATTCTCTTAGGTTTCATTCATTCAAAATGTGTGTCAACTAAAGTGATTTTCCACCATCACTTTAGCTAGCAAGTAATTACATCCTTGGGTTACTTATATACCCAGTATGCATATAAAAATGCCTATCTTTACAAAATTAAACAAAAGGTTAATTGAAAATTTATGGAATCAGACCATATTTTACAAAAAGATGATGATCCACTTTTGTTTTTCTTATGACCATTATATACTGCTTCCATTTTCAGATCAGGCACCATTGCTGATCTGCTAGCTGAGAACTTTAATAGACAGATGGGAGAGGGAACATCAGGCTGTAGACCAGTATCCATCTGCAAATAATAGTTCATGCCAAATTCTGGACACATCTCTGGCCAGTCAAGATTACTGTGTGCAGCAGACGTCCCAGTATTCATGGTCCCCGATGCAGGCTTACCAGCAGTCATTACCTTCTTCTGTTTATTCATCCCAGCAGTTGCTGCCTTTAGTGCAGGCATCCCTACTGTCACAGTCTTCTGTGCAGGCATCTTGGTGCTCAATGCTTCCAGTTCATTCACAAAACTTGAGACACCCAATGTCATTGTCTCACTCCTTGTCTCCACTAAATGCCACCAACACGGGTACAAATGTAGCCAAGAGAATGGATATGAATGAATGTGATTTCTCACTTTTCTTTCAAGAAGAAGAGGGAAAGGTATATTTCAATGAATTTGTAATTAAGTAATAAAGCAGTAGTTAAAGTATTATAACAAAAGGCCACTGGTGTATAATTGTATTCCTACAACTGCAAAAGCACATTCAGTATTTACCAACCTTCTGCAATTATTATTCTCATTGTTCTATTCATTTTCTTTAAAAGGCACAAGTCAGATTTGTCAGGATTCATTTATAAAACCTGCAAGATGATTACCATTACACACTTGCCAGTTGCCATAAAGGTTGTTACAGGCATGCTACAGATTTCATAATCCATTGGGTAAATATTTTTTTAAAGAATCAAGCTTATATTAAAAACAACCTAATGGAACACATTTCAGTGATCCTGTTATGTCATTTACATTCAGTTAATTAGTGTTTTGGGCACTCTTTCATCAACCGAATATTTTCCCATCTAGTGCATTCTACACAGATAAAAATGATTGGTTATACTAAACTCTGATGTTCTTTTTACAGATTAAACTTGCTGAGGGCCACAGTCTTTTTATCAATGCAACAAAGTTGACACTCATCAAGAAAAAATGCAAGAAAAGTGACAGTAAGACTATGAAGGCACTGTTGGATTACTTTTTCACACCAGCTTTTCTTTCACAGCATTCTGCCACAGGGGAGAAATTGGAAAAACCACCATTGCCTGGGGAAATTTTGAACCCAATAAAGGGTGTGTATAAAATTCTTCAAATTTCTAATGCAATACACATGATACATATGTGATTTAGACTCTAAAAGTTTGACCCCAATAATTTTTTACAAAATTAAAAAGTTGGAAAGCAAATTTTAAATTTCTTTATGTATAGCAAATGTACATATTTTTTTAAAAATTGATCCTAGAAGTATAGGAGAAGCTCTGTAGAATCTGTTCCAGAAGTATTAAAATTTTGGAATATGCAAATTTGATCTGCAAGCATCTCAGCAATAATAGAATTTACATTTTGCTTTTGAACTATGGTAGCTCAGTTGGTAGAGCATTAGACTCATAATTCAAGGGTTCATTTTCAGGCTTGGCCATTCGGCTGCCCAAGTAACGTGTTAAAAGTGCCGTTGAAACCGAACAACAATTGTGTGTTTTGCTTTTGCCTTGTCAAGTAAATCTACACAAATTCCTCTTACAGAATGTCTCAAATGCCATGAAAAGACCCCAAAACACCAAAATGGTACAAATTTTTAATTTCCGTTTCAGATTGTTTTTTCAACAAGACAGAGCCTGCTAGCCTAAATTCCATGATTAACATGAAATATCTATATTCAAAGACAAGAATCTCAAAATGAAAATAATTTTGTGCCAGACTATTATTTCGTACCATCTTTTTTCATTTCCTCAATTGAGAAATCTAAAACAAAACATGCATAATTGAATGCTCATCATCACTGGATTTTAATAGAACACTGGAAGTCTCTTTATAGGTGTAAATGACAAGTTTTTTATGGGAAACTTTATTCTTTTTTTTAAAATTCTTGTCAAAAATGTTATGTATTAAAATTACAAATCAAATGCTATAGCTTTTTTGTTGTGGTGGTGGTTTTGCTCACGTGAGTTTATATTAACAATTCCTGCTCACATGATTTTAAATTTTTTGTTTGAATCTATTGCTCACGTGAGTTCTACCTAATTTTCATGTTAAAATGCACGATGCTAACCTGAATTAGATCTCATGCGAGAATCTCATGTGCTGAAGGGTAGGCAATTTTGGTGTGGGTGAGTATATAGGAGGAGGAATTTATCATATGGTTAGGTATTTTCCATCTGTTAAGGTGTAGCTACACCATAGCAAAATACATAATTAAAATTAGTTTTACCCCCCACTCCCAAAAATGTATTAACAGTATTGGTGTTGTATGTTGAATTTTTCTATTACCCTTTCCTTTCTAATCCATAATCTTGAAGCCGTTTGAGATGAAGAGATGACACCATATAAAAGGTGTGTCATATACAACACTGGGGTCCTATATGTAAGGTCAAGTTCACAGGTCAGTATTTTAGATTTGAGTTGCATTTGCCATTTTGCTTCCAAACTTAAGTGCTGTTTAAAATAAAAGGATGAAGCTTGGTACACCTCTCCCTCAATAACTTGCATACAATGGGGTCCACAAACATAGACTGCACTATAAGTGAGGCTGCGAGTTACCAAGGGACCTCCCAAATAATACGCTAGACATCCAGAATACCAAGTGTGTGCATTTATATTTGGTGTAGACTGATGACATGCATGAGATTACACACCAATATACCAAGGACACATCTCCAACCGAGGACGTCCTCGGTTGGAAAAATGGTAAAATCTTGCTTCTGTTACGTGTTTAGGTTCGAATAAACAGTAACACAGAAAGAGTGAAAACAACAAGCTTTTTAAAATTTAAAAAATAATTTATTTTCCTGGAAAATTCTGTAAAAATGAAAAAAGGAGAAGAACTTACAGTTTCAAGGATCAAATCCAAAAATAATCTAAGAATAATCCACGAATTAAATTGCAAAAGTCCTAGTAATAAATGTTCTAATAATTTCAATTTCGAATCCTGATGGCAAATCCAAGATGGATGAAGATGACGTATGATGTATACAGTAATGTGCTTATCTAAAGTTCGTTGTAGAAATACAAATAATGGCACCCCGATGTTGGAAATCCAAATTAAATTTGTAAGCAATGTCTTTCCAAAATTTCTGTGTGAGCACTCCTCAAAATATTTCCAGAGAATAAAGAATTAATCCTTTAGAAATCAAACTGATCTGAAGAAAATTATAGCTCAAGATCTGGCTACAACAAATTAACTTGACATCAGTGTAAAAAGCCCCAAAACTGAAGTCTCTCTCAAAACAAAGGTTATATTGTATCATAAGACGCAGTTTCAAATTCCCCCAAGCTGCGAAATCAGAAGGGGGTAGTCACGTGATCATGTTATATCACGTACACAGAATATGGCCTTGATTAGACCAATATTTTTCTCTAAGAAATAAAATAATAAAAAAAGTTGTTTACCTCTTAAATGTAACCCCATCTTGACCTTGGAAACAACCAATCATTTTAAAATAAAATAGAACTTTGTTTACTAATTTTGAGTCAAGGTCAGAATTTAGATCAACACCTGGTGTTTATGAAAAGAATGATTCAAGTCAACCAATTTTCTGGAAAAATATCATCTCCAGTGAATAAATTTATATTATAATAGCATATAATAGAATAAAAGATTTAATACTGACAAATAATTAAATTAAAATAAATATATATTAAATCAGATATACGTAACACTTCTCCCAACTATTTTAGCCTAGAATAATGTAAAATCATGATTTGTAGGAAGGTCCCCATTTACATGCTTGTTACTTGTTTGCATTTTTGGAGTTTATCTTTCTTCCAAAGCTGGTGATGCACACGCCCAAAATCATATCCTCGATTGCCCGGTGGAAAACATGTAGAGAGATCTCCGCTATCAAATTACACGTTGCAAAAATGTATTATCTCTCTTAAGATCCAAGCATAAGATAGCAAATATTTAGCTAAACTATACGAAAATAAGCTGGTGCATATAAGAGTCCTTAGTATTTTTTTTAATTATCTCATACATGTGAGACAATAATGTTGGGAAACCCACGATGCATTCATACCATACACGTCCAATACAGGCAAATAAATCTACGACATCTACGAAAGAAGTACATCAAAATACTATTGGAAATACGCATGAATTCATTGTAGAGTTGTACCGAAATTGCTAATTATCCGACCCATCTGTAAAGTTAAAACGTCCTGTTTGCGGAGAGATTTTACACATGTAAAGATATTGAAAAGACATCCTTGATATGCGAAATTTATAGTATGATTATTAAGTGAGCTATATCCACCCCTATTTCAACATTTGCCTACTTAGTATTCAAACAGGAGAGAACAGATGTGAATCAAGTGAAAAATCCCGTTAAGGTGAGATTGAATTATCACTAACCAAATTTAGAAGTTACATGAACAGATCTTAAGTAAATATATAAAAAGATAAATATATATTACAGAGGTCAAACATTTATCATCAAGATGATCAGTCGAAAAATGAGACATTTAATTACAGCAATGTGTTTTTCATTATCACGCTCTTAAGACCTGCAACTAAACATGCAAGCAATCATAAACTGTTGAATGCATTCAATGTTCTTTTAAATGTATATACTTGCTTCAGTTGGTGATATGATGACTTTGCTGAACATATGAATTATATTTGTATCGATAGTTCTGTTGGAAACGAAGTCTTATTAAAACAACACACAACATGTAAAAACAAGTCATCAATCGATATTGCTTTTCCAAATTTAAAGAGGTTTTTTTAGCATAGCCAAAACGCTTAAGATACTCTACTAGACCAACTTGTATTTATAACTTAACAGAACATTTATTTAGAGCTGCATTAGACTGTAATATTCTTACTCATTTAGTCTTTTTTCAGTATGTTTTATACAGAAGGCGACGCAGAAGAGAAAAAACTGTTTAAAACTTCCAATCAGCAATACAAAACACCTTTACGTGGTACTTTGAATTAGCAGATATATAAACTAACTGATTTGGAAGGTGAACCAAGAGAGTGTTGAACCATTAAAGTATATTGTTGTTCATTCATGGCTCCAAAACAATAAAACAGGATGAACTGTTTGCAAAAAGGTATTAGAAAATTATCCCCATCCACTAACTCTATACATACATGTACTCTCATAGAACTCTGTCTTTCACTTCTGCAATTACTGAACTTTAAAGCTAGTTAGGAGGTTTCAATTCAGTTAACATAGATAAGTTGTTGTTGTTGTTGTTATCGATATTTTAGGCTTTCATTATTCTTTGTGTTGAGGTTGACATAAAACACTATACAGATTACAACAGAAATAATGTATGCATCATTGATTATTCAACCAAAGTGACTTTAAAAATACAATATTCGTTATTATTTTCAACATTACATCTGCACATGCCAGAGAGAGAGAGAGAGAGAAAGATTCGTACGCGTATTATGCAACGAAGATATTACTCTTTTTTTGTCAAAAAGTGAATAGTCATTGCCGATAAGTCGAGTTTCCTGCCATAAATGCTCAAATCCAGCCAGATAGTATTGTTACAAGCCATGGGTCTTTGCTTGACCGAGCGGTGTCAAACCCTGGTGCGATTCCGCTAGAAGTCATAACTTTACCCCAAATTTCCAAACACTCCTATACAATTTCAGTTGTAAATTAGAAAGCCCGACGTGTCCATTCTATACATAAATGTTTCGCTAATCAATGCAAGACCACAGATCTCAAAACTTGCCAAATATCTATCAACCACACATCTGCATGGTTTCTCTTCATCAACTTTCCGTACCGTCAGCAGTTCAACCGTAGAAACTATACAACTATCCTCTAACACAGGGAACTATTTTTTACTGCACCACCATAGGCCAGTCAATTCATGGTTTCAAGGCACATTTCGCCAGTACAACTGCATCACATTTGCCACCATGGCGACATAAATGGTATCTGCCGAGTCCCTTCTTGTTTATTTCTTTGTGTAATTTACCGGTCTCCTACCGTAAAGACTGCCACTGCAGTCACACCACCAATGTACATCATTAGGTTTTAATAGGGACTATCCAGGGACACTCATGTGGCTTTGACCTGAATTTACTAAAAGTCAACCATGGCATCATGGAAACTCACTAACACTTCACTCCGTGACGTTTGCTCCTACTAATTGGCTAATTATTTCGGGCTAAGGAATATCTCCATCGCACCGAGTTCCAATAATCAAACAAGTAATAAAACAAATCTAAGAATTCCTTAAAATGGGGCGTTATAACCAAATGTGCATACTCCAAATTTATTACAATATGATCTCCAAAGCGGTGGATTAGTCACAAGCGTGTTATGTCATACTAAAGTCTAATTGCAGGACAATCAGTCAATCAATAAATTCATCAGTCAGTCAATAACAACAAGATATATATTAAAATAATAATGTAATTGCCCTAAAAGAAAACAGTTGTAGACAAAACCCTTATGGTGGTTACAGTTACTTAATACTAGTATGTGATTTAGATTTGATTTTAACGTAGCTTTAACAATCTTTCAGTCATATCGCTACAATGTCTGCAGTGTGGCAGTTTATAGCGATGTCCAGCAATGGGGCATTATAACGCAGATATGAGCATGATGTCCGCCGCAGTCACATTATTTTGACACCAGGCCGACTAGGCATAACACTAACCTATTAATGCTGAGTGCCTAGTGAGGCAGCTGTTAGTACCAATGTCATGTCTTTGTTATGACCCGGCCTTGTTCGAACCCGCAGCCTCCCTCACCCGAGGCGGACACTCTAATCACTAGGCCACCTGAGCTGTCGTATTGATTGTTAAGACTGGACTAGATATGCAAACATATCCTTGTTGGTCATAATGTACCATTGTCCATGGTGTCCGTGATTTTGTGAAATAGTGTGCATCCTTCGTTTGCATGGGTTATACAGAATATTTGTGTAAACGTGTGCGTCCTCGCTTGCATTGCTAAATTTCATATTCCTTAAAATTGATAATACAGTTCCCTCCTTGATACATCTCCATTTGCTATTAATTTGCTGCCTCAAACAGTATTTTGTTTCGCTCTAACATCGCCAGAACAAATGTCCTCGGTACGCGGCTCCATACGCAAGTCCTCAATATCCACCATATACAAGAATGTGTGTGTGTGTGTGGTGGGAACTGGGCTGTTTAATGACTTAATCCTTGTTTTATAATCGTGTCAATAATAATTGTCATTAAAGCACCCTTTCTAACAAAGTTGTTCATTATTATGTATAAATTATATTTATTTTCAATCGGCCCAACATCTGAAAGATTGTTGTCATTGTTCCAACTGGTTTCAACAAACAACACATGTACGTGAAAACATTTGTGTAATACATCACTGCTTTTTGTTTTGTTGATTAGCCTGTTTCCCCGAGTGGTATATAATAGTGTTGTGCAAAGCATCGAACCAGACTACTGTTCATACACCATCAAACAAGATTCCTTTTTTTTTTCATAAACTAGCGACAATTATTTCGTGAGACAATCATCTATGTCGAAACAAAATTTTTATATTGTTCAGTTAGTAAAATATTGATGCTGTGATTTCATTGCAAGTAATAGTGGCACTTCTTATCATCCTTGAGGAGATTCCTAAGTGCCAATTCAGGAACGCTCTGAAACTCATTACCCCCACAATGGTCTGTATCTGTGAAACAAAGCTCTTTATTTTACAAAATATTCATTTTACTTAGTTGCATAGCCATCTTTGATCACATTTATGACTGAGTTGATTAAATTAAGATAGTTTAATTATATTACGTACACAATAACATTTAACAGTTTTCGATTGATCAACTGAAATGAGTTCACTCGATATACGACTGGGGCCGCTAGATCTTAAGCATGTAGGATTTGCATGACTCTTAACTTTTCTTTTATTCCACCTCCTTTATTTGATTCAAAAGATGTAATTTGAATACAAAGGATGCCAGCTTTTAATTCAGTGCAACAATACTACAAATACTTCCACTAGTCAGATATCGGAACTTAATTAGGTTCTCAGAGAAAGGCTCAAGTACATAGCTGTTACAGTAGATTGACACATTTTACATTTAAATACAAGAGGACACATTTGATTTATGATGATTACACTTAAAAGGACTAAAATATAGTACTAAAACACAAATATCTCTTGATAAAAAATTATTTAATTGGTATTTATTTATTAAAGTATTGCCTCCACTAGGCATAAGTGACATTTTCATTGATCAAAATTTCCTTGAATATCATTAATTACAGTATACTAAGAATGTCGTTTGGAAAGAAAATGTAACAAATTATGTGACTTCTTATTACAAATTGATAATTTCATAATGCTGATTAAAATTTCCAGGTCATATCTACCGTTTTCAATAATAAAACAAGCGGTATATCAAAGTTTCGGTTACCAATGTTGATCACGATTTTCTTCAAGTTGAACAAATATGGATAAATTTGGAGTATTTTCTGGTTTAAAAATTAGGATCCACACCTGACCCTGCATTATAAGCGGGTTCATGAGTTATCAGGGCGCGAGTTATCGAGGAAGTGATCTATATTAATATGTTGTTACTAGACGATCCGTTGAATTGCACATGTTGGGCCTTATTGTCAAGGCCACATGTCAATAGTTAAAGGACTATCTTGTTTCTGCTGTTTATAATAAAAGCTGTTTGAGGAATGAACCATGGTACACTTATGCTTCTCCGATTAATAGCATCTCATATATCACAGTTAACTTCTTATCATCAAGGTCAAGGTCGTAGGTCGATTTTTTTTACTCCATTTCTGCACTTTTTAATTTCATACCCTATGAGGTTACTTAGTAAAAATTGTTACTTGCCATGACTGCTCAATAACTTTACAGCTCTGTCTTAAATGTCATAGTAAAATTTGATTAATGTGTACTTTGGCACCTCAACATGGTTGGTGGGTTTTCTCGTTGAAGCTTGCTTTTGCACAGAAACTCTGGATGGACTTAATCCATGGAGTTGAACCAATTTTGGTTTGAGGATTAATATCAACAAGTCCTATCTCAAGTTCAATTCCATTATTTCTCAGTTTTAATAGTTTGTCTATGACTCACATTTGACCTTGAAGTTTGCACTTCTTGAGCCAAGGTTTTTTCAATTATACCTTATTATTTTGGTCATATATGTTTTGTATATAAAATTGCAATTCCTGCGCACAGACGTTCATTTTGCTCCCTCAAAATTGCTACCAAGAATAAAAAAGTACTGGATCTTGTACTTCACTTCTAGTAATGAACTTACAGAAACTGCAAATCAAACAGCAAAAAAGTATCAAGATGGAATCCAATCTGGGTGCCTTGTTGTAAAAAATTAAAATATTTTTATTGGTTTTAGTCTGAATTGTATGGTGTCATCTAATATGTACCTTTTCTATGCACAGTGTACAAAATAAGATCTATTCTGGGTATTATTTATGTGTATAATGATAAATATGAAATATCACAAGTTTCGTACATCCCACAAAATATAACACCTCTGATCATTTTCTTTTTTAATGCACAGCATGATGTAAATATCTGGGTATTTTGTCTGTAGTCAGACAGGCAAAATGAAAGAACAAACAAAACCCAAATGACCTTTGTGTACACTGAGAGATAAATTGAGCTGAAATGCAATGCAAACTTTAGAGAAGTTCAGTGCATATGCTGCAAACAATATTTTGATAGAAAAAAATAATTTGCTGTCAACGTTATTATATATATATATATAATCATCATCATCATCACTGGCGGCTCAGTCTCAAGAGACCATGCAAATAGCACCCTTTGAGTGTTCTCTGTCTCTGGGGTTTTGGCATCGTCTGCTGTGACTATGCAGGCCTATGTGCGAGTGATAGTCCCTACTGCAGTTGGTGCAGACATACTGGAAGTCTGAGTTACTGGGGTTGCCGCTCTTCTTTCTCTCATGTTTCTCTGCCACCAGCTGGCCTCTCCTCACATCAGCAACTGCTATGCCCTTGCTTACTGTCAGTCTCCATGTGTCTCGGTCTTCAGCCTGCACTTCCTAGCCGTCGGGTGAAATCCTTGACATGGAGTGAGGGACGGCCGACTCTTCTGGTGCCAGTGGCCAGCTGTCCATATAGACTGTCCTTTGGCAGCTTCCCATTCTCCATGCGTCGGACGTGTCCCAGCCACTGAAGACTAAAACACTGTTGGAGATTATTGTGAATTTGTTCAAAGATATTCTAGATTAAATCATCAAGATATATCAAGACTATTGGTACATCATCACATTTAATAATATTGGCACATTAGCACATTCAAGATTGAAATTCATTTGGAACACTCTATTTTAGGACTTGGCAAAGAACTTTTAGGATTATTTGGGATTTAATTAAAAATACTGTAAATTCCTCTTAAATTTTCATTTTATAAATTAGAGACTTAAATATTTTGTTGAATTTTATGCAACTTGTTGCTTTTACTTTGTTACTTAGTTTAAGACGACAGCGTTGTTACAAAATGAAGGGTTTCATCACACCCATTCAATATCATGACTGATAGGCATGCAGGAAACAAATGGCTTGAAAGGAAATGTGAATGTTGTGTAAATAATGAGATCAATGATGAATATATTTTTGTCTTTATCACTACTTTATACCTCTCACTTAGAAAATCATATATTGATCCTTATTATTGACAGAAACCAAGCATAAGCTTCTACTATTACTCAAAAATGAAGACTCAGCAACTGTAAAATACCTAGGTAAATATGTGAATAATGAATTCCAACCTGGATTATCTTCTCTTGCTGTTTAGTTCTCATTCTCTCTCTCTTCGAGGATTTGTGTGCACAAAGGTTTTATATCACTATTATTCATTCATCTATTCAATCATTTATGCACCAGTGCATTGTAAATAAATCATGTATTGACTGTGCTTTTATTGCATACCTCAGATCAATAATATTCAATTTTGTTCTGTTCTATTATTTTTAATTTTTTGCTATTATTTGTTACACAATATTGCAGAATATGCTCCATGTTGTCATGGTATTTTTTTTTTGTTCTGTTTTGTCCAGATGGCATCTAGAAATGAAAAGCGTGATATCAGCAAAAATAAATTCATTATTATAAAAGACAGTAGGTATATTATTCTTTAATTCTTTGCCAGTTATCTAAGTTTCTGTTGGTTATGTAAATTTTCATGTGCACATACTTCCAGATTTTTCATCGCACAAGTAGGGACAAAATATGGCAGTAATTTTAATATAAAATATAAATATTTTTCATATACATTTCAATCAGTTCAATATCTGAAAATAAAATTATATAAAATAAACAGCCAAACTTCAATAGCTCAAACAATAATCACTAGAATAATAGTGTAAACTCACAGACTTAGACCAAAATTTTGGACTGGGAGCTCTTAGAGCTTGAAGATCTTCTGTGTGATTATAAGTCCATAAAAGAAAGGAAACACAAAATGATCACCAGAGTTATCATCTGAAACCTAATGCAAAGTAGCTAAGATACATTTTCAGAAATCAACTGACATGATAGTATTTCCACCAGTCACTAGACAGTCCCATAAACCAACCCCCCCACCAAATCTTTGTTGATACTGATGGATGATATGTGGGTCTGATGTCACCTGTTCATTAAAATGTACAATTCTGCTACATGCAATTCTTTCCAGAAAACATCTGCATACACTTTAGACACTTACTGGTATTTGGTAACAGCCATATCTAGCACGAAATTCAAAATGGCAACAGGACAGATGGTTGTGCTATTCCACATGGATTTACAAGTTGTCACATACATGATTTGCTCCAGAAATATAATGCACATATCACCAAAAGGACCCTTCAGCCTATGGTAGCTCCACAGTAGTGGGAGATACCGGAAAGTGTATCAAATGAACACCAATGTGTGCAGACACAACTGGTTGCTGATTGTTGCAGGCATTAATGAATATGCAATATCAGCCCCATAACTGCTAGTCAATATCATCATGAATGTGGGGTGGATTTATCGGCCAAGTCACTAGGTGGCATCATCATGTGAAATAAACAGTTGGCATTGACAGATGAAAGAGGAAGCAAATCTATATATGCATATTGTTTCATATGACCTATGCAAGTGTAGATGATTCCAAAAATGGGTACGAAATTGTCCATGGTGACCATGTCTGAAGAAGTCATCATCATATATTTCTCCTAAAGATGCCTAAATATGGCTAGAAAGCAGAGGATATTTTTAAGTTATAGTATTAAACATCTCTCCAAAAGTGCCGCCATTCAAAACTGCTGAACGTTTAATCTTTACCTTTTTATGTTTCCTGTGCAATAGTTTGTTGCAAAATAATACATAGATCATTTCATTAGATACAATAGGGTTACAAATTTTAGTCATATTAAATGATATAGAAAAAAATCTGGCTTTAGTTCTTTAAGTATAAAGCTGTTTATTTATGGATAAATAAACTTTTTATGTCAGTAAAAGTCACATCTTGGAGCAGAAAGATATGAACTAACTAATGACAAGATTTTATACATGGTCATCACCTCGATATATGGCTGTCAGTGACCTGATTTCATGGTAAATAATTACACAAAACTGCTTTACTGAAACAAAAGTTATCCTAAACAATCTGTTACACAAATACCATTTTATCTGATGGTTCTGAATATCTTTATTCTGTGCTAAATCAAATAAATATGAGTTGCCTCCCATGTCACCATTTTTTTTTCCTTCAATCACATGCTGAGCTTGTGCCCTATGCATAACACAGAGTAAAAATATTCACACACAAAAAAGCCATGAAAAACAAGAACGTAATGAAAAGTACTTATTTCTACTGATGTGGTGAAAAGCCTACATATGACAGTATATATCATCTGTATCCTGTTCACAAAAACACTCTGCATCACCTTTATATACAAAAGGGACATAGCTCTGTTAAATGCTGACAAAATGCTAATCAAGGATTTTGTCAAGATATTCATTCATATATCAGGTTCATGGAATCTACCAACAAGAGTCCTTTGACGAAATAGATATTCTACTTTCCAAAAAGATTTTGTAGGAATTTTTCTGTCATCTTGTCCTATAACTACAATGGACTAAACAATGTCAGAGGTATGGAAAATATTGCTTTCACAGATGGAGACCTTCTGTAAATACCAACTTTTCTACATTTTATGATCAATTTGTCACAAGCAGTTCATTTTCATTTAAGATCAACTTAAGAGTGAAAGTAACATCTTGACAATAGCTGAAACAAAATAAGAATTTTACAAACCAATTAATTTTAATGAAAGTTTTCCCTTTGTCTTTAACTCAAACCACTTATCAGAGACAGCTTTTTGTTGTTTCTCGGGATGAACATATCTTCAGTAGTGATCAGGGATTTAAGGGCATCGATCAACCACTGTGGGTCCAAAACAATATTCTCTCTCAGTACATCCACGCTGTAGATGAAAGGGAAAAAAATGTAAAAACAAAATGTATATACAGCACCAGATTCTAAAATGTAACAACTACTGTTTCTGCTGCTAACTCATAAATTTTGTCACATTATTAAGTCACTCACAACTTAGCCCTAGACAGACATTTTGTATTATGGTGTTTTATATATAGAGGTAAATCACATATTCCAATTAAATATTTACGCTACATTCCAGATCATGTATGTATGTATGTATGTATGTATGTATGTATGTACATACGTGCATATGTATGCTGGCATTAGATGTGTTTGATTCATCTATAGTGTCAATATAATCAATACACTCTGTGATGATAAGTATATATATGTATTTTTATATCTATTTCTGTAGGCACTAGAGGTGTAACATTTTGCAGATACAGCCAATACACACTATGATGATAGATGTATTGTATCATACAAACATTACATGCTATGGTGATAGGTGTATTGTATCATGAGTAAAATATCAGGATAGTACTGATACAATCGATACATGCTGTGACAAATTGTTTATTGTGAGTGAAATATAGTATTGACAGTACATTCATACATATATATATATATATATATATATATATATATATATATATATATATATATATATATATATATATATATATATATATGCATGTAGGTATTTATGTAGGATTAAATGCATATTAGCACAATCCTGGCTATACAGTGCCAAGTAAAAGGTAGTAAAAATGATATAAAGTTAAAAATTGCAAAAAACCTTCAAGAAGTTAAATCGATTTTCATGTAAAAGATAAACATTTATTTCCATAAGATAAATGAAAGTAAACAAAATGAAATGATCATAAGCAAGAATTCTCAAACTGCCATGTCATAATTAATTTTATATAAACTAAATATTTTCCAAGATTTTCTCTGGTGGCACACTTATTAAGCAGCTTCTCAAGTTGAAAACATCAGTGGGCACTGGCATGATATGCACTCTGGATGAAGTTCACCTTTTCTGAGGTAAGCATGGGTCAGGTATGTGTGTCTCACATGCAAGCAACACCAGGAAGTCTAAATGCATACTGAATTTGCAAGTAACAGTTAAAGGCTAGATTGAGAAAATTCCTATATTTCACCAGTCAATAGCTTGCAGTCTTCCTGCTATACATTTCATATCAGTGAAGAGAAGTGATGTGTTTCTATTATACATTTCATGTCAGTGTAGAAGCAAAGTTTATTCTGGATTTAATTCACAATACTGTAAGATCCTCCAAAAAATTTAATTCACAATACTGTAAGATCCTCCAAAAAATTTATTTTATATCTTAGAAAATTACATTATTTGTTAAGTTTTATAAACCTTGTTCGTTTTTCTTCTTTCTGTTAATGTATCCAGTTTAAGACCATAACATTATCTTGTCATTTACCATAAAAGATAAAAAGTCAAATTATTCAAACCTGAAAAAATATAATTGCATTTCTGCATGAAAAATATTGATCCCATACTGCATGCCATTATCCAATATACATGCTTTGCCAATTTTTGAAATGAATAACAGCAATACAGAACAACTAATCTTGACTAATGTTCCTTTTTTATCTTCAAGTGAATTACATCTATGTGGAATATTTTTTATTTTTCTTTGTGATCTATTTTAATATTAATTGTACTTAATTGAAAGTACATAATATTTTATATCAGAGGATAAAAGCCTAAGTATTCAAATAGTCTTGATTTTATTCATGAAAATATATAGGACATTCTGTGTTAGATCTCAAATACTTTGCCAATTTTTTAAACTAATAACAACCATGAAGAATAGCTAAACATGCAAACTTAAGTCTTTTTAACAAATTATATGGAGGAAACAATATGCATTTGCTCATATCTTAAGTTGAGGAAAGATAGTAACGGTGTTGGTACTGGCTTCACCATCAACACTATTACTGCAACTGCAAGGTAACTATTCAAAGGAATCTATATTGTTCATCACAGTCTTGTAGCACATAATCTGAAGAAAACTGCACTTGGGTGAATTAGACACAAGGGAGTGATTTTCTTTTTCCCATCTAATTTGACTTTAATGCCTTCTAGGTCAACATACTGACTCCCTGCACTAACTACCTGAAGTCTTATTTGTGATGTGCACAACCAATTTACAGCCATGTATGTCAACTTATTAAGTAGAAATGAGTGACAATTCAACCAGATTTTACTCCGATTGTGAGTGCAAGGACTCATTTGGGTGGGATAAAAAGAGGTGCGCACAGCGCACTAATTAATTTTTTTATTGATAGGGAACAGAGCTAGGACCCCCTACAAGCTACCCCTACTATGCACACCATGTATGATCCTCAGGGATTAAAATTTAATACCTGCACAGCATGTTTCCCAATAAGTCATCACATGTTAGACATGAACACTCACACGATGACACCCAGTCCAACATGCAAGTATGGGGTCTTCGGCTTTTCTTTGTGTGCATCTCACACTACTGGCTAACATGTCTGGGCAAAGCATGGAGGAAAAGTCCGGCAGGGGACCCTAAACATGAGCTGGAACTTACTGAAATGCCATAGATGTACTATTGGGCATATTAGCCTTATTTTACCTACCAACCAGTGATGTGTTAGCCACATATTTAATTAGGACAATCCTTCATGTTCCAAATTTCATTAATTACAAACATTCTAGTTTGAACTTTGTGTACAGTTTACAAACATTTCCAAAATTATACCAATCCAAGAGTATGTCATTTTAATTTGGTATCAAGCAATATTTCACTATGTATGGTTGAAATTTTCATGGTGGCACAAAACAGTCAAATTTGTCATTTTGTTTTTTCTTCAAAAAACCAAAAGAAAAACCCCATACTATCATGCACATTTGGTCAGTTTGCTGCTGGAGAAGTCCTACTCAGCTTTCTTCCTCTTTTCCGGTTACATCTCAGCAGACAGGTCCAATTCCAGTCATTCTGTGTGTTGCAATCTGAGGACATTGTCAGGATGTATGTAAAGTATTTTCTCCTGGGTTGCTGCAGAATTCAGTCTCTTATTTGCAGGTCCAGGAACTTCTGGTTTTAACCAACTGGTCTTCTCTCCTACTGATATCCTGGATGGCTGCAGAATGGTGACTTCTCCTAATATTATCTGAATGGTTCCGCACTCAGGTCAGCTATTTCCTGGACTGCTACGCTTCTGGCTTGTCACATGGTGTGTCAGTGTACTTCCCGATGGTTCCCCCAGTCTAAGCTGGTCCTACCATTTGTACTCCTTGACTACCGTGGGTGGGTGAGTGGGGTAGGTTGGCTATCTACAGTGTTGGTACTGCCACTTATATGCACCTATGCCCCTGATTTCTTTATAACTAGTAGTAGAGTAGCAGAGAGGGTGAACAGACCATTTGCTGAAACGTCATTTGCTTAAAATAAAAGCTTCTTACGAAATTAAAAAATAAGGTCACTAACGGTAAACCAAAGCTTCTAACTTTACCGAGTGTTTCTCTAATTTAGTTAGGTTTTTTTTACTTTATCTTTTGTCGTTTGTGTTTTTCTAAATTTGTATGTATATTGTCGTTTACCCACCGTACGTTTCATTGAGGTCGTACCCTCTCTGCTGCTGTAATTAAACCATTATTATATATCAATAAAATGGCACCAGCTATGGAATCGTATACAGCTAGATCAGCTCGAGAGCGACTAGAAGCAATTAAGAAATTTCTTCATGTACGCGATTCTGTCAGACGAAAATTACAAGAACGTGGGAATCTCAGGTGGATTTTGCAGAAAGTTCTCAGCAATTATTCAAACATGTTACTGAAACAACTAAAGCCCTTCTTCCTGAACTTGAAAAAAATAGCTGAAAAAACTGAAGAAACATCAAGACTTTTACAAGATCTTCCTGGTCGAATGCCTCAACCACCAAAACCTATTACTAAAGACAGAAAAACTGATGAAGAAATAGTCGAAGAATTACATAATAAATTTACTGAAAATGCTTTAAAATTGATCGAGAAAACTGATCAAGTTGAATTCCCAGCTCTTGTTGTTACACACTATGAAATGAGAGAAATATTTTTTGAGACAAACACATATTTCCAGTCTACAACACAGGGCTGATGTGTTTTATAAAACTAAAACTAGAAAAGGTCGAATCGACACAAAAAGAGCATCATGTATAGAATACATTAATGCGATAAACGATGTGTATAATCGATATGAAGAACAAAAACAGCAAGAAATGAAAGAACAAAAACAACGAAAGAAAGAACAAAAACGGCAGAAAAAAACAAAATAAAGAAGTTCTTTGATCTGTTAAAAAATTAATTGATAAATTTAGACCTGGAACCTATGAAAAAATTAAAGATATGGATGATGATAAATTAGCTGAATATACTGCCGACGGTTCTAATTATTTGTCTGATATGTTACCAGAACATCGTGGGCTTTATGAGGATGATTATCGTAAAATGATCTTTAGAATTCGTCGTAATAAAGGTGGTATTAGTACGGGTGATCCAGATTTTGTTAAGTTCTCTGCAAAAGTAGATAAACTAAAAGCAAAACAGAAAGAAATTGATCCATCGAGAGTTCCACTTTCTAAATCACCTACTAAACCAATATCTCCTCAAAAACCTAAACAAGAACTTCCAGAACTAGTTAATCTCAAGGATAAATTTACGACTCGAGGTATTGAACTCATCAAAAATGATACACTGGACGTTGCCGCACATGGATACTATGAAAAATCAAAATATGTAAAACCTAGATATATTGAATATTGGAAAGATGAGGATGATTGGGTTAGAGATATATATTCTGTATATAAAGATAAACCTTTCAAATTTGATAGTGAATTTCTTGAATTTAAAAGGAATATAAGAAGAGTAAAAGAAGAAGCGGAAAGAGGGGAATTTCATGATCCAGGAGAATCAACCCAAGTAGTATTACAGCTCAAGTAAGCGGACTTATTTCTTGTCCCTACAATATTCTTTCTGACGTAGACAGATTAGAAATTCTGATTGGAGGAAAACGTGCTGGAAATAATTCGCCGAAAATAATTAATGAAATCTCTGATATTTGTCCAAGATTATTTACTGGTGGTATTATGGATATCAATGTTTATCGTTCTCTCATTGATCAAATTGCTGATGATTATCACAGTGATTAGATAAATAAGTAATAAATAAAATGATTATACAGCATGCTCAACGTGGACCAATCATTGTTAGAGTAGTAAATTCGCGATTACCAACCTATAAAGCAACTTACGGAGATGGACTTGGTGATGTTGTTCAAGGCCTATTTTAAAGGATAGCCCCAAAAGCAATGCCAATTGCAAAACAACTAGGAATGAAGGTTATCGAGGCTGTTCGTGATAAAGGCATCGGCGCTATTGGTAATCTTGCTGATAAAGCGTTCTCGACAATCAAGGATAGACTAGCACGATTAATTAGACGAAAACCACAACCACCAGTAAAATTACCTAACACTGAAGTTATGCCTGCAAATGTCAGTAAAATAAATCAAGCCGCAAATCAAAAACTATCAGAGTTGGCTGGTGAAGCAGAAAGAAATATAACTGCAAATTTAATAGCAGGAAGTCGTCTTCGTTTTAGACTTTGATAAATGTAATAAAATGTTTAAACGTATATGATCCAGCATTCGACATGGATGCACCGATTCTCAAAGATGAAGCGATAGGTGATTATCAATTTTATTCTTATGAAGCAAGACAACCAAATCAGCGTGGACGAGTCGAATTACAAGTTCAGGGTACAAGTAGATATTTCTTACCCGCTGAAGCATTTACTGAAGTAGAAGGGGAACTTGTAACAAATGTTTCAGCTGATACGCCATATGGTGAAAATCTATGTGTTGGTTTTGTTAATAATGGAATTATGGCGTTGTTTTATAGCGCTACATATATGATTGATGGAAGAAATATTGAATCAATTAAGAAAGATGTCGACGTTGCTACAACGATAATAGGTTTAGCAAGATATTCTAATGATTATACAAGATCAGCTGGTCCATTAATGATGTTTGCTAAAGACTTTTCTGACAATGATGATCATGTTCAATATCCTAAAATACTTACACCACAAAATACTGCAGTTGAACCACAACCAGATGATTTTGAACATGTAGCTAGACCAGCTGCTAATTTTGATATTATAGGAAGTATTAATGCAAATTTCAACTTAGGATTTGCAACAAATGCATCAATGTTGTTAGGAGGACGTAGAAGATTTTCATGCGTAATTCCACTGTCACATATTTTTGGATTTTGTAGAAATGTTAAAAGGTTATTTTTGGGGCTAAGCATACAGTTCTGCATGTAAGTAAAGGCTATGACAACAACGCAATCTGGCGGGGCGATGGTGCTGTTGTGGATGGTAAAGTAAATATCATTAAAATCTCACTGTGGATGGCAGTAATGGCTCCAACAGTCGGTGAAGAACAAAAATTACTTTCTTTATGGATTCAGGTGGTAAATCATTGTTATCATGGTTAACAGTGACCACAGATAGCGTTGAAAGCACCGTTCGATGTGTATTTACATGGCATGTAGCATCACAACAGGGGTTTTCTGTACCGCGTCGCATTTTTATTGCTTTGTAAAATAATAATCGATTAAACTCGCAAGAACGTTGTCATATGATATTTGACCAACTCAGGGTTACCGAGGATTCTTTAAGAATAAATGGCCAACAAGAGCCAGCTGAGGATATATTGTTAGATTCTACCACAAATCATGTAGCACGGGCATATCATCGTTTCATGATATTTATGGGATGTGATCAAAATATAGATACTGCTTTACAAATATCACAATCAGATTTTACAAAATTATATCCAATCTATTACTTTTTGCTGGAGCATCTTGATTTAGCACGATAAACTGTCGTTGATATACACTTCCGAGCTCGCGTAAACGAAGTACCCGTTGATGGTTACAGAGCAATTGCAGTTATTCTTTCAGATAAATCAATGTTACTTGAAGATGTTGGTGGACGAATGAGAGTTATTGACGCTCCAGTAGAAAACATGTAATTGAATCACGTATCATATTATAAAAATGTCATATAGTCACGTTAATGTCACTCTGACTTCCGGTCAGGTGAAAAAATTACAATCAAAACTTGCAAGTAAATGCGGAACCAAAATATCACTAAATAAAAATCAGAGTTCTAGTGGTGGCCCAAACAAATTATCATTAACCAAGACTCAACTTAAACATTTTATAAGGCTTTAGAATCAAAAACCAGAGTTAACCTTCATCTTTCTCCGAGTTCCAATAAAGAATCAATTAAAACATGCGGTATATTTCCACTTTTTGCATCTTTATCAGCGTTTATAGCTGCTGCAATTAGAAATCTAAATACTGCAGCGCATCAGACTTCAGCAAATTCCAATAACAGTCAGCATGTAAAACATCTCAAATTTGATCTAGAAATATATGTATAACCTGTTACTGAGGATAAGTTCGCTGATGAGCCATGTATAGTACAAGAAGATGAACAAATTGATGTAGCAGCATAATCGCGGTATAATGTAAAATGTCAACTCGCTAAGAATATTAAAAAAGTTTAATTTTTCTGTCTCTAAACATCAGATATTCTGGGAGTTATTAAGACCGTTTATGAGATGTTTAATTTGATGGGAGAATGCGCACTAGCAACAGTACGAAAACAATATTTGATATCGTTGTGCACGCCAGTGAAATGCAAGTCTGTCCTTTTGAAATATAAAAGATTTACAGTGACTGGAATGGATCGCTAGCGATTTAATCAAAGATTTTTTATTTCGTTAGTTGATATCCAGCTATTAAAACTATCGCATTAGCCTCTCGATTTGATCAAACTTTTCTTACCTTTTCTTGTCACTCGCTCGTTGATAAATATATCCTGCTCCATCTTTTGTCTTTCCTGTTCGTAGAAACTTCGAAAAATTTCTTCTCCTAATGAATCTTTCAGCTTCTAAGTTACAGATATTGTTGAAAATTTTATTCACAACGAATATTTCATCGGACAAATTCGGAGTGAATAGTTTTTCAAACGCTTTCTTCACTAACGAAATTCTAACTCTACTACCCATGCTAAACTTGTGTCTACGGTACCTATTCTCGTTCGTCAGTATTGTTTTTTTTTTTCTTCCTTTGCAGCTTCGTTATGTGACATTCCAAGTGTTTTATGTCTTGTGTTATTGCAATCCTACACAATCTTTGGCAGATTATTAACATACCTGTTAGAGTTATTGTGTGTTAGTTTCTTTTAGCGTGCGATTAAATCTTTCGCCGACGACACTTTTTCTTTCATTTCATATGATGCATTTCGTGATGTTATTTTGTTCAAGAAACTGATTTAATTCCTTGTTAAAAATTTTTGCTCCGTGGTCGTTCCAAATTTTATTCGGTTTTCTTTATGTGTAGATTACAATCTCTCTCAACGAATCGGTTATGGTTTTACCTGTTTTATCTGTAACAGGAACACTAAACGCGTATTTCACAAACTGTCAACTATATTCATCAGGTACCTTTTCTTGTCATTATGCTTTGCAATCTGTGACATATCAGCTAGATCTATTTCCCATATATCATCAGCCGAGTTTGTGAAGTTCATGTGCAAGAGCGCTCTGCGGTCCATCGTCATAAAGTATATTTTTACCGAGTCCCAGTTTATATTTCGCTCTAATAATACCTTGGACCAGCTTACGATCAATTCGCTCCCATATTCCCTTCGGTCTCATATCACTTAGCTCATCAATCATAATACGGTCGCAATCAAATTTATAATTTTCAATTTCACGGTAACATATGTCGTAAGAGCATTGCGATTGCATCGACCTGATTATAGGGCTCCTCCCCCGGGATAGGATTGTCATTTTCATCAAGCTGCTTATGGAGCGGATTCTAAGGCAATGTATACTTATGAAAAGGTATGGTCCATCCATGCTTGGGTTTCAGTAATTTGCCAATAAACTTGTGAATATCTAAGCCGGATCCGATTACAGCTCGTTTATTTCAACACTGGCAATAAGTTACTATTTTATCCTGCTCGAGACACAGATCGTGGTCAGCTTCACATGTACACACTTTGCTTGCAAACTGGCTTTGCATTTTTGTTATAATTTAATCGTCGACTAAAATAGTATTAGAAATTCTTGGCATTTCCTGATCTCCAGGTAACAGTGAGTCACGATTGAGAAATATGCTCTTTTTCCGGAAAAAGCTAGAAGAGATACTTTTCAGCATTAGTCTGATATTGCTAGTTGTTTCCATGGTTTCGTCTTTATTTTCCATTTTATTTCTGTCATTCAGGCAATATGTGGTCATTTCTATATTTGCTTGTTAGATAAAAAGTGCAATTTTTTGTCGTTTTGCAGGCTTGGTATAGTTGCAGATTGTCATATAAATTTCAGAAAACCAACCAGTCTAAAGGACTGGGACATTTGTTTGATAATCATAACGCAGTAATATCCACAAGCTGCAGTTCCTAATGGCTGAAGTTGATTAGACGAATAATTGATTTTTTTTAATACTTTTGGGACGATAACACATACTGTTTGATAATATCACTTGGTGGCAGCCCAAACGAATCAAAATAGTTGTCTTTATAAAGCACTACCCAATGCGTGCCAGATCCGTTGTTGAAATTTTGGATATTTTTAACACGACGTTTTCTTTCATGTTGAAATGATAACTCATGTTTAGAAAACACTCCTTGAAATCATCTGACATCTTTCAGTTTATCAAAGATCTCAAAGTTGCTCAACGGGTGGATCGCAGAGCAATCTACCTCCTGGTACCGGGTAGCATTAATCCTCTTCCACGCCCTATTACCAGCACATTGAGAAGTAGACTTCCCGCTATTCCTGCTAGCAACGGGCCTATGATTCCACTTTGAATCGTTTTCCGATTCATCTTATTTGTTGTTGTTTTACGTTTCTTCGCTGTTTTACATTCCTGAATGCTTCGTGTTTTGGGCATATTTTATTTATAATCGTTAGACAAAAGTTAAATGCTTTTCATTTTATACCGTTTGATACCGTCACCGGAAACAGCCTTCTATGTGGCCACGGATATGGCACACGAGGCAGCAGCTATCCCCAACGTGCCTTGCACTGGTAGCAATTTGGGAAGTACTGTTTTTGCAATAGTTGCTAGTGCATGTCCCAGAAAACCACCACGGATCGCTTGAGATCTGGACATTGCAGTAACTTGCGCTGCTGATAAATTTAAAATAAAAGTTTTTTTCAGCCGCATTTTATTGATTTGCTGCTGTGTTAACATTAGTGTTGCCGGCGGTGGATCGCTCTGCGGTCTTGTTCCGAAATCTGTCTTCAGTGAAACAGACTGTCGTTTAACAATAGCATGTGTTAATTTTTTAACTTTTCCCGGCGAAAAATTAACTTCATGTGCAATGTATTTCATTCTGTATTTATTTTCCTTCTGCTGGATAAAATTTGTAATGCAATCAGTCCGCCGCTTGTTAGATAATCAATACATTCCGCTCGCTTGTTTGATAAAATTGTAAAGTGCAAAGCACTTCAAGTGCAGAGGACCTAACACCTGGTAGTCAATCTAGATCAACAAATCAATACGCTCCACCGCTTGTTTGATAAAGTTATACCTCAAATGCAAAGTACAAAGCACTTCACATCTGCTATTTAGATTTAGACGGTCATCCTGTCCTTGGTAGAATCTATCCTTAAGCATCTGTCAGATACCATTAGCCTGTAAGAATTATACACATTATCTGGTGTAATTGGAGCCTGTCCAAGTGACCACGTGACTTCAACAACACAATTGGACCCGATAGCTCGTTCGCTATGCTTACTGACATCCAAGTGAAATATCGGATAAAGTGTTCTAAATTTTTTAAATTTGAGATCCATTGTCAGCATCTTGATATTTTGCATAGCTTCCATAAGGTACATATAAGCTCGAGATACGTCTCTGTCAGCTGCAAAATTACATTCGATCGATCGTTCTGAATACTGCTTAGAATTTATTCTGACAAATATTCGTCTGACATCTGGACTATCAAATACAGAATTGCTTTGAATTTGAACTCCACTTCTATTCGACCGCTCTGATGTCCTAGTGGTTAGAGCGTCCACCTCGGAAGCAGGAGGTCGTGAGTTCAAACCACGGCCGAGTCATACCAAAGACTTACAAAAATGGTACTAACAGCTGCCTCGCTAGGCGCTCAGCATTAAGAGGTTAGTGTTAGGACTGGTCGGCCTGGTGTCAGGGTAATGTGACTGGGTGGGATATCATGCTACATGTCTGCGGCATGATGCCCCAGTGCTAGACATCACTATAAACTGCCACACTGCAGACATTGTAGCGATATGACTGAAAAATTGTTAAAGCTACGTTAAAAATCCTAATCACACACACACACACACACTTCGTGATGTTGTTATCCGCCATGTGTTATTGATCGAATTCGGTATTGCGGTTTGATAAACTTTATTCTGCGCAAAATGTATCTTCTTGTGAATGCTGTTAGCATCGTCTCAAGTTCGATTGTTTTATCGATCGACAGAACGACACGTGGCATCCACAACGGTAGTCGCGAAATTACAAACTGTACATCATCACCACCAACTCTCAACAAACAATCGTTTTGATCAGCTCGGTCAAGTATAGGTGTATGTTTTATCCCACGAAATACCTTATTGTAGTCTCTACAAAATCCGAACACTGTGCTAAGCGGAAGCATCATTTTTATTTGTCTCGTGTTATCTGTGAATGTTCTTCGTCTTGCAAAACCCTCATTATAATCTTTATTTCTATTTTTTGCTGTTTACGATGGCTAACATTATGGTTCCAGTAGCATCTGCAACTGGTGTAGGAATTCCGTCAATATTGCAAATATGTCAGCAGAGGCCTTACAGCAACTTCATCTGCAGCTGCATCTGGTGCAGTAGTTTCATGAGTTGCAGCATTATCAATAAGAAACGTTCTCACCAAATATAGATTAGCATTAGCGTTAGCTCCAGCTAGAATTGAACTAAAATAACCAAATTCATTTGTAATAGCAGCTCCGGTTCCCGTATCTTTAAACCACATCATATTTGTTGCAATAGATCTCTAGTAATCGTCGCTGTACGATACTATCTTAAGAATAGTACCTGCAATTGGTAAGTGCATGGAAATACCTTCTACTGTTTGATTAGTTAGTTGATATCTATCACTTCTAAATAACCTTCAACCGTTATTAACAAGTGTCACTTGTGTACCAGCAGGTACTACTGCATCAGCTGCTGTTCTTACACTTCCTCGTACTTCAAGTACGGCTTTATTTGGTAGCAAAAACATGTCCTCGTCTCTTGCATTAAAAGTTTGAGAGCCCGTTTAATTAGGTTCGTTTGAATTTTCATCGAGATATTCGTGATAGCACTCAAAGATCTAGTTTTAGTTACCAAGTCACTAATAATTTCTTCGCCTAGTGGAGATAGCAGTGTTTGACGTTTTTATGAGCGCCTTAGTAGTTTCTGATGTCGGTAATATTTCAGAAATTGTTTGTTTTATATCCCTGTCGCTTACGATAGGTGCGATCGGTGGTGCACCCTTGATTTTATCAACAATCTTCTGTCCAACAGCTGAACCTGCCGCAGATTAGGCTCCTGTGGCAAAAGCTTTTGATGCGTCTAACGATATTTTTTGCAATTCCAGGTACGTTTTCAATTATTTTAGAGAATATATTTCCAAAGAAACATCCTACGATATTTCAGTTCTAAATATTTCGCTGTTTCATTTTATTATACAAAACGTCTGATAAAACTGGCTGTGGTCAGCTAGCTGACCGACCTCAGGTGCAGATAATATGTTACAATTTCGTTATTGAGATTTAGCTGCGGGCCGAATTGATCAGTCAGTGTCATCGTGATAGAAGATATTTGATTTTCAACACTAACAGGATAGTAGATAATCTGTCTTGGATTTCCTTCATTAGCGATCCAGGCGGTACGTCAGGAGAAAAATAATAAATAGTTTGACCTTTACTACCACGTGCTGTATACAACCCGCTGGCAATAGAGACGTTTATTAAAATCGAATTTACCTCTGTTATTTTCACAGGTGACTCGCCATCGTATGAAATTGAAGCACTTTGTGATTCAGAACCGTATTGTTTTCGAGCAAATCCTAACAATGGCCCGATGCTATATGTGGTATAAAATCAATAATAAAACGGTTTTTCAAAGTGATTCCGGCACGCAGAGTATTATAGTTTGGAATGAGCTCAAAATTATCTGATGCAGATTCAACTTTAGTTGTAATTAATAACTTTATTGCTTTATTTAGGTCTGTAACGTTATAAGTGTCTTGTGCTACTAGTATTATAACAGAAGTCCAAACCCGGCCAAGTGGTTGGATCGATTGAAATGTGAAATCATCATTAACATTAGTTCTGATATTTGCCATAGCTGAAACTGGTCCTATTTCATATTTATTTGGAGACGTTTGCGTCCCTGCGTCAAGTTCATTGGTTGATTATAAATAACAGAAACGTTTTGCACTGCCTGCCATAGTCTGTGATGAATCAAGCAGAGCAGCAGAGAGGGTGAACAGACCACTTGCTGGAAGGTCCAATTACGAAAAATAAAGCTTCCTCCAAAAATGAAAAATGCAAGCGTAATAACGCCAATCCGAAGACACAAACCAAAACCGAGTGTTTCTCTAATTGGGTTAGCTCATTTTGTTCCTTTATGTTTCTCGATCGTGTTTTCAAAAATTGCCTGGGCATTCGTTTACCTTTCGGACAATCACTGTTGGTCGTCACCCTCTCTGCTGCTGTAGTCTGTGAGTAATTAAATCATTAGTATATCAATAATGGAATCTCACACATCTAGATTAGCTCGAGAGCGACTAGAGGCAATTAAGAAATCTCTCCCCGTCCGTGATTCTGTAAAACAAAAATTACAAACGCGTCAGGAGTCTCAGGTAGAATTTGCAGAGGATTCAGAACAATTATTTAAACGAATTGTCGAACCAACCAATAAAATTGTTTCAGCACCTGAGATAGGACAAAAAGCTCTTGAGACATTACCTGTTGATATTGTTGACCGTCTTCAAGCAGCTCAACCACCACCCCATCAACCTCCTCAACCACAACCTGAAGTTCAACCTGAACCGCCAAAAGCTAGATCCAGGATAATAACCAAGATAACAGTTAATTTACGACCGAAGGTACTGCCACTATCCATGACCCAGACCAGTTACTGGATATTTCCGCATTAGGATATCGTGATAGAGGTAAGTATGTAAAACCTGAGTATATTAATACTCTAAAATATGCCGATTGGGTCAGGGATGTATATCGCATAACTCCGTAGGTCGGATCTGATGAAGATGTTAATAATTTTAATAGTTTAACCAGACAATAGTTGAGTATATTGAACAAAAAAGTCAAGAAAGAAGACAAAAAGAAGAAGAAATGAAGTTGTAACTTAAAGAAGTTGATGAACAATTCATTATTAGGAAAGACGATGGAAAATATTCGTAACAGAGTTGATATTGAACTCGTTAACAACATTAAAAGACGCGATAAATTAGTTGCGTCAGAAAAGTTCACTGGAAATGTACCTATCAGTGAATATCTTGTTATTATTAAAAAATACAAGACGAATTTAGCCCTTAACAAGCCTATCTATGTCGGCGTATCTGTTTTAGAAATCTCAAAGTGGTTGATGTATGATTTTGATTATGGATTTGTAAAAAACAAGTGGCCAAGTGCAAGATTGTTGTTTACAGACACTGATTCTCTTGCGTATGAAATCGATGGAGTTGACTGTGTTAACGACGATGTTTTTGAAGATATTTATAATAACAGAGAAAGATTTGACTTATCAGACGTGGGAAAATAAATTGGGTTTCAAGACCCAACAAACAAAAAAGTAACTGGTAAAATGAAAGATTAGTTCTGTTTTGAACCGATCATCGAATTTGTGGTACTACGTAGCAAGATGTATTCTGTGTTGTCTTTAAACGCTAAGAAAAACATGATGAAGTCAAAAGGTGTTAAAAAAGCTGTTGTAAAGAAAAAATTTACTCATGATTTATTCAGGCAAGTGTTATTAGGTGAAGAAAAAATCATACCGCAGAAATGGCAAAATAAAATCATACTGACATCAAATCAAAATAGATAAAAATTTAAACAGGGATTAGTTAATTTTGATGATAAAAGACTTTGTGTTTATGGTGTTAGCACGCTCGCATTAGGACATTATAAAACACGTTCTTAAATAACACAGTAATTATTTTCAGTAGTATGTAAAAAGGATTTTCCTAAGCGATGCTAGATACCAAATGAGTAAGCATTTTGTTTTTTAATTAGTTTAAAAAAATGTTGTTTTTATAAGTGTTTTTACGTACAACTGATGCTATCTTTTCAAAGCAATTTTACGTACAACTGATGCTATCTTTTCAAAGCAATTTTAGGTTGTTGGTGGGACACTAAAAAGTCAGCGTGGAAGGTTTTGCAGATGGAAATAAAGGTTGCTTGATGGAAAGGTATGGAAATGCGCTCAAAGCCCCCTTTTACATACTACTTGAATCTGTGAGGGATTATCAGTTTTATACTTATGACGCACGTGTACCTAACGCACGAGGAAGAATTGAGTTGCAAGTTCAGGATACATGTAAATATTTCTTGCCCGCTGAAGCGTTTATTGAGATCAAAGGTAGACTTTTGACAGCAGATGATACATCATACGGAATTGGTGTTTGAGTTGGTTTTGATAACAGTGGTGTTATGGCGTTATTTAACAGTGCCATATACATGATATGACGGAAAAAATATTGAATCGTGTCTTGAAAATGTTGATATTGCTCCTACGATAGTGGGTCTGGCAAGATATTCAGATGATTACTCGAGGTCACCTGTCCATCAATGATGTTTGCCAAAGCTACCACTGATCAGCCCGAGAGCAATAACGTGGCAATGAATGCAGCTGGAACTGAAGTTGCATCGATGAATGAAAATTTCAACTTGGGATTCGCATCACGCAGATAATGTTAAATGGAGAAGAAAATTCTTCGTGTGCATTTCCACTATCCCATATCTATGGATTCTGTAGAAATGTTAGAAAAGTTATATTTGGTGCTAAACACACCGTGGTAGTTGTAAGAAAAGCCACAGACAATGATACAATCTGGCGTTATGGTGGGTTGATGCAGGTCAAATAATATTAACAAAACTTTCGCTGTGGATGCCAGTAATGACTCCATCAATATTATCATGGTTAACGATGACCACAGATAGTGTTCAAAGTAATGCTGGTGTATTATTTACATGGCATATAGCATCACAGCAGGGGGTGTCAGCACCACGACATATATTCATCGCTTTTCAGGAAAATTCCAGAATAGATTCGCAGGAACGAAATCCAATGGTGTCTGACACGCTTGGAGTTTTTGAGGTTTCGCTGAGGATAAATGGACATCAAGAACCTTCTGAAGAAGTTTTGCTAAATTTGGATCAAAATCATGTTGCACGTGCTTATCATCGGTTGATAACATTTATGGGGCGTAATCAGAATGTTGATTCTGGTTTGCAGATATCTCAGCGGGATTTCGCAACGATGTATCCGATCTATTATTTTTCACTGGAACTTTTGGATTTGTTCAGGCAATCAGTCGTTGATATACACTTCCGGGCTCAAGTAGCTTGACTACCAGCTGGTGGTTATAGAACAATCGCTGTCATACTCTCAGAAAAAAACAATGAGAGTCGTTGATGCACCAATAGAAAACATGTAATTAATTCGCTCATGATATTATAAAATGGCATATCATCACGTTAGTGCCAATCTGGTTCCTGGTCAGATTAAAAAACTACAGTCAGTGTCAAAAGAGAACTGTGGATTATTTCGATTCGTATGGACTGGCACCACCAAAAGAATTTTTAAAATATGTCGGCGGACTTCAAGCTCCAGTGTGGTATTCAACATTACCAACACAGACAATAACTGATCCGGCAATACGTGGCAGTGAAGTAATTGCTGTACCGTGTCAAAATCTTCCGATGCACCTCATAAAGGTGTACATATGTACACGAGTTCTGTTATAAATAATTACTAATCATATAATGGTTGATATTTATGGAAGATCTTCTATCAAAGACAAGAAAAAAGATGATATTGATTTGTCGAATTATACGACTAGAGAGGATCTTGCTGATCTTATGAACCTCTGTGGAGTTGACCAGGATGAAGTTGTTATTCTTCAGGATAAATACGGTGTTTTAAAGACGAGTAACGCTAAGTGGATCGACATAGCTCGTAGACTTCTCGTGCTACCACGGATAATATTCCAGTATTTACTGACGGTGGTAGAATCAGAGATTCAAATGTATCAATCGCAAGTATCAGAAATGAAATTTATAAAAAGTGTTGCTAATCGTTTACGATCCACCTGTGAGACAATGACAGTTGAACTCAACATGTGTGGTAATTCTATTACCGCTTTAAGAGAACCAACATCCGATGAAGATGCCGCAAGAACAAAAAATGTAAACAATAACAATACTACAGTAGATACCAAATTAACCATGATGCAACCTGAGTATGACGTTCACGTAAACTCGTTTTCAAATCATCGTAGAAATTTTCAAAAACTCAACAAAATCGCAGATGATTTCTTTGGAAGTCCGTTGTTTGTTGACGTAAAATTCTCTGAAATTAACACAAAACTCGGCAGTATTAAAACATCTATGTCAGACATTGAAACGATTAATCAACGATTAGGTGTTATCAGAGATCCTAAATCATTTTCAGAGCTAATTACGACAACGAAGAGTAATATCGACGATATTAGAAAAAACTAGAAGATGTTATCAGTGGAATTCCTGATATTGATAAAAAATTAATCTGGTTAAAATTCCTCAGAAGCAAATCATCAACGTGATATTCACAGTGTCATCAGGATCATCAACGTGGTCACAGCAAAATAACACCATCAAACATACCGCGGAAGTCGCTGGTGTGTATAGGCTGTCCGTCTTCAGCGTTGCAAAAGTTCGTATATTTTCCACCTATCTCTGGGGTCATTCAACCGATAATTTTTCAGGAACCGTATCTATTGTGTTAAATAAAGGAGACGAAGAAATATTTATGCCGGAACGATCTGATAAAATAATTAACCGCAGCGTCTTACTGGTGGTGTCTGGAATTTGTCGCTGAAACACCTCAATTGATTACTTAGTAATTAAAATATAATGAGCCCCACAATCGACGTTCAACATTACAGATACAATCAAGTATGTGAGTGGCAAACCAAACTGAAAAATATCGTTGACGAATATACAGTAAAAGTATTTTAAAAAATTTCGCAGACGTGTAGTTGTCGTTGACATAATTATATATTCGACGTCCGCTGTTATCGCTGAAACCGGTGTATTGCTATCAACATTAACAAAGACATCACCAGCAGTTGTAAGAATTTGTGTTTCAACTGAAACAACAATTGCCGGTGTTCTTAATATCATCGCAAAAAAATGTCTGCGTGCACAAATACAAAATTGCACGAGTATATAATAAAGTTGCATACAACGACGTTAGCATATTCTAAACTATCTTCGTTGATATCATCAAGCCTAAGTGATGAAATAATATCAGATATTGAGTTCAAAGAAATGATTAAGATTTACAACGAGGCAATGACTATACCAGAATCTACGAATGATTTAGATCAGGATTTAAATAATAATGTCGTCATCGCAAAAACTAGTTCAACAGATCGTCCTTAATACAACTCCGTCACAAAAAAAAACACGATGATATCAGCAAGCTCGACCAATTTTGAGTTCAGCGTCAACTTTCCAACTACAATTCTAGTAAAAGAAATTGCGCTTGCTCAACTTCGAGTTTATCATAGCTGGCCGAATATTAGATCAAAATTATTCGGCGGATTCCCAGCAAATAATTCTCTGGTATTTTCGTATAAATATAAACAAGATTAAACTCTCGATTGGCAAGTTGTCAATATTCCAACAGGTAAAAATCAAATTAAACAAATCAACGATGAATTTCAGCTATCACTGTCATGAACCAACATTTATTAGCCGCGATAGAAATAAACTCTCTAGATTATGCTGTAGATATATATCAGTCATCGAACAGATCAGTTTTAGGATGGTCTGAAATTTCACCAGAACATCATGGACAGTTAGAACCAAAACAAGATGATTTTTCTACTAACGAAATTTTTTTAAACAATTATTCCAGAATATAGGAAGGAGTATCAGTGGGGTGTTCAAAATAATTATTTTCGTACTCCCGACGGTAAAACATATCCATACAAGCCGTTTTCAATAGATGATGTTATTCCTAAAGATGAAGAAATTGTTTATGATTTTTTTTATCTTATTAGCTAATAAAATTAAAAAATGAGCATCGAAATAAATTGACAACCTTAGCGCAGTTATTCAAGAATTATATTCAAGAGTATCCCATCGACGATCTCAAAAAAACAAAATCACTGAAACAATAAAACTCTTAAATCAAGTTACATCAGATCTTGATACACTAATCTATTCATTCTTGAAACAATAAACGATATTATATCAGAAAGTAATAAATTATATGTTAAGCAAATATATGCTAGATATTATTAAATAGCCGAAGAAGATCTACAAATATTTTTGCTGCCAGGATTAACAGCGACGAACTAAGAAAAATCAGTCAACGACGTCATTGATGAATATTATCCTAAAATCATCGAGTCATGGAGAAAAATATCCCCACCAGCAGGTATTCTCAGACATAACAATGATCCATACGGCGGCGGCTGGCATATTTCACCAGGAATTGTAAATATCACATCAACGATCGCAGTTAATCTTGTATGTGATGCAATGGATGGCACCTATCAAATAGATCCTGAAAACTCCACTCAGGACCAGCAAGGGTATATTTTATATACATTAACACCTCAAGTACTTCCTAGATATTTGATTGTACAAGAACCGATTACTCCGGTTTATCTACAATGTCATAATCCGCTATTATCAAGGATACATTTCAAACTTACTGACCAGACCGGGCACTTGCTTGATTTGAGAAATGAAATTTTGAATTTAAATCTCTTAGATATACTTAGATATAAAATCTTAACGATTTTTAATAATAAAGATATTTTCATAGAGTCGAAGTTGGGTTTTTACAAATTAATTATTTAATCAAAAGAGGTATTATATAATGTAATAACACATGCGATATTGTATATACAACAAAGATCTACTTAAAAATGCCGTCAGAACAATATTAACACTGTCCCCAGGCAAGGCTGAACAAGTTGGTGTCAATATAATTATTGATGAAAACGGCAATGAAATTTTTTTGTTAACGCAGGAACAATTAAATGAACTGCAGCGAGAACATACTATTGCGATTACGTGTGATAGAGATCAGATTCTGAATTATGCACATTCTTGTATTGAATTTGATCGGCTTAAAAAATATTATCTAATTCTGAATCATTTTCTTAGTTTGATAGGTGTATTTACCCAAACTTTGTCAGATTATCAAACAATTTCATCAAATTGATGGATAAATGATACTTAACATAATAAAATTTTCATCGAAAACAGGAAAAATAAAAAAATTGCCTAATAATAATCCTTGACAAAGTCAAGGCAAATAACAAATAAATATGTAATAACAGAATTAAATTTTTACTGATTCTCGACTAGATTTCAGGTAAATGGTACTAAAAATTGTAAAAATCAGTCAGATTTTATAATTTCATAGGGTAAATGAAATCAGTCAGATTTTATACTTTGATGGGGTAAAAGGTACTAAAATATTGAAAATCCTACTGAAAAACAGAAAATTACATAATAAATATTATAATCTGAATAAATAAATTATCAGAATCAAACTAAATACTATTATCAGAATAAATATTATAATTATCAGAATAAATATTATGATTATCAGAATAAATATTATAATTATCAGAATAAATATTATAATCTGAATAAATATATTCTTCACTGATCATCGAATTTGATGGGATAAATGGTACTAAAATAATGAAAATTAGTCAGATTTTATAATTTGATGGGGTAAATGTTATTAAAGTAATGAAAATCCTACTGAAAAAAATAAATATACATAATAATAATAATCATCATCATCATCATCATCATCAGGCAGAATTAAAAAAAATACATATGTTACCCTTGACCAAATATTACACGTGTTATTCTTCACTTTGACTTTTACTCCTTCATAATTGCAATGTTTTCTGTATATATATATATATATATATATATATATATATATATATATATATATATATATATATATATATAATGATATATATATTTTTTTAAATATTTATTTTTGTTTGTATATTCTTGGTTAAAAATATTGTGTTTTTGTAATGATGAAATGGTATCTTTCCAGGCATTCATCATCGTACAGTAAAAACGTTTCGCTCATTTTTGCATCTTTTTCTCGTTTCTGTCTCTTCTTATTCGTTCATCTATGTCTACTTATTCTGTCGAAGTTGGTGGGTTTGGTTCAGTTGTTATTGTTTCTGGTATTGTCGTTGTAGTTGACATCGTGAATTCTGGGCAGTCGTCATAATCTTCTAAGTACTTATATATCTGGTCGTCTGTCCATTGGGCTGGTTGTGGTTTTAATTTTGGTGTTCCAGTTGTTTTGGTTTCTGTTGTAATTTTTGCTTTCTCTGTGCTTCGCTGCTTTTCTTCTGTTTCGTTTCTTTTCCCCCTGGTTTCCTTGTGTGTTTTCCTTCTTCATAACTGGCTGTGCTTGTTTCTTTTGTTTCTCTTGGATTATGTCTTGTTATTGCGCTTTCTTCTGTTGTTGTTGTTGCTGGGTTTGTTTTTGTACTAATTGGTGTTGTTGTTTCTCTCCTTGTTGTTGTTTTGAGCTTTTAGTTTCTTGATTTTTGTGTTGTTTTAGTCGCTGTCTCTTGTTTCTGTTTTTCTTGCTGGTGTTGAAGTTTATTTTGTCCATTTTGTTGCCTTTGTTGTTGCTCTTGTTCTACCTTTTGTTTTTATACATGGTGTTGACATTCCTGATCACCTTGTTGGTGTTGTTGTTGTTGTATTTTCCCTAGTGGTTCTTGTTGTTGTTGTTCTTGTTGCCTTATAGTCGGGAAGACTTCCAGCGTAGCTGTGTAGGTTTGTTCTGTTCTCCCTGAGTGGGTTTCTGTGTTTCTGTAGGTTTGGGGGGGGGGGGGGGGCATTTATGTGACGGGTGCCCTGTCTCCTCGCATCTGTTGCACTTTCGGTGGTATATACATCCCTTGTACCAAGCTTTTGTCAGAAAACCGTGTAAGTAGAAAGCTCTTTTGATCCCTCTTAGTTTTGTTTTAACAATTTCCAGTATTCTGATACCGTTGTATATGGAGAATCCTGGAACCGTCGCCAATCTAGATTTTTCTACCCTTATACCCATTTTTTTCCAAAGCGGTCGACCCTTTCTTCCAGGGTTATTTCTATGGGGATATCTGATAAATGGAGTTCCCCTGTCTGTTTCTTCATCTTTTTTAGGAGTGGTACTGGGTTTTTAACCTTTACCGTCTCTCCCCAAATATTTAGTTCCTCAAACTGTAATACCGGCAAGTTCCGTCTTGGTCTTATTATATATCCCTCATATCCTTTTCTGTTGATAGAGTAGATTTGTTGTAAAATGTCTGGGTTCAGGGTTTTTAGGGCTATTAGTACTGTGGACGTAACATGTACTCTTTGTCTCGGTATGTGTCTCGTATCCAATTCCTGGGTACCTTCCTGATAATTGCATTCAAGATATGGCCCTTTTTCAGTCTCAGTTCTTCTTGTTTTAAAAAAGATTTCCAGTTTCCTTATTGCATTATGAGCCTTCGCCATGTTTTCTCGTTTTCCTCCTATTCTACGCACAGCTTTGGAAAGATGTAATGTTTATCCATCGGGCTATAGAAATGAAATACATTACTTTGGACAGTTTCTGTCAGCATTTCAGTCGAGTAATTAGGTCAGGTCTATAGCTAGTTTTACAAAATTGAACGTAATAATGCCAATAAATGGCAAGCGATATTAAGCAGACTAAATCGATCTTGTAAAAAGATTAGTAAAGTTCAACATTTTATTTTTTAAAAAATAAGCTGTTATATGGAAGAGAAACAACAATGAATAGGGTGTAATGTGTTTACAACGTCTTGTTTATGGGGAAAAATTACTAAAGAATTTAGAAACAGACTATAGGATGGGAACTTTTGTGAGAATCCCGTTCTAGCAGCAAGCTGACGTGTTGGGTAGCAGATGATTTTGTACGTGTTGACAACTTCTTGCAAAATTGGAAACTTGGATTATAATGAAGAATTTTTAAGGTATACATTTCCATATTTTATATAATGTATTTATTTGTATGATTCTAACAGATACATAGTAAGTTGGGTTTTCTGGGTTACAGGTTCATGAAGGTCATGGAGTGGGTCTTCATGATGACATTTAGAAATCACATTTTCGTATGCAGTTCGAGTGGAAATGTGGGATATTTTTGTACACTTTATGAATATCACTTTTCCTAATTTAAAGTACGATCGTTCTTTCTTAATACAAAATAGATTTTTAACTAAAAAAATGACACGTGATCCAGTGTTTACAGAAATGACGTATTGCTGCGCAGAATTACACGACGCGCAGAATTGGCCGACATGGTTGTATATTTGTGGAGAGCGAGTCACAGTGAGAGGGCTATTTTGAGATGCGCCCCGATATTCAAATACATATCGTTGTGATTAAGAAACATTGCTGCATCCATGTAAACCTGAGCAAACTATTACTGAAGCAAATTATAAGCTGTTTCTGTATACATGAGGTAAACTTTTACCATAGTTTTCACATTGCATGATAGCGAAATTCGACTGAAATAATTCAGTCAAGACGGCTGCTTACCAGAGTACACAAAATTCAGATAATATTGATTATCAGACAGCGGGGCAATCATTCAAATAGGGGCTGAAAATTGCAGCAAATCAAAAGTATGAGATGTAAAAAGATATCAAAAGTATAAGTTATCAAAAAAACAATCACAACTCTAATTATCTTGATAGTATACTTATATTTTCTTCAGTCTTCTATTTCTAGTTTGTAGCTGTCTGCAGTAGAATTTTGCTAATCCCTTTTCCTACATAATTATCAATTTGCTAGCCTTATTTACTGAACAGAATGGAATCTTTTTGTATAAGTCTACATAAGGTCGTTTTTTAATAATTAAATTGTATATTTTTTCAATGAGGACATTCAGACATCTGGAAACAGCAGCTCGGGACTCTTTATTTCATACAACCTTACTATGGTATTTGATCTTTATATGCATTTTTTCTTCACGTGCGCTGGATTACAAAAGTAATGTTACCAATCCCCAACCCCCCAACATACAAAAAAGGAAAAGTAACAATGCATCTTGTATGACATCCAAGTAAACACACTAATATTCCATCGACAGTAAGAATATGGATACTGTTGTGTGTTGAAATGCTGTTGAAAACAGAAAATTAAAATGATTATGTTTTCTACGGAACTTCTATGAACGATGATGAGTATATATGATACTTTCACTTATTTATTTTTTTAATCTCTCGGCTTTATTTAGATAGTAACGCGAAAAAGCGAGACATTTTCTTTCCTTTGTCGACTTCAAGTGGTTCTAGTTTTAATTGTTCTGACAAGGTTTGCAGTCAAGAAACAGAAATCTGTAATGCCCTGAAAATCTAATCAGGTCGTGTACGTAAGCATACAAACTATGCTAGCAAAATTGTATTTGCTTACGTTGAATGGTTCTTGCCCATTATTACTAAAAATGTTATCGAGACAGACAGACAGAAACAAGGTAAGTGAAGTTCGTTTGAATTGTTTATATAAATATGTGCCTGCTTCGATCAGACTTTATTGCTATTCAATTATTTTGATAACTTTCATCTGTTCAGAGCATACTTTTTTCAAACAAATATAGTTTCTTAAGTTTGTCATGTAATAGACTTTCCAGAACTTGTAAACCATTGTGGATACAATATATAGGAGATTAAACTACTCATTGTTTATGTGAATCTCAATCTAATTACTGGATACACAAAGATTTCTATTTTTATAGAATTGTATTTCTTTGCAATATGTATCATTAAATCAATAAAAAGAAATAAGCCTACTTATATAGTTAATAATATAGTAATATATGGTCATTAACATACCTTAATCATGTGTTGAGAGAATTTATGAAGTGTGTGTGTGTGAGAGAGAGAGAGAGAGAGAGAGAGAGAGATCCCCCATTATAACGCAATGGATCTACATCACGTCCCAGTGCATACAATGTAATTATAATCCAACGTTTGACCAGCCTATTAACAAAGAGGGGGTGTTGGAGTACAAAAGACTGGTGAATTTTGTTTCTTCAGAATTTGGCTTTACAGTGTAAATAATTTAAGCATAAGCACATTATTATTCTTAGTATTGCAATGAACATCAAATACGTTCATAAGTACGTTTACCTTCTCATTTATAATGGTGGAATATGTATTTTTGTCGTTGAAAACGACAACATGAGGACCTTCAAGTACATTTTTGAATTCAAAGGTGCCTGCCTAGAGCGGAAATAAATCCAAGCAGCGGAAAATTTTAAAGTATGAAAATCTGGATTTGTTGAAAAGTGTATTTATGTTGCATATTTTAAAAAAAACTACTTACAATTGTTATATTATTTAAGATATTAGCGACCTTCAAATGGTTTGGTTTTAAGGCTTTATTTTTGGACAGGGTGGGGTGGGGTGCTGCAAGACTGACAGCGCCTTGGGGCTGCAAAATCATAAATTCGTCCACACACACACACACACACATGAACCCTATCTTCTTTAATCATAAATTGTATCTATATTTCAATAATATGACCAGTACGTCAAAACATTTTCTTCTGCCCGATATTTTTGGTCATTGTATTGCTATTGTTGTTCTTGTCTTCGCCGCCGTCCTTAGTAAGTATCTTGCATGTGCCCTATTATATTTTACCGATTTATTATCTACCTCCCATACAAAAGAGTACCTTAAGCAAAAATAATTCTTAGACGTACGAAATGTTCCTATGGATATCTTTGTGAAACACACGTACGAAATATCGTAAGATTTTCTTACGCTTCAAACTTACGAAAATTATGTGCTTAGACTTACATTGCGTCGTGAAACGGGCCCATGGTGCTCATCGATGTATGGAGTTTACGTTATAGTTTATAAATAATTTTGAAATTTCACTAAAATTACCCAGTAGCAAGTCTAGCTCAAAATATAACAGCCTTAATTCTGATACAAATATTCGTAGGAAACCTACCAATCTCTCAACACAATATATTTGGTGGGGCACTTTTTTCATAAAACAAATAAAACTTTACGCACAAAATGAGTGCTGATCAGAATGAAACAATATCAAAACGACCCCAAACTTATTTCACCTGAATTAGCAGATTTACTCAACAAAGGCATTTCCTACATAGCAGTCCTATAGGATACATAAAATATACCACCATGTCGGCCACTTCTGCGCGTCATGTAATTCTGCGCAACGATACGACATTCCTGTAACATTGAATCACATGTTGCTCTTTGATCAAATATCCAATTTGTGTCAATAAAGAACGATCGTCCTTTAAATAAGGGAGTGATATTCATAAAATGTACAAATATATCCCATATTCATAAAGTGTACAAACAGATTCAACATTTCTACACTAAATGTCCACTCTATGACCTTCTTGAACTTGCAACCCAGAAAAACCTATTTACTATGTATTTTTAGAATCATACAAATAAATACATTATATAAAGATGGAAATTTAGACCATAAAACAATACTGCATTTTAATCCAAGTTTCCAATTTTGCAAGAAGTTGTTCCACACGTACCAAATCGTCTGCTATCCAAAATGTCAACTTGTCGCTAGAATATTTTGAAGAAATTCCCCGACGTATAGTCTGTTTATAAATAATTTAGTACTTTTTTTGTCCGTATTTGGATTTTGGATTTTTTTTAACGTAGCTTTAATACTTTTTCGGGGGGGGGGACCCTAGTGGCCGAGTAGTCTAAAGCACTGTCCGTTACGGATCACTGCCATCTCACCTCTGTCTGCGTGGGTTCGAGTCTCGGATTCAGCCAATGTGGGTATGTGAAAAAGCTTGCCAGTAGCTTCTCGTGGGTCGGTGGTTCTTTCCGTGGTTTTCCTCCACCATTAATACTGGCCGCCATGTAAAAATGTGTGCTTAAACCCTACAACAACAACAATTTTTCAGCTACGATTTCTGCAGTGTGGCAGTTTATAGTGATATCTAACACTGGGGCATCATGCTGCAGACATGTAGCATGATGTTCCACCCAGTCACGTTATCCTGCCACCAGGTTGACCAGTCCTAACACTAAACTCTTAATGCTGAGCGCCAAGCGACGCAGCTGTTAGTACCATTTTTATAAGTCTTTGATATGACTCGGCCAGGGATCGAACCCAAGACCTCCCGCATCCGAGGCGGACACTCTAAGCACTGGGCCACCGGAGCGGTGTTTTTGTCCACATAAACAAGACGTTGTAAACACATTAGGTCCTGTTCATTTTTGCTTCTCTTCAACATAATAGCTTATTTATTTTATAAAATGTTGAACTTTACTAATTATTTTATAAGATCGGTTTAGTTTGCTTAATATCTCTTGCCATTTATTGGCATAGTTACCTTGAATTTTATAAAACTACCAGCTATAAACCTGACCTAATTACTCGACTGAAATGCTGACAGAAACAGTCCAAAGTAATGTATTTCATTTCCATAGCCCGATGGATAAACATTACATTTTTCAAAGCTATGCGCAGAATAGGACGACATATCTAGAGTCATGAAAACGCAGGGGAGGTATGCCGTGTGTCCAAAATTAATATTATTTTGAACATAATATTCTGGTGATAATTGCCTCTTTTTAAACGGTAAACATTGCAGTATTTTATTTTCGTCAATCGGTCGAATTCGGTATGCGTTTTGCTTCAGTATTGGTAACGGAAACCTTACATGCGCAGAAATGCCCTGACAGCAGTGTAACGGTTGAACAGAGAAAATTGATTCAAATTGTATCTAGGCCGTAAACCTGTAGAATTCGTCAATCGGGTGTATGAAAGGATTTTTGGGTGACCCGCTTCATGTAAGAATATGTCTACTTTTACGATAATTGCTCCTATTTTGGGACCGTCAAGTGGATCTGAATTATTTCACGTACAAAGGCAAATACATTTCTGAATCAACAACGGCCTCCTCAGAGATCGGAACAAAAGATTGATTATTATCCGTCCAAAGAAAATGTGCTGAATGAATGTGCATATCTTGTAAACCTTTGTAACTGAAAAGCGCACAAACTATCTTATCGGCTCAATGTCGCAGATTAACAATATATTATATGGTGAAAAAGAATATATTAATTTGTTAGTCAGCCGGTTTATGCATCTGTTCTCTGGGAATTTGCACAGCCATTTGCTCCACATACATGTTGCGGCAAATTCTAGTACAGTGGAATTGTTTTGTTTTTTTTTGTTGTTTGTTTTTTTCTTCTTTTTTTTTTTTTTTGTTGCTTTTCACTTACAGTTAGATGTGCATGCAGAGTTAAATGTGAACGTAAAAAACTCGATATATACTAAATTTTCAAAGTTGTATTGTCTTAGTGCTGATAATGAGATAGCTTGACTTTATTGTTACACTACTCTCATAGCTCCCTTTCTAGGTCACTTAATCTATACAGTTGGCGGTTTAAAGTAGCTCGTAAAGGTGTTTTGTGTCACTGATTGCGATTATAAAAAGAGTACGATGAAATTATTAAACAGTTTTCAGATCTCCAGGTAGCATTCTGTGTAAAACTTACCTTACAAAAGTAAGCTAGTTTGGATCTAAAGGGAGATAGTAATTATTGGACACCTGTAATTTGACAGCACAGATCTCATTACAAGAGCAGCAGAGAGAGTGAGCCCACCTTTTTTTGATGGGTCAAAAAGCCGAAATAAACCTTGTAAAAAAGACGATTCAACCACGTAAAACGTGTTGAAAGAAAGATATTTAATCGCATGTAGGGGCTGTCCCTTATTTTTGTTTTAATTTTTTTTCTTTCTCAAACTGAAATATATCCAGATACGTGTATATTACGAAATTGAACCAACTTGAGTTCGTACTCTCTCTGCTGCTTATCATAAACAAAAAGTTACAACTATTGCTAATCCAAATATTGTATCAATATCTGTACGATATCTTGATCTAGGATCGTGTAAATTTATTGTTATAAATCCGTGCGATGTAGATTGCGCTTTTGAAAAGAAGTTTCTAAATTTAATGATACCCATATCTCCACTACACCAAGTTTGATGAATATTTCCTAACGTATATGTATCGACTCCGTTAAACATAACTAAAATATTACATTTGTCCCTGATCACTTTAGGAATTTGTATATACCTCTGAGTAATATAAATGATATCGGTGTTTTTATGTCTTCCTCGAGAATATATTCTAGCTGGATTTGATTGTTTGTCTAACATTACATCGTCGTACACATCTAAATTATTAATAAATCCGTCTAACTCATCTACAGACGGCGCTTCATCAATATCGGTTATAAAATCAATAATATTATTTCCATCCAACAATTTTGCATTTTTGTTAAAATCTTTAAGTACTTCGTAGCAGCGTTGATCATCTACGGATGGTGCTACCAAATATAACTTATCCCACTTAAACCATCGCATTATTATATTAAGCAGTAATTGCGTTTTACCAGACCCGGATGGACCTATTATAATCATTCTGATATAATTTGGTAGTGCTGGATGATGTTTAACATGCTGTTGTTTTCGTGTCGCTGAAAAATCAATGACATCCATGTTGTAGAAATATAATAAATAATATGGATCTATATTGTGTAAAATGTAGAGTGCATACATCTACAGATGATGTAGCAACAATCATGACAAAAAATAAAAGATATGCCCTAACAAGCAAGTGTGTACGATGCGGTATAGAAAATATAAATTTATCTCTGCAAAGACAGGTGGTGATATAACAACCTCGCTAGGAAAATTACCAGGAACTCCATGGGCTAAATACCCAGAAGATAAACATCTTCCAGGATATAGTTACTGTGGTCTTGAAACCAGAATTGATATTCCACTTGATAAACAAGATCAACCAATACCTGAAGAATATCCGATAAACGCGATTGACCGAGCATGTCATACTCATGATGTAGCTTATAAAAATTCAGATTTAGAACAACGACGTATTGCGGATGTAAAGTTAATTCACCCATTAAATTCTTTAAAAAAATAAATCTATCAGAGAATCACTCGCCAATTGGTTAGTAAAATCCGCGATGAAAAGTAAATTATTATTCGTGGCCGGTAATTATTCAACCGATTATTATAATGGAATCGATTTATTATAGCCCAAATGGATATTGGCAATGTAAAGCAGTTATTAGTAAACTTGCTGATGCAGCAGATGTTACACGTACCACCGCCGCAGCGCGGTTAGCACGACAATGGCAAATTTATATACCACCACCTAAACAAATTAAATACGTGCATTTTGATGTCAACGTTCCTAATGAAGTTCATGAAGCGGATATTTTGTTTTTACCACATGATACTATTAAAATTGGTAAACACCTGCGTACATACAAATACGCATTGACTGTTGTTAATGTTGCAAGTAGATATAAAGAAGCAGAGCCGTTATCAACTAAAATAACAACTGAAGTTGCTTCTGCGTTTGAACGAATTTATCAACGAGGATCTGGACCACAAGGTGGTCTACGATGGCCAAAACTATTATAGGTTGACCCTGGTAAAGAGTTTCTTGGTGCAGTATCATCGTTAATGAAGCGACATAATGTCAAAATACGACATGGACATACAGCAATTCATCGTGATCAGGCAATTGTTGAACGATTTAATCGAACACTTGCTGAGCGGTTATTTGGATATCAATATACAAAAGAAATAATTTACAACACGAGATCTCGCGAATATGTTGCAAGATTACCAAGTGTAATAGATGCAATAAATAATGAAATTACTCGTGCAATTGCCATAAAACCCATCAATGCAATCATGAAAAAATATATATCAATACAACGACATCGATTTTCAAAACAACCAGTATTAGGTAATGTGACTGTCAGATATTTATATGAGCCTGGTGAACTTGAAGGTGGTAAAAAAGGAGCGACTGATCCTATTTGGAGTATTACGACACATACAATTTCTAGCGTAGTTACATCCACAGGTAGACCTGCAATATATATAGATTAGATTCAACTGCTCCTCAACGTGGATTTGTACGTGAACAATTACAAGTAATTCCCTATGGATACACAATTACCACCGCATTCACTTAACTAGCGCTAGTGCCAACACCCTCACGAAAGGTTAGTATCACATTTTCACGTGTATGACCAAGACTATTATTAATTATATCCACGGTAAATTGTTTTGGATTATTATGACTATTGTTCCACAATATTATTGTGTTGCAACTCGTGCAATGATTATTATGTTGTTGTTTAAATGTCATGATAAATCCAACATGAAGATCAAAGTCGTAATTAATTCTTTTTGTCATATAACTAATTTGTTCTTATTATATCATCCTTGATTTCATTAATTTTGACAACTTCATTGATGTTTGTGTAATTATTTCTTCCACAGGGATAATCCTTCTCAACTGAGATATTTTTCTAACTCTAGACACGGCAAGATAAACTAAATTCGACCATTCGATACGAGCATCAACTATCCAAACAACTGTATCAGAAATAGTTAATCCTTGTGATGAATGAAATGTCATTGCGTATCCTAGCGTCCATGGATTCTTTCCATAATTAGTGCACTCGTAACAACATAGACATCAAGTAAAACAATATCATTTAACACAAGATTTCGTTGCTCTGATGATCCTGGCATGTCAACAGAAATATTTTGTCGTCGCGTATCTGCTGGTCGATAACACGTCGGTACTGGTAATTCTGGAAATTTCTCTTGTTGTAACTGAAATAATTTCTGCTGCAGTGTATCATGTACTATCTTTCTACTTGCAACTATCAAATCTTTTGGTCTCCAAATATCCTAAAAGTTGTTCATAGGTGTTTCTGAGATCATTATACGCATTATTTCACACTGAGTTTTCTTTGATTGTAGTCTGATTAATTTTTTGAATTCTTTTAATATTGGATCAGGTGCCCTATGGTCATCAGTTATTTCTTCTTAATAATCCACAACGCTTTTTAGCCATTCATGTGGAGATGATCCAAATACTGGTGGTGGTTGTCCATGATCTCTGGACATTATCACAGCTGTATTCTTCAGCAGCAGCCAATCAAGAAATATTTTTAGTATTTCCAGCGGCACTGTGCATATTTCATCACAAATAATAATTCTTGGAATATATTTTTCGCCCATTTGATCAGAAGTCCATACGTCTCCGCTCCATCGAAAGAAGCTATGATAAGTACATGATTTTACTCCTCGTTCGTTCATTTCTTTTGCAAGTCTATGTGTATGTGTTGAAACGACCATATCAACACAATTCGAAGAATTTCGCCGAAATAATTCAATAACACAAGTTGTTTTACCGGAACTATCGCATCCGTTAGATAAACCGTTTTATGTCTCGCCATAGGATCACACACTGATGGTGCTGATAATTTTGATAATTGATTATTTTTGTAATAAATATATTTGATCGGAACATCAGCGGATTCAGAATAACTGATTTTATTTTCTTGTTTTCTTCTGCACATGCCCCATGATGCATCAGTGCCAATATTTAATTTTTCCAACAATCCTGAATTCGCGCTGATATAAAACGAATCCTTAGCGACTCTGACAGCAAACTTAGAAACTTTATTTATCATCGATAAATAATTTATCGAAACGTACGCGAGCATTGAGGATCTTACATGAGTAAGCTGTGGTGACTCATCATCAATATAACTCACAATTGTACCTAATCGTGTTTCGTCTGATAAATTAACATTACTTTTACTTATGAACGTGTTTTTATTCATTGTATTAGCAATTATAAAATCTAACTCAGCATTGTCTATAATTAATATTGTACAATGTTGTTTGTGATCGTATGATCCTCCTTGGGTGAATTTACCGATTATTTTTCTGCCAAGATCTCTCGAGATTTTTTCATCCTCGATATTTCTGACCTTAGATATTTTATTGAAAATTTTAGTAATTTCATTCTCGTAAGATGAGGAAATGTTTCTCTGACACTGGATATATTAAACTTGTATGGTTGCGGCAACCAAACTTTGGTCTGTTTTCGATACGATATAATTGCTTCACTTACAACCAAGGATAATAATATTCCCGAATCGATCATATATCGTAATAACACTATTGGTGCCCACATCTTTGTTGAAAATGTTTCCCAAACCAGACATAGCAAATCGCATGGAGACTTTTTTTTAAAATCAAATTCATATTACTGAATACAAGCAAATCCAGTCAAGTCAAAATTAGGTAATGGTCCGTTTATCGATCATCTGGTCATCTCATGTGTTGGATGTCCAAACCGCGCAAAATACGCAGAACATTCCCCCATTCCAAGAAAACTTCCGGGATAACATGCAGCCATATCAACTGAAATAACATCGTTATGATCGTATTTAGTATTCCATAATCGACCGTGTCCGTATTCGACACAACTTGATATTGTATCATCGAGAAAATCAAATTGAGTTGGTTTCCACGAATTTTTCTTTCCAGCAAAATGAGCCGCAACAGATGGAACGGTAAAACAATTACCAAGCAACTTTTCAGCGTCTTCAGGATTAGTGTATTTTCACGCAAGAGTTTTCATTTGTTCGTGGAGTGATTCTGTACGATACATATCTCCGTTAACCTGCACAAATTGATCATAATTTTCATCGGAGCTTTGAAATAGCCATACTGATACAGGATCACTACTACTGATATTTTCGATAACATCAAATATATTACCATTATAAAATCGAATGGTTCGATCTCCTGGAAATATTGTCACCGCAGACGTCCACGCATGCGCATCATGATCAATGATATTTATCGGAGCCCCCTCTTTCTATAATGTTTTGAATCATGTAAAATTTCTCCGGTTATCGTTGCTACTATTATTGGAAATTTTAGTATTTTTTCTAACTTAGCAGCATCGTTAATTGTAGCTCCACTATCTTTGACTGATTCATTCCAAGAGTTTATTTTTTCACGTCGTAGGTCTGTTAATTTATTTCCACGTATCGCGTTTGTAAAGTGTTCTGTTACTCGTTCAGCTACACAATTTAACCTTGACAATGACGAAATCTTCATCGGTGCAAGATCTTCAAAGCTTGGTCTATCATTTATCGGATATATTCCATAAATAACCGCGGTTACAGGATATGCTCGTGTATAATACGGTTTGTCAATACCAGTTAATATTCCTGACTTGGAGTTGATACTTATCGTAAAATTTCTTTCACAAACACGCACGGGATTACGTTTATCACGGATAATCCAGGTATTATTATCTCTTTCGGTTAATAATACAACAAATTTTATTCTAAGCAAATATCTTTGCGTATCAAGATGATTAATAATCGTCTCGGCTCGTTGATCATTTATGGTAGCATCAACAATAACTCCATTGACATCCACAATTCTAAATGTTGACAACACATGATATGCACCATCCTTGCGAAATTCTTCTTTGGCTTCACGGATAATTTTTATTAGTGTTCGATCTGATATCGCGGTAAGTTTATTCGAAATTCGATCAAGATCAAATCTAGATTTAGAAAACTTTGCTTTCCAAGGCTCAATTGTAGATAATCTCTCAATTTCATCCATATTACAATTAAAGCAAATATATCTTCAATTAAAATACAACGATATATTTTATGGTTCAAGTAAGAAATAAATGCAAGTGGATTGCGATAGGTTTTGTAGCTCCCTGTAACAAATCTTGTGTAAACGAATTTTGTGAGCATCATTCACAAAGCGTGCGTCAAGGAAGTCTAGGACCTAAACCGTATTTACGATGCGGTGTTGGAGTTAGAGGAGAAACGCAGTTATGTGTGCAATGTGATGTTAAAAGAGACAGAGAGCTAAAGCGATATTATGATAAAAAATATAGTACTACCGACAATGTTATAAAAACCGCGGAAGACTATTTAGCAAGATTTCAACAAACATATATTTAGACAAATAATATTATTATATAAATGGAGCAAAATGGATTTGTGAGACATCCTACTCGTGACGGTGTTATTAGACACTGTAAATTAAATAAATCAGTTGGCGCTATTAAAAACAATGGTTATCTTCATTTCTCTGCTTGTAGAGGATCGAAAATTTATTCGCACCGATTTGTTTTTGAATGTTTCCACGGACCGATCAAAGACGGTTTTGTTATTGATCATATCAACCAAGTTAAAGCTGATAATAGAATAACGAATTTGAGATATGTCACGCAAAGTCAAAATTGTAAGTATGGGAATACGGTAAACGTAACAACGTTGCTAAACCGGTCGTTGCTGTTATTGGATGCAATGAAAATAAATTTCAATCAATGAACGCGGCTGCTAAATACTTCAATATCAATTCGTGCTTAGTAAAGTTTGTTGCTGATGGTGTAATAAATTTGACGTTTTCAGAAAAATACGATCAGTGGAGATCTTTTAATTATATTTTAAACAAATAAATTCTATATGGTATATGAATAAGGAAAATATCGCTAGCATAATTGATGAGATTGTAATCCTAAGAGCTGAAAATATACTACCTCCAACGTGCAAAATACTTACACCTTTCGAGCGGCAAAATATACTACAGGAACCCAATATGTGGGTGTTACTTTTTCAATATATTCAGGTTTTAAATATTCATATTTATCATCATATTCTTCGGAAGCAAATTTGACTAATTTATCCCAGTTATTATGAGAATATTTAATGGCTTCGTCGTTAAAATATACCCTAGGGTTTAGTTCATGAATTTGTGAGGGTTGTTTTGGTCGTTCTTCTTGCTGCTTCGGTGGAGGAAGTTGATAAAGAGGTTCTGGCTCAGGAGGTTGCGATGGAGAAGGTTGTAGTGGTCGTATACGTTTAGGAATTTGATGTAATGATTTTCGGGGGAGGGGGGCAGTCTTCCTAGTTTAACATCTTCTGAATAAAATCCACGTATATCATCGATAACTTTGACGTATTTTTTTAAATTTTTTTCGCCAAACTTTTTTTGTCATAATACACACGAAACAACCATTTTAAATAATCATCAGCAGCTGTATCAACATAATCAGGTTTAACAATTCATTCATTCTAAAAAAAATACTATCAGTATGCAACGCGAGAAATTTCCCTTTCCTCAATTTTTTAACAATTTTCAATAATACCTTCATTAAATTTTTCAGCTAGTTCAATTTGTATTTTCTTTTTTTTTTTTCGCTTTAGGTTTAGGAGTAAGTACTTCTTTTACACCGGCGATATCCGTACGAATTTTACCAATACTTTCAAGTATTTCTTCCACCTATAGGAGGAGGTTGTTCAGCAGCTATACTATCTGGATATTCTCGTAAAGTCCTTTTTGGTTTTTTTTAGTTCTTTCCGCTATTTTACCGGTTTGGTCAGCAGTTTGTTTCAGCGTCGGAAGAAGACTTTCAGTAATATCCGCAACTTTTTCAGTAACTTTTGTAACAGGTTTAAAAAACTGTTCTGTACCTGTAGCAAATTCAACTTGAGCTTCTTGTCTTTGTTCTAATTTTCGCCTGACAGAATCACGGACGGGAATAAATTTCCTTATTGCTTCTAGTCGTTCTCGAGCTAATCTAGCTGTGTAAGATTCCTTAGCTGGTGGCATTTATTAATATTGGTGATGATTTAATTATAGCAGCAGAGAGAGTACGACCTCAGGTTGGTTCAATTTCGTAATATACATGGATATATTTCAGTTTGGGAAACAAAAAACAATAAATTGTTTTTTAAAAAATTAAGGGCAGCCCCTACATGCGATTAAATATCTTTCTTTTAACGTGTTTTACGTGGCTTAATCGTCTTTTTTTTTACAAGGTTTATTTCGGCTTTTTGACCCTTCAAAAAAAGGTGGGATCACTCTCTCTGCTGCTACTGCTGCAAGTTTTCTATCGGGTAACCGAGGACATGGTTTGAGATTGTAAAGCGCCAGCTTTGGAGGAAAAAGACACTCCAGAATAACGAAATAAGCAACAAGTGTGTAAATTGGGACCTACCTTCAAATCATGTTTTACATTTTTCTGTGCTAAATTTGTTCGTCGAGCAAAATTTGACCCAATTTCTTATCTAGAACATTCTCGGTTTTTGGTGTGTCCTCAGTTATTTGGTGTCTAATTTCAACAATGTCCACAATTTACACCAAATATAAATGTGCATATACAGAGACTTAATACATGCACAACTGAAAATACATTATATAATAATACATGTTTACAAGCAACGGGATTTGTTTCCATACAAATCAAATTGTTACATGATAACTATTAGAACACTTTACTTCAGCTATAGTGGTAGAAGTTCCAGCCGAGATTCAGAACAAGGTAATGAAAGCATTTTGTTGTTTAACGTGCCTGAACATTGCCAATTTAGCCCAGAAAGAATGAGAAAATTATTGTTCTTTTGAAATAATACAAATATTTAACTTTTATTCGTTTCCGTTATGAGGCTTAACGCTTCAGTGTGGGTGTGATTAACTCGATATGGTACACTCTACTGTACTTTGGTGCAGACATTTTAGCATCCATCCTGAAATAAAACTAACTATACTCTAATCAGTAAGGTAAAAGCAGAGGTATATTTATGAACATTTTATTCAACAGATTTTCTTCAAATTGTAAGATTAACTAACTTTTAAAACAGTGGAACTTGTACTATAGTGTTATGCCGTGGAGTTCACAATAAAAGGATAATTTGCAAATGCACGATACACAATATATCATAGACAGGTAATTTGTATGCTTCATTTTCTAAACAAAACGCCATAAACAACAAAACAAATTAAAAACAAACAATATGAAAAACGTTCACAATATTCACTAAAGAAAAGGATAGTTGAACAGTGGTAGCACGTCACTTGCATGCTAGAGAATGTACAGCAATATGTATGTGAGACCTGCATCTCTTTATATGATTAAAATGGTAGAGCTTCTGAATGCCACGCCAAAATCATGGTCTGACTTGTACCAGAAAACTATTTGTTTTTGTCTTCAACGAACCATGTTTCACTGAGACAATTACTTCCAGCTTCCGTCAATATCTTTCACCGGTTAGAAACAAGTTTACTCTCCCAGTCATAGGAATTATCATCAATAGGAACGTCATTATAAAAATTATCTAGGCGCCCAAAGTAAATGTCCAGTCATAATTCATGAGCCAGTTGAATATTGTCTTCATCATGATCATCACTGACGCTGTCATTGTCTACATTGATAGGGATCCCGTCAACTTCAAAGAACTACTTGATTGTACCAGGCGTCGTCTGTGACCAGGCTTTCGAAATACAGCGGATAGCATCCAACCTTATTTAGTCTGTGCTTGGGAAGAAGTTGCACTACAAACATAAAGAGATACGCGATAATGTCATCATTTATAAACAAAGACTGGGAAAACACCCGCAGAAAATAAAAGACACATATGACCAATAAATTGGAGGCAATTATGTAACTTCTTATATATCTTCTGTATGGTATGTCATTCATTTATTTCAATTCGTACATAATAACCTATTTTTCTCCCTACAGATACGCTCTTTCATACACCTGAAAGACAGTAAAAACACGGCTGTCAATTCAGATTTATTTGGTTAAATTTTACATCATGCTAAATTATTAATTTGAGGAAGTGTCATATGTACAAGTTAAGAATAAAACTAAATGTACGTTACTTTTCTATCCCATTCATAGCTGAACAGCCACACAGGAGCTGAAGGATAATACGCGCGACTTCTTGTTCACGCGATCGTACCTTGATTACCCTGCGCTAGTAATCCAATATCAACTTTCTTGATCCAGTCTTTAGTACAAATCATGTAGGCATTGAACACCTACTATTTCAGTAATGGGTGTCACTTTTTAGAATGTATTCCACATACCTTAAGTGGCAAGTATTCGTGTCATTTGCATTCGTATACATCTATATTCCTTTGGAAGGAGTAGGGGAAAGGGGTGGGGGTGGGGAACCGACCAAAACAAGTGGTAACCAACTTTTTTCGGCGGGGGGGGGGGGTCGGGGAAAACAAGCAACCATTCCAGAATCCGGGACCTGTACGAGTGCTGATTTTACCCTCAGCAATGCTGATTTATTATTTACCGTGTGATGAAGATTGTATGAAAATATGATGGTGGGGGACAACAAAAAAAAAAAGATGTGGTCTATGCTGACCTCAACGGAAAATTAATATCACCTGTATACAGCTTAATTTTCTCGCACTCTGGTCCATTCTGAACTCAATGGAAAATTACTGGCACCGGTTATTGGTTATTGTCCATTCTGAGCTCAGTGGAAAATTACTGTCGCTGGTTACTGTCCATGTTGACCTCATGGGAAAAGTACTATCACGTGTATACCGCGTGATTTTCTACCACTCCGATCCATTTTGACCTCAATAGAAAATTACTGGGCAGTACACTGAGCGATTATCAGTATACGCGCACTTGAAATTGTGTACATGTCATTTGTTTAACAGTCGGTCTGTCTGTTAAACGTGTTACGGTGGCCATTGGCTTATCTAGCTAATAAGACTTTTAAATCTGTGCTGGTGGGTTTAAAACAAACTGCACGTGGACAGGTATCACAGAGTTTTATCAGTACAGACAGATCAGAATTAAATGCGTATTTACTAATCAGAGAATTTTAAATCATGCATGCTGTATAATTGTAACAGGTTTGCCTGAGCGTGGGGAAAACCTCGTGTTAGCGGCTCAGTGCGTCATAGGTATTTGACAAGTGACGTGGGGGATGTCTAAATTATGAGTCGAGTTGGATTTTTGGCAATTCGCCGTGGTAAAAGAATGCGACATTAATATACTGAAAACTTTTAAGTCAACTGAATTGTATGCGGGTCTGGTAGCAGAGATATTTACTGTGTGATATACGTGAATTTTATTTTCTGATTAAGTCACGTCAGTGTAGCTGAATTAGCTGCACCAACTGCGACGAGCTGTACCGATTTGGAGCAAATATCAAATATTTTCAAGCAGCCGAGATAGGCCTAAATTCGTTTGTTTCTCCAGTTTCAAGACTAGTTCATCCAATAGGTCGTGGTGTTTATTTGTGTTTGCCTGTTTTTCCGCGTATTGTGTTCTCTCTGTGTGATGGCACGTAAATTTTTCCAAATGATTATCTGTTCTGTCTGAGTTCACGTGATCAATAATAACCACATAATTGACAACTCCGTTAAAACACTCGTAAACAAATCTGTGTGAAAGATATTTTTTTTTTACTTTCTGGAATTCCAATAGTGAGGTATCCCATGTTGCTGACATTTCCAAGAGGTTTTGTTGCAACGACAATGACTAATGACACCGGCCCGATCCTCTTCATAATTAACGAATATTGGATGCCTCACAAATTCACCGATGTTAATATCTCTCTCAGCTTGCTTCATATATGAATTCAAATTTTTCTAATATAAATTGTTTCAGCAGAGGAATATCATTCGAGATAATCTTTTGCGTCTTTTATTCTGATGCCATCAGGGGCGTTCATTATCTCGTAATATCGTTTAAGCGCGCGTTATGTTTTTCGCTGCAAGATACACAAAATTGTGTTTTTCCCTTGGCCCCAGCGCTACATTTCAGACATGGTTGTTTTCCAGTACTGCCTTGCGAACACTGGCCATGTGATTACCACAGTACTCGCCACGACAATTTTTTCCACAAGGTCGGACTGATACGATCACGAGCCATCCACAACTTTTTTTTTCTCTTGCCATATTAAGTTATCTGGAGAAAGTTCAATTAAAGAAATTACTTTCCCTAATTATGTAGCGATGATCAATTTGACTGTTGCAAAGCAGCTGAGAGAACAATATTTTAATCTAACCGGGATATAACCAGCTTTTCCAAGGTCGAAAACTACACACAAAAATTTACTAAATCAGATTAGCTAATTATTATCTGCGAGATAAATTGAGAGATTATCAGTAAACGAACCAGAGAAAGTCAGAGACAAATTTTTTGAATGAGAGCAAAAAAGATTAGCGATTATTGAACCGCAACACATTAATAGATTTTACTTCGACAGACTATCGGGTGAAATAACTCCACCAGTTGAGCTGCAATTACACGAATTATCAAAATGACCAAAAATGAGTTTGAACTTGATGGTGTGTCTCGTGTTTTTTCACTATTCAGGATAAACGGCGACTGTATTTTTGTCAATTCTGCAATGAGCGACAAATGAACAGCTATGATTATTACTAATCTTGCAGACGACAAATGTTACCTCTTCAGAATAAAATTTATTGTCGAACATGTCAGCGAAGATGGCCCAATTTGGATTATTCGTGATAACTTGACCCTGTTAAGAAATCAAGGCGAAATAACGACATCGCCAGCGTGGACAAGAACTCCAAACCAGGCACGTTAACTGGAATAGACAAACCATACTATAATAACGCGCATCCAGTGTCCGCGATGGTTTATGCACTATACCGTTTAAACGATCCTGATATGAATGCTCTCGTGCCGATGCTTTGTGCAAGTTCCAATGCCGCTGACGCGACCACAGGCACGTTAATCTGTGTGGCTCAGTGTGTCACCAGATTTTATTAACTCGAGACGAGGAAACGGACTTACAGAATCGACAATAAAAAATAACACAATGGGGAAGATTCTCTCATCAACGGAGCTAAAATAAATGATGCAGCAGTGTTGGAAAAAACATTGAAGTTTCCGATCGTGGTCAAAACAAATACAAACGAGATTTTGCATAATTCTGGCAACTATCGTAGTAAAGGCGCCCCAAAAGCATTAGTTGATCACAACAGTCACACCCGGATTGAATCAGTAACAAAGTTTCCACGAGAAAGAACAATACTATTTTATGACGGTGATATTTTTGTGGATATTTGTAATATAATAATGCGCGTGACCCTATATCGTTCTATTTCAGGGTGACGACACAGATTTATCTGCAGCGGATTTATCTGCCACAGATGAATCAATATTCGATGAATTTGTGTTACCGTTTGGTATACTTTATCGGAAGGAATCTCTCCAAAGTGCGATAAAACAAATTGCGGTAAAATATGAGACGACAATGATGAATGACTCATAACTGTTTTACCACGTCGTCTGTTGTGGCTTATATAGCGCAAGAACAATATTCATATTGTCCAACACCAAAATAATTTCACGACCATATATCACGGTCTTGTGTCGAGTTAGGACATGGTGGTACCTGGAACACAAAATATAATTCCGCCGATATGATCTCAGTTGACAGCTTGGTTTTTTTACCTGGCTAGTTTTCTTGGATACAGCAAAATTCAACCGTATTTTGAACGATTTGGTCATCCAACACATGAAATGACCAGAGTAGCGATAAACGGCCAACTACCTCTCGACTATGATCTGACTGGATTTGCTGAGATTTAATCATTCGAGTTCTCAGCGACTATTCATCCGGTTGTACCAGTCTGGTTTGGTCATTTTAATAAACCGGACACAAAAAATTAATCTCAACGACTGTTGTGTAAAAAAATCAAAGTGCTGGGCTCCAGTAGTGATATTATGATATATTTTGGACGCAAAGATCCTTACATCGCTCACTGTAACTTCTGAAATAATTTCGTACAAGCCGGCGAGGATGGTTTTGTCTGCCGCAAGATGATAAAGATATGTACAGAAAAATTATTGGTAAGTTCATGTTCTGTGCATCATCTGATAATAAAGGCCGCTGTACAAGATTATTCATGGATACGGCAGAACTAGATTTTTGCCAGGTTCATATAAATACCTGCCTGTCACGTTGTTACCCAGCACTGGTTGTTGTAATTAATTTCCTGCCGATTTTCTTCGTGGTATGCGTTTTTTTGCGATTACATCAACGGGTTTCACGTTAATTCCACTTGTGACATCGCTGTTTAATGTGGTTATCACGTGAGGTAGTCTTGCAACCTATTCAGGAGATCTGTCCTTGCTCAGTAATTCCTGCACGTATTGGTGTCTAAACAGTTGCTGTTCAAGTGTTTGATTAAATCGTTCAACGATTGGCTGATCGGGATGTAAGGCAGTGTGTTCACGGCTATTTTAACATTATATTGTTGCGTCAGCGTCGTTATTGCATCGAGAAATTCTTTGCCAGGATCAACCTGTAGCAATTGTGAGCAACTTCTCCGACTTCAAATGCTGTTTTAGTTGAAATTGACTCTGCGTCTTTGTACCTGCTTGGAACGTTGACAACAGTCAACGCGTATTTGTATGTGCGCTGTTTACATGATGTGCCGATGACATCATTTGGTAAAAAAAATATATCTGCCTGATGAACTTCGTTGGGCGTGCTTACATCAAACAGTCCATGCTGATTTGTTTCGGGACGTGGTAGATAAATTTGCCATATGGCCTGTCTTGACAACCAATCTTCGGCAGCAGCACGCGCGACGCCTGCTGCATCGGCGAGTTTGCAAATATCCGCTCCAGTATCCGACTGAACTATAATAAGTCGACCCCATTATGTAATTATCGAACAATTAATTGCCCCGCACCCACGGCTAGTTTACCGCTCATCACCGATCTTATCTACCCGTTCGCGAGTGATTCTCGTATGCTTTTATTTTTTTATCAACTTTAGCGTGTGAATCAACTTGACGTCCGTGGTATGTCTATGTTGCAGATCTTTGTTTTTATGCGCGACATCATGAGTATGGCACGCTTGAACCATAGCATTTACCAGAAATTTGCCTGGCTTTGGTTGATTCTTTTTCGTCACGTCTAATAGCAAGTCGGGTTCCAGGACCACAATAATTGTATCCTGGAAGATATTTTTTGCCCGGGTACTTCGCCCATGGCGTTTTGGGTAATTTTCCGAGTGTTGTAGCAATATCATCGCCAGTGGCTGTCGCCGGCAGTGCTCGAATTGCTGCTCATAGACTTATATTATTATGCTGCATTTTACACACTTGCCTGTGTGCCCATGCCTTATCTTTTAACGTGGTTGTGCTCAACCCAGTTGTATCCATGACCATCTTGCATCGAACACAATATAAACTCATGATTACAGATAATACTATATTATACAATATGAACGTGATTGACTTTTTTGGCGATATGCGAGCAAGCACAGGTCAAGCATGATCCAGTGTTGCCAAATTCCATTCGAGCTATTATAGTTGGTTCTGGTAAAACACAGTTGTTGCTCAAACTGATAATGAGGTGGCTCAGATGGGAAAAACTTTATTTAGTGGTGCCATTTGTAGATGACCAACGATGCTACTATGTTCTTAAGGAATTCAGTGAATTGGCGCTAAGTCTGGAAAACAACGATGTTATTAAGTTTATTCCCTGACATTGATGATGCGCCGTCCATAAAGGATCTTAATGTGGATATCAATAATCTGGTGGTTTACGATGATGTTATGCTTGACAAACAAACAAATCCAGCCAGAATATTTTTATGAGGCAGGCATAAAAACACAGACGTCATTTATGTGACACAGTGGTATACTCATATCCCCAATGTGATCAGATATAACTGTCATCGTACGGTTATTTTTAACAGTGCTGACACACATATGCAGCGAAATATTCATCAGACATGGTGTCGGGTGTCATGGACATAAACAAGTTCAAAACCTTCTTCCACATGCTCAGAAAACCCCGCATGGATTAATCACAATAAGTTTACATTATCTGGCAACACGTTATCGAATTGGTCTCGATAAAATCTTTTATTATAGAAATATATTTGCTGTATAATGAACCAAGAAAATATTAATGAGATTATCTCTGAGATCGAACAGTTACAACAAGATGGTCTGACGGTTCAGCTCGATGTTGAAAAATCAACGACGATTTTGAGATGATACAGCAGCGACGTGAAGAGGGCAGATGTACACTAGCTGTTGAATATAGATTTATCAAATTACTCCAGCGCAAAATGGAATCGTTATTGGCAGATTTACACGAACAACATGAGCTAGCTAAATATGTTCCACTGGCAAGCTCCACTGAGAAAATACGATCAGAGTTGTCTCGACAATAGGAAACTCGGGCGGCTGTGAGTGCGAGACAGCTTAAAAAATTGTGTTGGGTTAGGATTCCCAAATCCAAATCTGCAAAGGTGAAATAGCAACGTCACCAGTACCAAAAACAATATTAAGGACTAAAGAAAATGATATGTTATTTTGGGGGTTATTGGTGGTGGAATGCGGTATTTATTTTTGTCATTGGCAAACAGTTAATCTTCCCCATGCATGTCCAATTAATATTGCCTAACTATAAAATAACCATGCATTATTAAAAACTCATAAATGTTCCTTTATTCCTCACAAACAATATTGCCCAATGTCCTATAAAAATGTGCATATTGTAGACAAGAACACATGGCTATGCAGTGAAAAATGCACATCTTATAAAATAAACACTAAACATCTTACATATAATTTCTATAATAAGCTTACTGAAAATAAAGTTTATAATAATAGTATATACTGGTCATACAATATTTTGTTTATTTGAGTTTTTTGCTTTTTCACAAAACATAAGTGTATCTGGGGTAATTTGACACTTGACACATAATCTATACTTTCTTCATTTGTCCTGTTTGGCTTTCTTTATACAAAGTGACAATTACACATCTGCATGTAAGAATTGATGTTTCAGTGTCAGATCATTATGACCTGAGGCATGAATCCACTGTGAATTAAGATTTGACTGTTTAGGATATTTATAAAATCCACAAGTACTATTAATTGTACCCCATCGGTGGTTACACCAGAACAATGCACAATGACTGCTCACCCATTTTATTAAACCTAAAAAATATATAATTCCAATGTTTTGACGACCTGTTTACCAATGTATTTAACTGCTGTTGTGGACATATTAAAGACAGATTGGCATCATTATCATTTAGGACCAACAAGATGTCATGTTATTGTAGGGTTTAACGCCATTTTTCAGCACAAGATAGGCTATACATGGCGGCCAGTATAACTGGTGGAGGAAGAACCCTGGGAAAGCCCGGGAAGAACCACCGACCCACGAGAAGCTACTGGCAGGCTTTCTCACATACCCACTTTAGCCGAGCCTGAGACTCAAACCCACGCAGACAGAGGTGAGATGGCTGTGATCTGGAACGGTGAGCGCTTTAGACCACTCGGGGCCCACAAGATGTCATAAGAAGTCTTCTGATGGAAATCCCATGTTGATAAGACCCTATTTTCAAAATGGCTGCCGTAGTGGCCGTACTGGATATCATATTAGCACCATTTCCAATTTGACCGAATATGACATCATAAGAAGTCTTGTGGTGAAAGTACAATAGAGATAACAAGATGTTCAAGATAGTCATTGTGCTGACCATATAGGAATGTCAGACTGGCACCATTTTCATTTTACAACCAACTAGACTTAATAGTCTTTCAATGAAAACCCTATGCTGATGTGACCATTCATTCAGGAAAAGTGATAGGATTTTCATGATTCTTCAGTAGTCAACATGAATCAACGAAACATCAAAAGAAGTCTTCTTGTAAACCCCCATAGTAATATTTTTTTCCATTCAGAAGGAGTAGCGATAACAAGACTTTTAAGATACTGCTGTGGCAGCCATATTGGACATCCGTTCAGCGCCATTTTCTTTAGGACCAGCTGGACATCATAAGGTATCAAGGTACCAATTGTTTTTTCATAGACCTCAATGCTAATGTTTGTGAAATAATATATATACTTTCTACCTTACCTCAGCATGCATGTCACACACTGTCATAGAGAACAATGTTAGATTGTCAGTTTGACAAGGACAAAACCAGGTACGCCATTGCATTTAAGAGAGATAACTCTGCTGGAACTAGACGGGTAAACGTTATCTAGTCACAACAGACATTTTCAGCCATGTGTACCACATTTTTTAAAAATCATAAAAAATACAAAATATGATCTAGATATGAATTAACATAAACTCACATATTGCCAAGAGGATCAACTTTTTTTTAAACCTAACAGAAAGTACAGCTCTTACATAATGTACCAAACACAGCTAGTGTTGTTGTTTTATTTCTAAATACAGTGTTACCTACACCTTAAGCTCTGCCCACCTGGGGTTGTACAATTGGTACCATTATACCATAAGAACACTTTTAGTGGAACTTCATGCTGATAGGATCATTCATTCAGGACAAGCAGCAATAACAAGATTTCAAAAAGGCCATTCTGGATGCCATATTGGATGTCCACCCAGCACCATTTTTTTGGACTAACTAGACCATGGGGTGATTGTGTGTGTAAACTTTCATGGCAGTAGTCTAAACAGTTTAAGAGAAGCAGTAATAACAAACTAGAAATAACAGATGGACAGTGTACAACATATCATACATAAGCCCACCTGGTCTGTGTCAAGTAGTGTCAAGTTGTGCTAAATTTCATGCTGTGTCCTAAAACCTTTACTTCTGTGTAACAAATTACTAGAGATGAATGGGTAGGGAAATTTTGCCAGGTAAACAGCAGTGTCAAGTTTCTCAATTCATTTTGTCTGGTTTCCTTACACATCTCCTCTCACTCCCCTATTTTCGTCAACCATAAAAACTTTATTATTTATTTTTTTAAAATATTTTATTACTGCAGGGGTGGTGGTCCTACGCAGTAACATCAAACTTTTATAGTAAAACCTAGCCGGGCAGGTAATTCCGCATAGAACAAAATCTGGTCAGTGCCTGACCATTTCTACAAATTACCATACAGCTGTAACATCTTGGGTGCTGTAAAATGATACTACATACAAATTACTTCATTGAAACTGTTTTTGATAGGGGTCTGATGTTTAGAATAACAACTCTGTGTACACTCTTTATATTTTATTTTTATATAACTAAAACACTTGCTCCATTCCATGGATATACACTTCTTAATATAATTCCTATGCTTTAGGAATGAAACAAATTATGAACTACAAAACTACTTGGACAGTTATTGCAACAAAATAGTGTAATATGATATCATCAAAACTAACAAAGAGAGCTTTGAAACGTTTATGAAATTCCTGCTGGAATACTTATTTGCTGCACATTTTTATCATACACATTTAATGTCAACAAGGAGATGATATATTTAAAAATAAGTAAATTATGTGATAATGTTTAATAATAAGCAAGTGCACTTGACAATTGTGCTAACAAGGTTTTCGTTGAAAAAGTCCCATGTCCAAAAGGTTCAACTAATGTGTCAAGAAAATTGCTGAAGAATTAAATAATATCCTAAAAATATTATCAATTTCTTTTATGTATAACCATGATAACATTTCCAAAGTTATACTGTTACGATTCTATGCTCTTAAAAAAAGTAACAGAAAAGAGTGAAGACAACAAGCTTTGTAAAATTTAACAAATTATTTCCCTTGAATAAAAAGTGAAAAATAAGGAAAAAGAACTTACAGTATTGTGAATTAAATCCAAATTGTAATCCAAGAATTAAAACAAGTCCTATCAATGAAAAGTCTTAAGTGAATCACAGTTCAAATCGCGATGAAAATCCAAAAATGGAAGGCGATTACATCAGTAATAGTTGGCGTTGTATTGATGTGTCAACAGACTCTCATTGAAACACAGAAAATATTATTCCAGTTTTTGAATTCCATAAAAATTCCAGTAAATGTCTTTGTCCAAGAATTATCAGAGTACTTTTGTACTTCATGGGGAAATAATCACTTGAAATTCAATAATTTGAAGAAAATAAAAACTCAGCCCCAAACTGGACACAACATAAATCAGATTGACGTCTCAAGTGTTAAGGCATGACTGATAGAATTCTTATTATAACATCAGTTTGAAGACTAACTAAAACGCCAAACAGATTCTCGGATGGGGGTCAAGAGTTCATCCTTCTGGAAAAAATAGAAGTTTGTTTATCAATTCACACATGCTTGATGTCACGTAGTTCAGGTATGACCTTGACTCAACTTAATGATTTTTACTCTTGAGAAAGATTTTTTTAAAAATTAAAAAGTTGTTTGCTAAAACTTTAACTGATTTTGGAACAAGGTCAGCAACTACATACAATGTTTCTATTATTAGTTGTGTACATCAACAAAAAAAAAATATTTAAAAAAAAAAACAAACAGGTCAAACAGAACTGAACTCTACTCTGGACAATATCAAATCCAGTAAACAATATTACATTATAATAGCATATAATGGAATAATAAAAATTAAAACAAACAAACAAACAATTTAATTACATATACATAATAATATGATTGTAATTTTTTTAGCTTTTGTACCATAGTGCTAAAATGAATACAGGATGGACATACAAACAAACACACATAATGCCAAAGACACATACTGATGGATATATGCAACTGGCATAAATTTTATGCTATTGAATAGAGGGTGAAGTGAATAAAAACAACACATGAAATTGAAATAATCACATAATCCTGACCCTTTCTTGAAATGTGGATAACTAGTTAGTTCACTATATGAACTTGTGAAAGCAGTAACATACTGATGTCTAGTACTTTTGTCTTTGAATCAGAAAATATTATTTTCTTCTTCTCATGCTCTCTCTCTTCTGTTTAATTAGATTGATCAGATATTAAAGAACTTATAAAGATCCAATTGGTTTGCTAAACACCTGTTGTACACCTGTCTTTTACCACCATCACCAACTTACTATGCAAGTATAGACCAGGGGTACCCACAAAATTATGGGGGGTGGGGGCAAACATGTAGTGGTCAGCTATTAAGTTTTACAGATGTAGGCCAAGCAACATTTCGGGGGGGGGGGGGGGGGGCAAGTGCACATCCTTGCTCCTATGTGTGGGTGCCCATGGTACAGAGTTGAAATGACCAAATCACTCAGTAGGGAGAGTATGAACTGCAGTCAGATTATTCCAGATATATGGTTTATGCTCTTCATCTTCAATATATAATAAACTAATACATTTGCTCCATCCTACAGATTTAAGTTTTAATTATCCTAATATATTCGAACAGATGATCATTACCGACCATGATGGCTTAGAAGTGTCTGTGTTGTTACTACTGGAAAACAATTTGCTGTACATAGATGAAATAATAATAATAATAATAATAAATTCTTTTGAGAAGTTTTTCAGGCAATTTACTGCCAGCCATGAGTTTAAATTTATTTAAGAATATGTAGGTAACTTATGTGAAAATGTTAGGAAATGTCAGGAGGGGTTTGCTAACAGAAGTAAGAATTTTTACTATTAAAAAGTTCAATTTCATAAAAATAGGTATACAAGCAGTTGAAAGACTGCTGTAATATCAAGGTAATCTAAGGAGTTTATTTACTTATAACCATGATAAAGTGCATATAACTGTATGATTCTTAGTTGAATATTTTTATTTTGCCATTGTGCTTAAATGGATTTGGAATAGGCATACAGATGTACAGATATAAGTACAGAGAAATGTTCTGATGGATACAAGGAAAACAAAATGGCCCTTTCTGCTATCGCAGTGGTGGCATAAATACACTGACATGAAATAATTGTATTATTTCAACATTAATAATATTCCTGCTTTCCCAAATTGTCCTGTTTGAATTCTTGACACATTTGCACAAATCAACTTTCACTGATACACAAAACCATTTGACATTTCCTAATGAAAAGTTTTAGCTTGGATTATACACATATTGAGATCTCCATCTAATGACAGCATTTACAATACTTTCATTATATACATTACATATTAGTTATTTGATAGAATTTATAAGTATATTATGTGATCAGTACAGTGTAATTCCAATTGTTAACTGCCATTTATTTGGTTATATGATTTGATGCACATAAAGTTATTTTTACATGGGTCATGTATTTTTCTGTACTAGCAATGTTTTTTGTTGTCATTTTAATGTATTATTTATTAGTATCCTACTTTGTCACTATGGATATAACATACACCTAGTCTGGACACATGTTGAAATCATTATGATATTATATACTTTAATGTACAGTGTTCAAGATCTAAAATTGATTTGATACACTGAACGAGTTTAGTTGGTAGAGTGAAGGACTCTTCCTCCAAGTTTTGTGGGTTTGATACCTGCCTATGCCAGCCTGGGTCATCTGTCTCGGTGTGTCATAGGGAAAACCACTTAGCTCCAATTTCTTCAGCATGATAGTCAATAATGGGATGAAAGTAACGAAAGCCGATACTGGGAAATGTGGAAAAGTCTGATGTAATAATGTTTGCTCGGACATGGCTTAAGCGGAATATTCTAAAGGATGAAATAGAGGAAGGAATCTTAACTAAATTATTTTAATAGATTTTAATTGAAAATTTTCTTTCTCATGTTTAGGAGAAAATAACAATTTTGAAATGTTAAACTCAGTTAATTTGTAAAGATACAGGAATGGTCCTGGACCTGGCTGGTTACATCTAATACATACAAGACTGAATTATGACGGTGTGCTAAAATCTTTCATTCTTCTCACCAAAATATAGCAAGCAACATGCCATATGCATCATTATTTCTAAGACCGTTCCACTGGTGACATTCAATGTTCACAACAGTATGTTTATGTATGATTCCTCTGAAGTCTATCTGCTCCTGTGGAGTTAACTTCCTTTTAAGATTGCATGTTGACATGTTATGCAATTGTTTCTGTGTGTCTGTACTGAAATGTGAATAATATTCATAAAAATAGGGGTGCAATCCTTGACAACTACAGAAAGAGCAAAACAATACATTATGGTAACCATTTTGTTCCCATATTTAGTAAGTTAAAGCCAAAATATGCTACTTTGTCATGATGAGTTCTCACATTGAGGTACAAAGCAGTTACCTCCCTCTCCAAAGGGCATTACAAACAACATTTAGTGATACATGTACATGGAAAAAAGAAGGAAATATAACGAAGCTAATGCATAAAAATTATTTAAATAAACACAAAGAAACAGAAAAGTATGAGAGATGTGGCTGACTGAATCAATAAAAATTATCAGTTTTCCTTCAGGGGGCAGGGGCCAGTTTTTATGTACAAATTTAATGCCTCAATCAGCTACCTAGTGATACACAAGCGAGGTCAAAAAGGTCCATATTTTTGGACACTTATATTAAAACAAAGCATATAAATATTATCCACTTGACCAGAGAACTCAATGGCATAGCTGTAAAAATCTTACTACATGATATTTTTTAAATGGCAAAATGAATGTTAGTGTTACTGATGAAATAGGGTGATGATACTGCATGTGTTTTGGGATTAAAAATTTACATCCAAAAAATCAGCAATATGCTGTCACATGGAAATAGTGTAATGTTATTTCATGTGTTTTGTGATAAACAATGTAGTATTATTACATCAGGTTTTGAAGATCACAAAATAAATGCCTGGAAATGTTACTATATACACATGGGCTGGTGGGATCAAAATCTAGTATTGTTACTACATCAGGTTTTGAAGATCACATATCAGTGCTTGGAAATAGAGTATTGTTATACTACATGGGTTTGGGGGATAGCAGGAGAGCTATGTAGTATTACACCACAGGCACATCAACACTTTTAGCATTGGATTTAATTTGGATTTTCACTCATGTTTATTCAGGATGTTAATTATTAAGACTTGTGTCTGTAATTCTAGGATTATTTGGAATTTAATTTGCAATACTGATAGTTCTTTTTTTATACACATTTTCACTTTGTATTCATATGAAATAAATTATTTGTCAAATTTTCAAAAGTTTGTTGCTTCTCACTCATCATAGTCAAAATAATAGGCTGTGTATCATGAATCATATTGTTACACTGCACAGCTGTATAGTTTCACCCCTAACTTTCAGTATAATGCATTCTTTTCATGTGTATTGACTTCCACTTTACGAGACAGACATTATTTAATGAGAACTCAGTTAAGGAACTTTAAGATGATGTACCAACACCTGAGAAAATCTTGGACTTTTGTATTTATCTGGAAGGGTTTATGTTCCTAATGTAGTGCAGTTCTTCAGTTTTACATTCTCAGAACTCTGCTTTTAATTGGGATCATGTAGCTATTATGGCGCTAATGCGCAGATAACCTCTGGTATATACATGTTTTGTTTCTCTACAAAATTTCACATCATTCTGACCTGTTGACTTTGGGGTTAGGCAGGGACCATTGGTATACTAATTAAAATACTAAGTCATATTGTTACCTACTGTTTATATCCAATATACACACTAGTTCTTTCCACCTCTCCAAATTCTTATGTTTATCTACATTGTTACCCACTATATTTGTCCACTCAGAATAGCTGTCTGTCACTCCATTATGTCTATTAGGTATCCTTTCTCTTAACTCCCCATCTTGTATATCTCTGTCCGATTCTTATTTCCAACTACATCTTATCTCTGCTGTCCCTCTTTCTTTCTCTGCCATCTTTCTGCTTTCTGCCCTTCTGCTTTTTTCTGCACACTATATCTTGCATCTACCTATATACACAAATCGTAATCCCACAACCTTTCCCCACATTCAGAATATGATTAGCTAACCATTACCAGATGAATGCCAGCTCCCTTCCCGAGATCATACCGTAAATTGTGCTGAAAAAGCTGGAATATGACCCAGTTATCCAGATATGTGATGATTCTGACCCGTTTACCGAGATTTGTCAAAACCTTCTTGAAACCCAAACACCTGACTGCTATTAGTATGTTCTCACACCCAACTTACATTAGTTTCTATGATGCTGACCTATTTACCCAGATTTATCATTGCTTCCCTCAAACCCGTCTCTGAAATTCCCATATTCACACACCCCACATTACTAGTTAAAATCCTGATATTGGTACATTGTACTACTACATATTTTACTTTTTCCCCAAACTAAATTCCCTTGTCATATGTACTAAGAATCCCTTTGGTCATATCATGTTCAACTACCCCCACTTTGTTTGATCAGGCTTAATTTCTTTGTGGATAAAAACACGCTATGTCAGTAACAAGCAATCAAACAAAATATTGGAAGAACACCATATCAGTCTCATTCTCAGTTTTAAATACATTTTCTTTTTGTGAGGCTGTTAGCCAGTATTCGACTTCCATTGCAGCAAGTATTATCACAGAGATTTAACTATATCTCTCTCTCTCTCTCTCTCTCTATATGGACACATTGGTATGTTGTTAATATACCTGCACGTCAGTAGGGAATTTTCACATATAAGTGTGAACAATGTGATTAAGATAGAAACATGAGTCATCTGGGAATGTTTTTATCCATTGGTTCCTTTTTTATAAATTATTATTTGGTAAAAGAATCTTTATTCTCTGTGTTGAACTTGCTATCTGGTAGTTGATACTGTTGCCCAGCTCTTGCCACGTGGAGGCCTCCTCACAGAAGAGCCACCCACCCCTAAAAGAAAGCCAAAGACCCCTCCCTATGCTAATTTCAGCAAAATTATTGTCCTATCTGCTATTCATGAACAGGAGATTATTAACATTTGAATTATACTGACTTTCAGATTTCAAATTGCAGTTCTTTTAATTAAGCTAAATAAAGAAGATATAATTTTTTTCACCTTTTCATGTCAGATGTTAAGTAACCTAATTTGTTGGAAATGAATTGCACATATAACCACAAAATAAGTAAAATCAAATTCTAATTGAGAAATTAAATCCCTAAACAAAATAAGCAATGCTCTGTACTTAAGATATTTGCTACCTAAACACTATATATAGTCAAAGACTCTGGTTTTCATGTTTAAAGCAAAGTAAAGAATAACCAAATATTTAATTTTTAATTTACTTAAAGTTGAAAAAATAACCTACAGTACATTTACTTTTAAATTTTGACTAATTACTGATATAAATAAGGGTTTATTATGACATAAGAACATTTTTGTCCACATTTTTCAAGATCTAAACAGGTAACAAACGTTTTTAAGAGACTTGAAACACATCTTCCCATTAAAAATACCACATTGGGTTTGAGAAAATTTTGCAACATCTTTCCACCAAGTCATATTTTCTCTTTGAAAGCTGGCAACTAGTTAACTGCAATTTAACAAAAGGATTCAAGTATGTTTAAGACACAGGCCTCTCCATCTCCTTGAGCTATCTGCAAAGTAGCTCCAAGATTTTGTTAATCATGTAACAGATGCATATTCTGACTGTTCAAATGACCAGATCCTCAACAATCACCACTTAAGGCCACTATCTATCCATATGTGTTTCAGTGAAGTGTATATAAAAAGGGTAATAAACATGTGGCATAATGAAGTTATTTTCTCAGTCTGAATGGCTAGTTCCCCAACAAAGCCATTGAAACTAGACATTTGCCACTCTCACTTTGTAGGCCCTTTCAGTGAAGAGCAACTATATGATGTTATATTTTCCTGTAGTATGAATGGCCAGTTCTCCGACAACCACCGCTGAAGTGAGACATAGGCCACTCTCTAGTGTTTTTCATCGAGTTTGAATGGCCAGTTCTCCAACAACTACCGCTGAAGAGAGACATAGGCCACTCTCCCTGTATAGGCCCTTTCTATGAGAGCAACTACAAAGTGATTTTACATTAATGCCACATATTGTATTATTTTCCAGGAGATTTAATAGCCAGTTTTCCGACAACCACTGCTTAAATGAGACATAGGTCACTCCCCTTCTATAGATCTTATATTGAAGAAAAGTTGCAAGATTTTGTATAAAGGCCACATGTCATGATCTTGTCAGGAATGGAAAAGGCAGCACCCAGACTGTTGCCACTGAACATAGACGCTGGTCACTTCCCATCATTTAGCTCATCTATGTACATTAGGTACAAGAAACTATTTGTAAATATGTACCTGTATATCTTGTGTTGCAATATTCCACAGGATTTTGAATTACCAGTTCCCTAACTAATTCCACCGAAATGAGACACAGACTATTATCCCTCTGTTGAACTCTGCTTTGTACAGTCACTATAAGGAACTATTTATATACATGAAACATTGCAATTTTAATGGTAACTTCTTTGGTCAAAAATGCTACACTGAGACCTATGCCAGTCTGCCTAACTGCACCTATTTGTAGTGACTGTAGTTGCTGGAGTATATCTAAAGTAAATATGCTATAAAAAGTCTTTTGTTTGAGAAATGATTAGTTTTGTACAGTATACAAAACAGAAAGTAAATATTCAAGGTAGCCAAAATTTTAGTAACTGAATACTGCAAGTATCTTTTTATTCTAAAAACAGAATTGTTTTGTTAAGTGAAATATTACTGGAACAAGTAGTAAATGCTCAATTTCTGAAAATATTTATACAAATTTTCAGAACAAATTCTCATCAAACTTTATAGTCTTTATACACATTATTGTCATCCTTTTTAGTTTGAAAGTCTATAGACACTGCAAATAATAATGATAATCTCCCATTTAAGAAACAGGGTTGGCATTGGACAATGTAAGAAGTCTACCTTGAAATTTATGTTGTCTGGGTTTAAAACATTTCCTGAACAAACAGCATTGTGCAGACTTAAGGTGACTGACTGGGGAACTAAAGGCCAAATTTTCAAAAATATCTCACAAAATTAGCAAAAAACACCCCCAAAACAATGTTAAATGCAGATATACATACTCAGATATAGAGTCAATAGTTCAAATAAGAAAATGAGAACACACATGCATTCAAAAGAAGTCACTCCTTAGCTCCATCCCAGCATGTCTTGCTGGTTAGAACTTAGAACTGACACCCTGGTTTTCTGAAAGTGTTTTGGTGTGGGTCTCCCCTGTCCATCCCATTAGTGTTGTTGTTTTCTTGTGTAAAAACCAATAATGTAGATATTATTAATTTAGTCAGGGTTGCTCTCTGTTTTGTTCATCAAGTCTATGAGTTGATTTATCCCAATATGAAGCTCAGCTGGTGTACTCTCTTCCCTTTGCCTGGGCTGACAGTGGGCCTGATTTCCATCAACCTTGCTTGAAACTTCGGATTGTACTACCACCCCCTGAGTCTATCAAGTCTCTGGGTTCGGTTCCATTTCTTATCCCCCATGTAATTTTCTTTTTAGGTAGCGACTCTGCCAGAGTCAATGTGTCCTTTTGTTGTGCTATTGTGATTGTAGTGTTGTCTGTGTATCATATTTTTGTTAGGAAAGCTCTATCTAGACCAGATTTAATTGGTTGTTTTCTCCTATCTAATTCCTATCGTGTTCATAGTAATTTTGAAAATGTAGCCCCTTTAAGCTTAAAGAAAATATTTAGTGTTAAAACAAATAAGATGTCAACATGCTTGTTTATATGTTGATGAGTGTATGCTGTGCATGTATTTATTGTGTTGTAGTGAAATCTATATGCCTTAGCATATTAATGTCTAATCTGTGTTGTATCCTTTATTACACCTTAGCGTTACATTGTTTTAGATCTATTTTGCACGCCAACTCCATTGTGAGATTCAATATTCAACATTATGACCATTCTGTATCCTATCCATAAACTCATACAGTGGTGAATCACAGGATTGCATATCAGCTTTATATCCTTGACTACATTTGTATCGATTCCAAAGTTGTAGAAACTTTAATTGTTTACAATTCACCACAGTAAGTTTATTTCTTTCAAATGATGTTATTCCTTCAAAACCTGTTTTAGGTTTATTCTCCCATGATCCCCCACAAGTCATCGGATGATATTTCAGAAATGCCTCAGATGATAGAAGATTCTGCGTATTTAGCAGCATACCTATCACATTTATCAATAACGTGTAGTTATTTCTGATACATTCTGAAAAATTAATTGCAATGGTTAGTGTTGCCTCAGATATTGATGGCTTCAGTGTGACAATTTTAGAATGATTTCCAAAAATAAAGAATTTTGATAATTCAAAGAAATGCTGAACATTTCCTGGGCTAATCAAAACTTCCTTATCATCTGAGTCATTCATATGTCTTGTGTATTTTAATATTTCAGTTTCTTTAGGAAATTTTGGTTGATTATTTTCATAATATTCCCACTCTTGACCATCCAAAATACCATAGTATTTAACATAAAAATTGTCTAAAGACATCTTAAACACCATCTGACCAAAGAGTATTAGCTGACTACCCTTTCCACTTCCAATTAAACCTCTAACAAAAATTTCCTCAAGATATTTATGAAAACTGGAAAAGGAAACAAGGTATTCCTCTGACATATTAAGTCTGTTATTGGAAATAGTCAAAACCTTATATTTTACATAGTTACAACCTAAAATAAAGTTTTCAACCTCGGATTTTATCAAGAAATCATAAGTATACTTTTCTTTATGATTCTTAACATTTTGAAATTGAAATGTACAATCTGAATAGCAACTATCTACCGCAAAGATTTTTTTGTCTGTCTGACGTAATTTGAAGGAAATCATATGAGACATAAAACCAAATCTATCAACAAGTGCACTTCGCAATGTTTTAATCTTATTAGAATCGTCATCATGATGTCTAACAGAACCCTTACTGGACTCGGACGAAACAAATTTAATCGTTGATTGCTTCAAGGTAACAGTGCACATTTGATTTTCAAATTTTAAACTATAAGCAAATTTGGTTTTGAAATTCGAATCATAGCTTAATGCTAAATCATCGCAATTAAATAAATTAGACTTATTTCCATCAAACCCGTTTTCTAACTGCGTTATTAACGAGACACCGTAATCAGGTACCCTGTTGACTGCATCATTATTGTCATGATTTACGCAATGCAGAAAACAAGAAAAAGTTTTACATACATACTGTCTAATTTGGTTTTCAACAGAGATCACAGTGACTCGAAACGACTCTTTAAATTGTTTTAGAAATACACGATACTCTCGCTCCGAGTCCTCGTTTGCTTCCTGTCCGGAAACTGGCTTGAGATAGGAATCCCAGCTTTCGCTGAAGTGACAGTTTAGATTAATCACGCTCATATGACGCGGTCCTTACAGGAACGGACTTTTATACGGTCGCTAAAAATATTTCATGGACCAATGAAATACAACCGATGTGATGTCATTTCTAAATAAGGTAAAATAGGAAATCATCGTGAACCAATGAAATACAGCTATTGTGATGTCATACCTAAATAAAGCAAAGCATTTCAGTCGGAAATAGCTACATGTGCACGTTTAAAACACACTCGCCATATTTGATTGGGGAAATCACAGGTGGAGTGAATTTTAAAGATTCAATATATTTGATTAATAGTTTCGTGCAGAATGTTGCACCAATATGAAGACAAATTCCTTTTTGTAATGTTTGGGTTTTTGTAATGAGAGAGGAAAAGACCTGTTTCTACAAACACATGTTTATTCCATAGCATACAAATTATAACTGACTTGCTTGTATGATATACATCTAGCACCCTATCTGTCAGCCTTATCTCCAATCCCTAACATGCTGATTCAGCAGTGGGAAAGTCTATATTACCGTATAGCACTGCTTCTAGGACACTACACTTTTGGACTCACAACCGAGGTACTCTGATAATCTAAAACTGACTGGAATGGATATTTGCCCCTTTCAAGACCCGAAAACGTTAGGCCTCAGTGGAAGTTAAAAATCCTGCTAGTCTTTAAACATTTATACAAATGAATTTGCTAGAAACAAAGGTTTTCATTCGACATTGTGGTTAAAAAAAAAAAACCTAGTTCCTTTATATATTGAGACCATAGGTGCTCGACGCGAGCTTGATGTTGAAAGAAAAAAAATAAATAATAATTTGAAGGAAAAAAAAATCATACCGAGTGACAAAATTACCTCAGGTGATCCGTTCTGACATAGGACCCTGTCTATCACACTATGAATTTTTCTCCCTTCAGATTATTCTTTTTATATGGGGCCCCGAGTGGCCGAGTGGTCTAAAGCGCTCACCGTTCCGGATCACTGCCATCTCACCTCTGTCTGCGTGGGTTCGAGTCCAAGGCTCGGCTAGCGTGGGTACGTGGGAAAGCCTGCCAGTAGCTTCTCGTGGGTCGGTGGTTCTTCCTGGGGTTTTCCAGGGTTCTTCCTCCACCAGTTATACTGGCCGCCATGTATAGCCTATCTTGTGCTGAAAAATGGCATTAAACCCTAGAACAACAACAATTCTTTTTATAGTATGATAGACAGGGTCCTATGTCAGAACAGGTCAGTGGGGGGTATCTGAGGTATTTTGACACTCGGTATGACTTTTTGTCTTTCAGATTATTCTTTTAAAGTATGATAGACAGGGTCCTATGTCAGAACGGGCCGTGGGAGTCATCTGCGGTAATTTGACACTCGGAATGTTTTTTTTTTTTCTTTTTTTTTCTTCAGATTATTGTGGGTTCTTTTCCAACATCAAGCTCGCGTCAAGCACGTATAAGCGGAAGCAGACGACATAGTATTTTCCTTCTATATGCATACATGTATAGTCGTGCATGCACCCCTTGCTGATAATGGACTTGACCATTAACTGGAAATGGGAGTGACGAACAGCGTCGACGTTTAGTTATACACTTATAAACATTTCGTATGGAATGAAACTCGCAGACGATAACGGTGTTAGGGTCCCACTAGTCCGACTTTCCTCTGACCCTTGCCACCCCATTTTTTTGATATTTGGACATTTATGTTGGTGTGTAGGGTCAGAGCGCATTCCCTATCGAAAAGTTGGAATTTGCCGACACCATGTGGTGTCAGCATGGGGTAGCCGCTTTCTAGCCGCCCAGCACACTTGTCCTTTTCGTCCTTTAAATCGGTGGGGGGGGGGGGGTAGGGTTACAAACAAATGGAGAGGTATATTCAGACTATAGACCTAGTTTTATTTATTTGTTTATTTATTATTTGAATTGCAACTGGGAATTCTTTGTAAGTTTATATTTTTTTAATGCATAAGTTTTGAAATTCGAATTGAAAATGAGTCATACAGTATACTCGCCATACACATTTGTTACCGTAATCAGTTTTCGAAGTTTAGTAATAAGACGGTATTATTTTACCAGCACGGCAGTGCTAGTAGTAGTGTGTATACTGAAACCGTTACAAAGAATTAATTTATGTTTTATTTGGGAGCTGGCAATTACATTTCTTTCTAATTAGTCCACTTATGTTTAGTACCGTTATTAGGTTTTTTTGGATTGGTAGTACTAATATTAGTACCCTTACTCCTACCTCGTGGACAGGCAACCACAACAAATCAAGTTGAGGCTACGACATCGTAGCTATTGGATTGGTAGAAAAATCATTGAAGAAACCAATATGGTAGCTTCCTGCGATGTTTTTTGGTATTTTTTCTGCATAGCGCCACCTGTGGGGTACTTATCTTTTATGCACTACATGACCATAAGTTACTTGCTCTGCATTAGGCCAATAAATTAGCCCATCATCAGTGATGATACTGAAAAGCGGTTTAGGGACTGATATCACCTAGTCATTAAAACATGCAAAATTCTGCAGACAATTTTGGCTTCGCGCATCGGTGCATATTTTATACACTTACCGGTATTTCTCGCGGTTGTGGAGTTACCGTCGGGGTAAGGGTTCTTTTGGTGACATGTACATTATATTTTCGGAGCAAACTTACGTTTGGTGGCTTGTAAATCCATGTGGAATAGCACAACCCTCTGTCCTGTGGCCAATTTGAATTTTATGCTAGATGGAATCGGGTCACATGGAGGTGAAATTGTCTAACCCTGTCAGGAATCGGGTCACAATTAATACTTCCATTTCAGTACCCACGAATGTAGTTCTAGTCTATTTTTAGAACATTTTTCCCTGTCTCATTTTGGTGGTGATAGAAGAGTTTTATTTATACTTTTTTTGATAGGGATTTAAAGGTAATTGTTTATTCATGAGAATATGAGCTCAGGGTGTTGTTGTCTGTGTGTATTTCGGCGACAGTGCACAGTGAGTAATAAGGCCTTGGTGATGATCCGGAAGTGACATCTGTGTTCTGTTTACATGTTGCTCTGTTGACAGTTCAGTATCTCACAAAAGAGCAGGTCAACCTTTGACGAGAACTTCACCGTGAAGTCATCTTTGAATGTATTTTAGATTAATATATGATTTGTATTGATTGTCACACAGTGGAAAGGTCAGTACTGAGAAATAAATGTAGAGAACATATAGCAAAATTAATTGTGTTCTATGTCCAGACATGGCTGTTAACAATTACCGGTATGTGTCTAAAATGTATGCAGGACTCTTCCGTAAAGATTTGCATGGAGCAAAATTGCACATTTTAATGAACAGGTGACATCAATCCCACATATTGTCCATCAGTATCAACACAGATTTGGGGGAGTGGTTGATTTATCGGACTAGTTCTGCATCACCAGTTGATTTTGGGAAAATTTTGAGAATGCTGAAGAGTATAATATTTTAAAAATAAACCCATGAATATCACTGTTTCAAAATAATGTCCTTACCTCATGTTCTCAGATCTAATATATGTCTTCTTAAAATTGCTATCACTGTAACAAATTGGTTAACCAGTTTATTGTCTGATAATTTCCAATGATGTTGGTTACAGATGCATTCTTTAATTCTCATAAATTTCTGTTGGATGGCACAGGTGGCAGAATGAGTGCCATGGAAGTAGCATCCATTTTTCAAGTTGATTACTCTTTGAGCAATCATGCACGAAGTTCCCAACATTAGGACAAGTATATGCCATCATCAGAATAGTTTCTTTTTTGGGGGGTGGGGATGGGGTGTCTTACTGCGATATCAGTAACTTCCCTTGCATAACCTGGAATGTACAAGGCATCTGTTTCTTGATTGTTTACCAGTGTCATCAGATTTGAAGTGGAATTTGAATTCATTTTAAGATAGAGCAAAGAATAACATATTGAAGGTCATTTTTTTATTTACTTATTTGCCAATTGAAGACTTTAAGACATGCAATATCATAGCACTCCTGTATAGCAGAGAACAGAAAATATAAAAAAAGAAAACAAAATATTCTAATTTCAAATCATTTTTTTAAAAACTGAATTGTCTGATTCTCATAAATTCTGCAACATAACTACACAGGTTTTAAGATCATTTTTGGTCTACTTAAATAATAAATATATTTTATACAGCTACATTGCTCAAATGTGTCTTACCATACTAGTTGTATAGATTTTGCTGGATCCATATACTCACCCAATCTGCTCATATCCCTTATGTACCAAAATCTATCCAAATATGCTAAAACAAAAATATTACAACCTTGATTGTAATCGAATTGACATTTTACAATCAGCTGATAATCAACATCAAAACAGTCTGTTTAGCTGGTGTAGTAAGTTTAATGATAACACTTTTTCAGTGCTCTTCCATATCTGGTGACAACAATAATCATTACGGTTATAGTTTTACAAATAACACATCCATATAAATGTACATAAAGTCCCATATATCATCTAGGCCAGGGGTCTCAAACACTCAGCCCATGGGCCGCATGCGGCCCGCCAATCCTTATCCTGTGGCCCGCAAAATGATTGGCGTCACAATGTGTCATGAGAGATAACAAAGTTGGTGCGGCCCGCGGGCCATCGAAAATGCCCTCATGAGGCCCTCAGGGTGGTTTGAGTTTGAGACCCCTGATCTAGGCTTACGCGGATTTGGAATGCCTGGATGTTTCAGCAGAAAGCTCTGCCGACAAAGACATAAATGCGCATGATATCGATCTAACTGTGCAAGTCGCCGAACAAATTCCACGTTGGTTCTGTTTTGTGGTGGTACGATGTGATAGTAAATCAGAACCGCCAGTCCTTTATCGTGCCCAGAGTTCAAGCTTGCTAAACACAGTTGATGTATTTCTCAGATCAATCGAAGTCACAGCGAAATGGATTTGATAGCAGCTCGATTTACCAGAGGTCGCAATTATGACTGGTGATAACATTCGTGAATTCCTCGTAGCCACTCACTGATGGATTTGTGAAAAAGCTTTTACTTTCAGCGATGCCAGAGAGTATGATCACTGTCACATCAATGGTGAATACAAAGGAGGGGGCAGACGACGCGTGTAGTTTCCAGCTACAAATTTATTCAAATAAAACTAAAATTCCTGTACCTGCACAGGTATGATGGTCACTTGATTATGCAAAGCAGTAGCCATGGCATCAGACACACCGATAAACATGATCCCTAACAATATGGAAAACACATGATATGGTTGGTCTTCTGCCAGGCCAGCTTCACTGATAGCAGATTTTTTTTTGACGTCGAATCATATTTCGTCGGAGTAAGTTGCCTATAGGCAGCAACTGTTACTCCGTAGTTTCTCCGGTGGCTGCCGCTTCTCTTAGGAATGGCGCCTCCCGTCCAACTTCAGGAATTCCTTTCCGCTCCTTCTCACAGCAGCTTATTCTTCACAACTAATTAAATTTTAACTGGACTCCCTTCCAGAATTTCTTGGTGGCTGCCTTCCTTGCTCCATGGCGAAAGTGACTTGCCTCCCATTCCAGTCTGGTGTGGTTCCTTGTCAACAATTAGTCTGTTCACCTGCTGATTTTTTGGTACGATAGCATAAGCCTCTCGCCATTTGCAATGGACGAGTTGGTCGGCTATTCTGAAGCATGCCATCACGTAGGGTAGCCACATTCCGATTCTGTTCTTGGATAGTCATTGACGACACGTGGCAGTACGTGAATCCCGCTATTTGGCCTCCACTCTTGTCCCTATGTATCTGGCGCCCTGATCTTGCTTGCTCGACGTCTCAATTCTGAATGGAATCGAATCGTATGAGGACTTACTGATGATGATGATGAAATTTAATTAGAGTCGTTATCACCCATCGGGCATGCATGACCGGTTAGTACCCTCATTGAGGGTTTGTTAATTGGTCGTGGGGGGTGGGGTGGAATAGAGCCTCACCCCCTCAACGCTTTAATGTGTGCATGGTACACTATTTAATTTAATGTCCAGGCGTGTCAGGGAGGAAGGGATAGAGATAGTAAGGGAGCCGCACGTTGACATCCTGGGTTATTTTTATCCCAGTTTCCGAAAACTAAAAGTGTCTCTTGTGTAATTTTGAATAATTGACTCTGTGCTGTTTGTTTGTTTGTTTTTAGTTTTGTTTGGTGGGGGTGGGGGGTGGGGTTGGGGGGAGTGGCCAATACATCCTACTTTATTTTGGTTTGGGTTTTGTTTAACATTTAGAGAAGTTTGATAGTTTGGGATTCTATATTATAAAGTTGTTATATTCCGCCTTGTGTGGTGGGCCTGACGACTTAGGTGTTAGTCACCTTACAGAATTAATTTGGGACCTTACGTCCTATGTATTATTTAGGCTTCGCATGGTGCAGCGGGGCCTGATGGTCATTGGGTTTTTGATCACCTTATAATTCTAATTTAGGGTCCTCCATAAAGAATTTTGTTTTTAGTATGCTCAATCATTGCCACTTTGTGCAGCGGGGCCTGATGGCTGAGATTTTAGCCACCTTATAACTTCTAATATTTACGGGTCAGATGAAGGATTTATATTTAATGTGTACTGCACCACTTCACTTAGGGCTGAAAGGAGAGAGATCGATGTCAGAGGTTGTTAGTACGTAGTAGAGCGAGTTTGGATCTATAGCCAAATGAATGACATAAGATAAATTACCTATGACTTGGTTGCATTGCCAGTGTAGATTATGCTAATATTGTAATATTATTATCTTGTGTATCAAAAATGAGATCTGCCGGTGGGTTAACTAAAGAATAGGTACTATTTACATGGCTTATACCTTAAGTTTTAACTTGTTTTGATTATTGTAACAGGGCCTGATAGTAGTATATGGGGACACTTTACGGACAATGGGAATTAGCATTAAAAACACCCTTGGGACACTTTACGGACAAGGGAAATTTAACATGGAGAAAAATCGTGGGACACTTTACGGACAAGGGGAATTAACATGGGAATAAAATCGTGGGATACTATACGTACAAGGGGAATTGAACATGGGAATAAATCGTGGGATACTATACGTACAAGGGGAATTTAACATGGGAATAAATCGTGGGATACTATACGTACAAGGGGAATTGAACATGGGAATAAATCGTGGGACACTTTACGGACAAGGGGAATTTAACATGGGATTTTTTTTTTTTTTTTAAAAAAAAGTTTTTTTTTAAATTTAAATTTAAATTTAAATTTTAAAAAGGGGTAGGCAATTCAAAGACTATCTCTTTTCGAGAAATATGGCTGGCCCTGAAAAGGGCCTTTGGGTTTTCTTCTTCTTCTTCTAATTTCTTCTTTTCCTCCACCAAGTTCTTATTTTATCTCCTACACTCTTCTTCTCTTTCTTTTTTTTCTTCTCCTCTTCTTTCTTCTTCTCTTCCTCCTCCTCTTCTTTCTTCCGCTTCTCATTTTCCTCTTCTTTTTCAATTTTTTCGTTCCATTCTCTCATCCTTATCCTTTCCTCTTCATCCTCCTTTTCCTCCTTTATTTCTTTCAACAGATCACTAATGATTACCTTCATTTTTCGTAAATTGTTTATCTCCATCTTCACTCTATGGGGACTATATGAGTAGTGATCCTCGTTTAGGTTAACCAACATTTGCTCAAACATTCCTAAATTGTCCATGACGTTTTGCAATTTTTCCATTTTGTTAAGGTGGTTTGACGCCATCTTCTTTGTATTCTTTGCAGAATGGTTTGAACAACGAATACTGTGGGTTCTTATACGAAAAGCGCGAACGTGAAGGAAAACATCCCCCTAAAACATAAAATGGATCTTACCTAGATGATGACCCAACATCGCGCGGACGTGAAGGAAAACATCCCCCTACTTTCTCATTTCATATAATATAACCCTAACTATACTCTCCACATTTGCTAAAAAACCCATAATCTACTATTCACACAAACATACCTTAGCTCTTACAAACACATACACTTCCACTATTAATAAAGAGTTAGTGTTTATTTTCACACTACTCTACCTACACATTGGCAAATTAATAGTTATTTCTTTTCTAGAGTATTGGGTAGCCCTGAAAAGGGCTGTTTTTTTTAAACTCCAGATGCACCTATCTAATGGTTGCACCTTCCTGGCCTGGCACCGCACACGCATCTTCTTCCCCAGTCTTCTTTCACCTTTCTTCTGGGGAGCGCAGAGGGAGGATGATTCGCTTCAACACCCCAATCCTCTGTTTCAGGAATATTAAACGACATCATCTCTTCTCTTTTCTTTTCCTCCTCTTCCCTCTGTCTTCTCTCCTCTTCTTCCTTCTTTATTCTTGCTTCTTCTACGATAGCCTCCGCTGATAGTTCGTTTACTATCCGCCTGGCATATTCCAGGTGCATCTGGAGTTCTAACAGTTTCACTATTCTGCTAGTCATTCTTCTGGCTGTGTTGATCAATCAACAAGGGTAGCTGGACTGCCGAACGAGTTTCAATTTATACTGAAAGCGCGGACGTGAAGGAAAACATCCCCCTAAAAACATAAAATTCATCTTACCTAGATCATGACCAAAAAACACCAACAACGCGCGGACCTAAAAGAAACACTCGCTCACTTTTTTATGCTACCCATCACTATTGTAAAATTTTTATTAATCACTTCAATAGACTATCCACATACTCAAAGCAATCCAATCTAACCCCAAATATACACCTCAAGCAGCCCCAAAAAAAACAAACATCATTTTAATCTACTATCCACACCAACCTACTTTATCACTTACAAACACAATCACACAAACACATGCCCTCACATTTTTTAAGAAAGAGTTAGTGTTTATTTTCACACTACTCTACCTACACACATTGGCAAATTAATAGTTATTTCTTTTCTAGAGTATTGGGTAGCCCTGAAAAGGGCTGTTTTTTTGTTTTGCTATGGCATTCTTTTTTTTAGTTTCTAAGAATGCGATGTCCTCTGAGGATAGACTTTCTGGCGATAGGTCTGCTTCTTCGGAAAGAGAAGAAGAATTCTTTGGTGTCGATACGACAATCGACAAAGCCTCTGTCAGCTTCAGGTTGCTGCTGCTGCTGTTGCTGCTGTTGCTGCTGTCTCTGAAGTCTGTACTTCTCTGTCCATTCTTCTTTTTCCCTGTTCATTTCTTCTCGGAAGAGCTCTTCTATCAGGTCTTCAGTGATTTTTAACATTCTCACATTCTCTATTTCTTCTGGTTTCGGTATCAGACTGTGTCTGACCCTATGCAGATTCACGTAGGCTTCGTTGAGCTTAGCTAGTTTGGAGCACATCTTCTTAGGAGGATGAGTCGACAATGGATGGCTAGACTGGGAACAACCCGGTTCTTAAAGTTAAAGCGCGGACGTGAAGGAAAACATCCCCCACACGGTTTTCGAGCCGCAACGTTCATGAGAGGGATAGTAAGAAATGAAAGAGCATCAATCCAACATTCTTATAGCTAAACAAACCACAAAGGCATTTTTTTCTAAACACAACATTTTTTATTCAAAAATCACTTAACACTAACTAACAACAACAACTCTAACAATAATTCAACATGATAACATTAAACAATTTTTTTCAAATCACTAACATTCTTTTCTTCAAATACAATCTACTTTAAACAAGGCTGACAACGTTGTGAATGAAATTGTGATTTCCACTGTTGGAAATCATTAGGCCATTGATGGACACTACGTTTCCTAGCTTGAGACAAAAGATAAGCATACTGGTCGCAAAACCATCGATCTACTTTCACATCGTTTCTAGCAGAAGAACGAGGATCAAAATGAGTCACTAAATGTTCTAAGGAATAGCCCAGGCTGCGATGATGCAGAAAATACACACAATATTGTCCACACACCAAGGAATCTGTGCCTTGTAATTTCACGTTATTGAATCGGGTGGTCTGAGCATTTCTTCTCATAAAGTCGATGATATCGTCTTCCAAAGGGGGCAATCCGTACGAATCGAAATATTCCACACATCCTTCTTGAGGAAAGTAAACGGCTACCCAGTGGGTTCCTGGGAGATGACTGTCGTCCGTGTTGATCACGTAAGCTTGATGGTCTTTAGGTTTGCGATGAGGGAGTTCATCTTTAGCACAGACGACGGGATTCCAAGAAGCAGTGTACGAACTGTGGTTCAAAAGGTAATAAAGTTCCCAGGTATCCATTGTTTTGTGTTTTTTTTTCTTCTTCTTCACAGGTAATAATACGTCGTCAATTCGATCCTGACTTTTTGCTTGAAAATGTCTGAGGAATAAACGGTTATTCGTTCTGTTTCCTCACTCTGATTCAGGAGAGCTTCGATACGATGGATCTCTTGAGTGGTTAATGGTGGACAAGAATGTTCACGCAAGTCTTTATACCACTGGTGCAACACGTCTTTGTTCGAGATGAGACTCCAAGCTTCGTCCAGATATTCGTCCAATTTTTCTTCTTGACTCAACATCAGGCATTTATCGTGTTGAATTTGACTGGGATGATCGTTTTGACATCCATAGCAATTTTTCTTGATCAATTCCGTCATTTTGTCGACCAAGTGTTTGGCAAAACAGGAGACTAAATGGGCTTCTTGTTCTGGCCATCTCGACTTCATCATGATCACTTCTTCGTCTTTGTCTTGAGATTCTTCTCCTTCCACGGTCTCCTCACATTTCATCTCTAAAGTTTCTCCACTTTGTAAAGAGGGATAACAGTCTTCCATGGCTTTCTAATAATCTAGAATGACTTCTCTCAAACTGTTGATTTCTATCGTATTGTCAAATTCTGCATACAGGATGACGTTCACTGTCGCTGGTAGATTTTTTGCAAACTGAAGTTCCACACGAATCTGGCCGGATTTTATAGGGTGGAAATGTCCCTCGTCGCTGCCTTGGTCTGGAGTGAAATCGAACGCCCACAAAGCATAGCCTTTTGCATAATCCTCATACTCAATGCCGTGACTGGTGTTGGTTCCTAACTGGCCGGTGGCTTCGTACAGGGACAAGTACGATCTCAAGTAATTCAGTTTGTCGGGATCAAAGCTAGGTTCGAAAGGTCGGGTACACAAGGTCTTGCCATCGCGACTGACTTCGATTTTCTTCACGTCGAAGTGATGAAAGTTGAAAGGATTTTCAGCGAAGGCTCCGTTGAAGGCTGCATTCGAGACCATACCAAGGATCAGACGTTTGGGTAACTGTCCTTGGAACAGATGATCTTCGGTTATGGATTGCAGTCCAGCAGAAATGGTGAACGTTTTCACTTCCACACGTCGTATGGGATACTTGGCGGTCGTTCTGCTCAACGTCTGACTGATGTCGTTTCCCACTTTAGGTAACACTTCCACGCGTCGTACGTAGAGTCTGGCCTGTTCGATTTGGCTTTTAGGATTGCCACCTTTAGTAGCAGTTTCATCAGCCAACAAATGGAAAGCGGCACTGCTGCGATTCAGTCTCAGGCGCACATTGACCCCGTTTAGCAAATATTTCTCTTGCAACCACATGTCCAAATGTAAACGATCCATCAGTTCTAAACTCTTTTTGCCTGTGATTCTGTCTCGTCTTGCCACAAAGCCGTCATTGTCATTTGCGTCAGCTATCTTAAACTTGCCCGCTTCGTCATCTGCCCACAGCACACAGGCATTGAGATGACTTGTCTTGGCATCTGGTCCGTACGTCAAGAGATTTTCCAGGTAGGCACGGTAAGGGTAAGTATCCATGCTGCTGCTAACCAGTTTGTTATTCAAGTACAAGTCCACTGAGCTGAACAAGGAATGCATGAAATTGTTGACGGGAGCTATAACCTCAGCGGCATCTACTCCACCATCCTCCTTATCTAGAACGTGGACTTTCAAGTACAAGTAACTGCTATTCAGATCGATGTAATCTTCGGGCTGTCCTTTGATTTCAAACTCGATGGGAGCTGAGGCTGTCAATGAGGAGACGGGATGAAATTCCACCCATTGGGATTCTTGCATCGTCATCATGGTGGGGGGCATGGCAAACAGATCCAGTTCCGTCTTGGAACAAGCGCAAGACTCTCGGTGCATCATTTTTTGTTGTTGCTGTGTCTCAATAATCGAAAACGTCTAAGTCTCGAACGGTTCTTCTTTTCTTGGCCTTTCTCGCTTGAAGTCTGGTGAAAGGGTGTTTTCTTCTTCGTCGTCTCTTTCTGCCTTGTCCTTGCTGAATGCTTGACTCGGTAGCGTGCAGGGCATTTATAGGTGTGTCTCGTCGGCCTAAAATGTCTTTGCCCGTTTGCAGCAAGACATTTTTGCCAGCCCTCATGAAGGCTTCTTTAGGGTTTTGTTTGTCGATGATGACATTTTGGAGAAATTCTTTGCCTTGCGTCAGTGCCGCATCTTTCAAGGCGTGCAATCCTCGTGTCACCATCGGTTTCAAGACTGGAGCCGCCGAACGAAAGGCCGATTTTAACATGTCTCCTAAACCGTGTCCTCGCTGTCGAGCAACCCCTTGGTACACTGGATACATGACTTACTTACTTACGAGTCGTGAGAGAACCGTTTTCGAAAATGGAGTTTCACTGTGACTTTTCCTTTGGTGAATGGAATATCTTGTCCCAAATCTCCTTTTATAGTAATGTTGACCGTGTCCAAATACGACTTGCCGACCGGCAAATAGTGAGGATGGACAAATTCGCGGTGAACGTGGTAAGTGTTTCCACCTTCTTCGTCAGCGATTGTGGCAGAGTCCACTTTGAAAGGAATGACACGCAGTAACGGCACGGAGGTGTGTCCCACCACGTTGTATTCCACCACATCGGAATACACAAAGATCAAATTCAGTCCTTGGTTCAGTTCTACCGGGGCACGAAAATACTTGACAAAAGTATCGTTGCTGTAAATGACGGTTTTTTCTTTTAGTGTATGTTCTACTTTCTTCCTCATCTTTACGTCACCACCCAACATGTCAAACAATTCATCACTAAAATAGAAACCCATGATTTTTTCCCCCTCAGGAAATTTCATCAGGAAGCGACGAGCTATTTTGTGGTATTCCAGGGTGACAGCTTTGGACTTGAAAGTCTTAAAAGCTTCCCCAAACACGCCATTAAACTTGGAGGCTATGGCGCTGACCAAATGTTGACCACTAAAATAATAGTCCGAGGGAATGAACAACTCATAGTTCATCCAATTTGCATTGCCTTTGTTTTTTGTTTTATGGGGATATTTGTTATTCTCATTCATCCACTTTTGCAATGGTTCGTCATAAACTTCCACCGTAAATTTACTTTGATTGTCAATGACATTGAAGACTTGGGTTGGGTGAATCATTTCTACCAAAGCCACTTCCCAATGGGCTTCGTGATCTAAGGGGATGGCCTGAGGTAATTTGGCCGTGTAACAGCACAACGTGTTGTTGGGAAACACCTCCATGGAACTGTCACTGGGTAAGGTTAAGTAAAATTGGTTTTGGTGACTCATAATTCCAGAGTTCTGTGGCTGTCCGAGGGGTTAGTGGATGTCAGAGGCGTGTCTCCGCCCAAAATGGGGTTCTGGTTGTGGTTGTTATTGGAGTGGTGACTGACACTGGCACTGGACACAACGTTCCCGTTCGAGGAGAATTTCAGGGAGGGATTAGGAAGCAGGTAACCGATGCAACTGCTCAATAAAATGGTCCACAATTGTTTGTCTCCTTGTTGCAAACTCAAATTGGCGATGGCTGCCCCGATGACACAATACACCACGAAGATTTGGCAGAAAAAGACGATTTGCGTTTTAGGCACACGTTCTCCACACCACACCCACAAGGGTTGTTTTTGTAAATCTTGCACAGAAGAACTAGGGGAAGAAGGACTGGTCGACGTAGCTGCGTCTGATGTGTGAAAGGGCATGATGGTCACTTCTTCTTTTTATAGTCGATGACTTGCGAAGCGTCGATCCAAGAATCGAAACTGGGTGGATATCCTTTCCAACGTACTTTGACTTCTTTGACACGTCGTTTGCCCACTTTACGGGTTCTGCGTTCGAGAATGCTTTCGATGTCGTACACGTCGTCTTCTTTTTTGGTGACACGTTGTAACTCGGGCAAATAAAACGTTCCTTTGAGTACTTCTCCGTTCATGTCTTCCAATTTATAGACGGCAGGATGACGGCCATGTACTCGTCCAGTGACGCGAAACAATTCGGTCGTCCAGTTAGGTAAGTAACCTTTGTCGAAAGTGCGTTTGGTTTTGCCAATGCGCACCCAATCTCCTACGGTCAACTCTCCACTTTTCTTGGGGACAGCCCTCGTCGGGGACGTACCGAACAGGCGCTCGAACACCGGCACTTCGTTGTCGGGAGTCACGTCTTGCGGGGCACGTCCGATGCTTCGATGGTAAGATTGGTTGTACGCTTGCACCAGGTGCGGTAAGATGTCGATGTACTTCAGAGTGTGGTGATGCGTAAAATATTTCCACATGCGTTCTTTCAAAGTGCGTTGAAAACGTTCCACGATGCTGGCTTTGGTTTCGGGATTCTCGGTGGTAAAAAAATGAATGTCACGTTTCTTTAATTCTTTTTGGAAAGCTTGGTTCAGAAATTCGGTGCCTTTGTCCGTTTGCCATCGAAGAGGGCGACGACCGCTTTGTTTCAACACCCGTTGCAGGGCTCGCACTAACTCGCTGCTCGATTTGGAAGTCAAGGGTACGACCCAGGCAAATTTGGAAAAGACGTCGATGACACAAAACAAATATTTGTAACCACGATTGTAGCTGGCCAAATGAGAGACATCGGCTAAATCGGCTTGCCATTGATGATCGATGCCTTCCACTCGGGTGCGACTTCTGGCAAACTTGCGTCGAATGGGTTTGTGTAAAGTGTAGGTAGCTTGTTCTTGTAACCATCGTTGCACTTGAGGTAAACGGAGACTTTTCAGTCGCGTTTTGGCAGCACGATACAATTTTTGAACTCCTGCGTAACCTGCAGGATGGGAGGGATCGTAGTAAATGCTGGCTAAGACTTTTTCCATTTTTTGTGTTGATTGGTGTCTTAATAAGGCACCCACTCTTGGAAGAGGCTACTCTTTTTCTCTTGGGGTATTTTCTTGGATTGCAAGGCTTTGCGTGTGCGGCCAGCAATAGGTGTCGAAGAGGAGGAGGAGGATGACTGAGCAGGGGATATCGGTTCTTGTTTCACTTCTGTCTTCACTTCTGTCTTCACTTTCTTTTTCTCTTGTGAGGAAGAAGGGGTCGCCATCATCTTTTTAATCCATCCAATTCTGGAGGTAGGTGGTGTTGTTAACTTGCGTACTTTTTCTGGTGGAGTTTGAAACCCTTCTTCTTCTTCTTCTTTTCCTTTTTCTGTCTTGGTCACGGGTACTGGTGGTACTGGTACTGGTACTGGTGATGGTGCTGGACTTTTCATCAAGGTCTTAAAATCTTTCAGAGTGGGTAAAGCTGTTTCGTCTAAAGCTTTCTGGTGAAAGAGTTGCAGTCTTTGCAAGAGTTGACCGTACTTTTGAGATTTTTCTGTTTCGGACAAATCTTGGCGATCCAGCAAGGATTGCAATTCGTGTTGTAACTGGGACATCTCGCTCAAATTGGGATTGGGAGGTAAATGCGGGGTGCGTTGTTCTTGCCACCGATGGTATTCCATCCATCGTTTGTAAGGCACTAAAGCTAGTTTTCGTCCTTCCATGGGGTTGTCAGGGGTGAATTCTGAGATCTTGGGACTTCCGAAGGCCTTTTTATCTTGCTCCCATCAGTCCTCCCAACATGGTTCCCAAGACTCCTTTCAGTATGGGGCCTAACAAGAGAGGTAAAATGCCTCCACGTTGGACCAACATCTTCTTTTTTTGACGAATGGGAATTTTCTTTTGAACCATTTTCCGAAGAACGTGACGATGTTTGCCTAAGCATTGTTTCTGGTGTTTGGACAAAGGGATCGTGCCTTTCAAAACGTTCAAACAACATTCGCACACGGTATCGATGACCTCTTTGGAGGCCGTTTGAATGAGTTTTTTTCGTAGGGGTGGAGAAGCTTTGGACAGGACAGATAACAGGTCCCCATGTTTGGCTAAACGTGGTGGCAGTCCTTTCCTTTTCTTTCCTTGGGGTTTTCTGGAGGGTGACATCTTTGAGTCTTTAGGAGCACCTAAAAACACTGATACCCTACTCGGTCACAGGCCTTTTTTATACTGGAACGCGTCGCCACTGATTGTCTTTACGTTTTATCAGTTTGAGGACAGGCATGACACGTCGTGCAGGGGTACGTAACGGACTAAATCGAGCCAGTTCTTGCTTGGACAAATCCAGTAAACTTTGTAACATGCCCGATCTTTCTTGAACTTTGATTTTGGGAGAAGGTACTTTGTGAGCAGCAGCCACTGCCGCTAAATGGGAAGGTCCTGCCACTGGGGAAGTTCTTTTGGAGGTCATCAACGGAGAAGTTCTTGGTGTAATCAACGTCTCCAAGTACTCTTCAGTTCCTGGTGACATCAACGGAGAAGTGGACAAACGTGAGGCTGCCGGAGACGTTGTGGCAGGTCGTGGTTTGCGAGTGTAAGGTTGCGTCCTGGCCGAAGTGCCTCTCTTGCGACTAGTTTTCTTCTGTGGACTTTTCTTTTTCTGGGGACTTTTTCTCTGTTTCTTTTTCTGGGGGCTTCTTTTCTTTTTCCGGGGTGGTGGTGTCTGGTAAGAGGAGGGTCCTGCCACTGGAGAAGTTATTCTTCTTGGGGACCTGGTCTTTTTCTTTTTCTTCTTGGGGCTTCGTTGGACTTTTGTCTTGGGGATAACTTTGGGGGCATTAGGATCCCATCTTAACAGTGAGCGAATGATGACCCCTCCTAGAGTACCGCTCCCTCCAGGTTTCAAAATGATTTGTTTTTTGGTTTGAGTGTCGATGCGGGGATCGGCCAGTTGGACCAAAGCGACTTTGTTTCGATCGAAAAAGCGTTGGGTTTGATGAGGAATCTGAATGATTCCTTGGAGTAATTGACGTGCCGTCACCGTGAACCATCGTAAGACTTCTTTGAGACTAGCTTCTAAGACACGAGCTCGTGTTTGTGGATCTTTTTCTCGACTGATGCCATACAAGGCACGAATCAAATTGACGGGAAGATGAGACTGAAGGGACTTTATGTTCACACTGTGTGAGACAGACGAAAAAGGGTCTGAGGTTTTTATAGATTTTTTTCATGGGAGGAGTGAAATGAAGTCGAGGACGGAGACGTGTACAGGACAGGCCCTCCGTCTTGGCACCAGTGGTGAAACAAGTGGGTACGAAATCGCAAATCCTCGGGGGTCGTAGGTTTCAAATCGACGAGTAAATAGGCGTGTGGAGTTTGAGTGGCATCGTCGTACGCCTGAGTCAGCCAAGGCGTTCCTAACTGTTTGGCTAAGACTTGCACTTGCGATTTATCTCGAGGGCTTTTAAACAAGACCACGTAATGCGCATTGAGACTGATGGTGCGATGGGCTTTACTTTGTTGAAACAAATTTTGGGTGATGTAAACGACACTGGCATTACGGTGATGCCCTTTGCGCGTGAACCACAATTTAATTTCTTCTTCGTCTTCTCCTAACATGTCGTCGAAAATGACCAAATGGGTTAGACGGGAGTCAGAGACGATGCCATCGTCTTCTTTAGGAATGCCTTCCACAAACACGATGGAATCGCCTTGACTTTCTCGCAAGAGGCTGTACGCCGATTGCCACTCTTTGTAACACCACACGATCCGTTGAGGGGGCCGATCGATCAAATGATGTTTATGTTCGATCAAACGTTTGACGAATTCGGTTTTGCCCGAACCGCTAGGTCCAGCAATGAGCATGTTAAAGGGATGGCGAAGATACAAAGCCTCCCAACTGGCACGATCTAAGTGTTCGTCGATGACTTTGACAGTAGAGGAAGAGGGAGCAGAGACAGCAGAGGTAGCCATGGTATGAGAAATGTCACTTGTGACACGAAAAAACAAACAAGACAAGAGTTTATATACTTTTTCAGAACACGTTTATTGAATGTTTTTTTTTCAAATATGAACACGAAAGACAAAAATACATACAACCCAAATAGTGATGTACAGGAATATAAAACACAGCAAAGCGATCAAAGTGAAATATAAACAAGTGTCTGTACAACATGTTTTGGGTAACCAAGATGTCCTAGGGACAGTGTGTAATGTTCTTACAGTCTCTACATGAGGTATTGTCACACAAGTGTCCTCCCGGAATGACCTTTCAGGAATGTCCATGACAGTCCTGTCCTGAAGCGAGTGGTTGTTCTCGGTGACGGGTTCTTCTGGTACCGTCACTAACACAGGTTGAAAAGTAACTTTTTTCCTTGAACAACTCTTGTGCATACTGGGCCACTTCTTGGGTCCAAGCCTCAAAACCCCCCTTTTTCCAATCACGAACATCTGTCCAATGAGGGTGTAAGTCACAAGCTACACACACATCGTCATACACGTCTTGGGTCGCTAAAAGTTGACGAATCTTTTTTTCCTGTTGAGGTCGAGAAGTATCCAGATGAAAACGCAAGGCTTTGAACAAAAGGAGTTTTTCGTGACCATTTAAGGCCATGGAGGTGGTAAGTACTGATCGTAAAGAGTCCACAAGGAATCGGCTGGTAAACGAAATCCCAGAAAACAAGTCACTAAGACACACACCACTTGTCGTCCCAAATTGAATGGATACAGTTCTTGCAATAATCGATGGTAATGATCCACGGTTTGAATATGGTCATTGAGTTCCTTCCACGGAATCTGTTGGATGACATGTGACATAAGTCGTGGCATGGCAGCCTGTTTTTATAGTCTCTTTGTTTCGGAAACAATACACGTACTTTCTAGCCAGAGATCTTCGTTCTCCAGTAGGGAATCTAAATCTTGCATACTGTAACCGAAACTTCAGAGTTCGTTTAGAAGTTTCCTCTTCCTCTAAGTAGATTCCACGTAAAATATGTTGGTAATCCTTTAACTTGTCTTCCTCAATGTATTGCTGTAGGTGAATCTCGAAGTAACCAAAATCATGAACATTTCGATCATTCACTAACTCAAAGTGTTGAACAAGGTCTGACCACTGAAACAATTTCTGACGAATCAGTTCTCTTATACCCTTCAGGTACCAGTGGTTAAAGATCTGGTGACGTAACGGATGCAATTGTTCTTTACGTTTGACTTGTATTTTCACCAGCTCTCGGTAAATGCGTTCTCTCAACTCCACAGGCAAAGCACGAATGTTCTCTAGCAAAGTATCCATGAATAGGTCATACTAAATCCTCTTTGGTCTGACACAAGAAATGTACTCTTTGCACAAACATGGTTTCACTTCAGTGTCGAATTTAAATCGTTGAGTCACTAATCTACACATTACAATTCGTTCAGAAGTTTCCTCTTTCACCAAGTTGACATTGTGTTCAAGATGTTGGTAATTCGTTAACTCTTCCTCTGGAATTCGATGCAGTACGTTTACAATGTAGTAGATAGAATCGTCAATACCAAACCATTCCTTTTTATAACCAGGAGGTCGTTGATCAATGTCTGTCCAATGGAACACTTTCAATTGAATCAGTCCTTGTATAGCCTTCAGGTACCAGTGGTTCAAACACCGGTGACGTATCGGATGCAATTGTTCTTTACGTTTCACTTGTATTTTGACCAGCTCTCGGTAAATGCGTTCTCTCAACTCCACAGGCAAAGCACGAATGTTCTCTTGTAAAGTATCCATGAACAGATGATTATGGTAAAAAGTTACTTCAATGTCTCGGTCCCACTAAGGGTAAGTAATGACAATTCGGTGACCATCGAGCATGTTCAACGAAGGCCGAATCTTGCGGTTCCCAGTGGTGAAGTGACACACTGCAACTGAAGCACTTGACTTTATCTCCTTCGCCCAAGTAGAAAAATCCGGCTCTGGCTAATTCTTCGGGGGTCGGTCCTCCCAGATACTTTGGCCATTTTCCTTTGAACGATTGAAGACGATTTTCAAAGTCGCAGTATTCCGACAAACGCACAGGAAACGAATATTCGTTTTTCACAGGTTCGTTTCGATGAGGGTTGAGTGACATGGGCAGGAGTTTGCTCAGGCCTGGATGACATCCGTAGGGAGGTAAACGTGAAGGTGGACATTCCCCTTTAAAACGAAACCCAGTAAAATGTCCAAGAGGACGAGCAGCATCGCTTTCGCATCCCACAGGTTTGACACGCACAGCATCACTTTCCATGACAGGGGTAGGGGCACTAAAGTTCCCATGATGCTTTACGGCATCGCTCAGGTCACAAGGTACAGCATCGGTCCCATCGCAAGGCTCACAATCGCACTCGTCTGCAAACTCCGTTACGCGATTACAATGGTAACCACATGGACAATCGCAGTTTCCTTCCGGACATTTTCCGTCGCAATGCATGGGTCTTATCCATCCAGTATTAGTCACACTAGAGGAAGATACAACTTTTTTACAATCCCCAAACTGAAACGATGTCTTTTTCAAAGTATTCATCTTGTTCGCTCGGTCTTGGTAGTCACAATGAACTATCGATCTTGACCATAGCCCCCTTTTTATACTAGTCTCAATGCAGTCTCCAACTTGTACATCTTTCCTTTTTTACGTTTTTTATGTCCTGTTCTGGAAGGTACCGTCTCTAAGGTACCGTCAACATTGTACCGTAGTGTGATGGGTGGAAAGGCCATAGAAAGGTAAGGGCAATTCGGAGACCATCGAGTATGCTCCAGAATAGCTGAATCTTTATAGATACATAGATCCATTCGTAACTTCAGTCCGCAAGCGAAACACTGTACCTCGTATCCCAATCCTGACTCAGGTCCCAAGTAGACAAATCCTGTTCTAGCTAAAACATGCGAAGAAGGTAATCCTTCCCTATCCGTAGGCCATTTCTGAAACGTGTCCAATCGACGGGCACAATCACAATAGTCCGGTAAGAAGACTGGAAAATGGTAGGGTTTGAACTTGGAGTTCTCATCGGGTTTCTCACTCGATTCTTGCTGTGGCGAAGTCATCTTTCTGGTGGGGTAACTATCCTCTTACAACCAATGTTTTATACCAACGTGTCCATACGGTAAGGTGAAATGATTGGGAAGTCGAACTCGCTTCTGGTACACGATTTGATAGACTTTTTCCAAGGGCCGACTGACGATGTGGTGAGTGGGTAAACGTACAATCTTGTTCGGTTGGTGAGTGGTCACTTTAAAGTTTCCATCCTCTCCCGATTGCAAGGCTTCTTTCAATACCCCAAAGTTGACCACTCGACTGGTACGATAATTCAGAGTCAGTCCTTTCACTTTGCACGTCGTGTGCACTTCTCCTTGTTTGTCCCGGTATTCGTAGCCGTAATTTTTGGGACCGCCACTGACGAAACTTAGAATCTTGTCGTCGGGATGCTCGTCTGTCCAGGCTCCTAAACGGTCTCCTTCGATGTTAGGGTGTTGCTGACCCGGTCGATCGATGTAGATGCAACTGTCCGTGTCAAAGTACAGGACGCGTTCTTCTAACAGTTCTAAAGCTTCGTACAATTTTAAGCGGGCATGGGCTGTCACGTAAGCCGCAATGATGACATTTCCAAAAGGGTCGTCTTGTACAAAGTCCAGATCTTCTTCGTAATTGACCAAGATCAAATTCTCTCGAACGACGTCCACGTGTTTCATGTATTTGGTTTTGTCGTGAATCATCTGGAAGTAGCGGGAAGGTTCTGTCAAATATTCCGTCTTGGGTAAACACGGTCGTTGTGCCATTTTACCCCACAAGCAATTTAACATCACTTTGGCAAACGATCGCCTGCCTTCGTTTTTCTCGATGTGGTCTAAAGTGATGCCCTCTTGTTCGTAGTATTTCTCTTTGAATTTTATTTGGTCTTCGGGAGTGTGACACCAGGAAGGATAGCCGCTGGCTTCTTGCTTCAGTTTCAAAAAGGCATCCACGTAGTCTGCGAAAATGCCTTTCTGAGTAGGGTCACCCTTGTGGTATTGTTGTGTCTTGGGAAAGTGGCAAATTTCGTACACTTCTAACAGTTGGTATCCCATGTCCATAGCTTTGAACAATTCTACGCTGACCCAGGTTCCCGTCAAGGCCCGTTCTTCCTGGGTGTGCTGACAAGGCTGGTCTTGGTTGCACGTTTCGGCACAAGTACGGCACAAGGGAAACATCAGTTTGCCTTGACAATGGTGAGGTAAGACGGGATGGTAGAGGTTCGTGGGAGGCAAAACTTTACACTTGATCAAGCCTTCGTATTGTCGAATGTTGACCAGGTCGATGTGTTCCGTCAGCAATCGCGGGTGCCCTGTAGGAAAGTGACAATATTTGCACACGTAGGGATACAGCGAACACACATCCAAGTATTTGATTTCTTCTCCTTTCTCTTCGTCGGCTTGGTACAGCAAACAGGTGGCATTGGTCCTTCCTCCGTACAAACTATCCCTCGGGTTCAGGGGGTCCATCAGCTTGTAACTTTCCACGACACGTTTAAACTCGGGATCGATTTTCAAGCGGTGATCGTATTCGTGTTCCCACATTTCCACCACTTGGTATCCTTGCTGTTCTAACTTCAAGCGTCGCTGACAAGTGTCCTGGTACAGGTCTTCCATGGTCCGTTGTAAAAACTGATTTTTAGTGTCACGGTCAGGGTAGCAGACGGGACATCCGTGAAATAAGCAACCGTTAAACTCGTACACGATCTTGGGGTTTTCTAAGTCCCAGCCATCTACCGAATATGTTCCGATGGTCTTTTCGCCCCCTCCGTTGCGGGCATGCTGAATCCACTTGTCTTCCTTGTCGCACAAGTAATGTAACCAGCGTAGGGCTTTGACCGAGTATTGACGTTTGACAAAGTGGGTCGTTTGAGGACTGATGACAGCCACGGTGTTTTCAGGCATGAATCGTTGTCGATACACTAAGGAACACGCTTTGGCAATGGTGCAAGCTTCTTTCAAAGGATCGACCCCTCCGTGTTCCATGAACAGTTCTCGAAATTTTCCACAGCAACGTCGTAAAATGTCCACGTCGGAACGACAATACTTTAGCATTTCTTCCTGAAAGTCGAAAGGGTCCGAGGCGTGAGCCTGGTACCAAGCGTAGAAAGCTTCTCGTTGTTCGGTACGCATGTTGTCGGGGTCGTAATAGTGAGCCTCAGGTAAATGGGGTAGAACGGCGTGTTGATTGGCTTCCGTATTGAAAAAGTGTGGAAAGTACCCTTTAGCCATTTCTGTCATTCCAAACGTTTTAGGCATTCGACTCAAAGGCATGGCCAAATAGCTCATCGAATCTTTAAACTGTACTTGTCCCACTTGCATGAAAATGATTTTGGCTCCGTTCAAAGTCACTTTAGGACGTTCGGTGCCTTGTTCCGTATAGTACCTCAAAAGAAACTGTCCATCGTATCCGGAGAAATTGTGAGCCATCACTGTGGCATGGCGATGACAATCTCGGTAACGTTCGATGTCCTCTTGGCTCCACGTCTTGTCGATGGGGTCTAAGACCCATTGGGCAAAATCGGCTAACGTGTTGGGTCCCCGAAAGATTTTTTCACGCCCTCCGGGTATCTTGCTGCAGTGAGGGCAATGACTGAAGATAGGTTCTTGAATGCACTTCTCGCACGCTCGATGAGCCACGCAGAAATTAGGAATGTGAATGCCGGTTTCTTGCATGCATTCGAAATCGAAAAAGATGAAATTGCCTTTCTTCTTGTGACCGTCCTCTTTCTCTGGTGGGGGTTGGTATTTTTGCACGTAACATTGGTGTTCCAAGTCCACGATGTGGTGACAAATGTGACATTTTTTCTTTCCTGAACATACGTGTGCCTTGACACTATTGGTACGTATGCCTTGTCCACACGTAGAGCACAATCTCAGCAGTTGACAAGCGCATTTCTTCTGTGAACCTTGCGTTTTCAGATGTTGTTGGTAACAGGTAGGGCTGACAAACGTGCGCAGACAAGTGAAACAAGGCACTGGTTCTTCGCTCAGACAGGGTGAAGAGGCCAAACATCCTGTGCATTTCGATCCACAATGTTTGTGTTGCTCTCGATTGTTATAACCATGGTCACATTTCTCACAGTAATAACCGTATTTCAGGAATCCGGTGATACTGGTAATGGTATCGAAATGTTCATCGTGATAATAGACATGAATGTATTTTCCGTCCTTAAAGTCTTGGCCTCGAAACAACAAAGGTCCGCGCACTTCTTGAGGGTGCACTTTCAAGGTGTAGCGTGGAGCTAGGGCATCTTGCAATTTTTGCATCTCAGGAATGCCACAGGGTGTGTCTTTGGACAGGCCAGCTTGTTGCAACAGGAGTTCTGCTTCGTTTCGTTGTTTGGCTCGGTCGGAACGTTGAATAGTGTCCCAGGTTCTTTTCCATTCTACCGTGTCGTTCTTGTTGGCATAGGTTCGTCCCACCACGATGGCACGGGCTAAACACATCTGGTCATGAGGGTTGTTAATTCGGACGAGACTCTTTTTGGTGTTGCGAAGGTCGTCCACCAATAACATCTTTTTGCGTCCTGTCCCTTGAGGAGGAGAGACGTGGGTCATGTCCAGTGTGGCTTTACCATCGGTGATGTCAAACTGATCATTAGATTGTTGTACGTGTTGAATCTTGTCCATGACTTTGGAAGCAGTCAATTCTGCAGGGGTGCTAAACTCGATCCAAACAGGGGATTTCAAACCGTCGTGTTGTAAGGAAAGTCTCAAGCGATCGTCTTCTTTGGGTTGACATTGTCGCTTGAGTGCAGTGAGCAAAGAATCCCACACCTCAGTGATGAACACTTCTGCTTTCTCTAACGGCACTTCAGCCTTGAAATCTTTAAACTTCACCGTGTATTTGTAAGCCGTGGTTCTAAATTTTCTAGAGGAGCGCTTTTCCGTCTCTCGAATGGAATAGTACTTTTCAGGGTTGACAAAGGGTGGTGAAGTTGGTTTAGAGGGTTGGGATTCTGGTTCACTCATGTCCTCTTCAAAATCACTGGCATGAATTTGTGCCAAGATTTCAGCCCTGGTTCGAGGCGATAGATCACGTTTCTGCCTCTTACTTTCTTCTTCTTCTTTCTTCTCGAATGAATGGGATCGTTTCATCTTGAAAGCAAAAAGTCAAATGACTCAAGTTCAAACACCATAAACTACTTTATAGTCATAGCAGACCAGCGTATATAAAAGGGTGTGTGTCTTGTCCTTTCACTATTCATTTCACTCTCAAGCCGAGCACAACGATGGAAGAGACTAACCAGATGGAACGTTTCGTCAGAGCTTTGCGAGGGGTCATTAGAAAATTCTCTTCAGACCAGCCTACGGACTACTCTCCTTCCTTTAGAGATAAAAGTCAAGATACTTGCTATATCTGTCAGAAGAAAGGGCATTGGTCTTCAGAGTGTCCAGACCGTCAAAAAAGAAAAAAAACAGGGGATAAAAAAGACAAAAGTCAAGATACCTGTTATTATTGTAAAGAAAAAGGACATTGGTCTCCAGATTGCCCAAAAAAGAAACAAGAAGAGTCAGAAGAAAAGAGGAATTCTTCAGAAGAAGAGAGGGATTCTTCAGAGGAAGAAGAGGAAGAAAAAAGACAATTCTATTTAAATGAGGCAAAGAAACACGAGAAGAAAAGAAGAAGGGAAGAAAGCGAGGAGAAAGAAGAAGAGGAAAAGAGTGTGACGGTGAAGAAATTCAAAAAAACAGAGAGACTAAACAAGGAGAAAAGAAGAAATCAATGAACTTTTTATTAAAGTGTTGTGTTGTGAATTGGATTGTAAAAAAATGGAGAAAAGAATAAATGAATGATATAAGGTAAGAGTCTTTGAGTTTTGATTTTAAAATAAGAAGCTACACTCACGCACTCATACACAGACACGTACTATAAGGGTAACATGGGTGAGTTTTTTTTTGAGTTATTGGCAAATTGAAATTGTATTTCTTTTCGAGAAATGTGGGTGGCCCTGAAAAGGGCCTTTTTTCTTCATGGTGTAGGGGTGAGTTTAAGCAATCAATTTTAACTGCCTTAAGCCTTTGCCACGGCCAAGGCCTACTTCTGGACTGCGTAATGTTGATGATGATAATGATTGGGTTGAAATCACTAAGGGTGGTACGGTAGGCTTAGTCACAGGGTTGACGTGTTTGGCTCGGGAAGGTCGTATTCTCTTCGGTCGTGATAAAGAAGTCTGATACATTTGTTTCAGACTTCTTAACTCCGCTAAAATGTCCAACAGTACCGTGACCGTTTGATTTTCACCCTCTTGTTTCTTTGCTGCTACTTCTTCTTCTTGCTGTTGTTGCTGTTGTTTTTTTCTTACCTCTTCTTCTTGTTGCTGTTGCTGTAGGAGAAAAGCCTGTTCCGCTTCCTTTTGTCGTTGTATAAATTTCTCCAATTCTTCTTTCTGTCTCTGTCTAAAATTCTCCACTTGCGGTAATGAAGAAGGTAACGAAGGTTCCGGAACAAATTCTTGCGAGGAGAGAAAATCCACAAAATCCCAATTCACCTCTTCTGAAAGTAAGTCCGGGTTCCCTTGGGCAGTCTCCCCTGTTGGTGCACCCCAATGGATCGTTTTCTGAGTTTCCGTCATGTTGAATCACTGTCGCATAGACTGAATGCACACAAGCGCTAGCGAATCTATATTGACTACGTGACGTCACAGACTGCTCTCTTCGGATTGGATGAGAGCTGACTGAATTCTGTAACGCGTGTTCGGATTGGTGAATGAACTCAATCCGTTTCAATCCTTTCTGTACCTATAAATAAGCGCCGTTCAATGCATTGATTCACCTGTTCTCATCGCTTCAAGATGTGGACTACAGTTGAGTCATCCACCCTTGTGTCTTCCATGATGTTTCGGACAGACTTGCTCATGTATGTCCGATCCAAGTGGACCTTTGTCCACAGGACAAACACCAGCCTGTGGATACGTAGGATCTACGTCGAAAGACAAGGATGCCTGAAAAGAGTGCTGATGTACGGACCAACAGTAAGACGCAGCCTAAGGACAAGAAGAAGACCAATGCGGTGCCATTTATGTTAATGAATACATTAACATAAAACCCAAAGGCCCTTTTCAGGTCCAGCCATATTTCTCGAAAAGAGATAGTCTTTGAATTGCCTACCCCTTTTTAAAATTTAAATTTAAATTTAAATTTAAAAAAAACTTTTTTAAAAAAAAAAAAAAAAAATCCCATGTTAAATTCCCCTTGTCCGTAAAGTGTCCCACGATTTATTCCCATGTTCAATTCCCCTTGTACGTATAGTATCCCACGATTTATTCCCATGTTAAATTCCCCTTGTACGTATAGTATCCCACGATTTATTCCCATGTTCAATTCCCCTTGTACGTATAGTATCCCACGATTTTATTCCCATGTTAATTCCCCTTGTCCGTAAAGTGTCCCACGATTTTTCTCCATGTTAAATTTCCCTTGTCCGTAAAGTGTCCCAAGGGTGTTTTTAATGCTAATTCCCATTGTCCGTAAAGTGTCCCCATATACTACTCCTGATGGTTTTGGGGTTTTAAACCACCTTACATTTCTTAATATAATGGACCAGGTTTCTTATTATGTGCCAATCTTGCCATGTTTAAGTAATAGTTACCTATCCTATTTAGCCCGCATTGTGCGGAGGGCTTGATGGTTTGGGCTATTGACCACCTTGTAATTTCTAATTTAGGCCCTTTGTAATTAGTGTCTATTTTTAAGCTGCCACCTTGTGTGGCTGGCTATATTAGCCTTGGGCTTTGACTGATTTATAGTTTTTACTTATGATTAGTCCGTCTTGTTGTCGATGGTATACCAATTCCAAATGATTGTATTTTGTCTAAATGTTTATAATACCCACCAGCGGTTCATCTGAATTTGGTGTATATTGCTATATCCTAGTCTATATATTCTACCTTACTACATTATTACTATTGATATTATTATTTATAATTAAGTGTTATTTCAGAGTCTGTTACTACGTGCATTGCTTGAGTTGGTGGTTGTCTTATTGTCTTGTTTACTAGTGCTGATTTAATATGGGTCCGGTGACCATTGCCATTGCTAGGTTGAATGCTTGCAGACACAGCGTGACACCGGGGGGGGGGGGGGGGGGCAGGTCCATGTGTCTTAATTGGTGTATGGTCCGCCGTATGCGCACTGACATTACTCCACACCCTAAGCGGTTGGTATCCAGCTTTTCCCATAATTCTTGATTCATTTGTCCTGCCCCTAACCCACCCACTCCCCTCCAAAACCCCTGCGCTGCATTCAGTCAAAATGCCTAGATTATTTTAAGTTACCACTGCATTGGTTATTGCTTTGACAGGTAGTTTTGTTTTGTTTTACGAAGTGAAGGAAATATAAGTAGGGTAAATAGGTAAGTTATATTTTTCCTTGTACGTAAGATTGATGTTAGCGCATTTGATATGGGTCCTGTCACCACTGCCATTGCTAGGTCGAATGCTAGCAGCCACAGCATGGCCCAGGGGTGGGCAGGTCCATCTGTCTCAATGGGTATAGGGTCCGCCGTACGCGCACTGGCTTTACTCTACACCCTATGCAGTTGGTATCCAGCTTTTCATATAATTCTTGATTCATTTGTCCTGCTGCCCCCGGCCCCTGCGCTGCACTCAATCTCCCTTTTCAAGAACTGTCTTCACTGTTTTAAGTTACCACTGCATTGCTTGTTGATTTAACGGATAGTTTGCTTTTACAAAATGATGTAATATAAGTAAGGTAAATAAGTGAATTATATTTGTCCTTGTTTGCCAGTTTCTTTCAGGCAGTACAATATATTATTGTATGTCATGTTGATGTTCGGGTTACTATGCGCTAGAAATTCTGGGTAGGTTTTCAGGATCCTATATTTTTTTTTTTGCTTGGTCTTAAACATTTCCGGTTGTGCTCGACATTTATTGCACAAGTTAAATACGTGATGTAGTTTCTTGGGAGTTGGTCAATGAGGGCAATTCAAGCCCCAAGCTTTGTTGTTTGGGAGGTATTTTCCAAAACTGCTGGCTAATAGTGTTTCCAGTTTTGATTCTATTAACAATTTTCTGGTTTTTTAATTATTAGCCAGAATTGGTGCAGTTATGCTCCTGGATACTTCATTTTGGATATGGCACAGTGTGCGACATTTTTTTTTTTTTTTTTAACTATTACTCCGGATTCCAGTGATCTTAAGACACTAAGTTAGTCACTGATATTTATTGCTTTCCGGATATTTGTGGATTGGACCCATTTAAGGGTTTCACTTATGGCCCAGAACTCTGCTGTGCATATTGAGCAGTTGTCTGGGAGTCTAGCTCCAAAATCTCTGTTTTTCGCCGGTATTACAGCAGCTGCCGTTCTGTCAGGTGACTTATTTAACTTTAATTTCCGTCGCGTTTGCCAATAAAGCATGGGCCTCGAGTTTATGCCTGCCTTGCGGGCAGGCTAATTAATTAATAGTAGGAGGGGAAAAGAGCTACACCTCCTATTCGTGTATGCTCACATAGAAAGCTGATTAATTCAGGGCGAGTCGCAGGACAATAATGTCTTAATCGACTCGTATGTAAGCTCTTTTGAGTGAGAATCGACCCAACACGCACTCACTGTGATAAATTAATCGTGAGGGGTGGAAATGAGCCTCGCTCCATCCAGGGCCGTAGAGAGCGATCACGTGCCCTGGCGTAAAGAAACACTTGGGCCTCTCCTAGTTCTTGTTCAAACAAAAAATTTCTTTTATACAATTAAAAAGTGTTGTTTGACCTGGGTCCCCTTATGGGCTTGGGCCCTGGGGATGTATCTCCGGTTGTTCCGCCCCCACCCTTGTCGGCTCTGGCCCCATCACGCGTATATGCACATCATACTTTAATTACTGCGTCCGGACGTGGAACGCAGATGGGATGGAAGCGAGGCACCCACGTCCATAGAAGGCACCCTTATTTTCCTTGGTATCATTTTGATCCCAGGTGATCGAAAGGTAAAAATGTCATACTTGCACAATTTTGATAATGACTGTGCTGTCATAATAGGACAGATCTACAAGGGCAACGGCTATAGTAATTTATATTTTGGGTAGAGTTATTTGTTCCAACGGAAATATTTGGAGTCAGTTAAATCAATATTGTTTTCCGCATTATGCAGAGGGGCATGATGGCAGGGCTTTTGCCACTTTATATTGTTTAATTTGAGGTCTTAATGACTGATACCTATCTAGTTGCCGCATTGTGCAGCTAGGCCTAGTGGTCATGGGCGTTAGACCACTTTATAATCTTACTCAGAGGTCATGGTCCTGGGGTTATGACCACCTTTTAACACTAAGGTTTGGGTTCTATATAATTGTATGATATATTTTTTAATGAATTAATTACTGATGGCTTATAGTTCGCCACCTTATTGGTATTTTTTATAATTATTTCAGTGTTATTTCTATATTATTGAGACAGCCATCGCCACCTGCAAGAGTGAGAGTTACTGCAGAAAGGTATTGTTAGAGATCGTCATGTTTTTTTTTTTTATAAGACTGTTAATATTGCGTTGCTTGTTGTTAATGTTCCTATATTGCTGCACCGATTTGTGAGTTTTATTTTCCTATGCTTGCTTGTTATTTATTGTTATTGTTACAATCCAACAAACACTATTTCAAACATGACCCTTGTAATCTGACAATATCGAATCGAGTCGATACAGCATTTCTAATCATAAGGTCAGTGATGTCATCCAGAGGAGGTGATCAGTAGGAATCAAAATAGTCCACACTGTGATCATTGGGAAAGTAGACAACTACTCAGTGGGTTCCTGGTCGATGTCACTCGTTTGTGTTAATGACATAGGTTTGAGTGTCTTTGGATTTGCAGTGGGGCAGTTTCATCTTTAGAATACACCACATTATTCCTAGAAACGGTGTACGAAATGTGAGGCAGAAAGTAATGAATTTATCCATTATTTTTTCACAAGTATTGATGAGTAATCCATGCACATTTGCAGTTTTCCTTGAAAATTTCTGTCAGGTAAGTCGATGAACTGCGGCTCTTCTATGTACTCTGTCGCATAGGACTTCAATGCGTTTGATCTTCAGAGAAGTCAGTGCAGGTAAGGAATGGTCACGCAAGTCTTTATACCACTTTCTCAAAACTTTTTGTACGAACATTAAACTCCAAGCCGCCAGATACTCTTCCAACATTTATCTTTGACTCATCATTATATATTTATCATGTTAAATCTGACTAGGATGATCGTTTTCACATCCAAAACAATGTTCTGTGCTCAAACCTATAGCACGTTTAGCCAGGTCAGTAGCAAAACAGAAGACAAAATGTTGGTCTTGTTCTCGCCATCTCGACATTACGAATATGTATTTTTCTTTTTCTTCTTGTTCTGACTCAAAAACTCTGACTCATCGCTTATCTCCATCGATTCTTTGTATTCCATCTTTTTTCCTAATAATATAGAATCACTTCTCTCAAACTGTTGATTTCTAGAGTATTGTCAGATTCTGCATACAAGATGAGGTTCGCCAGGTTGGTTAGATCTGTTGCAAACTGAAGTTTAGCACGAGGCTGGTCTGAGTTTATAGGGTGAAAATGTCCCTCGTCGTTTACTTGGTCTGGAGTGAAATTAACCCTCCCCCCCCCCCACAGCTTATTCTCCTGCATAATCATCGTGCGAAATGCCGTGGCTGTTGTTGGTACCTAACTGACATGTGGCTTCAAACGGTGTCATATGATATCATTTTTTTCTGGGTAAAGTTATAATGAAGGGTCTGGTACATAAGGTATGCCCATCTCAAGTGACTTCTATCTTGGACACGTTGAAGTGTTGAAATTCGAAATGATTTTGATCGAAGGCTCCGTTGAGGGCGGCATTGATGACTATGCCGATGAGTAAACGCTTGGGTACCTCTCTTTGGAAACATGATCTTCGATCTCGGCTCGGAGTCCAGAGGCACTGGTAAAAATTTTCACTTTCACTCGTCGTATCAAAGTTTTACTGATTTCGTTCCCAGCTTAGGTACAATTTCTACATGGCGCATGCATAGTTGAGCTTCTTCGATAATGTTTATTTTTTTACTCGTTATCACTGGCCACCAAACGGAGGACCTTACTAATTTAATTCTTTCTCAGGCGTACATCCACTCCCTTCAAAGATACTTGTCTTGCAACCACATATCCAAGTGAAAACGATGCATCCGTTATAAACTGCGCCCTTGCTTGATTTTATTTTAATGGTTGTTAAATCCAGCATTGTGTGGATCGTCAGCCTCTGTCAAGACTGTGTCGTTGAACGTCTCAGGTTTTCATAACACAGAACCATCAAATCCTGTATACTTGGCTTCTTTTTCGTGCGTCAAGAGACTGTACGGTTACGGTAGGGGTAAGCATCCATGCTGCTGATGACCAGAATGTTATTCAAGTACAAATCTACTTCGCTGAAACAACGAATGCATGAAAATGTTGACTGGAGCTATTCTAGCATCGCCGCCTGAATTGGTTTTGTCCAGTTTGAGAACTTGTATTTCGGGTACAGCTGACAGATTTTCAGAGCTATGTTATCTTCGATCTTTCCTCCGATTTCAAATTCGACAGTCTCTGTGGTGTTCAAAGACGACATAGTATCAAATTCTACTCACTGGGATTCTTGCATCGTCATCATGGTGGATGGCATGGCAAACATATAAAGCTTTGACTTGGAACATTCGCAAGAATCTGGGTTGCTTCAGTTTTGTTTCAGTTATTAATCAAATACGTGCAATTCTCGGGCTGTTCTCTTCTTTTCTTATTCTTTCTCTGAACGCGTTAATGCGATCTGCTGCAAGCAGTCATATATGAGATGATTAGGGACATGTTTTTATATAGAGAAAATGGTGGAACAATTTATAGGGTCATACGAGAAACATCGGTGACGTCATTGGGTTTATAGGGACAGACGAGTTTATAGTATCATTGTTCGAGTTGACTTCAATACGCGCTACTCTAGGTAGGTATGGAACATTCTATGTTAAATGTTTATAGGGACAAGTGTGTGTGTGTGTGTGTGTGTGTGTGATTTTGATTTTTAACGTAGCTTTAACAATTTTGCAGTCATATTGCTACTATGTCTGCAGTCTGACAGTTTATAGTGATGTCTAGCACTGGGGCATCATGCTGCAGACATGTAGCATGATGTCCCACCCAGTCACATTATCCTGACACCAGGCCGACCAGTCCTAACACTAACCTCTTAATGCTGAGCGCCAAGCGAGGCAGCTGTTAGTACCATTTTGTAAGTCTTTGGTATGACTCGGCCGGGAATTGAACCCACGACCTCCCACATCTGAGGCGGACGCTCTAACCACTAGGTCAGCGGGACAAAAGGATTTATAGGGACAAATGGGTTTTAGAGGGACAGAAGAGTTTATCGGGTCATAAGGGTTTTGTGGGGAACAAACAAAACATTGACATACACAAACAAATACTTAACGTAAAGACAAAAAATGGCAATACGTATATCCTTTCGAGGCAAATGAGTGGCCCTAAAAAGGGCTGTTAGGGTTGTTAACACAAATCCTTCTCTTCCAAATAGTCGTATGTGATATCTTTGTGATAACCCATGATGATTTCACATACTTGGGGTAGTCCCGGCTGAACTGAATCCCTGATATTAGGGTAGACGACTCAACGTGTCTCCACATCTTGTCATGAGAATAGGTGAATTTAATGAGGCGAGCTACTGGTATTTATAATCTAAGGGCGTATAAAAACAGGTGGACATTTTTCATCAATTCAAACGCGCGTTACAAAATTCAGTCAGAGCGCGCAGTCTCTCTTCCAATCACATACCCTATATAGGTGCGGTAGCGTCCGTGCGAAGTGAATCGATGCGACATAGTTGGAGCATGGCGGAAACTAAGAAGACAATGGATTGGGGTGCGCCTGCGGTGGAGACGATGAGTGATGGAATAGCGGCTACTGAAACAGAAGAGAATGATTTTAATTGGGATTTAGCCGATTTTCTCTCCTCTTCGCAGTACTTTACCACGTTCTTCCTCGCCTCAAGTAGAGGATTTTAGATAGAGGCAGAAAGAAGAATTTGAGAAATTTTTGCAACAGCAGAAAAAAGCAAAACATGCCTTTGTCATGCAATAGCAACAACAAGAAAAGGAAAGAAGAAAACGAGTGGCAGATGAAGAGAAGTGAAACTGCGAAGGAGATCAAAAGGACGGTGAAAGTCAAACGGTAACGGTGCTACTAAACATTTTGGCAGAATTAAGGTATTGAAGACAAATGTATCAGACGTCTTTAACTCGACCCAAGAGAAAAATACCTTCCGGAGCCAAACATTCCAACCCAGTCCTCACTACCTCTACGATGACTATCCCTGAGAGGCCATCGGCAGCAGCAGCGATCACCACCTAATCATCGACAATAGCTGGTGAAGAAGTAGGACTTGGCCGTGGCAAGTATATAAGGCAGTTAAAGCTCATTGATTCCAGTTCATGAGTTTGTTGGGGTGTGTGTGTGTAAAAAAAAAAACAAGCACTCGACGGTCCTTTCAAGGTCACACCCCACCCCCACCCCCAGGAAAGAATGACTACTCAAAGTTTGCGGAACCAAGTAAAACTTAAATCCTTTTTTTTTTCCCATAACGATTTGTTGATGTAAGTGTGTGAATGCGTGGGTGTAGGTCCATATTATAATAATAAGGCGCCTAGAAAAGGTCATCAGTTTTAATCCTTTTAAAGAGCGTGTCAGTGTCTTTCCGGTATCTGTTTGCAAGCCTATATTTACGTTTTTGCTATGGATTTAGTACTGCGTTGCTTTGATCACGCGCATATTAATTGTTTTCATTTTTTAAAAATATTTCTTTCTTTGGCCTTGGTTCAACGGTAAACTATCGCTGATTAAGCTCAGCATATAATTATATGTCATGCTCGTCGTAGTTACATACCAAACGCAGCCTGTGAGCTTCCTCCTGTAGTCCCACTATACTGAGTCTATAGGTTCATTATAAAATCTTTATTCAAGTATACAACGCTAGTACGTTGAATATAATAAGCTATTATGTTAAAATCTATTTGTATAGATCAGCTGCAACGTAAATATTGCATATTTTTATTGTCTTGCATTTATAAAATGTTCGGAGTTTGTGCAGGCCAGGGAAACTTGCTACAAGGGAGGACAAAGCCGGGACGTCCTAAGAACGTCGGAACATGTCAGCCCCATCCGAATGAAGTACTCTATAATTCACTATGCAGTGGAGAAGCCATTGGAGGGCGCACCTACACAATGAAAGAGCCATTGGAGGGCGCATATGCTAAGTGAATATTAACTCAGTGCAAGAAGTATCAGCGAAAATAAAGTGCTCTTTAGAACTTCAGCGTCAAGAACAATCAATAAAATTTAAGAAATGTATATCTTCTTAGCTTTTGTGCAATAATCTCAATTCATCATAATCATTTAATTAAATCATCTTAAGTTTTGTGCGTGTTGTCTCTGTTCTTCATAAGTAACATTCCAACCATCCATTCGTTAATTCTGTGACAGTTGCTTTGTCGTCAATGAGAGAGATTTTAGATAAATTATTGAAACGATTAATTGAAAAAGTGAGAGACAAACAACCTTTTGGTGAAAGATTGATAGACGTACTCAAATAAAGGATGCTACCAAAGATCCAGCGATAGCACTGGCTATATCAGCAGCTGCTGTGACTATGTGAAATTTGGAAAAAGGTGCTGTTTTACCCATTCATGCTGCATCTTCTATTGTTCCATCTACTCCTAATCCTCCTACTCTAAAACGAATAATTGTTTTCAAAAAGCAAGACTGGCCTGGAAAATTTTGCCAATCATCTCTTTTGAATTAGCGACAATATTACCTATAACAATGTCTGATAGTATTGACATTCTGATAAGCTGACTATTGAAGAAAGCTGATCAAAATGTTTTTTCTTTTAACCCCTTGTCTTCTTTTTCTAGCTCATCAAATAACATGACTCGTTTTTGGCATTAGTTAGTTTGTTACTTGAATTTGGTCAAAGGTAAAATCAAACCATCCAGTTGAACTAAAGGTTTTTAAAAAGTGAACTAAAGCAGTTCATGGAATTATTTACATCACTTAAAATTATTATTTCATTATGAATAGTTTTCGGACGTTTCTAAGTAAGCACGGGAGGTGCGAAGAACGGACACACCGTGTCTGGCAACGATTACCAAAAATACATTCATGCTCTGCACATGCTTCCTCCATCCTGACAGAATGATTGTCGTCGTCATTATCAGTATTCTCTACATACTTTAATGTATTATATTTTTCTTTTCTTCCTATATAATTTCTTACCGTACCTCTCACATATTATTTAGAAGCCTTTGTAACATCGTTATTTTCTACATCAATTATAAATGTTGGGTTTAACCCCACCTCAAACGAGTCACTGGACTGCAGTTAATTGTTGAATCTTACGATATTGCTCATTTGCAATGACAGTCAGTAATAGAAAGATTATTTTAACATCAATGGCATAGACAAGTTTGTTGTCTTTACATAAGATTTGTTCTTCGGCTGTTTCTGATGTAGTTCGAATTAATTTAATATTTTTGAATGTTATCTCCTCTAATTTCTTCCGTAATTTCATGCATTGCCCGGCTAGCACATTGTCATATTGCAGCAGTCTTATTGCATTTTCATCTGTACCATTTTGTTGCTAGATGGTTATATTTTTGGATGTGCTTTTTTCTTTTGCAAATCAGGAAAGTTTTAATTTCATCATTTTCTGCTACATTATTTTTCCACTTCTTTCACAGTCTAAAAAACTTATTATCTTTTACAAAGGTCAAAGTTTTTATGCTCGTTTGTGGTTCTATTTATATATTGTTCTATGGTCGTCTTTAGTGGAGATGTATGATTTTTGCGCGTCATTAATTATTCAGTTGCATTGTAGTTTGAGTTGGCCAAACGATTCATCGTATCATTTCACAAGAACATACTTTCTGTGTATTATTGGTTTTCCTTTCAAATCTTTCAAGATTTTATATGTTACCTTGTTTATCATAACTCTTGTCGTAAAACATACCCTCTCTCGTAACTCCCTTCAATATACACAGATCAGATAGCCAGTTTAAAATCTCTTCATTCAAGGTCATGCATGTGTGGCCTTTGATGCCAGAAGCCCCAAAGCTGATATACTTTATGAATCAGGATATTGACCTAGGTTCAGTCTTGATCATCAGAAAGAATTTGTCAACCATACGGTTAAGGAGCTACTAGAAAAGATCGCAGATACCTAAAGACTAGGATATGGCGTATTTCACACAAATGAGGCTAGAAAATGGATAGATGAATTGTCTTAACGGATAGCACTCATCATAGAATTATAGATCAGACCCTATTTAAAAGCAAATACAAAGGAAGATAAATCTAAAGTATGGGGCTATTGATTTGGTTACTTAATAACTAATAAAACTGGAACATCTTTGCAAAAGGTTTCTTACCTAATGTTACGGTGAGCTATAAAATTAGACGAGTGCTTATACATAAGTATGTTGTCTACAAACTGGAAAACTTGAAGGGAGAGAATATTGAGGGAATATTTTACGAACACAAATTATCACTCAAAGACAAACAAGATGACATATCTAAAGCCTAAAATATTTTTGAAGACGAAGAAAATGAAGGGTGAAAACTATATGCTGTTGTTAATGGAAAGGATATAACGTGTTCTTGAAATAGTTTGAAACCAGCTGAAAACATGTTGATGAAATAAACGAAAGCCGTGAAACTGGTTACTCCAAAATTTAAAGACCCGACTCAAGATTGACGCAAATAAATCAACGTAAATTAATCATACTTAAGGGACAAGGATTGTGACATTTTGTATGAGGAAGCAATCATACTTAAAAGGGCATATACGGGTATTGGAACTGAATAAACCGAACTGGATAATGATATAATCATTACCAATAATGAAAAGGTCGATCATTTATGCTCAGACCTATGCCCACATATAGCAGGACAAATGTAATATATGTTGTTGAAGAAAATATGTTCAGTGTTTTATCGTACAATCTTTTGACAAGTGCACATAGATTAAATCAATTATGAGCTAAGAAATTCGATTATGTATATGGCAAGAACAATATGAGAGTCATCTGTAAAACAAAACAATACAAAAAGCAAATAAATTGTTATAAATGCAGAGAAGAAAATCCAATCGACTAGGTGTAATGACAAAACAAAGTAGTAGAGGTATATAAAAATCAAATTGGTATCGTAATGGAGGAAATATTAAGATCTGAAAAATAATTATATTAAAGTTACAAGCGAGTGTCGAAAAGCTACAAGCGAGTGTAGAAACATATAACAAGGGGATCATAGTGCAATCACAATAAAAGGGAATCACAGTAGCTCCGTTGATAGTGCTTCTTACTCATAATGCAATGGTCGCGGGTTCAATACTCACCCAAAACAACCTGGTTCAGTTGATTGTGTGTGTCCTTGGGAAAGGTGTTTGACTCGTCTCCTCTTCATGATATAGCCAGTACTATGCTTAAGTGCTGTTAAAACCAACACACACACACACACACATAAGAAAGGCAATTTCCAACTAACTTCGCAATGAATAAATAGCCACATGTCTTCAATACGAGATACTCAAATATGAAAAAAGAAAAGAAAAAGGAAATTAACCTCCCTCTCTTCCTTAATCCAGACTAAAATGAAATTGCCACCAGACCGTCATGGACTACATTAATAAAACTTTAAATGGGTACCGATTTTGCTTGGTAAACGATGAACATTAGCAATCATTTTCCAACGATGTCAAACGAAAGTTGAAAAAGAAGCTAAGGGAAATTGGAGGTTTTGGTTCTGTTAGAGTCCATTAAGATCTGTGAATTTACACTTGCAAAGATAATAGAAGAGAGATTAATTTTGTGTCTGGATTGGTATCACAGAACAAAGGCTTTAAACGCTATAAAAATAAGAATGACATGAGTAGTAAATGGGGGCACCCTAGCGTCAAGGGGAATTAGCATTACAAGACCCCTTGGGCAACTCTAGCGTCAAGGGAAAATTAACATGGAGAAAAATCGTGGGTCAGATTAGCGTCAAGGGAAATTAACATGGAGAAAAATCGTGGGTCACTCTAGCGACAAGGGGAATTTAACATGGAACTATAGTGTGGGTCTGTCTAGCGACAAGGGGAAATTAACATGGGAATAGAGTTTGGGTTTGTCTAGGGACAAGGGGAATTGAATATGGGATTTTTTTTAAAATTTAAATTTAAATTTAAATTTAAAAAAAGGGGTAGGCAATGGAAAGGCTATCTCTTTTCGAGAAATATGGCTGGCCCTGAAAAGGGCCTTTGGGTTTATGTTAATATTAATATTAACATAGATGGCATCTGTCACATCTTCTTCTTCTTCTTCTTAAACTCCTTCTAACTGCCGGTCCATACACAAGTACCCTCTTGAGACATCCTTGTCTTTCTGTGTAAACTCTCCTCATCCATTGACTAGTATCTGTCCTATCAACAACAGTCCACTTGGACCTGACATACATGAGCATGTCCGTCCTAAACATCATGGAAGACACAAGGGTGGATGACTCAATGAGCGGGTACAAACACAAACACACAAACACAAACACACAAACACAAACACACAAACACATACGCTAAGAAACAATAAACAAATCCATAATCTACTATCCACACAATCGTACGTGAGCGGTTACAAAACCCAAACTATACTCTCCACATACGCTAAGAAACAATAAACAAACCCATAATCTACTATCCACACAATCGTACGTGAGCGGGTACAAACACAAACACACAAACACAAACACACAAACACATACGCTAAGAAACAATAAACAAAATCCATAATCTACTATCCACACAATCGTACGTGAGCGGTTACAAAACCCAAACTATATTCTCCACATACGCTAAGAAACAATAAACAAACCCATAATCTACTATCCACACAATCGTACGTGAGCGGGTACAAACACAAACACACAAACACAAACACACAAACACATACGCTAAGAAACAATAAACAAATCCATAATCTACTATCCACACAATCGTACGTGAGCGGTTACAAAACCCAAACTATACTCTCCACATACGCTAGGAAACAATAAACAAACCCATAATCTACTATCCACACAATCGTACGTGAGCGGGTACAAACACAAACACACAAACACAAACACACAAACACATATGCTAAGAAACAATAAACAAAATCCATAATCTAATATCCACACAATCGTACGTGAGCGCTTACAAAACCCAAACTATACTCTCCACATACGCTAAGAAACAATAAACAAACCCATAATCTACTATCTACACAATCGTACGTGAGCGGGTACAAACACAAACACACAAACACAAACACACAAACACATACGCTAAGAAACAATAAACAAAATCCATAATCTACTATCCACACAATCGTACGTGAGCGCTTACAGAACCCTAACTATACTCTTCACATACGCTAAGAAACAATAAACAAAATCCATAATCTAATATCCACACAATCGTACGTGAGCGCTTACAGAACCCTAACTATACTCTCCACATACGCTAAGAAACAATAAACAAAATCCATAATCTACTATCCACACAATCGTACGTGAGTGCTTACAAAACCCTAACTATACTCTTCACCTACGCTAAGAAACAATAAAGAAACCCATAATCTACTATTCACACAAACATACCTTAGCTCTTACAAGCACCAACACACAAACACATACCCTCACACTATCTTAAAAAAGAGTTAGTGTTTATATTCACACTACTCTACCTACACATTGGTAAATTGATGGTTATTTCTTTTCTAGAGTATTGGGTAGGCCTGAAAAGGGCTGTTTTTTTGTTTGGAACTTCATGGACACCTGGTTAATGGTGGCACCTTCCAGGCCTGGCGCCGCATACACATCTTATCCCCCAATTACATTTTACCTTTTGGGGGGAGAGAGCAGAGGCAGGATATGTCGCTTCAGAATCCCAATTTTCGCTCTCTGGGATTCTGAAATTTCTTCTTCTTCTCTCCTTTTCCTCCTTCTCCTCCTCTTCTTTGTATCTTCTCTCCTCCTCTTTGTATCTTCTTTCCTCTTCTTTATATCTTCTCTCCTCCTCTTCTTTGTTTCTTCTTTCCTCCTCCTCTCTTATCCTTCCCTCCTCCACAATGGCTTCCGCGGCCAGTTCATTTAATATGCGCCTGGCATATTCCAGATGCACATGAAGTTCCAACAGTTTCTCCAGTCTCGTGTTCATTTTTGGTGTTGATCAATCAACAAGGGTAGCTGGACTGCCGAACGAGTTTCAATTTATAGTGAAAGCGCGGACGTGAACGAAAACATCCCCTAAAAACATAAAATTGATCTTACCTAGATCATGACCATAAAACAACACGCCGACCTAAAAGAAACACTCACTCACTTTTTTATGCTACCCATCACTATTTTAAAATTTTTTATAAATCACTTCAATAGACTATCCACATACGCAAAGCAATCCAATCTAACTCCAAATATACACCTCAAACACCAAAAAAGACATCATTTTAATCTACTATCCATACCAACTTACTTAACCACTTACAAACACAAACACACAAACACACACCCTCACATTTTTTTAAAAAAGAGTTAGTGTTTATTTTCACACTACTCTACCTACACACATTGGCAAATCGATTGTTATTTCTTTTCTAGAGTATTGGGTAGCCCTGAAAAGGGCTGTTTTTTTTTTGTTTGCTATGGCATTCTTTTTAGTTTCTAAGAATGCGATGTCCTCTGAGGATAGACTTTCTTGCGATAGGTCTGCTTCTTCGGAAAGAGAAGAAGAACTCTTTGGTGTCGATACGACAATCGACAAAGCCTCTGTCAGCTTCAGGTTGCTGCTGCTGCTCTTGTTGTTGTTGTTGCTGCTGTCTCTGAAGTCTGTACTTCTCTGTCCATTCTTCTTTTTCCCTGTTCATTTCTTCTCTGAAGAGCTCTTCTATCAGGTCTTCAGTGATTTTTAACATTCTCACATTCTCTATTTCTTCTGGCTTCGGTATCAGACTGTGTCTGACCCTATGCAAATTCACGTAGGCTTCGTTGAGTTTAGCTAGTTTGGAGCACATCTTCTTAGGAGGATGAGTCGACAATGGATGGTTAGACTGGAAACAACTCGGTTCTTAAAGTCAAAGCGCGGACGTGAAGGAAAACATCCCCCACACGGTTTTTGAGTCGCAACGTTTAGTGAGTGTCATGAGAGGGATAGTAAGAAATGAAAGAGCATCAATCCAACATTCTTATAGCTAAACAAAAGACAAAGGCATTTTTTTCAAAACACAACATTTTTTATTCAAAAATCACTTAACACTAAACAACAACTCTAACATTTTTAACAATAATCCAACAATATAACATCAAACAATTTTTTCAAAACACAACATTTTTTATTCAAAAATCACTTAACACTAAACAACAACTCTAACATTTTTTAACAACAATGCAACACTAAAAGTTTCTCCACTAGGTAAAGAGGGATAACAGTCTTCCATGGTTTCTAGTAATCTAGGATGACTTCTCTCAAACTATTGATTTCTATGGTATTATCGAATTCTGCATACAGGATGACGTTCACCGTTTCATCAGGGTCTAGGTCTTTAAACTGAATTTCCACACGAATCTGGCCGGATTTTATAGGGTGGAAATGTCCCTCGTCGCTGCCTTGGTCTGGAGTGAAATCGAAAGCCCACAAAGCGTAGCCTCCTGCATAATCCTCGTACGTAATACCGTGACTGGTATTGGTTCCTAACTGTCCGGTGGCTTCGTACAGGGACAAGTACGATCTCAAGTAATTCTTCTTGGTAAAGTCAGGTTCGAAAGGTCGGGTACACAAGGTCTTGCCATCGCGACTGACTTCGATTTTGGACACGCCAAAGTGTTGAAAGTAGAAAGGAGTTTTTTCGGCAGCTCCGTTGAAGGCTGTATTCTCGACGATACCAACGATCAAACGTTTGGGTAACTGTCCTTGGAACAGATGATCTTCGATCATGGATCGCTGTCCCTTGGGAATGGTGAAGGTTTTCACTTCCACGCGTCGTATGGGATACTTGGCAGTCGTTCTGCTCAACGTCTGACTGATGTCGTTTCCCACTTTAGGTAACACTTCCACACGGCGTACGTAGAGTCTGGCTTCTAGGATTTTGGTTTTGTAACCGTCACTATCAGCCATCAAATGGAAAGCGGCACTGCTACGATTCAGTCTCAGGCGGACATCCACCCCGTTCAGCAAATACTTTTCTTGCAACCACATGTCCAAATGCAAACGATCCATCAGTTCTAAACTTGTGTCGGCTCCCGTGATTCTCTTTCTTCGTTCTACAAATCCATCATTGTTGTCTTTCTTTTCATCAGTTTCCAATATTTCAAACTTGGTAGGTTCGTCAGCTTCCCATACCACACAGGCATTGAGATGAGTGTTCTTGGCATCTATTCCGTACGTCAAGAGATTTTCCAGGTAGGCACGATAAGGGTAAGTATCCATGCTGCTACTGACCAGTTTGTTATTCAAGTACAAGTCCACTCCACTGAACAAGGAATGCATGAAATTGTTGACGGGAGCTACTGCTTCATCGTCTATAGCACCTCCAGTCTTATCTAGAATTTTGACTTTCAGGTACAAGTAACTGCTATTCAGATCGATGTAATCTTCGGGCTGTCCTTTAATTTCAAACTCGATGGGAGCGGAATCGGTCAGTGAGGAGACGGGGTGAAATTCCACCCACTGGGATTCTAGCATCGTCATCATCGTGGGGGGCATGGCAAACAGATCCAGTTCCGTCTTGGAACAAGCGCAAGATTCTCGGTGCATCATTTTTTTGTCTCTTTTCTCAATAATCGAAAACGTCTAAGTCTCGAACGGTTCTTCTTTTCTTGGCCTTTCTAGCTTGAAGTCTGGTGAAAGGGTGTTTTCTTCGTCGTCTCTTTCTGCCTTGTCCTTGCTGGATGCCTGACTCGGTAGCGTGCAGGGCATTTATAGGTGTTTCTCGGTGACCCAAAATGTCTTTGCCCGTTTGCAGCAAGACATTTTTGCCTGCCCTCATGAAGGCTTCTTTAGGGTTTTGTTTGTCGATGATGACATTTTGGAGAAATTCTTTGCCTTGCGTCAGTGCCGCATCTTTCAAGGCGTGCAATCCGCGTGTCACCATCGGTTTCAACACCGGGGCCACCGAACGAAAGGCCGATTTTAACATATCTCCTAAACCGTGTCCTCGCTGTCGAGCAACCCCTCGGTACACTGGATACATGACTTACGAATCGTGAGAAAACCGTTTTCGAAAATGGAGTTTCACCGTGACTTTTCCTTTGGTGAATGGAATATTTTGTCCCAAATCTCCTTTTATAGTAATGTTGACCGTGTCCAAATACAACTTACTGACAGGCAAATAGTGAGGATGTACAAATTCGCGGTGGACGTGGTAAGTGTTTCCACCTTCCTCGTCAGTGTTCGTGGCAGAATCCACTTTGAAAGGAATGACACGCAGTAACGGTACGGAGGTGTGTCCCACCACGTTATACTCCACCACATCGGAGTACACAAACATCAAATTCAGTCCTTGGTTCAGTTCTACCGGGGCACGAAATAACTTGCTAAAAGACTCGTTGTCGTAAACGATTGGTAATTCGCTTTTCTTCATCATGCTCATTCTCAGGTTCATGTCTCCGCCCAACATGTCATACAATTCAGGACAAAATAAAATGGACAGGATTTTACTCCGTTCAAATTTCATCAAGAAGCGACGAGCTGCTTTGTGGTACTCCATGGTGACATTTTTGTTGACATGCTCCAAAGCTTTCAGAAACACGGCATTAAACCTGGAGGCTATGATGCTGACCAAATGTTGACCACTAAAATAATAGCCTGGGGGAATGAACAAGTGATAGGTGGTGTACTTTTGTGTACGGGTTTTCTTGTCATATTTGACATTGCTATCCATCCACTGTTGCATTTGCTCGTCATGAACTTCCACATCAAAAAAATTTTGATTGGGAAGGACATTGAGGACTTGGGTCGGGTGAATCATTTCTACTAAAGCCACTTCCCAATGGGCTTCGTGATCTAACTGGATGGCCTGAGGTAATTTGGCCGTGTAACAGCACAACGTGTTCTTGGGAAACACCTCCATGGAACTGTCACTGGGTAAAGTTAAGTAAAATTGGTTTTGGTGACTCATAATTCCAGAGTTCTGTGGCTGTCCGAGGGGTTACTGGACGTCAGAGGCGTGTCTCCGTCTAAAATGGGGTTCTGGTTGTGATTGAAGTGGTGACTGGCACTGGCACTGGACACAAGGTTCCCGGGGTTCCCGTTCGAGGTGAATTTCAGGGAGGGATTAGGAAGCAGGTAACCGATGCAACTGCTCAATAAAATGGTCCACAATTGTTTGTCTCCTTGTTGCAAACTCAAATTGGCAATGGCTGCCCCGATGACACAATACACCACGAAGATTTGGCAGAAAAAGACGATTTGCGTTTTAGGCACACGTTCTCCACACCACACCCACAAGGGTTGTTTTTGTAAATCTTGCACAGAAGAACTAGGTGAAGGAGGAGTGGTCGACGTAGCTGCGTCTGCTGTGTGAAAGGGCATGATGGTCACTTCTTTTTATAGTCGATGACTTGCGAAGCGTCGATCCAAGAATCAAAACTGGGTGGATATCCTTTCCAACGTACTTTGACTTCTTTGACACGTCGTTTGCCCACTTTACGGGTTCTGCGTTCGAGAATGCTTTCGATGTCGTACACGTCGTCTTCTTTTTTGGTGACACGTTGTAACTCGGGCAAATAAAACGTTCCTTTGAGCACTTCTCCGTTCATGTCTTCCAATTTATAGACGGCAGGATGACGGCCATGCACTCGTCCAGTGACGCGAAACAATTCGGTCGTCCAGTTAGGTAAGTAACCTTTGTCGAAAGTGCGTTTGGTTTTGCCAATGCGCACCCAATCTCCTACGGCCAACTCTCCACTTTTCTTGGGGACAGCCCTCGTCGGGGACGTACCAAACAGGCGCTCAAACACCAACACTTCGTTGTCGGGAGTCACGTCTTGCGGGGCACGTCCGATGCTTCGATGGTAAGATTGGTTGTACGCTTGCACCAGGTGCGGTAAGATGTCGATGTACTTCAGAGTGTGGTGATGCGTAAAATATTTCCACATGCGTTCTTTCAAAGTGCGTTGAAAACGTTCCACGATGCTGGCTTTGGTTTCGGGATTCTCGGTGGTAAAAAAATGAATGTCACGTTTCTTTAATTCTTTTTGGAAAGCTTGGTTCAGAAATTCGGTGCCTTTGTCCGTTTGCCATCGAAGAGGGTGACGACCGCTTTGTTTCAACACCCGTTGCAGGGCTCGCACTAACTCGCTGCTCGATTTGGAAGTCAAGGGCACGACCCAGGCAAATTTGGAAAAGACGTCGATGACACAAAACAAATATTTGTAGCCACGATTGTAGCTGGCCAAATGAGAGACATCGGCTAAATCGGCTTGCCATTGATGATCGATGCCTTCCACTCGGGTGCGACTTCTGGCAAACTTGCGTCGAATGGGTTTGTGTAAAGTGTAGGTAGCTTGTTCTTGTAACCATCGTTGCACTTGAGGTAAACGGAGACTTTTCAGTCGCGTTTTGGCAGCACGATACAATTTTTGAACTCCAGCGTAACCTGCAGGATGGGAGGGATCGTAGTAAATGCTGGCTAAGACTTTTTCCATTTTTTTGTGTTGTTTGGTGTGTTAATAAGACACCCACTCTTGGAGGATGCTACTCTTTTCTCTTGGGGTATTTTCTTGGATTGCAATGCTTTGCGTGTGCGGCCAGCAATAGGTGTCGAAGAGGAGAAGGATGTCTGAGCGGGGGATATCGGTTCTTGTTTCACTTCTGTCTTCACTTCTGTCTTCACTTTCTTTTTCTCTTGTGAGAAAGAAGGGGTGGCCATCATCTTTTTAATCCATCCAATTCTGGAGGTAGGTGGTGTTGTTAACTTGCGTACTTTTTCGAGTGGAGTTTGAAACCCTTCCTCTTCTTCTCCTTTTTCTGTCTTGGTCACGGGTACTGGTGGTACTGGTACTGGTACTGGTGATGGTGCTGGACTTTTCATCAAGGTCTTAAAATCTTTCAGAGTGGGTAGAGCTGTTTCGTCTAAAGCTTTCTGGTGAAAGAGTTGCAGTTGTTGCAAGAGTTGACCGTACTTTTGCGATTTTTCTGTTTCGGACAAATCTTGGCGATCCATCAAGGACTGCAATTCGTGTTGTAACTGGGACATCTCGCTCAAATGGGGATTGGGAGGTAAATGCGGGGTGTGTTGTTCTTGCCACCGATGGTATTCCATCCATCGTTTGTAAGGCACTAAAGCTAGTTTTCGTCCTTCCATAGGGTTGTCAGGGGTCGATTCTGAGATCTTGGAACTTCCGAGGCCTTTTTATCTTGCTCCCACCAGTCCTCCCAACATGGTTCCCAAGACTCCTTTCAGTATGGGGCCTAACAAGAGAGGTAAAATACCTCCACGTTGCACTAACATCTTCTTTTTTTGACGAATGGGAATTTTCTTTTGAACCATTTGGCGAAGAACGTGACGATGTTTGCCTAAGCATTGTTTCTGGTGTTTGGACAAAGGGATCGTGCCTTTCAAAACGTTCAAACAACATTCGCACACGGTATCGATGACCTCTTTGGAGGCTGTTTGAATGAGTTTTTTTCGTAGGGGTGGAGAAGCTTTGGACAGGACAGATAACATGTCCCCATGTTTGGCTAAACGTGGTGGCAGTCCTTTCCTTTTATTTCCTTGGGGTTTTCTGGAGGGTGACATCTTTGAGTCTTCAGGAGCACCAAAAAACACTGATACCCGACTTGGTCACAGGCCTTTTTTATACTGGAACGCGTCGCCACTGATTGTCTTTACGTCGTATTAGTTTGAGGACAGGCATGACACGTCGTGCAGGGGTACGTAACGGACTAAATCGAGCCAGTTCTTGCTTGGACAAATCCAGTAAACTTTGTAACATGCCCGATCTTTCTTGAACTTTGATTTTGGGAGAAGGTACTTTGTGAGCAGCAGCCACTGCCACTAAATTGGAAGGTCCTGCCACTGGGGAAGTTCTTTTGGGGGTCATCAACGGAGAAGTTCTTGGTGTGATCAACGTCTCCAAGTACTCTTCAGTTCTGGGTGTCATTAACGGAGAAGTGGACAAACGTGAAGCTGCCGGAGACGCAGTCACCGCCGTGGCAGGTCGTGGTTTGCGAGTGTAAGGTTGCGTCCTGGCCGAAGTGCCTCTCTTGCGACTAGTTTTCTGTGGACTTTTCTTTTTCTGGGGGCTTCTTTTCTTTTTCCGGGGTGGTGGTGGTGTCTGGTCAGAGGAGGGTCCTGCCACTGCAAAAGTTCTCCTTGGGGACCTGGTCTTTTTCTTCTTGGGGCTTCGTTGGACTTTTGTCTTGGGTATAACTTTGGGGGCATTAGGATCCCATCTTAAGAGTGAGCGAATGATGACCCCTCCTAGAGTACCGCTCCCTCCAGGCTTCAAAATGATTTGTTTTTTGGTTTGAGTGTCGATGCGGGGATCGGCCAGTTGGACCAAAGCGACTTTGTTTCGATCGAAAAAGCGTTTGGTTTGATGAGGAATCTGAATGATTCCTTGGAGTAATTGACGTGCCGTCACCGTGAACCATCGTAAGACTTCTTTGAGACTAGCTTCTAAGACACGAGCTCGTGTTTGTGGATTTTTTTCTCGACTGATGCCATACAAGGCACGAATGAATTTGACGGGAAGATGCGACTGAAGGGACGTCATGTTCGCACTGTGTGAGACAGACGAAAAAGGGTCTGAGGTTTTTATAGATTTTTTTATGGGGAGTGAAATGAAGTCGAGGACGGAGACGTGTACAGGACAGGCCCTCCGTCTTGGCACCAGTGGTGAAACAAGTGGGTACGAAATCGCAAATCCTCGGGAGTCGTAGGTTTCAAATCGACGAGTAAATAGGCGTGTGGAGTTTGAGTGGCATCGTCGTACGCCTGAGTCAGCCAAGGCGTTCCTAACTGTTTGGCTAAGACTTGCACTTGCGATTTATCTCGAGGGCTTTTAAACAAGACCACGTAATGCGCATTGAGACTGATGGTGCGATGGGCTTTACTTTGTTGAAACAAATTTTGGGTGATGTAAACGACACTGGCATTACGGTGATGCCCTTTGCGCGTGAACCACAGTTTAATTTCTTCTTCGTCTTCTCCTAACATGTCGTCAAAAATGACCAAATGGGTTTGACGGGAGTCAGAGACGATGCCGTCGTCTTCTTTAGGAATGCCTTCCACAAACACGATGGAATCGCCTTGACTTTCTCGCAAGAGGCTGTACGCCGATTGCCACTCTTTGTAACACCACACGATCCGTGGAGGGGGTCGATCGATCAAATGATGTTTATGTTCGATCAAACGTTTGACGAATTCAGTTTTGCCAGAACCGCTAGGTCCAGCAATGAGCATGTTAAAGGGATGGCGAAGATACAAAGCCTCCCAACTGGCACGATCTAAGTGTTCGTCGATGACTTTGACAGTAGAGGAAGAGGGAGCAGAGACAGTAGAGGTAGCCATGGTGTGAGGAATGTCACTTGTGACACGAAAAAACAAACAAGACAAGAGTTTATATACTTTTTCAGAACACGTTTATTGAATGTTTTTTTCAAACATGAATACGAAAGACAAAAATACATAAAAGCCAAAGGCTTAAGTACAAGAATAAAAGGCACATGAACGTGGAATAAAAAACAAGTGTCTGTACAACAACCACATGTTTTGGGTAAAGTTCTAACCAGTTCTATAGTAGGGGTAAGGTCACACAAGTGACCTCCCGAAAGGGTCTTTCAGGCCTGTCCACGACAGTCCTGTCCTGGGTGACGGGTTCTTCTGGCACCGTCACTAACACAGGTTGAAAAGTAACTTTTTTCCTTGAATAACTCTCGTGCATACTGGGCCACCTCTTGTGTCCAAGCCTCAAAACCCTGGTCTCGGTGATGTCCAACATTTGACTCCTAACCAGTCTGGTTTCTTCTTCGTCAACGACATGGTAAGTTACTTCAATGAACAATGAACTATTGGTCTTGGACGTTGTCCCTTTTTATATGCTGACCAATATCGATGTGACCGTACGGCAACGTAAAGTGATTGGGAAGTCTCACTCGCTTCTGGTACACGATTTGATAGATTTTTTCCAGGGGCCGACTGACGATGTGGTGAGTGGGTAAACGTACAATCTTGTTCGGTTGATAAGTGGTCACTTTAAAGTTTCCATCCTCTCCCGATTGCAAGGCTTCTTTCAATACCCCAAAGTTGACCACTCGACTGGTACGATGATTCAGAGTCAGTCCTTTCACTTTGCACGTCGTGTGCACTTCTCCTTGTTTGTCCCGGTATTCGTAGCCGTAATTTTTGGGACCACCACTGGCGAAACTTAGAATCTTGTCGTCGGGATGCTCGTCTGTCCAGGCTCCTAAACGGTCTCCTTCGATGTCAGGGTGCTGTTGAATCGGGTGATGGATGTAAATGCAACTGTCCGTGTCAAAGTACAGGACGCGTTCTTCTAACAGTTCTAAAGCTTCGTACAATTTTAAGCGAGCATGAGCTGTCACGTAAGCCGCAATGATGACATTTCCAAAAGGGTCGTCTTGTACAAAGTCCAGATCTTCTTCGTAATTGACCAAGATCAAATCCTCTCGAACGACGTCCACGTGTTTCATGTATTTGGTTTTGTCGTGAATCATCTGGAAGTAGCGGGAAGGTTCTGTCAAATATTCCGTCTTGGGTAAACACGGTCGTTGTGCCATTTTACCCCACAAGCAATTTAACATCACTTTGGCAAACGATCGCCTGCCTTCGTTTTTTTCGATGTGGTCTAAAGAGATGCCTTCTTGTGCGTAGTATTTCTCTTTGAATTGTATTTGGTCTTCGGGAGTGTGACACCAGGAAGGATAGCCGCTGGCTTCTTGTTTCAGTTTCAAAAAGGCATCCACGTAGTCGGCGAAAATGCCTTTCTGCGTAGGGTCACCCTTGTGGTACTGTTGTGTCTTGGGAAAGTGGCAAATTTCGTAAACTTCTAACAGTTGGTATCCCATGTCCAGAGCTTTGAACAATTCCACGCTGACCCAGGTTCCCGTCAAGGCACGTTCTTCCTGGCTGTGATGGCAAGGTTGGTCCTGGTTGCACGTTTCGGCACAAGTACGGCACAAGGGAAACATCAGTTTGCCTTGACAATCGTGAGGTAAGACGGAATGGTATAGGTTCGTGGGAGGCAAAACTTTACACTTGATCAAGCCTTCGTATTGTCGAATGTTGGCCAGGTCGATGTGTTCCGTCAACAATTGCGGGTGCCCTACAGGAAAGCGACAATATTTGCACACGTAGGGATACAGCGAACACACGTCCAAGTATTTGATTTCTTCTCCTTTCTCTTCGTCGGCTTGGTACAGCAAACAGGTGGCATTGGTCCTTCCTCCGTACAAACTATCCCTCGGGTTCAGCGGGTCCATGAACTGGTAACTTTCCACGAGGCGTTTAAACTCGGGATCGGTTTTCAAACGGTGATCGTACTCGTGTTCCCACATTTCCACAACTTGGTATCCTTGCTGTTCTAACTTTAGGCGTCGCTGACAAGTGTCCTGGTACAAGTCTTCCATGGTTCGTTGCAAAAACTGATTTTTAGTGTCACGGTCAGGGTAACAGATGGGACATCCGTGAAATAAGCAACCGTTAAACTCGTACACGATCTTGGGGTTTTCTAAGTCCCAGCCATCTACCGAATACGTTCCGATGGTCTTTTCGCCTCCTCCGTTGCGGGCATGCTGAATCCATTTGTCTTCCGTGTCGCACAAGTAATGTAACCAACGTAGGGCTTTGACCGAGTATTGACGCTTGACATAGTGGGTCGTTTGAGGACTGATGACAGCCACGGTGTTTTCAGGCATGAATCGTTGGCGGTACACTAAGGAACACGCTTTGGCAATGGTGCAAGCTTCTTTCAAAGGATCGACCCCTCCGTGTTCCATGAACAGTTCTCGAAATTTTCCACAGCAACGTCGTAAAATGTCCACGTCGGAACGACAATACTTTAACATTTCTTCCTGAAAGTCGAAGGGGTCAGAGGCATGAGCCTGGTACCAAGCGTAGAAAGCTTCTCGTTGTTCGGTACGCATGTTGTCGGGGTCGTAATAGTGAGCCTCAGGTAAATGGGGTAGAACGGCATGTTGATTGGCTTCCGTATTGAAAAAGTGTGGAAAGTACCCTTTAGCCATTTCTGTCATTCCAAACGTTTTAGGCATTCGACTCAAAGGCATGGCCAAGTAACTCATCGAATCTTTAAACTGTACTTGCATGAAAATGATTTTGGCTCCGTTCAAAGTCACTTTAGAACGTTCGGTGCCTTGTTCCGTATAGTATCTGAGAAGAAACTGTCCATCGTATCCGGAGAAATTGTGAGCCATCACCGTGGCATGACGATGACAATCTCCGTAACGTTCGATGTCCTCTTGGCTCCACGTCTTGTCGATGGGGTCTAAGACCCATTGGGCAAAATCGGCTAACGTGTTTGGTCCTCGAAAGATTTTTTCACGTCCTCCATGAATCTTGCTGCAGTGAGGGCAATGACTGAAGATAGGTTCTTGAATGCACTTCTCGCACGCTCGATGAGCCACGCAGAAATTAGGAATGTGAATGCCGGTCTCTTGCATGCATTCGAAATCGAAAAAGATGAAATTGCCTTTCTTCTTGTGACCGTCCTCTTCCTCTGGTGGGGGTTGGTATTTTTGCACGTAACATTCGTGTTCCAAGTCCACGATGTGGTGACAAATGTGACATTTTTTCTTTCCTCGACATACGTGTGCCTTGGTACTATTGGTACGTATGCCTTGTCCACACGTAGGGCACAATCTCAGGAGTTGACAAGCACATTTCTTCTGTGAACCTTGTGTTTTCAAATGTTGTTGGTAACAGGTAGGGCTGACAAACGTGCGCAGACAAGTTGAACAAGGCACTGGTTCTTCGCTCAGACAGGGTGGAGAGGCCAAACATCCTGGGCATTTCCATCCACAAGACTTGTGTTGCTCTCGATTGTTATAACCATAATCACATTTCTCACAATAATAACTGTATCCCAGGAATCCAGTGATACTGGTAATGGTATCGAAATGTTCATCGTGATAATAGACATGAATGTATTTTCCGTCCTTAAAATCTTGGCCTCGAAACAACAGAGTTCCACGCATTTCTTGAGGGTGCACTTTCAAGGTGTAGCGTGGAGCTAGGGCATCTTGCAATTTTTGCATCTCAGGAATGCCACAGGGTGTGTCTTTGGACAGTCCGGCTTGTTGTAACAGGAGTTCTGCTTCATTTCGTTGTTTGGCTCGATCGGATTGTTGAATAGTTTTCCAGGTTCTTTTCCATTCTACCGTGTCGTTCTTGTTGGCATAGGTTCGTCCCACCACGATGGCACGGGCTAAACACATCTGGTCTTGAGGGTTGTGAATTCGGACGAGACTTGTTTTGGTGTTGCGAAGGTTGTCCACCAATAACATCTTTTTTGCGTCCTGTCCCTTGAGGAAGAGAGACGTGGGCCATTTTCAGTGTGGCTTTACCATCGGTGATGTCAAACTGGTCATTAGATTGTTGTACGTGTTGAATCTTGTCCATGATTTTGGAAGGGGTTAGTTCTGCGGGTCTGCTAAACTCGATCCAAACAGGGGATTTCAAACCGTCGTGATCTATGGATAGTGTCAAGCGATCGTCTTCTTTGGGTTGACATTGTCGCTTGAGTGCGGTGAGCAAAGAATCCCACATCTCGGTGATAAACCCTTCTGCTTTCTCCAAGGGTACGTCGGCCTTGAAATCTTTAAACTTCACCGTGTAGGTGTAAGCCGTGGTTCTAAATTTTCTAGAGGAGCGCTTTTCCGTCTCTCGAATGGAATAGTACTTTTCAGGGTTGACTAAGGGTGGTGAACTTGGTTTAGAGGGTTCGGATTCTGGTTCACTCATGTCCTCTTCAAAATCACTGGCATGAATTTGTGTCAAGATTTCAGCCCTGGTACGAGGCGATAGATCACGTTTCTGCCTCTTACTTTCTTCTTCTTCTTTCTTCTCGAATGAATAGGATCGTTTCATCTTGAGTGCAAAACGTCAAATGACTCAAGTTCAAACACCATAGACTAATTTATAGTCATGGCAAACCAGCGTATATAAAAAGGGTGTGTCTTGTCCTTTCACTATTCATTTCACTCTCAAACCGAGGAGAACGATGGAAGAGACTAGCCAAATCGAACGTTTCGTCAGAGCTTTGCGAGGGGTCATTAGAAAATTCTCTTCAGACCAGCCGACAGACTACTCTCCTTCCTTTCGAGATAAGAGTCAGGATACTTGCTATATCTGTCAGAAGAAAGGGCATTGGTCTTCAGAGTGTCCAGACCGTCAAAAAAGAAAAAAAACAGGGGCTAAAAAAGACAAAAGTCAAGATACCTGTTATTATTGTAAAGAAAAAGGACATTGGTCTCCAGATTGCCCAAAAAAGAAACAAGAGGAGTCAGAAGAAAAGAAGGATTCTTCAGAAGAAGAGAGGGATTCTTCGGAAGAAGAGATGGATTCTTCGAAAGAAGAGAGGGATTCTTCAGAGGAAGAAAGAAGACAATTCTATTTAAAAGAAGCAAAGAAACAGGAGAAGAAAAGAAGAAGGGAAGAAAATGAGGAAAAAACGGTGAAGAAATTCAAAAAACAGAGAGACTAAACAAGGAGAAAGAAGAAGTCAATGAACTTTTAATTAAAGTGTTGTGCTGTGAATTGGATTGTAAAAAATGGATAAAAGAATACATGAATGATATAAGGTAAGTGTCTTTGAGTTTTGATTTTAAAATAAGAAGCTACACTCACGCACTCATACACAGACACGTACTATAAGGGTAAAATGGGTGGGGTTTATTTTTGAGTTATTGGCAAATTGAAATTGTATTTCTTTTCGAGAAATGTGGGTGGCCCTGAAAAGGGCCTTTTTATTTTGGTGTAGGGGTGAGTTTAACCAATCAACTTTAACTGCCTTAAGCCTTTGCCACGGCCAAGGCCTACTTCTGATGATTGGGTTGAAATCACTAAGGGTGGTACGATAGGCTTAGTCACAGGGTTGGCGTGTTTAGCTCGGGAAGGTCGTATTCTCTTCGGTCGTGATAAAGAAGTCTGATACATTTGTTTCAGACTTCTTAACTCCGCTAAAATGTCCAACAGTACCGTAGCCGTTTGATTTTCACCCTCTTGTTTCTTTGCTGCTACTTCTTCTTGCTGTTGTTGCTGTTGTTTTTTTCTTACCTCTTCTTGTTGCTGTTGCTGTTGCTGTAGGAGAAAAGCTTGTTCCGCTTCCTTTTGTCGTTGCATAAATGTCTCCAATTCTTCTTTCTGTCTCTGTCTAAAATTCTCCACTTGCGGTAATGAAGAAGGTAACGAAGGTTCCGGAACAAATTCTTGCGAAGTAAGAAAATCCACAAAATCCCAATGTACCTCCTCTGAAAGTAAGTCCGGGTTCCCTTGGGCAGTCTCCCCTGCTGGTGCACCCCAATGGATCGTTTTCTGAGTTTCCGTCATGTTGAATCACTGTCGCATAGATTGACTGCACACAAGCGCTAACGAATCTATATAGACCACGTGACGTCACAGACTGCTCTCTTCGGATTGGATGCGAGCTGACTGAATTTTGTAACGCGTGTTCGGATTGGTGAATGAATTCAATCCGTTTCAATCCTTCCTGTACCTATAAATAAGTGCAGTTCACTGCATTGATTCACCTATTCTCGTCGCTTCAAGATGTGGACCACAGTTGAGTCATCCACCCTTGTGTCTTCCATGATGTTTAGGACGGACATGCTCATGTATGTCAGGTCCAAGTGGACTGTTGTTGATAGGACAGATACTAGTCAATGGATGAGGAGAGTTTACATAGAAAGACAAGGATGTCTCAAGAGGGTACTTGTGTATGGACCGGCAGTTAGAAGGAGTTTAAGAAGAAGAAGAAGAAGAAGATGTGACAGATGCCATCTATGTTAATATTAATATTAACATAAACCCAAAGGCCCTTTTCAGGGCCAGCCATATTTCTCGAAAAGAGATAGCCTTTCCATTGCCTACCCCTTTTTTTAAATTTAAATTTAAATTTAAATTTAAAAAAAAAATCCCATATTCAATTCCCCTTGTCCCTAGACAAACCCAAACTCTATTCCCATGTTAATTTCCCCTTGTCGCTAGACAGACCCACACTATAGTTCCATGTTAAATTCCCCTTGTCGCTAGAGTGACCCACGATTTTTCTCCATGTTAATTTCCCTTGACGCTAATCTGACCCACGATTTTTCTCCATGTTAATTTTCCCTTGACGCTAGAGTTGCCCAAGGGGTCTTGTAATGCTAATTCCCCTTGACGCTAGGGTGCCCCCATTTACTACTGACATGCAAAAGAACATTGAATACCAATTTGAAACATTACACACATACATTTTTCTCGAAATAAATTAAGATACATACTGGTCTTTTGGTAGAATAAATTACTTACCATGCCACGGAGACAAAGAAGCATTGAGAGGAAGATCACACACTGACCAACCAATGCAAGTTAATAACATAAATCAAAATAATTCTCGGTAAAATATTTCTTTGCCATAGATTCTATGATACAACCAGAAAGAGATCCCCCGTGCAGACCTTTTTAATGTGACCTTGACGTGTATAATCATTGGTTTCATAGATGAACAATCATAATAGAAGACTGTGGTGAACTGAAGATGAAATCGATGAATGTTTACGAAATTGCAGACGGTAAAATTAGAGTGACAGAAAGAAAAAGAGACAGCCATGTGAATATGTTTAATGTGCTTGGTGACTCGGAAAATACCATTATTGTTGAATACAAGATTTGTCAAAATCGATGTCATCTCAAATAAATAAGCATATCCAAAAACTATTTGAGCAGGATCGACGGATTCATTGATATCTTGATTTCTTCCGTGTTTCGAAGAGTACAACCAGTCTGAACAACCAAAAACTTATCAGTCATTTAGAGAAGATAATATCAAATACAAAATACCCTTGTAAACAAACTTGAAGTAATTCTGCACATCCGGAATGGAAATATATGTTAATATCATGAGGTAAATATGAATAATCACTTCACTATTACGATCACTTCACCTCGACGATGTAAAATGAGCTAAAGAACACAACCTAACATCAGTATGCACAGAGCAGAGCGTGTGTGTGTTTTTGGATTTTTAACGTGGCTTTAACGATTTTTCAGTCTTCGCTGTGAATGGACTTAAACCATACTTATTAACTCCAATATTAATAAAACTGAAGAAGGAGCTTACAAGTTTAAATTTAACATACTTTATATTTGTATAATTTGTGTTGTACTTTGGCGGAAAGTGCCTTAATGTACAGCTGATTAAGTCTCTTACACAGCCTCAGATATTATTCCACCTTGGAATGTGAAATTCAACACCGGAAATCGGACAGAAATTTTTAATGAAAGGATGATTTTGCAGTATATATTTATGTATAAATTGAAAATCACGTTAAAGATTCTGTGATTCTTGCCGCCAGATACCGATGCTAAATAATTTTAAAGTGTTGACTTTCCGTGTCTAAAACGATTTTAGAAGCAAGAAATACTAAGTCGAAGCAAAGAACAAACATTTGTACCTTTACTTTGAACATTGGTAGAATTACTTACAGACTATGAAATGTTCCAAGTGACAGAACAATGAATTACATGTGGATTTAGCATTCCACCAAATAAATAAGCTGAAACAAACCAGGATTAATATAGTGATGATGCTGAGAAATTTAAATATGATTGAGAATACGATATGCCAAGGTCGATATCATTCTTTACGTACATATGTAACAATAACATTTCTGGCAGGGTCATTAGCCAATTCATACCTGCCATGAACTTTAGATGGGCGACCAAATAACAAATCAAAACCATCAAAGATAATTTATTATGTGTTGGATGACTAAAGTTTATGTCGTATTTCAGAAGCAGATTTAGAGGTACCACACATATATACGAGTATTTCAAAGTTTTCATAGTTGCGCCTGAAAAACAAATTCCACTAGAATGTGATTTATCACCATTACTAAATAAACTGGGAGAAAAGGAGTACAAATTCGTCAGAACCTAAGATATCGTGCAAATTAAAGAAAGTAAGAGGTGCGTTACACTTTATCATAATTTCCGTTAGAATTAAAAGTGGCCAATATATAGATAGAGGCATGTTATTCAACCAAGGACCATACTTAAAAACTTACATCGTATTTAACACCACTATGACATAAGAGACAACCAGTATGTTAAAAAATAGTTTTCAAACTCATGAATAGTTCTGTATTTGATACACAGAGGGGAAAACTCTGTAAGAGAACAAGAGCAAACATATGCGCTAACAAAAACAAGTTTTCAAAATACCATACATATTTCTCATGTTCAAGGAGAACAAGACTTGATGTTTGTTTAAAACTAATAAAATAAAATTAAGCAAACCGATTTATGGACGATTTACTGTGTTAACGTTATCTTGGTGGATAATTTATACTTGCGTTGCAATATGAAAATAACTACCCCCCCCCATTATGATAACATGGTATTAATAACAGATACATATTCGTTGTATATGCATGTAGAGACATAATGTGTATAATCACATTAAAGACGAGATCTAATTTTATAACATTACAATGTTAATTCCATATTCACAGAAGTAAGTGAGCATTAGCTGTTGTACCGCTAATGACAACTACTGGTGTTGCTTGTACTGTATTTTGTTCTAACATTATTTAAAAGTTACAAATTTTAATCATGCATCGATGCTTCATTTTACGATGTGCAGCTCCGCAAAGCTTTTGTAATCCTAATAAAATAAGACAACGTCCCTCTCCAAAAGATATATACGTCATTCTTTCCTACTGCAATGATTACATTATTTTTAAAAATTGAATGCATAATCAATACGTAGATTGTTGATCTATAATCCAATATATAATTCTGCGTTTACTATATTTCCAATGTGCCAATTAATAAACATGGCATATCAACCTGATTTCTTTAATGACATTCTAACCAAACGCGTCTACTATGAATTCATCAAATGTTGATGTAATACAGTTAAATCCATACGTTTCAACTAAATGAGGTGTAAGTTCAGATTTGTAAATATCCAACAACCAACGTGTATTTGAACTAAGATCCTCTTCCACCATGAATACATTCTCGATACTATTGAATTGACAATCTATATCCAAAGCCTATTCGTATTTATCAATTTCGTCATTTATTTCATCCATTCTAAATGCAAGGCTTTTTAAGCCTATTTCCGTGTTTAATTCAGCTTTTAAGGTCCTTGTAATTTTGTATATTGTTTTTAATTGTTTCAATGCAACCATTTATTTCAAGAGAAGTCGAATCTATAAAGTTTTTAATGCATCAAATTCCATAATTTAACTTTTTTTAAAAGTCATTGAAACCTTTTCTTTCTTGTCTTATCATTTTATCTAATTCGTCTCATTCGACAATGCTCTTTTATCAATATCATTAACTTGTTACGTCCACATATATTTGTGTAACTCTTTGATTTTTCTGTTTCTGCATTAAAATAAGAGTATGTCAAGTATGATAAACATCTAGACTTCAGCGTATGTGAAGTCTGATCGTCCGACATCTTGATTTTGTTGTCTAAATCAGTAAATGTTTATTACATAACACTATACGTTCGAGAAAAGCTGGATGTAATTTCCCGGGGAGGGGAAAGGGGGCAAGTGGCAGGACAGATAATGGATAACCCACCAATGGTAAACCTAAAAGGACATGAAGAAAGATACAAGTAAATAGAGAGACGAACCTTCTCACTCCCCTAACAAGAGTTACATTGAAAGAACATTTGCAATATATTGAACGTTAAAGAGCCCAAATAATTGAAAGTTGAACTGATTTGAATAAACATTTAAGAGACGTCACTGAAAATATAAATTTAAACGTTAGAGGAGTTATCATTGGATGAAATGCTGAGACGATTATTCAAAGAACGATACGCACGCGAGTCTTGCATTTACATGTATAAAAATGTACCAGCTCTTGCTCTGTCCATCGATATTCTACGATACGTTACTACAATGCCTACCATATTTACTAGGATCTTTTTACGTTTACAAATAAGAATGCCATGTCATTGTATGGTTCACGAAAAGAACCAGGCTGAAAGCGGAAGTAGTTATGTTGAACTCGTATGGCGGACGATTCTAAATAAAATATCCGATAAAGGTAAACAGTATTTTGCACGTATTTCTTCAATGGTATGCAGTAATTCTGGTACTAAATAAGATTAATTTTTTGAGTATATATAAGGACCATGTTCAATTTTTTTTCAACAATATGCTGAAAAAGCGCTGGGTGTGAATCACACCCGGCTGCTCCAATGATACAAATAGGCTCGTATTAATACTCCGTCCACGAAGTAGGGTTACTAATATTAGTACTATGCAACAGGGGAGATAGTTTGAGATAGTTAATAGATAAATTGTTGGACTGTCGATAGAGAATCGCTGGAACTCATGGATATAATCTCCTACTTTCCACAACTCAAAGCCTCACTTTTCGCAACACCACATCGTTGAGGTGACACTAACTTCAGTCTGGATTCGCAACGTGAAATGGATCATTGCGATGCCCTGAAGCATCCAGACTCAGTAGCTTTAGAAGCTATTGTTCCAAGAATGTCAACGATAGACATACTGTTAAATGCAGAAGAAATCGGTTTCAAAAAGTAATATAAAAAATGTACAGTCAAAGAGGAAGATGAATTATATAAGCAAGAGCTTTTTTTTGGAAAATATGTGACAGATCTACAACATGTAATACCAGATATAAGAATGATTCTACGTCGAGGAGCCCTACCGACACATGAAGATCAGGTACCAAAGAATATATATAAATTCAAGTCCACGCCTTTGTCTGAGTGTGTCTTGACAGAAAAACGTTGCAAATTGGAAACTATCTCATCAAAAGATATTTGTGTCAACAAAGCTTGTTTTCTCTTGACAATATTGATATGCCCAAGGTTCTAAAACAACGTGCGAAAGCTGGAAAGAGTGTTACCATCACACGTGCAAAAAGTAAACCTCAGAAAACTGATGCAACTGCAAAACAAGAAAAAAGAAAAAATACTACTGAAGCTTGACAAATTCAACAAGCATGCCACAGAGATGAATACTTGTCAAGCGGTTGTTACACCTGAGTGCACTAAGGGAAACGTTTCAAAGTCCAAAGGTGTACGGACTGCTTTGGTTTCGCTTTTCACTGAATTTAATACGGATTAAAATAATGAAATTTCACCTAGGGTGATCTTCAAAAAAGAGGACTAACAATATAGACCTGAATGGATGCTTGGATCAAATGACAACACAACACAATGTGATGAGAGATGGAAATTTATGAAATGTATGAAATGTATTTATATATATTGTAAACGGGGGGGGGGGTATGGGCTAACTTGTATGAATGTAATAATAAATTGCAAAAATGCTCAAAGTCAGGACTTTTTATTTTTACCATGAAATTGTGATAAGATGTTTAATACAAGAAATATGACTAAAACATGAATGTATGTGTTTGATTACATGTAACATATGCAATGCACAAATGCTATAATATGCTGGCCTTCATAACTTTAATGTAATCATTCAGTGAGGAATGGCCGACCCACGGAATAAGTATTTTGAAAGTTAACCCTAAAATCTTAGTGTGGCGGGAGATAGCTGCTTATTTATGTGGTACAATATTGTTTGAGAATAAAGAAATTAAAATTTGTAGACTTGTCTTATTTTTAAAAGTATTTGTGAGCTTTTTAATGCCATCCAATAAAGTTGTAATTATAACTACCCCAATACAGTGCTCTTTTATTTGGTGGAGAGATGTTGATAAAGGCGCTAATGTTGACAGCTATCTGCCGAATTTCGAATTTCATACCTATTTTACTCTTCGGAAAGTAGTCATGTGACGTAAATTTAACCAATCATTGCTTGTCCGGGACGCCGAACAGGTCTGATAGTGCCGTACAGATAATCTACAACCAGCGACACAAACTGAGGGTTAATATACAATTTAACTTTCATCACTTCTCCGTTTACGCTCTGTCATTAGCAAATATATAAACATTACGTATTATTTCGTGTCCGTCAAACGTCGACGTACTTGAAATCGCAACCAAGACAGTTAAGCTTGGGTAAAGAGTGCACAACTACCGATGAACGCTGATAACATTGAAAATATATTGACCAGCATAAAAAAATGAAGAATACGCCATTAAATATGCAAAACATGCTTATTCTTGTATAAAAGAAGGCCAGTATTTACAATCAACAAGTGAAATTTAATCAAAAATGTGAACTTGACAAATTTCCTGTATGGAACCGGTCATGTGATATAGCGTCGGCCATCTTGCCTGCAGACGTATTTTCGTGATGTCAGCTGTTGGAGTCATCGAGCTTAGTGCTATTCAAATGATGATTTGGGTGGGAATTTGAGTGTGATAAACATATTTCTTGGTGTGACAAATTCATATAAAATAAGATTCCAGAAGATTTTGTGAGTATTTAACGATGTGCGAGGTTGAATTCGATGACACATGTTACCACATGACTGGCAATCACACCTGACATACAACATGAACGGTTTAATACATATATCAAGGTAAGTCGTGATCTATACAATTCTAATACATTATAATGTTTAAATTCATTCTTTCAGCAGTTTATATATTCATTGAGAACAACATGTTAAATTTATGACAGAAAAACGAACCTCCCCATCCATCATTTTACAGCTTTAGAGCCCCCAGGTCTATTACAATGTATATATATATACTATAAATACAGTGATTATTTCACGCACTAAATATACGTCTTATTCAGTTACTTCATCCAAACAGTCACAAATAGGAAAACAAAACAAAAACAATGATTCATATATTCAAAGGTATGACGGTAAGATTCATTTAATCTGACGTAATGAAAGTAAGATTCTAATAATCTCGTGGAATGAAAATAAGATTGAAATAATCTTAGGTGATGAAAAGATTCAAATAATCTCATGTAAAAGTGAGATTCACATAATCTCATGTAATCAAAATAACTCAATTGTACTCAATTGAAACAACGATCAATTGAAACAAACATATGAATCGGTCATTTGTACTTCCGTATGATTCATAAATATTTGTACAAAACTTGCAAATGTGTCCACTGACAAACCACACAGCTATCCCGAATTCTTGGGTTGGCCCACACTTGTATAGGCCGCACACACCCTTCATGGATCCACCATGCGCACAAGCTTACAAATTAGCGGTTTTGTCTTTGTATGGCCTTGATGGTTACATCACCTTCCATATCCATATAGACACAGACGGCCAGACAGACAGCCTGATATACCCGTACACATACGCACAGACAGCACAGTCCACCTGAATTGTGTTGGCCAACTTGTATTGGCCACACCCACTTTTCATGGATTCACCATGCGCACCTACATTCATATAGACATATACGTACAGACAGCTACAATAAAACCAAACTGGTCATAATAACAGGTAAGGAATTAAAATCTATAGATACATGCTACTAAATTAACCTTTAATAGCAACATGTAATTCAGTTTACAACGTTTCAAATCTGCATAGTAGTTAAGGCATCATTTCACGATACGACATTAAAAACTGAATATGCTTCACATATCAAATAAAATACAACTGTAACACTTACCTCAATGGCTGGAGAACAAAAATGAGGAAAGTTTACTTCTACACGAGAGTGAGTAGTAGTAAGGGTAAAATACCCGTGCATATCGTGCTTTAAGGGTCTCTCTCCGCAAGCGATCTACAACGAGATACATGCTAGTTCAGTTGCTTACCTATAAAAATAATTATCCACCCTAGGTAACGTTGTACTCATGTACAACGAAAATGATCAAATCGTTCTAAGGCGAAACCAAATTATTTCTTGCCTTATTCTGTGACAAGGACGCAAGCTTAGTTCTACTTGACGAGAAGAAAGTCCTTGCACGTATCTCCCAAAGCACAGCTACAATCCTAGTAGAGTTTGCTGGGGTCAAATTTAAAGCATTTGGCAGATCTGGGCTTCATTATCTGCAGTATGTAGAAAATGGTGTTTTGAGATGGTTGCTGAAAGAATGCCCTTTTGCATCACACGTTGTTATATGTGAAGAGAAGTATTCTTTCACCCCAGATAATCCAAACTCCATGACGAGGGCAAAAAGAACCAAAGAAAATAAAACTGACATCTACCACTTAAAAGATGACGGTGAGATTATCAGTTCAGAAAATATTAGCAAACCTGCAGTCACTAAAACCATGGAGGGGAAAAATGATCAGCAATTTTCTGACTGGTCATGTGAGAGAACTTCGAATCATGAAAGATATCATTCTAGATATAGATAGTGATTTTTTTTTATCTCAGTCCAAGCACATGAGCATCACAAAGAGATAAAGTTTGCTATCCCAGTACGGTCCCATTTTGGATCAGACAAAGGATATGTAGTTATGAGAAGCTGGACATTATGCAAAAGAAAGGTGAGGCAAAACTAGCTCAGGCAGATTGGCTTTGTTATATTGCAACCGGACAGGGTATCATCTAGGGGTGAAAGACAGAGTTAAAAATCCCCTTGGTGTCAGAATTAAGGGTCAGACTGAATATTAAAAAAATCTTTGGTATTAAATTGGGAGTCAAAGTAAAAGTTTGGGGCTCCTTGAAGCACACACACACACACACACACACACACACACACACACACATATATATATATATATATATATATATATATATATATATATATATATATATATATATATATATATATATATATATATATATATATATATATATATATAAGGACATTTAGTTAAGCAAAATGTTGATTTGGAAAGTTAATATTTTTCATTCATCATGTTTTTGTTACCACTGTTCATCTTTACCGTTAAGCTAATACATCATGTAGTGTGCGTGTGTGTGTGTGTGTGGTTTCAGTTGAATCTGAAGCGTATGTGTCATATATTATGACATTATATTTTAAATACATGTATTTAAATTATAATTAGAATGAAGTCGAGCAGGCAGTATGCTCTCAATATGTAGATATACTTTCAGTGATTGCAGGACTCCAAATTTAGTGTTTGAATACGTTTGGTATAAACGTAGTTTTTCTACTACATTCAAAAATAGTTGACTTCTTTTTTGATAGACTAAAGAACAATGATCCAACATGTTTCGGTTAACAGGCAGAACGGAATTTTGGGTAGTTGGTTTAATTTCCATTTTTGCTCATCTATTCAAATTTATATTGCTTTATTTTCACCAGCTTAAAAGACATACTGAATAATTATGTTGATTTAAATCAGTATCAGAATTTTTCAGATACCAAATATGTAAAATATATTTTATTTTTTACGAGCAATAGATCATTAAAATATAATGCCTCAAATAAGGAAACTCGCATGAAAATACTTTCCTATAAGTTTTGATTGAAAGATCTGGCATTTTAAGTTTTTGCTAACTGTAAATTTCTTTCGAGGAAAAGTATAATTCAATGGTTTGCACACAATTTTTTAATAAAAGATATTAAACAGGAATTAAATATAAATGATGGACAATGTAAATGCATAAATGCTGCTGATGAGTTCCACGATGGGCTCGGCGATGTTGTTCATGGTCTATTCAGAAGGATAGCCCCAAAAGCAATACCGATTGCAAAAGAACTAGGAATGAAAGATATTGACGTTGTTCGTGATAAAGGTATGGTGTTTTTGGTGATGTTGCCGGTAAAGCGTTCTCAGCAATCAAGGATAGACTAGCACGATTAATACGATGAAAACCGCAACCACCAGTAAAATTAGCCAGCACCAAAATTATGCCTGCAAATGTCTGTCAAATAATAAATCAAGCCGCAAATCAAAAACTAGCAGAGTTGGCCGGTGAAGCAGAAAAGAAGATAAAGCTTCAAGTCTGATAGCGGGAAGTGGTATTTCCTGAAGTTGTCTTCGTGTTAGACGAAGATAATTATAATAAAGATGTTTAAGCGTATATCCGATCCAACGTTCGATATGGATGTGTCAGTTCTCAAGGATGAATCTGTACGTGATTATCAATTTTATTCTTATGATGCACAACTACCAAATCAGCGTGGACGAGTCGAATTACAAGTTCATAGGCTTTTATTGAAGTAGAAGGTGAAATCTTAAAAACAGACGATACTGCATATGCAGATGAAGTTAGAATTGGTTTTGTCAATAACGGCATCATGGCGTTGTTTGACAGTGCTACGTATATAATTGATGGAAAAAATATTGAAACAATTCAGAAAGACGTCGACGTTGCCACAGCAATAATAACATTAGCAAGATAATCTGATGATTATACAAGACCAGCCGGCCCCACAATGATGTTTGCGAAAGACACTGCCGACCATCCTAGCGACATACCGTTTAATATAAGACGACCAAGAAATTTTGCCGACGCCGCTGACGTTGATATGTGACCAGTGATTCATAGTGCTAATCCAGAATTCAACCTAGGACTTACAACGCGTCGATCAATGTTGGGACGAAATCGTAGAGGTTTTTCATGCGCGATTCCACTATCCCACATCTTTGAATTTTGTAGAAACCTTAGAAAAGTTATCTTCAGAGCTAAACACACAGTTGCTCTTGTAAGAAAGGCTACCGACGACGACGCTATATGGTGACCTATGGGCGATGTTGGTAAAGTAATACTAACAAAACTTTCATTGTGGATGCCAGTAATGACTCCAACGATCGCCGAAGATCAGCGATTGTTGTCTTTTGTGGATCAAGGCGGTAAATCATTGTTGTCATGGCTAACAGTAACCGTGGATAGTACTCAGACTAACGTTAATGTCTTATTTACATGGCATATAGCATCACAGCAGGGTGTTTCTGCACCGCGACATATATTTGTTGCTTTTCAGGAATCTGCGCGATTAAACTCACACAATCGTAGTCATATGATATTTGACAAATTTGGAGTTAGTGAAGTTTCTTTACGGATAAAAGGACATAAAGAACCAACTGAAAAATATACTACTGAATTTTGATCAAAATCGTATAGCGCGTGTGTTATAGCACTTAATCGGTTAATGACATGTATGGGGCACGATCAAAACGTAGACACAGGATTGCAAATATCACAACCAGATTTTAATTTTTTTTTATCCGATCTCTTACTTTTCGCTGGAGCATCTTGATTTATCCAGAAATATATTGTTGATATTCATTTTCGAGCCAGCGTAAATTCAGGTGGCGGTATTAATTACAGAGCAATAGCGGTTATACTCAGCGAAAAATCAATGTTACTTGAAGGTGCTGGTGGACGAATGAGAGTTATTGACGCGCCAGTGGAAAATATGTTAACATTGTTTGAAACATATAGTATTCTGAATATGTAATTAAATCAGTCATATATATATTATAATGTCATATCATCATGTCAATGTCAATCTGATTCCTGGTCAGGTTAAAAGACTTCAATCAGAATCAGAAAAACGCACTGGAATAAGAATATCACTAAAGCGAGATCAGATCACAGATGGTCAAAATAAGTTATCGTTGACCGAACTTCAACTCAAGCATTTCAATGATGCCAAACAATCAAAAACCGGTGTTAAACTCAATCATTCTGCGGGTGCCATCAGAGACTCGATTAAAACAGGAGGTATATTTCCACTTCTTGCGGAGATACCAGCGTTGATAGCTGCTGAAGCTCCAGCCGTTGCAAAGGCAGCCGCGTTAGGTGCTGTTGGAACCGCCGCTGAATTCACATTAAAGAAAGCAACTGGACAAGGAATAAAAAAGAGGGCGATCCGTGAATGGATTGGACCTAAGATTACCAGGAACTCCTTATCGATATGGAAAAGGTCTGAGAATTCTGAGGTATGTGTCACCGATGTCAAATTTTGATTAACTTGATTCTGCTAAGAAATTGAATATAAAAAATTTTAGAGGTGTTTTTATGCGCGATCAGTTGCCGCTCAAACCAATCAGTATTGAAACAAGCATTATCAATCTTGATAATAGTACCGGCGTTGGGACTTATTTGGTGGCATACGCGATTGATCCAAGTGGAATTATTTATTTCGATTCATATGGGTTGGCTCCACCAAAAGAATGTATAAATTACGTAAAATCAATAAAACCTCAGGCGTTGAAAACGCCTATCTGGTATTCAACATTACCAACACAGACAATAAACGATCCGCCAATATGCGGCCGTAAAGCAATTGCTGTACTCGACGCTATATCAAAATCAACATTACCACCTCACAAAGTAATTCATGATTATACAAGTACACGGCATCGGCGCGCGATTTAAATAGATCTTAAAGTATAATGGTAGATATTTACGGAAGATCCTCTTCGTTCAAAGACAAGAAAAAATTCGACGACGTGGATTTATCAATTTGTGTGACCAAAGATGAACTCGCTATTATTATGTACCTCTCTGCAGTTGACCAAGATGAAGTTGTTGTTTTTCAGGATAAATACGGTGTTTTAAGGACGAGTAATATCAAATGGAATGACATAGTTCGTAGAGTTCTCGGTGCTACTACGGATACTATTCCAATATTTACTGACGGCGGTAAAATCAGAGATTCAAATATATCAATTGCAGCTATTAGAAATGAAATTGCAAAAAGTGTTGCTAATCGTTTGCGGACCACTGGCGATGCAATGACAGGTTAACTCAGCATGAACGGAAATAAAATAGTTGTTTTAAGAGATCCAACATCTGATGAAGATGTCGCAACAAAAAAATATGTAGACAGTAACTATAATACCGTAGATACTAAATTATCCACGTTACGAGGTGAATATGACGTTCACGTAAATATGTTTTAAATACTCGTAGAAATTTTCAAACACTCAATAAAATCGCAGATGATTTCTTTGGCACCCCGTTGACTGTTGACGTGAAACTCTCCGATATTAACGCAAAATTCGATGGTATTAAGACAGCTATGTCAGATATTGAAACGATTAAAAAAAAACTAGAAGATGTCATAAGTGGGATTCCCGATATCGTTAAAAAATTAATCTGATTAAAATTCCCCACACGCAAATTACCAATAACGCATACACAGTGTCATCAGGATTCTCAACCTGTTCACACAAAAAGAACACTATCAAACACATCGCGGAAGTCACTGGTGTGTATAGACTGTCTGTAATCAGCGGTGCAAAATTTAGTATATACAATATGTACCCCTAGCGTCATTCAGCCGATAAGTTTTCTAGAACCGTGTCTATTGTGTTAAATAGCGGAGACGAAGAAATATTTATACTGGAATCATCTGATAAAAAATTAACCGCAGCATCTTACTGGTGGTGTCTGGAATTTATCACTGAAACGCCTCAATTGATTACTAAATAAAGTATAATGAGCCTTTCTTCACAAAATGTTAAGTATAATCAAGTGCGTGAATGGCAAACAGCGCAAAAATATCGTCGTTGAGTATGCAATTATGGTAAAAATATATCGTAGACGCGCAGTTGTTATTGACGTTATGGTTTATTCGGAATCTGCTGTTGTTGGCGCCTTATGAGTATCATCGCAAAAAATACATCTACGTATACAAATAAGAAATTACCCAACTACATGGTAAGATTAAACGCAGCCACGGCCGCGTATTCTAAATTGTCATCGTTGACATCATCAAGCCTCGACGACGGTGTAATTTCCGATTCTGAGTTTGACGCGATAGTTCAAATTTACACGGAATTAAATTCCGAGGTAAGTTTAAGAAATTATGATTTAAATCACCATGATTTAGATCATGGGAATTCAAATAATAACAGAATTACTTCAACAGATCGTCACGAATACAACTCTGTTAAATACCACGATGATATCAGTAAGCTCAACAACCCTGAATTCAACGTTGTTTTTCCAAACGCAATTCCAGTATATTACAGCTGGCCCATTATTTGATCAAAGTCGTTTGGTGGATTACCCTCAAATAATTATTTGGCGTTTGCAAATAAAAATAAGCCAGATGGAACCCCTGACTGGCAAATTGTAGGCATTCCGACGGAATTTTTGAAATATATTGGTAAAATATATACACATGAAGAAAAATAACTCGTCCAGCTGCTTGAAGAATATCTTTTTGATTTAACGTCATCCGTCGAGGGTATTACTGCGCAGATGAGAAAATTACATGGAATCATAGATTATTATTCAGTCATACGCTAATTTTTTTTACAAATTGTGGGAAGGTCAGGTCAAAAAGAAATTATTTTTAGATAAATATTCATACTAGAGGTAAATTTATATGGTTTTATGTTTCCAGGTCTTAAAACTACAGATGAGTTACATAACTCTCTACACGATACTTATGCTGAATAATACAACGAAACACTCACCGCACTTGCAGCAATATATCCACAAACGGGTATATTTCGGCATGATAACCGCGTCGCTGATGATGGTCGTCACATTTCACCGGGAATTGTAAATATAACATCAACGATCGCAGTCAATCTTGTATGTGATGCAATCGATGGTAGTTATCAAACAGATCTTTAAAAATCAAATCAAGCTCAGCTGGGATATATTCTTTATACTTTTACGCCACAAGTACCACCTGGATATTTGATCGTGCAAGAACCGATCAAATCCATTCTACCTACGATGTCATAATCCGCTGTTATCAAGGATACATTTCAAACTAACTGATCAGAACGGTCACTTGCTTGGTTTGAGAAATGAAATTCTGAGTATAAATTTATATGTGCGATCAGTATCATCGTGATCATAAAGATTTTTGATCGTGTAGAGTGTTTTAAAAATTAAATAAAGAGGTATGTATAATGTACCAACATGGGAGAGTTTTTATACACGACATACACGTACTTGAAAATGCCATCAGAACAATAATGACACCGTCCCAAGTCAATACAGAATAATTTAGTGTTAATATAGTTATTGATGAAAACGGCAATGAAAAAGTTTTGTTGACGCAGGAACAATAAAATGAACTGCAGCGAGAGCATATTACTATGATTACGTGTAATAGAGATCAGATTCAGAATTATGTACATTCTTGTATTGATATTTGATCGACTTAAAAGAATATTGTCTAATTCTGAATAAAAATATCATCTCATCAAAAACAGTAGAAAAAATTATATAATAATCCTTGACAAGGTCGAATCAGGTGGGTATATTATATTTTTTTAAACCGATTTTTCGTTAATTTGATGGCACCACGATGCGAAACCCTAGATTGCCAAATGACATTCTAGCAGGCTCAGAGGGTGATATATTTAAAATAAACATTAGATTTAAGGACGGCACAAACCCCATTGAACTACTAGATTGCCAAAAGACATTCTAGCAGGCTTAGAGGGCACAAAATATTTACACAACATCACACCCATGTCAGCTCCTACATTGCCAAATGGCATTCTAGCATGCTCAGAGGCACGAAATATTTACACAACATAACTCCCATGTGAATATAGTAGTATATTTACAGTATAATCAAGGACGGCACAGTACATATAATAGCATATTTACAGTATATACAATCTGAATTCTAAGGACGGCAAAACATACAATTTTAAGGACGATACAACACTTAACTTAATTCTAAGGACGGCACAGTACATATACGGGAGCCTTCTCTACGTTCAACATATTTTTGCACAATCCCCCTATAATCAACCCCGGGAGAGCACCACATGCTTGTCTGTTGAAGTTCGAGCTATTTAGGGTGGGTCCTCAATGATAAGACGGTTCCTATGCTATATAAGCCAACTGATATTTGGAAATACAAAAATAGCTCACGCAATAGGCGTGGCTTAATTGCTGTTTGTAATCGTCATTTTTCTTAATTATTATCGCTGACAAAATCTAGATGAAGCAACAAACCTGACAGATTCAGAAAAATAAGGATAATTTTTTTTAAAAAAAAAAACAACCAAAAATAAATTTTTCATCAATAAATAAAAATTGTTTTATAAAATTTCAGATTCTACCTTATCTAGAGTTATTCCCCCTTGACGCTGTCAAGGGCTTTGCTATCGACAAGGTCATAAAACATTTATATTACCGTGTCTTACGATAGAGTTATTCTGTGATGTAAGATACCTTTGTTTGTATTTCTTTGAAAAATACATTATTTGTAACGCCGATTTGCTTGTTGTACCAAAAGAGAGAAAATAACCCCAAAAAAAAGATATTAATTTATAAACGAGTACCATTATAACATCCCGGCGAGGTTACTCTAATCGCGTTACGTATACTCGACAGAGTTATCTCCCTTCACAATAATGAACTGCTATTTTTTGTTTATACTTCTGCGAAAACGTCGATTTGGTTATATTATTTGCGACATATTGTACCTAACGCGGGTTAATATCAAAATGTCTGCCAGCTGCATTTATCGATGGAAATATTATTTCTTCACCAGTCTCTGTATTTACAGACCTAATCACCCTCCTTACAATTGTTTTACATCTCCCAGTATTTCCACATGAAGAATTTTGAGTTTGCGTGATAACTCGTAAATTACGAAAATCATTATTAAGTTTTTTGGACATCAATATGATCGATTACAATACCGTCTTCCATTGGTCCGTGGAAACTTTCAAATATAAATCGGTGACAGCAATATATTTCTTTCCAGCACTAAATTTGAGATCACCATTATTATTGACAGCACCGACTGGTTTTTTCAGTCGACAGTGTCTAATAATACCATCACGAGATGCTTCGTAATTTTGGATGATAGGATGATTAACAAATTCTTTTTGCTCCATTTATATATAATAGTATTTGTCTAAATCATTATTTGAAAATCTTGCTATGTAGTCGTCAGCGTTTCTTATAACTTTGTCATTATTGTCGTTGTTTTTTTAATCGTAATACCGCTTCAGCTCCTCGTATTTTTTACCTCCACAGCGCACACACAACTGTGTCTCTCCCCTAACTCCAACACCACATTTCAAACACGGTTTTGGTCCTAAACTTCCCTTCCGTACGCTTTGTGAATGATGTCCGCAGAATTCATTTACACAAGCTCTGTTACAAGGAGTTGTAGAGACTATCATTAACCACCTACACTTGTTCTTTGTCTGGATCATTGTATATATAATATTTTTATTTTAATGTTTGTCTTAGTTATAATATGGAGTTCTTATCGGCGATTAAGATCAAAACCGCTGAATACGGATTCGATCTTGACAGAAGAACTCCTGACTTGCGGAGGCGAACTCTGGTTGACCCGACGAAAACTCTGATTAATAGTATTCGAAATGCTACAAAATAATTTCGCAAGGATGGTGCATCTCACGTGTGGTCAACATTCAAAATCATACGCGATGACTTTGTCATCGCAGATGGTGTCACCGATGCTACAATGAACGATGATCGAGCGGAAAAGATTATTATCTCGAGGATAAAAATATTTTTTCAGAATAAAGTTTGTTGTGCTAGCAAAAGCAGACAATAATTGGATTATCAGCGACAAATAGTACCCTGTCTTTCATAATGAAAAAACTGCCGTATTAAGTAAAAATTCCAAGCCAGGAATGTTGACTGGTATTGAAAAACCGTATTACGAATGAGCGTATCCTATGACCGCGGTTGTTTATGGAATTTATTCAAAAATGATAAACCCAGGGTCAATGATCTTCCGCCGACGAAATTGTCAAGGCTAAATTGTGTAGCCGAACGAGTAATGGAACATTTTACAAACTCGATACGTGGAAACGGCTTAACGAATCAGCGACGTGAAAAAATGAATAAATGGGCGGAATCAGTCAAGGATACGGGAGCTACAATAAACGATGCTGCTGAATTAGGAAAGAAATTTATATTCCCAATTATAGTAAAAACGAGCACAGGAGAGATTTTGTACGAATCAAAGAATAAATCAAGGGGGGCTTCAATTGAAATTATTGATCATAATGCAGAGGAGATCGAACTATTAAATTTTACCAGGGAGATATGTTTGATTTTATTAACGAAATAAGTAAAAATGATCCTGTATCAGTATGGTTATTTCAGAGTTCTGAAAACGATCATGAATTGTTTAGACCAGATGGAAGTATTTGTATCGAAGAAAAAGGTAAGTTTGATCAGCTTGTAAGACCTAACGCGAAATATATCGTAAAGAATCTCCATGAAAAAATGAAAAATCTTGCGCGGCGATATTTATCGCCGAATATACATGACCCTGACGATGCTGAACAATTGCTGATTAATTGTTTTACCGTTCCGTCAGTCGCAGCTCATTCTGCTCAGAAGACAAATTCGTGGAAACCAACACGCGCTGAATTTCTTAAAGATGTGCAGCTAAGCTGCTGAGAATACGGACACGGTGGATTGTGGAATACTAAATACAACCACAATGATTATATCTCTGTTGATATGGTTGCATGCTATCCGGGAAGATTTCTTGGTAAGAGAGAGTGTTCTGAGTATTTTACGAGATTTGGACATCCCACACACGAGATGACCTTAGTATCGGTAAATGGACCATTACCCGATTTTGATTTGACTGGATTCGCCTGTATCGAGTCATTCGGGATTGCTAAAGGTCTTCATCCGATCTGTTATGTTTGGTTTGGTAGACATTTTTCAGAAAAAGGTAGTACTGTTACGATATTTGCTCGATGCAAAAAATACCGATATCGTTGATTGTAAGTGGAGCAATTATATCATATCGTTCTCAGAAAAAAGATTGGTTACCGCCACAAAAGGAATATTCTGAAGATGATCCTAATATAACTGATTATGAGAATTAAACAACAAAGGTTCTTGGCAGAAAAAAAATAGGTAAATTTACCCAATGTGATCATAAACGACATTGAGCAAGATTAATTATAGATTATGCTGAGTTAGATTTTATAATTGGCGATACAACGAATAAAAATACGTTTATAAGTCGAGAGATAGCTTTCTTGCCAAATGGAACTAAATTAGGTACAATTGTGAATTATATGGACGGCGAGTCACCGCAGTTTACTCATTTAAGATCTTCAATGCTCGCGTACGTTTCCATAAATATATTATCGATGATAAATAGAGTTTATGAGTTTGCTGTCAGAGTCGCTACGGATTCTGTTTATATCAATAAAAAAATATACAAAATTGCTAGAAAACTACATATCGGCGTTTATGCATCATGGGGTGAATGGAGAATAAAGCAAGAAGAAATACTTTATTATTCTGAATCCGCTGAAATTTCGATTAAAGATATTTATCGTAAAAATAATCAAATATAAAAATTATCATCTGCACCATCTGTATTTGATGGTTTATCTCAATGGTCCTGGGGTTCTGGTAAAACAACCCGTGTGATCGATTTATTTAGACAGAGTTCGTCAAACTCTGTTGATATAATTGTATTAACATCTACACAGAGACTCGCAAGAGAAATGAGAGAAATATTAATTCGTGTACTTATCATAAATTCTTTCGATGGAAGGGAGATAAATGGACTACTGAACAAATGGGTGAAAATACATTCGAATGATTATTGTATGGGATGAGATATGTACAGTGTCGCTAGAAACACCAAAAATATTTCTTGATTGGTTATTAACAAAAAATACTGCTGTGATAATGTGTGGCGATCATGGTCAACCACCGCCTTTTGTTGGATTGTCTCCACACGAATGGTTAAAGAATTTTGTAGATTATTATGAAAAAATAACTTATGATCATAGAGCACTTGATCCAGAATTAAGAGAATTTAAGAAATTAATCAGACTGCAAGCGAATAAAATTCAATGTGAAATAATGCGTGAAATAATTTCAAAAACTTCTATGAACGATTTTCTGCAAGTGTGGAGACCAAATGATTTAAATGTGGCAAGTAGAAAGATAGTTCATGATACACTTCAACAGCGGTTATATCAGTTGCATAAAGAAAAGTTTTCAAATCTACCCATACCATTGTGTTATCGACCAGCACATACACGACGACAGGATATCGACGTTGATATACCAGGATCGTCAGAGAAACAGAATCTTGTATTAAATGATAACGTTTTAGTTGATGTCAGTGTTGTTAAGAGTTCGTTAGCTATGGAAAAAACTCCATGGACGCTAGGATACGCAGTGACAATTCATTCATCACAAGGATTAACTATCTCTGATACGCGAGTTTGGATCGTCGATGATCGTATCGAATGGTCAAACTTCGTTTATCTCGCAGTGTCTTGAGTCAGAGGAATATCTCATCTGCGGAGAATTGTCATAGACGCTACATAAACTGCTGGCAACAACTTTGTTGTTGACGATGTTATTGACAATGATATAGTAAGAAAACAATTAGTTGGTTATAAACAATGTGACAAAAAGAAATAAACGCGACTTTGATCTCGATGCTGAATTTATCATGACATTAAAACAATGACAGAATAATCATTGTGCAAGCTGTAATACAGTAATGCTGTGGAGCAATATTCTTAATAATCCAAGACAATTTACCGTTGACAAAATGAATATTTGTCTTGGTCATACATGCGAAAATGTGATGCTGGTCTGTCTTGAGTGTAATCGACGTAAGGGTGCTGGCACCTTAAAAAGTGATCGCGGTGGTAATTGTGTGTCTTCAAGCTTGAGTACAATTCAGCTGGACTTAGATGAAATAAAACTAAGTCTCAGAGGGAGCATTTCAAAAGCAGATTTCACATCTGCTATTGCTGACTTGGTGAAAAAGATGATCTAGCTGAAATTGTCTCAACTATTGTGAGGAAATTGTTAGAGAATGTGAAGGATGATCTGAGAAAGGAGATAGTTGTAGAAAGAGAAAGGGTAATAAAGGAGAGGACAGGACAGCTGATGGAGAGGGTGGATTCACTTGAATTCGAAAACCAGCAACTGCGAGAAAAAATACAAGAGGCAAAGAAGGAAAATGATAAAATGAGGAGAGACATGAGAGATTCTGACAGGAGATCGAAACAAGCAAGTGCTGCTTCAAACCAAGTCGAAAAATATTCCAGGAAGCTGAACGCTAAGGTTTTAGGGCTGTATGAGAAGAAAATGAAAGTCTGAGAGAGAGAATTCCGAAAAGATTAATTTGGACAACAGAGACTTAGTGGCTTTGCATAGGATCTCAGGCCAACAGGGACAACCAAGGCCAGTGATTGTCAAATTTTGGAGTCTGGATTGTAAACTTCCAATTATCAAGAAGCGGAAGGATTTTAACCAAAACAAAGGAATTAGACTGGTAGAGGATGTGACCAGGACGAATACTGAACTTATCAATAAATTATCCAGGCATCAGGAAATTGACAGTGCATGGTACTTTAATGGATCTGTGTATGGTAAAACCAAATCAGGAAAAAGGATAAAATATGACATCTATGATGAAATTGATGAGAAAATTAGAATATAAGTGTAATATGCAACTCTATGAACTTATGAAATTGACCAAATAGGTATCTGAATTTTCGTTTTGATACTCCTTTTTCTACTCTAATTTGTTTTAATAGTTTTTATAAGACACTTTTTTCCCTCACCATTTTTGTCCTGAATTAATAGATTTATTTATTCGCTCTTCCACTGTGTCATATCTCTCCCTAATCAATTCACTCATTAATTCATAAATCATCTTTCGCTCGTATAGTCATATACACATTCATTTACTCAGTCGTTTTCTCACCTTTTTCAACACTACTCTTCCACGTTCACTTTTTCAGTCTCCCATTCTTGCTCATTTATTCAATCACCCACCACTTCCATGTATGCGCTCATTCATACTTTCTTCTTCTTCCCTTTTACCCCTTCTTTCATTCATTAATTTGTAATTTATACTCTTATTAATCTGTGCCTATTGGTTTACAAAACTGTCTTAGCTCCGGAAAGGTCTATCAGAGGTGCATACGAGTTATCGCAAATGGAGTTGCTTCACTTGTTGTCCATCTTATACTGTAACAATGTTAACTGCAGCCAAATCTACATCATGCACTGTAAAACCATGGATGATTTTATTATGGATGTTTGTATTCTGTGTGAGTGTAAGTGTGAAAGCCATGCATATGATAAACCCAAGGTGATAATTACTTCATACATTCCTGTACAAAAACATGTATATGTAAAAGTTATGCTGTTTTCATGCATAATAACATAAAATGTATATCTATAAATGTTAGAGGCCTGCAAGGTTCAGTATTTAAACGAAGGGACATTTTCCACTGGGTAAAACAAAAGAATGTATCTATAGTATGCTTGCAAGAAACTCATAATACAAAGAACGATGAAATATATTGGGCAGCTGAATGGGGATACAAATGTATATTTAGCCACTGCTCTAGTAATACTGCCGGGGTTGCAATATTTTTTAGAAATAATTTTGAATTTATAATTCATAGAGGAAGATGTGACAGTCAAGGGAGATTAATTATTTAAGATATTACAACTAATGGCAACAGAATAACCCTCGTGAATTTGTATGGTTATAATGATGATAATCCTAGCTTTTTTTAGAAAGTTAAAGGAGGAGATCTTATTTTTTAAGAACTCATCAATCATAATGTGTGAAGACTGGAACACTGTTCAAGACTTAGATTTGGATACTTATACTATTTTACATGACAAACACTAACAGTCTAGGGCAGCGATTCAAGACCTGAAAAACGAATTGGAAATAATTTATTTCTGGCGAAATTCCAATCAAGACTTAAAGATGTATACCTGGAGGCAAAAATCTCCCTTGAAACAAAGTAGATTAAATTAATTTCTTGTATCGGATGACATTCATATGATTAAAGCTGATGCGTGTATCTTACCAGGGTATAAGACTGATCATTCAGCTATTGTTTTGAGTGTGGCTTTTTCAACGTGTCCAAGGGGAAAATTATATTGGAAATGCCCAGTTGTTGAGGAACATTGAGTATACTGATTTAGTCAAAAAGTGTATAACTGACACCGTAAATGAATATTATGTAGGGGAAATAAAGATAACTCTCTCCATGTTTCTCTTTCCTGTAATGATCAAATGTTCTTTGAAATTTTGATAATGAAAATAAGATCTGAAACTATATGTTATTCTGTTACGTATATCTGATTATATATATATATATATATATATATATATATATATATATATATATATATATATATATATAAATTTACTTGTTTGTTTGTCAGTTTTAATTTTTTTATTTCTCTTACATGCTGCTGTAACGTAAATTTAATCACTAGAGATGATACTTTTTCAGAAAATTGTTTGACCTTGACTGTTAGTTTATAAACAACAGGTGTTGATCTAAATTCTGACCTGGGTTCAGAATTAGTAAACAAAGTTCTATTTTATTTCAAAATGATTTGTTGTTGTCAAGGTCATGATGGGGCTACGTGGGTTAAGACGTAAACACCTGTTTTTTAATTCTGGGAATAAAATCATTGGTCTAATCAAGGCCATATTCTGGGTATATGATATAAACATGATCATGTGACCCTCCTTCTGATTTCACAACTTGGGGGAATTTCGAAACTGCGTCTTATGATACAATATAATCTTTGTTTTGAGAGAGATTTCTCAGTTTTGGAGCTTTTCATACTGATGTCAAGTTAATTTGTTGTAGCCAGATTTGAGCTATAACAATTCTTCAGATCAGTTGGATTTCAAAAGGATTAATTCTTTATTCTCTGGAAATATTTTGAGGAGTGCTCACACAGAAATTTTGGAAAGACATTGCTTACAAATTTAATTTGGATTTCCAACACCGGAGTGCCATTATTTGTATTTCTGCAAGGAACTGTAGATAAGCACAGTACTGACTACAGCATACGTCGTCATCCATCTTGGATTTTCCATCAGGATTCGAACTTGAAATTATTAGAACATTTATTACTAGGACTTCTGCAATTTAATTCGTAAATGATTCTTAGATTATTTTTGGATTTGATTCTTGAAACCGTAAGTTCTTCTCCTTTTTTCATTTTTACAGAATTTTCCAGGAAAATAAATTATTTGATAAATTTTAAAAAGCTTGTTGTTTTCACTCTTTCTGTGTTACTGTTTATTCGAACCTAAACACGTAACAGTTCTATTAGGAAAAAAAAGAGAAGCGGGAAAAATTAAAGAAAATTGAGCAGGAAATAATAGAAATTCAGGGGGAAATGTCGAATAACATAGATGGGGAAACTCTGGAAAATTTAGAGAGAAAACAGCAGAATTAGAGGAATCTAGGAAAAAATACATACAAGGTGTTATATTAAGATCTAAAGCTAGATGGTATGAATTTGGGGGAAAAAAGCACAAAGTACTTTTTAAACCTTGAAAAAAGAAACTATGTAAATAAGACAATAAAGGAAATTATTTTAGATGATGGGACATATATATCTGACCAAATAGATATTTTAGAAGCTAAAAAGCAGTTTTATATGGAATTGTACAAAAGTAGAATTGCTCAGCATGATGATGAGGCTACTCAATAAACTCGAAATAGATTTTTAATCACAATATTAAACTTAATCAAGAGGAAAGAGAATCATGCGAGGGTCTGCTTACAATCAATGAATTCGGTATGTCTCTAAAACGGATGGAAAATGTAAAAAGTCCTGACTCAGATAGATTCAATATAGAGTTCTATAAATTCTTTTGGAAGTCTCTTGGGGATTTATATGTAGATCAATTAATTACGGATATACTGTAGGAAAACTTTCAGATTTTCAGACTCAAAGAGTCATCACATGTCTACCAAAGGAAGAAAAAGACAGAAAATATTTTAAAAACTGGAGACCTATATCACTTTTAAATGTTGACTTGATTCGGGAGCCATTGCAGCTAGGATTAAAAAGGTTCTTCCATCAATAATCAGTGATACTCAAAAAGGATATATGAAGGGTAGATTCATTGGAGAAAATACCAGACTATTATACGATATCATGGACCAACTTGAGAATGAAAACAGATATGGTTTATTATTGTTAATAGACTTTGAAAAAACCTTTGACTCAATTAACTGGATCTTTGTGGAAGAAGCTTTACAATCTTTTAACTTTGGTGATTCCGTATGTAAGTGGTTTAAACTGTTTTGTGATGACTCTAAAAGTTGTGTTATAAATAATGGGCATATGTCATCTTTTTTTAGACTTCAAATAGGATGTCGTCAAGGAGATCCCTTTGCACCTTATTTGTTTATCATTGGGGTTGAGATTTTAGCTATAACTTTAAAGCAAAATGTGGATGTACGGGAACTAATCTTTGACGCCAATGAATATAAATTTGGTCAGTATGCCGATGACGCTTTTATTCTTTTTGATGGATCTCAACTTTCTCTTGAAGCAACTATGAATATCTTGCAAGTTTTTTTTTTCTATTATCTGGACTTAAATGTAATATGACAAAAACAAAAGCTATTTGGATTGGAAACAGGAAATTTTCTAATGATAGAATATGTCCCGAAATGGGCCTAATTTGGTCCTCCTCTAACTTGGCATGGAATTTTCTCCAGATTTACAACAAATGGTGTAAATTAATTATATGAAGAAAGTAACAAAGGCAAAACGAATACTGGCAAGCTGGAGTCAAAAACATCTGTCAATAGTTGGTAAAGTAATTGTTGTAAAAACTCTTATTCTGCCCATATTCATACATCTTTTTTCAGCACTTCCAAACCCATCAGCAAAAGTTGAAGCAGAACTAAATCGCACATTATTTAAGTTTGTATGGGGTGGAAAAGTAGAGAGAATAAAACGTGATATACTAGTTTCCCCATAAAACGAGTGAGGACTAAATATGATACACATATTTTCATTCATTAGGTATATTAGGATAAGATGTGTTAAAAGATTGCTGGAAGAGGAAAATGGAACGTGGCAGAACTTAGTCAATACAACTATACTCAAAAATAGAAAGGATATCTGGAATTTTGGGAGAAGGAAATTAGGAGAATTTAGTAAGTTCATTAAGAACAGTTTTTGGAGAGATGTAATTTTGGCAGTATCTAATTGGAAAGAGGAACCGCAAAGTCCTAACGAGTATCTATCCATGAGTATTTTAAATTTTGTGCTTCCTAAAATGTTCTATCAATACAAATCCTTCACAGAAGCCGTTTTTGAAATTGTGAATGATCTAGTAGATGATCACGGTAATTTAATACCTTTTGAAATAATAAAACAAAAAACTAGAAGCGATGATTTTTTGAAATACTTCTTAATATCCAAAATTCCAAAGCATGGAAAGACGCCATAAAAAAAAAACATTTAGTACATAATAATTTTGATAAGCAGGAGGATAAAATAATGAACTTGCAAAATCAAAATTCACTCAAGTTCGTTTACAAACATCTTTTTTAAAAAAAAGCTAAACGGCAACACACTGCGAAGCAAGAAACTTGGATGCAAGTATTCAATAAAAATATAAGTAGTGAGGAGTGGTCTGAGATTTATAGCCGGGCGAAATGCTGTACCAAGGATACCAAGTTGATCTCTTTTTGCTTTAAATTAATCCATAGAATAATCGTTACTAATGATTTTCTGAAAAGAATTAACATATTAGATGACAACAAATGTACTTTCTTGTAAGAGTGGAAATGAAAGTATTGAGCATCTCTTTTATGACTGCAGTATTACTTCACGGTTTTGGTACCGTTTTATTGAAGTTTTTGCACCTTTTTGCCCAAATATTGTACATTTGTCGAAAAAAGAAACATTCTTAGGAAGTGAACACCGGGACAGTTTGTGTAATTTCCTGCTTATTTTGGCAAAATATTATATTTATACTTGCAGATTCAATATGAAAAATCCTTCTACTTTTGCTTTTAAGCAAATAGTTGCACTGTATAAGAACGTTGAAAAATACACTGTTAAGGTAATTAAAAAAGGGGACCAATTTCTTCAAAAATAGACCTTATAAATGAACATTTTACTTGTATCTGACTTGATGGTAAACAGGGAAAAATATACTGTAATATCAAAAAGTCCATGTCACCTAGAGTGTGTGCCATAATGCATGTGTGCATGCGTGTGCGTGTGTGTGTGTGTGTGTGTGTGTTTTCTTTTTCTGATGATTATATTTATTATCCCTAGATTATCTGATAACCAGAAATATTTGATTGTAAGGTGACCTTGGGATGGTTCCCCGACCCAGTGGTCAACCTATTACGGGGTTAATAAATAAAAAATGATATAAAAAATACAACAACAACAAAATAAAAACAGTTAAATATCATCCAGCGTTACCAAATTCTATCAGAGCAATTATCATAGGTCCATCTGGGTCTGGTAAAACACAATTGTTACTTAATTTGATAATGAGATAGATCAAATGGGATAAGTTGTATTTAATAGCTCCATCCGTAGATGCTCAACGACGCTACGAAGTGCTTAAAGAGTTTAACGAAAATGCAAAACTGTTAAATGAAGATGGCGATGATATTATTGAATTTATTACTGATATTGAGGAAGCCCCATCGGTAGATGACATTGATGAATTTATTAATAATTTAGTAGTTTATGATGATGTGATGCTGGACAAACAATCAAATCCAGCAAGAATATTTTCTCGAGGCAGGCATAAAAACACAGACATGATTTATGTTACTCAACGATATACAGAAATACCAAAAGTGATCCGAGACAACTGTAATATTTTAGTTGTATTTAACGGAGTTGGTACACATACCCTGCGAAATATTCACCAGACTTGGTGTAGCGGAGACACGGATATAATTAAATTTAAAAATTTCTTTTCACGAGCACAGTCAATCCCACACGGATTTATAACAATAAATTTACACGCCCCCCGATCAAGATATCGTATAGGCCTTGATAAATTTTTTGGATGAGACTGAAAATTATAGCAGCAGAGTGGGTGCGAGTACAATGAAGCGTCACGGTGGGTAAACACGCGCGCATACTTGCTAAAAAACGACGACGACAAAAAAAGTAACAAAAAAGCTAACCTAATTAGAGAAACTTTCGGTTGGTTAGAGGCTTTGATTTGACGTTAATGGCCTTATTTTTTTTCGTTTTCGTAGGAGGCTTTAGTTTTCCATAAATTACGCTCCAGCAAAAACTCCGTTCAACCCTTCTGCTGCTGCTGTTCTTGTATTATGTTTAATGTATGTCAGTAGTTAAGTTGTAACTGACACAATGTAATACTATCCTCTGATGCTGGCAGATATTAATCGTGAGTGACATTTCTTGTCTGGTGTGGGGAGTAGACTGGAGTCATGCTGAGTCGACCTTGATGGGGTCATTCTCCAGCTAATTTTTAAAAGCAAACATTTGGGGAAATCTCTACGAGTGTGAGGCAGGGACAGCGATTAAATCGTTGATCGGCTAATGTCAGTTTCTCTCTGCGAGAAAATAAATACCTATTCACAATCATCTTTAGAACCAAACGATATGTCAGGACCTGATAATATTAACATGAATTCTGAAAAGAAAATAATCTGAGCAAAGTTGTGTCTGAAATATTTACTTAAAAACATTGAATGTATTGCTCTCTCTCTCTCTCTCTCTCTCTCTCTCTCTCTCCACGGCACTTGTACGAAATGATATATTCGTTTTTTTTATAAAAAAATACAAACAAACCCCATTAGCAATAAAACACGATATATATAGTTCATGCTCTGCTATCTTATGCACCAAGAACAAACTAGTGTCAGTAAATATTTATATTATTTTATATTCCGGTGCCTCTTATTACAGCGCACCCACCCAACACACACACCTCTAGACTCACATCTATGTGCAGTAATTACTTGCCACTAAAGTACAGAAGGTGAAATATTTGTCACACTTTCCTCGCGTTAGATGTCCCCTTTTTCAATAAAGCCTCGGCGCTTAGTGGCTTGGCGTACCAGAAAGGTGCGGGGTTCGAATATATATAAATCATTTAAAATCATTTAGCAATGACAACAAATTAAACTTTCATATGCATGTTTATTTAGGGGAGGATAAAAAACATACTACGCTGCGAGCAGGATTCGAACCTGCGCGGGCAATGCCCATTGGATTTCAAGTCCAACGCCTTAACCACTCGGCCATCACAGCTCCATGGCAACACGATTCACTCTTGTCCTCTTAACTAGAACTTCTATAAATCCCGTGAAATATATATTCCAATGCACAGGGGCTCGTTACAAAGAAAATCAAGATTGGGGTTCTAACCTGTAATAATATAACACAAGGGAAGACACCGGTCCGCACGCTCCCCCCCCCCCCGGCAGTTCCAACACTGCTAGTTTATCCTAATTGCGTCTGCTAATTTCCAACTTAGGCCAGTCGTAATCAAGAATAGTTCAATTTTCAAAACAGCTCGACACACTTCGTTCAATTTGTGACATAATAGAGAAAATGTTCGCCGATCTTAACGTATTAACATCTATCCTACTCACAGGGCAATTTTGCATTCGGACAATCTTGGATTTCACCATTGACCGAAAGGTAAGTTTGTTCGGATCTTACCTTTCGGTCAATGGTGGAATCCAACATTGTCCGAATGCAAAATTGCCCTGTGAGTAGGGTAGATGTACATACGTCAAGATCGGCGAACAATTATTGCATTTTCTCCATTATATCACAAATTGAACGAAGTATATCGAGCTGTTTTGAAAATTGAACTATTCTTGATTACGACTGGCCTAAGTTGGTAATTAGCAGACGCAATTAGGATAAACTAGCAGTGTTGGAACTGCCGAGGGGTGCGGACCGGTGTCTTCCCTTGTGTTATATTATTACAGGTTAGAACCCCAATCTTGATTTTCTTTGTAACGAGCCCCTGTGTTCCAATGTGGACATGCATAATACTTAATAGTGCATTTTCTTACAACTATTTGTCTTTTTCGATACTATCATATCAATACCATATGCGTTCGTTTCTTTTCTTTAGAGAAATTGCGATTTCTCACACGAAGCTGTCTTGGGTACTGCTGTGAGAATTATTAAGTGAATCGCAAATTAGAATAGTGTCGTTCAAACAGCTAATCAGTAACTCTATTGACCAATATAATTAAAATCTCCACTGTCCACTGTTCTGACACGGATTATTACTAAAAAGTAAGTGTTCTGAAAGATTTAATGCCATAAGTTAAAAGAAGAGGGATTTTAGTTTCCATCCGCATACCATGGTCAGTCGAAATAAATTTATTAATTACTAGCGAGCGTCCGATAAGTCAGAACTGTGGGGAGGTTAACGTAGCGTAAAACTTCAGTATGGAATACGGCCCGACAACGTTGGTCTCCGCTGTCAGAAGAAAAAAAGCGGAGACCTACTTGGGTCTCACTGGACAGTTTATCTGGTGAGTTTTCATCCGACAATGACCTATTGCAGAAAACTGAGAATAATTTTACACTGAAGATACAAATAAAAACAAACTAATGGTTTTTGTAGAATGCATACATGTGAGATTTAAGGTTAAATTCCTGATGCAACTGGTGGCTTTTATACTGAACCAACACTGCCACCAACCCCTAAATTTTACATTCATTCTTGACAGCAAAGAGCTGTTTTGAATATTTTCCTGTGACAATAATAAGCATGTGCCTTATACATGAATAAAGTTCACTAGTACTATAACAAATTAGCATACTTTTCATAACCCCTCAACCATCTAGATTTCTAGATATTTACCTACGTAGCAGACACACGTAAATACGTAAGCCAAGTAGGCTGCTCATTTGCAGCCAGAGTTACGAATTCGATCTCCAGTACTCGTCTAACTGTGACAGGCAGTCACCAACAAACCAACCCATTTCCAAGCCTAACTCAAAGTAAATCTAAAACAAATCTAAACTAAATTTAGCTTCTGCGTGAATTTATAAATGCTAGGCTTGTAATAATTAGGTTCATGCCTTCTACCTTAAAAATTAGAGAGGGTGTCAAAATACAAAACTATCCAATGAGACCTTGTTGGTCTCCATCCGTGTGTGTGTGTGTGTGTGTGTGTGAGAGAGAGAGAGAGAGAGAGAGAATCACGGACTGTTTGATGTTGTAAATCATACTAATTATTAACTTAAAGAGCAGTTTATCGCATCGAAAACGAATTTTCAAAAAGGATACAGTTATGTACTTGAAACATGTCTATACTAACTCCATACGTATGTATGTATGTATGTATGTATGTATCCACGGTAGCGTACTGACTGGAGGGGGTTGCCATTGGTGTCAGATGGTTTGGGGCACCAAAACCACGGGCGTCAGAGGTCTTGGGGCGAGAAAAAAAAACTTTGGGTTATCAGGGTGCCATTTACCCTTTGTACGCACTGTGTATCCAAATCGAAGTTATGCAACTGCGAAATGCATCAGACGATGATAGAATAGTATTATTTAGTTTGTTGGCAGTCAGGCAGGACTTTAAAATATAAACTTACAATATTCATTAAATTCGAGCACTGAACATGAGAAAAGTTCAAGGCCACCAAAGAAAAGAATCATAACATTTTCTGTAGTCGTTTGTAATAATGCTTGTTAGAAAAATAATAATACTTTTTAATATTTTTTAAAATACATTTCCTTTAAATGTAACTTAAAACAAGTACTGCATTACTGGATCTATAGGTATCAACAACTCAGATCCAGCAGTATTGCACCAAGAAGTATGTCCCTTTTGAAATTTGAAACAATACACCTAAGTCAACCAATCTATTCATAATCAGCAACAAATGCACAACTGAAATGGGAAAAGAAGAATTGTGTCTGTTATAAAATGTATACACGGAAATGCATATGACAGTATTTAGGTTCATGGCTAATCCCAAGAAAACTGTATGGATATATTACAAAAAAAGTGTTTAACGGAATTGATTTGGTCAAATTATTCAATTCATCACACACACACACACCTTGTGGAAAATGCAAGTATCCGGATTCATGTTTTTAGGATATAGTTTTACCAATAAGGTGCGATTCCGATATGCAAGAATCGACTACAGAGGTGAATAAACCACACAAACGTCTTGTACCCTCCATATTCACCCGATCCCTACATTGTTAAAGCCTTCAAGGCTCCAGAGGTACATTTCCATATTAAACTTTACACTTGTTACTCTCTCGGGTGGGATCTCCTGCGGGATCGGGGATATGCCCGGTGCGTTCTTCTGCGTGTTGTAAGAAACGGATAATTTTGACAGGAAGCGCGGAGACTGGTGGTTGGCGAGCCGAATTGGCGATTTAAGGGCGCTGGTTTGATCATTGACCAAGGCACTTTATAAACTTCAAATGTATTGGCAGTACACAAACAACTCGTGTTGCTGTGCCATTTAACACCAAACCAAACCTATCAGAGTGATTTCTAGAGCTAATGTAATATTAATAGTATCACATGACATTCCTGCAAATGCTATTCAGCTAAAAGCATTGTTTCTCACGAGTTTTTGAGTAGAGCAAATTAATGTGCGAAAAGCGGAAATGAATATCAGCTATCAGCGTTATCTACTATCTCTGCATTAGGCCGATAAATCAGTTACACGCCTATAGAGGGCCGGCCATAGGCCGATATGACTGATTTGGGCCCCGCGCTCACAGAGGCCGTGCGCGTTAGTAATGTTTCAAAATATATCTAAAGAGAGAAGGTAACTGTAAAGCGATGGAAGAAAATTTTAAGTTCAAACTCATATAAAACTTGTTTAAAAGTTTATTTCCAAATGCCGTGCTCATAGCAGGCCTCGCGCGTAAGTAGTTAAGTGGGACGATTCAGGGACAATGGGACTTATCATTAAAAACACCCCTGGGACGATATAGGGACTATGTAAATTTAACATGGAGAAAAATCGTGGGACTGTATAGGGACAATGGGAATTAACATGGGGGAATAGTTCGTGGGACTGTCTGGGGACAAGGGGAATTTAACATGGGGAATAAATCGTGGGACTGTATAGGGACAATGGGAAATTAACATGGACATAAATCGCGGGACTGTATAGGGACAATGGGAAATTAACATGGAAATAAATCGTGGGCCTGTATAGGGACAAGGGGAAATTAACATGAGATTTAAAAAAAAAAATAAATAAATAAAAAAAGGGGGGGGGTGGCAATTAAAAGTCGATCTCTTTTCGAGAAATTGGAGTGGCCCTGAAAAGGGCCATTGGGTTTCTTCTTCTTCTTCTAACTCCTTAACTTCTTTATCCATTCCCTTATTTTTTCCATCATTCCTTTCTTCTTCTTCTTCTTTTCTGTTTCCGGTATCCAGTCCGGGTGACCCATGGCTCGGAACTTCTGTTGGATTTTCATCCAGTTAGCGTTTAGTTTCTCTAGTTCTTCCTTTTTCTTTCTATTTTATTCTTCTTTTCTTTCCTTTGACCACTTTTCTTTGATGTTCTTGACCTCTTCGGTCAGCACTTTCCTCATTACTTCTTCCGCTTTCTTAAGCTTGTCTAAGCCCCACTTCACAAAAGACCAATCTGTCCATTCTACAATGTCTTCTAAAAAACACCTTACACTCGTCACATAAACTATGGCTTCTTTCAACTTGCCCACTTTCACATACGGTGGGTTAATGAAACCTCTGATTCTCTTCTCCTCATCCGCTGTCATTTCTTTCACAATATCGATTGCTAAGTGGAGGCTGGTTACTTGTCTTGAGACGAAGTCTTTTGTCACTGCATACCTCCATTCCTGTTCAAGCCTTTCTGCTACATTCAATCCATCCACCATCCAGTACCAACTTCCCATAAGGTTGTTATACAAAGCTGAAGCTGCTGGCATCTTCTTGTTTGCTTATTCCATGGAATGAGCTCCAATGGCAAACACTGTTAGTTTTATAGTTAAAGCGCGGACGTGAAGGAAAACATCCCCTACTTTTCTCATTTCATATGATCTACTATCCACATACGTGAAGCATCAATAAGCAAACCCCTAATCTACTATTCACACACGCAAAGCATTAAAATTAAACCCAAATCTACTATCCACACAAACGTACGTGAGCGCTTACAAACAAACACACACACACACACACACACACACACATACACACAAGAAAAAAAAAGAGTCAGTGTTTATATTCACACTACTCTACGTACACACACTGGCAAATCGATTACTATTTCTTTTCTAGAGTATTGGGTAGCCCTGAAAAGGGCTGTTTGTTTTTGAACTCCATGGCACCTGGCTAATGATGGCACCTTCCAGGCCTGGCACCACACACACATCTTCTTCCCCAGTCTCTTTTCACTCTTTTTTGGGGGAGAGCAGAGGCGGGATCAGTGGCTTCAGAACCCCAATCTTCTGTCTCTGGGATTCTGAAATTTCCTCTCTCCTTTTCTTCCTCTTCTTTGTTTCTTCTCTCCTCCTCTTCTTTGTTTCTTCTCTCCTCCTCTTTCATCCTTCCCTCTTCTACGATGGCCTCTGCAGCCAGCTCATTCACTATACGCCTGGCATATTCCAGGTGTACATGAAGTTCAAGCAGTTTAGCTAGTCTGGTGTTCATTCTGGTGGTGTTGATCAATCAACAAGGGTAGCTAGACTGCCGAACGATTTTTAATTTATACTGAAAGCGCGGACGTGATCGAAAACATCCCCTAAAATAAAATTGATCTTACCTAGATCATAACCAAACAACGCGCGGACCTAAAACAAACACTCACTCACTTTTTATACTACCCATCAGTATTCTAAAAAAATTTATTAAACAAATAACATACTATCCACATACGCAAAGCAATCCAATCAAACCCCAAATCTACTCTCCCCACACGTGAAACAGCAAAAAAAAAAAAAAAATCATCATAATCTACTATTCACACAAACGTACGTGAGCACTTAACAAACACACAATCATATACACAAACACATACACTCACACTATAAAAAAGAGTCAGTGTTTATATTCACACTACTCTACATACACACATTGGCAAATGGATTACTATTTCTTTTCTAGAGTATTGGGTAGCCCTGAAAAGGGCTGTTTTTTTGTTTGCTATGGCAATCTTTTAGTTTCTAAGAATGCGATGTCCTCTAACGATAGACTTTCTGACGATAGGTCTGCTTCTTCGGAAAGAGAAGAAGAACTCTTTGGTGTCGATACGACAATCGACAAAGCCTCTGTCAGGATCAGGTTGCTGCTGCTGTTGCTGCTGTCTCTGCTGTTTCTGAAGTCTGTACTTCTCTGTCCATTCTTCTTTCTCCCTGTTCACTTCTTCTCTGAAGAGCTCTTCTATCAGGTCTTCAGTGACTTTTAACATTCTCACATTCTCTATCTCTTCTGGCTTCGGTATCAGACTGTGTCTGACCCTGTGCAAATTCACGTAGGCTTCGTTTAGCTTAGCTAGTTTGGAGCACATCTTCGTAGGAGGATGAGTCGACAATGGATGGTTAGACTGGAGGCTACCCCGGCTTTAAAGTCAAAGCGCGGACGTGAAGGAAAACATCCCTCCACGGTTTTCGAGCCGGAACGTTCAGTGAGTGCCATGAGAGGGATAGTAAGAAGTCAAAGGGCATGAATCAAGATTTCTATAGTCAAACAAACCACAAAGGCATTTTTTCAAAACACAACATTTTTTATTCAAAATCACTTAACACTAACAAACAACTCTAACATTTTTAACAATAATCCAACAATATAACATCAAACATTTTGTTTCAAATGACAAACATTTTTTTTTCCAACTCACACATTATTTTGGACAAGGCTGACATTGTTGTGAATGAAATTGTGATTTCCACTGTTGGAAGTCATTAGGCCATTGATGGACACTACGTTTCCTAGCTTGAGACAAAAGATAAGCATAATGGTCACAAAACCATTGATCTACTTTCACATCGTTTCTAGAAGAAGAACGAGGATCAAAATGAGTCACTAAATGTTCTAAGGAATAGCCCAGGCTGCGATGATGCAGAAAATACACACAATATTGTCCACACACCAAGGAATATGTGCCTTGTAATTTCACATTATTGAATCGGGTGGTCTGAGCATTTCTTCTCATAAAGTCAATGATATCGTCTTCCAAAGGGGGCAATCCATACGAATCGAAATATTCCACACATCCTTCTTGAGGAAAGTAGACGGCTACCCAGTGGGTTCCTGGGAGATGACTGTCGTCCGTGTTGATCACATAAGCTAGATGGTCTTGAGGTTTGCGATGAGGGAGTTCATCTTTAGCACAGACGACAGGATTCCAAGAAGCAGTGTACGAACTGTAGTTCAAAAGGTAATAAAGTTCCCAGGTACCCATGTTTTGTGTGTTTCTTTTTTCTTCTTCACAGGTAATAATAAGTCATCAATTCGATCCTGACTTTTTGCTTTAAAATGTCTGACAAATAACCGTTTCTTCGCTTCGTCTCCCCACTCTGATTCAGGAGAGCTTCGATACGATGGATCTCTTGAGTGGTTAATGGTGGACAAGAATGTTCACGCAAGTCTTTATACCACTGATGCAACACGACTTCGTCCGAGATGAGACTCCAAGCTTCCTCCAGATACTCGTTCAATTTTTCTTCTTGACTCAGCATTAGGCATTTATCGTGTTGAATTTGACTGGGATGATCGTTTTGACATCCATAGCAATCTTTCTTGATCAATTCCGTCATTTTTTCGACCAAGTGTTTGGCAAAACAGGAGACTAAATGGGCTTTTTGTTCTGGCCATCTTGACATCATCCTGATAACTTCTTCATCTTTGTCTTGAGATTCTTCTTCCCCGGTCTCCTCACATTCCATCTTCAAAGTTTCTCCACTAGGCAAAGAGGGATAACAGTCTTCCATGGCTTCTAATAGTCTAGAATGACTTCTCTCAATCTGTTGATTTCTATGGTATTGTCAAATTCTGCATACAGGAGGACGTTCACTCTGTGATCTGGAGGTGGGTTTGCAAACTGAAGTTCCACACGAATCTGACCCGATTTTATAGGGTGGAAATGTCCCTCGTCGCTGCCTTGGTCTGGAGTGAAATCAAAACCCCACAAAGCCTAGTCTGCTGCATAATCGTCGTACGAAATACCGTGACTGGTGTTGGTTCCTAACTGTCCCGTGGCTTCGTACAGGGACAAGTACGATCTCAAATAATTCTTCGTGACACCAAAGTTAGGCTCAAAGGGCCGGGTACACAAGGTCTTGCCGTCGCGACTGACTTCGATCTTGGACACATTGTAATGTTGAAACTCAAAAGGATTTTGATCGTGGGTTCCGTTGAAGGCTGAATTCCTGACGATACCAACAATCAAACGCTTGGGTAACTGTCCTTGGAACAGATGATCTTCGATCATGGATCGCTGTCCAGCGGGAATTGTGAACGTTTTCACTTATACGCGTCGTATCGGATACTTGGCAGTCGTTCTGCTCAACGTCTGACTGACGTCGTTTCCCACTTAAGGTAACACTTCCACACGACGTACGTAAAGTCGGGCTTCTTGAATGATAGTTTTGTATTCATTGGCATGGGCCATCAAATGGAAAGCGGCACTGCTACGATTCAGTCTCAGATGGATATCCACCCCGTTCAGCAAATACTTTTCTTGTAACCACATGTCCAAATGCAAACGATCCATCAGTTCTAAACTTCGCCCTTGCAGAATTTTCTTACGACGGTCGTTAAACCCCACATTGTGAGGATTGTCATCTTCTGTCAGGACTGTGTCGCTAAACGTGTCTACACCTGCCGTGTCAGGTTTCCATACCACGCAAGCATCCAGATGAGTATTCTTGGCTTCTTTTCCGTACGTCAAGAGATTTTCCAAGTAGGCACGATATGGGTAAGTATCCATGCTGCTGCTGACCAGTTTGTTATTCAAGTACAAGTCCACTTCGCTGAACAAGGAATGCATGAAATTGTTGACAGGAGCTACTTTAGCATCGCCTCCTGGATTGGTTTTGTCCGTTTTGATCACTTTCACTTTCAAATACAGATAACTGCAATTCAGATCGATGTAATCTTCGCGTTGTCCTTTGATTTCAAACTCGATGGGAGCGGAATCCGTCAAAGAGGAGACGGGATGAAATTCCACCCAGTGGGATTCTTGCATGGTCATCATGGTGGGGGGCATGGCAAACAGATCCAGTTCTGACTTGGAACAAGCGCAAGACTCTGGGTGCATCATTTTTTTCTCTTTCTCAATAATCGAAAACGTCTAAGTCTCGAACGGTTCTTCTTTTCTTTGCCTTTCTAGCTTTAGACGTGTGAAGTCTGGTGAAAGGGTGTTTTCTTCGTCGTCTCTTTCTGCCTTGTCCTTGCTGAATGCTTGACTCGGTAGCGTGCAGGGCATTTATAGGTGTGTCTCGTCGGCCCAAAAGGTCTTTGCCCGTTTGTAGCAAGACATTTTTGCCTGCCCTCATGAAGGCTTCTTTAGGATTTTGTTTGTCGATGATGACATTTTGGAGAAATTCTTTGCCTTGTGTCAGTGCCGCATCTTTCAAGGCGTGCAATCTGCGTGTCACCATCGGTTTCAACACCGGGGCCACCGAACGAAAGACCGATTTTAACATATCTCCTAAACCGTGTCCTCGCTGTCGAGCAACCCCTCGGTACACTGGATACATGACTTACAAGTCATGAGAGAACCGTTTTCGAAAATGGAGTTTCACCGTGACTTTTCCTTTGGTGAATGGAATATTTTGTCCCAGATCTCCTTTTATAGCAATGTTGACCGTGTCCAAATAAGACTTACTGACAGGCAAATAGTGAGGATGTACAAATTCGTGGTGAACGTGGTAAGTGTTTCCACCTTCCTCGTCAGTGACCGTGGCAGAATCCACTTTGAAAGGAATGACACGCAGTAACGGCACAGAGGTGTGTCCCACCACGTTATACTCCACCACATCGGAGTACACAAACATCAAATTCAGTCCTTGGTTCAGTTCTACCGGGGCACGAAATAACTTGCTAAAAGACTCGTTGTTGCAAATGACTGGCAATTCGTTTTTCTTCATCATGGCCATTCTCATGTCCATGTCTCCGCCCAACATGTCAAACAATTCACGACAAAATAAAATTTACACGATTTTACTCCCGTCAAATTTCATAAAGTAGCGACGAGCTGCTTTGTGGTATTCCATGGTGACACTTTTTTGACACTTTCCAAAGCTTTCAGAAACACGACATTAAACCTGGAGGCTATGGTGCTCACCAAATGTTGACCACTAAAATTATAGCCTGGGGGAACGCTCAAGTGATAGGTGGTGTACTTTTGATTTTTTGTCCCAGGGGTTTTCTTGTCATATTTGCCATGGGTATCCAAGTACTGTTGCAGCTGTTCGTCATGAACTTCCACATCAAAAAATTTTGATTGGGAAGGACACTGAGGACTTGGGTCGGGTGAATGATTTCTACTAAAGCCACTTCCCAACGGGCTTCGTGATCTAATGGGATGGTCTGAGGTAATTTGGCCGTGTAACAGCACAACGTGTTCTTGGGAAACACCTCCATGGAACTGTCACTGGGTAAGGTTAAGTAAAATTGGTTTTGGTGACTCATAATTCCAGAGTTATGTGGCTGTCCGAGGGGTTACTGGACGTCAGAGGCGTGTCTCCGCTCAAAATGGGGTTATTGTTGTTGTTGGTGTGGTGACTGGCACTGGCACTGGACACAAGGTTCCCGTGGTTCCCGTTCGAGGAGAATTTCAGGGAGGGATTGGGAAGCAGGTAACCGATGCAATTGCTCAATAAAATGGTCCACAATTGTTTGTCTCCTTGTTGCAAACTCAAATTGGCAATGGCTGCCCCGATGACACAATACACCACGAAGATTTGGCAGAAAAAGACGATTTGCGTTTTAGGCACACGTTCTCCACACCACACCCACAAGGGTTATTTTTGTAAATCTTGCAGAGAAGAACTAGGTGAAGGAGTGGTCGACGTAGCTGCGTCTGTGTGAAAGGGCATGATGGTCACTTCTTTTTATAGTAGATGACTTGCGAAGCGTCGATCCAAGAATCAAAACTGGGTGGATATCCTTTCCAACGTACTTTGACTTCTTTGACACGTCGTTTGCCCACTTTACGGGTTCTGCGTTCGAGAATGCTTTCGATGTCGTACACGTCGTCTTCTTTTTTGGTGACACGTTGTAACTCGGGTAAGTAAAACGTTCCTTTGAGCACTTCTACGTTCATGTCTTCCAATTTATAGACGGCAGGATGACGGCCATGCACTCGTCCAGTGACACGAAACAATTCGGTCGTCCAGTTAGGTAAGTAACCTTTGTCGAAAGTGCGTTTGGTTTTGCCAATGCGCACCCAATCTCCTATGGCCAACACTCAACTTTTCTTGTGGACAGCCCTCGTCGGGGACGTACCAAGCAGGCGCTCAAACACCAACACTTCGTTGTCGGGAGTCACTTCTTGCGGGGCACGTCCGATGCTTCGATGGTAAGATTGGTTGTACGCTTGCACCAGGTACGGTAAGATGTCGATGTACTTCAGAGTGTGGTGATGCGTAAAATATTTCCACATACGTTCTTTCAAAGTGCGTTGAAAACGTTCCACGATGCTGGCTTTGGTTTCGGGATTCTCGGTGGTAAAAAAATGAATGTCACGTTTCTTTAATTCTTTTTGGAAAGCTTGGTTCAGAAATTCGGTGTCTTTGTCTGTTTGCCATCGAAGAGGGTGACGACCACTTTGTTTCAACACTCGTTGCAGGGCTCGCACTAACTCGCTGCTCGATTTGGAAGTCAAGGGTACGGCCCAGGAAAATTTGGAAAAGACGTCGATGACACAAAACAAATATTTGTAGCCGCGATTGTAGCTGGCCAAATGAGAGACATCGGCTAAATCGGCTTGCCATTGATGATCGATGCCTTCCACTCGGGTGCGACTTCTGGAAAACTTGCGTCGAATGGGTTTGTGTAAAGTGTAGGTAGCTTGTTCTTGTAACCATGGTTGCAGTTGAGGTAAACGGAGACTTTTCAGTCGCGTTTTGGCAGCACGATACAATTTTTGAACTCCAGCGTGACCTGCAGGATGGGACGGATCGTAGTAAATGCTGGCTAAGACTTTTTCCATTTGTTGGTTTGTGTGTTAATAAGGCACCCACTCTTGGAAGATGCTACTCTTTTTCTCTTGGGGTACTTTCTTGGATTGCAATGCTTTGCGTGTGCGACCAGCAATAGGTGTCGCAGAGGAGGATGTCGGAACAGGGGATATCGGTTCTTGTTTCACTTCTGTCACTTCTGTCTTCACTTTCTTTTTCTCTTGTGATGAAGAAGGGGTGGTCATCATCTTTTTAATCCATCCAATTCTGGAGGTAGGTGGTGTTGTTAACTTGTGTACTTTTTCTGGTGGGGTTTGAAACCCTTCTTCTTCTTCTCCTTTTTCTGTCTTGGTCACTGGTAGTGGTGGTTGTGGTACTGGTGATGGTGCTGGACTTTTCATCAAGGTCTTAAAATCTTTTAGAGTGGGTAGAACTGTTTCGTATAAAGCTTTCTGGTGAAATAGTTGCAGTCGTTGCAAGAGTTGACCGTACTTTTGCGATTTTTCTGTTTCGGACAAATCTTGGCGATCCATCAAGGACTGCAATTCGTGTTGTAACTGGGACATCTCGCTCAAATGGGGATTGGGAGGTAAATGCGGGGTGCGTTGTTCTTGCCAACGATGTTATTCCATCCATCGTTTGTAAGGCACTAAAGCTAGTTTTCGTCCTTCCATGGGGTTGTCAGGGGTCGATTCTGAGATCTTGGGACTCCAGAGGGCCTTTTTATCTTGCTCCCACCAGTCCTCCCAACATGGATCCCAAGACTCCTTTCAGCAAGGGGCCTAGCAAGAGGGGTAAAATGCCTCCACGTTGGGCCAACATCTTCTTCTTTTGACGAATGGGAATTTTCTTTTGAACCATTTGGCGAAGAACGTGACGATGTTTGCCTAAGCATTGTTTCTGGTGTTTGGACAAAGGGATCGTGCCTTTCAAGACGTTCAAACAACATTCGCACACGGTATCGATGACCTCTTTGGAAGCTGATTGAATGAGTTTTTTTCGTAGGGGTGGAGAAGCTTTGGACAGGACAGATAACATGTCCCCATGTTTGACTAAACGTGGTGGCAGTCCTTTCGTTTTCTTTCCTTGGGGTTGTTTAGAAGAGGGATGTTTTTTGGAAGGTGACATCTTTGAATCTTCAGGAGCACCAAAACACTGATACCCCGACTTGGTCACACACCTTTTTTATACTGGAACGCGTCGCCACTGATTGTCTTTACATCGTATCAACTTCAGGACAGGCATGACACGTCGTGCAGGGGTACGCAACGGACTAAATCGAGCCAGTTCTTGCTTGGACAAATCCAGTAAACTTTGTAACATGCCCGATCTTTCTTGGACTTTGATTTTGGGAGAAGGTACTTTGTGAGCAGCAGCCACTGCCACTAAATTGGAGGGTCCTGCCACTGGGGAAGTTCTTGGGGTCATCAACGGAGAAGTTCTTGGTGTGATCAACGTCTCCAAGTACTCTTCAGTTCTTGGTGTCATCAACGGAGAAGTGGATGAACTTGAGGCTGCCGGAGACGCGGTCACCGCCGTGGCAGATCGACGTTTGCGAGTGTAAGGTTGCGTCCTGGCCGAAGTGCCTCTCTTGCGACTAGTTTTCTTCTGTGGACTTTTCTTTTTCTGGGGACTTTTTCTCTGTTTCTTTTTCTGGGGGCTTCTTTTTTTTTCCGGGATGGTATCTGGTAAGAGGAGGGTCCCGCCACTGGAGAAGTTCTCCTTGGAGACCTGGTCTTTTTCTTGTTGGAGCTTCGTTTGACTTTTTTCTTGGGGAGAAGTTTGGGGGCATTAGGATCCCATCTTAAGAGAGAGCTAATGATGACCCCTCCTAGAGTACCGCTCCCTCCAGGTTTCAAAATGATTTGTTTTTTGGTTTGAGTGTCGATGCGAGGATCGGCCAGTTGGGTCAAAGCGACTTTGTTTCGATCAAAAAAGCGTTTGGTTTGATGAGGAATCTGAATGATCCCTTGTAGTAATTGACGTGCTGTCACCGTGAACCATCGTAAGACTTCTTTGAGACTAGCTTCTAAGACACGAGCTCGTGTTTGTGGATTTTTTTCTCGACTGATGCCATACAAGGCACGAATCAATTTGACGGGAAGATGCGACTGAAGGGACGTCATGTTCAAACTGTGTGAGACAGACGAAAAGTATCTGAGGTTTTTATAGATTTTTTTGTGGAATGAAATTAAGTCGAGGACGGAGACGTGTACAGGACAGGCCCTCCGTCTTGGCACCAGTGGTGAAACAAGTGAGTACGAAATCGCAAATCATCGGGGGTCGTAGGTTTCAAATCGACGAGTAAATAGGCGTGTGGAGTTTGAGTGGCATCGTCGTACGCCTGAGTCAGCCAAGGCGTCCCTAACTGTTTGGCTAAGACTTGCACTTGCGATTTATCTCGAGGGCTTTTAAACAAGACCACGTAATGCGCATTGAGACTGATGGTGCGATGGGCTTTACTTTGTTGAAACAAATTTTGAGTAAGGTAAACGACACTGGCATTACGATGATGCCCATTGCGCGTGAACCACAGCTTAATTTCTTCTTCGTCTTCTCCTAACATGTCGTCGAAAATGACCAAATGGGTTTGACGGGAGTCAGAGACGATGCCGTCGTCTTCTTTAGGAATGCCTTCCACAAACACGATGGAATCGCCTTGACTTTCTCGCAAGAGGTTGTACGCCGATTGCCACTCTTTGTAACACCACACGATGCGTTGAGGTGGACGATCGATCAAATGATGTTTGTGTTCGATCAAACGTTTGACGAATTCGGTTTTGCCTGAACCGCTAGGTCCAGCAATGAGCATGTTAAAGGGATGGCGAAGATACAAAGCCTCCCACCTGGCACGATGTAAGTGTTCGTCGATGACTTTGACAGTAGAGGAAGAGGGAGTAGAGACAGTAGAGGTAGCCATAGTGTTAGGAATGTCACTTGTGACACGAAAACAAACAAGACGAGAGTTTATATACTTTTTTCAGGACACGTTTATTGAATGTTTCAAATATGAACAACACGAAAGACAAATATACATAAAAGCCAAATAGTCATGTACAGGAATAAAAAAACACATCAAAACGATCAAAGTGGAATATAAACAAGTCTCTGTACAACATGTTTTGGGTAACCAAGATGTCCTAGGGACAGTGTGTAATGTTCTTACAGTCTCTACATGAGGTATTGTCACACAAGTGTCCTCCCGGAATGACCTTTCAGGAACGTCCATGACAGTCCTGTCCTGAAGCGAATGGTTGTTCTCGGTGACGGGCTCTTCTGGCACTGTCACTAACACAGGTTGAAAAGTAACTTTTTTCCTTGAGCAACTCTTGTGCATACTGGGCCACTTCTTGGGTCCAAGCCTCAAAACCTCCCTTTTTCCAGTCACGAACATCTGTCCAATGGGGGTGTAAGTCACAAGCGACACACACATCGTCATACACGTCTTCGGTAGCTAAAAGTTGACGAATCTGTTTTTCCTGTTGAGGTCGAGAAGTATCCAGATGAAAACGCAAGGCTTTGAGCAAAAGGAGTCTTTCGTGACCATTTAAGGCCATTGGGGTGGTAAGTACTGTTCGTAAAGAGTCCACAAGGAATCGGCTGGTAAACGAAATCCCAGAAAACAAGTCACTAAGACACACACCACTTGTCGACCCAAATTGAATGGATACAGTTCTTGTAATAATCGATGGTAATGATCCACGATTTGAATATGGTCATGGAGTTGCTTCCACGGAATCTGTTCAATTACATGTGACATAAGCCGTGGCATGGCAGCCTAATTTTATAGTCTCTTTGTTTCGGAAGCTATAAAGGTACTTTCTAACTAGACATCTTCGTTCTCCAGTAGGGAATCTAAATCTTGCATACTGTAACCGAAACGTCAGAGTTTGTCTAGATGTTTCGTCTTCCGCTAAGCAGATTCCACGTAAAATATGTTGGTAATCCTTTAACTCGTCTTCCTCAATACGTTGCACTAGGTGAATCTCAAAGTAACCAAAATTACGAACGTTTAGTTCATTCACTAACTGAAAGTGTTCAACAAGGTCTGACCACTGAAACAATTTCTGACGAATCAGTCCTCTTATACCATTCAGGTACCAGTGGTTAAAGATCTGGTGACGTAACGGATGCAGCTGTTCTGTACGTTTCACTTGTATTTTGACCAGCTCTCGGTAAATGTGTTCTCTCAACTCCACAGGCAAAGCACGAATGTTCTCTTGTAAAGTATCCATGAATAGGTCAGTCCGTACAATTCACAATCTTCTCCTAGAGCAAAAGTAATCCACATAGTGAGTAATTTTTTGACCACTGCCATTCAGGGTAACGTCCAAGAATCTCACTGAACTCTTTTGATGTAAACGGTCTAGAGTGATATAATAGGACGAATGCACACTTGACCCAAAGAAATCTAACACACTGGTTGACTTTTTTCACTTTCCTCTTGTGAATTTCTCGGCACAAAAGTTCTACAGTCACCCATTGAGATTTCACTCTGACAAGTCCTTGCCAAACTTCCTTGTAAATCGTCTCTTGCAGTTCTTTAGGTAATGATTCAATATCGTTTTTGAAATGAAGTTTAAATACCGGTCTCGGTGATGTCCAACATTTCACTCCTAGCCAATCTGGTTTCTTCTTCGTCAACGACATGGTAAGTTACTTCAATGTCTCGGTCCCACTAACGGTAAGTAATGACAATTCGGTGACCATCGAGCATGTTCTACGTAGGCCGAATCTTGCGGTTCCCAGTGGTGAAGTGACACACCGCAACTGAAGCACTTGACTTTATCCCCTTCGCCCAAGTAGAAAAATCCGGCTCTGGCTAATTCTTCGGGGGTCGGTCCTCCCAGATACTTAGGCCATTTTCCTTTGAACGATTGAAGACGATTTTCAAAGTCGCAGTATTCCGACAAACGCACAGGAAACGAATATTCGTCTTTCACAGGTTCGTTTCGATGAGGGTTGGGTGACATAGACAGGAGTTTGCTCAGGGCTGGATGACATCCGTAGGGGGGTAGACGTGAAAGTGAACATCCACCTTTAAAACGAAACTCAGTAAAGTGTCCAAGAGGACGAGCGGCATCGCTTTCGCATCCCTCAGGTTTGACACGCACAGCATCACTTTCCATGATAGGGGTAGTGAGAACAAAGTTCCCATGATGCTTTACGGCATCGCTAAGGTCACAGCGTACAGCATCGTTCCCATCGTAAGGCTCACAATCGCATTCCACTTCAGAAGCCCCATACTTGAATTGTGCCTTTCTAAACTTGTTTTGTGTTTCTCTGAAAGTATTCATCTTGTTCGCTTGGTCTTGGTAGTCACAATGAACTATCGATCTTGCCTAGGGTTCCTTTTTATATACAGACCAATACCGACGTGTCCATACGGTAAGGTGAAATGATTGGGAAGTCGCACTCGCTTCTTGTACACGATTTGATAGACTTTTTCCAAGGGTCGACTGACGATGTGGTGAGTGGGTAAACGTACAATCTTGTTGGGTTGATAGGTGGTCACTTTAAAGTGTTCATCCTCTCCAGATTGCAAGGCTTCTTTCAATACCCCAAAGTTGACCACACGACTGGTACGATAATTCAGAGTCAATCCTTTCACTTTACACGTCGTATGCACTTCTCCTTGTGGGTCCCGGTATTCGTAGCCGTAATTTTTTGGACCGCCACTGACGAAACTTAGAATCTTGTCGTCGGGATGCTCGTCTGTCCAGGCTCCTAAACGGTCTCCTTCGATGTCAGGGTGCTGTTGACTCGGGTGATGGATGTAAATGCAACTGTCCGTGTCAAAGTACAGGACGCGTTCCCCTAACAGTTCTAAAGCTTCGTACAATTTTAAGCGAGCATGAGCTGTCACGTAAGCCGCAATGATGACATTTCCAAAAGGGTCGTCTTTTACAAAGTCCAGATCTTCTTCGTAATTGACCAAGATCAAATCCTCGCGAACGACGTCCACGTGTTTCATGAATTTGGTTTTGTCGTGAATCATCTGGAAGTAGCGGGAAGGTTCTGTCAAATACTCCGTCTTGGGTAAACACGGACGTTGTGCCATTTTACCCCACAAGCAATTTAACATCACTTTGGCAAACGATCGCCTGCCTTCGTTTTTTTCGATGTGATCTAAAGAGATGCCTTCTTGTGCCCAGTATTTCTCTTTGAATGTCTTTTGGTCTTCGGGAGAGTGACACCAGGAAGGATAGCCACTGGCTTCTTGTTTCAGTTTCAAAAAGGCATCCACGTAGTCGGCGAAAATGCCTTTCTGCGTGGGGTCACCCTTGTGGTATTGTTGTGTCTTGGGAAAGTGACAAATTTCGTACACTTCTAACAGTTGGTATCCCATGTCCAGAGCTTTGAACAATTCTACGCTGACCCACGTCCCCGTCAAGGCCCGTTCTTCCTGGGTGTGCTGACAAGGTTGGTCTTGGTTGCACGTTTCGGCACAAGTACGGCACAAAGGAAACATCAGTTTGCCTTGGCAATGGTGAGGTAGCACGGGATGGTACAAGTTAGTGGGAAGCAAGACTTTGCACTTGATCAGACCTTCGTATTGTCGAATGTTTTTCAGGTCGATGTGTTCCGTCAACAATTGTGGGTGTCCTGCAGGAAAGCGACAATATTTGCACACGTAGGGATACAGCGAACACACGTCCAAGTATTTGATTTCTTCTCCTTTCTCTTCGTCGGCTTGGTACAGCAAATATGTGGCATTGGTCCTTCCTCCATACAAACTATCCCTCGTGTTCAGGGGGTCCATGAACTAGTAACTTTCCACGACACGTTTAAACTCGGGATCGGTTTTCAAACGGTGATCGTATTCGTGTTCCCACATTTCCACCACTTGGTATCCTTCCTGTTCTAACTTTAGGCGTCGCTGACAAGTGGCCTGGTACAAGTCTTCCATGGTTCGTTGTAAAAACTGATTTTTAGTGCCACGGTCAGGATAACAGACGGGACATCCGTGAAATAACCAACCGTTAAACTCGTACACGATCTTGGGGTTTTCTAAGTCCCAGCCATCGACCGAATGCGTTCCGATGGTCTTTTCGCCCCCTCCGTTGCGGGCATGCTGAATCCACTTGTCTTCCTTGTCGCACAAGTAATGTAACCAGCGTAGGGCTTTGACCGAGTATTGACGTTTGACATAGTTGGTCGTTTGAGGACTGATGACAGCTACGGTGTTTTCAGGCATGAATCGTTGCCGGTACACTAAGGAACACGCTTTGGCAATGGTGCAAGCTTCTTTCAAAGGATCGACCCCTCCGTGTTCCATGAACAGTTCTCGAAATTTTCCACAGCAACGTCGTAAAATGTCCACGTCGGAACGACAATACTTTAACATTTCTTCCTGAAAGTCGAAAGGGTCGGAGGCGTGAGTCTGGTACAAGCGTAGAAAGCTTCTCGTTGTTCGGTACGCATGTTGTCGGGGTCGTAATAGTGAGCCTCAGGTAAATGGGGTAGAACGGCGTGTTGATTGGCTTCCGTATTGAAAAAGTGTGGAAAGTACCCTTTAGCCATTTCTGTCATTCCAAACGTTTTAGGCATTCGGCTGAAAGGCATGACCAAGTAACTCATCGAATCTTTAAACTGTACTTGTCCCACTTGCATGAAAATGATTTTGGCTCCGTTCAAAGTCACTTTAGGACGCTCGGTGCCTTGTTCCGTATAGTATCTCAAAAGAAACTGTCCATCGTATCCAGAGAAATTGTGAGCCATCACTGTGGCATGACGATGACAATCTCCGTAACGTTCGATGTCCTCTTGGCTCCACGTCTTGTCGATGGGGTCTAAGACCTATTGTGCAAAGTCGGCTAACGTGTTCGGTCCTCGAATTATTTTTTCACGCCCTCCGGGAATCTTACTGCAGTGAGGGCAATGACTGAAGATAGGTTCCTGAATGCACTTCTCGCACGCTTGATGAGCCATGCAGAAATTACGAATGTGAATACCGGTCTCTTGCATGCATTCGAAATTAAAAAGATGAAATTGCCTTTCTTCTTGTGACCGTCCTCTTTCTCTGGTGGGGGTTGGTATTTTTGCACGTAGCATTGGTGTTCCAAGTCCACGATGTGGTGACAAATGTGACATTTTTTCTTTCCTGAACATACGTGTGCCTTGGCATTATTGGTACGTATGCCTTGTCCACACGTAGGGCACAATCTCAGCAGTTGACAAGCACATTTCTGCTGTGAACCTTGCGTCTTCAAATGTTGTTGGTAACAGGTAGGGCTGACAAACGTGCGCAGACAAGTTGAACAATGCACTGGTCCTTCGCTCAGACAGGGTGGAGAGGCCAAACATCCTGAGCATTTCAATCCACAATGCTTGTGTTGCTCTCGATTGTTATAACCATTGTCACATTTCTCACAGTAATAACCGTATCCCAGGAATGCAGTGATACTGGTAATGGTATCGTAACGGTCATCGTGATAATAGACATGAATGTATTTTCCGTCCTTAAGGTCTTTCCCTCGAAACAACAGAGGTCCGCGCACTTCTTGAGGGTGCACTTTCAAGGTGTATCGTGGAGCTAGGACATCTTGCAATTTTTGCATTTCAGGAATGCCACAGGGTTTGTCTTTGGGCAAGTCGGCTTGTTGCAACAGGAGTTCTGCTTCACTTCGTTGTTTGGCTCGGTCCGATTTTCGAATATTCTCCCAGGCTCTTTTCCATTCTACCGTGTCGTTTTTGTTGGCATAGGTTCGTCTCACCACAATAGCCCTGGCTAAACACATCTGGTCTTGAGGGTTGTGAATTTGGACGAGGCTCTTTTTGGTGCTGCGAAGGTCGTTCACCAATAACACCTTACTGCGTTGTCCGGTCCCTTGAGGAGGAGAGACGTGAGTCATGGACAGTGTGGCTTTTCCATCGGTGATGTCAAACTGGTCATTGGATTGTTGCACGTGTTGAATTTTGTCCATGACTTTGGAAGCGGTCAATTCTGCAGGGGTGCTAAACTCGATCCAAACAGGGGATTTCAGACTGTCGTGTTCTATGGAAAGTCTCAAGCGATCGTCTTCTTTGGGTTGACATTGTTGCTTGAGTGTGGTAAATAAAGAATCCCACACCCCGGTGATGAACCCTTCTGCTTTCTCTAACGGTACTTCGGACTTGAAATCTTTAAACTTCACCGTGTATTTGTAAGCCGTGGTTCTAAATTTTCTAGAGGAGCGCTTTTCTGTCCCTCGAATGGAATAGTACTTTTCAGGGTTAACTAAGGGTGGTGAACTTTGTTTAGAGGGTTTGGATTCTGGTTCACTCATGTCCTCTTCAAAATCACTGGCATGAATTTGTGCCAAGACTTCAGCCCTGGTACGAGGCAATAGATCACGTTTCTGCCTCTTATTTTCTTCTTCTTTCTTCTCAAATGAATTGGATCGTTTCATCTTGAGTGAAAAACGTCAAATGACTAAAATTTAAACTTGACTAATTTATAGTCCTGGCAGACCAGCGTATATAAAGGGTAAGTGCCTTGTCCTTTCACTATTCATTTCACTCTCTAACCGACCACAACGATGGAAGAGACTAGCCAAATCGAACGTTTCATCAGAGCTTTGCGAGGGATCATTAGAAAATTTTCTTCAGACCAGCCTTCGGTCTACTCTCCTTCTTTTCGAGATAAAAGTGAAGATACTTGCTATATCTGTCAGAAGAAAGGGCATTGGTCTTCAGAGTGTCCAGACCGTCAAAAAAGAAAAATAGGGGCTAGAAAAGACAAAAGTCAAGATACCTGTTATTGTTGTCAAGAAAAAGGACATTGGTCTCCAGATTGCCCAAAAAAGAAACAAGAGGAGTCAGAAGAAAAGAGGGATTCTTCAGAAGAAGAGAGGGATTCTTCAGAGGAAGAAAGCAGCCAGGTAAAGAAAAAGAAACAGAAGAAAAGAAGAAGGGAAGAAAGTGAGGAGGAAGAGGAGGAAAAGAATGTGACGGTGAAGAAATTTAAAAAACAGAGAGACTAAACAATGAGACAGAAGAAGTGTATGAACTTTTTAAAGTGCTCTGTTGTGAATTGTGAATTGGATTGTATTTATAAAAGAATAAATTAGGTATAAAAAGGTAAGTGTCTTTGAGTTTTGATTTTAAATAAGAAGCTACACTCACGCACTCATATACACGTACTATAGGGGTAAAATAGGGGGTTTTTTTGGAGTTATTGGCAATTGAAAGTCTATCTCTTTTCGAGAGAAGTGGGTGGCCCTGAAAAGGGCCTTTGGCTTTTGGTGTAGGGGTGAGTTTAAGCAATCAACTTTAACTGCCTTAAGCCTTTACCACGGCCGAGGCCTACTTCTGATGATGATGATTTGGTTGAAATCACTAAGGGTGGTACGGTAGGCTTAGTCACAGGGTTGGCGTGTTTAGCTCGGGAAGGTCGTATTCTCTTCGGTCGTGATAAAGAAGTCTGATACATTTGTTTCAGACTTCGTAACTCCGCTAAAATGTCTAACAGTACCGTGACCGTTTGATTTTCACCCTCTCGTTTCTTTGCTGCTTCTTCTTCTTGTTTTTTTCTTACCTCTTCTTGCTGTTGTTGCTGTAAAAGAAAAGCTTGTTCCGCTTCTTTTTGTCGTTGTATAAATTTCTCCAATTCTTCTTTCTGTCTCTGTCTAAAATTCTCCACGTGTGGTAATGAAGAAGGAGACGAAGGTTCCGGAACAAATTCTTGCGAGGTAAGAAAATCCACAAAATCCCAAATCACCTTTTCTGAAAGTTAAGTCCGGGTTCCCTTGTGTAGTCTCCACTGCTGGTGCACCCCAATGGATCGTTTTCTGAGTTTCCGTCATGTTGAATCACTGTCGCATGGATTGACAGCGCACAGGCGCTAGCGAATCTATATAGACCACGTGACATCACAGACTGTTCTCTTCGGATTGGATGCGAGCTGACTGAATTTTGTAACGCGTGTTTGGATTGGTCAATGAACTCAATCGTTTCAATCCTTCCTCTACCTATAAATAAGCGCAGTTCACTGCATTGATTTACCTGTTCTCTTCGCCTCAGCATGTGGACTGACGTTGAATCTTCCACCCTTGTGTCAACAATGATGTTCAGGACGGACATACCCATGTATGTCCGATCCAACTGGACAGTTGTCCATAGGACCGCCAGTAACCTATGGATACGTAGGATTTACGTGGAGAGGCAAGGATGCCTCAAAAGAGTCCTGATTTACGGTCCTACAGTGAGACGAAGCCTAAGGACAAGAAGAGGTCACAGATGCCCTTTATGTTAAGGGCATATATAAACCCAAAGGCCCTTTTCAGGGCCACTCCAATTTCTCGAAAAAAGATCGACTTTTAATTGCAAACCCCCTTTTTTTTTAAAAAAAAAAATCCCATGTTAATTTCCCCTTGTCCCCTATAGAGGCCCACGATTTATTTCCATGTTAATTTTCCATTGTCCCTATACAGTCCCGCGATTTATGTCCATGTTAATTTCCCATTGTCCCTATACAGTCCCACGATTTATTCCCCATGTTAAATTCCCCTTGTCCCCAGACAGTCCCACGAACTATATTCCCCCGTGTTAATTCCCATTGTCCCTATACAGTCCGCGATTTTTCTCCATGTTAAATTTACATAGTCCCTATATCGTCCCAGGGGTGTTTTTAATGATAAGTCCCATTGTCCCTGAATCGTCCCACTTAACTACTCGCGTAAATCCGGGAGTGGGGGTGGGGGTGGGGGCGCTAAGGCCGGTACAGCGCCTGTAATAATATTTACTGTTCAAAAACATTTTATTCTTAGACCTAAATGCTACTAAATTTAAAAGGCCAATGTATATCTGTAAACGTTTCTCGAATACCTTTTGAGTAATAAACAACCCATACCAACTCTTTCTTTTAATTAGATCGACACAATTATAAATTATAGGATACATTAAATCAACTGGGATGGGAAGTTGCTGTTAAATATTTTCTCTGAGGGAAAAGTAAGATAATTCTTAAATAATAATTATTTTTATAGAGCCCATCATAGGAATAGAATTATAGGGAGAAATAAAGGTACTAGTGTTGAAGGGGTGTTTGCCAAAAAGGACCTATATGAGGTATTGAATGGATTTTAACAAAAACACCTATCCGAGACATTTAATGGATTTTATCAAAAGGACCAATATTAGGCAGTGAATGGATTTTAACAAAAAGACCTATATTAGACATTAAATGGGTTTTAACAAAAGGACCTATATGAGGCAGTGAATGTATTTTAACAAAAAGACCTATCATCAGAGTTCCCAAGAACCTTTTCCGAGTTCAGCCTTGGCTTTGAGTTTGGGATATTGACAGGACGTTTGTTATGAAAATATTAAAAAAGTATGAAAATGATCACAATGTGGGTAGTTGATAAATAACATTTGAAATGAAAGTTCTGTGTTAATAACATATATGTATATGGACTGCAGCGTCATCAGTTCGTTAATATTTAAACTTTTTTACCCACCTTCTTTATAATTCGGATGCAGTGAATTAGGAGACTGGTTAATGCTGTGGGCCTTCAGTTACAAATTTTCATTTGGTTAGATACTTAGAACAAGCCTTTCTTATAATTTCTACGAACAAAATTATACTCACTTGAATATACTAAAACATATTTATATTCAGAGCAGTGTGAATTAATAATATCGACTATACAATCTTTGTCGAGCATGTGAAAACAAACAAAAAACAAACAAAAAAATTGTCCACGAAACTGTTTGGCCTTTATCTTTACATACAACTTCAAGTTTTTACATTATTCTTCTTTGTACAGGTCTTGCGTTTTCTCTTGTTACCCGTAAGTTCCATTCTACATACCCTCTGTGAGCTCAGGGATGTAGAATAGGCTCAGTGGGCTCTTCTTCGTGACGTTAGAGGCGACTAGTGGGAGTGAGGACCGTTGGGACTCCGTGGTATGCGTACATGACTAGCTACCGGTGGGTGCTGATTCGAATCCTGCCATCAAATCAGCCTGGTTCGGCCACGTGGTACATTTATCATTGTGCAAGGCACCTTACTTCATTGCCTTGGCACTCAATAAACATGTTGTTTTGATATACAGTTTAAACCAAACAAAGTTAATTTTACGTCTTTCCGTGGATTTTAAAGTACACGAATTTTGAAAGTTATGGCTTACCCAACACTTTTAATTCCCAACAAGCTCTTGCCTTGTTTTGTTCGCTACTTTATTCATTCATTTTAGACTTTCTTTTTGATCGTTTTTTAGCCCGGATATTTTTTTTAAAACGCACATAGCATATAGACAAATATATTCAGAAGCAAAAGCCACATCAATAGCTGATGTGCTGTTTGCCATCTTTATGCAGAGTATGGCTATTTTCATGCAAACATAACATTGAAGATTAAATATTGATATGCCCTTGACAAATTAGAATAAGTATGTTTTAATGTAAAGGTTATTATCTAATCTAAAACTTATCGTACACCAGTTTATTGCAAATATAACCCCTTTACACTTTGAGACACTTCACTTAATACAGGGCCTCCTTCCCCAAGGCCCATATTCTTGAATTCCGGCAAGGCAAAAGTGTTGCGATAACTCATTTGGCATTCGGAACCAACTCGGCTGTTTCCGCGAGGCAAAATTATGCATCGGATGTAGGTCAACGCAGTAATTTGCAGAAAAATCAAACATTTTGTTCGCCAGAAATTTCTCCGCAAAAAAGAAACCCAATCCATTCGGACATCTTTCGCCATTTCGTCTATTGTATTGACCATAGGATGGACACAGAAGTAACCCATGAAAAACGGCGTTCGATAATTCGTAACTTCTCACAAATCCTTCCTTTGTAAATAGACAAAGTGGTCTTAATGGCCTCTATCGACGTACGTTCTCTCACAGGAGTCTGACGTTTTATCAATAAAGTACGGCGAAATCTCTGACAACATGAAATCACCTTATCGGTAATATAAATGAACATTATTTATATTACCGATAAGGTGATTTCATGTTGTCAGAGATTTCGCCGTACTTTATTGATAAAACGTCAGACTCCTGTGGTTCTATGTATGAGACATAGGATTGACCTCCAAGTCGCAAATATTCAAATGGTAGAGCGTCGGACATGTAATCCAACGGTCGCTAGTCCCAGACCAGCTTGGTCAGCTGCATTGGTGTGTCCTTATGATAAGGCACTTTAACTATCACTTCCTCTAGCGGAGCATTCACAACGTCGAAGTCTATCCTTCAGTTCATACCTTGAATGTATGTAGATAGCTGCCATTGGGGCCACTGCTGCTATTTACGAGATATAGATTGACCGAGGACTTAATAATGCGTAGAACTATTTTTCCATTCGCAACTTCTCGGTCAGTACTACTGTCGATACAACCGTACAAATAGCCGAGGTGGTCCAAAAATAGATTGCGGTTTCTTTTTGCAAAGAAAGTTATAGCGAACAAAATTAATGATTTTTTTCTGTAATATTACTGCGCTGACTTACATCCATGGCATATTATTTTCTCGTAGAAACAGCAAATGATGTTACGATTGCCAATGGAGTGCATCACATTTATTGCGACTGAAACGTCACAAAATGCTCCGATTGTGTCTTTTCTCGATCCACCGCCATCGTGTGCCATACAAACAACAGTAGTTTAAAATATAGTTCTCAATGGCGGCGAATTACGGCCAATAATTAATTCAAACTTCATAAGTTACGGTGTTTTTCAAAACGGATCACTTTTATTTAGGCGATTTTGGAGTGCGGACTACATGCAAGAGTTCCTGACCGCCGAAATTTAAAAATATAAGAATTTGATAACCTGCAAAAACTACTCTCCTAAGAAACGGAAGATTTCAGAACGGAAGTGCCCAAATTAGAATGGGAAATTTTGCGTTTTGCAAAAAGAAGATGTTAAAACATTTTTACGAAGAATTTTATTTAGTTGAAATTTCAATATATATATATATATATATATATATATATATATATATATATATATATATATATATATATATATATACACACACACACACAAGTCGCCACAACTAAATATTGATGACAATTTTTTAATAACTATTTTGTTAGGCTCTCAACATGCATATTCTGTCGGTCATCCCTGACTGTAAGGCTTAAAGTATTATGACAGTCATCCTTGAATGTAAGGCTTAGAGTATTATGTCTGTCCACCTTGCTCCAAGAATTTTGACACTCAACCTTGACATTAACCTGTATTTATCGAGTCATCTCTTTATAAATGTAAAAGCTGATGTTATCAAATCGAAAAAGTGACTTTCCAGTATTTTACCATAATCTGTACAGTACAGAACTATTCTTTCTCCTTTTCGTTTACACTAAATAATATTTACTCTAGCATTACACAAGTGATCCAAAAAAATTAAAAAGCTGTTGAAACATAACTAGCAACGATATAAAGAAAATCTTGCATATTATGTAATTTAAACTTAAAACTATTAACAAAAGAAAAGCATCACAGGGAACAGACTTGTTTTGATACAATTCTTTCGTTTTTATTTCTTTGCTGTGTCACCTCGGAATCAGAAAATGAGTTCGTTTTGGACATAATATATTTCGTACATTATGTAACAGTAAATCTTTTCGTTGGTTGAAATAGACAATATCATTCACAGCAAATTTACTCTCTCTCTCTCTCTCTCTCTCTCTCTCTGTTCAACTCACCTTGGAAATAAGAGAAAGCTGCCAGTAGTTTCACATGGGTCTTCCCCTGCTGTTTTCCAAGGTTGACATGGACAATAACATTCACAGCGAATGTATTCTCTCTCTCTCTCTCTCTCTCTTCAACTCACCGTGGGAATATGAGAAAGCTTGCCAGTAGTTTCAAGTGGGTCTGTGTTCTTCCCTGGCTCCACCTCCTCTAAATGTCCTTGTCCACCATGTTTAGCCTTTCATGTTCTGAAAAATGGCGTTAAATCCATAACAACAACAACAATAACTCTCCGGCACACTGCTGTTCCGTTGCTGCGTCCGAACACAAGCTAACTTTAAACTGCTTCTGCACAGTTGTCTTTCCTTAAAAGTATACAGGGTAGACTGGCTCCATGTCTCTCCTTTTTTTTCTCCCAGTAATCAGAGGGAATCAATCCAGTACCAAGCTTAGCTGTTATTTCCCCTAGGATTTTATTATCCCCGACAATGTCTAGCTTATAAATCCAGTTTAAATAACCAGGAAATTTCCTATAGGCGTTTTATCCTGATATACAAAACATGTTCATCATGATTAATGTTTATTGGTTAGTAGATTGGTTTACCACAATTTCACTGACACGGAATATTATGACTAAAATCAACTGTTGGGATACTCCCACCCACTGTCACTGCGGAGGAAGCCTCCATTACTAGTTTCTTGCCAAATCTATTGCGTATATACATTTTGTCTCATTACATTTTGTTTTGTGTGTGTGTGTGCGTGTGTGTGTTTCAATGGATATATAAATGCATTTCATATGTTTGGTTCACTTTAATGCACCAGTTTATATGTGAAATCTATTTTCGACGTGTATGTGTATTCTTACATCTAAAGTACAGGTTATGTAGGCGTTCGGTACCGACTATTTCAGTAATGGGTGTAATTTCGTTGAAGTTGATTACACATACCTTTATGTGGCGATTATTAACTTTAATTCGATTGTCATACATTCATATTTCAGGAAAGACCATTATATACACGCTTCAAGAAATATGTGCAGCAAATATCAATGTGAAGTCATAGACCATGGATGGTGTATCATCTGCCTGTTATTGTACCTAAGTTTGTTATAACTTTTCATCTTAAACTATATATTGTCATGAAACTTTACACACATTTATCACATGGTTTAGTCGATTCTAAATGAAAATGGTGCCACAATGATCATTGTGAAAATCTTATTGTTTCTTCTGCAGAATAGATGGTTATATCAACATGGGGTTTTCAAGAAAGATTTCTTATGGTGTCTAGTTGGTCCTAAACAAAAATTGTTCCAATATGTTGCCCCACATGGCCACCATGGCAGCCATCTTGAACATCTTGTTATTGCCACAATTTTTGAATGGAAAGTCATCTTGACGTAGGGTTTCACCAGAAGACTTCTAAACGAAAATATTCAATATAGCTACCATACCAGAATGTTGAAAATCTTTTTATTGCTGCTCCTTGTGAGTGACATGTTTATTGACATGGGGATTTTCATCAGATGACTTATGCTGTCTAGTTGGTCCTCAGTGAAAATGTTGCTGATCTGAGGTTCACTATGGCCACCACTAGGGCCCTCTTGGAAATCTTGCTATTGGTACTTCTCTTGAACAAAAAGTTGTATTGACATGGTGGTTTTCACAAGTGTCGGTTATTGTTAGTCTTCCTAAGCTGCTTGAAATATTGACATGAGATGTTACACACACATTTATCCACTTGTGATTTAAATCCCAAATAATCATAAATGTCCTATCACAAGTCCAAAAAATACAATTTGTTCCAGATAACTTGAATGTCCAGATATAACACAACAGTGCAGTCCAGAATGTCTTTGAATGAGTTTACAAAAAAAATTAAAATAACTGATAGGGAGACAATAAGACCAGGAACAGAAAATTCCATGATGCAGTTCTTTTCAAGTTAACCAGATAATGGTTTCTGGACTTGAGCACATGATATAGCTTTTATTGCAATAAAATGTGAGTTTTCATGGGGAAAAAATGATAGTACATTGCAGATAACAAAATTAAGGTGATAAAATTGTTGAAACAACCAAGATTCTCTCACTTTTATTTGACTATTACTATTATTTTTGTTTGTCCCTCTAAAGTAGTGTCCTCATGATTTGGAGTGATGGGGACACAGTGTCCCCAACCCTGTGATATCTATGTGCAACATTAAAATTGTCACTACCAGTAATTTTATTTTAACATTCTTCACTGTTGGCAGTGATTCATATTGGTCCCAAAAAATGTGTGTTTCTGGCCATCTGACTGTCATTGTTTTTCTTTGCCAACCCTAGCACTTTTTCCCCCATGGCAAAAAAAACCCCAAACAATCACACAAAAATCACATAAAATATATATAAATATAATTTTTTTTTAAAAATCTGGCTTGCCTATCCTAATTTTTCAAAATCATTGCAATAGGAAACGCATTTATTGGGGGGGTGGGCCTTGTGTGTGATTTTTGATAGTACAGTAAAACTGCCATCATTCTTTTTTGTCTCTGCTGACTAACACAGCACATATGAATCACTAACATTTTAGGTCACTATTATGCTATAGTTGCTGCTTTTCAGAAGGTGGATGATGCTAAAATATAGTGGTTTACATTTGCCTATGAGTTAATTATATTTTTTTATCCCCCTGGTGTGTGATATGGGAGGATATAGCTTATATCCACTTGTCTGTCAGTAATGTATGCCTTTTGTCCATTGAAACATTTTTTTGTTTCCAGAGCATAACACTTGAAATGTTGAAACCTCATAGACATATTAGACAAGTGGTCCAGATATTCCTGCTGCTATTCACATTTCTTCAGTAATTTATACAAATTACACTTTTATCAGTTTAAATCTTTTAAATATATGAGACTATTTGGAAAAAAACGTAATTTTGTTTATTTCTTTTATTTCCTTTATTCCTTACTTTGATTAATAGGCCTATGATCACAGATGTGCAATGACATTCCACAAACCAGTTCAGTAATGGATATGGTGGTATGTTTCATTTGACATGATTCAGATTTCACAAACCAGGTCAATAGTGGACATTTTGGTATGTTTCTTTTGACATGGTTGAGATATCACATTCCACAAACCAGGTCAATAATGGACATAGGGGTATGTTTCATTCGACATAGGTAAGAAGAAATCACATTTCACAGATCAGGTCAGTAATGGTCAAGGATAATGTTTCATTTTACATGGTTAACTCATTCGGCCCAAATCCCGCCTGTAGGCGTGATGAGGCTGTACCCTATTTCCGAGCTCTGCAGCATCAAGGTCATTTAAGATACACCATCGTGGGTGGTATTACAAAAAAGCAGAGAGATAAAGCTCTACAGTAATACCAAATAATCTGTAAGTTCTAGCTGCACTACAAAATACAGAGGGAAAAACCTCATTTTTTTGACCAGCTTTTTTTTCACCCAAAATTTGCTCCTGGTCGGAATGTGATTTTGTGTCTGGTTTTAGACCTTTTGGCCTCAGATCTAAGGCAGACCGGTCTGAACTGCACACAGACAGGTGAACCTTTGCAAAAACTAGGATAAGGTGGGCATTTGGAATGTTGAACGCCGATGTATTATGATGTACTCAGAACTAGCCCCCAAAATGTCTTTCCTACTCACATTTCAGGCGAAAAGATAAAAACCTCTGGGGCCGAATGAGTTAAGTAATCACATCATGCTTTATCATACCATACATACTCTCCCATAAGTAGTATACAACTAAAAACTGCATAGACCCAGATCTGCCACTGCATAATTAAAAGTGCAATACCATTGAGTATTAGCATAAGTAGTATGCACATTTGAGTGCAGCACCTTAGAGTACTAGCACTAGTAACATGAAAAATGAATGCAGCACCATAGAGTATATCACAAGTAGCATGCAAACTGAGTGTTGCACCATAGAGTACTAGCACAAGTAACATGCAAAATGAGTGCAGCACCATTGAGTACTAGAATAAATAATATACAAATTGAGTGCTGCACCATTGAGTACTAGAATAAATAGTATACAAATAGAGTGCAGCACATTAGAATACTAGCAGAAGTATTATACAGATTGAGAGTGCAGCACCGTATAGTACTAGTATAAGTGTTACAGATTGACAGTCCAGCAGAATAGAGTAACATCATGAGTAGTGTACAAATTGAGTGATGCACCATAGAGTACTAGCATGAGTATTATATAGATTGAGAGCATGGCACCATGGAGTACTAATCTAAGTATTGACAGTGCAGCACAGTGGAGTACTAGCATTAGTATTATACAAATTGAGAGAGCTAGGCCATAGGATTATTTGAATAGGAGTCTTTATATAATCTGGGAACATGGAGGATTTGTTATCTTTAGATGATTCTTGTTTTTTATCCCTACCAGGTTTTAAACTGGATGTATTGAGACCAACAGAAAGCAGAAGAAAAAATGGCCTCAATATTTGACCAATATGAGCGTGCTCAGTCTACAACCTCATCTGTGTCTGCCAGTTCAGCTGGTTTTCAAGAACCTGTAAGTAGCAAAATACACTGTGTAAAAGTTAACATATATCATCACTTAAATCTGACACTTGTAAAGAAGGCATTGAAACAAAAGCCAGTACTGTAGATAGAAGTCTATGATAGATATAAGATAGGCATCTTGTTTAATTGAGGCTGGTTTCATTATCAGGATGCATTATTTTGTAATGAATGGACATGCAGCTCATGACGTATCTTAAACTATATTATTGCTGCAGAAATAAAAAGAAATGCACACCAGATAAATGTTTAGTTTTAAACAAAATTTTTGTCATGTTTCCATTTAAATGCTTTCACAGAAATGAAGATTTTCTTCAAACCCATTGAAACGTTACTAATATTTCTGTTAAAATTTGTATGTGATAAGAGTACTATATGTACTTGGGTATACGTCGGATCCAACTGCAAAGACCCTGATCTGCTGTCACTTAATGCACTGGCAGATCTCAATCTATGCAGTTTCTTAGGATTAATCAGTAAAACAAACATCATAGACCCTGATCTACAAGTGATTTTCTGCTACAGCATATGAGGGTCTATGTTTTGTCTGTTGGGCTTGACTTATAGGCAAACACATACTGTATCTCTAAAGGCTTGTTTCATGCTTATTCACAGTTGGGTCCAGGGTTCATTGATGCCAGATTACAGGACATTGAAACACCAGTCTTCCAGAAGAAGAAGATTAATTTCAAGTTAGTAGACAGATTTTAAATAAGGTTTCATGCCGCTGGTCATTGTACAATTTTGTGCCTTGTTAACTCATATTTTGTTTTCTTTTTCTGACTGTTTTCTTAATTATTATTCATTCATAGAATACATTTCATCCATTCACGTGAACTAATCAGATATTTTTTTTTCAGCTCCAAAAAGAAGAGACTTGTATTAAATCTATTCATTCATTAAATATAGTGCTTGTCATTGTTAGAATGGCATCTTATTCTGTCTTTATTTTACTTCGTAACTTTTCCAGCAATTTAGAAATCCTAGACATATTTTTACATACTTTAAAAATAACACGGTTTCCATAATATTCTTTGCATTTGATCAATGGGCATATATCAACCTTTTTACTAGCTGCTGGCAGCTGTACAAAAACCTTCAACCTTTACAGATATTTAACATTATAGCAATCTACTTTTACAATGCTGTTACATTGATTTTGCTATATTGTTGCATTGAGTTAGCCTTGAACTTTTAACTTCAGCTGTCTAAATCAAAAGACAAGAAAGCCTGATATATAATATTGGGGTTTTACATTAATATTTTGAAATAACTTGACCAGGGCAAGTTTTATACAGAAGTTACAGACAAAGAATAATTAAGCTATTTTCACACTTATAAAGAAAAATCTGCTTGCTTGGGTTTGTAAAATCTCCTTAAAATTGTTCTTATGTTGTAGATATATTTGATGTTTATCTTATCACATGCATAAGGTGCAAGTATCTACTGAATTCACTTTCTTAGCCAGACGAGCGGAACTAGTTCTCACTTGCCGTGAGCTAAATTTCACTTGCCTTGGGCCATCAGGCAACTATTATTGTTGAGCCCTGAATATTCTCTTTTTGATGAGGAAGGTTTATGGCAAAGTATCATATTCATCAGTCACCTGGAGTGTATCACTGATTTTGTCACTCATCCAGTTACCATCAGTAGAATATAATGTTTTAGCTTTTACCTTTGTGATAAAAAGAAACCTTTCTTTGTAGTATAAATTATGATTTACTGGTACGCAAGAGTAGTCATCATGAAAAAATAATAATTTGGTCGGCTCAGTCATGAGATCCATGTGCAAGTAATATTTATACCGTATTAAAATTTCAGAAACATGTTCTATTGTGTGAAGTCCAGTTCTCACTATGTACCATTTATTGCCATTAGCGTAAAGTCTTTAAAATTTTTTGTAATTTTTTTTTATATGTTTTAAAGATTATTCTTTGAGGTGTGTCTGAAGGTTTGTATAGTAAAAATGTGTGCCCTTTTTTTAGATGTTAGCACTGTGTTGACTGTTGGTTTGTGGAGAGAACTGGTCCATGGTCAGTACACTAGAAAAGAAGAGTGATATGTTACAGATTATTATTGGAAGTTATCCAATTCTGATGTCAATAAAGCAAGAAATAAATTTGTTAAGTGATATAACCTTATTTGACATATAATGGGACCATGTTTGATTCTACTTCCATCCTTCATTATTACAAAATTGTAGCAGGTATTTTCTAAAGTTATTTAATCCATCCCTTACTTTTTGACAAGTTTATTAGACTGGCCCCCCTGACTTATCTTGAGAGAAATAGTGTAATATGCTATCATACAACAGGCTGAGCTGATGTCTTTGGTTGGATGATTTTAATTGCCATATCCCTGCATGTGGATTGATCTGCTTGATTTTCTTTGACCCACGGATGATACAGTAAATAGTAATACTGATATAAAATGTTGTCATTTTGTATCTTTTCAGACCCGAAGAGCCCATCAGCCATTTAGCAGTGTGTAACAACTTCCTGGTGATGGCCATGAGTAATGGACAGATAATGAGGCTAGATCTGGATCATCCCGATGGAGAGGATAGTATGTACATGTATAAAGATAGCAGCCACTTATGATGAGTACTCTTTAAACAGCATTTCTTCTCAAAACTGATTCACATACCACAGCAATAGCATAATGGGGCAAATGATTCACATACCATACTCCCACAGCAGTAGCATAATGGGGCAAATGATTCACATACCATACCCCCACAGCAATAGCATAATGGGGCAAATGATTCACATACCATATCCCCACAGCAATAGCATAATGGGGCAAGTGATTCACATACCATACCCTCACAGCAATAGCATAATGCGGCAAATTGCTTTGTTTATGTTTATTCATAAGACCACATGTCTGTCCCAAAACCATTTTATTGCAATATCAAAGAGACTGCTAGACATAGGATAAACATTATTTAGTTAAGAAGACATATTCACATTAAATTCAGAACTTGCAATACCTGGAGATTCATTAGAAAACTCAAAGCCTGTTAAACACGTTGTCCCTAGTACAAAGAAAATGTAACCTTAGATATTTGTCTATTGACTATAATATTAGTTATGCCATACCTGTTGCATTTGCATGGCTGTTACTTTTCCAGGAGGAAGATACCCAACTGTATGGTAAAAATTCATCCTTCCATTTAGGGTGAACTAGTAGATTCTAGAATACTCGATTGCCTCTGACATCCGCACATTATTGCGCATGTGTACTGCCCCATCATTCTTTTCCTTGTCAACATGCTGTAATGTCTACATTTTTTCACAGAAGAAGATATGTGGTTGCTTTTTGGATCCGCAAGCAAATTCCTTATTTCTTTTATATGCGTTTTTTGTTGTTGTAAATGTTGATTAAGGGTGCCTAAGCATTAATAGCATTTTGTTTTGTACACATGGTGAATTATGGTTTGACATTTTAATTTCCTTTTTGACCTTTTATACAGGGTGTTAGTGATTTAAATTTGGTTGTGCATTTTTCTAGCTAAGGGTAGGTTTTGTTTAATATTCCCTTTCCTTGCATATATTGTAGTCTGTGTACTCACCTTTATCCATTTTATTGTTCATTACTAATAATTTAATTCACAATATCTCACTTGCATAGTTATTAAATAAAGGGTTTTGTTTAAATATTATTTGCAGGGGTCACCTTACCAGGCAAAATGGGAGACTCAGTCTCCTAAATAATGTAAACTTTGCCTTCTTCTGTTAGAAAAGTGAAAATGACTTCGCCCTGTGAATTTTTTAGAGATGCATTGAATGACCATACTTTTTTAGATGCCCCCTCACCTAAGCTAGGTTCTAGTCTTGTGTTGTAGCGAAATATATTCATCAAGCCATCAGTAGCTAGGCCTAGTTTTCATATCAATTATGCTGACAAACAAACTCTTGCACATTCAAAGGCATGTGTTTTGATAGCTGATTGACCATTAACCATTTCCTGAGTAGGTTAGCAACTATCACATCAAGATATCTGCATGTTATCCTTTGATGATAAAAACATACAAACTTCTGTTTCAAAACTTTAATAATAATAATATGTAAATAGCAGTTTGTTTTTTAAGAACAGAATCAGTGATCTGGATATTTTAACTGCCTCCAGCACAGTTTCATCATAAAATTAGTTTGTAACTGTAAGTGAATCAGTAATGGGGAAATAATAGGGTATTATGGTGGACAACACTGTGTCTGGGAAGCACCAGTTTATTAGATTGTCTGTTTTCGTAAATCATTTGGCAGATATATTATGAAAAATATACAATAAATAGAAAGCAAAGCCTAGGTATTATGTTATTTAAGATTTAACTTTAAAATACAATTATATAGGTTAGAAATATATGAGCCAATGCTATGTTGTGGAATTTGTGAGAAGCATTGTAAAGTCAAAGTCGTTTTTGACTTGACTTGTATTTGTGACAATATGGAGAAAAGCGGCGAAACAGATACTATTTAACCAATGCCTAAAATTACTACAAGTACGTAGACAAATAAACCATAAATTTGCAATCCTATCAATGAAATATTGTAATAAAGTTATATAAAGAGAGTGGTTACAGTATGAAAACCCCTCCTTCTAAAAATAGATGCACTCACGTCCATGTTGATTCTGTTGGAAAGAAGGGTTTAGTTCATATACCGACTGTAAAGGAGCCATATCAGTAATTGTATGCATTATAGTGTGTTATTATGAATAGTTACGTTAATGTTATCTGCAACAAAGAAATGAGGATGAACCATATGATCTGAAGACACACATGCATATATATATATTGCATTTCTTGCTTCGTGTCTTCTTCTCCCTGATGACATCTCACTTCTCCCTATTCTTTCTCAAAAGAGAAGTCACTGCTCCCTAAAATTCAAGTCTAGCTTGACCCGTAATTTGTGTCAGATAGCTTTCATTGATTTGTTTCTGTTTGCAGACGGAACCTACTGGTTTATTGTTACAAGGTCGACTGCAGTTGCATCCTTTTCTAGTTTCTTCTCCTTCTGTTGGCATGGAAATCACTCAGTGTCCCCTAGAATGCACTGATTTCTCAAGGTCAGGATTTCCATCATTTGATTTTGTGGACAAATTGGGACTGATTCCTGGCTGAAGTCTCATCCCCCCCCCCCCCCCCCCCCGAAGCCCCACTCCTACCTATTCACAGATGAGTCAGATTCACGGCAGTCTGCTCATCTAGAGCCAGAAGGACTGATACACTAGGGTCTTAAAAACTATTAACTTTAACTTCATCAGTTTGGAAATGAGGGCAGTGTTCTTAGCACTTCATGAGTGTGTTCACAGATAAGAGATGGCTGCATGATTGTCTCCTCTGACAATACGATGGTGGTAGCATACCTCAGGACAAGAGGGTAGACATGCACCTTCTCTCTGCATGGAGGTTTGAAACCTACTTTGCTGGGTATCTAAAGAGGGAATCGACCTCTGAGTTGGCCACATTGCTGGTAGAAAAAATATTTTGGCAGTCTGTCAAGAAAAGGGAAGACAATCCTTAGCAGACTCCCTGCTGAAACTTTGGGCAGCTCTTTGGTGGACTTGTTGGCCACCAAGTTAAACAACAAGCTCTCCTTTTATATTTTCCCAGTCCCTGACCAGAGGGCCTAGGTAGTGGTTGCTCTTAGCCTGAAGTGGCATTGTCAGTTTGCTTACACTTTCCGATCTTTCAGTATAATCCTACACAAGGTCAAATACTCCACTGCTCAGCTCATTTTGATCTCCTCGCTCTGGCCCAGCAATTGTTTAGTGATATAGATCTGCTAGAGGACCATCCCAGGAGCATGCCTCATATGAAGGACCTCCTATTGCAGCACAGGGGCTCTCATGTACACAACAGCTGACATGTTCTCCACATTCATGCTTGGAACATTTCAAATGATCTCTCTTTAAAGAACTTTTTTTGGATAAAAGTTGCCAAGTGCATCATTTATTTCAGAAGATGATCAATGTCTAAGGTGTTTGGTGCCAAATGGAGAATTGTTTGTGATTTGTGGAAAATTTGTCAATCCTAGCTGTCCCTTTAAGAGTGCAGTGACTGATTTTCTTTGCATCCTTTTAAAAAAGAGAAACAGTGCTCAGTTTCTACTATTAAGGGCATTTGAGCAGCCCTTTCCAACACTTCCAGAAATTTTCAAAAGGCTCAGCCATCAGGACAGATTCTCACGTAGCAGACCTGATCAGGTATTTCAAGCTGCAAAGATCAGTGTCTCTGTCTTTGATGCCTCAATGGAATTTTTCTTATGGTCTCTTAATAAACCCCACTTAGAATATTTGGGAACCTTCCTTCGAGAACATTACACTTAAGATGGTTTTCTTGCTGGCTTTAGCATTTGTGAGATGAAGGAGCAAGCTTCATGCCTGATCTGTAGAGCAGGGCTTGGAATCTGCTTCTATCCATTGCCAACAAGGTCTCCTAGCATAAAACCAGCTTCCATTGGTTGCTTCACTCCCAATTGAGTTCACCAGTCTTAATCATCTATGTGCTGGGGATGATCAGCTTTTATTTTCAGTTAGAGTTTTATGTTTTTGTATGGCAGCCTCCAGAGCAGTGGGTCCTAACCTTTTTGGGCAGGGACCCAAATTAGAATTTGTGGTGTTAGCCTTGCATCCCATCAGGTTTCACATATCAAATGCTAAAATACCACTTTGGCAGGAAATTTCAAATATTTATGATTGATCTCAGAGCCCCACTCAAAACAGAATGGCAACCCATTTTGGGTCATGGCCCATTTTGGGTCATGGCCCATGGGTTAAGAATCACTGCTTTAAAGGTAAGATAGGAGGTTTCTTGTCCTCATTTGGGTTTCAACTGATTTTTAGCTTCCAACATTACCAGTCCCTTACTGAGAGGAGCCTGTCTTTCTTGAAAATAAAGCCCGTGTAATTTGAGCCATTGCTGCCTCAAAGGCCAATCTAACTTATTCATCTTTGGAGGATGTGATCAAAGAAGCATTTTGGCACTCTGGCTACTTTCTCCTTTTACCTTCGCTCATTAGCCAACCAAAGCAAAGGCATTTTCTCACTGGGCCCAATCATTGTTGCTCAGAAAGTGTGCCATGTGGATTCTGTACTTACCTGTTGCTGTTGCCAGATTCCCTCCTGCCCCACACTGATGTTCCACTAAGTTATGCTGCTCCCTTGAAAAGAATTAAGGGGCAACACACATGGGCAAGAATGTGCAAGCTGTTCAGAGGCGATTCGTTGTTCTAGAATCTTTTGATTGGGGGTGGAGTCATTTTTGTGATATGTTTAGGGGCTGTTTGAATCCTGATATTGAATCTTGGGTAACAGGCCATGCCAGTATCCCCTTTGTTCTCAATCATTAATCCATGTCAATTACCGGTTTTACAATCTCATGTGGATTGAAAACCACAAGAAATGAGTCCCTCTCTCTTCTCATTTGTGTAAATTTGCTTTAGTATTTAAATGATATATTAAAAAATATTTTTTATTATATTTTGATTTTTATTTTTATGTAACTTTTCTCTTTTTTGTCTCATTTGTTAGTTTTCATTACATTTCTCATATCCTTATGGTGGTCACGTTTCCTTGTTGGTAGCTGCACTAATTTGATCTCGTCCATTGAATCTTTTGTTTTCAAACAGGTGCCAGCCATAATAACCTGGTCAGACCTCTTGGCATATTTAATTAGCATAACACTGCATTGCCAGGTGGTTCTTGTGACAATGGATATAGTACTTAAAACAAGAATAAACTGTTTATTCACAGGAGTCCATTAATAATGGAATATAATAATGCCATTGTACAGTAGGAAGATCACACTCATCAGGAAAGTGAATGATACAGATAACAATCACCCTGCAACCTCCTCCACCAAAATGACATGGTGGGAAGCATGTTAGTGTCAGTGACTGCATTTTCCCAGTTAATCTGAAACAGCATGGTGACAATATTAATATTCATGAAACCAGAAGTTGCTGATGAAAAAGCCAAGGCCAGCATGATGATCTGGCTTCGTCTTGTATTCCACATTGATTAATGACCAGAAAATATAGTAATATTACATTGATACAGAAATTTCCTGTGACTAGTCTCTCTTGTCTTGTGACTGGATTGCTTGATACAACAATTTTCCATTGCTTGTAATTACCACACTTGCAGTATATACTCATAAGTTGAGTCCAGTTGCTTGTAATTACCACACTTGCAGTATATACTCATAAGTTGAGTCCAGTTATGAACAACATAGAAATTATATGCCATCACTTTGGTGTAATCATTATGCTTTTTTAACCCAAGTACTTTTTACAATTGCCTGTATGTGGATTGTGTATTTTTGGTTCATTAAAAAAATATAGTAATAAAATGTTACTTTTGTCATTTTTATTATCATCTCCTTAATTTCCACTGATAAATTTGAGAATATTATTAAAAGATGATTGCTGCATAAGAATAGCATAAAAGTACTTTTTTTTATTAGCTATTTATAACAACTGTATACAGACCATTTCCATGAAAACAGACAGGTTTCTTCAAATATGAACTTTGCCTCACAGATTCGTTATATTGATAAGCTGGTTAGTTAGCAGACCAGTCTATCCTTTTAAAGAAAATGGCACCAAATGTTTAGCAAAATGCATTATAGTGTGACTTGTGTATGTTATAGTATGGAAAATGTTAGAGCAGATGGATCTTTTCAAACTTCAAAACATGTCAGATCAGAAAAAAGGACAAATCAACACTGCTTTACAAAAGAAGAATATGAGAGTAATGTAATACACCACTTTAAGCACATGATCATGCTCATTGCAGAATTCTCCAATTTACAGTCATTCAACGAAAGTTAGATAGTCTAGTTAAAGGGAGTGCTGAAACATAAATAATTTTTCATTTTATTTTGTATTTGTTTTCTGACTCTAATGCATATAGATTTAACCCTGTGACAAGATTTTTAAATAGATGCAGAATCAGGTTGGTAGCAAAAATAAATGTATCTTTTTCATAAATGCTGTAATTCTGGCATGTAATATATAGATTATACTATTTATGCCACAATTACTTTTATTTGCCACTTATAATAATAATTACGTTTATACCTCTCACAGGGTTGGCATGTATGCATGTAGTAATTTGTACGCCTTATTATGACATTTGTAGTGCATAGGGTTACCCTTGTCTGTCTGTGCATCTCAGGGCCGCATACATGAAATTCTGCAGTAAGCCCATGTGAATTACAGATAAGATGGCAGTGGGTCCCCTGACCATTGAGGTTCCTGTAATTTCATCCTAGTTGTCCTACCCTGTTTGCTGCCCTTGTGCATCTGTCATGCCATGGTTAAGATTTTGTGTTTAGGTAAGTTTTCAGGCTTTGTGATGAGGCACCCCTCCTCAGAGAACACAATTTTACTAAATGCTTATATTATGATTGAGCTAAAGTTGAATGAAACATGAGTACCGGGATATACAAAGTCAGTAATGATGTAACTAGGACCTCTTCTCTAGAGTCAGCTATTACGAATAGCTGGCTAGGCTTTGTCATAGTTTTTGTTTCTAAACCTTAACCTATACATTTGATTTTTTTTTTCTTCAAAAGGGGTGGAAATCCATAAGTCTGGTGAGGACAAGGTGTACAAACTGTTTTTGGACCCAACTGGACGCCACCTCATAATCAGCATGGAATCACAAGAAAACGTCTACCTTTCAAGAAACTCCAAAAAGACTAGATCTATTGCGAAACTGAAGGTTTAGTTTATGTTAATTATTTTAGCATCACAAATATGTAGTTAAACAGAGTAAGAATTAAAAAATAAAATTAAAAATCTTTTCAGTGAAGTTTGAGAGTTTATTTTAGCATATATCAATTTATACATCAGTTTATGAGGGAAACATAAGTAGTGTGTGTGCATGTGTATGTGTGGGCATGCATGCGTGTGTGAAAAAGAGAGATGGAACACTATCATTGAGTTTGGTTCTTTGAGATTTGTTGTACTGGATACACATTAGTGTAAAATTAGATTTTTCACTAATTGAAGAACATTTAATCAGACCACCTGTGGTGACAACTGCTCACATCAGTACATGTTTCTTGTAAGGTTTATCTTATTTCTGTTGCTATTTCCTATTTTATTAAAATGTAAAGAAGTCATATGTATATAATCTGCTATACCTAAAATTTTGGAAATGGTAATTACTTTGGTTTACTATGCATTGGTGTCTACAGGTTTTACATGGAGTTTCTCTTTAGAATTTCTCAAAGTTCCCAGTGAGTTTCAGGTCAAAAGATCAAAAATTAAACTTGCTAGAACAGGATGTCAGATTGAAGAAAGAAATGAAAGAAATATGCCTGTGCTATTTTTTTTACAGGGTCATCTGATAGAGAGTGTGGGATGGAACTGGCAGAATGTAAATGACAACACCACAGGGGCAATTCTCCTGGGCACTAGTAAAGGTGGGTTGAGTACCATATAGTTGTAGACTGCCATTAATGGGCAATAGTAAAAGTGGGCTAAGTACAGTAAAGTTACCATGAATGGGCACTAGTAAAGGTGGGCTAGGTGCTGTTTAGTTGTTGTATACTGCCGTGAAAAAGCACTAGATAAGGTGGGCTAAGTATAAGTTGTTGTAGACTGCCATGAATTCACTGTTGTTCATGGGTACCAATGGTCATGTGGGCATTGGGCTAGGTACAGTTTAGTTGTCATAGACTGACATGAATGGGCACTAGTAAAGGTGGACAAAGTACTGTTTAGTTGTTTTAGACTGTCATTAATTCAATTTTTTTATATTATTGTGGATCTTTTACTTCAGAAGACCATTAACTTAAAGATCCAGTGAACAAAGACTTGTCTTACAAACTGAATGTTCTAATTAGAGTTAAAAGCTGAAAAACAAGTGAAACAACCTTAGGTTGAGCTAAACCTGACATGCACATTGGAAAAAAGGTTGAGTTTGGAATTGGTTCGATTAAATGGCATCTTTTCAATTTTAGTGCACATTTAGAAATATTTGTATACATTGTGGTCTCATTGTTGTATTTGAGGTTTGGTACAATTTTATGTTGATGTAACATGTCAGAAGACAACCTGCTAGACTGGTGCTCACAACCTTGCTCCATAGCTCAGATTAAACCTGCAGGGCAAGAAACTAAATGAGTTTCTCATTGACTCTGCAGGGAGAGTCCTGGAGTTGACTAAGGTCAATAAAATCCTTTTGGGACTCCATGTCTTTTTGAAAGGCCTTTGTGTGTAACAGTGAGATTCATTGTGCTAAAATCCCAAGAGAAAACCTTTATAATGTCAGCTTCATTGGATAATTTTTTTATATTTTTTTTTTGGTATTTATGTGCTTAAAGTCATTGTTCAGTACACTACAGGCAGTACATGGTGGCCATTGTATTTGGTGGATGAGGAACCTGGGAAAACCCTGGAAAGAACCACTGAAGCTGGGACGCTGGTGGCAAGCTTTCTCACATATTGGCAAAACCTGAGACTCAAACCCACATGGTCAGAGGTGGGATGTGTGAGAAATCTATCAGGTTAAGTGCCTTAGACCCCCAATTCTCTCTGTGCGTTTGTCCCCCAGTTGGCTTAACAATGTGTAAAGTGGTCCCTGATAAAGCATCTGCATGTCACACAAGGCAGCTAATGAGGCAACTTTTTGCACTGGGATGCATCACTTGATGTTCATGCTACAACAGACTTGAACTTTTTAAAAGAGTTGCATTTATATTAAAACTTGACTTTGTTTTTTAAGGACTTTTGGCCTTTATCTTTTTCCTTCAGATACTTTCCCGTCATATTAAAATTAGGAATATAAGCTTACTACTTCCCAAATCCATCCATCATAAAAAGACAGAAATCAGCTTTTCCATCAAGATCATACAAAGGGCAGTAACTTTTGTCCATTACCCCTTTTGACATTGTGAGGTGTTGCTAGTTCTAAGCTTTTGTTTCATTACAGTATCCAGCTTTGTCCTGCTTTTTTTTCAACTATCTAACCCCGAATTTGGGTTTGTATTGTGTGTTGTGTAATAACCTTTTACTGCAGGTGGTATACATTAATATTTGTTTATATTTTGACCAATCTTGTTATAAATTTGTCAAAAGAAGTTGTTTATTCTGACCATATACTCCTGTACGGTATCACTGATATATGTTGTGATTCATGCTTGTGTGTACAATGTGTTCTTTGCTTACTTTAACAAGTGTTGTTTTGGTGACTGAATTAGATGTTATTAATTTACTAATGTTTTTTTCATTCTTCTTGTGTTGAAGTGGAATATTATGACAAAATGTTCTAAATGTAAGAAATTTAAGGCAAACAAGGACATGAATGGTGCATATGATACCTGCACCAAAATGTAAACTTCGAGTGTACTTTGCCACTGACATGCATTGTAAACACCTTGTGGTCAGAAGATATCTGGTTGACAGTTCTGCAGAAAAGTTTCATAAATGGAGAAAATCTTGTAAAGAGCAGACAGGTGTGTAGAGTATTCATTCAAAGAAAGAATCAATTGCAAGCCTAGTGGGGGAGGACATTTTTGGGGTTCCCACCTCCATGAAAGGTGATACATATGAAGCCATAGGCTGCCATCATGTTAGTGGAAGTGGGGGGAGCAAGGGAGTCTTTTACACCATTGTTCCTATTACAGATCATTGCCCAGAGGCGACATTGCAGTTACTCAATTCAAAGCTGTTTTTGCCCATTTGTATGTATCGAGCATCAGTATATAATAATTTTAAAAGCAGGAGTGTCTCCACATTATTAGGCAACCCAGTGTACTCAAGTCTCCCTGCATGTCTGAGCATTGCCTTCAGGCCTGTAAGTCCAGATGGATGTTGTTTTTTTACTGGATCTTTATTATCTTCATGTATTACATTAATATCATAAAATTTTATCCCAGCTGCTGACCATTCTGTCCAGCTGTCTGATCATACGGAGATTTTACTGACAGATCTGAAAGATCCATCTCACCACACCTATGGCATGGCAGGCACTGTCTGTACCACTATTTACATGGTCCATTCTGCCAGAAAACCATCCATCCATAACAGGATGATGAATCCATCATATGGACCCTGCTAACCATTTGATCACAGCCTTTATACAATGATGGTATTGTGTGACATGTATGATTAAAATGCCTTGCTGCTTGGCATGTTTTAGGCAGAGCTATACCAGAATAACACACAGTGATGCTAATGCTGAAGAGCTGATATACTTGACTGCCTTCAGCTTTAAGGCTGTGGTTGAAGAGCTGATGACTTGACTGCCTTCAGCTTTAAGGCTGTGTTTGAAGAGCTGATGTACTTGACTGTCATCAGCTTTAAGGCTGTGGTTGAAGAGCTGATGACTTGACTGCCTTCAGCTTTAAGGCTGTGGTTGAAGAGCTGATAACTTGACTGCCTTCAGCTTTAAGGCTGTGGTTGAAGAGCTGATGACTTGACTGCCTTCAGCTTTAAGGCTGTGGTTGAAGAGCTGATGTACTTGACTGCCTTCAGCTTTAAGGCTGTGGTTGAAGAGCAGATGTACTTGACTACCTTCAGCATTAAGGCTGCGGTTGAAGAGCTGATGTGCTTGACTGCCTCAGCTTTAAGGCTGTGGTTGAAGAGCTGAAGTACTTGACTGCCTTCAGCTTTAAGGCTGTGGTTGAAGAGCCGATGTACTTGACTGCCTTCAGCTTTAAGGCTGTGGTTGAAGAGCCGATGTACTTGACTGCCTTCAGCTTTAAGGCTGTGGTTGAAGAGCCGATGTACTTGACTGCCTTCAGCTTTAAGGCTGTGGTTGAAGAGCTGATGTACTTGACTGCCTTCATCTTTAAGGCTTTGGTTGAAGAGCTGATGACTTGACTGCCTTCAGCTTTAAGGCTGTGGTTGAACAGCTGATGTACTTGACTGCCTTCAGCTTTAAGGCTATGGTTGAAGAAATTTACTGGGTGTTGCCAGTTTCAGAATGCCCTCCAACCCCAACCCTATAAGATCATGGCCCATTAGATCTTTATGTAAAGGACAATATTGTGTCTTCTGTTGGCTTCTGTAGATGTCAAAAATCAGAGAAATCGCTGACTGCCTGTCCAGCAGAATATGTGTTCCAAGTGATTTTAAGTTTGTTTTCTTCATGAAGCCAGGTACCAGTGATGTTTTCATCTTGCAGGTGCAAAATGCACTCAGATGCCTTTTATAAAAAACGTCCAGCCGTAACAAAAATTTGGCAGTTATCAATATGCCTGCTCCATGTTTCTATTAAACTGATAAAAATGTATTAAATGCTACATCAAAGCTTGTATGTAATATCATAGTCATGTCTTTGATGTTGAACTTGGCCTTATTAGCAATCTTCCAGCTTCCTGAAAAATCAGTCAATGAGTATGCCTGGGTAGTAGCAGTCAATGAGTATGCCTGGGTAGTAGCAGTCAATGAGTACGCCTGGGTAGTAGCAGTCAATGAGTATGCCTGGGTAGTAGCAGTCAATGAGTACGCCTGGGTAGTAGCAGTCAATGTGTATGCCTGGGTAGTAGCAGTCAATGAGTATGCCTGGGTAGTAGCAGTCAATGAGTATGCCTGGGTAGTAGCAGTCATTGAGTATGCCTGGGTAGTAGCAGTCAATGAGTACGCCTGGGTAGTAGCAGTCAATGAGTATGCCTGGGTAGTAGCAGTCAATGAGTATGCCTGGGTAGTAGCAGTCAATGAGTATGCCTGGGTAGTAGCAGTCAATGAGTATGCCTGGGTAGTAGCAGTCAATGAGTATGCCTGGGTAGTAGCAGTCAATGAGTATGCCTGGGTAGTAGCAGTCAATGAGTACGCCTGGGTAGTAGCAGTCAATGAGTATGCCTGGGTAGTAGCAGTCAATGAGTATGCCTGGGTAGTAGCAGTCAATGTGTATGCCTGGGTAGTAGCAGTCAATGAGTATGCCTGGGTAGTAGCAGTCAGTGAGTATGCCTGGGTAGTAGCAGTCAATGAGTATGCCTGGGTAGTAGCAGTCAATGAGTATGCCTGGGTAGTAGCAGTCAATGAGTATGCCTGGGTAGTAGCAGTCAATGAGTATGCCTGGGTAGAAGCAGTCATTGAGTATGCCTGGGTAGTATCAGTTAGTGAGTATGCCTGGGTAGTAGCAGTCAATGAGTATGCCTGGGTAGTAGCAGCCCGAATTGCAAGAGTCATTAACAGATTGGCACTTCATTCAATGGCAAATGTTCTGGCTTGCCAGCTACTCTAGATTTAATATGACATTTCACATGTCTTTGTTCCATGTTGCTCAATATGCATAGTGCCCTGACATTGAGCATGACACCATTTGGGTTACTGTTGCTTTTTGGAGGCAAGATTTATGAAATTATGAGACAAGCAGCTCAGTAAGTACATCTTTAACTTGCTGCTCAGCCTCCACAGTCATTTAAGCCTGATAAATATCTACTGCAAAGGAAGGATACTTGGAAACAAAAAGAGAAGTGGCAAAGGAAGGATACTTAGAGACAAAAAGGGAAGGCATAGTTCACAGGATCAGTTGTAATCTCAAACAAAGTTTAAAAGGAAACTTTACAGAGTGGGAAAGAAATGGAGTTTCTTCTATCCAAGCGACCTACCTCTCACTGTTGACTTGCCATTCTGACCACCCACAGACAACCTGCTGTTGGATGCTAGACTTCTGCAGATCAACTCTTGCTGGATAGCTCTATTTCCACAAAATGAGTAGCTGATCCCATTAGTTTCAGAGGGGCTTCAGATTTCTTTTATCCAACCCACTCCTCTTTCATTCTCTCCTCATGACAGAAATACCATCAGATATGGAAATTGTCAAAATTATGCAGCATGAGATCTGGTGGTTAATTAGCAAGCAGCCAGTGGAGATTGATTGATAACCAAAATCTCCATGGATCCTAATGCAGTATGTTAATGACATGCTCAGGCTGATCATCAACCTCAATCAGTAGCAGTTTCAACAAAAATCAATGATGGAGACTTCATGATTAATCCGACTTTTCATCAGTAGGGACGAGTTTCCATGTTTCCATCTGATCGTTGCTTGCTTTCACATCTGCATCCACTTGGCGTCATGGAAATTTCTTGATTTTGTTTGCATTGGGAATTTTTACAAGTTTAGAGTTCTTCCATTTGGTCTAAACATAAGCCCACTGGCCTTGACAAAAATCATGGACTGTATTAACACCCTTTTCCAGTCGACTTCATCCACAGTGACAGTGGCATATTTGGATGACATTCTTTACAAACATGGTAAGTTGTATTCTTGTCAGAGGCAGAAATCATCTTCTATCCCTTTTGAGTCATCTTGGCTTTCTAGTGAACTGAGAAAAGTTTGAGCTCAACCTGTCCCATTGTTTTGTCCATCTGGGTATGGAGTTTACCAGTCTCAATCTTGTATGACTTCCGCATGTTTGAACTCATGGAGTCCATTTCCAACAGATACTATATTACAGCAGAAGAGTTTTGCAGCATAGAGTATCCATTACAGCAGCTGAACTGAACCTATTGGGCCTTTGTTTAGTGTGCCCCTTACAAGTGATATTGCCTCTTTTTCAATCAGTCAAAAGGGCAGGATCATGAACAAGGCACTATCATTCCTCCATCAGTGGTGCAAGCACAGTTGGCTCAAGACAGGAATTCCTCTGGAAAGGCCACAGCTGGAAGGTACACTGATTATGAATACCAAATAATGGAGGTTGGAAAGCCCACCTTTGCCAGGCTTCAGTACAGTCTGCAGCAAGTTCAGGTTGGAGGAAATAATGAGATTGGATAAGTATTCTTGGAGCAACATAATTTACTAAAAAATTTACTTTCCAGGAACTCAAGGAAGAACTTGTATTTTACACAACAGGTCTGGGAATTCAATTTCTTCCTGAGTGTTCCAGCAACTGTTTAATGTGGCAAATACAAGATCTATTGTAAATTGTAAGATTATTTTCAAATGGTGAAGAGGAATGATATATATATATATATATATATATATATATATATATATATATTAAAAAGCCTAGAAGCAGTTTTACTAATTTATTTCAACATATGCCAAACATCAACTTAGATGAATTGACATAGTCATTTAATAATTAAGGAATTATACCTTCTTCTTTCAGGGGCCCCGAGTGGCCAAGTGGTCTAAAGCACTCTCCATCACTGATCACTGCCATCTCACCTCTGTCTGCATGGGTTCGAGTCTCGGGTTCGGCCAATGTGGATATGTGAGAAAACTTGCTGGTAGCTTCTCGTGTGTCGGTGGTTCTTTCCAGGGATTTCTCGGGTTCTTCCTCCGCCATTAATACTGGCCGCCATGTACAGCCTATCTTGTGCTGAAAAATGGCGTTAAACCCTATAACAACAACAACAACCTCCTTCTTTCCTTGCATTTTGAGTCTGAAGTCTAAGTCGGATGTAAAAAATCCTGATTGTTCCAGTAACTATTATTAACTCTGTGTATAATGGTAGTTACTGCATTCACTAAAGAGAGGAATTCTTTATCAAAAGTATCTTCCACGCCCCAAAACATGCTTTACCCATAAGACGCATGCTCCGCTAATTTTTAAGTACAGCTGGAACTGCTTCACCGTATAAAATTGGGCTTGGTTTCTTGGCTTTTACAATATTTTTGAGACATATGCTACCTGGGAAATGGGAGCTAAGAACATGCTGAGATTGCCAACCCATACCGACCTGGGCATATATAAGGAATCCATGACCACTGGATTAAATGTCTGATGAGACTGCTATGGTGGCCTAGTAGTTAGAGTGTCTGCCTAGGATGTGGGAGGTTGTGGGTTCAAACCCTGGCCAAGTCATACCAAAGACTTTTAAAAATGGTACAAACAGCTGCCTTGCTAGGCACTCAGCATTAAGAGGTTAGTATTAGGACTGGTTGGCCTGATATTAGAATAATGTGACTAGGTAGGACATCATGCTACATGTCTGCGGCATGTTACCCCAGGGTTAGACATCACTATAAACTGTCACACTGCAGACATCATAGTGATATGACTGAAAAATTGTTAAAGCTACATTAAAAATCCAAATCACACACACATATTCAGGTCTGATGCCCTACCGTCTAAGCTACTGTGTCTTCCCAGTAAAATTTGGACTAGTTCAGTATTATGATTGGAAAAACATTTTGGTGAGATAAAGCACATGCTTTGCAACTTTGTTTTAGCTGGAAATTATCACTTGAGACTCACTAATTGGCAAGACAGCTAATATTATCCATTATATGATACCATATTTTGAAATGAATGACATAGCAGTCCTGCAGCCAATCTATTTTTTGTTGCTTACTTCCCCTGCTTTTGATCTTTCAGGTTTGATATTTGAATCAGAGCTTACAGTGAATGAAGACACCAAATTCTGGCAGGGAAGTCTTGACCAGTATATGAAACAGGTGGGTTGATAACTTTGTTCTTGAATAATCAAATACCAGGCCTAACTTGGTCCTTGAATACTCAAATACCAGGTTTAACTTAGTCCTTGAATATTCCAATACCAGGCTTAACTTAGTCTTTAAAATGCAAAGCCAAACCATAGTAGATGACATTACTGGTATTATTGTAGTCTTCATGAACCAGACCATTTGAAGGCATAGGTCTCTACCACATGATGGTTTGGTATAAACTGATGAGTCGTTCCCAAGAATTATGTTGATTTCATTATTTGATAAAATGAGATAATGTCTTGCATCATTGTCATGATACAGTGATGACCGGTTTATTTTACATGTGGACATTTCCATTGGCTGATTGAGACACACTTCCTGCAGTTGACATCAGTTTTAAAATTTGTTTTCCAGGTCTTTTAACTCATTCGACCCTAACCCTGCCTGTAGGCGTGATGAGACTGTACCCTATATTTCCGAGCTCTTCAGCATCAGGGTCATTTAAGATACACCAAAGTGGGTGGTATTACAAAAAAGCAGACAGATACAGCTCTACAATGATACCAAATAATCTGTAAGATCTAGTTGCACTACAAAATACAGAGGGAAAAACCTAACTTTTTGGAATTGTTTTTTTTTCTCACCCAAAATTCGCTTGTGGTCGGAATGCGATTTTGTGATAGGATTTTATACCTTTTGGCCTCAGATCTAAGGCAGACTGGTCTGAACTGCACACAGACAGGTGAACCTTTGCAAAAACTAGGATATGGTGAGCATTTGGAATAAAGAGTGGTCTCCATACGAAAATGATGGGTCCATTAAGAAGAAGAAAAAAACTCCCAAATTTTACCTTTCTGCTTATGCGCAAGCAAAATAACCAATGGAAAACGATGTTTCTAATACAACTAGGCATTAGTCTCATGGAAAATCTGTTGAAAGCCAATGTATTACATTGTATTCAGAAATAGCCCCCAAAATGTCTTTCCTACTCACATTTTAGGTGGAAACAAAAAAAACCTTCAGGGCTGAATGAGTTAATAAAAAAAATGACAAATTTTTATATTGAAATGAAAAACAATTATTTTTAAAATTCTTTATACTCGTTGAATCAAAAGAATACTTTCATCAGCAAATAATGTTTTATTAATTTTTTAAGCTTGGACTGACAAAATCTGATGAGGTATTAGATCTTTGTATTATTTTCAAGTTATGACAGAATTTATTTAGGCTTTTTGTCTTTTTCTCTGCTATTTAAGTTATTATTTTGGTTTAGTTTCAATAATTCTGTCATACGTACCATTTTGTTTTGCGGATATGTTTGCTTTTGGTAAGCTTTGTGCTGGATGGCATTGAGTACCTTTCAATGAGAAAACCCATTTAAGTTTCCTTGCAAATTTGTTTGGATGTCATTGAGTATTAGATATACCTTTCAAAGAGAAAACCCATTTTAGTTTTGTTTGGATGTCATTTATGCCTTTGTTTCAGATTATATATGTATTTTTCAAGTACAGTAACCATGTGACATGAAGGAATATCACATATCACATAATATTGTGCAAACCAATGTAAAAACATCTCCCATTGGAATCCTGTATCACATATCACATGATGTTGTGCCATGCAATGAAATAACAGGTCACATAGGAATCGTGTAATAATTAAAATATTTTGATGATAATTTCTTACTTATGGCTAATGTTGGTTAACTTTACACATATGCTTATCAGTCATGATAAATAAAGCTACAGTATATGGTCATAAGTGGAATAAGTCATCCCACTTGAAAATATTCCACATTTCGCAGTAGAAATTTATCAGTTTTTAAACAAAATTAGAACTTTTTGCAACCATCTGGAAAATCTTGAAATAGCTCCTCCTTCTGAAATAGATGTTATACCAGCATGGGGATTTCAATTGAAGACTGCTTATGGTGGTTCCTGTTATATTTATTTTCATTTTTCCTAAACAATACAAATAAATGCATTGGGATATCATTTGTTATTGTGAAAAGCTGTGGCATTTTTTAAAACTTGAAATTCACTTATGGTCATGTACTGTATGTAGTCACTGCCAAGTTTGTGATTGAAGATTCTTTAATTAGACATTTAAGCTTATTTGTATAAAATTTGTGGAAGTCCCACTTTATGATTCTGACTTTAAACCTCCATTTTTTATGCATAGCTTTAATGTTATTGTAGTCTGAAGATTTATAGCTGAAAGTTTTTTCAACTTATTTATATTAGACTGTTTTCGGTATAAAAAGATATCATTGAACATGCTGTAAACATAACACTCAATATCAGCACAGATAGTTGATAGAACAAAATCACTTCTGAATGTTGTTTGGGGTACATTTTCTCACATTTCCTTGATGTTTTGATAACAGTCCATGATCGTTTCAGTCTTGGCTTTCTTCTGTGGATGTAAAGCTAAATTGTTGTGTGTTTACTGCTGTTTTGCATATCTGTTAAGTCTGGTCCCTGCATGCAATATATGTGATATCTTGCATTAGTCTTCTCATTATCAACTAGCTGAGAGGTAAATTACCATCTGCATTACCAAATGAGCTATCAACTTTTGCATCAATATTTTTTGCAGTAACATAGCCTATTATTTTTAATTTTTGATTCAGCTACTTTAAAAGATAATTGGAAGGATGTTACATGATACAAGTCTCAAGTTAGTTTCAGAAAGTATACATGCATCCCATTTTAAATTATCTTATGCCATTTAAAGTAATGCAGACTCAGTTTCTTTGTACTAGTGTATTGGCTTTACTCCTTAATTAAAAATCCATTAGGATCAGACTTCTTCCTTTTCTGACAAAAGAGTGGATAGGAATGTGTGACAGGAAAAGTGTGTAATTTATAACAGGTAAAGTGTGTAATGTGTGACAGGTGAAGTGTGTAATGTATGACAGGTGAAGTGTATGATGTATGACAGGTAAAGTGTGTAATTTATAACGGGTAAAGTGTGTAATGTATGACAGGTGAAGTGTGTAACATATGGGAGGCAAAGTGTGGTAATGTATGACAGTTAAAGCATTAAAGACTTTAGCACACATCTCTGCTTACTAATGTCATTGCAAACTTCCAACTTTTTTAATTCCACTGTAATAAATATTAATAAATACTGTAGTTGGATGAAAGTGATGAAGTTACAATTTATCTGGTGTGTAATTGGCCCATCACAGAAATTTTTGCTAAGGCAAGGTAAGCTCATTTTCTATCAAGATAACAGAATTGAAATTCAGTTTATATAAACAGTAAGGGTACATTTCCTCAGAATCTTTTTTAGATGGTATGAATTGTTGTATATATTATGATTTTGATCTTCATCACCATATCCAGTAGAGTGTGTCATAATGATCTCCATTGTGTATATCAATATTGTCCCACTATCTCTCTCCCTGATTCCTTCTTTTTGATCTTATAGAAGATAAAATATATGATATCTGCATATTAATGAATACAATATTTCTCATTAGCTTTATCAGCTAACAGCTCCAGTGACTGGAATAGAGTTTGATCGGATGCCTTCAGACTCTTTGACTGAGTATCAGTATTTCATACTTGCCACTACACCCAGGTGGGTATCCATTGTTTGTAGTTGTGTTACCTGTACTAACAGTGATAAATATACAGTGGTCCCCCTCATATACATCCACTCCTCCTGCACCAGGAAAGTGGCCTTATAAGATGGGTGGCCTTTCCATGGGGGGGGGGGGACTATATTTGTGAGATGTGTATGTATATGTGTATATAGTAGGAAAGGTAATTATAATTTAAAGCAGTTAATATCTTCATTTAAAAATAGCATTAATTATTAAAATATTCTTGTCTCAAAAACATTTATTTCAAGGTAACTTATAGTTCGTGGGGTATTGTTGGCATGCGCATTGGTGGTGCTCTACAGTTTCATATTTTGCATAGGGTTAGAATTTTAAAGAAAAAGAATTTTCCCAGCTTTCTTCACTGGTTATACTGGCTATTTAAAAAAGACCTTGTATATCTTAGGTATAGTTCAAAGAACCTTTAATTCCCTTTATTTTGGTGTATATTGATGGGTGTGATATGGATTATAGAGCATACAGCATGGTCTTACTCCAAATAGGCACCTTTAAAAAAAAAGTGCTATCTCCACTTGGTCATTTGATGGCTCCGGTGGCTTAGTGGTTAGAGCATCCACCTCGGATGCAGGAGGTCATGGGCTGGATTCCCGGCCAATTCATACCAAAGACTTACAAAAATGGTACTAACAGCTGCCTAGCTTGGCACTCATCATTAAGAGGTTAGTGTTAGGACTGGTCGGCCTGGTGTAAGGATAATGTGACTGGGTGGGACATGATGCTACATGTCTGCCACATGATGCCCCAGTGCTGGACATCACTTTAAACTGTCACACTGCAGACATTGTAGTGATATGACTGAAAAATTGTTAAAGCTACGTTAAAAATCCAAATCACACAAACACACACACACCACTTGGTCATTTTCACTTCCTGAACTTAAGAGGTAAATTGTACAAAAAAGAGCCAACAATTTTTTTTACATTTTATATATTTGGTAATTCATTCATTGCACTTTCAGAAGCTGTTATTGTCTAGTCTGGCAAATCTCATTTTCGTTATTTTAATAGCTGCTATGGATAGTGTACTTTAGACTAATTCAGGCTGATTTTTTTAAGCAAAAGGGAGCAGTCATTTTAGTTAGCAGTATGCTTAGATCATGTACAATTTCAAAAAGTACAATATCCAAAGAAATGTCAGCCACATTACATCAAAGTAGCATTGAGGTATGCCAACATTCTCTCCACTGTGCATGTTTTTAATGCAAACAACTTCACCTTACATACAGCACTCTCTCAAAAGTAGATAATAACTGGTGAGCACCCCTATTACAGAACCATTCGAAAATGTTATTTGAAACTTGGTACATATTATGTTTCGTATTTAAAATAATTTTCTTTATATTTATTCCATTTTCCCACTGCTGCAGAATGTTCTCCTTATTTTTACTCTCGTTTATTTGAGTCTTCCAACATAATTTTTTTGGCATGTGAACTCTCCTCATTGTCGTCAATTCGAATAACTTTTATTTTTCTTCTAAAGTATTATTTCTTATTCACGTGATGACATGTTAAAGTTTTGTAATGATTTATTCCTATGTGGCTAATCTTACAATACTGCAATTTAATTTTGCAGATGAAACATTTGTAAATGAAATACCTTATACAGGAAGTGATAAATGAACTGTCACATGATTTTTCAGTCTTTGTCTGGTACCCCATTTTGTTTAATGTTAATTGTTTCTGTATGTGTGTGTGTGTGTGTTTATCCACAAAATCTATTTTTAGCCTATCTGACCATGTTATGGTCTTGACAGTTGTCATAATCATCAATTTTTTTTAAAATCCACTGTGTGAAGCCCAAAGCTGTATCAAAACACTGCTGACCCTATTTTTATCTGACCATGTTATGATCTTGACAATTAAAAATATCCGGTCGTAAGCGTCAGTTAAAAAAAATCCGCTGTGTGAAGCCCAGAGATCAATCAAAGCTCTGCTAACCACATTATCTGCAAACGTAGGTGTTCATGATATAATAATAACCGTAGTGGTACATGTATTTAGCTAACACTTCTTTCAGTAACGAAAACCTGACATCCGGAAACAGATATTGTGAAAGATAATTGGATTACTTACCTCACTGTAATTAAATATTGGTTCTAGACAAATTAATAATAAAATGTGGTCACTTGTGAGGGGTAAATTTTATATTTGTGCACTAATATGGTGGCTGCTGGTTGCGTTAGCACTTTGGCCTTTCTTGAGGGATACTTTTGAATACAAACTTGTTGGTGCCAAGGGATTCTGGTCGTAAAGAGTGGGTGACTGCTGGTTGGGGGGTGCGTTCGTGTGGGGGGGGCCACTGTATTCTCAAAATCAGTATCAAATTTGTCAGCAGTGTTCATCTTTGGTGTTAAAGTTGTTCAAGTCTAGACTGTAGCGCATTGTAAGTCCTTTTGCAGATGGAAGAAATTTTTTTGTGGAATCTGAAATACAAATTTGTTTCAATTACTTACTAAATATCATTTAGTAACATCATTATTTTCCTGAAGGATTGCCACTTTAATACATCATCAGTTATTGCATAGATAAATGCATATTCTCCAATATTAGGAAATGAACAGATATTGCTAATGAAGGAAACTGATAATTTTCAGTTAAATCATTCAAAGTTTTGTCCAAAATATCACTTTAGTCCTTATATGTGTTCTATTTTATTTTTCTAGCTCATCTCTTAAATTTAACAAATACTATTTCAATAAAAGTTATGCTTAAATGGCATAATTTTGGTTTGTTGAATTTTAGAAATATGGATTCCAGCTATTTAAATATTATTCAGTATAGAATGATAAATGGAATCTTTTTCAGTCGACTTTACCAGTTCATTGGAGGTGTGTCTAAGACTGCAGAGCCTCCAATGTTTGGACAGATGTTCCAGCAGAACAGTGAGAGTGATCAAAGTATTTACTTTATTTACTGATTTTAGATTTATCTTTCTTTTGCAAATACATTACCTGATCATAATATGTCACAGACATTAACAACATCCTTTGTCTTAGCAACAACGGTGTTAAAAGGTCTGCTTGCTGGGGCAGAAGTCAGACTAGAGTGGACTCCCTTGGATAGAAGGATTAGTGCCAAACCCCATCAATCACCAGTTATTACTGCCCATTCATTCAGCATATTCTTTACAGGGCCACTCAAATGTGCCTTTTCATCATTTGAGTGATTCCTTGTAGTTTTCTAAACTTGGAGAAGTATACTCCATATATATATTTGTCTAAATCTTGCTTTTCATTGTCGATAAATATTTAACACTTATATATTCTAGCTTCATCATATGATATGTTTATCAGCGCCATCTATATTGTCTGAACATTGGTTGATAGTACCTGCAACTCAGTACTAGATCCTTCTGTTTGTTATATTAGCAGATGTCAGGTAAAAGATTATTTATTCCATGTAAGGAAATCATTTTTGCAGTATTCTCTGGCATTTGTCTTAATTCATAACTTCCACGTTGCAGTAATTTCAGCATGATGGTTGTTTGAATTCACCTGCATTTAGGACTCAGCATTCCATGGGACTTGCCAATCATGTCAGAGGACATCCAAATCATGTTCAGGACCCCTCACCCATTGTTTAGGGCTTTCTTCACTGCAGATGTCTAAAGAGACATGTACAATGCAGACATTATGGAACAAGAAGTGAGTGCTGTTCTTAGAAAGAAATGCAAAATTATCAAGATTTTGCTCCAGACTTTTGTTGGTTCCCAAGGACAATTAATTCAGTTATAGATCTTACAGGTATGAGAATCTTCAGAAAATTCCCAGTTTCAGGGATATTTTGCTTCAAATTATTGAATGTCATCAGTTTCTAGTTGGTCCTAGATGATCAAAATTGAAGGACTTTCTGAAGGGTTATCCATAGTGTCAGGAGAATTCACTGAAACTTGTTGGAATTTTTGAAAATTTTTAAATCTCACATCTGATCCAAAGTTCAGGTGCTTTGCTTCAGAGTGGAGATTCAATGCCATTCAGGAGAGAGATTTTGCTCTCAGAAGTCCAGATTGATATCATCATATTCCTTATGATAGTTGTTAATGGCAGTTCAAGAAGTTTTCATGCATGGAGACCATGTACTTAAAACTATCTTTCATGAAAATCATGGATGTAGTCATATCTCACTTCAGAACCATCTATCACTATGGACAGCATTCCACAAAAGCAACAGGTGTGCAGTCTTATGTGTCAAGACATCAGAATCCATTGTTTTAAGTTTTTTTTTCCTGATCAACAAGGACAAATCTTATCTGTTTTATTCTATTCATTTCATTCACTTGGGCAAAGAGTTCAGAAAGTCTCTTGAACAAATCCCGTCCTCATAAGAAACACTGTTTGAAAATCATCTTGCTAGTGTCCACCATTGCTCAGATAATCTAGTTTCAGGCTAGTAATTTATTTGCCTCCTTCGTCTTTTCAGTGTGGCAGTGGACCTCCTTGTCCTTGTCATTTTGTTTTTGAGACTTTTGCAGATGTTCGTCCTTTCCCAGTGGCAGCAAAAATTATACTCTCCAGATGAAATTTATCACTGTTTTGGAATGCATGAGGTCTTTTGTCTTGTGGCAGGCATCCTACTGCAAGATCCACTGCATGAAATCACTGCATAGATGCCAGCATGACAAGCAGGGGTTCCCACCTCCAATCCCAAGACATAAGTTGGGTTTAGCCTCGTAGGAACTATTACTACACATCAATTTCCTGGAGATAAAGACCATAATGAATGACTTTTAATCATGACAGGAAATGCTGTCTGGATAGGTCATTCCCAGTCTGTTCAGCAATTTAATTATTGACGGTTACATCAGAAACCAAGGGAGAACCTCTTGCAGGCTTATTCATAAGGTTAAAGTGCCAAGCTCCAGACCTTCAACTCACCACTCTCAGATCTGAAGCCCATGATAGTCTGTGCCCTTTCATTGAAATGGATCATCTTCAATGCATACAGCTTTACCCCAACTGTCCAGATTCCTGAAGTCTTGCAGAGAACGAGGGAATCAGTACCAAATAATCAAGACTGCCCCCCCCCACCCACCCATCTCAGATGGGCAAAATTATGGCTCAGTAACATCTTGAACATTATGTTGGATAATCTTACAAAGAGCAGATAATCTTACAAAGAGCGGATAATCTTACAAAAAGCAAACTTTCGCTAAGCCTGTTGAAACAGTCATGAATGAATATATTCCATCCAAACCCAGAAATCTTGAATTTGTATGCCTGACTCATATCAAACAAGATATCAAGAAGAACAAGTTCTTCCTACAAATGGTGGACAAATTTACTTAAGCAAGAAAGCCCACACTTTGAAAGCTTATGATTGGAAATGGAGAGTCTTTTTCCACAAATATGAGATGAGAATCATTCCCTCAGTACCACAGACAGCTAACTTCCTCAGTGCCTCTTTGAGGACAACTTTGCTTCCATGACAGTCAGGGCTACTGTTCCAGTCTTCGATACATTTCACCATCATGGAAGGGATGATGTGGGCTCAAACAGAGACCTCTCTTATCATCTTGTGAATTTCAACCAGTCTTGACCCTTTATCTGAAATGGAATATTCCATGGGTTTTGCAGAGATACCAACTATTCTGATTTTTGGTGGAATCATTCTTATTTTTAATCCCAATTATTTCATTACTATTGCCTCTGTCAGATGAATAATTTTTGGTCAGAGATAAACTTGATCACTGGTATAAAGCATGTTTTATCCAAATACCACATTACTTCAGTAAGGTTGATGCAGAAAAGAAATTTTTGGATCAAACTTTGAAGTATTCCTTAATTTTATGTCATAATTTGACTTCATAAAGCTGGCATTCCTATTTCACAACAGATGGGGTTGGTATCTCTGGTTTAGATATAAGTGAACAATACATCCTTTTTGAACCAAATTCCAGAGCATTTATGAATTGTCTGTCACTGAAGGCTTTCTTTTTAGTCACCTTTGCTACATTACGCAGAAGTATATATAAATACCTTATTTGTTGACCAGAACTATCTGCATTCCTACCAGAATGATTCAGATTTTATCATCACATCCCATGCTCTCATTGCTCAAAATAGGCAGTTGCTCATGGAATATGAAGCCCATTGTTTTGAAACTGCTCTCTACTTTGGGCCCTTGATCCCAGGGGCATCAGCAGAACCTGGGGAAAAAACTGTTTCAGTTGGAAGAGGGGGACCTCACTTGTTTTACCACTGAAAGATGGAAGAGACAATTTATTTGTTCTGGCTTTGTCATCCAGCATGTAAGGAACTAAGACCAGCTGAATTTCTAATGAGTATTGGCTGCCAGCACAGCATTTGAGTATTATTGCTCCCTAACTGACATCATCTTGGCTGTGATACAGAGGTCAGAGGTATTCTCTACCTTTTACCACAGAGACCTACCATGTCAGATGATTCATTTTGAAATGGTGGGACCTATATAAGTATAACAACTTGATACCGCCACAGGCCATTAAGCAGCTTCATCATAACACAGGTTATTTATGCTAATCATGGGTTTGTGGGAGTGAGAACATTTTTCATAAACCATGTCTAGGCATAATACCATATTCCAGCCCTTGTCATATCTCCGACAAGTCTCAAAGCTGCTTTACATATGAAACCAGAGATGGGTCCAGCTTTGGGGTATCAGTGTTTTATCTACCCATGCATCATGCATCAGATACGCAAACTCTTCTGATTTGATGCACAAAAATTGTCACCGGTACGTAAATTAATGTTGTTTCTCTGATTAATAGAAAACAAAGGTTTGGTCTAATTACTTTAATGGCTAGGTCACAACACTCCCAAACAGAGACAACATGTGCACACCTGTTTCTTATGTTAATGTTATCATAAGACAAAAGGTTACAACTGAGTGTAGAGTCTGAAGTTCACCTTATGTGACCTGTAACTATCAGATCATTGGTAGAAACGAGATGTTAGAACCGTATATCACCACACCGAAGAAAGAGTAAAAAAATAAACACGTGCTTTTAAAGTGATTCTCTTGAGAATCTATTATTTTATTTGCACCCTTGTCGCACAGTGAAACAAGAATTTCTGTTTGTTCAGTTGTATGCCTTGCATTGTTCCTTGTCCAAGTTTCCTCTGATACTTGATATCATGTGATTGCATGACCCCTGATGTCATTTACATGTAGGTTGCAAGAGTTGTGTAGTCACATGACTAGGAATGCAAATGGCCAGATCCAGGTCAAATTTCAGCAGCAATGCTCTTTCATCTGTCAGCGGATTAAATACATAACAAATGCTATGATCGCAATTTCTGAGAAAATAAATCATATTCCTATCGATTTCATGCGGGTATATCTCAATGAAAGGTCATTTAAGTTTGCTGGGCTGGCTAGTAAGTGGCTACCACATGCCGACAAATGGTGTCGGCGAATTCAAACTTTTCTATAGGGAATGGACTCTGACCCTATACCCCAACATAAATGTCCAAATATCAGAAATTGGGTGGCAAGGATCAGAGGAAACTCGGACTACATTGTTCCAAGATACCGTCAGCGTTCGACTGAAAATGGCATCAAAGGCTAAAAGAAATTAAAATAGATCTGAAACAAATGAAATTATCTTTCTGACCCTTTTACGACCGACCAGTAATAACAGTAATGTTATTGAACCAGTGGAGCCATCATCATCCAAAGATGAGATAATGGTTACTTGTAAGATAAAACTTAATTTTGTGCATCAGTGGTTGAAAATGTACAGCTGGCGACATTTTCAAAAAGACGTCAAGTCGATTCTCTGTCCAGAACAGGATGTTAACCATCTTTAGGAATAGGCTTGGGGTTGAAAAACAGAAATCTGATGCTTATCAAGATTGATGGGGAAGACAGAAGTACCTTCAGTTTTGTGGAAACTTTGAAGAAATAGAAGAAAACATACTCTTTGAGCTGAACAGTTTACTGAGTCATAGTTACATTCAGAAAACTTCCTCATTGAAAACATTGCATGACATGTGGGATAAGCTCTTCTCTGCCTGCTAGTCAGATTAATACATTCTAGTCACTACTACCTAGTGTAATGATTTTTGTATAAAATTATTTAGTAAACATGCCTTGGCTTTAGTTTCTTTATATAACTAATATTTTTGCTGTGAATTTAAATGATATAATTATTTTTAAAACTATTGAAGACTGATCCTCGGCTTGAATAAGACTCATAGGTTTGGATTTTGACTCACTGTTTTTTGCATTGATGAGTCAAATGACTTACATGAAGCCATTTGTAGATAAAACACGGGTATGTAATTTATTCTGCCTCATACCTGATCTTGTAATTTGTTCTGAGCTGTTAAATTAGTTTGAAGATATAAACCAAATTTTCAAGTAAACTATATTTCTTTTAAAATACTTGATTATAGTATCGGCAGACCCTCTCAGACTCTTCCTCTGAAGATTGTGCACATGTACACCGGTAATCATTGATACTAGTTCATCTATCCAAGAGGAGACAACTCTAGTCCGACTTCACCAGGCGAGACATCCATTTGCATTTCTGTTGCCAATACAAGCCAAAAGTTATGGTTTAAATCATCTTAGTTTTGGAAAGCTAGATTTTGTTAGGTTATGAATGTTCTCATAACATTTTATGATCAGGAAAGTGTTTTTTAAGAACATTTTCTTAAACTTGTTTTCATCAGCATTTGCTATATTTTTTCTCCAAATGGAAATATGTTGTAATAAAAAAAAAAAAAAAACTTGCTTGTAAATTTTACAAGGAAAAATGTGGAAGAAGTGGTTTCAAGAGGTTCAGTAACGTGGAAATTCCATGTCTTTGTTTAAAATCTTAATGGACATTTTTAATTTTGATGTCTTTTTTTACTGTTATCTGCACCTCTGCATATTCAGGTCACAGATTTGGTGCATAATCACAATGTTAATGCATTTTAGTCATAACAGTAAAATGAAATGTAAACCATTCTGAAAGGCTTTTTCTATTGGTATAAAGTAATATCTGATTGGTCATTTTGGCATTAAAGGCTTACTGTTATTAGCTTTCTTTGGAGAGATGTTCTTTGCACATTATACTATTGTTCTGTCATTTTCAAAAAGGATGATGATGTCTGTAACATGCATCACATGGTATTGTGTATCTTTTGTATACTGTGCTGTGTGTGAAGTAGGTAACAGTCTACTGTGGTGATAGTGAGAAAGAATGTAGCAGATAAGAAATCCAGTGATGTAGTGAAAATAGATCCCAGAATCCTTTGTGATGGAAATGGCTAGAAAATCAGACTGATAGTTACCTATGATATCATCAGTGTTAGAGCCAGGATGTGTCATTGTTGGATTTTCCAAAAAGACAGCAGATCCTGCAAACAAATGAGATTGGATTCTCCAAACATGGCACAAAAATAATCGTTAAGGCAAGTTGTTTTTTTTCTCACCTTTAATTTGATACAGATGTACCAGCTTAAATGCCTGATTGATCAATGATTTTTTTAATGAAAATATACTAAAATCCAGTATGCAATCGAGAAAATGTACTAAAATCCAGTTTGCAATCTTTACAAAATGTACCTATCACTTTGCTCAAATCAGTACTCAGAAAATCCAATAGCCCAAGACCCATGGCTCTTTAATTTTGGATTGGGCCCATCTTGTATCCTAAGTGATTTGCCCATTGGGCTTGTTGACTAAATCTAGTTTGCCTGAGAAAACATTGAAGGAACTGATGAAATGCAGAACTCTGTTTTCAAGTTGTTGAATGACTAGCGAATTATCATCATTTATCCCCATGTATACCACTTACCCTAATGAAGATGACCTATTTACCCTACTTCTGTAAAATGCTGTGAACTTTGTGTACAAAGCAAAGCAAGTGACCTAAGAATGGGAACAGATTGCCATGATTACTTATAATTAGTACTCATTTGGCATGTGTCTCTACTGGTGGTGGGACAAAAATGCCATTTTTAAGGCTGTCTGCTGCCATACCATTTTATAATTGAAATCTACCACGTTTGAAAATTAACAGACTTTTTTGTTTTAAAAAGGAAAAAGGAAAGAAAAAAATATTTTACATGTTCTGTCCATGCATTGCAGATCCCGTCTACTGCAGACTGGAACTGTTCAAGCAGTCATTGCGACCAGTACAGTGATGCATGACTGAGTTGTTGGATTAAGACTAATATGTATGGACAGCAACCAGTTTTATGTCCTTATTGTTGTAGTCTGGAGAATTTAGGCTAAATGTGTGATGTTTTTTGGGGGGGGAGGGGTATTATAAGTAATAGAGAAATCAGATGTGGTCCTTGATGCCATTTGAGTGATTGAAAAAAAATCTGCCATCCCTTGGCAGAAGTGAGATAAAAAGGAAAGACTGACAAAATATTTTTGCACATTTGAGTAAAATTATTTTTTTGTCTTGTTTAATTGCTATTGTGTTGTTCAAGATCATACAAGTTCAACTTTAATGAATACTAATTGAGCTGTCCCATGCTCATGCTTACACAAGTGTAATGCAACACTGATTTAATTTGTTCAGTGACACCTATGAAAAATATCAAGCGTTTATTTGAAACTGTATAATACAAGACACACTTCAGATGCCAATGAACCTACACACTGCTGATCTAGTGAGTAACAAGGACATTAAAAGAGTAATTGGACAAATGTTGACAGAAGGACCTGGAGGAAAACATTGCTTTTATGTTAAATATTTTTTGAGATATAGATAAACACACAAGATAATATATTACAGTTTTCTTTAGTTCTGTACAGCAATTGCAATATTCTGTGACAAATAATACATTAAAAACTGTTATGAGCAACCTCTGCTATGAGTGACCACCTGTCATTTCTGACCACAGTTGTAATGCATGGATTGATTTTTTATATATAAACACTCAGTCGTGAGCAACCACATGGTAAATGTGACCAGCAACCACGTTGTCTTGGCAAAATATGCATTTCAACTCTGCTATGAATGACTGCATTGCAAAAATGGGGATAAACTCCACCAAGCTTTATCTAATCTAATGACTGCTTATATGCAGAAAAAAAAGGCTGCAGCTGGTATGTGAAATTTAGTAGATATGCTTATATTTTTTTATACACGTAAACAAGACTAAAGTACCTGTAGAATACATGTAGCCTGGTTCCCAACCATATCGTAGCTACAAGTAGAACCCAGTATCCAGCTGTATGAACCGAGAAATCAATGACTTTTATGTAATCATTTGTAACAACGATCACTTGAATAGTAAGGATTGTTCTGATCAAAAACAAAAAGAACAAAACAAAAAAAGGATTCTGGCTGCTGATGGTACAGTCTCTAAACCATGCAAATGTACATGTTGTGAATTGCCATTGTAGTGCCAAAATTAAGGTAGGGGTCACGTATATTGTTTTTCTTTAGAGTTAATTTGTAATGTCTGGGGGTGAATAAGGTCTTTGTCTATTAAACCAGCAAGTGAGAATCATTTGCGGGATTCGATTGATAGTGTTCAAGTCTTGTGATTTTTTTAATTATATTCCCAATGTTACAATGATTATGTCCCAGTCACCAAGCTGTCATCTATTGAAGTTGGTGTAACCAAGTTACACACTTCTGTTTGTAGAGTTAATCCCTGTGTGTCTTCTTTGAATTAAGCTGCTGACATTTGTCTCTGTGTAAATGATTCTGTTTCAGGATGAGATAATTGTTTCTTTTTATTTCATTAATCGTTAGATATGCAATGCACATGTATAGATTTTTCATACTTTTCCCAAAGCCTAGTCAAAACCATCTTTACAGTTGATTTCACAACTGGGCACTAATAATGTTAACACCTGGTACCTTAATAACAATGGAAGAACTCAAATGAGATAAATTTTAATGCTGGAGAAAACAATTATCGTAACTGAAAGAAGAGGAAAAAGAGCAGACCACTCGCAAAATAGTGGTTTAAATGTTGGTAAAGCAATTTTAGGGTGTTACAAAGGAGAAGGAGTAAATCAGAAATGATTTCATATGCAAATACATGTGCATGTAATCTTCAAATGTAAATGTGATTTCATTGTTGAATGATGGAAGTATATCTTTATTGCTATATAAATGCATACAGTATTTTAGCAAGACCTTCTAATAAAGAATAGAATATGTACAGTGATTGTGGTTACTGTTTTTTAAATTGTTCTGAAACAAACCTGTTATGAGAGACATACCTGTCTTGAGAGACCGTTTTTTGTTGGCAGAAGGGGTGGTCTCTCATAACAGGTTTTACTGTAGTAAAAACTGAAATTAGTGTCAGGGCTTATGGAATTTGAGTCAGGACTTGTGACTTTTTTTAAGTTACCAGCCCTGGGACTGAATCTGATAAAAGGTTATTTTTAGTCCATCAGTTTGTATGTTTTTCCTACCATTCGCCAAGATCCATTTATGGCAAAACTCAGAACCAGCAGGAAATAATCATGTGCTCATTATATCCCATAATATTTATTTTTAAGAAAAAATTTAGCCAGGTACCAAATTGTAATAGACATAATGAAAATATGAAACAATTTCAGGTAATATATTGAAGTAACTTCCACTCAGCTGAAGTTAAAGATAGGAATAAATAATTCTGAAGTAAACAACCCTAATATAAAAGCAATAAAACACAATAACAGAATCAGGATGAGGGTAATTTTTTCCCTTTAGATTCAGATCACTTCTTGAAATTTCAAATTTCAAAAGGCAATGTAAACATGTTTACTTACAAGTGATAATTATCTTAATATATAATCCACATTCATAGACAGATGTTAGCTATGTAATATGTTGTTTACAGATAAAAAACATCAGTCAGGTTGGCCCATATTCCTACCCGCAATCATGGAGAAAGGTCAATCATAGAATATAAACTTAATAACACCATGTATCTTCATTTTCCTTACACTTCATTGTTCAATAAATAGCATACTTTTCAAGCTTAAGATATCAAAATGAGTTTTAACTATTCATTAATGTCTTAAGATTTGTTTGTACCCATTTGTTGATGTTTGTGTATTAAAAGCTAACAGGAAAAGGCATTTTTTTCCTTGGAAAAGCCCAGAATTTAGTTTTGGAGGTGAATAATAATGTACTCAAAAAATTGTGAAGTAAATGGTAGTATAAATGATTCATACATGTAGTAAAGCTAGTTTTATACCGGTCTACTAAGGGCTGTTGCATTTAGATGTACACTCCTACCACAGCAAAAGTCAGTTTTATACCAGTTTATTAAGGGCTGATGCATTTAAATATACACTTGTACTAAAGCCAAAAGTCAGTTTCATACCAGTTTATACCAGTCTCCTAAGGGCTGTTCTGTTTAAATATACATGGTACCCAGGGAAAGCATTTAAGAAAAATATATATGCCATTATATCCAGATTAACCAATGAAAGTTATAAAAAATTCTAAATTGCATAGAAGATTGACTGCTCCACTTTGAAAGTGCCTTCCCTCGTTCCTAAGTATGTTTGACTGGAACAGCCTTAATTTGTAGAAAACTCCAAATGTGTTTATGGGGCATGGAAGCTCCACCACAGCTCCTGAAATGACCCAATTGCAAAAAATTATCATGGTGGGATTGATAGGCCGATAGATGAATAGACATGAGTTATACTTCATGCCCCTAGAACTTTCATGATGGGACATAAAAATGCTCCTGTATTTGTTTGTCTGTAACCAGCATGGTTTTATGCACTTATTACATGTCCAGTATATTTTAAAAGTGCTCCAGTTTCCTGTTACCAGACAGTTTTAAAATTATTTTGTGGAGGCTGTGAGAATTTCTAGCCAGTAATCAGTACTAGGTAGAGAGATTGATAATTTCTTATGTCTTCCTCTTACAGTGCCATTTTTAGAACTGCCAGGAGATGTCGGGAGCAGTACTTTGCAACTATACTTCTCCAGGTTTAGAGGACCAGTGAAATCTTTTGCCTGGATGACCGGTAGGTCTGACAAGAGGAAAAATGAAATATATCCTGACATTTTAATGCAAGTTTTCAGGTCAATATATAAGCTACATTTATGACATGATTTTATGTGATAGATAGTTTTTCATTGGCTGGCAAAAAGTCATGTGATATTTCTTCATGTCAAATGGTCATTCTTTACCACTCATGGTCAACTTGGATGTAATAACATCCAAGTTCTTAGTATAATGCATTTGAAATGGAATTCAGACAATTCTAAAGCAAACAGAATTTTATTTTTTTCCATTAAATCATGTAAGGTGGGAATTATAGACCATTTGTTTTGGTGAATATGTTTTATGAACCAGTAGACCAATTATTGACCTCCACATGTGGTCAGTATGAACTTTATTGGGTCATAAAATTTCATATTCACCTCAGCAATGGTCAATAATTGTGTTATATTCCATGTCCATGACACCAGTTTATCTTCTAACAGTTAAAATGATTTGTAAGTTGAATAGAAGTCAGTCCAATGTCCAACAGTTCATTACAGTGAAACGGAAGAGGCTGCTATTGATAAATTATTAGATTAATTGACATTTATACAGTTTCCATCATTCAATTCAGTGTTGTTTCAATTTATAGCTTTTGTTAAAATGAAGTATGTTAAATGTTTGTGTGCATATTTGTGTCAATCGCTTGAATGTCACATTATAGATGCCAGTCAGGGACATTGGCTTTACTTAATCCATTTCCCTTGTGGTGCATGCTGATATAAAACTTAACATTTTCATGAGAGCCAACTTTTAATCACATAAGCATGTTGTTAAACATAATATCTAATATTTCTGGGGAATAAAGCAACTACCAGAAGTTTGGTAGGTAAGTACATGAAATCTACACAGATACAGGACCATATTGTGATTGGTATGCAAATGAGAACACACATTGGTTGGTGTGGAGCAGAAAAATTTAAAATTCATTTGGCTTGGATTCTTTTTTATGTTGCTTCAAGTGAATATCATGCCGTAGGGCAAGAGAACACATTATGTTTTCTTATATGGTGAATTTCTGTCTTCTTTGTGACTGGAAAATGTAACAGAATTGCATGTTTTCAGCCTGTAATCAAATGATGTGGAATGCAGTCATTTGTTTTCAGCCAGTAATCAAATGACGTGGAATGCAGTCATTTGTTTTCAGCCAGTAATCAAATGATGTGGAATGCAGTCATTTGTTTTCAGCCAGTAATCAAATGAGGTGGAATGCAGTCATTTATTTTCAGCCAGTAATCAAATGAGGTGGAATGCAGTCATTTGTATTCAGCCAGTAATCAATTGATGTGGAATGCAGTCATTTGTTTTCAGCCAGTAATCAATGAGGTGGAATGCAGTCATTTGTATTCAGCCAGTAATCAAATGAGGTGGAATGCAGTCATTTGTTTTCAGCCAGTAATCAAATGATGTGGAATGCAGTCATTTGTTTTCAGCCAGTAATCAAATGATGTGGAATGCAGTCATTTGTTTTCAGCCAGTAATCAAATGATGTGGAATACAGTCATTTGTTTTCAGCCAGTAATCAAATGATGTGGAATACAGTCATTTGTTTCTGGGTGCAGCCCAGATAAAGGATGAGTATAACACATCAGTGCCACATGAAATTCTGTGATAATGCAAGGATACATTCATAGGCCTCTTCCAGCAATGCATTTCGATGTAAGAATATAGATTTCTCCTTAGAACACATTCCCATTTACAATAATATTAGGAAATAAACTCCTACCTCTCAAATCCAGCAATTCTTTGAAGATGACCTTGCATATATTGCCTGTATTTTATACTTGTTTTAATAACAAGTTCTGTTATATTTTAACAGTTTTAGGTTTTTTTCTGATATTTTTGTTCTTATTTCAGTTGAACAATGACAATGAAATTTGCCAGGTACAGTGAATGTAAAGCCTGTGAGGATGCACATGATAACATCTGTCTTACTCAAAGCATTATTTGAATTCTACATGCAGTGTATATACAGTATGCTCAAAAGTGTCATGGAATTAACAGTAGAGTGATGTCCTTTATTTCAGCAGCCCATTGTGGCAAAGGTTTCTAAATGTGTCTGTGCATGGCCTTTGAGCATGTAAATCCTGTTGCTTTAAGATTTGTTGATCCTTACTTCCATCCTTCCATGCTCAACTCTGGTGCTCTAGCTGTTGACCTACTAGTCCATACAGCCGTACCTTTTAACAGTGACATGTGGTCCATCACATCTGTGATCAAAGCATATAAGGTTAAAGCTTTGTTAGACTTGGAAGAAGATGGTGAACAACAGTAGATGTAAACGATATGAAATATCCCACCTTCTTTCTCCTGCTGCAGTTGGCAAATTTCAAAGAGATCTCATGATCATCTGTTTGGCAAGATCCTGGTTCCAGGGAACTTGAAAGCTTACTTTTTAGAAATTCAAAAACCTTGGACAAACTATTGCAGTTGTTAGCATGGCAACCCTGCAGTTTTTTAAGATCAAAATATATTTCATGCCACCTTCAGATTAGTGTGGAATAGGGTGGCAACTTCTTTGATGCTTAGTCTAATGTTGCTAACAATTATTGGCATTGCTGAAAAATCAGTCTGTGAAAATATATTGGAGTCCATGACCCTTATTGCTATGTTAGTAATGGGTCATGCACCATTTCATGACTAATGCCCAGACAGCTTTAGTAAATTTGGATCAAGTATAGCAATTCCCAACTCCTTGGTTGTGACCCAAATCTGGATGATCATCCTTGTTTATTTCTGTCTATGGCAATATCTACATCATTTGGTATGCAGTTAAAAATACACCTGGGTGCATATTTTTTAGTTCATTCATTCATTAAGACTTAATTTTGCCATATTTCTAAGACCAGTCTTCCTTCATTTTAGGCCCTGGAGTGTATTATGGGAACATTGACCTTTCAGGGAAACAAGGACCATACTCAGTGACATGTGACACTCAACTGATGAGATACCCCAAAGAAGCTGATCAGTATTCTGTCATTCACCCACGGTCAATGGTACTTACAGAATTCCATGTGCTTCTGCTGTTTCATGATAGGTCAGTGTTCAGAATGATATATTTACTGGCAGTTTGTTTACTGTATTGCGGTGGGTGGGGGTCAAAAGACACATTGGATGCTGAAGGAGAGTAAGTGGACACAGGACACTCACCACCATTTATGAAAATGAAATCAAGAGGGTTAGCCATTTTAGTTTAGCTACACAAACTTCTGGTGTTCCATTCAGTAATCCCATCTGTTTGTGTTGGTAAACATAAGCCTGCTTATGAAAACAAACCTCACTTTTTCACAAACCTCTAAAACCTCATTGGTTTATCCTCAGTTATTTGTTCACCTCTAGATTTTAGACATCCAATATGGCAACCAATGTGTCCATCTTGGAACCTTGTTATTATTGCTCCTCTTCACTTGATAGACTCTTCAATGTGAGTTTTCTCTCAAGACCTTTTAGGATATCTAGTTGATTTTAGAAGAAAATGGTGCTAATCTGACATCAAATAAAGTGTGTTGTCGCTGCCACTCCTAAATGTATGGTCATATTGATAAGAGTTAATACAGCTTGTTGATAGTGGAGACCATCACTTTTCCTGGCCATTCAGCATCAGAGTTATATGGTTTTTCAGATAACAAAATTCAGGGTATTGACTTGTGTTTTTACTAATCTAAAGGCTTTATGTTTGAATTAGATTTCAATCAAACTTGGTATATAAACTTATATCATCAGACTCTTGGAAGAGTATGAACATTGTAAGATATACTTATATCATCATACTCTTGGAAGAGTATGAACATTGTAAGATACACTTATATCATCAGACTCTTGGAAGAGTATGAACATTGTAAGATATACTTATATCATCAGACTCTTGGAAGAGAATGAACATTGTAAGATATACTTATATCATCAGACTCTTGGAAGAGTATGAACATTGTAAGATCCACTTGTGTTAATCAGGTGATCTGTATGTTTATTTACTTTTTGGATTAATGCCATTTCTCAGTGCAAGATAGGCTGTACATGGCAGCCATTATAATTGGTGTAGGAGGAACATTGGCAAACCTCGATAAGAACCACCATGGGAAGTGCTGGCAAGCTTTCTCTCATACCCACATTGACCAAGCCCAAGTCCGAACCCATTCAGACAGAAGTGAGATGTAGAAGTTGATTGATAGTGAGAAACTTGTGGTGTAAAATATGATGTGATCTTTGTCAATCAAATTTTTGCCTGTTCTCTTAGCTAAAACTAAGTAACAATAGTACCATATGCTTTAGATGCTATGAGGTTTAATTATGGTGGAAGGCAAACATCAACCACAGGGAATTCATCTGCTACAAGACATGTTGCACTGCATGGCTTCAAATGTTCCAGATCCAAAAAGACTGAAATTATAATAAAAATAAACATTATTTGGACTTTCCAGATCACAGGAAAAAGGCTTGGCTATAGGTTGAATATGGTGACAAGAGGTCATTTGTGTTTTGTTCAAGGCATACCCAGTCAGCTGGTCATTCAAGTGCTTTATTCAAAGGCACATCCATTTGTGTAACTGATCCATTGATAGCATGTGAAACAAGCAAAGATTATATGACCTGTACCAGACAGGTTATAGCTAGTAAATAAACATTCCCCTCAGTCATCAAGGCCCTGATTCCCAGTTGGGTAATATGTTTTTATAACTCTACATCTTAAAATATGTAACAGAAAGGAAATGTAACCAACAATTTGAGTAAAATTAAAAAATAATTTATTTCTCCTAGTTACAAAGTGAACATTTAAGAGGAACTGTGAATTAAATTCCAAATAATCCTAAATGTCTTATCAGATGTCCAAAATATTGAATGTTCTGAATGAATTCCAGTAGTCTTGAATGCCTTGATGTTTGAATGATATAATCCAAAATGTTTTTCAATGAGCCCTTAATATTCCCAAAGTAGTGTTTTAGTCCAAAAGTCAATGAGCACTTTGTATTTCCAGTGAATAATTTAAATAATTAATTCCTTTCAAATTATATCTAAGCACAGCTATAAGTAATTCCACAGACTGACTATAAAACAGGAATGAATAATTTATCATCCCCTTTATATACATATTTCACTTACCGGTAACCTGTGTTGCAACAGAGTGTTCTGGAAGAAACACTCATTTTGGGCCTAGTATTATTGCAAAAAAGACTGACGTTGAATTCTTGCTATGTAAACATTTTGTTAACTTAAAACCATGACAAAAATCAGGTAGGCATCAGCTCCATTCACAACACTCAATTACAAGTATAATAAAAGTCAGGTATACACTATAAATTTAATATACATATACGGCATGAGTTTTTCACCATGTCAGATGAAACAGAACTAGTTGATTTCTACCCTGATGCCCACTGACTGCTTTTTTTAGAAAGCACAGCATTTGACACAAAAAGTCTGATGGCCAGTGCAAAATATATAAAATGGGGTGGGAATAGTCAGATGAAACTTGGACTCTCTGCCAACTAAAGAGTTACTTTCGGGGCTACTGATACATATAGATTGACTTTATGGGTGTTTTTTCATCTGTTTCACTGAATAAGCTTTGAATGGCAAATGCTTTCTATTTTATTTGTATGTTTGATATCTTTTATTTTGAGAACATTTAGGCTTGAAGTTTTAGTTAACTACATCACTGAGGCTCAGAGATGATCCACCCATAGAATGGCATGATCACATGATTTGAAAATTTAACTGTTGCAGTTAGCAAAATATTTATATAATTTAATAAGCAATAAAATAGTTGTCTGAATTTTGAGTTTGCATTAATTTTGTTATTTTTTCTGTCTTCATTTATGGTAGTGTAAAGAAGTAAATATTTGCTTGTCAGACTTTGCTGTTGGACCTGTCTGTGCCTAATTTGGACCTGAGCAGTTTAGCTGCTGGTACTAGACTAGTGAATCAAAAGTGAAATTTTCAAGCCCTGTTGTTATTTAAGCTAATGCCATCATAGTCAGAGACTAGTTCTGTAATATCTGAGAATTGCACATATTAATGAGGTACTGTTGCATCTGATTGGCTGAGCTAACTATCTCTCTTAATACTTTATTTATCATCCAGTTTTGATATAATGATACCAATTTAGTACAATAGGTTAATATTTATGGGATATAATGCTTAAGTTTGCATAGGGTTTAGTTCGTGTGATAGTTCTGAAGCATGCAGAGTGAAATGTTCTACTCTAAAGTTGCTAGCAAAAAGAGTGATATAATCCCCACTTGGATTTCTTGTTTTCTTTGGAACGCTCTTAAAAATTGTATATACTCTTATTGCGATTATTATTAGTTTCATTATAATCATAATAGGGCATAATATAGTGGATAAGGTGGTAGACTTTGGGTCCAGAAACCTCAGGTTCATGTCAAACCAGTATCATTGTGCTGGGGAAAAAATGAAAGACATTTTCCACTGTTATGAATTTAGGTCTTATAATATATAACAAAACAAGTGAAGCAAACAGTTTAAGTTAAATGATCAAGATTTGTATATCTCTGCAAGACAAAGTGAAAATTTAATATAATTTCAGTAGTCTTGAATGTCCTGATGTACCAGAATAATGCAATCCAGGATGTCTTTGAATGAGTTCACAATAATTCCAAACAATGTGTTAATCCAAAGTGAATGAGCACTTAGTAATTCCAATGAATAATTTAAATAAATAATTCCTCTCAAATTACATCTGAACAATTGCAACCTCTGGTCATGGATTCCCAGAGACTGATATAGAAATTGTTTGTTTACCAAGTCACTATGTATGCACATTTCACTTGACCTCAGTGTGAGTCATTCCAGTGGAAAATTCTAATCTAATTGTAAACAAGTTTGCTTGTAGAATATTCTGAACTCAAAAGGTAATATAAAGATCTTAATTACAACTTTCAATCATGGACAAAAGCTAGCTACATAAAAATGTTGTTTAAAGATGACCATTATGATAAAAGATGGGTTAGGGAAGATTCCCTTTGTTGTTGTTCCTATTATTAATACTATTATTATTATTATTATTATTATTATTATTATTATTGTTATTATTTTCTTTTTTGCAGAATCAAAGCTTTTTGTTTACTGAATGAACAATTGATATTTGATGAACCATTTGCTGAGGTAAATGCATCTGTTTTTTTATATAATGCCAGAAAGTATCCTTATCTCTTGAGTTTGGTATAATGCCACAAAATATCCACATCTCTTTAGTTTGATATAATGCTATAAAGTATCCATATCTCTTGAGTTTGATATAATGCCAGAAAGAATCCATATTCTTGAGTTTTATATAATACCATAAAGAATCCATATCTCTTGAGTTTTATATAATGCTATAAAGTATCCATATCTCTTGAGTTTGATATAATGCCCAAAAGTATCCATATCTCTTTAGTTTGATATAATGCCAGAAAGAATCCATATCTCTTGAGTTTTATATAATGCTATAAAGTATCCATATCTCTTGAGTTTGATATAATGCCAGAAAGAATCCATATCTCTTGAGTTTTATATAATGCTATAAAGTATCCATATCTCTTGAGTTTGATATAATGCCATAAAGAATCCATATCTCTTGAGTTTGATATAATGCTATAAAGTATCCATATCTCTTGAGTTTGATATAATGCCAGAAAGAATCCATATCTCTTGAGTTTCATATAATGCCAGAAAGAATCCATATCTCTTGAGTTTGATATAATGCCAGAAAGAATCTATATCTCTTGAGTTTCATATAATGCCAGAAAGAATCCATATCTCTTGAGTTTGATATAATGCCAGAAAGAATCCATATCTCTTGAGTTTTATATAATGCTATAAAGTATCCATATCTCTTGAGTTTGATATAATGCCAGAAAGAATCCATATCTCTTGAGTTTTATATAATGCCAGAAAGAATCCATATCTCTTGAGTTTGATATAATGCCAGAAAGAATCCATATCTCTTGAGTTTTATATAATGCTATAAAGTATCCATATCTCTTGAGTTTGATATAATGCCAGAAAGAATCCATATCTCTTGAGTTTTATATAATGCTATAAAGTATCCATATCTCTTGAGTTTGATATAATGCCAGAAAGAATCCATATCTCTTGAGTTTCATATAATGCCAGAAAGAATCCATATCTCTTGAGTTTGATATAATGCCAGAAAGAATCCATATCTCTTGAGTTTCATATAATGCCAGAAAGAATCCATATCTCTTGAGTTTGATATAATGCCAGAAAGAATCCATATCTCTTGAGTTTGATATAATGCTATAAAGTATCCATATCTCTTGAGTTTGATATAATGCCAGAAAGAATCCATATTCTTGAGTTTTATATAATACCATAAAGAATCCATGTCTCTTGAGTTTTATATAATGCTATAAAGTATCCATATCTCTTGAGTTTGATATAATGCCAGAAAGAATCCATATCTCTTGAGTTTGATATAATGCTATAAAGTATCCATATCTCTTGAGTTTGATATAATGAAAAAAGTATCCACATCTCTTGAGTTTGATATAATGCCAGAAAGAATCCATATCTCTTGAGTTTGATATAATGCCAGAAAGAATCCATATCTCTTGAGTTTGATATAATGCCAGAAAGAATCCATATCTCTTGAGTTTGATATAATGCCAGAAAGAATCCATATCTCTTGAGTTTGATATAATGCTATAAAGTATCCATATCTCTTGAGTTTGATATAATGAAAAAAGTATCCACATCTCTTGAGTTTGATATAATGCCAGAAAGAATCCATATTCTTGAGTTTTATATAATACCATAAAGAATCCATATCTCTTGAGTTTTATATAATGCTATAAAGTATCCATATCTCTTGAGTTTGATATAATGCCAGAAAGAATCCATATCTCTTGAGTTTGATATAATGCTATAAAGTATCCATATCTCTTGAGTTTGATATAATGCCAGAAAGAATCCATATTCTTGAGTTTTATATAATACCATAAAGAATCCATGTCTCTTGAGTTTTATATAATGCTATAAAGTATCCATATCTCTTGAGTTTGATATAATGCCAGAAAGAATCCATATCTCTTGAGTTTGATATAATGCTATAAAGTATCCATATCTCTTGAGTTTGATATAATGAAAAAAGTATCCACATCTCTTGAGTTTGATATAATGCCAGAAAGAATCCATATCTCTTGAGTTTGATATAATGCCAGAAAGAATCCATATCTCTTGAGTTTGATATAATGCCAGAAAGAATCCATATCTCTTGAGTTTGATATAATGCCAGAAAGAATCCATATCTCTTGAGTTTGATATAATGCTATAAAGTATCCATATCTCTTGAGTTTGATATAATGAAAAAAGTATCCACATCTCTTGAGTTTGATATAATGCCAGAAAGAATCCATATTCTTGAGTTTTATATAATACCATAAAGAATCCATATCTCTTGAGTTTGATATAATGCCAGAAAGAATCCATATCTCTTGAGTTTTATATAATGCTATAAAGTATCCATATCTCTTGAGTTTGATATAATGCCAGAAAGAATCCATATCTCTTGAGTTTTATATAATGCCAGAAAGAATCCATATCTCTTGAGTTTGATATAATGCCAGAAAGAATCCATATCTCTTGAGTTTTATATAATGCTATAAAGTATCCATATCTCTTGAGTTTGATATAATGCCAGAAAGAATCCATATCTCTTGAGTTTGATATAATGCTATAAAGTATCCATATCTCTTGAGTTTGATATAATGCCAGAAAGAATCCATATCTCTTGAGTTTGATATAATGCCAGAAAGAATCCATATTCTTGAGTTTTATATAATACCATAAAGAATCCATATCTCTTGAGTTTGATATAATGCTATAAAGAATCCATATCTCTTGAGTTTGATATAATGCTATAAAGTATCCATATCTCTTGAGTTTGATATAATGAAAAAAGTATCCACATCTCTTTAGTTTGATATAATGCCAGAAAGAATCCATATCTCTTGAGTTTGATATAATGCCAGAAAGAATCCATATCTCTTGAGTTTGATATAATGCTATAAAGTATCCATATCTCTTGAGTTTGATATAATGCCAGAAAGAATCCATATTCTTGAGTTTTATATAATACCATAAAGAATCCATATCTCTTGAGTTTGATATAATGCTATAAAGTATCCATATCTCTTGAGTTTGATATAATGCCAGAAAGAATCCATATCTCTTGAGTTTGATATAATGCCAGAAAGAATCCATATCTCTTGAGTTTGATATAATGCTATAAAGTATCCATATCTCTTGAGTTTGATATAATGAAAAAAGTATCCACATCTCTTTAGTTTGATATAATGCCAGAAAGAATCCATATCTCTTGAGTTTGATATAATGCCAGAAAGAATCCATATCTCTTGAGTTTTATATAATGCTATAAAGTATCCATATCTCTTGAGTTTGATATAATGAAAAAAAGTATCCACATCTCTTTAGTTTGATATAATGCCAGAAAGAATCCATATCTCTTGAGTTTGATATAATGCTATAAAGTATCCATATCTCTTGAGTTTGATATAATGCCAAAAAGTATCCATATCTCTTTAGTTTGATATAATGCTAGAAAGTATCCATATCTCATGAGTATATAGTGCCAAAGAGGATCCATATCTAGGGCATACAGCATTTCGCAAATCCATTGGACCTATTTCAGCCAAATTTGGCAGGGAACATCGTGGCATGAATTGCTTTTAAGGTTGTTTCTTTTTTCAAGACCTACAGATCCACCAGCAAATATGGCCACTGTTACTAAATCTAGTAAAACCTTTTAATGAGTCCTTAAAAATTTCAGGACAGAATTGTTCCATATTTCATGGAAAGGATCTTGTCATAAAAGCTTTAAACTTTTTACAAATTATGTTAATCTTCTATCAAACATAGTCACTGTTACCAAACAAACAAAAAAAAACTTTTAACTTTTTATTAAAAATAAATTTTAACCAGATTCGATAGAAAGTATCCTGGCAAAAGAAGCTTTAAAAGTTTTGCAAATGATGCTGAATCATAACTAAATATGGCCACCAAAAGAAATAGCTTTAAACTGCTTCATAGAAACATCAGGACTGAATTTGACTTTAACATTACAAAAACCATTATGTCATAAAGGGCTTTCTTTTTTTTATCATTGATGATGATGTACCATCATATGTGGCCCTTATTACTAAATATCAAAATACTTGAAACAGCTTCTCAAAAATAGCTCAACAGAATCTGACCTTGACATGAGGCATCATTCCATGAAGGTCTTTCAGGTTTGTACTGATGAGGTCAATCTGACCTTGACATGAGGCATCATTCCATGAAGGTCTTTTAGGTTTGTACAGCTGTCCATCAGATTTTGACATGAGGCATCATTCCATGAAGGTCTTTTAGGTTTGTACAGCTGTCCATCAGATTTTGACATGAGGCATCATTCCATGAAGGTCTTTTAGGTTTGTATGGATGATGTCAATCTGACCTTGACATGAGGCATCATTCCGTGAAAGTCTTTTAGGCTTGTACAGCTGTCAATCTGACCTTGACATGAGGCATTATTCCATGAAGGTCTTTTAGGTTTGTACAGCTGTCAATCAGACTTTGACATGAGGTATCATTCCTTGAAGGTCTTTTAGGTTTGTACGGATGATGTCAATCTGACTTTGACATGAGGCATCATTCCATGAAGGTCTTTCAGGTTTGTAAAGATGATGTCAATCTGACATAAGATGTTGCCTTTATTAAAAATAGAAAACTCTTTAAACAGCTAATAAAAACAAATATATGTGAACACAGTTTGACCAAATTTAACAAAACAGCTGGGGGTAAATGGGTTTCATTGTTGTATGAATGATGCTGATCCTCTGTAATATTAATGTCACCATTATTACAAGTTGAAAAACCTTGAAATTATTTCTTCTTGAAAACCGTTGAACGAAAAGCACCTCAACATACACAGCTTTCAAATTTGTTAAAATTGGGGCTATCTATCACAAGTATGGCTGCTGTTTTGAAGACAGAATTGTTTTTTTTATAAAAAAAAACATTCTTCTCAAAAACCACCACACAACAGAATTTGATCATATGCATCCTACTTTAATGATAATACAGATTTATACACATGATGCCAACACACCATAAAATATGTCTACATTACCCAAACTCTGTAAACATTTATACAAAAAGATAGTTTGACATGAAGCATCTTGGCTTTTCAGTATTGAACGAATGATGCTGATATGTTGTCAGACATGGATGAAGTTGCAAACAATAGTGAAACCTTAACACAGTTGGTTTGGTAATTTCTTGAGGGTGTGCAAGTTTTAAGTCAGGCTAACATTTTCTGGTAATGATCCCGGGAAAGTGAGAGGATGTGTTTTAAACTTGATTTTGCCAACCCACAAATTAAATGTTGGTGAACCATATATGAATGTGTGTGGCACACAGACCTTTCCACTTGCCTGTTTATGTATGTGTGATGACAGTGTATCTACATAGTGGACCATTCAATAATGGATGGGCATGTAATGTGTAGTTCACAGAACACTTATTTTCAAGGAAATGTAACTTTAAGAACATATTTGCTGTGGATCATTATTGTAAACACCTGCATGTCAAGAATCTGCTCTGTTAAATCAGATTCTCAGGTGAAAACTTATATCCGTCATATATAATAGTCAAAATATTGTTTTGATAACCAGATTGACATCTGTAGTTAGCTTTATTTTCTTTTCTGTGTTTTTTGGTTTCAGAGATTTGGAAAATTGACAGGTATTTGCAAGGATCCTTTGAAAGGCAATATTTGGGTGTTCACACCTCAGAACATCTTCAAATACAAAGTTACTAGAGAAGATAGGTAAGTTTGTTAGAGGATTGAGTGAATATTAGTCCAATTTAAGTGAAATAGTCATTCTCAAGTCTGTCATTTTGCCTGAACAAGCCCAAAAAGGGAAGTTCATGTTGCCTTGTCTTAATTGCATACACATCTCCCCCCCAGTTTTGATACAATGCATTGATAAACTATGTAAAACAAAAACTTTTCTGTCAAGTTCTGTGCTCTGTAGTCAATTTTGAGCATAATTATGATGATAAATTTCAGAAATTACATTGCTCTTTGTAGAATTTCTGCCAAAATTCAAACATGATCGTTGAATTAAATGATTTTTTGTAGCCCAAGTCTGAAGCCAAATATTACTGTGTGGATGTATCCCAGTATATTACTAATAAAATTAATAAATTTAGTCAGTATTATGAATATATGAAATGACAAATTGTACTGAGAAGCAAATAATTTACTGTAACCTATTTTCAGGGTTGCCATTGTTTACAATAACTGTTATGCAACAACTGTAGTGAAGCTTATAAGGACAAGTTTTAATATTTTAAGAAATGCAACCAAAAATTAGACTTACACAGTCCATCTGGCTTGTCCTAATTGACAAATTGGCTAACAATTAAACTGATGGAGTCCACATGTTGATTTGGTTTGTTGTCCTGCCTGTGACAACTGTAGCCAGAGATTAGACTCATAGAATCCAAGTTGGGATCCAAGGAAATCCCAGTTGGGACAATGTACTTCCAAGACTGAGATTTCTTTGTCCAGACTCTATATCGATTATTCTTACCATTTGTTTTTCAGATATGATAATGATAATAAGAAGGCCTAATTTTTAAATTTTATTCCATCACATCATTAACTAGCTGTACATGAAGTGGTTTTTAACACTTTGACATCATTAATGTGTCATACAATATTATAATGTCTTGAAAGTGTGTTATACAAAATTATGATGAAATTGAACCATTACACAATGATCTAAGATAATCAACTCAAAACCACCAGACCACAACAAGAAAAGTAATGGTCACAAATCCAGGAGGTTTGTTTGTTATATTGGTCAGAGTTTCCATATGTCTGCTTGTCCGTTGAACATGAACAATTCTGTTCATAATAGTGGTTTGCCTTTTGGAATTTACAATCAATTTTAGTGAGTCAGTAGGCCAAGGTTGATATTAAAATTTGTTGTGTGTGAGACTTTCAGTGATCAGTTTAGATTTTTGGAATTACAGCCATCCTATTTTTTAATTTGGTGTTTTGATAATGAAAAATTCCACTATTATTCACATGGTTTTGTACATTTCCACTTGACAGGGATGTCTGGCAGATGTATCTGGACAAGCAACAGTTTGAAATGGCCAAAGAATATTGTAAGGTAAGTTTATAAAGGTGACTGAACATCAAAGTTTCACAGTTGTAAATTAGATATTGTCTTATTTCCCTAGCTACATAACATTATCATTGTACAGTTATTCAAGTTTACTGAATTTGGCATTTGTATCTTACGAATGAATTTCATATATTTGTTTTTGTATAAATAATAAAAGTATTTTGACACTTTTGTTTCATGAACTGAATTCATTTGCTTTATTTATTTCTGAACTATTTACAGGTCCTTAAATATGTACAGTATATACTTGCATTAAAGTTGAGACCAGCTACAAACTGCATAGACCCAGATCAGCCCTTGCATATTGTACCAGCAGATCTGGGTCTATACTGCTTGTTTGGAGTTGTTATTATAGGGTATAAACCATTTTTCAGCACAGGATAGGCTATACATGGCAGCCAGTATAAATGGTGGAGGAAAACCCCAGAAAGAACCACTGACCTACGAGAAGCTACTGGCAAGCTTTCTCACATACCCACAACTTGTTTGGAGTAATTAGTTGAATAAACAAACAGAAAAATTACTGGATCTGACAGCACATTATACAATGACAGATCATGGTCTTTGTTATTTGCAGCTGGACTCACCTTATAAATGAGAATGTATGGTACATATTGGTGAGACATAATCATTTAAATTTATGGTTGACATGACTCTGAAGTGGACCAGAATGTGTTGACTTTAGAAATAGAGAGTATGTTATGTCATGTAAATTTGATGGGAAAATCAACCATATGAATGTAATCTAAAGTAGATTTGTATTGTTGATCGTTCTAGGACAATCCAGTTCATATGGATAAAGTGCTGACCAAACAAGCTGAGCATCTTTTAAGTTTAAAACAGTGAGTATAAATCAGCCTAATTTATCCTCTCTCCATCACTCCTATCATGATACCACTTTCCCAAAACAAAAGGAAAAGAAAAGCTTCAGTGTTTAAAGTTTTAGTTTTATCTCAATGATTTTGTTGACAAAGACATCAGTGTGTTGGCTATGTATATTATTAACATATTTGGACCTTTAAGGTTGGTGCACCAAACATACAGGCTTTGTTTGAATGGGAATTTTATTGGCAGTATCATGCCTAGGGAATGTTCACTAAGTGCCTTTCCCATGGATACACCAAGGTAGCCAACCAGACCATTTAGGAATCGAACCTGTGACCCATGTATTACAAGTCTGATGGTCTTCCAGCAGAGTTACCTTTGTCTCTGTTCATTCTCCCCTTTTCTGATTCAAATTTTAGTTTGTACATTCATGGACAAATACTGTCTGGAGATATCATTTGCATTAACCCATCTATTGACATGACTCTGAAGTGAACCAGAATGTGATGATGCTTATAAAAATCTAGTGGCAATAAATAAATATGTTTAAATTAAAGCTAGAGAAATCATCTTTGTTTTTGCAAACAATTATTATTTTTTGTTTTTTTTGCAGGTATGCAGAGAGTGCACAGCTATATGCTCTTACTCAGAATTCTTTTGAAGAGATTGCTCTGAAATTTATTCGTCTCCAAGAGAAAGATCCTTTGCGAAGTTTTCTACATAAAAAATTGGAGTCTTTGAGGCCTCAGGTTAAAGAGATACTTATATTCCAAAGAATTTTTTAAAAAAAAATTAACTTGATGTTTTCCTAGATTTACCTGGTAACCATTTCTTTTTTAATATTGGCAGAGAGATACACTGTGCCTTCTGTGAATTAAAAAAACCACATTTCTCCATCAAATACTTTAGTAATTACCCTCTGCTTCATCTGAATCCAGCCCTCCCTGAAAGGCAAAAAAATCTTTCTCATTACATCACATAGGCTATGGGAAATAACTCTTACAGGTTAACTCCCTTTTTCACTCTAAGTGGCCACCAGTATCCCTGATGTAACTACTTGAAACTTTCATTTGCAGCTGTGAATTTTGTCTCCAAAAATCGATTGAATATTATATTTAATTTGACCATCCATCATTTATTTTCAATTGTATAGTAAATCAAACCATTCTTATAGTGTAAACAACAAATAGGTATTATTCCTAGTGATTTCATATGTTTAAAAGGTAACAAATAGGCATTATTCATAATTATTTTATTTTTATCTTTTAAATATTTTAAAAATGTTATTATTGTCCTTATGATATTGATTGGTAACTCTAAACAAATCAGTGCTGTAATTCAATTGTACTGTTAGTTTTCAGTTTATTATGTATTTCTTTGGTCATCTCAGTAATATCAGTTTACCTATTTCAACAATTTGAATATATGTTGTATGTACTTGTGAGTTTTTTTCTTCTTTTTCATTACAGAGATATCAGTCAAGTGCAAAAAGTGTGGAAGCTGTAAACTCAACTGTGAGACATGCCTAACATGCATAAAAGTGTTCTTCACACACATGTAGCATGGGTACATATACAGAGCAGATGTATGGTCCAGTGTGTTGATAAGGCAAAGGAAGGGCCACAAAAATGTCACAATCCAAATCTCCTGAGCATTAAATCTTAACTATTTGACTTTGGAATCTTTGATCAGCTTTATGAAGAATGTAAAGATGCTGCTCCCACTCCCCATGAAGATGTCAGAACAGTGAGTGTGAATGTGATGACCTCTGATAAAATTGACCACATGATGGGTGATTTCATTCAAATATTACAATAGCAAATGATATGCATTGTACAGCATGCTCTGTCACTGAGCATGTCATTGAGCGAGTTGGACAAAAAAAGTCCCTATCCATGCCCATGCATGGAATCAGAAATGTTGCGGCTGGACATGTGCGATTACCTTTCAACATTGACTGTCAGGACAATTCGTGTCAAGTCTTGGCAGTCATGAATCTGTCATCTTGGACTGGCAAGCCAGCAGGGCAACCATGTCCCACAGCAGTTCAAATGGTGATGTCACCATATGCCAGGTAGACTTCCTGTTGGCCAATTTCATGTCCCTGAACAGTTCTTATAGTGATGGCATTATTTGACCAATAGACTTCCTGTTGGCTAACCAATTTCAAGTCCCTGAACAGTTCTTATAGTGATGGCATCATATGACCAGTAGACTTCCTGTTGGCTAACCAATTTCATGTCCCTGAACAGTTCTTATAGTGATGGCATCATATGCCCAGTAGACTGCGCTGTTGGCTGACCATATCCATATCATTCAGCAGTTCTTACAGTGCTGGCTTCATATGCCCTGCTGGCTGACCATAAACATGTACCATATCCGTGATACCAGTATATGGCAAACCAGCATTATGTTTGAAGCCATCAGGCATGACCCAACTGACTGGACCAGACCAGCACTCACCAGCCAGACCACTATTTTATGCTGGATGTTGTCTTGGACAGCATTTATTGCATATCTGACAGATATAACCTTGTATACGCATTGTGACAATTCATTGCTATACCATTGGATGCATGACATGCAGGAGGAGGATAATGCCTGAATTTGTATTCTGGTCCAGCCATGAGAAGAACAGAATTTAGTTTTAAGGTGGAAACAGAAGAAATTGGCTTAATTTTATCTCCATTTGAATAACTTTCTCCACTGGCAGAAAATCCTACTTACAAGTCAACACCTAGGTAGACATGATGATAACAAACATCCATCCTTCAGAATTTTGACAATCATCACAGATTGTAGAAATTACTGGGCATCTCTGCAATAAAATTTGCAACCTCTGTAACACAAGAGACTTAGTTTTGGTGAGTCATTTGCTAGCAGTTTTAATACAGAACTGGTATCAATCACACTCCAGTATATAATATATAGATGTACCTAGCTTAGGCAAAGGTATTTCCTGTCTTCAGTACTTTAATGGCCTCATGTAACCTGGATTTGATAAGAAAAGATACACTCCTACTGTCTTCTTCTCTGAAACCACATTATGTGGCATTCATTTACTCCCTTTTGTTTCTCCCCTTACAGTCGGGTGACAAATTGAGAGAAACAGGTGGCACAGGAGTTACCTGTCAGTTATCCATGCAAACACTTATCTCTTCACAATGATCGATGCCAGGAAGTTCTTAGATAATTCTCATCAACATTTGCAACCTTTCAACCAAGCAAATTATAGGATGATATATGCCTGAAACTTTCTCAGGCTGGCTGAGAGAAAACAAGGTTCCTCCTCCACCCAGGCCTCATGCCAACTGTAAGTGACTTGCCATCCCTTTCATTGCTTACTCTTCTGTCATGCACGCTATGTCTGTAATCTACTGTGGGTTATTCAACTGTTTTGCCTTAGTCTAAGCCCCTAGCCCTTGACCAAGACAATGGACTAGCCCCTAGCCCTTGACCAAGACAATGGATTATGTATAATCACTCTTCAGGACATCTTTCTCCACAGCATTGGACAACATCAAAAACATTCAGTAGGTTTGGTTTTGGTTAATGACATGAACAACCTTCTTTACCTCGTTTGCAGGTTAGGGTGGATAGTCAGTGTAGAGACAGGATCTTATCCCTTACCATTGTTTTCTTCATCTAGGTATGGAGTTTCTAACTTGTATCAAGACCAGTTTTGCAGTTAGGTAAAATAAATAAATACCCTCTTTCATCTATGCATTCTCAGACCCACATGCATGGGTTATCAATACCCTTTCAATTAGTTGGGAGGGATATATACATATACCTTCCCTCCTGCAGTTTCTAGTACCAAAATTAGTACAGAAATTATGGGCACTGACTGTAAAATGATTATGAATGCCCCTTTTCAATGAGACAAATCATGGATCAACAATTTACTCAATTTAATGACAGACACACCCAGAAAATTTGCAGCTACCCCCATGCTGATCAAGCAGCTGAGGTCACCATGTCTGGAGAAACTCCTCCATACTTTGCTCTTATCAGGGATGCCTTGTGCAGAATGGAGTTTGGTGCTTCATTTGTGGAGATTACAACAAGCTTGACGGCTTTCCACCTTGATGGCATATGAGGGGAAGTGGCAAGTTTTCAATCAGTAGTGTCATGTTAATGATGTCACACCACTCTCAGTCTCCATTCCCTATCTGGCTAACAATCAAGGGATACCATTGCATGATATCAGAAATATTAAGCCATCAAGGAATAGATGATTCAGCTGTAAAAGTCTGTTCCGATATTTTGTCCAATTTCAGCATATCCAGACCGTGCTTACTCGCCTTGTTTCTAAAAGAGAACCTTTCTGGCTTTTGCCCTGGCTCAGTGTCAAAGAACAGGCTATGGTCACAAGGCATCCAGCAAACAAAATTGCTCTCTCTCTTCAGTCAATCCATTGTTAGAGGTGCATATGCAGGAACTAGTATGCTCCCTCTAATTCTATTTAAGACACATGGAGAATGTCCAAAGTGGTCATAAAATGTTATTCCTCCTGGTTAATGCAGAAAAACAAGACAAGTGCTTGATGCTCGGCTTAACTCAGTGTAGAATGAACTCTCACAGGCTCTGGTTTGACAAATGAAGAGTTCTACTTACAAAGTACAAGCAGTTTCTGTGATCCTGGCTTTCGAACATAATGTCTCAATTCAAGACATTGTGGAGTCAGCTGGATGGTATTCTGAGTCTGTTTTCTCCATCTTCTGTGTATGTGTCATGGCCTCCCAAAGAGAGAGCTGAATCTCACCGAGTTGCTGGTAGCTGCCCATAAAGCTTCTGTGTATGTGACATGGCCTCACCAAGAGATGTGTATAAACACATCATCTTTGGGTTTGCTGAACTCGTGTTAGGAAAATTTCATCCTTTCAGTGGAGGGATCATCCTGCTCCTGCAGTTTGATGCAGGTAGAGGTCTGATGATCATGTATTTCCTCCTCTTGCGTATTTTTCTAATGTTAGTCTGATCAAGTAATGTATTTGACAGAGAAAGTTAATTTTGTAAAATTATTCTTCTCCAAAAGTACTTACCTGATTACAGTTAACCCCTTCTACACTTTCCTGCAATGTGAGCATCCTGTTCAATGTTTAACTCTAGCTGAAACTGGTTCCATCCAGAATAATGGTTGCCTCTTTGCCAGAACAGTGGAGTTGATCTGTAAAAGTTATTTCCCTTTATATGATATACAGATGGAAAAGCAATCTTTTTTGTATTCAGGTAGGGCTGGATTCAGATGTAGCAGAGTGTAATCACTAGTTGTTAATGTGATCAGGTGAACATTGATAAATAAAATGAATTGACTAAAAATTTACTTTCCATAAAAGTTAGGCTTGTTATTATAAAAAGCAGGAGAGTTTAAATCTTGTACATGGACATTAGCACTTTATTTTTTATGATTCTTTATTAATTGAGAGAGGTGCAGTAGCTCATAATCCAAGGGTCCTGGGTTCAATACCCAGTCAAGCCAGCCCAGGATGGCTGTCTTGATGTGCCCTTGGGAAAGGCATTTAGCTCCTATTTCCAGGGCATGATATAACCAATAATGTGTTCAAAGTGCTATACACACAAACTCAAAGAGCAAAATAAATCTTTAAGAATTTATTTTGATAAAATTCAAATTAAAAATGTATATCAGAAAGCTTGTATCACCTTATCCATATTTTTTTGTATATTTTTATATGTTTACTTTTATAATTGTTCGTTATAAGATTGTGGTTCCATACAAATTATATTAAACTCATTGCCCAGGGAATTTACGAGTTACATGTCAGCAGAATTAGGAAATTTGTAACTGTAAAACCAGCTGTAATGTCCTTAAGCCATTAAATGCAACCCTGTTATGATCCTCATTTGCACGCATTTTTCATTATTTTTAGAAGGAAAAAAACAAATGTTTAAACTATTCATGCTGGGCTCCCAAGTGGCCAAGTGGTCTAAAGCACTCACCATTATTTATCACTGCCATCTCACCTCTGTTTGCATGGGTTCGAGTCTTGGGCTTGATCATTGTGGGTATGTGAGAAAGTTTGCCAGTAGCTTGTGGGTTGGTGGTTCTTTCCAGGGTTTTCTGGGGTTCTTCCTCCACCATTTATACTGGCTGCCATGTATAGCCTATCTTGTGCTGAAAAATGGTATTAAACCCTATAACAACAGCAACAATTTATGCCATTACAATGTATTTATTATTTTGATAGTTCATTGTAAATTTTAATGTCTATATTTTTAGTTGACAAATATTTATAATATTAGTTTGCTCATTCATAGATTTGATTTTTTAGGGGGTTTCTTTTTTCAGGACAAAACCCAGATGACAATGCTGGTGACATGGCTGATAGAAATTTACCTGAACCAGCTTGGGGAGCTAAAGGAACAAAACTTGGAATTGGGCCCTCGCTTCAAAAGTCTGCAGCAAGAATTCCAAACATTTCTCAAACAGACCAAGATCAAGGTATACCCTTCCTCCAAAAGATTGAAATTCTTTCATGTTAACCGACTTGTTTTAAGATTGCTTAATGAATTGGTACACTTAGATGTTTTCAGGTAGTTTGCTCACAGTGAAGTCTAAAAGTTATTCGCAGGGTACTCATATTTGGGGTTTGTTTTAGGTCCTGAATTTTAAAGTCTAGGTACCGTATATACTCACTTACAGGTTGACCTTTTGTATGGAAATTTAATTCATGCAGAGTAGAGGTCATCTTATAAGCACAAAATACAACATAAATGTGTATTCTGGGGGTAATGTTGGAAACTCAAGACATCTGCAGTACACATAAATATTGTCATTCAAATTTGTACATTTTCATGATTCTATTCCTGTTCAGAAGTGCATATATGTTATACACAGTGTTTATACATTTTGTGATGGTATTCATTTCACACTACTCATATCTACAGTTATTTTAATTTTAATAATTTGAAAATATTATGGGTAAATTAAATACTACCCACTGCACAGTGAAATGTCCCTCAGTGTTGTTTACCATGTGTATTTACCAGCAATTATATTGCTTCCTTTTCTGTGCAAGTTTTAAAATTTGTCTTTATAACCACTGTGTCTGATGGAATACCAATTTTGATTTAAGTTGTATTTTCTTTTTCGTAAGTTAGATTTTATTCTGAAGTGATATTTCACAAGTTGTCTACTTGTATATGTAACCTGATAAACCCTTGTCTTGTAAAAGCAACACTCACTTTGTTTTCTAGTTGACAATCCATTTGATTGAGCTGTGATTTTAGTACCGTGCTAGGTAGAGTTCTGCATCTTCCAGTGAATGTTTGACCTTATTTTCTTAGCTTGTTTACCCACATGACAACCCTTTGGTTGAACCATGAGTCTGATACTTGCTTAGTGCCAAATAACAGAAGGCGGTTATTTGAACTCTCTGTAATCTTGCTACACAATTGACAGGTGTACAGTTGCAGCCTTTTGTATTAGATTTCATACACTGTATGATCAAAGTGTTACTTACGGAGTCCAAGCTCATTTTCTACATAAGCACCTGCATATGACAGTGAGGAAATGGAGTCAGACAATATTTACGATGACTAGATGATGATGATTTACAGTGACTAGAAGATGGTGGAGGATTTCAGAATTTTATCTTCTATCCATCCATTCAGTTGGGCTTGTTTAGTTTTGCAAATGTAACTCTGAGTCACTGACAAGAGGTCATCTCTTCAGTTGGATCCAACTTGTAAAATACACATTGACTTACAGGAGAGTCAAAAAGAAAATGGCTTTTTGCAGACCTAAAATGGGCTGGGGTTGAAATATAGTCATGTCAACTTAGAAGCGAGTATATACAATACTAATTTTTTTAACGGTATTTGTAGGTCAGTGGAATAGTGAATTTCAAAGTCATTGAATTTCAAAGTCAAAATACTCATTTGTTATGTTTTATGTAGGTCAGAAAGGCAGTGAATTTCAAAGTCAGGGTATTCATTTATTATGGTTTATGTAGGTCTGAAAGACAGTGAATTTCAAAGTCAGGGTATTCATTTTTTATGGTTTATGTAGGTCTGAAAGACAGTGAATTTCAAAGTCAGAGTATTCATTTATTATGGTTTATGTAGGTCAGAAAGACAGTGAATGTCAAAGTCAGGGTATTCATTTATTATGGTTTATGTAGGTCAGAAAGACAGTGAATTTCAAAGTCAGGGTATTCATTTTTTATGGTTTATGTAGGTCTGAAAGACAGTGAATGTCAAAGTCAATGTATTCCTTTATTATGGTTTATGTAGGTCTGAAAGACAGTGAATGTCAAAGTCAATGTATTCCTTTATTGTGGTTTATGTAGGTCAGAAAGACAGTGAATGTCAAAGTCAGGGTATTCATTTTTTATGGTTTATGTAGGTCAGAAAGACAGTGAATTTCAAAGTCAGGGTATTCATTTTTTATGGTTTATGTAGGTCTGAAAGAGAGTGAATGTCAAAGTCAGGGTATTCATTTTTTATGGTTTATGTAGGTCTGAAAGACAGTGAATTTCAAAGTCAGGGTATTCATTTTTTATGGTTTATGTAGGCCTGAAAGACAGTGAATGTCAAAGTCAATGTATTCCTTTATTGTGGTTTATGTAGGTCTGAAAGACAGTGAATGTCAAAGTCAGGGTATTCATTTATTATGGTTTATGTAGGTCAGAAAGACAGTGAATGTCAAAGTCAGGGTATTCATTTTTTATGGTTTATGTAGGCCTGAAAGACAGTGAATGTCAAAGTCAATGTATTCCTTTATTGTGGTTTATGTAGGTCAGAAAGACAGTGAATGTCAAAGTCAGGGTATTCATTTATTATGGTTTATGTAGGTCAGAAAGACAGTGAATGTCAAAGTCAGGGTATTCATTTTTTATGGTTTATGTAGGTCAGAAAGACAGTGAATTTCAAAGTCAGGGTATTCATTTTTTATGGTTTATGTAGGTCTGAAAGACAGTGAATGTCAAAGTCAATGTATTCCTTTATTATGGTTTATATAGGTCAGAAAGACAGCGAATTTCAAAGACAGTGAATTTCAATGTCAGGATTTTCATTTATTATGGTTTATGTAGGTCAGAAAGTCAGGAAAGTGGTGAGTTTACAGTGACAGGTATCATGTTAATGGCTCTCACCTCTCTCAGCCTCAACTCTCCAACTGGCCAACTTCTTTCTGTTTCTTTTTGAGGACAAAAAGTTACAGGGTACTTGTATAACAATGAAGAGATACTATTCCGTGATCTCAGACAAGTTCAGACATCATGGAAGGGACAATATTGGCCACAACAAAGACCTTTCTGACTTGTCCAGTTTCGCCTTATCAAGGCTACACTCGCTTACCTTGTTCCCAAAATATGACCTATCCTGGGTCTTGAGATGGCTCAACTTGTTTAAGTTTGTGTTCCTATCTTCATCCTCACTGAAGCAGCTTTCTTTCTGATTGCACTAGCTTTGGCATAAAGGTTGAGTGAGTTGCATGGGCTGTCCATGGATCTGAACTATGTGAAGTTTTGTTCCAACAAAATGTTTCCAACAGGTTAGTTGTTTTAATGCTGTAACTTGGTTTTGTTTCTAAGAACAGGAAACCAACAAATAACTATTCACTCTCTCTCTGTGATCAACCCTTCTAGAGAAACTAAGCTGGAGGATTTTGTTTGTACCCTCAGATGCCATCAGAGGCACACAGAGATGATGTATAAAGACTATTCCTACTGTTTAAGGCAGAAAAGTGAGACAACCCCAGAAGCACTTGTCACTTGGCTAAATGAATTATTAAATCAGTGAACTCTCAGGATCAGGTATAACTAATGAAGATTTCAGCTCACAAAATGTGAACAATTTCCATACACTAGTGTCTCAATGGATGCTCAAGCATTTACTGCTCCTCCTTCCTATTCTAATGTAATAGGATAAAAAATAAAATTTATGTTTGTCCATTAATACTTACATGATCACATTTCTAAAATTTCCTTCCACCCTTCACCATAATGCAAGAATCCTGTTAAAGGTTTCACATTTCTCTCAAGCTTGAACTGGTTGCCAGCTAGTGGATACAAAGGGAGTTAACTTACATGTTTAGGCTCCTTCAAAACATGACAGAGTAGAGTGAATGCAACAAGCTTTGTAAAATGTAACAAATAATTTATTTCTCTAGAAAAACAAGGTAAAAATGAGAAAAAGAACTTAAGGTTTTACTAATCAAATCCAAACTTAATCCAAGAATTAAAAAATAGAAGTCCTGTTATTAAAAAGTCCTAAATGAATCTGAGTTTGTGTCCCAATGAAATCCAAAATAGTAGGCGATGACGTCTGTTGCATCCTTCAAAGTGTTGTTTTGTAAACAGTTCCTTGTTGAATCACAGAAAAAAATAATCCAGTTCTGATTCCAAATAAATTTCAGTGTATGTCTTTGTCCAAGAGTTCTGTATGACCACTTATATACTTCCAGGAAAATAAATCACTTGTATTCCATAAAATAAAATTTCAACTCAAACTGGTCACAACAAAACACCTTTAAGTGTCAATGGTTTAAAGCCCAAATGCCCAAATTCCATCCAGAAAACAGTTATACACTAATTTAAGATGCAAAACAGATTCACGTATGAGGGCCACGTTGTCACCCTTCCAGAACAAAATAGAAGCTTTTTACATGCCCAACATCACATATGACATCATGTATAACCTTAACTGAAATCAATGGTTCTTACTCTGCGAAAAAAAATGAAAAAAATAAAAAAAAGTTGTTTACCGGAACCCTTACTGGTTCTGAATCAAGGTCAGCAACTAGATATAGTCTTTTCAGGAAGGCATAGATTTGGAAGTAGCAGAAAATAATCACTAATTTTAATGTGATCAGTAAAAGTATTCTCAGAATTCATAATTTAGTAAAAACTTCAATTTTTTTTGTCCCAAATATAATGTTACCTCGTCTAGCTACAGGTCCATCAGTTAGGAGTAGGTCCATCCATTTGTCTGATTATGTTTTGTGTTTGTTTTTTTCATGCACTAGTTAGGCATCAGTTTATCATGAATACATTTCATGTTCTTAATACAGTCATGTGTTACATCTTGATTTTAATTATGTATTCCCAGGAATGTGTAAGTCATAACAGGACTGTGGTGTATGACATGATCGCCAGCCATGGAGATGTGGTAGATCTCATCTTCTTTGCTGTCTTGATGCAAGGTTTGTCTATATTGATTCTTAAGATATAAGAACATGTCACTTGAACTTTCCAGTATTGTAACTCATTATTTCAGACAGTAATAAATTTTTTCAGGTGATAAACTTTACAATATAAGATCACTGTATTCCAAAAATATATGGCAAGCATGTAGATGGTTTATTATATTTGCTGAATTTAAGTTAATTACTTTCACATATTTTCCAAATGACAAAAGTACCTCATAGGTACAAGCTCTAAAAATAAACAGTTGTTTTATTGTTTTGGATTTAGACAATGATGCTGTGGTAGACTTTAAATGTGCCTTTGAATTTGTATTCATTATTCTTTTATGTGTGTAACCTGTTTGAAAGAAACTTACAACTAGTGTATTTTTGTATCAAAAAGGACTTATTAAAATGGGAATGATTAGATAATCATTTTTTCATCTGTTTTTAATAAAGTTCAGTTTTACATTTTACTTGTTTCCTTGAGATTAAATTCTCTTGTACAGATCTGTTAATAGTTATTAATACTGCATTAAATTTGATAAATGTATAACAAGTTAGTTGTTAGGTTAAAATATAATGCAATCCACCATATAGACAGCAGAAACAAACATAAATATCATGATGCCAAGTGCCACACAGACTGCAGAAACAAACATAAAGACCATGGTGCAAAGTGCCACACAGACTGCAGAAACAAAGAGTAAGATGCAAAGTGCCACACAGACAGCAGAAACAAACATAAAGACCATGATGCAGAGTGACACACAGACTGCAGAAACAAACATAAAGACCATGATGCAGAGTGACACACAGACTGCAGAAACAAACATAAAGACCATGATGCAGAGTGACACACAGACTGCAGAAACAAACATAAAGACCATGATGCAAAGTGACACACAGACTGCAGAAACAAACATAAAGAGCATGATGCAAAGTGCCACACAGACTGGAGAAACAAAGAGTAAGATGCAAAGTGCCACACAGACTGCAGAATCAAACATAAAGACCATGATGCAAAGTGCCACACAGACTACAGAAACAAACATAAAGACCATGATGCAAAGTGCCACACAGACTGCAGAAACAAAGAGTAAGATGCAAAGTGCCACACAGACTGCAGAGACAAACATAAAGACTATGATGCAAAGTGCCACACAGACTACAGAAACAAACATAAAGACCATGATGCAAAGTGCCACACAGACTGCAGAAACAAAGAGTAAGATGCAAAGTGCCACACAGACAGCAGAAACAAACATAAATATCATGATGCCAAGTGCCACACAGACTGCAGAAACAAACATAAAGACCATGATGCAAAGTGCCACACAGACTGCAGAAACAAAGAGTAAGATGCAAAGTGCCACACAGACAGCAGAAACAAACATAAAGACCATGATGCAGAGTGACACACAGACTGCAGAAACAAACATAAAGACCATGATGCAGAGTGACACACAGACTGCAGAAACAAACATAAAGACCATGATGCAGAGTGACACACAGACTGCAGAAACAAACATAAAGACCATGATGCAGAGTGCCACACAGACTGCAGAAACAAACATAAAGACCATGATGCAAAGTGACACACAGACTGCAGAAACAAACATGAAGAGCATGATGCAGAGTGACACACAGACTGCAGAAACAAACATAAAGACCATGATGCCAAGTGCCACACAGACTGCAGAAACAAACATAAAGACCATGATGCAAAGTGCCACACAGACTACAGAAACAAACTTAAAGACCATGATGCAAAGTGCTACACAGACTGCAGAAACAAAGAGTAAGATGCAAAGTGCCACACAGACTGCAGAAACAAACATAAAGACCATGATGCAAAGTGCCACACAGACTACAGAAACAAACATAAAGAGCATGATGCAAAGTGCCACACAGACTGCAGAAACAAACATAAAGATTATGATGCAAAGTGCCACACAGACAGCAGAAACAAACATAAAGATCATGATGCAAAGTGCCACACAGACTGGAGAAACAAAGAGTAAGATGCAAAGTGCCACACAGACAGCAGAAACAAACATAAAGACCATGATGCAGAATGACACACAAACAGCATTAACAAACATAAAGAGCAAGATGCCAAGTGCCACACAGACAGCAGAAACAAACATAAAGAGCATGATGCAAAGTGCCATACAGACAGTAAAATGCTGTTGTTGTTGTAGGGTTTAACCCCATTTTTCAGTACACGATAGGCTGTACATGGCGGCCAGTATTATTGGTGGAGGAAGAACCCGGGAAATCTCCGGAAAGAACCACTGACCCTCGAGAAGCTACTGGCAAGCTTTCTCACATACCCACATTGGCCAAATATGAGACTCGAACCCATGCAGACAGAGGTGAGGTGGCAGTGATCCGTAACATAGAGCGCTTTAGACCACTTGGCCAATCGGGGCCCCCAGACAGTAAAAGCAAACATAAAGAGCATGATGCAAAGTGCTTCACAGACAGCAAAAACAAACATAAAGAGCATGATGTAAAGTGCAATACAGACAGCAGAAACAGCATGATGCAAACCACGATACAAATGGCAAAATCAAACATAAAGGGCATGGTGCAAATTGCCTTACAGAGACAGCACGAATATACAAAAAAGAACTTGGGTTTAATTCTTTGCTTCATTCATTGCTTTGATAACATTTTTCTAAATTGTTCACAGATAATAATGTATAAGCTGTTTCAATGATTGATTTTACATGATTAGTAATCTAGGAGTATGCTGAAATTAATTTATTTTACATAAATAGTGTCCTTGGAGTATGTTGAAATTGTAGATTTTACATGAATAGTATCCAATGAGCGTGTTGAAATCATAGATTTTACATGAATAGTATCCAATGAGTGTGTTGAAATCATAGATTTTACGTGAATAATATGCAAGGAGTATGTTGAAATCATAGACTTTACATGAATATTATCCAAGGAGTGTGTTGAAATTGTCGATTTTATGTGAATAGTATCCAAGGAGTGTGATGAAATGATTGATTTTCATGAATAGTATCCAAGCACTATGTTGAAATTGTAGTTTTTACATGAATAGTATGCAAGGAGTATGTTGAAATTGTAGATTTTACATGAATAGTATCCAAGGGGTGTGTTGAAATCATAGATTTTACATGAATAGTATGCAAGGAGTATGTTGAAATAATAGATTTTACATGTATAGTATGCAAGGAATATGTTGAAATTGTAGATTTTATTGAATAGTATCCAAGGAGTGTGATGAAATTATAGATCTTGCATGAATAGTATCCAAGGAGTGTGTTGAAATCATAGATTTTACATGAATAGTATGCAAGGAGTATGTTGAAATATGTGCATATGCTTAAAATGTTGCCGTTTGAAAGGTACACAGGTGCTCCTCCTCAATATACATGTGATCATATTTTCATCCTAATTCTTCATGCATTTCAGACTATGAGAAGGTGATCAACCAACATATCCAATATGATGAATACAATATAAGATCACTGTATTCCAAAAATATATGGCAAGCATGTAGATGGTTTATTATATTTGCTGAATTTAAGTTAATTACTTTCACATATTTTCCAAATGACAAAAGTACCTCATAGGTACAAGCTCTAAAAATAAACAGTTGTTTTATTGTTTTGGATTTAGACAATGATGCTGTGGTAGACTTTAAATGTGCCTTTGAATTTGTATTCATTATTCTTTTATGTGTGTAACCTGTTTGAAAGAAACTTACAACTAGTGTATTTTTGTATCAAAAAGGACTTATTAAAATGGGAATGATTAGATAATCATTTTTTCATCTGTTTTTAATAAAGTTCAGTTTTACATTTTACTTGTTTCCTTGAGATTAAATTCTCTTGTACAGATCTGTTAATAGTTATTAATACTGCATTAAATTTGATAAATGTATAACAAGTTAGTTGTTAGGTTAAAATATAATGCAATCCACCATATAGACAGCAGAAACAAACATAAATATCATGATGCCAAGTGCCACACAGACTGCAGAAACAAACATAAAGACCATGGTGCAAAGTGCCACACAGACTGCAGAAACAAAGAGTAAGATGCAAAGTGCCACACAGACAGCAGAAACAAACATAAAGACCATGATGCAGAGTGACACACAGACTGCAGAAACAAACATAAAGACCATGATGCAGAGTGACACACAGACTGCAGAAACAAACATAAAGACCATGATGCAGAGTGACACACAGACTGCAGAAACAAACATAAAGACCATGATGCAAAGTGACACACAGACTGCAGAAACAAACATAAAGAGCATGATGCAAAGTGCCACACAGACTGGAGAAACAAAGAGTAAGATGCAAAGTGCCACACAGACTGCAGAATCAAACATAAAGACCATGATGCAAAGTGCCACACAGACTACAGAAACAAACATAAAGACCATGATGCAAAGTGCCACACAGACTGCAGAAACAAAGAGTAAGATGCAAAGTGCCACACAGACTGCAGAGACAAACATAAAGACTATGATGCAAAGTGCCACACAGACTACAGAAACAAACATAAAGACCATGATGCAAAGTGCCACACAGACTGCAGAAACAAAGAGTAAGATGCAAAGTGCCACACAGACAGCAGAAACAAACATAAATATCATGATGCCAAGTGCCACACAGACTGCAGAAACAAACATAAAGACCATGATGCAAAGTGCCACACAGACTGCAGAAACAAAGAGTAAGATGCAAAGTGCCACACAGACAGCAGAAACAAACATAAAGACCATGATGCAGAGTGACACACAGACTGCAGAAACAAACATAAAGACCATGATGCAGAGTGACACACAGACTGCAGAAACAAACATAAAGACCATGATGCAGAGTGACACACAGACTGCAGAAACAAACATAAAGACCATGATGCAGAGTGCCACACAGACTGCAGAAACAAACATAAAGACCATGATGCAAAGTGACACACAGACTGCAGAAACAAACATGAAGAGCATGATGCAGAGTGACACACAGACTGCAGAAACAAACATAAAGACCATGATGCCAAGTGCCACACAGACTGCAGAAACAAACATAAAGACCATGATGCAAAGTGCCACACAGACTACAGAAACAAACTTAAAGACCATGATGCAAAGTGCTACACAGACTGCAGAAACAAAGAGTAAGATGCAAAGTGCCACACAGACTGCAGAAACAAACATAAAGACCATGATGCAAAGTGCCACACAGACTACAGAAACAAACATAAAGAGCATGATGCAAAGTGCCACACAGACTGCAGAAACAAACATAAAGATTATGATGCAAAGTGCCACACAGACAGCAGAAACAAACATAAAGATCATGATGCAAAGTGCCACACAGACTGGAGAAACAAAGAGTAAGATGCAAAGTGCCACACAGACAGCAGAAACAAACATAAAGACCATGATGCAGAATGACACACAAACAGCATTAACAAACATAAAGACCATGATGCACAGTGCCACACAGACTGCAGAAACAAACATAAAGAGCAAGATGCCAAGTGCCACACAGACAGCAGAAACAAACATAAAGAGCATGATGCAAAGTGCCATACAGACAGTAAAATGCTGTTGTTGTTGTAGGGTTTAACCCCATTTTTCAGTACACGATAGGCTGTACATGGCGGCCAGTATTATTGGTGGAGGAAGAACCCGGGAAATCTCCGGAAAGAACCACTGACCCTCGAGAAGCTACTGGCAAGCTTTCTCACATACCCACATTGGCCAAATATGAGACTCGAACCCATGCAGACAGAGGTGAGGTGGCAGTGATCCGTAACATAGAGCGCTTTAGACCACTTGGCCAATCGGGGCCCCCAGACAGTAAAAGCAAACATAAAGAGCATGATGCAAAGTGCTTCACAGACAGCAAAAACAAACATAAAGAGCATGATGTAAAGTGCAATACAGACAGCAGAAACAGCATGATGCAAACCACGATACAAATGGCAAAATCAAACATAAAGGGCATGGTGCAAATTGCCTTACAGAGACAGCACGAATATACAAAAAAGAACTTGGGTTTAATTCTTTGCTTCATTCATTGCTTTGATAACATTTTTCTAAATTGTTCACAGATAATAATGTATAAGCTGTTTCAATGATTGATTTTACATGATTAGTAATCTAGGAGTATGCTGAAATTAATTTATTTTACATAAATAGTGTCCTTGGAGTATGTTGAAATTGTAGATTTTACATGAATAGTATCCAATGAGCGTGTTGAAATCATAGATTTTACATGAATAGTATCCAATGAGTGTGTTGAAATCATAGATTTTACGTGAATAATATGCAAGGAGTATGTTGAAATCATAGACTTTACATGAATATTATCCAAGGAGTGTGTTGAAATTGTCGATTTTATGTGAATAGTATCCAAGGAGTGTGATGAAATGATTGATTTTCATGAATAGTATCCAAGCACTATGTTGAAATTGTAGTTTTTACATGAATAGTATGCAAGGAGTATGTTGAAATTGTAGATTTTACATGAATAGTATCCAAGGGGTGTGTTGAAATCATAGATTTTACATGAATAGTATGCAAGGAGTATGTTGAAATAATAGATTTTACATGTATAGTATGCAAGGAATATGTTGAAATTGTAGATTTTATTGAATAGTATCCAAGGAGTGTGATGAAATTATAGATCTTGCATGAATAGTATCCAAGGAGTGTGTTGAAATCATAGATTTTACATGAATAGTATGCAAGGAGTATGTTGAAATATGTGCATATGCTTAAAATGTTGCCGTTTGAAAGGTACACAGGTGCTCCTCCTCAATATACATGTGATCATATTTTCATCCTAATTCTTCATGCATTTCAGACTATGAGAAGGTGATCAACCAACATATCCAATATGATGAATACAAGACAGCTTTGGAGACCCTTGTGCGCCAGGTAGAACAACATTCTTGTCAGTTAATTACTGAATGATGGAATTTTGAAGATTTGTGCATCATCATAGTTCAACATAATTGGGAAATGTTCAGATAACACAAAACTGAAATGTTCTTTGTCTTTGATACCATATATACTCACTTATGAGTCAAGTTCAACTGCAAATGCAAAAACCCAAATCTGCAATCCCATAATGTGATGGCAGATCTGGGTCTGTGCAGTTTGGAGTAATCGGTAGAACAAGCAACATGTCTGCAAGCACATTCTTCTATGGCAGATCAGAATCATTGTTATTTGCAGTTGACATGTCTTATAAGCGAGTATATATGGTACTTTATATTTATTGGTAACATAATTATTTCTCTTTTATTAAAATGTGGATAATATTAGAACTATTTTAATAAAAGATCACTTAGTGACCCTTTTGCTGTTTGAAGCTTTTAGGTTTTAATTATAGAAAAGATAAGTTTAAAAAAAGTTTTGGTATTTGAAATGGGCCGTATTTGAAATGGGCCTGAGTTCAATTCCAAAAATAGCCCAGAAATTTGACCAGTAATAATAATTATAATAATAACTAGAAGTACATGCATGTCCCCTCACTTTCATTACATTCTTCAACCAGTAGGGTGGCCATGTGCTTAGAGCATCTGCCTCGCTTGAGGGAGGTTGTGGGTTTGAACCCCAGCTGAGTCATGCTAAAATTTGATACAAACAGCTGCCTCGTTAGGTGCTCAGCATCAAGAGGTTAGTGTTAGGACTGCTTGGCCTGATGTCAGGATAATGTGTCTGGGTGGGATATCATGCTACATGTCTGTGGCACAATGTCCCAGTGCTAGACAGCACTCTTAACTGCCTTAATGCAGACAATATAGCAATATGACTGAAAAATTGTTAAATCTGTGTTAAAAATCCAAATAAACACACAAACACATTACATTCTTTGAACTTGTTTTTCTTGTATAGCAGACAGCTTCAATCCCCATATCTCAAGTTTTTTTGGAGCAATGAAAGATCAGAATGCTTATTGCACATCTTGGAATGTCACAGCATTATTATTGCATATGGTTGCATAATTACTAAATAAATAAGCTAAATTAAATCTAAATTAAAACTTTTCCAGAAATTTTCCCAGAAATGGACCAGAGGAACAAATTTAAAACTTACTGCACATCTACACTAACTATATATCTAACCTTCAAAAGTTAAAATTTTGTAAATGGTGGTGGGAGGAGAAGCTTTGATGAGCTGAATTCTCAAAATACCATTTTTCTTTCTACAATTTTGCAAGAAATGTTCTTCAAACTGTGCCAGTGGAAGAAAGTTCAATATTTTGCACATTTAAACCAACCTTAGATCTAGCCAACAAAGTTTCATTAAAACCATCCAAGCAATGTGGGAAGAGAACCAGTGACAAATTGAATTCTCAGAATATAAATAAATTTCAGCACAAAAAGTCCTTGAGAAAAAAGTAGACCTTATTGTACATGTGCACCCACCACATCTCTTATCTACAAAGATTGATTAAACCTTACTTTACATGTACACCAACCACATCTCTTATCTACAAAGATTGATTAAACCTTACTTTACATGTACACCAACCACATCTCTTATCTACAAAGATTGATTAAACCTTACTTTACATGTACACCAACCACATCTCTTATCAACAAAGATTCATTAAACCTTACTTTACATGTACATCAGCCACATCTCTTGTTCATATAGATTGTATAAAATCTTTCAAACAGTGTTGGAGGAAAGCAATTGCAAGCTGAGGTCTCAAAATACTCCCTTTTTTGACAATTTTGTCTTTAAATGTCTCCAAAGATGGACCAGAAGATTACAGTAAAACTTTATTGGACAAATACAACAATCACATAATAAATTATCTAACCTACAATGTTGCAGTAAAATGCCACAAACAGTGTGTGGGAAGAAAAGGTTGTTAGCTGAATTCTTACAATACACTATTTTTAAATAATTATTCATGAAATTTTGCCCAAAAATGGACCAGAGGAAAAAGGTAAACATTACTATGCAAATAAACTAACTATAAACCTTGTAGAAAGTATAAGTTTGAAGGGACAAAGTTTCAATAAAATCCTCTCAGCAGTGTAGGGGGAGAGGTGATGACCAACTTTAAATAGCAGTGTAGGAGGAGAGGTGATATTCTTGGAACAGACAGCAGTGTAGGAGGAGAGGTGATGTCAAGCATTAAATTGACAGTGTAGGAGAAGTGATGTCAAGCATTACATTGACAGTGTAGGAGGAGAGGTGATGGCAAGCTTTGAATAATCAGAGATGGGCAGGTTGATGACATGAGCAATGAAGATATCCCCCTCTTTGCAAAAATGTGGAAATAAAAATCCTCCAAGCAGTTCAGGAGGTGCTGCAATAACAAGCTGAATTCACATTAAAATCCTTTAATCAGTATAGCAGTAACAAGCTGAATTCAGCTTAAAATCATCAATGTAGTTTAGCAGTAACAAGCTGAATTCAGCTTAAAATCCTCCATGTAGTTTAGCAGTAACAGCTGAATTCAGCTTAAAATCCTCCATGTAGTTTAGCAGTAACAAGCTGAATTCAGCTTAAAATCATCAATGTAGTTTAACAGTAACAAGCTAAATTCAGCTTAAAATCCTCCATGCAATTTAATAGCAAACTAAATTCAGCTTAAAATCCTCCATATAGTTTAGCAGTAACAAGCTAAATTCAGCTTAAAATCATCCACACAGTTTAGCAATAACAAACTAAATTCAGCTTAAAATCATCCACACAGTTTGGCAATAACAAACTAAATTCAGCTTAAAATCATCCACACAGTTTAGCAATAACAAACTAAATTCAGCTTAAAATCACCCATGCAGTTTAGCAGTAACAAGCTAAATTCAGCTTAAAATCCTTCATGCAGTTTAGCAATAACACGCAGAATTCAGCTTAAAATCATGGGTTTAGCAATAACAAGCTGAATTCAGCTTAAAATCATCCATGCAGTTTAGCTATATTGTACAGGGTTCCCACACTACCGAGAAATTGGGAAAAAGACAGTGATTTTTAAAAATTCCTGACTGTGAAAAGTACTGGAATTTCGGAAATATTGATGAAAGTCGAGAAAAACCTGGGAATTTTCCGCCACTACTTGATGCCTGAAACAATCACGTAATTGAGTCGTAACTAAATTGATCGTAAGTTAAATTTATCGAGTTCTAACCAGAATATTCAGAAGGTGCAGTATGGATCATTTGGGTGCTTGCAATAAAGATCTATGCTGAGTCAATCCAAACACTCATTGGATTAGATTTGTCTAGTAGACTTTTATTTTCAAAGTCGATATCCATATCTTTCCTTACATGGAAAGTATGAAAACCACTCTAGCATTACAAGAGGCAAACATCGTGGTGGCAAAGCGAAGCTGCTTACCGGATGGCCTAGCAAACTTTAAACATTGTTAGATCGAGTGATACATGCATGAAATGGTTATGAAAATTACTTATTTTCTCAGAAATTGTGAGTATTAAAATTGTTACGTCTTAATCTGCTGAAAGACAAGATAGAACTATGTCGTTGATGAAATGTGACCTGGTACTCAAGATTTGCATCGCTAGTCGCATGAGTACAGTACTACACAATTCTAACAACCCACATTTTCAAATGTTGTAGAGAAAAAATAAAAAGAATATTAAAAGAAAGTCATATACTGGTTCAACCAGCTGCCAACCCTCACGATTTTGGCATGACTTTCACGACTTTCTACAGTGATTTACGGAATCATGTCGCATGCCCCAAAAAATCATGAATTACCCAATTCTTAATTATTTAAAATTTTCCCATTAATTCTTAGTCGTGATATTGGCAGTTGCCAAAACGGTCCAGTTCTGTTAGTCGTGATATTAGTAGAACTAGAGCTGATTCATACAGTTAGACCGGTAGCAAGCATTTTAGCATATTTTAATCTATATATATATCTAAGAGTAGTTTTACAAATGCTTTTGAAAGAAACCGGAGCATAACCAGAATTTTTTTCTGCATCTGCACCACCAACACTGATTTGAATTATCGTTCGGCAACGCATCTTGAAAATGTCTTCACCACCAAAGAAATAGAAATGTATTGCACAAAAAGTGAAGTTTAGTTTGGAAGATACCAGCCATGCATTCAGCCATCAAAGACAGATATACATCATGCTTTTTACACACAGTGTGCCACAAATTTTATCATTGGGCATGGTAGCAGGGACCATGTGAGGAAGCACATTGGTAGCAAACATCATAAAGAGGGTGGGAAACTGCATGAAGACAGCTTTTTCGAGTGTTGGAATTTATTAGATTGAAAGATTAGCTCATGTCGTAATTTGCTTGAGTTCTCAGTTTTCTGCACATGCGCCGACACCACTAACACTGGTCAACAGTGAAATCATTACTGACTTGAAAAGGCCCTAATCTGTAGTATTTTGGTGTGCCGAACACGAATATAACCGTGAAAAATTTGTATTGGCTCTCGTTTTGAAGATATTCATATACCTCATTTTCTATGTTTCACTGTGTAAATTTCTCCAGTAGGACTGCAGCAACATCCGGAATAATGATGTAACATTGCATAATACCATCATGCTCACATCATCCACAGTTGATTGCATCATTTTCTGATGTAATGCAATACTAATGCCATGCGGCTGCTGAAGTAAGTTGACGTCAGCAGTGTACTATACATGTGTAGGCCTATTATACTAATGCCAGGCGGCTGCTGAAGCTGACGTAAGCAGTGTACTATATAAAGCCCAATCAGATAGGTTCAGCATTTAAAATATTTTAGACGTTGTGCGAGACAGTTCAAGCTACTGTTACATAAAACTTATTATTTTATCCATTTACGTACAATAAAGAACAGTAATGCCTCGAAAGTGTGTTAATACCGCGGACAATTTTTGCTATATTTGTGGGGAAGTGACATTTGCCAACCAGAAGAAAAGTATCAATTCTCAAGTGAAGAAGGCATATCATCTTTACTTCGGATGCAAGGTTGGTGACCTAGACAAGCCTTGGGCTCCGCATATATGCTGTGCTACATGTACAACACAGCTTTCACAGTGGTTGAATTGCAAAGGTCATCAATGCCGTTTGCAGTCCCAATGGTGTGGAGAGAGCCAAGCAACCACCTAAATGACTGTTACTTCTGCTTGGTTCCTCCTCTTTCCGGCGGAATAACGAAGCGAAAGAAGTCGAGAATAGTCTACCCAAACATTCCGTCTGCATTGAGACCAGTTCCACATGGTGAGGGACTTCCTATTCCAGAACCTCCAGCAGAATATTCTCTTGATTCATCTAACGAAGACAAAGGTGAGTCGACCTGTTCTTCTCCTGGTCCATCAGCATGCAGTGATCCAGATTTTCACTGTGGTGCATCATCAACCCCACACAGAATAACACGGGAAGAACTAAATGACCTGATTCGTGATTTGGACTTATCAAAGAACAAGGCAGAATTGCTAGGATCAAGACTCCAACAATGGAATCTTCTAGAAGAAGATGTCACAATTACTGCATATCGAAAGCGCCACCAGCAATTGGAGCCTTTCTTCAGAAAGGAAAGTAATCTGATATTCTGTTCCGATATTGAGGGCCTCATGAATGCTTTAAAAATCACTCATGACCCACAAGAATGGAGACTATTTGTGGACTCTTCGAAACTGAGTCTCAAGGCTGTGCTTTTGCACAATGGAAACATTCTTCCATCTATTCCAGTAGCGTATGCTGTCCACATGAAAGAGACATACGATAACTTAAGGCAGCTACTGAATTCCATTGAGTATAACAAGTACAGCTGGCACCTCTGTGGTGATTTGAAGGTAGTTGCCCTTTTAATGGGACTGCAGCAAGGATATACAAAATACATGTGTTTCTTATGCGAGTGGGATAGCCGAGCAAGGGAAATGCACTACATGAGGAAGGAATGGACTCACAGGCAGAATGTAGCCGTTGGAGAGAAGAATATCCAACACCCAGCTCTGGTTGAGGCTCAGAAAATCTTGCTACCACCCCTTCACATCAAACTAGGTTTGATGAAGAACTTCGTGAAAGCCATTGACCGGACTTTGCCAGCATTCCGATACCTGCATGAAAAATTCCCTCGACTCAGCGAAGCAAAGATTAAAGAGGGAGTTTTTGTGGGTCCTCAGATTCGAGAGCTTTTCAAAGATGACCGGTTCAACAACTTGCTGGAAGGTGACGCGAAACAAGCATGGAATGCTTTTCGCCTAGTTTCTACAAACTTCCTCGGAAATGTTAGGGCAGAAAACTATAAGGAACTAGTAGAAGACATGTTGATGAAGTATAAGAAACTTGGCTGCAATATGTCTCTAAAGATTCACTTCCTTCATTCCCATTTGGATTTCTTTCCTAGCAACTGTGGTATTGTTAGTGATGAACACGGCGAACGTTTTCATCAAGATATCGCAACAATGGAACAAAGATACCAGGGAAAATGGTCCACTACAATGCTGGCTGACTAATGCTGGACACTCCTCAGAGATGCTCCCGAACAGCTGTACAAGAGACAGGCGAAGAAATCTAAGATGTAGTCAATGACTTGATTTTTTATAGGTAGGCTATTACAGTTGACCTTTTACTATTGGAATGCATTTCGTTATGTAAACATTAATTTCTTGCAGATTACAAAAAAACTAGAGCCAATTTTGCAATTTGACTGTCATATTCGTGTTCAGCACATAAAAATTGATAAGAATTGACTAATTTTATTTCAGTAACATGACTTTTGTAAAAATTTGTTGTCCAGTGTAATCATTCACTGTTCAATGTTTCATCCTCTTGATTAATACTGTTTCATAATAAAGCTATACTGCAGTTAAAATGTTTTCACCTCCAAGGAAAAAGATTTGTATTCCCAAAAAAGTGAAGTATAGATTGAAGTACGCAAACATTTAGCCTAGCATTCAGCCATCAAACATCGATGAACATAATGCTTTTTGCACATTAGTGTGCTGCAAATTTGACAATTGGGAATGTGCACATATTGTTGTTTATAATTTACCTGTCATACATATACCATGTAGTAATATTATTATATAGCACATGTATGACAGATAAGTTGTAGGCAACGAAACGTGCTCTTGTGGCAGAACAATGTGAAAAAACACACTGCTATAGCACCCCAGCAGATTTCAGTTTCAGAGTACTTTAAGCCACCTAATCAAGTCCTGCATGCCACCAATGATAATTTAGGTTGTTGTATTTGTCCAATAAAGTTTTACTGTAAAGAAGCATTGGTTGTGAGCTTTCTTGTTGAACATAACCTGTCTTTCTCAGTTGAAGATCAGCAATAGTGACAGTGAAAGATTATTTCCTAATGTGAGGAAGAATAAAACAAACTTTAGTGCCTCCTTAGGTGCTGAAAATTTGCAAGAATTTTAGTCACCAAGATTAACCAGCAGACAAGAAGCCTGAACGGTTTTGAAAACAAATTTACCAAAGCCTGATTGAGGAAGTTAAAGACCGCCACAGCATCATATCATGACATATAGCGTGAAGTTTGTGTATATCTGTAAATTTGGCTGCAGATAACATGGTACATGTAATCAGTGTAAGTAATGTTTTAGATTTATTTTGGGATTTTCATATAATGCAGTACTGATCATTGAAGTGGATGGAGTTAGTGTCATGATATAATTGTTCACTAATTGCTTTCAAAATTCACTAATTTTTATCCCAATTTTCACTAATTGCGAGTCGAGAGGGTTGGCAGCTCTGTGGTTGTAATAAAAATATAAAAACAAAAGAACACAACATTTTCTATATTTATATATTCTGAGAACAAATTCTGGAGTTTTGTTGTATCACATGACTACCACATTGACGTGCTGTCTGCTTGATAATTCAGACTAGCCCAATTGCGGGTGTTTACAAAAAGTATCTGACTGTCATTTAATATAATTGAATTTCTCTACAACAACATTTAAATGAAGTTTGTTATTGATACCATGTGACTAATGAACTTCTGATGTTGTCGTTTGAGATTTGTGAAGTGACTAGTAATGCAAATGGCAAGTACCGGGTCAGGTTTCATCAGTGCCGTAGTTTCGTCTAGTCTGTCAGTGGATTAAAGACATAATGATGATAATACTTGCTATTTCTGAGAAAATAAATCATTTTCCTATTGATTTCATGCAGGTATAAGTCAATATAACATAAATTTAAATTTTATAGGCCCGCTGGTAAATGACTACCATATGTTGCTAGCGAATGGTGGCGGCAAATTCCAAATTTTCGATAAGCAATTGCACCGACCCCACACCCCAACCTAAATGTCCAAATTTGAAAAATGGGGTGGGAATATTCAGAGGAAACCAGGATTAGAAAATGGACTGCTATTCATTTTAAACCAAATTTGTAGCCCATATTTATTGAATCTCAAAGCTGAAATGAGAAATTGTCATCCCTTGTATTATATATTAAAAAATGGTTTGAGCCCCTATATCAATACAGGTTTGAGGACTGGTTTAATGAATTACAAGAAGACAAGTTTATTTTACAGAAAAATCAGTCCTTGTTTATATAACAGTATATAATTTTGAAGGTCTTTTGTCAAAATTTAAATCAACTCTTTTAAAAATGTTTTTTAAATGATAGATTTTAACCATATCATCTTAAGAAGATTAGGTTGTTTGAAAAATCTTGTTTGGGATTTTATTGGCCCAAATAAATTCAGGGTTAAACTCTCTTCGTTACAAGACAAGATTCTAATTATTTGTGTTTATTGTTTTTTTGTTATTTACTGTAATAGGAAATGTTTACTTTAAGATGCATATACATATTTCTATAGAATTCTTTAGAATTAAAGGTTTGAAAGGAAACAAAACTAATTTATGTTCATTATGTTGTTCCCACTTAGCAACATAATGCAGGTCAGCAAAATAACATTTGAATTTTTATATGTTTTTATTTTTTTTTTTATTTTAACCTTTTGAAACAAGAATTATAAATCATTTTACATTGTTTCAATGCACACGTTCAACAAGGTATCCAATTGCTGTAATTTTACACTCAACTGCCTTAATTCAGTATGTGAGGTAAGTAAGGATAGAGAGAAAAAAGAGAAAAACCATAAGGTATTCAAACAATAGTAATACCGAAAATAAAAGAAAAAATTAACAAAATAACAGTAAATGAAAATTAAATTTAGTACTTATTCAAATTGATCCTTCATTTGAGTACAACTGTTGAAACCTTTAAATCATTCTTAAAGCACATTTCATTTTATCCATGCATTTTAATCCAAAAGAACAACAATCCTGTAAAATACTATAACTATTTCTTGAAACACTATTATTAATGAAACACTATGTATATCACTAATTACAGCAGAGTATTAAAAGCTCACACTTCACAGATTTCTGGACAAAGCCACTGTATCAACATCGTGTCAATCAAGTCTAATGGTACTCACAAATGCTTCACAGGTCAATAATCCCCAAGTTGCTAAATTAAGCAAGTCCAGCTTTCTCAAAACCACTGATAATTAGGTCCTATCTTTCACTCATTGTCTTGTTAGCTGCAATTATCCATTCAGCATTAATCGGCCTGATTAATGAGGTTGCAAGGTTTACTAATACTGTATACTGATTGTCACCAGTAACATTTTTTTCCTTAATGGCGTCCATGATCTTCTTAGCATACCACTCGTGGAAGTGTATCTTTAATTCTCCTTTAATAACCAAATGTTGTTGGCTGCGTCGGCTTCCTTTGATGTTGAGCACTCAAATGAAAACATGGCAAAAATGATTAATCTTGACGTGTTTAATTTGTGTTCATAGAGATGGAAGTATTGTTTTAGTGTTGTTGGCTGCATTGGCTTTGACTGATATTATTCATTTGGTCGAAAACATGGTGTACATATTGAACTTGCCAGGTCTTTAATTTGTGCTCATACAGGTGGTAGTATTGCTTTAAATATTAAAGTGACCGCCACTTGCATTGGCATAGTTTTATTCTGTTGTATTCTTTATTTTGGGTATTTGTAGAGGTTAAACCATGAAATTAAATACCCACTAACATGCAAACCATGACAGGCAAAACCACGAATATAAGTACCCAGGAAAATGCCATTTTTTAAATACAAAACCACGAAATTGATCCCAACGAAAATAAATGATACTACAGTAACAAGCTAAATTCAGCTTAAAATCATCCAAGCCATTTAGCAGTAACAAACTAATTTCACAGACTAAAATCCTTCAGACAGTTTGTGAAGGGAAGCAACAACAAGCTGAATTGACAACAAACTCTTTCAAACAATGTGGGAGAACAGTGAATGAGTTTCCAAAATACTTTTCACATTTTTTCCTGGACAATTTTTTAAGATGTTCACATGCCAAGGCCCCGAGGTAAAAAGTAACAACTCATTCCAGATGGGCTTAAAGTACTTATCTGATAAACATAGGTCAGTAAAATCTTTCAGATAGTGTGGGAGGGGAAGCGCTTACAAGGTGAAATCTTAAAATGCTATCTTTTTTGACAATCGTTCATAAACATATATCTTCAAAAGTTCAAAAGTAAATTTGTATTGGATATCTACACCAACCACATATTTAGCATACCAAAATATAATAAAGTCATCAAAACTGGGAATGAGAATTGATGGCTAGTTGAATTCGTAAAATATAATTTTTAATTAATTTTTCAAGAAGTTTCCCCCAGAAATGGTGTAGTTGTTGTTGTAGGGTTTAATGCCATTTTTCAGGACACGATAGGCTATGCATGGTGGCCAGTATTAATGGTGGAGGAAGAACCTGGGAAAACCCCAAAAAGAACCACTGACCCACGAGAAGCTACTGGCAAGCTTTCTCACATACCCACATTAGCTGAATTCGAGACTCAATCCCACACAAACAGAGGTGAGATGGCAGTGATCCGTAATGGAGAGCGCTTTAGACCACTTGTCCACTCAGGGCCCTGAAATGGTGTAGAGGAGGAAAGTTATATTTTGTTATGCATCTGCATCAGCCATATATATAGCCAGCAAAGTCTCATTAAAATCCTCCAAAAAGTGTGAAAGGAGAAGCATTGACAATCTTTATCATGGATGGACAGACTGACATTTGGGGGCAATGGCAATATCCCACTATGCAGTGATAATTATAATAATAACAGCAAAAACAATAAAATCAGTGTTACCATACAAGTCTAGAATTATCTCCCATAAGACTTTTTCTGTGAAGGAGAAAAAGAAACAAACAGCTGTAACATCAATTTTACAACTCAGTCCAGGAATATTTTTCAGTGGAAACCCATTTTTCAGGAAGAAAAAAGAAATCACTGCTATTTTTATTTCTACTGGTGCTGCTTGTACTACTGCTATATTAGCATTGCAATATTTCCTTATGGTTCTACCCAGTGTTTTCTTTAAACCTTTGTATAAGATGAATAATTCTTGCATTTCAGAGTGATCCAGAGCTTTACTATAAGTTCACCCCAATCTTAATGCAGTACATTCCAAAGGACACCGTGACAGCCTTAATTCATCAGGGAAAGAACCTTGACCCCAAGAAACTGATTCCAGCTCTTGTACAGTATGACCAGAAAAAACATCATGACCAGGTTTTGGTTTATCCTTGGATATTAGGCCCCATTAATATATATACATAGGGTTATAGAGCCATGTCTGTCCATTACATTGTGTCATGCCCCAACTGTTGCAAATTTCATTTCACTCTGTCATGTTTGAATGCTTTATGAATTGAAACTAAATTATGTGTATGGCTTTACACTATAAAGACCCAAGTCTAGTTACATTTTGCCATTTTCTGACTAAATGCAATGGTGTTATGGCCTCTGTTGTAATATAAATTTTGCTTTTGAATTGCATATTGGTCGGGGTCATCCTTGTCTTGCAGACACATACAGGTAAATCCCATTATAATGTGATTCTGCTTATAATGTGATGGCAGCATGGCTCCCATTTTTTAATTTAAGCTCTCTTTTTAACATCCTAAATAGATGCTCTCAGAAAAGCTGATTATTTGTATCCCTAGCAGATTTTTAATCCTAGCACTGTGTTTAATGTTGAATTAACTTCACTGTGCACTGTTTCCACCATATTGGCATATATACAATTCAGAGCTGAAGTATATTTGATGTCTGATGAAGCCAATCGAACACAACAAACAATATATCATCAAGAGGTTAATTAAAACTGATAACATTGCAATTTCAATGCACATTTTCTGTGGGGAAGTTTTTCAGAAAATTTTTAAACATAATCGCGCTTATATTGCATTGTTATTCTTTGGACCTTGAGCATTGCATTATAATGGTTTTTACCTGTATATTTTTTTAAGAACTAGTCATGTGAAAGCAGGGTAAAAATTAGTTTAGCAAAGTAGGATTATTTTTGGACTGGACCAAAATGCTTGATAAACATGTGTTCTCAAGATAAAGGAAGTTGAGATTAGTGGGTTTGACTGTATTAAAAGTGTAATTTCAAAGTAACAAATAAAAATAAATCTTAATATTTATATATAGATTTTAAGTCTACAGTTTTTCCCACCAGGGTAATGAGGTCATTCGGTACTTGGAATTCTGTATTGAAAATCAAGGCAACCAGGACCAGGCAATACACAACTATCTGTTGTCTTTGTATGCTGAAACTCAACCTGAGAAATTGATGACATACCTCAATCTACAAGGACAGGTGAGAATGAGAAAGAATGCCTGAGTGGAAAGTTGAAATTCCGTGTTTAAAATGCTTAAGCAGAGTGACTATTATTTTTTGCTGCTGAAATGAAAATAAGTATTATTTTCAGATGTATCAAACTGGCATTTAACTTGCTTAGTATATTTATTTTTTATTTGTTTAAAGGACACTTTTTTTCTCTAATTTAATTTATTGAGGATATTAAATAATGTTGACTAGTATCATTATTTGCTTAAACTCTCCTTATTGTAAACTGTCAAAGCCATATTTATAGCCACAAACACATAGTATGTATTGATCAGTTATAATTTAAATAGGTATTTGCATTTCTACTGTGATATCATTCTCTAGAATTAGCATTGCCGGCTTCATTCAGTCCTCTGCCATGATATCAGTTCTCTTCTATGATATTCTCTAGAACTAGCATTGCCAACTCCAGTCAGTTCTCCTCCACAATATCCTTCTCTAGAGCTAGCATTGTCTGCTTCAGTCAGTCCTCTACCACAATATCATTCTCTAGAACTAACATTGCCTGTTTTTGTCAGTTCTCTTCCATGATATCAGTCTCTAGAGCTAGCATTGCCTGTTTGTCTCTAGAACTAGCATTGCCAGCTTATGTCAGTTCTCTACCATGATTTTCTCTAGAGCTAGCATTGTCTGCTTCTGTCTGTTCTCTACCATGATATCATTCTCCAGAACTAGCATTTCCTGCTTCTGTCCGTTCTCTACCATGATATCATTCTCCAGAACTAGCATTTCCTGCTTCTGTCTGTTCTCTACCATGATATCATTCTCCAGAACTAGCATTTCCTGCTTCTGTCTGTTCTCTACCATGATATCATTCTCCAGAACTAGCATTTCCTGCTTCAGTCAGTACTCTACCATGATATCATTCTCCAGAACTAGCATTTCCTGCTTCAGTCAGTACTCTACCATGATATCATTCTCCAGAACTAGCATTTCCTGCTTCAGTCAGTACTCTACCATGATATCATTCTCCAGAACTAGCATTTCCTGCTTCTGTCTGTTCTCTACCATGATATCATTCTCCAGAACTAGCATTTCCTGCTTCAGTCAGTACTCTACCATGATATCATTCTCCAGAACTAGCATTTCCTGCTTCTGTCTGTTCTCTACCATGATATCATTCTCCAGAACTAGCATTTCCTGCTTCAGTCAGTACTCTACCATGATATCATTCTCCAGAACTAGCATTTCCTGCTTCAGTCAGTACTCTACCATGATATCATTCTCCAGAACTAGCATTTCCTGCTTCAGTCAGTACTCTACCATGATATCATTCTCCAGAACTATCATTTCCTGCTTCAGTCAGTACTCTACCATGATATCATTCTCCAGAACCAGCATTTCCTGCTTCAGTCAGTACTCTACCATGATATCATTCTCTAAAGCTAGTGTTGCCTGCTTCTGTCAGTTTTCTCTCACAATGTTGGTCTCTAGAACTAGCATTGTCTGCTTCTATCAGTTCTCTTCTATGATATTCTCTAGAACTAGCATTGCCAACTCCAGTCAGTTGTTTTCCACAGTATCCTTCTCTAAAGCTAGCATTGCCTGCTTCTATCAGTTTTCTCTCACAATATTGGTCTCTAGAACTAGCATTGCCTGCTTCTATCAGTTTTCTCTCACAATATTGGTCTGTAGAACTAGCATTGCCTGTTTCTGTCAGTTTTCTCTCACAGTATTGATCTCTAGAACTAGCATTGCCTGCTTCTATCAGTTCTCTACCATGGTATCATTCTCTAGTGTTGCCTGCTTCAGTCAGTTTTCTCTCTTTGGTCTCCAGAACTTGCATTACCTACTTCAGTCCTCTTCCGCAATATCAGTCTTTGAGTCTGACCCACTGTAATCAGTGGCCGAAAGAAATGTTTGTTTACTTACTAGTTTTGTGTAAGAATTCACAGGTTGAGGATAACATTTAACTTTTTTTCAGGACCCAGAGAGTATTTGTTATGATTTGAAATTTGCACTGCGTCAGTGCTCAGAGCATGGTCACCTCAGAGAGTGCGTCCACATCTACTCCTTAATGGGATTGTATGAAGAAGCAGTGGATTTAGCTCTTCAGGTAAGTTTATTTCCCTTGACCTCTGTGACTGGTGAGTGAACAAAAAAGCTCCAGAACTGTTTGATGGAATTCCTTGAAGTTACTAAGATTATCAAAGGTGATAAAAATAAGGTATGATTAAATCTTATTGACTGATTGTCAGCAAATTTTGGATTATTTGCATAAGAAAAATATTACCATTATTAAATCCTATATATGTTGTTTGCTTACACACCTGGCATACTTCATCTTTCAGTAGAAACATGCCAGATTTATTTTCTAGGAGTTGCCTTTGTATAGAAAATCAATACTATGCCAGTGTATACAGTTCTGGATACAGATGAGTTCTATACTGATGTATCCAGTACCTGTCGTCTCAGTCAAGCGCTCAGAACTGCTTTTGAAAAAAGATAACCTTGTTGTCTTCTGCAGTGCCTGATGTAGTGGTTCTAAAAACAAACAACAACAAGAAATATATAACAAAAAAAACAGTAACTTAATGTCAATCCATCTTTGAGAACATACCATACAAAACATTTCGAAAGAGACACATGCACACAATTTTGAGTTATTTGGTAATTTGCTAGTTAGTTTCACAGCATGGTCAGTTTTATCCTATGTTCAGGCCTAACTCAGTACATTATCAGGTCAGCGTCATTAAATGTAAGCTGAAGCCACCTATCTAAATTTAAATATTTCGTGTGAACCAAATTATGTACTGTTAGCTACATTTAATGATGCTGACCTGAAAACTGGCTGTGATACAGATAGGATAAACTTCTCAGTGCTGTGTAATGAACTATGACAGATAACACTGATCCATGCATATAGATTAAGCCTACTTACTTCATAGCCTCGTGGAGAGACAAATAATATAACCCCAAGACTGGAATTTCCTTGTCTTGGTCCAAAATCCCAACAAAGATTTTATTAATCAAGGGACACTCAGGCTATACACATTACCGGCCACAAAAATCCCAACTCTCTCAACAACTACAGAAAACTTAGTAACAGTCAGAAATGTGTTATGTCAAACACATTTTCTTCTAATTTTGTTAAGCATCTGAAATTGTGCCCCGGTTCATTCAAGCATATACCTACAATCTTTAATGACAAATAATGCACTTACCAGCCAGAATGAATCATTTATCCATCCACACATTAATCCATGAGCAAATTTCATGGTAGCACTTGCCATATTTCCAAGACAGAAAAAGTAATTTTCATAGAAACGGTGAACTTGAAAGTTCAGCACATTGTTATCTGCTAAGGTCCGTATTTGGAGGGTCTTTAATATATGGGGGTAATTTTATAATCAATATTAATTACAACACAAGCATGTCATAAAACAGTTTCACCTTCTCAAAAGAAAAGGAGAGCTATATACGATAGTGACACAGATCTCTAATTACCCATGAATAATCTAATGCAACATGTTACTCTTTGTTACAACTTGTACTAAATATAACTACAGTAGAGATGTGTACCCAGTATTGTTTCATTTTTTATAATATAACTTTTCAAAATTGGAACTGATGAAAATGAAACATTTTCTTGTAATAAATATTAATTATTTATTGTTAATTTCATATACATATATTAAATGTGATAATGCCTCATTACTATGCGACATTTTATGTTGTTATTTTTCTTTGCTCACACATATAAACTGTGTACTTTAGATCCAATGGTCACACCACAGCCCTCATCAACATATTTGTATTAATTAGTCACATGTAAACATTTGGACGTGAACTATATTACACTAGTGAAGAGTTTTTTTACTTTAAAGGAAATTATTTGGTGAGAAAAATAATCTGCATTGGGGTTTGGACCGAGACAAGGAAATCTCAGTAGTGGGGTTACATTATGTCTCCCCACGTGGCTTGCCAAGTAACCCCTTGACCTGGATTTCCTTGTCTTGCTCCAAACCCCAACATAGATTCTATATGTATCACGTAACTGCCACATTAATTTGTGCTCTCTGCTTGGTGAATCTGACTGGCCAGATTGCAGTGACAGGTTTCTTGTCATTGTTCTCCAAATAAATATGTTGAGAAATAAATGTTCTATCTGGTTTTTAGAAAAGGTATCTGACTTTCATTTAATATAACTGAATTTTGTACAACAACATTAAGAAGGTGTTTGTTGTTGATATCACGTGACTATTGAGATTTGTGAAGACATGACTAGTAATGCAAATGGTGAGTACAGGATTAGGTTTCATATATGCTGTAGTTTCATCTAGACTGTCAGCAGATTAAAGACATAACGATTATAAACCTGCAATTTCTGAAAAAATAAATAATATTCCTATCAATTTCATGCAGGTATGAGTCAATATAACATCATTTAAATTTGCTAGGCCCGCTAGTAATCGACTACCATTTGCCACTAGGCCTACCACACGGTGGTGGCAAATTTAAAATTTTCAGTATGCAATTTCTCTGACCCCACACATAAATGTCCATGGGGTGGGAATATGTGGAGGAAATCCAGATTAGAAAATGGACTGCTATTCGTTTTAAGCCAAATTTGTTGTCCAAAATGTCGAATCTGAGTTGAAATTTGGTGAGAAACTATTACACAGTGACATATGGCTGTAAGCATTGGTTTCAGATCTTAAATGGAACGCTGGAGAAATGGGTAAATTGTCATTCCTTGTATTAAATTAAAAAATATGAGCCAGTATCAATACAAGTTTGGGGACTGGTTTATCAAATTAGAAGAAGACAAGTTGATTTTTCAGAAAATTCAGTTCATTTTAGTACAGCAATTATAAATTTGAAGGTCTTCTGTCAAAATTTAAATAAACCCTTTTATAAACGTTTTTGAAATGATGGATTTTTGACCAAATCGTCTTAAGGAGTTTAAGTTGTCTGAAAAATCTTGTTTGGGATTTTATTGGCACAGATAAATTCAGGGTTAAACTGTTTTCTTTACAAGATAAGATTCTAATATTTTGCATTTATTGTTTTTTCATACTGTGATGGGAAATGTTACTTTGTATAACATGCATATACATTGTTATATAATTATTTAGAATTAAAGGTTTGAAAGGAAACAAAACCAATTTCTGTTTATTATCTTGTTTCCACGTAGCAACATAATGCAGGTCAGCATAGTTAGAATTTATATTCTGTACATTGTAATGACCTTACATGCCCATTTCTAGGACTGTAATCAAACTTGTTTCGTGTGATACATTTTGGGGTTTTGTACATGATCATCTTTATTGACTTTGTTTTGGAGTTTTGAAATAGAAACATCTTTAGATTTAGAAAATGTATTTTTTTTATAATCTACAGTGTTCTATAATTCCATTCAGTAATGATTATATGTGAACCTTGAAAAACATAATTTCCTCTTTGAAAAACCCTGGAAATGACCTGGAAATTTATGTTCAGAAAAGCGTGGGAACCATGTACATAGATACATACATACAGATATACATACATGCATACACACACACACATCCGCTCCAGTGGCCTAGTGGTTAGATGGTTTGCCTTAGATGCAGGAGGTCGTGGGTTCGATCCCCAGCCGAGTCATACCAAAGACTTACTAACAGCTGCCTTGCTTGGCGCTCAGCATTAAGAGTTTAGTGTTAGGATTGGTCAGCCTGGTGTCAGGATAATGTGACTGGGTGGGACATGATGCTACATGTCTGCAGCATGATTCTCCAGTGCTAGACATCACTATGAACTGAGACATCGTAGCAATATGATTGAACAATTGTTAAAGCTACATCAAAAACCCAGTCACACACACACACACACACAGAGGGAATGGCCTCTTGGGAGGCTTTTGGGAGGGGGACCACTGTATTTCAAAATCTTGCTTTTTATTATTTTTCCAGATTGATGTGGAGTTTTAGTATACATTTAGATTTGATTGAAATTATATTTTGTTATTTATTTAGGTTGATGTGGAATTAGCCAAACAACAGGCTGACAGACCTGAGGAAGATGATGTAGAGATGAGAAAAAAACTATGGCTGAGAATAGGTAAGGTGGACAAGACAGGAAGAGAAAAGGAGTGTTTAACTCCCAGTAGTATGTTATTTTACACTGATTGATAGGAGCCCCGAGTGGCTGAGTGGTCTAAAGCACTCTCTGTTACGGATCACTGCCATCTCACCTCTGTCTGCGTGGGTTTGAGTCTCGGATTCGGCCAATGTGGGTATGTGAGAAAGCTTGCCAGTAGCTTCTCAAGGGTCGGTGGTTCTTTCTGGGAATTTCCCAGGTTCTTCCTCCACCATTAATACTGGCCGCCATGTATAGCCTATCGTGTGCTGAAAAATGACGTTAAACAACAACAACAACAACACTGATTGATAAAAATCATTTTTACTTGTAATGAAAAAGCAAATAAAATTTTGGTGTCAGCTTTTTTATGTATTAATACCCACTTACCATTTAATGTCTTTAATATTTATTTCCACACATGCAAAAAGTAAAAAATAATTAATAATTCTTAGCAGTTTTATTGGAAATGTGTTTATTTGCCATTTTCAAAAGAATATTAACATCGACTTTTAGATCAATATTTTAAAAATGGTAATAGCTGTAATTGTTGTAAGCATCATATGATTATCAGACTTTGAATGCAAGTTTAGGAGGGTGCAAGATTAGACAAACAAGTTGTGGTTATGGTCCTTAAGTGATTGAATGACATGTTAGTATAAAGGACACTTGACCAAAAAGGTGTGGGTTTGAATTCTACTGCTTGACCAGCCTGGTCATCTACCATGCTGTGTACTTGGGAAGGCACTTTACTCCATTGCCTTGGCAATAAATAACTTATTGTTCTGTAAAGTACTAAATAAAAATCATGTGCTGCCCTTCTCCAAAGGGCTATAGCTATTGCTATGTCTATGTGTCTCTCTGTCTGTCTGTAGACATAATCATTTCTGGAACATAATGATCACACTGTTCAGCTAGAAATGTTACACATGTCAATCAGTTTGCTTTATGGTGTCTATTTAATACGTATAATTTTCTGCATTTAATATCACTGGTCAACAGTGAAATCATTACTGACTTGAAAAGGCCCTAATCTGTAGTATTTTGGTGTGCCGAACACGAATATAACCGTGAAAAATTTGTATTGGCTCTCGTTTTGAAGATATTCATATACCTCATTTTCTATGTTTCACTGTGTAAATTTCTCCAGTAGGACTGCAGCAACATCCGGAATAATGATGTAACATTGCATAATACCATCATGCTCACATCATCCACAGTTGATTGCATCATTTTCTGATGTAATGCAATACTAATGCCATGCGGCTGCTGAAGTAAGTTGACGTCAGCAGTGTACTATACATGTGTAGGCCTATTATACTAATGCCAGGCGGCTGCTGAAGCTGACGTAAGCAGTGTACTATATAAAGCCCAATCAGATAGGTTCAGCATTTAAAATATTTTAGACGTTGTGCGAGACAGTTCAAGCTACTGTTACATAAAACTTATTATTTTATCCATTTACGTACAATAAAGAACAGTAATGCCTCGAAAGTGTGTTAATACCGCGGACAATTTTTGCTATATTTGTGGGGAAGTGACATTTGCCAACCAGAAGAAAAGTATCAATTCTCAAGTGAAGAAGGCATATCATCTTTACTTCGGATGCAAGGTTGGTGACCAATACAAGCCTTGGGCTCCGCATATATGCTGTGCTACATGTACAACACAGCTTTCACAGTGGTTGAATTGCAAAAGGTCATCAATGCCGTTTGCAGTCCCAATGGTGTGGAGAGAGCCAAGCAACCACCTAAATGACTGTTACTTCTGCTTGGTTCCTCCTCTTTCCGGCGGAATAACGAAGCGAAAGAAGTCGAGAATAGTCTACCCAAACATTCCGTCTGCATTGAGACCAGTTCCACATGGTGAGGGACTTCCTATTCCAGAACCTCCAGCAGAATATTCTCTTGATTCATCTGACGAAGACAAAGGTGAGTCGACCTGTTCTTCTCCTGGTCCATCAGCATGCAGTGATCCAGATTTTCACTGTGGTGCATCATCAACCCCACACAGAATAACACAGGAAGAACTAAATGACCTGATTCGTGATTTGGACTTATCAAAGAACAAGGCAGAATTGCTAGGATCAAGACTCCAACAATGGAATCTTCTAGAAGAAGATGTCACAATTACTGCATATCGAAAGCGCCACCAGCAATTGGAGCCTTTCTTCAGAAAGGAAAGTAATCTGATATTCTGTTCCGATATTGAGGGCCTCATGAATGCTTTAAAAATCACTCATGACCCACAAGAATGGAGACTATTTGTGGACTCTTCGAAACTGAGTCTCAAGGCTGTGCTTTTGCACAATGGAAACATTCTTCCATCTATTCCAGTAGCGTATGCTGTCCACATGAAAGAGACATACGATAACTTAAGGCAGCTACTGAATTCCATTGAGTATAACAAGTACAGCTGGCACCTCTGTGGTGATTTGAAGGTAGTTGCCCTTTTAATGGGACTGCAGCAAGGATATACAAAATACATGTGTTTCTTATGCGAGTGGGATAGCCGAGCAAGGGAAATGCACTACATGAGGAAGGAATGGACTCACAGGCAGAATGTAGCCATTGGAGAGAAGAATATCCAACACCCAGCTCTGGTTGAGGCTCAGAAAATCTTGCTACCACCCCTTCACATCAAACTAGGTTTGATGAAGAACTTCGTGAAAGCCATTGACCGGACTTTGCCAGCATTCCGATACCTGCATGAAAAATTCCCTCGACTCAGCGAAGCAAAGATTAAAGAGGGAGTTTTTGTGGGTCCTCAGATTCGAGAGCTTTTCAAAGATGACCGGTTCAACAACTTGCTGGAAGGTGACGCGAAACAAGCATGGAATGCTTTTCGCCTAGTTTCTACAAACTTCCTCGGAAATGTTAGGGCAGAAAACTATAAGGAACTAGTAGAAGACATGTTGATGAAGTATAAGAAACTTGGCTGCAATATGTCTCTAAAGATTCACTTCCTTCATTCCCATTTGGATTTCTTTCCTAGCAACTGTGGTATTGTTAGTGATGAACACGGCGAACGTTTTCATCAAGATATCGCAACAATGGAACAAAGATACCAGGGAAAATGGTCCACTACAATGCTGGCTGACTAATGCTGGACACTCCTCAGAGATGCTCCCGAACAGCTGTACAAGAGACAGGCGAAGAAATCTAAGATGTAGTCAATGACTTGATTTTTTATAGGTAGGCTATTACAGTTGACCTTTTACTATTGGAATGCATTTCGTTATGTAAACATTAATTTCTTGCAGATTACAAAAAAACTAGAGCCAATTTTGCAATTTGACTGTCATATTCGTGTTCAGCACATAAAAATTGATAAGAATTGACTAATTTTATTTCAGTAACATGACTTTTGTAAAAATTTGTTGTCCAGTGTATTTTGTTTTTATTGTTACCATGGAAACAAAATGTAGCCTAAGTAGTATATACATTACGAATACTGGACCAATATAAGTCTTTATATAACAGGAAAGATATGACGTTTTTATGATATTTATTAATATTGTTTGTCACAGACATATATTTATTGATTTATTGATGTTATTGATTTATTGATTCTTTGGGAACATTTTGCACAACCTTTAAATGGTTGGTTTAGTAATTAAATTGGGTAGAAAATGTTCTCAATGAATTATCTGTGACTTATGTGAATTGTACTGTCTGCGACTAATGTATATTGCATTTTCTTTGTGTAGCTCGTCATGTTGTGGAAGAAGAGAAAGATGTGAAGCGTGCCATGGAATTCCTCCATGAATGTGATTTACTGAAGATCGAAGATGTATTACCATTCTTTCCTGACTTTGTCACAATAGACCATTTTAAGGTTTGTCGTCTCTCTTTTATAAACATTCCTCAATAACATTAATGTTAGGAAAGTAAACTCTGCTACATCTTGAATTCATCTGTCTCAAATAAGTAAAAAAAAATTATGTATCCCATATAAACAAGGGAAGAAACTCTTACCAATTACCTCCCCCTTACCTCTTCTAGGTAATGTTTACCGTTTGTCAGCATTCGGTGGGTACTATCATCATAGTACCACAAGATTTCTTTTGAATATCTTTGTATTTCAACCCATTCATCCAGAAAGGCAGTATGATTATTAGATTCATGTATCTGCTTGTTGTTGCAGTCATATTTGAAAAGTTTGTATTAATATTTATTTTAATTTTTTCACAGTTGTGGACTTATTTATTCGTACCTAGTGTTACAACATGGTGTCATTTGATGGATGTTGTTGGTTGTTTATTCATGCTCAGGTCATATATTTTTTGCTTGTTTTAAGTAAAAAGTGTTGTTATTGTGATTTGTCTTGTTATTTCCAATTTTATTTTGTTTTTCATTTAAATGATGGCAAAAAAGATGTATGTGCAAAAAGTGTGGAGGTAATGTAGATACACATGAGACATATCTTACTTGTTCATCATCCTCAGACTGCAGTGTCAGTGCATTATGGTCAGAAGGCATCAGGTCTACTGTGATCTTTCAGACTCAGTATGATGTTTTGAGCCTTTACCCAAAGTTGGCATTAATTGCTAACATTATGATGGTCCCCCTCCCTTTCATAAATTATGTGTGAAAGGTTGTAGAGTTGCAGCTCCACAATCTTTCTAGACAAAGATGCAATTGCAGATGCATCACCTAGTACAAGAAGCAGCAATGTAGTTGTTAGCCTCAGAACACTTTTTTGTCACTAAGTCCATCATAAACCTCAATGGATCATTCTGAGTCAATGAGCAGAACACCCCTTTATCTAAACAATCCAGTGGGTGTATGTACCCCCACATATCTAAGAATGGCCTTGGGGCTTTTAAGCTCAGGTATTTGTCAGATCTTTGCCTCCATCATCCCACCACTCCAGCAAGTCTCGCGGTCCAGCCAGCCAAATATATTGTCTAGAGATCAGAGATTCATCACTTGAATGACCCATTGCTGCATACAAGTCAGCGGTATCTTAGTTTATAGAACCATACATGAATCAGTTTGTCTAAATCTATCCTTTTTGCCACATTCTTCTGCAGCCAGTTCCAGAGCTGACAGTTCAGCTGATAGCCTTGCAAACCATCCAGCTGACAAATGTTGCTGACCGTCCACCATATTGTCTTGCACCCTCTCTGACAGTCCATACCAGCAAGACAAGACGAGGCCTTTGCCTGGCCACCATTTCAGCTGGCAAGTAATTTTTTCATGGCTTATCCATTGGAGAGGTACTGTGACACACTTAAAGATGATGGCACTGCAGATGAGTTGGCTGGCCAGTGGCAAGTTGACTTGATCAGCAGCTTTCACTGTGCTTCCAACTGAAAATAATCATTCAGATCAGAGACATTCCTGGCAGGTTCATTGCTGACTCTTTGTCAAGAAGGGGCTAGACCCTTTACACTGTGTGGTCCAGTCTTTCATCAGATTTGTGTATTTTGTGGTAAACAGTGAGTAATGTTTCCATTGACAAGGTGGACTTGCAAAGTTCTAACCTTTGTTTCTCAGGTTTTGGACCCATAAGTGCAGCAGATGCATCATCAGTCAATTGGGAGGTGATTTTGCCCCCTCCCCCCCCCAGTTTTGTTACTGAAATTAATACAGAAATCGATAAGCTGGTTCAAAGCCAACCTTTGAGTGCCTCAGTCCTGCACTTGGCTGACTTTTCCTCAGGCTTTTCAAGGAGAAAGAATTAGAGCCAATTCCTGTTCTGTTACATCCGACACTTTTTGGCATCATGACAATGGATATATTGGTCATACTAAAGAGCTATCAGACTGCTGACAAATTTTGACTTGAATCTTTTGTCCTGCTGCCTTAATGGAATCTTTCATGGGTTCTGCTGTGGTTCAACTCAGATCAGTTTTAGCTTGTAGTTGGAACCTTGTAGAAGCTGTTATCATACCAGACAGGCATTTCTGATAGCTTTAGCTTCAGCATGCAGAGTGAGCAAGTTGTTTCCTCTAAGTGGGCCTGGACTATATCCAGTTCAGGTTGAATAGTTCAGTTGTTCTAATGAAGTAACCAGGCTTTGTAGCTAAGAATAGGTTGTCAGTTCAAGTTTGTGGCTTCTCAGTAGGATAAGACATTTTTTCCCTGAAAGGCGCAGAAAACTATTTTATAACAGTTACATACAACCCTATTTACAATCACTATTCCAGTATAGGCTACCCGGCAATACTCCTCACCTGCTATCCATGTCTACCAAACAGTATAAAATTCCCAAGCCTAATTATTCACAAAAAGTTTTCAATACTCTGGAAGTTTGCTCTGGAATAGTATTCCAGTTGAGATTAGAAATGCCCACTCAATTTCCTTCTTCCAAACCCGATATATCCAGTGGCTTCGGAGATGCAGCTAAAATAAATAAATTCCTTTGTATGAGGGCCTCAAGGTAGATTAGTTCTTTGCTAATATTGTTACCCTCTTTAAATAAAGTCATTATTATTACTATTATTTGTATTATTATTATTATTATTATGATGATGTCTAGCGCTGTGGCTTCATGCTGCAGACATGTAGGATGATATCCCACCCAGTCACATTATCCTGACACCAGGCCAACCTGTTCTAACATTAACTTCTTCATGCTGAGTACCAAGTGAGGCAGCTGTTAGTACCATTTGTATAAGTCTTTGTTAAGATTCAGCCGGGGTTCAAACCTGCGACCTCCCGCATCAGTCAGATGCCTTAACCCTATGCTACCATAGCGGTCATCATGGCTCAAAGAGGCTATAACCACTCAGCCCATAGTATCATGGCTGAAAGAGGCTATAACCACTCAAGCCATAGTATCATGGCTGAAAGGCTATAACCACTCAAGCCGTTGCATCATGGCTGAAAGAGGATATAACCACCCAAGCTGTAGTATCTTGGCTGTAATACATAACCACTCAAGCTGTAGCATCTTGGCTGTAATACATAACCACTCAAGCTGTAGCATTATGGCTTGAGTGTATAATAAGCTCAATATACAAAGGATCAGATACGCCTCATAAAGATTTCCGCTCATGAGATTAGAGCGATGCCTGCAAGTCATTATTTTGACAGTAACTTTTTGATCCAAAACATAGAAGCTGTTGGCTGGAATGCACAGTCAACATTGTCAAGTTTTATCGCCATGGTCTAGCTTTGATGATACAAGAATGGAAGCTAGTGGGACCAGTGGCTGTGTCACAGATGACCACTACACCCAAATGATGTAAATACAACTTCCTCATTGGCTTGGGTTTAGCACTTTTGCTGGATTCAGCCAGAACTTTTATTGGTAAGAAAAATTCATTATTGCTTTAAGAAATTGTACGAGGGTATACCACTTAAGAAAATATTGAACTTTTTAAGGTAATGATGTTTAGACAACAAAATGTTAATCCTGTTGTAAGGATGTCATTACGTTGTTTTATTTTATATTGCACTAAATGTTGGCATTGATTTTGAAGGATTTATCTTCTTGAATATTTGGGCAATTCGTTTTTACATTTATTGAACTTTATCTTTAATTGGTGCTACACAGCCACTTTTGGGTTGAGGTGCCATAAAATACTAACATATACATACATATTTCTTCTTATCCATGTATGGTCATCAGGGGTTACTTGACTGTCAGTTGTGCTCTTTCACATTAATGGAGTGAGTTATCCTTCATAAAGATAATTGGGCCATTTTTCCGTCAAAGGATGTCCAAGGTAGAGGATGCTCAACATTTCCTTCTAACGACTATTTTCCTCTGTTATTAAGACTGGTGAATGTATTCAATGAAGAAAGCAAAACTTTTAGTAAATTATGCTTCACCATGAACATTTATCTGATTGCCAATATGAGCATCTTAGTTAATGTGCCACTCGACTTAGTTAATGTGCCACTCGGGGCCCCAGGGTCTTGGTGTAATTGAACCCTCAATATTTTAAGCAAAACAAAAATTATGTAAAAGATTATAAAGGTTGCCATTGTACTTTGGCCATTGATATTAGATCAGAATGTCAAAGATGAAGGTCACTCTGACTGAAAGAATCAAAATAGTTTCTACAAAGATATTTCAGTCATCTACATAGGAGAATTATTAAACATGGGACAGGTGTATAATGTTATATTTTGCTTACTCTTGTTATGGTAATGCTAACATTGCCATATCCATCTGGGTAAGTTTTGTTTTTAAGCCAGCATGAGACTTCCTGTTCTGGGCAGATTTCTGCTTTTTTCTGATCAGGAGGAGTCCTGAGATTTTCAGAAATTCACTGGGGAAATTGGATGGACATGGAAGACTCATCCTGTTCAATTGTTGTGCATTGCCAAGTCACCTAGAGAGTAGGGCCAGTAAATAACTGAATATGTTATAGAACCAGTCTGCACCTGCTGGTCATCAGAATTGGGCAGTTTTCTTTGCTTTTCATACGCTATAACAGCAGCATCAGCATGGCACATATTGCATGGTTGTAACCAATGAAATTAAGACTATCACTAAATGGATATAGGGATTCTTGGGCTTCAAAGACAGAAAGATTATGGTTACTGTTTTTTTTATCCCTCCTCCCCTCCCTCCAAATCAGTGCATCCATTTTCCATGTCCAAATTTTCATTTTCATTGAGTTCCTATGGTTGAAAGGGGAAAATAAAAATGTCAGAGGTATCAACTAAGATATCAAAAATGTATGGGAATGGATAGTGCAGGAAATTGATGGCCAAACACTGGGACAGTTTTTTTTTCTTTCAAAGAGTCTGTTTTTCTAGAAAAGTATTTTGCATCAGAAGGATTTGAATTACAATTGAAAAGGTGTTAAAGAGCTATGTGGAAATGAATAGCCACAAGTAAAATCTGCATCAGATCTGTAATTGTTTACTGGGGGATTAAATTATGTATCACCATGCATTCTGTCTACCCACCCAATTTTTGTGGGGTATATTAAAGGGGGGGGGGGAAGAAAGGTCTGCCCCTAGGACCCACAGTTTATAAAGGGTTGAGCTTTTCATTTCTCATCCTTTTTTCTCCAAGTTTAGTATTGACAGAAAAGAATAAAGTATTAACTGTTTGTATAAAAAAAAAGCAAACTTGTAAAGAAATGACCAAAGTATGAATTATTTGCCTAAACAATAAAAAATGTATTAACTATTTGTAAAAAATAATGAAGTATTAACTATTTTTTAAATAAAAAAACCAATAGTAAAAATAATAAAAGAGATGAGAGGAGTGCCAGTTTAGATTGTTTCCATTTCCTGAAAATCATTTTTGGCCTGAACCACCCAAAAGGAGTGTGTTGCCACTCAGACCACACCCCTACTACCCAGTGGAAGAGGATCTCCAGACACTCTTTCCAATGTTCAGATTTTTTTTAAAGAAATGTGCCAGTCTCAATGCCTGGTTTAAGTCAGCTTTCAGGCCCTCTGTTGGGATGTTTGTGTTCCAGTAAGAGATTTTGGACTTTTTGATTATTTAATTTTGTCTCCACAGGATGCCATTGTGACGTCCTTACAGGAGTATAACCAGCACATTGACCGGCTGAAGGAGGAGATGGATGAGGCAACTCAGAGTGCTGAGGAAATACGAAAAGAAATACAGGGATTTAGAAACAAGTAAGGTCTTAAAGAAATACAGGGATTTAGAAACAAGTAAGGTCTTAAAGAAATACAGGGATTTAGAAACAAGTAAGGTCTTAAAGAAATAAAGGGATTTGGTAACAAGTAAGGTCTTTACAAAATACATGGATTTACAAGGAAGTAAGGGCTTCAAGAATTACAGGGATTTAGAAACAAGTAAGGGCTTAAAGAAATAAAGGGATTTGGTAACAAGTAAGGTCTTAACAAAATACACGGTTTTACAAGGAAGTAATGTCTTCAAGAATTACAGGGATTTAGAAACAAGTAAGGGCTTAAAGAAATAAAGGGATTTAAAAATTAGTACAGTCTTAACAAAATACATGGATTTAGAAGGAAGTAGGGGCTTCAAGAATTACAGGGATTTAGAAGCAAGTAAGGTCTTAAAGAAATAAAGGGATTTGGTAACAAGTAAGGTCTTGAAAAAATACAAGGATTTAGAAACAAGTTAGGTCATAAAGAAACACTGGGATTTACAAACAAGTAAGATCTTAAAGAAATAAATGGATTTAGAAACAAGTAAGGTCTTTAAGAAATGAGGGGATTTAGAAATGAGTAAGGTCTTTAAAAAAATGGGGATTTAGAAATAAGTAAGGTCTTAAAATAAAAATGGGGATTTAGAAACAAGTAAGGTCTTAAAATAAAAATGGGGATTTAGAAACAAGTAAGGTCCTGACTCTTACTATGCAATAGTTTGCACATTGCAGTATTCAGAACTTCATAGAAGCAACAGTAAATTACATGTAACATTGTTTTGCTCATATCTTTTGAGGAGGCATATGGTGATTTCCATGTCCATCTGTCATCTCACATTGTATCCCATTGCTCATCCCCTACCATATATGTGGAAGGTGCATATGGTGATTCTCGTGTCCATCTGTCCCATCATGTCATGTCCCATAACTCATCTGCTATGATATATATGGAAGGTGCATGTGGTGTTTTTCAATGTCCCATATCCATATGTCCCCTCACATCATGTCATGTCCCATTGCTCATTCACCACATGTATGGAGGGGCAGATAGTTTTTCCCATGTCCATTTGTCCCCTCATGTCATGTCCCATTGTTCAATCACCACATCTATGGAGGGGCGATAGTGTTTCCCATGTCCATCTGTCCTCTCATGTCATGTCCCATTGCTCATTAAACTATATCTGTGGTGAGGCATATGTTTCCCATGTCAATCTGTCCCCTCATGTCATGTCCAGTTGCTCATTCATCACACCATTTGAGGGGCAGATAGAGTTTCCCATGTCCTTTTGTCCCATCATGTCATGTCTCATTGCTCATTAAACCATATCTGTGGAGGGGCATGTAGTGTTTTCCATGTCCTCTGTCCATCACATCATGTCCTGTCCCATTGCTCATCTCCTACATCATCTGTGGAGGGGGCATATAGTGTATCCCATGTCCATCTGTCCCCTTGTGTCATGTCCCATTGCTCATTAAGCCACATCTGTGGAGGAGCATATAATGTTACTGATATCCATCTGTCCATCACATCATCTAATACTTGTCACAAATTTTGTTTTCATTAAGAAACTTTTGATGGACCCAATAGATTGAAATAAAATTTTGGTTTGTGGATTTACATTAAGAAAACTTGGGGAATCTTTAATTCTCACCAAAACATATTTATAGCTCCTGTTCAGCATTGTAACTCAGCAATAATTCTTGTTTTTGCTCATGATCTTGTGAAGACTTAATGCATTGAAACCAAATTTAAATAGGAAGCTTTACATTGGGAAGACCGAAAATAAGTTCATTTTCAACCTTTTACTGGTTGACTTAGACTTAACCTTTCAATTTTGTTTCTGCTTTTGAAGGACATAATGGATTTAAATCAAATTTAGTGTGAGGTGTTACATTAAGTATCTCTGAGTTATGTTCAGTTTCTGTCTAAATTTAATGGCGTTAATATATAAAGATGATTAAAAAAATCACGAGTTAACACAAATGACCATTGCTAACTGACCTTGTCGGACACTGGACATAAGGTGTCCATAATTATCCTATGCAGTGTGAATATTAATCTCCTGGGCTTATAAAAAGCAGATAATTAAATGATTGCCTGGTGCATCATGCTGCAGTTATTTAGCATGATGTTCCTCCCAGCTACATTATCATGACACCAGGCTGACCAGTCATAATACTAATCTCTTAATGCTGAGCGCCTAACAAGGCAACTGTTAGCACCATTTTATAAGTAATTGGTATGACTCAAACAGGGTTCAAACCTGATAAAATAAGACTCAAGCATCAGACATAACCAGAAATGCCTCACAGTTAAGTGTTATGTATTTTCAGGGTTGTAAGTCTGGTTATTGTCAATTAATAATTAATATTTTTAAAGCAGTAGAGTGAAATAAAATGCTGTTATTGGGTGTAATTCTATTGAATAATTTTTTAAAAGAAAAAATAAATGATTTTAGAGAAAAGCATTGACGGATACTACTAAAACTGAACCAACAGCAAATTCAAGAACAAAAATTGCACATGAAATTATTAGTAGTATGTCAGTGTTTTCTTGTTTTCTTTTTTTTTTCATTCTTTTTAAACATTCTTTGAATATTTTTAATATCAAATTTTCAATTACCTGACCACGACAGTAATGTTATCAAAGAAATGTCCAGCAAAAGAGATTTAAATTTCAAGACCCATGATTTGCATTGTGTAACATCAACGAAAGAGAACATAGATTAAAAGGCTATTGTCTTGCCATAATTAACAGATAACAAGACATATGTATTACATTTTTTTAGTGATGTGGTTATCATCTTTACCATATTTACTGTATAGCTTGGGACACGATACAATAAATGATTTTTGTCCTACCCCAGAACTTAAATTGAAACTTTTTTCACCTAGGTCATATGTCCCAAAACTTAAGAAACAAAATAAATTTGTGTTGAATTTGTTCCCCTCCATCCCCCACTGCGTGTTATAATAAAATATATAAATAAAACGTTTATTTGATAATAAAATGAAAGAAACTAACCTTATATTGTTATCATTTATTCGTCTTTTCATCATGAGCAATCTATTAAAGTAAATAATGTTATCATGAACTCTGTATATGTAGCACGTGAATCCATACTGTAGTGTGAATTGCTTATGTCAGATAACACATGACACAATTGTTCATTGACTTGAATATAGAGAAATGAATGCTGTTTGGTTGTACTCAAAGGTTTAATGATGTTATCAGACTGAAAACTGGATCCAACAGTATTCTAAACAAGAGAGAGAGGGAGAGAGCATTATGAACCGATTGGTTGAAGGCACTTGCCATTCATGCAGGAGATAGTGTAAGGTGCAGAATAACTAAAATTGTATTACCTTATTTTCTGGCCTATAAGTCAATAATTTTTTGCTTGAAACAAACTTTCTACATCTTACACTCTTAATTCACATATATGGATTATGTCATTGACATTGCATCGACTTATATATAGATTACGGTACCCGGCTTGCTGTTAAAATTGCTCTGTAATTGGCATAATCGAAAACAGGTCACATAGAAGTACAAATTCTTGTTAAATTACTATGTCATTAAATTGTTTTAAACTAATATGACTGTGTTTATATGTATAAGTTTTGTCATTATTTAGTTTGCATTCTGCGTGTATTTTCTTATTTCTCAAAACATGAAATAAAAGAAAACAACTACTGGTAAAAAAAATTCACCAGGCCGCATAGCACACTTAAGGTATGTACTCTATAGTGTACTGTACTAATTAAAAGCATATTGTTTATTCCCCCAAAAAAAGATACAAAATAATTTAGTTTTATTCATCCTTTTTAACCATACCTCATTCTTCCTGATCACATTTTACCAACTGGTCCATTGGTATTTGATTTTCCAGTATGCTGTTGGACACACGCGAGCGATTACTGGTATAGCTTTTTCATTGATCTGATTGATCCTACAAAGGGAGGTAATCCATGTGACCTCGAGCGTTATATGATTTTTTATAAAATAACATAGATTATGCTTTCTACTGAATCCCCTAAATCATATGTTTTTAATTGTATTTGAGAAAGTTTCTCAAATAAATATGGTTTAAACTAAACTTCTGTTTTTCTTGTAATTTTTTGTACACGAAAAAATAATTATTAATTTTAGTGTACAAAACATTATATGTAAAATAAATAATTATCATTTTGTGGTTCTGACTGTGTGCAAAAAATAAAGGGATTGTGCCTGAACAAATTCTATGGAACACAGGCTACTCAACAACCTAACAGTACAAGCATACAAAGTAAACATATATTTACTGTCTCATTCTGCTTTCAACACAAGAATCTAATTACAATAAAATAAAAGTACTCAAAAGATTTTTGTTGTTATTAGTGAACGAGAGAAAGAATTATTTCTCAGTGTGAAAGCTCATTTGCATTTAGACTACTAAATCAACATTTCATCCTTGTTTTAGTTACAATTTACATTGTCACAACAACCACATGTTGTATACATGGTAATTAAACATGCTTAGTGCTTCCGTTATTCCAGTTGAAACCAGATTGAGGGCAAGAATCAAAGAATCAACAGGTCAAATCAGCAAGGCTGCCAGTAGGGCAATGAGGTTCTCTTTAGGGAAATGAAAATCTGAATGAAGCCATTGTCCATACAGCAGATGTTATAAGGACAAGCTATCATACGCATTACTTGTTAATCAAACTCACCAATAAAGAAAATGGGGGTCCCGAGTGGCTGAGTGGTCTAAAGCGCTCACCGTTCCGGATCACTGCCATCTCACCTCTGTCTGCATGGGTTCGAGTCCAAGACTCGGCTAGCGTGGGTACGTGGGAAAGCCTGCCAGTAGCTTCTCATGGGTCGGTGGTTCTTCCCTGGGTTTTTCCAGGGTTCTTCCTCCACCAGTTATACTGGCTGCCATGTATAGCCTATCCTGTGCTGAGAAATGGCATTAAACCCTAGAACAACAACAACCAATAAAGAAAATAGAGGGGTATATCATTGAATAGATTTGCAATAAATGTAAATTATATCCAAGTCAAAACAGAATAAACACTTAAAAGATAGTACATGTATATATACGAATCAATTTAATGGAGTCCATGACTTTCAAATTTACGATAGAAAATAACTAGGTTTTTATGTTTTTATGACTATAATGAAACTATGCAACTAGTTGACCAAGGGTCTGTGGTCTTCACTTTAGCATATACTGAGATGTAATTTTTGTTGTATAAGAAAACATCAAAGGGCTTCTGAACTCATTTTAAAATGCGTTTGGTGTTTTGTTATGGTGATGGACTTTATAAGGAGAACTAATTAACGATAATATTTAATGGTATGTTTGGTGAAGTCCTTTGTCCATTTGTTAATAAACACCAGTAAATATTGTAATGACAGTAAGAGAGCTTATGCATCAGTCATTGTATTTTCTCACCGACAATTATTTATTTTTGTAAAAACAAAATGGCAATATGATATTATCAAACTTTTTTGCATTTTTCCTCACTAAGAAGTCTTTCCTCATTATGGATTATATGCATGCACACATCAGTGCCGAGACAAAGGTGAAAGTCAAAACCAAGAAGACATCGTTAGGCATTATACCAGGTGGTATGACAAAGTTATTACAACCATTAGACATTTCCATTAATCGCTGTTTCACAGCTGAGCTTTGGAAGTTGTGGGAACATAGGATGATGGCAGGCAAGCACAGCTTCACAAACACAGGACATATGCGTCGTGCTACATATTGCCAGGTTGCACATTGGGTTAAGGATGCATGGGACAGGGTTCCTGAATTGGCTATTGTGAATGGCTTTGCTAAAGCAGAAATTGTCAGTGGGATAGGGAAGCCAGATGAGGATGATGAGATGGAGACAGATGATAATGAGAACATTTCCAATGATCTGAGCCCTGAGATAGTCGCCATTTTTCATTCTGATACAGAAGACGAAGACTTTGAGGATTTTCAGATATTGGAGATGATTAAGTGAACTCTTAATCATTATTTTCTTAATTAGAATGTGGAACAGTTCTACTACAGGTAATACAATTAATTACAACATCTATGTGCTTTCAGTTATAATTGACATGTTAAATAATATGTATTATAAAACTGTTCATTTGTGTAAATTTCATACTGCATTTCACAGATATGTTAAAGTATAATAAAAAGTATTTTTATTTATTTTTTGTTTGTAATGTTTCTGTTTTCTGTCTCTTAATTTTCTTCACTTTTCTGATTTCCCTATGGATAGCCTCATTTCCGTATTGTTAGCCTCACTGAGTTTATCTCATGTGTTGAATCTTGCACTCAAGACTGGTTTCAACTGGAATAATCAGGTTAAAGCTTTAGACCTTTAATTAACATGTACATAGCATGTACAGCCATGTGGCTCTTGTTGCAATGGATATATAATTAAAACAAGCATGGACTGTTTATTCAGCTGTGTCAGTTGATATTGGAATATAGCAGTGCCTTGTACAGGAGTAAAATCACAAGCATATTAGCATGGGTGATGCAATTTCACAATTGCCAGTAATATGGAATATCATACAGTGATGCCATTAATATTCATGAAACCAGAAGTTACTAGTGTAAAATACGAAGCCAAGTTATTGAGCTGGCCTCATCTTATACTCTGAATTGACTTATATATGGACAAAGGATGGAAAATTTACAAAATTAGTGAATTCGACTTATACTCCGCATCGACTTATAGGCCAAAAAATACAGTATATTCAGGTTAACTATATCACAGCATCTTGCAAATAAAAAACATTATTTGAAAATATTCGCTTGCATGGGTTATAAAAAGTACTATTAAAGCAAGTTACCAAGTAATCCTGTTTTTATTATTTACCCTGCAGACATCAGTCCCCATTTGTGTCAATTATGATTACAGGTGACAAACTAATAGAAGCCCAGGTGGTGAATAAACACAACTGGTGGTGAATAGTAAACTCATTGATTGAACTTACCAGCAGGATATAATATACAAAGATTATTTTATTACAAAGCAAGTCGGCCGTGGAAGCTGTCGTTGGATTCTTTTATGTGTGCAGATTTTTTAAAGATATATATACAGCTCTGGCTGACATAGGGAAGCCAACTTTAGTTTCTTTTTAGAGGTATTCATGGGAATTTTGAGGAAAAATTGAAACAATGGAACAGTTTTTAAAGTGATACAATCTGGGGCTTCGTGCCTGAACATTGATAACCCTTCATGTCCAAGAAGATTTGGAGGAGAAAATAAAATCATTGATTGAATTCGTGAAGCCAGAAGTGAATATGATATTCACTAATGGTATGATAATGATGAAAATCTGATATCAATTCTGGATGGACTGTAGATAAGAAGGGGGTTAAACATGTGAAAATTTGCATGACTGGTGCAGATAAAATAATTTAACTTTAGTCCTTGCAGTTTCCACAGCAGGAGATAATTTTACTTAGTGTAAGAGATTTAAATAATAATTGTACATGAGAAAAGTTGGGTTAATGAATTGATGCTGCAGTGGATTAATAAGTTTTATCTCTGTTGCACAGTTTAATATTTTTTAATAAAGTTTGTCTGAGTGCATTTTCTGACATGGAGGTTTTGAATGATTTAAAAGGTGTCCCATAACTTATAACCCAAAAATAATGATGTTTCCCAGAACATACAGTGCACCCAAAAAATTAGGTTAAAAATTAATTTTGTTGTTTCCAGAAATATGGTGTCCCAAAATATAAGGTAAATATGGTATTCTAAATGTTAAAATTCTGTTTGTATTTTGTCATGCCTGCAAAGCATAGATGAGATATGTGTGTCAATTTATAGGCAGGTTGTCTTTGGCATAGGTGTAAGCATTTGTGCATTTAGTAAAAGTTTCTCTGTTGCTGTTGCAGGTGTAGTCATGAAATTTAATGGGTTCATTTTATCTTTGGGACACATCTCACCATGGACAAAGGTAGATCACAGTGACCTACTATTGTAGTAGTAGTGACTATGCAAAGGTTGTGGATTGTTCCATGGTGGGTCAGACAAGATAAACCATTCAGTGAAAATCTTGTTGAACGTCATATACATGGAGGGTACAACACAGACTGGTTCACAGGCAAGGCATTTTTATGGAATGATTGTAATGAATCTAGTTTGTAAGTCCTTGCTCAGTTATGTTTTCCATGGAAATTTATCCACTTCTGTGCTCTTTCCCAGAATTAATCATCTTGAATATCTTAATCTTCTGAAAACAATTACCATAGTTTGTTTAGTGTGAGACCAAGTCTGTATTTAATTGTTCACTCCAGTTGTTGTTACTGAGAGGTCTAAAAATATTGGATAGTAAAAGTAATTTAATTCTTATTAAATTATTTTTTTTTGCTCAAGGTATGCCCAAGTGAAAGCAAATGATAAGTGCTCAACCTGTGGTTTTCCATTGATGTCAAGGGCCTTTTATTTGTTTCCATGCCAACACAAGTTTCACTCTGATTGTCTTATAGCAGAGGTAAGTCTTACATGAAATACTCTTACTCATTCCAGAAAGAAATTTATAATATATGTCTTCATAAGGATGTATGTTTCGCCATTGACTACATTCCCAGAGGACCGCTCCAGTGACCTAGTGGTCAGAGCGTCCGCCTCGGATGCGGGAGGTCGTGGGTTTGATCCCCGGCCGAGTCATACCAGAGACTTACAAAAATGGTACTAACAGCTGCCTCGCTTGGCGTTCAGCATTAAGAGGTTAATGTTAGGACTGGTTGGCCTGGTGTCAGGATAATGTGACTGGGTGGGACATCATGCTACATGTCTGCGGCATGATGCCCCAGTGCTAGACATCACTATAAACTGCCACATTGCAGACATCGTAGCGATATGACTGAAAAATTGTTAAAGCTATGTTAAAAATCAAAATCACATCACAACACATCACACATTCCCAGAGCACAGTAAGTATATTAATTGCACATAAATTAGTGGAAGAGTGTTGATATATGCTGCCAAATGTGTGAGATATTCTTGAAATTTTGACTACGGAACATGCCATATGAAGCCGTTTTTTGGATAGTTAGACATTGCACTAAAACAAAACCAACATGTGCTATGTCTTACATTGTAGGACTAAGGCCACTCTACTCACAGTCGTCAGTTTAGAAATTATAAATCAGTGAATGAATTAAGGTCTGTGCACTTTTTATCACATTAAAGATTACCAGTTTTTCAGTCAGTTGGGTGGTACAAACAGACGGGGAGGTATATTAAGACTATAGCGATTTTGATAGGCATGTCTGACGAGCACACAGAATCTCACAACCGTCATTTTCAAATATTGTAGATTTTTAAAAAAGTAAAAGTCGTATACTGATTGTAATAAAAATACAAAAATGAAAGAGCACAAAATTCTCTTTATTTATTCCGAGACCAACTTCGGAGTTTTGCTCTATCACATGACAACCACGTTGACATGTGCTCTCTCACATAAGGAGCATACGAAGCAGGGAACCAGACTACTCTGTTTGATGAATCAGACTGGCCAAGTTTCTTGCAGTTGTTCTCGAAATAAATATGTTGAGAATTATATGTTCTTTCTGGTTTTTACAAAAGGTATCAGACTTTCATTTAATATAAGTGGACCTTTTGTACAACAACATTAAAAAGGAGTTTGTTTTTGATATCATGTGACTATTGGACTTCCGATGTCATTGTTTGAGATTTGTGAAGTCATGTGACTATTAATACAAATGGTGAGTACTGGGTCAGGTTTCATCTGTGCTGAGTTTTGTCCTGTCTGTCAGCGGATTAAAGGCATAACGGTTACAATACTTGCCATTTGTGAGAAAATAAATAATTTTTCAATCAATTTCATGCAGATTTAAGTCGATATAACCTTGTTTAAATTTGCTAGGCCCACTGGTAAGCTATCTTACGATGGCAGCAGATTCCAAATTTTTTTTACGTAATTGCTATGAACCCACACTCCATCCAGAATGTCCAGATGTGAAAAATGTGGTTCAAATATTCAGCGAAAACCAGGATTATAAAAATTTTGAATCTCTGAGCTGAACTTTGGTGCGAAACTATTACACAATGACATGTAGCTTGAAGCATTGGTTACAGATCTTAAATGAAATGCAGGAGAAATTGGAATTTGTAGTCCCTTTTATTATATATTAAGAAATGATAAGAGCCCATGTATCAATGCAGGTTTTGGGACTGGTTTATTGAACTACAAGAAGACAAGTTGATTTTACAGAAAATTCAGTCCTTGTTTATATAGCAATATATAATTTTGAAGGTCTTTTGTCAAAATTTAAATCAGCCCTTTTGTAACTGTCTGTAAATGATGAATTTTTAACCAAATCGTCTTAAGAAGTTTAGGTTGGTCGAAAAATCTTGTTTGAGATTTTATTGACACACATAAATTCAGGGTTAAACTTTTTTTGTTGCAAGATAAGATTCTAATACTTTGCATTTATTGGGTTTTTTTTCTTCATACTGTGAAAGGAAATGTTTACTTTGTATAACACGCACATATATTGCTCTAGAATTCTTTCGAATTAAAGGTTTGAAAGGAAACAATATAATTCATGCTCATTATGTTGTTTCCACGTAGCAACATAATGCAGGTCAGCAAAGTAAAGTTAGAATTTGTATTCTATACATTGAAATGGCTTTAAATGCCAATTTATGGGATTATACTCAGATTGTTTCGTGTGACTCATTTTGTGGTTTTGTACATGATCATCTTTTCTGACATGTTTTGGAGAGTCTTGAAAGAGAAACATCATCAGATTTGGAAAATACATGTTTTATAATCTAAATGTTCTTTATTTCCATTCAGAATGGTCATGTGTTAACCTTGAAAAAATTTCATCCTGGAAAAAACCTGGAAATTTATATTTAGAAAAGCTTGGGAACCATGTATTAATATGACTGCCACAATGGCCAGTCTTTAAAATCTTGTTATTACTGCTTCGCTTAGATGACTGGTCATATCGGTATTGTGCTTTTACCAAAACACTTCTTATGATGTCTACTTGGTATTAAACAGAAATGGTGCCAGTCTCTTATTAAATATGGCCACCATGGCAGGCTGCCGTTTAAAAATCTTGTTATTGTTGCTGCCTTAAAATGGAAAGTCATATCAACATGAAATTTTCCCATAAGCTTATTATGTCTTGTTGGTCTTTAATGAAAATGGTGCCAACTTTACATCTAAAATGTCCACCACAGCAGCTAGTTTGAAAATCTTGTTTTTGCTGAAGAATATCAGATTATTTCAACACTCCACAGCTAAAAGGAAGAAATGGTCTTATCTTGAATTCCTGGACTTTCTATTCAGGCAGTAGAGTGTCAGTCACTTGTTGAAATTGCCAAGAATTCTGGCAGCGATCTTGTGGAGGAAACCATGGCCCACATATTCAACACCCTTGCATGGGAATTCATGGCCCATATTACCCAACATTCTTGCATGGGAATTCATGGCCCATATTACCCAACACTCTTGCATGGGAATTCATGGCCCATATTACCCAACACTCTTGCATGGGAATTTATGGCCCATATTACAAAACATTCTTGTGTGGGAATTCATGGCCCATATTACCCAACACTCTTGCATGGGAATTCATGGCCCATATTACTCAGTACTCTCACATGGGAATTCATGGCCCATATTACCAGACGTTCTTGTGTGGGAATTCATGGCCCATATTACCCAACACTCATGCATGGGAATTTATGGCCCATGTTACCAAACATTCTTGTGTGGGAATTCATGGCCCATATTACCCAACACTCTTGCATGGGAATTCATGGCCCATATTACCCAATACTCTTGCATGGTAATTCATGGCCCATATTACCAAACATTATTGTGTGGGAATTCATGGCCCATATTACCCAACACCCTTGCATGGGAATTCATGGCTCATATTACCCAATACTCTTGTAAGGGAATTCATGGTCCATATTACCCAATACTCTTGCATGGGAATTCATGGCCCATATTACCCAACACTCTTGCATGGGAATTCATGGCCCATATTACCCAACACTCTTGCATGGGAATTCATGGCCCATATTACCCAACACTCTTGCATGGGAATTTATGGCCCATACTACCGAACACCCTTGCATGTGAATTAATGGCCCATATTACCCAATACTCTTGCATGGGAATTCATGGCCCATATTACCCAATACTCTTGCATGGGAATTCATGGCCTATATTACCCAATACTCTTGTATGGGAATTCATGGCCCATGTTACCCAATACTCTTGCATGGGAATTCATGGCCCATATTACCAAACATTCTTGTATGGGAATTCATGGCCCATATTACCCAACACTATTGCATGGGAATTTATGGCCCATATTACCCAACACTATTGCATGGGAATTAATGGCCCATATTATCCAACACCCTGATGGTAAGCTTAGACTAATTTAGATCAGTCTCTATTCTTCTGCACAGCAGCCATATCATTCCATGGCTCTTTGCTCAATACATTTTTTTTAATTATTAATTTATAAATGTACTTTTTGTTAAATCATTGCTATAGTACATGACATCATTACATTATGACATCATCAGTGTTGTTTTGTAAGAGTGTTATAGTGCTGTGAACTGCAAGACATGGGGTGTAAAATATAGTTGTTATGCCTCTACTAAATAATGAAAAAGGAAAATGCAGATTAAACCTTTGCAGTGCTAGTCTTGTAGAATGTTATGAGTCTATGCTCTTTAAGTAAGTAACAGAAAAGAGTGAAAAGCAACAAGCTTTGTAAAATTCAAAAAATAATTTATTTCCTTATAATACAAGGTGACAGTGGAGAAAAAAGAACTTACAGTATTTCGAATAAATTACCAAAATATACCTAGAATTACAGACACAAGTCCTAATAATTGAAAGTCCTGAAAAGAATTCAGTAGAAGTCCAAAATAAATCCAAAGCTGAAGGTGTTGATGTGTTTGTTATAAACTGTATAAGGCTGATGTGTCAACAGTCTTTCGTTGAATCACAGTAATATAATTCTATGTTTGAATTCACTGTAAATTCTAGTGAATGTCTCTGTCCAATAATGTTATCAGAGCACATTTATATATCCAGAAAAAATAATCACTTGAACTCAATAATTTGAAGAAATAAATTCCATCCCAAAAATTAATTACTGGACACAACATATACAACTTGATTGTGCTAGATCTTAGATTACCAACGAATTTTCACTTCATTGACAAGATTATATAGTCTTGTACTTGACATCATGTCATGATTAGCAGTTTCTGTAAAAAAAACTATTACCTCATGAAAAATAACCATCCAGAATAATCCTGATATTTTCAAACTAAAAATATTAGTTATTATTAGAAACCTATTACTAAAATTAAAATATTGGACCTAGACTATGTCAGGTAGACCAGGTAATTTCCAATAATCTTGACCTTGACCCAGATATTTACTTCTATTAATAATGATATTGATATTAAGCCAATACACATAGAGAATATTTTAGCTATGTATTCTTTACAGATTAAAATAAACAACATCGACTCAGGTCAAGCAGAAATGATAGTTTTGGACAAGGTCAAGTCCAACATACAATGTTACATGACCATACCATGTAATGAAATAAAACAAATTAAAACAATTAACTAACAAACAATGCAAATTAAATATACAAAACAAGAAGAAAACAATAACATCAGCAAAAAGTACTCGAGACTGGTAAATCTTTAATAGCAATTTATGACCTGTTGTAATTGAGTTTCACAGGCTCTCTGTTGCAGAAAATAAATGTGATATCAATAATTGTTGTGCCAACATCAACAAAATCACTCATCAGCATACACTTGTGTGTATAAAAAAAGAGGAGTCTTTGATTTTCAACCATTACAAATTCGATAAATTTGAAAATAATCATTGAGCTATTATTTTAGTGTGATCATTTTGCTCATGCTTTTCTGTGCAATTACCCATAGATGGTGATAGATATATGGCTGTGAATAGTGCAAGAAAATACACAGCAACCTTCAATTCTTAGTCATTTTTTATTGATTGGACCCATGTGGAAAGTTTAGAGTTTTAAAAGAACTGAATACTCCAACATTTTACAAGCAATTATCAGTAACACAATGCTTTGATGACTATACTATATCTGTGAATGGCTTCAGTGACCATAATATAGCCATACATGCCAACCATTATGTTTTTGGTGTAATCATTAAGCTTTTTTTCACTAAATTACGCCTTAAGTGTAACTGTATTCAGATTACGCATTTTCTGTATATCTCCCTCCAAAAAAATTAATAGTTTTCTCATTTTTATTAACATCCCATTAATCCCACAGACCATATTCTAGAAAAGATGGCTTCTATGTAACTAGGACATAAGAGTACACTTTTCCAAAGACTTGCATGCACTTTCCTAACAGTATTATATTCTATTTATAGCAGTTGCCCTACTTCATGAAATATGCTGGTTTCTACTTTCAACTTTTGACCTCGGTTTTCTATTTATAGCAGCTGTATGGCTTAGTTAGGAGAGAACAGACTGGTTTTCTAACTTTTAATCTTTGCTCGCAGATCCTTTGTTCTAATTCAGAACAGAACTAGTCTGTAGGTATTTGGCGCTAAAAGTCAAATCAGATTTATTTTAGTCGATGTGTGTTAGAGCAAAAATAATTTCACAGATGGATTAGGAAAAGACAAAAAACCGATTCAGAGATGAATACATGAATTACACAATACAGCGTTCCATTCTAGGGATCTTCATGCCCCTTGCAGGCTGTGTGGAAAGGATTTTAATATTGGTCATGGTGGTACAACAAAAACCCTTGAATTAGCTTGTTTACTAACTCCAGTACTGAGGTAACTTCTTTTTATACAGCAGAACTAAATTGTGGACACGAATTTTAGAAATGCAGATGCATTATCTACCGAGTTCTTAATAAAACATGGACAATCTCTAGCAGTAGAAGACTACATTGGTCCTTTGTTCAGACAGATGTTTCCTGATTCCAAAATTGCAGAAAATATGCATGTGCAAGAACAAAATCATCTAATATTGTTAGGTGTTTAGCAGAAGATACTTCGCTTAAAATTGCAGAAGCCATGAAAATTTGCCCGTTTAGTATTGCAACAGACAGGAGTAGTGATTGTGACAAAAAGTTGTACCCATTTCTGCTCAGTAACTTTTAAAGGATTTAATTAATTTAAACCAAAATTTGACATAATGCTGTCCATTTGGCTACCATGAGCCCACAAGAATGTCCCTACCAATATGATGCAGTTGAAATTAAACAGGGGTCATAACCTAAATTTTTTTTTTGGAAAATGATGAAAAAAAATTTGAAATAGGTTGTTAAAATTTACTTTTAACCATTTTCCATAAAACATTGACTCTCAGTTACATAATGTTTGTAGGGGCATCCTTACGTGCTCGGTGATGTTTAATAGGTATGATCCTCCTTCCTATATGTCATAAGGGTTCAAATTCCACCATTGGATTTGCCCAAGTCAGCTACCATGGTGGGTCTTTTGGCAAGGCACTGTATTCCAATTGTCATGGCACTAAATAACCTGCTGGTGCTGCTTTGCCACATAACACCAACTCAAACTATATCATATGAACAAATTTTATTAAATAATTGTTGCCTTCATGCGGGGTCTTTCATAACTACCAGAGTTTATGATTCATTTCAGCCTAGTTTTAGAATTGAACTTATGTTGAAAAAGTTTGGATCCACCCCGGAATAAAAAGAAAGATGCAATTGTTTTATCTGTGTTGTGTAAATTTGAACCTAAACAATGTTTTGTTGTAAAACTTTTACTGCTAACTTAGAGCTGTTCAATTCATTTGAGTGTATTTTTATTTTGAATATTTCAGGTACTTCCAAATTTGGGCAACAAAATACGCACCAGAGTGGAAGAGCTTCAGAGAAAGATAGCAGAGAGAGATGAAAGTAGGGCTCCAACATCTACATCTCAGCCAGAAAATGTATCTGTTGGAAAAAGTGCTGAATTTAGGGTGTGTTTGCTTATCCACTTGTTTCAAAGTAATCAGTTATCTTTTTAAAACAATTATTTTGTACGTTTCTGAGCATTTCTCTAAGCAGACAAAGAACTCATATTTTTTGAAGTCCTTTCAACTATGCAGTCATGTTATATTCCCCAGCAACAAGTAATGATCTAAAGATTTTAATTCCTGTCATTGATTGGAATCGTGCCTGATCAAATTTTAGAGTTGAAGTACCTATGCAGATCTTGGAAGGTCTTTGCAGTGAGTTAGTCCGAGCTTTTCTCAGTCACCTGGGTCCTACTATAAATGGGGACAGGTTATATTTATCTTCAGGCAGGATTTATCTGTCATTAAGGAAAGTTGCTCCTTGTTAAGATCTGATTGGTGCTTAGGCATTGGAAGCTTCCTGAAAAAGGGGTTGACAGGTGAAAGCTTAACTCCTAATAGCTGTAGAGCAAAGCTATTTATCCTATAATTCACTACACCATGAGACTGACCAATGTGTGCTTTCTTGTTCACATCTTACCTGAAATAGGTCACTTAGTATCACCTACTAAACTAATCAGTCTATGAGTAACATGTGCTACTTACCCCCTTTCTAGCTATTGATTTTGAACCTAAGCCATATTCATTTTTATACATCCATTTTTTTAAAACTGTCATGGATTTAGTATTACCTTCTATATTTGTCTGTATCCATAATGGCTTCTCCTCCTAAACTGCTGGTTGGAAATTCAAGAAACTTTGGGATTTTTTTTTGTTGCCTTGGATATGCACTCAGAGCAGGAGAGATATCACATTTATGAGATTTTGTATTTTATCCCCTGGGTATTTGTTGGGGGTGGGGATGAGTATTGGGGAAGGGGTGGGTGGAATATGGACTAGAAATCTTCAGGATTTGAGATGTCAATGTTAAAGCAGTGGATATAACATGCCTTGCCTGGGAGACAAACTTCAGCAGCCGACAAAAGCTGAATCACATCTGGGCAAGATTCAAACCCACAACCTTTGGTTTGCTAGACCATCACAATAACCACTGTGACTACCCCATAGATTTCAAGAGCAAATTATGCTTCTGTATTTATTGTTGTTGATGTTGTTTGGGTTTAACATCATTTTTCAGTGCATGATAGCTATATATGGCAGTCAGTATAACTGGTGGAGGAAGAACCAAGGAAAACTCAGGTAATAACCACCAACCCACAGGAAGCTACTGGCAAGCTTTCTCACATACCCACACTGGCAGAACCAAGACTCGAACCCACACAGAGTTGAGATGGCATTGATTGGTAAAAGTAAGCACCACTCAGACATCCAGAGTCCACTTTGAATGTGTTCCTCAAAAGAATTTGATTTCATCTTTTGAAGACTTCCTACAAACATTGGCAATTCTTCTCCTTGTAAGTGGAAATGCAGATATGCAACATGTAATGTTGTTGCAATCAAGTTGACTCTGCTCATGTTGAAAATGCTGAAACAGTTGACCACAACAAAAAGTCTTGATATCAATAGATATAATGTCATTTTCGTAATGTACAATATTTCTCTCATGTTGGTAATGAATATTTCTTTCTGCATGTCAGTAATGTATAATATTCCTATCCTAGTGTTAGTAATGTACAGTATTTCTCTCATGCTAGTATTGTACAATATTTCTCTCATGCTAGTAATGTATAATATTCCTATTCTCGTGTTAGTAATGTACAGTATTTCTCTCATGCTAGTAATGTAAAATATTTCTCTCATGCTAGTATTGTACAATATTTCTCTCATGCTAGTAATGTAAAATATTTCTCTCATGCTAGTAATGTAAAATATTTCTCTCATGTTAGTAATGTACAATATTTCTCTCATGCTAGTAATGTAAAATATTTCTCTCATGCTAGTAATGTAAAATATTTCTCTCATGCTAGTAATGTAAAATATTTCTCTCATGCTAGTAATGTACAATATTTCTCTCATGCTAGTAATGTAAAATATTTCTCTCATGCTAGTAATGTAAAATATTTCTCTCATGCTAGTAATGTACAATATTTCTCTCATGTTAGTAATGTACAATATTTCTCTCATGCTAGTAATGTAAAATATTTCTCTCATGCTAGTAATGTACAATATTTCTCTCATGCTAGTAATGTACAATATTTCTCTCATGCTAGTAATGTACAATATTTCTCTCATGCTAGTAATGTATAATATTCCTATCCTCGTGTTAGTAATGTACAGTATTTCTCTCATGCTAGTAATGTATAATATTCCTATCCTCATGTTAGTAATGTACAATATTTCTCTCATGCTAATAATGTACAATATTTTTTTCATGCTAGTAATGTATAATATTCCTATCCTCGTGTTAGTAATGTACAGTATTTCTCTCATGCTAGTAATGTACAATATTTCTCTCATGCTAGTAATGTTTAATATTCCTATCCTTGTGTTAGTAATGTATAATATTTCTCTCATGCTAGTAATGTACAGTATTTCTTGCATGCTAGTAATGTACAATATTTCTCTCATGCTAGTAATGTACAATATTTCTACATGTTAGTAATGTATATTTCTTTCCTCTTGTCAGTATTGTATAATGCATTATTGGAATAATACCAGGCTTAAACAATTTTTTAAAACAGAAAGAAAGATTTTGAACTCTGAAGATGAAGGATTTTATTCTTTCACAGTGTTCCAACACATGCATGTACTTATCAGATTGAGCATGTATAATTAATATTGTTACATGGTGAATTACTAAATTTGTTATTTACAAATTACCCACCAACAGAATTTTATTTTTTCTTAACAAACAATATAGACCCAGGTCTACTGGCACATTATGTGACTGTATTGGCTAGTCCTAACGAACAATATAGACCCAGGTCTGCAGGCCCATTATGTGACTGTATTGACTAGTCCTAACAAACAATATAGACCCAGGTCTGCTGGCACATTATGTGACTGTATTGACTAGTCCTAACTAACAATATAGACCCAGGTCTGCTGGCACATTATGTGACTGTATTGACTAGTCCTACCAAACAATATAGACCCAGGTCTACAGGCACATTATGTGACTGTATTGACTAGTCCTAACTAACAATATAGACCCAGGTCTACTGGCACATTATGTGACTGTATTGACTAGTCCTAACTAACAATATAGACCCAGGTCTACTGGCACATTATGTGACTGTATTGACTAGTCCTAACTAACAATATAGACCCAGGTCTCCAGGCACATTATGTGACTGTATTGACTAGTCCTAACTAACAATATAGACCTAGGTCTGCTGGCACATTATGTGACTGTATTGACTAGTCCTAACTAACAATATAGACCCAGGTCTACTGGCACATTATGTGACTGTATTGACTAGTCCTAACTAACAATATAGACCCAGGTCTACAGGCACATTATGTGACTGTATTGACTAGTCCTAACTAACAATATAGACCCAGGTCTACTGGCACATTATGTGACTGTATTGACTAGTCCTAACTAACAATATAGACCCAGGTCTACTGGCACATTATGTGACTGTATTGACTAGTCCTACCAAACAATATAGACCCAGGTCTGCAGGCACAGTATGTGACTATATTGACTAGTCCTAACAAACGATATAGACCCAGGTGTACTGGCACATTATGTGACTGTATTGACTAGTCCTAACAAACAGTATAGACCCATATTTGCAGGCACAGTATGTGATTAAACCTAACTGATCTGAGATCTTCAGGCACTTCATGTGACTGTACTAATTTAGTCCTTGCAGACAGTTTAGACCCAGATCTGCAGGTACATTGTGTGATTAGTTCTAACACACAAGGGAGTTCCCAGGTGGCCAAGTTGTCCAAGACACTCACCTTTACAGGTCACTGACATCTCACTGCTGTCAACGTGAGTTCAAGTCTCTCGCTCATATAACATGGATATGTGAGAAGGCTTGTCAGTACCTTCTCATGGGTCAGTAGTTCATCACAGGGTTTTCTCAGTGTTCTTCCTCCACCAGATATGCTGGCCACCATGTATAGTCTATCATGCACTAAAAATAGCATTAAACCCATAACACCAGCCAACCAAACTTAACAAAGAATATAGAGTCAGATCTGCAGGCACATTGTGTGATGGTAGGTCTGGATATGTCTATGCTGTTTGCATTTGGACACATTGTGCAGGCAAATGTAGTTTCCAAACCAGTGATACAAAGTACCTGGTCTCATTCAATATACAATCCCACCATGCCTTTTGTTCTTGCTATTGCTGGTGTAAACTTGGATGCAATATAAATGGTCCTAGCGTTTCTTTATTTTTTTGGTATTTAATAACAGATCAACAAATCAGTGGAAATAGTATACCTTGCTCGGGGACACTCTTTAGCAGCCAACAAAGGGGGCCTCGAGTGGCCGAGTGGTCTAAAGCGATCTCCATTACGGATCACTGCCATCTCACCTCTGTCTGCGTAGGTTCAAGTCTCGGATTCGGCCATTGTGGGTATGTGAGAAAGCTTGCCAGTAACTTCTCGAGGGTCGATGGTTATTTCTGGGGAATTTTCCGGGTTCTTCCTCCAACGTTAATACTGGCCGCCATGTATAGCCTATCGTGTGCTGAAAAATGGTGTTAAACCCTACAACAACAACAACAGCAGCCAACAAAAGCTGATTTGGGCAAGATTCTTACCCAACATTTGGTTTGCTAGACCATCACAATAAGAAATGTGACTACCCCATAAATTTCAAGAGTGAAGTAAGTTCAAGAATAGAAATTGCAATCTGGTACTTCCATTTCAGGCTGAGCTGGATGACCTGATAGCCTCTGAGTGTATTTACTGTGGAGAGTTCATGGTCAAGTGAGTATTATGTTTTGCTTTTATCATCAAGTTTTTGGGGGTTACCTAGCCTCTGAGTGTATTTACTGTGGAGAGTGCATGGTCAAGTGAGTATTATGTTTTGCTTTTATCATAAAGTTTTTTTGGGTTTACCTAGCCTCTGAGTGTATTTACTGTGGAGAGTTCATGGTCAAGTGAGTATTATGTTTTGCTTTTATTATAAAGTTTTTTTGGGGGGTTACCTCTTATTGGATCTTTGTCCAGATGCCTAGGTTTTATTTTCAGATGTTTTCAATTGAAATGGCCTGAATGCCAGAAAGTTACCAAAGATGTCATCTGCAAATTTGCAATGTTCTGCTTGCTTTGCCATTTTTATTCACTTTCACTTCCATATCAGTGTGGAGAGATTTCTGCACAAGAAAAATATTTGTGACTTGCTGGATTAAACATTAGTTTAGCAGAGATGCTGCCAGGGCACATGAGGGTGTAAATCATGTATAATTTGTACAAATTGAGCATTTTGAGACCAATGATGCACAAGTAGTCCTATAAATTAGTTTCAGATTGCACATATAAAACTGTACTCTGTGTAGTATGCAGTTTTTATTTAGCACTTAACACTTAAAGTGTTTATCGAACGTAAGTCATGCTGGCTGTGGAGGTCTCATACAGCTTGTCACAACATGTCTTTTTTTTCTTCTTCAGATAGGCAACTGTTTACACATGCAGGTACTTTGGTTTGACATTAATGATTTTTGAAGCAAATTCGATTGGCACATTTGGCCTTGGAACAAGTATTCTGTCATAGCCTGAACCTTGCGTTAGTGAAGGAAATATTACAATTTTTTTTTTAAAGTTCAGGCAACCTATAAAACACAATAGCTGACTCCCATCATGGTTCATCATCAGACCATGATTTTATTCAGAAAATACTGGCTGATGATAGCGATGACGACAATCATTTTAAAAGTTTTGAAGTATATCAAATTATTGGAGCTGGGGAAAGAGTTCCTGGAAATGCCTGTGAGTGATTCTGAACTAAAAAATGATAGCACTCACGGAAAGACTGATATTAAAGTGTTAGGTAGATATTGAAATATAGCCATTTCCTCCTCCCCCTTCTTCCCCATATCCCTTCTTATTTTGATGACAAAAGGGGAAGTTCCCCACCATTAGATAAAATCCTGGTAGCATCTCGGGAATAGTGAGATTTCAGCCCAAGAACGACATTTGTGAATGCAGCTCTGCTTATTAGGGTGAAGATAAACAAAAACAAGAACATTGTTCACCTGTCGAGAGTGATCTTGGAATTAAAAATTCTGATTGTCTTGGCATAAGTATGTCTGAATATTAGTTGAATTGAAGCAAACAGTTTCAGTCTAAAAACAAGCTTTGCAAATTAAATCTACCATGCAACCTCAGAGACCCAAACACTTCTGATTAATACATTGTTACGGGGGCAATGGTTTCCAACCTTCCAAAGAGAAATGTCTTAACAGTACAAACTGGATTCTTAATTTTTACTTTGAGTTCACTTGTTTTTGTTGCACACAATTTTTGGGGATTTTGTTGGGTTGCTTAAATCATTGAAGTTAAAGATTCCATGGAAAATATATCCTTTGTATAAATAATACGATCAATGAATTTAAATACCAATGAGTACATCATTTTTCCCTTTAACCATGAAACTCTTATACCCATGAAATGAAATTAATTAAAAGTACTTAAGCTTAAATCCATGCTGGGCATCAGTCACAGTTCTCAAATATAATTCTGTAATCTTGTCTTTGATTTGTCTATCCATTATACTGCCAAATACCTTAATGAAGCCAAATTTACAGTTCACTATGTCTAGTTTAGAGATTGTTTTGTCACACAGTCAATAAAGATGTTGTCATCTAAGCTAATTGAAGATAACTATATTGTTTCCTTGTTAGACTCTCAGTAGATTTGGCATGACTAATCATGTTTGGTCATTATATTTTCACAGTTGTTTAAACACTCAAAAACTACAAAACACAACAAGATGTTTGAAAATTTATCTTCTGAACCACTCAAAAACCCTATAATTGAATGATTACCCCAGGGTCTATACAACAGACATTACACCAGCCCCTCACACTGCATGGCTGTGTTGCAATGTGTCAGCACATGATAACTTCAGAAGAAAATATGTGAAGCCTTGGCCCAGATTAAGAAAAAGAGATACTAGCAAGAACTAACTTTGATTATCATTTCCAATACTTATTTCGGAACCTAAACAAATAGAACTTCATCACTGCCTTTACTGGAAATGTACGTTAATTAGGTGTTATATATTTCTAAGCTAGTACATCAGCTTGTAATTAATTAATTCTTGAAAACAGTAAGACTGGAATAAAATGCTTTAAATGATGAAAGAAAAATTATTTTATAAATAATTACTTCAAAAGCAAACCATTGAATTATGGAATAATACTACCAGCAGCAGCAATTTTGTTCCCAAAAATGACCAATTTTACAGTAGATTTAATAATTAGATACGTCCAAGTTTTCATTTTTGTCAAAACTTGTATCTTTGAATGTTTTTATATTAAATTTCACAATATATGGTCTCCATGTTAATTTCCAGGAATAAATTTTTGGCAAGAGCTATTTTAATTTCATGATTCCTGTGTGCAAGTAATTGAAATCTGTAATGTTAACACCAGTCTTATGGAGAAAATAAATAAATGTTTATGGATAAATGTTAAAACAACAACAAGGATCAGTTACAATGTCTGGTATGTTTTTACTTAAAAGACAGAGGGTATTTTGCTTGAAACAATTGAATAATGGATATATTTCATTGATTGGGTGAAAAACTGTATTTTTATGAGTGATAAAGCAATAAGAGAAAACATTTAAGTTATTCACCCGCAAGATGAAATATATCCATTATTCACTTTGAGTAAGCAGATTTTCAGATTGAAAATTACAGATTGAAGTAGCAGATTTGTCAATATATCTGTGGAATAATATAAGATGTTTACTTGTATGTTCTGCTCTGTATATTCACACAGAAAATATCAGTACTAACTCTAAAGCATTTGTGTATATTCACACAGAAAATATCAGTACTGACTCTAAAGCATTTGTGTATATTCACACAGAAAATATCAGTACTAACTCTAAAGCATTTGTGTATATTCACACAGAAAATATCAGTACTGACTCTAAAGCATTTGTGTATATTCACACAGAAAATATCAGTACTAACTCTAAAGCATTTGTGTATATTCACACAGAAAATATCAGTACTGACTCTAAAGCATTTGTGTATGTTCACACAGAAAATATCAGTACTGACTCTAAAGCATTTGTGTATATTCACACAGAAAATATCAGTACTAACTCTAAAGCATTTGTGTATATTCACACAGAAAATATCAGTACTGACTCTAAAGCATTTGTGTATATTCACACAGAAAATATCAGTACTGACTCTAAAGCATTTGTGTATATTCACACAGAAAATATCAGTACTGACTCTAAAGCATTTGTGTATATTCACACAGAAAATATCAGTACTGACTCTAAAGCATTTGTGTATATTCACACAGAAAATATCAGTCCTGACTCTAAAGCATTTGTGTATATTCACACAGAAAATATCAGTACTGACTCTAAAGCATTTGTGTATATTCACACAGAAAATATCAGTACTAACTCTAAAGCATTTGTGTATATTCACACAGAAAATATCAGTACTAACTCTAAAGCATTTGTGTATATTCACACAGAAAATATCAGTACTGACTCTAAAGCATTTGTGTATATTCACACAGAAAATATCAGTACTAACTCTAAAGCATTTGTGTATATTCACACAGAAAATATCAGTACTAACTCTAAAGCATTTGTGTATATTCACACAGAAAATATCAGTACTGACTCTAAAGCATTTGTGTATATCCACACAGAAAATATCAGTACTAACTCTAAAGCATTTGTGTATATCCACACAGAAAATATCAGTACTAACTCTAAAGCATTTGTGTATATTCACACAGAAAATATCAGTACTGACTCTAAAGCATTTGTGTATATTCACACAGAAAATATCAGTACTGACTCTAAAGCATTTGTGTATATTCACACAGAAAATATCAGTCCTGACTCTAAAGCATTTGTGTATATTCACACAGAAAATATCAGTACTAACTCTAAAGCATTTGTGTATATTCACACAGAAAATATCAGTACTGACTCTAAAGCATTTGTGTATATTCACACAGAAAATATCAGTACTGACTCTAAAGCATTTGTGTATATTCACACAGAAAATATCAGTACTGACTCTAAAGCATTTGTGTATATTCACACAGAAAATATCAGTCCTGACTCTAAAGCATTTGTGTATATTCACACAGAAAATATCAGTCCTAACTCTAAAGCATTTGTGTATATTCACACAGAAAATATCAGTACTGACTCTAAAGCATTTGTGTATATTCACACAGAAAATATCAGTACTGACTCTAAAGCATTTGTGTATATTCACACAGAAAATATCAGTACTGACTCTAAAGCATTTGTGTATATTCACACAGAAAATATCAGTACTGACTCTAAAGCATTTGTGTATATTCACACAGAAAATATCAGTACTGACTCTAAAGCATTTGTGTATATTCACACAGAAAATATCAGTCCTGACTCTAAAGCATTTGTGTATATTCACACAGAAAATATCAGTCCTGACTCTAAAGCATTTGTGTATATTCACACAGAAAATATCAGTCCTAACTCTAAAGCATTTGTGTATATTCACACAGAAAATATCAGTACTGACTCTAAAGCATTTGTGTATATTCACACAGAAAATATCAGTACTGACTCTAAAGCATTTGTGTATATTCACACAGAAAATATCAGTACTGACTCTAAAGCATTTGTGTATATTCACACAGAAAATATCAGTACTGACTCTAAAGCATTTGTGTATATTCACACAGAAAATATCAGTCCTGACTCTAAAGCATTTGTGTATATTCACACAGAAAATATCAGTACTAACTCTAAAGCATTTGTGTATATTCACACAGAAAATATCAGTCCTGACTCTAAAGCATTTGTGTATATTCACACAGAAAATATCAGTCCTGACTCTAAAGCATTTGTGTATATTCACACAGAAAATATCAGTCCTGACTCTAAAGCATTTGTGTATATTCACACAGAAAATATCAGTCCTGACTCTAAAGCATTTGTGTATATTCACACAGAAAATATCAGTACTGACTCTAAAGCATTTGTGTATATTCACACAGAAAATATCAGTACTGACTCTAAAGCATTTGTGTATATTCACACAGAAAATATCAGTACTGACTCTAAAGCATTTGTGTATATTCACACAGAAAATATCAGTCCTGACTCTAAAGCATTTGTGTATATTCACACAGAAAATATCAGTACTGACTCTAAAGCATTTGTGTATATTCACACAGAAAATATCAGTCCTGACTCTAAAGCATTTGTGTATATTCACACAGAAAATATCAGTCCTGACTCTAAAGCATTTGTGTATATTCACACAGAAAATATCAGTCCTGACTCTAAAGCATTTGTGTATATTCACACAGAAAATATCAGTCCTGACTCTAAAGCATTTGTGTATATTCACACAGAAAATATCAGTCCTAACTCTAAAGCATTTGTGTATATTCACACAGAAAATATCAGTCCTAACTCTAAAGCATTTGTGTATATTCACACAGAAAATATCAGTACTGACTCTAAAGCATTTGTGTATATTCACACAGAAAATATCAGTACTGACTCTAAAGCATTTGTGTATATTCACACAGAAAATATCAGTCCTGACTCTAAAGCATTTGTGTATATTCACACAGAAAATATCAGTACTAACTCTAAAGCATTTGTGTATATTCACACAGAAAATATCAGTACTAACTCTAAAGCATTTGTGTATATTCACACAGAAAATATCAGTACTAACTCTAAAGCATTTGTGTATATTCACACAGAAAATATCAGTACTGACTCTAAAGCATTTGTGTATATTCACACGGAAAATATCAGTACTAACTCTAAAGCATTTGTGTATATTCACACAGAAAATATCAGTACTAACTCTAAAGCATTTGTGTATATTCACACAGAAAATATCAGTACTAACTCTAAAGCATTTGTGTATATTCACACAGAAAATATCAGTACTGACTCTAAAGCATTTGTGTATATTCACACAGAAAATATCAGTACTGACTCTAAAGCATTTGTGTATATTCACACAGAAAATATCAGTACTGACTCTAAAGCATTTGTGTATATTCACACAGAAAATATCAGTACTAACTCTAAAGCATTTGTGTATATTCACACAGAAAATATCAGTACTAACTCTAAAGCATTTGTGTATATTCACACAGAAAATATCAGTACTGACTCTAAAGCATTTGTGTATATTCACACAGAAAATATCAGTACTGACTCTAAAGCATTTGTGTATATTCACACAGAAAATATCAGTACTATAAAGCATTTGTGTATATTCACACAGAAAATATCTGTACTAACTCTAAAGCATTTGTGTATATTCACACAGAAAATATCTACTAACTCTAAAGCATTTGTGTATATTCACACAGAAACTATCTGTACTAACTCTAAAGCATTTGTGTATATTAACACAGAAAATATCAGTACTAACTCTAAAGCAAAGCAGCAAAAGATTTAAGAAAAAGTATATGCTGGTTCATCTGTATGTGAGGTGGCTATACTTACGACTAGACCACACAAGCATCTAATAATAGGTCACATTTCTGATTACAACAAAGTTACAATTCTACAAAAGGTAATGAAAATATTTAAAGTATTTTATCCCATGAAATGTCACAAATATTCCACATGGAATATCCAGTAATTTGTGTCCTAGCATTAAAAAATTAATCCTATTATATTGTACATGTTTAATTTGTGTCTTGTCGTGATATCCCAGGACAAAAGTTTGAAATACTTTTGTTTTTCCATATTGGAAACTTCAATAAATATTTGGCTTACATAATGATGGGAATAGTGTTGATTTTTTAATGCTTTCACAGTCTATTAAATTTCATGTTTCTCAATGTGTTTTAATTTCAGGAGTATAGACAAGCTGTTCTTTGATGAAACAGATCAAGATGCGGTCATGAGTGGATGGCTCTGACATGTTTCAAGTTTTGGCATTATTTCCTGTCAGTCTATGATATCATTTCCTGTCAGACTTTGACCATTTTGCATTTTTTCTTCCAGTTGATATCTAAGTTAAAGTCCTTGATCGGAGTATGTTCCTATGTTGTAAATTCACTTCAGGTTTATCATTTATTAGATCATCTATTCTTGAGTATCAACAATTACATCATCCCTGTCATAAACGGATATCAATTTTGCGTCATAAAATAAGTCTGTAGTTTTATCATGAGTTAGTACCCTGTTTCTGAGCTCTGTAGCATTTAGATAGGCCAGAGTGGGTGGTATTCCAGACTGATGTAGCTCTGCGATGGTACTAAATAATATGGACATTCTACTCACATTGCAAAATACAGAGGGAAAATATATTTTTGGAGCCCCAGTCATTTTTTTTGTTCCAAAATTTTGCCTGTTGTCAGAATCAGATTTTGTGTCTGAATTTTAGACTTTTTGGCCTGCAATCTAAGGCAGACCAGTCTGTATTGCACAACGAGAGGTGAACCTTCGCAAAAAGTAGGATAAGTTGGGGATTTGGAGTCAAAAGTGGCCAGAATACAAAAATAATAGGTGCAACAACAAAAAAAGAACTCCAAGTTTTACCCATCTGCACATGCACAAGCAAAATAGCCAGTGAAAAACAACATTTCTAATACAACTAAGCATCTGGCTAAACAAAAATCTCTTGGTAGCAGATGTTTTTAAAATGTATTCAGAACACCAGCCCCCAAAATGTATTTCATACACCCATTTCAGGCAAAAGTGACATAAATCTCCAGGGGCTTATGAGTTAAGGGATCTAAAATGATTTTAGCATGATAGATGCATAGCATATATAAAAATACACAAGTTAACCCCCACAACCCAGAATTCACTTATTTGTCATGGGTTGCCAGTTTTTGTGGGGTACCAATTGTCATAGATTTTCTGGATGCCAGTAACTGTTAATTTCAATACCCAACAAAACAATGATCTTTCTGTGGAAACAAGGTTTTGACCCCTTTCCTAGTCCATGAAGTTAAGTACTTATAAGAAAGGCATTTTTTCTAATACCACAAAAATTGATACCCACAAAACAGAATTTACAGCATCAAGTTATCTTTGAAAGGTCCAAGGTGAACTCTATGGTGGTATATGGAATGTCATTCATAATTTTCTTTGTTTTTAAAAATTAATGTTGAAATGCAATTTAATAATGAAATGCAATTAATTTACTGTTAATCACTTCATTCTGTTAAAATATTTGTACAGTTGTATTATTGTAGAATTTTGCAGTTGCATGTGACTGTTTAAATTAGCCTAAGATTTTATTAAATCTGTGTGCAATAATGAAAATAAACAATAATTGTAAATTATCAAGCCTTAATTAGCTGTTTTGTTATGTATGTAGATGTACTTGTACTGTATCTTATTGTTTGCATCATCAAACTGTTTCCAGGGTTAAGGGAAATGTTCAAGATTTGTTTCAGTTTGTTTGCAAAGAATAAGTGGCATGGAATACATTCAGTGAGTTAGCATTGTCATACATGATGATCACAGAAGGCAGTTACACTCCATTGAACATGATCACAGAAGGCAGTTACACTCCATTGAACAGCCTGTAATTTGTTGAGGCATTTTCAACATGGTGGACCAATCCTTGACATTAGTTGTTATATTTTTTTTACATTTAAACCTGTTCTTCATAGACTGACAAATAAAAAAAAATGTTATAGAAAATATACATATATACATAATGTCAGTACCATCAAGTAAACAGTAGGATTTTAATGGCAAACAAAGTTATAAGTGAATTCTTTATCCAGTGAGCTCTTCTGTGAATGAAATAAAATGTGTACTGATTGCTTGCAGAAAGCTGCCTCTCTCTTGACGCTAAACTCTTGTCACCTAATGCCACAGACTGCCACATCTACAGAAGGATTCTTAGCCTTGCAACACATTGCACTGTCCTTATCGAATACAGCCCAGGATTATATCTATCTTTCCATCCAGCATCAGTCTGGGTGTTATAAACATTAATGGACCAACATCAGATTTGGGTGTATAAACATTAATGGACCAGCATCAAATTTGGGTGTTATAAACATGAATGGACCAGCATCAGTCTTGGTTGTTATAAACATTAATGGACCAGTATCAGTTTTGGGTGTTATAAACATGAATGAACTGGCATCAGTTTTGGGTGTTCTAAACATTAATGGACCATCATCAAATTTGGGTGTTATAAACATTAATGGACCAGTATCAAATTTGGGTGTATAAACATTAATGGACCAGTATCAAATTTGGGTGTATAAACATTAATGGACCAGAATCAGTTTTGGGTGTTATAAACATGAATGAACTGGCATCAGATTTGGGTGTTATAAACATTAATGGACCAACATCAGTTTTGGGTGTTTTAAACATTAATAGACCAGCATCAAATTTGGGCATTATAAACATTAGTGGACCAGCATCAGTTTTGGGTGTTATAAACATTAATGGACCAGCATCAGTTTTGGGTGTTACAAACATTAATAGACTGGCATCAGTTTTGGGTGTCACTGGACAACAAATTTTTACAAAAGTCATGTTACTGAAATAAAATTAGTCAATTCTTATCAATTTTTATGTGCTGAACACGAATATGACAGTCAAATTGCAAAATTGGCTCTAGTTTTTTTGTAATCTGCAAGAAATTAATGTTTACATAACGAAATGCATTCCAATAGTAAAAGGTCAGCTGTAATAGCCTACCTATAAAAAATCAAGTCATTGACTACATCTTAGATTTCTTCGCCTGTCTCTTGTACAGCTGTTCGGGAGCATCTCTGAGGAGTGTCCAGCAGTAGTCAGCCAGCATTGTAGTGGACCATTTTCCCTGGTATCTTTGTTCCATTGTTGCGATATCTTGATGAAAACGTTCGCCGTGTTCATCACTAACAATACCACAGTTGCTAGGAAAGAAATCCAAATGGGAATGAAGGAAGTGAATCTTTAGAGACATATTGCAGCCAAGTTTCTTATACTTCATCAACATGTCTTCTACTAGTTCCTTATAGTTTTCTGCCCTAACATTTCCGAGGAAGTTTGTAGAAACTAGGCGAAAAGCATTCCATGCTTGTTTCGCGTCACCTTCCAGCAAGTTGTTGAACCGGTCATCTTTGAAAAGCTCTCGAATCTGAGGACCCACAAAAACTCCCTCTTTAATCTTTGCTTCGCTGAGTCGAGGGAATTTTTCATGCAGGTATCGGAATGCTGGCAAAGTCCGGTCAATGGCTTTCACGAAGTTCTTCATCAAACCTAGTTTGATGTGAAGGGGTGGTAGCAAGATTTTCTGAGCCTCAACCAGAGCTGGGTGTTGGATATTCTTCTCTCCAATGGCTACATTCTGCCTGTGAGTCCATTCCTTCCTCATGTAGTGCATTTCCCTTGCTCGGCTATCCCACTCGCATAAGAAACACATGTATTTTGTATATCCTTGCTGCAGTCCCATTAAAAGGGCAACTACCTTCAAATCACCACAGAGGTGCCAGCTGTACTTGTTATACTCAATGGAATTCAGTAGCTGCCTTAAGTTATCGTATGTCTCTTTCATGTGGACAGCATACGCTACTGGAATAGATGGAAGAATGTTTCCATTGTGCAAAAGCACAGCCTTGAGACTCAGTTTCGAAGAGTCCACAAATAGTCTCCATTCTTGTGGGTCATGAGTGATTTTTAAAGCATTCATGAGGCCCTCAATATCGGAACAGAATATCAGATTACTTTCCTTTCTGAAGAAAGGCTCCAATTGCTGGTGGCGCTTTCGATATGCAGTAATTGTGACATCTTCCTCTAGAAGATTCCATTGTTGGAGTCTTGATCCTAGCAATTCTGCCTTGTTCTTTGATAAGTCCAAATCACGAATCAGGTCATTTAGTTCTTCCTGTGTTATTCTGTGTGGGGTTGATGATGCACCACAGTGAAAATCTGGATCACTGCATGCTGATGGACCAGGAGAAGAACAGGTCGACTCACCTTTGTCTTCGTCAGATGAATCAAGAGAATATTCTGCTGGAGGTTCTGGAATAGGAAGTCCCTCACCATGTGGAACTGGTCTCAATGCAGACGGAATGTTTGGGTAGACTATTCTCGACTTCTTTCGCTTCGTTATTCCGCCGGAAAGAGGAGGAACCAAGCAGAAGTAACAGTCATTTAGGTGGTTGCTTGGCTCTCTCCACACCATTGGGACTGCAAACGGCATTGATGACCTTTTGCAATTCAACCACTGTGAAAGCTGTGTTGTACATGTAGCACAGCATATATGCGGAGCCCAAGGCTTGTCTTGGTCACCAACCTTGCATCCGAAGTAAAGATGATATGCCTTCTTCACTTGAGAATTGATACTTTTCTTCTGGTTGGCAAATGTCACTTCCCCACAAATATAGCAAAAATTGTCCGCGGTATTAACACACTTTCGAGGCATTACTGTTCTTTATTGTACGTAAATGGATAAAATAATAAGTTTTATGTAACAGTAGCTTGAACTGTCTCGCACAACGTCTAAAATATTTTAAATGCTGAACCTATCTGATTGGGCTTTATATAGTACACTGCTTACGTCAGCTTCAGCAGCCGCCTGGCATTAGTATAATAGGCCTACACATGTATAGTACACTGCTGACGTCAACTTACTTCAGCAGCCGCATGGCATTAGTATTGCATTGCATCAGAAAATGATGCAATCAACTGTGGATGATGTGAGCATGATGGTATTATGCAATGTTACATCATTATTCCGGATGTTGCTGCAGTCCTACTGGAGAAATTTACACAGTGAAACATAGAAAATGAGGTATATGAATATCTTCAAAACGAGAGCCAATACAAATTTTTCACGGTTATATTCGTGTTCGGCACACCAAAATACTACAGATTAGGGCCTTTTCAAGTCAGTAATGATTTCACTGTTGACCAGTGTGTTATAAAGATTAATGGACCAGCATCAGTCTTGGGTGTTATAAACATTAATGGACCAGCATCAGTCTTGGGTTTTATAAACATTAATGGAACAGCATTGGTTTTGGGTGTTATAAAGATTAATGGACCAGCATCAGTCTTGGGTGTTATAAAGATTAATGGACCAGCATCAGTCTTGGGTGTTATAAACATTAATGGACCAGCATCAAATTTGGGTGTATAAACATTAATGGACCAGCATCAGTCTTGAGTGTTATAACCATTAATGGACCAGCATCAGTCTTGGGTGTTATAAACATTAATGGACCAGCATCAAATTTGGGTGTATAAACATTAATGGACCAGCATCAAATTTGGGTGTTATAAACATGAATGGACCAGCATCAAATTTGGGTGTTATAAAGATTAATGGACCAGCATCAGTCTTGGGTGTTATAAACATTAATGGACCAGCATCAAATTTGGGTGTATAAACATTAATGGACCAGCATCAGTTTTGGGTGTTATAAACATTAATGGACCAGCATCAAATTTGGGTGTTATAAACATGAATGGACCAGCATCAGTCTTGGGTGTATAAACATTAATGGACCAGTATCAGTTTTGGGTGTTATAAACATTAATGGACCAGCATCAAATTTGGGTGTTATAAACATGAATGGACCAGCATCAAATTTGGGTGTTATAAACATTAATGGACCAGCATCAGTCTTGGGTGTTATAAACATTAATGGACCAGCATCAAATTTGGGTGTATAAACATTAATGGACCAGCATCAGTTTTGGGTGTTATAAACATTAATGGACCAGCATCGAATTTGGGTGTTATAAACATGAATGGACCAGCATCAAATTTGGGTGTATAAACATTAATGGACCAGCATCAGTTTTGGGTGTTATAAACATGAATGGACCAGCATCAAATTTGGGTGTTATAAACATGAATGGACCAGCATCAGTCTTGGGTGTTATAAACATGAATGGACCAGCATCAGTCCTGGGTGTTATAAACATGAATGGACCAGCATCAGTTTTGGGTGTTATAAACATGAATGGACCAGCATCAGTCTTGGGTGTTATAAACATTAATGGACCAGCATCAAATTTGGGTGTATAAACATTAATGGACCAGCATCAAATTTGGTGGTTATAAACATGAATGGACCAGCATCAAATCTGGGTGTTATAAACATTAATGGACCAGCATCAGTCTTGGGTGTTATAAACATTAACGGACCAGCATCAAATTTGGGTGTATAAACATTAATGGACCAGCATCAGTTTTGGGCGTTATAAACATTAATGGACCAGCATCAAATTTGGGTGTTATAACCATTAATGGACCAGCATCAGTTTTGGGCGTTATAAACATGAATGGACCAGCATCAAATTTGGGTGTATAAACATTAATGGACCAGCATCAGTTTTGGGCGTTATAAACATGAATGGACCAGCATCAAATTTGGGTGTTATAAACATGAATGGACCAGCATCAGTCTTGGGTGTATAAACATTAATGGACCAGTATCAGTTTTGGGTGTTATAAACATTAATGGACCAGCATCAAATTTGGGTGTTATAAGCATTAATGGACCAGCATCAAATTTGGGTGTATAAACATTAATGGACCAGCATCAGTCTTGGGTGTTATAAACATTAATGGACCAGCATCAAATTTGGGTGTATAAACATTAATGGACCAGCATCAGTTTTGGGTGTTATAAACATTATTGGACCAGCATCAAATTTGGGTGTTATAAACATGAATGGACCAGCATCAGTCTTGGGTGTTATAAACATGAATGGACCAGCATCAAATTTGGGTGTTGTAAACATGAATGGACCAGCATCAGTCTTGGGTGTTATAAACATGAATGGACCAGCATCAGTCCTGGGTGTTATAAACATGAATGGACCAGCATCAGTTTTGGGTGTTATAAACATGAATGGACCAGCATCAAATTTGGGTGTTATAAACATGAATGGACCAGCATCAGTCTTGGGTGTATAAACATTAATGGACCAGCATCAGTCTTGGGTGTTATAAACATGAATGGACCAGCATCAGTCTTGGGTGTTATAAACATAAATGGACCAGCATCAGTTTTGGGTGTTATAAACATGAATGCACCAACATCAAATTTGGGTGTTATAAACATTAATGCACCAACATCAAATTTGGGTGACATACTCTTGAATGAACTGGCATCAGTTTTGGGTGATATATACATGAATGGACTGGCATAAGATTTGGTACTGTAGGTCATATGGGGAAATGGAAAACAGCAAGTGAAATGTGGATCAAGAGGTTAGAGTTCTAGAGGTGACATTCATCACTCTTTGGACTGTAAACTGAGATTTTTTTGTGTATGCTCATAGGAAAGCATGGACGGCTTAGTCCTGTTCCTAAATGTGCATTCCATATTAGTTGAAGAAATTTAAAATAAAGTTGGCCTACATATAGGACCCTATCGTAGACTTTTTTCTTCAGATACTTTAGCAGATTATGATTACCTTTGGAGAACTACTTCTACCCACAAATCCAGCCATCTCAAGCTAATCATTTCAATTAAGAAAGCTAAGAATGTCTTGCCCAAATAGGTGGCACTTAAATAGTTATCTCCCTTGATGCAAGCATTGGCACCAAATTCAATGAATACTTAAGTTACTACTTTCACTTGTGCCAGATAGCAAGTTCTCTCCTGACAAGCAGCCTTGCAATCCATCTATGTTATTTTTGGAAGTTATTCTGCCACAAAGCAAATATTTTTCTCATCAGAGGGAAGTATACTCCATCTATAATTTTCATGACCATTTCTTTTGATTACAGACTTTTCTGTCATTTGTATTAAAAAAATATGTAACTTTGTCATGAACACAGATATAAGCACCTGTTGTACACACTGCTTGGGTCAGTAGTGCATCCTCTCACGTTGGTGTAGCTTTATTTTATGTGCAGGTACTGTGTGTACTACAGACAACTCTAAGTACAGTAAAACCTGTTATGAAAGACTGCCCCTTCTGCCAACCAAAAGCAGTCTCTCAAGACAGGTGGTCTCTCATAAAAGGTGTGTGAAAATGGACTGGTTTTCAGGGTCAATAGTTAGCATTGTTGAAAAATAAATAATACCCATACTCACTGTACATGTATCATATCCTTTATTCATAAATCTTGTTAAATATTGCATGCATTCCTCTCAAAATATCTTTATATAATAAAGATATACATCTATCAAACAACGAGAATAAAATTTATATTTCAGCATCACATTAATATGTACAAAAAATGAACAGTTAGATATGATGTATATATCTTATTCTATACACTTATTCACTTGTTTTTTAAGAAATCCATTATACTTCTTTGTTGACATGTTTTACTCAGCTGTTTGGCCTGAACATGTATCTCAATTATTGCCTTTTCCTGAATCAACTTTCCACTTACTGGTATGTTTTTACTCCTTGCAACACAAAACCACTCCCATACTCACTTGTTCAGATCTCCGTAAACTGTCCGTCATGCCGTGGCATATTTCCTCTGTGCTTGTGCACCTTTCTGCCATTCATTTCTAATGGACTCCTTGTCTTTGATTACATTTTGAACTTGCGTTTTACCAACGCTTAAGCTGACTGCTTTTTGCGAGCAGTCTCCCCTTTTTCATTTCTTTCAATGACATTAATCCTTTCTTCCAGTGTTAAAATGTTTCTTTTTTTCAGCGGAGGTTCTGCCATTGTTATTAGTGTTGACATTATAAAGACTATCAGTTTTGATCAGGTTTTGGGGAAATGTGGAATAAATATATATTATGTACCAATGAATGAAACCAAAAGACATAATTAACTCATCAATAAACAATACATTTATTCTGAGACAAAGTTTAAATCAACAGCGTTATAGCTCGATAAACAATGGTTGCGACCATCTGCACCCAGGTAAACAGATGGTGGCTTGGTGAAACACTAACAAAAGAAATAAAAATTAATTTAAACAAAATCCGGAAATGATTCTCACTTACCAGTATTAAAGACAATGAGCTCATTCACCCTCCAGGCATTATGAATTAACTGGAAAGACAAACGATGTACTCAAACGTACACTGAAGTCCTGTCAAATGATTTCTCACTGGGACATGAGGACTACCGGCATTTTGTGAGTTTTCATAAAGATAAAGAAAAAATACAAACCTCTAAATTGACTGCGTATATCCATCATTACTCCCTTTGATGTTACTGTTACTGGCTATTCACAGGACTTCGGCACTACAATGGCGGTTAGTGACATGTACTTTAGCCTGGTTTACTGCAGTTTACAAATGACACCGTACGATGGAGTTGTAAATTTCACAAAACTGGTACTGTAGCAAGACAAATTCTTTTTAATTACTTTATTAGAGCAATCTTTACTATTTATGCAATCTTTGTTACAAAGGATTAAATGATGGTTAGAGGTGTTTATCTCGATTTATGGTTGTTCAGCTATAGTGTTATTTAATGTGCACTTTGTTTGTATACTACATTTATCCCGAGCTCTAGTGTTTACAAAGGATTAAGTTAAGGTCAGTGGTGTCAATCTGTTTTGTTTTTTTGGCTATGCAGTCGTTCATAGCAGTGTCAAAATGCATATTTTGCCAAGAAGTAGCTGGTCATGTTCAGCAGGTGGTCATTCATAACAGAGCGTTTATATAGTAAAATCGATCCGTGCATTACGATTGTGGTCAGAAATGACAGGTGGTTGCTCATAGCAGAGGTCACTCATGACAGGTTTTACTGTAGTAAATTATTGTATAATTTCTGCTGCAGTCAGGTACATAGTTATCTATAAATTGTTTTTAGTCCCAGCATCCACTTCATAGATCCTAAAAGTGAAGCTTTGGTGATTTTACCTGTATAGGCAGCCTATTTGTCCTTTCCTACCAGTAAGTTTATATCGGAATTTATTTTGTAACATAATCTTTAAGTATTAATAGCCATGCTTCAGTACTTTATCTGTATTGGCTGCCATGTGGGCCCTTCCTACAGACCTATTTTCATGTTGTGTATAGCACTGTATGGAACCTCTCCGGTGGCCTAGTGGTTAGAGTGGTTCATGGGTTTGATGCCTGGCTGAATCATACCAAAGACTTATAAAAAAAATGGTACTAACGGCTGCCTCGCTTGGCGCTCAGCATTGAGAGGTTCTAGGACTGATCAGACTGGTGTCAGGATAATGTGACTGGGTGGGACATCATGCTACATGTCTGCAGCATGATGCCCCACTGCTAGACATCACTATTAAATGCCACACTGCAGACATCGTAGCGATATGACTGAATTTATTCTTAATGCTACGTTAAAAATCCAAATCACACACGCACATAGCACTGTATGTTCACTCTCCGAGTTCATAAACGAGGACATGTGCCTGGCTACACCTGTACATATTGTCTTCTCTGTGTTTGTTGAAGCGTAAGCTGTGTAAACATTGCAAACACAGAACGACAACCACTGTACAAGTCTAGCTTGCTCCAGTTGCCACTCCATGAACACACATCATTTATGAACCACTTGGACCAAAGGTCAGTGGGCTGCAGGACTAGGGGCACAAAAGGGACATGTGCAGAAATTCACCTTCAGGGATAAAGATGCCATTGGAGTACTTACTGACATCACTTGGTGAATTATTGACTTTTCAAAGAATTCTAATCAGCCACAAAGTGATACAAGTTCCCTTGAATAGTGACAGCAACAACTCCACCCTCACTACCTCAACATAACACACTTTTTTTGATGGAACCAACAGACCTAATGCCACATAGGTTCATTGGTCAGTCTTTACTGACTACATTTCAACAAGATCAATTTCAAATCAAGCCACATCATGTAGAGTTGCACATAAGAAGTATGCTTTCATTCTGTGGATCAAATATCCCTTAGCCCAACCCAACATAAGGAAGTGGACAACATCGTGCAAGATGAACTGGCACTGTTCTATCGCAACTGGACTCTGCCATGTCTCAGATTGCAACAGGTCATCACCAGTCAGTCTTACCCTTTAAGCCAAAAGATGGTAGATCTTTGTCCACTTTGCCTACTCTGTACTACATAGGAATAATAATGGACCATTTCCACAAGTCACTTCATGTGCCAGTGCTCATTTCAGTGCCCGAGTACACACAGAAGGTTGATTCACTTAATTCTTATACCTTTGGGACTCAAAGGGTTCAGTTATTGATCATTTGGAAATGACTACCGGTATATCTCATTCAGGACCTTGTGAAAACATCTTGGGCTGCCCTTTTAGGCAGTCTTCATCAGCTACATCTCAGATTGCACAGGAGGCATTGACATTGAGATGACAAAGTATGTTCACAATCTCCATATTCTTTGCAAGATCTCTCTACGACAAAAGAATACTGGCTTCTGTGTGTCAATCAAAGAAGTCTTTTGCTTGTTGCCATCCTCCTCCTTCGTCATCAACAGTCTAAAGTTCTACCATCAGTTGACTTACTAAGAAGGACAAGCTGGCATCTAAATTGCTACCCACAGTCTGGTTGTTTTGAGCTGCTTACACACAACTTAAATGTCAACAGATTCTTTGATTACATTTTAGCAGGAGGCTTTATAAGACCTACAGTCCAGCGTTTCCATGGACATCCCAGCAGTAGAGACATTCCAGCCTTGGGTATGTCAAAACCCTACTTAGTATGCATGGACTGAAAGTCTTCTGATGACACACAACAGTTGATGTGGAATGGCATAGCAGTGGGCTCTTTTATGTATATTTCATTTCTATTGTGTTTAATTTTTGTCCATGATGGAATGGCATAGCAGTGGGTTCTGTTACATATATTGTGTGCTTAATTTTTGTCCATGATTATGGTTTGTGTCTGATTTTTGTCATCATTCTAAGAAGTAAGCAAGACGTTTAATTAAATTTGAGTTCAAGACCTTACCTTGTTTAGGTCAATAAGAGAGGAATCATTTTTTTAAATTATTCATTGGAATTATAAAGTGTTCATTGACTGTTTGGAATAAAACGCTCTAGTTTAATTACTTGTATTGTGATGATGTTTTGGATAACATAATTGTTTTATATCAAGACGATAGGTACATCTGCACATTCAAGATTATTGGAATTCTTTCAAAACATTCTATTTTTTGGACTTGTAATATAACATTTAGGATTATTTGGGGTTTCAAAGTGCTATAAGTCTTTGACTTTTTACTTTTTGTTCTAAGGTGTTGCATGTTTAGTCTCAGATAAACAGTAACACAAGAAAGAGTGAAAACTAGCTTTGAGAATTTAACAAATTATTTATTTCCCTGGAAATATACTGAAAAATGAAAAAATAAGAACTTAGTTTTAAGAATCAAATCCAAAAGTAATCCAAGAATAATCCACAAATAAAATCTAAGAAGTCCTAATATTGAAATGTTCTAATGAATTAGAGTCCCAACGAAGAATCCAAGATTGAAGGCGATAATGTATGCTGTATCCTGTTCAATGTCTACAGTTCCTTGTGGAAACACAAAGAATACTCCTTCGGTTTTGGAAATCCAAATAAATTTTTTTAAGAAATGTCTTTGTTCAAGAATTCTGTATGAGCACAAAAATATTTCCGGAGAAACAAATTAATCTTTTATAATCCAATTAATCTGAAGAAAACTTAACATATAACTCGAAAACTGGCTACAACAGAAGGAAACAACTTGACATCAAGCGTTTCTAAGCCCAGACTGTGAGATCTTTCTCAAAGCATCACTATTATAACTAATGCGCAATTTTGGAAATGCCTAATTGCAAAATAGAGGATCATGTGATCATGTTTACATATAAAAAATCAAGTGGCCCCAGTATGACCTTGATAAGAACCAATCATTTTACTTGGAGACAAAAGTTGTTTACTTCACTAAAACTATTTACATGCCTAGGGTCACCTATTCAATACAGCCTCGATCTCACTCTTATTATTCCCACAATAAAAATAAATTAAGAAAAGAACTTGTTCATGTGGCTGTTACTAATTTTGAAGTAAGGTCAGGAACTAGGTCAGCTTTAAGTGTTTACCAAAAAAACTGTCAAAGGTCAAACTATTTTCTGGAAAACAAATCCAAATCAGGTAAACAAGATTATATTATAATAGCATGTAATAGAATATAAAACAATTCAACCTGACAAACAATAAAATTAAAATAAATATAAATTAACTCAGATATGTGTAACAAAGGAAATAATCATTTGATGAATTTGACTAAATTTGTTGGTTTTGCTTCTTTCTGCTACTTATAGACCATAGAGTCTTAACAGTTCTCTGTTGGACTTGGTCTCAGTGGTAAATTCCAACAAGCAAAAAACAAAACCATTTATCTCCCACATTAAATCCCACAGGGCACTTGTGTATACCAACATCCTCGAGATTAAAGCCATATTGAAACCATTTCATTGGTTGCATGGGGAGCTACATGGAAAGGGCATTCTCATTCTGTCCATAAATTGGAATGGTGTGAATACATACCCTTAGCAGTGATATAAACAAAATCGTAGCCCAATGCTCTGGGCCTCTCTAATTTCAGACTGGGCCCATACTATATTCTAAATGAGGTGCCTGTTGGGCTTGTCGAAACACATCTTATTTGCCTATCAAACTTTGGATCACGCTGAAGAACCAATTTTCAGTAATCATCAAAAATATTTAAAAAACAATTTTTAGAACATGCCTGTTACATGTAGCATGTATAAATGGTAATCATGGTTGGAAAAATTACCTTTGAGCAGTATAAACAGCGGCAATTAAAAGGCAAAGAGTCGGGTATAAACATATCACTTAATTGGCTGACAATAGCTGTGCGATATTTGAAGACTACAGTGGGTGAGCCCATTGTGTTAATTTGCATAGGTAAGATCAGGAAGTAGAACAACCCTATATAGAAAAATAAAGAGATGCTAGATGCATGTAGAAGGAGAAACGTTATTACATATAATTGCCTTGAATGAGAATGTTTAAGCCCCATGTATTATAAATTTTTGACAAGTTTGTGAAAAACAATGTTTCTTTGAAGTTGGATTTTTACTACATATGAAGATTTCTATTGTCAGAATAGTGTTTACGTGGGAGTTGTTCTTGAAGCAGATTTATGAATCAATTAGCTATCAGTAAAGCACCCCCCCCCCACAACAAAAATTTCAACTCCTGGTTGACAGATTTTTACTTTGTGAAGCATGCCAGCAAAAAAATAAGGGGAAGGGGGCCAATTAATTATTTGTGCCTACTGCAAACATCAACATAAGTCAACTTGGTTCTGACCAGGATTTGCTCTAAGAATCCAGGAGTCTCTTCTGTTCAGGGACTTGCATTACCTTCAAACCCTATACTGAACACAATTGAATTCATATTTGAACTGTAGCAATAGCAATGTTGTGTGACAAAGTCACCAGCCCAGGGCCTGTGTCTAAAACAAAAGTTTTTGAGTACAGCTTAGCTCCAACTCTCCAGTTCCAAATACAGAAATCAAGAGAATCGGTGTTGCCTCATCCTGATTGCTTTACTGAAATGGGAAAAATCATGGATAAATGATCAAAGTGAAAATCCCATGTATTTTATCATCTATTCAAGCAACCATGATGGCTGGTGTTTCATTCCAATCCAAAGTTGTCTGGATCATATTAAACATGTCCTCCACAACAAACAGTTCTCTTAGTAAGTGGTAGGAAAAAAAAATCACTCGAGCAAGAAGGCCTTTCACATTGAAAGTATACATGGAGAAATGGAGAATTTTCTCACAATGGTGAGTGTTAACAAAGTTAACCTCCGAAGTCATCAATAGCTCACTTCCTACTTTGGCTCAATGACAATAACAACTACAATCACAATAAAAGGTTACCATTGCACAATCTTACGACATGCTGCATCATCATGTTGGACAATACATAAAGACCTATCTGATTTTCTGTCAGATTTTAATTTCACACATCCAAAGGCGTTGGCTCTGTGCCCAACGTGAAATGTATCCTGTTTGTATCCAGGCTGAATAAGATGCAGTTTGAAGCACTCAAAGGATTCATTTGTTCACCTCATGTAAGACCTGCTTCCTACATTATCTATTGATAGCAGGAAGAATCAGTGAAAATGCTTGCCTTGTTGGTTGGCCCAAGCTACGTAACAGTTCCAGTGGAATGGGTAAGTGGAACTCGTGACAGCCCCTGCTGAGAACAGGCTGACACTAATGGGAAAGCATTTTTTGTGGTGAAATCTTTTTTCCATACTGGATCTTTCATCGCAAGGTTGTCTGCAGGACCTAGTAATAGTTCTTAAGTGGTACCTGAAAAGAACTGAGCCAGTGCATCTCAAAGATGGCAAGGACAACTCTGTCTATTGCTGTCAATGGCTTGCTGATTCCTTGCTAACTTGGTATTTCACTGGCTACATACTGTGCAGTGACTGCATGAAGTGAACATGCCTCACATCAATTTCAAGAACAACACAAGCCAGAAAGACCAACTCATAAATATATCCATATCTTTAATTACTGACAATACAGAATAGCTATAAAAAAAGTCATACCAGGGGCCAGTATATGGAACTGTCCCCTGCCACCTATGTGAGCAGGTAACTTGTAGTATTTTTAGTTCAAAAGGATAGCCAGGGAGGAATGGATTTGTGAAGTAGTAATTGTTTCAAGGTATTACGATCTGGTTTTATCAAAGTAACCTAGTTTACTAGGAAAGAAAATTGGTTTTCATGATTAATTTAAATAAAAACTAATACAAATATTTTTGTAAAGCTCAACTTTACTGAACCTGAAAAGCAGTATATAAAAAACTTTGAGCTTAATCTAGGGTGTTGATGGATGTATGGACAAACAAGCACATGGACAATGAAATGACTGCTGCCAAGCTTCTGCCAAGACAAGCTTGATCATAAAAGGTAAAACAAGAAAATACTTATTGATGTTTTATTGAATCACAGCTTAAAATTGTACAGGAAGAAGACAAAATGTCAAGTACAGTGCACATGAAGTTAATTGCTTGTACATGCTTTGGATGTTAAACATTTAGTATGCAGTTAATGAAGATGATGCAATGCAAGTCTATTTACTACTTGCAAGATGAAAAAAGTTATTATCAATGAGAGCCTGTACAAGAAAGCTCCCCAACGTGGTTGTTTGTTTTGTTTTTTGTGGAGAAAACTTAAGGTGAACAAGGTGAAATTTACAGTTTTATAGAAATGTCTTTTCTGCACTTCAGAAACAGTATGACTAGTTGATGTTACAACAGAAGAGTGTGATGGAAAGATTTTTTTAACAAATCATGAACACTGATGTAGCTTGGTAAATAATAAGAAAATGCTATGGTAACCAGAAAGTTGTAAATTATAATTCATAATAATGGAACATCTAGATTCAGTGGTAAATTGAACTGTATGAATTATCAATAGAGATTTGGATGCATACAATCACAGCTGTAACAGGTTCTATTAATTAATGTTTGTAAATTAGTTGTTCTAATTTTGGAGAGAATTTGTCTATTACAGCAGTTTCAAAACCACCTATATGGACAATGTCCATATACAAGGCAAGACAAATATAACAATAAGCTGACCATGGCTCACGTGTTAAGCCCAGCCATGTGCTATATTCCAAATATAAATGAGTGGGTTTAAAATGGTACTGAATAAGTCAATCTATGGAATGGACAGATGTACGAATATGTACGCAGACATCAGAGTTATCACTGTTAAAATTCCACCTTGAAAAGAAAAAAAAGAATTACTTTTCCATAAATAAATTTTAACATCATTTATTTGTAACAAATTTAGCAAATCTTGGAAAATTACTAACAGTCATTTTTGTTGTTGTAACCCTATGAACAGATAATGGATACTCTCATACAAAGCTTTGTTGACACGAGATGAATTTGATTGCCTATTTTGAAACATTGGGAGACTCAAAGTGCAGATATAACAAAATCTCTTCTAACAGTGAGGGATATTTAAAAAGAATTGTAGACAGAACACCAATATCAGCGTTTCCTTAAAAATAATAATATCCAAGTCCATGCAACAGCATCGTGGCCACTAATATATAAATCTGATGACAAACTTTCAAAATGTCTGTCTGGATATTGGTCAATATTTATAACACATTTCATCAAATGATTCTGGCCTTAATGAAGATTATTTCACTCGCTAAATTTGCCACAATTTTAAGATTATTAATGTTTTTTACAAAGATTCATCTGTTGAATAATATCAGTCAATACAAACTGGGTAAAAGAAGCATTCATATTGTTATGATAGATCTTTGCTGTGTATGAAAATACACCCTTCTGTAAATAGCACAGACCCAGCTCTGCCATTATGCAGTCAGCCAGGCCTTCAGATTCTATGCTGTTCACATGATATCGTATGTGAAATTAACAGCAGACCCAGATCTGTTGGCACATCTGGACATGTACTTTTTGAAAGTGGATGCAAATTACAGATGAGCAAATCAGACATATCACAGAAAGGCAGAAAAGCAACTGAGGTAGAAGAGAAGATATACAAATTCCTCTTTTTTTATTTGATGAAAAGAACGTGTAGCACCCAATTCTTGGGTTTGTTGTGTAGTAAGACTGTATAGTAGTTTATAAATATTTCCCTAAAATTCAACAGAAAATCTATGATATAAGTTTATCTCAGATATAAAAGTTGTATTCAGAACCATCATGTGCTTCCAGTAATTCGGAATACTATTTTCTGTCCATATATCAAACATTGGGTTTTTATTATCACAAAAGGTCTCTAAAAGAGGAGACACTTGAAGGAAATTAGTATTATTGGGTTCAGCCCAAACAAAAATGTCCTGAAGAAAGAAACCATTATACTCAAACCTTCTTGAACTACAATACCTAATTTGATAATAATATATGATAATAATATATGTTTGTTTCATTCAAAGGCAATCTCGGAATTAATATTTATTTTTTCTTTAATATTTGTAAATATAATAGTTACACCACTGGCTCAGATCAATTGCAAAACATCAAAGCTTAAAAAAAATTCACCTGGAAATATTTCAGTAGAGAGATGCAGCATAAAAAGGGGAAAATGGAGAAATTGGTGAACAAAAAGACTTAAGCAATCAATAATACCATACTAAACTATAAAACTTAGTCCAAGGCTAAAGTAATCAATAATACCATACTAAACTATGGAACTATTCATACATTATGCAAAAGGAAAGTGATCTAATCAACACAAACTTGATTATGAGTACCATAAACATGTTATATGCCCACCTTATGTTCATTATTCCTCTATGTAGAAAACTTAAATTTTATCTGTAGAAACCATCCTTCTATTTTCAGTCACATTGACCCAAAAATGGATAGGTTTCTTCCTCACCATAACTGCAAGCCTTCAACAAACTTTTGTCTTTCAGTTCCAAAATGGCTTCTTCCTTATGCTAAGTGCAAGCCAGCCACACGATTTGAGGTATTTGATGTAAAACTAATGTTACTGTGTGTGCAAACCTTTTTTCTTCAGTGACCTTGACCTTTCAACTACAAAATAAATTCAATTTTCCTTAACCCAAGTGCAAGCTATCCATAAAGTTTGGCACCCATAGATGATGGGTAACAGGTTATTGTGCAGAAACCATTTTCTCCTTCAATCCCAGTAACCTTGACCCCAAAATCAATAGGGTTCTTCCTGACCCTAATTACAAACTTTGGCTACTGTAGTTGGCGCAGAAACCATTTTTCTTCTTTTAGTCAGTGACCTTGACTTTATTTTTACCTCCAAATTCTTCCCTACTCAAATTACGTGCAATCAATAAAGTCTGGTAAATGTTAATTGTGGGGAGCTAAAGTTATTGAGCAGAAGGGAAATGTAATGGACAGGAAACAGAAAAATGGATGAAAGTCTTTCACCAAGAGGAAATCAATTTATATCTGAGAATTGCCTTAAAAAACATACTGTGTGATTTCACAGGGCATCTTTTAATAAATACTGTACATGATTATGCAATAGCCGCTTTTGAATGCATTTCCAAGGTGATTTCTGCTCACTGGTACCGATCACAGCTTTTGTATGACTTTCATGTTCCTGTTTGCTGAGTATATGATTCACAGGGAGTAAAAAAGACCCAACACATAAGACCTAAGTTAAAAGTCATATGGAATGGCCAACCTGTATTTTATGATGCAAAATGTTCAATGAAAGGAAAGTATTTTTTTCCCACAGTGAAAAGAAATGTAAAACTTTTTTTCACAGTTGTAACCCCAAAAAACTTGAGACCTACATCTGCTGGCTATCTATCGACATAAAATTATTGTAGCTATGCAAACTGCGATAGACACTAAAAACTGGAAGGTATATATTCTAGACATCATTAAAAAGCAAGAATAAAACCTGTATCTACATATGCTACAAAATCTATATATATACTAAGTACAATATTTTGAAAGATTAATGAAAAGTAGCACCCGTTTTTCTGGAACTTGTAAAACTTAAATCGTATATTAGCATTTAAGTACATGCAAAGCATTACAGATTGGGATATGGCAAATATATAGATTCCAGACTGATTACATTAAACAGATACTTCATTTGAAATAATATCAATCAACCAAATGGCACACTGTTCATGTGCCTTATGGTTAGTTTCAATGACACTTTGAAAAACAGAAGCTAGTTAATTAGGTAAAAGTATACAAAGTCGGCCAATAGAAAAAAGCAACTTTTGCTTTAATGCCAGATATAAGTAGGTAAACCTCTTTGTAAAATGTATGTTACTAACAACGGGCTAAAATGATGCATGTTCAAACCCTTTGGGCTTTAAAATTACATGCGATATTTTCACTGTAAATCTAAATACAGAATTAACAGATTTGGTCATAAAGAATAATTATTTACAAATTACACAAACTATTAAAATTAAAAAAAAAAAACTTGATTCAATGCTTTGTATTTAGCGACTTATGTAAATAATGAAAAGCAATGACTTGCTAGATTCTAATGAATGTGTAAAATTCAGCAGGATGGAAAACAAATTTGCATACTGTAGGATTGTATTTGCCATTAGGTAAATTGTCTTTAATAATTTTCAATTGGTACCTTTATCAACCTTTTGCTTAATTTGATAATCTAAGATCTTTTCTGTAGTCAGCATTCAGATAGGTAATAAAATCATATTAGTCATTTCTTGGTATAAAATTTACATTTCTTGGTACAAAACAATAATGCATGAAAACCACACTATAAACAAGACCTATCTTTGTTTAATTTTAATATCCCCAACACCACCATCCCACATTTCCAGTTCTAGATGCTGAAATCACATAAGTATTCCATAGCTAGAACCCTAAAAATGTGACCTATAGCATCTACAACTGACAACTACATTCTAAGTTTCTAAAACAAAGCATCCTAACGTGTTTTTGTAATAGTTGTCCAAGATCTGAACAGGTATCCTTAAGTATTTTCAACAACATGTAACTTTTGACCAGAGAAATTAAACTTGTATCATTTGGATTAGATAAACAAGATCACAAAACATTACTAACATAGATCAACTACCTATCATAACATGCATGAATTAAAAAAACTGCAAATACAGATGTTGCATTTACTACTGTGAATTGATAACAAATTTGCAGGACAAATTTTTGTGGATTTCAGGGTTCCTACAACCACAAGTTTAAACAAGACACAAAGTTCTTTCTGTGGAAACAGTAGGAACCATTGCTTATTCCTCAAATTTAAGTGTGAAGGAAAATGTAATATTTTGTAAAACCATAAAAATTGTTGCCCATGAAAATTCACAATATATTTTGGATGTTACTAAGACAAACCTTGCAAACACAACCTTGGAAACTAAAAACTTTCTAGCACGACCATGGAGATCTAAGTTTGTTCAAACTAATGAGGTAGAATTGTTTGTTGGGGTTTTGGGGGGGATATAATTTCGGTATTTATTTCCTCTTACATCTTTATACATTATAAACACAAAAGATATAGGTGTAAATGGTTAACTTTACGTCAAAAAGGAAATTTAACTGCAATGGTTAAAAAGCATGCTAATTCCTTCTGATATCTTTTTAAAATGTGAATGTTTCTGTTTAAACTTTGTTAAAATCTTTCTTGTCTGAAAACCCCATATTTACTGACATAAATTGCATAATTTAAAAATAATTCCATTCTAAAAGTATAACCATCATAAAACTTGGTACATGTATTATCTGCTGTCTCTCCCCCCACCCATAAATATGTAGAATGACATTATCACAATGTACTAACATAAGGATTCTAGTGAGGGAAATTGGGATGGGTTATTCTCTGATCCTGTGGAAAATAAATAAACACTGGAGTTCCCACAGGAATGTTGGGGTTTTTTTTGCAGTTTATCTAATGATACATATTTTGTGGAAACTCATTATGTGTGTGGAAACTCATGTGTGCCATTTCTAATTTGAAATTCTCTCATCTGAGAAATGATCACCACAACCCATTTACTCAATTTAGAAACTGTAACTAATATATCTGAGGTCCTCATTTGTTCAATGTACCCAGGATCTTCAAAATGTAGGCATAGCCCTATTTTGCAGTGTAATTAAAATGCAAGAATACATGAATTTTTACAATGAAATATAATAATATAAAAATGTTTCAATTAGTTTAAAAATATCTAAGCTATGTTTCAAAGATCATAATGCATGTGAAACAATGTATTCATGTGGCATTCACACAAGTTACTTGCATCTGCATTCGGTTAAAAAATATGATAAGCAATAAAGATCCAGTGCAAATAGTAATATTCAAAACTGCACCTTTTTTTTATATATGGAATCCATATGTTTATGAAATTCATCAGTCTCTTTCAAATATCTTTCATCTGATTGAGCTCTGCAAGTCATGATTTCACATAGCAGTGCCTTCACATGGCAAGTCATTACATGCCAAAACTTCACATAGCAACTCTTCACATTTGAAATGGATCCAAAATTCACTTATACAGCAACTGCCTTTTTATTTTCCCCCTGTGTGAAACGAAACATCCTTGCTATACCATTCTGTACTGTAATTTAAATTAGGCAACTACACACTGATAAACATAATGTGGGTATCACCAGCTCAGTCAAGAAACAATATGTATTGAAACAGATACCATTGTGTCAGCTGTCCTGAAGATCATTTCCATGAGATACTATAATATCAATCTTGAAATATTAAGAAAAACGAATATGGTCAATATTGTTTTCATCTGCAAAATAATAACTTTTGCTCTGAATGCAGAAGTGACTGAAGAGATCTGAAGATTCACTTTTATGGCAAGTGCACAACACCCTGGGAATATGTACTTTATAACCTTACTTTTTTATTAATATAATTCGATTTTATCATACAAGTTTCTGTATACTTGGGTCGAGATATGATATATCACCAAAAAAATATCACAATATCCATTATGTATTGCTACATCACCAGCAATTATACTTGTATCATTTTAACAGATTATTCATATTTGTACAGATATGGCATACTCGAGTGCTGGTTACATGGAAATCTACTTGGTCTTGATACATGATCCAAATGAGCATATATATTCCATCTCCTTTCTGGTATGGCCAAGCTGATGAATATCATTGTGGTAGGAAACCCATTACAATGTACACTCCTGGCTCACTTCTGAGAATAAGACATCTCCATACCGGTCCATGGGTGCTTCAGATTAAACTCTCCATCTTTAAAACAGGCCAGCATTCTTCGGTGTGCTTACCAGTCTATATTGAATAACCATGCCCTCATCAGATACTCACAGTTCACATATTTTTATTAATATTACTGATCTGATATTTTGTGCAAGGCTTGTTTCATATCGGAAGGCACTCTTTTAATCTACCTGGTGAAGGTCTGCTACCTGAACTTTTAAATAGTGCCTCCATTTCAGAGTCTGTTAAAGTCTCATCTACTGAAGGGGAGTTTGAAATTAAAACTCTCTCCTGTAAAAAATAAAATAAATAGAAGTGTAAAAATATTATTGATAAAATTACATTACATAAGTAAGATTTGTGACATACCAAGTCATGGAATTTTAGATTTTTAATATATTTAGCCGTAGCTGATTATCAATGAATCATAGTTCACTTCTAGACATAGTGCTCTGCTAGTGATAGTAAAAAAAATAATTTAACAATTATTTTTTAAGTTATTTTCTTTTCCACTTGAGAAGGAAGGAAAACTGTTATATCCTGAAATATTTATTCAAGGAACACAGCTCTCAACATGGCTTTGCTAGACTGGTACAATAAGTTGTTTCTTTACCTAAATATAACTGAATTATTCATAGGTTTCATATTGTTATCTGCTGGTTTTTATTATGTTTGCAAATATACCACTTTGAAATCTTCCTTTACTGGTATACAATTAAATGCCTAAAAGACAGTTGTGAAAGAAAACTCATCTTGAAAACAAGTTACAGAAATAATTTCAATTTCTTTTCTACAATGAAAGTCAGACTTCATCTTACAATAACCTATTATTGACAATTCTCGGTAAATCAGAATGCCCGGTTACCCATCCAACACTGGTTCTTTTTCCTAGTTAATATCACTTTCTCACTAGTAAACCTATATTTATAGTGAACTGAATAAGAAATACTAAATTAAATTAAAGTCGCAGTTTATTTCGGATCAGAAATATTTTGGGTCATTTTTACTTACAGATTTTTTACTAAATCTAAAAATGTGCCACTCCCTGGGTGGCCTGTCAGAGTTAATAGTTTCCGTACTAGTTTGTTGATAACTTGGATTTGAAAATGAGGTAAGTGCACTGAGCTCTTCCCCTGAATAATGTTTTCTCTTTTGCCTGAAAAAAACAACAAAAAATATTTCATACATCAAAATCTTATTTCAATATATCTTACATATAAAATCTGTAATACATGACGAATAATTTTTAACAAATTTCTGTCTGGGTAGGCTAAAGATTAAATTTATAAATCTGAAATGAAATGTTTGCAAGTTTAGGATTCTATTTACCATATGTTCATGTACATCAAGTTACAGTTAGTACTCTCAAGGACAATCTTGTTTTCCTAAGTACAAAGATACCTCAAACACTTTAACCGAATATGAAATAATGATCTGATATCAACATGTGAAATATCAACAATACTAAGCATCATAAAAATGATATAAAATAAAAAAGGATTACAATGACTTTACAAGCCCACTGAATTTTGTTTTGACAATAGGAATGAATTTCTTATCGGTAGCTGTACACTTTAGATGATCTAGCATAAAACCCTACTGTATATACCCACGTGCAAGTTGGATCCAATTGCAAACAACATGGACCTTGATCTGCTGCTGAATAATATGTCTGTATGTCTGGGTCTATGTTGTTGTTTCTATTAATTAGTTCCAGCAAACAACACAGACATAAATCTACTGGCACATTATGAGCTGGCAGATCTGGGTCTATGTTGTTGGTTCTGTTGATTAGTCCTAGCAAATAACACAGACATAGATCTACTGGCATATTATGAGATGGCAGATCTGCATCTATGATGTTGGTTCTATTAATTAGTCCTAACAAACAACACAGACATAGATCTACTGGCACATTATGAGCTGGCAGATCTGGGTGTATGTTTCTGGTTCTTTCGATTAGTCCTAGCAAACAACACATAGATCTACTGCAACATTATGAGATGGCAGATCTGCATCTATGATGTTGGTTCTATTAATTAGTCCTAGCAAACAACACAGACATAGATCTACTGGCACATTATGAGCTGGCAGATCTGGGTCTATGTTTTTGGTTCTGTTGATTAGTCCAATCAAACAACACAGACCCAGATCTACTGGCACATTATGAGATGGCAGATCAGGGTCTATGTTCTTTGTTATGTTGATCAGTCCTAGCAAACAAGACAGACATAGATCTAATGGCACACAATGAGATGGTAGATCTGGGTCTGTGTTGTTTGTTCTGTTGATTAGTCCTTGCAAACAACACAGACCCAGATCTACTGGCACATTATGAGAGGGCAGATCAGGGTTTATGTTGTGTGCAGTTTGATCTGACTTTTATGTCAGTATTAACAGCATTTATCATATATCACTTGCCTCAATTTTATTTTGTAACAACTGTCCATCAAGTTGCCAATGCCAATGGTAGCATGTTAAGTTTGCAAAATTTATCTGGTAATCCTTACCTGTGTGCATCTGAATGTATTAAACTCATAATACAATATGCCATTCACTGCTAGCAGATTGTGACATATAGTATGTCTGAAAAGAAGTGTAATTTTAAAAAATCACTCAGACTAGTAATTCTGGTTAAATGATACAGTATGGAATATTAATTTAAAAAGTGTTACATGGTAAGATAATGGAACCTTATAAAACAGATCTTCCCCTGGTTGAAATAAATTTTCCAAAACATAAAATGAATTTATAATATGAAAGCTAAATTAACTTACCGTCTCCATATAAGAATGATGAGTACTAGACCTGCTAAAGCTACGACTATAACCACCGCCAAGGCTATATATGCTCCTTTTGAGGGGGTACCTGAAATGTACAAGTAATTACCAAAAATAAGGTCAAGCATGTTGCTGAATGATTGTCAGATTCATAATGATTCATCCAATGATAAGAAAAATCCATCAGAGTTTATCAAGAAAAGCAAATGAAATTAACAAAAACTTTACTGCAAATATTCTGCGACCATAACTCAAAGATAAAACAGGGTAAGAGTGTATGCTGCAGAATGAATTATCTCAGCTTCAAAGTGTCTCATCACCAGCAAGAAAAATCTATCAATGGGTTAAAGAAATACAAAATAAGAAACCTTTGACCAAAACCTTAATGCGATTTTCCATGACGGTGACCCTGACACAGACCTGCCAACTCTGACAAGATCGTCTCATTAAGGCAGTTGAATTTTTCTGTAAGTTTGACCAGTTTTCGGTTAGTTATAACAAATATCATAAACTGCTGTTGTAAAGCTGGAAAACATATTTAAAAGTTCCGTGCTCGAAACATGCAGCAACGATAAGCATTATGTTCAACTGATGTTTGTAAAGTACACATAGATCTTATTTACATCTAGTACATTTGTACAAACTTCAGTTCCAAACCCTATGCAGCTCAAGGTTTGTTGCTATCTCTCACCTTGATATAATTCTTGGAATTTTTTCCCATTTCACACGACGACAATTATATCTACCACCACAAGACTAGTATTAACAAGTGATGTCCAATAAATGTAATTGTGTCCCTTCCTGCTTTTATACACAAGAATCTGAATATTCCATTTTATTCTGTGCTGATTATTGACACTTTTTAAGAGGCTTATTTTCTGATATTTCTTCGACATGCATCACTTGTTGGACACCATTTTTGAAAAAATTCTATAATCAGCAGAAGCTTTGCATGAAAAATGTGTACTTAAAGCGTCTGAGGTACTACTGTAAAGCTAGTCTGGTTCCCTGACTAATTCTACTAATTCAAAAATAAAACCTGGGTCCAAATTAAACATGAAGGGATCAAATATAGGGATTTTTTGGCAGCAATAATTTTTCCATAGTTTTTGCGTTTTGTCCATTATGTTTGTAATATAAGGGTCGTTTTCATAAGAGTTATGGCAAAATCGTAAGGGTTGGCAGATCTGCTGAGAGCAAGGTCAAAGGGGCAAGCATTCATGTCACCAAATGAACTATATCAGCTTCATAATGATTCATTCTGCATATTAAGAAATTCCAGCAAGGAGTTTGGAAAAATGTATGCAAATAGTTTTTTATATATAACAAAAGCATTAACACAAATTTACTATGTGACCTTGATCCCAAGGACATAATTACTAATGCCAAATATGATGAGAATCTATCAAAGAAAACTGAGTAAATGAAAAAACCTGAACCAAAACCCTAATGCAAAGTGTCTATGACTGTAACCTTGATGCTAAGTTAAAAAGAAGGACAGAGCATATCATTCAGTGAATTGTCTTACCTTCATAATAATTAAATTCATGCTAAGTTTGATGTGAATCTATCAAGAGATTTAGGAAATCTATGCAAATGAAAACCTTTTAACACAAACCCTAAACTATTGACAATGATGATGCCACTGCCATCACTGTCTGAGAAGTCATATCTTGCTTTCCACTAAAATGTAGCAACTTGTTCATTTTCAATCAAGACAGAACACTATCCCAATTTGCCAGTTACCACTAAAATGTAGCAACTCTTTCATTTTCAATCAAGACAGAACACTATCCCAATTTGCCAGTTACCACTAAAATGTAGCAACTCTTTCATTTTCAATCAAGACAGAACACTATTCCAATTTGCCAGTTACCACTAAAATGTAGCAACTCTTTCATTTTCAATCAAGACAGAACACTATCCCAATTTGCCAGTTACCACTAAAATGTAGCAACCCTTTCATTTTCAATCAAGACAGAACACTATTCCAATTTGCCAGTTACCACTAAAATGTAGCAACTCTTTCATTTTCAATCAAGACAGAACACTATCCCAATTTGCCAGTTACCACTAAAATGTAGCAACTCTTTCATTTTCAATCAAGACAGAACACTATTCCAATTTGCCAGTTACCACTAAAATGTAGCAACTCTTTCATTTTCAATCAAGACAGAACACTATCCCAATTTGCCAGTTACCACTAAAATGTAGCAACCCTTTCATTTTCAATCAAGACAGAACACTATTCCAATTTGCCAGTTACCACTAAAATGTAGCAACTCTTTCATTTTCAATCAAGACAGAACACTATTCCAATTTGCCAGTTACCGCTAAAATGTAGCAACTCTTTTATTCTCAATCAAGACAGAACATTATTCCAATTTGTCAGTTACCACTAAAATGTAGCAACTCTTTCATTCTCAATCAAGACAGAACACTGATCCAATTTGCCAATTACCACTAAAATGTAGCAACTCTTTCATTCTCAATCAAGACAGAACACTGATCCAATTTGCCAATTACCACTAAAATGTAGCAATTCTTTCACTCTCAATCAAGACAGAACACTGATCCAATTTGCCAATTACCACTAAAATGTAGCAACTCTTTCATTTTCAATCAAGACAGAGCACGGATCCAATTTGCCAATTACCACTAAGTACCTACATCATTGTACACTGTTATGTATATTCGATTTAATTTATATCTGATTTAATTGTTGTAAGTTTTAAAATCTTTCTAATATTTAATTTTATCATATGTCAAAATAATGTAGCTCTGTTTACTAGGAACTCATACTTTTTCCAGAAAATAGTTTGCCCTTGACTGTTCATTTCTGTAAACATAAGGCTGACCTGGTTCCCAACCTTAATTCAAATTAGTAACAGTCACGTCAACAAGCTCTCTTTTTAATTCATTTTATTGTGGGAGTAATGAGAGTGAGATCGAGGCTGTATTGGATATGTGATCCTTGGCTTGTAAATAGTTTTTAGTGAAGTAAACAACTAATCTAACACTAGCTCCATGTGACTTGCCAATTACCAATAAGCACCTACATCACTGTACACATATTTCAGTCAAGACACTAAGACTAATCTAACACTAGCTCCATATGAGTTCCCAAATACAATCAAGCATCTACATCAATGTACACTGTACATCTCAGTCAAGACACAAAACACTGATCCAACATTAGCTCCATATCAATTGTAAATTGCCACCAAGCACCTACACTACTATACACACATGCAATTTTCTTCCGCTCAAAAAGTATGCACTTTAACTTAAAGTTATGGGTTACTGGCTTACTGAAGTAGAGTTATCTCTATCAACCAATTAAAGAAACCTCTTTTTATGATGTTTCTGATATTAGCATCTAAAAAATGTGCCAAAGATTATCACATTGTGCACAATTTAATACTAAAGACATCTAATTCTAACTGATCAGAAAAAGTTTCATTATATATATATATATATATATATATATATATATATATATATATATATATAAAAATTATAAAATAAACAATACCAACACGTAGAATGTGTGACCGGTTTCGCTTTAATGCTTCATCAGACTGAATTCAAACTGAATTCAATATCTTGCTTACGTCATTAAATATGTTGTTTCTAAGTGATGAATGAAATAAACAATATGACATAAACAAGATGACGTCATAGTTTACATTTTTAACGTAATCATCTTATACTTTAACGAATAATTTACATGGAGATGTGCATATACAGCAAAGATTAATGATATCTTAATACATAAAAATATATAAAACTGGATCTTAAAGATACATATATCTCTACTGATAACTATATAAAAATTTAAAGAAACCTCTTTTTATGATGTTTCTGATATTAGCATCTAAAAAATGTGCCAATGATTATCACATTGTGCACAATTTAATACTAAAGACATCTAATTCTAATTTATATATATATATATATATATATATATATATATATATATATATATATATATATATATATATATACACACACACACACACACACACACACACCAAGTGTCAAACAAATATAAATAACAGATTTTAGTTTTGCTCCAAAAATTAAGTGTGAATGATGGATGGATGGACAAAAACAAAAAATATTAAAACTAAAGAATTCCAAATGGAAAAAGACAGAAAAAGACCAAAATCTAACATGTCTTTAATGTTTCAAAGTGATACAGTGAATGATTTTGGAGTTCTTCTGCAGAAATAAGTGTGAATGATGAATGCATGGATGGATAAACAATCAGATTTAAAAATTAAAAATAATGGACTGAAGAATTCTGAACAGAAAAAAACTGTATCCACTCTGCTGCTGTAATATATGTACAAGATGTGATAAAGATATCTTTGGTTTTGAAGATTTGCCCAGAAAATGAGAGTGTGGATAATGGCTAACGATGGAAAGACAGACAAAAACAATAAAAATATTAAAAATGAAGAAATGTTAATGGCAAAGGGCACATCTGGATCCCAGTCTAACATGTGCACCAAATTTCACAGATAAATCTTTAATGGTTTATGAGTTGTGCTCAGGAAACAAGAAGTGGGACAGACTGATGGACAAAAGGACAGACAGATGTAATTCTCTTCTATATCCAAACAAAACATGCCATACTTATTAGAGTTATGTAGTCTCTCATTCAAATCATACACACAGTGTATGAAGTAGGTTTTACCTCTACTTCAGTGATGGTTATTATCTTGAACCACAAAGGGTAAGTCACAGTTTGAAGGGAGTGGGGTGGCAAGACTCAAATCCCCAGGCCTTTTCTAATATAACAAGTCTGTGCCCGAGTATGTATACTTGACTTACCTGACTGTTGTTTATTTTCTTGCTGTTCTTTTGTAGTACACAGCTCGAGTTCCTCCTCCTGGGGAGTACACATAAATGGGGGCCATTTAGGACTAGCCCCAGGAGGCTGATTGGTTGGAACAAAATTTCCATCGGTTGGAACTGAAAAATTTAGAAAAGACCTATGGTGAAATCTCATTTCTATAAAGGTCATCAACGAGACTTCCCTGATTGGGTCTTTATATAGGGGTGTGTCGGAAATTATCTTTTTATGCAGTTAATTATGTACTGATTAATAAACATAATAAAATGGACTTCTTGCACCTGACTTTCACAGGTTTTTATTCATATGTGATTGCAACAGTAGAATTGAATGCATGTGTCATTATGTTTCACACATAGAGATACAACCTAATGTAAAATCCAAAGGCAAAATTTACTGCTCTTTGCTATTATTTTTAAAAGGTATGATCTCAAAGATGTTATTACCATTCACATGACAGACTTTAAATAAAAATTATATAATACAGATGTAAAATACTATTCATCTTGATTTGCTGTCGTCATCTGTGCTGTTGCCACAACTGGATTATTGAGAGGTCACACTCACTTTAACTCCACCCTGCTTGTTTATCTGACAGAAGCACTTTTGTTATCAAATAATCAGAAAACATCCTTGTAAAAGAGAGTCAAGCACATCGGGGAAGGCACATGAATGTTCAAAAGTGTGGGCAAGACATAGATGATTATATAAAAAGTCTTGTCTACAAAAGACACTAACATGATGAGTTTTCCAGTGGATATGTAAAGAATTAGCAAACTGCATGTAACAGAAATAAATCCTCATTTTCTGAACTAGACACATCAGGGAAGGCACATGTGCCCTGAAAAAAGGCAATACACAGGTGTATATAAAACAGATTAATCTGTTACATTTTTCCCACATTATTTCTCCAGCTCATCTGATGTGTTTACTGCTACTTTAATGGAGTTCCATTTCTGTACAGCACTTTCTTTTGTAGGTAATTTGTAAATATTTATTCACTTTGTGACTGATCATGTAAAAGAACAAATATAAATAATTGTTTCTTCTGTTAAAATATTTGCCAAGTTCTTAAGATAGATAAACTGTCTGGTTGCAAATCTTTTCCTTGAAGGATGAATTTTAACAGCACTTTGAAGACATCAATAAATGTATCATGACATGGAAATGGGGGGCTATGTGCCTTTCAGAAGGACATACTAAGGCAGACAACTTTAGCTGAACTGGTATGGTACTGACCAATCAATCAGATGTCTAATGCAATACCAACTTGTATATTGCTTCCTTTTGAAACATTTGAGCAGACCATATATAATTGTTTACAAGACCAACTGCAAATTTCAACGCTGACTCTCATCTGCTACTGCATATTGCAATTGCTCATCTGGGTCTGTGTTGTTTATTAGGAATAATCAGCAGACAAAACAACAAAGACCCTTATCCACTGGCACATGATGTGTCAGCAGGTCAGAGTCAATGTTGTTTACAGCTGGACTCGACATACAAGTGAGTATATATGCTTTTAAACTGTTTAGAATCCCAAACGAGGCAACAAAACAGGAAAGCTCACCTTGAAAGCAAGGTCTGTTGGGGTCAGGCACATCAGGACAGGCACATGTATGCCCTGTGGGGTTGGCAAAACACAGATGTGTACAGCCACCATTTCTATCTGAACAATCATTCATACCTACAATGGCAAAAAAATGAGGTAGTATTGAATGATGAGTGTTTCAATTAAAAGTCTGGAAAATAAGCAAATAAACTATTAATTCTAGGCACCATCCACAAAAGTCATGATTTGATCATGCCAATAACAATAAGGTATATATATCAATCATCACATCAGAATTATACCATAAGCATACCTGAACCAAATACATGCACACAGAAAATAAGGACATTTCCATCAGCATAGTCAAACAATAAATGTTTATGTCCATTAAAAACACTGTAAGTAAATGAGTGATTGGTATTCAGTGTAGACCCAAGAAAAAATATATTCATATACATGTCCAATTCAACAGCAAACAAAATAGACACAGATCTGTCATTTCATAAAGTGCAATCGGCAAAGACCCAGATCTGCCAGTGCATAAAACAATGGCAGATCTGGGTTTGTGAAGCTTGCACATGGACTTGACTTATAAAGAAGTATGTATGGTAATGCATTATGTATTCCTTCAAAGAAAGGCAAAATAATAAAAGTCATGAATACTAATCTTGTCACTATTTTCTACCATCATGACCAGCAAAGTAAAATGCTGATTTTGTTTTTTCTTTAAAGTGTTTGTGTGATGAGTAGATCATGTTCCAGTCTGACTCTAAATCTTTAACTTGAAAACGGCAAAATTTAACTAGCTTTCACCTCAATCAAATTAAACTTCTGACATCCTCATCATTAGACAGGTAGCTAGATTACTACTGGACTAGATTTTTTTTTGTAAAACATGTATGCCCACAATGATAAAAATGTCAAAGTACTACAATGTTAAAATAGTTAAAAAAATGCAGAACAATGCATTAATGGTATGAAAAACTAATAAGTCCATTTTCATATGCACTCAAACATACATGATACACTTTATTTGTCTACTAAAATTACTATTTGCTTTTATAATAAAACATTTAACTCTAAAAAGATCATAAAATGTTTACAAGGCTTAAACATATAGTAATGCATGAAAATTTAATCAGGTCATCTACATATAAATACAAATTTACCAACAAACTTACCTATATACTTGCTTACAAGTTAAAATGGCACACAACAAACATACCAACGTGCCACTGAATACTGCACCTGCAGATCAGGTTCTATCTTGTTTGTTCTACTAATTACTCCTAATAAACTGCACAGACCCATATCTTCTGGCATATTATGGGACAACAGACCTGGGTCTGTGCAGTTTGCAAATGGACTTGACTTATAAGTGACTATATACAATACCTGATGTGGTTTTTGTTTATTTGTGTTAAGAAAGTTTCCTTCTAAAAATGTATGTTCATAAAGTTCAAAATATTCTAAAATAATTTGAAAAACTGGAGGAATGAAAGGAAAATGTAATGAGATCATCTACATATGCATATAAATATGGTAGCTAAATTGCATTCGTTAGAGTTGAATGGATTTTGTGCAATCTTTCTAATAGAATTCTCAGGACAGACAGACACATGGATTGAGGAAGTTGGAACAGATAGAAATGTTAAGATACCTCTACTGCAAACATTTGGGGCATAAACAAAACGAATACAGTAACTCACACAGTTTTCATGCATAACGTTTACCAAATCTAATGAGAAAACTCTTCCGCAAAACTTCTATTACTTTCGCTGCAGCATAATTCTATCATATACATGTATATTGTGTCCACGAGAACATGTCCAAAATTATTTTATTATAAATACATGTTAAATTTACAGATTGGAGAAAATATAATGATAAACTTTACCTTTAATTATCATCAATTTGTAACAAAGAGCATAAAAGATAAAAAGTGGATATACAGAGTTATTTCAACACCAGGACCATTTTTCAAAATATGTTCTCATTTAAAGCCAGCAAGCACACTGCACCTTTAAATAACAAACAAACAATTTCATTCTTGTCTGCCATTGGATTCAAATGAATAATATTCTCACCAATTTGTCTGGAGGGTGTGACCACCTCAATGTCCATTAATCCTTCCAGAAACCTCTGTATTATGATAGCATCTTTCCCTGTGTTTTTGTTGGCCCGCTGAATTACTTCTGTCTGCCAGTCAGTCCAGAAAATGTAGTCACCAAACTGAAATCATCATGATAGTGATGAACAGTTACAAATGAGCTCCGACACTAATTAAATAAATTGCTGTTTACTGTTTTCAAAGATTTAACAGAACATGAAAAGTTAAGATTTCAAACACTGTCACAAAGAAAACTGTGAATGATCACTGCACAGAATGTAGTATTGAGTGTTCTGCCACTTAGCAAACTATCAGAGATGATGTCAGGATTTTATGTCCAGAGGGAAGCTCCCCCCTTGTTAATCAAATATGGGGGAGGTTTTAAAAAAAGGTGAAGGAGGCAATAGCTATGGTTAAATATTTACCTAACAATTCAATATCCATCTTTCTTTCTGTTCCATTCTGTGTGAACTATATTAAAATCAAAATCTTTATAGATGCCCCCTCTAGTTGTACAAGCATTAATCTGTTGATTTTTTTCTCAGCTTAATCTGTTCCACATCTCTGTATGAATACTGTACTGTGCTGACTGAAGAGGCATATACACAGCTGGCTTACTCAGCTTGAACAAGTTGGGAAATTGTTCTTTATGGTTGTTATGTACAATTTTTTGTCCATAGCTCACAGGTATTGTCTTTTGGATACTTCTGCTCCAAAACAAAGATTTTTCACTAACATGAGCTCAGCCAAAATTTACTTTCTTAAATCAGTGCTTTGCTGACTATCTTATCTGCTCCATAATGACAAAATAGGGTTTGAAGTCATTCAGTGCTATTATGTCCTTTATAAGATGGAGATATTTTGATCAAATAAATATCTTTACTTTTTACTTTTATTTTTGATTCTATCTGTTCAATTTATTTTGAACCTTATAGGGTTATATAATTTTGTAGCACAAGACCCCACAGGGCTAAATTATTTTTTTTAAAAAAAAGAAATGAAAATTGCACTCAACTTTTGAATTGTCTAATTTTAATTAGGATTGATATTCTGCTTTTCTTCATACAATTTCTAAATACTGCTGAAAAAGGGTCCGTTTTTTCCATCAATTAGATACATTGGACTCATATTCAACATCTTTTTTTTTGTCAAAATCACTCACTGATATCTTCATTAACACTTTCCCAGCTCAAAGAATCATATAGTTCATAACTTCAAAAAATTGTTTTCATCATCATCATCATCCGCCATTATTTGCCTGACGAGATCGTCATATGAAGATGCACCACATTGAAAATCAGCCATTTTGGTGTTCTAGGTAACCCATATTTTAAACATGCATTTGAAAAACTTCTTTGATGCAAATTCAAACTATGACAGAATGCCTGTTTCAAGGTCCAACATGCCAATCAAATTTACTTTTAACAACCATTCATGTTAAGTCGAAAAACCCAGATGTTTCAAATGTCACAAAATGAACTACGATACCTCTGCCAATGGTGTGACATTTGTTGCAACAAGCACTTTAAGTGTTAACAGTTAAATAAAAATTGTATACTGCACAGAGTGCACCACTTTAAATTAATTGTTCTCACACATCATTACTCTCTATGTGCACCAATTTGAACACATTTTCCCTGATTCCCACATTCACATGTCCAGGAAGCATCGATGAACAATGGATGCTCATTCATTCATTGTCAAGTGTTCTTCCACAAAGCAAACTATGAATGATCATGCCACAGAATTCACTGTCCTGCTTTTTCAGAGATATTGGTTGGAAAAATCATTAACACTGTGTTGATGCTAATGACACATGCTCACCACCTCACATTTTTATTCAGTAAAGGCAAGAAAATAAATTATACAGTCAATTAATTAAAAGTATAAAATCAGGAATGATTTCTAATATAAATACCTTGAATAGACGATCTCCCTTTTACAAATGCTGTGTATGAGATCACAGATTAGAACAAATTGGAAAGAAAATATATGAAAAAACTGCAAATATACATAAATAACAACCTGCAATTCCCTTATTTTTAAAATATTCAGAAAATATAAATGAAATGAAAGTAGCAATGATTAAAATAGTGTGGACCCCATTTATAAGAAATTAAGTTGTTGTAAATAGATTTAATTCCGACATACAAATTTTCCTGTTTTCTAGGAGTTCATTTGAAACAAGTTCGTATTATTAAACTGTAATGGAATATTTTGCTTGTTGTTAACAATAAAATACCAAACTTTTTTAATATCTTTGGAAGCTGCAGTAGATCAATTGGCAGAGCATCATACTAGTAACCCAAGGTCATGGATTCGATATCTGCCAAGCTGGCTACCTTGATATGTCCTTGGGAAAGGCACTTACCATCTCTTTCCTTGGCATGCTAGATTGAGTCAATACTGTATTAAAAGCGCCATTAAAACCCACAAAAACAACAAAATATTCCTACCATTATTGATATGACTATAACTGCTAAAGGTTCTCTGGCATCATTTTATGTGCCCAATGTTGAAGCCACATCTACTTTTTTTGCTGCAATGCAAAATAAACATAATGTAACCGTTTGCCTTCGCTTTTTCCTTCCTCTACCAACCAACCTACAAAAGAATAAGACCTAGAACTCTTACCACAGTTAGTCCAAAGGGGTGAGCCACATGGTCTATGAGTGTTACTCTGTTCTTTCCATTCAAGTCTAATGTTTCAATCTTGTCCAACTTTGCATCCACCCAGTACAGTCGCTTGGCCTGATAGTCAATGGACAGACCATTGGGAAAACCTAAGATGAAGGAAGAAAAGCATTTAAAATAGAAACAATAGTCCAAATGATACTCTACTGGGCGAAAAAGAATTTCAAAGAATTCAAGATAAGACCATTTCTTCCTTTTAACTATCAGGTGTTGAACCATTTCTGATATTCTTCAGCAATAACAAGATTTTCAAAACTGCTGCTGTGATACATGTATTGGATGTCAGCTTGGCACCATTTTCATTTAGGACAAAGTGGATATTACAAGAAGTCTTTTGGTAGTGACAAGATTTTTAAGACGGTTGACATGGCATCCATATTGGAAGTATGACTGCACCATTTTCATTTGCAACCAAATTGATATCATAAGACCACTGGTGAAAACCCCATTTTGATATAGCCATTAATTGGGGAGAAGATGTAAAAAAAATTTCATGATATGACATTCCATTCAGGAGTAGCAAAAACAAAATTTTAAAGATGGCTGCTATGGCATTCAGGAGTGGAAGTGATAACAACTGCCTTCAACATGAATGACATGGCCAAACTTGTGCTTTTGGACAATAGATGACAAACAATTGGCAACAGACTATCTCATAAGCTCTTCTGGTCTATGACCAGTAGAGCTGAAAACCTTAAATTTATCATGTCAATAAATTTTTTATCAATACTGCCATACCAACCTACCAATGAACCCTCATCCCCTATCCTATGTTATCCTGAACTTTTGGACAATATACCTTTAAGAATAGTTCTAATCTATTAATGTACTAATCACGATAACAGTCTAATGGTATATAAAGCAACAGTGTAATGCCTCTTAAAAAAGCAATAAGGTTTGAAATGGAAGCTGGATGCGTAATGTCCAGACAAACAAATAATATCTTGGTGATTGATTATTTTTATAATTTGCTACAGCTGTCACTGGCAAAACAAAACAGATTACTTAAAGTTTGACAAGGATATTCCAAGACTCTCGACTCTCAAACTTGATGGAATGAAAAAAAAATCTATTTTTCAAAGTACACGCAAGATGGCAAACAATAAAGCATGCAAATAATTTATTGAAAAATGTGTAAAACTTAAAACAACAAACTGGGTATAATTCAAAACTGATGAGAATGTTATGGGAAATTAAGTAATGAATATGAGATCTGGGACTAATGAAACCACAGGATTTTAGAAAACAAGGCACAGTTTTCTCAAGTTCCATTATATGAAAAATTCTTATAAGTATTCTTACCAAGGTCAGTGTCAACAATAACTTTTCTATTGGAGCCATCTAGGAAAGCTTTTTCAATCTTTGGCACAACTCCCCAGTCTGTCCAGAACATTAAACTGAAAAGACATAGAGTATGGATAACATGAAGACTCTATTCAAGTGACTGTGTACATGTCTCTAGTTACAATCTCAGGCCTTAAAAAGTAATGCTGAATGTAAAATATGAAGCAAACCATCTTGTGTGCATCCTTTGGTGTGTAAATTGTCATGGTTTTGTTAAAACTGACATATCTGTTGGCAAGGCTGGTGCTGGATTTAAAAAAGTTGTTGCCAAAAAAAAATTACCAACCTCAATATTTTGTCGGCAATTTTATTTTAAAAAATATCACCATTTTCATAATACAGTACTATCCGTTTATCTCAACATACATGGGACCAAGCCAATATTGCCAACATAAGTAGATGTTTACGTAAGTTGGGGGGGTCTGAAAATAAATTGAATTTTCACATACTAGTGGAATTTTTAAGAGATGACCTGTTGTCAGTGACATGAATTTTACACCGGGGGAAAAAAAAAGGAAATTTTGATTAAAGAAGGACAACTAACCTGAAATATATTTTTTTATCGACAACTTATGTTTGTGTAGTACACTCCACAGTGTGTTAAATAATATACATGCATATGAAATATCCATGAATTCGAGTATTAGATCATGTTAGAAAATTTCTGTATCAGTCAAATCCCATTAGAAAATACAACTAAAACATATATATATATATATATATATATATATATATATATATATATATATATATATATAAAGGTATTCCTCGTTTGATCTATTTTCCATTGTCAATAAACACATTTCATGAAACAATTCATTCTGATATTTATTTTCCTAGTAGCACGTGGCTGCATAGTTGTTTATATGCTACATGTATATGTACTTAAATTGGCCTAGATTTTGGTCAGCCAGAGAAAACTACCATGATGTAGAGGCTACCAAAGGGAATGAGGCTATTCATAGGGAAATGACACTATGTGAACAAATTAAAAGGTTTAACATTCTTGCGAGATGTCCCATCTTCATTTAACTTGATGGCCAGATATATATTGTTTCAAAATATTGGAACCTTAATTTGGGTCTTATGCTGCCACTGGTAGATATTGTATGCATGACTTTGTTTTTGCTTTAACAGGAAACTTTCATGGCATAATAAAAATGTTCCAATCACTTTTATTTAAGTTTATTGCTGTCTTCCTTCTCCTTAAAGGCCCTTTCTGAAGGACCAAACAAATGCCTGTTTGTTATTACCACGGCAACATCAAATAATTGCAAAACACTGATGGAGACAGAATGTTTTTTCATATGCTTAGTACTTATACAAAATGAAAGATGCTTCAATGGTAATCAGTTTTCTTTGAAGTTTAAGCAAAACTATTTTTTCTGGTATGTTTTTCAACAAGAAAAATAAATTGCACCTGACTGGTAGATTGGTTCCTGTCTTTAGAGGTGGTCAATTGTAGCTAGTCAGGTAGCCTGATTATTTGGGTTATATTACAGCAAAGAGTATTAAGGCCAGACATCAACATAAGCGGATTATAATATAACAATGCCGAGTAAGGGTGGTTTGTCAATATGAACAAAGGATTTGTTTATGTAACAATAGATTCCAGTGCAATTTTATATCCAAATTTGTGGCTTCCTGTCATGGTGCCTTTGAATATCTCAACTCCAAACCCAAGACTGTATATATACCATTTTCAACAGCCAAAAATGTTGTTGCGTTTCAGTAAAAGCAGAACAGCTTGCCATGGGTCATGAAATCTGTGGTTAATGCAACCACAAAATCCTTTACAAAAATTGAACTAAATGAAAGAAGTGAATATACAGATCTTTGCCTGAAGCATAGGCCATATGACAAAACTGACGGTGAAACATGGATTGCAAATATTTTGAGGTCAAAGATACTTATACTCTAGCTGTGCCATGGTATAAATGCAATGATTTATCCAAGAGTTTAACACACACACGAATTCCATCTCATTTTTAAAAGGGTCATTTTCAATTTTTGAGGATAGGGCAATTTTTATATGAGAACATTATCTAGTAATAGACCCCTTATACATCTCTTCCTCAATAACTCACAATTAGATAACTTTCAAAATCCCCTTATAATGTGGTGTCAGGCATGGTTCCAATCTTTTTCAAGAAAATACCAAAAGAATTGGCCCCTACTTGTTAAACATGATGAAAAACCGGTAAATGAAGTTTGATATTTTGCTCATTTTATTGTTGAAAATGGCAGCTAGTGCCTGAAAATTGGAATCAACATTAAGAAATAAATACTATAAAAGTTTTGGCAAGTGAAATTCATTTCTTAGTTCCATCTTTTAATTCAGTTTCATTGTAATCATCACAAATGTGACATGCCCTCTTCTATTCCAACATGAAAAGTGACAACCTACTGTAACAGCTATGTCTGCAAGCGTTTCTGTGTAAATCCAATTAAGCATTGACCATGTTTTTATAGTAAAACAGTTTCAATGATGATAGTTGTTGTTTCACAAATTAAATGTCCATAGTTTCTGAAAAAAGGAAATCTTATTTTGATATGAATCAGCAATAGCACTCAAATATATCCATATTCACATGCAAAAATCATGTGATGCATGTTCAAAGTAATATTTTTAACAATCATTCATATGTTAGTTGTCTTTAAAATAATGGTAATTTATACAGAAAAGAAAACAACTTCATTAGAAAATGCATTTTACTGACAATTCCCAGTTCAATCATAAAATAGTACTGAACCATGAAAAAGTCGCACACACTCGTGCATACACACAACTTTCTCACTGTCCATGTCCAGCCAACTGGCATCCTCTTTTCAATTTTTCATAGGTCCCTCAGAATCATTATGCTGAAAACAGGGATTTCTTAAATTAAGAGGGGATTTATCTCATGTCACAGATAAAACACTGTAAGCTCCAATTTGCCTACTAACGATTATTTCATTCTTCTACAGTAATTAGGAAACTTGTAAAAACAACCATAACTCTGAATTTTGTTTTAAAATTATTTTGTTATCTGCAGTTAGACAGGCATATATATTCAATGCATCACAGCACAGAATCGCAGAATAAAATATTATAGCATAAATATTGATATGCCAATATAACACGAAATAACATCTCACCATAACTGTATCACAATATCTAATCTCAAAAACTATATTACATTATGAATGTTGGCATGTCTTACAGTCTGAAATAACAGGTCACCATCATAATTTCATAATATCTCACCTCAAAAACTTTAATGATATCATAAATAGTGTATGTCCTACACTGTGAAATAACATCTCACCATGTTACTTTGCAAAACATTTGAGATACAGTCTTTGCACATTTATGATTAAAAAGATATCTTCCATGTTTATGTTGATCAAGAGTCTATGCACTTTCATGATCACAAAATCTCTCATGTTTATGTTGAGTAACAGTCTTTGCACATTATGAAGAAAAGAAGTCTAACTGATGTCCATGTAAGAAATTGTCTTTGCAATTTCATGATTTCAAAAGAAATCTCGATTCATGTTCATGCTGAGAAAAAGTCTTTGCACTTTCACAATAAAAAAAAATCTCATATTTCATGCTGAGAAAGCATCTTTGCATTATTATGAAAAGGAAATCTAATGTTCTTGTTGACAAATACTGTCTTTTGCACTTTTATCATTAAAAACAAATCTCACTTGTGTTTATGTATGCCACTTACAGCAAGCTGCTTGTGGCCATGTTATTATGAAACTCCTTTCATAAATGTTATTTCCAATGACCACCCATAACAGACCTTGGGAATTTTCTTGGGCAACTGGCCATGAAGCTAGGAATCATCATCTTGGGAACAAAAATAAACCAACTGATTTTATCATTTTCTGGAGTAAATTTCTAATACCTGGACTTCTGCTGATTCAGGATATATGTTTAATTGGGACACAGACACATTACTGGCTTCAATGAAGCCCTTATACGAAATGGATCCCTATATCGTACCCTTTCTTGGGATAGAGGGCAATGGCTCTTGGTTGATCCAGATCCTCCTTCACCAGGACTTTGCGGCAGGACCCATCTAACCATGCCACTTCAATAACATCTCGACCTGAAAAAAATGAGCAGAGAAATATAGTTTTACTACAACTAATTTAAACAACTACTGTTTTGACAAAAGATCATAAATGAGCACACTGTATTCAGCATCGTGAAAATTAAACCCATTTTATCTGACAATCAAGATTTACTGATTTTCATGATTTTTTTTTTAATATTAGCAAAATTAAATTGTCTTTAATCTTTTTTTTTAAATTATAAAAACAGCTAAACTAATAGTAATTTTATAACCACTGAGTATTATTTGATTTCTTAATATTTTCCATCATTTTCTTGATCCAATGTGAAAGCAACCATTTAAAAATTTCAACCAAACTATGTTGATATAATTCGATCTAACAAGACTTGTCAACATATAAGAATCATGGTTCCCACGCTTTTCTAAATATAAATTTCCAGGTCTTTTCCAGGATTTTCCCAGGATGAAAATAATTTGTTCATGGTTAACAAATGACCATTACTGAATGGAATTAAAGAACATTTTGGATTATAAAACATGCATTTTCCAAATCTGAAGATGTTTCTCTTTCAAGACTACAAAACATCTAAGTCAGAAAAGATGATCATGTAGAAAACCACAAGATGAGTCACATGAAACAAATTTGACTATATTCCCATAAGTTGGCATTTAAAGCCATTTCAATGTACAGAATACAAATTCTAACTTTACTTTGCTGACCTGCATTATGTTGCTAAATGGAAACAACATAATGAGCATATATTATTTTGCTTCCTTTCAAACCTTTAATTCTTAAGAATTCAAGAGAAATATGTGTGCATGTTATACAAAGCAAAGATTTCCTATCACAGTATGGAAAAAACCCAACAAATGCAAAATATTATAATCTTATCTTGTAATGAAAAAAGTTAACCCTGAATTTATGTGTGTCAATAAAATCTCAAACAAGATTTTTCAACCAACCTAAACTTCTTTAGACAATTTGGTTAAAAATTCCATTGTTTAAAGACATTTACAAATGGGTTGATTTAAATTTAACAAAAAACCTTCAAAATTATATATTGTTGTATAAACAAGGACTGAATTTTCTGTAAAATCAACTTGTCTTCTTGTAGTTTAATAAACCAGTCCCAAACCTGTACTGACACAAGGGCTTTTATCGTTTCTTAATACATAACAAAAGGGATGACAATTTCCAATTTCTCCTGCATTCCATTTAAGATCTGAAACCAATGCTTCAAGCTACATGCCACTGTGTAATAGTTTCGCACCTAAGTTCAGCACAGAGATTTAAAATTTTTCTAATTCGGATTTCCGCCGAATATTCCAACCCCATTTTTCACATTTGGACATCTTGGATGGAGTGTGGGTTCAGAGCAATTACATAACAAAAATTTGGAATCTGCCGCCATCGTAAGATAGCTTACCAGTGGACTTAGCAAATTTAAACTAGGTTATATCGACTTATAACTGAATGAATTAATAGTCACATGACTTCACAAATCTCAAACAACAACATCCGAAGTCCAATAGTCACGTGATATCAACAACAAACTCCTTTTTAATGTTGCTGTACAAAATTTCAATTATATTAAATGAAAGTCTGATACCAAGCATTGTTTAAAAAATTATAATTCTACCACATATAAGATTACGTCTCCACATACAAGAAAGCATAATGCTCTGAAAAAGAGTTTCTAGACATACTTTATAACTTCTTGTTTCACTCAAATGATTTCATCTGAAACAACGGAAAACTCTCCATGTGACGGGCATCAGATAAATTCTACAGATCTGACCAATGATACCTTAGGATCTAAACTGAGAGACAGATTTAGTCTCACAATATTTTCAGTCCGGTCTTTTTTATCACAGGACTATTATTGACTGAATGTAATGTAATGCATGACTGTTAATGTTTTCTTGAAAGAAGAATGCCATAATTCAATTAAATGAGCTCAGTTTTTACCCCTTCTGAATGAAGCATGACCCCGCTAAAGCAGCACACACAAATGACCAGAGGTCAAAGGAATAATCATGTAATAGGGGAATCATGAGAAAGCGTCAAAATTGTACTGACTGGTAGACACGTCATGATTCAGCTGTATTACCTGTATCAGTCCAGTAGAGGTTCCTGGCAATCCAGTCTACTGCCAATCCATCGGTTGTGGACAGATTGTGAGACACAATAGTCTCCATGTCCGTGCCATTAAGGTTTGCTCGTCTGCAATACAAACGTATTATGGTTAGCCAACTTCAACTGATACTGTAATAAAACTGTTGCCTTCTCAAGAAAAAAGCGGTTCCTGTTTTATGATGCCCCCTTTCAATTCAGGACACACCTAATAAGAGGCCAATTGCCCTGCATCATAGCATATTGTTACCATTTTGTTCCCTTGCAAGAGACCATCCTTCTAATGAGGTCATACTAATATCAATGAATGGGTTGTCTGTTAAGCAAGGGACTCTGTGCATGATGTATTGATATTTAAAGCTATTAGTTAAACAAGTTTCTTAAAGAAAATGTTAATTTTGCAGGTCTGCAGTTCTTTATTTGCTTGACTGTATAAATTTCTTTTTGGACAGTTTTCAATTTACTAATTACAATATTTTAATTAACTTTCATTTACTTCTGCTTTAAGTACATTTAGTCAATATCAATGATATCAATATTTTCAGTGGATGAAATCCTCAGTAAAAAGACTGCATATCAAATACTTCTAAATCTCTAAAACCATCTTCCTAAGGAAACTCAAAGAGACAAGCCACTTTAACTGAACAATAACGTATACTATGATCAAAACGAACTAACATCCCATCTACAAGAGCTAACAACATTTTGGATTTACTTTGCACCACTTTTCTTGCCGAAGGTAGTTTTACTGTTGTGTGTAATGTATATTCAAAGAAGACAACTGAATCTTTACCTAATAACATCCAACTGTACATCAGTGAAATAGAGTTTTCTGTCCCTGTAGTCATAGTCAAGAGCAATGACATTGTGAAGGTCATTCAGTGGCAAAAAGACATCTGTGTGGTCAGGCATACTGAGGGAAATGCGTCGTATGCTGTTTCGACTGGCAAATAACAGGTACTCCTCGGGCACTATGGTGCGGAAAAAAAATGATTCCATTAAGACTGAAAGAAAGATGATCATTTTCTACCCAAAACATGTCAGAACTTATTGAACTCTTACAGTGGCACTATGGTGGATAGAAAATGATTCCACTAAGATTGAAAGAAAGATGATCATTTTCTACCCAAAACTTGTCAGAACTTATTGAACTCTTATACTGGCACTGTGGTGGGAAAAAATGATTCCATTAAGATTGAAAGACTGATGATCATTTTCTACCCAAAACTTGTCAGAACTTACTGAACTCTTACACTGCTTGTTATCATGATATTATTCAATTACGTTTTAAAGTAAAACACTCAAAATTAAAATCCTCAAATTTCAGTCCTGTCTAAAAAAAAGGGCGAGACAGATCAGTTAAAATACACTTCATCAATCTAAACAAAGCCTTGCCAAAAATTTCTAATTGTAATCTTTCTGTTTGAAAACATGCATTTCCAATAAACTTTCATCAAGCGCATAAATGTAGTAGAAAATGGGATATATATAGCTATGGTCAATGCTAAGTGCAACACCACAGCACTGAACTAAACAATTAGTTGTTCACTTTGTGATTAAAGTTTGTTTCAACTTTTATGGTCAATGCGAAGTGAAACACTATTGCACTGAACAAAAAAAAATAATTGTTCACTTTGAAATTTGTTTCAGCTTTGACAAGTCCTAATAACACAATGTAGATCAAACATGGGTAACTTTCTGCAGGGCACAGGCCAGATAAATGATTTTTAAAGCCACAATCAATGGACAAAACCAGGTCAATGGCTTGATCTGGCCTGCTGACCTATCTTGCCCACCCCTGATGTACATGGATATACAACTGGTGTTTATTTCCTTTCAATAGCATGCACTTACTAAAGCTAAAAAGGGTCACAGAATAAGAGTATTTTATAAATAATTATAACTAGGCCATCACAAATGACAGATTTATCCTCTGTCATGCATCAACCTCTGAACGGTACTCACTTGATTCACATGTCCTCTGGTCTGTACGGAGCTGTAACCCTGTGGGACAGGCACAACTTGTACCATATGGATTGGGTAGGCACATATGACTACAGCCACCATTGTTCTTAGCACACTTGTTTACAATCCTGGCACTCACTGATATGAACAAAGTGAGAAAAGCTTAAATTTTAATTTTTATCCAAAACTTAACAAGACTGTCATCTGCAGTTTCTAAAAAAAGCCTTACCAACAAATGATGTACCTTCAAAAGCCAATTTACTACTTTCACTCAATAATACAATGCATGTGGGATATCAGTCTAGGAATTCATAAGCTAATTTACTGTTTTTAATTGATAATACAATGCATGTGGGGTATCAGTCTAGGAATTCATAAGCTAATTTACTATTTTTAATTGATAATACAATGCATGGGGGGTATCAGTCTAGGAATTCATAAGCTAATTTACTATTTTTAATTGATAATACAATGCATGTGGAGTATCAGTCTAGGAATTTATAAGCTAATTTACTATTTTTAATTGATAATACAATGCATGTGGAGTATTAGTCTAGGAATTTATAAGCTAATTTACTATTTTTAATTGATAATACAATGCATGTGGAGTATCAGTCTAGGAATTTATAAGCTAATTTACTATTTTTAATTGATAATACAATGCATGTGGAGTATTAGTCTAGGAATTTATAAGCTAATTTACTATTTTTAATTGATAATACAATGCATGTGGAGTATTAGTCTAGGAATTTATAAGCTAATTTACTATTTTTAATTGATAATACAATGCATGGGGGGGTATCAGTCTAGGAATTCATAAGCTAATTTACTATTTTTAATTGATAATACAATGCATGTGGAGTATTAGTCTAGGAATTTATAAGCTAATTTACTATTTTTAATTGATAATACAATGCATGCTGGGTATCAGTCTAGGAATTCATAAGCTAATTTACTATTTTTAATTGATAATACAATGCATGTGGAGTATTAGTCTAGGAATTCATAAGCTAATTTACTATTTTTAATTGATAATACAATGCATGTGGAGTATTAGTCTAGGAATTCATAAGCTAATTTACTATTTTTAATTGATAATACAATGCATGTGGAGTATTAGTCTAGGAATTCATAAGCTAATTTACTATTTTTAATTGATAATACAATGCATGTGGAGTATTAGTCTAGGAATTCATAAGCTAATTTACTATTTTTAATTGATAATACAATGCATGTGGAGTATTAGTCTAGGAATTCATAAGCTCATTTACTATTTTTAATTGATAACACAATGGACATGCAGCATCAGTCTAGGATTTCATGCATACAACTGTGAATCTATGATACTCAATTGATTAAAAGTGAGTTATGAGCCAATATGACATCTGTTTCTGACAATGTCATTCACATTGCTTTAGAGCTGAAACAAATCTAATTAACAAGTTAGCTACATTGTCTTTTTCATGAGGAGATATGGATTTGGTGTTATTAATAGTTTCCTTTCCTTAATTGACCCAAAGAAGTACCTGTGGTCAGCATGACTGACTGTTGAGTCTACTAGAGGTGTCACTACCCACTAAAATTCATATATTTAAATACATATTTTCTGTTCAAATATTTGTGAACAATTATTCTAATTTGAATATTCAGTTATTCATCTCAGCTCTAAACTGCTTATATTACTTTTAAGTATATTATCATGCTGAGATTCACAGATGTAAAAGTAAAATAGTGAAATGACCTAGATCTAACATTACATTCTATTAGATACTTTTTTCATGTGTTTGTTTAGTGTATAACATCATTCATGGCATTATGACACGATATCACACTTTTTATAAAATAAGAAAAACAATATGGATTACTTTTACTATTTTGTTGTCTAGTATATTTCATATGTTAAAAAAAACTTATATTTTTTCATATTATCTTGGTAAATCATTAGAGTAATTACTTACCAAAATCATCCATTTGCACAGCATGAATGTCCATCAGCCCTGACAGCTTTTTCTGGACTGGTTCTTTAGACTCCTCCCCAGTGTATTTATTGGCCTGAAAAATGGAGGTCTTCTCCCAGTCTGTCCAGAAAATGTAATCCTTCCATACAGCTAGACCATAAGGATGAATGACTGAGGACACCAACACTTTACGATTTCTCCCAAATAAGTTACATGTCTCTATTTTCTGAAACGAAAAGAAGGAACAACATAGCAATGGATTGACAAATTACGATGCACATGAACTATTGAGAATGAAACTGTTTACTGTTACATCTAAGTCTTAAAATATAAGACATGAGATATAAATATCTCTTGAGCTTACAAATCAAATCCAAATTAAATGAAAAATGTTCATTAGCATCTCCATATTATTCCACCCCCACCGCCAAACCCCATGTCTAGTAAGGGAATACATTAGTGATGTTAATGCTTGCCTAAAAGTGGACTGTAATATCACTGCATTTTAACAATATCCTTACCAAGTGCCAAGGCCAAGGTTACAGCTCATGAAAAATTCCTTTCTTTTCTTCTTCTCAATCGACCATTACCATCAGACCATTGCTATTTATATCTGACAAACATGCATTGATCGAAATGGACTTATCTTAAGGACACAGTTGATTACAGTAAAAATGCTACTCTGTATTAACATCCTGTATTGCAGTGAACTGGAAACAGATTTACTTTGTCCAGGGGCAAGTCTAAAGTTCATATTATTTTGCTCATATCATCATCCTGCCAAATCTTGCAACAGTAGTAAAAAAAACCACTAACAGAATGAGTGATATTTAAAACAAACAAAAATAAATGCAACAACTTTGATAGCATATGATTGCAAATCTCCAGGCTTTTCAATACACCAAACTCCCCTACCATAGGCAGTGATAAAGGAGTCAAAAACTTTAATGTGCAATATATTTTGTATATGTTTTTTTTTAATATGGATGTGTATATAATACTGTGATGATGTGGTAAGGGACAGCTGGACAGATGGAGGGTATCACAATATCTCCACTGCAAATTTAAAAAAACTGAGCCCATTAATAAAATCTTATGATGGTTTTTACAAGTTGAGCATTCCTGAGAATTAAATTTTAAAACATAATGTGCCTATTTAATGGACAATTTCTGAGAATGAAATTATAAAACATTGTACATATTTAACTATATATTCCAGCCGTCTCTCAAACCTTACAGATGACAGTACCCAAAAGACTAAACTTAAAATTACAGTATTTCGCACACGGTATCTTATGTCAGATGTACCATACATGCTGGCCTATAGGTCAATTCCAACTGCAAACTACACAAACCCTGAACTACCATCCTGATCTATACTGTATAGATCCATGGCACACTGAATCAACTTATAAGCAAGCATCAACAGTACCAGAGAGTAACTCTGTAATACACAAGATACTCTTTGGCAATTTGCACAAGTGACTGACAAAATGTGGGTTATGTGTGTAAATTTTATTAGTGCTGATTAATTTCCAATGCACTCGAATTCATTATGAGTTTTCTATTAAATGCATATACATGCACAAGAATCACTTTTGTCTTGCCCATGTTCAAATAAAGTTTTAGTGGATTACTTTGTCTAGCCTATGTTCAAATATTTTAGTTGACTGCTTTGCCTTGCCCATGATTGTTCTTTGATGTTTGTTATATCATTCAGAAACTTTATCGAAAAGTTTTACACAAAGTCTTCAGTTTGTTAATGACAACGACAACACTGCATTTCAGAGAAGAGATACCTATGTTTTGCTCTCAGCTTTTTCAGACCTTAGATACATAGAACTATGTACATTTTGAATTTTTGCTTATGGAGACTCAGCATACATTAAACTACATACACATTTTGATTGTTTTGATTTCTGCTCTCTGCTAATTCAGACCAGGCATACTTAAAACTACATCTGTTTTGATTTAGCATGGGGATATGTGTCAAGGCCATCAGACAAAATGTGTTCTTATGCCATATCAATCAAGCCCTTTCTCCTAGTTCAGTAAAAAGTATGAATGCAACTATATAACTTTCACATACACCCTCTTTTAGATTCAGTGCATCTAATATAAACATTCAGACATTACCGAAAACTATTAGTTCAAGTCTGGATGTGTGATACGGAAATGCATACTGAACATCCATATCAAATGCCAAATCAACAATGCAAGATATAATGGTTATGAAATAAAATAAATTATACCTCAGTCCTGGCATCTGCCCATATCAGTCGATCTGGCTTGTCAACTACGAGTCCATTTGGCCAGCCAAGATCTTCCATCACAATAACAGTCCGTTCCTGCCCATCCAAATAGGAGCGTTCAATTTTTGGAAACTTACCCCAGTCAGTCCAAAACAGGTACCTGTAAAGAAATTGAAAGTTTATGTAGAGTCCATCTTCCAAATTATAAAATAAACTGTGAAATGTTGGTCTTGGTACAACATAAATACAACAACTCTAACAAAAGTTAGTCTTACTGATTTTCCAGCTGCATGTGTACTTTGTCAAATCACTCCATTGTATCATCCAAGATATGTTCAATCCGTACATTTAACTTTTCTGGAAATTCCACCATAATGTTCTTCCAAATTAATTCCTAGGCCTTTTCTTTACATCGTTTCTTATGAAAGTTTGAATAGTCCATGTTAGTTGCCCTGTGAGGTCTGCATTCTCATTGAGGATGTCAATTAACAAAATCATCTATATCAGATTTCAAACTCATCTTAAACTTTTCCAGAGTCTCAATTTCCTCAAGTGTGGTTGCCTTTTTTCATAACTCCTGCTGTGTTTCCTTTTTCTGTCTTTCCTCATCAAGGTGCATCTCATAACTATTTCTTGCAGTTACTGCCAAATCTAACAGCACCTTTGAAATTGATACATTCTGAACCCCATCAAAGGTTCAATCAAAACTCTGTGCAACCAATTGTTTTATTTGCATATTTTCAAGATTTAATTCTGTTGACAGCAAAATCTATAATCCATAATGACTTAGCCTTGTTATGACACAAGCAAACATTAATAATAATTTAAATAAGTACAGAAAACAAAACACAATAGTAACAAGACACATATTAGCAAAATTAAAGGACTTTTCATGGGTTGTCAATGCAAATTTAAGGAGTTTTCAAGAGCTTTTTCCACTTTGTCTAATTCTCAAGGGTTTCTCAAGACCAGACATCGAATTCAAGGGTTTTGCAAGACCAGTGTAAACCACAAAACATTGAGAATAATTATTTTATATTGGCAGTTCAAAGAAAGAAAATCCTGTGTTACAAGGTCTAACTTAGCAATAGCAGTGCAGCACTTTGATCTAATTAACCTTTTGTAAATAAAAACATTCTCAGCCAAAAAATTAAGAAGACAAGTAGTCTTCAAAAGAATTAATTTTTAATGTAGATATATGAGAGGTATAGACCTGAATCTCTCCATCTCAAATCATTTTAAGTGTCTTAATTCTGAGTATAAAGAAAACTGATCTGGTTACCCTGCCAGATTTGGGTACCATGACGTTATATCCAGAAAAATCCTCAGCTAATCTGATGACTACTAACCCTGCCTCATAATAAACAGCTATAGCTCTGGGTTTGTCAAGATCCTCCCAGAACAGGATCTTCCTCATGGATCCATCCAAGTTGGCCACCTCAATCCGATTCAGGCCTGTATCCGTCCAATAGACTTTTCGTCCAATGTAGTCCACTGCCATGCCATCGGGAGTGTCCAGTCCATTACCTATCACAGTCTCTACCTGTGACCCGTCCAGATTAGCTCGCATAATTTTGTCCAAAACTGTATCTGTCCAGTAAACCTTCCCTGGAATTGAGTGTGTGTATTGTCATGAAACTAAACTTATGCAGCAAAGACAAACTATAATATCCAGATCATATTCTTGCCATCCAATTACCAAATCTTATTTCTACCATCCAACTGATCAAACTATATTCTTTCCATCTAGATCCAATCTTACTCTTACCATAAAATAAAAAGAAATTATTCTTTCCATAAAATTATCAAATCTTGTTCTTACCAACCAAATATAAAATCTTATTCTTACCATCCAAATATAAAATCTTATTCTTACCATCCAAATATAAAATCTTATTTTTACCATCCAAATGTCATATCTTATTCTTACCATCCAAATATCAAATCTTATTCTTACCATCCAAATATCAATTCTTATTCTTACCATCCAAATATCAAATCTTATTCTTACCATCGAAATCATCAAACTTTATTCTGACCATCCAAATGATCAAACCTTACTTTTACCATCTAAATTATCAAATCTCATTTTTACCTTCCAGATTATCCACACTCAAAGCTATTGCATTTCTCAATTCTCTGATAGGCAAAACCACACTGGCATAGTAGGAGACATCCAGAGATATTTTCCTGATGTCAGTTCGTCGGGCAAATATCAGGAAGTTGGTCATATCTGATAAAAATGGAAATGGAAGTAGTCAAGAAAATGTATACCTGCAACATTAAAAAAGGATAATGTCGAATATATAAGGCATAGCAATCATATACAACAGTCATTTTAATCTCCTAAACAGGTGTCTACATGCAAGCACACAGACACCTGTACTATTGTGGACATAAGCTAATGGAAATGCATACCGACGCTCCACCCACCACCCCAACACTCAATTATATGAATATGGCATTAGTTATCCATCCAGATGATGATGATGTAGAGTATTAAAATTAGGACAACTTTATGACACTGCCTAAAACTCAAAGCAAATGGCCAAGTCTGCTTTTTAATATCATAAATGTTGCTTGTTAAAGTGGAAGATAAAGAAGGCTATTATGAGTACTTTACAAAGCATTTAAACAATAACAGTTTACAACCTAACACAACAAAGAATAATATCACAAGGATATACTAACTTGGATGTTAACATTTGACTGTCTTCCTGGTATTATTTTCTGGCATACTTTTTTACAAGTACAATTCCGTCTGGTTGCTGATTATTATTCAGGTGTTATTCTGTACGTGCATGAGGGAAACCTTACCTTTCTGACAAGTCTTTCCGTCTTCCATCATTAATACTCCTGTGGGACAGGCACAGGTGTGACCACGGGGTAGGGGTGCTAGCAGGCACAGGTGACTACACTGTCCGTTGTTAATCTCACAGATGGTTGAGACTATAATATGAATTACACATTTAACACAACTTTTGCAACAAAGAGTTAGTAATTCTTTTCATACTGGATACATTTTTTCACCATTCTCTATTCATTACATTCATTCATTTTGACCAATAATGGAGATATTTAATAAATGAACAGATATCATTATAACCAAGCTTTTTACATGCTGAAGACCAAAGCAATGCATTTTTACCCAGAATAACCTGTGAACTATTGTAAATGGACATATCTCTGTGTTGAAAGTGGAGACTGGTCATTTATGCGAGACGCCCCAAGAAATAGCTCATACACAATTTTCTGAAAAAGCAATTATTAACTGTTTGTTTTAGCCAGTATTCTGAAATACCAGTATTTATTCCCCATTACATTTTTGAAAACTTATTACTAAGATTAGATGTTGCAGAATAACTCTTGAGTAATGTGACACATTTTGTTTATACACCTCTGCCTCAATAACTCACACACAACATAGTCCAAAAATGAAAAATAGACTACAGCATAAAGTAGGGCATGAATTACCGAGGGACCTCTGAAAATTAAAGATAAAGGACATCAACAGTAAGGGGTTGAATACTCATTTATTAATTGTACTGCAAATAATTTTCAATAAACAGATTTTACTAATTAAGTTCTTCATAATTTTTTTTCTGTATAAACTACCTTTATTTTCAATATATTCTATCTCTCAAAGATCGGTTTTCATCCACTCATATTTGTACCAGTGAAAATATTGAGTATTACACCACCACGTTTTGCATGTGAATGTGGCTTACATTCTAGTGGTACTGTAGATTCAGAATAAGACTATTTTTTTTATAAAAAGAGTGATATTTATTTTGAGAAACAAAAATGTTGCAAACTAGAGATTTTACAATAAAACTGTTATATTAGTAAAATACTGATGCTGTGATTTGTTTGCAAGTTATAGAAAAATTTCTGCTGATACTTGAGTAAACCTCGAAGTGGCTATTCAGGTATTTTGAGTTTACTATAAACTTTGGAACTTTTGCTTTTCCATAATGAACCCTACCTTTCATGCACTTAGTACAACTTAAGCTTTTATCTATGTTATTGCTGATCACATTAGCAAATGAATATGATAAACCACTGAATATGGTTAGTTACATTAATTGTTACAAGTACTGACAGTGTTTTTGTATTAGATTAGTTAATTGAAATGGGTCGACTTAACACACAACTGTGACAACTAGCTCTAACATGTGTGAGATTTGCATGCCTTTTAACTTTTTTGGTCTACCTCTTTTACTTGATTCAATACAAAAGACTAATTAACATGATAATACAATGCAGGTCAACTTTTAATTAATTCTAACACTATAACTAACACTTCTGCAAGTCAAAGCTCAGAGTACAAGCAGTATTAAGTTAGGTTCTTAAAGAAATGCTGTGGGCATCGCTGTGGTGGTTGTCTGACAATTTTCACATGTGAATGCAACTGGGCACATTTATGATGATTAAACCGAATTATAAGATAAAGCATGAATTTCAATTTATAACTTAATCTGCCACTAGACATTACCGACACTGTAACAGATTGATATTTCATCATATGCTGTTATATGCAGTATACTGAAAACTGCTTTTTTTTAAATAACAGAAAATTTTACCAAATAGTCAATTTTTATTACAGTTGATGAATAATTTTAAATCAAATTCTGGGGCACTAAGCACAGCTTTGGACAGTAAAATGAGCTCTATTTAAAGGTTTCATCTACCAATGTTGATTGTGATTTTCTTTTCACATTCAACAAATAGGGGCCATATTTTTTAGCATTTTCTGACAGACAGAAAAAAAAATGGGTCCACACCTTTACCCCATGTTGGAAGTGGATAAATAAAGCTGTGTCTGCATTAAATCAAATTGTTCATTTTTGCTGTAAGTATCACATAGCAATCTTACTTGGCTGTCGGTGTCTATGGAAGACTCTGATATCCATTACATGGCCAAGGTTACTCTGCAGAGTTTCACGGCCAGAGCCATTTTTCTTGTTGGCGGAGTGAATTCCCTTAGTCATCCAATCTGTCCAGTACAGCTTATCCTCATACAAGGTTAGACCAAATGGACGTGGCAGATCCACTGCTATAACAACCTGAATTTGAGAAACACAAATAATCATTCTACTATAACATTTTATCTGGTCAATGTTTTTGAAGCTATCACTTCCTACAATGTATATACCTGACTAATCACTGAATTACATATCTTATCAGTCTCCTTATTTTTAATTAAAATTGCTGCAAGTGGACTCAGTGCTGATTCTAATTTACACAAACCAAAGTCCTCAGCACCCCCTCCAAAACCCAGTCCATTACAAAAACTAAATGCTTTGACTGCTAAACCAATGGGTAAATCACCATTTCTATTAAAACTAATCTACTACCTTCACCTGAGCGTAATATTTTGTTACTATATCACACAAAATACAGCTTGCAAAGTTCCAGCTTGAAAAAGTGTAATCTGTTGCCCATGGTTAACAACGGACTCAAATCTTTGGGCTAAGAAACTATTTCCCAGTGCCAGAATGAGACTAATTGGTGGGAAGAAGGGAGAGGTATGTACAGAGGTAAAAATGTATTATGTTTAACAATCATTTTTACTTACCATTTGTGCTAAATAATATAAATCAAAAGAAACACTTAAGTTTATGAAAATATCTAAATATTTCTAAGCCTGATTCAGCAAACTTGTTGTATTAATTTGTTTTCTCAAAAGAGTGTGACTTCAAAAAAAGGTTACTACTGAAAACTTGTGACATATATCGAGTTGCTAGTCCTATCTTCCTACATTTACAGAACGAAATATGAAATGAATTTGTTTAATTTTACTAGTAATCAGCCTCTAAACCTCAAAGAATAATAATTGGCTCATAGCTAGGGTACAGATGCAGGCAATTTCACTTGATTTTTCGAGCTTGATGTGTACATTTTCAGCAGGAATCTCATAGACTGAATCATAACTGCAAGCATAAATATTCAATAAACTGACACAAAAGTGGATCAAAAGGCAAGAAATGTACTCGTTTAAATTGTCTTACATTGCTCTTTGAACAGAAAAAGACACAACAGATGATTCTGTACTTAAAATACGACAGGCAATAAGGCACCTATTTTACCTGATTTGCACCTTGGGTGGACCCTGGTTGACAGTATAAGGTTGATTGTATTTTTCAAATTGTTTTTTTATGTCATTCACCTCAAAGACCATCTAAGACAAACATACATAGGAGCCACAGAAGTTTGAGTTTCTAGAATTTGCATAAATTAAATTAAATCCGATTTAAAGTAAAGTGTGTTCACTCACTTTGCGATCCTTCCCATCCTGTGTACTTGATTCTATATGGTTTTTCCCAGCATCAGTCCAGTATAGCCTAGGTGTAGACTCCTTGTAGTCTATTGCTAGTCCATTTGGCCATTTCAAATTCTCACTGATCAGGACAGTTTTCATCAGGCCATCCATCCCTGCCTTCTCGATCTTAGCATTCTTACCCCAGTCAGTCCAGAACATGTATCTACACACAGAAGAAATATCAGGTTATCATAGAGCGGAATCTACCTATTTGTTGATGAAACAGACTAAACATTCTGAACACACATAACTACAAGCCAGAATACTAAGCATCAAATTTGTTATAAGGACACTATCAACCATACCTGCCAAAACCACAAGAGGTAATATAAATGGACAAAAAGCTTAATCTAAGCACAGAGTGCAAACTGCCTATTACACATCATAATTACAAAAATGATATTAAACATGTACATTGATTTTCTTTAATCTGTTAATAACGTGCATATTATTTTGTTTCAAGTTCTTGTCACAAACTGGCCTAAATTCAAGCTAATTAGTACAAGAACTCAGACACATTTACAAAGTCTATTAATAACACACACTGTATCTAGAATACACGTGAAATGTTCCATTGCAACTGATTATAAATCAACTCAACAAATCTTGTAACACATGCTTATGTCCTGAACATGAGCCCTGTATTCCATTGCTGATGTATTCTTCTTTTAAATTTCTGAAGCTCTCTAAATATTTCTTATATTCAAGCAGATTCTCTCCTTAAACATTATTCACACTCATTTAACATTCATGAATGTTAAATAGATGTCCTTCTTAACATTCTGTCTAATACCGGTAACTATCATGATTATTTCAGTTTACAAAAGAATGCTGCCATCTTGATTCTGTCTAATAACTATCACGTTTATGTCAGTTTACAAAACAACACTTCCATCTCACTGCGACATTCATAATTTGTTGTTGTTGTTGATGTTGTAGGGTTTAACACCATTTTTCAGCACATGATAGGCTATAAATGGCAGCCAGTATTAATGGTGGAGGAAGAACCCGAGAAAACCCTGGAAAGAACCACTGACCCATGAGAAGCTACTGGCAAGCTTTCTCACATACCCATACTAGTCAAATCCGAGACTCAAACCCACGCAGACAGAGGTGAGATGGCAGTGATTTGTAATGGAGAGCCCTTTAGACCACTCAGGGCCCCTCCATTCATAATCTGATTTGGGGCAAAATAGTACTGTCTTTCAGTACTAATATGTCTCAGGCTACAAGTGACTCAAACTATGAGGTACAGACAGATAAGTCAACAAAAAATTCTCAACACCCTAGATCACTCACCCTACTAACATCTGCCGAATACTAAATAGTCAAATACATGTCAGAAGTTGACTAAGAAAGCTGGCACAGAGGAATACTGTTTGTATACGATTTCACAATATTGTTGCATATGTATTTTCTATCTCCATCAATATTTTACGGTACATGAAAATAATTTGTCCAATAATGAAACATATTTATACCAGGATGCTGTCAAAAGTAGTAAAATTCCAATGAACAGCTTTGCAAGATAAAAATTTCCGTATTTTTCTGTTTTAGTAATTTCTGCCAGATTTGATGGTGGATAGGCAACACTAGCATAATTATAAATCCCATTCTGCTAAGGTACTTTCTGTCAAATCTTGACAAATTCTGTCAAGTGTTTTTGTGGAAATATTTTTTCTTCAAGGTTTTATATTTTACTAAGGTGGGCCTAAAAGATGGCAGATCAACATCCATTGCATATACTATAAAGCTCTTGGTGCCATGATGTTTTCTGTCCAATTTTGGTTCAGAAATGTTCAGTCGTTTTTGGAAAGTCATTTTAACTTTTAACTTTAATAATGATGGCAAAATTTATGAGTCAATTGATGTAATTCATTAAAATGTACAAATCCATTATGATTATTTCAATCCAATTTTGTTAGGCACTTTTTAAGAAGCTGTTATTAGGTTTCTTTATTTTAAGTAACAGCAGTCATATCCAAAGAATGATCAGCCATCATTTGTACGAATTTGAAAACCTGCCATGCAAATATGCACTTGATCAACTTTCAGAAAAATGTTTTAATCATTTTTGTTTAGAAAGATGAATTTTAAAGGTTGTTTTATAACTAGTAACCACAGCCATATTTATTATGAAATGGTATAATTTGTACAAAAATGAAGACCCTTTATGCCTGAATGCTAATCTCAAATTCAGTCCAATTCAGATGACCAGATCTGATAGCATCCTGGCATAAATGGCTTTCATTTTTGTACAAATGAATCTGGTCAAATTATACTGACAGCAGCATATAGCCAGTATTGATTAAACATGCCATCAAACATATACATAAAAGACCATTCTTTTTTAGGGGATTTTTAGAAGAACTTATTTAAAGGTTTTTCTATTTTAAATAATGGTAGCTATTTCTGATGACAGACCAGCATCATTTCTATAAATCTGAAAGCCCTTCATCCCTGGATGTTATCAAATTTGGTGAAATTACAATTAGTGCTATCTGAGAAATTACGGAAAGTTTTTATTTATTTTTAGCAATGGCAGCTACATTTGACAGCAGACTGGCATTATCTGTACAAAAAATAAAAGTCCTTAATGTAAGCATAATTTCTGGTAAATTTAGTCAAAAAATAAAAGCCCTTAATGTAAGCATGATTTCTAGTAAATTTAGTCAAAAACTAAAAGTCCTTAATGTAAGCATGATTTCTGGTAAATTTAGTCAAAAAATAAAAGTCCTTCATGTAAGCATGATTTCTAGTAAATTTAGTCAAAAACTAAAAGTCCTTAACCCTTTACCTCATAGAGCATAGTGACAAAGTGCAGCACGCTATAAATAGAACACCTGTTACCTAGCAGACCGCATCCGCATAGGCATGCCTGTGAATTGTTAAGCAATGTAGTGGTGTTACGTTTAACAGCAGTTTTAACCATTTTACGTTTAAGGTAGACGTCTATTATATATGGAAAAATTGAAGAGTAAAGTCCGATTCTTATAGCTGTGTAATTATTTTTCACAGAAGAATATTTAATGTGCTTTAAAATCGAGAGAGAACTCATTCACCGTCATGTCCGTGAGGCCGCGTGACCGACCGTAGCTGCCATTTCCCATACTCGAAATTTACACGTTTTTCGTCTGCGTCTACATCACTAAGTCATCTGAATTTGATAATCAATAAAAACTAATTGCTGCTTACATAAATATCATAGCCTTTACCAAAGTTATTGAATCTTTCGTGGTTGAGATTCTACTCGTGAAAACTTCGTAAGTACTGAATGAAATCCTGCCTGTGAACTGTTAAGCAATTTAGTGTATGTTACGATTAACAACAATTTTAACCATTTTACATTTTTGGTGCACATATATTATATGTGGAAAAATTTAAGAGTAATGTCCGATTGTTACAGCTTTGTAATTATTTTCCACAGAAGAATTTTTTTATGTGCTTCGAAATCTTGAGAGAACTCGTTCACCGTCATGTCAGTGAGGCCGCGTGACCAACCGTAGTTGCCATTTCCGATACTCGAAATTTACAAGGTTTTCGTGTGCGTCTATATCACTAAGTCATCTGAATTTGATAATTTATAAAAACTAATTGCTGCCTACATTAATATCAGAGCCTTTACCTAATTTATTGAATCTTTCGTGGTTGTTATTCTAATCGTGAAAACTTCGTACGTACTGAATGAAATCCGCGGCTGCCATTTTGGAGAGTGGAGATTACGACCCAGTTACTTTAAATAGCAGATATCGACCAGTGCATGAATAGCGACCACGTGATCTGACGTAATTGTCATTCACAAAAATGAATGTAGTATGTAATAGGGGGGTTTTCCCCGAAGGTGGCGCTACGAAAACTATCTCAAAATGGCTGATGTTTACAGCAGGCGTCAAAAGGCGCTTCTATGCGAATCTTGCAGAGGCGTCAAAAGGCGCTTCCATGCGAATGGAGTAGAGGCGTCCAAAGACGCTTGTATGAGGTAAAGGGTTAATGTAAGCATGATTTCTGGTAAATTTAGTCAAAAAATAAAAGTCCTTAATGTAAGCATGATTTCTGGTAAATTTAGTCAAAAAATAAAAGTCCTTCATGTAAGCATGATTTCTGGTAAATTTAGTCAAAAAATAAAAGTCCTTAATGTAAGCATGATTTCTGGTAAATTTAGTCAAAATAAACTGCTTTAGCTTTATAAAGATTTATCCCAAGTATGAAAAAAATTCATCATGGGGTTTACGCAGTACAAGCAAATGAAAAAAAAATGGACCAAAACCTTAATGTTAATTTTCTGTGACTGTTTTCTAGACTCCAAAGTCAGAAGTGCTAGTGACCATGCTGTAGAATAAATTGTCTTTGTTTCATAAAAATTTGCATTAAGTATGATGACAATTAGGTGGCTGAACATGAGTTGCATGTAAATGATAAACTGTAACCGAAACCATAATTTTTTTTAAACAATGGCAACATTGATGGTAAATTGCTGCTATGTCTCACTTCACAACCAAATCTGCCTCTAATGTGAACTGTATTCAGTAACAGTCCACTCTGAGCAGAAAATTCATCACAGGCTCCGAAACACTGCAGAAAAATAGATCTATTATGCAACCATCTTTCTTCAGTGACCATTTTTCTCACTTTCCAGAGGAGGCTGCTTAAGACAGCTTTGATTGTATCTAATACTTTAGCAGTGCCTTGAGTCTTACCCTGAGATGGGATCGACAATGATATCGCAAGGTTGGCAGTGCCTCAAGTCTTACCATGAGATGGGATCAACAATGATATCGCGAGGTTGGCAGTGCCTCGAGTCTTACCCTGAGATGGGATCCACAATGATATCGCGAGGTTGGCAGTGCCTTGAGTCTTACCCTGAGATGGGATCCACAATGATATCACGAGGTTGGTCAAGGTCCTCCCAGATGAGTATGGACCGCATGCTGCCGTCCAGGTTGGCAACTTCAATCAAGTTCATTTCATCTTCTGTCCAGTAGATCTTTCGACTGCCCCAGTCAAGCGATAGCCCAGCTGGACTGTCCAAGCTTGACCCAACAATAATCTGTTACAAAAATAAAACTTGTTTCATTCTATATAACTTAACTCATATTCTCCAAAGCATTTGAGCATGAAACTCTAAATGAGCCTTAAGAACTCTATGTCTCATCACTGCAAGGTCTAGCAAAAGAAATCTACCTAACTGAAATTAAACAGGCAAGATGAACACATCAAACTACATATGATAATTGCTGTTGCTCAAATTCTCAATAAAGTCATCAGTAACTTGACAGCAGCATGATGTCCTCTACATAAGATCCATAATGATTGGCAACAGCAACTCCTCCCAGCATGAAGAAGGAATGTGAGCATCGAAAATTATGAACCTGGCTACTTGAACATTTATCCAACAATTCATTTTAAGCATTAAACCTGACAGATTCAAAATGATTTTTGGTTGAAATGTGCTTCCAACAGACTTCTTTCTTTTCCTCAGTGTACTATGCTAAGTCCATCAAGAAAAGACAGCAAAGGCATGATTGTCTTGCGTTGATGTCTTCTACATCCCATTTTGAATTTCTGTCAAGACAGTAAATCAAGTTGCTTTTGTAAAATTAATGTCTAACATGCTTAAGCATTAATATTCCATTCATACTGAAGTTTACCACTTGGAAAACTTCAAACATTCATAACACAAAATTGAGAACGTATACTCTCTTCAGTCTCACTTTGCATAATATTATGAAACAACTTATTTAGTGAATTTCTGTTTCATTGGTTTAACGTAACACATTTTCTTCAGTCCTTTTTAATTTCACATTAGTTTTATACTTCACTAATTCCTTCAATGCATGGTATGTGGCCAATACAAAATGCCAAGCAAATTGATACCCACAAATAATGCATATGCTCATGGACAAGTCCAACTGCAAACTGCACATACCCAGATCTGCCATTGCATAATGTGCAAGCAGATCTGTGTCTGTGAAACTTGTTAGGACTAATGGCAGATCTGGGTCTATACTGTTTGTAGTTTGACCCAAGTTATGAGTGAATATATACAGTCAAATAACATTCACTTATTTACCACATTGCATAAAGGCTTCTGTGTGTATCAACTACTTTACATTTTAACTTGTATTTGGTTAACAGTTACCTATAGAGCTTTGCATTTTATTTATTACCAACTTAACAATTTAGCAAATGAAAATCTGAATGTATAAGAAGACGCCATTGTTATTTCTGCTTGTCAATGTCAGCTGATTGCTTCTTCTTAATTTTGCTAGACTGGTCTTTACTAAAAGTGTCATGAACCAACCAATTATAGCTAGGAACCAGTCAACTTATAGCAAGAGTTAAGGGTTAAGTGGACACCATGTCTCACTGTAAGAACAGTACCATGATATAAATTAAATAATTATAAAATATGAATATAAAATTGTTACCATACACAAAAAGGAAGAAAATTCTATCATAACCCAGAAAGCAATACCATTTTCTCACCATCTCCTTACAGAGGAAAGAAAATGAAAGTACTTCAGAATGGAAGGCTGTTTATGTCTATTGCTAACACATATCAAGTCTGTGCATAATCAATTGTAAGTACAGAAAAATCTGTCGGAACAAAACAGTCTAGGGATCTCAAAATCTCTGCATCAGGAGTTATTATCTACAGATTAATTTATTTACACAAATTTTAGAAATGATCTATTTAGGAAGTATACTTTATCTGAAGAGTCCACCAAAGAAGGTTTTATTATACCAGTGATTAAACATAGTTACCTCTTCATTGCTCCCATCCCACTTGGCTCGACTGATAGTGTTGGCTCCCACATCTGTCCAATATATTGTATCATTTGTGCTGTCGAAGTCCACTGCAACTGTGCTCTCAATGTTACTCAGTGGAATCACGACATCAGACTGATCAGGACTATTCAGAGTGATCCGCCTCACATCAGATCGAGTCGTAAATAACAAGAACAGGTCAATGTCTGAAAATGAGATTAAAAGACCAGTATTCAGAAAAGTGCTGACTTCAGGAAGGCATGGAGCATTGTCTATTTTTTCCTACTTCCCTTTTTATTTAATGTGGCTTGTGTTAATGATCCATTTCTTGTGCTGCAGCCAAATAACTCTCATCCTATGCAGTCACAAGTATTTTAATCTCTGTACAAGATTTAAACCTTCAAAGTATGTCACTGACTTTTAAAATACTGATTTGTCAGATTCCATCGGCAAAGCATCAAAAGTAAAGCCACATGTCTGGTTTATAGAGCTGTGATATTTAATTTATTGTTTTAAAACCATGTTTTTTTTAATCATGCGTACAAATGAATAGCATCAATCACAATTAGCTAATAAGCAGATAAACAGTCTTATTTTAAAAAACAGAAAACAAACAAATTGCAAAGCATACAAGCTGAGATTATTTATAACTGAAATGAATTTCGTCAAAAAGTGCAAATCTTGCTCACAAAACACTTGAAATCTTGATGACATAAACCAACTAAGTTTGATCAGAATCGGATCAGAAATAGTTACTAAAAAGCTTAGCCAATCAGGAATCGGATCAGAAATAGTTACTAAAAAGCTTACCCAATCATTTGTATGCTCACCTCATTAATATGTGTTGATCTCGACTCATTAATTGAATTTATCCAAGATATTGAAGATACAATCTTACCTTGCAAGACTGATCAATGTATTATCAGAAAAATGACTTCTAGAGTGGCAACATGATCAGCCAATAGATGCAAGGTTAACTCATTATTATGCATGGACCTTGCTCATTATCAGTTTCATCTGTAATCTGGATCATTTAAACATACATAAATATATATTTCAAGTCTGATCAAAATTGGATAACAAATATGGCCTCCACAGTGGAAACAAGTTCAGCCAATCAGATGCAGCATCACCTCATTAGAGTGGTAACAAGCTCAGCCAATCAGATGCAGCATCACCTCATTAGAGTGGTAACAAGCTCAGCCAATTAGATGCAGCATCACCTCATTAGAGTGGTAACAAGCTCAGCCAATCAGATGCAGCATCACCCCATTAATATACATCAATTCGCTCTTTAATGAACTTGTGAAGGATCATGATGATACAATCCAAGCCTGAGCAATGTTGTTATCTTTCATTGCAATATCCATTCTTCATATACAGCCGGATGTGCATCCACCAAAAACATACCAATTTGGGAAGTATCACTGTGATTACTTCTGAATCTTTTTCAATGAATCTAAGATATTTGACTTACATCAGAAATGCAAAAGTTCAATGGCATTTAGTGAGCTTGGAGACAATGGAAACAAAGGAATCAATAGCAACAAGGGAAACCACAAGCAATGTACACACAACACTTATCAGCAGATCTTGACTGAAGATCTGCATGTACATACCAAATCTGATAAATACAAATTCAGAATTCAGAAGCTGGAAAGCACCAGGCACTTTTACACAAGAAATGCAAGCTATGTTGTGGACTATCCATCACATGTTTTTATATTATCATACAACAGCAAAAATTTTATGTTTACTTCAAGTTTCAGTATCTGTTGCAAGATGGCCATTTTAAATGAGAACATAAAAACAATGTTTATTTATTAAAAACTTACTTTCAATGCATGTTTTCTTGTCCTCCTTCAGATGCAATCCTGTGGGACAGGCACAACTATAGGATCTTGAGTTAGGAAGACACAGGTGACTGCAACCACCATTATTTCTCCCACAGTGATTTCTTGCTGCAATGAAACATTTTGTATAATTTTGCATAATTGCTGAGTCATTTGTGGACTAATGACAGGTACAGCAGTCCTGAATCAACTTTTGCTGTTTTGCCCTACAGCAAACTGATGCAGTCAACCTAGGTACAATGTAGTTCCAACATCTGTTGTAGATGAACCTGCACTAGACTGGTATCCAATTCATGAAGTCTACTCCATGTCACTTCCTGCCATAACAGTTGGGATATGCCCTGGTTTTATGATATACCAGTATGCTGGGAAAAACTTCAACCTTCACTTACTTAAAGTTCATGCACACAACGTGAAAAATTAACATGCCTGCCCACCGGTCACTCCAAGTTAATGCTGGAAATATATTTATTTTCAACAGTATCAATTTGGTAGTTTTAAAAAAATGACATTTTTTTGGTACTTCATGAATTTGAGATGAGTTCCTGTTATCTCCACAGAAGCATCATTGTTCACTGGGTCTTTAATTTCATGTTTTGGGGCAATGATAAAGTCAATGAAACTAGGCACCCCATGAAAAAATAGTGAATTTTCAGTATATTGCAAGTTCCAATGGACCACTGCCCAACACTACTGCTGACTAGGTACAAGTCATCACATAATAACAGTATGCTCCAAGTTCCATAGGACTACTGCCCAACACTACAGTTAGCTGGGTGCAAGTCACTGCATAATAACAGCTGCACTAACAGCTTGTTGGAATATTCAGGCCTAATGCTCCCACACCTACAGTACAAGTCATACAGGCCATGTAAGCAGGTGATAGTGACCATTTCTGTTATGGGTGTAACTTTTTGAGAATTTGATTACACATACTTTGAAATGGAGATTATTAAGTTTATTTGGCTGCTCAAATATAAAGATTGCTTGCAACATCATTATCATATATACTCAATTACAGGTCGACTGCCTTACCTCCCCCCACCAATCCCCCACCCGTTTTTTTTAAGGCTGTAAAAAGCTAATTTCTCTTTGACCCTCCTGTAAATCAGGTATAATTTTGCAAGTCAGATCCAGCATAACGGGTCATCAATGAGTCAAAGCTGCACCTTGGAAAAATAACCTGGAATTTTAAATTCTCATGCCTCAGTCCTGAATGGCAATCAATAATCTACATACCTGGTGGCTGCCTCTGTGGATGAAGAGTGTGGATATCCATAGGGAAATGAAGTCGGCTGCTCACTGTTTCCACATCATTCCCTGTGAATTTGTTCGCTTTATTGATACTCTTTGTGTGCCAGTCTGTCCAATATAATTCATCCTCAAACAAGGTCAGTGCAAATGGATGAGGTAGACCTGTATGGAAAGTAAACTCAGTTATACACCAGTTACTACAATACCAAAAACCATGATGTAAAGTGTAAGCAATACAACTAGAGCAGTATTAGGTGGCAATATGACTTTTATACAACAAGTTCTAATGCATAAAAAAATAACCAGTCATAACACATGACTGCTATGAGAGTGCCAAAAATGAAGATTAACAACTTTAAAATTCATCTTTATTCATTAAAATTTTTTATTGACACAGTTTTTAACAGATGCAGTTCACTAATAAAATGCCCCACCTTAGAAACTGAAAAATCATTTTATGAAAATGCAGAGCAAGAATTTCCCCTCTGTGTGAAATCACTGTCTCCAAGTTAGATAACTCCATCGTGTCCACCAGAGATACCAAAATTCTGATGGCTCTGGCTTGTCATTTTGTCTCAGAAATTATCAAGGTAGCTAGATATTTGTGATAAAATTATTTAAAGGAGGCTTGGAATAAAAAAGAAAACTTAATATACCGAATTATGAAACATATCAGAAAATGTGTAATGTTCTTTTTTTAACAGATTTGCTACTGCTTCAGTTTTTGTTTTATTATTATAATTATAAAAATTATTCTAAATTATTATAAAATTCCAAACTTAACTAGTTTCCTATCAAGCTCTTTATTTATATATTTTCTTTCAGAAAATTATCCTAAGGAATTTCACATAACAAGAGTATTTTATTCCACTCTACTGTTTTTGAAAATTTGTCATTGACAACTGACTTACTAGCTTGAAAACACATTCAATTTAATTTACTTGTATTTCTGATCAAGTGCAACAGTAAAGTGTTAATTGATCGATCTTTGTCCAAGTCCTGAAGAGTGATAATAAAAGTCAGCTGTTGATACTAGTATCCTTTCTCTGTTTAAGTAGGGCCAAGATTACACATATTTTGTTCCAAAGTCTGATATTTGCTGACACACTGACAAAACAATATAGTTAAAAAAACACATGGCAATATCTACAGTACAGATCATCAGGCAGTTGTTCAATTAAAGGGTTCTGAAAATAAGCTTTCACACCTTAGTCTTGTAATATGTAGCTATTGTGCTTGAACAGTTGGCAAAACATAATGACCAAATGAAATAATTATGAGCACATTTATGTCAAATTCCTAGAGTGTCAAGTTAGCAAATGGTCATTTGAAATCGTGTGTAGTCAAGTCCAACAAATATGGCCATTTGGACTCTCTGCTGCTGGTTACAATCCTATTAATCACTCACCCTGGCTGATGACCGTTCTACGATTTTTTCCATCCAGTCCAGCACATTCTATGACATGGTGCTTGGCATCTGCCCAGTACAGTTTGTCAGCAGCATAATCCAGGGTCAGACCATTTGGCCAGAAAAGGGATGTGTTAGCAATGGTGCTTCTTTCTGATCCATCCATACTGCTTCTCTCTATCTTTGGAACACTTCCCCAGTCTGTCCAAAATATGGCTCTGGAAAAAAGTTAAAAGTATTGATCATTCTATCATAGTTCCTATTTCATCAACTATAAAGTAAAACCAAGTCAACAAAACTGCGAGTTTTACCATGAAACCTATCCTAGCAGATACCTCCATATAAAGATCACCAACTTATAATGAACAATGATGCAACTACTTTCTTCCTAACATTTTAACCTCTTTATAAAGGAAAGCTGCCAATAAAGGACAAATAACCTGAGGTTGTGATTCGCTGCAATCTGAAAAAAAATGCAATGCTCTTTTACTAATTCCAAATTTTGCTGGCAGACCTATAAAAAAACCTCAAACGTATTCTGCAGACTTAAAATGCTGAAAAATTTGCCTAATGCATCTACCTGCATGTCTTATGAGGCAACTAATGGAGGCAACCATTATGTCCCAAGGCATGACCTGTGATTCTCTAAATGAGAAGATCTAGGATTGTTTTCAAAATGTGTATTTTATATTTTAAAAAAGTATACTTAACATTTTAAGGATTTTACTCTTTTTGATTATGTTTTGGTTTTGTGGAGACATAAACTCACTCAGCAATGTTAAGCCTAGATGTGCAACATCAACCCTATACATTTACATACATACAAATCAAAATCCCCAACATATGAATATTTTATTGCACTTTTATGACACAGCCAGATAGAACTATGATATTTCATTATGTATAACACATCCCAAAATACCAAAAAGTGTAGACCCAGAACTCCCCTTGCACAATGCAACAGGCCCCTATTTCAGAAAAATTCTCAAACATTTCTCCTCAGTTGGAGACTTAAATTATGCTTACTTGAAACAAAATCAAGATTTTTGTCTGAAATAGAGAACGTGGATAAGACTGCAAAATCACATTTTAGATTTAAATTTAATACACAGAAACCATTTTAATCATGAAAAGAATTAAGAAATTCCTCAAACGTGAGGAGATTCTCAAAATTTCCTCAGAAAAGACAAGACTCCTTTACAGATAATTCAATATTTTTTATGACTGTTCAGTGGGAAAAAAACATCAGTTTTAATAAACAAATAAAGGTTATACAAAAATCTCAATTTGCGAATAAATGTTGAGATGTTAAGTGAAACTGGTCCAAAAGATTAGGTTGTATTTTGTCCATTTCACGTACGAGTACAAGTAAACACTCAAGACCCTGATATGCCATCACATTACAGGACTACAAATTAATCCATGCTGTTCACAGTTAGGTAAATCTAGTAAAAAAATGTATAGCAGATATTATTTGCAGACTGGTGATTTTGTTGTTATTGTTGTTTAAAAGTAGGGAATTTCAATTTTGGCTAGTAATATTTTTGTTGGCTGTGGACTTGTACAGGTTGTAATATTTAATGTGGCACATTCTGTTGGAATTTTATTTCATTATTTCACTCTGAGATAGCTAATGCACCAAAATTTCTTCACAAAAAAATTTTTCCACTATACACCACAGTATAAAAATTCCTGCTATAACATTCCCACTATACACCAGTTAAATCCTGCTATACAAATAGTTTATAAAATTCTCACCACATACTACAGCATTAAAAATTCCAACTATAAACTACAATATTAAAAATTCCCACTACACACTGCAGTGTTAAAATTCCCAATATACTTAACACTATAAAAATTCCCAACACATGTATGCACTGAAAATGCCCACTATACACTACAATTGTTATGGGTTTAGGTTCGAATAATCAGTAACACAAGAAAGAGTGAAAACAACAAGCTTTGAAAAATATAACAAATAATTTATTTCCCTGGAAAAATACTGCAAAAATTAAAAAATATGAGAACTTACAGTTTCCAGAATCAAATCCAAAAATAATACAAGATTAATCTACGAATCAAATTTTTTGAAGTCCTAATATTAAAATGTTCGAATGATTCCAAGTTTGAGTCCTGAGGAAGAATCAAAGATGGAAGGCAATGACATATGCTGTAGTCTGTACTGTGTTGACATCTACAGTTCCTTGTACAAACACAATAATGTGTCCTCCGGTTTTAGAATCCAAATAAAATTTTCAAGAAATGTACTTGTTCAAGAGTTCTGTATGAATACAACAATATTTCCAGAGAAACGAATTAATCTTTTAGAGTCCAAATAATCTGAAGGAAAATTAACATATAACTCAAAAACTCCAAAATTGCAATACTTCAATACTTGTCACAAAAGAAGAAAACAACTTGACATCAAGTGTTTAAAAGGCCAGACTCTGAGATCTCTCTCTCTAAACATCACCATTAATACTAAGTATTTTGCAACTTCAGAAATGCCTAATTGCAAAAGAGAGGATGACATGATCATGTTTACATGTAAAAGTCACACAGCTCCTGCGTGTCCTTGATAAGAACCAATCATTTTACTCAGAGAAAAATTGTTTACTTGACCCTCAATCAAGGCCAGGAACTATGTCAAAAATAGAAACAAGTGTTTCTATTATTAGGTATCTAAGGAAAACTCAGGTCAAACTTGAATTTTCTGGAAAATATCAAATTTTTAGTAAACAAAATTACATTATATTGACAGGTAAAGAAAATAAAAAGACTCTAAAACCCACAAACAATCAAATCAAATCAAACACAACTTAAATCAAATATAAATTAAATCGAATATATGTAACACAGTATTAAAATTCTTGCACTACAGCATTAAAAATTCCCACTATACAATAAAGTGTTATAGGAATTTCATCATTTATTTTTTTTTAAGGAAAACTCCATTTTGACATCAATGTGTGCCTTTCCAATATTAGTTGTGGGTTGCATTTAGTTGGTTGGTTGTTTGGTTATTTGTGGATTTTATGGCACATCAGCACTGGATGGCTATACTGCATCACTGAAAAGATTCTATGATACAAAATGTATATATCATACTTGTTTATTCGCAACGAGCAAGAATAATACAAAAGCACAATGGCGATTGGTCGGTTGATTGTGGATTTTATAGTACAGCAGCACTTTAAGGCTCTATAGCAGCTGTATCTTAGTAGATGCAACTAACAATGAGGGTAAATGTGCCCATAGAGTCAATAGTTTAATGTAATATATTATATCTTAATACTTGTCATCAATTAATCAAACTACATGCAAATTTTTTAATTTAATGATCTCGTTAATAATGACAACAAGCATTTGCCATCAAATTCTTTAACAAAAAGCCATCTCAAAATAAACAGGAAATAATTATCAATTAAATTTGTGCAAATAACTTGTTGCACTCACCCTTGTCCTGGATGAAGGACAATGGCTCTGGGTTTTTCCAGCCGTTCCCATATTAGCACTTTTCGCATGTTTCCCTCCAGGTCTGTTACTTCTATCCTGGATGTCCCAGAGTCTGTCCAAAACAGTTTTTCATGGATCCAGTCCACCGCTAAACCACCTGTCAACAGTTAAGATCTGTAGCATGATTCTTGTTCAGATATCCAAGGCACGGAAACATTTTTGCACCCTCTTGATAAATTATGGCAGATAGTCTGCATACAAATTTCACAAAATAGTTTCACATATCAAACTTTAGAATTAAACCTTAACAAAAGGATATTAAAGGCACCATGTCTCTTACTTTCTCTGTATCATCAATGCTAGTATTAAACAGGGTCTTAGCTGAATTGGGAGCACAACAGTTCAGTTGGTAGAATGTAAGATTCTTAATCTAAGGGTTGTGAGTTTGACACCCGAGTTTGACACCCAACCATGCAAGCCTTGGTTGGCTGGCTTAGTATGTCCTTGGAAAAGGTACTTAGCTCCCATTATTTCCACAGCATGATATAGGCAATAATGAGCAAAGAATTACCATTAAAACCACCACCAAAATTGAAGTTACCTAAAGAATTGGAGCACATAGTCTTCTATAATTTGTGTGCTATATTGCAGTTTATCTCGTGCTAGCATGTTTGCACAAGAATGTCAAATACATATTTTTAAATTAAGACCTTGTTTCGAGATAAGACCTTGCTTAAGAGACATGACCTTGTTTTGGTGACAAGACCTTGTTTATAGATAAAACCTAGCTTCAGAGACATGACCTTATTTTGATGACAAGACCTTGTTTGTTGATAAGACCTAGTTTCAGAGACATGACCTTGTTTTTGGTGACAAGATCTTGTTTATAGATAAAACCTAGCTTCAGAGACATGACCTTGTTTTGGTGACAAGACCTTGTTTATAGATAAAACCTAGCTTCAGAGACATGACCTTGTTTTGGTGACAAGACCTTGTTTATAGATAAAACCTAGTTTCAGAAGCATGATTTTATTTTGATGACAGGACCTTGTTTATTGATAAGACCTAGTTTCAGAGACATGACCTTGTTCTGATGACAAGACCTTGTTTATAGACAAGTCTTTGTTCAAAAAACGAGACATTATTTTTTTTAAAAAGACCATGTTTGGAGTTAATATCTTTTTTTGGAGATAAAATCTTGTTTAGAGACAAGACCTGCTTCTGAGATAAGACCTTGCATCAAGACAAGACCTTGTTATTGAGATAAAACCTTGTTTATACATAAGTCTTTGTTTCAAAAACAATACCTTTCTTGGAAGATAAGATTATGTTTTGGAGACAAGACCTGGATTTTAATTGAAGCCATTTTTTGGATATAAATCCTTGTTTAGAGATAAGACCATGATTCTTAGACAAGACCATGTTTTGGAGGTAAGACCAGTTAGTACCTGTTTTGGAGAGGGACCTTGTTTAGATACAAGACCTTGTTTCACACAAGAGACCTTGTTTTGGAGATGAGACATTTTTTAGATAAGGCCTAGTTTGGAGACAAGACTTTGGAAGCATGCATATATGTGTTTATTTGTATCATAAAGTGTTCACATTTAGCTGCAGCGTTACTTCACCTTACCATACTGAAGCCATAATGAGACACAGAACAGAAAATTCATTGAACAATATCTTTGGGAAATATATCTGTACAATGTATGATAGACTACACCTAAAACTTGTATTACTTAAGACATAAAAATTTATGAAGGCAAACAATTTATTCTACATCTATCATCCTTCTACATACCTGATAAATTACACTGTAAACATTCTGACTTGCATCATTTAAAGTACATAAAAACATGCTAGGAAATGAGTGTTTCTTTCTATCCCTTATTTAAAAGGTCACCCCTCTCAAATGACCACTTTTGGATCATCCCTTAAGTGGTCTCTAAACAGAGGTTTTTACTGTGAAAACACTACACTTTCATGGACACTGACTGTAACATCAAGGACACTTGATCATTTTTAAATTTGGACAAAAGATACAAAATATTAATTTTCCATATTAGTATAAGAACAAAACCACTTCATGAACATGGAATGTTCAACATGTCATCCAACATGATTAAAAAAACAGGTACTTCAAAATCTGGATTTGAGAGGGAAATTTTATCTTTCCAAACAATAGGCTTTTGATGCATTCTTATAAGTTCAGACCATCTTTCAAAGAGAGCTTTCTGTACAGAATAACAACATAAACAAGAAATCAGGTCATTACCTGGACTTTCCAATCCAAATTTAACAACCTCCTTAATCTCACTCCCATTCAGATATGCCCTTTTAATCTTGTCTAGGGTTACATCTGACCAGTACACATAGCCCTTGTCATGGTGGAAGTCCAGGGCTATAGCATTCTCCAGTCCCTGAAGGATGGAATCATACTCAGATCTGTCTGGAAGAACGCGTCGGATGTCCACACGGTTGGCAAATATTAGGTACGCCTTCTCTCCTGTACCAACAAAAACAAATTACAAGATATCAATATTGTTACATGACTGTGTGAATTATGAATAACAATAATCAAATAAAAATGTGATCAAGTTGGTTGAGCTGGACCGTTATATCAGTCACATGGCAGAGTAACAAGCTAGTTACAGATGATCCCTAGCAACAGGCTAATTACAAATGATCCCTTGAAACAGGCTAGATAAAGATGATCCCAAGCAACAGGCTAGTTACAGATGATCTCTAGAAACAGTCTAGTTGCAGATGATCCCTAGAAATAAGTTAGTTACAGATGATCTCTAGCAATAGGCTAGTTACAGATGATCCCTAGCACCAGGCTAGTTACAGATGATCCGTAGCAATAGGTTATTACAGAGCAATGATAAAACTTGTGCAAACAGATGGAAGGACAGCAGATGATGGACACATTTATGCTCTATAACAAGTAGAGCTAAAATGATCTAACAAACTCATAATGTGCCTACTACATGTTTAACAATCCTCTGTGTAAATAACTGAAATTTCAGCCCAGAAACCATTTTGCTTCTTTCTGTCAAGAATGACCTTTAACCCCAAAATCGGCAGCTACCTATTGCCTTGCATCCTCTTCCATCCGGCTTGAGTGTGTACCCTGCTGCACAGGAACAGTCATATGACCCAGGAACATTTTTACAGATCTGACTGCAGGTTCCAACCACTGAACACTCATCAAAGTCCTCACATGTCTTCCCATCATCCCCAAGTAGGTAACCACGGGGACAGATGCACTTGGCCCCAATTTTTGTCTGCTGGCAGGTATGTGAGCATCCACCATTATCTGAACCACAACTGGCAGCAAGGTCTGGAAAGGTTACATCAAGATAAAATTTGGACATTCTAACTAAAAGCAACTTTATATTTTTAAAGGTGGATTTGATTTTGATTTCTCAACAAAGAAAACAATTGGAAACAATATATATAAATGTATGTGTATGTGTGTGTGTGTGTGTGTGTGTGCTCATATCTGGAATATTATAGTTTTCCTAAAAGAAACTGATCTCCTTAGTGTAAATGATTATTTTCACTTTTCAGACATGTTTCCTGGGGTTATATTGGCTCAGTAAAATCTCCAAAACATTTAATAATTTGCTGATGACAACCCAAACTAACTATACCAGATTTAGCGGTTATTTCTGCCATTTCAACTGGCTAGACTGGTTCCTCCTTATTGTACTCAAATTTTTAGTGTATACAAGTTTTTAAGAACAAACCCTGAAGAAGCTGAATAACAACGGAATTTAACTCTTGAATAATCAAATAATGCAGCATCCTGACATGCTGATGAATATTGTTGCAAGTACAATCTTCTAAATAGGGTACTGTACTAAAAATAGGACTCACTATAAGGTCCTTCATGATAAAGACAGTTCCTGTTAAAAGGATCCTATTTCATTAAGTTGAAACAAAATTAAATGTATGTGTGTGTGTGTGTTTTCTGGATTTTTTCATGTAGCTTTAACAATTTTTCAGACATATCGCTACGATGTCTGCAGTGTGGCAGTTTATAGTGATGTAATGCACTGGGGCATCATGCCGCAGATATGCAGCATGATGTCCCACCCAGTCACATTATCCTGACACCAGGCCGACCAGTCCTAACACTAACCTCTTAATGATGAGCACCAAGCGAAGCAGCTGTTAGTACCATTTTTGTAAGTCTTTGGTATGACTTGGCCGGGGATTGAACCCACAATCTCCCACATACGAGGAGAATGCTTGAACCACTAGGCCACCAAAGTGGTTATTAAATGTAATGTTCTTCATTATAAGGCAGTCTTACTATAATGCAGTATACTCTATAGCTCCTATGGAAAACATTATACTGAGGGAGTGCTAAATCATGAACTTCATTATATGGCAGTCTCACTATATGGCAGTATACTCTATAGCTCCCATAGACAGTGTTATAATGAGGAAGTGCTGTATCATCTACTTTATTATAACGCAGTATCCTCTAAGGCTCCCATGGACAATGTTATAATGAGTACTGTATTGACAACATGAGCTTAGCCATACAATGTCAAGAGTACTGCCCTGTAGAAGACTGCCTCTTCACCTAACCTCAATATGATGTCCTTCCTCTATAAATGATAAGGAAACTTGGTGTTATGTCCCCACTGTATAATGCTGCCAGTCTTGGTGTATGATCAAATATCTCTGTCTATAAAGCTGCCACTCTTATGTTCTGTTCTTTTTCTTATGTCTATAAAGCCAATAGACATGGTGTATATTCCTATATTTATGTCCATCAAAATTCCAGTCCTGGTGTATGTTCCCATACACATCTATAAAGATGCCAATCTTGGTATATATTCTGACATAACATACAAATTCAATCTTTAAACTGACTTGAATCACAATTTTAATGCCACTGTACATAAATTTGTACTTACGACAATTTGTCTCATCTGAGTTGTCTCCGCAGTCATTTTTCATGTCACACACTTTCATATTACCGATACACTGTCCATTGTTACAGTGATACTGGCCTGAAGAACAGGTGCTGGAACCTGCAAGATCAAGAAATAATTATTGCTGTACTTTGTTATAATGTCATCAGTGACATTATAAATAGCTAACTGACTGAATTCACCTGTATAATTGTGACAGTGATTCACTTGGTGTTTATTTTTCAGTTCTTTTAATTCTTAGTAAAAAAAAATACAATAGTTCAATATTACTATCAACAGCCATCTCTTATCTGTGTCTGATCCTTCCAACTCTTATTCACAATTATATTTTACCTCCCTTTAACAGCCTGCTCCCTTATTTGTTTCATCTTGTACAAGGCTGATGAAGATTGGTTTTAAAATACTATACACTGTAGTAAAATACCATACAATGTTGTTAAATATGTAGCAAAGTCCTATACACTATAGTAAAATATAAAACAATGTGGTAAAAAACATACAATTTAGCAAAACACTAAAATACTATACATTGTAGTAAAATACTATACATTGTAGTACAAAATACTATATACTGTAGTAAAATAATAAACACAAGTAAAATACTATGCATTGTAGAAAAATACAATACACTGTAGCAAAATACATACAATTTAGCAAAACACTATAAGTTGTATCAAAATAACAGACACTGTAGTAAAATACTATACACTGTAGTAAAATACAATACATTGTAGTAAAATACTATATACTATAGTAAAATACAATACATTGTAGTAAAATACTATATACTATAGTAAAATACAATATATATAGATGTAATTTATGTTCTGAACAGCATGAAAACATTTGTAAATGATTCTACAAATGCAGCATTTGAGGATTTATAAGTAAGTTTAATAATGTGATCAAAGTATACTAAATGCTTAAAAAGTTTTGAACAAGTTAACTCTCGAGAATAAATATTTATAAATAATAGTGCTTTGTATAAAAATAAACAGGTGTTAACTTTTCACTCACTAATGTCAAAAAGTCTCAGTTTAAGAGATACCTGCATGTCTGTATGTTTGCACTATAACTTTATTCTTTACTACTATTCAAAATGCATCAGTTTCCAACATGTATTTTGAATCACTCTACAAAATCAATGTATCCAATTAACTCTGTAATCTCTGTCTTAATTTCCAGCAGGATTAAAGTGGGGGCAGGTGGTGTGTAGGTGGTAGGATTTGCCCCCTCCCCCAAAAAAAAGAATTATATGAATCCCTGTACAACTACTGACCACATCCAATTTCATCGCTGTTGTCAGAGCAGTCATTGTCCCCATCACACTGCCATTTCTTGCTGATACAGTACCCATTGTTACACTGAAACTGGTCATGTAAGCATCCATTGTATGCTGAAATACACCAATTCAGAATATAAACGTTATGTCACAAATATATCAAGTGTAAGCTGTGAATGTAAACTGGTACATCAAAAGTATAACTAAACTATTAGCCATGGTAGTAAACTGGTATAGTAAAAGTATATGAACTATTAGCCATGATAGTAAACTGGTACCTCAAAAGTATAACTATTAGCCATGGTAGTAAACTGGTATAGTAAAAGTATATCAACTATTAGTCATGGTTGTAAACTGGTACATCAAAAGAATAACTATTACCCATGGTTGTAAACTGGTATAGTAAAAATATATCAACTATTAGCCATGGTAGTAAACTGGTATTATAGTAAAAGTATATCAACTATTAGCCATGGTTGTAAACTGGTACCTCAAAAGTATAACTATTAGCCATGGTTGTAAAATGGAATCTCAGAAGTATAACTATTAGCCATGGTAGTAAACTGGTATAGTAAAAGTATATCAACTATTAGCCATGGTTGTAAACTGGTACATCAAAAGTATAACTATTACCCATGGTTGTAAACTGGTATAGTAAAATTATATCAACTATTAGCCATGGTTGTAAACTGGTACCTCAAAAGTATAATTATTAGCCATGGTTGTAAACTGGTATAGTAAAATTATATCAACTATTAGCCATGGTTGTAAACTGGTACCTCAAAAGTATAACTATTAGCCATGGTTGTAAACTGGAATCTCAAAAGTATAACTATTAGCCATGGTAGTATACTGGTATAGTAAAAGTATATCAACTATTAGCCATGGTTGTAAACTGGTACCTCAAAAGTATAATTATTAGCCATGGTTGTAAACTGGTATAGTAAAATTATATCAACTATTAGCCATGGTTGTAAACTGGTACCTCAAAAGTATAACTATTAGCCATGGTTGTAAACTGGTACCTCAAAAGTATAACTATTAGCCATGGTTGTAAACTGGAATCTCAAAAGTATAACTATTAGCCATGGTAGTATACTGGTATAGTAAAAGTATATCAACTATTAGCCATGGTTGTAAACTGGTACCTCAAAAGTATAATTATTAGCCATGGTTGTAAACTGGTATAGTAAAATTATATCAACTATTAGCTATGGTTGTAAACTGGTACCTCAAAAGTATAACTATTAGCCATGGTTGTAAACTGGAATCTCAAAAGTATAACTATTAGCCATGGTTGCAAACTGGTATAGTAAAAGTATATCAATTATTAGCCATGGTTGTAAACTGGTACCTCAAAAGTATAATTATTAGCCATGGTAGTAAACTGGTATAGTAAAATTATATCAACTATTAGCCATGGTTGTAAACTGGTACATCAAAAGAATAACTATTACCCATGGTTGTAAACTGGTATAGTAAAAGTATATCAACTATTAGCCATGGTAGTAAACTGGTATTATAGTAAAAGTATATCAACTATTAGCCATGGTTGTAAACTGGTACCTCAAAAGTATAACTATTAGCCATGGTAGTAAACTGGTATAGTAAAAGTATATGAACTATTAGCCATGGTTGTAAAATGGAATCTCAAAAGTATAACTATTACCCATGGTAGTAAACTGGTATAGTAAAAGTATATCAACTATTACCCATGGTTATAAACTGGTACCTCAAAAGTATAACTATTAGCCATGGTTGTAAACTGGAATCTCAAAAGTATAACTATTAGCCATGGTAGTAAACTGGTATAGTAAAAGTATATCAACTATTAGCCATGGTTGTAAACTGGTACCTCAAAAGTATAATTATTAGCCATGGTAGTAAACTGGTATAGTAAAAGTACATCAACTCTTAGCCATGGTTGTAAACTGGTGCCTCAAAAGTATAATTATTAGCCATGGTAGAAAACTGGTACCTCAAAGTATAACTATTAGCCATGGTAGTAAACTGGTATAGTAAAAGTATATCAACTCTTAGCCATGGTTGTAAACTGGTACCTCAAACATATAACTATTAGCCATGGTAGTAAACTGGTATAGTAAAAGTATTATCAACTATTAGCCATGGTTGTAAACTGGTACCTCAAAAGTATAACTATTAGCCATGGTAGTAAACTGGTATATTAAAAGTATATAAACTATTAGCCATGGTTGTAAACTGGTATCTCCAAAGTATATAAAGCCATGGTTGTAAACTGGTATAGTAAAAGTATATCAACTATTAGCCATAGTTGTAAACTGGGATCTCAAGAGTATGTAAAGCCATGGTTGTAAACAGGTATCTCAAAAGTATATCAACTATAGGCTATAGTTGTAAACTGGTATCTCAAAAGTATATAAAGCCATGGTTGTAAACTGGTATGTCAAAAGTACATCAACTATAGGCTATAGTTGTAAACTGGTACATCAGAAGTTTACAAACTATAAATCATGGTTGTAAACTGGTGTATCAAAAGTATATAAAGCCATGGTTGTAAACTGGTGTATCAAAAGTTTATAAAGCCATGGTTGTAAACTTGTGTATCAAAAGTTTATAAAGCCATGGTTGTAAACTGGTATGTCAAAAGTACATCAACTATAGGCTATAGTTGTAAACTGGTACATCAAAAGTTTATCAACTATAAACCAAGGTTATAAGTAGTGTAATCAACACATGCCTTGTAATGGAAAGGCTAAATTCACAACAAAAATTCAGAATTAACTTTTCACGAGAAACTTTTGGAAAACAAGACCTATGACTTAAAGACTATATCAAAGATTCAAGTTCAAGATCTCATTTGTACTCTTCATGAGATACTTAGATATCTGAGACAAATTTCTATTTGTCTATTTGTTTTTTTACCTTGATTTCTGGCTCTTAAATATTACAACACACAACATACACAACTGTCTCATTTCTTACAAAAATTTCTTGAGAAATTCAAATAAAAGCAAAATCATTGTATAGAAAATACATGATTATATTTAAACAAGCTCGGTTTGGTGTTTTAAAGCACATCAACAGATAAAGCAGTGTTTTATCTACCCATGCGTCATGCGTCAAATATGTCGACTTTTCCAATTTGACACACAAAAATCATTGCTGGTACATAAATTGACGCACTCCAATGTTATGTTTTGCCTATTAACAAAAAACAAAGGTTCAGTCTAAAAATCGTCGCCAGTATGTAAATTGACGCACCCCAATATTATGTTTTGCTGATTAACATAAAATTAAGGCTTGGTCTAACTACTTTAATGGCTAGATTACAATTCTCCCAAACAGGGAAACGTGCACATCAGTTTCTTACGCTAATGTTATCATAATACATAGGGTTACAACTGAGTGTGGAGCCTGGAGCTGACCTTATGTGAACTGTAACTGTCACATCATTTGAAGCAACAGGATGTTAGAACTGTATAATCACTCCATCCAAGAAAGAGGCGGGGAAAACAAACGTGTGATTTTAAAGTGATTCTCACAAGAAATTATTATTTTTTGCACGTTTGTTATGCAATGAAGCAACAATTTCCATTCACTCAGTTGTATGCCTTGCACTGTTCGAAGATCTGTTAGCGTTCCACTGAAAATGACGTCCAACGCAAAAATATTAAAATAGATTTGAAACAAATGAAATTATCTTTTAGACCATGTTTATGACTGATGATGATAATAGTATTGTTACTGAACTAGTGAAGCCTTCGTCATCCAAAGATGAGGTAACAACTACTCGTAAGATAAAACATAATTTGTGCAGCAATAGTTGAAAACACAGTGGGAATGTTTTCAAAAAGAAGTTAAGTCAAGTGAAGAATGTGACTGAAGATGCCTGTATGTATTGTCATATATGAACATAGGCTAAAAAAAACTTCATCACAAATGTGCAAAAAACAATAACTTTTATATCAGTAGACTGGCAAGGCATGCTGGGTTGCCAGAACACAAACTGCTGATTGAAGGGCCACAACACCAGGCAGATTTGAATGAAGGTTTACAAAAACATTCTTCCAAATAAGACATAGCAGTGAAAATGCAACTTAAGTGTGTACATTGGCTGAGTGTGGAAGGCATCCCTTTTATAAATACAAATCTCTACTTAATTTAATACATGACAACGGCTGAAGAAATCGATGCCATTGGCATTTTGAAGAATTCTGTCAATCAGTATGACTTTACTACCTATTCAGTGTTACTGGAGAGCCAATCAAACGTTGAGGATAGTCTTATACGTGACCTGCAAAATTCGTCATTTGTGACAGCAGTGGCAGATGAAAGCGCTGACATAGCCAACAATAAATGCCTTGTCATTCATATAAGCTCAGATTATTTCTAATGATATGAAACCATCAACAACAATTTTTTAAAATATATGTAACATTATGTAACTAATATTTTTGTTGTGTATTTAAACAATATAATTTTTTTTTAAACTACTGAAAACTGATCATTGGCTTAAATAAGACTCACAGGTTTGGATTTTGACTCACTGTTTTTTGCCTTGATGAGTCAAACGACTTACATGAAGCCATTTGTAGATAAAACACTCTAAAGGTTATATTGTGATAAAAATTACTGTTAACAAATCCAAAGTTCTAACTCTTGAGCCCTTGTTACTCTGTCGAATAAGAATATTCAAAGAATTTGCAAAACTTTACCATGTACACCAGATTTGTGATGGACTTTGTACATTAGTTTACTGCATGTACACCAGTTATGAGACATGTAATAGAATTATAACAATAACTGTAAATAAACTAGCAACATGTACAAAAAATGAGATATGTAATACAATTTTAAGAATGACTATAAATAAACTAACAGTAAGTACAACAAGTGTGAGATATGTGGTGGAGTTATAAGAATAATTGCAAAACAACTCAGCAGCATATGAGGTGTGAGATACATGAGGGAGCTTTAAGAATAAACTCACAGCAGTTTGTCTCATCCGATTTGTCATCACAATCTGGTTCCATGTCACATCTCCATGTCTCATTGATACACACACCATAGTTACACTGGAATTCCCCCTTCTTACAGTTATGATGTCCTGTAGGTTTGTCTGGAATGAAAAGTCATAGAATACAAATAAATATCTTTAGTGTTTGCTCCCAGGATCTTTCATTGTTCCTTGCATAACCAAAAATGTTGGGTGATATTATTTTCATCTTTCTGAACAGGAATTCTTCAATTTGAAAACTACATTCAACAGAATTTACTTGTAGCTTAATCCTACTGTGTACAACATTCAAAACAGTGTTGACAGTCTCTCTTGGAAACAAAATAACCCCACTGTTCAACCTAACATGTAAATGCATTATATAGGACAATCCAGAAAGTTTCTGGACACTGTCAAGCACTTATTAGGTGTTGTTAAGTACATGCAGAACCTTATAAGCTTTTTGCTATGTAATATCATGTCACAGCAGGTCTATCGTGACACACCACTACAGGCAATCATGTCACATAATATGAAGTATTTATCTGCAATTAAATTGATTTTTCAAAAATCCACCTTATGGTTTCTCCAGAAATGTATTCACTTAAATTATATGAAAAGAAATTTAAATACGATTAACAATGTTGTAAATGGGAGGAGAGATATATAATAAATAATAAAATTTGTACAGTTAAATGTTGTAGTCTTGCCTGAAGCACCTGGCACTCACAGGCTCTCTCCTATGTACTTGTCTTACCAACAATATGCAACAGTACAAATACTATAATCTTTCAGTATTTCCTTGGTTTCATAAATTTTTACTACTTAAAACTGCAACTGACTGCTGAAAAATAATACCAAATCAAATCAATATAAACTACAGCTACCTCCTGACAGTAAGTAGCATATGCCACCCGAGACTCAGATGAAAGGAGACAACATTTCATTACTGTAGCCAGATGAGCAAAGGAACACATTACTTCATTAAAATAGTGCATATGGTTGACATAAATTCCATCTAAAAAAAAAGACCAGACTCTTACCACATCTTTCATCTTCACCATCTTCACAGTCCACCACTCCATCACAAACTTTCTTGGACGGTATACAAATGTGCTGCTGCAGGCACAGAAACTCACCTTCCTGGCATGGAATTTTATCTTGGTCTGCAAAACAAGTAAAATTGATGATGAATTCATTTATTTTTGTCAGCATAAATTTTCAAGGTCTTGCATAAAAAAAGGCTACAATGTTTAGCAATATTTCAAAGAAATGCACACTAAACAAAATGATGCCATTCAATCAACCTTATCTTAAACTTATCCTTTCTGCAAATCTGCAAGCTGGGCTTACAGCTAATAAATATTTATATGCAAGCCACTTAAAGTATGCACACTGTACCTCACTCAGCTTGCGATTGTTTTATTTGCTTAACATCTTTTGAACCACTCATTATGACTGGCTAAATTTGTAAGACCTGTCTTTGTTTAACGCATCTGACAATTCATGCAAAACATCCTTAGGATCATCAAAAACATTGTTTTGCACTGCTACATATATGTAAAAAATGAAAATAATTATAAATGCAACCAGTTGCACTGCCAGATACACTCCCTCAACATGTTGTAGCCTATGCCAAGAAATTACATTTTTGCTGGGACCTAAATTTGTGGACTGGAGGTCAACAGAAATATAACTGTTTACTGAACTTTATATTCATGGTTTGTAACAAACAAAATAATATGAAGGTTTTTTTTCCCTTGAAAAATTGGGAATTCACTTTATTACATCCATTGATCTGCTTGTGACTAACCTGTCACCAATTGTTGACTAATTACAAACCACCTGACCTGTCACCAATTGCTGACTAATTACAAACCATCTGACCTGTCACCAATTGTTGATTAATTACAAACCATCTGACCTGTCACCAATTGTTGACTAATTACAAACCACCTGACCTGTCACCAATTGTTGACTAATTACAAACCACCTGACCTGTCATCAATTGTTGACTAATTACAAACCATCTGACCTGTCACCAATTGTTGACTAATTACAAATCATCTGACCTGTCACCAATTGTTGACTAATTACAAACCATCTGACCTGTCACCAACTGTTGACTAATTACAAATCATCTGACCTGTCACCAATTGTTGACTAATTACAAACCATCTGACCTGTCACCAATTGTTGACTAATTACAAACCACCTGACCTGTCATCAATTGTTGACTAATTACAAACCACCTGACCTGTCACCAATTGTTGACTAATTACAAACCACCTGACCTGTCACCAATTGTTGACTAATTACAAACCATCTGACCTGTCACCAATTGTTGATTAATTACAAACCATCTGACCTGTCACCAATTGTTGATTAATTACAAACCATCTGACCTGTCACCAATTGTTGACTAATTACAAATCATCTGACCTGTCACCAATTGCTGACTAATTACAAACCATCTGACACTTATGATGCAACTGCACCTCTACTGGTTAGAGCGTCTGCCTCAGATGTGGGAGGTTGTGGGTTAAAAACCGGCCAAGTGATACCAAATGCTTACAAAAATGGTACTAACAGCTGCCTTGCTAGGCGCTCGGCATTAAGAGGTTAGTGTTAGAACTGGTTGGCCTGGTGTCAGGATAATGTGACTGGGCGGGACATCATGCTACATGTCTGCGGCATGATGCCCCCGTGCTAGACATCACTATAAACTGTCACAATGCAGACACTGTAGCGATATGACTGAAAAATTGTTAAAGCTATATTAAAAATCCTAATCACACACACACACACACACACCTCTACTGCTTTCTTGTTTGTGCCAGTCTCACTGACTAAACACTGACACCTGGACGATGTTTTGCTATGTACCATGTACAAAGTCATTTTGCTCCAACTTTTTTCTTTTCCTTACCAATTTTGGCAAACTTTTTATGTATGCAAATTTTCACACCAAAATCTTAATTTTTAAAGAAGCTGAGTAAGTTAAACAGAGCTGATGGTCTGCTAAAAAAACTCCAAGATAAAATTTGGTTTATTGAACCATAATATCATACAATAGTGACTCACTGGATGACAACTGTCATCTATCAGAGAAAACATTACTCAGACCAGCCAACCCTAACAAGACCTTCTCAGTAAGGCAGCCGATTTTTTTCCGTAAGTTAGATTCATTTTCAGTAAGATGTAACGAAATATCATGTCCTGCTATTGTCAAGCTGGAAAATGTGCATTTATAAGTCCAGACATATGATTCAAGACAGTCCCACAATGTAAGACACCTCCCAATATTTTTGTTTTTGGGGTTAGCATCTTACGGTCATAAAAATGCACATTCTAATATTGACTAATGTCCAAAAAGAGAAGTAAAATTTTCAGGAATATCTCACACATTTGGCAGCCCATATTGAAGCTTTTCTATAGATTAAAGTCATATTGCCTTAGTCAGACTTTACTTATTCTGATGTCTTTTTTTCTAATAAATTCAAATTCTCACAGAAGCAAATGGACATGTTTTCAAGTTCCGTTGACCTACATTTCAGTTGGCTGAAATGCAATGGAAGATAGTTTCATTTTGTTCAAGATACTTATCATCCTTTTAAAAAAATAAACAAAAGCTTGATCAAGCAGATGTTTTGCATCATAAAATACACACAGTTTAAAGTGTTTAAGGTAGTCTGGTAAAGTTTCCCTGACCAATTCCACTGTATCTAATATGAAACCCAATCTGAATCAAACAAGGATAAGATAGTATCAGGATTTTACCATAAACAATTTTATTTCCATAATCTGGGATTTTATTTCCTTAAGGGTCATTTCCATGATATTTACTACAAAATTGTAATGGTAGGCAGGTCTGAGTACTGCAGATCTAATTTATGTCAATCATTATTTTACCAGATACAACAGCATTGAAAAACCTAATTTTATGCAAATCTGCTATGTTGTCAGATTATATCCATCTTATACTCATGTGCTGGCTGTTTAAACTTTATTAGGTTTTTTGTCTTTTTCATCTTCTGTGTTTGTTCACTGGATGCCATTTTTAGAAACTGTTATACAAGCAACAACAAGATAATGCAGGCATTTTGCATGAAAAATATGTGCAGTTTAAAGCATCGTTTCTTGTATTCTTCTAAAGTTTGAATGGTTCCCTTATGAACTCCAATGGAATTTAACATGAAACCCAGATCAAGTTCAAATACTGACAAAATAATATATGACTGTAACAATTATAGTTTCATGAATTTTACTTTTTTTATTCCACAGGCCCGTAATGCAAGGGTCATCTCAGAAAGACTAACAGTCAAATAGTAAGGGTTGGCAGGTTTGTGTCATAAAAGACACCAGTTCTGCGGATCTAATTTAACATGTTATGTTGTGAGAGAAAAGAGTACTGCAGATCTAGTTGGTCAAATCTGTCATAAAAAACAAGTACTGCAGATCTAATTTGTCAATCTGTGTTGTAAAAGACAAGAGTACCACAGAACTAATTTGCCAATCTATGTTGTAAAAGACAAGAGTACCAAAGAACTAATTTGCCAATCTATGTTGTAAAAGACAAGAGTACCACAGAACTAATTTGTCAATCTGTGTTGTAAAAGACAAGAGTACCACAGAACTAATTTGCCAATCTATGTTGTAAAAGACAAGAGTACCACAGAACTAATTTGTCAATCTATGTTGTAAAAGACAAGAGTACCACAGAACTAATTTGCCAATCTATGTTGTAAAAGACAAGAGTACCACAGAACTAATTTGCCAATCTATATCTTAAAAGATTAGTGCAATCTAATTTGTCATAATTTTATATCAATCAATGTTGTGAGAGACTACAGTATTGAAGATCACATTTTATTTCAATGTATGGTGTGAAAGACAAAACTGCTGCAGATTTAATTTTATTTCAATCTCTAATGTGAGAGATGACAGTACTGTAGACATAACGCTGTCATCACTAAATTCTACCCAATATATGTTATCCAGACTTGATGTCAAAATCAATATCTCAGATCCTATGATATTTATATTTCTGTGATAGTCTTGCTGAATTAGATAAAATGTTTAGCTTGTTAATATTTTATACTTGACATTATGTCTTGATGCAGATATGTAGTATGATAGAGACATCTCAAATCCTGAACACTGGAAATTAAATTCTAATATCTGGTTTAGTGTGCAACTTCAAACCTGGCATTCAAACCAGTCTGGTATTCAAACTAGTCTGGATTAGAACAAACATACCACATCCTTGTTCATCTGACAAATCTGCACAGTCTGGATCTTTGTCACAGACCCAGAACTGCTCGATACACATTCCATCGCCACACTGGAACTGACCCTGATTGCAGCTGTGCTCTGAAAACAAATACAGATATGAAAGGAAACCTCACAACCATGCTTTGAGTGAGGACATGTGGTAGATGTGAACATGATTTCATTACTTTCACCTTGCGCCAATTATTATTGTCAATTTTAAATATTTTTCCATGAAAATGTTAAATTTTTCCCTGAAAATTTTCAGCCTGAGATTCTAATGGAATAGTATAACATTTATCAGTGTATATTTTGACAGTGTCATAATCCCTAGCATCAATATTTGTCTATACTTTTAATGGTCTTATTTACCCCTTTGTATCATATGACTACATTGCTATTTAGGCTCATTATTCCATATACATTTTTTATACTACACATGTATGTATAATAACATCTCATGATCTCACATTATCTCATGACAACATGTGATGTAAATGGACAACATCTGAGGCATCCAAATGTATTTACAGTTTCTTTGATGTGCCTTCATAGTCCATAAAACTGAAAACATCTTAAAAGGACAGGACAAATTTAAACATATCACAGTTTACTTGATTTGCATAACAGGTATGAACTTGGTCATCATGCACATTTAAGAATTTCTTTACGTTTTATACTTTTTATTAATCTTTATCATCACTTTTTATGTGCATCTTACACGAGAGGCTGTCCTTTGGAACAGCCATAACAGGAATCCAGTCTAATAATAGTAACTATGTGCCTTCTATGGATGAATTGGTGCAATGGCTAAGGTCAACACTAGAATTCTGTGTACATCATGTCATCATGACTGGTTAAATGCAGGTGGCAGCCAATTAAATATTTTCCATGGCTGTTGAATCTACTGATTAACACCTGCATGGTAATTCATCCAAAGTGAGTTTTTGTGAACTTTTTAAGTTAAAAAATGTTTAATCTCACTTTATAAAATTGTGGAAAAATGCAGCAGAAATCAGACCAGCTCAAACTGCCTGGAAATCCAATAATTTGGACAAAACTAACTTGATCAGACTGGCACCATATCCATTTAGAACGAACTCAACATCATAAGAAACCTTTTGGTGAAAGACCAGACATTTAGGAGAAATAATGATGGTCATATTGGAAGTCACATTGATACCATTTTTACTTATGACAAACCCAACATGATAGGAAGTCTTTTCATGAAAACCCCATGCTAAAATCACCATTCATTCTTGAGTAATGATAACAAGATTTTACAAATAATTTGCCGAGTAGTCTAAGAGGTTAACCTTTACAAATCAGTGAATGTTCACCTTTGTTGTGCGAGTTCTAGTCTCAGTTTGGCCAATGTGGATATAAAAGAAACCTTGATAGTAGCTTCCCATGGGTCAGTGGTTTTTCCAAGGTTTTGCCTAAGTTCTTCCTCCACCAAATAAACTGGCCACCATGTATAGCCTATCATGTGCTGAAAACGGTGTTAAACCCACAAAACATGAACCACACTCATATGACATGACCAATACATTCATCATCTGGGTTACGTAAGTAATTTAACCACATATGAGAACAATTCCGAATCAACCCAAACAAATATTACAGCAGCAATATATGACTTGAGTCGGTCATAAATATCTGATAATAAGGTCTGAAAGATTTCACAAAAATCAGAAAGCCAGGGATGACTTAGCACTAAATGCCAATCTTTTACATTTATATTTTGATGTTTGAGGTATAAGGACTACTGTTCAGATCTGAAGGCTTTGGACTGGATATGGTCATTAATATGACATGAATCAGAATTAACTGCAACAGAAGTCTCCAGATCTGAGCCCTGTGGGAAGCACAACCAGAATTAACTGCAACAGAAGTCTCCAGATCAAAGCCCTGTGGGAAGCACAACCAGAATTAACTGCAACAGAAGTCTCCTGATCAGAGCCCTGTGGGAATCACAACCAGAATTAACTGCAACAGAAGTCTCCAGACCAGAGCCCTGTGGGACTCACATACAATTTTATAAAGTTTTGGATCTTGGCCCTACATGCAAGAAGTATCAATGTTAAGTATTAGTTTCCATGTCCATAATCTTCACAAAAGCTACTTACGACAGTTTTCATCAGACATGTCTGCACAATCGTCATCTCCATCACATCTCCATTTGGCAAGCACACACTTCCCATTATTACATTTGAATTCATCTCTGCTGCAGTTCTTAGGGGCTGTGATGACATGAAAAGGAGACAATGCTATTTCTGGGTGACCACAAACATTTCATGAAAATAAAATAAATTTTCAACCAAATTCCATAAAAAATCCAAAATTAAACAAAATTACCATAAATGGTACAAAATATACCCACTATGTCAAATTATTTTGCAGAAACCATTTTTTTTCTTTTAGTACAAGCGATCTTGACCTCTGACCCCTTGTGTTTCTTATCTCAAATGCAAGCCATCCACAAAGTCTAGCAGTGATTTGTGGCATAGGTTTTATGTCATTTCTTGGAGTCCCAAAGCCCTTGACCAAGAACCTTTTACACCCCAAAGTCAATAGTTATTTTCTTTGTCTCAAAATGCATGCCATCTGTTAGGTTTTGCGGAAATCATTCTTCCTTCATGCGATTTCAGTGACATTGACCTCTGATTCCAAAATAAATGCCTTCCTCATCTCAAATTCAAGACATAATGAAGGTCTGGACAAAGAAGATGATAATGAAATAACCATATTGAATGGAAACCATTTTCTTCTTCGAGTTACTGTGCTCTTGCTCTCTGATCTTTCGACTCCAAAAAATGTGCTGTACTTATCATAAATGCAAACCATTTACTCAGTTTGGTCAAGGTATCAAGTACACAAGTCAAATTAATGTATGTAAAGTTATCCTTTTGTCAGTCCCTATAACCTTTGACCTTCTGAACCCAAACTCAAGAGGTTTTTTCCCTGCCCCAAATGGGCTACTGTACTTACAAAGTTTCAAAATGGCAGTTGGTAGAGAACTCAAAATATTGTGTAGAAATAAAATAGAGAACAGATGTAAAGACTGAGAGAAAGACAAACAGACAGATAACATCATAACATTACACGGTCTGCTGTATGGCAGGCGTATATAAGAATTTAAATGCCACTGCATGTAAAATTCATTTTCTTTTAAGAACAGTTGGGCAAAGCAAATTCATCTACTCTGAAAACAGATAATATTTAATGTAACCTGCTGTTTAGAGGTACTTTAAAATCACAACCTACATGTAATTCAAATCTAAACACATTTTCATATGTACTGGCTATTAACATTTCTGAAAAGTGTTTTTTTAAAAATCCATAAATTTCAAAATGACCAGAAATATCTGCAAAAATACCAAACCCATTGTAAATGTGCAAATAAGGCGAATTTATAAAAAAAATCAACTGGTGTAGCTACCTTGATATATTAAACAACTTCAAGAAATGTGAGATTAATATCAGGTTTCATTATAACAGACACTGTAACCACAATGCAAAATATGGACCAGGTTTCATTATAACAGACACTGTAACCACAATGCAAAATATGGACCAGGTTTCATTACAGCAGACACTGTAACCACAATGCAAAATATGGACCAGGTTTCATTATAACAGACACTGTAACCACAATGCAAAATATGGACCAGGTTTCATTTTAAGTCACAGTAACGAGGAGATCTAGATCAGGTTTTGTTATAACAGACACTTTAACAAGGAGATCTAGATCAGGTTTTGTTATAACAGACACTGTAAACACAATGGAACCTAGATCAGGTCATTAAAACTGACACTGCAACCACAATGTAAGCTTCAGATCAGCTTCTGTTATAACAGGGTGAGATCAAGATCTGGTTTTGTTGTAACAGGCACTGTAACCAGAATGAGATCTAGATCAAGTTTCTTTCTGAAAGACACTCAAACCATGAAACAAGTTCGAGATCTGGAATAGACAGTGTAACCACAAAGTGAGATCAAGATCTGGTTTTGCTATAAAAGGCACTGTAACCAGAATGAGATCTAGATCAAGTTTCATTATAACAAACACTGTAACGACAATAAAACCTTGATAAGGTTTTATCATTACAGACACTGCAATTACAATGCGTGATCTAGATCAGGTTTAATTATATCTGACACTGTAACCACAATGAAATCTAGATCAGGTGTCATTATATCTAACAATGTAACCACAATGAAATCTAGATCAGGCGTCATTATATCTAACACTGTAACCACAAGAAAATCTATATCAGGTGTCATTATATCTAACAATGTAACCACAATGAAATCTAGATCAGGTGTTATTATATCTAACACTATAACCACAATGAAATCTAGATCAGGTGTCATTATCTCTAACATTGTAACCACAATGAAATCTAGATCAGGTGTAATTATATCTAACACTGTAGCCACACTGAAATCTATATCAGGTGTCATTATATCTAACAATGTAACCACAATGAAATCTAGATCAGGTGTCATTATATCTAACACTGTAACCACAATGAAATCTAGATCAGGTGTCATTATATCTAACATTGTAACCACAATGAAATCTAGATCTGAGGTGTCATTATATCTAACACTGTAACCACAATGAAATCTAGACCAGGTGTCATTATATCTAACACTGTAACCACAATGAAATTTAGATCAGGTGTCATTATATCTAACGCTGTAACCACAGTGAAATCTAGATCAGGTGTCGTTATATCTAACACTATAACCACAATGAAATCTAGATCAGGTGTCATAATCACAGACTTTGTAAACACTATGAGATCCAGATCAGGTTCCATGATAATAGAAACTGTAACCACAATGACATCTAGATCAGATGTCATTAATACGGACACTATAACCATAATGAGATCTGTACCAGGTATCGTTATGACAAGACACTGTAACCACAAAATGATCCAGAGTAGTTCTTGTTATTACAGACTCTGCAACCACTATGAGATCTGGGTTTGGTTTTGATACAAAAGACAATGTAAATACAATGAGATCAGGTTTTATTATAACAGACAATTTAACTACAAAGCAAAACTGTTACATAATGCAAGATTACAAGAATTATCAGTCATATCTTTTTGGAATCACAATTTCCTTTCCTATTAAGTGTTGGCATTCTTGTAAGAACACTCAAAAGTAAAATGTTGCTAGGTCTAAGTGGTTTACATGACTGGTACAAGTGTCTATTCCTCGTCATCTGCCAAAATTCCATCTCACTCAAAATTATTGTTTCATAAAAAGTTATTATTTTCTAACTGAATTTTTTTACAAGGCATTTTTATTTTTATATAACTGTCCTGAATTTCATTACCAGAACTAAAGTCTAGACTTTGAAGTCCTGATCCAATTATATGCTTGGCTCAAATTTAGGTTGGACATAAACTGACCAATCAAATGTCTCAAATCCCTACAGTCCTGATCCAATAAATAATAATGAATTTCAATCAGGTAGTTCAATCCATTATTGACCTAACTGAAAGATAATTCATTATGTACTTACGACACATCAGTTCATCACTGTCATCACCGCAGTCATTGTCTCCATCACAAACCCACTCCAGTCGTGCACAGTGCTGGTTCCAGCATGTAAAGTGGTCAGCTGGACATTGTGGAGAGTGTCCTGAAGCAAACAAAACAAAGCTCTGAACATCTAACATATCCAATACAACTGTTAGCTACTGGGTCACTCTATGTAAAATTCTGCCACTGAAAACAAAGGGTAAATTTGTTTAACATAGGAGAATTATATAATGAAGAAATAAAGGTAGATCTTGAAAATATGATGCATGATTTTTCAACTGAATTTTGGGTGTAATTGTTTAGAAATTAGCATGTATCCATACTTGTGCAACATAGTATAGACTATCCCCTGGGCAAGGTTCTTTACTCTAAAAATGCCTTGACACTAAAATAATATGCATCTGTTGCTATGCCATAAAACACCAAAACCAAATCAAATCAAATATTCTAATGGTATTTAATACATCTCTGTACTACAGCATACAATCAAATAATGGATGGTTCACAACAAAATTAATAAATTAACAAGTTAACCAAATGTAAATGAAAAAATACAATGCTCATTGTTAAACACGTGATTAATTGTTCTTTATCCAGTATTCAAATATTCAAATTAACAAGGTTCCTTTTACGGTCTGGATGACATGTCATAGAGAAGTTTTAAATAAAAGGAACAACAAAGGTTGCAGGTTCAATACTATTTGCTGCAGTATCATCAAAACATTTTCTCAATGAACTCTGAAGTAATAAATTATTCAGACAAAATCTAATTATGAAATACAGCAATCCCTCATAATAAGACCTTTCATTATAATGTCATTCCTTTTATAAAGATGGCATATCCATGCATCCTGTTAAATTATTTAGTAGTTAAATATATATAATGTACTACAATGTAAGGCAGTCTCACTATGATGTGGTATACTCTATGGCTCCAATGGACAGTGTTATACTCAGGAAGTACTTTATGTATAATGCAATTCATTATAAGATCGTCTCACTATAAGGTGATATATTCCATGGCTACAAAAAGATAGCTATAATGAGGTAAAATTATATTAAAATAACTAGACTTTTGGCATTTTATGTGCGATGTAAATCAGCATTTCCTGTCTCCAAAACTAATTTCTGAGGAATCTACATTAAGCAACAGCAAATAATTACAAGCTTGACTACAAACTGAGGAATGTTTAATTGACTGAGTTTTTCTTGAAGATAATTACTGCATGCCAAATAGAAATAGAATATTTAGTTGTAGCTATTTTAAGATGAAAATAATTTCTTTATGAGACTTCATTAATCTTCTTTCTAAAATGTTTCCTGATCAGTAGGCCACACAATAAAGAACTTACGGCTAGACATAGGATTTATCAGCAGGCCATACAATAAAACCTATGACTGACAATAGAATTGATCAGTAGGCCACACAATAAAACCGATGACTGGCAATAGAATTGATCAGTAGGCCACACAGTAAACAACTTATGGCCAGATATAGGATTTATCAGTAGGCCACACAATAAAACCTTTGACTGGCAACAGGATTAATCAGTAGGCCACACAATAAAACAACTTATGGCTGGCATTAAGTAGGCCACTAAAGTGTACCATTAATTTTGATTACACAGTAAATTAACAGAAAGCTTGCACCACACACAGGAATCTGGAAACTGGTACAAGTGACTACTGTTAATTTGACTTCATAGCAATGTATCTTTTTACATCCCTCTTTTTTCCATCTCCAGAAGAAGAAGAAGAAAAAATTGGCAATGAGTTATATCTTGCTAAACTTTCTCTGCATGTCCTCCAGAAATCAAATCCAACTTATTTTTGACAGAGAATCAGTAATAATTGGAAACTTTTTATCTGTCTGAATATGTACAGTGAGCCAGAGCCTGAGGAAACCAACAAGAAAATCAAACTTTGTTCATCACATGCCAGTTTCATTCGAGAAAACAAAAGGTAAAAAAAACTCCAACAAAATGGGAGAAAAAAAGAGAGTGCTGACCTGAAACAAAGCACCAATTTTCTGATCCATCAATACATCAGTTTATCAAGTTATTTCCCAGATAATATATCAGCATAAAAAGTCTCCTAACAGACACAACACTGCATATAATGGCATAACTTGCCACTCCATATGTTTCTTGTATGATCAGACAGAAGTAAGTATAAACATTAATGACTTTTTCACAGGATTGGATGTTCTGTTTCTTTTCTAGGTGAGAGTAAGAATGCAATAAAAAAAGTTATCATTATCATCTACAGCAAGCACCATTCTACAAAAGCTTTTTGTTGAACAAAAATCTCATTTGTGCTGGGAGACAGGCAGATATATATTGCCTCTTTTTACCAGCAAGTTCTTTTCAAGAAACTTCTTGGAGGGTACAGTCAATTATCCAAATTACACAAAGATATCATCCATTCAAATAAAACATGGCAAAAAAATTATTTACAGACACATTCCACAACATATTCACTGAAAGACTGACCCAGCACTACGTTTTGCTGTCATCACTGTACTAATTAATTTTCTTATAAAAATTCCTTAATTTTTCTGAATTTTTATGAAATCTAGTGCATCAGTTCATGTTATGTTACTATTTATGATACAATACACATGTACACAAGCATCCCTAAAAAGAACTCATGCATTAATGCCTGGAAAAAAATTCCAGGAATGCAAAACAATAATTTTGTTCTGTCCTTTTATTCTTTTTAATTACTGAGTACTGCAACCATCTCTGGTATTCTTGAGAAACTTAAACATGTTCACAAGATACCTCTAAGCGCAATGTAAATTTTGTTATAGCATTTTACACTGAGGTCATGAACTGAAACTCACTGAACACTGACGCGATATACCTGCATGTCTAGTTTGGTTAAATGTTTAATTGATATTTTGGAGGGTAAAAAGTTATTCCTGTTGCATATTTGAAGTATTCATCAGTTATATGAAAAAACTGAGTTTCATAATAATCCATTATACTTGTACTATCATGTGAACAAGCACTGCAGCTAAAATCCATGTCATGACCTTTTGACCTTAAAATCCATGTCAAAGTGCTGACTATTAACATGTTCATTTAAATGCTACTGTATAAAAGGTCTGGTAATAATCCACTTCAATATGTACAAGAAAATTCCAAACAATGACCTCAGATTTGATCTAAAGGTGAATTAGGTTTGGTTTTTAAAACTCCACAAAGTAGAGATATGTTGGCATTTGATCAGTGCCATTTTCATTCAAAACAAATGAAATATTGCAAGAGTGTTTTAGTGTAAACCCATTCAATCACAGTAGTGATAACAATATTTTTTATACAATGGTGCCATGTCAGAGGGCACATGCACACCACCTTGATTCAGAACTTGATACATATTACCATACTAGTATGTTAACAAGACCATCCATTCAGAAGAAGTAGCCATATACAGGTAATGATTTTCCACATGGCCATCAAAGCAGCCATTTTAGAAGATAGAACAGCATTGTTTTCATTTAGGACCAACTAGACACTGTAGCAAGACTTTAGTGAAAACCATGTCCATATGACTATATATATAAAGGATTGGCAATATCATGGTTTTCAAGATGGCCAACATGGAGAGTAGCATTGTTTATATTTAAGACTAACTACACATCAATAGAAGTCTTTTGACAAAATCCCATTGTTGATATGGTCATCCATTCAGGAGGAGTAGCAATAAAAAGATTTTCAAGATGATCATGGTTGTCAAATTGGTACCCTTTTCATTTAGGACCAACTAGACAGCAAATGAAAACCCCATATTAGGACAACAGGATGCAATAACAGATACATAATTCAATTTTTCTTGTTACCCTTTGTGTAGCCATTTTTGACAGGATCATGTACAGACCATTCACTGAGCATTGTGGAACCAAAACACTTTGTGATGGTCAAATGGACACCATGTTCCATTTTTGAATTAATATCATTCAGTATTACTATATAAATGAAACCAATACTGCTATATAAGTGAAAATCAATAATACATACATCTTACTTGTGGACAAAACACACATGTACAGAATTCAATTTTTTAATACACAATCTATACATTAATTAGTGTTAAAATAATAAACCGATCACCGACTGTAATAGATCCATATATCAATCATATTTGTTTATATGTTGATTCTCTTTTGATTACTCCTTGAAGTTACCTGTTCTGACTAGTTCCATTTAGGAACAATTCATTTTTTTATATTCGTTGTTTAACCATGTGTGCATCAGTCTGTTCAATCAATTGTTGAATTAAATGTGCATGAGTATGGTGTCAGATTCATTCATCACACAATTACAGCAAATAAAAAAACTCATTCATTAAATTTCATTCAACGTCTTTGCTAAATCTAATTTCAAACCAGCTTCATCCTGTTACAACTGAATTGCTGATTTCATTTAGGCATCTTATGCTTCTTAATTAAAAATAATTATCATGGAAATTTAAACATCTGAACTGGATAAATTAACATCAACTAAAATACTGAAAAGTACCGCTTAAATACTCTCAAGCAGCTAATCTGAAGGTTGTTTTGGGAACAGTGCAGTGCTTATATATTCCAAGAATTCACATTCCACAAAAATATAGAAGAAGCCAAGCTTAAGTACCAATCAAAACATTCTTTTAAACCCTGCCTCAATTATCTTAAATTTTCTTTCATATTACTGAAATCTAAGTGAAATTTTCCTGCACTGCAAAAGTTTTGAATATCTGAGACGATTTATCTTTCATTTCCCCATCACTTAAGCAATGTGCAATAAATCACATGTGAAAACCAGGCAACTGAACTGTCAGAGAGGATTTTCATCTAAAACTGCAGCTACTTTATCAAGATTGGCAAAGAATAAGAGATAATTGGAAAACGTTGCAACGGATATGATATTTTACATTGGAGATAAGATCTTGTAACATTTCACATCAGTCTACTTGCCAACACATGTGCCAGAATGTAGGATCAAGAGTAGTGTAAATGGCATAGTAAAAACTTGCATAGTTTTACATCATGGGCTATAGAAGATAATGTTTGACTTGATTCAAACAATATTCACTAATGGATCATGGTAACCTTCACAATGGCCTTGTCACCTGAAACACTACTGGCTCCTTTCTTCCCCTAAAAGGCAAACTATTATGTTAAGAAGTTTAGGGAAAGAAACTGGTATCGAATACAAGCTGAAATGTAAAATATATTTTCTCTATTAGGCTCAATATGACCTTGATCTTTTAAATATCTTGTCTAAACATCAACAGCTTATTTCCTTTCCATAACAGGTCGAGAAAACTTGGAATACTTGGTGCCAATATGTCATTAGTAAACTAAATTATTATATACACAAAATGTTTATGTTATGTGAAAATGACATAGTGGTGTTAACCTTTTGACCCACAAATCAACAAGATCTTCCAGCCCAATTTCATGCCATCAAAATTTGGTACAAATCTCTGGTCTTCAAGACTTCTGTACAGAATATTTTGTTCTTCTCTAGTTCTTGTGTAGTTTTTGTGACCTTGACCTCTGATCCTTTGACCCCAAAAATTAATATATTTATTTCTTGTCCTAAGTACATGCCAACTATAAAGATGTCTAGAGACAAGTTCTTTTTCAGAAACCACACTTAAATCCTTTGTGACATTGACCCTTTGACCATTTTAACTACAATCAAAATTTATATTTTACCCAGATGGAACCATCCACCGAATTTGGCGAAAGTATGTGATCTACAACTGAAATCATTATGCAGACATCCAATTTTCTTATGTTCCTTGAATCACCATGATCTTGATATTTGACCTTTCAACCCCAAAATTGAAAGGATTCTTCCTTGACCCTAGTGCAATCCATCCACAATGTTTGGTCCTGGTATGTTGTTTAAAACTACTTAACACATGGAAACCCCAAAACAGATTCAGAGAGAAGGACTGACAGGCATTACTAATATATCACAAATTGATGATAATCTCTAACTAATGCTAAGCAATAATCATTCAAACCTATATAGAAAGATTTTCCAAAAACTATTTTTAAAAGTAAGCCTGGAATGATAATTTTGTTCAAATAAAATAAAAATGATGACAGCAGATTTTCCATTCATGTAATATTTCATACAACTGACCAGATGTACTAAAAAATTTAAAGCCATCTCTAATAAAAAACCAATGGCAGAATACATGATTAGACCATAGGTTTTTCTTTTTCAGTCAAGGTTTTTCTTAGAGCAATATTTATTTATTCAAGTGCAATGCATTTCCTATTACACCATTATGGGTGAGGGTGTGGATAAGAAATCTATCTTGCCAGACACAAGTTTAAAGAGGGAAGAGGAAATTTACTTTGGCAAACAAACTGTTTATAGAAATGATGCAGGCCAAGTCAGCATTCTTTCAAATTTGGTTTTCCTTCATGCCCCATTTACTTAAATGCATTTCCATCTCATCTTAGCATGATCAAGAGGCACTGCAGGAATCAGATACTCAAACCAAAGAATGATTTCAACTCTACTGTACACATCAGTTCCATACCAAATTGCTTAAATTGTCAACAGGTAGAACTAATGCCACAGAAGCCTGCAGTTCATAAATTATTACATTGGGGGATAAAGAACACAACATTTACTGGAGGCTAGAAACTTCAAACTTTACCTTTTATTTGCTCTCAGTGTCATTTTCACATTAAATGGAAAATGATACTGCATGCTCCCTTCAGCAATGGTTTACCCTCTTTCAAGGGATCTGATATGTATGGGTGTGTTGTATAAACCTGCATGATGCAAGCAGAAGCAGAATGCCTCTGAAGAACTATTTGTTTCTAAATGCTCCATTTCATTTTAAACTCATCATGGCCACAAATCATCATGACAAGATGATAGAATTTAGATGAGGAACTAAAAAACATTTCCAAATGGGAAAGTAGCAAAAAGATGTGTGATTCTGAATTTCTGAATGCACTAGATTTCTCTGGAAATGATGTTTGTATTTCTGCATATGCACCATTACCAGCACATCTAAATGTGTATTCCAGTTAATTAGATATCCCCAATGCATTTTCCAGTTAATTAGATATCCCCAATGTATTGAGAGGGCATGCATTGCAATATGATAGACCAGGAAGAAAAACTGTAATTTAGTTGGTAAATATTTATACATTTCTAGGTTTTTAAAAAAATTCAATATTTGTAAATGTAATTATCCACCTAGTTCTGTATCTATCCTGGCAGCATGCACTGTTGATGGCTGCATACAATAAAATTATTAGCAACTTCGGAAATATTCTAGTAGGTAGGTAGGTAGGTAGGTAGGTAGGTACATATGCACTAATTAAAAATGACATGCCTAAATTTTGATGTAAAACATAAACTGCATTATTTTGGTGGAGCTGTGGTAATTTTGTTGGTAAACCATTGGATTCATAATGCACATGTCACTGGTTAGGCATCCACCCAGGCTAACCCTGGTCTGACTACATAAGCATCCTCTGGGAAAAGCACTTAGCTCCCATTTCCCTTTCCCAACCATGATATAGCCAATAATGTGTTAAAAGTGCTATGAAAACCAACATACATACATTATTTGGGGGCTATGTGTGTGTATCAAATATAGATACTGTCAAAACTCATTAAAATATAACCGCCTCCTCCTGCCCCTAAAAAATGTCCCAATCTGTTTTGACTTGATTACCTCCTGCCCCTATAAATGCCCCAATCTGTTTTAACTAGATTACCTCCTGCCCCTATAAATGCCCCAATCTGTTTTAACTAGATTACCTCCTACCTTATAGGCATGAATAATTAGGTGTCACAATTAATCAGAGAACTTGGCAATATAAATTTACTCTCAGAGCGACAAAAGCCCTCTTTTTCTACATCTGAAAAATGAGAGAGAGACCTACAGATTAGAGCAGTCAAAGCTGCAAACAGGTCAAGCATTGCTTACACTGACAATCAGCAAGTGAAAAGTGAGCCAGGAGGATATCCCATAATGTTACTCCCCGACTAAATACACATCAAGATTTACAGGCAACAATGCAACCAAAATGAGATGATATCTAAGGAGACAAATGCAGTTTATGCACAGATGATCGAACACACACATGTGGACAAATAATCAGTTATCATTTGGGTATCACTTTATGTCTGAAAAGAACAGAGCAGTGATTTCCCTTGATATGTAGGGACGTGATGTGTGAAATGCTCTCTTGGATTTGTTGGCTACAAAATGGAACCCAAGTGTCCAAAAAAAAAAGGAAACCTAATGACAGCGGAAATCATAGCTTAGAATTCAGGGGTATAAAAAGATACCTCTAAACTCAAAATTATAAAATGGCAATTTCGAGGGATAGTGCTGCTTAATTTAAAGAATTCCTATGCAACACAAAATTCTATCTAATTTAGGCCCTAAAATATGTTGTTGCTCATACCATGCTCAATAACTCTTTGACCCTTTTAGATGCAGTAATTTGTGATTGGACCACTCATCTGCTTAGGGAAACATAGGTCTGATTTATAAACAAACAATGTTTCTGTTAAAATCAATCAGAAGATCTGATCTATAATTTGTCGAGCAAACTATTAACTGGTTTCAACTCAATCTAACTAAAATCAAGACAGACACTGCAAAGAGGTAATGTTCTGAGACTCCTCAATATACCAATCAAACTACAAACATCACATTTATAAAAGTGAAGAATACTATTTAGAATGTAACATTTCAAAATGATCATCAACTCTAGCATGAAATGCAACACTTTATCTGATAGGTTACTAAAAATAAGTGGACTGGGAATTCCCAAGGTCGCAAGAGCATGAACCTATATTGGTGTCTGTGAGGTCTACTAATTATAAGGTTGAATTCAACTAATACTAGTACTTGAACTTATCTCTTCAAATTGAAATTCTGATGGCAATAATAATAATAATAATAATAATAATAATAATAATAATGCTTTATTTACAGAGGGTGACTCATTAGTCAAGGACTATTCTCCCTTGAGGCCCTTGTCTGAGTTCCACTACTGAGTTACATGAAAATGTCTGCATGCATCAGGTGTATGTTTTGTTAAGGTGACCTCTATATGATTACCTGTTGTCTGCAGAAAATGAGGCAGCAGTAACAAGAACCTAATCAGGTCACTCACTGCATATAAATATCAAATTTGGTCTTGTTTGGCTTAATAATTCTTCAGCTTTCTTGCTAACAAGAAAGTGTGCTGGGCAGATAGCACAAAACCAATAAGTCTCCCACCCTTGGGAGGGAAGTTATAAACATGCCTTCTAAATTTCTTATTTCATCTGTCTACCTCAAGATGTTTTTGCTTAATCATGCAAATGTTTCTCTGCAAAAAAGTCCAAATAATTTAACAAATGTTAAGAAAAAATTAAAAATTGCAATGAGCTGAACATCGTTCATGTTCATAAACTGACAAATATACTTGCAAAAAATGTCATTATGTTGGGGAGTGGTTGTTTCATAATCTTACAAATTTATGAAATCAAGATTCTGAGACCTGCTACACAAAGTGGGGAAAAAAGCCTTGAGGAAAGAATTGTTAATGTAGTATAAAATTTTGATCATAGTTTAATTCAATTAATATCAACAATTCATACATTATGAAAATGGTGTGATTTTGGTGGCTGTTTTTAAAAAATAGAATATAAAACATTCCAACACAACAATAATGCTGATTTTTTTTACTGTTTTATTTCATATGGGATTAAAACCAATGCTATACATATTGGCTTACACTGCAAATAACAAAAACCCTGATCTGCCATTGCAAAATGGTCTATATTGATTATTCTAATGTGTGCTCCTAACAAACTGCACAGACCAAGATCTGCTGGCACATTAAGGGTCTGTGCATTTTGCAACTGGACTGGACTTAAAAGTAACAGCTATTACCATTATTTGTCAACAGCATCTTGAATGCTGTGGCATATTATAATGGCACCTCTAATATTTTATAGAGTTTTGCTTATGTCAATAACATAATCAGAAGGCTACAGTGATAAAAAAAAATTACCTGAAGGCTGCATACAAAAAAATCAAAGGTTCTCCATCCACTGATAAATAAATTACCAGCAGGATGCATAAAAGAATTTTGGTTCTCCTAAGAAAGCATATAACTGCAGCTGACAGATTATGGATTCTGAAATCTTTTAGGATGTAAAGCCAGCATCAAGTATGCAGAGCTTGGAACTTGTAAAAACCAGTAAAAATGCTATCAAAATGTGAAGGAAAAGTCTTGGCATGATCAAGAAGACAATCTCAAGAAGCTCCAGGCTACCATACAAATCAGAGACTGACGCTGAAAGCCCACTCAGATGGCAGGACAGCTTCAATAATCTTTACAAATTTCTTGAAAGCTTGTCCAAAAAAAAATTGCTCTTTCTCTTCAAGGTCCAACATAATTTTGTGCCCAGAATCAAGATGCTGCCAAAATGCTGGGTTGGGCTACCATATATTAAAGCCACCTAGTCCTGTGGGCTACTGCATAATATCATGAAGTGTTCTATATATTTTTTCAGAAAGATCCTAACAAAACTCTTTCCTAAGTTAAATAATGACACTTAATAAGATAAAAATTATAGTCTTAAAGTTTAAATGTCACATATTCAAGTGGGAATCTGTTCTGGAAGAAGGACCTGATATTTTGAGTAACAACCAAATGGATGATAATATAAGCAATCATTATTTATTATATCCCTTTGATGTTTTTAATACCCTGGAGTGTTCCAAATAGCTATCTGTATGCGAAAGTTGATATGGTTTATTGCATCTTTGACAAACAATATCGTCTACTTGACCAATGTGTCAGTGGCAGAGAATAGCCACGGAATTCAGCAATTGCTATTGCAACAACAATGTATAAAAATTTAAAACTTTGCAAAGAAACTATATATTTTTTAAAATAATAATCACTCACCCAACAAGCTTGAATCAAGAATAAGAATTACGTTCTAAATGATTCAAATCCAATTTATTTCAGTACACCAGATGAAAACTATATAAATTCAATTGATGCAATGAAGCAAAAAAGTAAGTTTAAAAGAAAGGATATTTATGAGAAAGTCAAAACTTGTGTAAAATATTTTCAAAATAAGAGGGTTCCCAGTATCTTCTCTTATTAAACAAAAGTACGCAAATTCATCGAGGACTAGCAGTCAGTTATCTGCCCTTGAATATTCAGAGGCATGCCACTGCTACTGGTCCAGCAGCTGATATACACAGATATAAATGTATGTCCAAAGTATGTTTTGTTACCAATCACGAAATCAAAATTTGGTTTGATAACGATTCCTCAGTTGAGTGAAGATTTAAGGGGAAAGATTTATATATTAAATGCGTTTCTTGGCACGTGTCGATGTACAATGTCATTCATGAAAGCAAAAGTATCATTTCTTCAGAAACGGGTGATTTTATGATCCTAATGTGGTTCCATGATGAAGCGCACTAACCATTATACCTCAGCCAATGGGTCTAATTTGTAAGAAAGTATAATTTTACCTCCATAACCTGAAATATCAAAGACTTAAAACTTATTTATACTCTTTGAGTGAACGTGTCATGTTTTACTTCAGCTGGACTTCAAAGTTATGCCAGCAAAATATTCCACATGTAAGTGAATTTATTTTTCCCATCAAGCTCTCTTTTAATTTTTTACATTTTTATTCAGATGTACTTATTACACTCACAATCAATTATAAATCAATATTTAATCATTTACTGACTTCCACAATTTTCAAATTTTACTCTTTGGGCTGGACCTATCATTTTTTCAATATGAACTCTTGTCCTACTTATTTTTCTGTCATTTAACCCAGGCACAAAATAACACACATTTGGTATAATTAAAGACATTTTAATCTCACAATTCACCTGATTGATTTGAAAATAAAACTCACATTGTGGAACTCAAATGTACATATTAGTCTAAGTATTAAATAAAATTTCACCACTTTGAAGGCCATATTTAAAACTCAACAGTAAATGTACACTTCCCTAAGAAGAGTTTTTCCTTGATTAAAATGATGACTATCTTTTTCAAATTCAATGAAAACTTACATAGAAATGTACTTGGTGTGCACCGCCAATTAACCTTCAAGTCAAGGACATAAGTATATTTACATTTACAGGAATGAAACATTCATAACTGAAATGGTCATAAAGTTGAAATGTTTTTTTTAGTCACATTTCAGATCTTAGTTTCTCGATAAACAGTATTCAAAGTGAATGATATTGCATAACCAATATATTCTGAATTCAAATATTAGAACTAAAGAATGAATGTTTTAATCATGTTTATTTCCAGCCATGTTTAGATTGACCAGACAGCCTTTGGTCTGTTCAAATTCTGATAGAATGATATCTGACATAACGAGAATGGAGTTAATGATCTGTTCCCAGTAGGACAAATGACAGAAAATTTAGGTTGTCTCTGTTATTTTGCAAGGGGAAACAGCTCCATGGACGTATCCACAGAAGTATCCACTGATGTATCCATGTACCTACTAATCCAAGTATCTACGCACTTACGTATCCACCTACCCACACAAAGTTTGAGGGCTGAAAAGAGGCGAGACAGTAGGGAGGTCAGAAAAGAGAAAAAGCGAAAGGACCTAGAGGAACCACCAGGGTGAAGTTGGAGTGGACCAGAATAAGCAGGTTATGAAGTTGTACAAGGCAGTTACTTCAATCGTTCACTCGATTATATGATTAACTAATTCTATCATTTAAAATGGATCAGCTATTTAGATAAATATATTTGTGTTTGATATTCGGTGAAAGATTTATTCCAAAAAGACGTATATCTTCCTAATGTATTATCCCAATTGTTTATGTAATTGATTAAATTTTTGTTTTTCGATGTATGGGGGCTCGTGTCATTCTGTATTATAAATCTTCTCATATCTCTATTCATTCCATCTATAAGTTTCACCCTTTATTTTAATATTTACTTGATCTGGGCAACAATACCGAGGGCGATCACCCTCTAGATAACGATAGCCAAATAAAGCGGACACCTGGTAAGAAGGTATAACCTCATAATACCACACCACCAGTAGCAACCGCTACACTGAACATTTTGCTCTGTGTGTGTGTGTGTGTGTGTGTGTGTGTGTGTGTGTGTGTGTGTGTGTGTGTGTGTGTGTGTGTGTGTGTGTGTGTGTGTGTGTGTGTGTGTGTGTGTGTGTGTGTGTGTGTGTGTGTGTGTGTGTGTGTGTGTGTGAGAGAGAGAGAGAGAGAGAGAGATTTGGATTTTTAACATAGCTTTAACAATTTTTCAGTCATATTGCTATGATGTCTGCAGTGTGGCAGTTTATAGTGATGTCTTGCACTGAGGCATCATGCTGCAGACATGTAGCATAACGTCCCACCCAGCCACATTATCCTGACACCAGGTCGACCATTCCTAACACTATCCTCTTAATGCTGAGCACCCAGCGAGGCAGCTGTTAGTCATTTTGCTTGTGAATACTTATATATAATCGAGGGACATAAGGGAGATTGTTTTTTGCAAACTACTGGATTACCCCTGCATAAAAGACTTTATTATTATTATTATTATTATTATTATTATTATTATTATCATTATTTTGTTTCTTCAAAATGTAGAACACTAGCAGTTATTACAACATGCCATTGGTATTAATCAATCACTCTAAAATACGAATTGGCAATAGGTTTTAATTTCGTCAGGAAGAAATATATACATAATCTAAATGTAAACTGATCACATTCCAAAAAGTATTGTAATTTAATCACTTACTGCACCTAAAAGTGACTCAATGTAATTGAAGTCAAAATGTTTAAAACTGCTATTGTAATTTAACTGATTATATTTAAAAGTAACTCATCCCAGCTGTGGGTATAAAAACATACTGGGTCAGCAAGTCCAACACTTTGAAGTTGATTCAACCATGAATTTCTGCATATCAATGCCAAATACTTTGTCAACAGATTAACAGAAAATGACAATGCAAAACAGTAGAATTGAAAATGGTTCCAAAATTTGTTCACTGACCTACCAAGCTTACTAACCATTCATACAGAAATATTAATTCAAACTCTAGCTACTCCTGATCACTGTCTGCTCTGTGACGATACAAGATTCCCTTCAGAAACTTCTTCTTGTTGTTGTTGTTGTTGTTGTTTTTGTAGGGTTTAACGCCATTTTTCAGCACATGATAGGCTATACATGGCGGCCAGTATTAATGGTGGAGAAACAACCCAGGAAAATCCCCAGAAAGAACCAATGACCCACAAGAAAGAAACTTTTTGTCTCACAGGTATAATTGATAGAACAGTGATCTCTTCAATAAATATTAAACATACTGAGCTAAGAATCAATCCATCATTTATCCCCGAGTACAAAAACCAAGGTATCCAAATATTTTATGATAACTGTTTCAGATTCATAAAAGCATTTTTTTTAAATACTGGAAATTCACTTATCTGATACGCAAACATATTAAATTTCACAAAACTGTAATGTTTTTTTAGTTAGCCATGGAGACAAACATTACTGATGCTTTATTCGCACATATAATTGAAACATTGATCAATTTTGATGAAATCTATCAGCCTAAGAGTCCATCTCCATTTACCTCTAAAGCTGCTGGATTATTCTTCAGCGGTCAGGATTTTGCATCTGGAGTTGAACAATTAGTTCGGTAGCCATGCAGTATGGCATCATTATGCAGTCTATCAAAGTTACACTGAAAGCTCAAATAATACAAAATGTCCAAGTTCATACCTAAAATTCGATTAAAGTAATCACTATCATGACTGTATTGTTTTTTTTTTGTTTGTTTGTTTGTTTTTGTTTGGTTTTTTTTACGGTTTCTTTTGCCTTTCTGTTTTTTTACAGTACAGCAATACAAGTTGGTTATTTAGTGTCAAGGCAATTATACTAAAGTGCCTTGCCCAAAGAGACACCATGGCAGCCAACATGGTCCAGTCTGATTGTAGGATTCGAACCAGCACCCTTCCAGTATGATGATTACTCATCCGCAACAGCTCCTTAAGACTGGGCTGAAACATCCTATATAGTGAAAACTGTAACCCAGTGTCAAATAGTAAACCAGTCTAAGCCTTCAAGTTAAACAAGCTTAAACCTCCTGAGGTAGTTAAGTAATGTTTCACACACAGCACAACTTAAGACTGGTTGGTGATCAGACATTCAGAACGCCTATTTAGCTGTGTATAATGTATATCCAACTGTAATCAATCTCTTCATCTGCCAACATTACCATATATACTTGCTTATAAGTCGAGTACCACTGCGAACAACAAAGATCGAGATCTGCTGTAGCATAATGTGTCTGTAGATATGGGTCTATGTTGTTTGTTCCACTGCAATTACTCCTAACAAACTGCATAGACCCAGATCTTCTGGTGCATCATGCAATGTTTGATCCGTGCGCTGTTTGCAGTGGGATTTGGATTATAAGCAAGTACATACGTTATGTGATTGCATCTCTGGATCCATGCTGCTTGCATTCAGGTGTACATTATACACAAGTGCATACAATAAATGATGACAACTAAAAGCAGCTCAACCTTCAAAACACTGACTGAATACAAAACTTGAACAAGTGCTCAGATTTAACAACATCTGATGTTATACCAACCCGAGTGGGGTTGGAATTAAGGATATTTTGTCATTAAAGCCTTACATACCACTAAATTTCAGTTGTACTGAGATATTCAATGTATTATTTTTATGTGATAATTTTAGATCAAAGTTTTGTTTCTTTGCTCCCTTTGTTTCTAGAAAACATGACCTGCTGGTATAAAGGTGAAGCTTCGGATTCAGGACTATGGGGCCTGGTAACTTGGGATTCAGGACTATGGGGCCTGATAACCTGGGATTCAGGATTATGGGGCCTGGTAACATGGGATTCAGGACTAAGGGGCCTGGTAACATAGGATTCAGGACTATGGGGCCTGATAACCTGGGATTCAGGATTATGGGGCCTGGTAACATGGGATTCAGGACTATGGGGCCTGGTAAGTTGTGATTCAGGACTATAGAACCTGGTAACTTAGGATTCATGACTACAGGGCCTGGTGTTGGTAGACAGATGATACTCAGGATTTCAGATTACAGGGCAGATAGTTAAAGCTTGAGAATTTGTCAATTACAGATTGTAAAACTTAATTTACCCGTTTTGATCATAAGTGGCTCTTTCCAAGAGTGATACTTCTCTTGTGTAACCTGTGATTCTAGCTAAAGCAGCATTATATTCAATTATATGATCATGTGATAACTTGGCACCTGAACAACCCAGTCACTAAGTGCTCTTACATTCACTCCTACTGATGTAAATTCATCCCCATAAATATTCATGCACAGGATTTATATGAAGTAATATTACCATCCACTCATAAAAGGAAAGTTTTCAACAACATAAAATCTGTTATCAATGCACAGTACTTCACACAGAATAATTATGCACTGTCATTAAACTAGGAACTTCATAACTCAAGTACACCAGAGAAATTGGTGACTACCATTAGGCTTTTTATTTACCTATATGTATTAAGCCTCTAAAGTTTCTTTCCTTTATTGCAACATCCATCCTTACTGTCAACGCAATGACATTCCAATAACATCTTCATCAACACCTGTATCAACTCTTTTCAGTGCCAAAGTACTTTCTTGTCAGGATCTGTTAGATATTGAATTTAAACAGATTTGTTTAAAACTGTACGATTAGCTATGTGTAACATTAATAAATTTAACAAATACATGATTTGTGTCAATGAACCATTGGAGATGTAGCGGCTGCAGAAGGATATAACTCTATTAGCATACGATGTTCAATTCTGGTACCGTATATGCTCGTCTGTAAGTCAAGTCCAACTGCTAACTGAACAAACCCAGATCTGCCATTGCATAATGTATCAGCAGATATGGGTCAGTAGAGTTTTTAGGAGTAATCAGTAAAACAAACAAACATTCACTCTGATCTGTTGGTGCATTATCCAACAGAAGATAAGGATCGCTGTTTGCAGCTTTACTAGATTCATAAGCGAGTATTTTATGTGGTAGTTAAGGCAACAAATAGCATGCAGCCAGAAATCAGCTGGTTTGTTCCATACCTATCAACAGACATCAATCAAATTGGTTCACTATAAAGGATTAGTTTTAATTCAATATGTGTAAATGAAAAGGAAATTAAATTTGACTGTAACTGGAATATTTTCTCAGAATTAGAGCTGAAATGAATATTCTGATATTCGCATGAGAGTAGTTTTTTTCAAATATCTGAACAGACATTTTGTATTCATAAATTGATTTTGTTTACCCAGAGAGTTAGGCAGCATTTTGTAAAAGAAACAATTAAGTCAAAATGTAATGCTGAATTTATTAGTCTATAAGTTGAAATCTTTAAATCACCTGAAATTCCACAAACACGGTAATCATTTCCAAATCCTTAATTGTTTAATTGTCACACTGCTCACTTCATCACCATTTCTGTTCTTATCTTCTTGAAAAGATAGTGTGTAACATAGCACAATGGTGAAGAAAAGGGTATAGAATAGAGGTCGACAAAGCTTTTACGTATCTGTCAACCAGTGCTCAAAAATTGTGAACTGTTGTCAGATATTCCTTCTGTCAAAAGTTGTTGTAGTCAATCCTGAAAAACATGACCAATCATACCCAAATCGGCTTACATCGGAAAAACAGTTACGTATTGGTCTTTTATTCAAGTTTTGAAGTCACTACACAGTTATGGAATTACCAATATGTCTAAAATCTGACAATATCTTTTTCTTTATTTTCTTTTATCATTTAAAATATCAAAGCATGTTTTAGAGGTGAGAGCTTGCTGTTACAATAAAGATTTCTGCTCTCTTTACTTGCAACATTGTGCATTTGCATAAAACCTAAAGCTACAAGCATACAGTCCAAAATTATTTTATCAGGAATCATTTAATTTTTCTGCCGATGTTTTATTTAAAAATATGACCAACTGTCTACTGGGAATCCCGCATTACTCACGAAAACAAATGGTCTACTCCTATTTTACTTGGTTAAGGCTGGGATTCTTAAAGTTCCCATTTCACACTTATTGCAACATACATCTTCTGTATAAAATTTCAGTTGACACAATTATTTATATAGTCTGAATAATAGTTTCTTATCCCTAGGCAGAAGACCACAATGTTCTAGACATTTTATAGACAGTCAAAAAGCCATTCCCCCACTGACTTGTTAGGAATATACTTAAGAAAATTCAGGACACCTGCAATCAACACATCCAATTTTATGAATTAAATTGACCATGCCAATAACAAAATTAAATGTTAACATTGTCCACAGGGGCTCATATCGTTGCTTACAATTGACCTGTCATACATGTACTATATAATAACTACAAGGAAGGACACTTGTCTCCTTGCTTGCATGACCTATTTTAGAATAAACACTGATATTTCAAGATATGCTTTGTATAGCTTAATAAATTTGTTACCAATATTTAGCTCAGGCATTCGACTGCCAAATCATTTTCCCACGCTACCGCTCGACATGGCCCTGATCATGCCCGCTTAATATTCAAGTGAGAACAAACTGAATGAAATACTGTCCTCTCATTGGTTAAAAGAAAATGACGTCCTGTATTTATTTATAACTTATTTTCAGTTATATGATATTGCATAGACACAGAAATTCCACATTCCAATATCATTTTGGTCCAATAAATTGTGTACCCGAAATCCTGGGGCTATCAGCATGCTGGATTTGTGTTGAATTCACATCTTGTTGGCTAGTAAATATTATCATAACTTCTTCTCTTGGCTTTCTTTCTTCAAAACATAACTGTTAAAATTACAACAAAAAGAAGATTATCAGACTCATAACAAGGGAGACAATGTGGGATAGCGATTATTTTGCCTGACTTGTAACTGCAAGGATGCAGATTTGAATCCTACCACTGCATCTACCCAAGTCTATTACCATGGTATCTATTTGGGACAAGGCACTTTACAAGTGCCCTGGAACTAAATAACTTAACTGTATTGCTGTGCCATAAAACAACAATAACATCAACAACAACAACCTCCTGAGGGAAAACAATGCCTTAAGCCAAACGGTTCAATAATTTGAAGTGACCTCTTTGGGCTACATAAGAAAAACTGGTTCTTACAATAAAAAAAGCCTGCCAGATTATCAACTGACTTTGAAATCCATCTTACCTAGATTGTATTATATGATAAAGAGAATTACAAATGTGGCATTCTCCAGATCCATTTGAGCATAAGATAATGAGATACTGACTATCAGAGTAAACAATTAAGCAAGAGGTCTAACTAGACCCCAGACTGTGCACCTGTCTGGCATATGGGTGTCAAATGCAAGAAATCTGAGTCTGAAGGAAGCCTACGGTCTGAATTTCTTTGAACTCTGTTGATTTGTTCTGAAAAATGTTACTTCATGGTCTCATTTGTTTTCAGTTCCATCAATATCTGATAACAGATCAGAATATAACTTGTACAGAACCAAAATGCATGGATGCATTCTATCAACAAAAACACAAACCAACACAAATAAGCTATCTCCTAACCACAAGTACAAAACATCCGCAAAGTTTGTTCCTGATCCATAACACAGAACTAGTTACTGTGCAGAAACCAAAATGGACCTAACATTATATGGTTCACTCCATCTTCAGTGGATGTGACATGATAAAAGGGAACATGATTTTGTCAACTGGGATTAAGGATTTGCATGGCCCAATGAACCAGTTCAGCAATTAAGAATTTTAACTGTTTGTTATACATGTAACTATCAATGTATTATAGGCACTGTATGTGAACAGCATTTAAATTTAAATACACTGGCAGATGTCTAGGGTCTATGCTGTATTTTTTTAAAAAAAATCATAAATGGAACTGACATTTTACTGAAAATCTAACTCCAATGATGTAAAGAAACTAAAAGAATTAGTCTGAAAAAAATTCTCAGACACTGTAATATGGACTTCTCATCTGAGCTTTACTCAGAAAATGCACATGCTGCATGAAAGAGAATGAAAGAAAATGTCGCCTTTGATCCACCCTTTGTTCGTACCAATATAAAACCGATGCTGCCCACGCCACATCCTATATTCAAAGATGATCAAAGTGTGCAGCCCAACCTGGTCTGGATGCATCACTACATAATGAGAAATGTAGGTGATCATTTAGCCTTCCCAGTAATTTGTTCCCCATGTCATACAACCACTGTTTAGAGTAACTTCAGCATTACTGTCCTCTGTCAATGCCATCAGATAATTATAGTTGCCCTCACACTTGGCCAGGGCAAGGTTCTTGTCCCTATTTAGGTCCGCATAATATGATTGCATTGGTCAGGGTTAGGTTCTAGTCCCTATTTAGGTCCCCATAATACGACTGCACCAAGCCAAATGGTTTTCAATGAAGATGTAAACATACCAGTTAAGCTTGCAACACGTCTTGTTTTTCACCACATTAAAGTTGGGGAAACTTGAAATAATTACCCGACTCATTAACGCCAAATGCACAGTTGTTCTGGTTCTGTGAAGTCATCACAGTTCCAGGTAGACCCTGACAAGCAGGTGGCTATAGAAATATACAGCTTCATAATGATGCCATGTAATGTACTCACTTTATAAAACACAGCTGAAACAAATTGAACAATTTAGACCCAATGTAGTTTTGGCAAATAAATTTCTGATCCAGAATAGAGTTTGTATCTGGATTTTAAACTTCATCTCACTTGATCCCAATGTAACCAGTCTATATATTACAAGGACAGACAAACCTTTGTGAAAGTTGGGGTAAGTCTGAGATTTGGGGAGAAATGGGGGCCTTGAGGTAAAGATCATATGGGTCTAAAAAGGTAACAACAAAAAAGAGAAAAGAAGTCCACTGAATTTTCACCCAATTTGCTCATGCATGGATGAAATAGCCAACCCAAAAATACATCTTTAACATGACAACTGGTACTATGAAATTCTCTCTGAATCAGATGTGCTGAAAGTACAAGAAAATTTTGTCTTCAACGCCATCTCAAGTGAAATGAATGTCTTTGATGAATTAATAATACTGTTAGGCAGTGATAAGAAAGTGCAATTCAAGTAATGACTGATTCTTAACACAGAACATAAAATGTTACTGAGAAAGATGTGCATATATGCAGAGTTTCACATACACTCTGATATCCCAGAAGTATGCAGAAAATTCTTAGACACTATTTCAGTGTTAAAAAAACCCAAAGGTTCGAGTGTTTTTAGTAGAACCTTTAATTTGTTATCCTATACATTACAGATGTGCGATGCTGAACACTATTCCGAGAAAATCAGTCCTCCAATCAATCTGATATGTTCATTTAATATTTTTCCCAACTGACATGGTGGTTACAAGAACCAGTAAATTTATCATTTTAAATATTTCCTTCTTTTTTCCTGAGATAACAGTAAAGTCTGATCCAAATATGCATGTTGAGAACTAAACTTAAAGTCTGAAAATGGTTTGTCTGCTGCAATGTTGTGGCCATAATAATCACTGATCAAAGCAACATGCGACTTGTACCTTTGAAGAAAAACTAGACACTAAAAATACATGTATTTTCACAAAGAATATATTTTTGATTACAGGTAATAAATTCAGTACAAATGAATAACTTCAAGACACTTCATGAAAATGACACCAGAATGACATTCATGAAGGAAACAATTATCCAGATATCACCTACTTCACACGAAACACACTTTGTGCAATGCCAACCTGAATCTTCATCAATTATCAATGTTATACAGTACAAACTACTAAAAATTGGGACAAAAATATTTGCAAATAATAACTCTTCAATTAAACATCCTTTACTTAAAGCCAACAATGGATTAAAGGTTAAAAAACATAATAAAAAAGAGAGTAGAGAGATGTGCAGACCAATGCTATTAAGAAGATGTAGCCGGGTCAAATAATTGTATGAAGAGCCCAACTGCAAACTGTACAGACCCAAATCCACCATTGCATAATGACATGGCACATCTGAGTCTGTGCAGTTTGCTAGGAGTAATCAGTAGAACAAAACAACAAAAAACCCTGATCTGCAGGGGCATTATGCTATGGCAGATCAGGATCTTTGTTGTTTGCAGTTTTACTTGACTTCTAAAGGAGTATATACAGTACATAAACCAATTACAGAATAATGTCTTAAAAGCACTGGTGCATGATGAAACATGCTGATGACAAAGATACAAATTGGACGACTGAAACTAATATTTTAAAAATAAGTCAACTATCTGTCTTATATATCCTGTCACACCTGAACACTTATAAAATATCAAAGATTTTATATAAAAGGTTTATTGTAGTTTGAATTTTCTTTACTCAATCAAGTCTTCCCCATCAACTTCAATGCTTTTATCGAAGGAGACGAAGCAAGACATACAACACGACAAGGTGAATGATTATGCTACAACTTTTTAACATTTGTGGTAATCATTATTTTTTGGCGAGATTTAACCTAGGTGCATCAGTCACTGGAGTGCACAGTTGAATCAATTTCCTTATAATGAGCTCTTTACCAATGCAAGACCAAAGATCAGTCAATTTCCTCAGAAAGTTTGTAGAATTGCAGCTACTATCCTTAAAAAAAGAAACACTGATATGTTCTATGCAACAGTGTATATTTTACGTGTTTGTAATATGTGTCAAAGCAGGGATGGATGGGTATGCGCTACTTTATTCAGCATTCTCTCAAAATATGGCTCTTCATTATAACACTGTTCCTGTCATAAGGACCTCCATTATAATACTGCTCCTGTCATAAGGCCCTCCATTACAGCACTGCTCCTGTTATAAGACACTTCATTATAACAATGTTCCTGTTATAAGGCCCTTCATTATCACACTGTTCCTGTTACAAGGCTCTTTATTATAACACTGTTCCTGTTATAAGGTCCTTCATTATAACACTATTCCTGTTATAAGACCTTTCATTATAACACTGTTCCTGCTATTATAACACTATTTCTGCTATAAGACCCTTTATTACAACACTGTTCTGTTAAAGGCAAGTATTGTCATGGATCCCATTTCATTAAGTTGTAGTTGCTTTTGTTGTTGTTTTGGGCTTAATGACATTTTTCTGCTCACGGTAGGGTATACATGGCAGCATGTATGACTGGTGCAGGAAAAACCTTGGAAAAACCCATCAAAGAACAACCAAGCCAAGGAAAGCTACTAGCAAGATTTCTCACATACCTACATTAGTTGAGCCGAAGACTCGAACCCAAGCAGACTGAGATGGCAGTGATCGGTAAAAGTGAGTGCAAAATTAGACCACTCAGCCACCTGGGGCTCCTTAAACTGTACACAAATGATATGTATTATGTATTTCCAATATCAGGCTGCCTCTACAAGTTGGCTCTCATGGACAGTGTTATGAGGGAGTACTTTATTTGCCAATGAGCTAATTGTTTCATCATTAATATTGGCATAATGTTTACATAGGTCAGTTCATGACAAAATCCTGAATTGAAATAATTTTGTTCTTTATTCATCACATAGGTTATCACTTCATTAAACCTGCAAATTATGTTCAATATCACTTGACTAGAAAACATTCCAGTACTTCATGATGCTACATGTTTTTACACTCAAGCAGTTGTATCAGTAACGATGAATATTTAACACTGCCAGACTGGTAAACAGTCTTTATATAATCTGTCATATTCTTGTGGAATCATGAAAAGTAATCTAATCAGAGACAATTTTCAAATATAAACACACTAAGTAGTTTCCAGTTGAGAAAATTGAAAATTGAAAAATTAAAAGTACACGATTTATCATGAATGTTTTCTGAATGGTACAGCATGCTTTGTATAATAAAACTTTTTTCAAAGACCATTGCTGTGAGAGACCCACCAGTCTGAGTCTTAACGAGAGACCTGATTCTCAGTGTACCGCCTAATTACTACTGTATATTAAAATGTTATGATTGGTCAGAAGAAACTACTATTTTTGGCAAAAGGGGTGATCTTTGAAACCACGATTTTTGGGGGGCAAAAGGAATAATCTTTGAAAGCCACCATTTTGGGGGGCAAGGGGGTGATCTTTGAAACCATGATTGTTTGGGAAAAAGGGGAGATCTTTGAAACCATGAGAATGCTCCGGTGGCCTAGTGGTTAGAGTGTCCACCTCAGATGCAGGAAGTTGCAGGTTTCGAACCTTGGCCAAATCATACCAATGACTTATAAAAATGGTATTAAGAGCTGCCTTGTTCATAATAGCCCTTGCTTTGCACACAACAATAAGAGGTTAGTGTTATGATTGGTTGGCCTGGTGTCAGGTTAATGTGACTGGGTGGGACATGACGCTACATGTCTGTAGCATCATGCCCCAATGCTAGACATTACTATAAACTGCTACACTGCAGACATCATAGCGATATGACTGAAAAATTGTTAAAGCAACTTCAACTATCCAAATCACACACACACACACACACACACACACACACTTAAAACCACAATTTTTGTGCAAAAGGGTGATGTTTGAAACCATGATTTTTTGGTAGCTGGGGTGATCTTCTAAACCAGAATTTTTTTTTCTCACAACAGATCTTTAAAGACTGGTTCTAATGTACCTTCACTTAATAATCCATGATTTAAAAATATTTTTCAATTCAGTTTCTGTTAGTTATAATGGTGCTCTTAAAGCATTACTGACATAATTAGCATGCCAAAGAAATGGGACCAAAGTGTCCAAGTGTTCAAAAATGAATAAAACATGCAAAAACTGCTATAATGACCAGAAAATCTAATCATCTACATATGTATACAAATAAGCTAACTAAATACATACAATCCAGATGTCTATGACAAAAGTTTACATCAAAATCAAAAGGTGGTTTAGACGGATTTCAATTCATCATCAAAGGAACCAACAGCCAATCCAGACAGCTGCTTCTGAATTTTCTTTTTATGCCAGCTATGAAACTACCATAAAAGTATGGATGGATCACATTTTAAAGGCGGAATTTGCAAACCTGCTGATGGGGACAGAGTTTGCAAACCTGCTGAACAGGATAGGTCTGCAAACCTGCTGATGAGGATAGAGTCTTAAAGCCTGTTAATGGGGATAGAGTTGGCAAACCTGTTAGTTGCAATAGAGTTTGTAAGCCAACTGGTTGGGTCAAAAAGGGCAGGACTATTATACTTCATGTTACACATGAACTGTGATTGGTCTAGAATAGTGGAGTTAAAAGGAGACATGAAAACCCTAAGCCTATGGAGTAATCAAGAGGTGATGCATATTGTCTAGACCAATTTCTAAGCCAAGGTCTACAGCCAATTGACTTTCCCAGGCAAGTAAATAGAGGTCAGCTTGTACAACATTTCAAGATCTGCCTGTCAAATCAATCGGCATACCAAGTATAATTTCTTGCAATTGGAGACCAACTGCAAATTAAATATACCCTGATCTGCCATCACATAATGTACCAGTAGAGCTGGGTCAAAGTAGTTTGTTTTAGGAATAATCAGTAAAACTAACAACATATACCCTGATTTGCCACTGCATAATCGCAGATCAGTTCTATGTTGACTTAACTTATAAGTGAATATATATGGTATCTATTACATACCCTTCTCTCAAGTGGCCTAAGTGGTTAGAGCATTTGCCTCAGATGCAGGAGGACACGGGTTCAAACACCAGCTGAGTCATACCAAAGACTTATAAAAATGGCACTAACAGCTGCCTCACTAGGTGCTCATCATTAAGAGGTCAGTTAGGACTGGTCAGCCTGGTGTCAGGATAATGTGACTGGGTGAGAAATCGTGCTACATGTCTGTGACATGATACACCAGTGCTAGACATCACCATAAAATGCGACCGTGCAGACATCATAGCGATATGACTGAATGTTTTTTAAAGCTATGTTAAAGATCGAAATCACACACATACAAACACATACCCTTTTGATAAAATATGCTTGACCTGGCATTCTATACAGCTGTTCAATCCATATTTCCATATCATGCACCCAGATTCGAACTACTACTTATATGCCTCCTCTGATGTCAGTACACAGATACTTTCGATGCAGTGAATCAAATTTTAATAAATCCCAGTTAATTTTGAATTTCATTCACACAGTAAACCTACGTATATTTAGAAAGGGAAAAGGTGAACATAATAAATACTAAACCACATTCATGTTTTGTACTGAATCGGGGGCGGGGGAAGGAGGACTAATTTGATATGGTATATGAATGTGTCTTGGCCTGATGGCCTTGGTGTATCCTTAAGCCCCATCAAACTTTGTGCAATATTAGAACAAACCATACAGTATGCAATTCTGTGTATATATTTATCAGGTATTTACATAAACCAGCTAGCAAATCAGATTCCAGGTAAAGACAAGCTTTCTTTGCTACTGCATGTATCGTAGCTAAACTCAACTGAGACAGTTATAAATTTTCTCCCCTTCCAGGGAACCAACAATATACTTTTTAAGCAGGGGTGGTGGAATTTTCTTTCAGGCCCTTACTTTTTTCTGTTTATCTCAAGTTTATTTTTTCACACTCATACAATGGATATTGGTTCTCTTTAACTACAGCTGAGATGAATATTTTTTTCAAGCAACATGTACATATTTGGGTGCCAAAAGATTTTATATACAAAAAAATCTCAGACCATCACCTCAAAAATTATCTGATCAGTCACTAAAGTGAAGTCTTTCCAACAATTCCTAGTGAAAATGGTAGGCACAACGTATGGGTTGATCTTTTTTAAAAACATTTTGGGAAAGTAGGGATATTATAAGAAAGATGTATGTTGTATGAAATTTATGTACGTTAGTGAAATAAGTCCAATCTTCCTTTATTGGACCTGTGCTGCTATCCTCTTAAACTTGAACAAAAGCATGGTCTTACACACACTGTCTCTTTTGTCCAGGTTGCCTGTCTTCATCAACACTCATATCAATATCACTGAGACCATATCTCAACTTTTTTTCACTGTAGCCATCATAATTTTTTAAGGTATAGACAGTTCACCCATTTTGAAAAAAACCTAGGCAGTTTGATAAAAAAAAAGTAGGGATAAAAAAAGTAGCTGCTAGAAAAACTGAAAGAGGGGTCTTGGTTTTTAATGGATTCTGTACAAATCCCACTGCTTCAAATGGGGGGGGGAGGCCACCAGACGGATAACCCCCCAGTTTCCCAAACAAAATAAAAATGTTTCATGTGTTGATGTATCCCCCTGAGGTGTGTTGTATTGTAAATTATTCCAAAAAGAATTCTGATCACAAATTTAGTTAAATACCAATTTTCGATGGGGTACTTATTTTCCCTAGTGTGTTCTGAAGAGTTGTTCATCCAATCTTGGTTTCAATATCCAGTTCGGAATCGGGGCCCCAAGTGGCCAAGTGGTCTAAAGCGCTCACCGTTCCAGATCACTGCCATCTCACCTCTGTCTGCGTGGGTTCAAATCTCAGGCTTTGCTCACGTGGGTCTGTGAGAAAGCTTGCCAGTAGCTTCTTGTGGGTCAGTGGTTCTTCCCGGAGTTTTCCAGTGTTTTTCCTCCACTAGTTATACTGGCCACCATGTATAGCCTATCTTGTGCTGAAAAATGGCGTTAAACCCTACAACAACAACAATTCAGAATCCCTTCTCTTGTCTATTCAAGCCATCTTTGCTAAGGACCTCCTATGTCCTGTGTGTGCTATGTGTATACTGCTATATAATTTGTGTGCTATAGATTTTTATGTAAGGACAGCATTATTTCCAAATTTTGTCCCAGTTGTCTTATCAATTAATATCTCGTTTCAATAATTTTAAAAAAAGGGAAACAATTTTTATCTTTGGAAACTATCAAAATTTGTTTCCTTTTTTCTTTTTGAATTTCTTTTATGTAATTTTGAATCTATTTGCTGTTAAAAATACAAGCCTAATGTTTTAGTATATGTGGTATAGTGAGATGTTTCTCATTTTTCTATTATTTTTCCAATGGTGGATCAGCCATGTCCATTTTGAGGGGTCGGCACTATCTTTATTAAACTCGTGCTCCTCCTTATGGGTTGACAACGCCTCTCCTACTCCTTGAATTTATTTTCAAGTCATCTGCACTCTCCTGATAAGGAGTTCTGTAAACATGTAAAGCATGTGCTTTTTATATATAAAACTGTATCACAACTCAAAATTATCTGAAAGGTCCTAAAGTTCAAAGAAAAAAAATGTTATTAGTTGGTTAGTATGGGGAAATCTATTGGGCATTATCTGCATAAAGAAATACATGTAACCTAAGAAGGCGCAAATTGCAGTATCAGGTATCTACTTAAGTTGTACTATGTTCCTTCCATTTTTAATTCAGAGTGTCATGTTATGTCCTTGGTATATTTACCCATGCTTAGGGTAATTGGCTTCTAGCACAGGTGTTATTAAGATGTAAACAGGTGTAAAACATGGCCTTTGAAGTAGCTTAATAAATCTTTTTACACCTGACATTGTATGGGAAGCCTTACCTGAATAAGTAAACACAAAGATATAGAAAAGTATTAGATGTAAAAATCAGTTAGGTCATTAACCAGCAAAGATTCAATTAAAAAAGTCTTCATCTAATCTACTGAAAAATAGGTAAGCATCAACCATAAAAGAATGTCTGTAGCTTGAGAGTTTTGTAACGAGTACAAATTAAATTTTTTAAGTACAAATCATTTTTAAGTTTATCTGTCACGTAAAATTCTTTCCAATTAGCAAACTCATGCTTATCCAACTGAGTCACCTGCACAAAAAGATAAACATGACTGTCAGATATAAAAGTTATACTGAAAAACCTTGTATATGTATATACTGTGTGTAAATGCAACAATGAGTGAAAGAAGATGTGTGTGTGTGTGTGTGTGTGATTCAGATTTTTAATGCAGCTTTAACAATTTTTCACTCACACTGCTATGAAGTCTACGGTGTAGCAGTTTATAGTGATGTCTAAGCACTGGGGCATCATGTCACAGACATGTAGCATCACGTCCCATCCAGTCACATTATTATGACACCCGACCAGGGCTGACCTAAGTCCTAACACTAACCTCTTAATGCTGAGCACCAAGCGAGACAGCTGCAATTACCATTTTTATAAATCTCTGGTATGGCTCAACCAGGGTTCGAACCCATGACCTCACACATCTGAGGTGGATGCTCTAACCACTTAGGCCACTGAGCGGTAGTGAGAGAAAGAGACTGAAAGATTCAAACTGAGACAAAATGAAGATGAAATATAGTTCTCAATGGAGATGAATTAGATCTGAGGTTTCTTTCTTGACTTTGGGTTATTTGCTTTTCATTACTGAAGTGTCTTTATGATTGGTGAATTACTGTCTTAGTGTTGATATATTTAGTGTGGCTGACCTTACAAAGGTGAAAGTAAACTTGCACTTTAACATAACTGGTAACCAGTGCCAGATTATCCATTAAGCAAACTAAGCACTTGCTTAGGGCACAAGGACAAAAGGGGCACAAGAAAAAAATCAAATTAATCGCTGATGATAAAACTGAATCAATTATATAAGATCTTTTCAATCTGCACGTATGAGAATTTTAATTTAGAGTGATGGCAACAACACTGGTATTTTCCCACCTTATTAACTTTTAATAGTTTTTTTTTAGTCTCACATTTCGTAAGGGGGGGGGGGCACCATAATCTTTTCAGTGCTTAGAGCCTTAATCTGGCACTGCTGGTGATTGGTGTAGAATTTAGTTTGTTCTAATATTCCAAAACCTGGGACCTGAAGTGTCAGTACAGATATTAGGCTCCACCCCTTGTGTTTTTTTAAGTAATTTAAAGCATTTTTATCATCAAAGAAAATGTCAAGTGCTGCCTATAATACAATACAAAACGCACAAATGTTGGTGTGTGTTGTAAAAACACACCTATGAACAGACATCATAGATTCATCAGTACCAGCAAATTCATGTCTGCATAACATTGGTACCTCAAAGTGCACTGTGTGGGTGTGCAAGTAAAATTTACAGCTGTCACCTGTGGCATTATACTGTATGTTATTTTTTAAACATATAATAAATATATAAACATTTACTTTTTTTAAACACAAGTAATAATCATATCTTTGAGGTAGAATCTCTCAGATACAGGTCCACTTAATGTTCATTAACTAATCCAAGATGTAGGTAATACATCAACCAAAGTGTATTTTCTTAGTGTTCATAATCACCTTCTCAGGGATAAAAAGATACAGTACATGACTGAAAAGAGACAGCCATAATGAAAGCCTAATGGGCGAAGATAGCATAATATACACTGTACCATCATCATTACCATATATACTCAATTACAAGTCTAGTCAAACTGCAAACAACAAAGACCCTGATCTACTACTGTAGCATAATGTGCCTGCATATCAAGGTCTATGTTGTTTCTTCAAATGATTACTCCTAACAAACTGCAGAGAACCAGATCTGCCTTTGCCTCATGTGACGGCAGATCTGGGTTTGTGCAGTTTGCAGTCAGACTTGTTTTAAAAGGGAGTATGTACCAATACATGTAGTTTGACACACAGAGAGCCTGAAGCTATGCAGGCTCAGAAAAACCACTCCTCCTCTTGTCCTGATAGGGTCAAGTCAAACTTTAGTACATTTATGTAATTGTCCCAGTAGATTTGGATTTACACCTTGAGAAAATATCAGAATGCATTTTTCACTCTAAACAAGCACTGAAGTTCAACATCGCTTAACATTTGGCATTAACTGATTATAAATAACCTTTGCCTAAATTGTCTACTTGCTGTTGGTAGAGAAAATGTTGCAAAGGAAATGACTTGTGTTTCTTCACACAGATACCTGACATAAGCTTGAGACTGAAATGGACAAATATTATGAATATATAATGCAGTTTCACATCTAGCCCACAACGTCTTAATTGTGTTTGCAGGTGCAGTAATACATTTCTGTAATTATGGCATCATTTCGATCTGCAAAAACGTTTCCTTTCAACAAGTTATCACACATCTTTGTCAGATATGTAAGAAGTTAAGAAACAATTTCCAAATTCTTTTCATTTTTCATCTGGTAAGGCAATGTTAGTGTCTCAGGTCAATGGTTATTTTCAGGACTTTATTGATGCATTGGCATGTCAAACCTAGGGAATATGCAACCAGTATGTAATTACTTTTTGCAAGAAAAATGTTTCAAAATTCATTCAAATGTGTATTTTAAGTGTCATAGTCAATTCCCACCAATTTTGACACAACACATGCTGTCATAATCTATTTGTATAGTTGATAATGTAGAGACAACAGCTGATTGGTCAAAATCTAGTCGGCATAATGACATACAAGGGTTCCATTTCTTTTGGCCAATAAGAAATCTTCCTTTCATGGCACCCTTGTGTAGCTTTCTAGAATGGTGATTTAACCAAAATGGACAATTTTAAAGGCAAGTTGGTAAAAAACCAAGACAGTTCAAATTTTCTTTCAAATGACATTTTTCTTGTGAAAAGATAATTCAATAAATATCTGCTGGCATCTTTATTTTGGTGTGAAAATACATTAATAAAGCTGCACATTCTAATAATACTGTGACATAGAGCAAGAGTAACAATTTCTGTAGTTCTTTAGTAAAAGCCTAAGTGCAGTGAGAACTGTACCATGTTGAGTATAAGAGGACAGGGAGAGTAACTCTTGCAACTCAACTCCAGGGATGGGTGCTTAGGAAAATGTTTTCCCTGAACCCCTTCTGTAATACTGATTATTACAGCAACAAATCTCCTTCCCACTACACATTACCTGTGTGAGATAGTACAAAGTCTGTTGCATTCCTAATAATATAACCCAGTATTTAAAATACACTAACTTTTGTTTGTCAAACATGTGTGATAAATTTTCCATGCACTCACTTTATTTATTCTTTGTCATCTATCTCTAAACTTGGCAACAAGTGCTCCCTACACAGGTGGGATGAGTACTATTCCCAACAGTGCCAAATCTGACCTCCACAGGTGGTCTATAATAAACACACTACTATTGACTGATCTTCACCTAGAACTCACCTGCATTGAGGACTATGTCCAAGTTATGAACTTGGGTATATTTTCGCTACATGTTACCAGAAACATGGTTTGGCCTGGATCATGATGGAGATATCTGGTGACTTTGGTTCAGCTAAATTCAAAATCATAAATCCCTTTCCTTTAATCACAATCAAAGGTAACACAAGTCTCTTGAAGAAACTGATCTTAAACTGGCTGAAAAGAACTTCCAGGATAAGTTGTTGTTGTGGTTGTTGTGGAGTTTAATGCCATTTTTCAGCACATGATAGACTATATATGGCGGCCAGTATTAATAGTGGAGGAAGAACGCAGGAAAACCTCGGAAAGAACCACCGACCCACGAGAAGCTACTGGCAAGCTTTCTCACATACCCACATTGGCTAAATCGAACTGGCGCAGACAGAGGTGAGATGGCAGTGATCTGTAAAGAGAGAGCACTTTAGACCACTCGGCCACTCGAGGCCCCAGGATAAGATACAAAAATTTCTTAATTTTAGCTCCATTTTTAAAACCATCTCCAATATTCTTCAGCAATATCATGGTTCTCAACATCAGCTGTTGTGGATGTAAGATTGACACCATTTTCATTTAGGACAAGCAAGATATCAATTAAGCCCAGCAAGATATCATAGAAAGCCTTCAAATGAAAACCCTATGTTGACATGATTTTCTGTTTTGGTTAAGTAACAATAACAAAATTTTCAAGATGGCTGCCTTACTGGATATCAGATTTAGCATCCATTTCCATTTAGGACCAACCAGACATTATAAAAAGTCTTTTGGTGAATGTACAATATCAGTAAGGCCAGTCATCCAAATAATAACAAGATTTTTAAGATGGCCATTGTGGCAATCAAACTGAAATGATCTGCACCATTTTCATTTACATCCAACTAGACATCATAATATGTCCATCACTGAAAACACCTATGATGCTGAAATGATCATTCATTCAGGAGTAATGATAACATGATTTTCAAGATGACCCATGTGCCTGCCACACTGGATATATCTGAGAAGCACCATTTTAATCTAGGACCAACCAGACATCATAAATCATTCAGTAAAACCCCATCCTTATAGGACATTTAGATGGAGTAGCAATAACAAGATTTTCAAGCTGACCACTATGATGGCCATATTGGACATCAGATCTGTACCATTTTCATTTAGGACTGACTAAACATCATACGAAGTCTTTTAGAGGAAACCCCATGTTGAAATGACCATCCAATCAGCAGGACTTAAGTACATGTAATAACAAGTTTCAAGATGTCCACTGTAGTGGTCATATCAGACACCAGATCAGGACCACTGTAACAAGTCTTCTGGTGAAAACCCAATATTAATGATTTAATTCAGGAGTAGTAGTGATAACAAGATTGTCAAGATGGCCAATGGGCAGCCGTACTAGACTTCAGATTGGCACCATTTTCATTTAGGTCCAACTGGACATGATAAGAAGTCTTCTGGTGAAAACCCCAAATCAATATGACTTTCTGTTCAAGAAAAGTAGCAATAACAAGATTTTCATTCAGGACCAACTAGCCATCATAATAAGCCATCTTATAATAAATCTTCTGATGAAAAACTCCATGCCAATATGATTTTCCATTCATCATAAGTAGCAATAATAAGATTTTCAAGATGGCTGCCATAGTGGCCATATTGGAATCACGTTGGCCCCATTTTTTTTATGATCGGCTAGACCAAGAGATGAAAGTGTGTGTGTATTGTTTCCTGGCAATCCTCCAAGTAGTTTAAGCGGAGAACTGATGACTAACGTGTTTTAACTGATAGATGGATGACAAATAGATGATGGACAACAGACAAACCCATAAGCTTTTCTGGTATATGACCAGTAAAGCCAACAACACACATGAACAACAAATTAAAGGTGAACCACTGTTCTTGTCACAGAACCTTTTGGCACTCACAACATGCAGTATAGGTAGTACACAGGTAACTGGTTGTGTTGCATTTCATTAATCAAGTTTTTGAGTTTAATAAATTTTTATTTTTAAATATTTAATTAGCCCTGTCTATTCTGAAATAACCCTTCCTACAAATACAATGAATGCAGATGAAATTAGTACTCACCCACCCTACTCACCGTGGCATAGGCTCCTGGAGGCCAAGTGGTTTTGCACTCACCCAACCTACTCACCATGGCATAGGCCCCTGGAAACCAAATGATTTTGCACTCACCCACCCTACTCACCACGGCATAGGCCCCTGGAGGCCAGGTGGTTTTGCACTCACCCAACCTACTCACCATGGCATAGGCCCCTGGAAGCCAAATGATTTTGCACTCACCCAACCTACTCACCACGGCAAAGGCCCCTGGAGGCCAAATGATTTTGCACTCACCCAATCTACTCACCACGGCATAGGTTCCTGGAGGCCAAATGATTTTGCACTCACCCAACCTACTGACCATGGCCTCCTTGGTGTGAAAAATGGGGGTCAGACTGAGTAAAAAACATACTTTGATATCAAAACTGGGGGTCAAATTAAAAATTTGGGGATCTCTGAAGCGCAAATGATGGTAAAGGGAAACAATGGTGTAACACTCCCCTTGTTATAACATGGTAGTTGGGGCATAAGTGGCAAAACATTTACATAATCACTACGTAGTGACAGTGATACAAAATTTCATAACTGCTTCTATGTGTATGTGAGGTGGCGGGGACAAAACAACAGTGAAAAGTATAGTATTCATTTTAGTTTATGTAAATTAAATGTTTTCACTTTATGGTATTTATACATTTAATCATCAAATAATAATGCTATATTCCAACCCATACATTTGATAAATCAATTCATGCGAGATGGTAAATTTGGTCCAGTGGTCCATAGCAGTGCAAATGATATCCGGAATCCTATGCTAGTTCAGAATATAGACCAGGCCTGCATGTGCTCTCCTGCATGTCACTGGGGGCAACAGATGGAGACAAGTGTCACTATGGCTCAGTGATTAGCATCCTGGATTCACAACCAAAAGGGTGTGGGTTCAAATCCTACTATAGGATCTGCTGGGATCAGCAATAAGTTGAGGCACTTTACTCCCACTGTTCAGCACTAAATAACAACTGTATTGCTGTGCCAAAAAACACGAAACCAAAACCAGGCAGCGCAAAGAAGAAAATCTGAACTACTGGAAACAAATGGATTTTTTTTAAAAACTAAACTTTTGTAGTTTATCATAAGAATCAAATGGACAATAAACTTTTACTCACTCAATTTCAGGTCCAATCATACAAAATAGACATACATCAGTAAATACACATGTATATTTGTTCTGCTAAATTGTACAAATTCTTCACATCTTACCCAATTACTTTTGGATATGTGGAAAAAAAGGTAGTTGACTTGATATACTTCAATAACTGATATTACGAATTTGTCCACTGGAGTAAAAGTTGCAGAGAAAAGATAGTATTTTGTAATATGGAATTAACTATGATCAGAAAATGGAAAGGTTTACCACTGATTATTGTCCATGTGTGCCTATTTTCATGTATGTGCTGTAGTCAGCCAGATTTGAGAGCGTTTTTGTTCTTAAAACTTTGAGACTTAAAACTACTGCTCTCCAAAAACAATCCCTCAAGGCTTATGTAAACAAGTACAGGGATCAACCTGACAAGCCTAAATATCCCCTTTGATTTAAGAGGATGAAAACTAAGTTAAAAGTAAGCTAAATAAACGGGGTTCTCACAGCTCTGAAAAGAACATAAATATGGACTTTTTTAATGTATCTAGTTCATCACAACCTCTATCACCCCCCCACTTCTAAATAAGTCTAACTATTAATGCTAATGTGTAACTTTTTCTTGTTCTTTTCCTACACTAAATGAACTCAATCTTGTGAATTTTATTCCACCATGAGAACTATACATCTTGTGGATTTTCCTGATGTGTGCATGTAAAGCCATACAAACATCTACAGAAATTGGACAAATTCGGTACAGTAAAGGTTCTGATGACAGCACATAAAAAAAAAAATATGTTAATGAATATTGCATTCTGGAAGAGCAAATAAGATACATATAATTTAGACTGTTAAAAAGTTTTTGAGAGAACTTGTAGGAAAAAAGTGTACTTACTGCAGCCTTGTTCATCCATGTTGTTGTCACAGTCCTTACTGCCATCACAAACGAGTCTCTGCGGAATGCATTTGCAGTCACCACAAGAGAACTGGTGTGCTGCACATGTGCAGCTATTATCACCTAGTGATTCGACAGCTGAAAAATAGAATTTTATTTTCTTATACCATTACATGTATAACATTGAATTATATTTTCTTATACCATTACATGTATAACATTGAATTATATTTTCTTATACCATTACATGTATAACATTGAATTATATTTTCTTGTACCATTACATGTATAACATTGAATTATATTTTCTTATACCATTACATGTATAACACTGAATTATATTTTCTTGTACCATTACATGTATAACACTGAATTATATTTTCTTGTACCATTACATGTATAACATTGAATTATATTTTCTTGTACCATTACATGTATAACATTGAATTATATTTTCTTGTACCATTACATGTATAACATTGAATTATATTTTCTTGTACCATTACATGTATAACATTGAATTATATTTTCTTGTACCATTACATCGTATAACATTGAATTATATTTTCTTGTACCATTACATCGTATAACATTGAATTATATTTTCTTATACCATTACATGTATAACATTGAATTATATTTTCTTGTACCATTACATGTATAACATTGAATTATATTTTCTTGTACCATTACATGTATAACATTGAATTATATTTTCCTGTACCATTACATCGTATAACATTGAATTATATTTTCTTGTACCATTACATGTATAACATTGAATTATATTTTCTTGTACCATTACATGTATAACATTGAATTATATTTTCTTGTACCATTACATGTATAAAATTTAATTATATTTTCTTGTACCATTACATGTATAACATTGAATTATATTTTCTTGTACCATTACATGTATAACATTGAATTATATTTTCTTGTACCATTACATGTATAACATTGTATTATATTTTCTTATACCATTACATGTATAACATTGAATTATATTTTCTTATACCATTACATGTATAACATTGAATTATATTTTCTTATACCATTACATGTATAACAATGAATTATATTTTCTTATACCATTACATGTATAACAATGAATTATATTTTCTTATACCATTACATGTATAACACTGAATTATATTTTCTTGTACCATTACATGTATAACATTGAATTATATTTTTTTATACCATTACATGTATAACATTGAATTATATTTTCTTGTACCATTACATGTATAACATTGAATTATATTTTCTTATACCATTACATGTATAACATTGAATTATATTTTCTTATACCATTACATGTATAACATTGAATTATATTTTCTTATACCATTACATGTATAACATTGTATTATTAACATTGTATTATATTTTCTTGTACCATTACATCGTATAACATTAAAGAATATTACATTCAATTGTAATGTTGTGCAATGTGATGAAATTGACAAGATTTGAACTGAATAACCATATATATACATGCTTTCAAGTCAAGTAAAACTACACAGACCAAGACCGACAGGCATATTATGTGATGGCAGATCTGGTCCATGCAATTTGTTGGACAAAATCAGCATAAACAAAATAAACCATGATCTGCCAGCTCATTATGTAACAGCAGATCAGGGTCTATTTTATTCAAAGTTGGACTAGACATACATGCTACTATATATAGTACAGTACCCTTTATCATTGGTCACTATCCTGTAACTCAATAATGCTAAAGTGAGAAAACCTGAATTGATGCAGCAATTTATTTCCTGCATCAAAAATTTTGCTTTAAAGAATTTGCACATAAAAGTCTCACATAAATATGCATGTCTTTCTAGAATTTCAAATTTTTTTCTTTCTAGCCAGAAGAACTAGTCGATTGAGAAATGTAGCAGTCATGCTGAATCTTCACTAGTCTTTCCTACAAATGCCGACAAGTAACAACTGCAAATTTGCCAACCAACGGAATATTTAAATTATGAAAGTTACTAGCCCTCCTGGGAATTTACTGGCCTCTGTGCAATACATCCATAAAGACTGGTAACTGTAGATGGTGTAGAAGTCCAGTTATTGTTTGAAAACCATTTTCTTCTTTGACCAATGTGGGTATGTGAGAAAGTCACCAGTAGCTTCCATGGGTTGATGTTTCTTCCCAAGATCTTCTTGGGTTCTTCTGCCACCAAATATACTAGCATCCATGTACATGTATAGCCTATTATGAACTAAAACATGGAATTGAATCCCACAAAACCAAACCAAACCTGTTATGCAGAAGCAATGCTATTTCAGTCATAGTGACCTTGACCTCTAACCTTCTGGTTCCAAAATCAAAAGGGTTCTTCTTTACCCCATGTGCAAGCTGTCCACAATTGTTTGGTGGAAGTAATATACAACTTAGGTTGTGCAGAGGTCTTCCCCACTGGATACTGCTTGCAACAATCATAAAAAATAAAGTTGCAGGTATTAATGTCTTTTATGATCAGCAATTATACACATGATTATAGAGAGGGGATCTCAAAGAACTCCAAGATTTAATGCAAGGCCTAAGTCCTGGGAGGCTGAGATGGACCCTTGGATCATGAGTTGCATATAAAAATCTATCTTTCCATGCTCAGTTAAGTGAATATCTAGTTTTAGGGTGGGTATCTCAATGTTTCTATGTTAGGACCCTGGGGCTATTAGTTCTGGAGACATGGAAATACATTGGGGCATAATATAAAAGTCAAAATCCATGATGTGTTGACACTGGGATCATCAATCACTGATGCCAGTTCTCAGACATGGGATATGTATACTTGAGAGTTTAAGTTTATGTAAAATCACCCCTATCCCCTCTAGCTCAATTCCCAGGACTTGATTCCATAAACTGGTACAATATGACTATCACTTCATATGTCTAACTTCAGCAATGTAGTTCAAGGATATTATAAATGTAAATATATGGACAGACATATAGATGGGCTATCACAATATCTTAAAACCACATGAATAAAACTTAACTTAGTGCAAGCTTTGTTTCAGAAGTGTAATGTCCGCTTGTGTATACTGACATATCCATGTGACTTGCTGACAGGTATACAATCTTATATATAGACGGAAGACAAATATGATGATTATGGTTCACAACAAATATTGACAGAATACCTCTTCACTTTGGTAACAAACTGAATGAAGCCACAAATAAATACCTTCGAAGACCGACATTGTATTAAAACATACTCCACAATTTATTTTAATAATGTATGTACATTACAGTTACAGAAGCACTTTCACTGTAAAATGAATTACCTGTGTGTGTTAACTAAAAGGTTATATCATTGGCAGAAGAAGGATTTTTTTTTATCCAACCACAAAAACAGGTGACCCTTTGTCATAACCTGAATAAACACTTCTCTTTTGACTCAGTAGGACAAGCAAATACAAATCCTGCTTTTATTGTTGGCGCTTGTTTGCCCAAGTACTAAAACTAAATGCATGGTCTAAACTATCTGAGAGGGAGAAAGAGTTATTTAACAAGGGTTCTACAGAAAAATATGCAACAAATGCAGCTCATGCAATGTAAACCATGCAATGATGATATCCTTACATCATTCACACCAACTGCTAGTCCCTTTTACAGCTTCTTTCTCTCTTACCTGTCCAGGCCAGAAAGTTGCGATTCAGCCACGGTTGTGCTGAAGGGACTGAAGTTTGCAGCTACTCCATCTTACAGACTCAAACCCCAGTAAGTAAATATGGTTTACAACAGTTCGGTGATTGCTATGTCTAAAATTAGTTTCTATACTCTCATTTTGCAAAGATTTAATAGCTAAATCTGGGAGACCACAATCACTGTTCATGAAAAGGTAAGTAAGGTCAACAAAGTGAAAAACCACAGCAATGACATGGGGAAGAAAATCTATTTTTTTCAAAGAATAAATTAAAGATCTCAATGATGTCATGGAGTAATTTCTTTTCAAAATTGTAAATTAATTTTATTTTGTAAACACTTCTTGGCTAAATAATAGCAAAAGTTTTAAACATTGAGATATACAGTTTAATGAATCTGTAATGAATTTAATGCTGCAGGGCCTAATGCTCTGTAACTGTGCTAAGCGGAATTAGTCTCATGAGAGGGTTTTTCTTTTCCACATTTAATTAAACTCCAATGCTTCTAGCTCTAAGTGCCAACCCCCTGTACTGTTTTACTCCAGCTTTTAACTCATAAAGCCCTGGTACTGCATTTACGTGGCAGGAGGTAGTAGCCTACTGTCGAGCTCTGTAGTGTCAAGGTCATGTACGATACACTAAAGAAGTGGGTGGTATTATAAAAAGGTAGACAGATGTAGCTCTACAATGATACCCAATAATCTGGAAGTTCTAGTTGCACTACAAAATATGGAGGGAAAACCTAGTTTTTTTACCTGACTGAAATTGACAAAAACCTCCACGAGTTAATGAGTTAAAGGATCCTAGACAACTACAGAGAAAGCATTCCCTGAAGACCCTTTTCAGAACTAAACTTATGGTCTGATTGTGTTAACTGCAAACCATTATCTAACCCTAGTTTGTATGGAAAAATGCACAAAATCTATGTTCAACAACCAAATTATAGCCATATACCCGCTGTCCACACACTCATTTGCAACCTTTAATGTGTATTTGAAATTCAACAAATGTTATATTAAGTGGGAAATTACTTGTGTAGAATTTATTCTTAAGAGCTAATTAATTCCAAATTAAACTGAAACCACCAAACTCTACTTTAAACACTTTACATCTACTAAGAGAACTTTAAATTTCACAACAATTGCTATGATTAGACTAAAGTTTGACTATTGAGGGAAACTTTCTATCACTGATTTATAGCTAGTCTACAAACACACAATCCCACCCTAAAAATGGCTTTGTTTCAAATTGCCTCACCCTGCACTGTAACCTAACACCATTGTTCCTGACAGGCTGCAGATAAATACCATATTTTACAGAAATCACAGCCCCTAAATTTAACAGGAATTAAAGATTTACTCCTCTATCATAAACATACAATTGTTAAATTTATCAAGAGAATTTAAAAAAAAAAATTATAAACAAATTTCTGTTCTCTTCTAAACCATTATAAATAGCACACCACCTTAAATAATTTAATTTATACCTATTATACAAGATTCAGCTCACACTTCAATTGATCCATCTGAAAGTCACTGCAGCTTTAGACTGAAGGCATGCAAACAAATGTCATATTATTTATTTCTTTACTTCTTTACTTATTTATTTATACAAATTCTTTTGTTTTCATAAATTTTCTTGCATCACAATACCAACATAAACTGTGTCTTGAATCATTCTACCAACAGAAATTGTGTCCTGAATCATTCTACCAACATAACTTGTGTCTTGCACACAATACCAACATAAACTGTGTCTTGCATATCATACCAAAAGAAATTGTGTACTGAATTATTCTACCAACAGAAGCTGTGTCTTGCATATCATACCAACAGGAACTGTGTATAGAATCATCATACCAACAGAAATGGTGTACTGAATTATTCTACCAACAGAATTTGTGTCTTGCACACAATATCAACAGAAATTGTGTCTCGTATATAATACCAACAGAAATTGTGTCTTGAATCATTCTACCAACAGAAATTGTGTCTTGCATAATACCAACATAAACTGTGTCTTCCACATAATACCAACAGAAATTGTCTTGAATCATTCTACAAACAGAATTTGTGTCTTGCACACAATACCAACAGAAATTGTGTCTTCCACATAATACCAACAGAAATTGTGTCTTGAATCATTCTACCAACAGAAATTATGTCTTGAATCATTATACCAACAGAAATTGTGCCTTGCACATAATGACAACAGAAACTGTGTCTTGAATCATTCTACCAACAGAAATTGTGTCTTGCATATAATACCAACAAAAATTGTGTATTGATCATTCTACCAACAGAAATTGTGTCTTGAACATTCTAACAACAGAAATTGTGGCTTGAATCATTCTATCAATGGAGACTGTGGTCTTGATTATTAATATTCCAACAGATAAATTGTATCTTGCATATAATACCAACAGAAATTGTGTATTGATGTTTCTACCAACAGAAATTATGTCTTGAATCATTCTATCAATGGAAACTGTCTTGCATATATACAAAACTACCAAAAGAAAAATTGTGTCTTGCATATAATACCCAAGAGAAACTCTGCTGAATCATTCTACCAACAGAAATTGTGTCTTGAATCATTCTACCAATAGAAAGTATGTTTTGCATATCATTCTACCAACAGAAACTGTGTCTTTAATCATTCTACCAACAGAAATTGTGTCATGCATATAATACCAACATAAATTGTGTCTTAAATCATTCTACCAACAGAAACTGTGTCTTTAATCATTCTACCAACAGAAATTGTGTCTTTAATCATTCTACCAATAGAAAGTATGTTTTGCATATCATTCTACCAACAGAAACTGTGTCTTTAATCATTCTACCAACAGAAATTGTGTCTTTAATCATTCTACCAATAGAAAGTATGTTTTGCATATCATTCTACCAACAGAAACTGTGTCTTTAATCATTCTACCAACAGAAATTGTGTCTTTAATCATTCTACCAATAGAAAGTATGTTTTGCATATCATTCTACCAACAGAAACTGTGTCTTTAATCATTCTACCAACAGAAATTGTGTCTTTAATCATTCTACCAACAGAAATTGTGTCATGCATATAATACCAACATAAATTGTGTCTTAAATCATTCTACCAACAGAAACTGTGTTGAATCATTCTACCAACAGAAACTGTGTTGAATCATACTACCAACAGAAACTCTGTCTTTACTCATTCTACCAATAGAAACTATGTCTTACATATCATTCTACCAACAGATATTGTGTCTTGCATACAATACCAACAGAAATGGTGTCTTGAATCATTCTACCATGAGAAAGTGTGTCTTGAATCATTCTATCAACAGAAATTGGGTCTTGCATATGATAGTAACATAATTTTAACAATTTTCCATTATACATTTAATTCCACCCTCATCTTAGATCAAAAGAAACATCATCTTGTATACAAAAAAATAAAAAGCAAGCACATGTGTGCCTCTTTTAAAGCTAACTAAAAGACAAAGGTAACAATACATCTAAAGGCATTGATACATAAGACAGGAGGTTACAGGTAATCCAAAGGCACTGATAGGTAAGAGAGTGTGTAACTGAATACTGAACATCTCTGTATATGTATATAGTTGTACTGCTATCAAGATAGAGTAAACAGGGCAAAAACAAAAAACACATTTGTGCTACATTCCACTGTGTTTTCTGTTTATTAGGTTGTCTTGAATATAATGAATTACAAGTTCAGCTATTTTTAACTGTCAATGTAGTAAGAAACATAAATGTAGATATAAAACAACCAATGCATCTTCTGTAGATCTAATATTTCACAGAACCCAAAATTCCGATGCTTGGCTTCATAAATTCCAAAAACATTTTACAAGCTCAGAACTTTAATTTTGGTACAGATTTACAAACTGAAATAGCAGGGATAAGCAGCTGTCATACTGGGGAGGGGTTAGAGATGGTTTTTAAGATCTTTCCAGCTCACTATCAAACAGATTTGTCTATTATGACGACATACAATACTGTCCCAAGATGAAAGTTCTCACAACAGGTAGATGCTACGGGAAATGAGTAAACGAGAAAGTTTGCCCCTTAATTTTAGAAATAGAAATCATCTTATTTTAATAGGCACACTGCTATAAGATGATATCCTCCTAACCTTTAGATTACCTACCTTGTATACCTATTTAAAAAATGTATCAACTTACTCACCTCTAAGTTGTTTGTCTGTACAATTTGTGGGTGGACGTATTTATGACTGATCGGAAAATGTCACCAATACTTGTCATTTTAGGCAAGAATTTTAACATTTTCAGTGTAAAATGACTGAATTTTCAATTTCTTAGCTGATATTTTATACCGGTAATATAAACTGAACTGAGCAAAAAAAGTAGACCATGATAAATCAATATACATTATACTATTAGTAATTAGAAATACTAAATATATGCATATACTGTATATGTATTATTCTGATCCATGACAGGCTGCATTTAAACCTGTTCCCCATGTCTTCTCAGTTCAGTTTCCTCTGATCCTTGCCACCCATTTTTTTATATACGGACATTTAATATGTCCAATTATCATAAATGGGGCGGCAAGGGTAAGACGTAACTACAATGAAGTCTTCTATCCGTAACCATCTATACTCAATTATACATTCAGTCCAAATGCATAGATGTGGTTCTGATGCTGCATACCACACCGGTAGAACAAGGTCTATCCCCAAAAAAATTGTAGTCATCAGCAGAACAAACAACATAAACCCTGATCTACTTGTGCACTGTATGATGGCAGATCAGGGTCTGTGTTGTTTGTGTTTCGATCTGACTTGTAGGCAAGCATAATGGCACCATATCGAACTTTTACTATGCTTTCTGACATGGGGTCAAAACCTGTCCATTTGTACATATCAAAAGGTGCATGATGTCAGGTTATTCTGTTCAAGACCTGTGAGCTATTTATACTATAAGACAGCCAGATAACATAAGCATCAAACCAAAAACAAAATTTATTTATTGCATATTGCATGATTATGACCAAAAGTCAAAGGTATGGTTAGCAATGGACTTATGGTCATTGTGAATCAAAAGAATAATTTCTGAATTGCTTGCACTTGTCTGGATCTATGGTTATATGTAAATGTATACAAGAGATGGGATGGGAACTTATAACCATATGCATACAACAGCAGTGATTACTCTAATGGAACTAATGACAGTCACTAGATGACCTGATAAGTGTCAAATCTCAAGATGAAAAGAAAATAAGGTCAGAACAGCATGAAAAGAAAACATACCTACACAACTCTCCATCATACAACAATACTGTAAACTATATCAGCTTTCCAATATACAGTTTGGAGAGGGAGAAAAATATGACTGCTGCCTCATTTCCACCAGATATGACCAAACTGCTATATTAGAGGAAATGTCTTCCAAATCCAAAGATCGGGCAGCATGTTTTCTTTTAAAAGTGTCTCAACTTACCTCTACATAGACTGGCTCCTAATTACAATTTTCTGAAATATTTCTTCTCAACTTCACTTACATGAAATATAATCTATCCATTATTGGGAGCTGTTGTAGCACAGCTGGTAGAGTAATGAACTGGTAATTCAAGGGTTGCAAGTTTGGTAACTGCTTAAGTCAGCTTAGATCAGCTGCCTTGAGTTTCTTTCCTAATGGCACTTAGATCTCGTCTCTTAGACATGATTTAGTCAATAATGTGCTGAAAGTGCCATTAAAAAGAACAACAACAATAACACATGTGGTACAAATATAAAAAGTGCATAAAAAAGGACCTCTTTTATTCAGGTGTCCTCAGATAAACCTTTCCTATGCTTAAAATTCCTGGAAAGATGTATATGGACAACACTAATTTAATGTGATATTTTTAAAAAAATCACATTGCTTCATAGAAATCAATGAGTTCAAGGAGGTCAATGTCTCCTCCAATTTACTGCAATTTAAGCAAACACTTCAAGGGGGAAAAAAACACCTTCCAAATCCAAGTTCCAAGTAGAAACAAATCCTATATAAGATCACAGAGATACAGCTGATAACACCTGTGGTTGGCCAGGAAGGCTTATGGGATACCTAAAAGGACATTATATCAGGTCAAAACAGATTGAATTTCCCACAAAGTATATTAGTTTTCACTTTAATCCCTGCATCAAAAGACCTGATTTTCAATTATCTACATTTTTAACATCTGCTGAGATAAAATAAGGTTAGCAGTGGCTCATGAATACAATTTTGGAGAATCTGCTTTTAATATTTACTACAATATGTCAAACTGAAAACAACAAATATCCTGATCTGCCATAGCATAATGTGCCTGCAGACCAGGGTATATGCTCTTTGTTCTACTGATTACACCTTACAAGGGGCCCCGAGTGGCCGAGTGGTCTAAAGCGCTCTTCGTTACGGATCACTGCCATCTCACCTCTGCCTGCGTGGGTTCGAGTCTAGGATTCGGCCAATGTGGGTATGTGAGAAAGCTTGCCAGTAGCTTCTCGTGGGTCGGTGGTTCTTTCCTGGGTTTTCCCGGTTTCTTCCTCCACCATTAATACTGGCCGCCATGTATAGCCTATTGTGTGCTGAAAAATGGCGTTAAACCCTACAACAACAACAACAACAACACCTTACAAACTGCACAGATCCAGATCTGCCAGAACATTATGAGACAGCCGATCTGTGTCTGCACAGTTTGCAGTTGGACACAACTTATAAGCGAGTATATATGGTATGTTAAAGTCGAGTTCGATATCTTCCTTTCATTGAGATAAAAATAGCATATTTGAATTTTAAGTTATACAACTCTACTTTTTAAAGGTATAACAGCAAATTTACCCTAACCAGATATTGCAAATAAATCTTTATAAATTTGATGCCCATCTAAAATGACAAATGTCAAAGCAAAAATAACCAAACAAATAAAACTCCACTTATCAAGATACAGACTGTCAGTTAGTTTTACATTATGTAATGGATGAATTCTGAGATACAGTGTAATGCTGGCTTGCATGGCATTTTTAAAACATAACCAAATCTAAACTATTACACATTCTTTACAGTTTGTTTTCTTTAACTATTTTACTACAGCATGGTATAATTTCTTTCTAAGACCTGATAAATATGCATAGATCTCACTCATAACTGAACTCATCAAGGGTCTTGCTCGTATAAACCAGCTTTCCAATAGTGGTAAAAAGCTGAGCCAATCAGATACATTTTTGCTTTTGTTGGTTTTAACAACACTTTCAACACATTATTGTCTATTTCAGGCTAAGTGCATTTCCCAAAGACACAATGAAGGCAGCCAAACCAGGCTGGCATGGGTAGGTATCAAACCCACAACCCATGTCTAACACCTGAGACACCACAATTACAAGACTATCTCATAGATATGCAGAATATGCTCATTGTAAACTTATCCAAAATGTGATGTTATAAGACTATTTCACAAGTTGGGTGAGAATCTGATCAAAAATAGAGTTGCAAGCACAAGAGTCTGACATTTTATCAATAAAATATGAAAATTATTTGCAACGACATGAAGAAACCTTAATTGTACAAAACATATACACAAGAAATGCAAGTAAGACCCCATCCACTCCTTGAATATATTTATGCAACAGACAGAGTTATTTTGTGCTGTCACAAATTTTGGTTTTGTATTTTATTGATAAAATGTCAGAGGATGCTTCTAGTGAGTTGACAAGAACAGCCAATCAGCAGCAAGATTATTTTATTAATATGCACAGACTATTTAAAAAGTATGACCAAAATCAGATCAGAAATAAGCGTTAGAGCTGACAAGCTTAGCCATCAAATGCACAGTCATGTTGTTGCTGTTGTAGGGTTTAATGCCATTTTTCAGCACACGATAGGCTATACATGGCGGCCAGTATTAATGGTGGAGGAAGAACCCGGGAATACTCCAGAACGAACCACCCACCCACAATAAGCTACTGGCAAGCTTTCTCACATACCCACATTGGCCGAATCCAAGACTCAAACCCACACAGAGGTGAGATGGCAGTGATCCGTAATGGAGAGCGCTTTAGACCACTCGGCAACTCGGGGCTCATTTCAGTCATGATGTTGATATGCATGAGTTTAACACATAAGGCAAAAATAAATATACATGTATATGTGTGTTTCCGGTCAGCTGACCATCCATGTTTTTTACTGCCAACAATAGCAGTCCCTCCACCTTGGGTAAACAAAAATAATAACAAAAATTGAGCTGGCATAGCCCAGTACTTGAAGTGCTTTTAAGTACATTATATCTACTAAGCATATATATATATATATATATATATATATATATATATATATATATATATATATATATATATATATATATATATATATATATATATATATATATAATGTTTGAAAAAAACACCTACCCTAATTTTATAACGAGTGCAATAGGAAACATATTTCTGGAGAGGCCTCATCACACTCAACCAAGATCTTGCTAACATAGACCTATTTACCAAGTTTGATAAAAATCAAACCTATCTAAAGACACATATTCCAAGTTTGGTTCAAAGCAGATAAGAAAAATGGTAACAAACAAATGTTGATGGTCAAAAGAAACATGATACATGAAGGATACAGGGCCTTAGCTTAAGTTTACTTCACCATACTGACAGGTTAACTAAACTAAATAAATCATGTGGAACAAAATCAATCAAATGTATTTAAAGTGCACATGATATTTAAAAGATTTTTCCTTTTTAAACTGAGGAGGAATTTCACCCCGTAATTTTCAGTTCTAGAATAGAACCCTATTTCAAGCACTCAAAAACTCTGCAAAAATAATGAAATATGTCCTCTGTATGTGTAAATATTAAAATAAAACACATTTGACAGTTTGATATGTCTATTTACCAAGTTTGATAAAAATCTGATTAGAAATACAGCCTCAAGAGTGGCAACAGCTCAGCCAATCAGATACCATATCACCTCATCAATATGCATGGTTCCTGCTCATTATAAAATTCCAAGTTTGATCAAATCTAACTAAATATACGGTCCTCACACAGGTAAATTCCAAGTTTGATCAAATCTAACTAAATATATGGTCCACACACAGGTAAATTCCAAGTTTGATAAAGTCTAACTAAATATATGGTCCACACACAGGTAAATTCCAAGTTTGATAAAGTCTAACTAAATATATGGTCCACACACAGGTAAATTCCAAGTTTGATAAAGTCTAACTAAATATATGGTCCACACACAGGTAAATTCCAAGTTTGATAAAGTCTAACTAAATATATGGTCCACACACAGGTAAATTCCAAGTTTGATCAAGTCTAACTAAATATATGGTCCACACACAGGTAAATTCCAAGTTTGATAAAGTCTAACTAAATATATGGTCCACACACAGGTAAATTCCAAGTTTGATCAAATCTAACTAAATATATGGTCCACACACAGGTAAATTCCAAGTTTGATAAAGTCTAACTAAATATATGGTCCACACACAGGTAAATTCCAAGTTTGATAAAGTCTAACTAAATATATGGTCCACACACAGGTAAATTCCAAGTTTGATAAAGTCTAACTAAATATATGGTCCACACACAGGTAAATTCCAAGTTTGATCAAATCTAACTAAATATATGGTCCTCACACAGGTAAATTCCAAGTTTGATAAAGTCTAACTAAATATATGGTCCACACACAGGTAAATTCCAAGTTTGATAAAGTCTAACTAAATATATGGTCCACACACAGGTAAATTCCAAGTTTGATCAAATCTAACTAAATATATGGTCCTCACACAGGTAAATTCCAAGTTTGATCAAATCTAACTAAATATATGGTCCACACACAGGTAAATTCCAAGTTTGATCAAATCTAACTAAATATATGGTCCACACACAGGTAAATTCCAAGTTTGATAAAGTCTAACTAAATATATGGTCCTCACACAGGTAAATTCCAAGTTTGATAAAGTCTAACTAAATATATGGTCCTCACACAGGTAAATTCCAAGTTTGATAAAGTCTAACTAAATATATGGTCCTCACACAGGTAAATTCCAAGTTTGATAAAGTCTAACTAAATATATGGTCCTCACACAGGTAAATTCCAAGTTTGATAAAGTCTAACTAAATATATGGTCCTCACACAGGTAAATTCCAAGTTTGATAAAGTCTAACTAAATATATGGTCCTCACACAGGTAAATTCCAAGTTTGATAAAGTCTAACTAAATATATGGTCCACACACAGGTAAATTCCAAGTTTGATCAAATCTAACTAAATATACAGTCGTTACACAGGTAACAAGTTCAGCCTATTACATACAAATCAGCTCATTATCAAATTTTTTTCAGATGTAAATGATCAAAGCTTTCCATAATACTCTGATCAAAAATATAGCTTCAAAAGTGGTAAGAAGCTCAGTCAATCTGATGAATGATCACCTCATTTTGTAACTTGTGGATCTCGCTACCTGTGTAACGTTTCCAAGATCCTGAAGATACAATCCCATATTACATGGCCTCCAGAGTAGTAAAAAGTAAATGTTGACAAATAAACAGGCAGAATATGATGGTCATAACATAAACTCTCATGGCCTTGTGGTCAGGTAACTAAACATTAGAAGCACGGGGTCTTGTGGCCAGGTGAACTAAAGATTAGAAACATGGGACCTTTTGTGGTCAGGTGAACTAAACATTAGAAGCATGGGGCCTTGTGGCCAGGTGAACTAAAGATTAGAAACATGGGGCCTTGTGGCCAAGTAAACCAAACATTAGAAGCATGGGGCCTTGTAGCCAGGTGAACAAAACATTAGAAGCATGGGACCTTTTGTGGTCAGGTGAACTAAACATTAGAAGCATGGGGCCTTGTGGCCAGGTGAACTAAAGATTAGAAACATGGGGCCTTGTGGCCAAGTAAACCAAACATTAGAAGCATGGGACCTTTTGTGGTCAGGTGAACTAAACATTACAAGCATGGGGCCTTGTGGCCAGGTGAACTAAAGATTAGAAACATGGGGCCTTGTAGCCAAGTAAACCAAACATTAGAAGCATGGGGCCTTGTCGCCAGGTGAACTAAACATTAGAAGCATGGGGCTTTGTGGCCAGGTGAACTAAACATTAGAAGCATGGGGCCTTGTGGCCAGGTGAACTAAAAATTAGAAACATGGGGCCTTGTAGCCAGGTAAACCAAACATTAGAAGCATGGGGCCTTGTAGCCAGGTGAACAAAACATTAGAAGAATGGAGCCTTGTGGCCAGGTGAACTAAACATTAGAAGCACAATGTTCCAAAATTTAAAGATAGAACTTGTAAAATCTCTGTACTATAAATGATATAACTATCTGTGCATGATTTGTTCTTCCTAGAATGTCGTTAATTTGGCTTTTAGTGATGAAACTCATGAGTAAACAACACAATGTGCCTATTTATTCCTCATCTTTGATGGAAATCAGTTTTTAAGTTGAAAAGTTGAATGTTACAATTATAGAATCAACAGATACAAAATTTGGGTTGTAAATCTGAATTTCAAGTACAATACTGAGGTTGTTATAATTACAGAATTATCAAGTGCAATTCTGGTTGTAAATCTATTTGAAATGAAATGCAGGTCATTACAATTTGACAATTGTTAAAAATAAAACTCTGAATTACATTTTTTTAAAACAATAAAAATCTTTTTCACAATAAAAATTAGGAGAATGAGAAAAAAAGGTATTCACATCATTATGCCCAAGAGATGACTTTTACACAGAGCATTAAGCTGAGTCAATTTGTTTGAAAAGGTCTGAATGTTGCTTAGTTTAATAGCACTTGGCTTATTTAGATACAGGAGATAGGTGCCTTTCCCAAGAAGACACCAAGGCAGTTGACCCTGGCTGGCCTGGGTGGGTATCAAACCCAGGACTACTGGATTATGAATCCAATGCTGTACCCAAAAAAAAGTAGTATGAATAGGCAGTCACGCTGTACAGGACTTGCTGCCACATGAAGAACAAGTCCTTTGAAACAAGATGTCTCACCGGTGTCCAAATACATGTCAACATACCCCTTGCTGAAACAAGGTGTCTCACCGGTGTCCAAATAGATGTCAACATACCCCTTGCTGAAACAGTCTCACCTGTGTCCAAATACATGTCAACATACCCCTTGCTGAAACAAGGCGTCTCACTGGTGTCCAAATACATGTCAACATACCCCTTGCTGAAACAAGATGTCTCACCAGTGTCCAAATACATGTCAACATACCCCTTGCTGAAAGAAGATGTCTCACCGGTGTCCAAATACATGTCAACATACCCCTTGCATCTGACTTTCTGACACAAAACTTTAACATCATGACATTTAACTAGCCAAGACAGCGCAGACACTTTACACTTGCTGCAATATTATCTCAAAGTTTTCATTTGAATTCCACAATAAATGTTGAAGATATATGATTTCTAAAAAAAATTAATATTGTTGAAGATAATGAAATTACCATGGGTGAGATAAAAGTGACTATTGCATCTCACCATGCTTACACTTGTGAGACACAACTGAATGAATCAACATAAGTTTTCATTGACCTGAACAGTTCCTGGTAAAAAAAAATGCACGAATCTACAAATGTATATATGGAACAGACATCTGGACAAAAAAAGCATAGGAAATGCACTGGAAACTTGATTACACCATGTGCAACAAAAATGGCACTCACATTAAATATGGTCTTTTCATTCATTCAAAGCTAATAAATAAATAACTGCCAACACATTCCTGTACCTTGTACATCACATAAAAGTTTCAAATTCATGCAGTAGTTGATACCAGCAAGCATGAAAAATTTGTTTTCAAAGAAAATATCTGTAAAGCAGTATTAACTTCACTGCTGGAAGGTTTGAAGATTTGACCTCTCTCTTATTTTAACTGCTGATTGCATGATATATCCCAAAAGTCTGCACTTAGAAATCTTCTGGTTATGATATTTCTAGCCTTGCTAATATGTCAAAGTTTTAATGAAGTAGGTTGTGACATTTAACAAAATCTGAGATCCATGGTTCAAGTTCAAAATCTGAACTTAAAGCATGATGAGTTTACAAAGAGGCCCAAGTGTGATTCATATCACTCAACTGCATAGTTTAAATAGTCCCATATGATATGTACTGAAACTGTTTATAGGAAAGGAAAACTGTTGCCACATTGACTACCATATGTATTTGCTTATAAGTCGAGACAAACTGCAAACAACAAAGATCCTGATCTGCTGAGGCATCATGCTCCTACAGTTCAGGGTCTAAATTGCTTATTCTACTGATTACTTCTAACAAACTGCACAGATCCAGATCTACCAGCTCATTATGTGACAGCAACTCTGGGTCTGTGTAGTTCGCAGTTGGATTGGTTTTATAAGCAAGCAGAGACAATATTAATGATACTGTCAAATATCATCTTTCCTAGGATAAATAAATGATCACTTTCTTGGCATAGAGAGGACAAATCACTCTTTTACAGCCAGTATTCTCCTTTAGATTTCCCTCTTCCCCTTGTGACTAAGCCGTTCAAAAACCTGCAACTGTCCAAAGTTGCCTCCCTAATGAACACATGCTTTACCTGGCATTATGAGGCAAGCTGATCTGCAGAGTCAGCATGGGTCTGACCTTATTCCCTTAGGTCACCACCCCTGAAGTCATTAATTGGCAATAACTGAGATCCCCACCCAAGGGAGCTGCAGAGGCCAGGTAGATAAGGCACTGGGCTCATTACCAGAAGGCTGTGGGTTTCACTCCCACCATGCAAGAACCTCATTAATATGTATGGATTTTGCTCATGATCAAACTCATAAGATTTGGAGAATAAGCTTACTAAATCACATTAAAATCGGATCAGAAATATGGCCTACAAACTGTTAACAAGCTCTGGTAATCAGATGCAAGATCACCTCATTAATATGCATCGATTTCTGTTGTAAAAGAATTCATGAGCTTATGCATCCAATGTCATCAAAATCTGATCAGAAAAATGACCTTTAGAGTCTTCACAAGCTTACCCAATCAGATGCAAGATCACCTCTATAATATGCATTGCTACAGCTCAAAACTTTACATGTAGATACCAAATCTTACCAAAATCAGAAATATGGACTCTACAGTGTTAGCTTGGCCAAAAAAATGCAATATCACCCCATTAATATGTGTGGATCATGCTTATAAATAAACCCATATGAGGTCTTGACCCCACAAGTCCCGATGGTATAAGCTCATGTACCAAATCTCATAAACATCTGATCAAAAGTATGGCTCTGGAGTGTTCACAAGCTCAGCCAATCAGCTGTATGATCACCTCTATAATTAGAGAGGGATGTCAATCATAACAGAACTCATTCAAGAGCTAAACCTGATCAGAAATTGGGCTTCAAGAGTGTTCACAACAACAGCCAGTCAGAAATATGGCCTCAAAAGTGTTCACAACCCCAGCCAATCAGAAATTGGGCTTCAAGAGTGTTCACAACCATAGCAAATCAGAAATATGGCCTTAAAGGAGACTAGAAATCAAAATTTTCCTTCTACGTATGTAATTCTCTACAGATTTTAATTCGACTGGCATGTTTATAAATTAAATATCGTAAGCGGGTAGTGATTTTATTGCATGGAAGATACGACGATTCCGTAAATTGCCGAGTTTTTCCGAGTTTTAATGAGACGACAGATCACGTGGTTCCGTGACGCAATACTAGCCAGTCCTCGAATACAAACATAAACATTGGCGAGCGAGGCAGACGGAAGGAGACCACATTTGGGTTGCACATTCAAAACTTGAATCTGCAGTCTGATATAATAGTTTATGTACTGTACTGGTCAGTGTTAAAAGAATTTGTTTAGGCACAGACCCCGGGCAGGTGACTTAAATAAACTCAAGCCCTGACTGAAATTCCACAAGCCCGGACAGTTCATACCTGTCAACTCTCAAGCCGGGAGAAAAACCTCCTGATTTTGGGGGTATTTCCTCATCTACATCTCGATCTCGTAATATCTCTAAATTTTTCGCAGCGAAGTCCCGATAATTACATTATGTCTGTCAATTTTCATTTGTCAGAAGAAGAAAAAACCAACCCCAAACCGTTTATAAATAGATATAACGTATGCAATCCACAGTCTAAGCTGCCACACTGCAGACATCGTTGTGATATGACTGAAAAATTGTTAAAGCTACGTTAAAAATTCAAATCACACGCACACACGTCTAAATCCGGCACTGGACGAAATAATTAATATCACACAACATTTTTTCTTCTTTTTTTTTCTTCTTCAGTAAATAGAACGTGAAAATTAAACATTATTCAAGTAAATTTCAGATGTTTTTTAAACAGCTACAACAGTACTATAGTATAACAAAATTAAAAGAATACAATTGTCACCAATTAGCTTAAATGAATGATCACTGTGAAATTTTCTCTGCAAACAAAAATCGCATCTCCATTTCCGCCAAAGAAACTCGGCCAGTTAACACATGACATTCCTCGACCGTATATGTAAAGTTTAATTACCATAATTAAATTAAAATGAATAAAACAAAATATACCATGCAGTATATGTGGCCCTAAAGAACTAATTCTGAATAAATATTTTGTTCAGCAAACAGTGTTACATGCATTAAGACTTAAACCTGAAGTCCATGGCATCGTAAGTAACAACAAAATAGGCATCGTTTATTTTGGCAATCAATTGCTGGTGCTTACACACACACACACACTGTCGAACAGGGTTTCTTTGAAGTATGTCCGAAGGGCAGTCCTTTTCACAAGATCAATGCAAGGATGGAATATGTTCATCAGTCACATCGGCTTTATTGTGATGTGATGTGATTTTGATTTTTAACGTAGCTTTAACAATTTTTCAGTCATATCGCTATGATGTCTGCAATGTGGCAGTTTATAGTGATGTCTAGCACTGGGGCATCATGCCGCAGACATGTAGCATGATGTCCCACCCAGTCACATTATCCTGACACCAGGCCGACCAGTCCTAACACTAACCTCTTAATGCTGAACGCCAAGCGAGGCAGCTGTTAGTACCATTTTAAAAGTCTTTGGTATGACTCGGCCGGGGATCGAACCCACGACCTCCCGCATCCGAGGCGGACGCTCTAACCACTAGGCCACCGGAACGGTCACATCGGCTTTATTGTTTGCGTACTTAAATCAAAACTTTAGCTATTTTGCAATTTAGCCAGAGCTGACCAGAATATGCAAAATGGGCTTGTCCTGGGGGAATAATAAGGCGTATCACATGGAGAAAAGGTACGTCCCATGGGCGCTCGCACATTGGGGCAAGGGGTTGGGTCAATAGCCCGCCCCCCGCCCCAGTTTCTATTGTCAGCCATTTAATGTGAAACTTTGACCTCTTTTCTTTTAATCGCTGTTATTTAAACTGCCCAAGGAATAATTTTATATCAGTTCCAATCATTACAGATTACCGTTTATGCATACTACATGTATACAATGATTTTTTTTAAAATTTGTAATTTTTATAAGATTACTTTAAAAATTGTGTTTTCTCGAAACACGACAGGTTTAGAATATTATTTTTGGCAAAGCCTCCATTTGATTAAAATCAAATCTAAATTTCACCTTGGACAGTATTGATTTGATTTAGATTGTGCCATGTTAAGGCATGCATGTCAACATCTTGAAAATACATTTACTAATTTCACCAGCGCGATCAAAGTTTCCTCAGGCAAACAATTTTTGTTTCGACAAGCCTGACGGGCACCTCATTTTGAATACAGGATGGGCCGGAACTAAAACCAGAGGGACCCAGGGTGTCGGGCTATCCGATTTATTTTTAGCACTGCTGGTGTAGATAAAAGATCTGTGAATTGATTGTTGCATTTTGTGGTCACTTACTCGGCCTTCTGCCTATTTTCGTAACTCGCACTTTCAACACTTTTCCCAGGATTTAAAATATTCAACGTTATGTCTGGAACAGAGCCAACTTTTTGTCTAAGCCTAGCATTTGCGTATCCTTGAGCTGCCATTTTTTCAGAATCCCTGTCGTAACAGTTCTTTGAGAAATGTAACGAGCACATAGGGCTGTATGGTGTTGCTTTGAAATCGACTCGTCTGTAATAATGTATCCATTCTTTCAGTATGCCTTTATCTTTCGGAAAAGAAAAAAAATGTTGTCCACTGGCTTTTCTTAATGTTTTATTACACCCGTAAGCAACGCAAAACGGTATTGTCTTTTACTCTGGCAACTCCCACTTGGGCTGCTGGAGTCGCTACTATGACGTCACATCCCGAAAGTAACCGAATAGGCGCGGAAATTTTGCATACGAGGTCACGGAAATTCAGCTCCTAGAAGATAGGCCAATATTTTAATATTGGCATTTCGGTCGCAGATGATACTTCAGAATAAGGTTTACTGCTATAGTACCTTTATTATTATCCAATATTTCCATTGGTTTCTGGTCTCCTTTAAGTGTTCACAACCCCAGCCAGTCAGAAATATGGCCTCAACAATGTTCACAACTTCAGCCAATCGGACAAAATGTTACCTCCTTTATATGCAATGGCGTCTTATGATATAAATTTAACCACTCCAAATCTGATCAAAATCTGATCAGCAACTACTGACAGACAAATGATGCAAAACAGACAAAAGGCCATACCATATAAACTCACTTGGATTTGGCAAGGCAAGCTAAATAGGACACTCCAGGGGTTGAAAATTCCCTAACCCATCTAACCCAACAACTAAAATTCATTGTTTGATAAGTGAAACTTCATGCATGTAGCTAGGTTTAACACTGAAAAGAAGAAAAACAATTTGAAATTCTTCACAATTTTCCTTGCATCATCCTTGCCATGCCTGTTAGGTCAAAACCAGAATTGTCGCCTCTTGCAGATTAACCCATTTTGTCTGATTTTATGATAGAGATAAAAATAAAGAGGTATTTATCTTGCTTTCTGTTATCTTCCATCATCGACTTACAATGCATGGAACCAACAGTAACAAGTGTGGTGCAACAGTGCAACATCAACACCAGAGGTGCAGCTGATGTGTAAGAAACTCCCATGCTGCAGTACTTGAGAGAACTCAGCTTATTTTTCAAGTAAGAAACAATAAAAAAAATTGAAATGAGGTATATCTATTTCAAAAGATAAGTATCTATTTTCAATGTTGCAATTTAAACTTTAATCCCCCTGCAATGGTGTCACTGAGATTTTTTGAAATTGAAAATAGAAAAAAAAATTGTCTATTGAAATGGATATCACTTTTCAAATCATTATTTTTTAATTAGACCTGGGGTAGTAACAATGATGACCCAAAACTAATTTTTTTTAACTTTGCCTAAACTAGATTTGTGTTTGTATAACATGCCATTGCTGGCAAATACACAAAACATACAAAAAATAATTTAAAAATCTGAAACTGTGCTATACCTGAATGAAAATATAATCCTGTCATCTACATATTCATCAAAATATATGTACCATATTTCATTTGAATATCTATAGTGATTTTTCCTAATTATGCTAACAAGTTTTTGTCCATGGTCTAAAAATTTAAAACTATTTATCAAAAGTTAAAATTATTGTAATGGCCTGAAAATCTAATTAGACCATCTACAATTACATGCAGCTATGTTAGCCAAATTTCATTTGCTTACAATGTGTAGTTTTTATCTCTCTCACTAGAATAGACCCTGCTTAATACAGTATAATTATACTAAACACTATACTATACTATATACCATACACAAACAAATTAAAAATATAAAATAACTCTTAAAATTCTGCCTAAGGAAAATGAATATGCAAGTTTGTTATAAAATATTACCTGTGGAAAAATATACATAACATGAAATGAATTGCCTTTTGTTAATGTTGTCTACCAGTTCTGACTGTTAGGTACACGTAATTTGTTCAGCTTTGTTATACAAGGTACTGTATTTTATTTTAATTAATGTAATTAAAAATAAAATTACGGTTTCATGCAACAACAAAAATTATTAATCTAACTCCACCCTTTATAGACCTGTCAAATTGAAATTAAATCTTTTCCCAAGTAGTTCTGATTTTATCAGGTGATTTCAGAAGAATACACATTTGTTATACATATGGCACCTAATTTTGAGGTTCATTTCTTTTCGTTTGACTGGCATTATCTACTAAAATGGGACTGAAGGCTGACAGCTTGTGAACAATGTGCAAAATATTTCATCTTCAAATTTTGATCTTGATATGATCTGGGACACAAAATGTACCATACTACCAGATACGGTGCCACTTACATAATTCCTAAACTACAACACACAAAAGCACATGCAGAGTATGCAATAGGTAAGATTAAAGAATTAAAGACTTCTTGTATCAATCCAAGTTTATCTCAAGGTCTAGACAAAATGGCAGGCTATAAATATTGTATTTTATCATAGAGTGACTGGTAACGTGCTGTAAGAATAAACAAGATACAAGTTCAAGAAATGGATGAACAATATAATCTTTTTTGAGTTGTGGGGAGGGAGCTGGGATTTTCTTTCCAACAGGGATATTATTTTCTTCTCATATAATAGTTCCTTTCTGCTACAAACCAGAGCAAGAGTATATTTTTTAAAAAGCTATTTTGGGGACTGGGAATGTTTTAAAAACAAGAATCACATGAAACTATGTAACTCTACCCTTCAGAAATTAAATGGTCAGTCCCTAACAGTGGCTGTCTTCAGAAATTAAATGGTCAGTCCCTAATAGTGGCTGTCCTTTTAACAGTTTTCATTTATTCAAAATTGAAATCCAAAATGTAAACTGTCATCTTTCCTAAAGAACACACTATTTTTATAGGAATGTAAATAATGTTTTTGCACAGGGTCACTAACGTTTGTGGGCAACCAGCGCCAGTTTTTGTGGATTTTATGATTTATATACACCACAAGCCCAGTGAACAATGATCCTTTAATGATAACAACAGGACTCATTTTCTGGTCCAAGATTGTAAATACCAGCAAAAATGTCACTATCCCACAATCAATCACGTAAATTGATATCAAAGAAAATAAATGAATTCCCATTGGGCCCAATAAAAAAAGTACATATGGTTCTTGTTACTCAACTGACAAAATCTTTTCCTTCTGACCCTACATTCTTGGGTGGAAAAAAGATTTGGAAAAAAGAAAAAAACTTGGGAGAATTTCTTTTACAAAGAGACATAACTTATAATGACTAAAGTTAAATTCAGGATGCGAATGATGTTTATTTTCTAGTTTAGGCTTCATTTAAATCCATCCAGACCAACAACAAAAATTTTGGACCAACCTACCTACCCTAATTTTTCTTCAATGTGACCAGATCCAAATATGTTTTTATTTGGCGATATAATAACTTTACAATCTGAGATGGGAATCATTTGGTATAAACTAGTGAGATTGGAATCATATAACTACCAAGACAGGAATTATAAGGTATAAACTACAGAGAGGGGAATTATATGGTATAATTATATGGTATAAACTACTGAGATGGGAATTATATGGTATAAACTACTGAGACAGGAATTATATGGCATAAACAACTGAGACAGTAATTATATGGTAGAAATTGCTGAGGTGGGAATTATATGGTATAAAATAGTGAGATGGGAATTATATGGTATAAACTACTGAGACAGGATTTATACAGTATAAACTATTGAGATGGGATTTATATGGTATAAATTACTGAGATGAGAATTATATGGTATAAACTACTGAGATGGGAGTATGGCATAAACTACTGAGACAGGAATAATGCATAAACTACTGAGACAGGAATGATGTAGTGTAAACTACTCAGACAGGTATTATGGGTACAAACTACTCAGACAAGAATTATAAGGTATAAACTCCTGATTTTGGAATTATATGCTATGAACAACTGAGACAGGAATTATATGGCATAAACTACTGAGATGGGAATTATACGGTATAAACAATTGATACAGGAATTATATGGTATAAACTACTGAGATAGGAATTATATGGTATAAAATAGTGAGATGGGAATTATATGGTATAAACTACTCAGATGGGAATTACATGACATAAACTACTGAGATGAGCATTATATGGTAAAATTACTGAGATGGGAATTACATGGTATAAACTACTGACATGGAAATTATATGGCATAAAGTACCAAGAGAGGATTTATATGGTATAAACAACTGAGATGGGAATCATATGATATAACTACCAAGACAGGAATTATAAAGGCAAAAACTACTGAGACAGGAATTATGTGGTGTAAACTACTGAGATGGGAATTATATGGTATAAACTACAGAGATCAGAATTATATGGTATAAACTACTGAGATGGGAATTTTATGGTATAAAGTACACAGTGGGGGAATCAAATGGTATAAACTACTGAGAGAGGATTCAAATCGCATAAACTTCTGAGAGGAATTTTATGACTGAGTGGAAAATCATATGACGCAAGCTATTCTGTGCTATAGTACATTCTTCATCTGTCCAATATTATAATATGGACAGCTAATATCATCTGGTACATGAAAGATTTAAAAGTGTTTTTCTGTTTTAGCAAATGCAGCAATGTGCATATCAGCATCATTTGTGTGATTTGAAAGCCTTTTATACCAGGATCCTTTCTCTCACATTTAGTCACATTCTGTTGATTAGTTTTTAGAAGTAGGTGGCTTAACACATTAACCCCTAGCGATGAGTTAACGTGGCAGGAGGTAGTAGCCTACTGCAAAGCTCTGCAGAGTCATGATCATGCATGATACACTAAAGTGGGTGCTATTATAGAAAGGTAGACAGATGTAGCTCTACAATGATGCCAAATAATCTGGAATTTCTATATTGCACTACAAAATACAAATTAAAAAAAATTTGGACCCAATTTTTTTCCTCCCAAAATTCTAAATTTGACCGTGGTCAGAATCCAATTTTGTGTCCGGATTTTAGACTTTTTGGTCTCAGATCATAGGCAAACCAGTATGAACTGCAAAACAGACAGATGAACCTTTGCAAAAAAGTAGGATAAGATGGGCATTTGGAATAAAGGGTGGTCTCGATACAAAAATAATGTCTCAGTTTAGCAAAAGAATTAAAAAATAAAAAAAAAAATTATTTTATTTTTAAAAAAGTCCATCTTTTACCCTTCTGCTCATGCACGAGTCAAATCGCCAATAATAAACGATGTTTCCAACACAACTAGGCAGTATGTTATTGAACAATCACCTGGGATTTGGTGATCAGGCAAAAACGACAAAATCCTCCAGGGGTTAATGTGTTAAAAATGTTTTCCTATTTTAAGTAATGGCCGTCACATTTGATGGTTCCTCTGTGTCGTTTGTTAAAAAGTTAAATTGCACTTTATGCCAGAATGCTTTCTGCCAAATTTGGTTAGATTATGTAAAGTGGCTTTTGGGAGGAAAACATCTAAAGGGATTGTATATTTTCAGTAATGGTGGCCATATTTGATGGTGGATCTGCATCATTTGATGCATTTGTCAAGTTGGTCAAATTCCATTTTTAAATGAAGCTATTTAAAGGTAATAATTTTTAGAAATGGTGGCCATATTTGATGGTCCATCTGTGTCATATGCACAAAATTTAAAGTCATTATTGCCAGAATGCTCTCCTGCCAAAGTTAGCAGAAATTGGTCCAGTATTATTTGAGAAGAAGTTTAAAATAGCAATTGTTGACTGACACATAACAGAAGATTGTTGATGCAGGGCCAAATTTAAGATTGCCTCGCCTTACACCCAGATGAGCTAATAAACCATTCTTACTGTCTGTGTAAATTGTCCACTGTGAAGCTGGCCTTTGAAGGGCCTTTTAACAAGCCTCAATTTACTGGTAATTCATGTCCAGAAATGCACCTGTTAAACAAAGCCTGCTTATGTTAATTCAGTCTAGATAACAAAACAGACACCAACTTCATGACTTTAAGTTGAGTCTGGCGCTTGAAGAATGTAAACAGTGTTGTGATAACTGAAAACAGGAGAATATCTTCTCAACATTATCAATTCTTAGTACACTATACTTCTCATTCCCAAAAAATTTTATTATAGGATTTATTTCAAAAATTTGACTTCTTGCTTCTTTTTGTTCACAATCTGCCCAGCCTATCTAACAATCTAGAACCAGTCTCATATTGGCTTTCAGCATTCCACTATGAACAGACCCTTTAAATTTTCTTTGATTTACAGGTTCTGTGGAGATAAAATGTTGATACAAATATTCTGTATGGAGCAAGAAAACATAGCAATAAGTTTAATCTTAGAGCAATAAAGAGCTAATGGACCAAAAACATTTACCAGATCATTTTGCTGTTTTAGAGATTATCTGAAAATTACTGTGTTGCTCTTGTTTCAATGAAAGATTCCATATTCAAAGTCTTCTCAAGTAAAACTATGAGCTCCAGTGTTGCTATAGCAGAGATTGGCAATGCATTGTGTAAATGTGTTATGCATATCACGTGATACACAAAATGTAGGGCAAACAATGATAGCAGCTGATAATATAGGTGGCGCTCTACAGTTTCATATTTTGCATAGGGTTAGGATTTTAAAGAAAAAGAATTTCCCCGGCTTTCCTCACTGGTTATACTGGCTTTTTAAAAAAGACCTTGTACATCTTAGGTACAATTCAAAGAACCTTTAATTCCCTTTAATTTGGTGCATGATTGATGGGTGTACTATGGGTTATAGAGTATACAGCTTGGCCTTACTTCAGATGTGCACCTTTCAAAAAAGTGCTAGCTCTACTTGGTCATTTTCACTTCCTGAACTTCAGAGGTAAATTGTATAAAAAAAGAGCCGATAACTTTTTTTACATTTGATATGTTTGGTAATTCATTCATTGCACTTTCAGAAGCTGGTATTGTCTAGTCTGGCAAAATTCATTTTCCCTATTTTAATAGCTGCTATGTATAGTGTACTTTAGACTAATTCAGGCTGATTTTTTAACACAAGGGAGCAGTCATTTTAGTTAGCAGTGTGCTTAAATCATGTAAAATTTCCAAAAGTACAATATGCAAAGAAATATCATCCACATTACATTAATGTAGCATAGAGGTATGCCAACATTCTCTCCATTGTGCATGTTTTAAATGTGAACTACTTCACTTTACATAAGTCACTCTCTCAAAAGTATATATTAACTGGTCAGCGCCCCCACAGCATGTGTAAGGAAATACAAAACAACGGTATGGAACTGCATTTTTATTGCAGTACACTGAACTTGAAATATAACTTAGTCATTCAAAATTCCGGTCAATTTTTGTAGAAATGTGCAAACAGATCTCCATCTAAAAAGTATACTAGAGTTCTTTGAACATATTTAAAAATACTTGTGCAGTTATCTTCTCTCCAAACAAATGACAAATTTGACCATGTGATATTATATAGGATGCAAGTACATGAACATCATTATGGTCATGATGTGCCAGTTACAGGTAATACCAATATGTCCTGCAAGTGAATAACAACCTTTTTCTACATTTTTTTACAGAACATTCAGGCAATATGTTATTAACCCAATGCAGATGCCAGCACCTACTTGCAATTGGGGGGTGGGGCCAGTCCTTCAAGCTCTAAAACAGGGGTCTCAAACACGCAGTCCATCGGTCACATGCAGCCTACCAAGCAGCATCCTGTAGCCCACAAAATGATTGGTATCACAATGTGTCATGAGAGATAATGAAGGTGGTGTGGCCCTTGGGCCATAAAAAATCCCATCATGTAGCCCTCAGGGTAGGCTGGAGTTTGAGACCCCTGCTATAAACCATAGATGATAAAAACGTTCTTTTCATTTTTTATTTTACCTCGAAAAACGCGTTTTTTTTAAGTTTTTTTATTTTTTTGCGTTTTTTATATGACGTCATTCACACAAAAAAGCGAAACCATATGCAGTGCAAGAGAGTGCGAGATGTAGTGTTTGTGCATGCAAATCTTTGCCTAAAGGAAAAGCTGGACAATATAAATTATATGGAGGAAACCATAGAGTGGTCAGATCAGTCATATGGTGATAACAACATTGAGTGAAAAAAATTGCAATGTTATTTGGACTACAGCTTAAAACTTTTGACATTTTTTCATATCTGTATCACTGAAACTTTAAAACTGGTATGTAGCGTGTAAATAAGTAAAATATTAATTTTTGTGTTGCCTAAAAACTACTGGAACGTTTTTTTGTTTTTTATTTATTGAGAAAAAATGCGTTTTTTTATGTTTTTTATTTTAATGTTTTTAAAATCTATGCTATAAACTATCTTAAAATTACAACTGACAAAATAATTAACTGGAATGCTGCATATAATAATAATAATAATAATAATAATAATAATAATAATAATAATGTTTAAACAAGCTCATTTTGTCAACTGACCAATCTTCCATGAGGCTTTATATATATATATATATATACAATGTACAATTTTTACAAGATAAGGTATCTTTCACCAACAAATGCTAAGGAGCAATTAAAAACTAGACAACTGATCTAATGCTATAGTAAAATATCCACAAGGCTTGAAGGACAAGTACATACAGGATTCATACAAAGATTACCATAGTAGTGAACATGTGTAAAATAATATAGGTGAGTACAAGATACAACGTTTTCAATAATAGTACTGAATTAAACAAAATCAAAGAAATTGTTTTTTCTGTAGATGTTGCCTAATTAGAAGCTGTCTAAAAGTTGGGCATGAGTCAGTTGACTTTATATAAGGTGGTATTGAATTCCATAGTTGTCTCCAGAAAAAGCAAAACTCCTCTTATAAAACTAAGAATATGACTTGGGTAAATACAACTTGTTGATCTCAGTTCATATATATGTACATTTTCAACAAATTTAAAGTTACAATTAAGATAATCAAAAGCAAATACATTTAAGAATTTACAGACTATTAAACCCTTTTGAAACCATGTTTTCTGCTGAATTGGAAGCCACTTGAGGGCTTTAAAAAGATTTTTAAAAAGAACAAACTTAAAGACCTAATAATGTTTCCTACCTGAAATATTCTCAGCATGTTTTTTATTTTTTAATGTTTTTCTAATTTCATGTTGTTTGTTTTTGTAATAATATTATTATGTTTCTCATCTTATAGGTGTTGTCTAATGTTGTAAAGCGAATAGAGCTTTTAAAGATTACGCTATACAAAGTCCTCATTATTATTATTATTTCTTGATGTTGTATCAGCATCAAAAATAACTCCAGCTGCTCTTTTCTGAAATTTCAATAATCTTTTCTGATCATCTGTACCACTATTTCCCCTGACAGAACAACACTATTCTAGGTGTAGGTATATTATATTTTTCTCTGTTCCTGAGGGAGATAAGATCTTATTCTGTTCAAGAGATTAAGCAATGAGTTAACGTTTTTAATGACATTATGAACTTGCGTTTTCTTGCACAAGATATTGCCTATCATGATGCCAAGTAGATTTTATTTTCAGACTGATGTATATATCCATTTCTTTGAAATAATTTTTGTCAGCTTTTAGTCTTGCTCTACCACCTTATAATCATGGCTTTTGATTTGGCTGCATTTACATGTTCATGCCATTGTGCTCACACCAGTTATTTATTTTTACCAAATCTATTTAATTTTGTGCTAATCTCATTACATAATATCATGTCATCTGCGAGCATGTTGGTAGTGGATAGCTTAATGTGATATGGTAAATCACTGATTTACAGCAGAAAGAGTAATAGTTCAAGAACTGATCCTTGTGGAACACCTGACTTTATCAGTTTCTTATCTGAAAGTTTATCTAAAATAGGAAATTACTGTCTGGCCTCAAGATAGGTTTGAAACCAAGTTAAGCTTTCATGGTTAACTTGATATATGCTGAGCTGTTCCAGCAGTATTCTGTGATTTACAAAGTCAAAAGCCTTTGTAAGGTCAAAAAACACTGTGCCTACAAGGTTATCTTGATCTATTGATGTTAACCAATTCATCCACCATTTTCCAGTTTGTGTAGTCTGGCATGAATGTCCTTCATGGAAGCATGATTGTCGTGAATGTAGTAAATTAAGCAACTCAGGTAATTTCTAAATTCATTATAAACATGTTTTTCTAATATCTTTGAAAGTGATGATAAAACTGATATAGGTCTATAGTTATTCATATCAGAAAGATCTCCCTTCTTATGTACTTTTGCCAGTTTTAGCTTGTCTAGAAAAATACCTGTGGAAATACTTATATTGAAAATATACACAAGTGAAGGTGCAATCAACTGAGATGAGAGTATCAGGAATTTAGCACTTATATTATCTAGACCTGGAGCTGTTCTGACATCAAGTTTGTCTAATTCATTTAAAATTAATTCAAGGTGTTCTGAAGCACTTTTCTTTGCTAAGTTTTTTGAGTAAATATGCTCAATTAATTCATCATTGGAGAATCTTTTATGAGCAGTGAGATTCACAAGTTGTTCCTTTATATTAATCACAAAGTAATCATTGAGTGCATTTGTAATTTCAACAAGTTCTTGCTTAATATCACCATTTTCATCACTAATACATGTAAATAGCAGGTTATTGACAGATTTCCCTCCTCAAGACATTGAAGGTTTACTATAGTTTTCTAGGGTTCTTTTTTGTAATACAATGATATCTTAGTGGAATAGCATGTTTTCCTTGCCTTCAGAATCAATGACTTGACTCTATAATCTGTAACTTTTGGTATCTTTTAATTTATTAAATCTATCCCATGTCTTAAAAGCATTCAGTATATCACCTGTAATTCAGTTTGGTTGATTTTCTTGCAGGAGTCTCTTGAAATTAATAGGACCATGAGTGTTTAAGGAGTCAGTAAATTTATCTATCCAGATGTCAAGAGCTTCTAAAGGTCATCAAAAGATTCAATTACTAACCAAGGGATCTTTAAGGAATATTTGTGATTTGAATCTTTTTTGTTTTTTGAGACTTAATATATTTGTGATGATAAGTTTTACTTTTTTTATGTTCATGTACAGCATCTAGGATAATGATCACTTCTAGAATATTGAGGAACTGCAGCTTCTATAATATTGTCAGCATTGTTATAATAAATGTGATCAATTTGGGTTTCAGAGACCTCTCTTACCCTAGTTGGTGTATAACTAGCTGTTGATAATTCAGGGAATTCATGGTTTTAATTCAACTCTGATTGGTGTCATAAAGCGAATTGTAACTTAAGTCAACCACTAGACAGACTTCAATGTTTTCTTACAGAATTTCAAGCTTATTTTGAAATATAGTATACCAGCACAATCAGTGGTTGGTGGTCTATTATTATAATATACAGCCTAATACAAATTGTTTTTGGACATTATGTCTCATTTCTAGCCAAAATATTTCCATACAAGTTTCTTCAAGATCATATCAACATTTGAAAGAAAATGCAAACCTTAATGTAAATGAGAAGTCCTGTGACCACCCTTTTGGAAAATTTGTCTTTTCTTTGAAAACTGATGTTAGGAATTTTAAGTTTTCATCATCAAGAAAAGGTTCATTAAGATGGTTTCACTGAATGCAAAATTATCAATTACTATTTTGGTGGTTTTGAGATGAATGATTTTCACTACCAATACATGAACATTCCTCTAAACAAAATTCAATACAGTGCCCTAAATCGTGACAAATAACTCCTTTTTTAAGAAGATTTTTTAATGAGTCTTGAAATAGCATGTTAAGCAGTTATCTCGGTAGCAGTTAACAAATTATATCAAAGAATATGTACTATTTAGCAAATTGTTTCTCAAAATGAAATACTACTGAGAGATGTTTTGAAAATTTCCACTGAAATATTTCACAAGATTGCCAGAATTCAATCCATATTCACCTGCTTTCGGACCTTAATAGTTAACCATTTAGCTAAACAGTCTTCCGCAGGACAGAAAGAGCCGGTGAGAATAGACAAGAGATTTTTTCAAGATGTTTGACTGACAAAATAAGTGAAATTTTAAGCCATTTATCAAATAAGGAGAAGAAAAAAATGTTTTCTCCAATCAGTGGTGCCCTTTATTCCAAATTTGTAATAACAATTGTTCATTGCTGTTTTTCTACACGCATACCCAGTTGTACCAGGTCTTATGAGCCAGATGTATAATAATCTAATAGTCAAATTTTATCTTTTGATGTTGTTTAACATAAATCTGATTTACATGAGCATCCCATGCACCTACAGTACTCCATTACTTTTAATGTTTAGAGCAGAAGTGTTTCAAATTCAGCAAATGGCTACCAACAACCTCGCACTCATGAGCGTTTATTTATAAATTAATTGAAGGTACTAGAAAATATAGACTAGTTTTCAAAGTGATTATTTCTATAAGCTAAAACGTAATATTTGCAAGCATATGTATAGAGACATCATTGGTGTTAGTCACCTAAAATAATCAGCATAGTTGGCATGTTGGATATTCAAAAGATTTTTGGTGGCAGGCAGATGGACAAAAGGAAGAAAAGGAAGAAGAAGGGTTCAAAATACAAACTGAGAAAACAAAATTCCAAATAAGTGAAACATTCGACAGACATGAGGTGCTGAATTGGATTGGCTGGAATATCACAAGAACTACAGTGTGCCATTTTGTCAACTTCATCATAGTACTCATCAGTATCAGATTGAAAATAACCATCCGTAGTTTGGGACTATACGGAGTTAATTTAAGATAAACACATTGTGTAGAGCATGAAAATGAATATGTGCTTGAAAAAGAAAACATTAAATGTACAGATCTTGCCAAATTACTTCAACAACATCTAAGACAAACTTGAGGACTTTAGTCTTCAGAATTATTCACAAGTGAAATTAATGCAGGTTTAGCAAAAGTTTAGATTACTTTCAATGAGGGCGCTAGACTACAGTACAAGTCACATGGGTCATGCATGCACATTTACTCATTTCAAATTAAATATAAATCGCTCATTTGAAATTTAACATTGATTTTCTTAAAGACTAATTCAATCCTGATTATTGAATGCCCTGCAAGAAACTTCCAGATGAAAATTATTTATCGCTATGGACTTTTAAAATGATGGCCATTTACTGAACTTGGGTCAAAATAAATGCGCACTGAGTGGAATGGTCACAATCAAGGGTAGTATGAATTTGTTTATCAATATGCATAGTTTTCATTGTGAGATCACAATACGTGACATTCAATCCAGATTGTACTGGATCACACCTTTAGGTTCATTTTGTCCAAAAATGTCTAGGTACTTCTTGGGGCATCCAAATAATGACCTTCCAAAGCAATATGGATGCATATACAAATCCAAATGAAGTAAATACTTGCCACTTAAAGGTACAGTATGTAGAATCAAATTCTAAAAAATGAAACCCATTACTGAAATAATTGGTGCTGAATGCTCTCATGACCCTTGTGACTTGTACTATAAGGTATAACGGTACCAATTGCGCAAGTCCAGGTGGGCGGAGCTTAAGGTGTATGGAACATTGTATTCAGAATTAAAGAACAAAACTAGCTGTGATTGGTGCATTATGTAAGACTTGTACTTTCTGTTTGGCTTAAAAAAAAGTTGAGCCTCTTGGCAACATGTGAGTTTGTGTTAATTTCTATCTAGATCATATTTTGTATTTTTTATGATTTTTTTAAAATATGGTACACATGACTGAAAATGTGCTTGTTGTGACTAGATAACTCTTACCCCTGTCTAGTTCCAGTAGAGTTATCTCTCTTAAATGCAATGGAGTACCTGGTTATGTCATTGTCAAATTGACAATCTAGCATTGTTCTATATGACAGCGTGTGACATGCATGCCCAAGTAGGACAGAAAGTATATTTATTTCACAAAACATTAGCATTGAGGTATATGGAAAAACAATTGGTACCGTGATACCATAAATGAAAAAAAATTTGAGCTGTTTATATATGTGTTTGATATAAACAGATCTCGCTTATACAACCTGTTGAAGATACAGATATAAGCTTTTTAACCAAGCTGCAGCATAACCTTTCAAAATTATGTTTCCAGAGTGGTAACAAGTTCTGCCAATCAGATATTAGATTACACATATCTCATGAATATGTGCAGATTATGCTCCTAATCAAACTTGTCCAACATCTTGTAAATATGCAACTATTTTGCAAGCATGATCAAAATTTTGGAGAAAAACTGTATAGTTGCCAGAGTGTTGACAACTGAGCTCAGCCAATCCAATGCAAGATCAAATCATTGATATTTAATGTGTAGAACTAATTCATAATCATATTCAACAAATAAGTTCCTTAAAGATTTAAGCCAACAGTCTCTAGAGTGATAACAATCTCATCCAGTCAGATGTAAGATCACTTCATATACAGGTCTCACTCGAAATAAGAAATATGAACATCATCATACTTGTTATGTATATTTAATTTGCAGTTTCTTAATTAGTCTCTTTTATTATATTTTACTGGTAATTTAATATTGTTTATTGGACCTGACCTTGTCCAAAATAAAATTCTTTTTCTACCTGACCTGAATCATCAATTTTGGTTTTTGGTAAATATATTTATCTCTATATGAGTCTGGAACTTTGGAAATTCCCCATGAAATGCTAAGTCTACTTGATGTTTACTGTTTTTTGTTATAAATTTAAAAACAGACTTCCAATTAAAACTAAGATTTTATCTTGTAAACATTTGGAGCCTTCCAGAAGAAAGATTTCCATGAGGTAATAGGTTTTTATTTTAGAAAATGCTAACTGAGACACGAGGTCAAATAGATGACTATATAATCTTGTTTTTCTTGATATCATTTATTTGTGCTTTAAGATCTTAGCAGAATCAATTATATTATTGTTGTGTCCAGTAGTTCATTTGGTCATTTGGGATGGAAACTATTTATTTAAATTACTAATTCACTGGAAATACAAAGTGCTTTTGGAAAATAACATTGATGGAAGCAGAGATTTGAATTTATACCAAAATTTCAAATATGGATATAGGTCTTTGATTGTATTTTTGTGATCCAACAAAAGACTGTTGGCACATCACCAATACAAGAGTCACTATAGGCACATCAACACTCTAAGTGTTTGATTTAATTTGGATTTCCACATAAGTTTATTCAGAACTTTAATCGTTAGGACTTGTGTCTGTAATTCTAGGATTATTTTGGGGTTTAATTTGCAACACCATAAGTTCTGGGGTGTTTGTTTACATTTTTTTCACTTTGTATTCTAAGGAAATGATTTCTTGAATTTTACAAAAAGTTTGCTGCTTCTCCTTCTTTTCCACAACTTACTTTAAGACCATAGATAAAAACTAGCTATAATGAGCAAAAACAACAACAGAATCTGGCTCATAGAAAAATACACAGTCACACACGCACGCGATAATGGTTGGTACATTCAATGTATGTGTGATTTGGATTTTCAATATGGCTTTAACAATTTTTTCAGTCATATCACAAGACGTCTGCAGTGTGGCCGTTTATTATCATGTCTAGCACTGGAGTATCATGCCAGAGATGAGTAGCATCAGCCCCCCCCCCATTAACATTATCCTGACATCAGTCTGACCAATCCTAAAACTAGTTTCTTAATGCTGAGCCCCAAGCGAGGCAGCTGCAAGGAAATTTTTTATGTCTTTGGTATGAACCTACAACCTAGAGAATTTGAACCTACAACCTTTGGCATCCAAGGCAGATGCTCTAACCACTTTAAGGTCACTGAAGCAGTCAGTTGGTACCTTGAGTCTAACAGCCCATACCTATGGATTATTCTCACACAACTTGTCAAGTTCATCAAAACTACATGATTTGCAAAACTATGTATGTGAAGCATTTTGGATTGAAATACTCCCTCATGCTTGCTTTTGATTTGGAATGAAAGCACTGTTGGGAAGGAAAGGAGAACAAAAAAATTTAAAAAACTTTTTAAGTGTTTTTTTTTCTTCTTCCAATCTTGTAGGATTACTCTTGACATGTAATGGGATCCGAAATTTGAGATCATAAATTATTGTAGGTCTGTACAATTGCTAAAAATTGAAATCCAAAAATATGCTTTTTTTGACACTATATTGCACTCAGTGTATAACTTGACAATTTAAACATTATACTGACACACAAAAGAGACTTTTAATAGCACATCTTAATCAAGGTATAACTTACAATATCAATTCTATGTCAATATTCTCCTTTTTGATGGGATGAGGACTCTTTTCAACCTCCAGGGTTTACTACTGTTCTTTTGTGTGATATACTGACTTGAACTGTAAATGATCAAACATGAATAAACAACCAAGAAGCAAAGAATGGATCATGTATGTGATTACATTAACAAATCTTGAACACTGATATGTATTGAGATAAGCTCAGAAGGAGAATTCAACCTGACAATTATGATCTCCTATTTCCAATACGAATTTTGTTTTCTCATATAACGTACTGTGTTGCCATCTAGAAACGTTTTTGGGGATGAAAAGAAAACAAACAAGAGTACCATGAATGGCACATTTATGCCTGTCACCATGTTTACTAGTCCTTTATGTAAGCACTTATCACATTAGATCTAAGCTGCAGAAACCATATTTTCTTATTTGACTTACCATTACCATTATCTCTAACCTTTAGACCCCAGAATCTATTTCTTTATTACCTTATAATGCAAGCAGCAACCCATTCCGATGTTTGGTTAAAGAACTTACTATCAGACAAATGTTATTCTGCAAATTCAAGTTTTCTTCAACCACATGACCATGACCTTTCCGTTTTTTTAACCACAAAATCAAAATTAATAACAATTTCTAAAAATTTAACTGGACCCTAAGACATGCAGTTGTCAGTAATAATTAACCCTCCTCAAAACCCAATAGCCACAGGCTGGTGGTAAAACTGACCCCTAAAAGGCAACATTACTTTGTGGGAACTATTTCTGTTCTTTTTGCCACAGTTACCTTGACCTTTTGGATTCAATATCAGCAGAACTCCTCCTTACCCTAAGTTTGGTAAGTACAGACAAAAGACAGCTATTGTTATTGTGCAAAAACCACTTTTATTCTTTCAGGCACCTCATCCTTGACCTTGACCTGCAAGTCCTTTCCCACTAAATCAGCAGGATTTTAATTTACCCCACATGCAAGCCATCCACAAAGTTTGGCAGCTGTTGATATTGGACAACTCAGTTATTGTATGGAAACCATTTTTTCTTCTTCCAGACACAGTGACCTTGAAATTTTACCTCTTGAACCCAAATCTATAGGGTTCTTCCTTAACACAAGTGCAAATTATGCAAAATGTCTGTAATGGTTGATGTAGACAACTTGAGTTATTGTGTGGAAACAATTTATAAAAAAAGTTCTATGGTTGATGGACAACATCATAGTAAAATGTGCTCCACCTTATGGCAGGCATACAAAAAAGGGGTAATCCAAATCTGAAACTCATAGGGTCTTATCACAAAAGTCAGGAATAACTAACCCTTGACAGGACATACACAGCTCCAACTGTTTGCTTTTTGTTTTAGAGATTAACTATATAAGTGTAACTACCAATGATATACATTTGGTACCTACATATACTGTGGTGTTAAAATAGCTGAATTTACATAAGAATCTGTCAACATACAAGTTCCTAGCCTCTGACATTTTTATGTTTCTTCTCAACTGAAAATGCAAATATAAACCACCAAACACTTAAATGATACAAACACCAGAGGCACAGTCCAGCTTATCCTTAGACTGCTGTAAAATAAAATCACTGATAAAAAAAAATAATTAAAAAAGTATTTGTGAATACATTTTTTATGGCACAAAGTTTTATTGTGTTACCATATTACATACTGTTTTCCTGTACTCAATGAGCAACCTGGTTGTTTTATGAGCCACTGAATTTTGTTTCTATCATCGATTTTGTATGACAACAATTAGGTTAGTTTATTGCCAGTGGCAGAGGTAATTTGTTATTTTCTAAAACCTTTCGACAACAAAAATGCCAAGCCTCATTTAAAAGCTGCATATGTTTGGAGAAAAATCTCCCCATTAAATTATAATCTGATGAAGATTACCCTACATATCTGTAAATCCAGTTCAACTGCAAACAACAATGACCCAAATCTGCCTCCACATAATGTACCGACAGACCTGAGTTTTGGTTGGTTGTTTTACTGATTACTCGTAACAAACTACACTGACCCAAATATATCACTGCATAATGTGATGTCAAATCCAGGTCTATGCAGTCTGCTGTTTCTAGCAACAGCCAAAGGCAATAAAGGTGCACCATTGTTTTTATTTTTGTTTGCTTTTTATTTGGTTTTACACCAGTGAGCTGAATAGATTGCTTTTATAGTCTATATATTTCACAATTATCAGACAGTATATACAGTACTTCACATCTCTGATTTCATTATATCGGGAATGCAATCCATAACTGTGAAACTAAACATTTGCATTTGCAATAAAGTCATTGTGCAGTTTGCAGCAGGATGCATCTTTTAAGCAAGTATTTATGGTTTTAATTATGCACACTTAAAGTGTATCATTCATCTAGTAAACAATGTTTTTTAAATTGTGTACAAACATATAAAGGACTTTAGTAATCAACTGCGGTTCTTGTTGTAATTGAATGATTTTGCAATCTTGCAATTTTGCATACCAGGAGTCACAACTAAATATATATGGGGAAAGTCTGTTGTTCTTTTTAGATGACAACATGGATTATACATAGAACTCTAACCTAATACCACATCTTTGCTTTCATACTTCTGTATTCTGTCTTAGTAGTTTCTGGTTAGATAAAATCGCTGCAAACACCACAAAAAGACCATCTTAAGCTCATCTTTTTGATCCGTATTTTCTTATCAAAAGAACTGTGGTGTCACACTTCATTTGACTGCCTGATCATAACATATCACTACATGAACCTGTGACCACAAAAGCAGATTACTCTTGCTATTCAAAGGGGACTTTTTTATCAGCTCGCAGAATCTGTCTTTGATGGTCAAACCCTGAAGAAAACTGAGTTGTAAAGACTGCAGGAGTCCCTGCCTTAACAAATACCAAATAAAGAGGTGATGACGAAGCACCTTGTAATTAAACAGTCAGAAAAAAGAAACTGAATTTACAACTACTCACTAAACATTAAACAATTCTCACGGTGTTATTGCAAATTATTTAAAACCTGCAAAGCACCTACAGCAATGGATTCACCTATACAAGTACGTTCTAATATGTATGCCTTAATTATATCTTTTCATATTTGTTCAGTGTCATTACAGGTATAAACTTTAAAAGAATGACATGGTTGAACTACTTTAAAACAACAACATCAAAAATTGTTGGTCCAAATGCAAATTGCAGACTCAGATCTGATGTCGCATAATGTACCAACACATCTGGATCTGTGCAGTTTGTTGAGTAATCAGTAGAATAAACCATAGACCCTGATCTGCAGAAGCATGATGCAACAGCAGATCAAAGTAATGTTATTTGCAGTTGAGACTGGCTTATAAGCAAGTATACTGTACTTTCTTTGATTAATTATGTGACATTATTTCTGATTTGAAAAGCTTTGAAAGAAAGAACATAAATGTTTTAAAGAAACACAAAACATAATCTGAACAATGATAAAGCTTCTAACCCACCCCACCCCACTCCCACCCCAAACCCTTACAAATACTGGGTGAACTGCAGATTTCATTAAAGATCAAGACTTGCCAAGTGAATAAATCATGAGACATCTTGTACATCTGGACTAAAGGCACCCTAAACATTTTAGTGTGAAAACCAAGAGAAAAAGGAGAATAAATGAGGTTTGGATTATGGCAAATTGAATTAGGTGCTATATCAAAGAATGCTCCTACAAGCAATAATGAGAAAATTACCCAACCATTACCAACATCTGAAGTAAAAACCAAATGTAACACATCCATGTGCCCCATGGCAAATAGCTGAGCTACATCATTAAAGCCAAACAAAGCAACATACAGTAATTTTATGTGTATAATATGACAATGGCAATCACTGGTACACATTCCACTGGTTGAAATGGGACTTTCTGCATGAACACTCACACTCTCTCTTGGTCTCTCTCTCTCACACACACAGCATATATATATATATATATATATATATATATATATATATATATATATATATATATATATATATATATATATATATTTTCTTCTCATGAATGTTGGTATAAATGCCTTTAATACTACAAAGACAGATAATCACATTAAGTGGGGGTGGGGCTAAGATTATGTGATAGAGAAGTTACAAATAGCTTGAAACAAATATTCTTGCTGTGATTTTTAGAAACAAAATATAACCATTATGTTAGTTAACAAATTATAAAAATCTCTTTATATACAGACATGGACTTCATATTTTAAATCTTCATGTGCCAACTATTTGTTTGCAATGTGTTTCAATAAAAATAGATTCATCATCCTGGCTGTACTTTTTCCATAGTATATTCTGGAAAAGGATGGAATACCATGGAAAAACCTAGAAAACAGTGGGAAAATGAAATATTTTGCCGAATTTAGCATGGAAACCCTGAACACTGTGCATGGAAAATGCTGGACATGCCTGGAAAACCATGGACATTTTGGACTTAGAATTGTTTCAGCAAGGATAACCCTGGAAAGAAATGGACAATTTGGACATCGAATTTTTCCGCATTGAAAATCCTGGAAAAGTGTGGACAGTTTGGATTTAATTTTTTAAAATATATTTCTGTACAGAAAACCTGAAAAGAACTTAGTCAATTTTAAAGATTGGCATTTAATATTATTTATCGTTTCTTCTGTTCAATTAATAGGGTTAGCCATGCAGAAAAATCTCAACAGTTCTCATTGGGATAAGATTATTTGATAAAGAATTTCTTTAAAGAAGTTCTTGTAAACTGCAAATCTGAACCTTGTTGACAATGTATGCAATTATGGTAGATTTTGCAAGCTCATGTGTGCCATTTGTTAAATCTTGTGAGACAAGGAATAACTAACCAAATTTTCACATGTGCAGATTTTGAGCTTTGATTCCAATCTGACACATGATAAATTTGTTCTAAGTTGGATTTTCTCACATGTGTTCCACATGAGCAATTTGGACTTAAATATTCTGTGCAAATGTTGGATATCTGGCATGACATCCAAACTAATGACAAATAGACATTTCACTGGAATACAATATTACTCTGGACTTTAAAAATTTGGTGCAAGGTGGATTTTGGACTTGGTCTGATGTTAACTATGAGAAATAAGTTTTTTTTTACTTCCTATTAAAATATATTCTACAAAATCATACCCTAGTGAAAATGTGACTGGAATTTCAGTGAAATCACAGTGAAATTTCAGTGACGTTCACTCAAATGTCCTTTTCTCACCAAAATTATGGTATTTCACCACATTTCTGTTAAATTTCACTGAGATTTTGCAAAAATTTCTTAAAACATTAGAGATTTTGTAACTGTAATATCGCTGACATTTCAATAAAAAAATATCAATAAAAAATATTACTTTGCTGATATAAAAAAATTATTCTATTTTAATATAATTTACTTTTTGTTTCTTGTACAATTTGAATGATTTTCAGCAACATGTATATTTCCTGTTTCTGACAGCTATAATTTTGTTGATTTTGGGAACAATGATTTCTTTCCACATCTTTTTCCTTATTATTTTTATTTTTATTTTTCTAATCTTTTTGTTTTTGTTTAACTTGAATTGGATGTAACTGCCCTCAAACAAGATTGTTTTCTTTGTTTTCTGTTTAAAAGCAGAACTTCACTTTTCTCTTGACCTGAATCTGTTTTTTCTCACGGACCTTTTTAAATCGTCTCTGCAATGTTTGTTTTTAAAGCTCTGTCCAGTCCCATTCTGCAATCATCCTTTTAATAAGCATTTGTTCCGTATATTATTTAACAGATACGACTGATGTAAAGAGCTTTCTGATTGTCAAAAGTTGGTACTTGCCCAAATGAATCTTTGCGTTGCGTAAACTGATGGGAATGAGCATGCTAATGTCCATTACAACCATTTCAAAAATGTACGGCAATGAGAATAGCTTGAATTCAAAGTCGAAGGGAATGTGATTGATCAGTCTGTATGAAAACTAAATGCCAGAACTAACATTTTACGATTTGTGCCATAAAGATTTTGAACTACAATTAACAGCTTTACAGTAGTGGCTAACATGCCATAAATAGACAAGGAATTGAACCAGGACGATTTCAAAGTTATATAATTCCAAACTTCTTCTTCCAATAATATGCAGGGTTCCTCTGGAACATACTCGCACATGGTGTTAACTATGTACATGTGAATGATGGGAGGTCCAAGTGCAGCTAATTTAAACGGTTAAAAACATCTCAAGTCTGGAGCTAAACAATCCCCATAACAACCCCCATTGTAAAAGCATAAAGGAATTGATTCACGTCCAAAATTTAAGGAATGACAACGTATAGATCATTGGTGGGGAATTGTTGACAGTATTGCCAGATACCCACAGGCAGAATCATCCATCAATATCATGAGTGGTATTACTGTTCACAATATCAAAATATTCTAGTTGTGTTTGAATCCAGAGTAAAATAAGAGTAATCATATCACGATAAATGTTTGTCAAGGCTGCTTATGGAACAAGGACTGGTTGCCATGTATAACCCATAATATGCTGAAAATTGGCATTAATCCCACAAAAACTCCACCTGTAAATATTGTACTTATATCAACCTGAGCAGTGAGTATCATAGTTTGTATATTCAAAAGTCAAGTCGGCATAGAACTCCCATATCTCTTGGAGGTCATATAATTTTAACAGCTGTATAATTTTGTTTCATCTACATTGAAATATTACTCCGCTTAATAAAGTCCTGTTCAATTCACATCTACTGTTTATCTGAAACCTTTTGAAATGTCTGAAAAATTACTGACTTAAGTAAAATACTATACTATATAGGTCAAAATTTAACTTTGGTGAAATCTCGAAATCTCTTTGCCAAAATCATTTTTAGTCAGTCATTCCTTTTTATATCAAGGTCAGTCAATTTTTTTAATCACACTCATAAGCAAACAACCACATTTGTTCCCTTTATTACTTACAATACCTGGAGAGAAAAAAATCCAGTATTTGCCCTAAACTCTCAGATTACAACAACAAAGCAATCAATTAACAGCCTGTCATGTATATATGCTAGCCTGAATGACATTATGTGGCCACACATTGCTGCAACAATTGCTGGAACAGTTCCTGTCTCCACTAAATTGGTTCTGGCTGGTTTCTGTTACAAAATTATCTAAAATAGTATTTTTGAATTAGATGTATGTTAAACCCAAATGAGCACTTCTCCTAGTCCTACATGTAGGACCTTGATGCTGATATTTATGTTTTAGGTGTCGGGGTCTTATACTGACTAACTAACAGCGCTGTGTTAAGCATATTTTGATGTCGACCAACATAACGAAAATCAAATTTTCAGGAATATCTCACACAACTGGCAGCCAATACCTATGCTTTTCTACAAACTAAAGTCACAATGTTTTAGTCAGCCTTTGTTTTGATGTCTTTTCTCTAATAAATTCAAATTCTCAAAATGAAATGGACCTGTTTTCAAGTTTCGCTGACCTGCATGTCAGTTGGCTGGAAAACGATGAAAGCCAGGAATGCCAAAATCAGGTTAAATTGAAATATTATTCTTTAATGAAATGAATAAAAATATATTATGCTTACTGGAATAGCAAGCAACATTTCGTTTTGTTTAAGAAACATAATCCCCCACATTAACCTACTTAAATAAACTTTGGCATATCTCGACTACAGTCGCATTTCAACAAATTCAAATGTATGTCAATGGAACATGAAAATGCGTCCATTTGCTAGTGTCAGATTTTGATTCCACCAGGATAAAAACAGCAGAATAAGTATATTAATTACATATCAATTTGTAGAAGAGTGTCAATATGGGCTGCCAAGTGTGTGAGATATTCCTGAAACTTTGATTACTCGCTCCGATGTCAACAAACACCATAACACGATATACAAGCCCTTTATTTGGGAAGTAAGACATAGCACTAAAACAAAAACGACATGTGCTACATCTTACATTGTAGGACTACAATTCACCCTGTTCTGCTCTCATTTTTCCCTGTTCTGTCCAAAAGGAGAAGTCACTTCTCCCTAAAATTCAAGTCTAGCTTGACCCCTGATTATAGTAACAATTAAACTTCCAGTTCATAGATCACAATAATTATGCTTTGATTTATATTCACTGCTTACTGTTTTCAATAGAAGCATGGTATAAGGGGCATACATGAGGATAAATATTAATAATTTACCAGCCAATCAACATATTGAATTAAATTTCAACATTCCATTAGCACGATTGATTTCTCAGGAGAAGGGGACCCTGGGTTTTGGGCTATCAGACATTTTGAGCACTGAATGTCATTCAAATGGCTAATATTCTACCTTTTCCCCATATACATGTAGTGTACAATATTAACAGATGAGATGAGGACCATGTCAGGGTCTCAGCAAAATGAAAATTGTCTTGTAGGGAACTCTTGTTTTCATGAACAATTTTCATGGCCTTCCAGCCTAATATTAGTTTTACTGGGGACAGTATTCAGGATTTATCATGCAATATTCCATGGTTTTCCATGCTAGAATTGTCCATGGTCTTCCATATCTCTTTTTTCCATGCTTTTCCAGCCTACCTTGGACAGAGCCTGAAATATTAGTCCAAATATTCTAGCATTTTCCAGGCTAGAATTGTCCAGCATTTCCATGTCTTTTTTTTCCATGCTTTCCCAGCCTACCCTGGACAGAGCCTGGAATATTAGTCCAAATACTCCAGAGTTTTCCATGCTAGAGCTGTCTCATGTTTTCCGTGTCTTTTGTTCCCCACGCTTTTCCAGCCTACCCTGATATGAGCATGGAATATTAGTCCAAATGCTCCAATGTTTTCCATGTTTTTTTCATAGAATACAATGGAAAATCTACAGCTTGGATTACTACCCACCCACCACAGAATACAAAACAAAGAAAGTTGATCCACACACCAGTATCAAAAAAGACTATCAGTATCCAGTGCACAGCCCAATTGGACAAAAAAAAGGTTATCAGTATCCAAACTCCATAGTGTATAAAAAAGGCTATTAGTATCCACACAACATACTCTACAAAAAAGGGCTATCAATATCTATGCATCATACTGTACAAAAAAGGCTATCGGTTTCCACACACCATAGTGTACAAAGAAGGCTATCAGTATCCAAATACCATTCTGTGCAAAAAAAAAAGGCTATCAGTATCCACACACCAAGGTGTACAAAAAAAGCTATAGTATCCACACACCGTTCTGTGCAAAAAAAGGCTATCAGTATCCACACACCAAGGTGTACAAAAAAAGCTATCAGTATCCACGCACTTTACTGGATAAAAAAAGGCTATCAGTATCCACACACCATACTGGACAAAAAAGGCTATCGGTATATACCAAGTAATACAAGCTTGTAGTGTTTCCCGCAACAGGCCTATAACTTTGTATTAATGGATATGAACCCTCAAGGCAAGTGGAGAAGGGGACAACCAAGAAACACCTGGCGACGCTACCTTAAGGCAGACATCACTATGATGTTTACTCAGTCTGACCCCCATTTCTAACACCAAGGGGAATTTAGACTCCCAACCTTGCATCCCTAGGGGATACACTGAATGACTTAATTTTACCTTCGATAGATATTTGTATGAAAATGAAACAGATACTATTATGATTCCAAATCATCTTTATTACATTAATCCTCATCAATGCAAACTCCTCTTATATTGGGACTGGCCATTTCATATTTAGAATTGTGGATTATTTTGATAAAAAGCTGATGGTCCAAAAAAAACTTGAAATAAGGCTCTTTCTCTAATTTTTATTGTACATAAATATCTTATGCTATATACATCATTGCAGCAGATAAAATGTATCTTGTGATAGAATACAAAATACAAAATATATTGGTCTGAACGAAAATTCCACCTCCACCCAATTATGTATATGGTCAGTCCCTAAGATTACCCACTGATGGTCCTAATTTAAACTTAATGTATTTATCCAATTATTAGCCCCTTTTTGTTCATAATCCCAACTCTCATTTTTATAAAAATGTGGCAAATATTTGCAAAGGCCCATCTCCTTCTCTTGGACAAAAAATAATATGGCAATGCTCCTTGGTCTAATCATGGCAATACATGTACTGTTAGTAGGTCTACACAAAGTTAACAGATAGTGAACACATTGTCTTTATTCACCAATGCAAACTTAATTACTGATGTAATTACAATATTATGTTACAGATTCCAACAAATACAATGCCCTCAGCAGACTATGAGACTACAGGGCTAATAAAAGTGTCAACATGTCATGAAGGTGGATCAACACATTTTGTCCAAAGCTGAGTAAGGAACAAACCATTTCATTTTCAAGGTTACAAAGTGCATGATTATTATTTTTACCAAAACATGGTGGAAAAGACATTCTGAATACATATAATCATGTACGCCCTCTGTCTCTCTGAAAAATACAACTGTACACACACACGCAGTTTTCTATAATTTTCAGAACAGTTTATAAAATACAACTGTACACACATATAGCTTTCTAAACATTTCAGAACAATTCACGAACTAAAGGCATCCATGCAGGCGAGTGAGTGAGTTTAAGAGGAAGGGGTAGCAGGAAGGCATGATGGGGAGATAAATAAAAAATGAAAGCAGATGCTTACAGAAACAATATACAAACTAGACCAGTCATAACTAACAGGTCAAACAATTTTGCTGAAATTTTAACAATACAAAAAGCACCTAATGAGCATAAAATACAAGATGAATACAACACATGCCATGGTATATATAAAACACACAAAGTGAATCTACATCCTCCATATATTCAAACTTTCACGAATACTGAAAGAAAATCAAGAAAATCTAATAATTTGTGTGTTAAATCTAGGTGATTTAATTTTGTATTTTTCCCCCCACTTTATCTATAGGAAAGGCTTAGCTTGATATCAAGCATAGACATCAAATGCACACTTTGTAAATTGTGTACAACTGATGTTAAAGTAACTTTATATACCAGGACAGATTTAACTCAGCTGGATAAAGAAGAATAAGTTGGATTCTTACTTTAAGATGACTAACATGAATGCTATTTATTAAATCATTCATGCAGTGTGTTATCTTGCTGTGTCCCAACTGAGGATTACTGAAATATATTTCATGTCCCAATTGAGGATCACTGATATATATTTCATGTCCCAATTGAGGATTATTTCAGTGGTAGAAGGATACTGTATACGGAGTAAACCCAATGAGGAAGCTACATTGCCTGGGAATGTACAGTAGCCGATACCCTCCATACTTTTCAGGGTTCATACAGATTTTGAGAAACAAAACTCTTGAACTTTTCATAAACTGGTCATATTTTTAAAAAATTCATGACCAACCAACAAGCAAAACTTCCATACATAAGAAGTCAACAGAAAGAACAGTAATTAGCATAAGTGAACATACCTTTGTGCAATCCAAGTGAAAACCACTTTGCACTAGTAATCGCACGGTTATTATATAAAAAAATGTCATTATTGCTGTTTTATTGTCTCTAACACATTCCTCACCAAGTTATGCCACATTCATGATGTAGAAAATACAGGATCGTCGTTGAACAGATTTATAAATTATAACTAATTGCTCTTCAAACTATAAAGTGGTCAGATGGAGGCAAAGAAATAACTAGCCATAATTATCTTGTAGTTTGTCAACTTTATCTGCATTATCATGTTCCAATCTGTTCATGGCCTCTTTCTTCTCTTTAGCTATCTGAAAAGTATTTATTATTATATATGGTTAAATTCTGCACTGTTAATAACATTCCAAAATCTCTGATGACCATGACTGAATCTTTGCACAAAAAAAAGGTGGCTAGAATATGAATTGGACATGCAAGCATCATCACAGTGTACAAATGTCTGGTTCATGAGTTACTTCCCTTTATTTGCTTACTGAGAAGACATTTTTAAGGCCATCATACCTTATTGACGAACTCCAATATTTTACATAAAATTTATTTTTAATACAATGGAAATAAAACATGATAAAGAAAAAGTGGACTCCCATTTCAACCAAATTCACAAACCTTTCAAGACAAAGTCATTTTTCACAAACTTTCCTGAACATGGTGTGGGCCATCTGAAATTTCACAAACTTTCACTATCTGTGCAAACCCTGATAAACCTTGATAAATACTTAACCACCATGCTTTTCAGGTTGCATAACTTTTAACAGAGTGGTATCAGAATTTATGACCTGTTGTTGCACAAGGAATTTCAAACTTGGGGTAGATTCATCAAGACAACCGCACTCTGCATGTATCAAGAAATGCCATGAATAATATTCCAACTGTTCCTTGGCCATCACTCAACTGATATAAACATCAAAAAAATGTATGGAGAATACTTAAAACCAAACTTTCAAAAGTGTTGACCAAAAATTAAAACAAGAAGTAATTTCAACAATGTTGTCATGGATATTTGGGGATCACTGGATCCAACTCTTATAAGAATTATCCAAGTCTTTACCAATATGACTACCATCTGTCATTAAAGCGAAATAATCAATTACAAAATAGTAGAACTTGAAAGCACCATTTGCTTCTAAATTTCTTTGATACCATGATTATACATTACAACAAAATCAATATTATATCAACAACACAGGTATTGTCTATCACATCAGGTGAAGTGTTATTTCTTAATAACCTGCTACTGTAAGTAACTCTAAGTATGACAAGAGATTCATTTAGTTCAAACAAATATTAACTACCATATACACCTGCTTATGTAATGGGTCCAACTGTAAAGCGCACAGACCCAGATCTGCTGGCACATTATGTGCAGTTTGCTAGGAGTAATCAGTAGAACAAACAACACATACCCAGGTCTGCAGATGAAATATACTATGGCAGAATAACATCTGTATTATTTGCAGTCTGATTTGACTTATAAGCAAGTAATACAGTAACTACTGCACTTATAAGCAAGTATCAGTAATTATTGCACTTATAAGCGAGTATATACAGTAACTATTGCACTTATAAGCAAGTATATACAGTAACTACTGCAATGATTCTACATCTAATACTTCAAACCAGATGATTCTGCACAGCCGATTCTGATGGAACCCATTTGATCAGCAGGAAAACCCCAATGATACGCATTGTTAATATGATTTTTTTAAAATCTTTCAATATATACAAAGTATTTTAAAATAAATTTCACATCAATCAATCAAGAAAACAGTCTGAGCTGTTGCAGTAACACCCATACTATCTGAAGCATCTATCCCATCCCATACTCTTTCAAATTCTTTAATTCTCAAAAAATGGGTGTTTCCAGATCATCTCTCTTTTGTTGCCAGTACAGCATCTAATTGAGCTGGTTTAGACCAGTTCTTGAAGTATTTAGCACATTATATATATATATATATATATATATATATATATATATATATATATATATATATATATATATATATATATATATATAATGTTTAATATCAAAAATCCAAATAAAATTTACAAAATTGATTTTGTACATCTAAATGGGCTGGTTGAGACCAGTATTTGATATGCTTAGTACATTATACTGTATACACTAATCATTACAATATATATATAATGTTTACAAAAAAATACATTCCTAACTTAATTTTAAAAACAGTACAATAGGAAACATGTTCCCTTTTTTTTGCCTGTCTTGTTTAAACAAGTAGCTTTACATTTTAAATGGGGTGGGGGACTGGGATTTTTGAGACAACAAATTTCCAGTATACAAATAGATTAAACAAAACACACTCTTTCTCTGGCTTTGTAGGGAAAATCAAACTAATTCTATCCATCATATTAGTTAAAAATACTTTTGGAGATAAAATATATAAACAAATCCAGGCTGAAATGAAAATCCAAATTGTTGTGATAATTTAAAAATGATCCCTATTTCACTGTACTGTCCTTAGAGTCAGACATTTTGATTTTGATAACATTCTTACCAGGTTGTGGCAAACACAGTTCTATCAAAAGAGGGAGCTGGGGGGAGTGGTGGTGAACTGGGAAATTTGATTTGTAACCTCAACCTAAATGTTGGGGGCAATCAATATAACATTTATCACTACCTTAAAATACATACATCAAATAGATGTCTAAATGTTCAAAATAAACAAACAAGTTATTAGCTTAAACAACAAGAAACCACTGCTAAGAAAAATAGCTACAGAAGTGGTCCAAATGTGATTAGGTAGAAATATGGCTGATATTGATGACAGAGTCATGGCATTAACATCATGAATCTCAAAACAGCATTTATCAGAAAGTTAAATATAAAACCAATGGCACAGAGTAATGTCCCTGTCTAATGTAGCTTAACCACCGGTCTCTGTTAACTCAAATACTCCTCTACACCATGCATAACACAGATAAAAGGCCAAATTCACAACCAGGAACATAAAGTGTGTGAAGATAAACAATAACTATGCAACAATTATACTGACATTGTGTCATGTGAAAAGTGTATTACTTATTGGAATAGACAATCCATTATATTTTTGTGAAATTTTTGGGTGCACTTATTTCATGGTATCTGGCATGCAATTTTAAGTCAATTCAGCCATAATACATATAGAAAAGAGCTGACACCGACTTAAAAAAGTTCATTTTCAACGCCAGTCTCAACTGGTCAGCTATATAAATTTTTAAACCAACAAAATCTCATCATACAGTTGTTGTACTCTATAATGTACAAGCACCAGATTTTGCAGTAGGTAGTCAAACCAAATAAAATTGGGGTAAACCTTCCCCATCAAAGTAATCAACAATTGCATTGGTGATCTTTATTTTAGATAACAGCCATGAAGCATAGGAGAAAGTGAAATGTCTCTTTCCTCTACAATTTAACCCAAGGGCTGACTGCAGATTTTTATCAACTACGCAAAATTGATGTATGCCTTTTGTGAAAACAATAATAAAGGAGACAAGATGTTTACAAATCCCTGTTCAACTGAGGTCCAGTCTAGTCAGTCAGACTGTAGGTCTGTGCATTCTCATATCACTTAGACAAACTGATAAAGCACTGTTAATTTGAGGCCATGGACAGGGTACCCTATTGTACTATTCATTTAATCTAACATAAGAACATATAAAATAGGCATATATTCTGTTTTACCTTTGACAAAAGTTTTTAATTTGCTCTATTTACCCTACCAACTGACCCATCAAATGTCAGCAGTGATTGCTGAATAAGACCAAATTTAGTATACATGACTTAGACAATTGACCACATTTTAGTTGAATAATACAGCAACACTGAACAGCAATATCTAACAAACCTTAAGGGCCAAATATTATGAAATTTATTGGTTAAATCCAATGCCATCAGCTATAAAATGTCAAAAAAGTTAATCAAGAAAACTGAATAAAATTTGGTAAACTTGTATAAACCATACCTTCTAAAAGAAATTTATTAGGACACATGCACTATTACAGAGTTCAATCTAGACAGCGCCATTGGCGCACTTTTTACGTAAATGGCATGCTTGCAATTGGTCAGTTGGCCAAACTGAAGACTGGCATTTCAACTAGCTCTATTTTTTCAAATTCCCATCATCATCACTTTTATGATCTTAATATCAAATGCTGCAAAGCTGACACACCGATCTTTTCGGCACTTGTTCCAATAGTCCACTGTAAATAGGAATTTTTTTGTCAGATCAAAGCTCTGAATAGATTCAGAATATTGGAGAAAATGAAGTGGATTTGATAATTTTTTAGTAGAAAGTTCTCAGAACTGAAAGTAACCAAACCAGAAACTGTTACAAATATTTGCCATGAATTGTCAACAGAGCCTGAAGCCATCAGCAGAATTAAGAAAAAATGCATTGACACATGCAAAAGAAATCCAATCACCAATGGTTGTTCCAACTCACAATATTTTTTCTTGTTTCAGAGCACAATCATTTGACCTTTATACTTTAGTCAGTAAAATTTGTGCAACATATGTTCATTTATTTTTATCCTCTGTATTTTAAATTGGCCCACTCACACTGCATGACAAGGCCAAACTGGCCCACTCACACTAAATGACATGGCCGAAATTGGCCCACTCAGACTACATGGCAGGGCCAAATTGGCTCACTCAAGCTACATCACCAGGCAGGGCCAAATTGGCCCACTTTACTCCAAACCTATATTGAACACCGATTTTATATAAAAGTTAAAAATATCAACAATACTGCATGCAACACTATTACAACTGTTCATAATAAGTAATATGTATACACTAACTGTTATAGGAGTTAAAAATAATCAATATTGTATACAACGAACATTACAATAGCTAAAAATAATACTGTATACAACGACCGTTATAATACATGTAATTAAAAATAATAAAATCTGTAACGCAATGACTGTTGCAAGAGTTTAAAAAAATAAAAAAAAAGCATACAGGATTGAAAACCCATTTAAGATATTGAAAATGTTGGTAAATTTTTTGCCACACTGTGCACATACAAGACACTGGCATCCATTGTCAACGCTAGAGAAAAACATCAGGTGACCACCCCTCAGCTGGATATAGATTTGAATATATTCATCAGCATACAATGAAGAACTGCAAATCAATCGCAATATGATATTCATCACTTAAAAGTCATGCCGTTACAAACAATTTTCTTTCCCTATGAAGATATCAGAACCATTGAAGTGGCCTTATTTTATGATTTATAAATGATAGCAAATTACACCCAATATGCTGCTTTAAAAAGAGCAGATCTATTATAAGCTCATTCATTACAGATGTAACAGCATGCCTTAAGATAAACCTAAATATATAATCTAACACACGTATTATGTGTACTTGCTTAAAGGTTAAGTCTACCCGCAAACAAAGATCTAGATCTGCCATAGCATAATGTGCATGCAGATCAAGGTCTGTGTTGCTTGTTCAACTAAACACTCCAAACAAACTGCACAGACCCAGATTTGCCTGCTCATTAAGCAACATCAGATCTGGGTCAGTGCAGTTTGCAGTTGTACTGGACTTATAAGTGAGTATGGGCAGTATAACAAAGGAATGAAAATTACATTTGTTGTCTATAAGGAGAAAATGGTGAACACCTGCCTGTGTTTAATAGTCATCTATGTTTGCGTTCAAAGTACATGTTGGACACCTGAGATTATTGACTGATTGGTCTCAATTACCATGGCCAAACTAAATTTACTGTGCAGAAACCCTTTGTTCTTATTTTTAAATACTTGCCATCTGTACTCGCTGATACATCTGATCTTAGACAACAAATTTTATCTGGGTCTGTGCAGTTTGTAAGGAGTAATCAGTAGAACAAAAAACATTGTCCCTGATCTACATGCATATCATGCTACAGCAGATCAGGATCTTTGTTGTTTGCAGTTTGTCTCAACTTATAAGTGAGTAATAATGGTATCATGACCTTTGGACCACACAATTACATTAATAGGTTTCTTTCTTACCATAATTATAAGCTATTCACAAAGTGTGGCAGAGAAACTAGCTCAAGAACAAAAGCTATTGTTTAAAGACCATTTTTATTTCATAAACAATGATCTTAACCTTTGACATTTTTACCAAAATCAATAGGCCACTTCCTTACCTTTTAAAAGTGCAAGTCATCCACTGTCTTTGGTCAAGTTATGTGGTTTCAAACAAAAGTGCTAATTATAGAAATGGAGAAAGTAGGGCCTAGGGCCTAGTGGCCAATGCCAGACCAAAAAGACGAACAATTTTTAAAAAACCCAAAAGGGGTCAGAAATACCCTAGCCTGTGTTTTGTTTACAGATTTATTCATTTCTGCAACAAAAATTCAATTTTCCAACATTTTTTTACAGTCACTGAAGTCAAGCTATAGTACAGTTTTGTCTATTTTCCATGTACACCCAAATAAGCATGTCACTGTATAGGCAGGCCTCCATTATTTCTCCAAAAACTTTTACACACAATTCCTTGATTATAATGTGAGACTTTTTTTATTTTTTTATGTATATATATACAAATGTTAGGTAACCAAATCTGATCTTCCATGGCTCCCCTAATGTGAGACAGAGGTACAAATGTTAGGTAACCAAATCTGGGTATACAATATAAAACTGAAATGTACAAAAAGTATCAAGACAATGTAACATATAAATCATTGCTATTCTTTTTTTTCCCCACAAGATGCTGTTCTTTTTTTATAAAAGTTTTTCACAGAATCTGTATTGGATTTTACTTAAGTGTTCATGTAATAGCTATGTAACATCTAAAAAAGTGTTGTTAAACTACAAACATACTTATCTTACATACCATATAAGCCTTTCAATATAAGATTTGTCATTGAAAGCATTTATGCTCGTTTTTATTTGAATGCATAACCTCTATATGATTGTTTTAAAAACTATACTTGTTAATATAATATCCATATTTACCATTATCCTGTCAGGCACTTTGAGCCAAAGATTATATCTTATAAACTGAGTGTCTTGAAAACAACTTGTAATTAAGGTCTCCCTTTAACATGCTGTTTACATTTTAATTTTAGGTGTTCAGTAAAAGTCAGTAGAAAATCTATACAGACCTTGTGTTATGTGTTAATTTACAAAACTTGAATCAACTGCCTCAAATGCACTAACAAACAAGGTGTGAAAATTACAGATTTATTATATTTTTTTACATCTGACTATTGGTCTATGTTAACGTTGCGAGACTATAGTGATAGAAATGTGTTTATCTTCATTGTCAAGCACTAACTGCACCCAATTCTCACAAAATAAGAAAATATATGTGTACTTATATGAAAGTGACAGTCGTATCATATTAACCATCAACTCTGTGGGCTTGCACAGAATGATGACATGGTTAATAATTAATTAAAACAGGGTGATCTAGGTATTAAACATCTGGCCCTACCCTTCTACAATTCTGTGTTGAAGTGATAGCATACAAACAAGGAACATCCACTGTTGGCTTTCTTGGGCATCAAGTATAAGCATATTTACTCGCACCTGCACAGGCACTTGTATACCCTATCTAACCCTTTAGTACTATCCCTACTATGATGTTTTCAGGATAATCATACAAATCCATTCATCTGTTTATTATCTACAAAAGGTAAAAGTGAGGACATTATTCAGTACAATATGGGAACATATAAGGAAAATAAAATATGGGAGACAAATGAAACATTTGAAAGTACTAGGTAACTCTAAGGATTATACCTGTCAAAATGACACCTGGACACTTGACTTTTATATGACTCAAAGGCAAACAGAAATCTGACAATAGCTGAGCTGACCCAAGAATGATAGATCACAATATTGTTGCTATAATGTACAGTCAACCTTAATAAAATTAATTCAAGAGTTCTGAGGAGATGCACTAGACACTGCTCTCTTTCTCTCTTATATATTTACTCAAAGCTCCAAAGCTCACACTAAAATACAATCAAGAGGCAAATGAAAATTAAGCACCTATTTCTTTTGTCCAAGTATGCTAACCAATATATCACAATAACGACAGGTTTAAAAAAGAGGTGTGAGGCATTGTCCAGTCAAACCCCATTTTTAATCTGTTAAAACAATACAGTACCTTTCTTCATTTAAAAGCTCCTCAAGTACCCATTTCAAATGCCAAGCACATACCAAGTTTCTCATCTTATCATTTTAAGTAAGATTGTCTCAATTTGTCAGGTGTTTTTCAGTTCTATCCATGTGACTGCATTTTAGACACACCAGTGAGCATGCATTTTATAAAAGACAGCTTGTAAAACTGAACAAGCCTTTGGGGGATTTGAGCATGCCACAACATATGACAACATAGTATCACAATTTCAAGCTCATAAATTCACTACCAAGAATCTTGCCTAATATTTTCCCAGTGAAGTTGCTGCAAACAGCTGGACCATAAAACTCAACATTAGATTCTGAGTCATATTCTAGTCTGGGATATTCATTAATCCATGACAGAAACTTTGGTACAAATTTTGTACAGTCATAAATAGCTATTTTTCTTTGAAACATGTTCCTTAGATTTACCTGAAAAAACTTCAAGTTTTCTTTTTTTTCCTTGATATGCTAGAAGACCATTCTCTCGAAACATAAAAAAACCCACATGAAAACAAGACATTTTGTAAAGATTTATTTACACTCACAAAATTAATGATTTTAAGAGTACTTATTGTATTCATTTGCTTAACAAGTATCACCTAGTCGACCTGAAAGTCTGTGAAACCCATATCTGTACCAACATTATGATCATGTAAAATATAAATAGTAATTTCCTATTTATCAAAACTTGCTTTAATTAGTAAATATTCACATTATCATATCTGCACAAGAAAAATATGAAACTGAAAATATAAAAGTGACTGCAAATTTTAAATGGCAGCCAACCAAAACAAATCTGCTATGATAAATTAGCAGTGCTTTAATAGTTATATTGATACTCATCAATGGATCAACCTTTCATTTCAATCAAATGAGTACAGGCAATGAAACTTCTGAAAGGCACTTTATCAACATCCATTTCTGATATGAAATGATTAAATCACAGGAGTCGTTTCATTGTTTTTTTGCATGATTATACTGACGATCAACTTTAATGAACAATATCATGTTTGACACAGAACAATTACGCTAATGCAGTTGCCTCTGTTGCATTCAAATGACAACATTCACATAAATGTGGAAGGATAAAATGAAATGAGACAGCCAGTGATTCTAACTAAGGTAACTATTCCTCCAAAGTGATAAAAAGCCAGGCTAAAAAAAAAAATCTAATAAGTCTGTGCAGTATAGTATATGAATGACTCAAGGCCAGGATATGCTGAAAATGCCTTAAGTTAGAGTTGCTGACACTCTGCAAAAAAGCCATTTTAAAATGCAACGAAAACATGAATGAGAGCTCTCTTTAAAACAGCACACACCCTTGAAAAAAAATGAAAAATCCACCTCCGATATAGAAATGTGCTGCACTCCTGGAGAATAATAGTCTTAAACTTGATGCTAATAGATAGTTCCCAAATGACATCATCATCAGCCATATTTGTGGTATGCTGACAGATTTACCATTGAGTTTATATGGTGTTTGGATGTTGAAATAAATTCATTGAATCTCAAGATATTGTTACAAAAGATACATACATAAACAGAACGCAAACCAGGATTTCTCTATGCATCTATATTTGCATTTATAAATAGATTTTGCTACAGTATGCCTTGTTCAAAATGGTCAGTTTTGGTGATCGCATATTGGAGAAACTGCCAGATTGCCCATCATCCAGGTAAAATGGGCAGAAAATTGTCTGCTAGTGACCTTATCGGGAAGCATCTGTTATATGAAACAGACTCAGGGCAAACGAATTTGTTTTGTCAGTTGATGATATAAGTTACGGAAGGTCTAAATTCAGTAAATTCCTTTCCATTTTTGCCATGGAAGTACTGATGCTACCTTATTTGAGTACAAAATGGTGTAAATAAGATACCTTGACAAAAACAAAAGCCAAAATATTAGTTTTGCATCTTTCACCTTCGATCAGCTGTATGTAATTTCTCAACTAAACATAAACTGTAGATTAATTAAGTACTCATATTTTTGTCCTTGGATATGCCAAACTTAAATGATTGGACACTGAAACTAAAAATGACAGATTCAAATTAGCAACATAAGTGTCCTCTTTCTTTCCATTCTACAGGCAAAAGTAATAATCCTTTTTGACCACCCACCCATAAAAGGGCTCCTCAGTGTCACAACCTGAATCGTTGATTGACAAATGTTTGAGGCACATCGAGGGAATGAGTGCATGATATCCTTCCATGAATACTAATTGAGTTTCTTCCTTTTTTAAAGCAACATTCAGGCGTAACTTGTTTACATGTCAAAATAAAGATACATTTTCGTCGTGTGTGAAACAATGATGCATTAAAGCAATAGAAACGTCAAGTTAACTTAAGATGTATGGCTTGTGAGACCCCCCCCCCAAAAAAAAATACTGGCGCCTTGCTGACTGTTGTTAACACTAATCAAAGTAAGAAATTAGCAGAATCTATAAAATATCCAAAAACGAATAATAATTGCTGCTTACCTTCTGAATATATCCATAGAATAGCACAAAAGGCCAAGGCCTTCATTTTCTGCACACTAACTTCTGCATCAGTAACTTCTATATAACATTCCACCCTAAGGTTGTTTACAAAATGTATCGAGCACTAATCGACAGCGTGAGAAATAGGTCGGTATGACAGTTGAGTTACATCAAAAATGCTCTTAACAGATAGAAACGAAACGAATATTAAACATTTTGTGCCTAGAGTATACGAACACCAGAATAATGTTGCGTGTTCTTTGTACATATATCCATCTTCGCTAGCCAAAAGTAAATAATATATATCCTTGGCCAGTATATAATACTGTAGTATTGTTGCTTACAATTTACCAGTAAATAATGGGCCTGACACTTTTTAAAAATTTCCGCCTGTAAATAGGTGTACAAAAGATCTTGCTCTGATTTATGTCTATGGCAAAAAAACCATCGTAATGCATCTGTTAAATAATATTTTTAAAAACTTATTTTCAGGTCATAGAACATCATAAAAGTAAATCGCTCTACCATCCTCACCGCCAGCAAAAAATATCAAATGATCGTTACTTATAGCAGCTGAATTTGTTATGTGTATGTTAATTGTTATATCAGTTGTAATCTCAGTTCTCTGACTAAAGTGGAACGATTAAGAATACAGCGACGCCCTGTGAAAAACATTGTGCTGACATCAGAAACCATGTTGATAAAAGAAAAAAGTGTTGACGCTGAAGCTTACAATTAAGTAGTAATAGGGGGTTGTATAGAGAAAATGGAAAACCCAGTCAAAACGGTTGTATAGAGAAAATGGAAAACCCAGTCAAAAAGGTCGTGGGGAATTGAACATGGGGAATATTGAGACTGTATAGCGACAAGGGAAAGTGAGATTGTTGTGTAGGGACAATAGGAATGGAACAGGTGAGGTGACATCACGGTACTGAACATTGTAAACAATGTGGCCTGGGGCTGACCTCAATCGGACCATATAGCGGGGGGAAAAAACCAGGAACATTTGGCGGGGGGGATATGGACATATATAACACAAACATTATACAGACATAGATTGATGATTATCAATCAATCATACGTAAACTATAAAATCGACTAAACAATTTTAGGCAAGAAAGCAAATCTTTTTGAGGCATATGAGTGGCCCTGAAAAGGGTCTTTGATTTTTATGTTGACATCATTCCGCTAACATAGAGGTCATCGTATAGGTCTTCTCTTCCTCAAACTTCTTCTGACTTCTGAACTGTAGATGAGAACTCGCTTCAGACAGCATTGTCTCCCCACATAAATTCTTATTTTCCAAACGCTCGTATCGGTAATCCGGATGATTGTCCACGATGATTTCACTTACATGGGTAAGTCCGTACGGAAGAGCATCGACGATACGAGAGTAGATGATAGAACATTAGTCCATATCTTGTGACGAGAACAGGTGAAGGCAATGAAATGAACATCGGTTATTCATGGCGGACGAGCGAATCGAAACGGATTCAGTTTTTGTCACCAATCCTAACACGCGTTACAAATTTCAGTCACAGTGTGGAGTCTGTCTTCCAATCCGAAGAGAGCTGCCTGTGACGTCACATTCACTATATAGATGCGCTAGCGTCTGTGGGAAATGAATCAATGCCACAAAACGATGAATTGGGGGTGTACCGGCAATGGAGACGAGAAGCGATGGTATATCAGCGGCTACCAAAGTCAACACAGTCTTACTTCCAAAAGAGACCAATGTCAATTGAGATTTAATCGATTTTCTTTCTTCTTCGCAGAATTTGTTCCAGTACCAGTACCTTCGCCACCTGCTACTTCTTTACCACACGTCGAGGTTTTTAAACAGAGACAGAAAGAAGAATTGGAGAAATTTTTACAACAACAGAAAGAAGCAGAAAAAGCTTTTCTCCTTCAACAGTAACTGCGAGAAGAAGAAGAGGAAAGAAGGAAACGACAGGAAGAAGCAGCAGAGAACAAACAAGGTCTAAGAGAGAAGGAGGAATATGAAAGTCAAACGGTGACAGTACTCTTAGATATTTTGGCAGAGTTAAGGAGTGTGAAACAAATGCAGCAGACTTCTTTATTACGACCCAAGAAAAGAAAAAACCTTCCTGAGATACCACCCCTAGTGATTTCTACCAAATCATTGACAGGAGCAAGACCAGCACTAGGCATTGGCCGTAGCAAAGGCTTAATGCAGTTAAAGCTGATTACGTCCCGTTCCTGAGTTTGTATTTTAAAAAACAAACACCCAACGGTTCTTTTCAGGGCAACTCACTTCTCTCGAAAAGAGATAGTATTCATTTTTGCCAAAATCAATTAAAACTCAAAATCCCCTTTTTCTTCCATGTTGTACGTGACATGATGTGTGACATCACGAGTGAAGGTCCAAATTCTAAAACAAAATCAAAACTAAGAGACACTTACGTTCTCTACCTGGTTTATTCTGTTAAAATGTACAATCCAATTAACAACACAACACTTTAAAAAGTTCATAGACTTATTCTGTGCCTCTGTTCACTCTCCCTGTTGTTGTTTTGTGTGTATGTGGAATTTCTTCACTTTCACAGGTTTTTCCTCTTCTGCCTCACTTTCTCCTCGTATTCTTCTCTTCTTTATTTTTCTCTTTCTGGAAGTGTCTGGGTTATTCCTTTGGGAGGATACATCTTCTTCCTGTTCCGAACCCCTCTATTCCTCTTGATCCTGTTTTCTATATAGGGAATTCTGAAGACCAATGTCCGTTCTCTTAATAATGATAACAGGTATCTTGACTTTTGTCTTTTCTGACACCCGTCTTGCTTTTTTGACGGTCTGGACACTCGGTAGCCCAATGCCCTTTCTTCTTACAGATATAGCAAGTATCTTGACTTTTATCTCGAAAGGAGGGGGAGTATTCCGTCGGCTTGTCTGAAGAAGAAAAAAAAAAAACTTTCGTATGACACCTCGCAAAGCTCTGATCAGAAGTTCTCTTTGGGTTCTTCCATCGTTCTGGTCGGTTTGAGAGTGAAATGATTACCGGGAGAAAAGACACTGCCCATTTATGTAGGCAAGACCCTGGTTTTACATGGATATAGGGACCCATCGTGTTTAAAATTGTAGTCATTTGACTTTTTGCAGTCAAGATGAAACGATCGCATCATTTCATAGACAAAGCAGAAGAAAGTTAGAGGCAGAAACGTGATTTATCGCCTCGCACAGTAGCTGAAGTCTTGGCTCAAGTTTATGCCAGCGATTTTGAAGATGACATGAGTGAGCCATAATCCAGACCCAGAGAGTCTACACCCATCCAAAGTTCACCACCACCAGTAATCCATGAAAAGTACTACCAGATGTGTTTAGCCTGTGTCATCATGGTGGGACAAACTTATGCCGACAAGAACGACACGACAGAATGGAAAATAGCCTGGAAAACTATCGAAAAATTGAACCAAGCCAAACAACGAAGTGAAACAGAACTCTTGGTACAGCAAGCGGGGCTATCAAAAAACACGCCTTGCCACATTCCTGAAATGCAAAAAGTGCAAGACCTCTTAGCTCAACGCTACACCTTGAAAGTACACCTTCAAGAAGTGCGCGGACCTTTGTTGTTTCGAGACAATGATTTCAAAGAGAGAAAATCGATTCACATCTATCATCACAATGAACATTTCGATGCCATCACCAGTATCGCGAGTAGTTAGGGGGGTCACCCTAGCCTCAATGGGAATTAGCATTACAGAGACCCCTGGGTCACTCTAGCCTCAATGGAAATTTAACATGGAGAAAAATCGTGGGTCACTCTAGGCTCAAGGGGAATTTAACATGGGAAAAAGTCTTGGGTCACTCTAGCCTCAAGGAGAATTGAACATGGGAAAAAGTCTTGGGTCACTCTAGCCTCAAGGGGAATTGAACATGGGAAAAAGTCGTGGGTCACTCTAGCCTCAAGGGGAATTGAACATGGGATTTTTTTTAAAATTTAAATTTAAATTTAAATTTAAAAAAGGGGTAGGCAATTGAAAAGGCATTCTCTTTTCGAGAAATATGGCTGGCCCTGAAAAGGGCCTTTGGGTTTATGTTAATGTATCCATTAACATAAAGGGCACCGCATTGGTCTTCTTCTTGTCCTTAGGCTGAGTCTCACTGTAGGACCGTAAATCAGGACTCTTTTGAGGCATCCTTGTCTTTCTACGTAGATCCTACGTATCCACATACTGGTGTTTGTCCTGTGGACAACGGTCCACTTGGATCGGACATACATGGGTATGTCCGTCCGGAACATCATGGAAGACACAAGCGTAGAAGATTGCACATCGGTCCACATCTTGAAGCGACGAGAACAGGTGAATCAATGCACTGAACTGCGTTTATTTATAGGTAGAGGTAGGATTGAAACGGATTGAGTTCATTCACCAATCCAAACACGCGTTACAAAATTCAGTCAGCCCGCATCCAATCCGAAGAGAGTAGTCTGTGACGTCAGTTGGTCTATATAGATTCGCTAGCGCTTGTGTGCAGTCAATCTATGCGACAGTGATTCAACATGACGGAAATTCAGAAAACGATCCATTGGGGTGCACCAACAGGGGAGACTGCCCAAGGGAACCCGGACTTACTTTCAGAAGAGGTGAATTGGGATTTTGTGGATTTTCTCTCCTTGCAAGAATTTGTTCCGGAACCTTCGTTACCTTCTTCATTACCGCAAGTGGAGAATTTTAGACAGAGACAGAAAGAAGAATTGGAGAAATTTATACAACGACAAAAGGAAGCGGAACAGGCTTTTCTCCTACAGCAACAGCAGCAAGAAGAAGAGGTAAGAAAAAAAACAACAGCAACAACAGCAAGAAGAAGTAGCAGCAAAGAAACAGGAGGGTGAAAATCAAACGGTCACGGTACTGTTGGACATTTTAGCGGAGTTAAGAAGTCTGAAACAAATGTATCAGACTTCCTTATTACGACCGAAGAGAATACGACCTTCCCGAGCTAAACACGTCAACCCTGTGACTAATCCTACTGTACCACCCTTAGTGATTTCAACCCAATCATCATCATCAACATTACGCAGTCCAGAAGTAGGCCTTGGCCGTGGCAAAGGCTTAAGGCAGTTAAAGTTGATTGCTTAAACTCACCCCTACACCTAAATAAAAAGGCCCTTTTCAGGGCCACCCACATTTCTCGAAAAGAAATACAATTTCAATTTGCCAATAACTCAAAAAAAAACCCCACCCATTTTACCCTTATAGTACGTTTCTTTGTATGAGTGCGTGAGTGTACTTTCTTATTTAAAAATCACAACTCAAAGACACTTAACTTGTATCGTTAATTTATTCTTTTATCCATTGTTACAATGCAATTCACAATTCACAACACAACACTTTAATTAAAAGTTCATTGACTTCTTCTTCTTTCTCCTTGTTTAGTCTCTCTGTTTTTTTAATTTTTTCACCGTCACACTCTTTTCCTCTTCTTCCTCCTCCTCGCTTTTTTCCCTTCTTTTTTTCTCCTGTTTCTTTTTCTTCATCTGTCTTCTTTCTTCCTCAGAAGAATCCCTCTCTTCCTCTGAAGAATCCCTCTCTTCTTCTGAAGAATTCCTCTTTTCTTCTGATTCCTCTTGTTTCTTTTTTGGGCAATCTGGAGACCAATGTCCTTTTTCTTTACAATAATAACAGGTATCTTTACTTTTGTCTTTTTTAGCCCCTGTTTTCTTTCTTTTTTGACGGTCTGGACACTCTGAAGACCAATGCCCTTTCTTCTGACAGATATAGCAAGTATCTTGACTTTTATCTCGAAAGGAAGGAGAGTAGTCCGTCGGCTGGTCTGAAGAGAATTTTCTAATGACTCCTCGCAAAGCTCTGATGAAACGTTCCATCTGGGTAATCTCTTCCATCGTTGTGCTCGGCTTGAGAGTGAAATGAATAGTGAAAGGACAAGACACACACCCTTTTATATCCGCTGGTCTGCCATGACTATAAATTAGTCTATGGTGTTTAAACTTGAGTCATTTGACGTTTTGCACTCAAGATGAAACGATCCTATTCATTCGAGAAGAAAGAAGAAGAAAGTAAGAGGCAGAAACGTGATCTATCGCCTCGAACCAGGGCTGAAATCTTGGCACAAATTCATGCCAGTGATTTTGAAGAGGACATGAGTGAACCAGAATCCGAACCCTTTAAACCAAGTTCACCACCCTTAGTCAACCCTGAAAAGTACTATTCCATTCGAGAGACGGAAAAGCGCTCCTCTAGAAAATTTAGAACCACGGCTTACACCTACACGGTGAAGTTTAAAGATTTCAAGGCCGACGTACCATTGGAGAAAGCAGAAGGGTTCATCACCGAGATGTGGGATTCTTTGCTCACCGCACTCAAGCGACAATGTCAACCCAAAGAAGACGATCGCTTGACACTATCCATAGATCACGACGGTTTGAAATCCCCTGTTTGGATCGAGTTTAGCAGACCCGCAGAACTAACCCCTTCCAAAGTCATGGACAAGATTCTACACGTACAACAATCTAATGACCAGTTTGACATCACCGATGGTAAAGCCACACTGAAAATGGCCCACGTCTCTCCTCCTCAAGGGACTGGACGCAAAAAGATGTTATTGGTGGACGACCTTCGCAACACCAAAACAAGTCTCGTCCGAATTAACAACCCTCAAGACCAGATGTGTTTAGCTCGAGCCATCGTGGTGGGACGAAGCTATGCCAACAAGAACGACACGACAGAATGGAAAAGAGCCTGGAAAACTATTCGACAATCGGACCGAGCCAAACAACGAAACGAAGCAGAACTCCTGTTGCAACAAGCTGGTCTGTCCAAAGACACACCCTGTGGCATTCCTGAGATGCAAAAATTGCAAGATGCCCTAGCTCCACGCTACACCTTGAAAGTGCACCCTCAAGAAATGCGCGGGCCTCTGTTGTTTCGAGGCCAAGATTTTAAGGACGGAAAATACATTCACCTTTATCATCACGATGAACATTTCGATACCATTACCAGTATCACTGGATTCCTGGGATATGTTTATTATTGTGAGAAATGTGACTATGGTTATAATAATCGAGAGCAACACAAGCATTGTGGATCGAAATGCCCAGGATGTTTGGCCTCTCCACCCTGTCTGAGCGAAGAACCAGTGCCTTGTTCGACTTGTCTGCGCACGTTTGTCAGCCCTACCTGTTACCAACAACACTTGAAGACGCAAGGTTCACAGAAGAAATCTGCTTGTCAGGTCCTGAGATTGTGCCCTACCTGTGGACAAGGCATACTTACCAATAAGGCCAAGGCACACGTATGTCGAGGAAAGACAAAATGTCACATTTGTCACCACATCGTGGACTTGGAACACCAATGCTACGTGCAAAAATACCAACCCCCACCAGAGAAAGAGGACGGTCACAAGAAGAAAGGCAATTTCATCTTTTTCGATTTCGAATGCATGCAAGAGACCGGCATTCACATTCCTAATTTCTGCGTGGCTCATCGAGCGTGCGAGAAGTGCATTCAAGAACCTATCTTCAGTCATTGCCCTCACTGCAGCAAAATTCCCGGAGGGCGTGAAAAAATCTTTCGAGGACCGAACACGTTAGCCGATTTTGCCCACTGGGTCTTAGATCCCATCGACAAGACGTGGAGCCAAGAGGACATCGAACGTTACGGAGATTGTCATCGTCATGCCACGGTGATGGCTCACGATTTCTCCGGATACGATGGACAGTTTCTTTTGAGGTACTATACGGAACATGGCACCGAACGTCCTAAAGTCACTTTGAACGGAGCCAAAATCATTTTCATGCAAGTGGGACAAGTACAGTTTAAAGATTCGATGAGCTATTTGGCCATGCCTTTGAGTCGAATGCCTAAAACGTTTGGAATGACAGAAATGGCTAAAGGGTACTTTCCACACTTTTTCAATATGGAAGCCAATCAACGCGCCGTTCTACCCCATTTACATGAGGCTCACTATTACGACCCCGACAACATGCGTACCGAACAACGAGAAGCTTTCTACGCTTGGTACCAGGCTCACGCCTCGGACCCTTTCGACTTTCAAGAAGAAATGCTAAAGTATTGTCGTTCCGACGTGGACATTTTACGACGTTGCTGTGGAAAATTTCGAGAACTGTTCATGGAACACGGAGGGGTCGATCCTTTGAAAGAAGCTTGCACCATTGCCAAAGCGTGTTCCTTAGTGTACCGACAACGATTCATGCCTGAAAACACCGTAGCTGTCATCAGCCCTCAAACGACCCACTATGTCAAGCGTCAATACTCGGTCAAAGCCCTACGCTAGTTACATTACTTGTGCGACAAGGAAGACAAATGGATTCAGCATGCCCGCAACGGAGCAGGTGAAAAGACCATTGGAACGTATTCGGTTGATGGCTGGGACTTAGAAAACCCCAAGATCGTGTACGAGTTTAACGGTTGCTTATTTCACGGATGTCCCGTCTGTTACCCTGACCGTAGCACTAAAAATCAGTTTTTACAACCAACCATGGAAGACTTGTACGAGGACACTTGTCAGCGGCGCCTAAAGTTAGAACAGCAAGGATACCAAGTGGTGGAAATGTGGGAACACGAGTACGATCACCGTATGAAAACCGATCCCGAGTTTAAACGCCTCGTGGAAAGTTACCAGTTCATGGACCCGCTGAACCCGAGGGATAGTTTGTACGGAGGAAGGACCAATGCCACCTGTTTGCTGTACCAAGCCGACGAAGAGAAAGGAGAAGAAATCAAATACTTGGACGTGTGTTCGCTGTATCCCTACGTGTGCAAATATTGTCGCTTTCCTGTAGGGCACCCGCAATTGCTGACGGAACACATCGACCTGAAAAACATTCGACAATACGAAGGCTTGATCATGTGCAAAGTTTTGCCTCCCACGAACCTATACCATCCAGTCTTACCTCACCATTGTCAAGGCAAACTGATGTTTCCCTTGTGCCGTACTTGTGCCGAAACGTGCAACCAAGATCAGCCTTGTCAGCACACCCAGGAAGAACGGGCCTTGACGGGAACCTGGGTCAGCGCAGAATTGTTCAAAGCTCTGGACATGGGATACCAACTGTTAGAAGTGTACGACATTTGCCACTTTCCCAAGACACAACAATACCACAAGGGTGATCCCAGTCAGAAAGGCATTTTCGCTGACTACGTGGATGCCTTTTTGAAACTGAAACAAGAAGCCAGCGGCTATCCTTCCTGGTGTCACACTCCCGAAGACCAAATACAATTCAAAGAGAAATACTATGAACAAGAAGGCATCTCTTTAGACCACATCGAGAAAAACGAAGGCAGGCGATCGTTTGCCAAAGTGATGTTAAATTGCTTGTGGGGTAAAATGGCACAACGACCGTGTTTACCCAAGACGGAATATTTGACAGAACCTTCCCGCTACTTTCAGATGATTCACGACAAAACCAAATACATGAAACACGTGGACGTCGTTCGAGAGGATTTGATCTTGGTCAATTACGAAGAAGATCTGGACTTTGTACAAGACGACCCTTTTGGAAATGTCATCATTGCGGCTTACGTGACAGCCCATGCTCGCTTAAAATTGTACGAAGCTTTAGAACTGTTAGAAGAACGCGTCCTGTACTTTGACACGGACAGTTGCATTTACATCCATCACCCGATTCAACATCACCCTAACATCGAAGGAGACCGTTTAGGAGCCTGGACAGACGAGCATCCCGACGACAAGATTCTAAGTTTCGTCAGTGGCGGTCCCAAAAATTACGGCTACGAATACCGGGACAAACAAGGAGAAGTGCACACAACGTGCAAAGTGAAAGGACTGACTCTGAATCATCGTACCAGTCGAGTGGTGAACTTTGGGGTATTGAAAGAAGCCTTACAATCGGGAGAGGATGGAAACTTTAAAGTGACCGCTCACCAACCGAACAAGATTGTACGTTTACCCACTCACCACATCGTCAGTCGACCCTTGGAAAAAGTCTATCAAATCGTGTACCAGAAGCGAGTGCGACTTCCCAATCATTTCACCTTACCGTATGGACACGTCGGTATTGGTCTGTATATAAAAAGGAACCCTAGGCAAGATCGATAGTTCATTGTGACTACCAAGACCGAGCGAACAAGATGAATACTTTCAGAGAAACACATAATAAGTTGTTTAGAAAGGCACAATTCAAGTGTGAGGCTTCGGAAGTGGAATGCGATTGTGAGCCTTGCGATGGGTACGATGCTGTACGTTGTGACCTTAGTGATGCCGTAAAGCATCATGGGAACTTTAGTGTCACTGCCCCTATCATGGAAAGGGATGCTGTGCGTGCCAAACCTGAGGGATGCGAAAGTGATGCCGCTCGTCCTCTTGGACATTTTACTGAGTTTCGTTTTAAAGGGGAATGTTCACCTTCACGTCTACCCCCCTACGGATGTCATCCAGCCCTGAGCAAACTCCTACCCGTGTCACTCAACCCTCATCGAAACGAACCTGTGAAAGACGAATATTCGTTCCCTGTGCGTTTGTCGGAATACTGCGACTTTGAAAATCGTCTTCAATCGTTCAAAGGAAAATGGCCTAAGTATCTGGGAGGACCGACCCCCGAAGAATTAGCCAGAGCCGGATTTTTCAACTTGGGCGAAGGGGATAAAGTCAAGTGCTTCAGTTGCGGTGTGTCACTTCACCACTGGGAACCACATGATTCGGCCTACATAGAACATGCTCGATGGTCGCCGACTTGTCATTACTTACCCTAGTGGGACCGAGACATTAAAGTAACTTACCATGTCGTTGACGAAGAAGAAACCAGATTGGCTAGGAGTCAAATGTTGGACATCACCGAGACCAGTATTTAAACTTCATTTCAAAAACGATATTGAATCATTGCCTAAAGAACTGCAAGAGAAGATTTACAAGGAAGTTTGGCAGGGACTTGCCAGAGTGAAATCTCAATGGGTCACTGTAGAACTTTTGTGTCGAGAAATTCATAAGAGGAAAGTGAAAAAAGTCAACCAGTGTGTTAGATTTCTTTGGGTCAAGGGTGCATTCATCCTATTATACCGCTTTAGACCGTTTACATCAAAAGAGTTCAGTGACATTCTTGGACGTTACCCTGAATGGCAGTGGTCAGAAATTACTCACTATGTGGATTACTTTTGCTCTCTATGAGAAGATTGTGAATTGTACGGACTGACTTATTCATGAGTACTTTACAAGAGAACATTCGTGCTTTGCCTGTGGAATTGAGAGAAAGGATTTACCGAGAGCTGGTCAAAATACAAGTGAAACGTAAAGAACAATTGCATCCGTTACGTCACCAGATCTTTAACCACTGGTACCTGAATGGTATAAGCAAACTGATTCGTCAGAAATTGTTTCAATGGTCAGACATTGTTCAAAACTTTGAGGTCGCTAATGATCGACATGTTCATAATTATGGTTACTTCGAGATTCACCTAGTGCAACGCATTGAGGAAGACAAGTTAAAGGATTACCAACATTTGTTACGTGGAATCTACTTAGCGGAAGAGAAAACTTCTAAACGAACTCTGACATTTCGGTTACAGTATGCAAGATTTAGATTCCCTACTGGAGAACGAAGATCTCTGGATAGAAAGTACGTGTATTGCATCCGAAAAAAAGAGAATATAAAAACAGGCTGCCATGCCACGGCTTATGTCACATGTCATTGAAAAGATTCCGTGGAAGGAACTCAATGACCATATTCAAACCGTGGATCATTACCATCGATTATTACAAGAACTGTATCCATTCAATTTGGGTCGACAAGTGGTGTGTGTCTTAGTGACTTGTTTTCTGCGATTTCGTTTACCAGCCGATTCTTTGTGGACTCTTTACGATCAGTACTTACCACCTCAATGGCCTTAAATGGTCACGAAAAACTCCTTTTGCTCAAAGCCTTGCGTTTTCATCTGGATACTTCTCGACCTCTACGGGAAAAAAAGATTCGTCAACTTTTAGCTACCCAAGACGTGTATGACGATGTGTGTGTAGCTTGTGACTTACATCCCCATTGGACTGATGTCCGTGCCTGGAAAGAATGGGGTTTTGAGGCTTGGACCCAAGAAGTGGCCCAGTATGCACGAGAGTTGTTCAAGGAAAAAAGTTACTTTTCAACCCGTGTTAGTGACGGTGCCAGAAGAACCCGTCACCCAGGACGGGACTGTCGTGGACAGGCCTGAAAGACCCTTTCGGGAGGACACTTGTGTGACCTTACCCCCTACTATAGAACTGGTTAGAACATTACCCAAAACATGTTGTTGTACAGACACTTGTTTTTATTCCACGTTAATGGTTATCATGTGCCTTTTATTCTTGTACTTAAGCCTTTGGCTTTTATGTATTTTTGTCTTTCGTATTCATGTTTGAAAAAAAACATTCAATAAACGTGTTCTGAAAAAGTATATAAACTCTTGTCTTGTTTGTTTTTCGTGTCACAAGTGACATTTCTCACACAATGGCTACCTCTGCTGTCTCTGCTCCCTCTTCCTCTACTGTCAAAGTCATCGACGAACACTTAGATCGTGCCAGTTGGGAGGCTTTGTATCTTCGCCATCCCTTTAACATGCTCATTGCTGGACCTAGCGGTTCAGGCAAAACCGAATTCGTCAAACGTTTGATTGAACATAAACATCATTTGATCGATCGGCCACCTCAACGGATCGTGTGGTGTTACAAAGAGTGGCAATCGGCGTACAACCTCTTGCGAGAAAGTCAAGGCGATTCCATCGTGTTTGTGGAAGGCATTCCTAAAGAAGACGACAGCATCGTCTCTGACTCCCGTCAAACCCATTTGGTCATTTTCGACGACATGTTAGGAAAAGACGAAGAAGAAATTAAATTGTGGTTCACGCGCAAAGGGCATCACCGTAATGCCAGTGTCATTTACATCACCCAAAATTTGTTTCAACAAAGTAAAGCCCATCGCACCATCAGTCTCAATGCGCATTACGTGGTCTTGTTTAAAAGCCCTCGAGATAAATCGCAAGTACAAGTCTTAGCCAAACAGTTAGGAACGCCTTGGTTGACTCAGGCGTACGACGATGCCACTCAAACACCACACGCCTATTTACTCGTCGATTTGAAACCTACGACTCCCGAGGATTTGCGATTTCGTACCCACTTGTTTCACCACTGGTGCCAAAACGGAGGGCCTGTCCTGTACACGTCTCCGTCCTCGACTTCATTTCACTCCCCATAAAAAAAAATCTATAAAAACCTCAGACCCTTTTTCGTCTGTCTCACACAGTGTGAACATGACATCCCTTCAGTCGCATCTTCCCGTCAAATTGATTCGTGCCTTGTATGGCATCAGTCGAGAAAAAAATCCACAAACACGAGCCCGTGTCTTAGAAGCTAGTCTCAAAGAAGTCTTACGATGGTTCACGGTGACGGCACGTCAATTACTCCAAGGAATCATTCAGATTCCTCATCAAACCAAACGCTTTTTCGATTGAAACAAAGTCGCTTTGGTCCAACTGGCCGATCCCCGCATCGACACTCAAACCAAAAAACAAATCATTTTGAAACCTGGAGGGAGCGGTACTCTAGGAGGGGTCATCATTCGCTCTCTCTTAAGATGGGATCCTAATGCCCCCAAAGTTATCCCCAAGAAAAAAGTCCAACGAAGACCCAAGAAGAAAAAGACAAGGTCCCCAAGGAGAACTTCTCCAGTGGCAGGACCCTCCTCTGACCAGACACCACCACCCCGGAAAAAAAAGAAGCCCCCAGAAAAAGAAACAGAAAAAAGTCCCCAGAAAAAGAAAAGTCCACAGAAGAAAACTAGTCGCAAGAGAGGCACTTCGGCCAGGACACAACCTTACACTCGCAAACCACGACCTGCCACAGCGGTGACTGCGTCTCCGGCAGCCTCACGTTTATCCACTTCTCCGTTAATGACACCCAGAACTGAAGAGTACTTGGAGACGTTGATCACACCAAGAACTTCTCCGTTGATGACCCCCAAAAGAACTTCCCCAGTGGCAGGACCCTCCAATTTAGTGGCAGTGGCTGCTGCTCACAAAGTACCTTCTCCCAAAGTCAAAGTCCATGAAAGATCGGGCATGTTACAAAGTTTACTGGATTTGTCCAAGCAAGAACTGGCTCGATTTAGTCCGTTACGTACCCCTGCACGACGTGTCATGCCTGTCCTCAAACTGATACGACGTAAATACAATCAGTGGCGACGCGTTCCAGTATAAAAAAGGCCTGTGACCAAGTAGGGTATCAGTGTTTTTTTTGGTGCTCCTGAAGACTCAAAGATGTCACCCTCCAGAAAACCCCAAGGAAAGAAAAGGAAAGGACTGCCACCACGTTAAGCCAAACATGGGGACATGTTATCTGTCCTGTCCAAAGCTTCTCCACCCCTACGAAAAAAACTCATTCAAACGGCCTCCAAAGAGGTCATCGATACCGTGTGCGAATGTTGTTTGAACGTTTTGAAAGGCACGATCCCTTTGTCCAAACACCAGAAACAATGTTTAGGCAAACATCGTCACGTTCTTCGGAAAATGGTTCAAAAGAAAATTCCCATTCGTCAAAAAAAGAAGATGTTAGTGCAACGTGGAGGCATTTTACCTCTCTTGTTAGGCCCCAGACTGAAAGGAGTTTTGGGAACCATGTTGGGAGGACTGGTGGGAGCAAGATAAAAAGGCCCTCGGAAGTCCCAAGATCTCAGAATCGACCCCTGACAACCCATGGAAGGACGAAAACTAGCTTTAGTGCCTTACAAACGATGGATGGAATACCATCGTTGGCAAGAACAACGCACCCCGCATTTACCTCCCAATCCCCATTTGAGCGAGATGTCCCAGTTACAACACGAATTGCAGTCCTTGATGGATCGCCAAGATTTGTCCGAAACAGAAAAATCGCAAAAGTACGGTCACCTCTTGCAACGACTGCAACTCTTTCACCAGAAAGCTTTAGACGAAACAGCTCTACCCACTCTGAAAGATTTTAAGACCTTGATGAAAAGTCCAGCACCATCACCAGTTCCAGTACCACCACTACCAGTGACCAGGACAGAAAAAGGAGAAGAAGAAGGGTTTCAAACTCCACCAGAAAAAGTACGCAAGTTAACAACACCACCTACCTCCAGAATTGGATGGATTAAAAAGATGATGGCCACCCCTTCTTCATCACAAGAGAAAAAGAAAGTGAAGACAGAAGTGAAGACAGAAGTGAAACAAGAACCGATATCCCCCGCTCAGACATCCTCCTCTTCAACACCTATTGCCGGTCGCACACGCAAAGCATTGCAATCCAAGAAAATACCCCAAGAGAAAAAGAGTAGCATTCTCCAAGAGTGGGTGTCTTATTATCCACCCAGTTTTGATTCTTGGATCGACGCTTCGCAAGTCATCGACTATAAAAAGAAGTGACCATCATGCCCTTTCACACAGCAGACGCAGCTACGTCGACCACTCCTCCTTCACCTAGTTCTTCTGTGCAAGATTTACAAAAACAACCCTTGTGGGTGTGGTGCGGAGAACGTGTGCCTAAAACGCAAATCGTCTTTTTCTGCCAAATCTTCGTGGTGTATTGTGTCATCGGGGCAGCCATCGCCAATTTGAGTTTGCAACAAGGAGACAAACAATTGTGGACCATTTTATTGAGCAGTTGCATCAGTTACTTGCTTCCCAATCCCTCCCTGAAATTCTCTTCCAACGGGAACCTTGTGTACAGTGCCAGTGTCAGTCACCACTCCAACAACAATCAGAACCCCATTTTGGGCGGAGACACGCCTCTGACGTCCACTAACCCCTCGGACAGCCACAGAACTCTGGAATTATGAGTCACCAAAACCAATTTTACTTAACCTTACCCAGTGACAGTTCCATGGAGGTCTTTCCCCACAACACGTTGTGCTGTTACACGGCCAAATTACCTCAGGCCATCCCCTTAGATCACGAAGCTCATTGGGAAGTGGCTTTGGTAGAAATGATTCACCCAACACAAATCAAAAACATCACTGAAACTCAAAACACTTTTGACGTCGAAATTCTGGACCCAGCACTGCAGCAAAAGATGACGGGCAGTCCTCAACATAACTCACATCTTGCAAAGGAGCTATTACCCCGCAGCAGTGGCTCTTCTCCTCCTCTTTTCATTTATCGCTTTAAAATTAATTCAGGCCATTATTTTAGTGGTCGACATCTGGTGGAAGCCATCGATGACAAATTCTATGCAACCTTTGACAAAGTTCTGACCAAAGAAGGTAAACGTGTCACCATCGAGTACCACGAACTGTCTCACCGTCTACTCATCAAATTTGAAAGTGAGGAAAGAAGTATACGTATTAAATTTTGCCCTGAATTGTATGACATTTTGGGTGGAGACCTCAATATGGTCACGGATAAGCTGACCCAAAAAATTGAGAGAGCAAAGATTGACAACAACATGCATTTTGCAAGGTATTTTCGTTACCCGGTAGAACTGAACCAAGGACTGAATTTGATCTTCGTGTACTCCGATGTGGTGGAGTACAACGTGGTGGGACACACCTCCGTACCATTACTGCGTGTCATTCCTTTCAAAGTAAATTCTGCCACGGTCACTGACGAGGAAAGTGGGAACACTTACCACGTCCACCGCGAATTTGTCCATCCTCATTATTTGCCTGTCAGCAAGTCGTATTTGGACACGGTCAACATTGCTATAAAAGGAGATTTGGGACAAAATATTCCATTCACCAAAGGAAAAGTCACGGTGAAACTCCATTTTCTAAAACGGTTTTCTCACGACTCGTAAGTCATGTATCCAGTGTACCGAGGGGTTGCTCGACAGCGAGGACACGGTTTAGGAGATATGTTAAAATCTGCCTTTCGTTCGGTGGCCCCAGTGTTGAAACCGATGGTGACACGCGGATTGCACGCCTTGAAAGATGCGGCACTGACGCAAGGCAAAGAATTTCTCCAAAATGTCATCATCGACAAACAAAACCCTAAAGAAGCCTTCATGAGGGCTGGCAAAAATGTGTTGCTGCAAACAGGTAAAGACCTTTTGGGCCGACGAGACACACCTATAAATGCCCTGCACGCTACCGAGTCAGGCATTCAGCAAGGACAAGGTAGAAAGAGACGACGACGAAGAAAACACCCTTTCACCAGACTTCAAGCGAGAAAGGCCAAGAAAAGAAGAACCGTTCGAGACTTAGACGTTTTCGATTATTGAAACACAGAACAAAATGATGCACCGAGAGTCTTGCGCTTGTTCCAAGACGGAACTGGATCTGTTTGCCATGCCCCCCACCATGATGACGATGCAAGAATCCCAGTGGGTGGAATTTCACCCCGTCTCCTCATTGACCGATTCCGCTCCCATCGAGTTTGAAATCAAAGGACAGCCCGAAGATTACATCGATCTGAATAGCAGTTACTTGTACTTGAAAGTCCAAGTTCCAGATAAAGATGATGGTGAAGTAGATGACAGTGAGAATATAGCTCCAGTCAACAATTTCATGCATTCCTTGTTCAGCTCAGTGGATTTGTACTTGAATAACAAACTAGTCAGCAGCAGCATGGATACTTACCCTTACCGTGCCTACCTAGAAAATCTCTTGACGTACGGAATAGATGCCAAGGATACTCATCTCAATGCCTGTGTGCTGTGGGAACCTGACGAAGCGAACAAGTTCGACGCATTGGATGGAAGCAATTCCGGCTTTGAGCAAAGAGAAATCAAAATCTTAAAAAAGAAGAGTTTAGAACTGATGGATCGTTTGCATTTGGACATGTGGTTGCAAGAGAAATATTTGCTGAACGGGGTCAATGTCCGCTTGAGACTGAATCGCAGCAGTACCGCTTTCCATTTGTTGGCTGATTCTGCTAAGGCTCCTAAAAGCAAAATCGAAGAGGCCAAACTCTACGTACGACGCGTGGAAGTGTTACCCAAAGTAGGTAACGACATCAGTCAAACGTTAAGCAGAACAACCGCCAAGTATCCCATACGACGTGTGGAAGTGAAAACGTTCACCATTCCCAAGGGACAGCATTCTATGATCGAAGATCATCTGTTTCAAGGACAGTTACCCAAGCGTTTAATCCTTGGTATGGTCTCGAATTCAGCCTTCAACGGAGCCTTCGGTGAAAATCCTTTCAACTTTAAACACTTCAACGTGAAGAAAATCGAAGTCAGTCGCGATGGCAAGACCTTGTGTACCCGACCTTTCGAACCTGACTTTAGTGACGAGAAGATGAATTACTTGAGATCGTACTTGTCCCTGTACGAAGCCACCGGCCAGTTAGGAACCAACACCAGTCACGGCATTACGTACGACGATTATGCAGGAGGCTATGCTTTGTGGGCTTTCGATTTCACTCCAGACCAAGGCAGCGACGAGGGACATTTCCACCCTATAAAATCTGGCCAGATTCGTGCGGAACTTCAGTTTGCAAAAGAACTACCAGCAATAGTGAACGTCATCCTGTATGCAGAATTCGATAATACCATAGAAATCAACAGTTTGAGAGAAGTCATTATAGATTATTAGAAGCCATGGAAGACTGTTATCCCTCTTTACCTAGTGGAGAAAGTTTGGACATGAAATGTGAGGAGACCGTGGAAAAAGAAGAAGTGATCATGATGAAGTCGAGATGGCCAGAACAAGAAGCCCATTTAGTCTCCTGTTTTGCCAAACACTTGGTCGAAAAAATGACGGAATTGATCAAGAAAAATTGTTATGGATGTCAAAACGATCATCCCAGTCAAATTCAACACGATAAATGCCTGATGTTGAGTCAAGAAGAAAAATTGGACGAGTATCTGGACGAAGCTTGGAGTCTCATCTCGAACAAAGACGTGTTGCATCAGTGGTATAAAGACTTGCGTGAACATTCTTGTCCACCATTAACCACTCAAGAGATCCATCGTATCGAAGCTCTCCTGAATCAGAGTGAGGAAACAGAACGAATAACCGTTTATTCGTCAGACATTTTCAAGCAAAAAGTCAGGATCGAATTGACGACTTATTATTACCAGTGAAGAAGAAGAAGAAGAAGAAAAACTCACAAAACAATGGATACCTGGGAACTTTATTACCTTTTGAACCACAGTTCGTACACGGCTTCTTGGAATCCTGTCGTCTGTGCTAAAGATGAACTCCCTCATCGCAAACCTAAAGACCATCAAGCTTACGTGATCAACACGGACGACAGTCATCTCCAAGGAACCCACTGGGTAGCCGTCTACTTTCCTCAAGAAGGATGTGTGGAATATTTCGATTCGTACGGATTGCCCCCTTTGGAAGACGATATCATTGACTTTATGAGAAGAAATGCTCAGACTACCCGATTCAATAACGTGAAATTACAAGGCACAGATTCCTTGGTGTGTGGACAGTACTGTGTGTATTTTCTGCATCATCGCAGCCTGGGCTATTCCTTAGAACATTTAGTGACTCATTTTGATCCTCGTTCTTCTGCTAGAAACGATGTGAAAGTAGATCGATGGTTTTGTGACCATTATGCTTATCTTTTGTCTCAAGCTAGGAAACGTAGTGTCCATCAATGGCCTAATGATTTCCAACAGTGGAAATCACAATTTCATTCACAACGTTATCAGCCCTGTTTAAAGTAGATTGTCAATTGAGAAAAAAATGTTTGTGATTTGAAAAAAATTGTTCGATGTTAACATGTTGGATTATTGTTAAAAATGTTAGAGTTGTTGTTTAGTGTTAAGTGATTTTTGAATAAAAAATGTTGTGTTTTGAAAAAAATTGTTCGATGTTAACATGTTGGATTATTGTTAAAAATATTAGAGTTGTTGTTTAGTGTTAAGTGATTTTTGAATAAAAAATGTTGTGTTTTGAAAAAAATGCCTTTGTCTTTTGTTTTGGCCTTAAGAATGTTGGATTGATGCTCTTTCATTTCTTACTATCCCTCTCATGACACTCACTGAACGTTGCGGCTCGAAAACCGTGTGGGGGATGTTTTCCTTCACGTCCGCGCTTTGACTTTAAGAACAGGGGTTGTTTCCAGTCTAACCATCCATTGTCGACTCATCCTCCTAAAAAGATGTGCTCCAAACTAGCTAAGCTCAACGAAGCCTACGTGAATTTGCATAGGGTCAGACACAGTCTGATACCGAAGCCAGAAGAAATAGAGAATGTGAGAATGTTAAAAGTCACTGAAGACCTGATAGAAGAGCTCTTCAGAGAAGAAATGAACAGGGAAAAAGAAGAATGGACAGAGAAATACAGACTTCAGAGACAGCAGCAACAGCAGCAACAACAGCAACAACAACAACAGCAGCAGCAGCAACCTGAAGCTGACAGAGGCTTTGTCGATTGTCGTATCGACACCAAAGAGTTCTTCTTCTCTTTCCGAAGAAGTAGACCTATCGCCAGAAAGTCTATCCTCAGAGGACATCGCATTCTTAGAAACTAAAAAGAATGCCATAGCAAACAAAAAACAGCCCTTTTCAGGGCTACCCAATACTCTAGAAAAGAAATAACCATCAATTTGCCAATGTGTGTATGTAGAGTAGTGTGAATATAAACACTAACTCTTTATTGATAGTGAGAGTGTATGTGTTTGTGTGTTTGTGTTTGTAACAGTTCACGTAAGTTTGTGTGAATAGTAGATTAAAATAATGTCTTTTTTTGGTGTTTGAGGTGTATATTTGGGGTTAGATTGGATTGCTTTGCGTATGTAAATAGTCTATTGAAGTGATTTATAAAAAATTTTAAAATAGTGATGGGTAGCATAAAAAAAGTGAGTGAGTGTTTCTTTTAGGTCCGTGCGTTGTTTCTTTGGTCATGATCTAGGTAAGATCAATTTTATGTTTTTAGGGGGATGTTTTCCATCACGTCCGCGCTTTCAGTATAAATTGAAACTCGCTCGGCAGTCTAGCTACCCTTGTTGATTGATCAACACCACCAGAAGAATGAACACTGTTTCTTAGCGTATGTGGAGAGTATAGTTAGGGTTTTATTATATGAAATGAGAAAAGTGGGGATGTTTTCCTTCACGTCCGCGCGTTGTTTGGTCATGATCTAGGTAAGATCAATTTTATGTTTTAGGGGAATGTTTTCCTTCACGTACGCGCTTTAAGTATAAGAACCCACAAAGTTCGATGTTGGAACCATTCTAAGGAATAACTGAGACAAAATGACTCAAGTATCAGTTCTATTTAATCTATTGAGAGACATCTATTTCTGGATAATGGATGTAGAATATGTTTTAGGAAGAATAGAAGAGGAATGGAGGCATGGAGATATGAAAGACTTTGTAACGAGTCAAGTTCAAGGCCTAAAGACAGCAAGAGATATCATAGCAGGGATGATTGAAGAAGAAGTCAATAAGTCAAGAGGCTTCATTAACCCACCTTACTTCAGAGTGGGAAGTTTGAAGGAAGCACTGGATAATGTCATCAAAGTCCGGTGCTTCCTAGAAAAGATATTATACTGGACAGAGTGGAGAAATGTAAAATGGGGATTGGAAAAGGTGAAGAAAGGGGAAGATCTGATGAGAAAAGTAATGGAGGAAGAAGTAGAGAAGATTAAAGAGAAATGGAGGGAAGAAAGAAAAGATGTGGAAAACAAAAAGAAACAGGCAGAGTTTGAGAGGTTGAATCAGAATTGGATAAAAGTTCAGGAAAAGTTCAGGACTCTAGGTCATCCTGACTGGATGCCAGAAAAGGAGAAAAAGAAGACAGGAATAGTGACAAAAGTGAGAAGATGGTTGAAGAAGTGGAAATGTTAGAAGAAACCCAAAGGCCCTTTTCAGGGCCAGCCATATTTCTCGAAAAGAGAATGACTTTTCAATTGCCTACCCGTTTTTTAAATTTAAATTTAAATTTAAATTTAAAAAAATTTTTTTAAAAAAATCCCATGTTCAATTCCCCTTGAGGCTAGAGTGACCCAAGACTTTTTCCCATGTTAAATTCCCCTTGAGCCTAGAGTGACCCACGATTTTTCTCCATGTTAAATTTCCATTGAGGCTAGAGTGACCCAGGGGTCTCTGTAATGCTAATTCCCATTGAGGCTAGGGTGACCCCCCTAACTACTATCGCGGCATTCATGGGATACAGTTATACCTGTGAGAAATGTGATTATGCCTATAACAATCTAGAGCAACACAAGCAGTGTGAATCGAAATGCTCAGGATGTGTGGCCTCTCAACCCTGTCTGGATGAAGGACACGTTTGTCAGTCCAACCTGTTACCAACAACATCTGATAACGCAAGGTTCACAGAAGAAAAGTGATTGTCACCTGCTGAGATTGTGCCCTACTTGTGGACAAGGTATACATACCAATACGGCCAAGTTACACATATGTTCAGGAAAATAACGATGTCAAATCTGTCACCAAATCGTGGACTTGGAACACGAATGCTACATTAAAAAATAAAATTCCAAACATCAAGAGGAAGACGATAACCAGAAGAAAGGCAACTTCATATTTTTCTATTTCGAATGTATGCAAGAGACCGGCATTCACATTCCTAGTTTCTGTTGGCTTATGGAGCTTGCGAGAAGTGCATACAAGAGCTTATCTTTAGTCATTGCCCTCAATTCAGCAAGATTCCTGGAGAACCGAACACGCTAGCCCATTTTGCCCAACGAATCTTAGACCCCATCGATGAGATGTGGAGCCAAGAGAACATCGACCGTTACGAAGATTGTCATCGCTATGCTACGGTGGTGGCTCACAGTTTCTCAGGATACGATGGGCAATTTCTTCTCAGATACTTTACGGGACAAAGTACCAAACGTCCGAAAGTGACTTTGAACGGAGTCAAAATCATACTCATGCAGGTGGGACAAGTGAAGTTTAAAGATTGAATTATTTGGCCATGCCTTCGAGTCGAATGGCTCAAACGTTTGGAATGCCAGAAATGGACAAAGGCTATTTTCCTCACTTTTCAATACCGTAGCCAATCAACACGCCGTTCTACCTCCGTTTTCCTGAGACTCACTACTACGCCGACAACATGCGTACCGAACAACGAAAAGCTTTCTACGCTTGGTAGCGGGCTCACGCTTTGGACCCCTTCAACTTTCAGGAAGAAATGTTAAAACATTATCGTTTCGACGTGGACGTGGAAAATTTCGAGAACTGTTCATGGAACATGGAGGGATCTATCCTGTGAAGGAAGCCTGCACAAGTGCGATAGCTTGTTCCTTAGTGTACCGCCAATGATTCATGCCCGAAAACAACATGGCTGTCATAAGCCCTCAAACGACGAACTTTGTCAAGCGTCAATACTCGGTCAAAGCCCTACGCTGGTAACATTACTTGTTCGACAAGGAAGACAAATGAATTCAACACGCCCGCAACGGGGGAGACGAAAAGACCATTGGAACGTATTCGGTGGATCGCTGTGACTTAGAAAACCCCAAGATCGAGTACGAGTTTAACAGATGCTTATTTCACGGAAGTCCCCTCTGCTTCCCTCAACTTGACACCAAAAATCAGTTTTTACAATGAACCATGGAATAGTTGTACGAGACCACTTGTCAGCGGCGCATGAAGTTAGAACAGCAAGGATAACAAGTAGTGGAAATTCGGGAACACGAACACGATCACCGTTTGAAACCGATCCCGAGATTAACGCATCATGGACAGTCATAAGCTCATGGACCCTCTGAACCAGCGCGACAGTTTGTACGGAGGAAGGACGAATGTCACCTGTTTGCTGTATCACACCGACGAGGAGAAAGGGGAAGAAATCAAAGACTTGGACGTGTGTTTGCTGTATCCTTACGTATCCAAATAATGTCGCTTTCCCGCAGGGTACCCGCAATTGCTAACGGAACACATGAACCTGGACAACATTCGACAATACAAAGGATTGATCAAGTGCAACGTCTTGCCTCCCACGGACTTCTATCATCCTGTTGCAACTCACCATTGCCAAGGAAAACTGATATTTCCCTTTATACTGTACTTGTGCTGAAACGTGCAATCAAGATCAGACTTGTCAGCACATCCAGGAAAAACGTGCCTTGACGGGAACGTGTGTCAGCGTGAAATTGTTTAAAGCTCTGGACCTGGGATACCAGATGTTACAAGTATACGAAATTTACCACTTTCCCCAAGACAGAAGAGTACTACAGAGGGTAACGAGACTCAGAAAGGCATTTTCGCAGACTACGTGGATGCCTTTTTGAAACTGAAACAAGAAGCCAGCGGCTATTATTCCTGGTGCCACACTCCCGAAGACCAAAATAAATTCAAAGAGGAATACTGGGAGAAGGAAAGCATCGTTTTAGACCACGTGGAGAACAACGAAGGAAGGTGATCGTTTGCCAAAATGATGTCGAATTGTTTGTGAGGCAAAATGTCACAGCGACTGCGTTTACCCAAGGCGGAGTATTTGACAGAACCTTCACGCTACTTCCGTATGATTCACGACAAAACCAAATACACGAAACACGTGGACGTCGTTCGTGAAGACTTGATCCTGGTCAATTAATAACAACTAGACTTTGTAGAAGCCGAAGAATTTTGAAAATGTCATCATTGCCAATTTGAGTTTTCAACAAGGAGACAATCAATTGTGGACCATTTACTGAGCAGTTGCGTTAGTTACCTTCTTCCCAATCCTTCACAGAAATACTCATTGAACGGGAACAACTGAAGTCTTGTGTCCAACGTTAGTCACCACTCCAACATTCACCACCCCAACAACCACAACAATCCTCTTTTAGACAGCAGCAGAACTCTGGAATTATGAACAACAACAACAACAATTAATTTTACTTAACCTTACCCAGTGGCAGTTCCAAGGAGGTGTTTCCCAACAATGCTTTGTATTGTTACACGGCCAAATTACCTCAGGTCATCCAATTGGATCACGAACCCCATTGGGAAGTGGCTTTGGTGGAAACCATTCACCCTACACAAATAAAAAATATCGTCGAAAATCAAAACAGTTTTGAGGTCGAAATCTTTAATAATCAATTGCGACAATATTTGATAGAAAACAATCCTACAGATGCCGCTAAGGTTACTGATGTTTCACGTCACACCTATATCTTGTTCATTCGTTCAGGCTATTATTTTAGCGACCAACATTTGGTGGACGCAGTTGCTGTCAGATTTAAGGCAGAGTGTGTCAAAGCCTAGGACAAATTCAAAAAAGTGTCACGATTGAGTACCATAAAGTGGCTCGTCGCCTAATGATACAACTTCAGGAGGAAAAATTGATAGATATTGCATTTAGTCCTGAAATGTTTGACATTTTGTGTGGTAACATGAAAATGAAGAAGCGAAGAAAAAAATGCGAAATAGCAATCGCTTCCGACAACCAGTGTTTTGCAAAGTGGTTTCGTTACCCGGTAGAACTGAACCAAGGACTCAGTTTGAAGTGGTTTCGTTCCCCGGTAGAACTGAACCAAGGACTCAATTTGATCTTTGTGTACTCTGATGTGTTGGAGTACGACGTGATGGGACACACCTCAGTACCGTTACTGCTTGTCATTCAACGTTCCCTCTAAGCGAATTGGAGATGTGCGCGCTATGTGCGATGCAATGTCCAAGCATTACTGTGACTTGAGCAAAATGTTATGGTTAATTGTTGTTTGTTAGTTGTTTGAATAAAAAATGTCGTTTGTTTTCAATTGTATACATGCTCTTTGACTTCTCTTAATCCCTCACCACAAAATCAACTATCATACCATTCGAACCCAAGAAAAAAATCGTAGAGATGTTTTCTATCGCGTCCGCGCTTGAGCCATATAAAGCGAAGCAGTCTCCAGTCTGTTCATCTAACAAAACACTACAACAGCACGAATAAGAAAGAAAGAGGGTATCACAGAATGAAGACGGAGTAAAGAAGAAAACGGACATCGACTTTCAAATTGCCAATTTATATGAGGTTCTTCCTTCGGCTATTAAAGACTTCTTTCGATACAAGCTCTATACCCACAACCCTAACTCGATCCTTTGTATACCACCAACAAAATGAAAACCGAAAGTAAACACAGCGTGACCCAAACATGTATAGGGTGCCTGACACCCAGCTGATTGTCAACATTTCGGAAAATCAAAAGTACACCATGTACACCAAATTCCAACTTTAATTAAAAATAGTAATGAAATTACACAACTCAAAGGATTAGGAAAATTACACGAGTGACTTACACACCATTGGAATAGATTTCTGTCCACTAGTACAACTGGACTTGAGTCCCGCGGGCCCCTTGTCTCCTTTCCTCGGCCGGACATGTTTATAAATTAAAAAGTGCGACATTCGCACATAAAAGCGGGACTGTAGTGGTTCCATTCCTACAGTCCCGATCAATTGAAAATCTCGACCTTCGAGATTTAACCAGTCGCGAAAGCACTACTTGCGTAGGCGATTTAAATCCTTTAATTGATTGATTGATTGTCTGTCCATCCATTGTTGACTCATCCTTCTATGTTTCAAGACTAGCCAAGCTGAACGAAGCTTACGTGAATTTACATCGTGTCAGGCAAAGCCTGATACCCAAACCTGAAGACATAGAGAATGTTAGAATGTTGAAAGTGACCGAATACCTGATAGAAGAGCTCTTCAGAGAGGACATCAAGAACAAAAAATAAGAGTGGACGGAAGAGTACAGACTTCAGAAGCAGAGAACACAGAACATCAGCAACAGCAACAACAGCAGGAGCCAGACAGAGGATTTGTCGACTGTCGTGTGGAGATGAAAGAGTTCACCTTCTCTTTCTGAAGAGCAGACCTTATCCTGTGGGAAAACCTGCCGCCAGACGGGGGCGCCATCTTAGACGATAAAAGATTGCCATAACTCCCCGTCCACAAAAACAGCCGTTTTCAGGGCTACCCAAATACTCTAGAAAAGAGATATTAGTTCTATTGACAACTGTGTGTTAGTAAGTTTAAAAATAGAAGTGTGTATATAAGCACATCGACTCTTTGTTTTTCTGTCGAAAATAAATAGAAGTGTGTCTATAAGCATTTCTTTTCCGTGACTTGTCAAAAAATAGTATGTATGTGTTGGTGTTTGTAGTTAGTGTTTGTAAGTGAAAAGTGAGTGAGTGTTTCTTTTAGGTCCGCGCGTTCCATGTTTTTATGATAATATCGGTCTTGTACGTTTTGGTAACGGGATGTTTTCCTTCACGTTCGCTCTTCACAAATATAAAGCGAAAGCGTTCGTCAATCTAGCTACCCGTCGTTGATTCAACAACTGAAAGAAGATGAGCAGACTCACCAAGCTTCCTGAACACCAGATGCACCTGGAATATGCCAGACGTCTCCTGAACGAGCTGGCCATGAAGGCAATCCCGGAAAGTGCAAGAATTGAAGAGGAGGAGGAGGAGGAGAGGAAAATAAAGAAAGAGGAGGAAGAAAGAATGCTACCATACTTCATGCTAATGCCTCTGTGTGAGGTCAAGCCTGAAGTGAGGACGCCTCCAAAAGCCACAACAACCACTACAACCAGTACCAGCACCACAGCTACTACCAGCACCATAAGTGTGTGTGTGTGTGCGTTCGCGTACGTTTGTGTCGATAGTAGATTTTGTGTTTTTTTTCCTCTACCCGTGTGTGGATAGTAGATTTGGTGGTTTGTAGATAGTATATAATAGTTTTTTATATTCCCGTGTGTGGATAGTATATTTGTGATTGTTTTTTCTTCTTCCCCTGTGTGGATAGTAGAGTATGTGTTTGTATGCGTTCGCGTACGTTTCTGTGGATAGTAGATATTGTGTTTATTTTCTTCCTCTGCACGTGCGTGGATAGTAGATTTTGTGATTTGTGTGTAGTATATACTAGTTATTTCCTTTTCCCGTGTGTGGATAGTAAATTTGTGATTGGTTTTTGTTCTTCCCGTGTGTGGATAGTAGAGTGTGTGTTTGTATGTGTTTGTGTACGTTTGTGTGGATAGTAGATACTATGTGAAATGAATGTAAAGGATTTTTCCTTCATGTCCTTGCTTGACAAATATAAAGTCAAGAGCTCGTCATTCGCGCCATTCAACATTGAATAAACCAAGATGGCAAGTAACCACCTTGAGAAAATGAAAAAGCTGCAAGACGATGTGGATACTTTGGGCATGATGGAAGAAATGCTGGTAAAAATGGATGAAAAAGTTTCCTCTTATAGTTCATTAGTCTGCAGCGAAGAGAGCAACAAGTATAACAGAATTGTAACTAGCGATGGAACAATTGATTCCCACCCAGGCGTTGAATGCAACAAAAGGCCTATGCCTTTTAATTGCCTCCGGCTGGAGTTTAAGAGCGTAGCAGAACATAACTACACTGCTCTTAATATAGGAAACTAAAGAAAAAACAAGAAGAAGGCACAGGAGTCGTCGTTGAGGGGGACATTTGCAACAACAGAGGGAGTAATTAGTGGAGACCCAGTTAGTGAGCAGCCCACTGGTCACGACTCAACAAGTAAACATCAATCAGCAGCCGACAGAGCCAACTAAAGAAACTACTCCACGTAAAGGAGTAGTAGAACAACATGGGGCCAGGTCGTGACTGCACTACAACAAAACACAGGAAACATTTGCGAGAGTAGCAGCTTATGTTCCTGCAAGTAAGGCAATATTACCAAGCCTGAAAGCTAACCGTGAAACAGCTGACACAGTTTCAGCAGATTTAAAAATGTCATCTTTTAGTGAAAGTCAAGAATAAGATACTGTCGAAACAGGAGACGGCGAAAACAAAAAAGAAGAAATAGGAGTGGAGGTGGAGGTGGATGAAGAGGAAGAGGAAATTGACCCCGACATCAAAAGATTTAAGGAATGGGACTAGGACCAGCGTTTAATGATGTAAAGAAAGCAGGCGACTTTATAAACGCTGTAAAGTATCTTGCTTGGAGATCACTAGAGACCTACAAACCTAGACCAGCACAGTCGAATTATGAGGTCAGGATTCTCACCCAATTCTACCAACACGCCTACAATCAATATCCACTCTAGCAACTCGTTGAAGCTGCTAATTATTTGTCTGAAGTTCATGGATATGCATTCCCTAACATCACTGGACAAGACTCACGTAGTGCGGACGAATGTAAGAATGCAGAAGACCGCTGTGGTACCTTCTAGCTATAAACAAAAACAGCCCTTTTAAGCGCTCAAAATTGCCTCATTTTTACTGGGATTTCATTTTGACTTGAAATCCCAGTTCGATAAAACCACTGCATTGTCTTGATCTTTTTATCCACCGCTTAAAAATTAAAAACCATACACCTAATAGTGACCAAACTCTTTTTATGTCTTTGAGACATTTTTGTAATTAGAAATCTGTAGACACAAAATGTAAACTTTGTACTAGAATTATTAGATTAGCTAGGAAGTAGGAAAATTTTAAGACTCGTTTGATTTTAACAAATTGCACAGGTGGATAACACAATGTTAGTAGTTGTATTATCCATTAAAATAACTGGACTAGATTTGTTTAAGTACGGGCTAGCGTTTTAGGGCTCTTTGCGTTTTCGTCTGCTGACGGATACCGTTCCTCCTTTGCCTCTCCCGGACCTCCTGTACCATGACGGAGATGTGGAACAATTTCCAGCCCTTTAAACATAGGTGTCCCGATGTGACGTCATAGTAGCGACCAATCGCAACGGGCGTCACATACTTCTTTTTAGACACCAAGCTCAGTAGAACAGACTGATAAATCTTTTTGGAACATGAGTGCGTGTTGGGTCCATTCCCACTTATGATAGCCCTCCATTCAGATCGTTAGGGACTTAAATTGTCCCACGACCTGAGGCTAATTTACCAGTGCTCTTTGAGCATAATAATGTGGGGGGGGGGGATGAGGCACGAATTACTTCCCCCACGAATAATTATCAGTGCACGGTGCGGACATTAAACAGAGGCACATGGAGTATGTACGAACGCCTCAATAATTTAAACAGGAAAGCTTATAGCCCCAATGGAGTCAAGATGGAAATAAATAATTTGAGAAAGTCAGAGGACATGTTAATGGAGATGATGAAAGAAGAAAAGGAGGAGGAGGATGAAGAGGACAGAAAACAAATGAGGGAATGGAATGGAAAGATAGGAAAGGAAGAAGAGAATGAGCAGAGGAAGAAAGAGGAAGAGGAGAAGGAGAAAAATGAGAAGAAAAAGAAGACAACATCTATAACGAAACTCAGAAGATGGTGGAGGAAAAGAATAAATTAGAAGAACAAGAAGAAGAAACCCAAAGGCCCTTTTCAGGGCCACTCATATGCCTCGAAAAGATTTGCCTTCTTGCCTACATTTTTTAAAGTCGATTTTATAGTTAACGTTGATAGATCTATGTCTGTATGTTGTATGTGTTATATATGTCTAATTCACGTCAGTCCCGCCCCCCCCCCAACTCCCCGCCAAGCGTTCTAGGTTTGGTCTAATTGAGGTTAGCCCCATGCCACATTGTTACCAATGTTCAGTACCGTGACGTAATCCTCACCTGTTCCACTCCTATTGTGACTATACAACAACATCACTTTCCCTTGTCGCTCTAAAGCCCCAATATTCCCCATGTTCAATTCCCATTGTCGCTATACAGCCCCAGGGGGTCAGTAAAAACCATGTCGCCATACAGCCCCGTGACCTTTTTGACTGAGTTTTCCATTGTCGCTATACAGCAGCCCCCTATTACTACTAATTTACAAATTACACTAGGCAGGGAAACTTTGTGTGGGGCGCTAAAAACAAGATAGTTATTAGAGAGAGAGAGACTGTAAACCATCAAACTCACTTACTCAACAAACGAAACAATATTTAGTGGATTTGAGACATTGCATGAAATTCAAATAGAAAACAAGCACGCTTCTGAAAATCGTAGGATGATTCCCAGTCTTACAAAGGAATGCATGTACTTCACACTTTAACGTACGCTAGTAAATAACTAAAAAAATAATTTTTTTTTAAAATCCGAACTTTTTTCAAAAGTTCATTTGACCCGAATATCTTTCACAGCATCCCATTTCACCATCACGTTTGCACGCGTGAGAAGTGTCAAACATGTGATTAAATGATTTTAATTATAATTATGTTTGTAATATTCCAAGTTATTTAGTAACAAATTCAATTCTTTTGTTAATAATAATAATGCGTGAGTGTGTGTGTGTGTGTGTGTGTGTGTGTGTGATTTAGATTTGTAACGTAACTTTAACAATTTTTCAGTCATATCGCCACGATGTCTGCAGTGTGACAGTTTATAGTGATGTCTAGCACTGAGGCATCATGCCGCAGACATGTAGCATGATGTCCCACGCAGTTACATTATCCTGACACCAGGCTGACCATTCCTAACACTAACCTCCTAATGCTGAGCGCCAAGCGAGGTAGCTGTTAGTACCATTTTTGTGTTTTTGGTATGACTCGGCCGGGGTTCGAAATAATAATAATAATAATAATAATAATAATAATAATAATAATATGACGATGATGATAATGAAGATGACAAATATAGAAATGGAGTTGCTCTTGTACGCTATGAGAAAAATAAGCATCGATATAGCAGCCAGAATCATGCATGGAAGCTCACACTGTATTCTTCTTTAGAGAAATTAAAGGGTGTTTTGACACTATGCAAATAGAAATAAATTAAGGGAGTGAGGTTCAGAAAAAGTTCTTCAACTCTACAAAAGAAATCTCAGTGACTCTCTAACATCTGTCAAACATAGCTAATTCGCAGGGTTTTAAATTCGTACACGGTTGCAGAAGCCACCAAGCATGTCTTTGAAGAGCAAAATAAGGACACAGACCTGATTGACATAAGTGCCAACAATGGTACGCTGACGACCGATTTGTATGGTTTTATCTGACAATTGCTCAGAATTCATTAATATAAGCAACAACAATAGTACACGGATGATTATTGAATCTGGTTTTATCTAAGACGTACGCAGAAGACGTTAACAGAAGGGCCAGCAATGGTACACTGATGACCTCTGTATCTGTATATGTACATATGATAATAGATTTCATGGTGGTAGTCTTACATTAAATAACGTTCAACAAGGTATTCACTTTCAAATCAGCAAAAACGACAACGTAGATTGTCCCAAAAATTATATTTATTTTATTTCTGCTAGTCGGGGAACGATTCTACACAATTAGCTAAAATCAATTGTGTTTTAGGCTTGATGAATGTGTTAGAAATAACTTTATAACGAGATATGAGTAATTAATTGTAGAAATAAATACAATGTTTGCATCAAATCCGATAGAGCCTGAATATAAGGCCATATCTGGCTACATCGTTACTTTCTGTCACACTTTTCTCATCAACATGACTTCTATTAGAAATGAGATTATCCTGATAATAAATGAGATAAGTGGTTGGAGTTACTTTTGGTACTGTGTCAAAATACAAATAATTTATTTACGATGGATGACTGTAGCAGTCATGACGACGCAAAATAACCAACGTTACCAAATACATCTTGCAACGTCTGTTTAGGTAATTGATCCAAATTACAGTTCTACAATCCAAGATATCAGAAAGGTAAATTTTCTGTGGTGTTTTACAGCAAGGACAAAACAAGGAATGGTTTGCCTGCTCTGTATGATCGACCTTGTATTCCTTACATTGTGAATAAATAAAAAACATTGTCACATTTCGAAATCGATTATTTTTAATCACGTACCGTTTATTTTGTTTTGTCAGTATGGAATTATTAAAATCTGATATTACCAAAATAAACTTCTTGAATGGGAACGCCATTCGAAAAATTATCATTGAGAAGTTCAGGAATTTTCTCATTCATTTGTTGGAAACTAACTTTGGTGTCAATAAGTGTTACATTACCGTTTACGTCACTGTCATTATTTTCTTTCTCAACATAATACCTCGTAATATATTATCAGCAAGTTTTGTTTACACATGAATGCTCCGTTCAGGTCGGCGGAGTGGCGGTAAGGGAAAAAATTCCACTCCAGTGATACGGAAAGAGAAACGTTTAAATAATAGGAAAGAGTATAGGTTCACGTTAACCCTCTTTTATCAGAAACTTCTTTGAGTTTTAAATGAGGAAAGTGGAATGAATCAAGCTCATAGAAGAATGTGACACGGAATCTTAAAAAAAAAGACAATTGAATGTCCCCAAACCCCATCTTCTCTACACGCTAGACTGTTTTTCTCTTTATACAAAACAATAATAAAAGGATTTTCAATTTAGACAAGTGTCCTAATGGATCACCATACTCCCCACAAAACTGTATCAATATTAGTTGTATTTTCTCTGCTGAACAGCCGCAATCCACAGTTTATAACAAATAAGATCCCTACCCAAAGATTCTGCTTCTTATACAGTCAGACTTTAGATAAATTAAAAAATTACCCATTGATGCCTGGATATAATTATTTGGTAACTCTAACATATAATTTATCAAGAAACTTCGCGATTCTCTGGATAATCCATGGACCAACTTTCCCTTTCGGTTTAATCCTGTAATTTCTGAATTCGTTCCGTCAAATATTTTGTTGGTGTAACAAAACACCTATTATTTTGACAATATTATTCTTTGTTATATTAGCGGTATTGATTTTACTGAACAAATAAAAGCAAGCTGCTCTTTAACTATGAATAACATAGACAGGAGACTGGTTTAAATATTTTTGGTGGCGCGCGACATTTTCGTATTTTGCATAAGTTAGAATTTAAAAAAAAAAAGACTTTCCCCGGGTTTCTTCACTGCTTACACTGACTTTTAAAAAGACTTTGTATATCTTAGATATAGCTCAAAGAACATTTAATACCTTTATTTTGGTGTATTATTAATGGGTGTAATAAGGGTTATAAAGTATACAGCTTGGCCTTATTCCAGATGTGCATCTTTCAAAAATGTGCTAGCTCCACTTCATAATTTTCACTTCCTGAACTTCAGAGGTAAATTGTATAAGAAAAAAAGCCAATAACTTTTTTTTCACATTTTATATATTTGGTAATTCATTCATTGCACTTTCAGAACCTGGTATTGTCTAGTCTGGCAAATTTAATTTTTCCTTATTTTAATAGCTGTAACGGATAGTGTACTTTAGATTAATTCAAGCTGATTATTTTAGCACAAGGGAGCAGTCGGGTTAGTTAGCATTGTGCTTACATCATTTACAATTTTCAAAATTACAATATCCAAAGAAATGTCAACCATGTTACATTAGAGTAGCATAAAGGTATGCCAACATTCTCTCCACTGTGCATGTTTTAAATGCATACAAGTTCACCTTACATACTTCACTCTCTCTAAAGTACATAATAACTGGTGAGCGCCCCCTTCACAGTGATACATCATTTTAGTACCAGATGCAATGAAGCAAAGACAGTATCAAATATATGAGTAGAAAAACAAATATGATAGTATGTGTCTTTTGTCCAAAGTTTTGATGGGATATTGAGTTAATTATCTTTATTATTTTAAAAATTGATTTACTTTTGACGTTAAGACCTGAATGATTCGGAAATTATTTACGTATTTAAGATTATGACTAGCTCTGTAAATTGATTATAAATAGTGTCCGCTGAATCATCAAGTGGTGCACAATACTCCTTGTGTATCATTTGTTTCTTTCTGTTTCATTGAAAATACCGTACAGACTCTTTAATTTGAATCAGTATTTTAAATCATTGAACTACAAGTATATTTTCTGCTAAAATAGTCGTGGAAGGCGCATAGCTTTTTCGAGTCACTAGGGACGCCTTGCAAGTTCGGGCAACAATAACTAGTCCAAATGTGATATGTCTTACATGTAGGACTAAACAATAGCAAGTTCACCTTCATTCATCGGTGCTTTCTTCATATCCTCCAAGTTTAATATGATGCTGTAGGTTTTCATTATGTAGGTGACACGTTTGGTTCCAGAATGTCTATGTCATTTTCAGGAGAAGATCGTTTCTCTATGACGGCAGAGAGATACTTGGGTAGGAATACTAATTGTCAATATGGAATTATGTCCTGTAATACTATAATTATTATCTCTCCCACTTCTGTATTCAATTCTGTATTTTCACGTAAAATTCTATATTTGCAGCAAGATAAATGAGCATATTTAGAGCTAAAACAAATCCGGAAAATACTTCTAAGTTATTTTTTGCTGAAGAAATTGTCCTCGACGTTATTCAGATTTCTTTGAAGTTAGTCCCCTGTTCTTCCTTGACAACAATGACAAACCCTTTGTGATGCATTAATGAATCAGATTTGCTTTGTTGTCAGATAGAGTAAAATAGTGTACAGAACGACAACATGTAATTTACTGCCACAGATTAGTTCATCCCAATCCTACCGTTCTCTTAAGTTGCTGTATATGATCAGCCAATGAAAGTGAGTTAAATTCACGAAAAGATTGGTGGGGTGGAATACTAAATAGTGAGTTTAATCTTCTAAGCTTCCATTCTGGAGCAGTTGCTTTTGTGTGTAAATTCTGGATATATTGTATCCTGTGGTACAAAAGAATTATATATTTTAACTCATGGCATTGCCACTCTTTAAAATATTATGCTTTTTGTACCATGCAATAAAAATATTAAGTACTAAAATAGGAAAAGAAAATATTTTGTCTAACAGCTCTCATGTAGGTAACAAACTGGTAACATGTTGATGTTGGCATCATTATAAATTATACATATCAGCAAGAATAGTCGGAGGACGACCAGTCAAAATTGTAAATAAATTTTGGTCACACAAAATTGTTGGAAATGAAATCACACTGTGTAAAAGAGTTCAAGCTTGAAAAGTAATATTCTAACTCCATTTATCCATGGGTCAAGTCCTTTCACAATTAATAAATGATCCGTTACATTAAATGTATACAAGTTCTGGATTAAGAGAGAGTAAAGCCTTTGAAAAACCAACAACAAGCAGCTGCCTGTCAACAGAGACCACTTTTGTGCAATGCTAGTACATTACCACCATTAAAGTTGTGATACAACAGGCACTATAAAATGTCATTTGTAATAGGACCATCTAACATTTGCATCAGTCAGACATTGTTAGGTGCTGTGGAGTAGTTTGGAAGACTTTGTTCAGAACTCAGAAGATAAAATGCAACAATGTTTAACAAATTGTTTGTTTTAGGGAAGCACAATGTACTGGTTTATTTGGAGGACAGTATAGCACAGCTATTAGAACACAGAGAGGAAAACCCGAAACTCAACCCCATCAAATTTCTTAGTGAATAGTAAGTTTCATATTTGCTCAGTAATTTATATTCTGTCACAAATATAGTAGTAGTATTGTCATGCTGTTACAAATATGTTAATTTAGATCAGTTGTATTGACAATAAAAGAAAAAGTGTTATTCACTATTAAAACATATTTAAATTATTTTAGTTGGTTTTCCTCATTTTTTGATGTCATTAAAAATAAGGCAAGTTAATAGACTTGTGATGAGTAACATCTGTTAAAGCTATCTGAATGCTCACAAGTTTAAAACTATTTGACTGATTTGAATATTTACAGTTGTTTATGCTAAGATTGCTCTTTAGTTTCATAGTATTTATTTCAAGGTTTCAGTGTCACTTTACATATTGTATGTTATTTGTTATGACAATGCATCCTTTTCCTTGAGTTTTCTGTTACAGCACATTTCAGTCTACTAACACAATATACTTATTTATAAGATGGTTTCAACTGCAGATAACATAGACCCTGATCTGCCAGGGTCTGTGTTGTATGCTGTACTGATTGTGCCTAACAAACTGCTTAGACTCAGATCTACCAACACATTATGCAATGACAGATTGGGTTTATGAAGTTTGTTGTTGGATTGGACATATAAGCGAGTATATATGTTGTTTTATTTGCATCTTATTTCCTCAATCAAAAGTCTGGTCTGAGACCCATTAAAACTATGCCAGTTTCAGTGTTTTTAAATTTTTGACCTTATGTCATGGATATCGCATTTTTGATTATGCAGTTCTACATATCTGTTAGTTTAACTTATGTGCATATGTGATTCACTATTCACCTAGAGAATAGTCTCAAATAATTGTAATGACTAAAATTCTGAAATTTTAAATTATATATAAATATTTTATCATGCACACAATAAAATATATTTTTTCTATATTTTTATTTTCATAGTTTTGATAGTTTGAGAGATGGCAACCACACAATGTTTAGAGAGTATGCCTTCATTAAGGTTACACCACACAACAGGGCATCCTTCATCCGTCTGTTTTGGAAATGCTTCAGACAGATTGGCAGGAAAGGAGGTATGTGGATGACTGTTTTCATGATGCACATCAGGTAGAATTTGTTGGGAAAAATTATACTATTTGATTAGGTGAATGTGTGATAAGTTTGGCATTTGAAAACCAAAACCAGATTTATTAGCAGTCAGAAATATAGAGATTTTAGGAAATCTTTCTTCGAGAATTATTTTGATCTGCAGGTCAGGTGGAGTTGGTTTTTAATGGAACTTGGAAAATTATTAGGTATATTATGCTGAGGAAATGGGAGTTAAGTTCCTTTCGCAATGACACATAAAGGCAAATGACCTGGGCTGGCCTGAATGGTATCAAACAACTCGCATGACTTGAATTATGTATCCATTGCTCAGCCAACTGAACTTCCATGGCCCAGATGAGGCATTGATGAAGAACTGGATTTTATTTACATATATCAAGTAATTGTATAAAACAGTTTATCCTTTTTAAGAAATTCATAAGCTAAATAAATGTCATATTAAACTCTCTTGGATGTAAATGAGTTTGTTCATTATTGAGTATAAAATTCTATAATTCTGTTATATTCTATTTTGCTACCCTTTCCTGTTAGAACAGCTGTTTGTACATCAGTGCATTTGTGCTATTTTTACTTCTGCTCAGAAACATATAACTTGATTTTCATTCAGTACTTTATAAAGATTGATATCTTTAATGCTTACATTGAGTTCTGGTCCCTACATCATAAATTTGACTTAAATCTTTCTTGAAAATATTCTGGCCGAGTTAGCATTTATTGAGTTTGAGTAAGACTGATAAATCTGGAGTGACATAACTTTATTGAAATGCTGAGTAAAATGTAATGTTGGAGTGTCCAGGTTTCAGCATTTTTGGTTCCAACCTATTTCATTATAAGGAATTTTTGTTTTTACCTATATATATATATATATATATATATATATATATATATATATATATATATATACCCCTCATATATATGTATATATATCTTCTATTTTATATACCTTGTACAGAGTATTAACATTTTTATTTTTTATTTTGTTATACTAGGTGCTTCAGTGCAGAACATAATTTCTTTTCAGACACAGCCCCAGGACAAATTGCTTTAAAAAAGTCACTTCCCCATATCCTGTTATCCCACAAGGGCCTTACTAGTTTACTGTAATTCTGATACAGTGTTACTATACTTTAAATGAAAAAGACGAATCTTAATGCCTTATATTGACTCATTTTATTTCTTTATATAGCTCTCAAAATAGTTGACTTCAAAAATTGTGTTTGACCATGTCTTCCAGACTTTTTTGGGATTGGATGATGTTTTGTCAAGGTCCTGGAGTAAACTTTTACTCTATACAATGATGATGTTTTATGATTTGAGTTATGATTCTTGTTGATTTAACCTTTGTAATAAACATGGACATTCATTGCCATCAGTAAATATGTCCAGTCTGTTGGAATGAAAAGAAAAACATTTTGTAACCATTTTATTTATTTTTTGTTTTCTTTTTCAGATTTATTGAGTATTCAGGAGTATCATTCCCTGGTAACATTACTTTGCCCCGACTTTCCTTATAGCACAGTACAGAAGACAGCCAGGTTTGGGATGTTCTTAGCTTCAGTTTAAATTATTAAAATGAGGATGCCATTCAGAAAGTACATGTCAGATACAATTCACTTTCACCATTTTTTTCTAAAGAGGAAGTTTCTCTCTCTCTCTCTCTCTCTCTCTCTCTCTCTCTCTCTATATATATATATATATCTGGATATGCTCATGAGGATGTGTGGTAATATGGAGTGAAATAATCTGTTGAGAAACAGTATTATCGTATAGGTTGGAACACTTTTAATTCTTTCCCTACTGAGACTTGAACCCAAGGCCATGAGTTATGGTAACAATCACTTAATGACTTATTAGATGAGAGTTAATTGTGGGGGGCATTGTACATGTGTGTCTGATTTGAATGAATGCTTATACCATTGATTGTTCCATCGATTTTTGGGGATGTTTGCATGGTCTATGCGATATAGGTGTTGGTGCATGCAGGCAAGGTGATTAATGTCATAACCTGCTGAACTGGGTTTAAATCTCAGTAGGGAACATGTTCAAATTCTCTCAGCTGTATGAAAATATTTTTTTCTCAATATACATGTGTGTGTCTTGAAGACAAAGCAACCAATGGTGTGAAATTTATATATATATATATATATATATATATATATATATATATATATATATATTCATACAGGGGGCTCCATGCTACCAGGTGAAGTGGGTGACTAAGTCACCTAATAACTAGAAACTTTGTCTTTCTCTGTTAGGAAAGCAAAAATGACAGCCTTGTAATTTGTTAGATGTACATTGAGTGACTGCAGGGTTTGAGATGCTCTGTTGCCTTAGCTAGTTATTTCTAGTGTAATGTTGTAGCTCAAGGTGAAATGTTGGCATCAAGCCATCAAATAGCTGGTGTTTATTTCAACTGCATTGACAAACAAACGTTTGCACATTCACAGACATGTGTTTTAATAGTTGATTGACCATTAGCCCCATCCCAAGTAAGTTATAGCAGAGATGTTTTATATATGTCTCTGGTTATTGCAACTATCACAAGGTCAATTTCTGCACGGTAACATTTGGTGATACAAAACATACAAATTTGTGTTTTGAAACTTAAACAATAGTATGTAAATAGCAGTTTGTGTTTTAAGAACAGATTCTGTGACCTGAAGATTTTAATTGCCACTTGTGCATTATTTTCTTCATAAAATCAGGTTGAAACCATAGTGAACCCGTCAGGCGGATATTGCTGTGTCTGAGAAGTACCACTTTGTTAACTTTGTTGGATTGTCTGTTTTCATAAACATTTGAGCAAATATATTAAGGAAATATATTCAACTCAGAAAGCAGAGTCTAAATATTATGTTATTCAAGATTTAGCATAAAGATGCAATTATGTAGGTCCCATGTGGGACAAGGCTATGTTGTGGAATTCAAGAAGCACTTTAAGGTCAAAGTTGTTTTCACTCATTTGTATGAAAACTACAGGGGGAAAGAAGCAGAGCAAAGCAAATACTATCTAACCAATGTGGGGCCCTGAGTGGTCTAAAGCGCTCTCCATTACGGATCACTGCCATCTCACCTCTGTCTGCGTGGGTTCAAGTCTCAGATTCGGCTAATGTGGGTATGTGAGAAAGCTTGCCAGTAGCTTCTCGTGGGTTGGTGGTTCTTTCCGGGGTTTTCTCGGGTTCTTCCTCCACCATTAATAATGGCTGCCATGTATAGCCTATCGTGTGCTGAAAAATGGCGTTAAATCCAACAACAACAGCATCTAACTAATGCCAGATGCTACTACACATAGGTTGACAGAAAATAAAACCTTAAATTTGGAATCCTGTCATTGGACTGTTATAACAAAGCTTGAATGTGAATGGTTACATTAAGAAAGCCCCTCATTTAAAAAATGGATGTATCCCAATGTTGGCTGTTTCAATTCGGTTGAAAAGAAGGGTTTAGTTCATTCATATACTTACTTCAATACCTCATTGAGTTATCTATTGAATAGTTATGGTAATGTTTTATCAGCAGCAAAGAAATTGAGACAAACAAAATGGTATGAAGACACGTGTGCATTTGCTCATGTACACATTACAGGTGTTGTTTCAAACAAGATTAAAATATTTTTCAAGTGCCATTTTATGGTAAACTTTCATAAAGGACAAAATAATATTTGTTTAAGGGTAGTTGATTTAGCATTTTTACTAACTTGCAATCACAATACTGTAATCTAGTTACTCAGTTATAATTCATTATAATGTATAGCTTCTTCAGGGCTCTTAAGTTGATTGGCCAAAATACACTGCATATGATTATGATAGTTTTATATGCATAAAATATATGTTTATAATATACATACATTTTGGAAAGTTTCATCTTAAAAATAAAATATTGCTTAAAAACAATGTTAGATGCTGATATGCATACTGAGAAATAGAGAGCATAATTGAAATAAGAGAATGAAAACACATACATTCAATATATATGTATATATATATATATATATATATATATATATATATATATATATATATATAGATATATATATATATATATATATATATATATATATATATATATATATATATATATATAAAGAGGAAAATATTATGCTGTGGTCAAGCAGATATCTAGCCACTGTGTTCCTCAAATCTCGTTAAGCCATACCAACAGTTGCTATTTTTAAGTTGCTGTTTTTTTATTTTATTGAAACTCCAAAAACAACAGGAATCATCATATAATATCTTTCTAAAATGTAATATGTCTCTTTTTCCATTGGTTTGAATGTAGATATTATCTGTGCATTTTTCCGCATCACATGTGAAATTCTCCCTTGCATTATATATACCCAACTGGGAACAGCAGTGGCCCAGATCTTCCATTACATAATGCTGTGGCAGTTAGGGTCAGCTTGTTTAGTGCATATATTGTACTTAGGGAAGGTACATTTTTAAAAATATATGCCAGGGTACTCCGATTACTCCAAGAGTTCACATGAAAAATTATACACAATTGCATCTAGAGGTGACTCCTTTACATTAAAAGTACCTTTTCTAGGACCCAAGTATATTTTAATGGAATAGACCTATGTGTGTCTTTTCAAGGATCCAAGTATATTTTAATGGGATAGACCTAAGTGTTTCTTTTCTAGAACCAAAGTATATTTTAATGGGATAGACCTAAGTTTGTCTTTTATAGGACCCAAGTATATTTTAATGGCATAGACCTAAGTTTGTCTTTTATAGGACCCAAGTATATTTTAATGGATTAGACCTATGTGTGTCTTTTCTAGGACCCAAGTATATTTTAATGGGATAGACCTAAGTTTGTCTTTTATAGGACCCAAGTATATTTTAATGGGATAGACCTAAGTTTGTCTTTTATAGGACCCAAGTATATTTTAATGGAATAGACCTATGTGTGTCTTTTCTAGGATCCAAGTATATTTTAATGGGATAGACCTAAGTGTTTCTTTTCTAGAACCAAAGTATATTTTAATGGGATAGACCTAAGTTTGTCTTTTATAGGACCCAAGTATATTTTAATGGGATAGACCTAAGTGTTTCTTTTCTAGAACCAAAGTATATTTTAATAGGATAGACCTAAGTTTGTCTTTTATAGGACCCAAGTATATTTTAATGGGATAGACCTAAGTTTGTCTTTTATAGGACCCAAGTATATTTTAATGGGATAGACCTAAGTTTGTCTTTTATAGGACCCAAGTATATTTTAATGGATTAGACCTATGTGTGTCTTTTCTAGGACCCAAGTATATTTTAATGGGATAGACCTAAGTTTGTCTTTTATAGGACCCAAGTATATTTTAATGGGATAGACCTAAGTTTGTCTTTTCTAGGACCCAAGTATATTTTAATGGATTAGACCTATGTGTGTCTTTTCTAGGACCCAAGTATATTTTAATGGGATAGACCTAAGTTTGTCTTTTATAGGACCCAAGTATATTTTAATGGGATAGACCTAAGTTTGTCTTTTATAGGACCCAAGTATATTTTAATGGGATAGACCTAAGTTTGTCTTTTATAGGACCCAAGTATATTTTAATGAGATAGACCTAAGTGTATCTGCTTTTGTGAGAGCAGTACTTACTGCACAGCTCAAAAACAATGTAATCAATCAATTATGATATCACTGTTATAACATCACTTGTTAAATTTATTGTATCAGTATGAATTCTGGGATAGATGGGTTATACAATGATATGATTGCAGTATTTGTCTCTTATCAAATGATGGGAAAGAAAGATGCTTATACAGTTTAATAATTGGAAAACAGTCCTGTGAAGAAAATGATAAAGTCAACATAATGTATACAAGCTCTAGTGAACTTTTTAGTGAATTATGACCTGCCATAAATCAGATGTGGAGTCTTAATGTTGCAGAAAACTGATATGATTTCAGTAATAGACGATTTTGTAATACTGAGAAAAAAAATTCCCTTACCAAGGTAGACTTTTCTTTTGGAATTTGATCAGAGCAGACTTGGATCTTGTGCCTTTGCAAATTTGATGATTTTTATATATTCAGTCATTAGTTTATGGGCAATTAGTGAAAGAAAACTTTTTCTCATTTTTTATATTACATAATGACCTTTTCTTGGGGGTAGATTTTCAGCTAAGAGTAGCACACAGAAATCCACACAGACTTACACATTTTTCACTGATATTGAATTTCTTCAGTACTTTGTTATGTGCGAAAATAAAATTTTCAAAGAAAGGCATGGTAGCTTAGTTTGTAGAATGTCAGACATATAATCCAAGGGTCATTGGTTCCATATTCCCATTCAGGCCAGCTATATTGGTTGATTCTGTGTATCTTAAGGAAAGGCACTTAGCTCCCATTTCCTTGGCATCATATATTCAAATAAAGTGCTGTTTAAAACCAATTAATTTTTCAAAAGCTCATCCTTAAATTAGTTTATGATTTCAGTTGAACGATACAGACCCAGACTCATTGATGCATTTTGTAATGGCAGATCGGGGTCTACATTCACAATTGTTTGAGCATGTTGCACAGTTAATGATGATAATATAATCAAGTAATAACTAAATGTAAATCTTTTTTCAGGATAATTCTTTTGGATGATGCATTAGACTGCCTTATCTCTTTTTCTGATTTCATCTTTGCCTTCCAAATTCAGTTTTATTTTGAAGGTAAGCGCAGTAGTTTTACAAATAATTTTCTTAATATGGAAAATGTATTGTCAATCTTCATTTAGATGTGAAATGTTTGACGATTCAAAGAAATTTGATGAACGTTTCCAAAACTATTGTTAAATTTACCCAGTAAAGATATAAGTAAACCTTTTGGCCAAAAAAAAAGTTTGTGTGGTTCTTGTTATCTGACCATATCTATTTGTCATTGCCAACCTTCATTTGTTTTGGAAAAAAAATTGAAAAATAATTGGGAAGAAGAAAAAATTAACAAGTGATATGATTGTAATCCAAGTTGAATTCAGGATGCGAACAATGCATATTTTCTAGTTAATATTTCATTTAATACTTTATGGATGAATAAAGTACCAACCCACCTGCCCTCATTTTTTTCATTGTAACCAGAACCACACATTTTTTTATTTGGTTTTATCACATTTCAGACTCCTTTCACTTCGGCTAACCACTCCGGTGGCCTAGTGGTTAGAGCATCTGCCTCGGATGTGGGAGGTTGTGGGTTTGATCCCCAGCCAAGTCATATCAAAGACTTACAAAAATGGTACTAACAACTTCCTTGCTTGGTGCTCAGCATTAAGAGGTTAGTGTTAGGACTGGTCGGCCTGGTGTCAGGATAATGTGACTGGCTGGGGACATCATGCTACATGTTTGCGGCTTGATGCCCCAGTGCTAGACATCACTTTAAATTGCCACACTGCAGACATCATAGGGATATGACTGAAAAATTGTTAAAGCTATGTTAAAAAGTCCAAATCACACACACACACTCACTTTGGCTAACCCTATAATCTCAATCACACATTTCTAATGAAGTAATGTCAATTTTCAAATTTGTCAATGTTAATGATTTTTGTACACATAGTTCCAAACTTCTTTAAATGTAATGGACTCCCCTTGGTCGGCCAGATAGTGTCATGAGATGGTATTTCACATGGTTCAAACAACTTTGAAAAGTTCTTGAATTTGGGGAATTGCCTTAAAAAGTGCTTGAATTTGGGGAATTGCCTTAAAAAGTGCTTGAACATTAGTGGATGACTTGAAAAGACATGGAATGTTGGGTTTGTCTTAGGAAGTCCTTGCATTTGATAATAGTTGGTTAATAACTTTGAAATCTTTTGTTTTTAATTTTAAAAAACCTAATTAAATTTTGCCAAAACCTTCTTGAATTTAATAGAGGAATCCAAAGTGTTAAAGTTAAGTAAGTAATGTCGGTTTTACTGGTCGTAGATCAGAGGAGCTTATAGAGTTGCCTATTGACCCTCATCTATTGCCAGTCATCCGACATCTGTCCAGCAGTTTGGTATTGCTACTCTTAAATTATTTAGAAGATTGCCATGAAACTTTGCACATCAATTCATACCAGTGTTTACTAGGTCATAAATGAAACTGGTGCTGCTCAGACATCCAGGTATCTCTGCCACAGCAGCCATCTTTACAATATTATTGCTACTCCTTCTGAATAGAAAGTCATATTGACATGGGTTTTTCACCAGAAGACTTCTTATACTATGTCTAGTTGGTCCTAAAGAAAATGTTGCAGATCTTAAGCATATGAATTATTGTCTTTAATTCTACTGAATGGATGGTGATATTGGCATGATGGAATGGTGTCTAGTTGTACTATATGAAAATGGTGCTGATCTTAGGTCCAATATGGCAGCCACAGCAACTAATTTGACAGTCATATTGCTCAAGGATATCTTAGATTGTTGCATCACTCAACCATAAACCAAAGATGTATCTAATAAAATCTGGTTTTTGTCTGCTTTGGGAGTAAATACAGAAAATTATATTTACAAATAACTCTACCACCATGAGTCAGTTGTGTCATTACTGTGGTATGTCAAGTAACATGCTGTCATAGCTGGGCAAGTAAATCTTCATTCAAATTCTGATGGAAAGTCAATACATTGGACAGGTGGCAGAAGTATGGTGTCAACTGAGTGTTTAATGAGTGTTTGATTGCAGCAGTTACTTATCCTGCTGCTATTACCGTAGCTAACCTATTTTTGTACTGAAAACTCGCTGTTGTTGTTGTTGATAGGCTATGCATGGTGGCCAGTATTAATGGTGGAGGAAGAACCACTGACCCACAAGAAACTACTGGCAAGCTTTCTCACATACCCATGAAAACTCACTGTCCTTTTGATGTGAGAAAGGACAGTGACCTTTTGCATACCACTCTTTATGTCATATGGTAACGCACAGAAGATAGATATTACCTGTCAACTTTTCACAGATGATAACTATGCAAGACATCAGAGCAGGGTGGGAGGAGGGTATTCAGCAATAGCAGCAGGTTTTAAGTCCCCAAAAAGCTACATTTTAATAGCAGCAATTACTTAATCTGCTACTATTACATTGCTGAAATTGTCAGTTAGATGGGTAGGCAGATGCTGTCTTCAAACTGATCAAAAACAAGAGAAACTGAGATGTACTCACCATAGAGGGAGAGGTCCATCTATTAAAGATTGATGTCTCTCTGTGCCATAACAGTGTGCCCCAGAGATAACCAAAAACTTAAGATGTGTTGCAGTGCTCTACCTTCCTAATGGGAGAGAGCAATCTCTCCTGTTGTGATGAACACCCTCCAAAAGGGGAAGGTGCAACCCATGGTTGCAGTGCTCTACCTCGCTAACTGGAGGGTGCAACCCACTGCTGCCATGCTCAGCCTTCCTAATGGGAGGGTGCAACCCACTGTAAACCAGAGACAACCAGTGTCAATAGACCAGGCATGAATATCACTTCATCTTGCAGAAGCTAGAGCAAGTAGGAACACAATTGAGTGTGTGGTTTTGAAAGGAAGCTTCACTCAATGGTTTACATGGGGCTTGGTTAATGACCATATGAAACAATATTCCATCTTGGCATAAGGGAGCAGAGACAGGTCTCTGCAGCTAAAAAATCTTTAAAGGATCGTCGAGGTCTGAATCTGAACTGATTCTATGCCCTGAGAGAATTTAAGGGTGTTGGAGAAGGCAACTTGATAGCCCTTGATAGTGGATACTGAACATCTTTTGGTCCTAAAAAGGAACGAAAGGAAATCAGCAATTGAAGTTGCATAGGGGCAGATAGGAACATGTTCCTACTGCATCAATCACAGAAGATTCTCCACCCAGCATCATAAATCTTGGATGTAGAAGCTCTCCTGACCTGAATGATTGAAATGGCAACTTGGCCTGAAAACTGTTCTGACGGAGAGATGCTTGAGACAAGCCAGGCATGAAGGAGAATGTATGGGCTGTTGTGAAGGAATCCTTAGTGTTGTGACAGGGGATCCCTGCTGTGAATTAGAGACCAGGGTTGGTCAATCAACAGGTCTAGGAGATCGTTGAACCATGATCAGTGGGAGGATGAAGATGATCTGAGCAGTAAACTTTGCAGAACTCATGGTAGCAGTCAGAAACGTTGGAAGACATAAGCAAATATGCAATCCTACTGGAAGCTGAATGTATCTACTGCCCATGCTGTCTGATCCAGGTCAGGAGACACATAAAAGGGAAATTTGTTGAGCCTGGTTGCAAACAGGTCAACTATGGGTCTTCCACAGAGGGAGAACAAGGAACTCTGTTACTGAGTTGTAAAGAGACTATTCTATGAGGATTGCTTGATCTGCTCTGGACAGGCTGTCCATGAATATGGGAATCTTGCCCAGAATGTGGCAAACTCAAATAACAAAATTCTCTGAGGCTGCCCAGATGAAGAGGTTCCAGACCTCCATGCAAGAGAAGGGGCATGTGTGCCTCCTTGACATCAGATATGCTATGACAGACATGTTGTCTGAGGAGGACATGCAACATCTGGACCATATTCTGCACCCTTCAATGCTATTAATACTGTTTCCATTTCTAGGGTGCTGAAGTAGAGGGACAATTCAGGCCGAGTTCAAGAACCATAGAGAATTATGCTCTCTGGCTCGTAATGAGCACCCCAGCCAGTAACCTGACACATCAGTGAACAGGTAGGAGTGGGGATCAGGTGTGTGGAATAGAGACCCTTCCAGGAATCTGTTGCAAATCATCCAACAAAGCAATGGTGCTGAAAATCTGGTCCTAAAGGGATAAGGATTGATAGAGTATCTTTGTGCAGTTTCCACCTTGCAAGAAAGGAGGATTGTAGAGAATGCATATAGAGACATCCTAAGGAACCAATTGGCAGTGGCATTTAGAGTTCCAAATAGGAAAGATCCTTTTAAGAGGGTTATGCTCATAGCACCTCTAGGAGAGCCAGGATTTGATCTACCCGATCCAGAGGAACCCAGGCCAAGTTTGGTTTGTGAGGAATTTCATCTCCACAAAGTCCTGAAATGGAACAAGTTCCAACTTCTTGAGGTTGGATAAGAGACCCAACTGAGTCACAGTGGACCAAGAGCAGAACAGATCCTAATGAAGGGACTAATCTTGGACATTGTGAAAGAGCCAGTTGTCAGAATACTTGAGAATTGATGTTCTCAGTATTTGTAGGTAGGGTGCTACCACTCCCATTATCTGGGTGAAGACTTAGGGTGCAAGAGAGGTTCCAAACAGCAGAACCCAGAATTAGAAATCTAGGCAAGAACAGACATATTGCAGTGTGGAGGAAAAATCGCTGTGTGCAAATGGGCATCCTGTAGGTCAATGGAGACAGCCCAAAATATGAAGAACATTCCAGATTGAGCTGATTGGGTCAGTCTTAAAGGATTCCTCCAAGAGAAACTGGTTGAGGAGGGAGAAATCGATATGATTCAAAATTTCCTGCATTTCTTGGTGACTAGAAAGATTGGGGATTAAGAGGGACACTGATCATCCAAGACCCTCTTGACTGCCCCTTTCTGCAAATGAGTGTGCATCTCATTCTTCAATTTCACCAGAATGGACAGGGGAAAGAAATGGTGGTCATTGATAATGGGGGTTGTTCCCAAACTGGAGTTGATAACCCTTGTTACCATGGAAATGACCCATCCATGGTCCATTATGCTTGACCAAGCCCCTGAGAAGAGGCATAGGATAGTACCTACTGGGACATGCAGGAAGGGGATGCATGGCAGGAGAGGGGTTAATTTTCTAGGGCTGTCTCCCCACTTCCTTTCTGTGGTAGGAAATGCAGGAGGGTTTGAGAACTTTCTTTTTGTTCTGCAGTGACCTGGGCATCTTAGACCTGATGAGTAAGGAGGTGGTTTAGCAGGAATTTGGAAATTGGACTGGGGTTGTGCCTGTTTGAAAAATTTGCAGATGGTCCCAGAGGGCTGTTTGCCTAATCTCATTTTCTGGTCAATATTGATGGACCAGGAATGGAGATGGAACAGCAGTGTTGGTGATCCAGCAAGTCTTGAGAAGCCACAATAGGAATGAGGCCTCCATAGAGGGTCTCTGCTTCTAGAGGAACAGTCCTTGGAAGGTCTTTACTGTGGTTAAGCAATACCTTAGAGGAGTCCAATGCAGCTTCACAGTGGATGTGTAGCAAGTCCACCAATAATGTAATGGCAGCAGGGAGCACATACCAAGATGTCTGGCTACAGTATCCAGCATGCATTGTAATGCAGCTGGATTGAAAGAGGCCTGTCTCAGCATACTAATGGAAGTAGCTGAGAATAGGTTGACATGAGAAGCTAAGGTTACAATTAACGAGTTTTCTGCTCCATGTCATCAATTGATTTGATGGGAAGGCATGCTCAGGTTCTCATGGATATATCTACTTTGGTCACATCAGCGTCCAAAGGAGGAGGTTTCATGGGCCCCTTCGGGAAATGTACCTAATAGTAACTGGAAGAAGAAATAAGGGGTCTCAACACTGAGGGAGGAATAGACCACCCTCTGTATTTTGGCCTTGTGAAAACCTCTGTGATATTTCCTCAGCCATGGATGAATGTGGGAGAAGTAAGAATTCTGGTTGTCTAAAATGGATAGGATCTTCTTAGACTGTGTCCGATGGTTTGGGGCACAAGTCCAGGGTTAATGCCTCAATTACTGCCATATCAAAGGACCAGACCTCTTCTTCCCCATCCAAGATGAAAGGGTGGGCCTGAGTAAAGGTGTCATTGCTGCAACTTTTGTCTTGAACTCATTGGGGTCTATGAGGATAGAAAGTGCATCATCATAATCTTAGACAATGACACTCCAGTTTGGAGGGTGTCTGGGCATCATGATTTCCTTTGATGTAGGAGGTATAAGAGCAGTCTGTGCCATGGTCCCTGGTTCATCATAAGTTTATATGTCTACTCTAGGTAATGTAAAACCTTCAGCCTTCTGAGGGGAAGCCACCTGGTGAGGAGATGATGATGGGACACAAGTCACAGCATCACTTTCACTATGAGGGCAAGGTCCACTAACCCATGGGTGCATAATGGATCAAGGTCGCTGAGCTGAAAAGCCCCACATCCCCTAAGGGTCCAGGGGTAATTGATAACAGGGAAACATAGATGCAGTTCCTGTTCCTAACCTGAGTCCTGTGTAGTGATTGCAAATCCTGCACAGGGTGCGATGTTAGAAGGTGGAAAGAGGGATGCTTGGTCCTTGCCTTGTCCCCATACCATGAAGCCAATGAGTGACAGAAGACGACGTCATCAACTGATTTATCACTGTGTACATCATGGGTGAGATGTTTTGCCTTCCTAATAGAAAGGGGCAACATGATGTCAGAAGCATAATATGTATTGTGGTACTCTGCCTCCCTGATGGGAAGGAGTGATCCACTGATATGGTGGTCAGCCTCCTTCAAGGGAGGGTGCAACCAGCTATCATGGTACTCTACCTCCCTAACTTCAGGGTGCAACCTGCTATTGCGGTGCTCTACCTCTGTAATGCACATCCTGCCATGGTATAAGTATTGTAAAATTAGTTTTACCCCCAAGAACGACATATATCCAGCCTACAATAAAAATAATTGAGAACTGTATCACGTAGTTATTTGATTTGTCATTTGGATGGTTAAGTGGGTGTGCGTTGGCTGAAACACATGACAACAGCATCAGCTACAGAAACAAATGCTATATCCATTAAAATAATAACATATTTTGCTTCAACTAATGAAAATGTTATTAAAACTTTTTTTAAAAGATCACAGATATTTAATACTTGTAAAATTTCTTGGTAGTTTGTATCACAGCTGTTATAAACTCTGTTTTTTTATCCCTGCTGTAGTTACATAGCCTGATATGATATTATTTGTTTGCAAGTGTGATTGCTTGTGATAATTTAATATAGTTTATTCATTTTTTATGCCTCTAACCTCCTCCAAAAAAGTTGACTTTAACACAGCAACATTCCTAAAAATGAGTAATAATAATTGAGTATAATTGGCAACAGAGTTATGTTACTTGATGTCTGGATGCATCTTGATCTGTGCAATACAAAGTAACCAAAATCTCGGTTGGGTTTGAGATACAACTCATGACCAGCTTCATGTTAGATGAAGGATGAAAATATTTATGGATACGTTATCATGAAAGTCTTCCTGCATACAGAGCATTTACTTTCCATAAATTCTTGAAAGTACAGTATTGCTATAGAAATTAATTACTGTTATATTTTTTTTTTGTTTTTGAAGAATTGCTATTACATATTAGAAAATAAAGAAAATATTTTAAAAAATTTAAGATATTGATCGTCAGTCATGATAAATAATAATTTTTTTTAGGAGATGAAACGTCATGTTTTTGTATGCATAATGTGTGTTAATTTTCACCAGAGTTCCTGGACAAGTGTTATGAGATCTACCAGTCTCTACTGCAGACAGCTCACAGCCCCCGAAACCCAGTTGTGGTGCCCTCTGGGGCTGAGGAAACCAAGATCCACCAGAATAGTCATAATCCCAGTGATGGAGTTGATGCTATGCAGTATTTCAGAGCTATCTACCCCCTGTGTGACAGATCAACATTCAGGTTTGCCAAAAAATAAGCTAGTAAAGCCTGTCTTTAGAGACTATCTTTTCTGCCAACAAAGATAGTATCTCAAGAGAGCTGGACTGTAAAAAGAGGTCATTATATTATGTGACAAAATTGGACTGTGGATTAAGAATATGGTAATTAATGGCAGGTGGTTTCCAAAAGAAGTGGTCTTTTTAGTGAGGTTTTACTGCTTGCATTCCTTAACCGTATTTTCTGCATGCCTTCAGACAGCAAATAATAATTACTTTTCTCTGTCTGAAAACATTTTAACATATTATATTCAATGACTGAAAACATGAATAACAAATTAAATGTATGATTTAAATTGTCAAATTACATTTGTATAAAACTATGTTACTCACTTGTACATAAAACAAATCTCAGTGTTAAAATCAGAACTGGAATGGTCCACACTTTATAAATGGAGGGAACTATCAAAATGAAAGTTATGTCGAAAATTTTTTGAACACTTCCATTGTGATTAAGACTTCGACTTGCATCCAGTCACATACCAATTCCAGATTTTGCAGTCCAGTACTGAAACTTCTATAAGAATAATTGCAGACTTAATTATATTTGAATGCTTAAAAATGTCCAACATACAAAACACATGTTTTAGTATAATCATCAATATGATAACTAATTTGAATGCTCATCTCTTTTAATCAAGGGGACATAGTCTTCTAGTGCCTTTACATCTGAGATTTCTAATCCACAGATGAGTAGTATAAAAAGTTGTTAATCATTATATCTGTGTCAGAAAAGTAACAAATAGTGGACTGTGGTTCTTGAATTATTTTTAGTTTGGATCATAACGTGTAACTTACCAAGAATATTTCTGATTACAAGCCAGCTATTCACCAACTTTCTTAAAGTCAAATTTGTCAGTCTATCTTTTCTTATGACTTCAGAGTAGCATTTGTGTCTGAAAACTTTAACATAAATACAATTCTTTTAAAATAAAGTTCAAATATTACTAGGCAAGAAAGAAATTATTTGGGCCATAAAGCTTGGTGTCCAAAACAAACATGTCCAAAGACATACAGAAAATACACTAGTAAGCTTGGGAGTAGGATTGTTTTATGCAACCTTAAGGCAGCCATGGATTGGTTCATCTCACCTAAAGGGAGCCATGGTAGGTTCATCCCAAATAAAGGAAGCAATAGACTGCTCGGATCATACTTAGAGTACCACGATCAGAGCACACCTCCCTGCTGCTCTGTACCCTACACTGGCTATCCATTCGATCCAGAATCAAACACAAAATTTGTTCTCTGTGCTATGTTTCACTGTCGGACTGTAGTCATACATATCTATCCGACTCACCCATGTGTACACACCAACAAGATACTTACGCTCCTCTTCTGACAATCGTATACTCATTATTCCCACTATGAAAACAAAGTCATATGGACAGCATTCTTTTGCATACCAGGGCCCAGCAACGTGGAATGAATTGCCCACTGAACTTAGACACAGTGATCCCATTCAAGAGTGCTCTCAAAACTCACTTATTTTGACTGCAAGAACAAACTTAAAGACCTAATAATGTTTCCTACCTGAAATATTCTCAGCAGGTTTTTTATGTTTTCTAAATTCATGGTGTTTGTTTTTGTAATCATATCATTATGTTTTTTATCTTATAGGTGTTGTCTAATGTTGTAAAGCACTTAGAGCTTCTAAAGATTAGGTGCTATACAAAGTCCTCGGGGGCCCCGAGTGGCCGAGTGGTCTAAAGCGCTCTTCGTTACGGATCACTGCCATCTCACCTCTGTCTGCGGCGGTTCGAGTCTAAGATTCAGCCAATGTGGGCATGTGAGAAAGCTTGCCAGTAGCTTCCCGTGGGTCGGTGGTTCTTTCCGGGGTTTTCCGGGTTCTTCCTCCACCATTAATACTGGCCACCATGTATAGCCTATCGTGCTGAAAAATGGCGTTAAACCCCACAACAACAACAACAACAACAAAGTCCTCATTATTATTATTATTATTATTATTATTATTATTATTATTATTATTAATTCCACCTAAAAAGGAGCTATGGATTGGTTCATGCCACCTAAAGAGAACCATGGATTGGTTCATCCCACCTAAAGGGAGCCATGGATTGGTTCATCCCACTAAATGTGAGCCATAGATTGGTTAATTCCATCTAAAGAGAGCAATGGATTGGTTCATCCCCCCTCAGGGAACCATGGATTGGTTCATCCCACATAAAGGGAGCAATAGATTGGTTAAAATCCACCTAAACTAAGTTTTGGATTGGTCATCTCACCTAAAGAGAGCCATAGATTGGTTCATCTCACCTAAAGGGAGCCATAGATTGGTTAATTCCACCTAAAGGGATCTATCCATTGGATCATCTCACATAAAGGGAGCCATGGATTGGTTTGTTCCACTTAAAGGGAGGCATGGATTACTCCATCCAACCTAAGAGTAGCTATGGATTGCTTCATCCAATCTAAAGGAAGTCACAGATTGGTTCATTCAGCTTAATTTGAGCCACAGCATAGTATGTTCAGCCTAAAGGGAGCCATGGATTTATTTCAACCTAAAGGGAGTCACAGATTGGTTCATCCATCCTAATGTGAGTTGCATATTCATTCATTCAGCCTAAAGAGAACTGTGGATTGGTTCATTCTGTTGTGTGTATTTAATTTGCATTGTTTGTTATTCAGGTTTTAAAAAAAAAAGTTTTCATTATATGTTATTGTAATGTAACATTGCATGTCAGATTTAACCATGTACAAAATCAAGTTTATTTTCTACTTGACCGGAATTTTTTTTTCCATTCTGTAAACAACTAATACATAGCTAAAAGTTCTGTGTTAATGGGTTTAATATTAGGATTACTATTAATAAAAGTTAACATGTTTATTTGGGTCTGGGTCTAGGTTGTTGGGAATCCCCTGGCAAACCTGACATAGTCCAGGTTTTATATTATAATTATAGTAACAGACCTTCTGATTATAACTAACATTTCATTTTGTAAACATTTAGAACTTCCCATATATAAATTCTCCATTGGGTAATAGTTTTTATTAGAAAATATTTATTGTGACCTGATATCAAGTAGAGGACTATATAATCTTGTCACTGGACAAATTAGTCATTCTTGCTTTAAGATCTAGCAAAATCAATTGTATATTATTGTTGTGTACAGTATAACCAGTGGGCTGAAATTTATTTCTTCAGATTGTTTCATTCAGGTGATTTTTCTCTAGAAATACAGAGTGCTCATAAAAAATAAGATTCTTGAGCAAAGACATTCAGTGGAATCTATTGTGAATTCAAACCTGGAATTATATTACTGTAATTCAACAAAAGACTATTGGTACAACACCATGATACAGGCCAGCACAGGTACATCAACACTTTCAGTGTTGGACTTAATTTAAATTACCACTAAAGTTTATTCAGATCTTTTGTCACAATTTTCAGTTTAAAAATATAAAATTTACATTAACTAAATAAATATTCATTCAATTATGATTACCTTACACATAGTACACATAGTCGTCATTAAAAAAAATTAAAAAATTGAAGTAAACATCTTGAGTACAAAGAAGCTAGAATTGGCTATAGCCTGTCATGTTGCATAATTATAACAGTCATCAATACATTATGTATCTTGATAATATCATTTGTATATAAAACTTACAGGATGACATAGGTACTTCGCATGCAAACATTGCTTGTATCATTGCAGAAATCTACAGTAAAATGACAAAATTACCTGAACATACTGACACAAATTTCATTTCTTTTCATCTTGTATTTGTTCAGATACACAAAAATAATTTAAGAACTTTTTATGAACTTCAAGAAAAGTTAGATTAATCATAATTCAGTCAGGTAAGTGATAATTCAGGGGGGTAAGTATGAAAACAAACAATGCTTGGGTGGGGAAAAAACAGACTATTTTCCAGAGCAAATCAAATATACTGATGATGGTCTAAAATTCTTTGTGAAGTGTAATTTAGAAGGAGTATTGTAGCTGTTGTTTAAATATGGTAGGAAAAACTGCAGGGTTTAAGCTGCAATTTAGCATTGCAAAAATATTATTGAATTGATGAATGTCAATGTGATCATTGCAAATTCATGACAGAAGTTCATGATCTTTATCCTGTAATATTGTTGAGGTGTTCACTTATTACAGCCAGATCTTACTGACATATTCTTGGCATGTAATGCCCTGGATTGAGTTTGCTTATTACAGCCAGCTCTTACTGACATATTCTTGACATGTAATGCCCTGGATTGTGTTCACTTATTACAGCCAGATCTTACTGACATAGTCTTGGCATGTAATGCCCTGGATTGTGTTCACTTATTACAGCCAGATCTTACTGACATATTCTTGACATGTAATGCCCTGGATTGAATTCGCTTATTACAGCCAGATCTTACTGACATATTCTTGGCATGTAATGCCCTGGATTGTGTTTGCTTATTACAGCCAGCTCTTACTGACATATTCTTGGCATGTAATGCCCTGGATTGTGTTCACTTATTACAGCCAGCTCTTACTGACATATTCTTGGCATGTAATGCCCTGGATTGTGTTTGCTTATTACAGCCAGCTCTTACTGACATATTCTTGGCATGTAATGCCCTGGATTGTGTTTGTTTATTACAGCCAGATCTTACTGACATATTCTTGGCATGTAATGCCCTGGATTGTGTTCACTTATTACAGCCAGATCTTAATGACATATTCTTGGCATGTAATGCCCTGGATTGTGTTCACTTATTACAGCCAGATCTTACTGACATATTCTTGACATGTAATGCCCTGGATTGAATTCGCTTATTACAGCCGGATGTTACTGACATATTCTTGGCATGTAATGCCCTGGATTGTGTTTGCTTATTACAGCCAGCTCTTACTGACATATTCTTGGCATGTAATGCCCTGGATTGTGTTTGCTTATTACAGCCAGCTCTTACTGACATATTCTTGGCATGTAATGCCCTGGATTGTGTTTGCTTATTACAGCCAGCTCTTACTGACATATTCTTGGCATGTAATGCCCTGGATTGAGTTTGCTTATTACAGCCAGCTCTTACTGACATATTCTTGGCATGTAATGCCCTGGATTGTGTTTGCTTATTACAGCCAGCTCTTACTGACATATTCTTGGCATGTAATGCCCTGGATTGAGTTTGCTTATTGCTGCCAGGTCTCAGTCATATAGGTTGTTGGCATATAATGCTGTGGATGGCGTTCATTAATCACAACCAGATCTCATTGACATAAACTGTTATATATAATGCTGTGGATGGTGTTGATTTATCACAGCCAGATCTCATTGACATATATTGTTTGGCATATAATGCTGTGGATTGTGTTGATTAATCACAACCAGATCTCATTGACATATACTGTTTGGCATATTATGCTGTGAATGGTGTTGATTTATCACAACCAGATCTCACTGACATATACTGCTTGTCATATAATGCTGTGGATGGTGTTGATTAATCACAACTAGTTCTCACTGACATATACTGTTATATATAATGCTGTGGATGGTGTTGATTTATCACAACCAGATCTCACTGGCATATACTGTTTGGCATATAACGCTGTGGAGTGTGTTCATTAATCACAACTAGATCTCATTGACATATACTGTTATATATAATGCTGTGGATGGTATTAATTTATCACAACCAGATCTCACTGAAATATACTGTTTAGCAAATAATGCTGTGGATGGTGATCATTAATCACAACCAGATCTCATTGACATATACTGTTATATATAATGCTGGGGATGGTGTTGATTTATCAAAACCAGATCTCACTGACACATACTGTTTGGCATTTTATGCTGTGGATGGTGTTCATTTATCACAACCAGATCTCATTGGCACATACTCTTTGGCATATTATGCTTTGGATGGTATTGATTTATCACAACCAGATCTCACTGACATATACTGTTGGTATATAATGATGTGGATAGTGTTCACATATTACAGCCAGATCTCAGTGATTCTCATTTACATATTATTATATGTTTGCATTGTAAAATGATTCAAATTGCTATTAAAAAGTATATTGTCAATGCAAAATGAACATGACAGAAATGACCAGAATGTACTGGTTAGCACAGGAGTAAAGAACCTTAGTAAATTTGTTTCATCATAAATATTGAAGTGTTTAACATTTCTACATAAAGACTGCCTGTTATGCAATCATAGATATCAAATTTATCAGTGAATACAATTTTGGATAGTCCCTTAAATTAATTATAGCAAAAGTGGGATCCATAGAGTATGCCATCATGTGGTGAAACTGCCTTATAATGAAGTACATGATGTGTGATGTGATTTGAATTTTTAACGTAGCTTTAACAATTTTTCAGTCATATCGCTACAATGTCTGCAGTGTGGCAGTTTATAGTGATGTCTAGCACTGGGTCATCATGTCGCGGACATGTAGCATGATGTCCCACCCAGTCACATTATCCTGACACCGGGCCGACCAGTCCTAACACTAACCTCTTAATGCTAAGTGCCAAGCGAGGCAGCTGTTAGTACCACTTTTGTAAGTCTTTGGTATGACTCGGCCAGGGATCGAACCCACAACCTCCCACATCCGAGGCGGACACTCTAACCACTAGACCACCAGAGCGGTCAAAGTACATGATATATATACATTGGCTGTGACAAAACGAAATGGGTTCCAGTACCATACTCTCTTTGTAATAGAAACTATGTTTTAATGAAGGACTTTATGGTGAAATTACATTTATAATTAGTTTTCCTTGGCCAAGAAGTAAGGTGAAGTGAAATAATTCAAACAGCAATGACAAAGCAAAAATTTAGACAGTATGATAGGATTCATTATCAGACCAGCATTTTTGGAGCAACAGTATATTGAGGGAGTCTGTAGTGAGGTAACATTGTATTGCCAATGCATGGTAGTAAATGATGTTGTCTTCATTATGATGATGTCATCTCTATTTTGATGCCATCTGCATTTTAATGATGTCATCTTGATTATAATGATAGTAAATACAAGATCCCATAGAAAATTCATGTCATCTTGATTATAATGATAGTAAATACAAGATCACTGCACGCTCAGCCATTTAACATGCTCAGCCATTTAACAATGTCATCATCAGCAAGGTGCAGAGCATGCAGTCCACCAGGAAACTTTGTCAGTGGACAGTTGTCCACAATGTGTGACATATATGAAGAGCTCCACAGCAACAGGAGGAGTTAGTTGCCTGCCCTATTGGACAAGGTTGACTGCACAATGACCCTGTCCTGTCCAAAAGCAGTTCTGTGTGGTCCACAGATAACGTGGAAGGTTGAAGCCAGGAGGGCAAGCAGATTGCTCAGCTACGAAGGAGCACTTTACTACATCTGTTGAGGACCACTTGACACTCCATGCCGAAATAGCTGTCATATCTTCCGGCAACAGACCTAGCCAGATTGGGCATCTTGAAGTATGTGAGGTGATGTCCATATACAGTGGAAGTTTCTCACTGGCATAGACCTTAGCCGACACTATTGTGGTTGCTTCCAGGCAATGTAGTTGTGGAGGAGGAATGTTGCTGAGTACTGGCAGCCATGGTAAAGGAGTAGGACATTGTGTTCCAGAGATTATGCACATTGTTGTGTTGAGCTGGACGTCGATTACCTTAGTGTGGGATGATCAAGCCCATACAGGAGCACAATACTTGGCTGTCGAATAACAGGGCCAGTGCTGATGTCTTGAGTGTCTGAGCACTAGTGCCCCAGGTTGAGCCAGCCAGTTTGCAGAGTAGGTTGTTTTGAGTGCTAGGTTTTGCTGTAGTTTTCTGAAGATGGTTGTAGAATGTCAGTGATCTGTCCAGTGTCACACCAAGGTATGTTGGTGTCGGGTCATGTTTTATTTGCTGCCCATTGAGGAGGATACAAAAGCTCACTGTTCATATTTGCATTGTTAAGGGGGAAGACGCTGGAGACTGTCTTTGTTGCGCTTGGCTGTAGGCACCATTTCTTGATGAAGTCCATCATATTGTCCAGGTCCTTGTTCAGTACCCCCTCAAGCTCAGCAAATGAGTGACTTTGGGTCCAGAGAGCAATGTCATCTGCATACATGAGCTTGCGTGACTGTGTTACAGTTTATATACAAAATCCTATAGTAAAATGTCATCTTGATTATAATGATAGCAACTACAGGTTTCCTTAGTAAAATATCATCTTGATTATAATGATAGTAAATACAGGATTCCTTAGTAAAATATCATCTTGATTATAATGATAGTAAATACAGGATCCCATAGTAAATTCATGTCATCTTGATTATAATGATAGTAAATACAGGATCCCATAGTAAATTCATGTCATCTTGATTATAAGGATAGTAAATACAGGATTCCTTAGTAAATTCATGTCATCTTGATTATAATGATAGTAAATACAGGATTCCTTAGTAAATTCATGTCATCTTGATTATAATGATAGTAAATACAGGATTCCTTAGTAAATTCATGTCATCTTGATTATAAGGATAGTAAATACAGGATTCCTTAGTAAATTCATGTCATCTTGATTATAATGATAGTAAATACAGGATTCCTTAGTAAATTCATGTCATCTTGATTATAAGGATAGTAAATACAGGATTCCTTAGTAAATTCATGTCATCTTGATTATAATGATAGTAAATACAGGATTCCTTAGTAAATTCATGTCATCTTGATTATAATGATAGTAAATACAGGATTCCTTAGTAAATTCATGTCATCTTGATTATAATGATAGTAAATACAGGATTCCTTAGTAAATTCATGTCATCTTGATTATAATGATAGTAAATACAGGATTCCTTAGTAAATTCATGTCATCTTGATTATAATGATTGTAAATACAGGATTCCTTAGTAAATTCATGTCATCTTGATTATTACGATAGTAAATACAGGATTCCTTAGTAAATTCATGTCATCTTGATTATAATGATAGTAAATACAGGATTCCTTAGTAAATTCATGTCATCTTGATTATAATGATAGTAAATACAGGATTCCTTAGTAAATTCATGTCATCTTGATTATAATGATAGTAAATACAGGATTCCTTAGTAAATTCATGTCATCTTGATTATAATGATTGTAAATACAGGATTCCTTAGTAAATTCATGTCATCTTGATTATTACGATAGTAAATACAGGATTCCTTAGTAAATTCATGTCATCTTGATTATAATGATAGTAAATACAGGATTCCTTAGTAAATTCATGTCATCTTGATTATAATGATAGTAAATACAGGATTCCTTAGTAAATTCATGTCATCTTGATTATAATGATAGTAAATACAGGATTCCTTAGTAAATTCATGTCATCTTGATTATAACGATAGTAAATACAGGATTCCTTAGTAAATTCATGTCATCTTGATTATAACGATAGTAAATACAGGATTCCTTAGTAAATTCATGTCATCTTGATTATAATGATAGTAAATACAGGATTCCTTAGTAAATTCATGTCATCTTGATTATAACGATAGTAAATACAGGATTCCTTAGTAAATTCATGTCATCTTGATTATAATGATAGTAACTACAGGATCCCATAGTAAATTCATGTCATCTTGATTATAATGATAGTAAATACAGGATTCCTTAGTAAATTCATGTCATCTTGATTATAACGATAGTAACTACAGGATCCCATAATAAATTCATGTCACCTTGATTATAATGATAGTAAATACAAGATCTCCATAATAAAGACCTTACTGTGTTGTGCTGTATACTGAGTTTACCATATGTGTACATTCCAGCACTCCTCCTGCTGATGGGCTGAAGGAGATTCTTTTCAATGTTCCAAGGGTGTCCTTCTATGGTTTCTTGATGGCCCTGGCCAAAAGTGAATCTATCAATGAAAGCATAGGTAAGAAATGTTATTTTTGTATTGTCCAAAGTAAGTTTTGGGGTTTTAGGGCTTGCCTTGCTTGTGGGAAGTCATAACCATGGTTGTGACTGGTATTCTACAAAAAACTTAGTTTTAAAATTATGAAAATGTGACATGACTGCCTGTTTTTGTATGTCTTTGTTATTTGCTTTTAGAGTGTCAGGGATTAATGTTAAAAGATATAGCAGTTTTAAACAAAACCTTGATTATGAGGAATATTGTCTACGTAGTGTGTTCTAAAAAGTAATTCAAGTTCACAATTTATTTTTCGTCATCCATATTTGATAACCTGTTACAGTACCAGGAAACCAACCATTCCAGATTTTTTGGAATTATTATAAATTGTTAAAATAAATATCACATTTCAAATTTAACTGATGAAATTCCAAAAATGATTTTTTAAAATGGGAATACCTTTTGAGTCAGAGGTTTTTATAATGACACTGGTAGAATCATTCAGAAATATAAAACTATACATATCTGTGTGTGTGTGTGTGTGTGTGTGTGTGTGTGTGAGATTTGGATTTTTAACATAACTTTAAAAATGTGTAGTCATATCGCTACAATATCTGCAATGTGGCAGTATATAGTGATGTCTAGCACTGGGCATCATGGCACAGACATGCAGCATGATGTCTCACCCTGTCACATTATCCTGACACCAGGCCGACTAGTCCTAACACTAACCTCTTAATGCTGAGTGCCTAGTGAGGCAGTTATTTGTACCATTTTTATAAGTCTTTGATATGACTCTGCTGGGGTTCAAGCCCACAACCTCCCACAGCCAGTTTGGACTCTGACCATTAGGCCACTGTAGCGGTCTATACATATCTCATTCTCACAGACAGAATATTACTATTCTGCCATATTGGCTCATATAAAGAATTCTGTTTAAATTTATTCCAGCAAGATTTAATTCCCTTGGGTTATCATTTGGAGGATGAAGAACTTTCGTATTTAAAATTGGTGTCCAAAAATTGTTGTCTTATGGTTTTGAATTTTTTTACTCATTTAATTGAACTTTAAAAATGGTGATTTTGTTCTTTTTGTATGAAATTAAATTTGAGTTGACCACTGTTGCTATGTTTTAGCTTGTTGCAAGGCATATCCCTACCTATTGAAAGCTGTTTATGACATATAGGTAAACATTATCATACCATGTCACATGAAGACATCTTTATATTCATCCAGTCAATAATTGTTATGTAAATATGTACTGGATATACTGGGATCATCCATTTTTCTGGGATGGACCAAGAAATGCTGCAGCACCTAGACTGGTACCCTGTCTTAACTTCAGCTTGTCTGTTATGGCAGTACCAATGGCATTGTCCAAGTTGGGACAGGTCACATGATTTTCCAGTTATCTAGTTGGTCATTTGAATCACCTGAGTATAAATGAAATCTGTATGTCTTCACAGTGAAGCATCATAAGCAGATGAATAATGTCACTTTGATGTAACACGACAGACAACCTTGCCAATTTGGCATGTAAATATCCAAATGTTCCCAGTCTTGCCTTACACTTTAAACACTGCTCTGGATATCTTCAGTGACTGCTACCATTCAGGTGATTGTCTGATTTGTATGATATTGTCTATCACAAACAGTTTAAATGTATGACGTTGAATATACTGTCATAATTCTACGCAAAACTATTTTTATAGACACATATAATTTACCAGTTTTATTGTTTCAAGAAACTGCTTACCTGTCCATAGATTGATTTGAGACAGGGGACCAACCAGTGCAGTAGGAAGACATACAATGGAAATACCTCTATCCTTTTCCTTCATCCTTTGTAACTAAGTGATAGACTGGTACATGGACTATTTTATCAACACGGAGTAGAACACATTTTACATTGAGAGAGAGGAATAGGATGTCGGAAGTTAAACAGATGACAGCATAAAGAAAGGAGAGGTTGGGGTAGCTGATGTTGCCTTTCACATATGAAGGCGCCCAATGTCAGAATTAAACTCCATAGCCATCAGCATGTGTACATTTTCAAACTCACAGGATAATGGAGAAACAAAATCAGTTAAAAGATTGGCATGGCAAGGGTGATCATGTCTGGACTATCTACTTTAGGATCATACAAACTCCATTCCTGCAGCACATGACAATCTCTCAGACTCGTGATTTTCAACCCTGCAAAGAACCCACATTGAAAAAATCGGAGATGTTTAATACATAAAGCAGTAGTAGTTATATTCTAGATAATGTGTTAATGAACAGGAAGCAGAAAATGAACACACAAATTCCCCACAAGTTCACTGTCTATGAAATTTTTTAATAATGCATAAAAACAGAGCCAAAAGAAAATGGACAGTTGCCCTTGCAATTATTGGCCAATACATATCTTTAACCTGACAAGCACAAACATGCTTCTCCACTAGACAAAATGTTTCTCCACTACACAAACCTTTCTCCAGTAAAATCATATCCTTGTACATACTACATGAAATCATGCATCCTTGACATCACTGTTGCATGATAAAGCTTGGATGTTGATACAATCAAAAGTTTTCCTAGAGCTATTATATGAAACTATTGATGCTACGAGAACATTGCAGTTCATTATTTAGTACAACTCAAGTTTATTGTTTTTATTGTGGCCTTCAGAGTGGAAAAAACTTTTGACAACTTTAGGTATTGGATGTAGCAATAATTTACCCACAGGACCTCATACTGTAATTAATATGCTTGTCCATTTACAAAGTCAAAAAGTCAATGTGGAGATTTAATTTTTTATTGAAATAGGAAAATATATAAGCCATGATTCCTGATATGCATGCTGATGGTTTTGAACCTTTGCAGCACCAGTTTATGTCTCTTGATAGGTTTTAATAATTAAGGGTTTGCCATAACTTATTAATTGAATACTGCCCAAAATGCTTAGAGAATATGAGGTATGGGGAAATAACTCTCAAAAGACCTGGGATTAGGTTCTGCAGTACAGTTTCATAATTTGCATAGGGTTTAATTTTTTAAGAAAAGATTTTCCCAGATTTTTCTTGCTGGTAAAAAGACCTTGTATGTCTTAGTTAAAAGAATTTTCAATTCCCTTGATTTTGGTTGATGATTGATGGGTGTAATTTGATTGATGGTTGTAATTTGGTTGAATTTAGTCTATAGCTTGGACTTCCTTCAGATATACACCTATCAAAAGATTAATTTTCACATCCATGACTTCAAAGTAACTTCCTTTAGTTTTTGGTTTATTTTATGATTCATTTATTGCACTTTTCGAAGCTGGTATTTCCTGCACTGGCAAAATTCATTTTCCCTTTTTTTAGATAACTGCTAAAGTTAGTGTACTTTGGTCTAGTTCAAGGTCATTTTATGAGCTCATGGGACCAGTCATTTTAATCACCTATATGTTTAGATAGTGCAGGATTTGCATAATTACCACACATCAAGAAATTTCTGTCGCAGTACATGAAAGTAACTTAGAGCTATGCCAACATTCAATTAGTGTGCATATTTCAAATGCAAACAACTTCACCTTATACCTGTCCCTCTTTTAGAAGTACAAATAACTGTGGGGTGTAACCTTAGCTGTTGTTGAATGAAGAGATGTCAATCTTTAGGACACATGGTACTAATGATATGGAAAAATGGGAACCAGCCTGGAAATGGATGAACATAAAATAGAGGATATATGGGTTTGGCTGACCGGATTGGTTAATAATGTAAGTTATATTTTAGGAAAAAGAATCTTTTGAGAGCTTATCCTAGTTGTAAGTGAAAAAAATAGAGACATTGTTTTATTGATTGAATTTCAGTCCTTTAACAGTCTTGAGTTTGGAACATTCATTACTAAAATTAGCACCTGACTCTTTGGTATGGAATTGAAAGCACATGTTTCAAACACATGCAGGTCCAGAAAATGCCACGGCTCATATCTTTTCCTCTACACAGAAGCTGACATCCAGGTTTCATCTATACTGATAAATATAGGTTTATTCATAAACACTCAAAAATTTTAAGTTATTGAATTTTTAATATCATGGTGTTTGCATAGGTTTATTATGGGAACTGAATTAATACTGTGAGTCCTTACCTTCCTTGAGGAGGGAATAGTAGATTACACCCCCCCATTACCCCACTTCTTCCAAGTAGTGAACTCAACGTATTAATTAAACTTCATGCACAGGATAAGGAGGGCAGTTTCTGATGTATGCAATGTCAAAAGGGTGTGCAGCAGAGTGGAATTTTCAAGACATTTCAGATGTTGTCTGTATTAGGCTGGAAGATGGAAGATAAAATTCTGTTGTTATTTTTCTGTATTTCCTTTGTGTGTCTTTGCATATACATAGCTACACCACTATTATGGATGTGTTCTATCGTACTAACCATGCAGAACTTCATCAGGTCTGTGATTTCGTATTTTATACGTGAGAAATTTGAACACATTTTTAATGAAGGCATGATGCCACACAAAAAAAGTAGAAATCACATTGTTGTCATTCATCTTCTTTTTTATTTCTCTGTAGGAAGACTTCCAGCAAAGGCCGAGCTGCTTGAGGGATCAGATTCCGAACTTACATCGTAAGCACGTCATTTTATGCTCCAATTTTGCTCCCCCCACACTACTAGCTGTTACTCACTCTGCCTGCACAGAAATATTCTCCTGGAGCATGTATATATTCTTTTTCCTGTGCTACTAACAGTTTGGTGATCTACTTATGCTGACTTAAGCTAGTTAAATATTTTGATAATTTTTAAACAATTATTTACACATGCTTGTTAACCATAATTTTGTAGTTTTATAATATAGAAGACTAGCTCATATATTTATTTACAATTTATATAGTTTTGTAACATAGCAGTTCATTGCAGGATTGTGACATGGAAATGTTTTTGAGGTTTCTTGACCATTTTGATTTGTTATGTAAATATTTTTGTAAAAAGTAAGTAAAACAAAGATTTCTTTTTTCACGGTTTTATATTGTTTTATTTTTGGTACTCTAGTATTTCCTTGACATGATTTCAGAATTTCAGAAACTGAAGATCTTGTCATTTTAGAATTCCTGGAAGTGTGTAAAATACATATTTCTAAATGATGCCAATAAACTGGGGGGTTTCTTCTCAATCTTTTTATCTCATTTCCATGCTGCATGTAGTTGGGTAAAATACTAATACCAAAATCTGTTATTTTAGTATAAATCAAAGTCTGATTTTATTTTAGAAAAAAGTATTGAATGTACTTTTATTCAAGGCAATAATAGACTAAGAGTTTGACGGATTTGTCTCTGCCAGAATATATGTCTTCAGGCTTGATCGAGAAGAGTCTCTGTGTTTTTTTGTTTTTTTTAGGGACGCAAAAGCCAGTTTTAATATAAATGTATACCTACTTGAAACTCATTTTATCATGTTTGACATATTTGTTTCTTTCAATGCTATTGATTTTTTTATTCAGTTTCTTTTAAACTTGTATTTATGGGCTGGTTAAATTTTGTTTGAAAATTAATTGTGACACTGAGTACAATATGATAACAGTAAAATGTTATAGTGCATTCAAAACATTTCTTGTTCATTGTAACAAATCAATTTTTAACATCATATGATGAAAATTACATTATGTTACAAGAATACAACTTCACAGAATGTTGGTCAATGAAATTGTAAGAAAATGATGCAGTGCAAGAGTACAGCTTTGGCTAATTTTAAGCCAGTAGGTCAGCTGATTGGTAGTGTGATCCATGATGATGACATCAACAAAAAATAAGCAGAGGTTATAAATTTCACTGGCTTTTAATGCAAGCCATATTGAGAGCATGGCACTCTCACTGCCCAGTTTAATTGGACATGTCTATTCATAGCGATAGAATGGACAATGTTTGTGCCCCTTTCTTAGTTGATAAAAACTACAGTGATCTCTCACCTTAACAAACTTTGGTATCATGAATTTACAGGTCCTCTCACAAAATGTCTCCAAGTAAAAACTCTGCTCAGATTTTGCATGCTGATTATTTTCAACCACCAGTTGGATAAATTAAGTGATTCTACATTTTAAAACAAGTATTTTATTTTGGGGCTTAATTTGAGATACCATCCTTAAATTTAACTTTATTTAAACAAAATTCACTGGCACACAAAATACTGAACAAAGTACGTATTTAAGTTGAGATATTTTATGAAAATGGAGCCAGATGTATTAAATACTCACATTTGATGCCAAAGGACCCATCATTGTTGATAACTACATGTTTTACTGAATATTTTATTATGATGAATGATTTTGTATGGATCTCAAATCACTTGTTATGTTGATGGACTATTTTGCTTTTAAAAAGCAGTCAAAGAAGTTGCGACAAAATGTTATGATTCATATTAATTTTTTATATATTTTCCTTATTTAAATTATCTTGGTGTACTTTAGTCTTTCAACATTAATGTCCATTTGCCACTTGGAATTCATTTACCACTCAGAATTTATTTACCTCTCAGAATTCATTAATTCTGCACTGTACTTTAGGAAAGGATGAACATAACTGTACTTTCATCATCTTTAAAATTATCTGTTCATTAATGAGTTATTTCCTTATATAATAAAAATGGTGGATACTTATAAGATAAATATAGTTAAACAGATTTTTTTAGTATTTTCTAGTGATTTACATCTTTTAACCATTTTAAAGCTAAATACGGCATACTGTGAATCCCTTCAATCTCAGAGGTACCAAATTTTGTGTTTTGGCTATAAAATCCATATTTGTGAATCTCCTGTATTTGTCTTTTAAAAAAGAAACAACCAGACAAACCAAAGACATAAAATATTGGGCAATGATGTGTGTGTGTGTGTGTGTATATGTATATGTGTGTGTATATATATATATATATATATATATATATATATATATATATATATATATATATATATATATATATATATAATATATATATATGAGATTATACTAGCATTCGCTTCCACACATTTTCAAATTTTCAAGCAAGCAGGCTTAATCCTATTGCAGTAATTCTATTTACGTGACAAATTATTCTATGCAAAGACTTAGAATAATTACTGGGATCTGCAGACATGCTTTTGGTTAATAGGATTGTGATTAGGTCTTTGTCAGTGTTCTATAAGACTGCTGTCACAGTTAGGGACTAAGAAATAAATTGATGACAACAAACCAAACTTGTATGCGACTCACTGTACATTAGTCAGTATTATCAGAGGGCAGTATTGCTCTTTGATGTTTTCAGAGCACATGGTTGGGGGGCCTGCTGTCTCTTTAATGGCAAAATGGATCGTACCACTGTTTGTACTAGCCACTTGCAGCTGTCAGAATTTTCAGTCATGGCCCAGACTATTGCTCAGTTAGATAAACAGACGTACATCGAAGATGTACTCTCAGATAAGATCTCAATCAATCTGAAGACATCCATCCTTAAGCCAGTTAGCACAAAATGAATTATCTCCAACATGACAAAGTATCACTTGTAACGGACTTTGCTAAACTTGACTTTGAAAATGCTGGACTGATCTGCTGATTGCATATTCAACAGTCAGTTGTATGTATTAACTGTATTGAGTAATAACATTGTGGTCTGTTTGCTCAATGGAACAGTCAATAGTCATTGTAATAAAACAAAATGCAGTGAAGTTGTTGTTGTTGTGGGGTTTAACACCATATTTCAGCACACGATAGGCTATGCATGGCGGCCAATATTAATAGTGGAGGAAGAACCCGGGAAAACCCCGGAAAGAACAACCAACCCATGAAAAGCTACTGGCAAGCTTTCTCACATATCCACATTGGCCAAATCCTAGACTCGAACCCACGCAGACAAAGGTAAGATATTAGTGATCAGTAACAGAGAGCACTTTAGACCACTTGGCCACTCGAGACGCCAAAATGCAGTGAAAAAATTGTTTTAATTTACAAAACAACTAGTGTTTGAATCAGACTTGGTAATTGGCTTTCACATTAATATTATATATATTCAGTTTTGAACAGTATCCCATGGTAATTAATGCAGTTTTTTTTAATTGATCCTTACACTATGTTAGGGATAAATAATGACTTATATTATTAAAGGATAAGTGCTTACAAAACTTAAAGATTGTGATTGATATCTAATTTTCATGAACTTTATGCTATTATGTTTCTCAGATTTTTTTATAAATAGATATAATATGTACTTTGGAAAGTAAAGAAGTACTTAAATCATGGGTAATTCTGCACTTAAAGTATAGTCATTATTATATAAAATTTTCATGAAATTTTGAATGTGAAATACAGTGGTCACCCTCTTATATGGCCATCCCTTCTACATCAGATAAGTGGCCTTGTAAGACGGGTGGCCTTTCCAGAGGGGGACTAATTTTTTTGTGAGAAGTATATGTAATGTACATAGTAAGAAAGCTACATACTTCAAAGCATTTAATATCTTCATTTAATATCTTTGTTTAAAAGTAACATTAATTATTAAAAGGTTCTTCTTGTTATAATAATAGACTTATTTCAACTGAATATACATTAATTGTTATTATTCTTGGCATAAGTACGATATGCAAGCGTGTATTGTTGTCATGTACATTGCAAGACCATTCAAAAATGTCATTTAAATCTTGGTACATAGATAATTCTCTTTCCATTTGCTCCATTCTCCCACTGCTGGTGAATAATCTCCTTATTGGTTATGATGTTGTTTATTTGAGTCTTTTCAACATAAAATTGTTTTATTCAAGTCTTTTCTACATAAAAATGTTCAGCAAATCCCCCACCCCACCTCACCCAATGTTGTCGAGTGGAATAACCGACTTTCTTTTAAAAAAGTATGTCTCCGTTTACGTGATGGCATGTTAATGTTTGGTAATGATTTATTCGGATGTTGCTAACTGTATGGGGTTTTATTATGCAAACAAAACTTTTGTTGAGTGGGTGAAATGCCTTCTTCATAAAGGAAGCAATAAATGTGTTGTCACATGTTTTGTTTGGTCTTTGCCTGGCACCATGTTTTGTTAAGGTTAATTTCTCTCTGTGTGTGTTAATGCATGAAATATCTATTTTTAGCCTATGCTGACCCTGTTATGGTCTTGACAATAACATCTGGTTGTAATCCTCAAAGAGAAGAACTCAACAGATATGTGAAGCCCACAGCTCTGTCATAATATTGTTGAGCCCATTTCCTGTAAATGCCGGCTTTTATAGACAATGATATAATATTAATCTTAGTGTTACATGTACTTTAGTCAACACTTCTTTCAGTAATGGAAATTTGATATTGTGAGACATGTATCAACGATAGAGATAATCTGATTACTTACCTTATGTCACAATATGAATTAATTATTGGTTCTGGATACATTTGAAATAAAAAGTGGATGCTTGTGAGGGGAACATTTTACATTTTTGTACTAATACGCTGGCCACTGGTTGTGTTAGAGGGGTGGCCGTTCTTGAGGGGCACTCTTGAACACAGACTTGTCGGTGCCAAGGGATTCTGGCCATAAGAAGTAGGTGGCGGCTGATCAGGGGGGCATTCAAGAGGGGGACTACTCTAAATCATAACTGGTTTCTATTGTTCCTCATCTTTAAAAAATGCATCATGGCATGTATTACTCAGCACTATAAATACCACTGGTATTAAAACAAGAAAATAGACAAGTGATCCTTTATTTGTGACTTTAAATTTGTGATCTACCTTTCTGACAAAAATTACAAGATTTAGTACTTCATGAATTTAAATAGATTCACAGTATATTGTTGACTAATAATATTGAATAGCTTTTGTGCCAGGTTTAAATTGATATGTTTCACCTAATTGAAATTGATTTAATTGTATAACAGGTAGAATAAGAAATCATATAATCTAGGATCAAAGATAGTTGTAACTTTTGAATTTTGATGACCTAGATGTTACATTTGAATATATTGCTAAAAGGTTTCCATAGAAGTGTGAGTGATAAAGTTTCCTATAGAACTGTGGATTAGAGACAGGATTCCACAGAACTGTTTATCATTAAGACAGTTTTCCACAAAACTACGGATTAGAGATAGCTTTCCACAGAACTTTGAACCAAAGAGACATTTTTTAACAGTGCTTTGGTGGTGGGCTTTCTTCACAAGTAGGGTTTTTATATGCTTTCACTTTTGGCTTGAGGTGATGTAAATTCCAGTGTTCTACACTAATCACTCATGTAATGTAATGTAGACAAACAGCAAGATTGTGTTTAATTTGCAATTTTTGAAGTGATGCCTTTGTGCATTGTAAAAGAGTTAACCACTGTCCAAACCTCAGAGTTCAAATGAACTAAACTGAATTAGATTTTATAGAAAATGTTACAAGTATTGTGATTTTTTTTTATTTTCATGGTTATCTGGTGTTATGGTTTTGCAAAGAGTAATATGTTCATCAGAACTTATATAAATTGATTGAGGAAGACTGACCTACTGTTTTCACAGAAGATATCATTGTTCATTGGTTGTTTACAATTTTGTTCAGGAGCAACAACAAAAATAAAAAAAACTGGTTCTCAGTGAAAACTGGTGCCCAGTGAATAATAGTAAATTCACTATATTTAATTTACGGTAAAGAAAGAAACTGAAATATGTCAGTAATAATTTTTTTTCTATGGGGCATAGTTAAGGGTTTTGTTGAGTTTTTCTTTGTATTTATCCCTAAATTAGGTTATTATATATTGTTTAGCTTTAAGGTGGAGTGTATTTATGCTATGATATATATCTGTCCAGCTTTCCATTTTTGCTTTCCACATGATGTCCTTAGTTATAAACCACATAGTTAGCTGAACCAAATTTTGTGATGGCTTGCTCTTAGAGTGACAAAGAAAAGTACAGATTTTGGAGTGACAACCCCAAAAGGTCAAGGTTGCAGTTAATCAAACAAAAAATATTGTTCTACACAACAGCTTCAGTACCACTGCTTTAGTTCCATAACACATACCCTGGCCAGATGCTGCAAGATTCCATAACACATACCCTGGCCAAATGCTGAAATATTCCATAACACATACCCTGGCCAAATGCTGCAAGATTCCACAACACATACCCTGGCCAAATGCTGCAAGATTCCATAACACATACCCTGGCCAAATGCTGAAAGATTCCACAATATATACCCTGGCCAAATGCTGAAAGATTCCATAACACATACCCTGGCCAAATGCTGGAAGATTCCACAATACAAACCCTGGCCAAATGCTGTAAGATTCCATAACACATACCCTGGCCAAATGCTCAGGATTCCATAACACATACCTCAGCCAAATGCTGCAACATGCTTCCACCTGGGGTAAAGAGGAAAGCTGTTGATTTTTGGATGAATATCTGATGATACCAGGACTTAATGAGGAGAAATGGTTTTGGTATAATAATGATAATAATGTCAGTTTGAACATGGCATGCATTTAGGTTAAAGAAGACACCTGTTGATTTCTGAGTGAAAGGCTGAGGAACCAAGACTTAAAGAGGAAAAATGAATTTAGTTCTTCACCACTGGCCCTGACCAGACCTTGCAATTTTGCTTGCACAACGGGTAGGAAAAATTCATGGAGGCAGTAATTTCAAGAAGTAAATTGGCTTCTATGCAATATATTTAGTTCTAAACCATATTCCTTGACCAATTTGTGGAATGTCTTTTGGTTTGAAATAAAGAAGAAAGCTGAAGATCATGGTCACTGTAACACCAAGAAGAATATGATTTCTACATGATCACTGTAGTTCAAGTCTTCATGCTGTTACCCAACTGTAACACCAAGAAGAATATGATTTCTGCATGATGATTGTAGTTCAAGTCTTCATGCTGTTACCTAACTGTAACACCAAGAAGAATATGATTTCTAGATGATGACTGTAGTTCAAGTCTTCATGCTGTTACCTACTGTAACACCAAAGAAGAATATGATTTCTACATGATGACTGTAGTTCAAGTCTTCATGCTGTTACCCAACTGTAACACCAAGAAGAATATCATTTCTAGATGATGATTGTAGTTCAAGTCTTCATGCTGTTACCTAACTGTAACACCAAGAAGAATATGATTTCTAGATGATGACTGTAGTTCAAGTCTTCATGCTGTTATCTAACTGTAACACCAAGAAGAATATGATTTCTACATGATGACTTTAGTTCAAGTCTTCATGCAGTTACCCAACTCTAGATTGCTAGCACTTGTGATAGGAAAGATGTCTTTTGATATTAGGATCAAAGGTCAAGATCAACTTGAGACAAGCAAGAGAAATAGATTACGTAAAATTACATGCTATAGGAGAGCAACAAACTTTAATGTTTGGCTTACAATTACAGGAACAATATAAGCCATAGATGTGGAGTTTGACAGCTTAAAGCTGTGACAATAAGGTAGGGAAAGAAAATAATATAACATTTCAAGTCATCGAAGTATATCATTTAAGTCACTGACATGTATACTCTGTAATCATTAACATATTAATACTCTGACATTTAAAATTTAATAACTTTGTAAAAATCAGGTAGTGTGTCTTTTCTAGCTGTATAATTGCATGTCTTTTTTCAGTCAAAGATATACTTTATATAGTTGTGTACAGGTTGAGTCTAACTGCAAAAGACATAGACCCAGATCTGCCACAGCTTAATGCACTTGCAGATCAAAGTCTAAGTAGTTTGTTTTACAAATTACTCTTAACAAACTGCATCAACCCAGGTATGCTTTATGCAACAGCAGATCTAGGTCTTTGCAGTTTGCAGTTGGACTCGATTGGGGTCTGTGCTATTTGTTTTTGTGCTGTTTGTTTTAGTACTGTATCAACGGAACATTGCATTATACAATGGCAAGTTTGGGTCTGTGCTATTTGTTTTAGTACTATATCAACGGAACATTGCATTATACAACGGCAAGTTTGGGTCTGTGCTGTTTATGCACAGTAGGCACAACAGACAAAACTTCAATTCCCTTAGGACACAAGAGTTACTTTCCTTGACAGTAGGTCAGAGGTCACTGGATAAAAACTGCTAGATCTGAAAACAATTTTATTGAATACACTATTGAGAAAGCAGAATTTTATGTTTTGTAAATCCTTGTTTTAAGGTAAAATAAGACCAATTCCATGCATATGTTTGTTTATTTAAATTTTTTCATGCATTTCAATAATTACCCAATGAGAGTAATGCATTATTTTCCCCAGCGTGCTTGGACCTGTTGCAAAGAGATGTGCGTCTTTGGTTCACAGAAGGTATTGACTGCTGTATATATCCAATGATATCAGTATGCATATAGCTACCCTTCTGATGCAGTTTTTCTGGTTTAAAGTTTTACATCAACTTTTCTCAGATTTTTATTTAACACTTGCATGGTATCAGAGAAATTTAAATGAATGATATTTATTTTTTCACTTGTTAAGTTTCAAGTTCCAGGCTGAATGCATTCTGAATGTCAGTGAAATTACATAAGTATGGAGCACGACATTATGACTCCAAAATTTGGCTGAAAATTTCAGAAGGAATTTTTTTAAAATAAATTTTTAATTCTATGGTCTTTTTCATTTGAGCTATATATTCTATGATATTAATTGATGAACATTAATAATTCAGTATTAGATCGTATAATTTTTAATATATCCATATTTCTCCAGTTTTGTTGAATTTAAGTATCAAGTACAGAATCCAGGCAAAAAGTGGTATAAGAAAAATTTAAATTTGACACTGACCAAGCAAATAAATTTGACATTTAAGTGACACTGACCAAGCAAATAAACTTGACATTGACACAAGTAAATGTGTTTGACATAGACCCAAGTAAATCAGTTTGACATCGACTCAACCCAGTCAGTTTGACATAGAACCAAGCAGATCTGTACATAGGCTCAACCCAATCAGTTTGAAACAGATTCAACCTGATCAGTTTGACATAGAACCAACCAAACCTGTTTGACATAGACCCATCCAAATCAGCTAGACATAGACTCAACCCAATCAGTTTGACATAGAACCAGCCAAATCAGTTTGATTTAGACCCAAGCAAACCTGTTTGACACAGATGCAATCAAATTATGAAATTTATGAAAGTCAGTGCTTGAAAGTAGATAAAGTAGATAAATCTGTCAGTATCTTCTTATGTTCTCATTGTGCAACATTTAATATAAGGATTTGGAAGGTTGCCCTAATTTTATTAGAAACCAATCAACATAGGTAGTACTCTTTTTATTTACAGCGTTCTTAATGTGAACACTCAATCATCAGTACAGACTGTGTCCATTTTATCTTCTTCTGTGCAACCTGTTAATAATGCTTCTGGTAATTATAAGGATGAGGTACCAGTCGAGAGGTATGAATGTACTATAGGTTTCTGGTTGGATATCAGTTGAAATTTGTGGTAGTTGTGAACAAATAATGTTAGATCTAAATTATTATCTGCTTCTTAGTGGTGTGGCTCTTGACTCTTCTAGTGGTGGATTTAAATAGACTCTTTTTCTTTCTCTAGGATGGTTTTTTCTTTAATGTTTTTCAAAATTAACATTCTTTTTGTTATTCCTGATATCTGTTGGGAGTGTACTTCATTTCAATTCCTACACCAAATTGTAATCTTTTTTAAGTTTCCTTTCCATATCACTGTTTTATGATACCTTCTTTTCCTAAGGAGAGTATATGGCCATGCACTTTTTTCTCCAGTTCAAATTTAGTCTCAAGCATTATGTGTAGTTCACTGGTGCTGGTGTGAGTAGTTTTATTGACTTGCCTTCAAAGAAATGGTGTGAGTAGTTTTATTTTCTTACCTTCACATAAAAGGTGTTGGTGTGAGTAGTTTTATTTTCTCACCTTTGCATAAAAGGTGTTAGTATTTTTATTGTCTTGCTTTCAAAGAAATGGTATTGTTTGTTTTATTTATTTTTATCTTCGAATTAAAGGTGTGAGTACTTTTATTGACTTGCCTTCAAAGAAATGGTTTGAGTAGTTTTATTCTCATGCCTTTGAAGAAAATGCAGGACATATGGATCACTTTTGCAATTGCATTGGTGACAGCATTAGGTTTCTGCATTCAGCTCAGTGTTCCTGACATTGTTATATGTAGAATAATGAAATTTGATAGTCTCTTCATCTTACTGTGTATGGTTCACCATAGACAAAAGTAGGTCACAATAACCTACATATATTATGCTTCATTGATTGCATAAAGGTTTAGCATAGTTTTTCTGACACTGTTGAATGTATAGTTATGACACTTGATGGGTGTGTTCATTTTGGAAGGTACTGCTCATTATGGTCAAAATCAGGTCACAGTGAACTGCTTTTTATCCTCTAGCAACTCTTAAATGTTTCATGCAGGTGAATTCAGTGCAATTCTTGTTTTAATTTTCTTCCTTTGGCAATGTTATTGGACAGGTAAATCAAGAATAATTTTCTATCATTTATCAGTGGATGTCCCAGATAGCTGAGTGGCCTAAGGCATTCAGCTGTACAGATCGCTCTGTAGGACTCTCTTCTTGGTTCTTCCTCCACCAAATACATGGGCCACCATGTGCTTAAAAATGACATTGTACCCACAAAAACAAAAATTAAAAAAAATTATGTGACAGTATGTCCTGAGATAATTTTTTTATGATAACCTTTGTCAGTTAATATTTTTTTGTATTTCCCATGAAAGGTAATGTGAACTTCCTAAAATGTATGCTGTTCTGACTAAAATTTCTAGCTTTGTACAGATGGCCAGTTTATGGAGGTTCTGCTTGTAGTAGAATTACTAGAATCAAAATATTTGACAAGTCTTAGAAGAAGATCAGGTTACAGAGGGTACAAAAAAATTAATTTGAATTCACTGTATGAATTTAATAAATCTTGATTCTATTTTGGATAAAATGTATAGACTGATATAAATTGATCATAACATGGTTATAGTTGAAAATTAATGTGTTCAATACTTATTTCATTGTGCTTTGTTTAAAGTTTTAAGTTTGTTTATTTAACTTGGACTCCACAAGCAGTAGCCAGTTTTTACCAATTCTTTTTATATGCACATTGTGACTCATGGTGGTTTAATGGTTATAGAACACCACACCTGTGACCATAAGGGTGTTGATTTAAATACTGCATAGACCAGACCAGGTTGGACACTGTGCTGTGTCCTTTAGCAAGGTACTTTACTCCAGTTGTTTCAGTATGATGTAACCTTTGGGGTGTTTATGTACCATACAATGCCAACCAGTCCATAAATCTTGATGGTTCTGATGTTTACATTATGTGGAGATGGAAGCAGTCCAAGAACTCACAGGAAACCACTTACATTGGATGGTCAGCTGCACACCCATGTATGAGTTGGTCCATATATCAAACCTGGGACTGCTGTATTGGAAAGCAAGCATCCTACTTTTGTACCATTCAGATCATTGTTACAGTGGTTGACAGTGGTTAGAGCATCAGCCTTGGATGCAGGAGGTCATGAGTTTGATCCCTGGCAGAGTTGTACCAAAGACTTACAAAAATGGTACCTACAGCTGACTTACTTGGCACTCAGCATTAAGAGGTTAGTGTTAGGACTGGTCAGCCTAGTGTCAGGATAATGTGACTGGGTGGGACATCATGCTACATGTCTGTGGCATTATGTCCCAGTGTTAGACATCACTAAAAAACTGCCACGCTGCAGACATCATAGAGATATGACTGAAAAATTATTAAAAATCGAAATCACACACACACACACAGTGGTTGACCCATCCTAATAGGAAAGGAATTCATTTGAAACCAGATTTGTTTTGTAAGGAAAAGGACTCATGTAGATGAGATAGTCCACTTAATGGATGCCCAAGCAGCTAAACGTAATGTAGGAAATCTTGAATTGTTTTATTTCAGGGCTTTAACAACTTGCTCATTAACCATAAAAGTTAACCTCATAAAATTATGTGATATTATATTCACAGTCTTTATAATGCATGTCTCAAATTTTTGTCTGAGCAGTGCAAATAAGAAAGGAATTTCAAAAAAGTAATTTTTAGTAAAAATAAATGAATACAGTAATTTTTCTACCATTCTAATATTTGTAAAAAAAATGCCAGCAAAAGATAAATATTTCAACTTTCATTTCCAGAGAGGTGAATATGAATGGTACAGCTGATGGTGTACCAAATGTTGTCCCAGCTTCAAACATTCCTCCCATTCTTAATCAAAAGAATGGAGGTTTGGGTCGAAGGTAGGGCAGTGTTACTTTAGTTCTCCTTGTGTGCTAATTTAACAATGTCCTTGGTAATATATTAATAGCAGGCAATGGGTGGATGATCAAACATGACAAGATTTTAATTCTCTTGGAATTCATATTTCCCTGTACCAACTGCATTTAAAATGACAGGCTGTGAAAAAATTTAAGTAGTTGTCATAAGATCATGAAATTACATATTGTGCAATTTTTGGGGAAATATTTTAAAGTCATTTTTTTTTAAAGTAAATTTTCACCAAAGGAAGTTATTGGTTTTGGAATAATACTTAAATTTTAGACAAGTCTAAGTTACTTGAAATTTCATGGTCTAAGGACTGAATTTGTTTGAATCCATATGCCTGAAAGTAATGGTAACATTATTCATTCAAGCTGTCTATAACTTCTGTAACTTTTCTTTGGAAATGGTCTTCTCTCAGTGGTAGTGATCTCATTTGTGGTGTTCCTCAAGGGTTAATTTAATATTAAGAAATGGTGATGGTTGTGATGGCAACATTAATGTGGTGATGGTTTCTGTTCATATGTCTATATTACAGGTTAGTTGGGTCCTGGCATAACTTAGTAATGTGTATTAAGTTAGTATTGTCAGTCATTTGAATTATTAAGTCGTAGCTTTATCATTGATAGCAGAAATTTATCATATCAAGGTTCCAGTATAAATTTATCTTTAATACCTTTCCAAAAAATGTAATATCTGACATTAATAAATTTTGCACAAACCTTTGACCTTTTGCTAACTCTCTTGCACATGGTTGCCAGGCTATCACAAAATTTTTAATTTCCATTAGTAGCAAAACTTATGTTAAAGAAGGAAAATCAGTCTTTAAAATATCTTATTTAATACGATTTAGAAGCCAGTGTGGAAAATTAAGTACCATAAGTACTTATGCATAAGTCATGTCCAACTGCAATCAACATAGACTTTGATCTATAATGTGCCTGCAGATCAGGGTCTATGTTGTTCATTCTACTGATTAATCCTAACAAACTGCATAGACCCAGATCTGGCAGTGAATTTTAAATGGCAGATCTGGATTTTAGCAGTTTACGCCAGCAGAATTTACTTCTAAGCAAGTACATACAGTAGTAGCCATTGAACCGCTCTGGTGGCCTAGTGATTAGAGCTTCCACCTCGGATGCGGGAGGTCATGGGTTTCGATCCCCGACTGAGTCAAACCAAAGACTTACAAAAATGGTACTAACAGCTGCCTCGCTTGGTGCTCAGCATTAGGAGATTAGTGTTAGGACTGGTTGGCCTGGTGTCAGAATAATGTGACTGGGTGGGACATCATGCTTCATGTCTGCGGCATGATGTCCCAGTGCTAGACATCACTGTAAACTGCCACATTGCAAACATCATAGCAATATGACTGAAAAATTGTTAAAGCTATGTTAAAAATCCAAATCACATCACATCACAGTAGCCATCGACTATATCACTAATGTGTACACATGTTTGTGGTTTGCAAAAATGTCAAATTTTGTACCAATTATATCAAGATAAATAACTAAAGGTATTGGTAGTAATGTTATTATCAGTAATGTATGTATATATGTAATTTATTAAACCTGTCTCACACAAACAACACAAGAAGTGGCATTACTTTTCTTTGTGTGTGATTTGGATTTTTAATGTAGCTTTAACAATTTCTCAGTCATATTGCTACAGTGTCTGCAGTGTGACAGTTTATAGTGATGTCTAGCGCTGGGACATCATGCCACAGACATTTAGCATGATATCCCACCCAGTCACATTATCCTGACACCAGGCCGACTAGTCCTAACACTAACCTCTTAATGCTGAGCGCCAAGTGAGGCAGCTGTTAGTACCATTTTTATAAGTCTTTGGCATGACTCCGCCAGGAATAAAACCCATGACCTCCCGCATCCAAGGCAGACACTCTAATGACTAGGCCACCAGAGCGGTCACTTTTCTTTGTAGAGAAAAGTATAAATTGATTTAACAAAAATGTTTGACTAAAGTTGAAGTTGGATCGTACCATGGACTTAGTTCTGGGAAATAAAATAGTCTATATGTACACAAGTCTAATACCATGGATTTAGTTCTGGGAAATAAAATAGTCTATATGTACACAAGTCTAATACCATGGATTTAGTTCTGGGAAATAAAATAGTCTACATTTACACAAGTCTAATACCATGGAGATAGTTCTGGGAAATAAAATAGTCTACATGTACACAAGTCTAATACCATGAATTTAGTTCTGGGAAATAAAATAGTCTACATGTACACAAGTCTTATATCATGTATACTTTATTTTAATTCATTGTCCAACTGCAAACAATATAGATCCTGATCTGCCATCACATAATGTCCTTGGCAGATCAGGGTCAGTGTTGTTTGTTCTACTGGTTGTTCCTAACAAGCTGCATAGACTACTAGCATACTATGCAATGGCAGAATATATATATATATATATATATATATATATATATATATATATATATATATATATATATATATATATATATATATATATAGTAAGTATAGAGATATAATTGGAAGATTAACATGAATCTCTAAACTTTTTAAACTTATAATAATTTCCTAACTCAATTCTATGGAGAAATTTATACCCAATCACTAGCTTGATACTGTGGAGAAATTTATAACCAATCACTTGTTTGATATTATGGAGAAATGTATAACCAGTCACTAGTTTGATGCTATGCAGAAATTTATAACCAATCACTAGCTTGATATTATGGAGAAATGTATACCCAGTCACTAGCTTGATATTGTGGAGAAATTTATATCCAGTCACTAGCTTGATATTGTGGAGAAATTTATAACCAGTCACTTGCTTGATATTATGGAGATATTTGTACCCAATCACTAGCTTGATATTGTGGAGAAATTTATAACCAGTCACTGGCTTGATATTATGGAGAAATGTATAACCAGTCACTAGCATGTTACTATGCAGAAATTCATAACTTATCACTAACTTGATACTGTGGAGAAATTTATAACCATATAACCAATCACTTGCTTGATACTATGCAGGAATTTATAACCAATCACTAACTTGATATTATGGAGATATTTGTACCCAATCACTAGCTTGATACTGTGGAGAAATTTATAACTATATAACCAATCACTTGCTTGATATTATGGAGAAATGTATAACCAATCACTAGCTTGATGCTATGCAGAAATTTATCCCCAATCACTAGCTTGATGCTGTGCAGAAATTTATAAGCAATCACTAGCTTGATACTGTGGAGAAATTTATAACCAATCACTTGCTTGATATTATGCAGAAATGTATAACCAGTCACTAACTTGATACTATGCAGAAATGTATTACCAATCACTAGCTTGATACTGTGGAGAAATTTATAACAATCACTTGCTTGATATCGTGGAGTAATTTATCCCCAATCACTAGCTTGATGCTATGCAGAAATCTGTAAGCAATCACTAGCTTGATACTATGCAGAAATTCTTAAATGTTATGGTAATCAAAGAAAATGCTTATGTTTTTCAGATGATTAGCCTATGTTTGAACATAAATTCCACCTATATTTTGCGAAACTTTTCCATGCTTATACCGCTGTTTTGAAAACAAAATAATGTTAGGCTGGTGTTCTGGACTTATCATGGAAGAAATACTATAGCTGTTACTGGTAATTTCTTTACTGATCAGGATGGCTCAAGTGCCTTATATTCAGCTTAAAAAGCTGAGACAAGCTTAATGAAAGCACTGATTCCATTCATTTGGGAATTGTAATTACAGAATACAGATTGCTGAAAAACAATTTTGACAAAACAATCTTCATGAAAATTATTGCATGCTTCTAGTCAGATTACTGACTTTCATCATATACTTTTTTGATAAAGTGTTTAACTAGTTCTTGCATTTGTTTTCTAGCAATTTTAGTTAAGTGCAACATGAAGATGAAGTGGTGCACTCATTCTTGGTGCATATTTTTCAGTGATGATATTTAATTGCTGCAGATATATGTTGAGTAAGTAAGAACACAAGCACTGTTTTGCTCATTTTAAGTTTCCTCTGTGTTCTGGTTTTGGACTATAAATTTTCAGTATATGGTACTGTTGGAATCACTGGGCATCAGAATGTTGAAGGCATTCTTTAAGCACATTGTTATAAAAAGCATTTTTTCTTTGTAAACAGATTTAGATATTCTGTTGTTTTGGGTCATACATATCTGATTATGTTGGTGATGGAATATGAATTGTTCAAAAGAGCAACAGTCCCTTCAAGGGACTCTTGTAGTACAGTGTTTTAGATATTCTCTTGCTCTGGGTCATCTATGTCTGATTCTGTTGGTGATGGAATATGAAAATGAATCACTCAGTAAAGCACCAGTCCCTTCATTAGGGACTCCTTCTGTACAGTATTTTAGATATTTTGCTGTCTTTGATGATACATATTTCATTCTGTTGGTGATGGAATATGAATATGAATTGCCCAGTAGAGCACCAGTCCCTTCACAAGGGACTCTTGTTTTACAGTGTTTTAGATATTTTGTTGTCTTTGGTTGTATATATCTCAGTCTCTTGGTGATGGAATATGAATATCAATCGTCCAGTAGAGAGCACCTGTCTCTTTTTTTAGTGTTTTAGATCTTTGTTGTCTTTAGTCATACATATCTCAGTCTGTTGGTGCTTGAATATGAATATGAACATAAATATGATTTGTCCTCTTGGTTTGTGATTTTTTGAATCTGTGATAGATTTGATAAAGATTTGTTACCTTTGGATACTTTGGTTAACTGTTCTTCATGGGCATATCAATTTTGGGTATAACAATCTTGCATGTGATGATTTGAATCCATTAATGCAGGGTTTTTGGTGGAAGATTGAGTTTTACTTTAAAAAATGGATGTCTGTAAAAGTAAAACCATTGTCAACATCTCATGTCATCAAATACAAGATTATTATAACCATTTTGATGCACTTTAATATTGTTGTAAACTTGCAGAAAATGTAGTTCTTTTTAGCACTACAATATAGAGATGGTCACACAGTTTCTATGGTTATCTAAATGTTCTATGGTGTATAGTGGATTTTATTGCTGAAGATTTTGAAAATCACCAGTCAGAAAGCACACTGCATTTCCATGTGTTAAAATCTCTCATTTATTCATCAATTTAAATTCAGAGTGCTTTGAGTAGAAGACAGAAGTTCACATTTTATACCATAAATCATCCAGCACTACCTAGTCATTAGGAATGTGGTTTTTTTTACCTATTAATGTTGCATTTATTGCTCTGTAGAATTTTGAGGGATTGAAATAATGATATAGTTTCTACATGTAGTGCTGTTTATACTCTTTTTTATTGTCTTATATTATGGAAAATGAAAACCTATCTTTTTATTATGATTATATTGATAATTATTTTCAGTTTAAATAACAAAAATGGCATAGTTGTTCAGAACAAATGTCTTATTTCCGGGTTTTGTTATTGTCTGGTTTATGGCTTATCAACTGTACAGAAAATGATATAAGGAACAACTATAGTCCAATCTTCTTTATGTCGACATACAAGACATTACTTAATCTAAATACAGTACTCCCTCATTATAACACAGTCCATGAGAATCATGGAGTATACTGCCTTATAGTGAGGTGCTGTATAATGAAATACATGATACAGCACTCCCTCATTATAACACTCTATTAGAGCTATACAGTATACTGCCATATAGTGAAACCACCTTACAATGAAGTATCAGATACATTACTCCCTCATTACAGCACTGTCTATTGGATCCCTAGAGTATACTGCCTTATAGTGAGACTGCCTTATAATGAAGTACATTATACATAACAATGTCGGGGCCCCGAATGGCTTAGTGGTCTAAAGTGCTCACCGTTATGGATCACTGCCATCTCACCTCTGTCTGTGTGGGTTCAAGTCTCAGGCTCAACCAATGTGGGTGAATAAGAAAGCTTGCCTGTGGCTTCTTATGGGTCAATGGTTATTTCCGTGGTTTTCCAGGGTTCTTCCTCCACCATTTCTACTGGCTGCCATGTATAGCCTATCTTATGCTGAAAAATGGTGTTAAACCCTATAACAGTATCAACAACAACATAACACTGTCTGTGGCAGCCATGGGGTATACCACCTTATTGTGAGATTTCCTTATAATAAAGTACGTGATACATTATAACACTGTCCATGGCAGACATGGAGTATACCACCTTATAGTGAGACTGACTTATAATGAAGTACATTATACATGTCATTTCGCTGACAATGAAATGGGTTCCATTATCATACTCTCTTTATACAGGAACCTGGCTATAATGAAGGATCTTACAGTGAGGTCATGCTGTATGGTATTTTTATATTGCAGCATGCATGTATTTTTTTCACAGTATTAGTAGTATCTGACTATAAGATTTTACTTCATGACATAAAATTAGTATTGACGTAAGTTACTATGACAGTTTATAATTTTACACATCTTGCCAAAGCTTTATATATTTTATTAGTATGTACATTTTTTTATTTGCTAATGTTTACAATCTTATTACAGATATCTTTATAATTATATATGATATAACTTAATTATTTAATTATGTGTTGTGTACAGAAAAATAAAGCGTGGAACAAAATTACCTTTTTGAATTTCAATATTTTGTTAAGTGCATGTAATATTTTCTGTCAAGACATTTTCAGGGCTATTACAGTCAGTGATATGATATAATTGTATTTAAAGGTATTGTTTGACTTCTATATTTACATATATAAAAAAATAACAAACAACAATATTCATAAAGAGTATCATAGGAAATAAAACTTTATTAAACTTTATTTTATTTCAAGAAATTTTAAATTCATGATAATTGAAATACAGAATAATATGAAATCCTCATCATGAACAGAAGTGATGTTTCTGATTATAGCAAGCATGCCGCACGATTTAATGCCTGCTTCTTTCTTTCATGAGAAAAACCATGCAATTCCAGTAAAAATTAAGGATGCCACATCATAAAAAAACCTAAATCTAGCTTAGATCAGCATCATGGCTGTTTGCAGTTAGTGAGACAGTATTTCTTCATTACATAATTTGCTCTAAAATGTCTTACCAGGAATATTCTCTTCATAGGTCACTGTTACAGAGATATATTGATTGGATTGTAAAGCAAACCAGGCATATGCATTTATTATGTTTGTCCATCTGTCTGTCTGGGGGTCAACACTTGGGTTAAAATTTGTGTTTGGGTCAGTAGACACAAATGCCTGCAAAATCAAGCAATGTGATAATTACATATGCTTCATGATTTCTGGATGATGATGATCTGTATTTCATGCATCTTCCACCAGTAATTTTGCTTAGGTTTTATGTTTAGTTCATTTTTTTCCATAGACTATTGCCAGCAGAGTTGTTTAACTTAATAATTTTTTTTGTGGAGATAAGAACCATTCTGGATTTAGGAAATTATTATTAATTTTCATTAACAATGCCACATTCCAAATTTAGTTTAATCAAATTCCACAAAGTCATCATTTTGGGGGGATGATATTCAGAGTATGTTTTTTATAAGGGCATAGGTATATGGGTAAATAAATACTGCAGCACAAAGACTTTGGGCTGCACAAAACATTGACTGTCCAAATCTCATTGTCACAGATGAAATGAGACTACTAGTCTTTTTTGCCATTAGGAATTCCATGTAAATATTATTCCAGTAAGATTTAATCCCCCTTAGGTGTTCTTATAAAAAAAGGAATAACTTTCTTATTTAAAAAGTGATTGCTGCCCAAATTTTTGAGAAAGAAATTTTTTGTTATTTCATTTTGTTTTGAAACAATTATTAAATTTATATCCACTGAAACCAAATTTAAAGTTGACCATTGGTGTTATATTGTTGTCCTTTGCTTCAATGTTCCATATTTATTAATGCTCAGTGTATGTCATGTGTAAACATTACAGTGTTGCAAATTAAAACATATTTGCATGCAGTCAGTCAGAATCATAGTGGCATAGATATAAAATGGACATACAAGTTTGCCCACTTGTCCAGAGTATGTGCTATTATACATGGAACGCCCCTGGAACTTTCCCTGCAGGAGACAATCCTCTTGTCTCTGTCACTAGCTGGATGATTTTATATCAAGTTTAGTATAAAATCCTAAATTATTATTTCTATGTAACTGTATTGAAATTCAATATCTACATGTTTGTCTATTCTTGTACATTTTTGTGTGTATTGTAAATAAAAAATTGTTTTGTTATTTATGGTTTGGTATTATTCTTTCTAATGAATATGTGAGTACAGGAGAACAGGTCTTGAAGCATGACAACAATGTTGCACAAGACGTGACTTTATTCTTCATACGTTTGTTTAAAGACAAAAGTCAGAAAAGTTTATTTTTTATTTGTCATGGAGTTGTACAAGTTCACAATGTGAAACTTTCTGTCAATTTTTGAAATTTGTAGAATTGGCTAGATATGTTAAGAAAATTTGTTCTGCAGTTTAACCAAAAAATATGGTGACTAAGAACAAATTAGATCTGAAATTTTTGTATGTAGCTTAAGTTATATTTCAAAACAAGTACTGTTTATATTGTATTATGTTAATTAATAAAATATATATTTATGGTTTTCTTTCAGTTTATTGGAAAATATTTCATTACAAAAACATGAAACTTAAGAAATATTTAATTGCAAGAAATGTTCAACTTTATTTGCTTGAATGATAGAAACTTAAATGCCACCTAATAATAGACTGTACAGACTCCAGTTTTTAACTGTGGACAGTACAGATTCCAGGTTTTAACTATGGACTGTACAAACTCTTGTTTTTAGCTATGGACTGTACAGAATCCAGTTTTTAACTATCAACTGTGCAGACTTCAGTTTTTAATTATGGATTTTGCAGACTTCAGTTTTTAATTATACTAAAATAAATTTTATTTGCTGACTGACAGAACTCATTAAATGATTTTTGAAGATCATAATCAATCAATTAAAATGTGATTAGTTGCTGCATAGCAATATTATTTTTGATTAAGGTGCCTGTAGTTTTAAATATTGACAAGTTGACAAAACTGGACAAATGACATATTGTAAAAACAGTTCATCATTGTTTAAGTCCATGCTTATTATTCTATTCTTTTGAATTTGGACAGGAAGCCAACCTATGTGTTATACACATGTGGTCCACATCTGGAATTATACTAGTAATGTGTAATGAGAAAGCCTGTGTGTGAGTTCGGCTGATTGTAATAGTTTTCTATGGGAGCCCAATAGTGCCAAGTTGAGTGATTAAAAAAAAACAAATTTTGCAAAACTTCACAATAAATCTTTTGCTAATGTTCATAATAGTTTTGGAAATATTTGCAAGAATATTGCAGATATGTGTAAGTATTTGCAATACTTTTGTGAATATATGCAGTAATATTACAAACATGAACAATATCTGGGGATGTACACAATTCCTTTGCAAGGACACCTAAAGGTATGCAAAAATTCACAATAATTTCATATTTTTGCCATAATTATGCAAATCTTGACATGTTTTTGATAGGCTATTGTCATTTACATTGCATATGTATTATGTGTATATATCCCTGTGCATCTTTATGTATGGATGGATATGTGTAGGTATATATTTATGTTGGTATGGATTTAAGGTTATTTGCATGAAAGATACACATTGTTTTGTAACAGTATGTATGTATGTCTGTATGTATGTGTGGGTGGTGGGGGTGGTGGATGGATGGATGGGTTGGTGGGTGGGTGATTGGATGGATGTATGTATTATGTGGTCATTTTAATGAGTATATGAAGTAACTTGATCACAGACACCTCAACTAGTCATAAAAATACTATATGTACATACACACATAAATATGACCAGAGACATACATACAATCATACATGACAGTTCTGGTGGTCTAGTGGTTAGAGCGTCCACATTAGGTGCGGAAGGTTGTGGTTTCGAACCCAGGCTGAGTCATACCAAAGATTTATAAAAATGGTAATAGCAGTTGCTTCACTAGGTGCTCAGCATTAAGAGGTTAGTGTTAGGAGTGGTCAGCCTGGTGTCAGGATAATGTGACAGGGTGGGACATCATGCTATTTGTCTCCAGCATGATGCCTCAGTGCTAGACATCACTATAAACTGCCACACTGCAGACACCACAGCATATGACTGAATGTGTTTTAAAGCTACATTAAAAATCCAAATCACGCACACACACACACACATACACACACACACACACACACACACACACACACACACACACACACACACAAGGATACATAATTAATATACAGATATTCCTATCAACCTACCAACAAATATGGCAAAAACTCAACTTAGCAAAATTTTGAATATTCAGTTCCATGATATTGTGAATTTTCTCATACACATGCTGAAAAATATATTAATGGACATGAACAAAAATGTATTGTGCATATCCATAAATGTATTACAGATATGTGTAAGGATATTGTGAATATTTGCAAGGATATTGTGAATATTTGCAACACTGCTTATATTTGCAAATGTACTGCAAATATTCACTTTGGTATTGCAAATATTTGGAAAGGTGTGTATTTGCAGTATTAAAGAGAATATTTGCAAAAGTATTGCAGATATTTACAAACATATATTTTTGTAATGTCTCAATTTGGCATAAATGAACTTCCAAAGTTTCCTTCTTTTAGCATGCATAATTGTTTTGTTTCAGTTTTGAATTCATGTTTAATTTTTGTAATATTTAACTTTTTGGTTCTTCATGTTCAAAGACTTTATTTGTTGATTCTAAGTATCAATACGGTCTTTCCTAATAAATTAAGTTAGATCTTCTTCAAGGTCACCAATACCTGTCATCTGAATTCTCCATTATGAAGTTGCTATCTGCCCTTGAACTGCTTCTCCTTATGATAACTTAAGGATATTAAGGGAATACAGCATGGCGATATATGGATAGTTGTTGTCAAGGACATACATTCAGTATCAATGTCAAACTCATATTAGAGTTTGGTACATACAGCATCCTGGCCAAAGTCATACGTGAGTAAGGTCCCACATAGATTCGAGGAATTTGGGATTTGTTGCAGCATTCACCTCTGACAAATCTCTCTAAAATGTTGGTCCTCAAGTAATCATTTTATTATTTGTGTATATGTGTTTCACGAACTTGTTAGCATGTTGGAAACACCAGATGTACTGAAAATTTGGAGGACCAGGATCTAGTTCATCGTGCCAGTTTTTAAGCAAACTTAAGTTGAACTATAATTTTCTAACCACTGCAAATTTTGTAACTAATTCCAACATTTTAACTTACTGTCTAAATAAAGTCTAGTCTCTGCAGAACAACCTCCTTTTTTACTGGAATTGGAGGTTTAAAAAAATCATAATTGATTACATACAGGAATTGAGGTTTTCTCAAAATAACAAATCCTAATTTTTGCCTATGCTAATGGGTGACCAGAAGACCTTATGCAATGCATAGTCAATCATTGTCTGTTAAAAATAACTTGGCATGTTGATATATTTAAAATGAGCTTAATGATCTCCGTGACGTTAGGTTAAAGGTCAGAGATGATGAAGAAATGTTTTATGCAGCAGTTATTTTTTGAAAATGTTAACTTGATACAAGAATTTTTTGTTTATCAACTTTGGTTATTTTGAGTTTCTCAAGTATACCATCTTATGTACTCTGCAGTTAAAAGTTATAAAAGCCAAGTTAGAAACATACTTATCATCAATTCATAAAAATCTTTTTGGCCAGTCAAGTGCCATTTCATTCAAGGAACTCTTCCTACCTCCCCCCTTTATGTTTTAGATCTAAACCTGTGTATATCAAAGATTTGTTTTGCTTTTGTGGCAAAGTTTTAACCTTGTCATGTTCTTCCAGACAAGTGATTTTCTCAGCCCTGAATGGTAAAATATGACAATAGGTAAACAAATTTATAGAAGTTGTTTTATGTAAAATCTATTCATCAATCAGTTTGTTTAGAATTAAGATGACCTGACTGTATTTTGTTGAAAGAGATGTGACTGGATGGACATCTCAGGGGAAGAATATCTCACTTCTATTATCTCAGTTATCTAATGAGTAGAAATCTCACTGGAAGGATATCTCACTTAAGTAATCTCATTGGAAGAGTATCATACAGGAAGCATATTGGTGTTCATCATTATTTAATCACTTAAAAGAGTAATCTTGGAAGAGTATCACACAGTAAGCATATTGGTGTTCTTCATTATTTAATCACTTAAAATAGTAATCTTGGAAGAGTATCACACAGGAAGCATATTGGTGTTCATCATTATTGAATTGCTTAAAATAGTAATCTTGGAAGAGTATCATACAGGAAGCATATTGGTGTTCTTCATTATTTAATCACTTAAAATAGTAATCTTGGAAGAGTATCACACAGGAAGCATATTGGTGTTCTTCATTATTTAATCACTTAAAATAGTAATCTTGGAAGAGTATCACACAGGAAGCATATTGGTGTTCATCATTATTTAATTACTTAAAATAGTTTCATCCATTGCTAATTCATGAGAGGTTTGGTTGTCAGGTGACCAATAAATGAGATATTTATACTGAATTTTATTGTCAGATCAAGTTCCTTTATGTACACGTCAAAAGTATGGATAAAAACTTCATCAAGACAAATGATGAGTACAAGCACTTGATACTTTAAAATAAGAATTATGAATTTACGATCAGTTATTTACCACCACTGTATTTTGTTTGAGCATTGTTTTTATTTCAGGCACATTCCAGTTACCTGTCTATGCAGCAATGCTCTGGCACAAATAATCAAAGAAACATTGCATGTTTTATTCACTGTAATGCTTTGCATGATCTTTTTCAATTTAAATTAACGTGATTCTTCCATAAATTTTCCATGCTTGATGGTAATCCAATCCCATAGGGATAAATTTGTTGGTAAATATTTCCTCAAGAGAGCTATTTCTGAAGAAGAAAACAACTTTATTGGTATCAAAAGATTGACAGAATACTTGTACATTTCATTGTTTACATTTTGGGACTGTACCATGTAACATAACTTTTTGTTAGATGACTAAGCATCAGATTATAGAAAAAGAACATTTTTCAAGGTATAATCATTTCATAGATATGGCTTTCTGGCATGATAAGCTTGCCTTTGCTAGTTATATCAGTTATCTTGCATCAGGTTTTAACTATAAAATATTTTACTAGTTCATTTGAAAGATAGTGACAAAACATACATGACATTTAAAAATCTGATTTCTTGTTGCGTTGTGTCTCAGCACTGTCTCATTTAAATGTTGACTCTTCCAGCCCTATTATTAGAATGAAAGGTGGAAAACTACGACTAGAACATCCTGTGAACCATAACCAGCCTGGGCCAACAGTCAATCAATCTGGTGTTCAAAGTGCAAGGCCAACCTCTGCTGCAGGTGGGGAGAACAAACATACTGGAAAAGGTTCCCTGTCACAACGCTCCAGACGGAAGAAAGAAAGTTCTGATGAAAGCAGTGATGAGTCGGATGATGATGACACATCTTCTGATACAAATTAAATTTGCTCAGTATTTTTACTTTTCAAAAGAAACTCTGGATTTAAAATGTAAACATTATTGTACACTGGAGTCCATTTTAAAAGAAACTGATTGTCTGATTATTAATGAGATCTGACAGGCACTGGTAACTATTAATGTTCTGATTATCTTTGGAATTCCTATACAACAAAGCATTCCATTTCATGTTGCAGAAAGTTATCATTAGACATATGTTCCAAATAACATTTTTCACACTCATAAATGTGAAAGCTCTAATTCAGTGGGTAAAACAGAAGGTCAGCAGAACATGACCACATATCGGTGTGCCAGATTTTATGAGTTGATGTGCAATCTAAATTTTTTACAGTCTCAAGCACAATCTCACCATTGCTTAGCAGTTACAAGAATATTCCTGCCTTAAATAGATAACATGACCTACTTCTCCACTATTTATCCATATGTAGGTTACCTAATTGGATTTTCATGCCATTATAGCGATTTTTCCATTTTTACACATTGTTAACTTTTTAGAATTGAAAGTTTTTGGAAGATAACCAAGCTAGTATGACTATGCAATAACCACTTGAAGCTAAAATTTTGATAGGCTTATTTGTATTCATATGTAAATGATTGATCACATTTTCATGCCACCATAGAGGTTTTTCAGTTTTTGCAAATTTTTATAAACATTGTGGACTTAGAACATTTTGTATACAAATCTGCTTAGCATGGTACAACAAAACCAACTTTGAGTAGACAAATGAAATATGGCATGCATGTTTGTATGCATACATAGATAACCTGGTTAAATTTTAAGAAATTCAGAATTTTGAACTTTTGGGAATTTTTGGGTATGCATTAAGGTATATATATATGTCATACAAACTTAAGTCTATTACATGTCATACAAACCTAAGTCTGTTACATGTCATACAAACCTAAGTCTATTACATGTCATGCAAACTTAAGTCTATTACATGTCATGCAAAGTTAAGTCTATTACATGTCACACAAACTTAAGTCTATTAGATGTCACACAAACTTAAGTCTATTACATGTCATACAAACCTAAGTCTATTACATGTCATACAAACTTAAGTCTATTACATGTCATGCAAACTTAAGTCTATTACATGTCATACAAACTTAAGTCTATTACATGTCATACAAACTTAAGTCTATTACATGTCATACAAACTTAAGTCTATTACATGTCATGCAAACTTAAGTCTATTACATGTCATACAAACTTAAATCTATTACATGTCATGCAAAGTTAAGTCTATTACATGTCACACAAACTTAAGTCTATTAGATGTCACACAAACTTAAGTCTATTACATGTCATACAAACCTAAGTCTATTACATGTCATGCAAACTTAAGTCCATTACATGTCATGCAAACTTAAGTCTATTACATGTCATACAAACTTAAGTCTTATACATGTCATACAAACTTAAGTCTATTTCTTTAAGTGGGAAGCTATTAAAGTTATGTAAAAATCCACCATTTCACAATTTGTATATCCGTAAAAATCCACCATTTCACAATTTGTATATCGGTAAAAATCCACCATTTCACAATTTGTATATCCATATAAGATGTTGATATTAATTGCCTTCATTCATCGTGAACCATTAAGATATATACAAATTTAAGCTTGATGTCTTTAAATCTTTCATCTGTGTTGTGACATCTAATCTTACAAACGATTGAAGCAAAATATTTGTATGTAAAAGCTTAAAAAGTTAACCTTACAGTTTTGTGCTTGGAAGGAGATGAAGATCAAAGTTTACTGAAATTTATATGGCAGTGTATTTCTTAATTATATAGAGAATGGTAAGACAGGAAGTTAAATCAGAAAGAACATTTACGATATTCAAGACACATTCATTATGGATAGAACATTTAGGATGTTTAATTAATACACTTTCATTAGGGATAGAACATTTAGGATGTTCAATACACATTCATTAGGGATAAAACATTCAGTACAGGTTGATTCAGAGACTTTCAAAAGAACTATAAATCTCAAATAGTTCATACTTGTGTTTTTGTTGAAAAGAAAAACTTTGACAAATATTAAAAATACCAATATGTTATCAGAGAGAGATAGAGAGAACTGAACTTGTGATTGTACAATACTAGAGGCAGAACTGGTTGATGGCAACACTTGTTGTTTGTTTTTCTTTCATTCTTTTAAATTCTTGCATGATCTGTTTATATTTATAATTGTGCAACTGTTTTTATTGTACATGTCACTGTCAACACTAAGCTCTTTATGAGTTTACCCAAGTACTAACCAAATTTTGTCTCATACAGAGCAAGAATGTGTGTGTGTGTGTGTGTGTGTGTGTTATAAGAAATAATACCCTGTATGATTAAAGGGACATAATCCATTAAATATCTATCCGTTATGTCAGTTTGAAACTGAAGACCAATAAAGATTTTGTGTGAAATGTTATGCATCCTTAGGTTGTAACTTTACATTAGACTTATGGAAGAGTGAATATCTTTCAACAATGTAATATATATATATATATATATATATATATATATATATATATATATATATATATATATATATATATAAGAAAAGATTGGGGAAAGAAGAAGAGAAGAAAAAGAAAAAAGGAAATGCTACAAAAATAATGTATTTTTATATACTGTTATGTGTGTCTCATTCATTTCACACATTTCTCTATTTCTTTATAATCACACACTTTAAATAATTATTGATTTAAATCATATTAGTTCTTACACTCATTCCAAAATAATTTTAATTTTCTCTTTAAGTTTCACTTGATGAATGAAATGTTATGTGTTTTATATTAGGGACAGTCTGTTCTAAGTTGGAAGAAAATGTGGCTAATCCACTTACATTTCTAATATATGCAATAAAATATATTTAAAACCAAACCAAACCAAGTTTTCATTCCTTAACAAAGACATCTTTGTATTTCTGTTCAAAAGAAAAGAAGGATACTCAGCAGTGAAAATACATTGATTTATCATGACATGTATGTAGTTAGGACATATATAATTCTGACTGTAAAACAGATTGACATACTGACTGTATTGATTTATCATGACATGCATGTAGTTAGGACATCATATAATTCTGACTGTAAAACAGATTGACATACTGACTGTATTGATTTATCATGACATGCATGTAGTTAGGACATCATATAATTCTGCCTGTAAAACAGATTGACATGCTGACTGTATTGATTTATCATGACATGCATGTAGTTAGGACATCATATAATTCTGACTGTAAAACAGATTGACATGCTGACTGTATTGATTTATCATGACATGCATATAGTTAGGACACCATATAATTCTGATTGTAAAACAGATTGACATGCTGACTGTATTTATTTATCATGACATGCATGTAGTTAGGACATATATAATTCTGCCTGTAAAACAGATTGACATGCTGACTGTATTGATTTATCATGACATGCATGTAGTTAGGACATATATAATTCTGACTGTAAAACAGATTGACATATTGACTGTATTGATTTATCATGACATGCATGTAGTTAGGACATCATATAATTCTGCCTGTAAAACAGATTGACATGCTGACTGTATTGATTTATCATGACATGCATGTAGTTAGGACATCATATAATTCTAACTGTAAAACAGATTGACATGCTGACTGTATTGATTTATCATGACATGCATGTAGTTAGGACATCATATAATTCTGATTGTAAAACAGATTGACATGCTGACTGTATTGATTTATCATGACATGCATGTAGTTAGGACATATATAATTCTGCCTGTAAAACAGATTGACATGCTGACTGTATTGATTTATCATGACATGCATGTAGTTAGGACATATATAATTCTGCCTGTAAAATAGATTGACATGCTGACTGTATTGATTTATCATGACATGCATGTAGTTAGGACATCATATAATTCTGCCTGTAAAATAGATTGACATGCTGACTGTATTGATTTATCATGACATTCATGTAGTTAGGACATATATAATTCTGACTGTAAAATAGATTGACATATTGACTGTATTGATTTATCATGACATGCATGTAGTTAGGACATATATAATTCTGCCTGTAAGATAGATTGACATGCTGACTGTATTGATTTATCATGACATGCATGTAGTTAGGACATCATATAATACTGACTGTAAAACAGATTGACATACTGACTGTATGTGAAAAGTCTTTGAAATTTATTGTTTAATAACCATGTACAGCTCCTACTTTCATAAAATATTTAAATTTTTATTTTTACAATTTGTCAATAAACATATAACTCATGTAAAATATACATTTATGTTATTATGTGATATCTCACCATTTCATTTATAAATATTTCTTTATTACTTTGCAAATTCCTCTGTAAAAATTATATTGTTCAAATATTTTTGCCAACTGCAATCTTCAAAGTAATTTGCAGACTGCAAACTTTAGCGTACAGATGATGATTTGGAGTTATCCAATATGGCTGACATTTATCCAGAATTTCTGAGGGTCAAATATAATAAATACAGTGTCACTGCGCATATAGATCCACAAAAGTTTGAGTTTGTAAAACAGATATTGGATTCAGAATCTTGCATGACTTCATGCAGCTCAAGTGTTCAAAATGGTACTATCTACAGAACACGAGATAAAAACACTGTGACAGCTACAATGGATAAGACGACTGTCCTACACATGCAGGGGCTGAACTGTTTCACATTGTTAGATCATATTATCTGTAAATGTAGACAGGATGAGAATACCCATGATAAAAGGCAGTTATGTGCTGACATCTACACCTGTAACTAGATGTAGTACCAGGGGCCCCGAGTGGCCGAGTGGTCTAAAGCGCTCTCCGTTATGGATCACTGCCATCTCACCTCTGTCTGCGTGGGTTCGAGTCTCGGATTTGGCTAATGTGGGTATGTGAGAAAGCCTGCCAGTAGCTTCTCGTGGGTCGGTGGTTCTTTCCAGGGTTTTCCCGGGTTCTTCCTCCACCATTAATACTGGCCGCCATGTATAGCCAATCGCATGCTGAAAAATGGCGTTAAGCCCTACAACAACTACAACAACAAGATGTAGTACCAAACATAAAACAGCTCCTAAAGTTTTTGACCTAGATGACTCAGGCAATAAAATTAACACCCCTCCAGAGTGTCAGGCAATTACATGCTTCATAAATCATGACCATTACAGTGATGGCTTAAACCATAATGATTTCTCAATGTGTGTAAATAAAAAAACATTTGGGAACTTGGAGGCCCAAATCCAAGAATTCAAACTACAGGTAATGCTATTAAGTCAGTACAGGGAAGGATTAATGAGCAAGTAACTTCATGTGAAACATCAATTCAGACAGACTCCCAAATAAAAAAAAATGTCAGATTCTCAGACACAGACAATCCCAATACGAGCCAAAAGAAAATTTAAAATGACCATGCAAGTAACAACTGATACCCAAAGCAATCCTGCATTGCAACAACAGTACCCCCCTCAGTCATGTGTCACACCTGCAACATCAATAAGTGTACAGCCATGGTCCTCAGCTCAGACAGTTCTGTTGCCAGCACCAACAACTGCATTTCTCAGTGCTCAGACAAATGTGTCAACATCAGCTCAATTAGCTCAAACAACTGAGACACCAATTTCAGCACCCCTTCCTGCAAGAAATGTGTCTGAAATACAAACCACCAGAGTCAACACATGAAATCATAAGCCAGAAAAGATAGGACTCTAATAATTGGCTCCTCAGTATTGAAAAGTATAATACTAAGAAGACTTTTTAAAACAGATGTACAGACTCTAAGAGGTGCAAAAATTGACAACATCACAGACAGAATAATGAATACTGACCTAACTAAATACAACCAGATTTTAGTAGGTGGAAATGATGCCAGTGATGGAAGGTCACTAAATCAAATCAGAACAGATTTTGAAGGTTTACTGTATGCTGCTAGGTATTGCAGCCCAGATACATGTAAAATAATGATATCAGGACTACCTCCTCATATGGACACCAGGGTGAAAGAAATCAGTGATCTGATAATTTACCTAGTATGTGAAGACTTCAACCTACAGTATATTCCACAATACAGTCTTTCTTTCTTCAGAACCAAGATGTCAACCTAAGCCTCTACCATAAAGGCAAAATTCATTTAAGTAGAAAAGGAACCTCTCAACTACTAAGAAATATTGACATGTATGTCCCCATTTTCAGGCACCATAATGAAGAGTACAGTCTCTACTTTGGAGAAACTGGGCATGTGACACAGGTATGCCATCATGGCAAACAGATTGCATGCCTCAGATGCCATAAATTTGGACACAAACAAAGACGCTTTCAATCAATGTATTATACATGCTAGGAAGCTGGCAAAGAGGAGAATGCCAGTGCTTCATTTATAAAAAAAATCATAATGTACATAGTGAGACTCTTGACTCTAACTATTCAATGGATATGATTGTAAATGCAAATATTAATGGATTTTCAGGGTCTGTATGTGACTTTGAAGACACTAATATATATGAGCATTTTAATATGGAAATAGGATGTCAGAATGATAAAAGTAGTATGGAGACAATCTCGAAATAGGATGTCAGAATGATAAAAGTAGTATGGAGACGATCTCAGTGAGTACCCTATTGCATGATGACATACATATAATTGATATAAACCTAAATACAAAAAAAAGGTCAATTAAATGTACAAGGTATAGTGGGAAAAATAGACCAGATTAAGTAAATGTTGTCTTCCAAGGAAAATAATATACATGTTTTAGGATTCACTGAGACCAGATTAAATGCTAACCACAATGATAATCTATTTCACTGTCAAGGCTACAATAAACCATTATGCAGGGACAGAGAGACATAAAGGGGAGGTCTAGTATACATTAGGGAAGATACAAATGCAAAAAGGGGACTTGACTTGGAGTCGCATAAAATTGAGAATATCTGGGTGGAAATTTCTCAGAATTTTGCAAAATCATGCCACCTTCCTCCAAAGCTAATTGAAATTATAACTTTTTGAAACAAATGGAAAATATTCTTGCACAGGAGAAAGAAACATACATACTCGGCAATATAAATAAGGACCTTCTTAATACTCTAATGAGGAACAACTGGATGGAATTTACGGAATCATTAGGCCTAGACCAGAAATATCAAGTACTCTTATTGATCACATTTATACCAACCTACCAGACAATGTGGCTTGTGTTAATGTACCGAATGTTGGTCTTAGTGACCACTATCCTACTTTTTTGACAAGAAAGGTTAAATGCAAGAGAAATAAGAAAAATACACACAAAATGATCACTTAAAGATCATTCAAAAATTTTAATGATGAACAATTTCTCTATGACCTATATAAAGTTCCACAGAATATGATCCAAAATTTGGATGACATAGATGAAGCTCTGAGGGTGGACTAATTTATGGATGTAGTCTCTAAGCATGTACCACTGAAAGTACATCGAGTAAAGAATGATATCCAATCTAATTGGCTTACTACTGAAATCCTAGATGCTATGAAAACAAGGGACCAATTCAAGGCTATGGGAAACCAAGCACCATATAAAGTATGGAGGAATAAAATAATAAGTATGATTAAAAAAGTTATAAAAACATGTCCATGACTCATTCATGTCATATTTAACCAAACACTTGCTGTTACACCCAAATCAATTAGGCTTTAGACAGAAACATTCCTGTGAAACTGCCCTGCTATCCCTAAACAATAAATGGCTTCAAGCACTTGACCAAGGTAGAATAATAGGATCTATATTTGTAGATTTCAGGAAAGCTTTTGACATGGTGGATCATGAAATCATTTTGAAGAAACTGAAAATCTACCAATGTGATGAAAGCACAGTTAGATAGTTTACTTCATACTTATGTGAGAGAACACAAAATGTTTATATAAATAATGTTCTGTCTGAACCTGGAATAATTAGATATGGAGTACCACAAGGCTCAATTCTAGGTCCATTACTGTTTAATTTATTTATTAATGACCTACCACTTTTACTAAGGGACTCGATATCATCTACAGATCTCTATGCAGATAACACAACATTGTCAGACATCCAATACACAAATTATGAACTCAGAATTTCTTTACAGAATGCCCTAAACAAACTGGAAAACTGGTGCACATGCAATGTCATGGTGGTAAATACTGGTAAAACTAAAATATTACTTATCATGGCAGAAAAGGACAAATCTTGATAGTGATGAACTATGTCTGACATGGAAGGATACAAATTTGCAAATGGTTTGTCATGATGGACTACTTGGTGTTTTGGTAGATAATAGCCTATCATGGACTGAACATATCAAACATATCAGTAAAAAATTCAATTCAGGTTTATGGCTTCTCAGTAGGATAAGACATTTTTCTCCCTGAAAGGCACAGAAAACCATTTTATACCGGTTACATACAACCCTATTTAGACTACTATAATACAGTATGGGGTAATTCAAATGATAAAAACATAGGAAAGCTGGCACATCTTCAAAAAAGAGCGCGTGGGCTTATATCATTCCAGAAAGAAAGGAAAGAAAATTTAGCTGGTAATTTAAAAATATTACCTATTAATGACCGAATCCATTTGAGAAAAGCCAAATTAATGTACAGGATATCCAATAATAAATCTCCTGAATATATACAATCACTATTCCAGTATAGGCTACCTGGTAATACTCCCCACCTGCAATCCATGTCTACCAATCAGTATAACATTCCCAAACCAAATAAGGAATTATTTAAACAAAGTCTTCAGTACTCTGGAACTTTGCTCTCGAATAGTATTCCAGTTGAGATTAGAAATGCTCACTCAATTTCCTTCTTCCAAAGCAGATATATCCAGTGGCTTCAGAGAGCAACTAAAATAAATAAATTCCTTTGTATGAGGGTCTCAAGGTAGATTAGTTCTTAGCTAATTGTGTTACCCTCTTTAAATAAAGTCATTATTATTATTAGTAGTAGTAGTAGTAGTATTACCCATCACCCCCCCCCCTTCACACTGTTGATGTGCACCCCTTTCTTAATTTGTTCACATGCTACTTGTGTTTTTTGACCCCATTGTGTTGAGTTATCAAGGGAAACATGTACATTGGTGGAATATTGTTTAAATATACCCATGTGGGAATGTTTGGATTCTTATACTTTTGAACAAATATGTTAACAAATAAATACTCTGGAAAAACCATCTACTATGCATTAATTTCTGAATATAAAAAAAATAACCAACAACCTCACATGTAACTGGTCTCTAGTGTTTCAACAGTGTTAGGGTCTGGAAGCTCGGGTGGATGGATTGTGCAGGAAAGGAGTAATTCTGAAGATGTTGATCTTTAGTGACTGTCAGACCAGAAAAACCTGTTGATAGTCTAGATACCTAAGAATGTAAATTTACTGATAAACAAAAATATTAAAAGGTCCCAAATATTACCAGAACCCAACAGATTAAATTTGGTAGATAATTCACCTCTGTACCAAAAAACTGTTCTGCTTATGGAAAACAACATTACTTACATAAAAAAAATCTTCTACCTAAATGTTTCAGATACACTGCCATTATTTTGTTTAATTACTTTCACACCAACTTGAAATTAATGTTTTTATGGAGGGGGATACACAGAATAGTACCTGGGATTTTTTAACAGTTAAGACTACTTTATGTATATACTTGTGACAGTGTTTCCCATTATGTTCATTTGTGCATCAGAGAAATCCAGATTTTTTTATTTAACTCCCAGTTTTTATACCAAGATCTGTTTTTAACTCAGTCTGAACACCAGTACAAAACACCATGGGGATCATTGACTCTCCCTCTTGCACTTCAAGTATTCTAGTGGGAACACTGTTGTTGGCATCAATTTTAAAAAAGAAAAGAATTTGTGCTTGTTTTTATATATATACACACCGTGCAGCCCCTCTATGACGCGAATTCGGATATAACGCGGTCGTGGCATGGCTCCCGAAATTTCGTATATACATTCGCACATGGAAAAAATATTTTTTGTTCAAAGTACATGAAATAGTGTATAAAGAATTTATTATCATTATGGGGAGGAGATCACGTATGACTTCCAATTTAATATGATCGTCGCGTGGTTCCTGAAATTTTAAATACATGTATGTGTATTTTTCTCGTACCGGGAAAGAACATTTTTTTTTTAAGTATGACGACCTTCACAGCACCAAAAAGAGCCTCGTCCAAATTAACAACTCTCAAGACCAGATGTGTTTAGCCAGGGCTATCGTGGTGGGACGAACATACGCCGACAAGAACGACACGGTAGAATGGAAAAGGGCCTGGGAGAACATTCGAAAATCGAACCGAGCCAAACAACGAAGTGAAGCAGAACTCCTGTTACAACAAGCCCGCCTGTCCAAAAACACACCCTGTGGCATTCCTGAAATGCAAAAATTGCAAGATGTCCTAGCTACGATGTCGTAGCCTCAACTTGATTTGTTGTGGTTGAGGCTACGAACTGAGCCCATATCATGTAATGGAGCACACAAAAAAACTCGTCACCAAAGTCAGATAAACAAACAGTGCAGAAATCTACTACATACGTATAATCATGTTGTGAAGGAAGTTTTGCTTAATTTGAATTTATTAATCCCTTACACGATAAAATATATTGGTATGATTACACTAACCTCATCGTGTCCGCCATGACAGATAACGCGAGACTCTCGCCGTGACCCCTTTTCTCCTTAAGGCTTGCCAGACCATTTTTGGATATTCTACGCCATGTTATTATCATCGCCATGCCACAGTGATGGCTCACAATTTTTCGGGATACGATGGACAGTTTCTTTTTAGATACTATACAGAAAAAGGCACCGAACGTCCTAAAGTGACTTTGAACGGAGCCAAAATCGTTTCCATGCAAGTAGGTCAAGTACAGTTTGAAGATTCAATGAGCTACTTAGCCATGCCTTTGAGTCGAATGCCTAAAACGTTTGGAATGACAGAATTACCGCACTTTTTCAATACCGAAGCAAATCAACACGCCGTTCTACCCCATTTGCCTGAGGTTCACGATTATGACACCGACAACATGCAAGCAGCTTTCTACGCTTGGTACCAGGCTCATGCCTCGGGCCCCTTTGACTTTCAGGAAGAAATGTTAAAGTATTGTCGTTCCGACGTGGACATTTTACGGCATCGCTGTGAAAAATTTCGAGAACTGTTCATGGAACACGGAGGGGTTGATCCTTTGAAAGAAGCTTGCACCATTGCCAAAGCATGTTCCTTAGTGTGCCGCCAACGATTCATGTCATGCCCGAAAATACCCTGACTGTCATCAGCCCTCAAACAACCAACTTTGTCAAACGTCAATACTCGATGAAAACCCTACGCTGGTTACATTACTTGTGCGACAAGGAAGACAAATGGATTCAGCATGCCCGCAACGGAGGAGGCGAAAAGACTTTGGAACGTATTCAATGGACGGCTGAGACTTAGAAAACCCCAAGATCGTGTACGAGTTTAACGGATGGTTATTTAATAAATGTCTCCTCTGCTACCCTGAACGAAACACTAAAAATCAGTTTTTACAACGAACTATGGAAGGCTTGTACGAGACCACTTGTCAGCTGCGCTTGAAGTTAGAACAACAAGGATACCAAGTGGTGGAAATGTGGGAACACGAGTACGATCACCGTTTGAAAAACGATCCCGAGTTTAAACGCATCGTAGAAATTTACAAGTTGATGGACCCCCTAAACCCGAGGGACTGTTTGTACGGAGGAAGGACAAATGCCACCTGTTTGCTGTACCAAGCCGACGAGGAGAAAGGAGAAGAAATCAAATACTTGGACGTGAGTAGTGAATGGGGATATCCTTGCGTCAATGGGACTTAGCATTACAAAACCCCCGGGACACTCTAGCGTCAATGGGAAATTTAACATTACGGAAAACCCTGGGACACTCTAGCGTCAAGGGGAATTTAACATGGGAATAAATCGTGGGACTGTCTAGCGTCAAGGGAAATTGAACATGGGATTTTTTTTTATTTTTTTTATCTTTTTTTTAAATAAAAAAATAAAATAAATAAAAATAAAAAAAGGGGTAGGCAATTGAAAGTTTATCTCTTTTCGAGAAATGTGGGTGGCCCTGAAAAGGGCCTTTGGGTTTATGTTAATATGCCCTTAACATAAAGGGCATTTGCAACATCTTCTTCGTCTTAGGCTTCGTCTAATGGTAGGTCCATAGACTAACACTCTTTTCAGGCATCCTTGTCTTTCTACGTAGATCCTACGTATCCACAGGTTCGTGTCGGTCCTATGGACAACTGTCCAGTTGGATCGGACATACATGGGTATGTCCGTCCGGAACATCATCGTTGACACAAGCGTTGAAGAGTGCACATCGGTCCACATCTTGAGGCGCCGAGAACAGGTAAATGAATGCAGTGAACTGCGCTTATTTATAGGTAGAGGAAGGATTGAAACGGATTGAGTTCATTGACCAATCCAAACACGCGTGACAAAATTCAGTCAGCCATCGTCCAATCGGAAGAGAGCAGTTTGTGACGTCACGTGGTATATATAGATTCGCTAGCGCCTGTGTGCAGTCAATCTATGCAACAGTTATTCAACATGACGGAAACTCAGAAAACGATCAATTGGGGTGCACCAGCAGTGGAGACCACCCAAGGGAACCCGAACGTACTTTCAGAAGAGGTAAATTGGGATTTTGTGGATTTTCTTACCTCGCAAGAATTTGTTCCGGAACCTTCGTCTCCTTCATTACCGCAGGTGAAGAATTTTAGACAGAGACAGAAAGAAGAATTGGAGAAATTTATACAACAGCAAAAGGAAGCGGAACAAGCTTTTCTCCTACAGCAACAACAGCAAGAAGAAGAGGTAAGAAAAAAACAAGAAGAAGAAGAAGAAGCAGCAGCAAAGAAACAAGGGTGTGAAAATCAAACGGTCACGGTATTGTTAGACATTTTAGCGGAGTTAAGAAGTCTGAAACAAATGTATCAGACGTCTTTATCACGACCGAAGAGAATACGACCTTCCCGAGCTAAACACGCCAACCCTGTGACTAAGCCTACCGTACCACCCTTAGTGATTTCAACCAAATCATCATCATCAGAAGTAGGCCTCGGCCGTGGCAAAGGCTTAAGGCAGTTAAAGTTGATTGCTTAAACTCACCCCTACACCAAAAACCAAAGGCCCTTTTCAGGGCCACCCACTTCTCTCGAAAAGAGATAGACTTTCAATAGCCAATAACTCAAAAAAAAAAAAACAAACAACATTTTACCCCTATAGTACGTGTACATGAGTGCGTGAGTGTAGCTTCTTATTTAAAATCAAAATTCAAAGACACTTACCTTTTTTATACCTAATTTATTCTTTTATAAATAGTTACAATCCAATTCACAATTCACAACAGAGCACTTTAAAAAGTACATTCACTTCTTCTGTCTCACTGTTTAGTCTCTGTTTTTTTAAATTTCTTCACCGTCACAGTCTTTTCCTCCTCTTCCTCCTCACTTTCTTCCCTTCTTCTTTTCTTCTCCTGTTTCTTTTTCTTCATCTGTCTGCTATCTTCCTCCTCTTCTTCTTCCTCTGAAGAATCCCTCTCTTCTTCTGACTCCTCTTGTTTCTTTTTGGGGCAATCTGGAGACCAATGTCCTTTTTCTTGACAATAATAACAGGTATCTTGACTTTTGTCTCTTTTAACCCCTGTTTTTCTTTTTTGACGGTCTGGACACTCTGAAGACCAATGCCCTTTCTTCTGACAGATATAGCAAGTATCTTCACTTTTATCTCGAAAAGAAGGAGAGTAGTCCGAAGGCTGGTCTGAAGAAAATTTTCTAATGACCCCTCGCAAAGCTCTGATGAAACGTTCGATTTGGCTAGTCTCTTCCATCGTTGTGCTCGGTTAGAGAGTGAAATGAATAGTGAAAGGACAAGACACACACCCTTTTATATACTCTGGTCTGCCATGACTATAAATTAGTCCATGCTGTTTAAATTTTAGTCATTTGACATTTTACACTCAAGATGAAACGATCCAATTCATTTGAGAAGAAAGAAGAAGAAAGTAAGAGGTAGAAACGTGATCTATCGCCTCGTACCAGAGCTGAAGTCTTGGCACAAATTCATGCCAGTGATTTTGAAGAGGACATGAGTGAACCAGAATCCAAACCCTCTAAACAAAAAGTTCACCACCCTTAGTTAACCCTGAAAAGTACTATGACATTCGAGAGTCAGAAAAGCGCTCCTCTAGAAAATTTAGAACCACGGCTTACAAATACACGGTGAAGTTTAAAGATTTCAAGTCCGAAGTACCGTTGGAGAAAGCAGAAGGGTTCATACTGGGGTGTGGGATTCTTTACTTGCCACACTCAAACGACAATGTCAACCCAAAGAAGACGATCGCTTGAGACTTCCATACAACACGACGGTTTGAAATCCCCTGTTTGGATCGAGTTTAGCAGCCCTGCAGAATTGACCGCTTCCAAAGCCATGGACAAGATTCAACACGTACAACAATCCAATGACCAGTTTGACATCACCGATGGAAAAGCCACACTGGACATGACCCACGTCTCTCCTCCTCAAGGGACTGGACGCAAAAAGATGTTATTGGTGGACGAGCTTTGCAGCACCAAAACAAGTCTCGTCCGAATTAACAACCCTGAAGACCAGATGTGTTTAGCCAGGGCCATCGTGGTGGGACGAACCTATGCCAACAAGAACGACACGGTAGAATGGAAAAGATCCTAGAAAACTATTCAACAATCGGACCGAGCCAAACAACGAAACGAAGCAGAACTCCTGTTACAACAAGCTGGCTTGCCCAAAGACACACCCTGTGGCATTCCTGAGATGCAAAAATTGCAAGATGCCCTACCTCCACGATACACCTTGAAAGTGCATCCTCAAGAAATGCGTGGGCCTCTGTTGTTTCGAGGGAAAGACTTTAAGGATGGAAAATACATTCACGTCTATCATCACGATGACAATTTCGATACCATTACCAGTATCACCGCATTCCTGGGATACGGTTATTACTGTGAGAAATGTGACTATGGTTATAACAATCGAGAGCAACACAAGCATTGTGGATCTAAATGCTCAGGATGTTTGGCCTCTCCACCCTGTCAGAGCGAAGAACAAGAACCAGTGCATTGTTCAACTTGTCTGCGCACGTTTGTCAGCCCTGCCTGTTACCAACAACATTTGAAGACGCAAGGTTCACAGAAGAAATGCGCTTGTCAACTGCTGAGATTGTGCCCCACGTGTGGACAAGGCATACGTACCAATAGTGCCAAGGGACACGTATGTTCAGGAAAGAAAAAATGTCACATTTGTCATCACATCGTGGACTTGGAACACGAATGCTACGTGCAAAAATACCAACCCCAACCAGAGAAAGAGGACGGTCACAAGAATAAAAAAGGCAATTTCATCTTTTTCGATTTCGAATGCATGCAAGAGACTGGCATTCACATTCCTAATTTCTGCGTGGCTCATCGAGCGTGCGAAAAGTGCATTCAAGAACCTATCTTCAGTCATTGCCCTCACTGCAGCAAGATTCCTGGAGGGCGTGAAAAATCTTTTGGGGACCGAACACGCTACCCGATTTCGCACAATGGGTCTTAGACCCCATCGACAAGACGTGGAGCCAAGAGGACATCGAACATTACGGAGATTATCATCGTCATGCCACGGTGATAGCTCACAATTTCTCCGGACACGATGGACAGTTTCTTCTCAGATACTATACGGAGCATGGCACCGAACGTCCTAAAGTCACTTTGAACGGAGCCAAAATCATTTTCATGCAAGTGGGACAAGTACAGTTTAAAGATTCGATGAGCTATTTGACCATGCCTTTGAGTCGAATGCCTAAAACGTTTGGAATGACAGAAATGGCTAAAGGGTACTTTCCTCACTTTTTCAATACGGAAACCAACCAACACGCCGTTCTACCCCATTTACCTGAGGCTCACTATTCCGACCCCGACAACATGCGTACCGAACAACGAGAAGCTTTCTACGCTTGGTACCAGGCTCACGCCTCGGACCCTTTCGACTTTCAGGAAGAAATGCTAAAGTATTGTCGTTCCTACGTGGACATTTTACGGCGTTGCTGTGGAAAATTTCGAGAACTGTTCATGGAACACGGAGGGGTCGATCCTCTGAAAGAAGCTTGCACCATTGCCAAAGCGTGTTCCTTAGTGTACCGCCAACGATTCATGCCTGAAAACACCGTAGCTGTCATCAGTCCTCAAACGACCAACTATGTCAAACGTCAATACTCGGTCAAAGCCCTACGCTGGTTACAGTACTTGTGCGACAAGGAAGACAAGTGGATTCAGCATGCCCGCAACGGAGGAGGCGAAAAGACCATCGGAACGCATTCGGTCGATGGCTGGGACTTAGAAAACCCCAAGATCGTGTACGAGTTTAACGGTTGCTTATTTCACGGATGTCCCGTCTGTTACCCTGATCGTAGCACTAAAAATCAGTTTTTACAACGAACCATGGAAGACTTGTACCAGGCCACTTGTCAGCGACGCCTGAAGTTAGAACAGGAAGGATACCAAGTGGTGGAAATGTGGGAACACGAATACGATCACTGTTTGAAAACCGATCCCGAGTTTAAACGCCTCGTGGAAAGTTACCAGTTCATGGACCCGCTGAACCCGAGGGATAGTTTGTACGGAGGAAGGACCAATGCCACCTATTTGCTGTACCAAGCCGACGAAGAGAAAGGAGAAGAAATCAAATACTTGGACGTGTGTTCGCTGTATCCCTACGTGTGCAAATATTGTCACTTTCCTGCAGGGCACCCGCAATTGCTCACGGAACACATCGACCTGAAAAACATTCGACAATACGAAGGTCTGATCAAGTGCAAAGTCTTGCCTCCCACGGACTTGTACCATCCCGTCTTACCTCACCATTGTCAAGGCAAACTGATGTTTCCTTTGTGCCGTACTTGTGCCGAAACGTGCAACCACGACCAGCCTTGTCAGCACACCCAGGAAGAACGCACCTTGACGGGAACCTGGGTCAGCGTACAATTGTTCAAAGCTCCTGACATGGGATACCAACTGTTAGAAGTGTACGAAATTTGCCACTTTCCCAAGACACAACAATACCACAAGGGTGACCCCACTCAGAAAGGCATTTTCGCAGACTACGTGGATGCCTTTTTTGAAACTGAAGCAAGAAGCCAGCGGCTATCCGTCCTGGTGTCACACTCCCGAAGACCAAAAGACATTCAAAGAGAAATACTATGAACAAGAAGGCATCCCTTTAGATCACATCGAGAAAAACGAAGGCAGGCGATCGTTTGCCAAAGTGATGTTAAATTGCTTGTGGGGTAAAATGGCACAACGACCGTGTTTACCCAAGACGGAATATTTGACCGAACCTTCCCTCTACTTCCAGATGATTCACGACAAAACCAAATTCATGAAACACGTGGACGTCGTTCGCGAGGATTTGATCTTAGTGAATTACGAAGAAGATCTGGACTTTGTACAAGACGACCCCTTTGGAAATGTCATCATTGCGGCTTACGTGACAGCTCATGCTCGCTTAAAATTGTACGAAGCTTTAGAACTGTTAGGGGAACGTGTCCTGTACTTTGACACGGACAGTTGCATTTACATCGATCACCCTAGTCAACAGCACCCTAACATCGAAGGAGACCGTTTAGGAGCCTGGACAGACGAGCACCCCGACGACAAGATTCTAAGTTTCGCCAGTGGTGGTCCTAAAAATTACGGTTACGAATACCGGGACAAACAAGGACAAGTGCACACGACGTGTAAAGTGAAGGGATTGACTCTGAATTATCGTACCAGTCGAGTGGTGAACTTTGGCGTATTGAAAGAAGCTTTGCAGTCTAGAGAAGATGAACACTTTAAAGTGACCACCTATCAACCGAACAAGATTGTACGTTTACCCACTCACCACATCGTCAGTCGACCCTTGGAAAAAGTCTATCAAATCGTGTACCAGAAGCGAGTGCGACTGCCCAACCACTTTACTTTGCCGTATGGACATGTTGGTATAAAACATTGGTTGTAAGAGGATAGCCACCCACCAGAAGGATGACTTCGCCACAGCAAGAATCGAGTGAGAAACGCGATGAGAACTCCAAGTTCAAACCCTACATTTTCCGGTTTTCTTGCCTGACTATTGTGATTGTGCCCGTCGATTGGACACGTTTCAAGCATGGCTTTCGGATAGGAAAGGATTACCTTCTTCGCATGTTTTAGCTAGAACAGGATTTGTCTACTTGGGACCTGAGTCAAGATTGAGATACGAAGTACAGTGTTTCGCTTGCGGACTGAAGTTACGAATGGATCTATGTATCTATAAAGATTCAGCTATTCTGGAATATACTCGATGGTCTCCGCACTGCCCTTGCCTTTCTATAGCCTTTCCACCCATGACATTACGGTACAATGATGACGGTACCTTAGAAACGGTACCTTCCAAAAAGACATAAAAAAGGAACGATGTACAAGCTTGAGACTGCATTGCGACTAGTATAAAAAGGGGCTATGGTCAAGATCGATAGTTCATTGTGACTACCAAGACCAAGTGAACAAGATGAATACTTTCAGAGAAACACAAAACAAGTTCAGACAGATACACTTCAAGTGTGGGACTTCTGAAGTGGAATGCGATTGTGAGCCTTGCGATGGGAACGATGCTGTACGCTGTGACCTTAGCGATGCCGTAAAGCATCATGGGAACTTTGTTCTCACTACCCCTATCATGGAAAGTGATGCTGTGTGTGCCAAACCTGAGAGATGCGAAAGCGATGCCGCTCGTCATCTTGGACACTTTACTGGGTTTCATTTTAAAGGTGGATGTTCACCTTCATGTCTACCCCCCTACGGATGTCATCCAGCCCTGAGCAAACTCCTGTCCATGTCACCCAACCCTCATCGAAACGAACCTGTGAAAGACGAATATTCGTTTCCTGTGCGTTTGTCGGAATACTGCGACTTTGAAAATCGTCTTCAATCGTTCAAAGGAAAATGGCCTAAGTATCTGGGAGGACCGACCCCCGAAGAATTAGCCAGAGCCGGATTTTTCAACTTGGGCGAAGGGGATAAAGTCAAGTGCTTCAGTTGCGGTGTGTCACTTCACCACTGGGAACCGCAAGATTCGGCCTACATAGAACATGCTCGTTGGTCACCGAATTGTCATTACTTACCCTTAGTGGGACCGAGACATTGAAGGAACTTACCATGTCGTTGAAGAAGAAACCAGATTGGTTAGGAATCAAATGTTGGACATCACCGATACCAGTATTTAAACTTCATTTCAAAAACGATATTGAATCATTACCTAAAGAACTGCAAGAGAAGATTTACAAGGAAGTTTGGCAGAGACTTGCCAGAGTGAACTCTCAATGGGTAACTGTAGAACTTTTGTGTCGAGAAATTCACAAGAGGAAAGTGAAAAAAAAGTGAACCAGTGTGTTAGATTTCTTTGGGTCAAGTGTGCATTCGTCCTATTATATTACTCTAGACCGTTTACATCGAAAGAGTTCAGTGAGATTCTTGGACGTTACCCTGAATGGCAGTGGCCAGAAATTACTCACTATGTGGATTACTTTTGCTCTAGGAGAAGATTGTGAATTGTACGGACTGACCTATTCATGGATGCTTTGCTAGAGAACATTCGTACTTTGCCTGTGGAGTTGAGAGAACGCATTTACCAAGAGCTGGTCAAAATACAAGTCAAACGTAAAGAACAACTGCATCCGTTACGTCACCGGTGTTTGAACCACTGGTACCTGAATGCTATACAAGGACTGATTTAGTTGAAAGTGTTCCATTGGACAGACATTGATCAACGATCCCCTAGTTTTAAAAAGGATTGGGTTGCTATTGATGATTCTATCTACTACATTGTAAACTTACTGCATCGAATTCCAGAGGAAGAGTTAACGAATTACCAACATCTTTTACGCAATGTCAACTTAGTGAAAGATGAAACTTCTGAACGAATTGTAATGTGTAAATTAGTAATTAAACGATTTAAATTCGGCACTGAAGTAAAACCATGTCTGTGCAAACGGTACATTTCTTGGGTCAGAAAGAGGATTTAGTATGACCTATTCATGGATACTTTACAAGAGAACATTCGTGCTTTGCCTGTGGAGTTAAGAGAACGCATTTACCGAGAGCTGGTCAAAATACAAGTCAAACGTAAAGAACAGTTGCATCCGTTACGTCACCAGATCTTTAACCACTGGTACCTGAATGGTATAAGAGGACTGATTCGTCAGAAATTGTTTCAGTGGTCAGACCTTGTTCATCACTTTCAGTTAGTGAATGAACTAAATGTTCGTAATTTTGGTTACTTCAAGATTCACCTAGACCAACGTATTGAGGAAGACGAGTTAAAGGATTACCAACACATTTTACGCGGAATCTGCTTAGTGGAAGACGAAACATCTAGACAAACTCTGAAGTGTATGTTACAGTATACAAGATTTAGATTCCCTACTGGAGAACGAAGATGTCTAGTTAGTAAGTACCTTTATTGCTTCCGAAATAAAGAGACTATAAAATCAGGGATCCATGCCACGACTTATGTCACAAGTGATTGAACAGATTCCGTGGAAGGAACTCAATGACCATATTCAAACCGTGGATCATTACCATCAATTATTACGAGAACTGTATCCGTTCAATTTGGGACGACGCATAGTGTGTGTCTTAGTGACTTGTTTTCTGGGATTTCGTGTACCAGCCGATTCCTTGTGGACCCTTTACGAACAATATTTACCACCCCATTCAACATGAAAGTGGTGCCTTTAAATGTTCACGAGAGACTCCTTTTGCTCAAAGCCTTGCGTTTTCATCTGGATACTTCTCGACCTCTACGGGAAAAAAAGATTCGTCAACTTTTAGCTACCGAAGACGTGTATGACGATGTGTGTGTAGCTTGTGACTTACACCCCCATTGGACAGATGTTCGTGACTGGAAATAGGGGGGTTTTGAGGCTTGGACCCAAGAAGTGGCCCAGTATGCACGAGAGTTGTGATCCTTCCTTTCAACGTCCAAAGAAAAAAGTTACTTTTCAATCTGTGTTAGTGACAGTGTCAGAAGAACCCGTCACCGAGAACAACCACTCGCTTCAGGACAGGACTGTCATGGACATTCCTGAAAGGTCATTCCGGGAGGACACTTGTGTGACAACACCTCATGTAGAGACTGTAAGAACATTACACACTATCCATAGGTAATCTTGGTTACCCAAAACATGTTGTACAGAGACTTGTTTATATTCCACTTTGATCGTTTTGATGTGTTTTTTATTCCTGTACATAACTATTTGGCTTTTATGTATTTTTGTCTTCGTGTTGTTCATATTTGAAACATTCAATAAACGTGTCCTGAAAAAAAGTATATAAACTCTCGTCTTGTTTGTTTTCGTGTCACAAGTGACATTCCTAACACTATGGCTACCTCTGCTGTCTCTGCTCCCTCTTCCTCCACTGTCAAAGTCATCGACGAACACTTAGATCATGCCAGTTGGAAGACTTTGTATCTTCGCCATCCCTTTAACATGCTCATTGCTGGACCTAGCGGTTCAGGCAAAACCGAATTCGTCAAACGTTTGATCGAACATAAACATAATTTGATCGATCGTCCACCTCAACGCATCGTGTGGTGTTACAAAGAGTGGCAATCGGCGTACAGCCTCTTGCGAGAAAGTCAAGGCGATTCCATCGTGTTTGTGGAAGGCATTCCTAAAGAAGACGACGGCATCGTCTCTGACTCCCGTCAAACCCATTTGGTCATTTTCGACGACATGTTAGGAGAAGACGAAGAAGAAATTAAGCTGTGGTTCACGCGCAAAGGGCATCACCGTAATGCCAGTGTCGTTTACATCACCCAAAATTTGTTTCAACAAAGTAAAGCCCATCGCACCATCAGTCTCAATGCGCATTACGTGGTCTTGTTTAAAAGCCCTCGAGATAAATCGCAAGGGCAAGTTTTAGCCAGTTAGGGACGCCTTGGCTGACTCAGGCGTACGACGATGCCACTCAAACTCCACACGCCTATTTACTCGTCGATTTGAAACCTACGACCCCCGATGATTTGCGATTTCGTACCCACTTGTTTCACCACTGGGGTCAAGACGGAGGGCCTGTCCTGTACACGTCTCCGTCCTCGACTTAATTTCACTCCACAAAAAAATCTATAAAAACCTCAGACACCTTTCGTCTGTCTCACACAGTGTGAACATGACGTCCCTTCAGTCGCATCTTCCGGTCAAATTGATTCGTGCCTTGTATGTCATCAGTCGAGAAAAAAAATCCACAAATACGGGCTCGTGTCTTAGAAGCTAGTCTCAAAGAAGTCTTACGATGGTTCACGGTGACGGCACGTCAATTACTCCAAGGGATCATTCAGATTCCTCATCAAACTAAACGCTTTTTCGATCGAAACAAAGTCGCTTTGACCCAACTGGCTGATCTTCGCATCGACACTCAAACCAAAAAACAAATCATTTTGAAACCTGGAGGGAGCGGTACTCTAGGAGGGGTCATCATTCGCTCTCTCTTAAGATGGGATCCTAATGCTCCCAAACTTCTCCCCAAGAAAAAAGTCAAACGAAGCTCCAAGAAGAAAAAGAGCCACGGTGTCAAGACCAAGTCCCCAAGGAGACCCGTGTCTGCAAGAACTTCTCCAGTGGCGGGACCCTCGTCTTACCAGACACCACCCCGGAAAAGAAAAGAAGCCCCCAGAAAAAGAAACAGAGAAAAAGTCCCCAGAAAAAGAAAAGTCCACAGAAGAAAACTAGTCGCAAGAGAGGCACTTCGGCCAGGACGCAACCTTACACTCGCAAACCACGACCTGCAAAGGCGGTGACCGCGTCTCCGGTAGCCTCAGGTTCATTCACTTCCCCGTTGATGTCACCAAGAACTGAAGAGTACTTGGAGACGTTGATCACACCAAGAACATCTCCGTTGATGATCCCAAGAACTTCCCCAGTGGCAGGTCCCTCCAATTTAGCGGCAGTGGCCGCTGCTCACAAAGTACCTTCTCCCAAAATCAAAGTTCAAGAGAGATCGGGCATGTTACAAAGTTTACTGTATTTGTCCAAGCAAGAACTGGCTCGATTTAGTCCGTTACGTACCCCTGCACGACGTGTCATGCCTGTCCTCAAATTGATACGCCGTAAAGACAACCAGTGGCGACACGTTCCAGTATAAAAAAGGTGTGTGACTAAGTAGGGGTATCTGTTTTTGGTGCTAAAGACTCAAAGATGTCACCCTCCAGAAAACATCCCTCTTCTAAACAACCCCAAGGAAAGAAAAGGAAAGGACTGCCTCCTCGTTTAGTCAAACATGGGGACATGTTATCTGTCCTGTCCAAAGCTTCTCCACCCCTACGAAAAAAACTCATTCAATCAGCCTCCAAAGAGGTCATCGATACCGTGTGCGAATGTTGTTTGAACGTCTTGAAAGGCACGATCCCTTTGTCCAAACACCAGAAACAATGCTTAGGTAAACATCGTCACGTTCTTCGCCAAATGGTTCAAAAGAAAATTCCCATTCGTCAAAAGAAGAAGATGTTGGTCCAACATGGAGGCATTTTACCCCTCTTGTTAGGTCCATTGCTGAAAGGAGTCTTGGGAACCATGTTGGGAGGACTAGTGGGAGCAAGATAAAAAGGCCCTCTGAAGTCCCAAGATCTCAGAATCGACCCCTGACAACTCCATGGAAGGACGAAAACTAGCTTTAGTGCCTTACAAACGATGGATGGAATACCATCGTTGGCAAGAACAACGCACCCCGCATTTACCTCCCAATCCCCATTTGAGCGAGATGTCCCAGTTACAACACGAATTGCAGTCCTTCATGGATCGCCAAGATTTGTCCGAAACAGAAAAATCGCAAAAGTACGGTCAACTCTTGCAACGACTGCAACTCTTTCACCAGAAAGCTTTAGACGAAACAGCTCTACCCACTCTGAAAGATTTTAAGACCTTGATGAAAAGTCCAGCACGATCATCACTACCACCACCACCACCACTACTACCGTCCCCAGGGGTCACCAGAGATGCTACCCCACGAAGACCTGAGGAAGAAGAGATGCGAGAAGTGTTTCAAACACCGTCAGCAGCTCCCATTTCAAGTAAGATTGTAGCATCCTTGTTGACCCAGTCCCCCACATCCCAACGAGAAGAAATGAAAGCTTGGGTTAAAAAAAGAAGGGAAACCAGCAGTGAAAAAAGAAAAGAATACCAAAGCCATTCCATTGCCACCTCCACCACCACTACCTTCGACTTCTACTCCCGTAGCCCATCGGACACGTAAATCCGTTTCGAAACCACCCTTTCGTCCCACCAAAGTAGCATCACCGAAGAGTGGGTGACTTATTAACACACCAAAAAAATGGAAAAGGTGTTAGCCAGCATTTACTACGATCCCTCCCATCCTGCAGGTTACGCAGGAGTTCAAAAATTGTATCGTGCTGCCAAAAATCGACTGAAAAGTCTCCGTTTACCTCAAGTGCAACGATGGTTACAAGAACAAGCTACCTACACTTTGCACAAACCCATTCGACGCAAGTTTTCCAGAAGTCGCACCTGAGTGGAAGGCATCGATCATCAATGGCAAGCCGATTTAGCCGATGTCTCTCATTTGGCCAGCTACAGTCGTGGCTACAAATATTTGTTTTGTGTCATCGACGTCTTTTCCAAATTTGCCTGGGTCGTACCCTTGACTTCCAAATCGATCAGCGAGTTAGTGCGAGCCCTGCAACGAGCGTTGAAACAAAGCGGTCGTCACCCTCTTCGATGGCAAACGGACAAAGGTACCGAATTTCTGAACCAAGCTTTCCAAAAAGAATTAAAGAAACGTGACATTCATTTTTTTTACCACCGAGAATCCCGAAACCAAAGTCAGCAACGTGGAACGTTTTCAACGCACTTTGAAAGAACGCATGTGGAAATATTTTACGCATCACCACACTCTGAAGTACATCGACATCTTACCGCACCTGGTACAAGCGTACAACCAATCTTACCATCGAAGCATCGGACGTGCCCCGCAAGAAGTGACTCCCGAGAACGAAGACTTGGTGTTTGAGCGCCTGTTTGATACGTCCCCGACGAGGGCTGCCCCCAAGAAAAGTGGAGAGTTGGCCGTAGGAGATTGGGTGCGCATTGGCAAAACCAAACGCACTTTCGACAAAGGTTACTTACCTAACTGGACCACCGAATTGTTTCGTGTCACTGGACGAGTGCATGGCCGTCATCCTGCCGTCTATAAATTGGAAGACATGAACGGAGAAGTGCTCAAAGGAACGTTTTACTTACCCGAGTTACAACGTGTCACCAAAAAAGAAGACGACGTGTGCGACATCGAAAGCATTCTCGAACGCAGAACCCGTAAAGTAGGCAAACGACGTGTCAAAGAAATCAGAATACGTTGGAAAGGATATCCACCCAGTTTTGATTCTTGAATCGACGCTTCGCAAGTCATCGACTATAAAAAGAAGTGACCATCATGCCCTTTCACACAGACGCAGCTACGTCGACCACTCCTTCACCTAGTTCTTCTCTGCAAGATTTACAAAAATAAGCTTTGTGGGTGTGGTGTGGAGAACGTGTGCCTAAAACGCAAATCGTCTTTTTCTGCCAAATCTTCGTGGTGTATTGTGTCATCGGGACAGCCATCGCCAATTTAAGTTTGCAACAAGGAGACAAACAATTGTGGACCATTTTATTGAGCAGCTGCATCGGTTACCTGCTTCCCACTCCCTCCCTGAAATTCTCCTCGAACGGGAACCACGGGAACCTTGTGTCCAGTGCCAGTGTCAGTCACCACTCCAATAACAACAACAACAACCCCATTTTGGGCGGAGACACGCCTCTGATGTCCAGTAACCCTTCGGACAGCCACAGAACTCTAGAATTATGAGTCACACTAACCAATTTTACTTAACCTTACCCAGTGAGAGTTCCATGGAGATGTTTCCCAACAACACGTTGTGCTGTTACACGGCCAAATTACCTCAGGCCATCCAATTAGATCACGAAGTCCATAGGGAAGTGGCTTTGGTAGAAATGAATCACCCTACACAAATCCAAAACATCACTGAAAAGCAAAACACTTTTGAGGTCGAAATCATGAACGAACAATTGCAACAAGCCATGAATGATATCGGGTTTTCAGGCGACATAAAACCAGCCAACAATCCACTCTTCAGTATCTACACCTTGAAAATTTCGTCAGGGTTTTATTTTAGTGGCCAACTTTGGTGGATACCATTGCTTAGAGGTTCGAGTTAGCCTTTGGCAAAGCCCTGAACAAAATTAAAAAAAGTGTCACACTGGAGTACCATAAAGTGGCTCGTCGCTTACTGATGAAATTTCAGGATACCCAAACGTTGTCCATCAGTTTTAATCGTGACTTGTTTGACATTTTAGGTGGAGACACAAAAATGGCTCCAAATTTTAAACCGAAGATCAACATCAATACGGAATTTTACAAGTTTTTTCGATTCCCTGTAGAACTGAACCAAGGACTGAATCTGATCTTTGTTTACTCCGATGTGGTGGAGTATAACGTGGTGGGACACACCTCCGTGCCATTACTGCGTGTCATTCCTTTCAAAGTGGATTCTACCACGAGCAGTGACCAGGAAGGTGGAAACACCTATCACGTTCACAGCAAATTTGTACATCCTCACTATCTGCCGGTCAGTAAGTCGTATTTGGACACGGTCAACATTGCTATAAAAGGAGATCTGGGACAAAATATTTCATTCACCAAAGGAAAAGTCACGGTGAAACTCCATTTTCGAAAACGGTTATCTCACGAGTTGTAAGTCATGTATCCAGTGTACCGAGGGGTTGCTCGACAGCGAGGACACGGTTTAGGAGATATGTTGAAATCGGCTTTTCGTTCTTTGGCACCGGTGTTGAAACCGATGGTGACACGCGGATTGCACGCCTTGAAAGATGCCGCACTGACGCAAGGCAAAGAATTTCTCCAAAATGTCATCATCGACAAACAAAACCCCAAAGAAGCTTTCATGAGGGCAGGCAAAAATGTCTTGCTGCAAACGGGTAAAGATCTTTTGGGCCGACGAGACACACCTATAAATGCCCTGCACGCTACCGAGTCAGGCATTCCTACTTCCCTGACGCCACAGCAAGGACAAGGCAGAAAGAGACGACGAAGAAAACACCCTTTCACCAGACTTCACACGTCCAAAGCTAAAAAGACAAAGAAAAGAAGAACCGTTCGAGACTTAGACGTTTTCGATTATTGAGAAAGAGAAAAAAATGATGCACCGAGAGTCTTGTGCTTGTTCCAAGTCGGAACTGGATCTGTTTGCCATGCCCCCCACGATGATGACGATGCAAGAATCCCAATGGGTGGAATTTCATCCCGTCTCCTCTTTGACCGATTCAGCTCCCATCGAGTTTGACATCAAAGGTCAGCCCGAAGATTCCATCGATCTGAATAGCAGTTACCTGTACTTGAAAGTCAAAGTGATCAAAGCGGCGGACAACTCCAATCCTGGAGCCAATGATAGAGTAGCTCCTGTCAACAATTTCATGCATTCCTTGTTCAGCGAAGTGGACTTGTACTTGAATAACAAACTGGTCAGCAGCAGCATGGATACTTACCCGTATCGTGCCTACTTGGAAAATCTCTTGACGTACGGAAAAGAAGCCAAGAATACTCATCTGGATGCTTGCGTGGTATGGAAACCTGACACAGCGGGTGATGGTACGTTTAACGACACAGCCCTGACAGAAGATGGAAATCCTCACAATGTGGGGTTTAACACACGTAGAAATAAAATTCTGCAAGGGCGAAGTTTAGAACTGATGGATCGTTTGCATTTGGACATGTGGTTACAAGAAAAGTATTTGCTGAACGGCGTGAATATCCGCCTGAGACTGAATCGTAGCAGTGTCGCATTCCATTTGATGGCCCATGCCAATGAATACAAAACTATCATTCAAGAAGCCCGCCTGTACGTGCGTCGTGTGGAAGTGTTACCCAAAGTGGGAAACGACATCAGTCACACGTTGTACAGAACGACCGCCAAGTATCCAATACGACGCGTGGAAGTGAAAACTTTCACTATTCCTGCTGGACAGCGATCCATGATCGAAGATCATCTGTTCCAAGGACAGTTACCCAAGCGTTTGATTATTGGTATCGTCAAGAATTCAGCTTTCAACGGAGCCCACAACGAAAACCCTTTTCAGTTTCAACATTACAAAGTAGCCAAAATCGAAGTCAGTCGCGATGGCAAGACACTGTGTACACGACCCTTTGAGCCTAAGTTTGGTGACAGGAATTACTTGAGATCACACTTGTCCCTGTACGAAGCCACGGGACAGTTAGGAGGAACCAACACCAGTCACGGGATTTCGTACGAGGATTATGCAGGAGGCTATGCTTTGTGGGCTTTTGATTTCACTCCCGACCAAGGCAGCGACGAGGGACATTTCCACCCTATAAAATCCGGTCAGATTCGTGTGGAACTTCAATTTGCAGAAGCTTTACGCGCAGAAAACACAGTAAACGTCATCCTGTATGCCGAATTTGATAATATCATAGAAATCAACAGTTTGAGAGAAGTCATTCTAGATTATTAGAATCCATGGAAGACTGTTATCCCTCTTTACCTAGTGGAGAAACTTTGAAGATGGAATGTGAGGAGACCGTGGAAGAAGAAGAAGAATCCCAAGACGAAGAAGTTATCATGATGAAGTCAAGATGGCCAGAACAAGAGGCCCATTTAGTCTCCTGTTTTGCTACAGTCCTGGCAGATATAATGAAAGAATTGATCAAGGGAGAGTGCTATGGATGTCACAACGATCATCCCAGTCAAATTCAACAGGACAAATGTCTGATGTTGAGTCAAGAAGAAAAATTGGACGAATATCTGGACAAAGCTTGGGATCACATCGAGATAGAATTCGTGTTGAACGAGTAGTATAAAGGCTTGGATAAACATTCTTCTCCTCCATGAACGTCTCTGGAGTGCCGTCGCATCGAATCTGTCTTGGACCAGAGTAAGAAGTCGGATCTAAACGCCTTTTACTTGTCAGACATTTTCAAGCAAAAAGTCAGGATCGAATTGATCATTTATCATTACCTGTGAGGAAAAAAACCCACACAAATCAATGGATACCTGGGAACTTTATTACCTTTTGAACCACAGTTCGTATACGGCTTCTTGGAATCCTGTCGTCTGTGCTAAAGATGAACTCCCTCATCGCAAACCTCAAGACCATCTAGCTTATGTGATCAACACGAACGACAGTCATCTCCCAGGAACCCACTGGGTAGCCGTTTACTTTCCTCAAGAAGGATGTGTGGAATATTTCGATTCATATGGATTGCCTCCTTTGGAAGATGATATCATTGACTTTATGAGAAGAAATGCTCACACCACCCGATTCAATAATGTGAAATTACAAGGCACAGATTCCTTGGTGTGTGGACAATATTGTGTGTATTTTCTGCATCATCGCAGCCTGGGCTATTCCTTAGAACATTTAGTGACTCATTTTGATCCTCGTTCTTCTTCTAGAAACGATGTGAAAGTAGATCAATGGTTTTGTGACCATTATGCTTATCTTTTGTCTCAAGCTAGGAAACGTAGTGTCCATCAATGGCCTAATGACTTCCAACAGTGGAAATCACAATTTCATTCGCAACGTTGTCAGCCCTGTTTAAAGTAGAGTGTTAATTGAAAAAAATGTTTGTGATTTGAAAAAAAATGTTTGATGTTATATTGTTGAATTATTATTATTAAAAATGTTAGAGTTGTTTGTTAGTGTTAAGTGATTTTTGAATAAAAAATGTTGTGTTTTGAAGAAAAAATGCCTTTGTGGTTTGTTTGACTATCGAAATCTTGATTCATGCTCTTTGACTTCTTACTATCCCTCTCATGACACTCATTGAACATTGCGGCTCGAAAACCGTGGAGGGATGTTTTCCTTCACGTCCGCGCTTTGACTTTAAAACCGGGGAAGTTTCCAGTTTTACCATCCATTGCCGACTCATCCTCCTACGAAGATGTGCTCCAAACTAGCTAAGCTAAACGAAGCCCACGTGAATTTGCATAGGGTCAGACACAGTGTGATACCGAAGCCAGAAGAGATAGAGAATGTGAGAATGTTAAAAGTCACTGAAGACCTGATAGAAGAGCTCTTCAGAGAAGAAGTGAACAGGGAGAAAGAAGAATGGACAGAGAAGTACAGACTTCAGAAACAGCAGAGAGAGCAGCAACAGCAACAACAGCAACAACAGCAGCAGCAGCAACCTGAACCTGACAGAGGCTTTGTCGATTGTCGTATCGACACCAAAGAGTTCTTCTTCTCTTTCCGAAGAAGCAGACCTATCGTCAGAAAGTCTATCGTCAGAGGACGTCGCATTCTTAGAAACTAAAAGATCGCCCTAGCTTCAACTTTGCACACAAAAAACAGCCCTTTTCAGGGCTACCCCAATCTCTAGAAAAGAAATAACAATCGATTTGCCAATGTGTGTATGTAGAGTAGTGTGAATATAAACAGTGACTCTTTTCTAGTGTGATTGTATGTGTTTGTGTTTGTAAGTACTCACGTACGTTTGTGTGGATAGTAGATAATGATAATGTTTTTTTTGATGTTTGAGGTGTAGTAGATTTGGGGTTTGTTTATTGCTGCTCCGCGTATGTGGATAGTATATTACTATTTTTAAAATAGTAATGGGTAGTAAAAAAGTGAGTGAGTGTTTCTTTTAGGTCGGCGCATTGTTTGGTCATGATCTAGGTAATATCAATTTTGTTTTAGGGGGATGTTTTCCTTCACGTCCGCGCTTTTACTATAAATTGAAAATCGCTGGGAAGTCTAGCTACCCTGTTAATTCGTTAACAAGACAATGAATACCAGAATTGTAAAGCTTCTAGAATTCCAGATGTACCTGGAATATGCCAGGCGCATACTAAATGAACTGGCCGCGGAGGCCAATGTCGAAGAGTGAAGGATGAAAGAGGAGGAGGAAAGAAGAAAAAAAGAAGAGGAGGAAAAGGAGAGAGGAAATTTCAGAATCCCAGAGACAGATAATTGGGATTCTGAAGCCACTTATCCCGCCTCTGCTCTCCCCCCAAAAAGAGTGAAAAGAGACTGGGGAAGAAGATGTGTGTGTGGTGCCAGGCCTGGAAGGTGCCATCATTAACCAGGTGCCATGGAGTTCAGGGCTACCCAATACTCTAGAAAAGAAATAGTAATAGATTTGCCAATGTGTGTATGTAGAGTAGTGTGAATATAAACACTGACTCTTTTTTTTCTAGTGTGAGTGTATGTGTTTGTGTTTGTAACCGCTCACGTACGTTTGTGTGGATAGTAGATTATTGGTTTTTGTAAGTGTTTGAGTTGGTTTGTGTGGATAGTAGATTTGGGTTTCATTTTAAAGCTTTGCGTGTGTGGATAGTAGATTTGGGGTTTGTTTATTGCTCCTTCACGTATGTGGATAGTAGATAATATAAAATGAGAAAAGTAGGGGATGTTTTCCTTCATGTCCGCGCGTTGTTTGGTCATGATCTAGGTAATATAAATTTTGTGTCTTGGGGGGATGTTTTCCTTCACGTACGCGCTTTTCGTATAAGAACCCACAACGTTCGTCATTCACACCATTCTGCAAAGAATAAAAAAGAAGATGGCTTCGAACCAGCTTGATAAAATGAAAACATTGCAAGACGTCCTGGACAATTTGGGTATGATGGAGCAAATGTTAGTTAACCTAACCGAGGATCACTATTCTTATAGTTCTCATCGAGTGAAGATGGAGATCAACAATTTAAGAAAAGTAAAGGACATGATCAGTGCTCTGATGAAAGAAATAAAGGAGAAGAAGGAGGATGAAGAGGAAAGGATAAGGATGAGAGAATGGAACGAAAAAACTGAAAAAGAAGAAGAAAATGAGAAGAGGAAGAAAGAAGAGGAGGAGAAGCAGAAAGAAGAGAAAAAGAAGAAAAAGGAGGAAGAAAAGAAAGAAAAGAAGAGAAAAAGTGTAGGACAGAAAATAAGAAGCTGGTGGAGAAATAGAATAAATTAGAAGAAGAAAACCAAAGGCCCTTTTCAGGGCCACCCACATCTCTCGAAAAGAGATCGACTTTCAATTGCCTACCCCTTTTTTTATTTTTTTTATTTTTTTTAAAAAAAATCCCATGTTCAATTTCCCTTGACGCTACACAGTCCCACGAATTATTCCCATGTTCAAGTTCCCTTGACGCTAGACAGTCCCACGATTTATTACCATGTTAAATTCCCCTTGACGCTAGAGTGTCCCAGGGTTTTCCGTAATGTTAAATTTCCCATTGACGCTAGAGTGTCCCAGGGGGTTTTGTAATGCTAAGTCCCATTGACGCTAGGGTATCCCCATTCACTACTGACGTGTGTTCGCTGTATCCTTACGTGTGTAAATATTGTCCTGCAGGACACACGCAGTTGCTGACGGAACACATTGATTTGGATAACATTCGACAATGCGAAGGATTGTTCAAGTGCAAAGTCTTGCCTCCCACGGACTTGTACCATCCCGTGTTACCTCACCATTGTCAAGGAAAACTGATGTTTCTCTTGTGCCGTACTTGTGCAGAAACGTGTAACCAAGATCAGCCTTGTCCGCACACCCAGGAAGAACGCGCCTTGACGGGAACGTGGGTCAGCGTGGAATTATTCAAAGCTCTGAACATGGGATACCAACTGTTAGAAGTGTACGAAATTTACAACTTTCCCAAGACACAACAATACCACAAGTGCGACGAGACTCAGAAAAGCATTTTCGCAAAGCCGGCGGCTATCCTTTCTGGTGCCACACTCCCGAAGACGAAAAGAAATTCAAAGAGAAATAATGGGAACAGGAAGGCATCCTTTAGACCACATCGAGAAAAACGAAGGAAGGCGATCGTTTACCAAAGTGATATTAAATTGTTTGTGGGGTAAAATCGCACAAAGACCGTGTTTACCCAAGACAGAGTATTTGACAGAACCTTCCCGGTATTTCCAAATGATTCACGACAAAACCAAATGCATGAAACACGCGGACGTCGTTCGTGATGATTTGATCCTGGTCAATTACGAAGAAGAATTGGACTTTGTACAAGCCGACGAATTTGGAAATGTCGTCATTGCGGCTTACGTGACAGCCCGTGCTCGCTTAAAATTGTACGAAGCTTTAGAACTGTTAGGAGATCGCGCCCTGTACTTTGACACTGATAGTTGTATCTACATCGATCGCCCGGGTCAACGTCACCCTTTAGGAGCCTGGACAGATGAACACCCCGACGAGAAGATTTTAAGTTTCGCTAGTGGCGGTCCTAAAACTTACGGCTACGAATACCGGGACCTACAAGGAGAAGTGCACACGGAGTGTAAAGTGAAAGGATTGACTCTCAATTATCGCACCAGTGAAGCGGTGAACTTTAGGGTATTGAAAGAAGCATTGCAGTCTGGAGAGGATGGAAACTTTAGAGTGACCACCTACGATCCGCATTAGATTGTACGTTTACCCACTCACCAAATTGTTAGTCGGCCTTTGGAAAAAGTGTATCAAATCGTGTACCAGAAGGGAGTGAGACTTCCCAACCACTTCACTTATCGTACGGACATGTCGGTATAAAAAATGGTTCCAAGAGGATAGCCACCAACAAGAAGGATGACTTCGAAACAGCAAGAATCAAGTGAGAGACCCAATGAGAACTCCAAGTTCAAATCATACCATATTCCTGTCCTCTTGCCTGACTACTGTGATTGTGCCCGTCGATTGAAAACGTTTAAAAAATGACCCACGGATAGGGAAGGATTACCTACTTCGAATGTTTTAGTTAGAACAGTATTTGTTTACTTGGGACCTGAGGCTGGATTGGGATACGAAGTACAGTGTTTCAGTTGTGGTCTGAAGCTACGAATGGATCAATGATAAAGATTCAGCTATTCTGGAACATACTCGATGGTCTCTGTACTGTCCTTACCTTTCTATGGCCTTTCCACATATCACACTGCGGTACATTTATGACGGTATCTTAGAGAAGGTAGTACCGTTGTCCAGGAAGATAAAAGGAAGACTTCAAAAACTAGACACAATAAAGGAAAGATGTACAAGCTTCATTATGGCTAGTATAAAAAGGGACCACGTCCAGGATCGATAGTTCATTGTAACTACCAAAACCAAGTGAGAAAGATGAATCCTTTAAAAACAGACATCATTCAAGTTCGGCGAGTTTCAAGTAGAGTGCGATGCTGTGCCTTGCGATGAGAGCGATGCAGTAAAGCATCATGGGAACTTTGTTATCACTACTACTACTATCACTACGCCTACCACAGAAAGTGAGGATGTGCGTGTCCAACCTGACGGATGCAAAAGTGATGCCACTCGTTATCATGGACTCTTTGCTGGTTTTCATTGTCAATGTCAACCTTCACTTGAGACCATGCGTCTACTACCCTACGGATGTCATCCAAAACTGAGCAAATTCATGTTGATATCACCCTGCCCTCATCGAAACCAACCTGTGAAAGATTAATATTCGTTCCCTGTACGTTTGCCTGAATACAAGATTCAACATACCTGGAACATGTTCGATGGTCTCCGAATCGTCACTACGTACCTTTAGTGGGACCGAGTTATTGAAGTGACATACCATATCGTTTAAGAAACCAGATTGGCTAGGAGTCAAACGTTGGACACCAGTATTTAAGCCCCATTTAAAATAGATATTCAATCATTACCAAACGAACTGCAAGAAAAGATCTACAAGGAAGTTTGGCAGAGACTTGCCAGAGCAAAATCTCAATCGGTGACTGTAGAACTTTTGTGTCGAGAAATTCACAAGAGGAAAGTGAAAGAAGTCAACAAACGGATCAGATTTTTCTGGATCAAGTGTGCGTTCACCCTATTATTCCACTTTAGACCCTTTACATCAGAAGATTTTATTGACATTCTTGACCTTTACCCTGAATGGCAGTGGTCAGCAATTACTATGTTCATTACTTTCGCTCCAGGAGAAGATTTTAGATACAATAATTCTGACTGATATGATCATGGATACTTTACAAGAGAACATTCGTGGTTTGCTTGTGAAGTTGAGAGAACGCATTTACCGAGAGTTGGTCAAAATACAAGTGAAACGCAAAGAACAATTGCATCCGATACATCACCGGAGTTTAAACCACTGGTACCTGAATGCTATACAAGGACTGATTCATTTGAAAACGTTCCAATGGTCAGACATTGTTCAACTGGACAAGGACAAGAAGACGTTGGTGTCTACTCATCCTATTACTTACATGTTGACCATTCTACAAAGAGTACCAGAGGAAGAGTCAGTGGATTACCAAAATATTTTACGTGATCGAATTTTGTCTCTAGAGGAAAATTCTCTGCGATGTGTAGTGCACGAACTAGAGACTAAAAAATGTGGTTCAGCTACTGGACTACAATTAGTTTTGAGAGAAATAGCCATCGAGTCTTATATTTCAGTAACTTCTTGAATATCATTCAATTATTTTTACTCAGATAATATTTTGATAACGTATCTAAAATCTGGCTTATACTTTTACTTGGTTTGGACAAGTAAACCGTATCACATAGCTTGTTCAACCAAATCTTACTTGTCCGCTTAAACATTAAGAAAAACACCTGGTCATACAAGTAGAGTATTAAAACTAACCGCAAAAAGGGATACAGTTAGGTGTATAAATAAAATAGACCAAACCCATTGAATCTGTAGATTTTAAATTTTACATAGTGTTTCTGAACTTTTATTTTGTGGAATATTTTTTTTCAAAATGCAATAGGAACTTAACAGCATAATTTATGGTCCAACAAATATTAGCTTCCACCACTCCCACTCGCACATAAGCTTGATGGTTTAGCAATAAGCACCTAATTGTTTGATTTGCCAAGAAACAATATTCTAGGTAAACATTAGAGAAAAACGTTTCCAGCTGGAATATTCTTCTCATGTTGAGGCATGGGACAACTTGAAGATGGGATTTTGTATAGATTCTCGATGTTGAGAGGAAGTTAATTTCTATGACTTAACAAATCCGTATATTGTGAAATAGAAGTGTACACAGAGATAAAATTTGAAAGAAATATTTGCATCAAGAAAAACAGCAGATATAACTCACATCGACAAACGAAGGTGTATATTCTCTGGTATGACTTCAACTGTAACTCGATGATCAACCTAGAGTCGGAAACCGATTGCTGAGTACCTGCCTGCTGGAACTTATTTATTATTTGTTACAGTTCACTTCAGATTTAGACCGTAACATACAAGCATTTATTCACATGCACTTCAATCGTTTCCTTTATTTCAAAAATTTGCCGATCAACTTTCATTACTTTTCTGAAAACATAATTACCTTAGTATGGTCTGTCTCACTTGGTCATGCAAAGCATCAGCAGGAACAATATCTTTCTTTTCCCCAAGGCCATTTTTACGTAGGTTTCTCCTTTCTTCTGGAGATGGAATAATAGTAGAAGTATTGGAACTCAGACAAACAAAAGATCGAGTCATAGTGCGACCTAAAATAGAAATGTGTATTACCACAGTTTACTTGTTTTGGTGACTAAAATCAGTACATAAAAATGAGCAATATTTCCTGAAACGTTATATTAGTTTCTGTTGCATGAGTGAATCAGCTAGGTATGTGTTTGTCAGACATGGATGCCCACGCATTTCTGTTGGACTAAAATTCAATGAATAAATAAATACGCATGTATTTATAGCTCATACTTAGGTTTCATATTCTCTGTTGCAAGTGTCTGTGAAAAGATGAGATAAATTGCATTTGTGTAAATTTTAAATGTAGCCATTTCATCAGAATTTAACAAAGTACATTTGTGAATCGTCAAGCACACTAACGAAAGACATAGCAGAACAACAACAACAAAAACAGGGGAGAAATAAACACCAGGTAACATTTGTGGACCGTAAGACAGACACACAACACGCAGACAGTAATACAATAGTTGTGGTACTTATTTAATATTCAAACTAATACTAGTACAGAGTATTTGAAAAAAAACATTGTACCTTGTTCTAGTGGTTCACTTGAATGGTGATGTGTTGTGGTGCTGCGTCACATCAAGACAATAAAGGATATTTATTGACTATATGTATGGGATAATCTATTTGTGTGTGTGTGTGTGTGTGTGTGTGTCTGTGTGTACACGTTCAATTAGATGCATTGTATGAAATGTATTTTTCCATTCATAAGTGTTTGTTGTTGTTGTTGTAGTAGGGTTTAACGCCATTTTCAGCACACGATAGGCTATACATGGCGGCCAGTTATAATGGTGGAGGAAGAATCCGGGAAAACCCTGGAAAGAACCACCGACCCTCGAGAAGCTACTGGCAAGCTTTCTCACATGCCCACATTGGCCGAATCCGAGACTCGAACCTAATGCAGACAGAGGTGAGATGCCAGTGATCCGTAACGGAGAGCGCTTTAGACCACTCGGCCACTCGGGGCCCCATAAGTGTTTGTCTTGGGTGTTGAATATGGCAAAAACAAAACAAAAGCAGAAATAAAGGAACTCTATAAAATAGTGACAATATAGTGATAATGAAGGGTACCTTTTCTTGTTCCATTACTCCTGACCAAATTGCTATCAGTCCTACCAGTTCTCGCCCTATATGGATTTAATGTGACAAGTCTAAATGTACAGAAAAAGATGAAGTGGGTTTTTGTCATAGAACAAAAGATGATGCCTAGGTCATTACATTTTGGGGGAAATCAATAACATTTCATGGTGATATTCGTGTACTCTTCTATTGAAAGAAGACCCATTTGATACACTAGGCTTATATCAATGTTACAGGGCTTATATGTACGGAAACACATTCTATGAATCATAACGTTTAATTAAAGTTTAGCGGATGTTAAATTTTTACACATTAGCAATAGGACATTAACAAGTCACGGATCGGCAAAAATTAAAATTAGCTGGGGTTAATGGTTTTATTGTTTTTCTCATAGCATTTAATTCAGTTTATTGGCTGTTGAATCTACTAATTAAACTAATTAAATGGAACAGTTGCATACAATTAAGTTAAAATTAAATTTTAAAATCTTCATGGTATCAACAACTCAGGACGAGAGACAATAAAACGAAACACCGTGATGACAATGATGTAGCTCGTGGAATTAACAGCGGAAAAAGGAGGGGTTTGTTGAAATTATATACTATTAGTAGTGAATGGGGATACCCTAGGGACAATGGGAATTACCATTAAAAACACCCTTGGGTCAATCTGGGGACTATGTAAATTTAACATTAACCACCCTGGGTCACTCTAGGGACAATGGAAATTTAACATGGGCAAAAAACCCTGGGTCACTCTGGGGACAAGGCAATTTAACATTGGAGAAAGGAAATATCCATGCTAGGGACATTCTAGGGACAAAGGCATTCGAACAATGAAAATTTAACATGGGAGATATTGCTGGGTCACTCTAGGGACAATGGGAAATGAACATGGGGAATAGAGTTTGGGCCTGTATAGGGACAAGGGGAATTGAACATGGGATTTTTTTTATTTTTTTTTTTTAAAAATTTAAAAAAAGGGGTAGGCAATGGAAAGTCAATCTCTTTTCGAGAAATGTGGGTGGCCCTGAAAAGGGCCTTTGGTTTTATGTTAATATTAACATAGACGGCATCTGTCACATCTTCTTCTTCTTAAACTCCTTCTAACTGCAGGTCCATACACAAGTACCCTCTTGAGGCATCCTTGCCTTTCTATGTAAACTCTTCTCATCCATAGACTAGTATCTGTCCTATCGACAACAGTCCACTTGGACCGGACATACATGGGTATGTCCGTCCTGAACATCATTGTTGACACAAGGGTGGAAGATTGAACGTCGGTCCACATCTTGAGGCTCCGAGAACAGGTGAGTGATTGCGCTGAACTGCGCTTATTTATAGGGAGAGGAAGGATTGAAACGGATTGAGTTCATTGACCAATCCAAACACGCGTGACAAAATTCAGTCAGCCCGCATCCAATCCGAAGAGAGTAGTCTGTGACGTCACGTGGTCTATATAGATGCGCTAGCGCCTGTGTGCAGTCAATCTATGCGACAGTGATTCAACATGACGGAAACTCAGAAAACGATTCACTGGGGTGCACCAGCAGTGGAGACCGCCCAAGGGAACCCGGATTTACTTTCAGGAGAGGTACATTGGGATTTTGTGGATTTTCTTACCTCGCAAGAATTTGTTCCGGAACCTTCGTCTCATTCTTCATTACCGCAAGTGGAGAATTTTAGACAGAGACAGAAAGAAGAATTGGAGAAATTTATGCAACGACAAAAGGAAGCGGAACAAGCTTTTCTCCTACAGCAACAGCAACAGCAACAAGAAGAGGTAAGAAAAAAACAACAACAAGAAGAAGTAGCAGCAAAGAAACAAGAGGGTGAAAATCAAACGGCCACGGTACTGTTGGACATTTTAGCGGAGTTAAGAAGTCTGAAACAAATGTATCAGACTTCTTTATCACGACCGAAGAGAATACGACCTTCCCGAGCTAAACACGCCAACCCTGTGACTAAGCCTACCGTACTACCCTTAGTGATTTCAACCCAATCATCATCATCAGAAGTAGGCCTCGGCCGTGGCAAAGGCTTAAGGCAGTTAAAGTTGATTGCTTAAACTCACCCCTACACCAAAAAAGGCCCTTTTCAGGGCCACCCACTTCTCTCGAAAAGAGATAGCCTTTCAATTTGCCAATAACTCAAAAATCAACAAAAAACCTATTTTACCCTTATAGTACGTGTCTGTATATGAGTGCGTGAGTGTAGCTTCTTATTTAAAATCAAAACTCAGAGACACTTACCTTATATAATTAATGTATTCTTTTCTCCATAGTTACAATCCAATTCACAATTCACAACAGAACACTTTATAAATTACATTCACTTCTTCTGTTTCTTTTTTTTACTCTCTCTTTTTTTCAATTTCTTCATCGTCACAGTCTTTTCCTCCTCTTCCTCCTCACTTTCTTCCCTTCTTCTTTTCTTCTCCTGTTTCTTTTTCTTCACTTGGCTGCTTTCTTCCTCTGAAAAATCTCTCTCTTCTTCTGAAGAATCCCTCTTTTCTTCTGACTCCTCTTGCTTCTTTTTGGGGCAATCTGGAGACCAATCTCCTTTTTCTTGACAATAATAACAGGTATCTTGACTTTTGTCTTTTCTAGCCCCTGTTTTTTTTCTTTTTTGACGGTCTGGACACTCTGAAGACCAATGCCCTTTCTTCTGACAGATATAGCAAGTATCTTGACTTTTATCTCGAAAGGAAGGAGAGTAGTCCGTCGGCTGGTCTGAAGAGAATTTTCTAATAACCCCTCGCAAAGCTCTGATGAAACGTTCCATCTGGGTAGTCTCTTCCATCGTTGTGCTCGGTTTGAGAGTGAAATGAATAGTGAAAGGACAAGACACACACCCTTTTATATACGCTGGTTTGCCATGACTATAAATTAGTCTGTGGTGTTTAAACTTGAGTCATTTGACGTTTTGCACTCAAGATGAAACGATCCTATTCATTCGAGAAGAAAGAAGAAGAAAGTAAGAGGCAGAAACGTGATCTATCGCCTCGTACCAGAGCTGAAGTCTTGGCACAAATTCATGCCAGTGATTTTGAAGAGGACATGAGTGAACCAGAATCCGAACCCTCTAAACAAAGTTCACCACCCTTAGTCAACCCTGAAAAGTACTATTCCATTCGAGAGACGGAAAAACGCTCCTCTAGAAAATTTAGAACCACGGCTTACACCTACACAGTGAAGTTTAAAGATTTCAAGTCCAACGTACCATTGGAGAAAGCAGAAGGGTTTATCACCGAGATGGGGGATTCTTTGCTCACCGCACTCAAGCGGCAATGTCAACCCAAAGAAGACGATCGCTTGACACTATCCAGAGATCACGACAGCTTGAAATCCCCTGTTTGGATCGAGTTTAGCAGACCTGCAGAACTAACCCCTTCCGAAGACATGGACAAGATTCAACACGTACAACAATCTAATGATCAGTTTGACATCACCGATGGTAAAGCCACACTGAAAATGGCCCACGTCTCTCCTCCTCAAGGGACTGGACGCAAAAAGGTCTTATTGGTGAACGACCTTCGCAACACCAAAACAAGTCTCGTCCGAATTCACAATTCTCAAGACCAGATGTGTTTAGCCCGAGCCATCGTGGTGGGACGAAACTATGCCAACAAGAACGACACGGTAGAATGGAAAAGAGCCTGGGAGAATATTCGAAAATTGGACCGAGCCAAACAACGAAATGAAGCAGAACTCCTGTTACAACAAGCCGGACTGTCCAAAGACACACCCTGTGGCATTCCTGAGATGCAAAAATTGCAAGATGCCCTAGCTCCACGATACACCTTGAAAGTGCACCCTCAAGAAATGCGCGGACCTCTGTTGTTTCGAGGGAAAGACTTTAAGGACGGAAAATACATTCATGTCTATTATCACGATGACCATTTCGATACCATTACCAGTATCACCGGATTCCTGGGATATGGTTATTTTTGTGAGAAATGTGACTATGGCTATAACAATCGAGAGCAACACAAACATTGCGCATGGAAATGCCCAGGATGTTTGGCCTCTCCACCCTGTCTGAGCGAAGGACAAGAAAGAGTACATTGTCCTGCTTGTCTGCGCACGTTTGTCAGCCCTGCCTGTTACCAACAACATCTGAAGACGCAAGGTTCACAGCAGAAATGTGCTTGTCAACTGCTGAGATTGTGCCCTACGTGTGGACAAGGCCTACGTACCAACAGTACCAAGACACACGTATGTTCAGGAAAAAAAAATGTCACATTTGTCACCACATCGTGGACTTGGAACACGAATGCTACGTGCAAAAATACCAACCCCAACCAGAGAAAGAGGACGGTCACAAGAAGAAAGGCAATTTCATCTTTTTCGATTTCGAATGCATGCAAGAGACCGGCATTCACATTCCTGATTTCTGCGTGGCTCATCGAGCGTGCGAGAAGTGCATTCAGGAACCTATCTTCAGTCATTGTCCTCACTGCAGTAAGATTCCCGGAGGGCGTGAAAAAATCTTTCGAGGACCGAACACGTTAGCCGATTTTGCCCAATGGGTCTTAGACCCCATCGACAAGACGTGGAGCCAAGAGGACATCGAACGTTACGGAGATTGTCATCGTCATGCCACAGTGATGGCTCACAATTTCTCCGGATACGATGGACAGTTTTTTTTTTAGATACTATACGGAACAATGCACCGAACGTCCTAAAGTCACATTTTCATGCAAGTGGGACAAGTGCAGTTTAAAGATTCGATGAGCTATTTGGCCATGCCTTTGAGTCGAATGCCTAAAACGTTTGGAATGACAGAAATGGCTAAAGGGTACTTTCCACACTTTTTCAATACGGAAGCCAATCAACACGCCGTTCTACCCCATTTACCTGAGGCTCACTATTACGACCCGACAACATGCGTACCGAACAACGAGAAGCTTTCTACGCTTGGTACCAGGCTCACGCCTCGGACCCTTTCGACTTTCAGGAAGAAATGTTAAAGTATTGTCGTTCCGACGTGGACATTTTACGGCAATGCTGTGGAAAATTTCGAGAACTGTTCATGGAACACGGAAGGGTCGATCCTTTGAAAGAAGCTTGCACCATTGCCAAAGCGTGTTCCATAGTGTATTGACAACGATTCATGCCTGAAAACACCGTGGCTGTCATCAGTCCTCAAACGACCCACTTTGTCAAACGTCAATACTCGGTCAAAGCCCTACGTTGGTTACATTACTTGTGCGACAAGGAAGACAAGTGGATTCAGCATGCCCGCAACGGAGGGGATGAAAAGACCATCGGAACGTATTCGGTCGATGGCTGGGACTTAGAAAACCCCAAGATCGTGTACGAGTTTAACGGTTGCTTATTTCACGGATGTCCCGTCTGTTACCCTGATCGTAGCACTAAAAATCAGTTTTTACAACGAACCATGGAAGACTTGTACCAGGACACTTGTCAGCGACGCCTAAAGTTGGAGCAGGAAGGATACCAAGTGGTGGAAATGTGGAAACACGAATACGATCACCGTATGAAAACCGATCCCGAATTTAAACGCCTCGTGGAAAGTTACCAGTTCATGGACCCGCTGAACCCGAGGAATAGTTTGTACGGAGGAAGGACCAATGCCACCTGTTTGCTGTACCAAGCCGACGAAGAGAAAGGAGAAGAAATCAAATACTTGGACGTGTGTTCGCTGTATCCCTACGTGTGCAAATATTGTCACTTTCCTGCAGGGCACCCGCAATTGCTCACGGAACACATCGACCTGAAAAACATTCGACAATAGGAAGGCTTGATCAAGTGTAAAGTTTTGCCTCCCACGGACTTGTACCTTCCCGTCTTACCTCACCATTGCCAAGGCAAACTGATGTTTCCTTTGTGCCGTACTTGTACCGAAACGTGCAACCAAGACCAACCTTGTCAGCACACCCAGGAAGAACGGGCCTTGACGGGGACGTGGGTCAGCGTAGAATTGTTCAAAGCTCTGGACATGGGATACCAACTGTTAGAAGTGTACGAAATTTGCCACTTTCCCAAGACACAACAATACCACAAGGGTGACTCAAGTCAGAAAGGCATTTTTGCAGACTACGTGGATGCCTTTTTGAAACTGAAGCAAGAAGCCAGCGGCTATCCGTCCTGGTGTCACACTTCCGAAGACGAAAAGACATTCAAAGAGAAATACTATGAACAAGAAGGCATCACTTTAGACCACATCGAGAAAAACGAAGGCAGGCGATCGTTTGCCAAAGTGATGTTAAATTGCTTGTGGGGTAAAATGGCACAACGACCGTGTTTACCCAAGACGGAATATTTGACAGAACCTTCCCTCTACTTCCAGATGATTCACGACAAAACCAAATACATGAAACACGTGGACGTCGTTCGAGAGGATTTGATCTTGGTCAATTATGAAGAAGATCTGGACTTTGTACAAGACGACCCTTTTGGAAATGTCATCATTGCGGCTTACGTGACAGCCCATGCTCGCTTAAAATTGTACGAAGCTTTAGAACTGTTAGGGGAACGTGTCCTGTACTTTGACACGGACAGTTGCATTTACATCCATCACCCGAGTCAACAGCACCATGACATCGAAGGAGCCTGGACAGACGAGCATCCCGACGACAAGATTCTAAGTTTCGTCAGTGGCGGTCCCAAAAATTACGGTTACGAATACCGGGACCCACAAGGAGAAGTGCACACGACGTGTAAAGTGAAAGGATTGACTCTGAATTATCGTACCAGTCGTGTGGTCAACTTTGGGGTATTGAAAGAAGCCTTGCAATCGGGAGAAGATGAACACTTTAAAGTGACCACCTATCAACCGAACAAGATTGTACGTTTGCCCACTCACCACATCCTCAGTCGACCCTTGGAAAAAGTCTATCAAATCGTGTACCAGAAGCGAGTGCGACTTTCCAATCATTTCACCTTACCGTATGGACACGTCGGTATTGGTCTGTATATAAAAAAGGAACCCTAGGCAAGATCGATAGTTCATTGTGACTACCAAGACCAAGTGAACAAGATGAATACTTTCAGAGAAACACAAAACAAGTTTAGAAAGGCACAATTCAAGTGTGGGGCTTCTGAAGTGGAATGCGATTGTGAGCCTTGCGACTTTTCAACCTGTGTTAGTGACGGTGCCAGAAGAACCCGTCACCCAGGACTGTCGTGGACAGGCCTGAAAGGCCCCTTCGGGAGGACACTTGTGTGACCTTACCCCCTATAGAACTGGTCAGAACATTACCCAAAACATGTTGTACAGATACTTGTGTTTATTTCACTTTGATGGTTATCATGTGCCTTTTATAGTTGTACTTAAGCCTTTGGCTTTTATGTATTCTTTGTCTTTCGTATTCATGTTTAAAACATTCAATAAACGTGTTCTGAAAAAAAGTATATAAACTCTCGTCTTGTTTGTTTTCGTGTCACAAGTGACATTCCTGACACTATGGCTACCTCTGCTGTCTCTGCTCCCTCTTCCTCTACTGTCAAAGTCATCGACGAACACTTAGATCGTGCCAGTTGGGAGGCTTTGTATCTTCGCCATCCCTTTAACATGCTCATTGCTGGACCTAGCGGTTCAGGCAAAACCGAATTCGTCAAACGTTGATCGAACATACACATCATTTGATCGATTGGCCACCTCAGCGGATCGTGTGGTGTTACAAAGAGTGGCAATCGGCGTACAGCCTCTTGCGAGAAAGTCAAGGCGATTCCATCGTGTTTGTGGAAGGCATTCCTAAAGAAGACGGCGGCATCGTCTCTGACTCCCGTCAAACCCATTTGGTCATTTTTGACGACATGTTAGGAGAAGACGAAGAAGAAATTAAACTGTGGTTCACGCGCAAAGGGCATCACCGTAATGCCAGTGTCGTTTACATCACCCAAAATTTGTTTCAACAAAGTAAAGCCCATCGCACCATCAGTCTCAATGCGCATTACGTGGTCTTGTTTAAAAGACCTCGAGATAAATCGCAAGTGCAAGTCTTAGCCAAACATTTAGGGACACCTTGGCTGACTCAGGCGTACGACGATGCCACTCAAACGCCACACGCCTATTTACTCCTCGATTTGAAACCTACGACCCCCGAGGATTTGCGATTTCGTACCCACTTGTTTCACCACTGGGGTCAAGACGGAGGGCCTGTCCTGTACACGTCTCCGTCCTCGACTTAATTTCACTCCACAAAAAAATCTATAAAAACCTCAGACCCTTTTCGTCTGTCTCACACACATTTTGAACATGACGTCCCTTCAGTCGCATCTTCCCGTCAAATTGATTTGTGCCATGTATGGCATCAGTCGAGAAAAAAATCCACAAACACGAGCTCGTGTCTTAGAAGCTAGTCTCAAAGAAGTCTTACGATGGTTCACGGTGACGGCACGTCAATTACTCCAAGGAATCATTCAGATTCCTCATCAAACCAAACGCATTTTTGATCGAAACAAAGTCGCTTTGACCCAACTGGCCGATCCCCGCATCGACACTCAAACCAAAAAACAAATCATTTTGAAACCTGGAGGGAGCGGTACTCTAGGAGGGGTCATCATTCGCTCTCTCTTAAGATGGGATCCTAATGCCCCCAAACTTTTCCCCAAGAAAAAAGTCAAACGAAGCACCAAGAAGAAGAAAAAGACCAGGTCCCCAAGGAGAACTTCTCCAGTGGCGGGACCCTCGTCTTACCAGACACCACCCCGGAAAAAGAAAAGAAGCCCCCAGAAAAAGAAAAGTCCACAGAAGAAAACTAGTCGCAAGAGAGGCACTTCGGCCAGGACGCAACTTTACACTCGCAAACCACGACCTGCCACGACGGTGACCGTGTCTCCGGCAGCCTCAAGTTCATCCACTTCTTCGTTGATGACACCAAGAACTGAAGAGTACTTGGAGGCGTTGATCACACCAAGAACTTCTCCGTTGATGACCCCAAGAAGAACTTCCCCAGTGGCAGGACCCTCCAATTTAGTGGCAGTGGCTGCTGCTCAAAAAGTACCTTCTCCCAAAATCAAAGTCCAAGAGAGATCGGGCATGTTACAAAGTTTACTGGATTTGTCCAAGCAAGAACTGGCTCGATTTAGTCCGTTACGTACCCCTGCACGACGTGTCATGCCTGTCCTCAAATTGATACGACGTAAAGACAATCAGTGGCGACGCGTTCCAGTATAAAAAAGGTGTGTGACCAAGTAGGGTATCAATGTTTTTTGGTGCTCCTGAAGACTCAAAGATGTCACCCTCCAGAAAACATCCCTCTTCTAAACAACCCCAAGGAAAGAAAAGGAAAGGACTACCTCCTCGTTTAGTCAAACATGGGGACATGTTATCTGTCCTGTCCAAAGCTTCTCCACCCCTACGAGAAAAACCCATTCAATCGGCCTCCAAAGAGGTCATCGATACCGTGTGCGAATGCTGTTTGAACGTCTTGAAAGGCACGATCCCTTTGTCCAAACACCAGAAACAATACTTAGGCAAACATCGTCACGTTCTTCGCCAAATGGTTCAAAAGAAAATTCCCATTCGTCAAAAGAAGAAGATGTTGGTCCAACATGGAGGCATTTTACCCCTCTTGTTAGGTCCCCTTACTGAAAGGAGTCTTGGGAACCATGTTGGGAGGACTGGTGGGAGCAAGATAAAAAGGCCCTCGGAAGTCCCAAGATCTCAGAAACGACCCCTGACAACTCCATGGAAGGACGAAAACTAGCTTTAGTGCCTTACAAACGATGGATGGAATATCATCGTTGGCAAGAACAACGCACCCCGCATTTACCTCCCAATCCCCATTTGAGCGAGATGTCCCAGTTACAACACGAATTGCAGTCCTTCATGGATCGCCGAGATTTGTGCGAAACAGAAAAATCGCAAAAGTACGGTCAACTCTTGCAACGACTGCAACTCTTTCACCAGAAAGCTTTAGACGAAACAGCTCTACCCACTCTGAAAGATTTTAAGACCTTGATGAAAAGTCCAGCACCATCACCAGTTCCAGTACCACCACTACCAGTGACCAAGACAGAAAAAGGAGAAGAAGAAGAAGAAGGGTTTCAAACTCCACCAGAAAAAGTACGCAAGTTAACAACACCACCTACCTCCAGAATTGGATGGATTAAAAAGATGATGGCCACCCCTTCTTCATCACAAGAGAAAAAGAAAGTGAAGACAGAAGTGAAACAAGAACCGATATCCCCCGCTCAGACATCCTCCTCTTCGACACCTATTGCCGGTCGCACACGCAAAGCATTGCAATCCAAGAAAATACCCCAAGAGAAAAAGAGTAGCATCCTCCAAGAGTGGGTGTCCTATTAACACACAAACACAAAAAAATGGAAAAAGTCTTAGCCAGCATTTACTACGATCCCTCGCATCCTGCAGGTTCCGCAGGAGTTCAAGAATTGTATCGTGCTGCCAAAATGCGACTGAAAAGTCTCCGTTTACCTCAAGTGCAATGATGATTACAAGAACAAGCTACCTACACTTTACACAAACCCATTCGACGCAAGTTTTCCAGAAGTCGCACCTGAGTGGAAGGCATCGATCATCAATGGCAAGCCGATTTAGCCGATGTCTCTCATTTGGCCAGCTACAATCGTGGCTACAAATATTTGTTTTGTGTCATCGACGTCTTTTCCAAATTTGCCTGGGTCGTGCCCTTGACTTCCAAATCGATCAGCGAGTTAGTGCGAGCCCTGCAACGGGTGTTGAAACAATGTGGTCGTCACCCTCTTCGATGGCAAACGGACAAAGGCACCGAATTTCTGAACCAAGCTTTCCAAAAAGAATTAAAGAAACGTGACATTCATTTTTTTACCACCGAGAATCCCGAAACCAAAGCCAGCAACGTGGAACGTTTTCAACGCACTTTGAAAGAACGCATGTGGAAATATTTTACGCATCACCACACTCTGAAGTACATCGACATCTTACCGCACCTGGTGCAAGCGTACAACCAGTCTTACCATCGAAGCATCGGACGTGCCCCGCAAGAAGTGACTCCCGACAACGAAGTGCTGGTGTTTTAACGCCTGTTTGGTACGTCCCCGACGAGGGCTGTCCCCAAGAAAAGTGGAGTGTTGGCCGTAGGAGATTGGGTGCGCATTGGCAAAACCAAACGCACTTTCGACAAAGGTTACTTACCTAACTGGACGACCGAATTGTTTCGTGTCACTGGACGAGTGCATAGCCGTCATCCTGCCGTCTATAAATTGGAAGACATGAACGGAGAAGTGCTCAAAGGAACGTTTTATTTGCCCGAGCTACAACGTGTCACCAAAAAAGAAGACGACGTGTACGACATCGAAAGCATTCTCGAACGCAGAACCCGTAAAGTAGGCAAACGACGTGTCAAAGAAGTCAAAGTACGTTGGAAAGGATATCCACCCAGTTTTGATTCTTGGATCGACGCTTCGCAAGTCATCGGCTATAAAAAGAAGTGACCATCATGCCCTTTCACACAGACGCAGCTACGTCGACCACTCCTTCACCTAGTTCTTCTGTGCAAGATTTACAAAAACAACCTTTGTTGGTGTGGTGCGGAGAACGTGTGCCTAAAACGCAAATCGTCTTTTTCTGCCAAATCTTCGTGGTGTATTGTGTCATCGGAGCAGACATAGGCAATTTGAGTTTGCAACAAGGAGACAAACAATTGTGGACCATTTTATTGAGCAGCTGCATCGGTTACCTGCTTCCCAATCCCTCCTTGAAATTCTTCTCGAACGGGAACCACGGAAAACTTGTGTCCAGTGCCAGTGCCAGTCACCACTCCAACAACAACCAGAACCCCATTTTGGGCGGAGACACGCCTCTGACGTCCAGTAACCCCTCGGACAGCCACAGAACTCTGGAATTATGAGTCACCAAAACCAATTTTACTTAACCTTACCCAGTGACAGTTCCATGGAGGTGTTTCCCAACAACACGTTGTGCTGTTACACGGCCAAATTACCTCAGACCATCCCCTTAGATCACGAAGCCCATTGGGAAGTGGCTTTAGTAGAAATCATTCACCCGACCCAAGTCATCAATGTCCTTCCCAATCAAAATGTTTTTGATGTAGAAGTTCATGACGATTCATTGCAACAGTACTTGGATACCTATGGCAAATATAACAAGAAAACCCCTGGCACAAAAAAAATCAAAAGTACACCACCTATCACTTGTTCATTCCTCCAGGCTATTATTTTAGTGGTCAACATTTGGTTAGCACCATAGCCTCCAGATTTAATGTCGTGTTTCTGAAAGCTTTGGAGAGTGTCAAAAAGGTGTCACCATCGAATACCACAAAACAGCTCGTCGCTTCTCGATGAAATTTGACGGGAGTAAAATCCTGTCCATTTTATTTTGTCCTGAATTGTTTGACATGTTGGGCGGAGACATGGACATGAGAATGGCCATGCTCAAGAAAAACGAATTACCAATCGTTTACGACGAGTCTTTTAGCAAGTTATTTCGTGCCCCGGTAGAACTGAATCAAGGACTGAATTTGATGTTCGTGTACTCCGATGTGGTGGAGTACAACGTGGTGGGACACACCTCTGTGCCGTTGCTGCGTGTCATTCCTTTCAAAGTGGATTCTGCCACGGTCACTGACGAGGAAGGTGGAAACACTTATCACGTTCACCGCGAATTTGTCCATCCTCACTATTTGCCTTTCAGCAAGTCGTATTTGGACACGGTCAACATTGCTATAAAAGGAGATCTGGGACAAAATATTCCATGCACCAAAGGAAAAGTCACGGTGAAACTCCATTTTCGAAAACGGTTCTCTCACGACTCGTAAGTCATGTATCCAGTGTACCGAGGGGTTGCTCGACAGCGAGGACACGGTTTAGGAGATATGTTAAAATCGGCTTTTCGTTCGGTGGCCCCGGTGTTGAAACCGATGGTGACACGCGGATTGCACGCCTTGAAAGATGCGGCACTGACGCAAGGCAAAGAATTTCTCCAAAATGTCATCATCGACAAACAAAACCCTAAAGAAGCCTTCATGAGGGCAGGCAAAAATGTCTTGCTGCAAACGGGCAAAGACATTTTGGACCGACGCGAAATACAATAAATGCCCTGCACGCTACCGAGTCAAGCATTCAGCAAGGACAAGGCAGAAAGAGACGACGAAGAAAACACCCTTTCACCAGACTTCACACCTCTAAAGCGAGAAAGACAAAGAAAATAAGAACCGTTCGAGACTTAGACGTTTTCGATTATTGAGACACAGAACAAAATGATGCACCGAGAGTCTTGTGCTTGTTCCAAGTCGGAACTGGATCTCTTTGTCATGCCCCCTACCATGATGACGATGCAAGAATCCCAATGGGTAGAATTTCATCCCGTCTCCTCTTTGACGGATTCCGCTCCCATCAAGTTTGATATCAAAGGACAACCCGAAGATTACATCGATCTAAATAGCAGTTACTTGTATTTGAAAGTGAAACTGATCAAAACGGACAACACCAATCCAGGAGGCGATGCTAGAGTAGCTCCTGTCAACAATTTCATGCATTCCTTGTTCAGCGAAGTGGACTTGTACTTGAATAACAAACTGGTCAGCAGCAGCATGGATACTTACCCATATCGTGCCTACTTGGAAAATCTCTTGACGTACGGAAAAGAAGCCAAGAATACTCATCTGGATGCTTGCGTGGTATGGAAACCTGACACGGCAGGTGTAGACACGTTTAGCGACACAGTCCTGACAGAAGATGACAATCCTCACAATGTGGGGTTTAACGACCGTCGTAAGAAAATTCTGCAAGGGCGAAGTTTAGAACTGATGGATCGTTTGCATTTGGACATGTGGTTACAAGAAAAGTATTTGCTGAACGGGGTGGATATCCGTCTGAGACTGAATCGTAGCAGTGTCGCTTTCCATTTGATGGCCCATGCTAACGAATACAAAACTATCATTCAAGAAGCCCGACTTTACGTGCGTCGTGTGGAAGTGTTACCTAAAGTGGGAAACGACGTCAGTCACACGTTGAGCAGAACGACCGCCAAGTATCCGATACGACGCGTAGAAGTGAAAACGTTCACCATTCCCGCTGGACAGCGTTCTATGATCGAAGATCATCTGTTCCAAGGACAGTTACCCAAGCGTTTGATTGTTGGTATCGTCAGGAATTCAGCCTTCAACGGAACCCACGATCAAAATCCTTTTGAGTTTCAACATTACAATGTGTCCAAGATCGAAGTCAGTCGCTACGGCAAGACCTTGTGTACCCGACCCTTTGAGCCCAACTTTGGTGTCGCAAAGAATTATTTGAGATCGTACTTGCCCCTGTACGAAGCCACGGGACAGTTAGGAACCAACACCAGTCACGGTATTTCGTACGACGATTATGCAGGAGGCTATGCTTTATGGGGAGCAGCAGGGGGGGCGAATCGGACATTTTGTCCAATCGTTATTTGGCTTAATTATTACTTTCTGCACTCAACGATCTAGTGTCGTCAGCGCCTGGTAAAAAAAAAACGACGACGTCGTTGGGGGATCGTCGCGTCGTCATTTGGTTTAATTAACACCTTCTGCGCGCCGATCCCCAGCGTCGTCAGCGTCCGGTAAGCACATCGACGACCGCGTCGATGTCATCGCCCCCTCTGCTGCTAAGTGGTTATTTACAATGATCTTACAAACAGAGTGATCACTAACTCCTCCTCTTGCAGATCAATTAGGTTATTTGACTGATCGGTAATTCTAAAATTAATTCTCGTTAAAAACCGATCATGGCATCGCATATAGACCGGATTAATCGGACTCTCAACGATTAAAAATCCCGGAGGGGCTGTTGGTGAAAATGAATAAAGGATATATCCCTGTTGAGCCTGATTTGATTGCTTGGTATCCACCTGGTAACTTCCTTCGATAGCATCACACACTAGATTAATCGCTATCACCGATGCGATATTTACGTTGTACGGGGCAATATGCCTACCATCATCTCCGTTATCGTGTCTGAGGATATAAGTTGATGGGGGGGCATCCGCGGGTGGATTCTTAGGCCATCCTAGTATGGTTCTTATTGAACTGTTATAAATATCAACCATATACCCCGGTGTGCTTATTTCAATCGTCGACGATAACGTCGGTTCATGAACCGTAATAGCGATTTTTGATTCCTTTCCTGTGATCGATTTTATTCTGCGTTGAAATTCTTTATTGATTTGCTCTATTTGGTATGACCCAGTTGGTATTGTAACCTCCTCCCAGTCTGGGGTCCCATCGGGTTTATTTTTCCGTGCAAAAACCAGCGAGTTATTAGGTTGTTGTCCGTTAAATGCGTCCGCTCGGATATTAGGCCAACTGTGATATACTCGCAATTTTGCCAGCGCTATTTCCTTTACTGGAACCGGTGATGGAAAGTTTACACTGAATTCGGGTTTCGTTGATGTTATCGATATCATATTTGTTTGTACCGGAGTGGTATTCTCCGCGATCCGCTGAAGTAATTGAGACCCTTCGGGGTTCAGCGACATTATTATTATTCGTTGTTTTTAGTGTCTAATTTTAACAACCAGGTGGTTTCGGCTTCCAGTTGAAAATCCTCGATTTTTGACATCGCGGAGCTATATAACTGGACCATCGTGGAGAATTCAACATCGGATACGAACAAATTATCAATCGATAACGAGATCAACCCGGATAATTTCGAGTATGCGTCGGATACTATTTGATGTTTTACTGTATACTCGTTGAGTTTTTTCTGAAAACACGATGATATCTTCCTAGTGATTGCGTTGGCAACTCCAGCAACTGTTGTCATTGCGGAGACAGCGATTGGAACAGCGATCGGGGCTATCGTGGTCACCGTGGATAAAATAACACCGGCGCCAGCTACTATACCCGATACCGAGTACACGACCGCGTCGATGGCGGTTATTTTTCTGCGGTATTTTTTTATTTTTGCACGGTATTGTTCGGAAAGCGTTTTCAAGTTCGCGGAAAATTCTTTTGCGGTATCGAATCGATATTGATGTGACGTCGGTGATACCTCTGATTCAATTTCCTTGGTGGTCATTTTTATTTTAAAAGAGCTAGTGTTTTTAATTACTTAGATTCGCTGCAAATTCCACATACCATGTAATGTTTGCCCGGGCTAGATTTCTATCAACGGCATAAATTGTAAACTGTTCAGTTGCGTTCTTGTCTATAATTGTTGATATTGTATTGTTAAACCCGGATGAACTCGACGATAATATATTAAACTGCATCATTGAAACCAGTGTCAATCGATAAATGCCCTTAACAGTTGCGGTAGTATTTACTGTATTCTGTGTAGGAGTCCAATCGAATGATCCATGCCGAATTGTGTATACTGTGTTGATGATGTTCTCATGAGGGATTTTTATTTTTTCGAATTGCTCTGCTACTCTCGGTAGTCCGTCTTTAATCGCTTCAACATCAGTTCCGATTATTTCTATTCTCCGCAAATTCGCGTCTATATTATTCTTGTTCGCTGCAACCCTAGTAATGAGTATATCTATTTCCTGTATATGCGCGTCCACATCTTTTTTGTTCGCTGCAACCTTAGTAATGAGTGTATCTATTTCCCGTGTATGCGCGTCCACATCTTTTTTGTTCGCTGCAACCTTAGTAATGAGTGTATCTATTTCCCGTGTATGCGCGTCCACATCTTTTTTGTTCGCTGCAACCTTAGTAATGAGTGTATCTATTTCCCGTGTATGCGCGTCCACATCTTTTTTGTTCGCTGCAACATCAGTTTTGACTGTTTCTATTCTCCATTCATGCGCGTCTATATTATTCTTGTTCGCCACAATATCAGTTTTGATCGTTCCTATTCTCTGTTCATGCACGTCTATACCTTTTTTATTCGCTACAATATCAGTTTTGATTGTTTCTATTTCCCCTGTATGCGCGTCTATATTTCTTTTGTTCGCTGCAACATCAAGTTCGATTGTTTCTATTTCCCCTGTATGCGCGTCTATATTCCTTTTGTTCGCTGCAACATCAGTTTTGATTGTTTTTATTTCCTGTCCATACACGTCTATATTTCTTTTGCTCGTTGCAACATCAGTTTTGATCGTTCCTATTTCCCCTCTATACACGTCTACACCCTTTTTGTTCGCTTCAATATCAGCTCTGATTGTCATTATGTCCTGTGTATGCGCGTCTATATTCCTTTTGTTCGCTACAATATCAGTTTTGATCGTTCCTATTTCCCCTGTATGCGAGTCTACATTATTTATGATCGTTGCAACATTAGCGCCGATTATTTCTATTTCCCGTTCATGCACGTCTACACTCCCTTTGTTCGCTGCAACATCAGTTTTGATTGTTTTTATTTCCTGTCCATACGCAGTGATATCATTTATAGTTGTTGTGATTTCATCCAGCTTGGTATTTTTTTTACCAAAGAATTTATCAAAGTTGTCATCGATCCTGTTAACATTTTTTCGTAACGTGTAAAATTGGCCCGACAGCGTTGTAAACTCCGAAATAGTATTTTTTATTGTTGCAAGATTCGGTTCGGTTACCGTCGGGGTCCCGAAAAAACTAGCGGTAGTGAGTTGTATATCGGTGACAGATTTTTTCACCTCGGTGACAGATTTTTTCACCTGCGCGTCAAGTTCGGTCACCGATCTATTCAACCTTATAAAACCGTCTTTGACTAATGTTATCGTCGACAGATGTTCACCCGGCTTGAGTCGTCCGTCGCTGGTATACAGCGCGATAGTGTCCTCGGCGGCATCACGCCGTCGTGTTAAAACGTCATCCAGCGACACATTACTGGATTTCAATTTACCCTGGCGGTCTTGAAATACAACTATTTCACCTGGGTCAACACTTGTTAAATTCAACGTATCAGCGATTTCATCCTCGATTAGTTTTTTTATGTCATCGGTGGCGGGCGTTTCCGTGGATCCTTTCAGCGCCGAAATAGGTCGTCCCCAAATATCAATCATCGTTATTGTAGAAAAAAACGGCGTTTCTAATTAACCCGCCGGGCCTCTACGACCCCACTAGTGTATTCGTTTACAACCACATGAGGTGGTTTCCGCGATGATGAAATCGCCGCGAGCACGTTCAATACCTCGCGGCCACATATCGGTGGGTCACTTAATCGCTGTGTTGGCAGCGTGGAATAAAAAACCCGGGCTGAACACGCCCGGGTTGAACACGCACGGACATACCGCATGAACTCTTTCGGCGGAGCTAACCCGTATGAATCAAAATAGACGATCGCACGCGGATCAATCGCGTACGCAACCCAATGAGTTCCCGCTCCGGAGGACCCATCGAGGTTAATTATGCCGGTTTCAATATTTCCTGGTGCCGCCGGTAATTGATCTCTCATAAAAACACCTCTGAAGTTTTTTATCGCTAGCGCGTTTGCGGCGTCTATTAAATCAAAATTAGACATTGGAGTCATAGACTCAGGAGTCATTGACTCCCGAGTCAATAAACGGTTCCCGGTAGTCTTAGACCCTTTCCCGAGTACCATGAATACGGGGTTCCCGGTAGTCTTAGACCCTTTCCGGCCACGGGTCGTTTTTTTTTGTAGCCTTTCCCGGTTGCCTTCTTCAATGCCATCCCCGCCGCGGTACCAACGGCTCCTAACACCGCCGCCTTAGCCACTGCTGGTGCGGCCGCGGCAATCAATGCCGGAATCGCAGCTAACAGCGGAAATATTCCACCGGTCTTTTCCATGTTTTTAATTGCTGCGGATGAAAAATCTATTTGAACACCCTTTTTATTCTTCATCGCATCATTGAAATGTTTTATTTGACGCGCCGTCAACGATATCTTATGATTACCACCCGCCATCTGCGACGGCTTCAGCGTTATTGTGGTCCCGCATTGTTTAGCCGACTTTGATCGTAATTTCTTGACTTGACCATCAGTCAACTCTACATTGACGACACTATACGACATTTTATTGTAAACGCGTTTTGTGCTTTCAATTACATGTTTTCCACTGGCGCATCAACGATTCTCATTCGTCCACCAACACCTTCTAGCAGCATTGATTTATCGCTGAGAATGACAGCAACCGCTCTATAATTGTCACCACCCGGGGGGATTATACGAGCTCGGAAGTGTATATCAACGACGGATTGTCTCGTTAAATCAAGATGTTCCAGCGAAAAATAATAAATCGGATACAGGTTTTTAAAATCAAGTTGTGATATTTGCAAACCGGTGTCGACGTTTTGATCACGACCCATATATGACAGCAATCGATGATACACACGTGCGATATGGTTTTGACCGTAATTAAGTTGTATATCCTCAGATGGTTCCTGCTGGCCGTTTATTCTCAGCGAGACGTCAGTAACGCCTAATTGATCAAATATCATATGGCTGGATAATTGATTATCAACTCTCGTCATATCCTGCAACGCAACAAATATATGACGCGGAGCCGAAATACCTTGTTGTGATGCCAGGTTCCATGTGAATATACCATTGATATTTGATTGCTTAGTATCTGTTGTTGTTGTTAGCCAACTTAGTAATGATTTTCCTCCCTGCTCCATGAAGGATAGCAATCGTGCCTCTGTGGTAATGGATGGAGTCAACACCGGCATCCACAATGACATTTTAGTTAAAACGACTTTACCAGGGTCATTATTTGGATTTGCAGTATCCGCTGGAATTCTCCAAATTGCATTTCTATCATCACCTTTTCGCACAAGTACCACGGTATGCTTTGCTCCGTAGATAACTTTTCGCACGTTCCTACAAAATCCAAATATATGATGCAGTGGAATCGCGCATGAGAAAGATCTACGCGGTCCTGTTAACATTGACATGCGTGTTACGGCTCCGATGTTGAAATTAGGATCGCTGTTTATAATCATATTCTCAATATCAGCATCAGCGTCACCAGCATTTTTTTTTGGTCGTCTTACCACAAATTGCGAGTTTCCGGCAGTGTTTCTAGTATCCTTTGCAAACATCATAGATGGACCCGCTGATCTTGTGTAATCGTCGGAATATCTTGCTAGCCCGATTATTGTTGTAGCAACATCAACATCGCGTTCTATAGACTCGATCTCTCGCCCGTCAATGAGATATTTTGCGCTCTCAAACAGCGCCATTACGCCGTTATTGACTAAGCCAACTTTGGTACCATCTGGATACGGTGCTGGTACAGCAGGAGTATCGGCCTCTGTTACAAGTTCTCCTTCGATTTCAATAAACGCTTCACACGGTAAAAAGTATTTACTGGTATCATGGACTTGAAGTTCAATTCGCGATCGTATGTCGGGTTGTACTGCATAATAGGAATAAAATTGATAATTACGGACGGAATCATCCTTGTGCACTGGTGCGTCCATATCAAACGCCGGGTCAGCTGTTCGTTTAAACATTTTATTTAATAATACGCTGATGCATCTAAATCATCGTCGTCGTTTTAAACCACTCCCCGCTATTATGTTTGCGGTGTCATCTTGATTACTGTTTACCAACGACTCTAGTTTTTCTTCCACGGCGTTATTTATTACTTTACTGACATTCGCAGGCATCACTGTCGTTGATGGCATCTGTTTTTTTCTTGAAAATCTCTTGGATTTCACCAACGACATTAGTTTGTCCCGCGCGGCTGAAAGCGCCTTTCCGGCAACATCTCCAATAGCACTAATTCCCTTATCACGAATAACATCAATAGCCTTCATTCCTAATTGTTTGGCTAACGGCGCTACTTTTGGAGCCATTCTTGTAAATAACCCCGCAATGGTGCTACCGAGACCATCTCCATAGTACGCACGGTAAACAGGCAATCGCGAGTTTACCACGTAGACGAGTACTGGTTTATCGTGATTGTAGTGTATGATCATCCTTATTAAAAACACCAGTTTTCCAATTAATCATCCACGAGTTCGTCTATGAGCGTTCGATATGTATTAATGTCTATGATACCGCCTGCAAATAACCGCTTGCAAATATCAGCAGCCTCATTGATTATTTCCGTAGAGTTATTTCCGGCTCGTTTTCCTCCAATTAATACCTCTAGCCGTGATATATCACTGAGAACACTATTAGGGCAGGTAACACTAGCGTTTTCAACTAGACCACTACCACTTGGATACCCCTCTCCGCTTGTTTTTTTAGAACCAGCTTTTTTTTGACGTTTTTCTCGGACTTCTTCTTTTTGCTGTTGTAGTATTTCTTGTTGTTGTCGTATATCATAATCATCAATTCCTTTTTTAAATTCTTTATATCCCAATTCTTTTGTATCCAAGCGATCAATCTCTTTATTCGTTTTATACAACCAATTAACCCAGTCATCTCGTTTTATATTACTGTTTTTATACTCGTCTTTTAAAAAGTTTTTTCTTGAATAATAGCTTTGAGCGGCAAAATTACCAAAAACCCTATACTCGTCGGATTTCAGTAATTGAGGTCGTTTTATTTGTGCTATAGCCCCTTCAGTGAGTTTATCTATAAAGGGGACTCCTTTTTGAGTGGAAATTTTTTGAAGTTCACCAACATCACCCTGTTCAGAATCATCAATATCAGCTAATCGTTCATACTCTCGTTGGGTTTTTATATCACTGGAAAGTTGTTTTATCCGTTGCTGTGTTTGTTCTGTCTCTGCTGCTATCTTTTCAAGTACAGGAAGAAGAGGCGCCTCTTTCCGTTCGCCCTCCTTAGGAATATCCCCGTATATTGCTCGTTCTGTTGCAGCTGTAACATCCTTAGTCGCTTTAGTTACCGGGGCAAATAACTGTTCGCTTCCAACAGTAAAATCGGTTTGCATTTGTTGTCGCGTTTGAAGTTTCTCTCTCACTCTGTCTCGTAACGGTATAAACTTTTTAAGCGCTGCTAGCCGCTCTCTGGCTAGCCGAGTAGTAAGTGATTCACCTACCATTATTGTAAATTGATCCGCAATTTTCTAATTTTCCGCCGAGTGTACCATCGGGAGCTCCACGGAGTTTTCGTCTATAATCCTTCTAATGTTTTTGATCTTACTAGAAATCTCCCGGCGTCGTTCATAAACACGTCCGAGTTTTTTTCGTATTATTTCAACGGCAGTAAATAGTCCAATGAATGCATTTGCGTCATTGTGGTACAGGTTCTCATTAATCGTATGTTGTAATCGTTTTATAAAAAAATACTCGCGGGCCAGGGTAAAACGCCCCCGTTTCGACTGTTCGTTAATAATCTCATAATCGGATAATATTTTTTCACTGTCGAGACCATCAGATAATTCAATTCCTTGATTTTTTAATTTTGAAATCTCAGTTAATATATTATTGATGTCTTCGATATTCATTATTCTTATAAAACATCTTATTTCTAATATCAAAAATTTTAATAAAATTATTGGGGCCATTTTTGACCCCGTTTTTTGTATGGACAGTACAATGCCGTAGATCTCCACTCGAGTGTTGTGGCAGATTGCAGGCATACATGGACAGTACAATGCCGTAGATCTCCACTCGAGTGTTGTGGCAGATTACAGGCATATACATATACTTAATTAAGGACATTCACATCTTGGAACCCCAAAGCATACATCTCCGGGAGGGAGGCCTAGGGTGACAAACGTCATCGTAGACCGCCCAGAAGATATGCTTGGGGGACATCACTACATGTACTTAATTAAGGATGAATATATTTACAATGAAATGATTGATGGATGATGGGACGGCACAAGACAGCACAAACATAAAACGGCGGGGCGGAACTCTACGGCCAATTCAACCAATCAAAAGCAACCCAATTAAATTAACCCGGTTGCATGATTGTGAACAAAAGACAACCACACGCCCGGGTCAAGAGCGTGGGTTAGTTTTGATTAGTTGAATTGGCTTTCGAAAGCCCCAGGCTTATAACGAGTCATCTTGTATATAAAGTGACTAATACAGCGGCGTCAGTCACAAGGTGTGTGTTAATTTGAATTCCCTTGAATCGTTTGAATCCTTAAATACTTATTAATGGTGTTTCACGGCATTTAAATGAAACCAAATACTCAAATAAAACATTAAAAAAAAGAATACAGCTGTTAGATAATAGCGTGTATTTCATTAGTTTTCATCGTAAAATGATTAATTAATCGCAACATTAATTGGACTTCAAGGGACGCAACATTAATTAGACTTCAAGGGACGTAACTCTTGTCATGCGACGCTATCACAAAACGAGTTATCTCCCTTTGATGTTATATATGAAAATCGAATTCTATGACCCGTCTTTTTTGAGATCGCTGTTTGATATATTCGTTCTGCAACAAATTGTATTGAGGCGATACAAATGTCAAAATATTTTCCTGCCTCATTCATCGACTGAAATATTTTTTCCTCGTGAGTTGTTGTATCAAATGACTTTACGGGTTTTGCTTTCTTTGAGTATTTACCAGTTTGGCCTTTTTTACTATTTTCACTCTGAGAGATGGCTTGCAGATTACACAGTCTATTATTTTGATAATTAGAATCAATGTGATCAATAACGAGACTATCTTTGATCAATCCGTGGAAACATTCATAGATGATTCTGTGACAGAGATATTTTTTCCCTCCAGCAGTAAACATTAAATACCCGTGATTGTTTTTCCATCCAACCGGCTTCTTCAGTCTACGATTTCTAACAATACCGTCGCGAGATGCCTCGTAATTGACGAGCAGGGGATGCGGCTGAAATTCTTGGTCCATTTGTATAATAATACTACTTGTCTAATTTATTATTTGGTTTAATTATGAATCTTTCAACGTAGTCTTGGGGGGTTTTGATGACGAAGTCGGCGGTGGGGTTGATGACGGCGTTTTTAATTCGCTTGTCATAATAGCGTTTTAGTTCCCTGTATCGCTTTCCGCCACAATTGATACACAACTGTGATTTTCCTCTTACACCGACGTGGCAAACCAAGCACGGGAGGGGGCCAAGAGAACCATTACGAACGCTTTGTAAATGATACCCGCAGAATTCACCTCTACATGATTTATTGCACGGGGTTGTCGACCCAATCATCAACCATTTGCAGTGATTCATTATACTATATTCTTTCATTTAAATACTTGTTTTAATTATATGGATGAGTTCGAGAGATTGGCAGCAATTAAGCCCCGGAAAAATATTAGGTTTAATCTCGATAGAGTCCTCAAGGACACACCAAAAGCGTTAATAAACGATAAAACCCTGTTGAGTAAAATACGCGATTGTATCAATGAATTCAAGCGTGATGGCGCATCTCACAGTTGGTCAACATTTCGAATTGATGGCATTGTTGATGCTACCATGAACGACAACCGCGCAGCAATGATAATATCACAACTTGACGGTAAAAGGTATTTCTTCAGAGTAAAATTCATTGTCCGGGTGGAATCAGGCGATTGGATCATGCGTGATAAATTTGAACCAGTTCTCAGCGACAAGAAAACAGTCACTGTCAGCCGCGACTCCAAGCCGGGGTTGTTAACCGGAATTGACAAACCATACTATGAACGAGCGTATCCTGAAACAGCAGTTGTTTATGGAATATACCCGTTAAATAAGAAACCTGATATCGGAAAACTGAAACCGATGAAACAGTCAACTGGGATAAACTGTGTAGCAGAACGAATAATAGAGCATTTTACAAATGCATGTCGAGGAAACAAATTGACTGATTTACGACGTAGCAAAATCAACCAGTGGGAACTAACCGTAAAAGAGCGTGGAGCAACCATCAGCGACATAGCGAGATTAGAAACATCGCTGAGATTTCCAATAACCGTTACATCGATAACCGGTGAAGTATTATACGAATCGAAGTACAAATCGAAGGGAGCCCCAATCAAAATTATTGATCATAACGAACACGCATGGACGCCCGCGATCACAATATTTCCACGGGATAGAACAGTAAAGTATATACCCGAAGAATTCCTGGGAGAACAATTCTCCAAGGACGGTTTTCTCGCGGAGAGGAAACTATTTGATGCTATTGCCTACTTGTGTAAAAACGACCCTGTATCAGTGTGGTTACTTCGCAGCGCTGATACCTTTGATCAGTTTGTAAGACCAAACGGCGAATTATATCGCACTGAAGCATTTCACAACAGGATGAAAAAAACCGCCATGGAATTTGAAGAGCATGATGAACAACTGCTAACAAATTGTTTTACGATTCCATCGGTTGTAGCTCATGTTGCAGCAAGGAAAAATGCGTGGAGACCAACGCGCAAGGAATTTCTGCCGGATGTACAATCCAGTTGTTTGGAGTATTATCACGGTGGATTATGGAACACTGAATACAACCGCGACGCTATGATCTCGGTTGATATGGTTGCCTGTTATCCAGCGAGTTTTCTCGGGTATGGATCCGCCGCTGAGTACTTTAGACGATTTGGACACCCCAGTCATGAAATGACTCGTGTTGCTATTAATGGACCACTGCCTGATTTTGATTTAACCGGATTCGCTCGCATAGTATCATTTGAATTCGCGGCAGGGCTCCATCGCTGTTGCTATATTTGGATCGGTAGACACATGGCTGAAAAGAAGTGGCTGCCAATAGCGCTGCTACGGTATATGATTGATTGTAGCATGCTAGTTTCGTTGATTGTCAGTGACGCGATTATATCATACCGGGCACAGACTGAAGTCTGGTTACCAGAACCGGAGCGTCTAGATAGCATAATTGACGAGTCCAGAAAAAACATTGATGCCGACGAGGAATATATCATCGAATGGTCCAGGAGGATATTTAACCAACGAAACCGCGAGGCAAAAGATCTCGGTAGAAGAATAATTGGTAAGTTCACACAAGGTGGAAAAAACCACGACTACAAACGATATTGCTCACGGCTGATTATAGATGACGCAGAATATGATTTCGTAATCAAGGACACAGTGGCAAAAAATAGATACGTGAACTGCAAAACAGCTTTCTTGTCCAATGGAACGAGGTTGGGTACAGTTGTTACCTACAGCGATGGAGACAGCCCGGCGTATCCACATTTGAGGGCGTCTATGCTGGGATATGCCGCTATCAATTTATTCTCGATGATAAATAGATTTCCCAACACCGCGGTTAGAGTAGCCGTTGATTCATTTTATGTTGACGTAGCGTATAAGGAAAACGTAGCCGAGTTTACTAGTCCGGACGAGAGTTGGGGTACATGGAGAATTAAAAATGAAATACGACGCGATTATTCCCCGTCAGCAGATGTCACCGTTGAAAACAATTACCTACGCGGTGATAAATTGTCAGAATGGTCTAATGCACCACCGTGTTCTGATCCAATTTGTAGACATAAAACAGTTTATTTAAGCGGCTGTGGCGGGTCAGGAAAGACGACTCGGGCAATTGAATTATTTCGAACGCGGGCAAGTATAATCGTGCTTACACCGACCCATAGACTAGCGCGAGAGATAAAACAACGAAATGTTGACGCCGTTACTTATCACAGCTTTTTTCGATACAGCGGCGGTGAGTGGACTCCTGATCGAATGGGTGAAAAATTTATTCCCGACATTATCATCTGGGATGAGATATGTACTGTTTCGTTAGATACTTTACAAATGTTTCTTGAGTGGTTGTTGCGCGCGAATACAGCGGTAATCATGTGTGGGGACCATGGCCAACCACCACCATTTGTCGGCGAGGGTCCACATGATTGGTTGAGCGGGTTCGTGGACTATTATGAAGAAACCGATACTGATTACCGAGCACTTGATGAACAACTGCGCGAGGTTAAAAAACTAATCAGATTACAGCCGGATAGAGTTCAGTGTGAAATAATCCGCGAGGTGATTCCGGAAACGCCGTTGAATGAATTCTGGGAAACATGGAGACCAAACGATTTGATTGTAGCGAGTAGAAAGATAGTCAGAGACACACTTCAGCGGAAGTTGTTTACGTTGCATAAGGAAAAGTTTCCAACGCGTCCAGTGCCGTTATGTTATAGACCCGCGGACACACGGCGGCAGAACATTGAAGTTGAAATTCCAGGCCGGACAGAAAAACAAATTCTCGTGCTGAATGATATCGTGCTCGTTGATATCAGCGTCGTCGAGGACGCGCTACGTGCTGATAAATCCCCGTGGACGCTAGGATACGCAACAACAATACATTCCTCGCAGGGACTAACCATCACGGACACAATTGTTTGGATAGTTGATAATCGCATCGAATGGTCGAATCTAGTCTATCTTGCAGTGTCCAGAGTACGAAGGATAAATCAGCTTCGAAGAATTGTTATTGACGAAGCCACCGACGAAGCCGGCGACAAAGTCACCATCGATGCAAGCGTCATTGATAGAAAACTCTCGGGTTACCGCCAACAGGATAAAAAAAAACAGCGGCGTTTTGATATTGATGCCGAATTAATAATCTCGCTACGACAACAACAGAATAATCACTGCGCGAGTTGCAATTGTATAATGAGTTGGCGTTATTCGGATAAAGACACTCGCCAATTTACCGTGGATAGGATCGATAACAGTCTCGGTCATGTCAAAAACAATGTGAGGTTGACCTGTCTTGAGTGCAATAGACGCAACGGCGCTAGTTAAGACCACGTGGGGGCAATTGAGTATCGTTAGGTATCACTTGTAGTTGCTCGCGTGTAAATCTGCGCTGAGGAGCAGTTGAATCCAGTCTATAGATCGGTGGTCTACCAGTTGATCGTGTTATCGTTGATATGTTATGTGTGGTAACACTCCAGATAGGATCAGTAGCTCTTTTTTTACCGCCTTCAAGCTCTCCTGGTTCATACAGATATCTAACAGTGACATCGCCGAGAATCGGCTTGGAAACGCTATCTATTTTTGATCTTCCGGGTATATACTTTTCTTTAATCGCGTCGCTGGGCTTCATGTTGATTGCTCGGGTAATCTCGTTATTTAACGCGGCAATTACGCCTGGCAACCTTTTGACCCATTCACGAGATCGTTTTTCTTGGATGAATTCCTTCGCGTATTGATACCCAAATAACCGTTCAGCAAGAGTCCGATTGAATCGTTCAACAATTGCCTGATCACGATGTAGCGCAGTATGACCTCGTCGTACCGCGACGCTATGATGTTTCAGCGTTGATAAAACAGCGCCGCGAAATTCACTACCGGGATCAACTTGTAATAGATTTGGCCAGCGCAGAGGGCCTCTTCGATAAATTCTTTCAAACGCAGCGGCTACTTCAGTTGCCGACTTTGTTTTTAACGGCTCCGCTTGTTTGTATCGACTCGCAACATCAACTACGGTTAGCGCGTATTTGTAACCGTTGTCATGCGGCAAAAATAGTATATCAGCCTGATGAACTTCATTAGGTACGCTGACATCAAAGCGCGAGAAGTTGATTTGTTTAGGCGGTGGTAGATAGATTTGCCATATAGCCTGTTTGGATAACCAATTAGCCGCAGTGGTCTTTGTTACCTTTGCAGCGCTTGCAAGCTTACCAATTGCGGCCTTCCCCTTCCAGTATCCTCTCGGAGAATAATAGATGGATTCCATGTTGTTATTATAAACACTATCGTTTTCAATTACCAGCGCCAGAAGCTCCGCTTCCAATCATTAATTTACCTTTCATAGCCGATTTTACCAACCATGAGGCCAATTTTTCTTTGACGGATTTATCAGGAATAGCATTGAGCGCGTGAATTAATTTTACATCCGCGATATGACGCTGTTGCAGATCGCTACTTTTGTAAGCAACATCATGAGCATGACACGCCTTATCGATAGCGTTTATTGGATACTCACCGGGTTTGGGCTGATTTTGATCATCGAGTCTAATATCTAATCGTGTTCCGGGGCCACAGTAGCTATATCCTGGGAGGTGCTTTTCTCCTGGATACTTTGCCCACGGCGTTCCGGGGAGTTTTGCCAATTTGGCTGCGATGTCACCTCCTCGCTTTTTTTTAAAACATCTCCGGGTCTAATAGAAATAAATCTAAATTTCTTTGTACCGCATTGTGCACACTTGCCAGTAAGCGCCGATCTGTTATTTCTTGTTGTAGCGGTTGTCATATCATTTGTGCCAGTACGCACTCTACACTTCACACAATATAGATCCATAATTTATGTATAGAGATATGAATATAATTGATTTTTCGGCGACTAAAACAAGAGAACCAGTTAAGCATGTTGCAGCGTTACCAAACTCGATCCGGATGATTATCATCGGACCATCTGGATCCGGCAAGACGCAATTGTTACTCAATTTAATAATGAGATGGATGAAGTGGGATAAGTTGTATTTGGTTGCTCCTAGCGTAGATGATCAACGATGCTACGAGGTGTTGAAAGATTTCAACGAGAATGCATCAGCGATCGCTAAAAAGAATGTTATTGAGTTTATTACGGATATCAATGATGCACCGGGTATTGATGATATTGATGGCGACGTTAACAATCTAGTCGTGTACGATGATGTTATGTTAGACAATCAAAAGAACCCAGCTAGGATATTTTCCAGAGGCAGGCATAAAAACACTGACGTGATATATGTCACTCAACGATACACTCAGATTCCAAAAGTAATCAGAGATAACTGCAATATTCTTGCTGTATTCAACGGCGTTGATACACACACGCTACGAAATATTTGGCAGACATGGTGCGGCGGTGACATGGACTTTAATGTTTTTCGAAACTTTTTTAGTCATGCTCAGTCGACCCCACATGGATTCATAACGATAAATTTACATGATCCTCGGACACGATATCGTATCGGACTTGACCAAATATTCGGTTAGTTGTAAATAATTTTCATTGTAAATAACCACTTAGCAGCAGAGGGGGCGATGACATCGACGCGGTCGTCGATGTGCTTACCGGACGCTGACGACGCTGGGGATCGGCGCGCAGAAGGTGTTAATTAAACCAAATGACGACGCGACGATCCCCCAACGACGTCGTCGTTTTTTTTTTACCAGGCGCTGACGACACTAGATCGTTGAGTGCAGAAAGTAATAATTAAGCCAAATAACGATTGGACAAAATGTCCGATTCGCCCCCCCTGCTGCTTGGGGTTTTGATTTCACTCCAGACCAAGGCAGCGACGAGGGACATTTCCACCCTATAAAATCGGGCCAGATTCGTGTGGAACTTCAGTTTGCAAATCCACCTCCAGATCACACAGTGAACGTCCTCCTGTATGCAGAATTCGACAATACCATAGAAATCAACAGTTTGAGAGAAGTCATTCTAGACTATTAGAAGCCATGGAAGACTGTTATTCCTCTTTGCCTAGTGGAGAAACTTTAGACATGAAATGTGAGGAGACCGTGGAAGGAGAATCCCAAGACAAAGACGAAAAGGACATCGTGATCAAGTCGAGATGTCCAGAACAAGAACAGCAATTGGTCTCCTACTGTGCTACATACCTGGCAGACACAGTTACGATATGGATGAAGCATGATTACTATGGATGTCAAAACATCAGTCAAGAAGAAAACTTCGACGAATATCTGGACGAAGCTTGGAGTCTGTTTAAAAAAGACGTGTTACGTTGGTGGTATAAAGACTTGCGTGAACATTTCTGTCCTCCATTATCGACTCAAGAAATCCATTACATCAAAGCCCTCTTTGACAAATTCAAAGAGAAAGTCGAGATCGAAATTGATCACTTATTATCAGCAAAAGAACATTTAGTGACTTATTTTGATCGTGATTTTTCTAGAAACGATGAGAAAGTAAATCGTTGATTTTGTGACTAGTATGCTTATTTTGTTGTCTTCAGCTAGGAAACGTAGTGTCCATCCATGACTCAATGACTTGCAACAGTGGAAATCTCAATTTCATTCACCATGTTGTCTACCTAAAAGAGTGTGAAAAAATGTTTGTTATTGAATTGAATGATTATTGTTGAAAAAAAATTTGTGAATTGTTAGTGTTAAGTGATTTGAATAAAAATGTTGTGTTTTGAAAAAAATGCCTTTGTGGTTTGTTTGGCTATAAGAATGTTGATTTATGCTCTTTGACTTCTTACAATCCCTCTCATGACACTCATTGAACGTTGCGGCTCAAAAAAACCGTGAAGGGATGTTTTCCTTCACGTCCGCGCTTTGACTTTAAGAACCGGGGCAGTTTCCAGTCTAACCATCCATTGTCGACTCATCCTCCTACGAAGATGTGCTCCAAACTAGCTAAGCTAAACGAATCCTACGTGAATTTGCATAGGGTCAGACACAGTCTGATACCGAAGCCAGAAGAGATAGAGAATGTGAGAATGCTAAAAGTCATTGAAGACCTGATAGAAGATCTCTTCAGAGAAGAAGTGAACAGGGAGAAAGAAGAATGGACAGAGAAGTACAGACTTCAGAAACAGCAGAGAGAGCAGCAACAGCAACAACAGCAACAGCAGCAACCTGAACCTGACAGAGGCTTTGTCGATTGTCGTATCGACACCAAAGAGTTCTTCTCTTTCCGAAGAAGCAGACCTATCGTCAGAAAGTATATCCTCAGAGGACGTCGCATTCTTAGAACCTAAAAGATTGCCATAGCAAACAAAAAAAAAAACAAAAAAAAAAAAAACAAAAAAAACCAGCCCTTTCCAGGGCTACCCCAATACTCTAGAAAAGAAATAACAATCGATTTGCCAATGTGTGTAGGTAGAGTAGTGTAAATATAAACACTAACTCTTTTTTATAGTGAGAGGGTATGTGTTTGCGTATAGGATTGTGTGTTTGTAAGTGCTCACGTACGTTGGTGTGGATAGTAGATTAAGATCATGTTTTTGACTGTTTGAGGTGTGCGGAGAGTAGATTTGGGGGTTTGATTGGATTGCTTTGCGTATGTGGATAGTATATTGAAGTGATTAATGAAATGTTTTTAGAATAGTAATGGGTAGTATAAAAAAGTGAGTGAGTGTTTCTTTTAGGTCTTCGCGTTGTTTTGGTCATGATCTAGGTAAGATCAATTTTGTTTTAGGGGGATGTTTTCCTTCACGTCCGCGCTTTTACTATAAATTGAAACTCGCTGGGCAGTCTAGCTACCCTTGTTGATTGATGAAGAGAATGAATACCAGAATTGTAAAGCTTCTAGAACTCCAGATGCACCTGGAATATGCCAGGCGCCTGTTGAACGAACTGGCCGCGGAGGCCATTGTCGAAGAGGGAAGGATGAAAGAGGAGGAGGAAAGAAGAAAAAAAGAAGAGGAGGAAAAGGAGAGAGGAAATTTCAGAATCCCAGAGACAGATAATTGGGATTCTGAAGCCACTTATCCCGCCTCTGCTCTCCCCCCAAAAAGAGTGAAAAGAGACTGGGGAAGAAGATGTGTGTGTGGTGCCAGGCCTGGAAGGTGCCATCATTAACCAGGTGCCATGGAGTTCAGGGCTACCCAATACTCTAGAAAAGAAATAACAATCGATTTGCCAATGTGTGTAGGTAGAGTAGTGTGAATATAAACACTGACTCTTTTTTCATAGTGTGAGTGTATGTGTTTGCGTGTTTGTGTTTGTGTTTGTAACCGATCACGTAAGTTTGTGTGAATAGTAGAGTATGGGTTTGTTTATTGTTTCTTAGCGTATGTGGAGAGTATAGTTTGGGTTTTGTAACCGCTCACGTACGATTGTGTGAATAGTAGATTATGGATTTGTTTATTGTTTCTTATCGTATGTGGAGAGTATAGTTTGGGTTTTGTAACCGCTCACGTACGATTGTGTGGATAGTAGATTATGGATTTCGTTTATTGTTTCTTAGCGTATGTGTTTGTGTGTTTGTGTTTGTGTGTTTGTGTTTGTAACCGCTCGCGTACGATTGTGTGGATAGTAGATTATGGATTTGTTTATTGTTTCTTAGCGTATGTGGAGAGTATAGTTTGGGTTTTGTAACCACTCACGTACGATTGTGTGGATAGTAGATTATGGATTTCGTTTTAATGATTTGCGTGTGTAAATAGTAGATTTGGGGTTTGTTAAATGTTTCTTCACTTATGTGGATAGTATATTATATGAAATGAGAAAAGTAGGGGATGTTTTCCTTCACGTCCGCACGATGTTAGGTCATGATCTAGGTAATATCAATTTTATGTTTTAGGGGGATGTTTTCCTTCACGTCCACGCTTTCACTATAAGAACCCACAAGGTTTGATGTTCAAACCATTCTACAAAGAATAAAAAGAAGATGGAAGTGTCCCAACTGTTCAATGATTTAAGGCATGTTTATTTTTGGATGGTGGATGGTGAATATGGAGTTGAAAGGATTGAAAGAGATTGGAGGTTAAGAACCAGTGTGCACTATGTGAACGAACTAAAATTAGCCAGGGAGATGATAGAAGGATTAATTGAAGAAGAAGTGAAGAGACTGAGAGGGCTAATAAATCCCCCTTATGTCAGAGTGGGAACATTAAAAGAGGCCCTGGAGAAGGTAGAAGAAGTAAGAAGGTTTTTGGAAGAGATAGAAAAAAGGTCAGAGTGGCCCTTTGTCAAAAGGAGTGTTGAAAGATTGAAAAGGGGGAAGAAAAGATGAGAAAGGTGATAGATGAAGAAGTGGAGAAAATAAAGGACAGGTGGGCAAAAGATGGAAAAGAAGAAGAAAATAGAAAGAAAAAGGAAGAACTAGAGAAACTGAACGCTAACTGGATAAAAATCCAACAGAAGTTCCGAACCATGGGTCACCCGGACTGGATACCGGAAACAGAAAAGAAGAAGAAGAAAGGAATGATGGAAAAAATAAGAGGATGGCTACAGAAGTGGAGGAAATAAAAGAAGAAGATGATGATGAAACCAAAGGCCCTTTTCAGGGCCACCCACATTTCTCGAAAAGAGATTGACTTTCCATTGCCTACCCCTTTTTTTAAATTTAAAAGAAAAAAAAAAAAAAATCCCATGTTCAATTCCCCTTGTCCCTATACAGGCCCAAACTCTATTCCCCATGTTCAATTCCCATTGTCCCTAGAGTGACCCAGCAATATCTCCCATGTTAAATTTCCATTGTTCGAATGCCTTTGTCCCTAGAATGTCCCTAGCATGGATATTTCCTTTCTCCAATGTTAAATTGCCTTGTCCCCAGAGTGACCCAGGGTTTTTTGCCCATGTTAAATTTCCATTGTCCCTAGAGTGACCCAGGGTGGTTAATGTTAAATTTACATAGTCCCCAGATTGACCCAAGGGTGTTTTTAATGGTAATTTCCATTGTCCCTAGGGTATCCCCATTCACTACTACTATTGTTCTACTAAACAAGCGCCTGTGTTCCTCCGATACCGATGCAGATGATGTGTGACTCGTAGACGAACCAGATGCAGAGGATGTAACTGATGATGAGGTGGAGGAAATCTGGTATGCGACACTCCTCAAGACAGATATTACATCATCAAGGTTTTTTACTCGTGTTGAAATTAAAAACAAAATTAGTAATAGTTATGGAACGCCATAAACAGTACTTGGCGTGCAAGCTTTTTGTATGAACCGTGTTTTCTGTTCTGTAATATCAATGAATTGATTATCACAATGAGGAATTTCTTGCTGCACAATATATATATATATATATATATATATATATATATATATATATATATATATATATATATATATATATATATATATATATATATATATATATTAGTAGAAATCAAGTTCATTTTCTATTTGACCTTAATTACTGATTTTTTTAAAGACTGTGAACAACTAATACATGACTAAAATATTCTCTGTGTGTATGGGGTTGATATTATAATCACTATTAATAGAAGTAAACAAGTTTATTTGGGTCTGGGTCAAGGTTATTGGAAATTCACCATAAATTACAAGGTCTACTTGTTGTTTACTAAATTGTGTATTATAATTTTAGAAATAGTTATAAATATAGTTATAAATAATTACAAGTAAGATTTTATTTTGTAAACATTAGGAGCCTGCTATAATGGTTTTTATTACAAAATGCTAATTGTGACCTGAGGTCAAGTAGAGGACTATAAAATCTTGTCACTGGAAAAATTATTCATTTGTGCTTTAAAATCTTAGTAGAATTATTTTTTATTATTGTTGTGACCAATAGTTTATTTGGTCTGGAATATTAATTATTCCAATTATTTCTTCTCTGGAAATACAAAAGTTCTCTGATAACATTCTTGGAAATAGAGACTTGGATTTATAGTGAAATACAAAAAAGGATATATTCTCGTATTGTATTATTGTGAATCAACAAAAGATTTGACAAAACAACACTTTACGAGCCATCGCAGGCACATCAACACTGTCAGCGTTGGATTTAATTTGGTTTTCCACTAAAGTTTATTCAGAACTTTTATCACTGGAACGTTTGTCTGCAATTCTACGATTATTCTGAGGTCTAATTCGCAACACAGTAAGTTCTTTCTCTTTATTTTCACTTTGTAATCCAGGGAAATAAAATCTTTGTTGAAATTTTCAAAGTCTGTTGCTTCTCACACTTTTCTATTACATATTTTAAAACGACGGAGTCGTAATAATGTATGTATGTATGTATGTATGTATGTATGTATGTATGTATGTATGTATGTATGTATGTATGTATGTATGCATGTATGTGTATGTATGTATGTATATGCATGCATGTGTACGTATGTATGTATGTATGTATGTATGTATGTGTGTATGTATGTATGTATGTATGTATTTATGTGTGTGTGTGCATGCATGTATGTATATATATATATATATATATATATATATATATATATATATATATATATATATATATATATATATATATATGTGTGTGTGTGTGTGTGTGTGTGTGTGTGTGTGTGTAGCCTCGTGTCTATCAAATCGGATAGTAAATACGTATAATAAGACAAAGTGTCAAAAACGGTGTGCTCATGGCTAGAAACTTGAGGTCTTGGAAGTGGCGAATCTCACTCTAGGCAACTTCTAGTTACTGTAGTGAACAAAATGGCATCGACTTTCGAGGAAACCAGTATATAAATGCTTTACATAATGAAGACAGTTACACAAAGGTACATATGAACTATCTTGTGTAAATGCTGTCTAACCCTTAGGCGTAATGTACAGATGCATGCAAGTTGCAGCGTTGTCTGCTACAATGCACGGAAGAAAGGTCGCGACTTTCGATTTGTTTTAGTAAGATTCTCCCTATAAAGCATGTTTGTCGGGTCTTGATGCTGAAATTATGCATAATTAGACCTGGATACGAAGGATTTAAACTGTATAAGAAAGAATATTGGTCAACTGCATACAGTAATTCGCATACGTAAGAAATTCATAAATATTATCCTTCACTTAGTAATGAAAGGTTAATTACTAGCCCTGTTAATTATATTATGGCAAATTGCTCCTTGTAAACAAGATGGTATTGAAAGAAATCAATACACTCTACAGTCAGACTCACATATACAAATAATGACAAGAATGCTAAAAAAAAGACAGACGATCCTTACAAAACTGTTTTGACATTATCGTGCAATATCACTACTGAATGGATACTGCCCTGCTGAATTACTAATGGGAAGAAAGTACTAGCTACTTTGCCAACGGCGCCAGAAAACTTTCAGCAGAACTGGCAAGATTGAAAGAAACTGAAGAAATCGGAAAACTATAAGATACTCTTATGTCACGTGTTTAGGCTCGAATAAACAGTAACACAAGAAAGAGTGAAAACAACAAGCTTTGAAAAATACAATAATTGATTTCCCTGGAAAAATTCTGTAAAAATTAAAAAAATACGATCTTACGGCTTTATAGAATCAAATCCAAAAATAATTAAAGAATAATCCATCGATAAAATTTTTGAAGTCCTCATAACAAAATGTTCTACTCATTGTAAGTTGGAATCCCGACGAAGAATCCAAGATGGAAGACGATGACGTATGGTGAAATCTGTAGTGCTGTATTCTACAGTTCCTTGTAGAAACAAAGATTATCACTCCGGTTTCTGATAGCTGAATACATTTTTATATATAAAAAACTTTCCTTGTTCAACAATTTTACATGAGCACACGTATTTTCCAGAAAAATAACCGAATTAATCCTTTTGAATCCAAGTAATTTGAAATAATTACAATCCAAGTAATTTGAAATAACTCCAAACAGCACAACAAACAACTTCCAGTGTAACAGCCCAACTTCTACTGAGAATAATTTTCCAAAACAGAAGGTATATAGTCTTCCAAACTTAAACAGGGGGTAACGTGATCATGTTCTCAAAGCTCATAGAAATTAAGTACTTGTAAAAGGTCCCGTACACCCAGTGTGACCCTGACGAAAACCAATCATTTTACTCTAAGAAACAAAATAAAAATTGTTTGCATCTTAAACACGAAGTCTCATCATGACCTCGACAAGAACCAATTATTTTAAAATTAAAATAGAACTTGTTTACGTGGTTGCTAAAAATCCTGAAACAAGGTCAGGATTTAGATCAATACCTGGTGTTTATAAAACAAACAGTCAAGGTCAAACTATTTTCTGAAAAAGTATAATCTCTAGTAAACAAATTTACATTACAATATCATGTAATAAAAAAATTAAAACTGACAATCAATTAAATTGAAATAAATATATATTAAATCAGATATAACTAAATCAAATATACATAACAATGCTCAAAAGAAAAATTATGAAATTCGACATCGCGTCCAAAATATGAAAACACTTCCAGCAGGGAATAAAGCATGGATTAAAGATAATTTTTCTTCAGCATTGTTAAATCTGAGGCATCTAAATCTCGTTCATACATGGTGGTTAACTGACGAGGGAGAGATATGGCGCAAAATGGGACATTTAATTCCCATGCCTACCACAGTACCAGAGCTTGTCCGAGTGATGTTTTTTTAAAACCCTGATACCTGACTCTTGATAAAAGCAAATCAGCATCTATCAAGCAAACATGATATTTCACACGTTTGGGAAGATTGTGAAACACATGAGACAGAACTTGTTCAGAAATGCGGTCACCAGGTCACATTTCGTTTTAAATGTTAACATACTCAGGATGGGAGATGTAGTGTTAGCCTAATTATAATTAGCTTTAAATATCACTCAACAGTTCTTGACAAAGAAAGTAATCTGTCATTCTACACTGGACTGGAACTGATTTACATCAACAGCTGGTCTATTGTATACCTTCACAGGGTTTAAGTTCAATGAGAAAAATACTTTGAGGGCAATCATGTCTCCTCAACTGTACTGATGTTTTGTAATTAATAAATACTTATCATGCGTTGAATACAAATACGCCATATAGATTAAACGTATTCGTTCATATTATCATGAGGAAGCAAATATCCAGTAATGCACTGTTATCTTTCTTACCATCCAGGATAATATGCAGAATAAAAACCGTCTTTTTTTCTGATTCAGTCTGGTTCAATTCATTGATAAATGGTGCTCACCTGGATTAAACTTTTTCATATATAACTTCGAACTAGTAATTGATATGAGCCTATAACAAATCAGAATTCCCTACCATATACTTTTACACTGTAACTTACCTTCCCAGTTAATAATCGCCCTTATATTGCATATCCCATCGTTCATTCAATGCATACTTCACTGAATCGCGTAACTATCATATATATATATATATATATATATATATATATATATATATATATATATATATATATTCTCCACGCCTGAGTTTTCATGCGGTTCTCCTTGTGTTTTCCACCTTTCGTTCAATGTTAATATCTCTTTGCATTTTGTAGTAGTAGTAGTAATAATAATAATAATAGTCTTTATGTGATGATGGTGACACAATTAGTACAGAAACTAATCTTCTTTGTGGCCCTCAGTTATCTACATATGTAGAGGCAAATATATAAAATACAGTTAAGAAACAAACATCATACAGAAAAGGTATAATGACTGATATACAAAGGAACAATTAAGTGTTGATATAGCACAGACAGCAATGTGTACGCCAACATGCATGATTGAAAGCGTTTTCATTCACACACATACACACAAACAACACACACACACACACGGGTGAACGCCCAGAGGCATTTTATATAATACATACAGATACAAATATACCCAAAAGCTGACCATAACCGGTTATAGACATTAATTGGATTACATCCATTTCAAACACCTGTGACGAAAGGAATATTCTGATAATGCTTTTTTAACATCTATAGGTAGACAGTTCCAAATGATTGGACCCAAGATGGACAAAATATTTTTATACAATTCCATTTTGGGCTCAGGGAGAAGAAATATATATCTTGACAAAGAGCGTAGTATCGATAGACTAGAAACTGTATTGACAGTATTCGTCTTTTTACTGAACATATCATTTAAATAGTTGGGCGTCGAATCATTAGAAACTAAGTCTTTCCACTTGGAACAATTTTCTTTTAGAAGCATGACCACGTATGATTTGTCACTCATATGTATATGTAATATTAATTTCATGTCGTACGCTAACATTATTCTCATCTCGTTCTAAGTCATACTTGCTGTACATACCTGACATATTGACTGGAATGCATCCATCGCTCTCCTTTTCATAATATATTTTCTCAGTGCGCGCCTGCACGTGTGATACAGGTGACATATATACATATTTTGTTGAATAAAATCTATGAAAAAAGGTATAGATTCTACTGGAGTTATTATTCAATAATAGCACATTATAATCATCATCACTATTTGGCACCACCTAGACCAAAGTTGTTTTCCGCCTTTTCTCTGACATAACTGGTGGCGCCACCAGTCCTGTCATAAAAAAGGCGGAGAACAGCTTGCAGGTGTACAGCACCACAATAAAACAATACCAAGAGAATAAATTAAAGACAACAGCAGCACAAATTTCAGGTTCACCAATAATAATAATAATAATAATAATAATAACAATAATATTTAATAATAATGAGAAGAAGGACAAGAATTTACTTGACATAATAAATCTGTTGATGGTGCACAAAGTTAGCTTTTCTTAAACGTAATGATTTCGTTTGTTTCTGTTACTTAAACACCATAGAGTTGTAACACTTCATATAGACCCAAACTTAAAGTATCGAGAGAAGCTAATTGTTGATACACGTTCCATGTAGATTTGTTTGATGTATTTGGAGATGTGGACCGTTTGTCTTTCTAAGGGTTCATCACACACCCCTTAGCAAATCTGTAAGTTATTATTGTGTTGAAACATATATCGAAAGAAAGACAGGAATGGAACCAATTTCTTTTCTTCTGTCTGAATTATCCCAGTATCATGTCTCTATGACTCTTGTAAAATATTTTCTGTTTTCACAATTTTTTTAGGAACTTTACAAAACCATATATCACTATGAAAGTTCCACCTTCGTTTTTATTAAAAATGTAGACGCACCAGAAATAATATGCAGATGGAAAACTGGAATAGAATTATAAAACTACCTGACATTAATAATTCATTCAAACTAGATATTCATATAAAATACAAAGTTATTATTTTGGTACTAGGTTTTATATATTGGAAGATAAAAGACAAAAATGTTGGCTTATAAAAACGATGAAATGTGGACAGAAATAGAAACTACAAAAAGAATAATTTAACTATTATGCCAATTGCTAAAACTTGTTGCACGAAGGTTGCATGCACATGGTTCGTGTCAATTTTTATCCTATGCTTTTATAAACTTCCATGTTAATGTTCATTTCAAAAACTTTAATTTAATTTAATTTTTATTTCCATTTTATTTTAAATTAGTTATTTTAATGGATATAGTCTATTCGGTGTTACTTCTAATATACATATAGCCATATATTATTACCGTTTACTGATAATAAACTTAAAATATAGCCAAAGACAATGTCATGCCTTAAAGTACTTCTTCCTTTATGTACTTTGATCAAGAAGTGACCAGCATATAAGAAATAAAGCAACGTATACACTGAGTTTCTTGATATGTGGAAGCCTGTGAAAGTGACAGGATTATATAATTTTGGAGAAAACGCTGTTATTGGTTGATCTTAAAATTAGTCAGTACTGAAAAGTTATAAGCTACCATGAGAATAAATAAATAAATAAATATAAAAAAATAGTAATATATAAATAAATAAATATATTTATTCTTCGTCTTATTATTATTATAAGAAGAAGAACAAGAAAAAGAACAACAAGAACATGAAGAAGAAGAGCAAGAACCAGAAGGAAATGAATTATCTAAATTGATATAATGGAATGGTGATGACAACAATGATGATAGTGCTGCTAATGGTAATGATGATGCTGTAGCTGGAGGTTGCTTTTTTGTGTGGGCGAACATTATTTTAGCCTTATTGTATATATTCATGATCACCTAAAAAATAACTCTTCTGTTAAAACACTTTTGGGAACCGAAGAAAATTGGACTTAAAATATTTGGTGAAGAGGTACAGTGCTTTTGCGGAATTGGTTTTTATATTTATGTATATGTGACACAATTGCACAAGCGTGTCAATTATTTTTTCTCACTTCCACAGATTATCACATCATCAGCTAAGGGTGATTTACCCTAGCTACCTTATGTTTCATCGTCTCGGAATACATAAGGATGATAATGTCCTACTTTAGTTCAAAGTTTGAATCTCTTCTGACTAAAATGGACTATTTTAGTAATAAACTAATATCGCTCATTCATTTTATCTAATATTAAGTGGCAAAACAAGGTGATCAAACGGGGGGGGGGGGCTCCACTGAGCTATAGGGCTTGACTTATATTTGGAAGCATACGATTAAGAAAGCTTGATTTTAGGTCTATGATGTCAGGAGAACGAAGTTGATAATATCAACTTGCATGCAGTAGCGTAGTAAAGGAGGGTGGGGGTACGGATGGAGTGTTTGCTCCGGGCGCCAGTGGCCTTGGGGCACCAAAACCATGGATGGACGCCAGAGATCTTGTGGCTTAAAACCCCTTTGGGCTATTATCGTCGTCCCGATGCCATTTACCTTTAGTACGCCACTGCTTGCATGCAAAGTTAGATTGTATTTATGCTTTAAAACAAACATTACTCTTATGGCAATGACAACTTGTTACTTTTGACATGACCTATTATTATTATTATTATTATTATTATTATTTTGATATTTTGTTCTGGTTGGCACTTCCAATTGCATCAATGTAGAAAAGTGATACAATATGCATCGGTTTTGCTTTGCATGTACGACAAAATAAATTCTTTAAATTTCCTGACAATTTAATCAAGTTATCTTCATACTCAAAGAAATCTGCTTTCCAAACTATACAGTGATACAGGACAGCAGCGACTGACATAAAAATACACAAAAGACTCACCCAATTTTTTATATACTTTTTGGGTATTTTTATGTTCAAAATTTCTTTTAAATTCTCTAATCCCAATTTTTTTTTTATTTTTTTTTTACGTTTTTTTATTTATATCTTGAAAATTTATCACTCCCGTCCTAGAACGAGCAATTGTCTGCCTTTATATATTAATACCCACATTTATCTTTCTATGTGTCAGGCCGCGAAACAAGGGGTCGCAATTTTTTAAACACCTTTTTGTATTTTTAAATTTAAACTTTTCTTTAAAATCGCTCATTCCATTATTTTTGTTTACTTTTTTTTAAAAACAATTTATGTTGAAACTTACTTTATCACTCCCGTCCTAGGACAGGCAATTGAGCTAGGTACAAATAAATACCAGATAGATGCTACTTAAATCGATGAATAGCAGGTAAAGTCTAGCATTGGTCCAGCAGTCAGCAGAAAGCAGAAAGTACAAGCTTCGACCGTTCTATGGCAGAGAGAGAGAGAGAGAGAGAGAGAGAGAGATTTGGATTTTTAACGTAGCTTTAACAATTTTTCAGAGAGAGAGAGAGAGAGAGAGAGAGAGAACGAGAGCGTTTTTACCCTAAGGGCTTCGGTGATGCTGTTTTTTTTTTAAATTCTTATAATCCATCGCCTTTTCTATTTTTTTTTTCATTCATCATTTGATAATTTTTCGGTTTATTCTTGCTTTTTCTTCGCCATAAAACACTCCAAAGGAGGCAATTTTTATTGTTCACGTATTAATTTCTTTCAAACTATATGACAAAGCCATCCCCCTTTTCAATACGTTTGAAAGGAGAGTGGGGTGTTTCAAATGCACTAAGACTCGTGAATAAGGCATTCTAAGAAAAATTATATTCGATATCAAAGAGGAAAAATAAAATAAAAAAGCACTAATATGTCGCTGCAAACTGGATTCAAGGGCGGAAAAAGAAGAATTGATAACATATAGACCCATAGACCCTGGACGAATAATGCGTATACGGGTAGGGCTGGTAATGTAAAATATACCAAAAGTGACGGGCAACACATATTTGGCTTAGCGTGTAGGCTATGTAAGGCCATTAAACATGGTAATTAATATTGATCAAAAAAGATCCAGATTTAATCTCTTTAGTTGATAGATCTTGCTTTGTTGAAGAATTGGAAACTCACGCAGTACAGGGCAGAACATTAAAAAAAATTACACGCACATTCATTAATGTGGATAAAATCACTTTATGCTGATTGGAAAACAGCTTTTGTTTATATCATACGAAAAGAAACACTTACCTTTGCTGTCCAAGTGTGGTCTGCAAAAATCTCACCCGAATGATGTAATGCCTGTCGACTATATGTTTGGGCGTGCTGACATCATACGTCATAGATAACAGCGACCCCCCCCCCACCCCTCCGTGTTTGTTTGGATTTACGCTAGACGATTTACATTTTGACCTTATATTGTAATGCTGTTTCGAGTCAGACCGTTTACTTTCCATACATTTCATTTCATACCACGTCATTTGGAATATGAGTTGATCATTTCATTCTGTTCTTCAGACCATTTCAACTAATGCCAGATCATTTGGAATCTGAATACATCATTTCATTTTTTTGGGGTTAAATCATTTCATTTTATACTTCCTTATTTCATCTAATACCATCTCATCTGGAATCACAGTTCATCAATCCGTTTCGTTCTTTAAATCGTTTCATGTAATACCAGGTCATTTTGAATATGAATTCATCATTTCATTTGTTGGGTTAAATCATTTCATACTCCTTGATTTCATTTAATAATATGTTATTTGGATTCAGAATCCATCAATCTCTTTTGATCTTTAAGTCGTTTTATTTAATACCAGATCATTTGGAATTTAAATTCATGATTTCATTTGTTGAGTTAGATCATTTCATACTACGTAATTTCATTTAATAATACGTTATTTGGATTCAGAATCCATCAATCTCTTTTGATCTTTAAGTCGTTTTATTTAATACCAGATCATTTGGGATTTAAATTCATGATTTCATTTGTTGAGTTAGATCATTTCATTTTAGACTATATCATTTTAATTAATACCACGTCATTTGGAAGCAGATATCATCTTTCCGTTTTGTTCTTTAAATCATCTTTTTTATACCAGATTATTTCATTTAACGCAACGTCATTTCGAATCTGAATTCATTATTTCATTTTAGGGGTTCAATCATTTTATTTCATGCTACATCATTTCATATCACACAACATCATATAGAATCTGAATACATTATTCCGTTTGTAGGTTTAAATCATTTCATTTCTCGCTACACCATTTCATTGAATACCACGTCATTTGGAATCTAAATTCATCATTCGGTTTTGTTCGTTAAATCATTTCATATCACACCACATCATTTGGAATCTGGATTTATCATTTAATTTGTTGGGTTAATCATTTGATTTTATACTACATAATTTGATTAATGCAATTTTGGCGGTGACGGCTGCCCATAGCAATGTAAAGTCAAACTGCAAATCATCTAGCGCAAATCCAAACATAACCAGGGACGATGTTTTTAATCTAAATACGTATTTACAACATTCGACTAAGAACTTTGCAGACGACACGTGGATAGCTACGGTGTTTCATTTCCTAAGATATAAACAAGAACAATATTGTCCAATATGCATAAGGTGACTTGAGCCAAATAAATGAATGTGCGTATATTCTTTTAATATTCCCCCGTCTTGTACTGCGCGAGCTTCTAAGGCTTCAGCATTTCTAGATCTATCAAGTAAGGAGATTAAAATCTTGAACTTAATTTAATCAGTAGTAATTACGATGTTTGAAGACCTTACGTAGCATACACACTAAACCTAAAAACTTTGTCGACAGTTTTTGTATATATCTAACATTACTGGCCGCACGAACATTCTATACGTAATAATTCTTCTTTTATAGCCATTGAATCCCATTTGCAACGACTTATTACTGTGTTTATAAGTTTCTGTAGAATCCCTGAATCGTGACTCTTGTTGCATTTTAAACACCCAACTCCAGATTTGCGATAAGCCCTTAGAATGACAGTTATTATCTAAACAGATCAAACAAATCGACATATACCTGTATCAACAATCAACATATTTTGATGGTGTACGTTTTCGTGTATATGAAGTGTTACAATACAACTCCACATGGACCAGAACTGATTTACATCAACAGCTGGTTTTTGTTATGCGTTCACAAGGGTTAAGTTTAATGAGAAAAATATACTCCATAGGCTGTAACTGTTTATTGTTAACGTATTCATTTCTTTAAAGATCTAGGACTAAAATCCCCAATTGTTAATACGTTTGTAAAGGAAATTAGGGTATTTCAAATGCACCAAGAGTTGTGATTCAGGGATTCTACCGAAAATCATCTCCAAGAGAAAATATATATAAAAAAAAACAGTCATATGTCGTTACAAACTGGGATTCAATGGCGAGAAAAGAAGAATTGTAACATATAGAACTTCGGCGAATAATGCTTATGTACGTCGGCCAGTATTGCAAAATATATACAAAAGGTGTCGAGAAACAACTTGTTAGTTGATAGATCTAGGTTTGTTGAAGCCTAGGAAGCGTGCGCAGTAGAAGGCGGAGAAATGTTGAAAGAATTAACGCACATTCATTAATGCGGATCATGTCGCTTTATGCTGATTGGAGAATATTGTTTGACCATACATTCCAGTGCTGTTCCCAGTCACATCGTTTGTTTCCCACACATTTTTTTAAATACCACATAGTTTGGAATCTGAATGCAACATTCCATTCTGTTCTTCAAACCATTAAAAAAAAAACAAATCATTTAAATTTATCATTTTGTTTGCTGGGTTAAATCATTTCATTTTAGACTACATCATTTTATTTAATACGAAGTCATTTGGATTCAGACTTAATCTTTCCGTTTTCTTCTTTAAATAATTGTATTTATTACTATGTCATTTGGAATCTGAATTCATCATTTCATTTATTGGGTTAAATCACTTGATTTCATGCTATGTAACTTCAATTAATAACACGTCATTTTAAATCAGAATTTATCGTTCCGTTGTGTTGTTTAAATAATTTCATTTAATACCGCGTCATTTTGGATTCGAATTAATCATTTAATTTGTTGGGATAAATCATTTAATTTAATACTACATAATTTCATTTAATACGACGTCATTTGGAATCTAAATCCATCATTTAATTTTATTGTTTAAATCATTTAATTTAATACTAAGTCATTTCATTTAATGCCACATCATTTGGAATCTGAATTCATTATTTCATTTGTTGGACGGACAATATAAAATTCAGATAGCTCCTAGCCCCAAGTCAGCAATGTCGACGGTCTAGGTATATAAAAGACTCAAGGTGAAAGGTATAACAATTAAATTAATAACATTGTATTCATCTATTTCATCTTCAATTTCTCAAACAGTGCTTCCAACAAATACAAACAGTGACCTATTTCGTTGCCAGTTACTATCCTTAAATGAAATTACAGTCTTAAGAGAGTGTGTTTCCCTTCGGTGTTGATTCTGTTACTCATCTGTTACCCTCGACTCCGTGCTCTCCTTGCACTTCCGGAACTCTCTTCCACGCTGCCTTCTGATACAACGCCGTCACCCAACTGCTTATGTCACGATCGATCTCCCACGTGGTCTCAACGTCTTCCTTCTCTCCGATTCTCAGGTGTCGTCTCTCGCTCCCATAGAAAAGCTTCATCAAGAAGACTTCGTTCACAATCCAGCTTAGGATTTCCCTGAAATTCATTTCCCGCTTCTTTTTTTTAAATTTTTTACGAGCGCCCAACTTCGGCACTTGGAGCGCAGTATACTGTCTCCCATATTCCCGGTCTCTTTCAAAACTGCCCTTGGGTAATTTCTCACTTACCTGTCGCACTGATTTCCGATGGAGACATTGCTGACAGAATGCAAGCATTACAGGCGTCCGGACGTATAAATCTCTGTTGAATTAAGCCCCGAGCAGGTCGTTGAGTAACGGTTACACAACCGACAGGCAGTTTCTTTGTCAAGAATCGGTTCTATAGTCAAAACCTTACGTAATACGTATAAACATATCCAGGTGTTCTCACTACGAAGAAACTATAAGAAAATCTGTGATTGCATGAAACTAAACATCAGCAAATTTTCTCCACAAGGTGACACCACGTCGTTTTGGGATCTGACTGCATCATTCCAATGTTCTCTTAAGACCATTTTATTAAATAACAAATCATTTGGAATCTTTATTCATCATTTCGTTTGTTGGGTTAGATCATTTCATTTTAGACTACATCATTTTATTCAGTACCAAGTCATTTGGAAAGACTTCATCGTTCAGTTTTGTTCTTTAAATCATTTTATTAAATACTACGTCATTTGGTATCTCAATTAATAACACGTCATTTTGAATCAGAATTTATCATTCCGTTGTGTTGTTTAAATCATTTCATTTAATACCACGTCATTTGGGATCCGAATTAATCATTTCATTTGTTGGGTTAAATCATTTCATTTCACACTACATCATTTCATTTAATACCACGTCATTTGGAATCAGAATTCATCATTTCATTTGCAGTGTTAAACCATTTCATTTCATCCTACATCATTTCATTTAATAGCACGTTATTTTAGAATCTAAATTCATCATTCCGTTTTATTCTTTAAATCATTTCACCATTTAGAATTTGGATTTTTCATTTCAATTGCTGGGTTAAATCATTTGATTTTATACTACATGATTTGATCAATGTAATGTTGGGGGTGACGGTTACCCATATGTTAGTAACATAACGAAAGGACATATAATTCTCATTTTTCTTCTGAAAGCAACGATCAAAAACATGTCGCTGTCGCAGCAGTCTGTACAAAGACAGATCCATCAAGCAGAGAAGCACGTCAAGGCGGAAGTTACGTGACACAGCAAAACACAGTGTTGACACGTGCTATGTTCTTGATGTATCTGACGTTCTCCAAGTTACTGCGATGGCCGCGGGTTTCCGGTAGTTGTTCACGAAATAAAAATGCAGATAATTACTTTTCCTTTCGTTCTTTTTCGAACAGTATGTGATTTTCATTTTTAATATATTCTAATCTTTGCGTAACAACATTGGAATGGGGTTTATTGCACTCGGAACATCGCTCAGCCGTTTCTGTCAGGTGGTGAATTATTATATCATGGCCTGACAGAAACTGCAGAGCAAAATCCCGAGTTTGGTTTGTTATTGATATCACGTGAATAATAGACTTCTGATGCCATGTCAATGTAGATTGCGAGATTTCTATGATCAGCATTAAGAGGTTAGTGCTAGGACTGGTCGGCCTGGTGTCAGGATAACGTGACTGGACGGGACATCACGCTACATGTCTGCGGCATGATGCCCCAGTGCTAGACATCACTATAAACTGTCCCACTGCAGATATCGTAGCGATATGACTGAAAAATTGTTAAACTTAAGTTAAAAATCCAAGTCTCACACACACACACACATCCTAAGGCTTAATTATAAAAAAATACACTACAACAAACAAAGTAATTGAATTTATGCTGTACTCCAAAATAAATACGAAACCGTAGATTCATCAATACACATTAAACTATTAATGAGCACATAGCACCGCCCAGCTACTTTTAGGCTTCGTCGCGCGCTCGACATTATTTTAAAAAAGAAATGTCGTTTTGGTCGAAACGAAGCACCTGTGATTTGAGCCAGGGGGGACGCGTCTTGACTGAGCTGCGTGTATGTTTCTGTTCTGTCATTGAATCGTTGGAATCATAATGTGGGGAAAACTCTGAACTCTTTTGAAATTAGCAACAGACGCTATGGAATTACATTCAATTCATTTTGAGTGCAATAAGGAGAATGGTAATTTCAGCTGGAAATATAGTAGAAATTACAGTACAATTTTGCGGCATGTGATCAAGTTTAAGAACCCATGACATAGCTCATGGAATTCGAATTGGCAGAACTAAAAAGTACAGTTTGATGAAATTCAAGATGCCAAAAATATAAGTTTATTTATTACCTGCTAAAGAAGACATGCTTATGCCTTGTCACTTGCATGTTAGTTGTAGAAACCCCAGCTCTGTTATGACATGTATGGCGTCTATCGCTAGCCTGAATCTGAAACATTGTATCGCTTGGAAGATTGTTGATACCATTTAACGTTCAGAGCATTAAACAGTCATGACCGAATTGATCTTGGTTAAGATACATTAGTATTTAATTTTAGAGCAATAATGAACAACAATTAATATTTAATTTAATCTGACCATGTTGACATAAACTTTAACTGACCAGTAAAAAGAAAATTCAGACCTGTGTTATTTTTTATTGTTTATTTAAGGGATAATTGGAAATAACAATATAATCAGTCGTTGGTAGGACCTTAAATCTGACTACACTGCCTAAGCAGCGTTCAAACATTTATCTTATCAAGTGGATGGTGAAATCAATTTGCACAAACGTAGATTGTATTTGTCCTGAAAATTCACTTCAATAAAATTTCAAGCAGAAGCAAAAGATGATTATAAATTGTAGTTTTCTGTCCTAAAATTTCGGTAGACCCTGCCACTTTAATAAAATTTCAAGTAGAAGCAGAAGAAGATGATTATAAATTGTGGTGGTCTGTACTAAAATTTCGGTAGACTCTGCCACTTTAATAAAATTTAAAGTAGAAGCAGAAGAAGGTGATTATAAATTGTGGTGGTCTGTACTAAAATTTCGGTAGACTCTGCCACTTTAATCAAATTTTAAGTAGAAGCAGAAGAAGGTGATTATAAATTGTGGTGGTCTGTACTAAAATTTCGGTAGACTCTGCCACTTTAATCAAATTTCAAGTAGAAGCAGAAGAAGGTGATTATAAATTGTGGTGGTCTGTACTAAAATTTCGGTAGACTCTGCCACTTTAATCAAATTTCAAGTAGAAGCAGAAGAAGGTGATTATAAATTGTGGTGGTCTGTACTAAAATTTCGGTAGATTCTGCCACTTTAATCAAATTACAAGTAGAAGCAGAAGAAGGTGATTATAAATTGTGGTGGTCTGTACTAAAATTTCGGTAGACTCTGCCACTTTAATCAAATTTCAAGCAGAAGCAGAAGAAGGTGATTATAAATTGTGGTGGTCTGTACTAAAATTTCGGTAGACTCTGCCACTTTAATCAAATTTCAAGTAGAAGCGGAAGAAGGTGATTATAAATTGTGGTGGTCTGTACTAAAATTTCGGTAGACTCTGCCACTTTAATCAAATTTTAAGTAGAAGCAGAAGAAGGTGATTATAAATTGTGGTGGTCTGTACTAAAATTTCGGTAAACTCTGCCACTGTAATCAAATTTCAAGCAGAAGCAGAAGAAGGTGATTATAAATTGTGGTGGTCTGTACTAAAATTTCGGTAGACTCTGTCACTTCAATAAAGTTTCAGATAGAATCAGAAGAAGATGAATGTAAATAGTATCTGCCTGTACTAAAATGTCGGTAGACCCTGTCACTTCAATATAATTCCAAGTAGAAGCAGAAGGTGATTATAATTTGTACTAAAATGTCGGTAGTCCCTGTCACTTCAATATAATTCCAAGTAGAAGCAGAAGATGATTATAATTTGTACTAAAATGTCGGTAGACCCTGTCACTTCAATATAATTCCAAGTAGAAGCAGAAGATGATTATAATTTGTACTAAAATGTCGGTAGACCCTGGCACAAGGATAAGCATCAGTTTTATTTGCAATTTAGAAATTCATCAACTTGTTGCAAATACAACACCCAAAGAGACAAAGTCGAATCCAATATTTATGAAATAAGAACATAATTCCTGAAAATCTGACAGTGTAAATTAAGTAACAGTCCTCGTAAAATTGATAATTTGTAAATTATGTAGCGCATCAACAAACTTGCATGGTCAAACTGACAATTTTAATATATAGTTCTTGTATTTTTCTTTAGTTTCTTCCTTTATAACTTTCAGATTATAGTAAAAACAAAACTAGTTTGGGAAAGAGGTTAATTTTAAGTGAACTTTAATAGCTACCGTTACTTCAAACTTATTGCTCTTCATTATTATCATTCTGCAGTTTTAACTTTTATTTCGTCACGAAAACCATGCACACAAAAATCAGAACAGAATATAAAAGCAATTTATAAAAGAAATAAAGGTATCCCCCAAACTCATATTTTGACCTTCACCCAACCCCAAATAAAAAATTCCTCCCGGCCTAGATTATCCCTGTTATTACTTAGCAAGAAGACTGTGTAGTTGGTAACATATGTTATTCATGCATGCTGTGTTTATTACTCACAAAGGCTCATGTACATAATTATCACTCAAGTATAAATATTGCCAGTATTAAATTATTTACACAAATATCATCATATTAATTATATAAAGAAATAATATCGAAATTGTATTGCCATTCACGCCTGTAGCTATCAAAATTTAATTACCTTTCAATGTGCATTTCCTATTTTACATATGTGCATATCAGCAAGTATACATCTGTGTAAATATAACTTTCTTGAAATTTCCTTGGTGATTTATTTAATTTTATTATACTTGAGTTTTTGAACATAGGTTGTCAAAAATGATAAATCTTGAGCTAAGTGCATGCGCAAATGAAAACCCTTAACTCGAAGAATTTGATTACGTAAATTCATCCCCATCCTCACTATTTTTGACAACCCCCTCCAGCCCTCCCCCAACACGCACCATTGCATCAACATCGTATTTTTCATACGAGTCTAGTAAAGGTCACATACCACATACATGCGCAAAAACTTTGTTATTTTATGTATGAATTGTACAAGTTGGCCGATTGACCACATTTCTTTGACTGGATATGGCACCGCCACGCGGCATTATGTTAACATGTGCATGAATGCATCAACAGACATGATGTAACAGTCAGCCAAAAATTCTCTGTACCACAATAGCAAAGTTACTTTCTTCAACTAAATTGCAAATTATAGATTAATTAATCTACATACATGGACGGTTGAAATAAGCAAATAATTCGTCGTCTCAGCCACAAATGTTATATTTCGTACAGGAAGAACTACAGACTTTGGTTCCTATATTCGTGTTACGAGTCTATGCTCTTAAAATAAGTAACAGAAAAGAGTGAAGACAACAAGCTTTGTAAAATTTAACAAATAATTTATTTCCATAGAATACAAAGTGAAAAATAGAGAAAAAAAGAACTTACGGTATTGTGAATTAAATCCAAACTATAATTCAAGAATTAAAATACAAGTCCAATGAATGAAAGGTTCTAAGTGAATCTCAGTTCAAATCCCGATGAGATTCAAGATGGAAGGCGATGACATGTGCAAAAACCTACGAAGTGCGGATGCGTCAATAGTCTCTTGTTGAATCACAGAAAATATTATCCCAGTTTTGAATTCAGTATAAATTCCAGCAAATGTCTTTGTCCAAGAATTATCACAGCACTTTGGTATTTCCAAGGAAAACAATCACTTGAATTCAGTAATTTGAAGAAAACAAAATTCATCCCAAACTGGTCGCAACATAATATAACTTAACGTGTCACGTGTTTTTTGTCCAACTGACAATTCTTTATCAAAGCATCAGTTATACGACTAAGACACAAACTAGATTCCCGGATGAGGGACAAAAGTTAATTCTTCCGGAAAAAATAGAAGTTTGTTACCAATTGGCACATGATAAAATATCACGTAGTCCAGATATGATCTTGACTCAACCTAATGATTCTTACTCTGAGAAAGATACAAAAATAAACGTTGTTTACCAAAATTATCACTGATTTTGGAGCAAGGTCAGCAACTAGTTACAATGTTCCGTGAAGCTATTATTAGTTGTTCACATCAATGAAATAAAAATGAAGTCAATCAGGTCAAACAGAACTGAACTCAATTCTGGACAAGGTAAAGTTCAGTAAACAATGTTACATTACAACAGCATGTAATAGAATAAAAAAAATTTAAACTAACAGACAAATAATTAAATAAACATACATAAAAATTCGTAAAAAAAATGAAAAGTCAGTGATCGTACGTTATTTCTGTAATCATTAAAGGTAACGAATAAAATATTTTCCAACAAAAATATAACCTTTAGACAGTTATTTCTTTATCAAATAAAGATATAAAACTACGAAACTATGTTCCTCCTCATAGTGTAAAGTTAAACAAAACATTGGCACAACGTTGTAAAAACATTTTATATTATCGTTTTAAAACAATACTATTTGTTCTACATGCTGTTATGATTAATGCACATACCTGCCACTTGTAATTTTTTTTACATTGTTGAAACCAGAGGACTATTAAAATCATGTTCATGTGTAATGTTTTAGTAATGTTGCTAGAACGTTATATCCCCTCGTAACCAAATCACAACCTTACAACAACGTTATGAAAATGTGTGTTAGCTGACCTTGGTATCGCTGACTGTACGAAAGATTTACTGACCTCCGAAATTGAAGTGTTTCGCAAGAATTACACACCTCTGAAACTGACGGTTTAACAACGAAGTGTTCCAATGGGAATCGGCATTGTTACGTTTTGCAAAAAAATACATACTAAAACATGTTTCCGAAGAACTTGACTTAGTACAAATTACAATCAAGACATAGAATGACCATTATCAAGTCGTCACAATAAAATACAGAAAGGGTTTCTTTTATGAACTCGGATAATTTACTTACTTATTTAATATTTTTACATCATGAAATTTTAATTAACTTTTAATCGGCGCTGTGACCAGTGTTGTGCTAACGTGCTGTCAAACCTCATACATACCTACGTATATACATACCTACATACATACATGCATGCATGAATGCATACATACATACATACATACATAGTGCGTGTGGATTATTGGTCACTGCACATTGATAATATTGTGTCGGATTCTGGGTTGTAGATAACGAGCATTGGTAATTACACAAGGCATGGTGTTGATTTGTTTGGGGTTATGGATAGAAGGTGATTAAGTATTTGTCACTACTTCCCCCATGTTAAATTTCCGTTAGAGGTTATAGCACAGTCCCATTTGAGGGCAACCCTTCTAGCAAAGGAACAATGCACTTAATGTGCTCATTCGTGGTCAACAATTTGTAAGAATGCATACAATTGCTCTCGACGGTATTGATGGGTACTTCATAACCTCGATTATAAATTTCCGCTTGGGTCTCAAGTGGCATATTCTATGAATCTACGGTGTAATGTTAATTTTCGTTTTGGGTTTCAAGTGGAAAATATTTTGAATATTTTTCTTGGCATAACACCCTCACCCCCATGAAAGTTTTAAGGGTCACCTATCAACGTGATGGGCATGCCATCTCTTACCAATGTCTTTTGGAGTAAATCAAATGCCATTATCAATGGTTACATCGCAGGACTCGTGAAAATAAATTCAGTTTATTCATGTTATACCTAATTGGTAGTAGCTCGTCCTAAAGATACCCATTAGTAGATCTTAACTTCCACCCCATCCTCATAGAAAAGTAAGAGAGTAATGGAAAAGGAAAAACCCACTCCCTTAACAGAAATTATTATACATGGAAGCAACATCAACATTTCGATTTCATCTTTATTACAATGATAAATGACTGGTCAGCAAGAGCAAAGTAAAAAGTGTTGTTCATTGCATGGTAAGGTTATTGCTTGAAAGATCCATAGATCGAGCCGAGTTGGTGATTTAACTGACACTGCGACATGAAATTCTCAACCATGCGATACAGAAATCTAGTTGATTTGCTACCGTACCATACCTGTATTGGATGCAGATGGAGTTGAATATGAAATCTGTAAGAGCAAAGTAAAAAGTGTTGTTCATTGCATGGTAAGGTTTTTGCTTGAAAAATCCATAGATCGAGCCGAGTTGGTGATTTAACTGACACTGCGACAGGAAGTTCTCAACCATGCGATACAGAAATCTAGCTGATTTGCTACCGTACCATACCTGTATTGGATGCAGATGGAGTTGAATATGAAATAATCATATCATCTTCAAGATCGCTAACACAAACTTCTACTAACACATTTGGGAAGTATTGTGTGACACAGATCGCTATTGTCGCGTAGTGTCTGCTTTCTCCTTGAAAAGGTGTCATCGCTTCACTTGATTACAAACTTTAATTTAACTAAATTTTACATACTTATTTGAACTTTTTACATTAAATAGTGTAGGTGTTAGCCTTCGTTCTCAATTTTCTGGAAATGCGTTGTTGCGTCTCTCAAATATGATAGTAATTTTAGGGGACCCATCAATTTCTTTGGGGTTGAATGAGGACTCTTTTGGTTTTGTGACAGAAGTTGAGGACATTGATGCAGGTTCACTCATGCCTTCGTCGGAATCATTGGCAAGGATTGGAACTAACAGGATCAGCTCGTTTGTGGGGTGATGGATGATACATTTGTTGTGATGAATAGTAGTTTTTGTAATGTAAGGGAAATTATATTTTGAGAGATTCCATCTTCTTTTACATTCTAAGCTAACACAGAACGCTTGTGATAGTGTGTATATATGGTGTTGGATAGTAATGGGATCTTTTATGGTAAAGGTGGTGTGATGAAATGGGAGATTTCATCTCCTTCTCATACATTCTAAGCGAAGACGAGGCATTCTGGATATGAGATTTCATCGCCTTCTCTGACACTCTAAGCTAACACAGGACTTTTTGGAATGTGTTAGGTGATAGATGGTGTAGATTGAGTAATGGATAGTATTTTATGGGATGTTGGATGCTATATAAGGTGTGCATGTTTTGTTTGCTTCCTCTTACACTCTAGCATAGAACGCTTGTGATAGTTTGTATATGTAGTGTTGGATAGTAATACAATGTTCAATGGTATTGTGGTGGAATGGATGGTATTTTTGTGGTGTTTAAGGATAGTATATCTTGTTTGCTTTGAGTTCCTTTTCTTACCCTCTAAAGTAACATTAGACAATATTCAGATAGTGTGTGGGGTGTTGGATGGTATAAATGATGTAATTGTTAGTATATTTTGTGGTATGACGAATAATAGGTTTGTGATATCTCATCTTCTTCACTTACACTCTATACTAAAGTAAGTAGTTTTTGATTGAATATGTATTGAGTGTTGGATGGTATATTTGGAAGGACGGATATATGTGGAGAGGTAAAGAGTCTAAAGAGAGTCTTGATATGTCAGACGAAGTTTGAGGAAGAGAAGAAGGTCAGTGAAATATTTTGTATGTTAACTGAATGGTGTCAACAGAAGCCCAAATGTCCTTTTCAGAGACTGATCCAATGTCTCGAAAAGATCAATACATTTTTGCATCTCCATGTCTTTATGTTGTATAAGTGGTTGTTTATTTGTTTGCTTGTTTGTGTATGTTGACCCAATACACCCTTGTCCCTTGACAGACCCATACTCTTTCATCTCCCATGTCCCTGGATAAAACCTATATTCAATTTACCTTGTTTCTAGGCAGGCCTACTATGTTAACATTTCCACTGTCCCTATACAAGCCCACCATGTTAAATTCCCCTTAAGGCTAGACCCACCATGTAATGTGTATATGTATGTATACGTATATACCTATGTTTTGTTTGTCTCATTCAGTCTCAGTTTATTTCTATCAAATTCATTTCACCTATCTACAGTAGCGCGTATTCAGGTCACCCACTTGCAACACTGTTACTTAATAACCAACCAATTTAGGTCAGCCGCTTGCAACATTGTTGCAATTTTCCCCAATATCATAAGTTCCCTTATTACACTTTCCTTTTGTTTTCTTGGAGAAATAAATTATATGTTGAATTTTGAAAAGCTTGTTTCGTCTAGCTCTTTTCGGTTACTTATTTTAAGACCATAGAGTAATATATATGTCTTCTGAATATTCCCAATATCTGATGCGATACTGTCCCAATAACCGATCAGATATTGTCCCAATAACCGACGCTTTACTATCCCAATAACCGATGCGAGTTCTTGTCATATAGAAGAGGCAAACAGTTATGTAAAACTATATTAACTTCAAACTCACACTTTGACAATTTGTCGAGAGAACAAAACTCTATGGACAGGGCATGAGGGGCTCTGGAAGACAGGGAATCCACAAAATGACTTAAAATCAAGCTGTTATTGGCAAATACTAGATTAGAATCCTAGATGTTATCATTATCAATCAATTAAACTACCAAAAATAGTGTTGTTTCCCCATAAATACCATCGTGACATGCCGCCTTTGACAAAACCTTGACGCCCTTGTCTTTTGTATTTTTTTCTTGGAAAGAATCTAATCAGATTACAGTAGTTCTAATTTTGTTATCAATATGTTAGATTTTAATTAGCATGCGTTTACGGTCAAATTATTCATGCAGTTTATGACTGCGTGACTTGCTATCCTTCAAGAAAGCTGACCCTTTGAATATGTATAGTAAATGCAATTTTTCTTCCCCACAATGTCATTCTATTGATTGGATTCAAAATTGCGTGTGATGGAAAAGGCCGAGGATGTTCGGATTGGGAAGGGGGGGGGGGGCTGAAGAGGTTAGACAGTAGCATCTGGTGGGTCGTTCGGTTGTCTACATGTAATTCGGAGACAGTGCTAATGAGGTATTGAATATGGACGCCCACACATTGGGGCAAGTAAGTACTTTCTCCCCCCTCCTCTTTCACCTCTAAACATATTTTGGCCTATATCCATAAAATTTAATAGCAGCCCAACACTGTTTGCTCCCTACCCCATCCGAAAATATTTATGTGAACGCCCCAGGGTATTGACGCTGATCCGTAAGTGAAATATGTGACCCAGTGCACGGTGTTTTGTTTGCAGCCCAGCCTCTCAAAAAATGCCGGACAACCTATGACAAGAATTTTGAATTCATCTTTGGAGGTATTTTAGATTAACATATGATTTAAAAACTGTGTCAAGTTCAGTACTAAGAAACAAATGTATAGACAATATAAGAGAAATAATTGTGATCTGAGCCCTTCTTGTCATTCAGCTAAAGGTACTAGTTGTACAACTCCAGGTGGGTGGAGCTTATTGTGAAATAAACATTGTGTTGATAATTTCGACATGGCATCATCCCTGGCATTCAACCAATCAAACGCCACCATCTAACTCATTCGAATAGGTGACTGACTCAGGTTTTGTCATTTTAGCTTTTGGTCTTTGATAGCAAGAAAATCCTTTAAGCCTGCTATTTTTGTTTTAAAACTAAATATTAATAACCAATAACATGTTAAATATATTCCCAAGATTTCAAAGATTCATTTTGAGAAATTCTGTTATGACAAAATTAGAGACTTGTAAGTTAAGACGAAGGATAAGAACTGATCATTTCAACTATTGGAATCGGACATCAAGCCTATTGTATAGCCCGCGTGTATAAATAATCAATTCATAAAATTAACAACAAAACTAGCTGTGATTGATGCGGTCCATGTATTTACCGCAAACCACCACCAACCTACCGCAAACCACCTTTATAAATATATTAGCTCCATTTTATCTCATACAATGTGGGTGGTGGAGTTAAAATATATACAATAAAGTATTTAATGTTACTCAAATAAATCTGAAAAACTCAAAATGAATCTGAATATGTGCATATATTTACACCAGTTTAAAGTGTCTGTAACAGACATGGGCCATAGGGTAGGTTATTCATAACAGTTTTCTAGTGCTTTTTTTCAACCAATCGGTCGTACGTGAGAACAAATCCCAAAACGATGGATAAAATATCAGATAGACTGTTGTACTAATAACCTTGGAAAGTTGATTGCGAATTAAAACGAGACGACTCTTTAAATGGAGCATAGAACTTCCAACAAGCACAGAATAAACGTATCACGAAGAATGTTTAAGAAAATACAAAAACACTTACTCAGAAAATATTGCAGACGAGATGTCAGAGATAACTGGTGCGTGTGGGAACCAAACGTTTGTAAAGTGAATAATACAAGACAGTAAAAGTGTCATCCATCATATTATATACCGACAACCAAATAACAGACTTATATTATTTGGAGAAGAAAGAAAAAAAACAAGAGACAAATAATCTAACAAAAATTGTATACAGAAACCAGTGTATCAAAAGGAAAGACACGAATGAACATTCAATTTTTTCGGCCCGTGCTTTTGAAGAAAGACGCAAGTTATGAGACATTACAGAACATTACTATCCAAAATTGCAACCAAACTCGAGAATAACAGCAGAAGTATCCGAATCAGACAACACAAGCATGTATCATTTTGTACACACGAAGAACCTGCCCTGACCAGAGCTGTGGAGATATCTTTCCCAAATGTGTCACGGGTACAATGTACAGAGAACATGAAGAAAAAAAAAAAAAAAAGAAAAAGAAAAAGAAACAAAGAAACAAACAAAATATAACTAAGAAACAAAAAACAAAAATAAAACATTAAATTCCAACTCCAAAGAAAAGCTGGTATGACTGGTAATCTGAAGAGAACAGTCATAGGTAAAAGTTTTGGCGACGCCTGATTTCTTAATGCGAACAGCTCCGTCGTCTTTGAGGGGGGGGGGGGATCATCGGAAATGAAGCAGCTTTTTCGTGACCACCTTTTCATTAAATATTATGACAGACACATAAAAGTGAAATTGTGCTGCAATGTAAATGAACCAAGAAGAAAGAATCTCAACGATGACTTACAGGCAAACAATAAAGCCAAATCATTGAACAACATACTAAACATAAGAACAAAAAAAAAAAAAAAAAAAAGTGTCTGGAAGCCACGGTTCAGCTATTATTTCAAGCAGTCCATTTGGTAGATTTCAGATGTCCACTACATGGTGAAAGCAATTAGGCCTGCTGTTTGCACCAAAATTAGGCTGCATATTGCGTCAACAGCGTAATATAGCATTCTTAAACTGAGGAGAAACGCAAAGAAATTTTCCTGAAAATCTTTAAGAATTCCGAAAAATAAAATGCAAAACATAACAGAAACAGTTTCAACCAAAGGAAAATTCTGTTTTATAGGCGCTAAGAACATTTCTCGAAAGCCAAACCAAAGGGAAAGACCGAGACGTGAAAAATGAAAAGCAATATGAATGAACTGAAAGGGAAGTAACTTTGATTGTTAAGTTTATTGTATCTTTATTCTATAATCTGTTTCCTCAATTTCATTTTCTTGTTTTTTTTCAATGCTGAACTTTTAAATTTTAAAAGGCGGTGGGGTTTACTCCCATAAGTATTTATATGTATATAAAATAAGTTTTAATCATTTATTTTCTCCAGTGAAGTGTCGGTCAGTATAGTTGTAGCTCCTTAAATCATTCATAATGATTCATTTATTGCAAATGATTATAGAAAGGCGGTGTATTTGTGTCTTTTGCGAGAGGATCCACTCTGACATGTTAATATTAGTGTGTGTGTGTGTGTGTGTGCCAAGTTTTTAATCTTATGTAAGGACTAGTTATTGCAAAACTGTCTTGTTAAAAATATTGTTTTCTCTGGTTTTTACATCAACAAAAATGACATGTATTCCGGGCAGATGATTTGAAATGATAGATTGAGATGGTAGATACAAGGATTTAGTTCTATTGGAACATTTCTGCGGTACTTATATACAACTAGGCAAGAAACGTCGACAGTGGTACAGGTCCATTGGATCCGTACGGGATGGAATAAGACTCTCCCGCCCCCACTAATCTCCCAACTATGGGCAAAATAGTGTGATGATAGCACAGCATCACTGGGTGGACGTCTTCCTCGATCAATTCAACGGCCAAGGCGGAAGGGCTCCAAGATGAGCTCAACGATCATTTGCTCAGGACCAGTGCGTGCCACATTATATCATTGAATTTCGGCTGTGGTCATGCAACCTGGAGAGGGTTGGGCTCCGCCAGGCTGTATCTTGCCCCTGACACACCACATGAAGACAATTAACAATTCTTCCATACCTGATCAGTCGCAGCCCGGGTCAACAATGACCTCACCTTCCGCTGCACACAGGGACGGAGGTGACAAGTGTGCTACTGGTGTCCCCACTACCAAGATCCGTGGGAGAGACAAAATCACCATCAGTACATGGAACGTTAGAACACTGAGGGCTATGGAAAAGTTGAAAGAACTTACATATGAGTTGGAGAGGTACAGCTGGAACATTATTGGTCTCTGCGAAGTGCGCTCGAAAAACTGGCGACATAACAACAGATGAAGGGCATAAACTCTACTTCAGTGGAAGAGGGGACAAACACAAACATTACGTTGGATTTCTTGTCCACAAGAGCATTGTGAACAGTATTATGGGTTGCTGCCCAGTCTTAAGCAGACACATTACCATCCACCTGAAGGTGACTCCCTTCAACATCACACAATCATATACATCACACAATCATATATATATATATATATATATATATATATATATATATATATATATATATATATATATATATATATATATATATATATATATATAACTACGATGACAACGAACTGGAGGATCGACAACTCACCCAAGAAGGGCATTCTGTTTGTACAAGGAGACTGGAATGCAAAGGTTGGAGATGATTCACAGATAAACTGGCAAACCACATACGGACCTTTCTGCAATGCAGAAACAAATGAAAGAGGAATCATGCCCTTATAGTTTGCCGCCTACAACAATCTTGTGTGAGCCAACACGTTCATTCCTCACAAAGCATCTAGAAGATGGACCGGGCACAGTCCAGATGGACAAAATCACAACCAGACTGACTGAATCTAGGTGATAAAAAGATTCCGTACAGGACTGAATACCGCCAGAACACTAAGTTTTCCAGCAGTAGATATTGGAAGTGACGATTAATGAAAACATTTCGCCTCCACCTGAAAATGATAAACATCCTAACCAACCAGGAATCAGATTTGACCTTGAAAAATTGAAAGGTCCAAAAGTTGCAGAAGCCTTCCAAGCAATGATAGGTGGTAAATTTGCACTTTGATTACCCTGGACAGCCAGGACACCGACCTCATGTCCTTAACAACCACATTCAACATAGCTGTGACTAGCACAGGTAGCGAGATCATTGGAAAATGTCACAAAGAAACCTTGGGTCACAACATATGTCCTTGAACTATGTGACAGAAGAAGAGAACTGAAAAATGGATAAAAGGTCATGAAGGAGATAGAAAATGCAGATAAATAAACAACATGATCAGGAAAAGCAAGAAAAAGGAATCCTGGATAGAAAGACAATGCTGTAAAATTGAAGACAGTCTGAGGAAAAATGAAAGCAAAATGGCATATCAACTGGTAAAAGATGTGACAACCCATAAACAAGGGAAAACTACTACCATCCGAGTCAAATCAAGCAAATGCCGCAGAGAAGATCAAGAGATCCTCAAGCAATGGACAGAATACTACTCAGATTTGTACAATCATAAGACCCAAGGTGACCCAGCGGTACTAAATTGCCGTCAACGAGAATAAATTGAGGACAACCCAATTTTTCGTAAGGAAGTAGAAATTGCAGTTAGGTCACTAAAGAAAGGAAAGTCAGCCGGTGTTGGCAACATACTAGCCAAGCTCACTCAAGCAGAAGAAGAAGAAATAGTCACAGTCCTAACAACAACCTGCAACAAGATATGGCAGACAGGAGAATGGCCCACAGCATGGACTCAATCCTTGGTCATTGTGCTCCCCAAGAAAGGAAACATACAGCTATGCCAAAACTAAAGAACCATCAGTCTGAATAGTGACCCAAACAAAGTCATGCTGAAGATAATTATCAACAGACTAAAGCCTCAAGCAGAGAAAATTATTGCTGAAGAGCAGGCAGGCTTCCGAGTAGGAAAGATCACCACAAAACAAATCTTCCATCTCAGACTCATTTGCGAGAAATACCTTCAGCATCAGCAGAACCTATACCACGTCTTTATATATTTCAAAAAGGCCTTTGATAGGGTATTGTATGCAGCATTATGGGCAAGTATGAGGAAGTAAAACATCAGTTCAAACCTGGTGCAGTTTGTTGAACACCTCTATGACAAAGCCACCAGTGCTGTCCTCATCCATGACAGCAGAGGATAATGATTTCGAACAATAATTGGAGTCAGACAGGGATGTATACTGTCACCTACACTCTTCAACATTTTCCTGATAAGGATCATGGATGATGCCTTGCATGACCACGAGGGTACTGTCAGCATCGGATGATGAGCAATCACCAACATTCACTTCGAAGATGATATTGTTGGCTTAGCAGGAGGTGACTTGGTTGCGTACCTCGACACAACCCCCACAGCAGGCGGTATGGAGATGAGCGCCGAAAAACCAAACTGATGACAAGCAACACCAATGGCCTCAGTGCAGAAATAAGAGTCGGTGGAAAGAAGCTGGAAAGAGTCACAAGCTTCAAGTACTTGGGATCAATTGTCATAGACAAGGGTTCCAAACCAGAACTGCTTTGCAGGATTGCCCAGACAACAGTAGCAATAACAAGGTTGAGACCAATATGGAACGATACCAACATTGCTCTTGGTTCCAAAATAAGGCTGATGAGCTCTTCATAACCATTTTTATGTATGTTTGTGAGACATAGACGCTCACATCAGATCTACAAAGAAGGATTCAAACCTTCGAAATGAGATGGTACCGCAAGATCTTGGGCATCTCATACACGGACCATGTAACCAACGAAGAAGTTCACAAGAGGACCGAATGAGCCATTGGACCCTACGAAGACCTCTTGACCCTGTTAAAAAAAAGCACAAACTGAAGTGGTATGGTCATGTATCAATGTCATTTTGACTGGCAAAAATAATCTTGCAAGTCACAGTGCGCGGTTGCAGAAGAAGGGGTAGATGGAACAAGAGGTGGGAAGACAACATTAAGGAGTGGACAGGCATGTAATTTGGAGATTCCCAAAGGACAGTAGAGAATAGGGAAAGATGGAAAGAATTGGTTGCAAAATCAACTGTGGTGCCCCAACGACCTCTTGAGTTAAGGGATTGATTAGGATGATGGATGAGACAAGAATGCAAAACTGAAACTAAGAACAGTTACTAAAATGCAATTAAATATATTAAAATACACCCATATATAGTCAAATAAATTGACTTATTTGAATTATCTAATGAATATTGTATTGTTATTTGTTATTGAAAAATAACTGCAGAAGACGTTCTATAATATTTATTAAATACAAGACATCAATACATCTTGGAAGGGGAGTAAAAACTGCCCTGAGAGTACATTTCCCATGGAACTTAAACCCTGGTGAATGTATAATATAAATCAGCTGTTGATATGTATCAGTTCTAGTCCAGTGTGGAATATATGATTACGTTTACTGTCAAGTGATATTTCAAAGCTAATTAGATTAAGGCTTACACTACATATCCCTTCCTGAGAAGTTTACATTAAAACAAAACGTGATCTGATGACCACATTTCTAAACAAGCTACATCAGCTTCATTTTACAAGTTTAGTCTCTCAGGTGGTTTTGACAATCTTCCAGAACGTGTGAAATATCCGTTTTGACTGGTTGGCACTGCTTTGTTTTCATCTGAGTCAAAGTATCAGGGTTTGAAAAAGTCACTCTTAGAGGCTCCGATAATGTAGTAGGCATGGGAACTAAATTTTTCCTATTACGCTGTATCTCTCCATCGTCAGTTACTACCATGTATGAACGAGGTGTAGATGCCTCATATTTAATAATTCCTGAAGAAAAAAGATCTTTAATCCATACTTTATTCCTTACCTGAAGTTTTTTCATATTTCGGGCGCGATGTCGACGATCATAATTTCTCTTTTGAGTTTGCTTTTGATAGTTTTCCGATTTCTTAAGTTTCATTAAATCTGGCCATTTCGGCTCTAAGTTGTTTGGTGCCATTGGCAAAGTAGTTTGTAATATTCTTCCCATCATTAATTCGGCAGGGCTGTATCCATTTGGTAATGGTGTTACGCTATATGTCAAAAGAGCTAAGTAAGGATCCTTTGCTTTTTTAAGCATTATTTTAATTGTCTGAACAGCTCTTTCGGCAAGACCAATGCTCTGTGGATGTTTTGGACTACTTGTAATATGCCTGAACCCATAATTTGTCGCAAATTTTTTGAGTATTGTGGATGTGTATTGCGGACCATTATCTGAAACTAATACTTCTGGCATACCAGTTCGCGCAAATATTGATTTGAGATGACTGACAATTACTTTTGAACCTGTGCCTTTCAATTGTGCTATTACGATGTATCGTGAGAAATAATCAATCACCAAGAGATATGTTTGACCATTCATTTCAAACATGCCTGAAGCGACTCTTTGCCAAGATCGACTTGGAAATTCATTTGGCATCATTGGTTCAGCTTGATCTCTTGTGTTTTCGATGCAATTTTGGCAAGGCTTTACTAACTGACGTTTTGGCGCGTTCTCGGCATTTAACTATGCCTTGGTGACCATCGTGAATTCTCTCTAGGATTTCTCTTTGAAGTGATTCTGGCACGACGAGGCGTGTACCTTTCATGAAAAGACCATTTTTAATTGTAAATTCACCTCTCTCTGCCCAATACGATTGAAGTTTTCAGTCAATAGCGTATTTCTCTGGCCACCCCTTTTCAAAGAATTGTATAAGTTGTTTGCAAATCGAATCATTTCGATATTCATACTTTATTTGTTCAAGTCGAGTATTTGATGCAGGCAAATTACTAAGAAATCAACGCAGGCGTTAGTTTCAGCCTGAAATTCTCTGTCACTCTCAGAGTGATAAGTTAAAGGTGCTCTGGATAGAGCATCGGCAGTTAATAGATTTTTGCCAGCAACATGAACTATGAAAAAGTTGAATCTCATGAAACGTATTATAAAGCATTGAATTCTAGGGGGTAAATCTCCCAAGATTTTTGTGCTCATTAGTGGTACTAATGGCTTATGGTCAGTTTCAAGTTTGAATTGTGACCCAATTAAATAGCTACTGAAGCGTTCACAAGCCCAAGTGATTGCAAGGGCATCTTTTTCTACTTGAGCATAGCGTTGCTCAGTTTCTGACATACCTCACGATGCGAACACCACCGGTCTCAGAGCGCTACCGTGTTTCTGCCGTAGCACAGCACCTAGTCCAAATGAAGATGCATCTGCAGATACAACTATTTCTCTATTTGGATCATAATGTGCTAAAGTTGGTGAATATATCATTTCTTGCTTGATATCTCTAAAAGCTTGTTCTTGATCTGGACCCCAAGTCCACGAGTTTTTACCTTTCAAAAGCTCACGTAATGGTTTTGATTTTTCTGCCAAATTTGGATTAAATTTGCTAAGCTGATTTGCCATACCGAGAAATCGTCGTATCTCTGTTACGCATTTCGGTGTTTCCATTTCAGTTATAGCTTTGACTTATTCCGGATCAGGTCGGCAACAATTTTCGACAACAACATGCCCAAGAAACCTAATGGATCGTCTCGAAAATTCACACTTTTCAGCGTTCAAAGTGACGCCGGCCTTTTGAATTGATTTCATGACCGTTTCTAGTCTTTCGTCATGATGTTTCTGCGTTTCCCAAAAACAAGAACATTGTTCATGTGACAGAGTGTTCCGTCATGTCGCTCGAGCTTCTGATATCCTTTTCTGAAAAAAATTCAGGCTTTGAACTGATTCCGAATGGAAGACGATTAAAATAAAACCTATCAAAAGGAGTACTGAAAGTCGTAAGGCGGCGTGAATTTTCCGACAGGTTTATCTGCCAAAAGCCTGAATTTGCATCAAGTTTGGTAAAAACTTTGCACCTCCTAGTTTTGCAAGGGATTCTTCAACTGATAGTAGTGGGTGGTTCTCTCTTTTAACCGATGCATTCAGTTTAGTTAGATCTACGCAAATTCTTACTGTACCGTTTGGTTTCGGAACGACAACCATTGCCGCGCACCACTCTGTGGGCTCACCTGCTTTTGAAATAACACCCATTTTTTCCATTCTATCCAACTCCTCTTGAACTTTATTCAATAAAGGGATAGGAACCTTTCTTGGGGTACATAAGGCATAAGGTTTGGTATTTTTTTCCAGAGTAATGTTATAGAACCAATTTGTTTTCCCCTGACCTTCAAACAAATTTGGATATTTCTCGAGATAATCCCTATATAAATTTATGGATTTATCGTGAAGATTGCTTTCATTTTGTGAGTTTTTATATGAGGCATTTACTGAGGATATATTTACCTGTTCAATAATCTTGAGGGCCTGAATCGCGGGCCTGCCCAAGAGTGCCTGATTCAGTCCCTTTACAACAAATATATCTTGTACACTAAACGCATTGTTTGATTCCAGTCCACATGTAAATTTTCCCAGCACTTTAAGTTCAGAGTTTCCAGGTCCATACAGTTTTCGACAGACTTTGATAGTTTTTGGTCTCCGATTTTTCGTAAATCCCTCTCAGGAATTACAGTCACATCAGCTCCAGTATCAATCTTGAATAAAAGTGAAATTATTTTTCAATCTCACACGCGTTATCCACGACAGACCTTTCTTTGTGCTAATATTCCCTAGAAACCCAGGTTCCACTCTCGATTCTATTGTGCGAACTGCTGATTTTGACAGACAGCATTTTGCATAGTGTCCTCTTTTCTTACACTTGTGGCATTCTGCTTCTTTTGCTGGATATTGGTCTCGAGAATGATTAACTTTCTTTCCACATCTCATGCCTCCTTTTCTGCTGACATTATTGTGTTGAACATTTGAGATTTTATGTTTCTATTTCCCGTACTTCAGTGAAAACAATTTTACTGCATCCATTACAGTCATTCGTTCTCCACTTGCTCGTATAGTTGTTTGTTGCTTTTTCACAGCCTCATATTGTGAGCTTGACTAAGGGCAGTCTCTAGATTTAGATTCGCATCTAGCTGCAATGTTTTCGACAGTTTTGGATCTCGCAGTCCAAGAACAAGTCGATCTTTGATCATTTCATCATGCAGTGGCCAGAAATTACAAATTATCTGCTAACACATAGATAGCTGTAAAAAAAAAAAACTGTCCACATTTCTCCCTCTTCCTGTTTTCTTTGATTAAATTGTGCCCTTTCAAAAATTACATTCCTCTTTGGAATGAAATATCTATCTGTCACGGGCTTCCACTTATTTTGATCTTCTTTTCTCAGGTTGAATGAAGCCAAACTGTCATCAGCCTTACTTCCCATGGAATAAATCAAGGTATTCACTTGAATTTCTTCCCCTTTTTCACTAAGTCCAGACGCTTGACGAAAGCATTCAAAGCGCTTAAACCACTTTTCCCATGTTTCAGGTCTCGAAAGGTCAAATTTGTCCGGATTTGTAAATTGAAATGAAGCCATTTTCAACTCTGATAATTTCAATCATGTGTTTTACCGCTGCCACCATGTAATGCTATTTGTTATTGAGGAATAACTGCAGAAGGCGTTCTATACTATTTATTAAATACAAGACATCAATACAGCCTCGAAGGGGAGTAAATACTGCCCTGAGAGTATATTTCCCATGGAACTTAAACCCATGTGAATGTATAACATAAACCAGCTGTTGGTGTTTATCAGTTCTAGTCCAGTGTAAAATATCTGATTACTTTTACTGTCAAGTGATATTTCAAAGCTAATTAGATTAAGGCTTACACTACAAATATAACGGGGGCCCCGAGTGGCCGAGTGGTCTAAAGCGCTCTCCGTTACGGATCACTGCCATCTCACCTCTGTTTGCGTGGTTCGAGTCTCGGATTCAGCCAATGTAGGTATGTGAGAAAGCTAGCCAGTAGCTTCTCGTGGGTCAGTTCTTTCCGGGTTCTTCCTCCACCATTAATACTGACCGCCATGTATCGTGTGCCGAAAAATGGCGTTAAACCCTACAACAACAACAACAAATATAACGGCTGTTTTAATGATTATGAATATAAGAAAAGCACTTATCGTGACAACACTTTACAGCTGAAAATCGTACTGTGTGTAAAATTAACAATCTCATTTTAAAATTTCTTCATGTATTATATAACTTTCACACTTTGTTTACTTTTGTTTTCACAGATAAATTAGCATTACAGTGCATTTTAAATGTGGTTTGCGGTAGATTTTTGGTGGTTTGTGGTAAATACATGATTGATGCACCATGTTGTAGTTTCTTTCATGCCAAACAAAAGTTGAGTCTCTTGGCAACATGTGAGACTATGTTAATTCATATGTAGATCATATTTTGTAATTTGTATGATTTTAATAAATTGTGGTGCACATTATCGAAATTGCATCTGTTTTGACCGTATAACGCTTACCCCTGTTTCGCTCCAGTAGAGTTATCTCTCTTAAATGCAATGATCTATCTGGGTTATAAAGTACGTTTTTGCTTATCCTTCTTTTAGCTCTCTTTTCAGCTTGTTGTATTCTTCTCTTTTCCTCTGCGTTTTGAACTCCCTGCCTGACAGCTAGATGCCAGCTGGAACGGTTGTTTGCACAGCTCTTCCAGTCGTTGACATTGATGTTTGCTGTCTTCATATCCTTCTTGCAAACATCTTTGTAGCGCAGATGTGGTCGTCCAGTTGGTCGTGCACCTTCTGCTAACTCCCCATATAACAGGTCCTTGGGAATGCGACCTGGGTCCATTCTCTTGACATGGCCGAGCCAGCGAAGGCGCCTCTCGCTGAGTATGGAGAACATGCTGTTCATGTTGGCGCGTTCTAGAACCTCTGTGTTGGGTACTTTGTCCTGCCACTGGATGTGCAGAATGCGCCGCAGACATCTCAGGTGGAAGCTGTTGAGTTTCCTCTCGTGTCTTGCATAGGCGGTCAATGTTTCGCTGCTGTAGAGAAGTGAGCTGAGCACGCAGGCTTGGTAGACACGCAGTTTGGTCTTCTCTGTGAGGTTGGGGTTGTTCCAGACCCTCTGGTTAAGTCTGGCCATCACTGCTGCTGCCTTGGCAATCCTGCCGCCCACCTCAGAATCAATGGAGAGTGAGCTGGAGATGTTAGACCCGAGGTATGTGAAGTTCTCGACAACTTCCAAATTGTACCCATCGATGGAGACAGAGGGAGGGGAGTCTGTGTCCTGTGCCATGACATTCGTTTTCTTCAAACTGATGGTCAGTCCAAATTCCTTACATGCATGGGAGAGGCGGCACACCAGCTGCTGAAGTCCATCTTCCGTGTGTGATGTCAAGGCTGCATCGTCGGCAAAGAGCAATTCACGGATGAGTACCTTTGTGACTTTAGTCTTAGCACGGAGACGGGCGATGTTGAACAGCTTGCCGTCAGCCCTGGTATGGATGTACACTCCCTCGCTGCAGTCCTTGAATGCGTACTGGAGAAGCATGGAGAAGAAGATGGCAAAGAGCGTCGGTGCAAGGACACAGCCTTGTTTGACTCCGCTAATGACTGGGAATGCTTCAGATGTTGCGCCATTGAAGCACACTGTGCTGTGCATGTTCTCGTGGAACGACATAATGACAGCAAGCAGACGTGGGGGGCAGCCGATCTTCTGCAGGAGTCTGAAGAGTCCACTCCGACAAACCATGTCAAACGCCTTCGTCAGGTCTATGAAGGCATGTAGAGGGGTATCTGCTGCTCGCGACACTTCTCCTGCAGCTGACGTAGTGAGAAGATCATGTCTACAGTTGACCTGCCGGCTCGAAATCCACACTGGGACTCTGGGTAGACGCGGGAGGCTAGGATCTGCAAGCGCGCCAAGGCAACACGGGCGAAAGCCTTTCCGACGATGCTGAGGAGGGAGATTCCCCGATAGTTGTTGCAGTCGCTACGGTCTCCTTTGTTTTTGTACAAAGTGACGATGCTGGCGTCACGCATGTCCTGAGGGATGTATCCCTGTTCCCAGCAAAGGCAGAGGAGTGTGTGTAGGGGCTGGAGCAGTGCTGGTTTTCCGCTCTTGAGGACTTCAGGCGGAATGCCGTCGCTTCCAGGAGCCTTCCCACAGGCAAGGCAATCGATGGCTTTTCCGAGCTCTTCCAGGGTGGGCTGTGTGTCTAGCTCCTCCATGACAGGCAGGTCTGGAATGGCGTCCAGGGCAGTTCCAGTGACATTGTTTTGGGTTGCATATAGTTCGAGATAGTGCTCAACCCATCGCTGCAGTTGTTTCCCCTGGTCTGTGATGACTTCACTCGTCTTGGACTTGAGGGGGGCGGTCTTGTAGCTGGGGGGGGGGGGGCCTGTCGCCTTTTTGATACCCTCATACATTCCTCTTGTATCCCCGGTATCAGCAGCTGTCTGTATACTGTTGCAAAGGTTCAGCCAGTAGGTGTTGGCACAGCGGCGGGCGGTCTTCTGGGCGTTATTCCTTGCAATCCTGGGTTATAGATTATACAACTTGGCCTTACTTCAGATGTGCATCTCTCAAAATCTGCTAGCTTCTCTTGGTCATAGGGGTTCGGATGTAAATTTTAAAGAATAGAGTAGATACTATTTTTTACATTTTATATAATCGTTAATTCATTCATTAAACTTTCAGACCCTGGTATTGACTAGTCTGGCAAAGTGTATCATCCCTAATTAAATAACTGCTAAAGATAGTGTACTTAGACTCACTGAGCATGATTATTTTTTTGTTTAACAAAGGGAGCAGTCATTTTATGTATCTGTTTGGTTAGATCATGTACAATTTCCACAAGTACAATGTCCAAGGAAATTTCAGCCACTGTATATGAAAACAACATAGAGGTATACCAATTTTCTCTCCACTGCGCATGTTGTGATTGTAAACAACTTCACCTTACACCCACCAAGCTTTCCAAAGTTCGTAATAGCGTAACAAATGTTCAGGGAACCAGACTATTTTTCTGCTAGATCATCTGGTTCCCGGCCTCTATATACATGCTGCTAATATGTGTGAATATATGTATAACTACGATAGGTGACCAGTCTAGTATCGTCGGCTTGTATTTTTGTTGTCTGTGGGACACAAGGTTAAAATAAGCTGGAAAAAAAATATTTTCCATTTTTAGAACGAATGTTTGAAGGCCCTTTGAATAATATGAGTTATTAAAAGCATTTAGGCTGTGATTTAAAAATTATCAATAGTTTCGTATTAAATCAGTGCCCAAAACAGAGTGTAACTTACGTACTTGCTGACAGGTAAATGTTGACGTCGCACTGGGTGCAAAGCCAATGAATCAAGTTGTGGTTGATGAGCCGTGTTTACATGTGCCGATGAAGTTATGTATAAGGTAAATGAAAGTGTGGTTAATTTTGTCATTTCTAGATTAAGGACATAAGAAGGATTTGTGGCAGTCTTTTGCTTAGCAAAAAGTTTATAATTGATTCGCAGCAAACCACGTGAACTTGAGATTGAGGTTTGTCGTACAACTTAGGACACGTATCTTGTATAAGGACCACATGACTTTAGTTGTGCTAGCAAAATCTATACATTGTTATGAATGCTTACTACTGGTGGTACCAATAATTAAATTATGGTAATTTAAAAGGGATTGATTAAGAAAAAATAACTACCACTAAAACAATCCATTTTTTTCTCTTATTTCCATAACTTCACCCAAAAATGTACCAAGCCCAAAACATTAAAAGTTGAAACAAGCCTCATAAATATACAGGAGAGCACATACAAAAATGTATTACACAGGAAGAAATTAATATTTATTAGGGATATTCCCCACCCCACCACCTTCCGTTTGAGGAAAGGCAGAGCAAGCTTGATGCTAGTAAACGGGCATTTTTCTTGCTGCAATTTAAAATTTACTATCAGAAAAACATTAGGTACAAGGTTCTTCTTTTTCATTAAGATTTCAGTTTATTCATTATTTCTGGTTAAAAATTAGCCTGAATTTTGCTTATTTTAACTATTACAACTCTGAAAATTTTGCTTACCCACCTGTTTGTTTATATAACCCTATTTGTAAAGTGAAAAGTTTTAATGATATCAAAACTGTACCAAACCTGGCAATTTTATTCATCAATTTATAATTTATTACTTGATCTCTGCCAAGGGGTATCTAACACTGACATCTTGTTTTATATTTGCAGAGACCAGTCTATGTTTTCAGACAACACATCATTTTGTTCACCATTTTTTATTAGCTTTGAATAATATTGTAAATTTCAGTATCTTTGGAGTTTCATCCCATTGAACATGTGGCTTTAAGAGTTGCACCATTTTATTTTGTTGATTTTGATCTTTTTTTAAATAGAAATAATAAAGTTAGACATTGCACATATTGAACGCAGATGACAATGGACTGTACTAAAAACTGGTAAATGACTTAACAGTCTGTCTGGTTATTTACATGAATAGCTTCTGATTGGTTTGAAACGTGAATAAAATGACGGTGTTCGGGGCCATCAGGTGATAGGTTAGAAATGATAAATTTGATGAATGAAATAATTATTTTGAGGGCACCTTTTTATATCTTTGTTGCTTTTTGTTCATAAAAATAATCTGTACAGTGGGTACAAACAAACTGAAGAATGCAAATATAGGACTGAAAAAAGTTAATTGCAGGCCCAAAAAGGGGGGAATTTTCTCAGCATTGGAGGAATTTAAAGAAAAAATAACGATAGAGCATGAAAATATGGTACATGAAAATCATAGGTTCAGTTGATTGTTTTGGCACAATGTTTTAAAAATTAGTGTGGATCATACATTCTGTGACTAGATTAGACCCTTCATAGTAGTCACTGACATTTTGTGTGAGTAACCTCAACTTTACAGCTTACTGCTTAATGGGTCAGTTCAAAAGTTTGTGTGCATCTTTTGAACATGGTCATATTTAGTGAAGTTTTAGAAACTAACAAAGAATAGCTTGTTTGTTCTAGTGGGAGTCTATTAAATATTGCCATCTATTTGTAACTGCCATAATATAATCAAGATACTACCAGCAGTAAAGGTATGTCATTACACTTTTGATCATTTAATTTAGATATGTCACCAGTGCTTTGAGAATTTTGATCTTATTTTCTTTTAAACACGTGCCTTGGGCAAGTGACTTTTTAAAAAAAAATCAGTTGCCAGGACTTTAAATCCACAAGCAGGACGTAGCCATATTTTTCTAAACTTTTATTGTGACACACATCCCCATCCTGAAAATCAAATGGTCATTCCCTTATCTTTACGATAATGTTTGTGAGACTGAACTCTTGTTTACATTCTACTATGGAGGGGCTCACAGCTAATATGATTTCATACAAATGCACCATTTCTGCATGCAAGTACACACTATTTCTTTCTTTAATGTGTTCCATGACATATCATTTACTCCCCCGACAATAACGTTTTCATATTCTGGTCAGCAGAGGCCAATCTGCAGAATATCTTGAGTGAACTGCCAGAATCCAATGTGACTAATTAATAATAATAATAATAATGAGGACTTTGTATAGCGCCTAATTTTTAGAAGCTCTAAGCGCTTTACAACATTAGACAATACCTAATAGTTAATCATCATCATTGTAATTATATTACAGAAAGGACTGCCCCTCAGAGCAGAGGGCTACTCAGACATGAATTCTAAGAAACCATGTTCTCTTGAGTGTGTATGTAATTACATGTCATTGATTGGCGAAAGGAATCAATACCCTACAGTATATTTTGTAACTGTGTTTAAATTAAAAGGGTGACAATGCAAAAATAAATCATGAAAGTAATCAAAGTCTTGTCAAGCTGTCAAAATCATCAATATTTTAAAATATTAATAATAACTGCTAGCTAAGTACATGTGATTCCTATAAAGTACAGTACCACAGTATCAGTATAGACTTTTTAATAGAGTACTGAGAACAATCTTGACTCATAAAAAAGAGTTGGCAAAATCTGTGTTCATGTTTTGGGAAACAGACTTTTGATGAAAATTTCACCAATGCCAATACTAATAATAAAGACTTTATTTAGAGAAGGTAACTCGATTACTTACAGAACTAATCTACCTTGAGGCCTTCTATCTGTTATGTACAATATAAACAGTATATACAACATGATGTGAAGAATCTGGCTTGACACTAAATAATTAAGTAATTTTAAAATTCAAATTATCAATCCTGAAACACATGCACAGGCATCTGTGAAAACATAATCATATATAAAACATAAAATATCATCCAGCATTGAAAAATTCAACTATGAAAATAATGTAAAAGTACAGAAAAGCAGGTGGTATTTTTTGTACTAGAACTGTTCAATTTTCTAAAGATTTCATCCATTTAAGACATTGATTATGAAAAGAAGAAAGGCTAGGAGCCTGCCTTATGTCACTGGGAATGTTGTTCCATACCAGTGGACCAGTACACTGAAACGTTTTTTAAACAATTCCTTCTTTGGCCTTGGTATAATGTAATTTTTACTTCTTATGGACCTTAAATTTGGAGTACCATCAGCATCTCTCTGGTGAAAGATATTGCTTAGATAGACAGGAATGGCTTTTCTGGATACTTTATACATCAATTTGGCCTTTCTAGGAAATATTCTTTCATGTCTTGTTAAAACCTTTATATTATTCATTGCATCCTGGAAATTGTTTATACATTGATCTAGAATTAAATGGCAAGCTTCTTTTGGAGTCTTAAAAGTGTTGTTATGTTTGAATTAGAGCTATTACCCCAAATTACATTACAGTAGTCCAGATATGGCTGTGTTTAACTTTTATAAAAGATGACCCTGTACTGAAGGGTAATGTTTGTATTGATTTTCCTCAGTAGCCAAAGATAAGAATTAACCTTTTTTGAAACATGTTTAATAGACCAAGTAAGATTGTTCTCTACGAATACACCAAAAATTCTATCTTGAGAGGTCATATTAAGGCTCACATTGTCAAATAGAACCTGGAGTTTGTCGCAATCTAGTCTTGCTCGTTTTTGTTGTGTTGTAACTTGAAGGTCTTTCATTTTTTCTGTATTTATGATCATACTATTTTCCTTGCACCAAGCTTGTCTGGTTGAGAGCATCTTGTAAGTTATTTTCAAGTACCGCTTTGGTTTTACCCATCTTAGACAGTGTAGTATCATTTGCATAAAGGTCAGTGGAAGAAACTGAAGTTCCAGTCTTAAGAGGTAAATCGTTGATAAATAGAATGAATAACAGAGGTCCAAGGATAGAGCCCTGCAGTACTGTACAATTAATATTTTTCCTTTCAGAAAGTTGACCATTTAAAGATACTCTTGCACTCTATCGGTAAAGTAAGAAGTAAACCAATTTAGGGAGTTTTCACTGCATTGATAGATTTTTAGTTATTCAAGCAAAATTTTGTGGTCTACAAGATCTAATGATTTCAGCCATTTATCAATCAGAGATACAAGTGCAGTTTCACATGACTGATTCTGGCAAAAGCCAGACTGATTATCATGAATAAGATCATAAGTGTTCATATAGTTGAGAAAAGAATCATGTACATGTTTTTCTAGTAATTTGGAGAGACAAGGAAGGATAGAGATGGGTCTGTAGTTATTTACATCATCTATTGTTCCTGTTTTATGCAATGGTATAACCTTGGCAGAAAAGGAAATTAACAACAACAAAAAACCACTTGGCGAAAGTTAATATGAGTGGTGATATTTCATTATCTGTACCCAAAGTTAGTGTGAATTCATCTTGACAAAAGGCTCGGCTAGCGTGGGTACGTGGGAAAGCCTGCCAGTAGCTTCTCGTGGGTCGGTGGTTCTTCCCTGGGTTTTCCAGGGTTCTTCCTCCACCAGTTATACTGGCCGCCACGTATAGCCTATCTTGTGCTGAAAAATGGCGTTAAACCCTAGATCAACAACATCATCTTGACAACTGTTCAAATTTGCAGTCTCGAGCATATCTCAATTTATCTTTCCTAAAGAGCCCACATTATAGCCAACCTTTACTTCATAGGGTCAACTCTTAAGGCATTTAACACGGTTTTCTAATTAATTTTTTCTTCACATATGCTACATGATATGTTTTTCATTCCTTTATTTCCTTTAATGATGGTACAGTAATTAGTTTCTTTGGAGATGCTCTTCAACTTGGAGAGAAAACTAAATGCATTTTGAGTGATTGTTATTAGGATTGAAAGTAGTTGACTGTTTTAATTGTTGTGGAATATTTTTTCTTTAGTATTGTTGTGGAGTAAAATAATCATGAATTTACATAAAGTTTGAATTTAACATTCTATTTGCTGAAAAATAGTGCGATGGCTAAGAAATAAATTTTATATTATTAAAATAATGAGTATGTGTGTTTCATTTTCCTTTCTATCCTTTTGAAAGTGATGGACTCCTTCATATAGGCCAGGGACTCTCAGAAATAAGCTGAGGACTCCCTGAGTTCCATGAATGAAGAGTCTAGGATTCCTCATCCTCAAAGTCAGTTGAGAGTCCTGTGTTTTATAGATTCCCAAAATAACATATTTAATACTCGTGGTAAAGTTTGATTTATTTAATACTGTTTGTTCACTAAGTAATAAAAGTTTAGATTTGTGTCTATCAGCAAGCAGGATTTTCTACAGTGAAAATACTTGTTTCAGGCTACAAATAAAAACTGATCATTTGTAAGGACCTCTTTTATAATTCATTGAAATGATGATTAAAAACTACCAGGTTTGAACAAACCATAAAATTATGCTAATTGAATTTCATTTTCTAAATCAGAAGTGATTACCTAAGTTTTTTTTTTCAAGAGCAAGTTACTGGTTAATGAAATTAGATTGACAAAAAAGGTTATAATTAAAGATCTTGATGTTTTTCAACATCAAAACCTGATTGAACACGTAATGATTGCTCTCATCATTGTTAAAACTATTTTGAGTGCTATGGGACCACAAGTTCATAATCTTGCACATTACAGCAGACATTAGTGCAAGCAGTTTTTATATCTGTATATGATTATATACATTAAAAAAATTCAGGTCCATGTTCTTAAGAAGGATAATTTTTTCAAGATTTTAGACATGTTGACATTATGGTTGATATCATTTTAATGAATGAGGTAGCATTTCATGTAAAGTAAATTACCATTGGTCAGCAGGTGATCAAATTCAGCAAATAATACGCAAGTTTATATAAATGTATTTTGCATGTTTTGATAGAATATTTGTCACATTATTGGTTAAATCACACCAAGTACAAGGGAGTTGAGTACCTTCCGAAGGACACATAGAGGCAATTAGCCTGGGTGGATATCCAATCTGTGACTGCTGGATTATTTGTCCAATGCTTTGCTACAGGCATAGAATTTAACATTAATCCTTTGGAGTTTGAAGGACTAGTAGACTGAGAAATGTACTAGTCCTGTTGGACATTCACAGTCCTTTTTAAAAACAACATTGTTGACAACTTAAACTTAATTAGGTAACAGACTATTGAAAGTTTGAAACTGCTTTTCCAAGAGGAAATCAACAAAGCTTGTGATAGTGGACTATCATCTGAGCTACTGTGACTAAGGTCTACATAAGTCTGCTAGAACTCCCACTTGTTATTGTGATATGAAAACCTACTCGTAGCTTTTTATTATATCTGTTGTTTGTTAATTGTTAAATTTTTCGTTTTATATGCCATAATTAGAGCCAAGGTCAAAATACAGTAGTTTTCAAATGTTAAATAATTAAATAGGGATATGAAAAATAGAGAAAGGAATACTCTATTTGGCACACTTGGTGTAGACGAAAATGAAATTGTGTAGTTCATATACCTGGTGTCTTTGAAATTTTTGAAAATGTGTGATCTCTGATTTGAAAAGTGAAAGGTCTAAAAAGACATGTTCCCAAATTTCCTTCATTGTCATTACCAGATTATCTGTGGATGTATGCATATGGTTTAAAGGCACATAAACACGATCCTGGCTAAATAGTGCAGAATACATTTACTTATTGCAAAAAAAAAAGACATACATACACAACAAAGGTAAGCAAGAAAGAGTAAAATTCATAGTCAAAGCTATATTTTTAATATAAACTGCAGTCTTTATTTCAAGCCATGCTCATTTACAAATGCCCAAGATTCAACTAGATCATTATCACAGGATAATATTCCAGGTGAAAAAGGTAATGTTAGAAAGTCATCTTTTATGACATGATGTATGAAGTATCATTAGGCCTTGTACCACCAGTGAATCTTAAGCAGTGTGGAGGAACCACCTGAGGGAGGTTTGCATGGATGGGCTTTTAATTGTAGGAAATAATCATTAGCTGTAGAGGTAATTATGAAAACTAATATGTATCAATAAGGCATTTTGAAGGCACTCTTAGGGGGATACTATCTGTACAAAAGCACAAGATTTTTATTTGTTTTAAAAAACATAATTTATATTTTTTGTAAAAATAAGTCACTGCTTGCATTTTTGTACATCATTGAGCTTATGAACACAGACCCTTATGCATGTGTGAATGGATTTTGACTGAACTTTGTATTTTGTTGTTTTTCCCTAAACATGTTGAGAGTCTGCACACTGATTAGGCCAAAGTTTGTGATTCATGTCTTTTTGTGAAGGTTTGTGAGCACTACAGCATATACAGGTATGAATAGTTTTTTTTATTACACTCGTTGTGTTGTTAAATCTGGAAAATACTATGAGTGATGCTTGGTCATTAATTTTTTTTCTGCTATAAAAGTAAAATTGTGGATTAAAAATAGAAAATATTTTTGTTACCAGTTTGGTATCTTGGAGTGTCTCGTTATTACTGAAATGATTTGAATAGTTAGCTATTAAACAGAATAATAGTAGTGAAAATGGGTATCATGTGGATTCCAGCATATTGCTTGTTACCACTAGAGCATAGTTCCTTCACTGGACTTGTGTTTTTAAGATACAACAGTATTATAGCGCTGCAAGGTTAAATCATTCTTTATTGTATGTTGCCAGTGGAGATTTGACTAAATCTTCATTTACGATCACTTTCATGCATAACCAGAAAGGTGCTGCTCAAAAACTTTTTTGAATAACCGTTGCACAATATATTTGGGAAATTTGAGGCTTTTGGGTTGCCAAGGACTTTAGCTGATTTGTAAAGTAGTGTGTAAACTGGCCCCTGAATATGTCTTTGTTATCCAGTTTGCATACACATTAAAAAAAATGGGTTTTCATAGTAGTGATCTAAACTTTAAAAAAGATTACACTTGTGCACTTGAAACATTTTAGTTATCAATGAGCAGACAGGGTTAATGTCATGTTTTTGGACGTGCATTTTTAATTAAAATGCACAATATTGCCACCTGATTGTCTCCTTATGCATGCTTAGTAAATTTATGAATATTGGCACTTATTTAAACCTAGTATCGTTCCAATTTGTAAGCTTAGAGTCTAACCTTGTGTACATATGATGTTTAGAATGGATACTGTAAATGGTAGAATGTTCACAAGCATACAATTTTTATATATATTATGGCATGGACATTTGCTAACAAAAATACAGTATTATTCATATTAAAGTAGTGTGTAACTTGTCTAAACTTGCCCCTGAATATTCAGGCACTTCTACATTTGCGACCACAGAATCTCCTTCCTATGTGCACCATGCAGCATATATATATATATATATATATATATATATTGCAGCTTATTGGTTGGAACTCTGATGAAGAAAGAGTTTTTTTTACATAAAAACCCATACTAAAACAGTTTTGAACTCTGATGAAGAAAATAAGTTTTTGGCACAAGAAGACCTATGGTAAAAAATGTGGAACTCTGATGAAGAAGAGAATTTTTGGCACAAAAAGACCCTAGCTAAAAAGGTTTGTAATTCTGATGAAGAAAAGAGTTTCTTTTGGCAGAAAAAGACCCATGCTCCAAATGTTTGTTCAGTTCTGATGATTGAGTACATGTGATGTCACATAATCACTCATCTGACGAGCAGTAACAGGTAGCCTGATTGAAGAGAAGTGTTATTTTTATATTAATAAAATATTTAGATTTATTAGTTATACGGCTTGATCCTCAACAATAAATCTAAGTTTATCTCTTAGATACAAGATTGAGCTGCATGCATGTATCTTTACATTGTACCACTGGTTCCCAAATCCTGTAATAACCTGCGTTATCTTTATAATCTTGAAGGTTGGACTATAGTTAATTCAGTATTTTGTTAAAAAAGAAGGAACTGTTAAAAAAAATTGGCATGGTGGCAAGAAATGTAGGTCAATAATATATTTATAACAGAAATATTCTTTTAATTGCTAACCAGGTGTGGGTTATTTACCTATATATTAGGACCACATACTGCTGTTGAGGAGATGACCTAGTTTGTATGCTCCTGTGAACATAGGTACCCTTTTTAAAGTCAGTTACATACTTAGGCTGGACAGGTTAGTACAGTTTTATGTCCCTCACTACACATGTTTTGTACATGCATATGGTCTTGATGAATTTAAACATGCCTAATGCATTCCATTTAATGTGATTGCCAAAAGTCTTTGAAACTTATGAATGGATTCATAAATATACATGCCTGCATAGATTGGAGTGTACATACAATGTGCATGCAACATGTTCACTTTGCCTTGGTCAAGATTTAACTCTTTGTTAGCCAACTGAAATTGCTGTTTAAAAAAATGTCTGGATGCCCTGCCTTTGCCAGTATGATACAATACTGGTGTGCCATTTTGTCACTGCAGCCTATCCAGTGTGCTTTTCCACATGGATTTACTTGGTTGATGTGCCTTCCAGAGTTGATATGCTTCTGTTGCTGGGTGTCACATTTTTGCACAGGGCTAAAAATGTAAAGACCTGGAATCCTTTCTCAATTTTCTTTCTGTTGATGTTGGAATAATGGGGTTGATCAGAGTTTGGGAATACTCAGCTGTACCTCAATTCTCATGTACATCTCTGAGAAAATTCCTAGCCCTACTTGGTATTTTCACATTCTGAACTAACATCAGAAGTAAATTATGAAGAAAAAAAAATGAATTAGTATTTCTTTTAAAGTTTTGGTATTTTAAAAATGTAAAAATTCACAAGTGTACTTTCAGAAATAAGCAAATTGTATACACTGCAAATTTATAAATATATTTCAAGGACTGGCAAAGTTAGCATGCTTGTTGTTATTTCCATTACATTTTCCCAAAACACTGAAGCAGCCATCTTCATCGCCTTCAAAATATATAGTTGTCTTGAAAGTGTTCAGATTTTAAACGTCAATCCATGTTAGTGAAAGACATGCAGATATATGTTAAACTTTCTCTAACAATGTTGTTCTGTGCAGCTCCTGGGCTTTATTTTATTATCCATGTCAAGTTGCTTGGAAGTTATCTAAAATTATGGGATTTAATTCTGAAATGCAATTGCATACCTTCTTTTTAAGGTAAATTGTGATAAATTTATTATCATTATGGGGAGGAGATCATGTATGAATTCCAGTTAAATATGATCGTGGCGTGGTTCCTGAAATTTTAAATACATGTATGTGTATTTTTCTTGTACCGGGAAAGAACATTTTTTTTAAGTATGAGAAATAGTGTGTAAAATGTTTATTGTCATTTTGGGGAAGAGTTCGCATATGAATTTTAATATAATATGATCGTGGCTTAGCTTCTGAAATTTAACAGTATTACCAGGTTCTTGAAGTATTATGCCAAAATAAACATTATCGGAAATGTTACTTATTACTGGTCCATGAGTAAAGTCAGTAAGTCATCATTGTGATTGTCTTCAATAAATTCTGAATACAATTGTTGCTCAAACAATAGCCAACATGTGTTTCTTCTTTAACTGCATACACAACCAATCAGCAGACAATGTGGTGGTTGATAAAAGATTCTCACAATTTAATAAACATCAAAAAAACGAAAGCCGCCAACATATTTTCTGGGCTTGGCGGTGTTATTAGACGCAATTAGTTGACCAGTAAATAATTTCTGCTTTATTGGCTGGAGATTGAAATGGTATGAAATTGTACATGCGTTCAGCTTTACATTTTTCTTTAAAAAGTGACTCGTGACCAATGCAAGCCTACTGCACTTAGTTCTCGGGTTTTACATGGGTATGGTGTTTGTTTATGAACTCGTTATTAATATCCTATTTTTTATAAAAATATTTTACCGTTATGGAAAAGCAAGTTCACAAATGCAAATCGTTCTCTGCACTTTGCGCCATGATTAGTATAGTAGTTGTTATACGTTTCTTTCGATATTCACAAAATCTGAAGTAAAAGTTACATATACACTGAAAGCATGTGTTGATTTGTAATTATTCTGTTGTAGTCGTTCAAACGAATAGGCGTACAAGCGTTAATTATTGGAAATTTGCAATGGATAAATGTACACGGAAACGTATATGAGAAAATGTTAGCAGTATGAAATTTATACAGACACTGTTCATATATCCTGCGACATAATGAACCGTACACGTGCTTCGTCTTTCTTAACCTAATTTTGCCATTGAATTCAGACACATAATGGTGTGTGACAAAATTATTGAATAGTTTAAATATGTATGCAGTTTTTGCAATGGAGTTACATATTTTATGGATTAATTTCAAGCCCCGATGGTACGATATCAGACATCAAGTAAACGGTGTTGATACTATGTTTATGCTATATATTTGACGATGAATTCACATACAATGATTATGGGGGAAAATATTGAATATTGTAAATCTGTGTGTAATTTTTCAGTGGAATTACATACATTATAGATGAACTGAATGCCACGACAGCACGATAGTAAACGGTGTTGATACCCTATTCATCATATACCGTAGACATGAATACATGTATATGTGCCAATGAGTTGTTCTCTCAAAAAAGTAAAATACTGCAAAACCCCGCATTAACGCGACCCCAATATTAATGCGATCCAATTTTGTGGACCCCAATTATCGTGTTATAGCAGGGTTCCATTGTATGTAATATATATATATATATATATATATATATATATATATATATATATATATATATATATACAAATGTCATTGCAGAAGGCCTCTGCCCAATGAGCTTCTTTAAATAAAGTTACTTTTATTATTATTATTATTATTTGTTGAGTATGTGACTATTTTAGAGGCCATATTTCTGATCAGATTGTGATCTGATTTGGTATGGAAGGTTGTATCATCAAAATCTCACATTAGGTTGATAATGAGTGAGATCAACTTATGTTTAAATATGAATCCATGTTGGTGGTGGAAATGGAACCCACAATTTTATGGCCCCTGAGGTTATTTAAAGACACACTGTAATCCATGGTAACTGCACAAATTAATTTTCAATATAATGCCAGATAGTACATGTACATTAAAGGTCAGGCTGTGAACAGTCTTTCTAGTTGAGAATCAGAGAATAGTCCTCACATGGGTAAGGAGTAAGCTTTTTCACAACAGCACATATGTTTCTTGTTTTTGAAAATGTTTATAAAAAGTCTGCCTCATTATTTGATTCAATTTTGATCTATGCTTTGACTCAAATGTTAAACTTCCACACTACATTGTTTTATTTTCTCCACACTTAAGTATCAGTTGTGGGGATATTATGATATGCCCATACTGTATGTTGTCTGACCATTTTGACTAAAATGGGGTTCATTTGTCTACCCATTACCATGTCCTAAAATAAGGTCCATTTGTCTACCCATTACCACATCCTAAGTAGGGTCCATTTGTCTACCCATTACCACATCCTAAAATGGGGTCCATTTGTCTACCCATTACCACATCCTAAATAGGGTCCATTTGTCTAACCATTACCACGTCCTAAAATGGGGTCCATATGTCTACCCATTACCACATCCTAAATAGGGTCCATTTGTCTATCCATTACCACATCCTAAAATGGGGTCCATTTGTCTACCCATTACCACATCCTAAAATGGGGTCCATTATTGTCTACCCATTACCACATCCTAAAATGGGGTCCATTTGTCTACCCATTACCACATCCTAAAATGGGGTCCATTTGTCAACCCATCACCACATCGTAAATAGGGTCCATTTGTCTACTCATTACCACGTCTTAAAATGAGGTGTAGAAAGTAAGTTTGTACTTATCTTGTTCGTTTCTTAACTATGTGAAAGGTGTGTTATTCTTGGCTCTTTCTCATGTTATCTGCGATGGGGGTCAGAGGTCCAATAACAAAAATTTAAATTACAACTACATTTTTAAACATTGTGACTGAGTCTAATATATGCAGCCAAAACAAGATACATCATTACTTTCAACATATTTTATTTAATACTTCTCCCCGTCCTCCTCACGCTGTTATTTTGTGTAATGCTTTCTCCGTATCCCCATCCCTCTTATTTTGATGTAATACTTCTCCCCATCTGCCCTCCCCTGTTATTTGATGTAATACTTCTCCCCATCTGCCATCGCCTTCTTATTTTGTGTAATGCTTTCCCATCACAGTCACTGAGATGAGGTTGGCATTTAAGTAAGAATATTCTGTACATGTACACAAGGTGCGATTTTTTTATTCTGAATCATCAAAGTTGCACTATTTCAGTGTTAATTTCAACAGATTTTGTTATGGAGCAGTAAGTACATGAAGATGGTCATTGTTCAGTTTGTCATGCTTATCATCATGTACCTAATGAGTTGATTTGAATAGGCACATCACTGAAATAAAGCACACAAAAAAACCTCCCCATTAGCATGGCTGCCAAAAAAAGTGTGGGGCATATTTCCTTAAAAATTTACCCTGACCATCAATTTATGGAGAGAATTTCAGATTATATTTTTTCATGGTGATCGGAGAGTCTTATTCCTGCAGCACTTAAAACAATAGTTCTTGATATCATTTTTACCATCTTGTGCCTCTTGGAATATTTTTGGATATTGTAAGTAAACAACCTTCTTTAAGCATGATAATGTATTTTTGCCTTTCCATAGGAAAGTCTTTATGTGATAATAGGCCTCCAGTGCATATTTGTGGACTTAATATTATCTAGATACACGGCTATGTTGACTTTACAAGTTTGTAACCCAGTCTGCAGGTTGTAACTGCACCTTACATGTACATAGGTAATGCAGTTCATTCCTGTAGTAGAGCAGGTCATCATGCAATAATTATAATAATATTAATGACTTTATTTGAAGAGGTGGCACAGTAGTATGGAAATACAATGGGGCTTAGTTCATTAAGATACAATGGGGCTTAGTTCATTGAAATATGATGGGGCTTAGTTCATTGAAATACAATGGGGCTTAGTTCATTGAAATATGATGGGGTTTAGTTCATTGAGATACGGTTGGGCTTGGTTCATTGATATATGGGGCTTAGTTCATTGAAATATGGTGGGGCTTAGTTCATTGAAATACAATGGGGCTTAGTTCATTGAAATATGATGGGGCTTAGTTCATTGAAATACAATGGGGCTTAGTTCATTGAAATATGATGGGGCTTAGTTCATTCAGATACAGATGGGCTTAGTTCATTGAAATATGATGGGGCTTAGTTCATTGAGATACAGTTGGGCTTAGTTCATTGAAATATGATGGGGCTTAGTTCATTGAAATATGATGGGGCTCGGTTCATTGAGGTACAGTGGGGCATAGTTCATTGAAATACAATGGGGCTTAGTTCATTGAAATATGAAGGGGCTTAGTTCGTTGAAATATGATGGGGCTTAGTTCATTGAGATACAGTTGGGCTTAGTTCATTGAAATATGATGGGGCTTAGTTCGTTGAAATATGATGTGGCTTAGATCATTGAGATATGATGGGGCATAGTTCATTGAAATATGATTGGGCCATATTGATTGAAACTTTATGCATCAGCCTTCTCAAAAATACACTTTCACTCCTTCTTAATATTTTAATATCATTCATTGCGTTTGGGATGTTTTCAAGATGATATTAGATGACTCGGCAAGCTTTATTTTTGCAGTCGGAATAATTTGTAAATATTCTTGTCGAAAGTGTTTCCCAAAATAACAGTATAGTAGTCTAGGAATGGATGTATATATGATCTGTAATATATTAACCTGTGTTTAGTGATAGATATGTCCTTGTCTTGCTAAATAACCAGACATGAATTAACTTTATGACATGACTTTAATATGTTCATTCCATTGCAAACTGTTGTCAACCATCACCCCAAGGATTTTGTCATGGGTAACCTTTTGTAGACAGATTTCATTCAACTTAAGATTCAGTTTGTTATTTTCCAAAATGTTGCTCTCTTTTGTTTTGTAGGAATCATTAATACTTAGTCTTGTCTGTGTTTACTTTCATTCCATTTTCCATACACCAGGAATCTATTCTAAGTAATGCTATTTGAATTCGTATTTGATTTACCTGGATCCATGTTGCTTCAGTTTCATCTGATTCTAGATCTTTTATCATTTCAACTGATAAACCATTACTTACATAAACAACAAGGGGCCGAGTGGTCTAAAGCGCTCGCCATTGTGGATCACTGCCATCTCACCTCTGTCTGTGTGGGTTCAAGTCTAGGGTTCGGCCAATGTGGGTATGTGAGAAAGTTTGCCAGTAGCTTCTCGTGGGTCGATGGTTCTTTCCAGGGTTTTCCCATGTTCTTCCTCCATCATTACTACTGGCCGCCATGTATCTTGTGCTGAAAAATATGCATTAAACCCTCCAACAACAACAACATAAACAACAACACTTCCACCACCTGAACCTGTATCACATCAGGTGTGCCTTAACCATCAATAAACAACAAGTCATTTGCATGATTGTTTTTAAGTTTGTTTCTGTTAAATCCAAAATATGGGAATTATTGACCTGAGATGATATTAAGAAATTCAGTTGGTCTAACTTGTTCATACCTTGTATATTGATATGCCCGATGTGTAGATCTTTTCCTTTTATTTGTAGATCTAACATGTCCTTAAATAAACATTACTAGTATGGTCAGATCCTTTGGGTTGTCAACTGTGGTTTACCCTTTGGGCAGTGAACTTCAATCCAGTTGCCTCAGCACTAAATAACCTACTTGTGTTCCTCTACCATAAAGCAACAAAACCAAAACCATTATGCAAAAAACTTAACCTCTTCTGACCATATTTATTAAAGTCCATAGTCCAGGGCTTACATCCCTAAACCAGGTGTCAGATATCTCTCGTCTTTTCACCATGAATATACATAAATTTTGCGAAAGTGAATATAATGAAAAATGTTCACAAAGAAAACTTTGCAATGTTTTTGACTTTACAGTGTGTTACTCCTTGCTGTATGTTGCTATCAAGCCCTCAAAGTCAAACCCCATTTTAGATAGTTGGATTATTATATCAGATGGGGTGGGAAGGGTCGGAGGAAACTCGGACTAGACCTCTTTAGGATACAGTTACTACTGTTTGGTGTAATTTTGCCTGTTGTTGTTGTTAAGGTTGATGATGCTGGACAGGCATTGTCAAGCAAAATGGCCTGGACCCAGTTAGACAGACCAAGACTATTATCACGCATTGATGTTGTCAGTATTTACCTTAGATACTCGCTTGTAAGAGTCCAACTGCAAACTGTACGGACCAAGTTCTCTGTAGTCGCATAATGTGATGGCAGATCTGGGTCTGTGCAGTTTGTAAGGAGTAACCAGTAGAACAAACAACACAGACCCTGATCTGCAGGCACATTATGCTACAGCAGATCAGGATCTTTGTTGTTTGCAATTTGACTCGTCATAAGTACATGTAAGTATATATGGTTCTGTATTTTCCAGGAGTGTCAGTGGATAATGAGCGAAGTATTAATAGGAATGTAAACAATGAAAAGCAAAGAGGGAACCTTATGCCGCCAGCATTTCTCTGACATTTTTTTTATTGAATATTTTAATGCATGTAGTAAAAGATAATCCCTTTCATGACCAATCAGAATCAGAATCTGGCCTTTTTGTAAAGTTGTTTTCAGCTGTGTGTCTTGTATTCATTCAAATTCAATTTGTGCTCTCTACTTACACAAGTATGTAGGAATAATTTGTTGAAATGTCGTATGCAGGTCACATATTCCTGTCATCCAGCATTGTTGGAAGTAATTTATTCTCTTGCTCTTGAAAAGTTGACAGTGTAATGTTTGTGTGTCATCAAAAGATTCTTCTTCCATGGCTAATCTGTACTGGTAATGTATATTATTTAAGACTTCATTGTAATAATTTTAGAGTTTGTAAATTTGTATCAGTGTGATTAAGCTTTTCTAACTAAATCCATAATGTGATGTTTATTAGCACTGCAAATGGAATTGAATGACAACTTGTACTCGAGAAATTCTTTGATCATACATTCCATACTGTCAAATGGACTTTCTAGAAGGATTTTTTATGAAACATATTAAAGAAAGAAAAAGTACTTTTAAAAGCAAATATGGATGTTTAGTATTGGATGTTTGGTAATTTTACAGTTGCTGTACACAAATAGTGTAGAATGTAATTATTCTGCTTATGGCATTGGCATTTCTAGAAATTTTCATCCTCCCAAAACAATGGGTAAATTTTTCATCTTTGTATTTTCTTAATAGTATTTCCTTCTGAATATAATTGAATTCTGTAAAATTGGGATAAGCTTTTATCATATTTGCATAGATTTTGTACTCAAGAAAAAGCTTGAATTTTACCATCATTCCAAAAAGTAGTAAAGGGTACTGAATTTTTTGATACCATATCACCATGCTCCTAAATGAGACTGGAACTATACATGATTCTTTAATAAAACCGTGATATTTATGTGTAGATTAGCAGATCAAAATGCAATTCAGTTTAAGATTAAAGAAATTGATACTAAAATGGTTGAAATATAAATCCGGTGTTTTGCGTTTCAATTATGTATAGACTGCTCCTGTGGCCAAGTGGTTAGAGCGTGTGCCTCGGATTTAGGAAGTCGTGGGTTCGATCCCCGGTCGAGTCATACTAAAGACTTACAAAAATGGTACTAACAGCTGCCTCACTTGGCGCTCAGCATTAAGAGGTTAGTGTTAGGACAGGTTGGCCTGGTGTCAGGATAATGTGACTGGGTGGGAATGCTACATGTCTGCTAGACATCACTATAAACTGTCACATGGCAGACATCATATTGATATAACTGAAAAATTGTTAAAGCTACATTAAAAATCCAAATCACACACACACTCTCAATTATATATTTTATTAAATTATCTATAAAATAAATTGTTAGGAGTTTAACAAAAATCACACTAGCATAGTAATTTGGATGTGATTGCTAGATCACATTTTATTGTCAGTATTACAGAATCTGGATCATGACTCAATGCTGCATGTCTTGTCAGTATCATAAAACCTGGATAATGACTCCATGCTTCATGTCATGTCAGCATCATAAAATCTGGATCATGACTCAGTGCTTCATGTCTTGTCAGTATCATAAAATCTGGATAATGACTAAATGCTTCATGTCTTGTCAGTATCATAAAATCTGGATCATGACTAAATGCTTCACATCTTGTCATGTTCTCGATTTTCTGATGCTGACAACTTGGTGTGATCAGGATCAAAATACCAATGAGTGAAGATCATATATAGATACTTTTACATGCACTTATCAAAATGCATTGTGATGGTGCTTTAATGTCTATGCTTATTACCAGATTTAACAGATAAATCACTCCTTCATTATAATACTACATTGGAGTCAGAGTATACTGTTTTATTGTAAGATTGCCTTACAGTCAAGTACATAATATAGTACTCCCTTATTATAACACTCCATGGGAGCCAGATTATACTGCTTTAAAGTGAGACTGCCTTATAAGGAAGTACATACGTGCTCCCTTAATATAACACTGTCCATGGAAGTTGGAGTTTATTGCCTTATAGTGAGACTGCCTTATAATGAAGTACATTATAAATATAATTTTAGTATTGAATAATGCAATGGGATTTGTGACCATACCTGCTTTAGAAAAGGAACCATGTGTGAAGGACCTTGCATTGCATTAAGGGGGTGATTTAGTACTAATAGTTTGTTTAAGCAATGAAAGAGGGCATTTAAGCGTTAATAAGGCATAATGAGAAAAAGTAATTAAATAATCATTCTCATCATTCAAGTATGGACATATCAAACACTGAATACAAATTCATATCTTTCATTTTAAATTAAACATGTATAGAAATTTATGTAAAAGTTAAATTTGTATCCCTCTTTGTTATGTCAGCATGAAATGGATAATTCCGCACTTCCTCTAGACTTCTAACCATCTACCAGTCGAATAATCATGTAGAATTTAAGACTTCATCGGATTTGTTTAGAAGAAATAAGGGATTGTTTTATGTAGCTTCATCTCAGGTGAGAAGTTTGCAATTCTCTCAGGGCAACTGAGTTAAATTGATTGCATTTGCAGTTTCCCAGACAATAGCTTAAATTTGTTCCATTTCCTGTGTACTGTAATTTGATCCTTTCTCATACATGCTATGCACTCAAATTATAAATTGTTCCCATGCTGAATCTCTTTTAATTTCATTATAATTTCTTGGTTTCTAGGTTTAGATGATGCTTGGTGGTAATGAGTTTACTTTGGAGAGTTTGGTTTGGATTTAGATTTCTGGCACTGCAATACATTGTACTGAGGCAAAGTAAACTGCCTTGCCATGGAGTGCTTTTGGGTTCTGTGGGTTTGGTGCTATTTTTCAGCACCTGATAGGCTATACGTAGCAGCTGATATGTTTGGTGGAGGATGAACTTGGGGGGGGGGGGGACCCTGGGAAGAGCCACATATCCACAGGAAGATACTGGCAAGCTTTTTCACATACCCAAACTGCATTCTTCTGGCCATAAGTGGCATGCCTTGACTGCACCCTTCTGGCCATGAGTGGCATGGCTTGACTGCACCCTTCTGGCCATGAGTGGAATGCCCTGACTGCACCCTTCTGGCCATGAGTGGAATGCCTTGACTGCACCCTTCTGGCCATAAGTGGCATGCCTTTAACTGCATCCTTCTGGCCATGAGTGGCATGCCTTGACTGCACCCTTCTGCCTACGAGTGGCATGTCTTTACTGCACCCTTCTGGCCATGAGTGGAATGCCTTGACTTTACTCCTCTGGCCATGAGTGGCATGGCTTGACTGCGCCCTTCTGGCCATCATTGGATGGCCTTGACTGCGCCCTTGTGGCCATGAGTGGATTGCCTTGACTGCACCCATCTGGCCATGAGTGGAATGCCTTAACTGCTGAACCATTGCAGCTTCTTACTTTGGAGAGTGAACAATGCATTGTTGATCTATTTTCTTCTGTATAAGGGACCTAACAATTCATTTTCAGGTGGGGAAGGGGGTTCCCCAATAACTTGAAGAAAAAAATTGTTTTGTGAAAATAAAGAATTTATTTATCAAGTGCGTTAGTTGGAAAAATTATCTGGAGATACCCTCCCCCCTCAAAAAAATAAACATCCTGGTTAGAAGGACTCCCCCCCCTCGAGAATTAACTTTTTTGGGCCCCTAATGTATGTCCAATGTGAACAGAGTAGACTACAACCTTCTTTTTCTAATGCTTTGGTTGGTTAGGGTTAGTGCTGTTTGATCTGATCATAATTTCAGGCAAACAGTCTAGATTTATCCATGGTGGACTATGTGTTGGTACATATAGATGTGAATCTATGTTGTTCACATTTGGGTGTACATTATACTTACAATATATGAAAGTGTATTGACCAATTTCACTTGTGCATTGTAGGATATTGTTGAGTGTAGTTCAGTGAACTGGGAAAAACTACCTGGGAAATTTTCTGTACCTAGATCTATTTTTCTCACCAGATGTAACTTTCACTCATTTTGACTTAAGAATAAATCCTTTCTGGCCAGACTGCTTTGGTGGCCTGCATGGTTGGAGTGTCTGCCTTGGAGGTCATGGGTTAGAACCCAGCTGAGTCATACCAAAGACTTAAAAAAATGGTACTAACAGCTGCCTCACTTGGCACTCAGCATTAAGAGGTTAGCGTTAGGACTGGTTGGCCTGGTGTCAGAATAATGTTACTGGGTGTGACATGATGTTACATGTCTGCAGCATGATGCCCCAGTGCTGGACGTCACTATAAACTACCACATTGTAGACATCATGGCAATATGACTAAAAATTGTTAAAACTACATTAAAAATCAATATTTACACACACACACAGTCACACACACACACACACACACCTTCCTGGCCAGTGTGTGCATTACTCATGTTCATAAAGAACATCAGTATACTACAGTAAACATTCTTGGATTTGTATGCACATAATTTGGTAACCCTGTGGGCTGTACATCTATTGGTAACACTGGCTCTAAATCAAGTAAGTTTATTACCAACAGCTCAGTATAGCACTGGCCTAACTCCACATCCTAGAGATGTAATGGTGTAGTAGGTTAAAACTTGTCCAGTAATGCTTAAATATTTATTCTAAATTTGCCCATTTCGATAAAGCTTAGCAGAGTATTTCCACAGATCTGATACCCCAGACACTAGACCTTGTTCAGACATGGATGGTTCATAAGCATGCAGAGGAGACCATGGTCTTTTAACATATGCGATGTCCAAGGTCCATCCAGTATTTTGATTATGGACATCCGTATTCAGACCTGTGTTGTTAAATGGCACCTAGGAAGAATTGTGCATATCCTTTTCATTGTCTGACATGTATATCCATGGTCAAGTCATCCGTGATTCACATCCAGTTTCACCAATTTTTACCACTGATGTCCATGGGTATCCAGTGGTCAAGTCATTGTAATCAAATGGTCAGGTCATGGTAATCCATGGTCAAGTCATGGTAGTCCATAGTCAGATCATGGTAATCCAATGGTCAAGTCATGGTAATCCATGATTGCTCTGTAGCCAGACCACAGACACTGTTTGTATTCCTTTGTAGTATTAACTTTTTTTCTAAGTTCCTTTGCGTAGTATATATGTATCAGCAATTCATAAGCAAACTAACTGGTACACATTTTAGCATCATTAATTTCTGTAACTTTAGGGGACTTCTCAGAAATTTGCACATTTTTTGAAGACTTTAAGCCTTTATCCTTTCCTTTAAAATCCTTGGATAAACTTTGATTTCACTTTATTCAACAATGTGTGTGTGTACATTATTTTGATGACAGATATATTCCCTAGTGGTTAGAGCATCTGCCTTGAATGTGGGAAGTTGTGGGTTTGATCCCCAGCAGAGTCATACCAAAGACTTACAAAAATGGTGCTAACAACTGCCTCACTTGGCACTCAGCATTAAGAGGTTGGTTTTAGGACTGGTAGGCCTGGTGTCAGGATAATGTGACTGGGTGGGACATCATGCTACATGTCTGCCACATGATGCTCCAGTTCTAGACATCACTATAAACTGCCACACTGCAGACATTGTAGCAACATGACTGAACATTATTAAAGCTACATTAAAAATCCAAATCACACACGCACATACACACACCTTCAAAAGAATGGCAGTATTGGGATAGTAGTGATTGTCTGACATGGTGTTAAGTGGATGGCAAACAATATAGGAAATGTGTGTGTGTGTGATGAATTAAGCTCAATCATTCTAAAAATGGGTAAATTTTATTAAGGATGTTTAAGGAGTATTTCAGTCCATTAAATAATCAGAAAATTTTAATTGGGTTTTGGTAAATTTATGTAGTAATAACTTTTTTCACATTGATTTTATGTAGTCCTGCTAGCCTGGGTCAGATGATGAGTACATTGAGTACAGCTCACCCCATATTTTGATTTCCCACACAGTTTGTTGTGGTATATGAAAGGGCTAATACATTTTCCATTTGCTTTTCACCTTTAGTTTACAGCATTGAATGAAAATAAATTATCAATAAATAATTATTAAATGGTGCCTGAAACTATTTCCTATGACACGTTTTATCTGATCATTGACTTGGGTACTTGTCAACTAAGCAGCATATGTGATTAATCAGAAGGTAAACCTTCCATTACACATTTAACTGATGGTAAAGTATTCATTAACAGCTGGCTTGGGTTGACCCTTTGTTTCAGTTATAAGTGTGATGAAAGAAAAATAATTAACAGTACTTGAGCAGCTGTAAATTAAAGAAAGGGGCATAAAGATGGGGAATTAAAAAAAATTGTCAGAGGTTCAGTGTGGTGCTAAGGAAAAGGCTCCAGAAAGGGCTTGGTACGTAAAAAGTCAATATGGAATGCAAGAAAAAGGGCATGGTACCATATTCCAAAACTGGTTGATGAAACAATAATTGAATTTCCTGATTTTTTAAAAAGTCCTTTTCAGAGATAACAATCTATATCATTAACTAACTAGGTCTAAATACACATAATGCATACACATCATTCAGGGTTATGTTCCCCTAGCCTTTGTTTACAAGTCTCAGTTGGAAATTAAGTGCTTCAGTGCCGGAAGCAACATTTTGGTGCTTTGCTTGTGGTGAGCTACTTTCCCTAACTGTTAGCTTTTGCCACCTGGCACCATTTGCTAGCATCCTTTTTAGGACTATGGTACAGGCACATTGTATTTTATGTAGCTGTTGATTCAAAACTAAGCCGAAATTTTTGGTTGATTCAAGCCCATCTATGGACTTAGGTTGACACCCATGGTTATTAGTGATCTGATCATTCATAGTTCAGTCATCACTAGTTGTCTGCTCTCTGACCATGGATAATATATGGTCAGACCATTGAACTGTATGAACATAGTGTGACCATGAAGGAACGCAACCCCAGTGTCTTTGTGATCATTGTCTTGAAAACAGTGAGCCACATAATTATGAAGTATATTAATACATTTTTATATGTAGAATACTGATTGCCCAAAAGCTTGGGAACAGGATTGATGTGCAGACCCCAACCTGTGTCTCATTTTTGAAAAATAGATCTGAAAATACAACTGAATTCATCAGAATTGCACATCTTACTTCCATCAGTAAGTGTGATATAATAAGACAAGCTTTTTTGGACTGTGTTCCATTACAGGAGACAAACAAAGACAAAATAGGGACAATATTGTGGATGTAAACCAGTCAGAGTTATCATGATCCTGTCATAAATTGTCATACATGATCCTGTCATACATTATCCATGCTAGTTAGAGTCAGTGTGAAATAAATGGTAGGTATATCTTGAATATCATTGATTTTTGTTTGTTACAAATGCAAGTTAGCATGAGATGAAAATCAATTTTTTTCTCAAGATGTTGAACCTGTGTTGCATGTTCAGTGTTTTCACCAGCTTTCTGAGAAAAGGGTCTCTTTGTACTTTCAGGGGACTCTCCAGTTATTATTTACTTACTGCATGCTTGTTACATCACCGTTTTTACTTGCAGTTTTTATTTGCTTCTGGACTGACCATTTAATTTTCTGAGTTAAATGACAATGATTTTTTATTTTAAAAAATGTTACCTTATATTTTTTGATCATCACAGAAAGTAATGATGGATATAATTTGTTCATATTCTCTTCAGAACAGAGAAGGAGTATTGTTAAGGCTGGAAATTTATATTAAAAAATCCCAGGCCCCCAACAACATCGAAAATTAAATGATCAACCCCCTACTGCAGCAAGTTCATACTATTAGTTCTCTTTAATGCTTATTGAGAGTTTAGTTAATGTTCTTATTCACTATCATAATTTGAACAGCTTTATTAAAATTTAAATTACAGTGTCCACATTTACAGCATCTCTGTCATGGGTGTGTTATGTGTTTAGCCTCAAATAAACAGTAACACAAAAAAGAGTGAAAACAACAGGCTTTGAAAAATTTAACAAATTATTTATTTCCTTGGAAAAAATACTGTAAAAATGAAAAAAATAAGAACTTAGGTTTAAGAATCAAATCCAAAAATAATCCAAGAATAATCCATGAATAAAATGTTAGAAGTCCTAATAATAAAATGTTCTGATGAAATCAAGTTCGAGTCCCAATGAAGAATCCAAGATGGAAGGCAATGACGTATGCTGTATCCTGTATTGTGCTGTGGTCTACAGTTCCTTGTAGAAACGCAATAAATAACACTCCGGTGTTGGAAATTTTTAAGAAATGTCTTTGTTCAAGAATTCTGTATGAGCACACTTGTATTTCCAGGAGAATTTTTATTATTTTGAATCCAAATAATTTTAATAAACATTAAAATAACTCCAGACTGACACAACAAAAGAAACACCTTTATGTCTCAGTGCTTAGAAGCCCGACAGATTATTTCTCCAAACAGTGGTTTAAAACTTGAATATTGTGCAAAACAGATGCCTGGATAAGGGTCACATGATCATGTTTACATCATGTACTCTCAGCTTGGCCCTGACAAGAACCAATCATTTTACTCAAAGAATAAAATAAAAAAAGTTGTTTACTTCACTAAAATCTTTTACAAGTCAAGGGTCATGTATCCAACACAGCCTCAATCTCAACCTTATTATTCCCACAATAAAAAAAAATTAAATGAACAGTCAATGTCAAACTATTTTCTGGAAAAAGTATTGAGTTTCTAGTAAACAAAACTACATTATTTTGACAACAAAAAATAATAATAATGAGGATGTTGTATAGTGCCTAATCTTTAGAAGCTCTAAGCGCTTTACAACATTAGACAACATCTATAAGATAAAATAAAAAGTTTTAATGAAATTAAAAAATAAAATGATTTTAAAACTTACAAACAATTAAATATCAGATATAAATTAAATCAAATATACATCACAGGTGTTCTCTCTCTTAAATTGCAGCACATTTGTTAACAAAAGTAAATATTGTATTTGGAATATACGGGTATGCAGTGTGATTATCCATTATCTTTTGGCATTCTTAACACATTATTGGAAAACTATATAATTTTCAGTGCTGGTATTAGATGATAGGGCTTAGTCCCCATTGTCATTGACATAATTATTGGTTTAGTCTGCAGTCTCACATCCCCATTGTCACTGACATAATTATCAGTTTAGTCTACAGTCTCACAATCATTAAATATTAAGCTGATGCAATTTTTTTCAGTCCATCAGTTTTGTGAGTTAAGTACTCACTGTGAAAACATGAGACATTCTTTAATTTGTATTTGTTCGTTATCAAAGCACCAAATTGTCTTGATCAATGAGAATTGAGCAAGCATCTTCATTACTTGGGCAACATCCATGTCATTGTGTTGAGCAGGTTTGAATTTTTTTTTAACTTTTCAAACTCCAAATAGCATGAACAAAATGTTATTTATCTGATTTATAGATTTAAAAAATCATTATGTTTATTATATTAGTTGATAACAATTATCTTCATAAGAAGGGTAAAAAATAACTGGTTCAGAATCTACCCCTCCTTTTTTAATGGGCTTGTCCGTTAGACCAAACATAAAAATGTGTTTCATGTAGCACTGGTTTTAAAATCAGGGTAGACAGGTTGTTTTTTTTTCTCTTAAAGTTACTGATTTTTGTGATTTGGGAAAAGGTGCTAGGTTGGAAATGAGAAATGGGGACAGTTGGCCAGCCAGAAAAATATCTTTTTTTTGTTTGGCCTTGGATTGGGCTATGAGCATAAAGCAACAAATAAAGTGGTAATTTTTGTCAGCCTTTTATGATGTGTTGCTGATGTTTATATATGCACTTTAAAATTTGCTGTAGATAATGGTGCAAAGGAACAGCCTCAAGAAGACATTGCATGTTGTCACTATACACTTGTTATTCATGTTTTATATGGGTGGGTGGGGTAGGAGGGGACCTGGATGGCCGAGTGGTCTAAGGTGCTTGCGTTTACAGATTATTCACATCTCTCTCTGCATGAGTTCAAGCCTTGGTTTAACCAATACGGGTATGTGAGAAAGTTTGCCAGTCATCTCCTGTGGGTCAGTAGTTCTTTCCAGAGGCTTTCCTTGTTCTTCCTGCACCAAATACACCAGCTGCATTGTATATATACATTATATAGTCTTGTGTACTGAAAAAATGATTTTAAGCAACACAAAACCAAGACCTAAACCAGTCATATTTTAATACATGTGCTTCTAACGTGTTATCTGACAAAATATTTTATATCATCCCATGCACAAATCTGGCCTTTTTCTGAATTTCTAGACCTTTATTGGTATCATTTTGTATGTTTATGTAATGGAATTGCTAAGACTTCAGTGATCCTGACAAGACTGGTTGGCTGAAGTTAAGGTCACAGTTAGGGTCCAGATCAAAGTAAAATTTATTTCAGGCGCTGCAAATTTAATTCATCAGAGACAATGCTCTATGAAGACAAAAGTTTATATATCTGTACCTATTTCAGTTCTTTAAACTACTTTCTTTTCCCGTGCTTGAATCTTTGCTTTAGTGCCACAGCCATAAATTGTGTTAAGTTCTGAGTGTCATTGATTACAGGTTCTGTACTCTCAAGTTTTCAGGTTGGGTCTATGATATATTTCTACATGTATGGACTGGTGACAAAATTGTTGTCATTTTTAACCTGTCAAGTATTTTTATTGTCAAATCGCAACAGAGAGTCTTGCTTAAGGGAAATTTCTATTATGCATGAATCAGTTTGTTGACATTTTGTTTTTTTCTGACAACCTCTAAGGAAAGCCATTTGGTATGGCCTTTAATCTGTTCATGCATCCATCAGTTGTCTGTCAACTGTGGCAATTTTCAGCTTCTCAAAAGCAACTAGGCTAGTTTCAATCAAACTTTGGAACAGAGTATCCTCAAATAAAGGTCTTTCCAATCTGTCATTAGGTACAGCCATCATTACTAAAATAGAAAACCTTTCAATGACTTTTCCATGAAAATCATTTAACAGAATTTGACAGTAATTGTTTTGGACTGAAGACATTTCAAATGTGTATGAATAAAAAGATGCTGATGTGCCATCGGATATGGCTGTCATATTGGCCATGATGTTTGGTGCAGATCTCAGTCTCAGCTATTCATAGTTGGATATGCATTATGCATGATTAAATTGCCCAATATTTACAAAAAACACTCCGACTCAATTGTCAGTATGATTGCAAAACAGCTTAAGGATTGGTCCCTTTATCCATCTGTCATCAACACTTATTGAGATAATTTTCTCAGATGTCCTTATCATATATGCTGTGCACAAAAGATGCAGTCCAAAAAGTAAAACTTACCATCACAAATATATCACGTTTCAAATAAGAAAAAGATATAATTCACAAATATTCCTTAAAGAACTGAAAGATACCCATGGTCAGTAATTGAATCTTTTGATGACCCATCAGTGCTCTTGACATCTTGAGATTGTTTACTGACACCCAGAACAATTATGCTCCTATTAATTTCAAGAGAATTAAGCAACACAATCGACCAAACTGGATTACAGGTAATATCCTGAATGCTATTAAGACACGGGATGGATTTCATAAATTAAAAGATACTGACAGCTACAGATTATGGAGAAACAGAGTAAAGTCAGTGATTCTAAAGGCAGGGAAATCCTGCAATTCCACTGAAATATCAGATAGTATTTTTTTTATTAAACCCTAGAAAACTCTGGAAAATCTTCAATGACCAGGGAGGCAAATCTGTCAGTAACCTGCCATTTACAATGTATTAGTGATGAAAATGGTCATATTCAACAAGAACTTATTGAAATTGCAAATGGACTCAATGATTACTTTGTGAATATAAACAAAAAACTTGTGGATCTTTAGCAATAAAAAGCAAAGATGGCTTATTAGAAAAACTTGAACTGGCACTGCACTTTTTTGAGTTGGTACATTTCATTGATGTGGAGTCTAAAATATATTTTTCTTGTGCTAAAGTATTATACAAGGCCCTTTTCCTATGATTTGATTTTGTTTTGTACAAATGCTCAAAAGATCTGAGTGTATAAAATAGATCTATCTGCTCCTGGTAAAGTAATAAAAAGTATGCATTTAAAGTAAATAAATAAAATAATCATCAGGACTATTGGAACAAATGGTTTAAAATATATTTCAGGAAACATGTAACTTTACATTTGTTCATGAAAAATGAGTATATTTGTTTGGTAATTTTATGTATTTGAAGTTGTCCAGGATTATAATTTTTTAAGTTTCTTACACTTTAATTTCAAATACAAGTGACAGATTGAGATTGGCATGTTATCTGCGCATGTTAGATTGTAAGCTTGATGATGTTGAATTGACCTGATGCAAATTCCTGCATGTTGTAATGGGCAACTAATGGATGCAGGAACCACTGTAGCTCCACTTCTGACATGCCTGACTCGTGATCCAACCACTTGATTAGCAAAGTCAGCTGCAATAGTGTATCCTTGGAAACGGCACTTTTGCTCCAATTGCTTCTGTACCAAATAACCTACTTGTGTTGCTATGCCACAACATACCACATCAAACTAAAACCTTATCTGCTAGTACACATAACAAGAGAAAACATGCATGGCTGTGTAGGGATCCAAATCTTTGATTGCCCTATCTTGGCAAACTGATGTACCTGTTGAGCTATATCCATGTCTTTTTGTTACCTTTGCCCAGTATGGTTGCTGTTTGAGAAATGATATGTCATGATACCTCTTCCTAGAATGAAACAGTTCTTAATTATAGTGGACTTTAAAAATACCTAAACCACACCCGGTTATCAGTGTCACAGGTGTAATATTTTTGTGTTATCTGATTTGACTGGGACTGAAAAATGAAACTCCTAGTGCCAGCTCAGAGTACAGTATTGCTTGAGCTAGTGAATGTATATATGTACCTCAGATATTGTAGATCAATTCATTTATAGATTTTCACCTTTTGCCTACAATTTTCCCACTCTCCACATGTATAGATAAGAGATCACATACTCACCACAAATTTATGATCAGTGGACATAATTATTAGTAGATGATGAAATGCTTCATGCTCTAGATGGTATACAGGATTGAAATCACCAAATGTTGGCAGCCAGATGGGATGCTTGACACTTAAAAGGGATATCTTTGAAATCTGCCCAAGTCAGTATTGCTGTTTTCATTGTTGTGGTTATCTTTGATCTACCAGGAAAAAAATAAGAGTAATGTGAGTGAAAAACTGATCATACAAGTTGAATGATTTAATGAAGCTAACTGAAAGTCAAAATTGCAAAATTTAATCTTTTTCTTCTAGCAGTCGCTTGTCATTAACTTAATTATTATTACAACTGTTACCCTGATTCAGACTGTTACCTCCTCAAATGTCATTGGTAAGTTGAGACCTAAGTACAGATCTGTATGTAATACAGTAGTTAGAATGGCTAACAACTGTTAATTTAATATTAGATTAATTCAGTTCAAAATACACTGAATCCGGCACCCAAGGCAGCAGATGGTACATTTATAACAATTGTGTAAATGTCAATATTCAGCATCCTATAACAACATCACAGGGTTTCTTTGTTTTACTTACTGTGCAACAGCTGGTAATAATATGTATGTGCAGTATTGTATGCTGACATTTTGTATGGTCGTGTATGTATCTGATGCAGTCAGATAAGAATTTCAAAACGATTCTGACATTAACCTTTTTGTGTAAATTGAAGTTGTGTTGATCTTGTCAATTTTTTCCACTGGATTTTATTTTGTTCATTTCATTGATTGCAACATCTGCTTTCATAGTGGATTTTCCAAACTCTCTGGAAGCACTGTGCTTGGAAATTTGAAGAGGTAAATTTCAATTTTTGTCATGTTCAGCGTTGCTTATTTGAGAAGGTTATCAAAGAATTTGTTTTTGTTATGTAAAGTTAGGATTGACCAGAGCAATGCTGTAAGTTTAGTTTTTATTTGATTATTAATTCAGGTAAATCCAGCAAAGGACCATAACTGTATACTTGTAAAAATTCCAATTAAGAGCATGCATCTGTGGGACTAAAGAAAAGATGTCTTAATTTTAAAGTGGTTTGATTTTTAGAAGATAAATTTTCTCTTTAATATGATAAACGGGAACAGCCAAAACCAGTTGTTAATTTGGGATTGGAATCATTGTAGATGTGCAAATGGAGTTTGCAAGGAGACGTTGTATTGGACATTTTCGCTGCTTTGAACATTTTCTTTCCCCAGTCAAAACAAGTACTACAGGTGTTTGTGGGAGTGTTAAGTGTTGAATTATTTTTCATACTGGGTTGGGTGATCATAATCCAAAGTCAGACTTCATTGGATTTAACCCCCATGCTGTTTACTGAGCACAACACATTTACAGTTGAGCTTAGATTTTCCTTTCAGATATTAAGCAAGCATTCATATGAACAAGCTAGTAACATTCATTTTGTGTTTTGGTTGGGTTAATGTATTTCATTCAAAACTTAGAAACATGTATTATTTAAGTTGGGTAGGGATCAAGCATTTTTAATTTGCGAGGTGGGGACGGGTGTTTTTATACACAAAATATTTTGCTTTGATGTTCAGAAACAAACCTAATATCCTTTATATTACCTGATAACTTTTATATTACTTGATAACCTATAAATTTACTTGATGAGGAGAGTTGCTGTGACTCAGTGATCAGTGTGCCAGACTCCTGACCAAAAGGATGCATGTTTGAATCCTGCCATTGGACCAGCCTGGTCAGCTACCATGTTGTGTCCCTGGACCAAGCACTTTAATAGCATCGGCACTAATTAACTTACTGTGGTCAAATCCAAAACCAAGTACAACCAATAATCCCAGTGTGCCTTACTGGATATTGGCAACGTACAACCAATAATCCCAATGTGCCTTACTGGATATTGGCAATGTACAACCAATAATCCCAATGTGCCTTCCTGGATATTGGCAACGTACAACCAATAATCCCAATGTGCCTTCCTGCATATTGGCGACGTACAACCAATAATCCCAATATGCCTTCCTGCATAGTGGCGATGTACAAGCAGTAATCCCAATGTGCCTTCCTTCATATTGGCAACGTACAACCAATAATGCCAATATGCCTTCCTGCATATTGGCGACGTACAACCATTAATCCCAATGTGCCTTCCTGCATATTGGTGACGTACAACCAATAATCCCAATATGCCTTCCTGCATAGTGGCGACGTACAACCAGTAATCCCAATGTGCCTTCCTGCATATTGGTGACTAACAAGATAGGAGGTGTAGTGGCATGGTCACATAGTGTAGATAACTCATTACTGAAAGTGTGCAGATTCAAATTTTACCATTGGATCATCTTTGGTCAGCTGTTGTGTCCTTGGGCAAGGCACCTGACTCAGTTTGCCTTAGCACTGATAACCTTATATTCCTGCTGTGCTGTAAAACACCAAACCAGTGAAACTTTCTTTTTTACTTCCTTATAGTATCCTCTTTATTCTAATTTGACATAAGTACAAAATGTGCATTGATTGTTTTTACGTCTTATTTGCCAGCTAAAAATATCATGTATATGGACGAAAGTCATATTATTGTGTTTTAAATTACTGGAATAGTTTTTTAGACAAGATGTTTTCTTTAAAGATTTATGTACCTTCAGATCACAATAAGGATTGTTTTATGAGGCAGGCAAATGAGTAACTTTGAATGGATGACATAATTTGGTAGTCGTGAAATAACGTCTTTCTAGGTTATTAAATGAAATGTGCATTTCTTACGTTTACATATAGTCTGCTTTGGCCCCCATCATCATTCCTTTTTTTATATGTAAACTTTCGTAAATACTCCTGATTCAGATGCCCTGTTGCCACCCCCCAACACCTAAGAGTGAAATGTGAATTAAAATTGAAAAAGTTAAACCAAGAATTTTCTTATTTATTATATATTAAGAAAAAACTGGAAATAATTGGGCGGCAGAATGATCTAAAGCACTTGCCATTACAGATCACTCGTATCTCACCGCTGTCCATGTGGATTCGAGTCTTGGCTTGACCATTGTGAATATTTGAGAAAGCTTGCCAGTATTTAACCTTTCTGGGCTCTTCCTCTATCAAATATATTGGCTGCTGTGTAGCCTATGATGTGCTGAAAAAAGCATTAAACTGCAGGGGAAAAAATTAATCAAATTACTATTCCTACATTATATATTCTTTGGGTTGCAAAGGTATCTGTGAGAGACAAATTCGTGTGAACATTGTTGTGATTACATTGCATGATTGCTGTTGTTGTTGCCTTGTGTTGCTTTTCATTAAGGCACACAGTCTTGCTAGTGCAACTGGTCCTCCATTTTTTATACTTTTCCAAGAAACTTTGTGAATATTATGGTCATCAGCCAAACATGCACTTATGAACAAACCACTTTGCTCCTGATATTTTGTTTACAAGTTAATGCCCTATTTGTGTAAAAGCTGAATGCAGTATATGGATTTTGTTGTTGTGGGGTTTAACACCATTTTTCAGCACACGATAGGCTATGCATGGTGGCCAGTATTAATGGTGGAGGAAGAACCCGGAAAGAACCACTGACCCACGAGAAGCTACTGGCAAGCTTTCTCACATACCCACATTGGCCGAATCCCAGACTCGAACCCACGCAGACAGAGGTGAGATGGCAGTGATCCGTAACGGAGAGTACTTTAGACCACTCGGCCCCTCTGGGCCCCTCAGTGTATGGCAAACTCTTCCGAACACAACTTTTCTGTTTTCATTGGATCACCATGAAACTTGGTACACATTACTGGTCATCATTTGAATATGCACATGTTTTCATTGGATCACCATGAAATTTGGTAAACATTACTGGTCATCATTTGAATATGCACATATTGGCAAATCATGTTGGTCCCTTAATTTTTATTAGAGTAAATACAATTTTTGTATGCTGATAAATGCAGTGTTTGATAGAATCTTGTGGGGGCCCCGATTGACCAAATGGTTTAAAGCACTCATTGTAACAGATCACTGTCATCTCACCTCTCTGTATGGGTTTGAGTCACAGGCTTATCCACTGTGGGTATCGTATGTAAGAAAGCCTGCCAGTATCTTCCTGTGGTTCAGTGCTTCTTTCTGGGGTTCATCCTGGTTCTTTCTCCATAAGTTATACTGGACTATGTTTAACATATTTGATGCTGATAAATGGCATTAAACCCCATAGAATCTTGTGAACACTGCAAGTTTAAAAGTTTTTAATAGGTCACTGTTAAACTTTGTACTTATTATGGTCATTATATAAATAAATCGCTTTGATTTTTTTAATCATAGGTATTCCCTCTTTTGAACCGCACCTGGATGTAATGATTGACAGAATCCTGGTTCTTTCTCCATAAGTTATACTGGACTATGTTTAACATATTTGATGCTGATAAATGGCATTAAACCCCATAGAATCTTGTGAACACTGCAAGTTTAGAAGTTTTTAATAGGTCACTGTTAAACTTTGTACTTATTATGGTCATTATATAAATAAATCGCTTTGATTTTTTTAATCATAGGTATTCCCTCTTTTGAACCGCACCTGGATGTAATGTTTGACAGAATCTTGAGAACACATCTACACTCTGTTAGTGAAATTTTGTGCTTTACTGGTGGTCCTAGACCAGAAGAGCTTATGGGATGGTCTGTTGTCCATCCATCAGCCGTCTGTCCATTCATTAGGACAATTTGTTTTATCGCTACGCTTCCTAAACTATTTAAAGGATTGCCATAAAACTTTACACACGCATTCAGGCCATGATTTAGTTGTTTCTAAATGAAAATGGCACACTTTAATTCTCCAGTATGGCTATCATATTGGCCATATTGAAAATCTTGTTATGTCTACTTCATAATTGTCATATCAACATGAGGCTTTCACTAAAATACTTCTTATGATGCTTAGGTGGTCTTAAATGAAAATCGTGCCAATCTGATGACCATTATGTCCATCTGATGTCCAATATATGCATTTTGAAAATCTTTTTATCACTACTCATTAATAGATGGTCATATCAACATCAGGTTTACACTTAAAGATTTCATATGATGTCTAGTTTGTCCTAAATGAAATGGTACTAATCTGCTTTCTAATATTGCCACCACAATGTACATGCTGAAAGTCTTGTAATTTCTACACTTCTTGAATGGATGGTCATATCAACATGGGTCTTTCACTAAAAGACTTCTTATAAAGTCAGGTTGGTCTTAAACTGGTGCTGGTCTGATGGCCAGTATGGTAGCCACAGCCACCATTATGATAACCTCACTGCTACTAATCCTAAAAGTAATATTACCATGGGGTTTTCGGTACCGGAAGACTTCTTTTGAAGTCTGGTTGGTCCTAAATGAAAATGGTATCAAGCTGATGTCCAATATGGCTACCATAGTGACCAGTTCAAAAGTATTATCACTTATCCTGATTGGATGGTCACATAAGCATGGGAAGTTTGCAAGACCACTTCTTATGATGTTATGTTGTACCTAAATGAAAATTGTGTCATTCAGACATTCAATATTCTTGACACATTTCTCATATCAATATGAGCTTTTGATTTAGGGACCTTTTATAATGTTTAATTGATTCTGAAGGAAAATGGTGCTATCTGATGGTTAGTATGACCACTACATTGACCATCTTGAAGATCTTCTTAATGCAACTCCTTCAGAGTGGTGAGTCATATCAACATAGAGATTTCACTAAAAGACTTCTTTGATTTCTAATTGGTCCAAAAAAAAAACAGTGCTATCAGATGGCAATCTTGATAATCTCATTGCCTCTTCTTCTTTGCAGTGAGTAATATTGCCATGGAGTTTCACCATATGACTTCATATGCTGTCTAGTTGCTTGTTTCTGAAAAGGGTACAGACCTGATGTCCAGTATGGCCACCATAGTGGCCATCTTGAGAATCTTGTCATCACTACTTCTCCTGAATGAGAAGTAATATTACCATCGGTTTTTCACCAGAAGACTTCTTTTGAAGTTTGGTTGGTCATGGATGAAAATGGTGCCTATCTGATGTCCATAGTTCTATGTATATTTAGAGTATTAATTTGGGCCTATCTGACATAATTTTTTTTGTAAGTAACTTGTTACATAGATAATTCTTATCAGTGATTTAAAAAATTTTTTTCTTCAGATCATTATTTCATGGAGGTAAACATGTTTATTTGGAAATTCTGTGGTCTACCTGATTTCTGATTGGTTGGTTGCTACAATTTCAGTAAAGGACCTACCTTGTTTATGAGTTAGAATGTCCTGGAAATGAGCTTATGACCCTCATTCTGGTTCTTCTGTTATTGTCTTAGTTTTTGTATATAAGGGCTATTTACCTTAAAATTACTTATTCCGATAATAACATCTGAAGTTGAATCAGTATTTTAGTGTTCAGTTTTAATATGAGATGATTTATTTAAATTATTCATTGGAATTACAGAGTACTCAATAATGCTTTCAGACTAAACAAGTATTTTGGGATTATTGTGAACTCGTTCAAGGATGTTCTGGATTATATCATTGTAATACATCAAGACTGTTAGCACTTCAACACTTCCAGGCTAATATTACATCAGCACATTCAAGATTCGAATTAATTTGCAGCACCATTGGAATTCCTTTGGAATACTCTATGCTTTTAAAATTTTGATAGAGCTTCTAGGACTATTTTGGATTTAATTCACAATACTGAACATTCTTTTTAAATTTTCACTGTGTATGCTAGGGTAATATATTATTTGCTGAATTTTACAACTTGTTGGTTTTTGCTCTTTCTGTTACTTAGTGACCATAGAGTTGTAACAATAGCCAACACACTGGCCATATTGAAAATATTGTTACTATTCCTACTGAATGGATCATCGTTTCAGCATGAGATTGTTTGCTGAACAACTTCTTATGATATCTAGTTAATTCAGAATGAAAATAGTGCTGTTGAGACATTCAGTATTCCTGCAACAGTGGCTATCTTGAAAGTCTTGTTTGTCACTGTTTCTTCTGAAGGAATCAATATTGTGATGTCTGGTTGGTCCTAAATGTCAATGGTTACTCCCTGATTTCCAATATAGTCACCTTGACTTTGTTTCTTATCAGACTTGGATCAGACTTGACATGCGGGTTTGTATCAAACGGATTTTGAATGTAATTTTAGGATACAAGATGTAGCAATTCAATAGAATAAACTAGGTTGGTCCAACATCTTCAATACTTTGGGCCACATGAACCAAACTTATAAAGTTCATGGGCCACACTTGAGATATATTATATTTTACTACAAATATAGACTTTTTATTTGAGCATGTGCAATGAAAAATGACCCTAAGTCTGTAGTTGGACTGTACCAAATTAATACATGTTAGGGATTACAATGAATGATTTGTAACTTAAACTGAAAAAGAATGTAAAATAGTAACAAGTAGCACAGTAACTTCAGAATATTTTTGAGAAAGGCCAAAATAATGTATAAGGTGTTTACAAAATCTGCCCCCACATACCTAACTACCATTTTCCAGGAATGGGAATCTACTGGTATCCAAATCTTAGGTCATTAAAAGGGCTAAACTTATAAGTTCCCAAGCCAAAACAGGAGTTGTTAAAAAATAGCTTTCAATTTTCATGTGTGCTTGTTTGGAATAACATTTCACATAATAATAAATCTTTAATCGTCTCCATGCATCTCTTCCTTCTGCAAATAGGTGCACCAAAATTGCCCTACTCAGCAGAATCAAGAAATATTTACCTATCGAAACTCGCAATCTATACTTCAAGTCATATATTCTTGCAACAATGGATTATTGTTCAAATGTATGGGGAAACTGTGCTTAATCTGAGCTTGATAGGATTTATAAATTTTAGAAACGAGCAGCATGCGTAATTTTAGATCCATCTATTGATCATCCCTCAAAAGCATTGTTTACAGAACTTAAATGGTTCACAATATATGACAGGATAGATGTTCACAGGGCAGTTCTTTTATACAAATGTCTACATAGAACTGCACCAGAGTATCTTCAGGACTTATTCAGGTCTTTTTCAACAAAATACTAATTGAGATCAATATCACATGGAAACTTAGCACCAAAACCAAGAACAGAGCAATTTAAAAAGAGCTTGCAATACTCTGGTACAGTTCTGTGGAACAAGCTTCCACTACATGTAAAATCTGTTGAAAATATTAGAGTATTTAAAAAGAGATATCATGAGCATGTATGTGTTTCTGATAGATAATGGAATTTAGTATTTTAATACTAAACATGTTAAAATAAACAGTAATTATTGCTATCTTCTTATAATGTGCATTGTTATACTTTCCTTAAGAGGACCTCAAGGGAGAATAGTCCTTGACTAATGAGTTACCCTTTATAAATAAAGCATTATTATTATTATTAATATTAGATGGATGAAATCATAAAGAATGGTGTACTTATTCATGTTACACCACCTACCTCTTGTGTTTTTTTTTCATTTCTGCAGCAATGTAGCATGTATGTGAATAGTTATTTACTGTGTAATTGCTTTTTTATTTGTGTGTGTGTGTGTGTGATTTGGATATTTAATGTAGCTTTAACAATTGTCATCAAATTGCTATGATGTCTGCAGTGTGGCAATTTAGAGTGATATCTTGCACTGGATCATGCGACAGAAATGTTGCATCATATCCACCCGGTTAGAGCATCTGCCTCGGACGTGGGAGGTCATGGGTTCGATCCCCAGTCGAGTTGTACCAAAGTCTTATAAAAATGGTACTTACAGATGCCTTGCTTGGTGCTCATCTTTAAGAGGTTTATGTTAGGACTGGTTGGCCTTGTGTCAGGATAATGTGACTGGGTGGGATATCATGCTACATGTCTGCGACATGATGCCCCAGTGCTAGACATCACTATAAATTGCCACCCTGCAGACATTGTAACGATATGACTGACAAATTATTAAAGCTACGTTAAAGTTCCAAATCATACACACACACATATACACACACTCATATCCACATAGTCACATTATCTTGACACCAGGCCAACCATTCCTAACATTTGTCTCTTAATGCTGAGTGCCAAGCGAGGCAGCTGTTAGTACCATTTTTATAAGTTTTTGGTATGACTCAACAGGGTTTTGAACCCATGACCTCCCACATCCCAGGCAGATGCTTTAACCACTTAAGCCACTGAAGAGGTCTCTTCAGATCCAGATTCATGTTGCCTTGTCTCTGACCTTCTTTTCCTTGGTCAAGCAGCATGCCACAGCTTGATTGCATTTCTTGGGTCTGCCAAGTTAAGAAGTGTCATTATTAGTGTGATTTTGGGGACAATTTATAAAAGTTCTTATATCCATCAATGAATCATACTAAAGTACACCCCACATTTTCATATTTCTCTGAATGATTGGTGCAAAAAATGCATAACATCACATCCTTTCCCGTGACATGCTTCAGACATTTATGTCTATTTTTCAAACATTTCCAGTGTTTTTTTATTCTCTTCACTTGATCATACAGTATTTATGATTGCACTCTCTTGACAGTATCTAATTTCGTATGTTTTGATGGCAGATAAATACCTTTCAAAAACTTAAGCATCATTTTTCAAACTGTACCTTTAGGTTGTTATTGTACAGCCATTATTGTGCTGAGGTGCCATAAAATGCTTCTGTGTAAATATATACAAACTTTATAATTTTTTACTGTACAGTGCACTGAATATTTATTAACAAAAGGAGCACACACACACAGAGACTAGCAGACACACATACACATATATAATCCTGCATAGATACAGACATGTGCCTAGATATGAGCTTTACCAATGGTATTCATTAACAAAAGTTGGTATTCAATAACAAAAATTGGTAAATAATTTAGTGAATAGATGGGGGGCCCGAGTGGCCGAGTGGTCTAAAGTGCTCACCATTCCAGATCACTGCCATCTCACCTCTGTCTGCGTGGATTCGAGTCCAAGGCTCGGCTAGCGTGGGTATGTGGGAAAGCCTGCCAGTAGTTTTTTGTGGGTCGGTGGTTCTTCCCGGGGTTTTCCAGGGTTCTTCCTCCACCAGTTATACTGGCCGCCATGTATAGCCTATCTTGTGCTGAAAAATGGCATTAAACCCTAGAACAACAGAACAACAACAAGTGAATAGATGATAACTTATTTGCTAGAACTTATAAAACAGAAACATTTTCAACCAGGAATTGAATGAATCAAAATCAGGTGATGATTTTATATGGTTCAGAAGTTCATTCCACCATAACGGTGCCATTATGCACTATGAGCAATTTGCAAAAGTTTTTCACTTTGTGAATGGCTTCTTCAGTATGATATTAAAACACATTATTTGCTATAATATTACTTATTGAATGGGCCTACATGACCTTTTCCAATAGGCCAATACAAGTTCAATACCCGATATAATTTTGTTTCGTCCATATTGAAATCTGAGTTTGGGGGATCAGCACAGCACTCTAGAGTCTAGACTAGTGTTATAGAGATATTTTGATGTAATATAACTGTTTCCAGTTTTTTTAAGTTTTTTTACAGGTCATATTGATTAGAATCCACATTTTAAGAAATTGACCGCTTCTCTGGTCTAAAACATACAAGTAGAATCATTGCAGAATACAAACCTCACTTCTCAGTGGACATGATCTTTTGTTCATTGCCTGTGATTCAATCTGTAGTTGATGCAATCTGCCTATATGTGTATTTATGTATATTAAAATTTCTGTTACACTTCTTCGCATAGAATTTAGAAATTGAAACTGTTGGTGATATTAGAGACAAGATAGCAGATTAAAAGGCTCTGATTAGCAAAAGTAACTGTTATCTAGTTTTAAAGGATAAAGATATTTTATACTTATTAAATTTGGTAATTTTTGTCAGACCTCAAGACTGAAGACAGAATTATTTCTCATATATATTTTGTTGCAGAGATTAAAACTGACTGTGATTAGAGATATAGTAATAATATACATGTTAATAAATCAGCTTCTGGACTGAATCATTATTGAGAAATTAAATGTTTAGTTTAACATAGGAAACAAATATTTTTTTTCCTCAGAAACATTGTTATCGGAAGTATTTGTTGAGTGAAAGATAGCAATTAAGGGGGAAGCCAGAAGCTTCTTTGCTCTACCTCGAACTCCCTATCCTGTAGGTACAGCACTAGTCATATAATGTAAGACATCTACCCTCGTATTTACATTGTTTGGTTATGCACTGTAGGACTAGTACAGCACTAGTCATATAATGTAAGACATCTACCCTCGTATTTACATTGTTTGGTTATGCACTGTAGGACTAGTACAGCACTAGTTCCATGTGTGCAAAAACTATTGTAACAACAGTATCTCTGCTTTATTTTAAATAGATCCATTAACCATCAAAAGGATTGGTGTTTTACATTTTATTTGTTAATCTGAAACAAGACCACTTGGCCTGACAATGATCAGTGGAAATCTTCGCTAAACCAGTGGATTAGTGATGGATAGGGTTTAGTGATCTATAAACAGTTTCTAGGCCTAGTCTCCAGTGGACAGAGACAGATCAAAGGAAAATTGCTTGTTGTATTATTGACTTGTCCTTTTTATGCAAAGAATATATTGTTTAGGAAATAAGATAAATGACACTGAGTCCTGACATTAAAAGATAATTTGGCAACAGTGGGCTCCAAATGTTTCTTTCCTTTCATCAGTTTCATTTTGAATTAGCACACTGGTGTCAATTACCAGGTGAGAAATATCATACCCACTTGAGCCTCATCTTAATAAATTGCTGTGAAGCTTGGTATGTGTGCATGCATGTACCTGTTATTGACATCATCTCAAGTTGCACAGACATGTATAGATTGATCTCCATCAGGGGGACATTTTCAAGTCGGAAGCAAGAGTGTGTGTTTATGTTGGGGGAGTGTATATTTATTTGAGCAAAGTACTCACCATTCCTTTATTATTACAGAAGTTTTCAATTTTATTAGGTATCTGCCAGTGCTACAATTACTTTGTTCACAATATTTAAATGAATATTAGTTTAACGGATATAACTTATGGCTTCCTGTCATACAACATGATTGCAGGCATTACAGAAGATGCAGCCTGGTTTAATCAGATATGGAATGAAAAAGATTCTTTATAAATGTTTGGGTCATACATACCTCATGTGTGTCTTTGGGTAAATGTTAACTATATCATGTGCCTATTAAATCATAACGCACACAAACACACTAAACTTCACTTAAACCTAAGAGTCCCTTTCTCAAAGGCAAACACTTTGTACAGTTTTTATATAATAATGGTGATACAAATAATAACTATGATCAACAGAAATGATAATAATGATTTATGCAATCTTCATAGATGATATTTATTGGGACCTGGCCACTTTGATGCCATGTTAGGAATACTTTTGTAGGGGCCAAAAAGAATGACCTATTAATTTCACCTTTAGTGGAATATTTATTGGAGTCGGGTCCCCTAAACAAATAGATGTTGAAGTGCATGCTTATTGCCTGCATAATTTTAGGGAAGTTTTCAGCAAGGACAATAAATGCATGCTATAATAAAATTCCATGCATGTATGCAAGTAGGTGATGCCTTTTGCTCAGAAGGTGATTTTAATGGTGTGATTTAATATTTATCTTGGTTTGATGGTTCAGCAACACTCTGAAGGTTGTATCATGCTCAGGCAGGAGAATCTGATGCAGTTGTTGCAGATATTATTCTGTGTGCAGAGCCCAAGACTCAAACCCAGGTGTAATGGCAGTGTTTAGTAAAGGTGAGTGCTTAGAACACCCTGACACGTGGAGCTGCCATGGCTGAAGATAGTACTGGGTCATGTGGTTTTAATATTAATTCATTTCAACTAGCAGGGTTAAGAGGGTTGGTGGATTGGAATGATTACAAAACTAGTTAAATAATTTTAATTACCTTTCACTACACATACACACAACATGGTTGAATATGTTCTGTACAGTTCCTACGTTCTTGTATGTGAAGAAATTTGAACTTTGCTGAATTTTCACTGAATTTTCTGTTTTGATCTTTCTTTTCCAGATTTGGTCTGAGACAGGCCAAGTAAAGTTCAGTCATAATGGTTAAGTATGGCAACAGCTGTGGAGATATACGAAAGAAGACCCCGACCCCGAGTAAACTCCACAACTGATACTATTACAGCTGAAAACATAGAGCCTCTCAAAAATCAATCCATTCCAGGAACCCTTCCAACATCCAAGATGGCAGCTACATCAGCATTCAGAAAGTCTTTGTCTGTCCTTCAGATGTTTCTTTTGAATGCAGTGGTCTGTGGGGTGGAGATATGTGCATGTGCTGGATTCACTTACATACCGCCCATGCTGCTGAAAGCCGGTTACCTGGAGGAAAACATGAGCATTATCCTTGGGGTTGGCCCTTTGTTGGGATTTTTCCTAGTTCCTGTTATTGGTAATGCCAGTGACAGATTGACAACTGTTTGGGGAAAGAGACGTCCATTTATCTTTGTACTTTCAATGATGTTAATATCTGCACTAATTGTTGTCCCATATGGAGATTACTTCTGCTTCTCAGTCTTTGGCAAAAACGATTTCAGCAGGACTTTGGCTCTTGTATGTCTCACTCTTGGAGTCATAATGCTGGATTTCACAAGTCAGGCATGTCTAACTCCATGCGAGGCTCTTCTCTCGGATCTTTCCAAAGATACTGACCAGCATGAGCGTATATTCACAGTCTACTCCATCATGGTCAGCTTAGGTGGTATCATTGGCTATCTTGTCACAGCATTGGATTGGAATTCACTCAGGATAGGGATATATTTAGGATCACAGGAACGATGTGTGTTTACGTTGCTTGTGATATTGTTTACACTGTTGTTGGCAGCAACGTTGATGACTGCAGATGAAAAAGCATCAGTGGGTGGAGAAGGTGCCTTGCACTTATTGACAGACGATTCCAAAAGTCATGTGATGAATGGTGGAATTGAGTCAGGCTATGATACGAGTAGTAATTCTTCTGAGGATGGGGTTGTCCTGCAGGGTACTTTAACAAGTGAACAAGGACTTAGTAATTCCTCAATTACTAAACCAAGAACTACATACCTGATGAACAAATTAAGTACTTATATCAAGTTTCTACTCAGGTTCAAATTATTTTCAGCATTTTATAATATTGGCAAGCTTTTCTGTTCAGCAATATATGAGAAATTACCTGACCCCTTAAAACGTTTGCTTGAAGTTCCATTTGTATTGCGCCATTTGGCAGCAGCAAATTTCTGCAGCTGGACTGCAGTTATGGGGTTTAATTTGTTTTACACTGATTATGTTGGCAATGTTGTATACCAAGGCAACCCAAATGCCCCAGAAAATTCATACTTGCGTAACAGATTTGATGAAGGTGTCCGCATGGCAAGCTGGGGGCTTCTCTTACATTGCATTACCTCAGTAGTGTATGCACTTTTTGTGGAGCGATTGGTGGACCGATATGGCTGTCGTTTAACTTACCTTCTTGGAATGATGTCTTTTTGCTGTGCAATGTTTGGAATAGTACTAGTCGACAACATAATTTTTGTAAACGCTATGGCTGCACTCACAGGAATAGGTTATGCAACGCTGACGACTATTCCTTTCATCCTGGTGACCAAATATCATGCTAAAAAAGAAGTAAGTTGACATAAATGTGGTTTCTGTATGATTAATGTTTAAAAAACTCACGGTTTTAGTTCTTAGGTTGCAGCACTTTAAAGGTCATACTGCACCGAGGCAAGTGAGCACATATATATATATATATATATATATATAGACACACACACACATATATATATATACACACATACATACATATACATAAAGGTATTATATGATTCCCTTTGCATGTTTGTGAATATTCCTGTTCATGTCAGAATTGAATTACCGGTAAAATAACACTGCAGTTTTGGCAATATAGTTAGCAGATTCAACATGTACAGTACTATTATTGCTTCTCACTTTATATAAAGGTCATCAGGTCTTGTGCTCTTATGAAAATCAAATAATTATCCAAGGAGAATCTAAATATATATGCCACTCATGGAAAAGGAAAATAAAGAAAAAGATTATATGTTGGAAGTATTGCATAATGAGCATGCTGTTGTTGTGTAAATATGTGCATTAATATGAATATATTAATGAGTGCGGTGGGGTGACATGTCGACCCTAAGTGCACAAGTTTATGAATGAGAAGATAGAAACATAAAAGCATTTGATATTATTACTGTATTATCACATTTAATTAATGGACATCATATGAAAATAACATACATTATTACTCTCTTTTAAAGGGTTAAATTTTAAGTTTCATTTGTTTTGATTTAGAAAAAATTCTGTGGTAGGCAATTTGTGCTGTTTGCATGCAGATTTTGATCTGCCAGTATAGAAGAGCCAGGTGTATGAAGTTTGCAATGGTGCATACATAATACATTTGCAAATAAAACATGCATCAAGGTACCTGGCAGTCCTTTATCACCCAGAACACAAAGAAATTTCCTGATATCAGTTTCGGGAAATACAGTTAGCTCCCATGCTGACTTTTTACATCAAGTGGATACATTTTGATACTATCCCTTGAGCTAGTGTTGACATCAGACATTATCACAGTATGTCATAATGGGCAAGACAAAAAACTCAACATACAAAGTTGGTCTTGTTGCATTCTTCCTGAATGATATAATTGTACTTTTGTTTACCAGAAATGGGTTGTTTTGGCAATCTTTGTTTTCTTGATTAGTTTGGTAGTTTTTTTGTCAGTGCTTCAAGTGCCATCTGGTAACCTAAAATTTGGAGTACCTCATTTTCATTGGACTTCATTTTATTTCTTCTTCTCATTTCTTAGTTATGAAAGCCATTGTGGTTCTGGTCAACCAGGCTGATAAATCATACAAATTTGGACTTGCCCTATGATGTCCTATATCTTTAAAACAAATGTAATACTTTCATTGTCTGACCTTTAAATTTGAAATAATTTGAGCATTTTTTTTGAAGGTGGAGCATGTTATGTTATGATGTCTACACAGCCACCTTTTTACCAATATGGTTTCTGCACAGTAACAGCTGTACACCATGTACAGTTACAAAAATGTATGGCTGACTTGCATATGAGATAAGAAAGAACCCTATTCATTCTGGCTCAAATACTTGAAGGTCAAGGTCACTGACTGAAAAAAGGAAAGTGTTTCTGCATAATAAGCCAGAGTTCTCTATCATATACAGTTACTGTGGATGGTTTGCACTTGGTATGAGGAAGAACCCTTTTGATTTTTGATTTGATATATAGAAGGTCATGATTAATAACTGAATGAATAAAAAAATATTTCCTTCACCAAAACATTAGTTGTACATGACATATCTCAAGCAGACTGTGTAGATGGTATGATCTTGGGGTATGGAAGGAGGCTAATTGTATTTGAGGTCAAAAGGCAAAAGGTCAGGGTCACTAAAATGGTTTCAGCACAATAACATGAGTTCTGTGTCACTTACCTGGCCCATATTTTGCAGACATCTTGCAGTTTGGATGAGGAAGAAGTCACACTTTTGAGGCTTGAAGGGCAGTTGTCAAGGTCACTGAAAGAACAAAAATAGTTTCAGCACAAAAATGTCATTTATCCATACAATCAAGATTGAGTGTGCTTATAATGCTTTGATTATGGTGCTATTTGTTTTTTGATGATATTTTGAAACTTTTTGTGCTATTTTTGTTTTAAGTTCAATGAAATATGTATTGAGGTTGACAATGTTTTAAGCCCTATTTTGTTCTTCATTTTAGTACTGTGTAACCAACATTTGCTGCATAGAGACTTTCTGTTTGGGCACAAAGTTGAGTTTCTTTGCTAGAGTATACAGTTTCATTGCTAGAGTACAGTAATACCTCGTGCATTCGCGTTTCTGGATTCGCGAAATTTTCATTGGTACCCTCTACATACATGTTTTCTTTATTTTATTGAATTGTACCTTCGTTATATGACTTCTGTGACATGAAGTTTACCTAGTTTACCTTCCTGACAATGACAAAGAAAACGTCAGTCATTAAGTTTACAGTCCCATTCATTACTTGGTTTTACCTTACTGTGAGTGCAAAAGAAAATGGCAGCCAATGAATTAGTATAGGGGTAATATTAGTATACCGTACTGTAAATGCGCTAGTGTGGCAAATACCCATTAGGCGATACTGTACTCTATTTTTACATCAACCATTTATTTCTCTTTTTAAGGGTAATGTATTAAGCTAACTTTTAAATGAAATTAAAGTGCTTTGGGAGCATGATTTGGGTCATATTTAGGGTTTAAACCCTAGAAATAAGCATTTATTAGCATTTTTAGTGATTTGTACCAAACATTCGCGATTCCTCCTGATCCGCGACTGGTTCTGGAACCTAACCTCGCGAATGTTCGAGGTATTACTGTATACAATACATATAGCTAGATGTTCTGTGTTTTGTCTTTGTCTGTATTATCTATGTAATGTGTTCATTGGTTAGTTTGTTGGTTTTTAACGGCACTTTCAGCACGTTATTATCCTGTTGAGAGAAATGGAGCTAAGTGCCTTTTCCAAGGACACACTGTGGCAACTGACCTGGGCTGGTCAGGGTAAATATCAATTCCATGATGCTTGGATTAATTGTGGCATACATTTCATAACCAACTACAGAGTTTTCAGTTATTTAGCAAAATATTTTAACGCTGATTAACACACAGGGAGAACAGTATCATAGTTCATTTATGAAGGAGCTTATAACACTGCTGTGAGGAAAGATATTAAAAAATCTGAAGATATTTAAAGGGTGTTTGATAACAGATATGTTAAAATGGTGATTCACAGAAAAGTCTGAAGTGCTGAATACAAGAGTAGGGCTGGAGTAATGGAATTCATCTTTGCATTAATACTCCAAATGGTGCATGACACTCCCAGGTCTTCTGTCCTCTGCTTCAAAGGCTTGATGGACAATCAACTTTAGTAGAACAGAGAATCAAACAATCAGCCTTAGTAGAACAGAGAATCAAAGTAAAAGTAAATAATCCATTTTTCTTGTGCGCTACATAACTAAACAAGATGACAGGAAGTTCCTTGGCATGAATTCTAAAACATTTTGTTAAACTTCTAATTGCAGTATTTTGGATAGTAAAAGTTCCTGCATCCCAGATCCTCATTTTCTTGTTAATGGTTCCTTTTTATTAGATGGATCCTAAAGCTAGACATAGTTAACTAAGATCCTCTGGAGTTTAATCCATAGTCTTCTTCAAGAACCAGTTCCATTTACCGTCAAAAGCTTTGATGTATGCATTTTAAGATTTCTATATGCATTTTAAGATTCTATCTCAAGCTGTACCATTTCTGGTCATACAAGTGATCCTTATGTAGAATGAAAAATGCTTTTTGTCAGAACAAAGTTTTGTTAATGATGTTGTTTGTGTTATTTTGGGTTCAACACCATTACTTAGTGAAGTATAGGCTGTTCATGGTGGCCAGAGTAACTGGTGGAGGAAAAACCTGGGGAAAACCCTGCTAAGAGCTACTGAACTAGGGGAAGCTACCTGCAAACTTTCTCACATAGCTACATTGGCTGAGCCTGAGACTTGAAACCCATGTGGACAGGGGTAAGATGGGATTGATTGGTAAAGGCAAGTGCCTTAGATCATTCAACCACCTGTTGCCCCACAAAGTTTTGTAGTTGCTGCTTAGATATATAGGCTGTAATACACAAGTTCTGAGGACTGGTGTAGTAAGTGAAAGGATGGCTACCATGGTTACTGTAGATACTGTGATGTTGATAAATTAGGAAGACTTCAGATATTGTAACACATGAAAGGAAGAGGCCAGTGTAAGTTTGCTAAATCAGCATCAAGTTCACAGTAAATGAAACTGAGGCTTTGCATGGTTGCTGGGCAGTCTTCTTGTAAATCATGAGACAAGAATGTAGAGCTAACAACCTAGATGGCATGATGTGGGTTGAAGTCATTTAAACAGTTAAAATGGCATCAAGATCTTGAAGCTTCAGAAGGCACAATATTCCAAGATATGTTCCATGTTCCTAGTCTCCAGGACTGCAAATAACTTCAAGTTAACCAGGACCAAACTGATGTGTTTCATTGGAGATGCTTGCATGGTGTGACAGTTCCAAGTTCGAAATACTAGCCTAGCAAGTATGATGTTGGGAAAGTGTCTCCTGTTTCAAATGTTAATATATTTTTTACATAGAAATTGAACTCTGTAAAAGAAATTTCACTTGTCCAACAATATTCAGTTGCCTGGGCAAGTTGGTGTAAGGAATAGTTTTTTCTGAGATTGTATATTGGACCAGACGTTTTGATAAAACTAATAGAAAATGCAAAAGACTGAGACTGATCCTTTGTATTGGATTTTGATGGAACAACACAGGCACAGGTTGAGAAGATGATGGACTTGAGAATAAGACACTGCTCAGCTATACACGATGAAGTTTGGTGTACATTCTACAAAACGAGTATTTTTGGGGGCTATGCAAGAGGGGAAAAGTTGTTGATAGGATATTTAAGCCATAGAAGCTGACAAACGTCCTGATGTAGGAATAATCTAAATGTAAACAAAGCCATTGTCTTTGAAGTGCTTGGAAGTCGATTAATAACACTTGAATATCCCAATTAAGAATTTATCAGAATTAGATCTTGCAGCATCTGTGTAGTACACAGTTACTTTGGTAGGGGTCAAGATGTATATTGACAAGAGATACACAGTAGATGTTGCCTTTGGTTATGCGACAGTTTTTGAAATACACAGACGTCAGGAGAGAGAAGACTAGAAATCCCCACATCTCAGCTGTGATGTTAAATGGAGATTTTGAGGACAGCTACTTGGATTTAATGGTCTGCAATGAGGAAATATGGATCCATTCATGTTCCTTAAGAATTATTGCACCACTGTTGAAAAAATTTTTACTTGGTTTTCAGTCTGATGCTCCAGGTATACACATCCTCTATAATTTGATGGTCAGAATGATTGGCAGATTTCTGTCATGGTTTTTGAAGACAGAAGCACTCCAAAATGTAGATGGTAATGGATGGTACTGATGTGCTAATTGTAGACTTGAAGGCAGAAGCAATCCAAAATGAAGATGGTAATGGGTGGTACTGATGTGCTAATTGTAGACTTGAAGGCTGAAGCAATCCAAAATGTAGATGGTAATGGATGGCACTGACATGCTAATTGTAGACTTGACAACAGAAGCAATCCAAAATGTAGATGGTAATGGATGGCACTGACATGCTAATTGTAGACTTGACAACAGAAGCAATCCAAAATGTAGATGGTAACAGATGGCGCTGACATGCTAATTGTAGACTTGAAGGCTGAAGCAATCCAAAATGTAGGTGGTAATGGATGGCACTGACAAGCTAATTGTAGACTTGAAGGCTGATGCAATCCAAAATGTAGGTGATAATGGATGGCACTGATATGCTAATTGTAGACTTGAAGGCTGATGCAATCCAAAATGTAGGTGGTAATGGGTGGTACTGACATGCTAATACACTTGAATGCAAAAATCCATCTTTCAGATGATGATATTGTGATTGGTGAAAACAACAGATAGTGTTATATTTATCTATATTTTTTGTAACTCCTGGTACACGATTTTATCCAGTTTTAATATTTTTTATGCATGGCTGTAAATTGTACAGAATATCTTTTGTTAAATTTTCATATGTGACTTGAGTATTTTAAGAACGTAGTATTTATATAGGGTCTATAAAAAGATGCTTATGTATATGTTGACAGTTATTAATATTAATCTTAATAATAAGACTTAATGGTACATATGACAATCTCTGAGTGGCTTATGGGGTTTTTGATGTTCTTAGAATAATTCTGTTACTTCCTATTGGATGGGCTAGGTCACATGAATAGGCCAAATCGAAACAAAATGGGTAGTGTTATTTGTCACATAGGGACTTTGTGAAATACAGTTTCAGTAATTGGGGTATATAATGAGAAGACCATGCAGTCATTTTCATCGTGATTTTGGAGTCGTTCACATTTCTTGTGTTCCTGTTTTAAGTCTGCAGACATGTTTTATGTTGTACTTAGATATTATTCGAGAACAAAAACATTTGTTTGGACTGTTAAGTGGAAATAGAAAGTGCTCATTATTTGGACTATAATATTTTTTGGGAACTATTATAAATTATTCTAAGGAATTCTGGACGACTCCATCTTCACAATGTCATGGTTCTTGGAGGACCAGTACATTTCAGGGTTTTTTAATTTATAATACAAGAAATTTTTCATTCATTTAGGATTTTCGTAGACCTTTATAAGGATCACTTTGGATTCACTTCATAATACTGTAAGTCCCTCTCACATTTTTGTCATTTATAACTTTGATAATTAAAGTTTTTTTTTAAAAAAAATTGTTTTTGCTTCTCTTTCTGTTACTTAATTAATGACCATAGAGTCATAACAATAAAAAGATTGAACAATTATTAAGAGATCAGCAAAGGAAAAAACTACTTAAAATTGGAGAACTCATAATTTCCAAATGGTCTCTAACACATTACTTTAAAGCCATTGTTGCTATATCCAGCAAGAAGTGGAAGGCTGTATCTCATCCTTTCAAGTACATTCCAAAAATTACAAGAAAAGTGGGTCCCTTGATAGCCAAGTGGTGTAAAGCACTCACCTTTACCAATCATTGCTGTCTCACATATGTCAGTGTGGGTTCGAGTTTCTGGCCTTGCCAGTGTGCATATGTGAGAACGCTGACAGTAGCTTCCCATTAGTTGGTGGTTCTTGGCAAGGTTTTTCACTTGTTGTACTATCTGTCATATGTAGCCTATCTTGTGCTGAGAAATGGCATTAAAACAAAAACAAAACAAGCAACAGTAAGAGAAGTCTAACACAGAAAGAACATGTCATCTGTTTGAAGCTATATGAAGTGGGCTGTCTCAATAAGTCAGGAACTGGTTGAAGATACTAGAGTGTATTATTTCTAGAGAGAAATTTTCAGACTGAAAGCCAAGTACTGGAAATGTGGTTAAGGTGTGTTAGGTTTACCACATGGTAATGCTGATGTTGAAAGAAGTTTATCAGAGAACAAGGTGTGACCAAGATGCTGTCTCAGATGGTTGTATAGGTAGTTAAATTCTATGATCCACTGAATGTCTTTCACAAAGGGACATGAAAATGTCAGTGAGGTCTACCTATGTATGCTATCAAAAGAAATTTGATGAGGAAACAACTGAATGCAGAACTCAAAAGTCAAGTAACATAAGGTCTAAATCAGAGAAAGGAGCGGTCAGAATGAAAAATAAGAACTGATTGATTAGTAATGTCAAGGAAAGGGAGTTGAATGACCTTGAATAGCTGAAGTCAGATCAAGGGCGTTAAATGCTCCAGAAAGGGTCATTCAGACAAGTAAAACAAAAGTCCGTGAGTAATGGGACAAGGTTATAAAAGAGAAGCTGCCAGATCATCAGGCCCTGATAGGTACTAAATTGATGTTGGGCACAGCATGATTTAAGGCTGACGAAATAGTAACTGATTGGCTAAAATCAAAGGAAATGAGAAAAACGACAAGTGAAGAAAAACAAACTGTTGGAAACAAGCGAAACCGCTCCTGGTGACAGAAGTGGATATTAATTTATAAGAAGCAAGCAGAAAGATAATTTATGAGAGATGTTAGAAAGTTGAACAGAAATGCATATTTTTAAGGCAAATCTCAACCTGAAAGGAAAGTTTGAGATAAGGTCCAAAATGCAAGGAAAGTAAATTAACCAAGTGCAAATGTGCAGATCTGCAAATATATGTTCCATTTAAGCTAATCCTTGGTTCTTCTGCAATCCACTTTGCATTTGGTTAATTTTACTAATCTTGTGTTCCTCTGCAGCCCACTTTGCTTTCAGTTAATCTATTTGAATGTTTTTGTACTCCACAGTTTCTCTCAGGTGATGCTTTTAATCACTAGAATTAATCTGTCTTTTCTGCATACAGCTTATGTAGTAACCATGGTTTTGTTTTTCTCTCACGACTCTCTTGTTAAGACAAAGAAGATATGCAATTTTAGTCCACTCCTTTTTTGTTTTTCTTCCGAACCAGACCTATAAGTGGCAAAATACTTTTCAGTGAAAAGAAAGTAAAGGTCTAAATTTATTATGCATCAGATTCAAATTGGATTGAAATTATGAAATTTTAGAAATATTAGTAGCAGTGACTGCCATTTGTGTCTTGGTTTTGTATGAGCCCTTATTCCACTAATAGTAAATGTAAACTTCATGGGAGTAATGGATACTTATGATTTGAATCTTGTGTACTTGCTTGTAAGTTTTTGCTGTTGATCATTTATCTGTTTTAATTTAATGTTTAACGTTATTTTTTGTATTAACCTTTTTATGTTGTTTTTGCTCAGCATCTTTCAATCAACCGACTCTAAATAAAATTATGAGTTTCCTTCGAAGTTGCGTCTATAATCTGCCTTCCAAGAATATGAGAATGGTTTCTAAAATTATATATATCAATATCAATTTTTTAAAATATGTATATATGTTCCCAATAATAAATGGTAGAGTTAGTTTGCTGTATGGTGATGCGAAAACCAGAACACATTCCATATCTGTCCTTTGTTGTTGGGAAAATGTATCCTATATTTTTATGAAAGTAGAAAAGAAAGCTGCCAGTTGCCCATGTACATGCATTTTTGTAGAAGATATTTGATTTTATACACTGTTAGATGTGTATATTATTTGATATGATTTCTGTTTTTTAGCTTACAGATGTGTTCTGATGGCATTATAGGTTCTTCCTTTGTCAACAGGTGCGAATCAAAACACAGTGTTGGTGATAGAATAAGGGGTAATTTTTGGGGTTGATGACTGACAGTGTGTAATAGACAAAGCTACCTGCTGGCAGATGTTTAGCAAATGCATTCTGTTTGCTTGATATTGTCGGTCCAAAACTTGCACTAAAACAGTGTACCATTAATAATTTGATAGCTTTTTAGTGTCCGTAACCTCTCATTGCATGCTGATATGTCATACAGTTCCTATGGAATATTATTTCAAGCTATTGTAGCTGCATCTTTTTAATATATCTTTACCAAATCCTTGTTTGAAGTCACATTCAATATCATGTTTAGTAATTTTGTATTATTTTCAAGAAGCTTCAGTAAGGATAAATATTGCATAAGTTTTGCAAGTTTTAAGTATATTTTTACCACGTCAGATGTAATAAAGATTTAATTACATTATTAATAATGTGTTAATTTAGCGGGCAATTTTATAATGAGAAAAGTATTGATATAAATCCTTGCAAATGTTTGCAAATTTACACCTGTGTTTGACCTTCCATTATTGTGCAAATAAATAAGTTTTACATTAAATTTCTCTTTTTTACAGTTGTACTTCTCTGACACCCTACAGCCAGATATATCTGGGAATAAACCGCCTCTCCTTCCTGCCCGTGGTATTGCCACAGATATGGGAATGATGGACAGTGCCTACTTCCTGTCCCAAGTGGTCTTGTCAGGATTAATGGGATATGTTGTGCACATTACTGGGTCAGTCGTTTCATATATGGTGACTGCAGGTGTGATGGGAGTTATAGCTTGTGTATTTATACGGAATGTTGTCGTAAATGGTCAAGATATGGTGAAATATTTGCAAGGAAGGAAAGGTGTAATAGAACTATAACACTATCAAATAGGAAATCATCATTGAACAAATTTTTTATTAATATATTGAATAATTTTGTTTTTATTCATTAAAAATATTGTTATAGCATTTAACTCTGGGAGGGCAATTTGAATTTAAAGAAGAAACAGACAATATTTTTAATGTGATAAATGCTTAAGCCATGACAGTTAATACTGTGAGGCCAAGTGAGCATATGGTTTGGCTCAGTGTTTTTCATGCATTATGTATTGTACATCTATCAACAGTTGCAATATTATACATATTGTCAAAAACCACTGGACAAATTATGACCAAATTTAGTATAGATCATCCTGGCATGAAGAAATTAAAGATTTATACAAACGATGCCAATATGCAATGTGGTATTGTCACTTACTAAAAGACTCCTCCCCCACATTAAATAACCATCATCTAAAAAAAATGTTTGAATAGAATTGGATCAAATTGAACATAAGCCATCCTGGCTCAAAGATGTTTCAGGTTTATGCCAATGATGCTGATCCTCATTTAAACAGAGCCAATAATACTGAAAATAGAAAAACCCTAAACTGACTTAATTTTCAAAACTGTTAAATAGAATTTGACCAGACTCGACAGAGAGCATCCTGTTGTGAAAGCTTTAAAAGTTATTATAAATGAACCAATCAGACATCTAATATGACGGCCATTACTAAAAATAACAAAATGTTAGTCAGTTATTGATCTAAATCTGCTGAACAGAATTTGATATGTCACTGAAATCATGCATACAAGTGTTGAATAACTTTCACATTTGTACAGCTGATTCTCTGATGTATGCAATTACTAAGATTAGCAAACCCTTGAAATGACTTATGCAGAATATTAAATTGAATTTGACCAAACTTGATTGGAAACTTTCTTACATGAAGACATTCCAGATTTATGGTAAAGATCTAATCTGCCATAATATATTGGCACTGTCACTAAAAATAGAAAGACTTAAATTACTTCTCAGTAAATGCTCAGCCTAATCTGACCACATTTTTAAATAAAGCTTATTGTCATAGACTGCATTCATGTTTTTTTACCACTGATGCCAGTCTGACCACATTTTAAACAAAGCATATTGTCATAGATTGCATTCATGTTTTTGTACCACTGATGCCAGTCTGCCATAAAATATGGCCATAGTTACCAAAAATTGAAGAGACTTTAAAGAGCTTCTTTAAAATGGAAAAAGCATCTTGGCATGAAGACCTTGCAAATATTTAAAAATGCTGCTGATTCATTACTAGTTATGGACACTGTTACTAAAAACAGAAGAAAAATCTTGAAACAATTATGGCTACTGTTCCTGTGAATATAAAAAATTGAAGGTGATTTTTCAGAAACAGAATTTGACTAATTTAACAGACTTCATCCTGGCATTGAGGGCTTTCAGATTTGTACAGTTGATGCTGATTTGCCATCAAAATATGGCCATCATTACTGAAAACAGAAAACATATTGAAACAACTTCTTCTCCAAAACCATTGAAAAGAAATTTGTCCACACCCTCTAGTAAGCATCCTGGGATGAAGAACTTAAATCTGTAGAAATTAATCTGTGCTGACCTATCAAATATGTTGACAGTTACTAAAAATAGAAAAACATTTAACTGCTGCATAGAATCTAAGTCATCCTGATAGAAAGCATTCCATCATAAAGACTTGTCAGATTCATACAGACGTTATTATATATGTTACTAAATGTAAGCATTTAAATAATTTCTGCATTGAAACATTTTAGAGCAGATTTGTACAAATGATCTCACATCACTAATATTTTTGAAAAACATTTACACACATTATCTCACAAGAACTGCTGAACAGAATTTGACCAACTTTGGCCTAAAGCGTCTTAGTCATTCCGTATTGGACAAATTATGCTACCTACCACTAAATATAGAGGATGATAAAAAATAATAAAAAATGAACAAATCTTGAAACAATTGTTTTCATATGCAAACCACAGCATTGGTAAAAATGTCTCTTGAAAGCATCCTTGTAACTAAGATTTCATGGCAAGTTGGTGTTGTGTTGGGATTATGAGGCAAATGTCAGCCAGGTGAGCAATACCAGATCCACCTAGACCTCTTGTTGAATTTTCTTTTCATTGTGCATCTTTTAAGGACATAATAGTCTAAGCTGTAGTATTTCCAGTATTATTAATCTTGAATGCTAACAAAACACTTAGTTTCATTTGTGTCGGAACATGTGCTAACAATACAAATACCAGACCTGACTCCGTATTCATTCAACGTTTTGAGCAAGGAACTCGGGTTCAGGCTCATAATTAAAAAATTAGATGTGATACTTAGGGTACACATTCATCATTAAAATATGGCACGCAAGTAAGGATTTTTTTTTAATGTTCTGTAAATTTAACTATATTCTAATTAAAGGTTTGCTGTCAAAATGTCTGGAATTCAAGTTAAGCTTCTTTTTCCTGTTCAGAAGTTGAGAATACCTGCCCTGAGATTATAAACTGTAAATTTTAGTTTGCAACAAAAAAATGACAATAAAAATAAAAACCTTTGTGAGGCCGATATAATCTCGTACTTAATGTCACACACTGCAGTACCATACATTTTCACACATTTCCCTGGTGAATAAACTACTTTACAGTGTTGTTCAGTAATTGCAATAGTTGTACAACATAATGTACTTGGGATGTTGGTTCACTGTATTGTTTCCACCAGATTATCCAAATTTGAAATGTACACTATAGCAGAAAATGCCTAACATGATCTATTTCTGGGCAAGTTGAAGAAATTCCAGCATTTTGGCATGTAATTTTTTTCTTCAGAAATTATGTTCATCTCCAGATATTTGCATAAGGTGTGCCTGTTATTTGTTTTATTCTATCAGTACCATTTTTTTTAATGAAATTCTTTTTATTTTTCCACTGCTAAATTATGCAACCATTGACATATAAATTTGTCATGCATATGTACATTATCTGATTAGGTTCATGTGCCATTACGGCATTTTTTTAAATGGTTTTTTACGTTGTTAAAATATTGTGATTTTGATTTTTTGGACAAAATCTTGACCACATGATTCAGAAAAACCCTTGAAAATGGAATGCAGAATGAATGCAGGTTTTAATCACCAAGAAAGTGGTTGCTTAACATGTAATCTAATCTGACATAAAAAAACCAGGAAAACAACAAAATTTACTCCATAACAGGATCGCATTCATCATTAAAAATAAGTTACATGAGCAACATAGAAATGCCCTTAAGCATACAGCTCATGTGATCACAGAATGACTTTTGGGGTAACATACTTGGTAATGAACCATTTAGAACCATTTTGTTTTTGCTTTATTTCACATGTGTGATAATAGTGGGTGAAGGGGTATCAATTTTGCTTGTTTTTTTTATAAATCGTTCCCTTTGGATGCCAAAGGAATCGATTCATTTTGCTCATAAATATGTTCTACTATGCAATTTAACCAGAAATGACAGTAATTTAATTGTTTATTTTGTATGTTGTTACTTCTTAAGAAACCCTGGCAAATAAGGATAAACTGTTTGAATTCATAATCAACATTCAGTCTTCCACAGTTTTGATAGTTTATATCTCAGTTGCCATGTTTGAAAACTGTGACTTCCTTCTTGGAATATACATTACCCAATATAACAAATCATATATACTCACTTATAAGTCAAATCAAATTGCAAACAACTGCAATGGCAGATCTGTGTCTGTGCAGTTCTCAGTTGGACTCATCTTATAGGTGAGTATAGATGGTTCACGCCCATATGTTGTTACACTGGCAGATTAGATCCCAGTTTAATTAAATTTTTAATCTCTTCACATTAAGATTTTACATGTATTTTGTTATGATACATTAAACAGAGCTGTAGATGAGAATTCAATGAACTGGGCATTTTGCTCCCTGGTTTGGAATACTATTTTTATAAAAAAAAATATAATTTTGATGTGGTGTGTTGTGAACATGGCAACACACAAAAACATAGCTAAAGACCGAATCCTAATAATGGAGATGTTGTACATTTCTGAGTGTGTGAAATGGCTATATGACAGAGACTAGTTTATGTGCTGTGATAATATGGCTCTTATATCAAATGTGCATGGAACAGCTGGAACTTGGATCAGATGCACCATTGTGGTATGTTCAGCAGGAGCAATACATTCACAACTTTTGGACTAAATAATTAGAAGTTAATGCTTCTGTATAATTTGAACTCATTTAAAATGTATTTATTCATTTTTAGTTGAAATTTCAGTATAAAATGTGACAACTGGTTACTCATCTAGATGATGGAGACAGTATTGGTATTTTTGTAAGTGATAGAGATAGTACAAAGGATGCAGAATCATTTGTTTTAAATTTTAACATATGGAAACCTTAATTTTGAAATAAGAGTTGAGAACTTTCTCAAATCTTCTAGATAAGGCAAGACTTAAAAAAGAAAAATTCGTATTTGATTACTGTAACAGTGTATTGTAATCTCTGACGCATGCTGAATTTTTTTCACAAGTCACTATTCACTAACCAAGCATTAACAAAGATATTAAATAGTCTTAATTTGTGGAGGAAATTGTGAGATATATAGTGAATATGGCTTGCTTTGATCTGTATTTTGAAAACAAACACAGAAGATTTGGTTTGCTGATTCATTGTTTTCCTGGATCATTGTCTATGTTGTGTTGCAAATGCAGTTTACATACATAAATTTGTGAATACAATGAAGTTGTGTGTGTGTAATCTAAATTCGTTAATCCTTTTTTGATCAAAGGAATCTGTATTGATGAGACTGAGACTTATTTTAGATACAGTATAACATATTTATCAGTGTAAAAGAAAAACTATTTAAAGCATAGACGTAGATCTGCTGTTACATTAACATACATGCCAACCATTACGCTTTTTTCACTAAATTACGCCTTATGCATAAATGTATTCAGGTTACACGTTTTCAGTATATCCCCCTCCAGAAAATATTAATAATTTGTTTTCTCATTTTTATTAACATCCCATTAATCCCACAGATCGTATTCTAGAATAGACGGCTTCTGTGTAACTATGACATAAGAGTACGCTTGTCTGAAGACTTGCATGATCTTTCTTAACAGTATTATTATGTTCTGTTTATAGCAGTTTTGCCCTATTTCAAAGAAACATGCTGGTTTCTACTTTTGACCTCGGTTTCTATTTATAGCAGCTGTATGGCTTAGTTAGATGAGAACAGACTGGTTTTCTAACTTTTAATCTTTGCTTGTAGATTCTTTGTTCTAATTCATATCTGGTACAGAACCAGTCTGTAGGTATTTGGTGCTAAAAGTCATCAGATTTATTCTGGTCGATGCACGTGTTAAAGCAAAATTATTTTTTAAATAATTTCATAGATGGATTAGGAAAAGATGAAAAACTGATTCAGAGATGATTACATGAATTACACAATACAGCGTTCCATTCTAGGGCAGCTTCACGCCCCTTGCAGGCTACGTGGAAAGGATTTAAATAATGGTCATGGGGATAAAACAAAGAAACCTTGAATTAGTTTGTTTTAATAACTCCAATACCAAGGTAACTTCTTTTAAACAGCAAAACTTAATTGTGGACACGAATTTTATAAATGCAGAGGCGTTATCTACCGAGTCCTTAATAGAACATGGACTACCCCTAGCGGTAGAAGACTTCATTGGTCTTTTGTTTAAACGGATGTTTCCCAATTCCAAAATTGCAGAAAATATGCATGTGCAAGACCAAAATTGTCTAATATTGTTAGGTGTTCAGCAGAAGAGATTGTTCAGTATTGTTAACAAAAATAAAACTGAATTCTCATCCAGGCTCTGTAACGCAGCACTTAGTGCTCTACTGATATGCAAAATATTCATAGTCTCAGCTGGTACAAAGTGTTCTGAAATACAGTATGAGAGTCTGTTGCTTTTTAAAGCTCAAAGAATTATATAAAAAAACTTGAAGCAGTAATTGATGTTAAAAGTCCAGAGGGATAAATATATCATTTTGTACAGATGCTCATTGAATTTTTATCATGATATATATGGATTACTCTTTTTCTTCTCGGGTTACTCTTTTTGTCCACTTGGATTACACTTTTTACTCATCAGGGTTTGGCATGTATGCCTTAAACACATAGTGTCAGGTTTACACTATTAACTTGATGTCTTGAACATAATGCATTGGTATATCCAAATCTTCAATGTTTATCCAAATCTTCTTTGTTTGCAGTTCATAGCATGTTCTACATAATTTGAACCTTAACTAAGCCTGTATATAATCAGACTCTTGAAGTTCAGTTGGTGCTTGAAACTTGGTTTTCTCTAATCCAAACACAGATGACCTCACTTTGGAAAGCTCATTTCTGATTGGCTGATGGTGGAAACTCAGTCATGGATTTATGATTTTTAGGCCAGGGCTTATAGCATTTCAAGATCTCAAAGCCAGGTCTTGTACAGTTTCATATTTTCAAAGTCATGACTTGTAGAATTCCATGATCCTAGAGTTAAGACTTGTATTGTTTCATGATCTCAGGGTCAAGACTTGTAGAGTTTCAAGGTCAAGACTTGTAGAGTTCCATGATCTCAGGGTTAAAACTTGTAGTTTCATGATCTCAATGTCAAGTCTTTTAGTCTCATGATCTTAGAGTCCAGCCTTGTAGTGTTCCATGATCGCAAGTCAAGACTTAAAGAATTTCATTATCTCAAGGACACGACTTTTAAGGTTTCATGACCTTCAGACCAAGACTTCTTCATGATCTCAAAGCCATGACTTGTGTAGAGAGACATACTATAGAATTTGTCAGATGTGGTTAGTCATATTATTACAGTTTTACTGATAGCATATTTTCTAAATGAAAGTTTTATTGTTTGCTAACTTCAGATATGCATGTTAAAAACTTACGATGCTATTAATGGGGGTAAAATCTTTGAAAATTAAATAATATTAGTTACCTTATGAATGAACAAAAATGATACATTTGAAATGTATTACCACACTAATTAAAATCCTTGTATATTTCCTTCAGTATTCAGCATTAATGTGATGATGTGATGAAATCCAGTACATTAATTATAAATTCAAATGTACCAAGACTATGCGACTTAAGTTAGGCACTAACATGGACACAACATAAAACAAATCAGAATAAGTTATGTTTCTTTTTATACAGGTAGATGCATATGAATGGATTGACTGAAATTTGCTTTGTCATTCTACACAAATTTCAAGAGTCTTTAATCTTCTGCCTTCTATTTTATCTAAGTAACATTTTTCACTGGTTAGAAAATCTTTAGAAATCAGAAAAAGAATATCGTTTTTCTTAGGGTCTTCATTAGGGTGTAATAACAGTTGATTGACACAGTTAAAGTGGTGATTCCTAATGGTGTTTTAATTTACAGCTATCAGTTGTATCTTGCTTGACTAGAGAATTATTTAAGGCTCAGTCTTGAAAATTTGTTGCCACTACTCTCCCCAAAGGATGGTTTTTATCAAAAGATTTCTAATGATGTCAGCTTGGTCCTAATATTGGTGACAACCTGAAATCATCCCACATGTCCTTCAGAGCAGCTAGTATGAAAATCTTATCACTGAATATCAGAGATGGTTTCAACAGTCAGAAGGAAGAAATGATTTTATTTTGAATTCCAGAATGTTCTTTTTGCCCCATAGAGCATCAATCCCTTTGAGGGACTGTTGATTTTTGGGAATTCAAAATGTGGATAATCAATTTTAATAGTTTCTTTTTTTGTCTTAGTTTATTATTGAATCTTGTACTGTCAGTAGAATACTGTCCTTTTCTTATTTACCACAAAAATAACCCTTCAGCTTCATCCAATTGCAGATGTTTCCTTTTAAATTTAGGGCTTAATTGAACAAAATTTGAATCTCTTTCAGAAAGTATTCCCTGAGTTCAGGATAAAACTTTAGTCAGTTCAGCATTTTCCTTCCTGGTTTGGAACAAAATGTTTTTTTTATAAAAAAATTTTTTCAATCAGTCAGGTATTTTCTTAACATTGTACATCATAAAATATCACACTGGGTCCTTGCCAAGAAGCATAGTTGTTATGCATTCAGAATGCATAAAAAAAGTCAGTGACCAACTGAGCGTGATCAAATTTTATGGCTCAGTTTGAGGAGTATTCTCCCTTTGACAGACTGTTTTTATGTCAAATGTCACAACATCTGGAGTGAAACAACTGTGCTCATAGTAGAAATATGGTGACAAATTTGGACTAAAGACTTAAAATGTCTTCTGACAATACTGGATCATTTTAGTACAAATTACTCATCAAGAATAATTGTCTCAAGATTTTTTTTTCTAAATAATTTTTTTAATCAATTGTCTGCCAAGTTCTTGGTTAATTAATGCATTTTAGTTGCTTATATGAGCTTGTGTTTTACTTTGTTTTAGCATGTACCGACTCAAAATAAAATTTACACAAAGTCAGTTTAATAAGAGATTAAGGCAGTTAGGACCATGCATCGATATGTGGGAGCATGATGCCTGTAGTAATAACCTTTTCATCCCGCCATACAATTCATTGTATCTTGTATACCCAAAAGGGGTTTGATTTCAAACATTCCACAGCATGATTTTTGAAGACTCGTGTCCCCCTAGAATGGCTCATCTTCTCCTAACTCGTTTCCCAACATAAGTTCCTCAGTTTAATGCTATATCGAACAAACTAGTTAGTGGAACCCTTTCTGATACATCACTGGTAGCTCAATATTTTTTCCATATAGATTGTAATTGTCATTTCCTCCATATGTGTGTCGAATTTTGACAAGTCCATGAAATATTTTACTCTGAAATTTAGGAATAGTTATGATATGCAAATTTACATGTAAATCACAAGAGTTCATTGCAAAAGAGATATTGCCTGTATTCTATCAACATCTTCTCCCAAAGGAACTTTTCTCTTTTAGTGTTGTATGGTGGGCATCCAGAAAGCAATGACATTATACCTCACCATATAAAAATGTCAGAAACATTTCCCACGGCAATTGTTTTAGTAATTCATTTGTAATGTGACATTATATGACATTAGTGCTTGGCAGTAGTGCCCACTGGAACCAGTGTAATGATCATTGCCAGGTAAACTATATCGGAGTCAAGGGGAAATGTATACTATCCTGAAATATATTCCTGTAATTAGTCTCGAAAAATATGTTGTGAGTTTGCCAGTAATTTATTTCTTATATATTTATATGTTTATGTATGTGTATATATACATACACTGGTGCTTTTTCCATGCAATACCTCATATTTAAGGAAAAGCTTTGGATCTTGTTAATAGCTTTCAGCTTTTATTATACAAGTTGATGTTATCTGCATTGTATACATGTTACTGCATACAGATTAGTTGCTATTTGTCAAGGAGCTCATAACTATCTATTTAATTATTTTGTTGCTGTTGGGATGCAATTATCGAAAAGAGCAAATGATTTTGAAAGTGTTTGAGTTTATATTCCACCTTGTCAGTGAATATGCAGTCACATTTAAATTGGATATTGCAGTTGTCCATTGGTAAATTGAGGATGACTTATCACTATGCAGTTGTAGAAAAGTGTACATAATAAAGATGGTCTGATGGGTTTGCAGACATTGCATGCTAGATAAGTGTATGGTACATACATTAATGTTGGAAGGGATATCATTTATTTCTCTAAAACAGATTACTGGAAATTGCCAAAAACATTGTAATTTGGTTAACATATTTTCCTGTACATTTTTGTTTCATGCTAGATTTGTCTTGAATGTTGCACACCTATGCAGAATTGTGTGAACACAGTCCTATGAATAGCCTGGGTAAAACCCGAGAATGTGAAGTGTACTGTATCCTTGGATATTGCAGTATTTTAAAAGCTGGGTTGGGGTGAAGTTGAATAGTGGCATACTTTAACTTGCAGAATGGACTGAATGTTGAGAATAACTAGAAAATCCGAATAATTATAAAATCAGTTGAACCTGAAGATTCAAACCAATAATGTTTTGGTAATTTATGTTTCTAAAGATTCAATTGTTTTAATTGCTGGGCTTTAACAGCTCATTTTTGGCACTCTATTGACTTTGTTATACATTTGATTCATGCACCCTTGGAACATGTGTGGCACATCATTTTGTTTAACATGATCAATCCACTTTTTGTCTATTGTAAAGAAATTTTTTCATCAGTAGTTTTATCATGTTAAAAGAATGCCATTAAATTTATTTTTCTTTAATTCAGAATCACGCCTGATGAATCCATGAACTTCTTTTTAACTATATGAACTCAACATCATGCATTACGTCTTTGGAATCTTGATTTTTTTGGTTACATACGCATTTCCTATAGGTCATAGCTGCAAACATTGTAGTATTTCTGTAGCCTTATGATAGCAGTCAGAATGTTTACAGCACCTTTCATCATTACCATTGATAATTCCACATTTTGTAATATTTAATCAGGGGAAAACTGTAGCTTTTTGCAGAAACTTTTTTCTCATGATCACGTATATACTTGCAGCATTGCAGCATATTTATGGCAGTAAAGTAGAGGATAAAATTGAATGTGTTCATTGCATATATTGTTACATCATCTTTTCACATCAAGTGTGATTTTATCAGTAGATACTGGTGACCACAGCTGAATCTCAGTGTCTCCAATACGACTGACTCTAATGCATTTAAGTCATTTTCAGATTTTAACAAACTTGTACGATTCATTTGATGACTGGGACCTGCAGTGGCTCAGAGCATGCCGAACTCATGACTGAAAGGGTTCGGGTTCGATCCTACCAAAGAACTCAGCTGGATCAGCTACAATGTTGTCCTTGGGCAAGGCATTTTACTCCAAAATTGACTCCACTAAATAATCTACTTGTGTTGCTGTGCTGCAAAGCATAAAAACCAAATCAGCCAGTGACCAATAAATTTCACTAAAATTCCACTGGCATGTTAGTCTATAAAAGTATATCTTCCTGGGTTGGCTTATTCATTCTAGCTTTAACTTTGCCTGATGTGTTATAAGATGCTAATGGGACTCGTGTTAACATATGGTAAGTGTACTATAATTTAATTTTTCTTGGATCCTAGACTATTTTTACCAGCCAAGAAAATCTACATTCTGTGCATGTTACGTACTAGAAAATTGTATTTCTTGTTCAGATCATGTTATTGAATGAATTTATGATTGACCTAAGATGAGCAGCTTTGTTCCTTAGGATAAGCCTTGTTTTTAATGAACACTGGTGAAATCAGTACTTGTTACTCAACATTGTTCAGGTTATTACACTGTAATATATCAATACAATATTAGTCGATCTCAGGCTTCATGTTGCTGTAATACGTGTCACTTGTGGTTATATGTAAATGGTTTATATATCCTTGTAGACTACCCAATTTTATTGTATTAGATACAAATGAATGTCCGTAGCTTTTTGCACTTAAGTATTTATAAGTGTTTTGTTTTGCTGCATTTAGTTATGCCAGTCTGAATGAAATTGAATGGTGGTATTACATTAAGTATTATCAAAAAGAATATTGTCTGCAAATGCTACAATATTTAACGCTATCTTTTGCTTTATTGACACGCACATCTTGGTACAAAATTGCATGTAGAGTGGGTTCCGGTTTTCTTGGACCATTGGGGCAATTCTGACACTTTCTTATTGATCATTGTACATTTTAGTTTATATGCAAATACTTCCTGTCATACACTTTAATTATAAGTGGTAATTTCCTCAGTCTGCTTCTGATTGGAGGGTAGGGAGATTAACAGTGCTATTTCTGTAGTTACTGGATAGGTGTGTGTGATACAGTGCATGCACATTGTATGAAGTAAAACATTTAACAAGGGGCCCTAAGTGGCTGAGTTGTCTAAAGCGCTTTCCGTTATGGATCACTGCCATCTCACCTCTGTCTGCGTGGGTTCGAGTCTCTGATTTGGCTAATGTGGGTATGTGAAAAAGCTTGCCAGTAGCTTCTCGTGGGTCGGTTCTTTCCAGGTTCTTCCTCCACCATTAATACTGGCCGCCATGTATAGCCTATTGTGTGCTGAAAAATGGCGTTAAACCCTACAACAACATTTAACAAACCATCTTAAGCAATTTTTTGTACCAACTAATCATAAATGCATGTCAGCTGTTGGAGAAAGTGATGTGATTATATGGCATCGTGTAATGGTTCATGTTAAATCAAGTATGAGGGTGTCACTTGAGAAATTCACACATCTCTTCTTGGACATAAACTTCACAAAACTATCAGAAACATGATATGGCCTAAACAATGATTTAATATTTTACTGTAAGGAATCAAACATTAGTGATGTTATGAATTTCCCTTGATAATCTTCCATTTTTGTTGTTGAAGGTTTTATTCAAGGAAATAATTGTTTCTTACCACACCCTTCATTCAGTTAAGTTAACTTGAGCTTATGAGAAGTGGTATACATGACACTGATATGATAAATCTGAGGGGGTGAAAATTCATCTGATCAATGTTGATAAACATTAGAAACAATTCTTATTACAAGTGGAACTTCCAACAGCTGCCACAAAAATTGTTGATAAAACATGTAAATTGCTTAGATGTCCAAATACCCTCAAACCTGCTCTACTAAATTTGTGCTAATTACAATCAACTACTTTTATTTGAGACTTTCGTTTTACCAAAAATAAAAACCATTTTATGCCAAAACCTATCTAGATCGATTAAAATGATCACTTGTTACAGTATGTATTTATGATGATAATGAACAAAGTTATTATTTTTTGAAAGTAAAATATAAACTATTTTTATCATGGTATGCTAAATGAATAAAGAGGGATGGTAAAAGTTCTGTATTTTGTTGTTACTATTTTCTATATTTGTCAAGCTATTAAGAAAAATAAGAAAAAGAAACAGGTTTAGCATCTTAGATTTTCTTTGTGTGAAAAAATGTTAAGCTTGAGCTGCAAAGATTTGTCTGTGTATATACAAGTATCGGGAAAGTTCAGTGATAGCCCATAACATGGCTCTCCCTGTGATGACTGCACATTATGGATTTTTGTTGTACTTGTCAATGTTGTGCTGTAAGATCTTGTCTTGTCCAGCACAGGTTTGTCAACACAACACATGAAAAGTATAAGAAAAATCATAATGTGCATTTTGCTTTATGATAACTATTCAGTTTTTTTTATATATACTTTAAACCAATTCTCATTTTTCATGCAATATTGTAACTATTTAGAATTTAAATAGACCAGCTTCAGTATGAACTATTGTCAACCATGTGATGTGTACTGCCTACAAAAATGATATGGGGATGGTTCATGGTAGAAACAATACAAATTCAGACATTTCATAAATGTTTTAAAAATTAAATGGCAATATCACAACAAGATATTTTGTGATGTATCTCGTCATGGCATAGTGTTTTACCAACATATATTGCTACTGATAAACCAAGGTTTTCATTTTAAAATTTTATGTCTGTTAGGGGTTTGTATTCCTCTAAATACGTTTCTAAGACTAAAGAAACTTGATGCCCTACATTCAATAAGGAAGTCTGTGAAACTGCCCTTTGGCATTAATGTATGAAAATGTAGATAACAGTGATCAATTTTAAGAATGTAGTCTGGTACTCCCTGGATACTCATTATTGTACAGGTACCAGTGAAATACAAATGGACTATAATAAAAACAAAAATGTCATGGCAAAACAAAGTTTTCAACTGAAAATAATTTCTAAACCAGATTGAAAACGGTGTCAAATTTAGCAGCCTTAATGCATGATCGAAGTAACAGAAATCTCAATTTGTTTATAATTAATAGTTTAAATATAATTTTACTTTATTTCACCTGAACTAACTTTTAAAGAATGTTTCACAAATTATATATATTAAGAAATGCTACAAGAGGTATCATGGCTTGTGGTGATTTGTATGCCTATTATGAACTTGAATCTGCACACTGATTGACTATATAAAGCTGGTAAAAATCACCTCATAACTGGACAGGTGATGAACCAGTGGAAGCCTCTTTTTTTCGAATGTAACCAGCAAATGCAAGAATAGGAACTCAAAACTAGATCAAACTTTGTAATAATTCTTATATGTATACATTACATAAGTACACAAAATGGATAAGAATATCTTGTTTATTCTTTAAGCATTAACTGCAAGACTGCCATCTTCCAATATAATACAAAATAATTCCATTTATATCAATACTACTTAATATACATGTATAAAAAATGAGAAATTTGATATTATATACAAACAGCAAAATATGCACATTTGGAGATTTACTGCTCACATTTACAGGTAAAATGTGCAACATTTACACCAACATACATCATATATATAATTTACTCCAACAGTAAAACGGTCTGTTTCTGAATCTACACAACAAATTTTACTCACAACCATGCAAACTGATGGAAGGCAGGTGGTGAAATAAGCAAGATCTGGCCTACTTTTTCAAGTTCATTTTGTTGAACAAGACGTTAAAAAGATCTGCATTAAAAACAAACAAAAAAATATACAAATGTCATAAACGAGTATTCCTGAACCTAACAGACTAGAGAGATGAACAGGAGAATGCATCACTCCTTTTTTTAATTCAGTGAAACAATTATTACTTTTTTGGAAAACACCTATTATGTATACCATCTTACCTTCAACAGACAGACCTCTCATTACTCCTTGATGAAACCATGTGTATCCAGAAGAAACAGGTGAGAATCCACTCACATGACATGTGACCCAAAAGATGATGGGCAGATACAGACTGCAGTAGCAGTTGCTATACAGAACCAGTTGTCATGTTGACTTTAAAAAATGATTTTGTGCTGAATTTTTTGTTCATAGCAGATACAAGCATTGAAATAAAAAGAGCATATTTCTCTGCTTCCAGAATAATTTAAGTATGAAGAATGCAAGTAATGTGTGGCAACTAATTGGTGTAGTAATAACTCTGAATTTAGTAAACCTTTGTAATTTATTTACTGGTAGTTACATGTAAAGTATTAAATTTTTGGACAATACTTCACAACAAATTAAAAGGTATTATGCAAACCATTCTAGTATTGATTAATTCTTAACATCTTGAAATACTCTCAAAGAGTCTACTTAAACACTGATCTGGAATGTTGTCTGTTGTTAAATATAACTCTACAGAAGGATATTTCTTTTGAAGGCGAATATCTGAACATAAAACTAAAACTTTCATGGTTCATTTTCCTAATTACTGTTATTCCTATGATAAATTGCAATGTTTTCAACTACAAAGATTATTATAAATGATTCCAATATAACATAAGCTGGAAATTGCACATAAATTTGATGTACTATCAGTGTCTTGGATGGGAACTGTGTTAATATCCATCTGCTTTTCTAATATTCTATGTTTTATATACCATATATACTTGAACACAAGTTGTAAACCATTGCAAACTGCATTGACCCAGATCTGCCATCACTTTGGTGTGCAAACATAACTGGGTCTATGCAGGTGGCAACGACAAATTAGTTGAACACATATCTGGAATATGCAATAAATGATGGCATATCAGGATCTATGCAGCTGTGATTGGATTGATTTGTACATACAAAAAACTGCATACATGTTTTGTTCTGAGTCAATGGAAAGAAAATTTGATATGGCATAGTGATAAGTTGAGGCCATCAAGCCGAGATGTATTCATAAGCCAATACAAAACACGTTTTTTTTTTGTCTAACTTGGAACAAAATACAAATGCAGTTTTGTATTTATTATGTACCCACTCTTACAATTTCTCAATATTTTCTGCTTTACTGCATGAATGCAATTCAAAATGTATTTGAATTTATGCAAGTTTTATTCACTGCATCTTAAAATGTCTACATGCAGATGTCAAAGAAGAAACTACTATAGTTCGAGCCTGGGTATGCGAGACATAAATACAGATTGATCAGTTATATTGAATGAATATCAAATGGGTATGTACAAACAAGTATATCATATACATGAAGCACAGCCACAAACTTCACACTTTGTGTGCTGGTCTCCTTACAAAGCAGGGTTATACTGATATTTCACACAACTCTAACGCAAATAATATATCTTAAACTTCATGCAATAAATACTTCAGTATGGCTGTTATATAATCCTGTAAAATAGGATAGTGAACAAAAACAGTGGTTTCACAACTTTGGATTATTCCTCAAGGGGAATCATTACTCTTCCACAGTGAAAAAAATACCATCCTACACCATTAATTTTCAAACAGACCAAAATTAATAAAAAGACACTAAGGATAAAAACCATTCCTTACCAGTCAATGAAAATAGTAATACATGTCCCTCAAAATTTATTCAGCAAAAGTAAATCCCTGTTAACTAATGGCATGGTACACAAGGTATCAATGCCAGCTAACAGCAATGTATCACAAGGTAGCAATCCCATTAACAGCAGTGGTACACAAGGTATCATTCCCTGTTAACAACATGGTACACAACGTACCAATCCAAGTTGACTAACAGCAATGGTTCACAAGGTATCAATCCCATTAAATCCACAAGGCAAAAGTAAATCCCCACTAACTAACAGCATGGTACACAAGGTATCGATCCCTGTTAACAGCATGGTACACTAAGATATCGATCCCTGTTAAAAGCATGGTACACAAAGTAAATATCCATGTTAACTAACAGCTTGATACACAAGGGATCAATCCCTCGTTTACAGCAATGGTACACAAAGATATCCTTGTTAACAGCATGGTACATAAGACAAATATCCATGTTAACCCTTGACCTCACAGAGCATAGTGACAAAGTGCAGCGTGCTATAAACAGAACACACGTTACCTAGTCGACCATATACACATAGGCCTGCCTGTGAAATGTTAAGCAATGTAGTGTATGTTACGTTTAACAGCAATTTTAACCATTTTACATTTTTGGTACACATCTATTATATGTGGAAAAATTTAAGAGTAAAGTCCGATTGTTATAGCTGTGTAATTATTTTTCACGGAAGAAATTTTTATGTGCTTTAAAATCTTGAGAGAACTCGTTCACCGTCATGTCAGTGAGGCTGTGTGACCAACCATAGCTGCCGTTTCCCATACTCAAAATTTACAAGTTTTTCGTCTGCGTCTACATCACTAAGTCATCTGAATTTGATAATTTAAAAAAACTAAATGCTGCCTACATCAATATCAGAGCCTTTACCTAAGTTACTGAATCTTTCATAGTTGTGATTCTAATCGTGAAAACTTCGTAAGTACTGAATGAAATCCGTGACTGCCATTTTGGAGAGTGGAGATTACAACCCAGTTACTTTAAATAGCAGATATCGACCAGTGCATAAACAGTGACCACGTGATCTGATGTAATTGTCATTCGCAGAAATGAATGTAGTATCTAACAGGGGGGTTTTCTCCAAAGGTGGTGTTATAAAAACCAGCTCAAAATGGCTGATGTTTACAGCAGGCGTCAAAAGGCGCTTCCATGCGAATGGAGTAGAGGCGTCAAAAGGCGCTTCCATGCGAATGGAGTAGAGGCGTCCAGAGACGCTTGCATGAGGTAAAGGGTTAACTAATAGCATGGTACACAAGGTATCAATCCCTGTTAACAGCATTGTACATAAGGTAAATATCCATGTTAACTAACAGCATGGTACACAAGGTATCAATCCCCGTTAACAAAATAGTACACAAACATATCAATCCCTGTTAAAAGCATGGTACATAAGGTAAAATCCATGTTAACTAACTGCATGGTACTCAAGGTATCAATCCCCGTTAACAGCATGGCACACAAAAATATCAATCCCCTGTTAACAGCATGGTACATAAGGTAAATATCCATGTTAACTAACTGCATGGTACACAAGGTATCAATCCCTGTTAACTGCATGGTACACAAAGATATCAATCCTTGTTAATAGCATGGTATACAAGGTAAATATCCATGTTAACTAACAGCCTGGTACACAAGGTAACAATCCCTGATAAAAACATGGTACACAAAAATATAAATCCTTGTTAACAGCATGGTATACAAGGTAATTATCCCCATTAACTAACAGCATGATACACAAGGCATCAATCCACATTAACTAACAGCATGATACACAAGGCATCAATCCACATTAACTAATAGCATGATACACAAGGTATCAATCCCCATTAACTAACAGCAATGGTTGACAAGGTATTAATCCTGGTTAACTAACAGCAATGGTTCACAAGATATTAATCCCTGTTAACAGCATGGTACACAATGGTGAATATCCATGTTAACTAACAGCATGGTACACAAGGTATCAATCCCTGTTAACAGCTTGATACACAAGGTAACAATCCCTGTTTAAAACATGGTACACCAAAATATCAATCCTTGTTAACAGCACGATATGCAAGGTAAATATCCCCATTAACTAGCAGCATGATACACAAGGCATCAATCCCCATTAACTAACAGCATAATACACAATGCATCAATCCCTGTTAATAGCATGGTTACACAAGGTATCAATCCCCGTTAACTAACAACATGATACACAAATTCATCAATCCCTGTTAACTAATAGCATGATACACAAGGCATCAATCCCCATTAACTAACAGCATGATACACAATGCATCAATCCCTGTTAACTAATAGCATGGTACACAAGGTATCAATCCCCGTTAACTAACAGCAATGGTTGACAAGGTATCAATCCTGGCTAACTAACAGCAATGGTTCACAAGTTATTAATCCCTGTTAACAGCATGGTACACAAGGTAAATATCCATGTTAACTAACAGCATGGTATACAAGGTAACAATCCCCGTTAACAGCAATGGTACACAAGGTGTCAATCCCCATTAACAGCATGGTGCACAAAGGTATCTCTAATGATTACATTCTGGTTTGATTCTTTCTGTATGGTGAAAGGCTATTTGACAGCTACTGTTTTAATTGGCAGATGTAGGTCATGGTGGTAGTTTATCTTTGGAAGTGTAATCTTTCTTTGCATGCATACATACATCGAGTTTCATGATCATACAAGTGATATAGAATGAAAAACTAACCTAAATATTACATGCACACAGTAATTAGGTGTAGAATGCAAGTTACCATGATCTAACTTGGGTCCTGTGGCATGCAAGAACTGTATACATCAAGTTTCACAACTCTACTAGGAATAGTGTTCAAGGAACTGACCTTGAGTTCCAAGCTGTACACAGCCAATGAAGGAAAAACAGTTTTACATTCTTTTGACATGACTAGACTATTTTTACTTGCAATGTATAAACCAATATATATTAAGTGTAATTGCTGCACAAGCAGGTGTCTAAAAAATTAACTTGACAATTAACATAAAATGAGACCTCAAACAAAAAATGCTTTCAACGGTCACTGAAGAATGAAAATTATATCACAATGACCTGTTTTTCACATGGGAGTTTGAAAAAGTGATCTAACCGTAATGATACACGCTTGTTTGTACCAATGACGACACCAGGGGTAGAGCTTAGGCTCTGGTGAACTTTTGTGCAAATTAAGTGGAATGAGACAGGATGGGAATGGGTCATTACATCAATAAGAGCAAAATGCAAATCAAAATTATCAAGATCAATAGCTATTTGGGTATAGAACTGTGCCATTGTTTAACTTATATGTGGTACAATTTTTTTCAATAGTATTCTATCTTTTCAAGTTGAATTTTAACTTCAAATTAAGTTTACAAACTGATATTATTAATAAAACTAAGTCATCATGTGAAGAATCAGTACTTATGACTTTCATGGTGGAAGTGAGAACATAAAGAAAATAAATAATATGTAATCCAACATTCCTCTTTATATTAGCGGCTGATTGCTCCGAGGTGTTTCATTCCAATCAAATCTGTAACAAATTTATAATAATTTTTTATAAAAGCAATTATCTAGAACAGATGACATATTTCTAGCTGCCTGAAAAAAAGAGAAAAAAAAACAATGGAAATAAAAGTGATTTGAAGATCACATGTGGATAATTACTTATTTTATAAATTGATATGATGTAAACTAAAACTTGCTCTGGTCAAAACCATTCAGTACAAATTAATTTCTTCAGGTTGTACAGAAATTCATGCAACCTTCTGTACTTGATATAATTGTTCCAATTGCATCTTTGGAACTTTCAGTTGCATTTTGGAACCTCTTGTTGCTTTTTTTGAACCTCCTGTTGCTTCTTTTGAGCCTTCTGTTGCTTCTTTTGAACTTCATCCTTTAGAAGATTAATCTTCTTAGTCCTTGGAATCAACATATAATAGGTGGAAACAAGTCAACATAACATAGTCATGAAAAAAACTCAAATAAAGGTATAACGTAACAATACTGAAAATTGATATTTTACTGTTGTTTGTCAACCTTTTTCTTAAAATTATCCTTTGGTATACATGTTGACTCTGTAAATAGTCATGGTATTATTTAAATCTGGTCATGTGTATCACACAAAAATGACCATTATACAATATAAGCATTTACAAGCACATCATGAGCACTGTAACTAGACAAGGCCTAAAAATGTATTTTTTATCACAGTCACAATCTGTGTGAAAACAAAAACCACTTTTGGAGTAAAATGATCTGGTATAGTGTGGTCCGGTCTGGGAGGTTGCTGAAAGAGCAGCATCACAAAGCCAATGTAGAACGTGTAGAAATGGACCATGGTGATGAATGACATTTCAATGCTTATAATACTAGAGCTTCAATGAACTGGAAATGTACAATAATCGGTGAATTAATTTTGATTGATCCTTGACAAAGCATTATTTTCATGTATCTGGTTTTATCCAGAAAATATTTTTTGTCAACTAATGCTTGATACCTTTAGTTTTGGTTGAGTATATGACAAATGTGTTGATTATGACTGCACCACTTTAATGAAGTTTTTCAAGTTCTCTACTGACACCTGAGCCTGCTTGTTAATTCCTAGCATTTCCTGTTTCTTCTTTGTTTGCTGCTGAAAAAAGAATACACATTTTTAGCCATATCATATCAGTCCTATGACCATCAGTAATCAAACATTACCGATGCAAATAAAGATGGAATAACAAGAAACTAACAGGTTTTTCATCTATGACAGATGAAATGTGTTAGCATTGAGAAACTACTGAAACAGTAATGTAATTCAAATGTCCCAGTAAAATATGTCGTTTATTATTTTATTGCTAACTCAATTCCCTGTTTGTGGGCCCATAGGTGGCCAAGTGGTCTAAAGCACTTGCTTTTACATATCACTGCCATTTCACTGAAACGTAATTGTTGCCGTTCCTGCTTTTTTCCGTAAGAATCTGAATATTCCTTATTATACTTCTGTCCTGACTATTTAAAAGATTTAAGAGGCTTATTTTTTCTTTTGTACTGAACATTCTTTTGTTTATTGGATGCAATTTTTAGAAATTCTATAGGCAACATCTTGATCATGCCGTTGTTTTGCATGAAAACTATGGGCAACTTAAATTATCCAAGTTGCTTTGTGTGTGACTTGGATTTTTAACATAGCTTTAACAATTTTCCAGTTATATTCATACAATGTCTGTGGTGGGGTAGTTTATAGTGATGTCTAGAACTGGGGCATCATGCTGCTGACATGTGGCACGATGTCCCACTCAGTCACATTATCCTGACAACATGCCGACCAGTCCTAACACTAACCTCTTAATGCTGAGCACCAAGCGAGGCAGCTGCAAGTACCATTTTTAAAATCTTTGGTATGACTCAGCCAGGATTCAAAGCCACGACCTCCTGCATCCAAGGCGGATGCTCTAACCACTTAGCAGTCTCTAAGTTACTATTGTAAAGTTAGTCTGATTCCCTGACCAACTCCACAAAATTTACCATGAAACCTAAATCTGGATCCAACACTGACAAGCCAGTATCCACTTTTGATAGCAAAGAGCAAAGATCATATTTTCATAATTTGTGGGTCATTTCAGTAAGACTTATGATCAATGATACGGGTTGGCAGGTCTAGCAAGGCCACAGCCCCTCTAGCTCTAAATCAAATGATAATAGGAAAAATAGTATAAAAAGAAATACTTGAGTTTAATATTCACTTCAGATGAACATCAAACAAGTAAAATACCATTTTTCCTACTACATTATTAATGCACAAACAAGAGAAGACACAGTGACTTACTTTTAAGTTGGCAATATAGAATTTGTAATGATGTGTCCACCAGGAAAGTTAAATGTGTTGACTGTATATTGTTTCGAAGACATGGGTTGATGTATGCTATTAATAACAATTATACCATTGAGTCAAAATTTCGATATAACCATCATGGTATAGCACATAACGTAAACAGTTCCCATGCAGTAAAAAGTTGAACATATCCATCACGGTGTAGCCCTTGAAAGATTAACTTTTATAAGTGTAGGATTTGTAGTGTAAATGATAATGGCTGTGCTGGACAGAACTGAGGAGTTGCAAAGACAGGAAAAATACAAACTGTTAAAGAATTGGTGATGCTGAACTTGCGAAGATACACATGTAGAATCAGTTGACTTAGTAGTGTCAGCAAGAGCCTAGATCTAAGTGAACCTCATGTTGCTCACCAAGTATGAAGCGACGCTCATAATCAAATTCATCCAGGATCTTGATCAAAATCTAATCAGAAATACATCACCTAAATTTGTAAAAGGCCCGGTCAGCTAACAAAGTGTCTCATTTGTATGTGCAGATGTTGTTCATAAAGAACTCAACAGAAATCTTGAGGATATAAATTCCTATACTAAGTCTGATCAGACTTTGATTGGAAATACAGCCATCAGAGTAGAAACAAGCCCAGCCAATCTGATGCCAGACTGCCTCCTAATATTGGCAGCAATCAGTCTTATCAAAATTCATCTACTATCTTGACTACATAAGCTTATATCTAAAGTCTGATTGAAACCTGGTCTTAAATACTGCCTTGAGATAGGTAACAAACTCATAAAATCTGAAATACTGCCTTTAGAATGGTGAATTCTGAAAATCTGGTGCCAAAATATCTCCTCAGATGCAATGCTCTTGTTAATGATAAAAATAATCAGAGATCTTAATAATATTTCCAAAGTCTAATACAAACTCAGATCAGAAATGTAACAAGCTCAACCAATCCAATGCAAGATCGCGTCATAAATGTACATGGTATTGCTCTTGATGACTTAAGTCGGAAATTCTGTCAAAAAATATAGCCTTCTGACTGGAAACAGCTCAGCCATACAGAGGCATAACTCCTCAATCATATGTGTGGGTGTCACTAATTGTCACCCAAGAACACGATGACCTTATCTATATATTAAGTGTATCACACAATCTGCTCAGAAATAGGACATTTGGAGTGGTTACAACCTCAGCCAATCAGATGTCAGATCACTTAATGTAAGTATCTTGTTCATTATTCAATATGTCCAAGATCTTAGTGCTATAATCTTACAGCCCAAGTTTGATTAAAATCGAATCAGAAATATGGTCTTCAGGCTGGCTACAAGCCCTGCCAATTGTTATATGTATTTAATTTGCATTGTCTGTTGTTATTTTTAATAATTTTTTAAATTTCATTACATTTTATTGTAATGTAACATTGTATGTTGGACTTGAACTTGTCCAAAATTGAATTCATTTTCTGCATGACCTGAATTGACTTTACTGTATTCTGTAAACAACTAATACATGGCTAAAATATTTTCTATATATATGGGCTTAATATCAGGATCATTATTAATAGAGGTATGTTTATTTGGATCTAGGTTAGTTTGCACTGTTTATTAGATTTTTAAATAGTTTTTTAAAATATTTTTTTATATTCTGTAAACAGCTAATACATGGCTAAAATATTTTCTATATGTATGAGCTTAATATCAGGGTCATTATTAACAGAAGCATGTTTATTTGGGTCTAGGTCAAGATTATTGTAAATCACCAGGTTAAATATTTTAATTTTAGTAATAGTTTCTAATAATAACTAACACTTTTATTTTGTAAACATCAGGTAAGAGTTGTTTTTAGAAAATGCTAATTGTGACCTGAGGTCAACTAGAAGACTGTGTTATCTTGACACTGAAGGGAAAATTTCATCCCTGCTTTAAGTTTTAGCACAATCAAACTGTATTATATATTGTGTCCAGCATTATTTCAGGCAGGAATCTATTTTCTTCAAATTATTGAATTAAAGAGATTATTTTCTCTGGAAATACAAAAGTGCTCTGATAAAATTCTTGGAAAGAGACATTCACTGGAATTTATAGTGAATTCAAACCTGGAATTATATTACTATGATTCAACAAAAGATTGTTGGCACATCAACATTCTATAAGCTACCACAGACGCATCATCACCTTCAGTTTGGGATTTAATTTAGACTTCTACTGAATTTTATTACAGACTTTAAATTATTAGGACTTGAGTCTGTAATTCTAGGATTATTTGGGATTTGATCTGTAATACTGTAAGTTCCTTTTTATTACACTTTTACTTTGTATTCTAGGGAAATAAATTATTTGTTTAATTTTGCAAAGCTTGCTGCTTGTCACTCTTTTCTGTTACTTATTTTAAAAGCATAGACTTGAAACACAATCTGATACCTCATTAATATGCATAGATCTACTAACAATTACAATGAATGCAAGATCACCTCATTAATATTCATGGTTTGTAAATTCATCAGCGAACTAGTTCAAGATATTGATTATATAGTCAACACACCAAGATATTTATCAAATTCTGAAGACAAAACATACAGCCTCTAGAGTAGTGACAAGCTCATCCAAGATGCCAGATCACCTCATTAATATGCACAGATCTTGCCATGATCAAATCTGTCAAATATTTTAATGAAATAAGCCTATACACCAAATTTGATCAAACTTTGTTGAGAATATGAACTTAATTGATTGGTAACAAGCTAAGGCAACCATATGCAAGATCAACTCATTAGTATGTGTTGATGTCTTTCTTCAATGAACTTGTCTGAGATCAGATGATACAAGCCTTTTGTGCTAACAACTGCACCAGACACATACGTAATGCCTTATTAATATATGTCGACCCTGCTTATAATCAAACTTGCCCGAGATCATGATGATATAAGCTCACATACCAAGCTGGATCAGAATATGATCAGAGATATGGCATTGGAGTTGCAACAAGCTCAGCCAATCAGAGGCAAGTTGTATGTGTATTGGTTACTCATCATCACACTCATCCTTAAGTTCATCTGCCAATGGCCAGGTGTGTAAAAAATACAAGCCAATGTATTTCATGGGGAAATTTTAAAAATTTCCCTATCTTCTCACTAAAGGAGGTCACAGTTAAATATTATACAATTATGGGCTTTTGTCAAGTTTAATATACTGTTTCACTGCACTGTGATACTGGCCAATGCAAAAAGGGGAACAATATCTATATTTCTCAGCTCAATAAAACAATGTAGTGAGTGAAACAAAAACCATAACTGTTTTATTACTTTCATACTGTAATCTAAACATTTCCATGCAAGCACTATATATTTTGCTCAGCTGAAATCACTGTGAGGTTAATAACATACTCCGTGACTGTTGAGCACATACAACCTGTATAACCAATCAGAATTCAGATTAAACTGTTCATGAAAATAACATTAATGGTGGATACAGGACTGATAGTACGAAGCAAGTCAGTGAACTTGAGCACATGCAACCTGTATAACCAATCAGAATTCAGATTAAAAGCAAGTCAGTGAAATCATCACTCAACAAATGAAAATATAAAGATAACTGTGGACAAAATATTGTAGAAATGGAGAAAATACACTATGTGCTATATCCCTTCTTTTTTCCACTGGAAGGTTGACAAGAAATGATACTATATTGCTGAGACAATTTCTTGTATAAAGCTCCTTGTATTATTTACTCACAGCTATACTATATGGCCCAGACAATGTCTTCAATAAAGCCTCTTGCATTATTTACTTACAGCCATACTATATGGCCCAAACAATTTCTTGTATAAAGCCCATTGTATTATTTACTCACTGCTATACTATATGGCCCAGACATAGTCTCATATAAAGCCCCCTGTATTATTTACTCATAGATATACTGTATGGCCAATATAATGCATTGAATAAAGCCCCTTGCATTATTTACTAACAGCTATACTATATGGCCCAGACAATGTCTCATATAAAGCCCCTTGTATTATTTAGACACAGCTATACTGTATGGCCCAGACAATGTCTTGTATAAACCCATTTGTACTATTTACTCACAGCTATACTATGTGACCCAGACATTTTCTTGTATAAAGCCCCTTGTATTATTTACTCAAAGCTATACTATATGGCCCAGGCAATTCCTTGTATAAAACCCCTTGTATTATTTACTCCCTGCTATACTACATGGCCCACACAATGTCTCATATAAAGCCCCTTGTATTATTTACTCACTGCTATACTGTATGGCCCAGACAATGTATTGAATAAAGCCCTGTGCATTATTTACTTACAGCTTTATTATATAGCCCAGACAATGTCTCATATAAAGACCCTTGTATTTAAACACAGCTATACTGTATGACCCAGACAATGTCTCATATAAAGCCCCTTGTAGTATTTACTCATTGCTATACTATATGGCCCAGACATAGTCTCATATAAAGCCCCCTGTATTATTTATTCATAGGTATACTGTATGGCCATTATAATGCACTGAATAAAGCCCCTTGCATTATTTACTAACAGCTATACTATATGGCCCAGACAATGTCTCATATAAAGACCATTGTATTTAAACACAGCTATACTGTATGGCCCAGACAATGTCTCATATAAAGCCCCTTGTATTATTTAGACACAGCTATACTGTATGGCCCAGACAATGTATTGAATAAAGATCCTTGTATTATTTACTCACTGCTATACTACATGGCCCACACAATGTCTCATATTAAGCCCCTTGTACTATTTACTCACTGCTATACTGTATGGCCCAGACAATGTATTGAATAAAGCCCTGTGTATTATTTACTTACAGCTTTACTATATAGCCCAGACCATGTCTCATATAAAGACCCTTGTATTTAAACACAGCTATACTGTATGACCCAGTCAATGTCTTGAATAAAGCCCTGTGCATTATTTACCTACAGCTTTTCTATATAGCACAGACAATGTCTCATATAAAGACCATTGTATTTAAACACAGCTATACTGTATGACGAAGTCAATGTCTCATATAAAGCCCCTTGTATTATTTAGACACAGCTATACTGTATGGCCCAGACAATGTCTCATATAAAGCCCCTTGTATTATAAAGGCACAGCTATACTGTATGGCCCAGACAATGTCTTGAATAAAGATCCTTGTATTATTTAGACACAGCTATACTGTATGGCCCAGACAATGTCTTGAATAAAGATCCTTGTATTATTTACTTACAGCTATACTATCATTAAGCTGTTGTGATCTGGCTTCAAGCTGATTCTTTTCGCTTAATAACTCTGCACTTCTTTTTAACAATTTTTTTCTTTCTTCTTCTCTAGCTGTAAATACAGAGAACATTAATCATGTTGTTTCAGATGGCATGAATTTTTTTCAAAAACTTCAGTTTTCTTAATCATGTTTCCATGGCCAGGACTAAAATCACACTTAGGAGTGAGGCATTTGTCTTTTCTGCTGAAATTTCTTCTCGGGTAAAATGCCTGAATCTCATAAAGATGGGATTGGGTAATGACTAGTAAATAAAAACAAAGTGAGCCTATGTTGAAAGAGGGGTATGCCTGCAGTGTTTTCTCTAAGAAAATAAATCTGTGCAAGTAGAAAAAAAACTAGGAATAATTTGTGGAAAAATATTAATTTTTATGACATAAAATGTATACCATTAACCAAAAATGCCTGGCAAAAAATAAATTAAAAACCAAATTCCACCTCCAGTTTGCTTTCCAGGTATCATGATACAAATTCAAATTTCCAATATATTTCCTTCGATTTTCAGCATTATGTAATCCAGTGTACTAGTTTTAAGTTTAGTGGCATCAATATTATCTTACTAAGTCAGTCACTAACTTGAGCACAAGATATAATAAAACCCAGCATTTATAAAATTAGTTTCATTTCAACGAAACAACTGGAATTTTTAGTGCTAGTATCAACAGAATCACAAACTTTGTCATTCTATGCTAAAGCCAAGTGGCATAACTTAATAAATATTGTATTTTTTGTTTAGGCTCTAAAGCTGCCTTCTACTGAATGTAAGCAAAATTCTTACTCGATTAACAAATCTTCTCAACAAAGCAGAGAACAACTATGAATGATTTTCTTAGGTATTACAATAGGATACAATAAGAGCTGATTGGCTCAAACAGTGGAGTGATACCTTGAAGCAGAGCACTGGTAAAATAAACAGAAGCATGTTATTCAACAATTTAAAAACTTAACCTGGGTAAAGAGAACCCCTCACTTGTCTGGATATATTTTAAGTGAAATGTGAATTTAAGGGTGTATAACACAAGACATGGACTCCTTGACACATGTTTCTCACCTGTTTTATTGGCTATATAATTATTTACTGCCTCCAAAGACCAAGTTGATTTTTTGGAACCCTGCAAAGAAATTGATGTAAACTGGTTGTATGGGTGTAATGACTTCAATAATAGATGTAGGTCACAGATATAATTTCATCATTAAAAAAGCATCGTTCTAAAGGAAACTGATCCATTACTGGCTGAAAAGAATGTTGAGGAATCCATGATAAGGCTGTTTCTTCTTTTTAACCGATGAGTGTTGAAACCACCGCTGATATTTTAGAGCAATAAAAAAAGTTTTCAAGGCCGCTATGAAAGCCATGATAGTGGATATAAGATCAGCACAGTTTTCATATAGGACCAACTAGACACTATGTTAAGTTTTTGTGAAAACTTGCATTAATATCACCATCAATTTCTTCATAGTAGTGATAACAAGGTTTTCAAGATGGCCATCATAGTGGCCATGCTGAATCTAGGATAGATACCATTTTCATGTAAGAAAAATGGGATATCATAAGAAGTCTTTTGGTTATAAACCCTGTGTCAATATGACCATCCATTTATAGCACCAATAAAAAAGATTTTCTAGATAGTCACCTTTGGATGTTAGATTAGCATCATTTATTTTTGGACTAACTAGATGAAAACTCCAGACTAATATAACTTTCCACTTAGCAGGAATAGTGATTAGAACATTTTCAATATGCCTGCCATGGTAGTCATAGAGGATGACTAATTAGCATCATTTTGATTCAGGACCATGACAAGAAGACTTTTGGTGAAAACCGTATGCTAATATGACCATCCATCCTAGATAAGTAGCAAGATGGCTTCTATGGTAGTAACATTGGAGCTCAGATCAGCAACATTTTCAGTTAGAACCAATAAGATTTTATGAGAAAACCTCAAAATATGAATTCCCATTTCAGACAAAGTGAGATAAGATTTTTGAGATGGTTATAACAGCAACCATACTGGGTATCATCAGATCAGCATTATATCCATTAGGCCCTACTTTGGTTAAAACATTGTGCTGATGCAGCCATCCAAGAGAAATAGCAATTAGCAATAACCATTTGTTCAAGATGACCATACTGGTGGCCATATTGGAGGTAAGATGAACAACATTTTCGTTTAGGCCCAACTAGACATAATAAGAAGTCTTCTGATGAAAACTAGTATCAATACAACTTTCCATTCAGGAGCAGCAATAACAGGATTTTTAAGACGGCCACCATGACAGCCATATTGGATGTCAGATCAGCACCATCCTCATTACGACCAACCAGACATCATAAGTCTCTGAACAAAAACCTCATGTTGATATGACTATTTGTGCAGGAGAAGTAGCAAAAACAAGATTTTCCAGATGACCGTTGACGTGGCAATAATGGACGTCAGAACCTTATGTTTTTCGTTAAGGACCAACTAGATTTTGGGAAGAATGTGTGTGTACAGTTTCATTGCAATGCTCAAAATAGTTTATAAGCAGTGACAACAAATGTGTTATAAGATGCAGACAAATGACAGACAACAGGTCATCCCATAAGTTCTTCTGATCATACCACTTGTGCTAAAAAAAATACACCTATCAAAATTTGGCAGATGGTGCTACAAAGACCACCTGTTCATACTGGTTGCCTAAACTGGTCCCTTGTGCATATATGCTAAATCCCCCAAGACGTATAGGCATAATTATTGCTATTATAAGTGGCAAACAAAAGCGTAACTTGGGAGTACAAATTTTAATCTATATATTACATAGCAGAATTTCAGCATGTGCTAACATGGTTCTGCTGATAGTCAAAATTCTTGTCATAAAGGGCAAAATCCATATGTATTAAAACCAGAATACAAACACAAAACATACTGAAAAATTATCTATATTAAGCACTTTTTAACTAGTCTACATGCGTAACTTTTGCTGAATGATCATGAACTGGAATTTGGCAATAAACATGATCATAAGCTACAAGTGCTGTATTACTTGACTCTCATATTTTTCTTTTAAAGTTTGTAAAGCAGTGTTGTCTTTTTTTATGATCTGACATGTTGTGAAGTTTCAAAAGATCCATTTACTCTAATAATTTCCATCATATAATGTCTCCAACTCACACCATAGAGCATTTCACTTAACATCTGGTGCCATTTTCTTTAAAAGCTGAGACAGGTCCACTAACTAGCTTAGCAATATAACGAATCTGTGAGGCAAAGTTCATATCTGAAGAAACCCATTTTGTTGGAAATGGTTCATTTACAGTTGCAATAAATAACAAATATGGAAAGTACCCTTTATGCTATTACTACAAATCAGTCTTCTTTTTAAGAATATAGTTAAAATTATATAAGTGGAATTAAAAAGATGATAATAAATATTACAAAAGCAACTGTTTATTGCTTTATTTTTAGAATTTAATGTACCAAAAAATGTGTAATCCTATCACAGGCGAGTGTAAAATGTTAATTGGTGAAAAAAGTGTAATAATTAGGCCAAAAGCATAATGGCTGGCATGTATACCTGGGTAGTTAGTATGCTAAACAATGTATGCATATGTATGGATGTGAAATAATAGGTAAATACAATGTATATGGTATGCTTAGTTACATCTGTCACCTTAAAGAAGTGTTTTACAAATGACTCACCTGTGACAGAGCTAGGCTGAATCTGGTATGGAATTAAGTGGCAGGTCCAACAAATTTTATGGTATTTCACAAGTTACCTGTGACAGGTCAAGGTTAAATCTGGTAATGGATTTGACTGGTGTGTAAATATAAAGCTTACTGGGTATATGGTCACTCACCTGACATTTATGACAGGTCCATGATGACTCTGGTAAGGATGTTAGTGGTGGGTCAATACAATGCATATGATACACTTTGTTACATCTGTCACATGGAAGAAGTTGTCCACTTGTACCACACACTGAACACATATCTTCATGCACCTATAAAAATTACAGACATGTCCATTTATAAGCACAATGACTATTACAGTGGTGGTTAATAATTGCTTTACTGCTGTCATTTGAGTACAATAAGATATAATAGTTTCTAAAATCTATGTAACAGTTTCATCCAGAAACAAGAAAATGTTCATACAGCATGTTTACCATGCCAATATAGTGCAAATGAAGAAAAAGAAAGCTTGTTACAATAAACAAGCTTGAGGTCAAACAGTTGCCATAACTTTGTCAGTTTTTGACAAATTTAACTTAAACTAAACCTTCTTTATGGAAAGCCTTACATCCAAAAACATTCTGAAATTTAGTTTAATTCCACCAACGACTGAGGAGGGTAATATGGAGAAGACAACCAAAAGTTCACTAACAATAATTCACATAGTATCAATGGCTATTGTTCTTATAATTTACAAGACAAAGTTTTCATGCAGCAGAATGCTGCCAGTAGTCTTGAAATAGATAGAAATGGGCCTTTTGTCTTTTTGCAGTGATTCAAAAGATTTTTCCACACCTCTCTGACATAGTGAATTTTTTGTGCTATGTTTACAAACCTTTGCAGACCCATTGGGAATATCAACCTTATCTGTGCTATTACTGCTGCTGCTGTCTGGTGTGCTTGGTCGACTAGAACCTGGAGATCGACCATTTTTTGGAGGTCTTCCTGCAGATGGAAAAAAAAGGACTTTACTATTTTATGAGACTCTGACAAGTAATTATTGAAACTGTTTATAAGAATAGTGGAACACCAAGAAAAGAAGTCTACCTACATTACCATTTCAAACTATTTCTCTTCACCTATGTTATAATTCATTAATTTCTTTCCCTGAATACTGGAATCAAATAATTCTCTCAGTGTCTGATTTCCAATTTTTAAAAAAAAGAAATTGTTCTGTTTGTCACTGAATACAATCACATTATCATTAAGCCTCCCACCAATACCAACAAATGATTATCGTTGTTTTGTGTAAGGTTAAACTGGAGAACATTTTATATATGGGTAGCCACCTAGCAGTGGCAAGGGGGCATAATCTGTAACAGTTTCTGTAACAGTTCCTTGCTTCTCTCTCTCTTTTTAGGATTGTCTTTCTGCAAGGACAGGTTTTAGGAAGTATCAGTTTGTTTCCTGATAAGGAGAAAAATGATCATTTTTCATCTGAAACTCAAACATATACTCCAGTTCTCAAACTTTTTCACTTAAACAGTAAACAGTAGTCCAAAAACATGATCTGGGGTCAAAACTGATGCTAGCAAGCTAGCATTTTGCAAGTTACAGTTCTGATATGCTAGTGAATTGATAGCCAAAATGAAAGAACTAGAAGTTTCTTGTGAGGGATATTCTATATTAAAAATATGAAATATGCAGGAACATTAGACATAGCCAGATTCTTTTATAGCTGAAGAAACCCAGAACATTCACAAATCGTAGTAAAAATAGGGCATGGTTTGAGTCAGAAATTCTCCACATTAAAGTAAATACGGTTTATCGGCAACTTTGAAATTCCACCAAGAACCCATTATTCGCCACATGATTGCTAATAGCATAGTGCTGAATATACAAACATGGTCTGGCAAGCCTTATATAGAAAACGGGTCATGGCGAAAGTCTCGCGTTTTCTGTCATGGCGGACAAGGTGAGGTTAGTGTAACCATGCCAATTTATTTTATCGTGTAAGGGCTTAATAAATTCAAAATAAGCCTAACTTCTTTCACAACATGATTATACTTATGTAGTAGATTTCTACACTATTTGTTTTTCTGACTCTAGTGATGATTTTTGTTTGCTCCATTACATGATATGTGACCAGTTCGTAGCCTGAACCACAACAAATCAAGTTGAGACTACGGCATCATAGCTAAAAATCACATGGAATAACATTTGCAACAGAGATATTACTTTCATCTACTGTAAACTGATTGCTCTAAATAACCTTTAAAATATTATTCAAAATGTTCTTTTCTCTACATGTCAACAGAGAATTTAGATTAACATTTAAACACTATTAGAGCAATTATTATGGATGGTGATATCCCATTTACAAGCATTTTCAGTTTATGTTTCAAGTATTACAAGTGAACAAGATCAGAGACAACGAATATATTTACATTAATTTGAGTTGTTTCCCTCGACACAAAGACCGAATGTGAAAATGGCTAGTGGAAATAATACTTTCTTACAAATTTGTAATAACAACATATTGTCTGCTACTCTTATTAGTACTGCAAACAATATTTGGTCAAAGAGAATATATACCATGCTACAGACAAGGAACTGAAATCCCGCCAAGTCAAAATTGCTACCTAGTTACAGTAAATGATTTTATGGACTTAAGGATGTCTGTGAACTGCAAACCTGGCTCATTTCATTAGAAATTGTATGCAAAGACAAATCTACTATCTTTGAAAACTGAAAAATAAAACAGCGTTTTATGCTAACCTCTTCCTCTTTTGATTCCAGGGCCTTGTGGATTATCAAAATGATTGGCAAGCCTTGGCTTTCTCTGTAAGAAGAACTGTAAATAAATGCAACAAATCAATGTAAACGCCTTGCTTACTGAAATATTATTAAAATATAAAGAATATGTCATCTATGGAAGCATCATAGCTGCGTTCGTCACAATGAGATAGTCTATATCGTATGTCATGATGTTTTTTGCATCAACAAAATGTGTTAATGATTGCAAGGTGCTGACATAATTAGACATGCCAACAAATCTGGACAACTTAGGTTGTTATGTTGCAACAACATGACATGAAAACAACATGAATATATATAAATTTATTATCTGTACATACTCATGTCAATCGATTCCAATTGGTAATTTGCTAACATCAACAAATCTGGATAGGGAAGGGTGGTGTTGATTCAGAGACATTAAAATAAGTACAATTTCCTCATGAACCCTCTGTGCCGGGTACCCTGATACTGTCATCATGTCTACATATACATGTCAATACATTCCAATTGGTAACTTCTTGACATAAAAGCTATCATCTTGATCAAAAATCTTGTTATGACAATGGCAACTTAACTTTTCATCTTCTCATATTACACAAAGTACACATGGGTAATTTAGCTGATCAAACAGATATAGTCTGCTCCTAGTTGTTACACTTTTGGACAAGCCAAGATATAGTGTGCTCCTAAAAGTTGATACACTTTTGGACAAGCCAAGATATAGTGTGCTCCTAAAAGTTGTTACACTTTTGGACAAGCCAAGATATAGTCTGCTCCTAAAAGTTGTTACACTTTTGGACAAGCCAAGATATAGTCTGCTCCTAAATGTTGTTACACTTTTGGACAAGGCAAGAGATATCAAAACATTTTTGAGGACATACAGTGCAACCTTTAGCAGGCACTCCTGCTCCTGAAATTGATAAATTTGGCTATGTAAGGGAGGTGTCTGTTCAGAGATACAATGTACAGTTTCCTCATGGACCCTCTGTGCCGAGTACCTCTATTTGCATCTGACTAAAAGCTAAAATGGGCATGAAATCAATTCATTCGAATGCAAACACTATCATATTCATTCAAGTGAATGGCTTGGCTAATGTTAATATTTATAGGTTACTGCATTTGTATGGGAAAATATGAACAAGTTTTTCAAGTGGAAATACTGCATAACCTTGGGAGTGCAGTATATCCATCAGACAAAACGAGTTCATATTTTCCCATACAAATGCAGTAACCTTTTTATTATATGCTCATTGTTTTAATTCTACCTACGGCTTAATTATATTAACAAAATACACTAAAAGAAACAAAGTAACTGAATGTATGCTGTATTCCAAACTAAATACACAAGTGCAGATTCATCATTACACAACAACATTATTACTGCGCACGTAACTCCACCCAGATAAATTTGAAAGCACATTCAACATAACTTTTGAAAGAAAATGGAGTGTCTAGTTAAAATTGAAATTTGGAGTCATATTGTGAATGAATGCGCATTGCAACAACTTTTCCATTTGATCTGGAATGAATAGATTTTGGTATTTTTTTGATTCTACGAAATTTTGTGATTATGGACTGGATTTATCTGTGACAATTCCACATGAAGTACATCTGATTGAAGAAGCAAGGAAGAAGCGTGTTGACATCTGCAAATGTATTTCTGTTTCTGTCACTAAATGTTTCAAATCATAATGTGGGAAAAATATGAAGTCTTCCAACTGTAATTATCAAAAGGACGCCATGGAATTTAATGCTCATTTCGAGTGTAGTAAGGAGGATGTAACTGCACTTATATTAAAAATTACAGTACAATTTCGAAATGTGTAATCAAGATTGAGAACCTATAACATGGCTCATGTAATTCGGATTTGCAGAAGTAAGAAAGTACATTTTGAGGAAATTCAGGATGTAAAACTTCTTATCACCAGCTAAAGAAGACAGTATATGCCTTATCACTTATATGTTATTTGTAAGGACCCTTTCTTGCATCTGTTGTATAGCTAGCCTAAATCCGAAACACTGAATAAAAAAAGTTAACGTGGAATGTGCCAAAGTAGCTGGTATGTGGCAGTCCACGAAATAACTGCTTTACTTCAGTCTGAAACAAATTTAAACAACCACAATGTAAAGTGCCTACTATGCGAGTGTACATGATTTGTCTACAAATCAAAAGTGCTGGCATCTGTACCCACTGTTTGTTTACAAAAGAAAGTAGTTCCTTTATGCACATGAATTTAATATGTGCTTTTGAACAAGTTTAGTATCTGGTAATATTGCACGATTCTAACAATGTAAAGTTAACAGAGAAAAAAATGAGCATATAATAATATGACATCTTAATCCAGGTGATTAGTTGATTACAATGATCTGTCATGGGCTAAAATTTCTTGGTACATGAAACAGTTCATGTTTTAATGAGTGGGCTGTTTCATACCTTTCGGTCAGCTTCGGATAAATTACCACTTAGCTAATTGGGTCATTTCAATGGTGTTCATCCCTTTTCAAAAATAGAGGAACCGGGCACCTCAGAATGCATATGGATGGTGCTAGTTCTGATCAACAAGACTTATTTTTGGGCCCAAATTCATGATATGGATTAAACATTAGCAAAGTTGTCCACTTGGTTGAAATGGATATGACATTGCTTGCCTTTTGATTTTGAAGGCTGATTTAAAATTGAAATGAGCAGAAAGAATTTTCATATAAATTTAGCAATACTGTGCTTTTCTTTAGGGTGGGCCCCACATGGCCGAGTGGTCTAAAGCGCTCACCATTACGGATCACTGCCATCTCACCTCTGTCTGCATGAGTTCGAGTCTTAGGCTCAGTTAACATGGGTACGTGAGAAAGCCTGGCAGTAGCTTCTCGTGGGTTGGTGGTTTTTCCTGGGTTCTTCCTCCACCAATTATACAGGTCGCCATGTATAGCTTATCTTGTGCTGAAAAATGGCGTTAAACCCTACAACAACAGCAACTTTTCTTTAGTAAGTAGCAGATTGGGTTACAAACTACAGTGTTGCAAAAAAAAAAAATAGTCATGTTATGATGAGAATGGAAAATCAGACCATGATTGGACACCAGTCTATGTGAGATCTGTGCCATATAAGGAGGGTCTGGTAGAAATTTAATTTATGTCTATTGCCAACAGAAGGGATTTTGCTAAAATTTGTTCAAGTTATGATTACAAAGAAAGCATAAAGGAACATAATTTAATACTACTTTAAAAACAGCTATTGATGCAAACAGATAAAGGAAACATACATGTTCATGTAATAGGTCATCTTATCATCACAATAATGAAAGACACCAATTCATTTCATCAACCAATTAAATCACTTTCTAATTTTTGAAAAAAAAAATCATTTAGCATTACAAGAAAAACTTTTTTTTCACAAGATGCCACAGTCTCCTTTATTCTTTAGAATGATTATCAACATAAATATGATATGGCAGAATCTCATGAAATCATGCAAGAGGTCTTGTTGAATAAGACTGGTCTGCACTGTTAATTTTACTAATACTTTTAAGTGAATATGATAAACTTTGATCTGATGGTACATTTTACTGTTTGTACTTGAATGCGTACATACTGTATTAAATGGCACTCTTACACTGGAACTAAAATTTTCCCTTCTGTTAGCTGAAAAATCCAATTCTTTGATGTTTAGTCTTGATACATGCATGCAATATATACCTACATCTAATTCAAATCCATAGGTAAACTGTGGATTGGCTGTGCTCCTTCTTTTCCTTTCTGACCGTTTTGACTGTAATTCTAAAAGAAAAAGTTCATCACTTGTTTATCTGCTGAGGATCTTATTCATGGTATGAGCTATTAGTGGTGGGTCAATCACTCAAGGTCATACTTAATATAATTTGCCTCGTACACCTTAACCAGAACAACTTGTGCTTAGAACGTTTGGAGATGGGCATGCAGTGGCCAGGACTCATTTAAAAGATGATATGGAATGCCTGAAATCCAACTCATCCAACTTTTCACTCATACAAGGTCCATCCCATGTAGAGATAAAAATATAATGTTCATTGACAAGAGCCATAATTATGTTCAAAACAGAATAGCTGAGAATACACACAGGTCTATGAAACAATGAGCACATCAAAATTGTACCAGAATATTTGGGATGGTTCTTAAGCTATGCTGATTACAAACAACTTCCATATAAATTTATGTCTAAGAGGAAATATTCTTATCAAATTTGATCAGAACATGCTGACTGGTTCTTAAGCTATACTTACTATAGGTGTATGTGTATGATTTGGATTTTTAACATAGCTTTAACAATGCTGGGGCATCATGCCGCAGACATGTAGCATGATGTCCCACCCAGTCACATTATCCTGACACCAGGACTACCAGTCCTAACACTAACCTCTTAATGCTGAGTGCCAAGCGAGGCAGCTGTTAGTATCATTTTTGTATGTCTTGGTATGACTTGATCGGGGATCGAACCTACAAACTCTCGCATCTGAGGAGGATGCTCTAACCACTATGCCACCGGAGCGGTCCTCTTTCTAAAGGTAATGTCCAATGATTCCATTTGAATAGAAGAATGTAACCAACAATGAGCATAACCATGCCTAAAATAACAAACCAAACTCATCAAATACACTTAAAAGTGTATGAGGCAATGTACAAATTAAATTTCATACTGAATGGTTCTTGAGGTAATGCTGGCTATAAGCAACATCCCATGTGAACATATGAAGTTAACTCACAAGAGCCATAACTCAAATACATTTAAAAACTATAGATGACTGAACAAAAGCTACAAATGGTACATCTAGGTGTATGAAACAATTCTGATACTAAACTGCATCTGAATGCACTGGATGTTCTCAAGCCATGCCAGTTACAAGTAACATATCATGTGAATATGTGAAGTTATTTGTCAAGGGCAATACCTCTATCCAACAAGATCACTGTCCATGGCACAATGTATGCCCACCCTAAGTTTAATAGTCCTCCATGCAGACAAATGAAATGTTTGTGCAGAAACTGTGAATGACAGCAACCCTGACCCCAAGTGGAAACCATTTTTCTATTCTCAGTCAGTGACCTTGCCATTTGACCTTTTTCTTTACCACAAGTGTAAGCAAACCAAAAAATGTAGGTATATGATGTAGAAATGATGTTATTGTGTGATAACCATTTTAGCCTTTCATTCTTAGTGATCTTGACCTTTGAACTTTTGACTCCAAAATCAGTAGGGTTCTCTAAGTTCAAGCCGTCTTTAAGTTACATAACTGTAAATGATGAATAATTCAAGTGTTGAAACCAATTTTCTTCTTTCAGTCATAGTGACCTTTACCTTTGACCCTAACATTAATAGCATTCTTCCTGACCCCAAGTAAAGCTATCCACAAAGTCTCACAACTGTAGATGGGGGAAAACTCACATGATAGCATAGAAACTATTTTTCTTTGTTTCAGTCACAGGGATCTTGACTTTGAGACTTTTAAATCCAAAATCAACAAAGTTCTTCCTTACACCAATTGCAAACTATCCACAAAGTTTCCTAACTGTGTATCATGTAGAACTTGAGTTACTGTGCAGACAGATGGATGGACATCATTGTAACATATGTTCTGCCTTATGGTGGGTACAAAAAGACATGGAGTTGGCAGGACAAAATTCATAAAAGGTACATGTAGGCCAAGACAACACAATGTGCACAAAATATTACACAAGAAAATGTTGAATGTGTTACTGAGAACTGAAGGTTACAATAATCTGCTCTTTAATTCAGATCTACATGTCATAGGCAATTCACCTCCCATATCAATGTCATGCAATTATATGCAATGGCTACATAGCTCTGGTAGTTAAAAGACATGAATGGTTGGACTGATAAAGAGATGGAAAGGTGATTACTATAAGACTCCTGAATATTGATGAGGTCATAATAATTTTATTATTAATCTTAAACAGTACAGGTAGCACTACATATGCAAGCTAATTATATATCATTGGACAAACCATTCTGATTGGAACATTAGTTAAAACTCACTGCCAACAAAACTGATTAGAATATGAACAATGTGGCATCAAATAAATGTTAATGTCAGACTACAGAAATTTGCAAAAGCAAAAGATTTTACAATGGGACTTGCTTGTAAACAACTGAATACCTACTTTTATTCACTGTCTATCTATTTTGTGAAATTCATGTGTGCAATTTATCTCCCAAATCAATTTATCTCCCAAATCAAAAAGACACAATCTTGTTTTTCTTAAAAGATTAAACATAGGTGAGGAAACAGATTTCTTAAAAGATTAAACATAGGTGAGGAAACAGGTCTGTAAAAGAAACAAGATGCACAGCGGTTTTTCATAAGGAAACAGCAAAATTTAGTAGCTACACTTGAAATTAGGTTATTGTAGGTAAGTACTGATGTACTGGTTGTAATGATAATTTACTTCTTCATACCTTCTGGAATGAACACATTTTACATGTTAAAATCAAATGAAAAAAAAAGAACCATCAGTTTATATTAGCATCCTCCAACTCATCCTTCGAAAAGCAACATACAAATGATATCAAGATGCAATAGGTAGACAGATATAAGCAAGGAAGACATTAGATACCCCAGTTTCAATTGGTTAAAAGTTACCTTTTAATGTGTCTGGACGAGGTGTAAAAACTTACCTTTTAATGTGTCTGGAGTAACTAGATCTATACAGGCCATGAACTCCAACTTCTGTAACATATCAAGCATAAGACTGGATGAAATAAGATTCAAGATTAGTAAAGTTATGCCACTATTACCGTTCCTAAGTTGCTCTGTATAATTGGTGGCCCTGTGCCTCATATAGAACTTAAGTTACTGTGCAGATAGACATCATCATAACATAATATCCTCTGGTGGGTATAAAAAAAAATTGGAGATGACAGGACAAAATCCATAAAGGATACATCTAGGCCAAGGAGACAATGTACACAAAAAATTACATTAAAATTGGTGGCTACTGAGTAAGATATTTCCAAAGATCACTTAATTCTGTGGATGTAAATAAATTACACACTTCAAAACAAACCATAAACTGTACAATTTTAAAAATATGTATGTAGACATGGAGACAGTGCAAAAAATATTTCAAATCTATGCTGCTTTAAGGTAATAAAGATAAGCAGAAATCAAATCTCAATGTCTCCCCCAAATAAGACCTTTCACACAACATACCATGACCACATTCCTGGTCATTTTGGTTTAAAGCACAGATGGCAGAATAAGAGTGTTCAGCTTGGAGGATGCTTGTATTTATCCAAACAGTTGTCTGTCAATTCTCTAATGGATGCAAATTCTGCTAAAAACTTTCTATTTTGACACTATGATGTGAATATATCACACCTGATACTTTCTTCTCTTAAACGTTCTAATCTGACACTATGATAGTAAATATGCAAAACTTTTTACTGTTTTGAGAATTTATTTTCCATATCCTCTTACAACTTCCATGTCATCTGCCATCTACTGGACAGGTGCTCTGACATCATCTGGCACTATTATCTCAAAACAATGAAACAAGAAACTCAAACTTAAAACTCTAACAAGCCTTAAGTGAGCCTTATATGTTAAATGGGCCTTATATGTTCACTTGCTAGTAGCTTCTGAATGCAAATTCACACATACTGAAACTGTAGATGGATAGAAATGCTTTGAGCACCTAGTTGTTACATCATCTAATCATCCATTAATGGTGGCATAATATACCTCCTTTCCTAGACCATATATATATATATATATATATATATATATATATATATATATATGTATGTATGTATGTATGTGTATATATATATATATATATATATATATATATATATATATATATGGAGAGGACGCTGCCGGGCAGGAGGTTACTTTTGCATATGGCCTCTCCTACACTATTGTGTCCACAGCAGCACCTTCATGCTGGGCCCCTTGTTTTCACAGAGCTTGCTGTGTGGCATGACCAAGTGCCTGGCAGTATAACTGGGTGGGCAGACTGGGCTCATCAGCCTTGGCGGGCAGCCAGTCTAAGAGAAGGAAAACTCTTGACTCCAAACCCAGACAGATGGAGCTTGTTAGCCTTGTCAGGCAGTTTTTCTAGGAGAAGGAAACTCTGATTCCAAACCCACCAAATCCCAGCTACTGGGTGATGGCTCCACTGCCTTGTGGATATCTTCGGGAGAAGGAAAGGCTACGGGAGTAAACCGATTCAGAAAATCCGGAGTGGAGCCACTAAGGTGGCTGGGTGTCAAATATGACTGTCTTCCAGCAGCTCCTGCATCCAAAGTGGTGCCAAATGTCATGCTCAGCATTCCTTTGGACCCCAAAAGCAAGGATGCTGGCAGTCTACGGGTTATAAGTCCCACCCGATAGGCATAGAGAAGGGGCTACACAGGTCAGCTTGAAGCAGGGATGCGTGCTGGTGCTGACCCTTTTTAGGATCTTCTTCTCCCTGCTCCTGTCCTACACCTTGGACTCGTCCACTGATGGCATATATCTGCACACCAGGTCAGGCAGGAGGCTGTTCAACCTGGCATGACTGCGCTCAAAGATCAAAGTGAGGTCACTACTTAATGTTCATGGCCCAACCCTTCAAATATTTCTGAGACCCAACCGTAACATACCAGTGCATCCCCTACGGGTGCAAGACTGAGAGTCAAAAATCTCCTTGGTGTCAAGACTGGGGGTCAGACTGAGCAAAAAACAAACTTTGGTATCAAAACTGGGGATGAAATTAAAATACAATTATGTCACAAAAAGGAAGAGACACTTATGATCAAGGATTTAAAAATACACTTGCCAACTCCCAAGACAAGCTAAAAATTCTGTTTGGGCAAGCTAAAGTTTGCAAGGTGCTTGCCCATGGGCAAACCCCAAAAAAGAAAAAAAAAAAAAGAGAGAGAGAGAAAGAGAGAGGGAGAGAGTTTCAATAAATCTTTTTAATGTTGTTGGTATGGGTAAAATATATCAATCTCGAGGTCTGTGTGAACTATTTTACCAACAAGGGGACATGTTTAGTTCATAATACTTCATCTTCTGCAAGTTTTATACCATGCAATATTGCCATAATATGCTTATCAGCATTATTAGTGTCTATATGTATCACATTCTTCTTGTATGTAACTGATCCAGATTCGTTTAATTTATGATCTACAACAGTGCTGTCCAACCTTTTTGACACCATGGGCCACTGACAAATGTTTTTCATGAAGCAGAGGGCCACAGCAGAAAAATGAAAAGCAACGACTATATAGCTGCTCGAGCTCTGGCGGGCCATTTATAATCAGCCCACAGGCTGCATGTGGCCCTCGGGTTGGACAGCACTGACCTATGACATGTCATTCTATGTTACAGTCAATATCAGAAGGAGTGTCACATTTTCTAGTTCAGATGCGATAATGTGAATATTTACTATTTAAAGCAAGTAATCACAACAGGAAAAAAAATATTTCTGTTTTATCTTAAAAGTTACACTTTAATCATAAAATATGTACATATCTGGGATTTGTCGACTTTCATGTCCTTAGACATGCTAAAGTTAGCATCTGGCAGTTTATCAGCTTACCGGTTGTATACAATCAGCTTGTCAAAGATAGTTTTGATGCATGTCACCAATGTTAATGTAAGGTATTAATTATTAATAATGTAACTACTTTTTTTACTGGCAGTTTGGAAATAAAAGGCACTCATTTCAAGCAATAAACCACCATCAGGATTTCATTGTTTTTGTGATAATTACAGGAGACCAATTCATACTTATACAAACAAATGTATAAAAATAAATGTTTTCAAATCATTCTCATAAGTCATCTTGTCAAATATTTGAATGCATGTTGCCAATTTCGATATGACTCGATGATAACAGATTATGTGGAATCAGAATCAGATAAAGGTGTAAAAAAGAAAAAAGATGAGAGTGAAAGCATTAAATCATTCATGGAGTACTTTAGTGACTGAGTCATTTTTATCTTGACTTTTTTATAGAATGGATACATAAATCTGCATAATCATATGAACTTGTTGGAAAAGCAGATCAAAAAAATTTTCTACATTAAAATATGATTAAAATTAAATTAATGAAGTTCTGTTATTGGTTGTTTAATCTTTCATATAAATCTCTCTCTCACTCTCTCTTAAAACTATTTCCAAACTCTTTTCTACTTATCCATTAATATACATGCACATGTTTATTTGCTCTTCTCTACATGCAACCTAACTTTTTCATATCTATCTACATATATTATTTACATGTTTTGATAACTTTAATTATCAGTGTAGTGTTCTAAGGTGCCAACAAAGATAAATAGATAAAAAGTTTAAAATTTTTTAACATGATTTCCTTAAAATATCACACATATTATTTTCTCATTGTTTATCACTCATGCTGGGATGTTATACTTGGTGAATGCTCATATTTCCCAAGTTCAACTTAAATTTTCCAATCAACTTGCCTGGGTAAACTGACTTTTACAAAATATATACTGAAGTCATAAAAGGAAAATACGCTTATCATTTATTTCAAATACTTAATGCAAAAAAAGTCTGAAAACAGGTTTGAATTTGCTACAAACTTCCTCCCAATATGACTAATCATTCATATTGATAAATCTTTTTCAAAACCTCCTCTTAAGTATCCAGTGAATAATGAACATGACATATCACTATGTATATATGATGGACTGGTCATACCATCACTGAATTTTAAACAAACTGAGCTTAAAACCAATGAATCATTTATTTATTCCAGTAGGCAAAAGCAAACGTATTCAAATATGTTTGATGACTGCTTCTACCTTTATTTTTATACAAGCATTATTTTTAAATAATTGAAGTTCACTTATCAGTATGCAGACATATTAAATTTCCGTCAATAGTCCTGGTTTCTTTTCTGTCATCAGTCATGTGTTCTTTGTTAGCCTGTACAAATAACATTACTATTACACTGTATGACATCTATTCCTGGCATATTGATTAATTCTGATGAAAACTGTCAGTCCATCAGCCTCTACCTTTTCTAAACATCTTTACAATTCTTGGACTTTTCATTAGTGGAAGAATTTTGCATCAAGAGTTGTATTCTTAGGTCCACGACGGGGAAAATACCCTGAACAATAAGACTTCCTCAAAGGGAATCACACCCTACCGGCCAAGATTAAGATTTTCAAGATGGCTATGGCTTACAGCTTAGGACCAGTCATCAATAAAAGTCATTTGGTGAAAACTCCAATTTCGATATGACCATCCATTAAAAAACAGAAGTGACAACATTACTGTCAAGATCAACAGCAGCCACACAATATTTCAGATCAGAATCTTTATCAATCAGGACACACAGACATGATAAGAAGTCTTCTGGTGATAAGACAATCTGCTCAAGAGAAGTAGTGATAAGATTTTCAAGATGACTGCCATGGCCAAACTGGATGTCAGGGAGGCACAATTTTCAAATAAGGCCAACAAGACATCATTAGGAGTTGTTGTTGAAAATTCCATTTTGACGTAACCATCTATCAAGCAGTAGCCATAACATGATTTTCAAGATGAAGGATAGATCAGTACAGTTTCATTAGGACCAACTAAACATCATAAGAAGACTTGTGGTGGAAATATGTTTATATGACTTTCTATTCATGAGGTGCTGTGACATTTTCAGGATGGTCCAAGGCAACCACTGAGGGTATCAGATTGGAACTATTTTCATTTCAAACAAACTAGAAATTATAACAAGTCTTTAGATGACAACCCTGTGTTGATATGACTATCTGTTCAGAAGGAGATGTAATAACTTGGGATCATGTGTGTGTCAAGTTTGATGGCATCATCCAAATAGTAGCAGAAGTAACAATAATAAACAGACACTGGATGTATGATAGACAACAGGCCATCCCATAAACCCTTCTGGTCTATGACCAGTAGAGCTACACATTACACAAATATAGTTATTTGTTGAAATTGACCTCTTCAAATGATAAGCATAAAAAGTGTAAAGTGTAATGATGAACTGAGACTAATTGTATTCAAAGATTCTGTCATACATTGCATTCTGCTGTAAAACAATATGGATAACAACAGAATTTGTAGGAGCAAAACGATTTACCAACATTTGTGCATTTTCAGATTATGACCAAAACATTTACCAAGTTTTATGGCAATCCTACGAAAAATGTGGGACTAATTATAAAACATTCTCATACACAACAATGAACTGCAAGTAAACAATGGCAAAAATTTGTTGATAAGCACATATTCATATGATGGTTACATTATTTACCAAGTTTCATGGCAATCTGCAAGAACTGCATTCACAATACTGTGTGGCTGATAGAAGGATAGACAGATGGATGAACATGAGGATTCTAGTATACCCCTCCACACACCCCACCATAAGAATGAAGCCTTTAAGAAAAATAAATTACTCAACAGTTTAGCAGTGTCCAAGAAATATAACTGAATGCAGAATCTTAATACAGTTAACGAAGTCTGAAAAGTAAATCAGTTTATCTGTTATTTCAATGAATCTGAATAATTTGGAATATAATATCTAGTTTCAACTTGCAGTACAGTTGTTTGAATCCAACTCAGTGCTCTAGCCATAAGCACAAAATACATGTTTGCAATAGAACCCCAGTCATATATGAGACATACCATTGAATTTTTAGAAGGGAGAAAGTAACAAAATTCTGACCACTAAATAGCTTGAAAAATAAATTTTTGCTCTGTCTTGTAGAAAAAAAACTAAATATATCCACTAGTTTAAAAACAATTATCCTGAGGTATAAGCAGAAAAAAAATAATTGGAAAGAAAATCTAAGCCCCCTCCCCCAAGTAAAAGATCATTTCCTTTAAGCAATCTGTAAAATATCAGTTATCTTAGGATGGGATATAAGGTCCAGTCAGTTTGTTCATTTTTACAGAATGCACACCATTTGCATTGGCAACTAATACTTATGTCCAACTATCATGTTTATTTTGACTGGAAAAATGTCACTGTTTGCATATATGATATCCATCAACTAACAAGGCACTGTCAAACTATCTGTCACAATGAAATCATATTCTGGTATCTGAAATATTTCCTTTTCTTCGGCTGTATTTCAATTCCTTCATGTCACTTGTAAGGCACTATAGCACAATATATTAGTCATTGTTGAACAAATATAAGGTCAAGGGACAAAACTCAAATTTTTATCCCTGGGAAAAGCTAATAGCATGATTATCTCCCCTAATATTTTTACAACCAAGCCCTCCAAACAAAACAACTGCATTTTTAAACAGAAACTCTGATGTCTATAATGACAGTGACAAATTTTACAAAGTATTATTGTTTTCTTCAGTTTAATAAAGTCCTGATTGTGCTATGGATAAAAAAAAGAATTTGACACTTAATATGTCTATGAAGAACTTGAGATTAGAATTCAATGATATACATTTCAAATGAATGCTCCAGGAAAATAATGCATCATCAATTCTTGATCAGATTATTGTAATTTGCCAGATAAGATGAAAAGCTTTACAAATGAATTTTTTGGGGAAATAAAACTTAAAAAATAAATTTTGCAACATGACCATTTTAGGATTCTAATGTAAGCAATATAAAGGCATTATACAAATACTGTTGTCATCACAATCCTTTTTTTTCTCATCTGAATTCTAAACAAGTCAATCACAACAATATATATCACTGGTGGTAAAGACATCACACTGAGCTGAAACAATAAAATTAATTCTGAAAATGTATAGCAGAATTACTTGGGATGATTCCAATGATAAATTATCCGTAGATACTATGCAGGAAAGGATTTAAAACTAACACAAAGGAAACTTTTCATGTTGATAAAAATGCTGTCACTTATAAAACATGAGAAAAGCAATAATCATATTTTATGCTGACTTTGCAAGCAAAGCATAATCTTCAAAGATCAATTTAATTCATAATGAAAAAGAGAAAAAAGAAAAATGTTAATGCATTCTACCAAATTTAATCAAATAGGTCTTGACATATTTGTCTCATCTGAAAATTGACATAATTACCATTTTCTCTTCTGGAGACACCTGTTTTTTCTCCACTGTTTTTCGTATATCCCTGATGTGATTGTCATTGTAGGATTGATTTCCTGACGTAGGTTCCATGCCAGGTTGTAATACTTGGTTCTTAAAACTAGTCTGTTTACTTCCCTAAAGTAATAATAGAAAAAAACAAAAAATAAAGCTCTCTAACTGATGTCATGGTCACTGGATTTTGATATATTAAAGGGCATAACACATGACCCTATTGCCCTGACTTGTTGCAAAATTGAAAGGCACAAATGCTTCATGAAGTAAGGGATATATATATGTTCTTATTTATTCCAAATATGGGGCAAAAAAGTAAATGTACAAACAAAGAAATATATCAAACTTCAGACCTAGCGCCATACATCTTGCATATGTGGCCCTACTCAGAACAACAACTATCAAATAAAATGAGTGAGTGGTTATATGAATATCAAACAATAAAACATGACATTTGCAGAGAGAACAAAAACAGAATAGGATGTAAGTGTTGTTTAGGACCATACACTATTCCAAATTTACAATTAGAATGGATATAAAGTAAATTAAAACAAATTTAGAGATGGAATCAAAAGGGTAACCAGGGATGGCACTGGGCTTTGCCAATTTAGCAAATTGTGATTTTTTAAACCTATCTGTGACAAAATATACCATCTGGTGATTAATTTTGCAACATTTTTCAGCTGTTTAAACTTGTATATACAATCTTGGATTTGTGGTGGAGAAATTCAAAGGCACCATGAAAGGAAGCCACAAACATGGATATAAAATGCACTGGGAGCTATCTATTGTTACATCAACAAATTATTTGTTCATACTGACAAACAACCTTAACAGAGCATTTTTACATCACAATCCAATTATGCAGACACCTGGCCTGGGTACTGTAAGCTCTGATACACTCAGATAGTCATGATAACGAATTAGCTACAATCAATTAACCTCGAAAGACAGGAGCAGGAATGACAGCAATCAAATAGTCATGTTTTTTGTGGGTTTATTTAAATGTACCCCCAGAAAATAGTTTTGCTGAAAATTCAAAGAAAACTGATTACCTCTGAAGCACTGACTGTTCTATATAAATACTAAGTAAATGAAAAGAAGAAAACAAATCAGCCTCAATCAATGCTCTACTCCAATTATTTGATGTTACCACTGCAATAATAACAGGCATTTGTTTGGTCCTCGAAGGTTTGCATTTAGTGGTGACTTCAATAAAAACAAAGCACATTTCATCAAAGGAAGTCATCACTAAACATAAATAAAAGCAATGGCAGCTGACTGATTGTTGCATTTTCCAAAGTGATTCAACACTTTTATTAGGCTGTGAAAGTTTTCTACTTTGTGTGAAAATTGTTTAGGCTCAAGATTGTTATCACAGGTGGCATAAAACACAAATTAAATTTCAAATCTTTTGAAACCATATACATATCTGGTCGCAAAGATGATTGATAAACTTTATATTTTGTTCATGTGTTTTCATTTCTTTGTTAAATGCCATATCTCCTGAGGCTTCCTCGGCAACATGTTAGCTGTTTCCAGCTGACCAAAATCTAGGCCATGTACATGAGGCATGTAAACAAATATAAAGCCAAGCACTATTCGCAACCCTGAATATCACACTGAATTTTTTTACATAAAAGTTCGTTGTGCTTTCCAAAGTGATGTGAATGATATATACAATTTCTAACAATTGATCAATACTTGAATTTAAGGATTTTTCATATACATGTACAGTACTTTATGCATTATGGATTCTTCAACACAATTGTAAGTTCTCAATACACACATGTATTTCAGATTAGTGTTGCCTTCAGTTAATCAAAGTTTCAATTGTTTGTTTTCTCTCACTGTAAATCCTACTCACTAACATCAGGTCACCTCTTATAAATTTCACTTGTATGCGAAATGTGATTTGTGTAGCCCTCCCCCATTTATCTCTATGTCCACTGAAGTTGACAATATTACCTAGGTAACAGGGATATCGAGATAAACGGGTAGTACTGTATTATGAAAATGGCAACATATTTTGAAAATTGGCAACAAAATTGCCAAAAACTTGATTAATGCCAGCGCCATCCCTGGGTAACCCAAAGATATTCTACATATTAACTTTTGTGCCCCACCCATGGAATTGACCAAGGGTAGTAGTAGCATGATCCATCATGTCAGTGTATGATGTTATATTTTAAACATAAAATGAACTGGTTACAGAAATAAAAGTCATGGAAAAAACTTTAACTAAAACCTTTCACCAAAATGCATCGCTAAAATAAATCTTGATCCCACTGCCCAACTCTGGGACAAAGCCCAGAAGTACAAGTGATGCTGAGAGAAAAGGCATATGTGGCATTGCTATATATTCTATGATTTGAATTGGTACATGGGGTTAGGAAAACATAAGAAAATTAAAATAGGTGCTGGAGAAAACTTTGACAAAAATCTTTAAAACAATATAATTCTTGATGCCATGACCCCAGACTGGCAGGGGCAGGAATGGTATGTAGAGAAGGGAAGTAAGTGATGATATTATATTCCAAATATTAAGTGGATCAGGTAAGAAGTTACTGAAGTACAAGTTATAAAAGACACACATTTGTTAAGAAGCAAGTGAAATTTAGCACTGGTCATTGATTAATGGTTGATTTGGGTTGTTTTCTTCCTGATACTGTTTCCTATACCTAAGAGACTGATTTGCATTCACTTCTATTCCTACCTATCAAATATATTCCATTCTAAATTTGTTGACTTATACAGTCAAAACTAAGATGATGAGAACACTGATGACTTATATAGTTCAGGTGATACTGGATCAAACAAGAGACAGGGATGACAATATCCAGCTGGATTTTAATTTCATGCTCTTATTATTTCTAAAAAGCAAATACCAATAGTCCTATAAATCAAACCTGAATAATAAATTCTGAAAAATTCCTTTCTATTATAATTGAGAAATATTATCTGCAGAAATGATTCTGTACCATTAACAATACTATATCAATATCAAAATTAACTCAAGGGAGGTAGTCACAATAAGGTCTAATCATATTCTATAAGAATTAACATTTGAGTTATGTCCCTTGATTGTCCTCTCTTGGCTAAAGGCAACCAGTGCTAAGTATAGAAAGTTCCCATTATTTGAAATCATTCTCAATATGCCACTGTCTCTGGCGGTAATGAAATGTATCAGAGTTAAAAATAAGGTCATTCACTTGAGACAAATGAAGGTCCCAGTCTGTCCAGCATATATGAACATGCAGATTTTGCCTTAGTTTTTACCCTCTCAATAAAATAGAGACCAATGGCCAACCACAGTCCAACCTCCTGTAACAGATGGCTCCAAACAACAGCCAACTCTCATATGTAGTCAGGATCTGATTTTCCTGACATTTTTCAGTTATATCTGACCTTGATTTAACATCCAACTTCCTTAAACATTCCAACAGCTCAATTACCATGGTAGCATTAAAAAGGGCAGTTGCAATACAGACCAAACATAAAAATTCACAAGTAATGAGTCTCTGAAATCATGGCTGATTTGTCAATTGAGTAAAACACACTTGGACCATGATTTTTCTGGCAAATTAACATTCTACATCTAAACTGAGACAGTCATCCATTGTCACCATGAACTATAAGGAGTCCATAGTAAATATTTTTTAATGTTAAAAATAAGTAACTTTATAATGCATTTTCAAACCCTGGAATGTTAGGGATGGAAGTCTGAAATGAGCTCAGATTAAGATCTTAATTTTATTATGATGTAAGCAATTGATGCACAAGGAAAAAGATTGATTTTGATCATAACAAGGCTCCTTACCTGTAGTATAGAAGGTTTATGGGCTGTATACTGTGGCACTCGTATTGGTGGTGAATTTGCATTTCTTGGCACATCGGGCTTATTGATAATTTCAGACTGTGGTAAGCAGAGTTCTGTTTTTGCTGACTGTATATTTGATACTTGTGTCTTCAAAGACAAATCAGTGGGATGTACATCTGAGGTATTCTGCTGTACTGGAACAGCTGGTTTGGGCTAAAACAAAGAAAACTATAATGAAAAACACAAAACACGTCTGAATGCAGAATACAATAAGATTTACAGCCCAACCCCTTCTCTAACCCATAAACTTTACTACATCATCATAAAGTCTCAGTTTATGAAAATGAAAATAGACCGCTCCAGTGGCCTAGTGGTTAGAGCATCCTCCTCAGATGCGAGAGGTCGTGGGTTTCAAACCCCGGCCTAGTCATATCAAATACTTACAAAAATGGTACTAACAGCTACCTTGACTGGGTGGGACATCATACTACGTGTCGGCAGCATGATGCCCCAGTGCTAGACATAACTATAAACTGCCACAACGCAGACATCGTAGCGATATGACTGCAAAACTGTTATTCTCTGCATATCCAATAACCTGTATAATACTTGGCGATGGATTATTTGTTTTCTGTCTTACCTGTATAGCATGTATTTTGTTTTCTCTGTCCTACCTGTATAACATGTGCTGATGGAGTATTTCTGTTTTTTCCCTGTCTTACCTGTATAGCAAGAGGTAATGGAATATTTCTGTTTTTTTTCTGTCTTACCTGTACAGCTACCTCGCTTGGCGCTCAGCATTAAGAGGTTAGTGTTAGGGCTGGTCGGCTTGGTATCAGGATAATATGACTGGGTGGGACATGCTACGTGTCTGCAGCATGATGCTCCAGTGCCAGACATCACTATAAACTGCCACAATGCAAACATTGTAGCGATATGACTGCAAAATTGTTAAAGCTTCGCTATAAATCCTAATCACACACACAGAGTTTATGAAAGCATTAACTCCATTAAAATATGCAGAATTAAAAATCCATCCCCATGTAATAAAAAAAAAATAATAAAGAAAAAGAAAAGAAATTTGTAATTTGCTGGTCAGTACCCTACATAAGCAAATCAAAATGCTTCACAAGGGAATAGTGTGGAAATGAGTTTAATATTATTATAAAAGAACATCTGTATATATCAACCACATCATAATATTACTGTGATTATTTAAATAAATATTCCAGTCTGTCAAATATAGGCCAAATTTTGCCATTACATTAGAACTTCAATTATCCATCACCCTATTAACTATCGGTCTCTGTTAACTGTCAGGGCATTGTACGTCAAATTATTAAAAACAGGTACATGAACATATGTCAATATTAGGATTTTTTGATGACCCCATCTACTGCATAATAGTTTTAATGTACATATTCTATTATCTGTCTATTCTCATATCCGTCACGGTCTCGGTCCCACACGCTGACGAATAATTGAACTTCTACTGTACTATTAATGACTAACCTGTTTCATAGCAACACTGAACATAGAATCTCTCCAAATAAACTTTAATAAACGATAACAGTGTTACAAAAATGTAGATGATTTTTTTGTTACAAGAGAAGTTTAGTAACATTATTAATTAATAACAAGCCTCTCATTATGTTTCCCCACATGTAATAGACGTTTAATCCTGGCATCCCAAAAACTGATAAAATCTTGTTTTATAATCATAATAACTCAACAACTGTCAATTTCTTTGTTTCTTATCTTTTAATGCACTGTCCGAAAATTGCCTTATTTGAAGTCCCCTGCCCACCCACTCCGTCTTTAACTGTAAAGAGTGTCATAATGGGGAATGCTGCATACATTCTCTGCATATCCAACAACCTGTATAACACTTGGTGATGGATTATTTGTTTTCTGTCTTAACTGTATAGCATGTATTTTGTCGTCTCTGTCTTACCTGTATAACATATTCTGATGGAGTATTTGATTTTTCTGTTTTACCTGTATAGCATGTGAAGATGGAATGTATCTGTTTCCTGTCTTACCTGTATAGTATGTGTTGATGCAGTATTTCTGTTTTTTTCCCTTGTCTTACCTGTATAGCAAGTGGTAATGGAGTATTTCTGTTTTTTTCTGTCTTACCTGTATAGCATGTGGTGATACATGAATTTGTTTTTCTTTCTGTCTTACCTGTATAGCACATCATCATGGAGTATTTCTGTTTTCTGAGTCTTACCTGTATAGCATTTGGTGATGGAGTGTTTCTGTTTTCTCTGTCTGCTATAAGATCTTTGCGTAACTTTTGAACTAGGATTTTCTGAAATTCAAATGATACAACTATTACTAAGAACCTGACTTAATGATACATTTCTTGACCTTTTCACATATCAACAACATTTGAACATAATTATTATAACAATAAGAGACCCAAGAGTAACACTCAATTGACTTACATAACTTAACAATTGATCATTTATTGAAGCCAACTTTCCCAAACAATGCATTTGCTTCTCATGGGTCGGTGGTTCTTCTCTGGGTTTTCCAGGGTTCTTCATCCACCAATTGTACTGGTCACCATGTATAGCCTATCTTGTGCTGAAAAATGGCGTTAAACCCTACAGCAACAACTACAAACACTGTATCACTTACTTTATCTAATATCATATAGTCTGATACAAAAATACAGTCTGATCAAAAATACAGTCTCAGATGACAATAAAATTTGAATCTGATGCTACTCAATGATTTTACAAAGCAATGGTTAAGTTTCATGCAACTGTTATACAAATTGGCTGGAGGTAAAATTATTATTCTGTAATTATTAATTCTCATTTTTTGACAGCCCTGACATATTCCAATGCCATATCAAACCGGCTCTTTTACCCGACTCAGAACAAAGCACTTATGTGGTTTTGTATTATTACATATCCCTCTTTTATTCACACATTATTTTTTCAATTTTTTTTACTAATGTATATATTAAAAAATGCATCTGGTGTTTTACGAAAGATGTTATAAAAATCTCTGAAAAATCCCTATGTACTGGATCGTACCTTTAAGTTAATTTCATCCAAAAATGTCTACATACTTTAGTACTGATTTTGCCATACATATTTCTCGGGGCATGGATGTGGAACACGAATGGATGAGGATCCAAATAAAGTAAACGCCATTTCAAGGTCTGTAGAATCAAATACTAAAACATGACACCCATTACTGAAATAATAAGTGTTGAAGGTTTACATGGCCTGTATAACTTTTACTATAGACATCACAGAAAGTCTTTGAGTAAAGAAGCCATGTTGATGGAGAAGTAGCTATAACAAGATTTTTAAGAACTGGCCATTTTGGAAGTTGAGCACCACCATTTTTATTTAGGGCCAACTAGCTGACTGGATGAATGTGATGTGTAATTGATGTTTCATGACAATCCAACAAGTACTTTAGGACGAGTAGCAATAACAAACTTGTGTTAATGGGCAAACAACAGACAAATGATACACAACAGATTAGTAATACACAACAGATGAGTAATACACAACAGATGAATAATACACAACAGATAAATGATACACAACAGATGAATGATACACAACAGATGAGTAATACATAACAGATGGATACACAACAGATGAATAATACACAACAGATGAATGATACACAACAGATGAATAATACATAACAGATGAATAATACACAGCAGATAAATGATATACAACTGATGAATAATACACAACAAATGATACGCAACAGATGAATGATACACAACAGATGGATACACAACAGATGAATAATACATAACAGACAAATGATACATAGCAGATGAGTAATACACAACATGATACACAACAGATGAATAATACTGAACAGATAAATGATACACAACAGATGAATAATACACAACAAATGAATGATAAATTGGGGCCCCTCCAAGCTGCTTATCAAAATCAATACATTTTTGTTAGGCAATGAAATCTTGCTTCTTGGCATAAGCATACTCTATTCCGCAAATTAGTTGGGATGTACTGATTCAATCTGTCTAAAATCAACTGTACTGATCTTTTATCTTTACTTTCTGGTCTTTTTATGGTGCACTCTACAGGTGTACAATTTCTTGTGACAAAGATGATAGATAAGTGTCAATGGTGCAGACCAAATTTAGCTTCTAATGTCATGTTCTTTGTTTTTTTAATTATTATTATTAATATTTTCACTTTATTTTTATATGAAAATATCTTTCAAATGGATAATCATTGCTGCTACAAAGCTTTTATCAATCTAATTTTAAATATTTTAGTTTCAAAGTTTTGAAATAAATGACAACTCTTTAATACATCTTTGGACATCGTCGACCTTTTGCAATAAAATGCAGATTCCCGTGATAAATGAGATTTAAGTCAATGTCACAAAGTTGAGATGGTCAGCTTATGAAAATATTGCAAATTTTCAAACATCATTTTCAGAATAAAAAATAACTTAAAACAGTAGATGAACCTTTAAAGTAACTTAAAACAACTGAAACAATTCACAACAATTTGATGGTTTATTTATGTCAACAATCTGAACTAGAAATTGCCTATTTTTTTTGTCAGTACAAGTAGCGTGTTCATAGTTCTAATGCTTTCCATCAGCAAAAAATCAATGGCCAATAGCATATTTCATATTTTAAAATAAAGATGTACACAATACCACTTACAAATTTGTAGTTCTTTTGTTTTCAGCTAGCAATTTCAGAACTAGCATCAATTTAAAGCCCTGATAATGGTTTACTATAAAGAATCATCAACTCCAATTCACTGTCCAATAATTAAGGTTTATTTGAAAATGATTTCTCTTTCACTTTTCTGATATCTTTTACACGAAATCTGCTAACATCATTCAAATTTCAGGTATTAAACAATAGTTTTATAAAGGCAGATGTTGCAATCAGATTTAATCGCACAGTTATTTTCCAACAGAGAATACTGAAAGCATTTGTAATAGAAATAAAAATTCAAGGGAGATTTCTAGTTATTTCAATGTTTATACCTCTATCTAAAACATAGTTTTCTATAATTATGTTTTACCCACCATTTAACCTAATCCAGGCTGCAAGAAAAAGATATCATTTGAAAACTAAATGCTGCAATACTGGCTGCACAGGCAACAATAGGGTATATAAACCTCTAACTGATAAAACGAAGTGACCAGTTGAACAAATGTATCAAATAGATACATAAAAAAAAAGAAAAAAAGGATTAATTGAACAAATGTATCAACCAGATGAGTTACAATAGTAATGAAACTGGTCAGGGACTGAGGGTGACTAGATTCCTCTCAGCAGATGGGAGGGTAGCCTCCACATCCTTAAAGTCATCACTTTGTAACAATTATTTTCCAACAGTTGCCTCATGGGAATATGTATAATCTCTTCAAATCAAAAGCATCTGATTACTGCAGTAAGGTTATTTGGAATTCAGTTTGACCTACAAGTACTGACACACAATTGTTAAAAGCTATCGATGTAAGAAAGCAAATTCTGGGAAATCTGTCATACACAATCTAGTCATTAAGTCTTAGTTGAATACAGCAAATATGGGAGAAATCTCATTTAAAGACACAGAACCCTAATATTATTGATTCTGATGGAACTACAACACTTTCATCATCCGCTAAATGCAGGCAAGACAAAAAAAAAAATGAACAAAATCACAGAAGCATGAAAGTAGGTCATGGTGACTTCTTTAAATTGTGATTTTTTGTATTTTGGGTGTTAAAACATTGCCTATTTCCCTTCTGAAAATTCAATTAAATTCTCTTTCTGTAACAATGGGTTCCATTTATCCTTTTCTTGGCAAAAACGATAAATTTCCTTAAAATGACATTCAAGCACTGTGGCAAATGTATCTCTTGCTGTTGTACAAGAAGACAAGCATACTGTAAGGGAAGCAACTCTGCACTCAACATTGAGGAAACTGCATTGTTGTCTTTACTTTCAGTAAAAAGGCATTCTTATGTTAGATGATCAACTTATTGTTGCTGTCCACTGCATATGCAGAATAACATTTTGGTTTGGTTGGTTCAGCCTCCTTAAATGGTGTTTTGCCAGGAGGCTTTGATTACTTTATTGGGGCAAAGAGAATGAAGTATCTTGCATAAGAACACAGTACAGCAGCTTACACAGAATATATTGGGAATTTAACCTGTTACTCCTACATAGGAATCCAGCATTCTAATTGCAAAGCTATTGTGCATCTCTTCTAGATTATTAACCTGCTTCACCAGAACATACTGTAGGATAAAATTCTTCTTTGGTCTGTTCCAATCTGCACTGACATATACTTATTCTGACATGCATAATGGAAATTACTATAATTAGGTGAGGAATAATATTGTTTTTTTCTGTCTTGAAATTTATGAATTAAAAAAAAAAAATCAAAAATTTCTCCCAAAACATCTGAAAATGAAAATTACCCAACCCCTTCCAGGCCTAATGCTGCACCTATTTCTTAAATAATCATAAAATGTTTTAATCAGACAGGTTTCTTTCGTCTCTTCTACTTTTGTACAAATAAATCCAAACAGAAAAGGAAACATGTAAAAGGTTGGCAGGAAGTGCAAGTCTTACTCTCACCTATGCAGACATTACAGTTAACTCAAGTTGCTACCACTCTGCTTGAAACAAGTTTGCTTAAAAGTTATTTCAAGGTATTATGTGTCTTTGTGACCTAAAAACCAATTAACTAATTAGTATTAATTAATTATGATTATCATGCTTATGACAGCAACTATTCCACTTGTCTTGGTGATCAAAATCACTGTCTTAGTTGAATTATTTTGCCTAAATACAGTGTTCAAGAAATGCTATTAAACTTTTTCTGACCTAATTCTTTCAAAATGATGAAATACAATCAAATCTGGACTAAAACAGTCGGTTAATGTGTCTTCTATTATTGCTCTAAATGTCATCCCTCAAATGTATGTTTTGCTGGAAAGTGGGCCTTTACAGCAACAAAAAAACTTACATTATTCAATCAGCCTGATTAGGAATTAGGAGTCAGAACAGGGATAATTCATCAATCTACCTGAACACACAAAATAAGCTCAAAGCTTAAGAGTCCCAAGACACTCTCCATGGAAGAAATTTTTTGACATCAAATATCCCAAAAAGTAAAGCACAAAATTAGTTTTTATAAAAATATTTACGGTGCCATGACATTTATGGTAAATAGTCCAAGTTCATAAGAAAAGTATCTGTTAATAGTAAGCAAATGTTTTGGGATTCAAAAAATCTTATGCAAGTTTTCTAACGTATTGTAAATGTCTTTTGCTTTCAAATATTCATTTTTTAGCTCTGTGCCAATGTAAATAAATAGGTCACAAAACATATATACAGATAATTATTTTAACATTTCAATTTCTGAAATCAATTAATATTTGTTATTACATATAGTGTTATTTCCTTCTTTTGGGGATTTTGTTTTCAAATTATATTTAAACTTACGAAATCAATGTGTGTTTTGGAAAACAAGTTTATTCCAATAATATTTAAACTAGAATTGTGTGCTTGTAAAGCATGTATCTACATCTGGCAAACCCCAAAAGTCTGAGCTTTGAGGGTAGGGACTGCCCAGAAGCAGTTGTGTATGCACAACTGTCTTTTCATTCCCAGGAAGTATACATGTTCTTAGATGGTGAAGCCATGATCCTGGGGTTAATACCCTTCAGGGGAATAAGGATGCACATAATGGCCAATGTTAGTTTCATGTACAATTTTGTTTTTCTTTGCTCAGTAAGTGAATACATAGGAACAGGGCAAGGATCTCAATAGTTTCCAAATGTTATGATCTGAAGGCAATGTCACTAGTGGGCAAGGATGGGCTCTTTAGCAATGTCAAATGCATGTATAAATTTGTCTTTTGTGCCTGTTAAGTGTATATATGGACAACAGGCTAGGATTGGTAACAGTTTATAAGTTATGTTCTACATGATAAGGGGGACCTGGGGTTCAAAGTCAGACCAATGCAGACACTTCTAGTGTGATCCACATAGTTAGCAAGTCTGTAGAACCCAGTGACTCACCTGTGTCTGTAAGCATGTCAAAATAACACCAGTATCTGACTTTCATAAACTTTTACACTGTGATGCACGAAGTTTTGTGTCTGTAAGCATGTCAAGATAACACCTGTATCTGACTTTCATAAACTTTCACACTGTGATGCACCAAGTTTTTCTCCTAAGTAGGTGAGACACAGGGCATGACAACAACTCCTTGCATACTGATATATAAACTTTATATACATAGTAATATTATCATAATTATTTCAGTTTAATGCAGCTGCGTGATGAAGTAATTAAATTACTTTGAATACATTTGAGCAACACTTTCAATTTTTGAACTTTCTGCTTAAGCAGATGAGACAGGCAAGACAGGAACTCCTATCACTGCATAAACTTTAGATCTTTAGTGATATTATTCCAAAGTTTAACTTGAATGAATCAGCTGATGTAGAAGATATGTAACTTTCAAAAACTTTAACTGTTCACAATGATGAAACATATTCTCTTCTTCTGGGGGTGAGACAGACCAAAGAGAAAATTTCTTCCACACCATGGCATAAAATTTAGACCTACAGTAATAGTTTCAATTCCAGTTATAAGCAGAAACTGAGGCAGAAGAATATGAGTATCAAACATTTTAACTCAGAACTTCAAGACTGTCACTGCCGCTGGTGAAAAAGTGACTGACATTTCAACATCCTTAAGTAAGTGAAACAAAAATCAAATTCTTGAACTGGCTAAATTTTTTAAATTTTTTCGGATATATTCACAAACTTGATTTGATATAAAAAAAACTTTTAATGTCTATTAGTGAAAACACCATGTCAACATGACCATCTATTCCAGAGGGCCACCATGGCAGCCATGTTGGATGTCAGACTGGCACAATTTTTATTTAGGACCAATAAAATCTCAGGATGGAACCAAGTGGCATGTTTCACAACTTTCCTCCATGTAGTTAAGAAGGATTAACAATAACTGTTAACAAAAGGAAAATGGATGCAGGCCCATTACATAAGCTCTAATTGCCTTCAACTGGTAGATCTAAAAAAAAAGTTCTTTATCTGGGACTACCTTCAAATAATAAGACTTGTTTTCTTCTTAAATAATTTTTCCCCAGCAAATTAATGATACAAGTTGAATCCATGCATGCAGAAAGTCTAACAAGTTATCAGCAAAATACTGGACATCTAGTGTTGAACAAGTTGTGAGGATGCGAGTTGAAAAATGCTGATTAAGATGCAATATAAAATCTGTAATCAATGGAAAGAAAAATAATTTAAAAAATGCATGATGTTGTGAACCCAATTATATTAATGATAACTAATTCTTTTAGAGTATTTACAGTAGATTATGGACCATTACATAAATTAAACAGACAGCATAAAACATAAATGACTTACCTGTTTTTCACTTAAAGTTGTTATTTCTGTCTGAATATCATGAAGTTGGCACTTTAGAGCAGCATTCTGCAACATAAAACAATATAAATTATATGCTACCTACAAAGTACTTTCCAGCTTACAACAAAATGGCTGAACAAAAGTTCCCGAACAAAAATCAATAATCTGGGCTCAGCTATGGTAAATGAAGTTTACATCAGAATGCCAACAGACACAATGGATACATGTACTGAGGTCTCACCTGTGACTCTTGTTTTATCTTCGCAACCAACATCTGAAACAGAGAAATAAATGATGTTAGATATCTGCACCATTTTTACATGGTTTTATGGTAGTTTCATGCTAAGGGACTAAGTTTTATCGATTGCAGAAAGTTACAGCTTCACTTGCTGCCAATGATGAAGATGGACTCGACTTTGGCTTCTTACTCAGCAATCGATCAATAAATAGGGTTCATCTACGAGCGAACTTTTCTACTGCCTCTTATCCGCGGTAAAATCTGGCGATAACCACATCAACACTCAACAAGACTAACATAATTAAAGGAAAGAAATTTTTTCTTTTGTCATATGTGATATTGAAACTACAGGTTGTTAAATATGGAACTTAGCAATAAATTCACTATGATAATAATGTAGAGATATTCCACAAAGTTGCGTTGAATATGGGATACGAAGTTATTTAATTACCTGGTGATTTTGTATGGCAGCTTTTAGCTGTACTTGCAGGTGGTCTAAGTCTGCTCTTGACATCCTAAGTTGTTTATTAATATCCCTGGGTCCTGATACTGGTATAATCCTTTTTTCCCCCCTTGTCAATCCATTACTTGATTACTGTACCCTTAAGTTTTTATTCATTTCGTCGTTGTTCCAAACATAGGACTTGATAATTTCCTACGCCTAGTCAGTTTTTTATAAGTATTATTTAATTTTTAAAATGAGCTCTACAGTGGTAATTTTCTAAGTTCTATTCCAATATTATGCATACAGTTAAACTGTATCATTAGTTTATTTATAATCAAGCAACGATGAAATAAGACTAGGAACTACTTTTTTGGTGAATATGTAGAATAAAAGAGCGATAAGGTCTAAGGTGCTCTATTAAATTCCCGGATGTAAGAGAATAGCAACACGAGAAAACTTCAAAAAAGATCAACGATTTCGTTTTCTTGGTAAATGAAAACAAAATTGTCGCTTCAAGCTATTTCATTATGTGACAAGTTTAAATGAAATGGAAGCGTAGCAGTGGGCAGTGTTTCCTTTTGGAAAGGACATACTCTCACAAGCATGCTTAAAATGACATGCCTTACTGTCCCCCCTCCCCGTTTTGACCGGTACTGTACCTTACCTGTAACGTTAACTGTTCAAGCCTCAGACATTTAAATAATTTCACTTCTTACTCAGTATTTGTATAAGAAAAACCCAACATTACTTAAACATTATTGCATACAATGTGTTTATTATTGCTTTGTTATTAGAAGTTAATCATACGCTTAATAGAGTACAAGTCACATGGGTCATGTATGCGCATTTACTCATTTTAAATTAAATATTCATTGTTCTTTTCAAATTTAACACTAATTTTCTTTAACCAAAGTCTATTCAGTCTTGATTATTGAATGCTCTGCACCTTAACTATCACCAAGAAACTTCCAGACAAAAGTTATCACTATGGACTTTTACAATGGTTGCCATGTACTAAACTTGGGTATAAATAAGAGCATGTCGAGTGGAATCATCACATTTGAGGGTAGTAGGAATTTGTCAATATGCATAGCTTTCATTGTGACATCACAGCACACGACATTCAATCTCAATTGTACTGGATCACCTTTAGGTTCATTTCATCCAAAAATGGTTATGTACTTTAAGATTAAGTTTGCTTTATGCACCTCTCAGAGTGTCTAAATAATGACCTTCTAAAGGAATATGGATGAATATGAATCCAAATGAAGTGAATGCTTGCAACTGAAAGGTATGTCGAATTATATTCTAATAAATGAGACCCAATACTGAAAAATAGTTGTTGTTGAATGCCTACATGACCAGTGTGACTTGCACTTTACAAGTCTACAAGTTAATTTTCATACTTTGGTAAACTTACACCATCATGACCATGTATTTTTGCTGTATCACTTTATATAAGCATATCAAAAACTGTTGTTGTTCTGGCTGATAGGGTGTATTATTTATCGATAATATACCTTTCTTTAATAGGTTTCTGAAACCCAAGTTATGATTCTACCATGTAAACAATGGGCAGATTTTCATGACGTAATTAGCATATTGTATGCTGTCGGCTGATACCAACAAGTTGTCCACCTTTTTCTTCTGACATGACTGGTGGTGGAGAACAACTTTGTCAGAACATACTTCGTGAGAGTCAACTTTGTAATTCAGTCAGATTATCAGGTTGCTTGCTACAATTAAGAAATTTATTTAGACTAACCTTTCTTTCTAGATGGTAAATACTATAACCCCTCTTTTGTTAAGCCATTGCATTAAATCATTTAGAACACATACCATTTTAGTATTAATTCTGTGTATTCACCAGGTCTTGTCCTAGGATTAGAATTGCCGAATTGAATTTGAATTAGTCAGTTCTTGGTGATATAGGCTTTGCAGTACTATTATAACAGGTTGCTTGTGTCTTGAGGTGATGTTGCTTTCCATTTATTTGTCAGCAATTTAAATCCGAGGTTAACTCCAATTTCCATATACCCAAAATTGCTCATTTTTTTAGCTATTTGTCACACAATGTTGCAACTGCTGTACTTCAGATATAAAAAGATAAATGCAGATGTTAAAAGATAAATACAGACTCAGATTATATTGACTTGTGTTTATGCGGATTTCAAAATATTTCATACAGAGATCTCGGAAACGCTTAATTACACGTTTGGACGCAAATTTTTTATCTGGGATGCAGAAAATCACCCACGCAGGAGTCCTCTTTACGCACATTTTTGTAGCATTCAGGAAAGTTTCACAGCACAATGAATACGTTCTAATCACTGTGAAAAATGAAGCAATGCTTTTATTTTAGTTTGTTGCTGACTTTCTTTGAGCAAAGGTCATCGGCTTGCTTTGATGACAGTGCATGTGTTATTAAAGGCACCGCTAAAGGTTCCGTTTGAAGGACCAAACAAATACCTGTTTGTTAATGCTGTGGCAACATCAGATAATTGTAGAACATTGAGAAAGATTTTTTTATTTGCTAGTATATATCAGTGCTTCAAAGGTAATCAGTTTTCTTTGAAGATGCAGCAAAACTATTTTTTCTGCCATCATATTTTTTGTTAAATTGCCATCGTCTGGTTGACTTAGTCATTTCATGTTCCAGCCTTCCAAGGCCAGATATCAGCATAAGCTCCAAACCAAAGACTGTATATACAGTTTTTATCAGCCAAAAATGGCGTTGCCAAAAATATCGCCAGATGATATATTTTGTCACCAATAAGGAAAACAGAATCGCAATTTGCTGCATTGGAGAAGCCCAGCGTGATCACTGTTTTTGATTTCATTTCTGATTGTAGCCATATAAATATTGCCTGCAAACTCGAAACCAAGACATGTCAAGACTTGGACAAAATGCCATTTGCAAATTTGGATAAGTATTTTGGGGTTAAATAGAAAATTGATGAAGATTTTAATGAGATTCAGAACTGTGCTAAAGTTGCTAGAACTGATAGTTCGGATGCGACAGTATCCAAGTGTCAGAAGGTATGTGATACCTGGTTTAGTGTTTGGAATAAAAACTTTCCTTGGATTGACATAATTCATTCTGATGGACAAACAAAAGCTTTATGTCAGTGGTGTAAAGAATGTGGAAAATTAAACTCAGTGGCAACAGCTGATTCTTCAAATCTTCAAAGTTCCACATTGTCTAGGCATGAGGCATCTAGAGACCACCTACTTGCTGCTGAGGCTCATCATGCAAAACTGTTGAACATGTAAGTAATGTTTTTTTCACTATCTTTCTAGCTTTCCTCACTACTACAAGTATTATAACTACTATTATTTAAGGGGTATATGTGTGCATTTGCTTTTTAAACCACACCCTGACCAAGGGTGAATGCCCTCCGACTTCATTGGGATGTAAGTAATAATTGCCAGAACTTGTAATACTATGTCAAGTCAATCATTATTTCCTTTTTGAAGCACTCATTTGTTCATTACAGTTAATTTACGAAAATTTACAAGTTTGCAAAATTAATATACTAAGTAATTAAAAGGATAGGCAAAATTCTTTTTCACAAAATTAATATTTTTAGGGACATCATGTAATGAGGGTACTAAGTTTTTTAAATATTGGTTCCAATAAAATAATTTTATTCATTTAAAAAAAATTATCTATTAACCCTTTACCTCATGCAGGCGTCTTTGGACGCCTCTACTGCATTCACATGGAATTGCCTTTTGACGCCTGCTGTAAACATCAGCCATTTTAAGCTGGTTTTTGTAGCGCCACCTTCAGGAAAACCCCCCTATTAGATACTACATTCATTTCTGCGAATGACAATTACGTTGAATCATGTGGTCACTGTTTATGCACTGTTCGATATCTGCTATTTAAAGTAACTGGGTCATAATCTCCACTCTCCAAAATGGCGGTCGCCGATTTCATTCAGTACTTAACAGAGTTTTCACGATTAGAATCACAACTATGAAAGATTCAATAACTTAGGTAAGGGCTCTGATATTGATGTAGGCAGCAATTAGTTTTTATAAATTATCAAATTCAGATGACTTAGTGATGTAGACGCAGACGAAAAACTTGTAAATTTCGAGTTTGAGAAATGGCAGCTACGGTTGGTCACGCAGCCTCACTGACATGACGGTGAATGAGTTCTCTCAAGATTTTAAAGCACATAAAAATTCTTCATGAAAAATGATTACACAGCTTTAACAATCGGACTTTACTCTTAAATTTTTCCACACATAATAGATCTGTAACAAAAATGTAAATGGTTAAAATTGCTGCTAAACGTAACATACACTACATTGCTTAACAGTTAACAGGCAGGCCTATGCGTATGGAGTCGAATAGGTAACAGGTGTTCTATTTATAGTATGCTGCACTTTGTAACAATGCTTTATGAGGTAAAGGGTTAAGTATTAATGAAAAGTATTGGAAAAGTACATTTTTCCAAAAATACCACTTGTACTGACATCTTGTAATGTATACAGAACAGTTTATAGTTAAACATTTGTTTCAATAATAAACATAATAAAAACTGTAATATACATAATTTAACATTTATGACTTTTAGCTTCTTGAAGATGAGAAGCAACTGGATATAAAAGGTGATTGTGACAGCACAAAAGATGCACAATTCAACACCTTGTATTACATTGTGAAAGAGGGTCAGCCACTAAGTCAGTACAACAAAGTAATCGCTCTCCAAATCATGAACAAATGTCCAGACCTTCAAGAGCACAAGAAATTGTACACAAGTGAAGAAATAAAGCTGGACATGTTGGAGGCCATAAACTCTGCTTTAGAAGAAGTAGTAGACACCAACATGACTAATTCTGAAATTTTGGGACTTATTATTGATGAAAGTACAGATTGACTGTCCATTAAAAACTATGTTTATGTGAAGTGTCTGAGTAGTGATAATACGTCAGTGATTCATTTTGTGGATTGTATCAGTGTTATAGATGGAAAAGCTGCAACACTTGTTTCTGAAATAGTGACGTTATATGAGAGGAAGAAAATCCCTCTCGGCAAGCTAATGACGTTAGCTATTGATGGCACAGCTGTCATGACTGGCAGACTTTGTGTTGGTGCTATACTAAAACATCACGCCAAGCATCTAATGCTGCAAGCCAAGCATGTAAGGACATTACACTGTTCAACGAATATCAACACACTCTAAAGATGGTGTATAGGTACTTCACCAATTCTGCAGTATAATACAATGACCAATGGTAGACATTAGGGACAATGAAAACATGAAATATGTAACTCTGAAAGAACCAGCAAGTTTCCAGTGGCTTTCTCTAGAAGCAGCAGTGAGAGCAATAGTGGACTGTTACTCAGCTGTGTATGCTACACTTGAATATGATGCTGCAAAGGGTGTTTCTGAGGCAAAGGGACTTTTCGATAAGGTAAAGTGTGTGACAGTTGTGCTGGTTTCAGGATTAGTTCTTGCAGTAGTAGGAAAGCTATCTCAAGTGTTTCAGACATGTGGACATTGTGACTGTAAACATTATGGTGGAATCTACTCGATTGAGAATCACCCAGTTGAAAACCAAGAATGGGATAGAATTAGCCAAAGTGTATGATGAACAAAATCAAAGTCTTTATATCATGGGGTGAAGGTAACAGACAGAGAACAACTCAGATTGCAGTTTCAGATTGATGCAAACAACTATCTGGACTTAGATGTGAGGGTTATGAACAATCAAAGAAAAACCTTCAGCTTCTGAAGACTATGCTGAACCCATCCAAAGTCCCAAGAAATGCTAACAGTCTTGATGATCATGGTAAAAATGAAATACAGGAATTGATCAATATTTATGGTGATGAGGGTGGAGTTGTTGATGGTGAAAGAGCACAAGCTGATTTCTACCAAGTGAAGGTAGTCTTAAAATCATTGAACTGCACAGTGACAGAAGCCTGTACAAATCTACTGCAAGAGATGTATTTCCAGACTTTGCAGTCCTAGCTGCAACTGTGTTGGTGTCACCAGTGACATCCATGGCATGCAAGAGAGGCTTCAGTGTGCAGAACAAAATCAAGATGAAGGGAAGGTCCAGACTAAAATATGAGACCTTACCCGCAATGATGCAAGTCAAAGAAGAGGGACCTAGTGTGGAGGAATACGATCCAAAGCCAAGCATCAGAAAATTTTGTGAAATATGACATAGACAAAAGTAAACTATATTGTAGTTAAGAATATGATATTTGTACCTGATATCAATTTTAATTCATAATTTTTGAAAGAATAATAAATAATTACCAATAAATAAAACTGACAAAGTTTTGTGCCTGTTTATTCCTGGCGTTTTAATGGACATTTAGCCACCTCAGCATGCTTCTGGGAGGTGACTGCAACTTTTGCGGGTGGGACTCCTATTTTTACCAAATTAGGAGTCCTGGACTCCTAGTTTTAAAATCATAGTGAGACCTCTATCATATAAAGCAGTGTTTTCCTCCAGGTCCTGGGGTCAACTACCATCTAAGGTTCATATTAAATTGACTTGTGTATTTACTCCTGTCTCAAAATATCTCCTATAAAGCAATATTTTCCTATAGGTCCTGAGGCTAGCTAATGTCTGAACCAACTATCAGTGTCCTTTCTTGTTGGTTCAGCAGTGTTTATGTTCATTAGCAACTGAAGCATGCAATACTTTATAGTTTCTCTATACATTTTTTGTGTTGAAAATGCCTTTTATTGAACCATTGTTGTATTGAAAAGGGACAATTTAATTATTATTCATTAAACTTGAAACATCTTGAGTAATATAATAGCAGTTACTTCAACAAGATCATTTAAAAAAGTCAAATCTTGCAGCAGTTTTGCAGAAATAATTTTTTTATTCGGTTTTTAATTTTTATCTGGCCTACACACCAAAGAACCACCCTAATTTTAATCAGACAAACAGAAACCATCATGACTGAATTTGATCTTTTTTTACTTATAAATACCCCAATAAACATCCAGCATTTTTCGTAAACAACAATAAAATCTATTAAGAGCTTGTTGTGTATACATGCAAGCCTTAATCTTATTGCTTGGCCCACATAATTGCACCAGTTGCAACAACTGCTGGAACAGTTCGAATACCCACTGAACTGGTTCTGGCCAGTTTCTGTACTGTACATTAATATCCAGAATGGTATTTTGTCCTACCTCTGGCAGAATCACATGTTTGATAAAGTCATGTAAGCACTAATTATAAGTGATGCAAGAAATCTGTTTCAAATTTGTAGGTCATATGCTTTGCACTGTACACAAAGTTTACAGCTTTTGATAGAAGTATGATAAGTAGATAACCTTCATGAGGGTAGGGGTCATACATGGGGAGAAATATTAATAATTTACCAGTCTTTCAACATCTTGAAAATAAATGTATGCATTTTATCAAAGTTTTATCCAAGTTTTCTCAAGAAAATCTGAAATTAGATGGGCCTCAGGTGTTAGGCTTTCAGATTTGTACGGATCACTTCCTGTCCTCCAAATTTGGAGAATGTACTCTTTTTAAAGGGACAGAAAATAGATACACATGGTACTTGATGCACTAGTAGTGCTAAAAAATTAGTTTTATTTGACAGTTTCTGTCATTTTCATCTAGACTGAACTATTATCTCTTTATTGGATATTTCATTATTGTGATAAATGTTTTATCAAGTGCTTAAGTGACATATGGAAACATTAACTTAGTATATTAATCACCTGAAATTGGCTGTACTTTGGAATTTTCCATTCTGGATCTTGCTGTCATTTAACTCTAGTGTTTACACAACATTTATTATAATAATTTATTTGTTTTCCTAAAAACAATTCTTCAAATTATTAATTTCTTGATTAAATGACAGTGTATATATTCACATAATTGGAGCCCCAATTGTCATTAATTTAGTCTAAAATAAATGAAGGTGTGCCTTCAACCTTGAAAATACACTATGCAGTGGCCATAACAAACATTGTAATTTGGCAGACTACCATAAACCATGATCGTATTAATTATCAGATATGTTTTAAAATGGATATTAATTAATGTTTTACAGTTTTTATCTCTTTTAGCAGCTTTGTCATTTGCTAGTGCCATCATAGATGTGGATTGACATGCACTAAAAAGGTAGTAGTTTTTTTTTGTTGTTGAAGGAAAAGGTCAGATAACTAGAGTAAAAAGAAACGGAGTTAATGCCCATGATTTGCCACGTTTGGATACTGCATATTCTCAGAAGAAAGAAATCATGTAGAAATTGGAGAAGATCTCATGAGTTCGATTATTAGCAAGATCCATGGTGAAATATTGCCATGTCACCACCTTGGTTATCATAATCACACTATATAATATTTTGTATTTGCCAATTTAAAAAGTCCGTTTTTTACCCTTACAGTAAATTTATTGAAATCATAGTCTCATATTTTAACCATATTCCCATTATACACATGGTCAAAAGATGGAGACAAGGTTGCAGCTACCACTGCATTACCACATGGCACCGTCTTTAATTGGTTGCCAGATAAAGCCTTGATTTTTACAACAAAAATTGCTAGGTATGAAACAATAAACCCTTGCTACGTATCAATACAATTCATGATACAGAGATTATGGTATGATATATTATTGATACACATATCAATACAATTCTTGAGACACAGATTATGGTATGATACATTATTGATACACGTATCAATACAATTCTTGATACACAGATTATGGTTGTTGTTGTTTTGGGATTTTAATGCCATTTTTCAGCACACGATAGGCTATACATGGCGGCCAGTATTAATGGTGGGGGAAGAACCCGGGGAAACCTCGGAAAGAACCACCAACCCACGAGAAGCTACTGGCAAGCTTTCTCATATACCCACATTGGCTGAATCCGGGACTCGAACCAGCACAGATAGAGGTGATATGGCAATGATCCGTAACAGAGAGCGCTTTAGACCACTCGGCCACTCGGGGCCCCTACAGACTATGGTATGATATATTATTGATACACATATCAATACAATTCTTGATACATAGATTATAGTATGATATATTATTGACACACATATCAATACAATTCTTGATACATAGATTATGGTATGATATATTATTGATACACATATCAATACAATTCTTGATACACAGATTATGGTATGATATATTATTGATACACATATCAATACAATTCTTGATACACAGATTATGGTATGATATATTATTGATACACGTATCAACTTGATGGTCCTTTAATTTTTAAATGATTTGTCGGTGGTAGGTGGAGTCATTTTTTATGTATGTTGACATATTGGTTGTTTTTTCAGTATACAGATTACAGACAGACATACACATATCATCTATTTATATGCCATTCTTATACATGACAAGATAACAGAATTGCTTCCAAAGAGACTACCTGCTACATGTCAGTGATTTTAATTCAGCAGTTTAGGCCATTTCAGGTTGCTCCATATGACCCAATGCAGGACTCACTTTGACCACCATGCCCTTTGTTCTGTACTGCATGAATATTTTAAGAACATCCTATTACCGATTTCATTTTTTCATATAGACTTGGAGGACAGTGTTAAGTATAACACAGGAGTAAAACAGCTTTTTGTGTAAAGAAAATATGACCTAGAACAAGGCCAGGATGGGATTAATACCAACAAAGTATATCACATTGTATCTTCTGCAGATGCTAAACACAACAACTGTTACTCTTGTTTTTGCCAGTGAAAAAAGAAAGCTAGTGATAGCACCCACTCCCTTTCGGTAAAAAAACTTAAATTTACACCATGACAGACTTGTGCCATTTGAGATCTGCCTCCTGACTGACTGACTGTGCTAATTTTTTTTATTCCATTGGAACATTTAATCACTAATTACATATATCAACATTAAAATCGGCATTCCAAACTTGTTCCACATGTATGTTTTGAGTACTTTACAGATCATTAATAACAACATTTGCTTGAAGTTTCTCAAATGCTTCATGTCTACTTTGATTTGTATCTACTAGGATTAGTTTTGATGCCAATACTTCCTGTGTGTCATGTATGGAATAATCTAGATTAAGTTATGATTCATAGTTATTGTTTATCCTGGACTGAACAAATAATTAGCACCAATAAGAATTGAATATAATATATTTCACTTTGTGACGCATCAGAATTGAAGACTACAGCTTTATATAGGGTCAGTATCATTTTGTATTGATTCTTGACTTCTTGTATCGATATGGCAGAAAGTATAAATGAATCATAACACCACTAGAAATTAAGCCATTTTCATACCTTTGAACTACACTGAAATCTCTTAGAGCACAAATTTTATCATCTTTTGGATTCCCATTCCACTCTGCATGGTCTGCAAAACATTACCAGGGTTCTCTGGAACACCAAATTCCATGTGTAAATATGTGTACTTCTAATTTTTTTTATACATTAGATTTCAAGAGTAGAGTCCTTGGTATGCAAGTTTGCAAATTTTCTTGTTTTATTTTATTTGTTTCTGCAAATCAGGTATAGGTCATACAGTTTCTGCATATCAGACAGTTCAAGTGATTGTAAAGTATTTAGGTGAAGCCACATAGACAAGGAGATTAAGACACGTGTTGATTGTTGTGGCTTATGATCATTTTGATCAGAAGACTAATTGTACACACACGTGCTTTGACACCTGGCATTGATTAGCATCGTTCAGCACACTTTTGATACTTCATATTTTAAATCCTTCTGTGATGTTTGGAGCACTTGAATTTTACGATACACCATATTTAGAAAATATTGCCAAGAATTTGCATTGTTTGTCACAGGAATAGGAACTCGCTTGTTGACCATCATAAAGTTAGGTAAAATATGGTATCATGCACAAATACACTTTCATTTTTGATTGATTAACACATGTACTTTGATGATAACATTGCATAATTTTTTTGGTGCTAAAAGTTCAAGGCTGCAGGTAAGCTTGATTCTCACAGGACATGCTGAGAGAAATTAGTTAATGTACAGTATCAAGTTTTGATAAAGAAACAGAACGCCAATGAGACTACAAGATTTGATGAGTGAATTTTGCAATAAAACATTCCCATAAACCACAAGACATGAAAACAAGGGAACATTATTAGCTTTCTACACATGGTTGTGTGACATGGATAGAAAAATTTAATGTCAATCCGTGGAACACTGAACTTGCAGAGTTCAGCATTTACTAGGCTTGAGGTCACATGGGATCATATATTAGCTGTTCAAGCACATCAGGCTAAGGACAAGAGAACATCTGTGCCAGTCATCATAAAAAAATGTGATCAGAAGAGAAATTGGAACGGACTGGTGAATGCAAAAAAGCCCAAATCAGGACCAGGTTTTACCTAGCTACGGAAGGTAAGATACTGTACCAGTTCAGCAGATTAATTGAACTTCAGGTTACATTTGTATATCTCATTTTCTTTATTGTTGTAGAACAATAACAGGTTTGAAAATTTGGGCTCACATGTAGTGTTAAACAATACCCAGCGGCTGGGAAGCAAGTTCAAAGACTTAACAGTCCTACTTCAGCCAGCTGCTAAGTGGGAAAATGCGTTGATCAGTTGATCATTTTAACTGCTGATATTCACAATGACTGAATTCAGTGGCAGAAAGACCCCCAGATGTACATGTGGTCATTGTAAGAGTGTATCAGAAGAACAGCTTTAACGTTCATTATTGTGCTCTAATAAACTCCCCAATTTGGAAAACATAACACCAACCCAGGGGCAATAATTACAGAATATATGGTTATCTGTTAATATTCTCTATTTTTGATACTTACCTGTTTTGTTGTTGTTGTTCTAGGGTTTAACACCATTTTTCAGCACAAGATAGGCTATACATGGCGGCCAGTATAACTGGTGGAGGAAGAACCCTGGAAAACCCAGGGAAGAACCACCGACCCACGAGAGGCTACTGGCAGGCTTTCCCACGTACCCATGCTAGCCGAGCCTTGGACTTGAACCCACGCAGACAGAGGTGAGATGGCAGTGATCTGAAACGGTGAGCGCTGTAGACCACTTGGCCACTCGGGGCCCCTTTTGTCTGATACTATGTAATTTAGTATTTTGTGCTTTATTTCCATATATAAATCAAATACTTAGGTTGAGTTAATGAAATGGGGTAGATTTCTTCTCCAGATACAACATCTTCATATATATCATTTTTTTTTTTGCCAAACTTAAAAGATAGTTGTACAGAGTACCTATCACAAGTGTATGAAGTGAGAGTAAAATGCATAAACATGAATTTATGATTTGGTTACTCTTTTTTATACCAAAATAGATGTCCTGATTTTCAGATACCTAATTCATGAGAGATGTGCTGTGTGGTTGGGGTGTTGTATGCTAAGATCCAATATTAGGAAACTGTTACTGAAAACCTGGCTAGATTTATCTCGCACTTGGAGCCATAGGTGCATTAGGATTCTGTACATTCTGCAACTGCTCAACAGGATCCTCACATCTGCCTGCATACCTAGAGACTTGTCGCTAGACGTCATGGATAGATGCATTCCTAGAGTGTCACCAATAGACAAATGAAACAGATTCATTTCCAGAGACTTGTCAGTAGACAGTCATAGAATAGATGCATTTCTGAGACTTGTCAATAGACAATCATGGAATAGATGTATTCTTAGAGTCATTAGATATCAGATCATTCTTAGGTGTGGAGACATGTTCTGAAATTTGAAAGAATAGAGTATGATTATATCCAGTTTGAAATGGTGGGAAACTAATTTGCAGGGACAAGTCTGCAGGATGCATGCTTTATAGTATACAGGATGCAGTGCTCTGTGGAATTCTGAGGGCTACATAAAAGTATGCATACTTTCCATTGTTGAATACATAAAATTTCACCAGATGAGTCCTTGTTACACAAGCTTTTTTGTCAGAGAAATTCTTTTATTTGGTCCATATCTACAAAGCAAGCATCAGTTGTGTAGTGTGCGAGCTTAAAACAGAGTTCAAGTGATTTTAATGGAATTAGGTGAAGCCACATCAGTTAGATCTCAGCAGACATGGGGTTTAAGACACCTGTTAATTGATTGTCTGTGTCTAATGATCATCTAAATCAAAAGTCTAATTAGATGTTTATGTGCTTTGGCAATTCTCTTTGATAAGCAGTACTCAGCAGTTTTAGCCCATCAGATTGTTGGAGGAATACACAATCTCATGCTAATCATCATAAAATAAGCTGTTTTTTTATCATGCCATGTACAATACACCTTTGATTTCAAGTGATTATCATATATGTAATATCCCAATTGCAACTTTACATAATTTCTTTGGTGCCAGGTGCACAACTGTTAATGAGCATGATTCATGTGAGACTGGTTGACAGAAATTAATAGATGCTTAAATTCTGATAATGAAAACAGAATGCCAAAGAGACTGAGAGATTCATGGAATGAATCATGGAATTGGACAATCCCATGGGGTGGAAAACAAGAAAGCATTATAGTATTTGCTTTATGCTAATGGTCTTGTGACTGGAAGTTCAATATAACTGCATCAAGTTATAGGGCCATGGATGTTTAAAACAATAAACTAATAAAATTTATGAAAAGTGATGGAGGAAGGTCCAGAACTCATTGATTTAGTGTCAAAAAAAACTGCTGTGGAGAAATTGTTCAAGTTAGTTTAATAAACAAGTGAATGCAGTATGGTGTGTTGCTTTAAGATGAAATTAAAAAAGTGAATCAAATATGCTAATTTGTGTTTTATTCCAGTGTTTGGAAAACTGATTCTTTTGAAATGGAATTGAGCTATATAAATGAATTAATATGGAAAAGTTAGTGTAATCTCTTCCTTGATTCCTTTTAGCTCCACACAAAATTAAATAATGGCAAGGTAAAGGCATTGAGAATTATTATGGTTGCAACATAAGTCACTATTATCATGGTATCAGCTGCCTTAATTTTTCATTCATTCATTATAATACTATTGAACAATGAATGAATATATATATATATATATTCATGAGTTACTTGAGCATATGATAAAATTTTTATAGTAAAAATATAAGTGTCCAAGGAAAATACATTGTACAGTGCAGACCACAAAGTTAAGGTAGCAAAACTGTCAAAACAAATGAGATTATCTCATTTTTTTATTACATTGTTAGTGCAGCATGTATTATTTCTCTTTTTCCCGCTAAAACCTTGCGTGCCATCCAGATTTACAAGGTGAGAAACAGTGTTCCCTACCCTTGGCACCCTATATGTAACATGGAGTAATTTCTAATACTATGTACGCTGGTATGTTCTGTATGTATGGAATGAAACACCATAAACAACCTTCAGAACAGCAAATCCTTGATTGGACAGTAGCATCCTTCCCATAATGCAAATTGCAGAGATCAAGTACTGTTGTGTAGATTGTGTAAAGGACACTTGTACATGACTCGTGTGTACCTCCTGGAGGGTAAATATTGACTTTAAGGGAATGTAATTTATATATTTTGAGGATTTTAATTTTATTTCACCTGTGTCTTTTATTTTATATACCTTTTACAGAATTTCAGCATCTTTACCATTTATCTTGTAATACTGCATGTTTACATTAGAACAAATTTATCTTCATTGTTTTTTTTTGTTGCTTTTTTATTATTAGACTTGTAGAGAGTTTATATATATATATATATATATATATATATATATATATATATATATATATATATATATCTTTGAGAGATTAGGCTCTAAAAGCATAGATTTACTGATTATATAGTTTATGTTGCAAGCCAAGGGCGATAATCCATTATGCTTCTTTATCACCCAGGGGCTGTCTGGTAAGATTTCCTTGTTTTTGATGAGTACACATAAACAAAATGTACATCAACAACACGGTGTTACACATCAGTGAAAGTGCTTGTGTTATTGAGTGATAAGTGAACATGTTTATGAAAGATACTGATTGGCTCATTCAAGCTGTTTGTACGGTCATGTTGGGTCACAATGTCAATAAAAAATTTACTTTCGCTTGCAGTGATTGATTAAGCATATTCATGAGAATCAAGGAAATCTCAGACATGCGGCCATGAGTGATAAAGGTGCATAACAGATGATTGCCCATGGCTTGCAATGATGTGAGAGGCAGTGGCAGAATTGGTGGCCTTCCAAGACAGGTTCTATTATGTGGTGTGTGTTGTGTCTTTGTGTGTATATAGGCAGACTATACTTACTCTGACAACTTTTTTCAGATAGAATAAAAACTTTATATAAGCAAGTGGATGTGTTTTGAAGTTCCTTTGACATATATTTCACTTGGTTGAAAAGAAATGGTAGCCGAGGAAAGCCAGAGATGGTTGAACTAAGGTCAAGTTTCTGTAACAGAATGAAGAATAGCATGCTGATGTTGATCAGAATGGTTGGATAGCTTTGTTTCATTATAGTCTGACTAAAGCAGTTAGACTTTAATCTCTGGAGCAGTGTCAATATAGGCAGCCAAATGTGTGAGATATTGAAATTGGCATCCAGGGAACACACTACCAAACACCATTTATGCTGCAAGTTAGACATTGCACCAAAACAACCTAAATATCTGGGTAGACATCTGTCATTGTATGACTGCTAACTTTCTTATTAAGACACTGGAGTTTGATTTTAGTTAAATTTCCTGAAAAGTTATATCTCAACAAGATCTCAAATAAACTTGTCTCTTTAATGGAAATAAAATCAGGTTTCATAGTATTGTATAAATTAATTTAATGGAATTTATTGTTTCTTTTTATAAGAAGTAAATGATGCAAATTACATATCAGATGTCTAATAGTCAAAGCTTCTAAAAATAAAGTGTTGTCTATTTTGCCAGGGGAAAAAAAGCTTGAGCACCAATAAAATGTGGCATTTTTATTTTGAAGTTCTTGAAAGACACTGGTGAAGTATTAGTTTGAACCCCAGTTGGGCTCCATTTGGTCACTCTGCCTTTGTAGATCATCCGCTTAATTTCATCAAATGCAATAAACTTTGTGTACAAAGCAAACCATGTTTTCAATGAATTGGTAGCTGCTATTTATATTCTCTTTTTCCATTGGTCTCTTGTAACTAGCAATTACTTGTCTTTCCTAATGAGCTGTTCATCTTGGTGACTGGTAAATGCATCACTGATTTTTTTTGGTGTGTGTGTGTGTGTGTGTGTATATATATATATATATATATATATATATATATATATATATATATATATATATATAGTGGGTGTTTCCTGCAGTTCTGACACATTCACAAGAACGCAGTACTATGACATGAACTAATTACAAAACTTGAAACTGCTGTTATTACTGACTGATATTTATTTTTAAAAAGTCCAATGGCTCTCCAACATCATTTCTGTTTTCAACTTTGATTAAGCAATGTGTGGACCTTTTTTCAGTGTTCAGAAATCTGAATTACTACAAGGTCCCAGAATACCCTTTCCGACAAATAATGATGTAATACACTTTGTAGATCTTCCTGAAGGCTAATCACTCTGATATTGAACTGCAGAGATGTATGAATTCCACACTTGATAATACAGAAAGTATTTAATCATTTATGATAATAATAATTGTAAACTGCAGAATGTGATAAAGATTGAGTCATGGGGATGATAACAAAAGTATAAGGGACCAAACATTAGGGGGGGAGCTGGATGTTTCTTTCAAACTATATATTTTATATTCTTGTATCTTAATACCTTTTTAAAACTAAAAGACATAGTTCTTTTTTTATTTCAACAAAGCAGAGTGAGCATATTTTTAGTCGAGCTGTTTTGGGGCCAGAAAATTCAAGTCAGTAACAAGACTATGGTATTGATAGAGGACTAGTTGATATCAGGAACATGAGGGAAACTTTGCACTCTGTGCTGACTTCCTGGAGAAAATCTTGCTTTTAGTGAAATGAAATTAAACATTTTAGTTGACAAGGTTACAGACCAGTTAGTTTCTGAAGTATTCTCTTCTAATAGGCAAATACATGAAGAAATTTTGTAAATTTAAATCACTTGTATCTTTATTTTAAGTATTGCAGTTTCAGCATTGTATTAGAATAATATTTTTATAGTTGTGGATTTTGAGTCAGGGCAGGTGTTGTTGTTTTTCTAGTACCATTTGCCTTGGGCGTGTGTGTTAAAGTATTGCTCTTCAATGTTAAAATGATAAGCGCAAAAATATAAGAAAGGGATATTCAGATTACTGGGGAAAAAATGGAAACCCAACATTTATACCAGGTACTTTTATTCGTTGTCATGTTGCAGCACTTTGAGTACAGCTTATATAGTAAGAGAGGTGATTGCTGCTGCCATGTGAACTTAAAACAGAAACAAAATGAGGATTACATCGAGTTGAGATATCTAGCAGAAACGTCGTAAACTTCCATGGGGTTTGGAACTGAAGTTTCTGAAATTGAACCATAATTTTACATGTTTTTTAGTGGAATATAATTTCTTTGCTACGTCAGAGTACACTTCTGAGTTTTCCAAATATGTTTTCCATTCAGCAATACATAACATTTTATCACCCCCCAGTGAAAATGTCACTTACTCCTTGAAAAATAGTATCTTCATTACCAAGAAAGTTGTTAGGCTTACCAATCAGGCATGCAGTTCTTGCAGAGTGTGCTTCATGTGCCTTTTTGAACACGTATATGAAACATTAATATCTACTTATCTACTATTTATTCCAGATTACTTATTTTGTGAAGGATGGCCAAAAGAACAGCGACTTCTGATCTCAACGATCGCAACTGGGATGTTGAGGATGAACCAGAAGAGGTGCATATTGTGTCTATTTTAATGTAGCTTAATACTCTAGATGGCAGTGCTCTTCGTGTATTGCTGTAGATGGCAGTGCTGTTCATGTAATACTGTAGATGGCAGTGATGTTATATAACTCTGTATGTTTCAGAAGGTAGAAGGATAAACATTGCTTGTCAGATTCACAATGCCTAATTTAGAGAACAAAAGTCAAAATCAGACGCGTGCAGGCAAACAAAAGAATTGGTTGGTTGGTTTGCAAAGGTAATTTCAACACATTACTGATTTGATCTTGCCATGGAAAATGGAAGTCAAGTGCATTTCCAAGTGCACAAAAAGCAACTCACCAGGATTGGCCTGGTAGGATATAGAACCCATGACTTTTGGATTACAAATCCAATACCCTACCCAATATATGTAATAGCTCTCTCTCCCCCCCCCCCAAAAAAAGAAAGAAAATGAACAGTCAAGGTCAGACTATTTTCTGGAAAAAGTATGAGTTCATAGCAAGCATTATTTTGACATATAATGAAATTTAAATAAAAAATAAAAAGATTTTAAAACTTACAACAAATTAAATCAGATATAATTAAATACATAGCACATACAATTTTAGCTGCATTTTCTCAGTTGACACGAGCATATTTAGAATAAAGGTTACAGAGAATTCCATAATAGTAAACCATCAGCACCAAGAAGGTCCAAGTGATACACATTGTTGATATTGATCACATAGCTTCATAGCTAATAAAGTTTTTCAAGCATAACTTGAGTAAAGCAGTGGGGAACTGAGGATCCTCCTTTGGCTTCCAGGTCAGTTCATAAAACTTCACAATTCATTGAGCCTCGATCAGAGTAGCTCTATGGGAAGATTACAGAATACATGTATAACCCCTGCTAAGTAAGGGTACCTGGGCTTATGATAAGAAGGAATAATCAATAGATGAATAACCCTTGTTAAGTCGGGGTACATGGGCTTGGAATGAACAATAGATGTATAACCCCTGCTAAGTCAGGGTACATGGGCTTGGAATGAACAATAGATGTATAACCCCTGCTAAGTCGGGGTACATGGGCTTATGATAAGAAGGAACAATCAATAGATGTATAACCCCTGCTAAGTCAGGGTACATGGGCTTATGATAAGAAGGAATAATCAATAGATGAATAACCCTTGTTAAGTCAGGGTACATGGGCTTGGAATGAACAATAGATGTATAACCCCTGCTAAGTCAGGGTACATGCGCTTATAATAATAAGGAATAATCAATACACAGATGATATATTCCTCAACTGAAATATGTTATCTTGCTTTGAGATATGATAAGGCAAAATCATTTATTTTTTCAAGGCTATAAATTATAATGGCAGATGCGTTCTGTGTACTTCTGTACACTTACTTAGGGTGAGGCTCAATGTATTGTGCTGTTTTAAAAGTCTGTAAAAAGACGCTTTTACAGGTCGCTAAGCAGGTATAAAGAAATTCTTATTGGTTTCTTTTTAGTGAACAGAAAGTCATGTTGGTATGGGGTTTCACTGGAAGAATTCCTGTGGTGTCTAGTGAGTGTTAAACAAAAATTGTGCTAATCTGATAGCCAATATGGCCACCACATTGACTACCTTAACAATCTTAATGCTACTCCTCGATAGAAAGTCATATCAACATTGGGTTTTCACCTAAAAACTTATAATGTCTAGTTGGAACTAATTGAAAATGGTGCCAATCTGGCATCCAGTATGGCCACAATGGAAAGCCATATCAACACTGGGTTTTCACCACAAAACTTCCCATAATGTCTAGTTGGAACTAAATGAAAATGGTGCCAGTCTTCCATCCATTATGGCTGCCTCATTGGCTAATTTGAAAATCTTGTCACTCAGGATAAACAGAGGTGGTTTCAGCATTCATCAGTTGAAAAGGAGAAATGGCCGTAACTTGAATTTCAGGAAATTCTTTTCAGCCAGTACATTCCCAGTCCCAGAGGGAATCTTTTTCTGTTGTTGTTTTTTTGTATTATAAATGAATTTGACAAAATTTACATTACCAGCCTAGGCTAGTCTTTGTCAGATACATTGATGTGTCCCCATGGGAAAGGCACTTGGTTTCTACTTCCTTGGCATGATATAGCCAATAATGTGTTAAGAGTGCCATTAAAACCAACAAAAAAACATAAAGTAACTTTTAATCGGTACTATATTATCAATATTGTACTGATGTGCCAATTTAGTCCTCACATTCATGAATAGTGTTACACAGCATATGCTCATCACTGGAGGCATACAGGAATAATTAGTAATTGGTTGATATGTCCTATGTAACATTTAGCTTTGTTAAAAGTTTGGTAAAATTTTACTGAGAGACAGGTTTTTAATTGGCCTGTTGGTTGGCCCTTGTATATTGACTTGAGAAAGTAGGAGAGAATTTGAGTTCATGAATTATTCACAGATGTTTAAATATTGACCTGGACTTTGGCTGTTTCAGGCAGGAGAATTCTCTAGAGCATCAGCTGATGTTCTTAAGGAAAGGGTTTTCATCAAACCAAAGAGAAGAATTCCAGGTGATTCGGTAAGAATCCACTTAACTTGTATTTTTGTTGTTTCTTCAGCTTTTGAAAATCTGTATATTATTTTGTTAACATGCATGTTATGATGTTCCAGTGTGTCTGTTGGAGTAAAATCTGTAACAAACAAGATTGTCATATCTTTCTGAAGACAGAATTAAAACATTTTTCAGAAATAACAGGAATTCCTTCATATTTAGCAGGAACTCTTGAAAATGTTTGTTTGGTGAAAAAAAAATAATGGAGAGATTTATTCATCCAAGTTGTGACAGAAAGGTGTTTTATTCTGTATGTTCACTGCCTTTGTAGATGGTATGAAACATTGGCTGTGGCTGTCCCAAGTTTTTTTGGGACTTAAAATGTATACATTCAGGTGTGTAGAAAATGAGAAAACATGCATAGAATTCACCCACAAACAAAACATACAGTTCTGCATAGAGGTAAATTAATTGGTTCTTTATGGTTTACCTTGGAAAAATTTGCCTGGTTTTACCACTGATAAAAAGAATGGATGTACTAAAGAAATTTTTACAACATCAGTCCTTGTTGTAAATTGAAGTCTATATATTTAGCATGCAATTCACAGTTTATCCATGCACTGAGCTTGAAATCGCTAGGAAGTCGTGTACACCAAGGCAAGTAAATTTAGCATTGGACTTGAAATGACAAGCAGACATTTCTGACAGCCTAGTGGATTTTTCAATCACTTTCCCAATCAGGTGGGCTCTGATTTAGAGGTGACCAATGTTTATTCTTAATGAACAGGATGTTATGTTTTGAATATTGCAAACTTTGTTCTTGGAAAGTCCATACGTTTGCTACATTTTCCATTTGTTTTTATGAACCTCTTGAAAGTGTTTCACTCTGATTCTTCACTACTGACAAACACTTAACAGAAGGAAAGCAAGCTGGTCAGAATTTGTAATTTAAACTAGTGTTTAAAGCGTCACAATAACATCCTCTCACATGATTGAATTTTTAATTAAAACTAGTGTTTAAAGGGTCACATTAACAGACTCTCACATGATTGAATTTGCTCAGTATAGGTTATTAACAGTATTAACTTTGATATTTCATTAATTGAATGAGGGTTTATTCTGTGCAAGTAAAACAGCTTAGAACTTGCCTGACTCTATAGCTCTAAAGCCATTTGAGGGATGAACCTAATTATACCTACACATCATCACTAGAAGCTGTGCTGTATAATGCATAGGGGAGCTATCTTTAAGGTCCACTTTTGGCATGTTATTTAACATTTTCCATTACACTTTTTTGTCTGTTCTGTAATTTTACAGCCATTGGAGATCAAAGGATAAAACTTGGTATACTTATACAGCATCGCTAGAAGATGTGTTATATACCACATTGTTGGTGCTATCGTCAAGGTCAATGTCGTGGTTCCATGTTTCATGTTTAAATTAATTTTTCTTCTGCTCTACAACTTGAAAGCAATATGAAATTAAGGAACGAAAGTTAGTTTACTTGTACATTATTAATAGAAGGCATAAGACACCTGATTGAGATCTTGTCTTTAATGTGAAGGTCATGTCTCGATAGTTTGCATTTTCATCATGTTTCCTCTATAAGCTCTATAAATTTAAAGCCATTTGATATTAAGGAATGAAACTTGGTGTACTTGTACCTCATCACTAGAAGGTGTAGTGTGCACCACCTTGGGAGTGCTTTCTCCAGTGTGAATGCCAAGGCTTGATATTTTGTTTTCATCAGAACTTTAAAACCAATTTAGACTTAGGGGATGAAATTTGGTATATTGTACATCATCACTGTTAGGTGTGTCACATACATTGGGGTTCTGCTTTTAAGGTCAAGGTCATGTCAGTATTTTAGGTTTTGTGACATTTGCCCTTCTGCTAACAGCTCTTTCGGATAAGGGCTTTTTCTGTCAAATATGTATAGGACCCAGAGAAGGCACTTTTAATGCAGAATAGTAACCCATAGATGCAAGTTAGAATTTGTATTTTCTTGTGAACTTTTTGGATAATCCAAGTCCCCTGGCATATATTTTTAATAAAGTGCCTTCCCTGGGTATGATATATGTTTAAATGGAATTGCCTAAGTGGATGAAGCATAGTGTAATGGTATGTTGATACTAGAAGGTGTGTTGATACTAGAAGGTGTGTTGATATTAGAAGGTGTGTTGCAGTGCACATGAAGGTATTTTTCTCAAAGGCATGGCCACAGATCAATATTTTAAGTTTTTTCTATTTTATATACTAAATGCACTTTGAGGTACAGGGATGAACCATGGTACACTTAGGCTTCTTGCTTTGATGGTATCTCACGTATTTCACCATGAAGGTTTTATCGTTTAGGTCAAGATCACTGATCAATTTATTTCACTCCATTTCTTTGCTAATTCTCTAATGCTGTTTAATATAGGGTGATGAAACTTGGTTGCTTTCATTGCCAGTGTAGTAACTGTCAGCTCAGTCTTAAATGTCTGATTGCACTGGTGGCCTAGTGGTTATAGTGTTCACTTTGGATGCAGGAGGTTGCTGGTTTGAACCCAGGCTGAGTCATACAAAAGACTTATAAAAATGGTGCTAACAGCTGCCTCAGGTTAGTGTTAGGACTGGTTGGTCTGGTGTCAAAATAAGATGACTGGATGGGACATGATGCTACATGTCTGCCCTAGTACTAGACATCACTATGAACTGCCACACTGCAGACATCATAGCGATATGACTAAATTATTTTAAAAGCTATATTAAAAATCCAAATCACACACACACACACTTAAATGTCTCATTCATTTTGTTTATTGTGGACTTAGGACCTCACCATGGTAGGTAAGAGAGAATAAGTCAGTGAATTTGCTTTTAATCTCGGTCATGTGTTGCAAGCAATCAGTGTCCTTTAAAATGCATTCATGTTTGTAAGTTTTATGTGCATAAATAATGAAATCTGCCTACTGGCACATCACAAAATTACTTTGTTTTGTTTATGGTTGGAATTATTCCAGTTTATTCCTTAATATAAAGTTTTGGTGACAGCAAATCACATTAATTTCAAACGCAGAGTCATATTCTTTAATGATCTTTAGTCTTAACAAAATTTAAGTCTTAGTGATTTGACTTTCTTAGTTGCACATTTGTTTACATTGACCAACTTTTGTAAACATAAGTTAAAGGAAGATAACCAGCCACCCCTATTGAACAGAGTTCGCAAGCTTTTTTATTGCAAAATCTATTGTAACATCAGAAATATTTATTTTTATTATCTTTCTGTCAGTGAAGATTTTCAAAAGATGAGATGAATCATTCAGTTTTGGCAGGAAATACTTCTCTTTTCTTTTCATTTTTGAACATTAGATTTTTCACTGATTACAGATTCTTTAACAAATTCATAGTCATGGGTCAGAATTACCAGTCCGTCATGAATGAAAACAATTTGTTATATTTATTGTTGCTTTCAAGATTTGCATGTTTTTATTATAGGGAGGTGGGAATACGGCCTTTGCTGGATTTGGAGGATTCTCATTTGGATCAAATAAAGCACCTGCCCCATCTGCCATAAATGGAAGTGCTGTTCAGCCAGAGAAGACTGCCAGTTTATCTAGCACAAATATAAGTTCTCGTGGAAAAGATTTATCCCCAAGCAAGAAAGTTAAAGGGGAGACAACTCAGACAACTAAAAATCAATCCCAGAATGGTTCTGGTGCCTCAGAGAAATCTGCCTATTTGCAAAGTTTGAAAAAATTAAATGAAAGTGTGACTGACTGGATACAACAGCATGTGCAGAAAAATCCTTACTGCATATTGACTCCTGTTTTTAAAGATTATGAAAGTCATTTAGCAACATTAGTGTCTTCAGAGGACAAAGAAAAATCTGAACCAGAGTCTGTTGTATTGCCTAGCAAAGAAACACCTGGACCAGAATCCGTTCTATTGCCATGCAAAGAAAGACCTGAACCAGAGTCTGTTCTGTTGCCAAGAAAAGAATCAGGTGACAATTTTGTTCATTTTAAACATATTTCGGACATTCTCTGATGACTAGAGACCTTACATTTTGGATAATACCTGTTTCTATGCATATGTAGATCTTAATAAATTTTCATGCTATTTAAATAATTTGTATGTTTCAAGTTGGTTCTTATTTTTAAAAATACTTTAACATTTGATGAAAACCTTGTTAATACACTTACGCAGTGAACAGCTCAAATTACGTAAATGAAGCCTGTCACTGTTAGTATGCATAATTAGATAGACAAATTAAATGGAATGTTTTTTGACATGTAAATGATTTTCCTCAAGTTTTATCAGTTATGATGGACTATTTGAAATTTAAGCTAGATATGTATGTATCCCCCATATGCAGCCAAAACTGTTTTTTTTTACCACTTGTCTGAAGAGATGTAAAACTTATGAGTATGCAAGCATGATGAAAAAACTGCATAACTTTGCTTTACCAGTCATAGACTAGAAAAGGTTATGTGATAGCCTGTTGTCTGTCATCTCTCCAATAGCAAAAGTTTGTTATTGCTACTCCTAAACTACATGAAACCTTATGCACACATTCATTCCAATCGGTCCAAAATAAAAATGTTGTCACTGAGACATCCATTATGACCACCACGGTAACCATCTTGAAAATGCTATCGCTATTCCTCGTAAATGGATGGTCATATCATCATGGGGTTTTCCCCAAAAGATTTCCTATCATGTCCAGCTGGACCTGAATGAAATTGGTGCTGTTCTGACAGCCGGTAGGACTGCCAGAGCAGCCACTGGACAGAATTAATTTGAGACAAGAAAGACACTAATCAGTTTTGGAATCAAATTTCAAGGTTACTGAGTCTGGAAGAAGAAAAATAGTTTCCATAAAAGAACTTGATATGACTAGCATGTAAAGTACCATTTATGGAACTCTTGTTGACAAGGATACACAGACTTATCCTGACTGAAAATAAACTTTCCCATGTGCACCTCCCAATCAGCTGTATATTTTTGCCCCCAGGATTTTGCAAAAGGCAGGGGACATATCTTTGTCTCTGCCCATCTGTGTCAGCTTTTCTTCTCTCTATAATTTTAAAACCATTTGAAATTAAGGGATGAAACTGAATATACTCATTCATCATTAGAAAATGTGTTACCTGCCACATTTTACCTGTCTTCAAGGTCAAGGTCATAGTTAAATATTTTAGGATGTACCCTCACACATTCCACTCTGCTCAATAGTTTTTATAAAGTTTGAAATTAAGGATTGAAATTTGTTATACACAATCATTAGGAATTGCTAGTCATTTTACATTGAGAAAAAAGGAATTTTCTTGGTACATATCACAGTTCAACATTTTCAGTTTCCATTCTGTAACTATTATCCTTATACATCTTCATTAGAAGTGTCATGTGTTGTTGTTCGGTAGCATTTTCCCTTATATATAACAAATGAGCTGATAAAAAAATGAATGCAATTTTGTACATTGTCCGTTGAAGACATGTTGCATTCCAAATTTTGGGCCTTATCTCGAAGATCAAAGTTACAAGTTCATATTTCATGGTTGCTTTTGTTCTGCATGTTATCTTAAAAGCTGTTAGAGGTCAAGGGATGAACCATAGTATTATGTGTCTCTGTTTGATAACATCTTGTGTATTACAGTCAAGGTTTTATTTTTGAAGTAAAGTCACTAATTAGTTAATTTTCCTTTTCTAATCTAGATTTCATCATTATATACTTTGTTGACCTGATCACAGTAGGCAGGGAATACATATTTGCTTGTCTTATACTTTGAAGCAATTAATCTGTCACATTTATTTTGACTATTTGTTTATTCTGTTGTTGTGACATTATCATCCAATTATTAATTGATTTTAGTAATCCCTGCTACTTCAGAAATATTTTTGCATATACGATGACTTTCCTTGTTGGTTTTAATCTGGCCAAAATTCATTTAACCATATTCACAGTGTTCCCATAGGTTTAAGTTGGGGACAAATAAAATGGTAGACAAGAAAATTAATCAGTTGCTAATGTTAGGTGGAGATAAGTAAATTCAGTCCTTTGGGATAAACTGTTTTCATTTGGAACAAGGTAAATATTGTCCATTAAAGAACTGTTTGTCCCTTGATTTCAAATTAACTATTGTTATGAAACATAAACGATAAATTGTGTTTATCCCTTCTTTCTCTTACTGTTGTCATGGAATTCAGGGGCTTTTTCTAGTAAAATGTACTTGGGACCTAGAGAAGGAACCTATAATGTGGAGTACTTACCATAGATGTAACTTAGAATTTTGTACAATTTTCATATGAACACTTTTAGTAACCATAGTACTCAGGCATATATTTTTTTAAAAAATACCTTCCTGGTGAACTGTATGTTTAAGTTGAATATCCCTAATAATTTATATATATATATATAGATTCATTTAAATTTTATAGATTTAATAAAAATATCAGCACCCCACAGTTGGAATTATAGCATTTGTGCAGAGATAATGTTTCTACTATGTAACTTTGTTGATCATTATGATGGACTTGATTCTTAAGATGTTGAAAAAATGAATGCTAATTAATTTAGGACATAGAATCACCAGTTATTTAAATTTCAGAGATGGACTTGTCAGATAAACCACCCTTGTTGACAACGGGTTTGACTTATGCCATAGGTCAGCTGTCAGCAGCAGGTAGTGTGACTTCTTCCACTGCATCATTCCCTGGCTTTACATTTGCTGTCATGCCTGCTTGCCAGTCTACTTCATCAGATTTGGTGGCAAAATCTGCACAAGGTAAGGCACAGAGCCTGCAAACAAATTGACAGTAAATTCATCAAGGATTTCCACGCAACACAATTGGTGTTTACACAAGGGGCATGGGATTAAGTGTCCACAGCAAATAGTGGATGTCCACTTTATTTGGTGGATGTTAGCTAAACACAGTGAATATCCACTCAGTCTATCTGAAACTCCATCACAGATTTATTTCAACCATATTGGGTTTTATGATACTCCTCACTGGTTTTATTGCATTTGCCCCATAAGTTGACACTACACAAACTGATGTGAGAAACCCAAACACCATCAACCCAACCAAATAAGGTGTCAGTTTCATACCTTTATCTGTACAAACTACACATTAGTAACATTGTCTGTGGTACTTACCAGTGGCTTAGCTTGGGATATATAGTTGAACATGTGTAATGTCGAAAAAGTATGAGGTTTTAAAAAATTTCTTTAATATCCTACCACCCATATACATGACAGAGTGTACATCAGCCAAGTTGCCTAGCTACATCATACATCCCTTTTGACTGACTGCATATACATGTATCTTTTCACATATGCACATGCTAAAATTTGCATACTGTTCTGTTCCAAGCAGTAACATTTTGTGTTCTTTCTCACTAAACAATATTTCATAGCAGTGCTTTTTGTACTGGGTATTAATTTGTTATAGTTTCTCTTCAGCTACATAATATTTCCAAGGTCCACTTTGAGCAAATTATTGAAAGCAGCATATATTTTAGAACAAAAAGTCCCAGCATATCACTAATACATAAAACATTTCATGTATGATAGTTATCTTTTATTGCTTTCATCATTTAGATAAAATTGGAAACACGATAATATCAAGTCAGCAATTAATTTAGGAAATTGACTAAATGTCAGAATTATGTGACAGTACTAATTTTTGGAAGTGAAGATGAATTTTAAGACTAACAATTACAACCAATACTATTTTAGCTTACATGTACAAGGGATATCATGACATGTATGTCATAATTCTTTTGGAAGTTTATTTGGTAAAAATAATGTGGCATCATATATTGCAAAAAAAATATAGATACTCAAGATATGCATGAAAATGTTCTTAATTCATTAGGGTTCTTTTAGAGTGACAGTTTTTATATGCATGGAATTTGTCTACACTATTGAAGCCTGTACTCTATCTGTGGTTGTTCATGTCATCAACAAAGTGGTTTCATGAATCTGTTATGAAGCACCAGTTAAGGAGTAACATTTTTTGAAGTCTTCCACTGTTCTTGTTACCAATGGTTTTAATCTTCAGTGTTATTTTTTGCACCAATATTTCAGAAGAAACATTAACTTGTGAATCAAAATGTTTGTTGTTGTCACAAAACCAAATATAAAATTAAGAAGATAATGTTTGGTGAAAAAATCATTTTGGACCTGTAAAATGGACTGTGAAATGCAATGTTAAGTTGTGGGATTTTTTTTTTTTTTTTGCATAAAATTGGTTTCTATGGCACATAAAGCAAACCTTATAAAATTCATATTTATCCCATTAATCTTTCAGTGCAATGCTTACAATAGAAACCTCTATGTACATGTTTATATCTTGGATTTTTAACATAACTTTTAAAAAAATTAGTCATATTGTTATATCTTTTGATGTAATCCATATCGTTTTTGCTAACATGCTGCAGACATGATGCATTATGTCCCACCCATTCACATTATTCTGACACTAGGCCGACCAATCCTGATTTTAACCTCTTAATGCTGAGCACCAGGCAAGGTAGCTGTTAGTACCATGTTTATAAGTCTTTGGTATGACTTGGTCAGGGTTCAGACCTGCAGGTCAGGTAATAAGTAAATTGCTACTAAGCAATATATTTTATATTTATTTTATATTTAAGAATTTATGAAGTATTTGGGTTATTAATATACTATTAATGTGATTTTCTTATTTTTTAATTTTTTCTAGTTTGGTTTAGTAGTCCAACTTGGTCAAATTTAACATAAATGAATGAAAAGCTACAAAAATTTAATAGATTGAAAATCAAATGAGCCAGCATTGCTGCAACAATCAAAATGAACATGCTGACAATATTTGCAATGACCATAGAATTAATACGAAGGATTCACAATAAACAGGAATATCTAATATGAAGCCACATAATAAAAGCAGTCTGTGCAATTAGAGATCGATTTTAGAGAATTGGCAATTACGCTTTTTGATCACATTTGGCTGCCCTTGGGATTTCCTCATTTTTTTTAGAAGTTTGCACCATGAAAAATACATCATGATTAAAGCAATACAACTCACCAGCATAAATGAAAGTACACATTTTTATTGGTCGTGTTTGAAAGAGAAACTTTTTGTTTTCTCATCCAGAGTGCGTGAAAGGTCATGTTGAGTCACAATGACAAAATCTTACTCAAACTCAAGCAGCTGTATGCACATTCATGTGAAATGAGAAAATCTCAGCCCAGGCAACCACAGGAAATATAGAAGTGTTACATTGTCTTCTATGATTCATTAAAATAGCAGTTACGTGGCTTATTGATTTCTGGTGATATACAAGTCATTATTAATAGAAATGATGTGTTCAGCTTATGCTTAATAAAGTACAAGTTAAACAAGAAAATAACATATGAATAAGAAGACAATTGCTAAATGAAACTAAAACAAAACTTGTACAAAAGCCAGAAGCTACTTTTTGTTCGGTATGTACAACTGTATCTACCCCAAACATTTTTTAATAGTTGACATGGGTCATCTTCAGATGATGATTTCATTTGGCAAATACAGGCCAGTGATGGTGATGATGACAGTAATTTTGAAATACCAGGACTAATTAAATCACAGGCAAATTATAGGTAGAGTGCAATTTTTACTTTTATTCTCAAACAATTCAACACTGACCACTCCGATGGCCTAGTGGTTAGAGCGTTTGCCTCGGATGCGGGAGATTGTGGGTTTGATCCCAGACCAAGTCATTTCAAAGACATATAAAAATGGTACTAACCATTGCCTCACTTGGTGCTCAGCATTAAGAGGTTAGTGTTAGGACTGGTTGGCCTGGTGTCAAGATAATGTGACTGGGTGGGACATCGTGCTACATGTCTGCAGCTTGATGCCCCAGTGCTAAACATCACTATAAAATGCCACACTGCAGACATCGTAGCGATATGACTAAAACATTGTTAAAGCTATGTTAAAAATCCAAATCACACACACACACACACAAATTCAGCACTGATGGATTTTGTGCTGCAAAACTATATACCTCTTTAAGGGTTAAGATAAATTTAGTAAATAAGAATCTATAAAGAAATGAAAAAGTGAGGATACATGTATTTTTTAACAAAATAACACCATCTGACCAAGAAAGCAATGGCAATGATGGATTTAAAATGCTAATACAACATTATGGAAAACCAGAAAAATCTGGCATAGAGTTCAGAAAAGCACTGATCCAAGAAAGCGAAACTTTGGCTGAAATTCATGTTAATGGACAATCTATTTATAGCAGAGATAGCCAGGAGACAGTGCCTTTGAGCTTTAAAAATTTTACAGGACAACCAGAAGAAAGAAGCTGGATAAGCTAGCAAAAGTAGCTATGCATGTGCCCCAGCAGACAGCAAACTGCAAAAGGAGGTTTTCTGCAGAAAGCAATATCCATACACAGATAAGGAACAGATTAAGTTCAGAAAACAATCAACAGATTTATGGTGACATTGTTAAGTATTTTGATTTAAATATAGCCTTAACAGAGTGGAACAGGAAGAAAAATAAGAATTGTTAACACATTAACCCCTAGCGACGAGTTAACGTGGCAGGAGGTAGTAACCTACTGCTGAGCTCTGTAGCGTCATGGTCATGCACGATACACTAAAGTGGGTGGTATTATAGACAGGTAGACAGATGTAGCTCTACAGTGATACCAAATAATCTGGAATTTCTAGTTGCACGACAAAATACAGAGGGAAAAACCTCATTTTTTGGACCTGATTTTTTTAAAACCCAAAATCGGCCCGTGGTCAGGATCCGATTTTGTGTCCGGATTTTAGACTTTTTGATCTCAGATCTAAAGCAACCCAGTATAAACTGCAAACAGACAGATGAACCTTTGCAAAAAGTAGGATAAGATGGGCATTTGGAATAAAGAGTGGTCTCGATACAAACCTAATGGCTCCGTTTGCACAAAAAAAGAGAACTCTTACCCTTCTGCTCATGCGCAAGCCAAATAGTCAGTGAAAAATGATGTTTCTAACACAACTAGGCAGTATGTTATTGAAAGATCACCTGGGATTTGGTGTTTTCAGATCTATTCAGAAATAGCTTTCAACATGTGTTTCCTACTCATCTTTATTTTGGTGACAAATTTAGGGGTTTCCTTGAAAACTTAAATTTAAAAAAAATGAAATTGGATTTACCCTTGAAGAGTCCTCAGATTTCTTGATGAGCTCCAAGAGTTTCTCCCAAATCTCTTTTAATTTATGTTAAAGAATTCAAAACTTTAAAATTAAATAAAACAACACTTTTTAAATATTGAGAATTGCTGTTATTTGCACATCCCCCCCCCCAATAATGAAGAGTTGAATACATACTCTGGGTTAAAGTTGAGTAGAATAAATGACATGACTTTGGTGGTTACTAGATGAAATAGCATCAGTTTGCTCTAGTGGTATGCTCATTACGTTTTTTCCCCCCCACATATGTACCTATTTATGCAGTGATCAAAAAAGCAAGTTCATTTTCCATTGTAATAAATACTCCTTGGAAAACAATTCTTGGATTGTTTGAACCATTAAGAATCGTAATTCGCAACTTGCAAATGAAATCTGCACTTTCTAATTATAAGTAAATACCATCCATGTTTTATGATAAAAGCGGTTACTAGTACCATAGTTTTATGTGAAAGTTTATATCAGTCATATGATAAGTTTTTATTTAAACACTAGACTTCTTTAACTAAGTTTGGCTGGATAATGAAATTTATCAGGCCACTGTAATAAAGCAAAGGCCTAACATTAAACCTATAGTAATTATTGTTGATATTCATAACATGGTGTATTTAGTGGTTCACCAGAATATTATCTTATACTACAGTAATGGAAATTTTAGTTCAGTCCTGACGCCAGAAATGTATTTTAATATTCTTTACAATCTGGCACATCAAGTAATGGGTGATAACCAGTGTTGAACATTTGTTTATTTAAAATTTCAGATGATGAAGAGTATGTCCCACCAAAGCCAGAAGTAATGGAAGTTCAGGAGGAAGGATCTTTGTATTCAAAGCGGTATAGTTTATATTCCATGTTTTTCTTAGTGCATATCTTTGTGATCAGTATGTTATTCTTTGGACATATTGTGATCCTTATGTTTGTTTAGTTAATCATTTATTGTTAGCTGAGAGAGCTGTAATTATGAGAGGTGAGCTGTTGTACTACACTCAGCATAGAGGGTGGCCGAACAAAATGGTAGCGGACAAAATGGGATGGACAAAATGTGAAGTGGACATAATTGTATTGGACAAATTGGTATGGATAAAATGGTGCAGACAAAATGGTACAGACAAAATGGTATGGGACAAAATGGTACTAGGATTAAATGGTATAGTCAGAATGGTGTGGATAAAATGTTGCATACAAAATGGTATGGGACATATAGTACATATATTAGAATTTTGCTTGCTAATGAAAATAATAATTACATAAAATCATAATAAAATTTAAATGTTATTATTATAATAATATATTCACGCATCCATAAACTAACCGAAAAAGAAACCAATACAAATGAATTTTATTAAATTCTTGTAACTTCGGAAATGTTAATTGTATTTTATTTAAAAAAACTCAAGTGAAACTGCAAATAACTTATGCCAAATCTACAAAATGCAACGATACCAAATAGTAATTCAATGCAATTTTAATGACTGAAAAAATTTGCAACAATTTTGAAATCAACAAAATCAGTCTTCCATTACCTAAAAGCAATTTATGTCAATATACCTGTGCATTCAGCCCATACATAAACTAATGGACAATGGTTATTCCTATCATCTGAAATAGAGTTTATGTTAGTCTCATTTTTAAATCAGACAACTAAAATTAACTTTATGATGACCTTCATCAAACTGGTTTTCTGACATTGAAATTAAGCATTTACCATGAAGCCTAGGAATAACTTGATTTATTGTTTGTGTCACGCTTCCATGCTCTTTCTTGCTTTCAAAAATAAATTTGTCTGTTTGTTTTTTACATTTCGTATTAATAAAATTGTAGTCGTACCATTTTGTCTATACCATTTAATCCTAGTACCATTTTGTTCCATACCATTTTATCCATACCATTTTGTCGGCACCATTTTATCCATACCAATTTGTCCAATACCATTATGTCCACTTAACATTTTGTCGGCACCATTTTGTTCTTACCATTTTGTCCGCTACCATTTTGTCCTAGTACCGCATAGAGCTGTACATATGAGAGGTGAGCTGTTGTACTACACTCAGCATAGAGCTGTACATATGAGAGGTGAGCTGTTGTACTACACTCAGCACACAGCTGTACTTAAGAGAGATGAGCTGTTGTACTACACTCAGTATAGAGCTTTACATATGAGAAATGAGCTGTTGTACTGCACTCAGCATAGAGCTGTACATACAAGAGACGAATGTTATACTGCACTCAGCTTAGAGCTGTAAATATGAGGTGAGCTGTTGTACTACACAGCATAAAGCTGTAAATATAAGATGAGCTGTTGTACTACACTCAGCACACAGCTGTACTTATGAGAGGTGAGCTGTTGTACTACACTCAACATAGAGCTGTACATATGAGAGATGAGCTGTTGTACTACACTTAGCATAGAGCTGTACATATGAGAGATTAGCTGTTGTACTACATTCAACATTAATGTCATCGTCCACATATTTCAGAGTTTGCACATATGATGGATTGCATGTAGAATGCACAGTTGGGCAGTTCTTGCAAAAATTTAAAATCTGCGATAAAATTGTATTCTCCTTGTGCCCACATTGGCCCAAAATCAGTGTGGGTCACACATTTATATACATCCTCTGCTGTTTTTCTTGTTATGCATGGAAGCCTATGCTGGATTTGTCTTTGAAATTAATACATGCCAGTTGTAACTGAAAACAGTGAAGAAAGAGATAATTTGACCATCACCACCCTGTGAATTAAAATATGTTGATTTTTTTGTTCAGTTGCTGTCAGTAAGAAAAAAATGATGTGCTTAAATATATACTTTAAAAGTAGATTATGTATAATGTATATTAAATATGAGAAGTATAAATTTTGGCATATATGAAAGATGGGAGACTTTTTAAATTCCTAATAGATTTAGGTACATGTATATTAGTTTTCCAAGAATCATGGAACTTGGTAAGGAGATTTATTTCTTTGAGTGCAAACTTGGTCACAATAGCTTATATTTCACATTTCACTGACTGTATTTTATGTTTGAAGTTTATTTCTAAGACATGTTGATGCTGGAATCATGAAACTGTTCACCGTATACATTTCTGTTTTTACCAGACCCTTGCAACAAAAGAAAGTCGCTTTGACCAGTATTTCTCATTTTACTGGCATGGATGAAAGATTTTATGTTGACCATTAAGGTTTTTGCTTGCTAAATGTGCTTTCCAAGCTTTTGTCATGGAACTTGGTCAGTACATCTTGATCTGTAATAATCCTTATTACAAAAATATGACTATTCGACCTCTATTTTGTGCTCCTGTGACCTTGCTGCGATTTTGTATTTTAAGCTCATTTCATATGCACTGTTGATGGTAGAGAATTAAAACTGTATGGTTGGCTCAATCTCTGCTAGTACCAAAGTCTTTATCAACATTAAGGTAACTCTCACCTGTTTTTGTTATGTTACTGAAGCTGTTATATCCCTGCTTTTGTCCATTTTTTTTCATCTCTATTCTTCCATCCTACCATCAGGTACACAATCTTTTCAGCACATCTAGTTCTAGTTTTTTAAGGATCACTATGAAAATTTGTAACTGTTGTGCTCAACTGATGATGATCACGATGTGCATAATAATATGCCAGTTTGCATCCAGACATTTGATTAGAGTTATTGCCTGTTTTGCTTTGTACCTTAGTGCAGTTTAGGACATAGGACACAATCTCATTAGCACAACAGTCCAGCAGTTTTTAACTCTGCTGGACATACGAGTTTATGTGAAGGCCTTCATCGGAGTCCAATGTATGTTAGTGCTAGTTTCTTATTGCTGCTAGTCCAAAACTACTAGTATGATTGTCACCAAGCTTCACAGACAAATTCATCTCAATGTCTAGTTGGTCTTCAATGAAAATTACACTCCAAGGACACCCAATATAATCACACATATTTTCGAAATGTTATTTTTAGGTATCAGGTTTTTATTATTTCCTGGACTAATATTTTTGGGTATATCATGGGATTCATAACAGTGTAATTAATAAATATTTTAAAGTTGTGTGTGCTTATTTTCGATGGAATCACTTGTATTGTGGATTCAATGTATATGATGAGGTTCGCAGGTGAGTACACGGTGTTGATACTCTATTCATGCTATACATTAGACATTTATATACAAACAGGATTCACATATATGTACCAATTCATGGTTCTCTAAATAAAGTAAACTATTATATTATGTCTTCTCTGTTTTCACTACAGGTGTATTTCTCATTTGATATGCATCAATTCAAGATGGTAACTGTGCCGACGAAGCACATATTTTACCGCCCGCATTTATTACCTATCCCCCCAAACCCCACAATTTTTTTGCTGTTGTTGCGGGGTACATTTTCTTCAGCTAACTGACTTGGTTGCATATAACACGGTTTGGTATATAACGCAGTCGGGTTTTATGGCTCACAACTACCATGTTATAGCGGGGTCACACTGTATATTGTTATTTGGATCTCATTTTCATAGTAGGAATTATTGTATGAGGTTCCTGTAAAGTCTTACCATCACAGGCTACCATTGAAAGGGGTTTATCTATCAATAAAGAATGTGACTATGTAGATATGAAGGAAAGTACTGGTTGCAAGGAGAGTGAGTATTGACATTGTAAGAAATGCTGGTGGAATTCGCCATATTGATATAACACAAAACAAATGCTTATAAATGCAGGCAGTGCTTACAGTAGGCACAGCATGTACTTAGATGAACAGAGGAAAAACCTTGAGCAAGAGAGAAGAGGACGAAAAGGAAAGCACTGGATGAAGAACTAGCAGAGTTAGAGAAGAAAGGCAGGCACTGAAAAAGACATTGAGACAATGGCATCTGCTGCTGATAACTATGCATTGAAAGCAGAGACCCGTAGGAAAATTTAAATTATCACAACGTCAGATAGTTGGAGAAAAATTGTTAAGGACAATATCATTGAGCTCTTGAAACACAGCTTGATAACAGGCTACAAGAGTGGAAAAATTCACTCTAAAATATTTGGACTTTGTAAATAGTGTAGTGTTATTAGAGTCAAATGAACATTGTTCAGTGACTGTACATTATTCTAATGCCCAGATGTTTAGTGTTAATGGGAATGACATCAATGATAATACTCCTGACATGGATGGAAGGACATAAGCCAGGAGAAAGACCTATGATATTCTAGCTAAATTTAACTTGTCTCAGCTGAATTTCTTGGCCATTTGATTGAACCTACTGTGAGTTCTGACTTAGTTTAATTAAGAGCTCTTTAAACCACTGTCTGGATCCTCACTGACTCACCTTTCATATAAAAACTGTTTCCTAATCACTCTAGCTACAGCAGGCAGATTCACTTAACTTAATTAGTCAACCTGAACTATATGCAGTTTTGCCATGATGGTTTGGCTTTTTAGCCCTTCTGTCATAGGCAAGAGGAGTTAAGGGATTGTCTGTTGTCCATTGTCTGTGGATTGACTGTCATCTATCAAACATCCATTGTCTATCAATTTGATTGTCATCTATCAAACATCCATTGTCTATCAATTTGACTGTCATCTATCAAACATCCATTGTCTATCAATTTATCAACACAAGTTTGTTATCACTTCTTCTCCAAAACTACTTTGAGCCTTGAAACTTCGCAATCACATTCATCCCATGGTTTAGTTAGTCCTAAATGAAAATGCTGCTGCTTGGTCAACCAGTATGGCTGCCACAACAGCCATCTCAAAACTGTATCACTTCTCTTAAATGGATGGTTGTATCAACATCAAGTTTTCACTAGAACATTTGTGATGTTTGGTTGGTCCTAAATGAAAGTGGTGCTAACTTGACTTCCAATATTGCCACCATGGCAGCCATCTTGAAAATCTTGTTATCACTACTACTCCTCAATGGATGATCATATGAACATGGGGTGTTCACAAAAAGCCTTATTAGCTAAGTGAAATTGGTGCTGATCACCAGTATGAAAATGTCATTATCGCTACTTATCCTGAATGGTCATATCAGCATTGGATTTTTCACTGAAAGACTTATCATACCTGGTTGGTACTAAATAAAAATGATACTGATCTGATATCTAGTATGATTGCATTAGTAGCCATTTTAATGTTATCACTACTCCTGAAAGGTCATCTCAGCATATGGTTTTCACTATAAAATAAAAAAAAAACTTTTTATGCTGTCTAGTTGGTCATGAATGAAAATGGTGCTGATGTGATGGCCAATATGCCACATATCACCTTAGCCATCTTGAAAATCTTTATTGCTTCCCTTGCTGAATGGGTGGTAATATCAGGATGGCATTCTTACTGAAAGACTTATGATGTCTAGCTGGTGCTAAATAAAAATGATGTCAATCTGACATACAATATGGCCACAATGACAGCCATCTTACCACTACAACCAATTTGAAAATCGTTTTATTATTGAAGCATATCAGAGATCATTTCAACACTCAAAAGTCAAAGGTAGAAATAGGATATTCTTGAATTCCTGGAAATTCTTTTTATCCCGTTGAATGCCATTCTCTTCTTGTGACTCCAGTCTTAGGATGGCCTCGACCGCTCTGGTGGCCTAGTGGTTAGAGCATCTGCCTTGGATGTGGGAGGTCATGGGTTCGATCCCTGGCTGAGTCATACCAAAGACTTACAAAAATGATACTAACAGCTACCTCGCTTGGTGCTCAGCATTAAGAGGTTATTGTTATGACTGATTGGCCTGGTGTCAGGATAATGTGACTGGGTGAGACATCATGCTACATGTCTATGTCATGATGCCCCATTGCTAGACATCACTATAAACTGCCACACTGCAGACATTGTAGCGATGTGACTGAAAAATTGTTAAAGCTATGTTAAAAATCCAAATCGCACACACACTTATGATAGCCTCCACTTTCAATGAAAGGTTTCCACTGATCAGAATTCAGTCTTTTATCCCAAACCTGCTGTCTTTTTTTTACCCTTCTCAAGGGTATCTTCAGGAACCTGTCATTCAAGTATTACCAACAAGAATAGCAAGATCTCTGTTGTTCTGAATCCAATGGATAAGCATCTCAGATAAACTGATTCAAGACGAATTGAATTTCTAATGTATATCAGTTCATTCCAAAATAGCATTTGAGTGTAATTGCTCACTAACCAAGATTATTCAAGCCATGTGATGTAGGTCAGATGTGGCATTTTCCAGCTTTACCTTGGAGACCTCTGATCACATAGAGCTCAATTCAGCCTGGATGGACCCACTTCAACGATGCAACAGACTGAATCCACAGGTCTCTGCAATGGTTACTTGATTTACAGTGGATTTGAGCCCATGAAAATTTATCAAGAATGCATCTCTTAATTGCACTTACATTGCCCTTATCTCATGGGACTTGAAGCTGCTTCACCCATAGTAAGAGGAAGGGCCAGCTTTGGTGTAAGGAGATGTAGCTCCTTCAACCACTTATTCACTAAATATATTATGGTCAGGTAATGTATTCAAAGGGAAAAACATTTTTTAGAGTAAAATTTGTTTCTTTATAATACTTACTTATCACAATACAGACATGCCTCTCAAGCTGTCCTCACAGCTACATCTCTGGAAGAACTTCTATATCCAATCCAGTAGTAATTGCTGATTGACAGTTTGGAATCAATTCCGATGCCAAACAGGAGACCACTTTTATCTGAACATCTCTACAAGCAAACTATGTTTTATGTAACTGCCGTAAGGCTGGGTGTTTTGTGTTATGATAATTCACTAAAAGTATACATCCATCCATGCATCCATCCATTTGTCTGTCAGTAATTTCATTTCAGCACAATAACTTTAGTTCTCCACCATCTACAGTTAACAAACTTTGTGGATGGCTTACTTTGTCATGATAAAATTGGTTTTTACAGATGCAAGTTGTTTTACCAGAAGGATGGAGCCTGGGTAGAAAGAGGTGTAGGAAGCCTTCATCTTAAATCTATAAATGAGAAGACGCAGCTTCTGATTCGTGCAGAAACTTCTCTTGGTAAGTGCTTTGTTTTCTTTCCGATTTGTTTTATTTGCCTGCAGTAAGCAGGTGAAGTGAAGCTGGTCATAGTATAATATCTGTCTGTCCATCTCCAATGGTCAAAGGCCAAGTGAACTTGTGGCACTGTGTCCATCATTAATCCATCTTCGTGAACACTCCAAAGGTTTTATTTCTTTCCAGACTTTATGTATTAGTTTATTCAAGATCATGGATTTGTTCAGTTATGATTGACACCTATGCATATTAATGAGGTGATCATGCATGACAGGAGGTCGATCATAGCAGAGGTCACTCATAACAGTTTTTACTGTAGCATAAATGCACTATAAAACCATTGTGTAAAATAGCATGGAATTCCACAGTTTTTGAATGACAAGACTTTTGTTTTGATAGTAAAGCTGTGCGGTAATTTACCAATAGTGCAAAGTGGCCTTTAGGCAAGACGAACTAAAAGTGGGTTTAACCAAACCAACCTAACGTTGTGCATCTATTTTTAATGTATATTTTATATGTGCATGAACAAATGATGCTTTAATAAGAGCATATTTAATGTGGAAACTATTTCATTATAAATTTATTTGCAGAGAATTGTTGCTGAAAACATTTGAAAGTCTTCATTATTTTGAAGCAAGTTTGATATGTTTGGTCAGATATTTGAAACAGTTGCTAGTATTGCAGTATTAAAATGCCTGAAGCACTTGTTTATATGTTATAAATATGTAGTTTGCATTCTTTTATAGCATTTCAGTGCCATTATTTGCAAATTATTTTAAATATATTGTAAATTTTAATTTTTTTAGAAAAAAAAAATATATGCTTCCTTCTCAAACATTTCCAGTTTCAGTTACTAAGAGGAAAGAAACACATGACCTTAAAGAAAAAAATTATTAGAAATTTTTTAATCTAATAAAAATTGGGATTGAACCCACAACCTTCTGGGTGGGGATCTGAGTGGTTTCAAAGTTATGACTCCAGGGGTAGGGTTCCCCCGGTGGCCAAGAGGTCTAATGTGCTCACCAAAACTGATTACTCACACATCTCACCTCATCAGAATGAGATAGAATCTCTGCTCAAACACTATGGGTATATGAGAAAGTTTACCAGTACCTTCCTGTGATGAGTTCCCAGGATCAGATGTTTGTAATAAGTACTACAAACAAAGAGAAACTAAAACTGGGAAAGACATGGGGTCGGTGTATAATGTACTATTTGTCATGTTTGTTTTAAAGGAAAAAAATGACATAAGATTTTATGGTTTCATACATTAGCTTTTTTATCGAGTTCAGATGTAGTAATTTCACCGTAAGTAACGACATTGGTATGACCCCTGGAGGCAATTTTAGGGCAGACTTATTATTTGCTCGTTTTGCCATGTTCACTAAAGCACAGGTACCTAATAACCTCACATGAGAGTGATATAAGATTTCAGAAGTTTGTCTGAATAGTTTAAGTCAGAGTTGCTCCACCTGTGATGAGATAGCCACAGAATTTTGGACATTTGACAATAAAGTACATCATTTCTGTTTAATAGTATTAAATTGGGTAACAATCTGTAGGAATTTTAATAAAAATCATGTAATAAAACAGTTAGTGATTTTTTATTTTCTTGATACACCGATTTATCAACCACCCAAAAATGAAACTCACTTTTCTGAGGTTGATAATTCATTCTATGGACTTTATAAAAAGTCAGTAAATTGGATACTATTATGTTAAATAATATAAAGACGGTTTAATCTGTATATATGGCCAGGTAGTATCAGTCATATTTTGTCATTTGTCGTACCGATCTTTACATTAAGATGCATTTTTGTAGCCCTCACCCTCCAGCCTAACCAGTTTACCTTCCCTTTTAACAAGTTATGTAAGTGTCCACCAGATTGGATCCTGATGTTTGGCAACTTGGCATGGAATTTCCCTGGCACAGCATGTGGACATCTTAGTATAGTCATAAAGAATCAGTTGAATGCAACCACTAATATAGAAGATCTGTGACTTTCAAAAATTTTCATGCATAACTTTAATGTACTATTCACCATGTTTCAGTAAGCGAGACTTTATACCTGCAAGATAGAGTAAAACCTGTCTTGAAAGACCATTGTTATGAGTACAACTGTCCTGAGAGATGAGATCCTCAATGAACACATTTTTTTAATTATATAATGTTAATACCTGTCATAAGAGACCACCTGTCTTATGAGAAATAATTGCTAAATCACATGGTCAAAGACCAAGTGAACTTGTGGCCCACAGTCCATCATTCATTGTACGTCCAATAACAATGGTTATTTTACAATTATTCTCAAAGAACAATGCACCAATTTTGATCAAATTTGGCACAGAGCATCCTGGCATGAACGACTTTAAAATTCTACATATGATACAGATCTGCCATCGATTGTCCCACCATTACTACAACCAGTAAAAGTCCTTGACCTAATTCCTTTCCAGAAGTGCTTAACAGAATATGATTGAGAAGAAGCATCCATTCAGGAGGACCTTTCAAGTTTATATACAAAGATTGCCAATCTGCCTTCAAATATGGCCACCCTTACTCTAAATTGAAAAACCACTTTTTATAATATTATAAAAACGTATAAATGACTTTTTCAGAACAGATGAATAAAATTTGATCAAGCTTCACAGAAACTTTCCTAGCATGAAGACATTTCAAAGTTGGTGTAAATAATTCCAATCTGCCATCAAAAATGGCCACCATTGCTTAAAATAGAAAAATCTTGAGACAACTTCTAAAAAATATGGCAGATTTGAATTTGACCATATTTAACTGAAACTGTCCTGGCATAGACGGTTTTCAAATATTTACAGCTGATTTTAATTCACTGTTAAATATGGCTGCTGTTATTAAAAGTAGAAAAGCCTTGAAACAACTTCTACTCCAAACCAGTTGAATAGAATCTGATGAAACTTAGAAAAACATCTTGGCAAGATGACCTTTAAAATTTAACGTTGATTCCAATCTGCCACCATTCCTAAAATTAAAAACTTTAATCTACTTCTCCAAAACTGATGCACAGAATTTAAATTTAATCATATTTGACAGAAAGCATCCTCGAATTAAGATTTTTCAGGCTGATACAAATGTTTCTGCTCACTAAAACAAATTTAAATTTCCTTGCCAAAACTTAAATAAAATTTTAGTCAAATTTAGAGGCATAAATTGCTTGCAAATTTGCGCAGCTGATGCTGGTCAATCGTCTGATGTGTCTGCTGCCATTAATAAAAGCAGAAAAATCTTGAGTAAAAAAATAAGTTTAAAAACATTGAATAGAACTTGAATCAACTTGATAGAAAGCATGCTATCACGTGAACCTTTCAGGTCCATACAGATGGTGACAATCCCTCATCTTACATGGTTGCAGTTACTAAACATTAAAAACTTTTGATGACTTCTTCAAAAATTACAGCGGTTGCTGGTGCTTAGATAAGTGCCTGCCAGTGAGTCTCGCCTTTCCAGAAGGAAAGAGTTGCACCATCTCAAGATTGGCATAGTTCCAGTGACTAATGCAAGTGAGCCGCTCTTTGCTGATGACAGGAAGTACAGCAATCTCAGTCTGATAGTTTGCAGTATCAGAGGAGATCGCTGTCAGAGTCTACAGTAATCTGGGCAAGAGGAATCTCTTGGTAGGCAGGCAGCCTGTCCAGGCAGAGGTAGACAGGCAGCCTGTCCAAGCAGAGGTAGGCAGGCAGCCTGTCCAGGCAGAAATGTGTAGTCCTCATGCATACATGTGACAAAACTAGTATCTCAAACCAGAAGTTTTAAAAATTTTAGTCAGTAGATTAGCTTCTAAACCAGTAGATTCTTTGAGCATAAATCTTTTCATTCTTCAAGGGGATTGAAAACAGAATAAGTGCATTTTTTGCCATAAAATGTATTCTCTTCATTGTTTAATAAAACGGGAAGTTTTGAACATAAATTGGATTTAGATTCTGATGTTACAGTAATAATTAATACAAGTCAGTATATTGCCCATTAATTAAAAAGGAAGAGTTGTTTCTCTTACAGTTCACTGTAAAGATTTTTTCCTAACATCCTATAGCGTTTTTAGTTCCCTTCACAAGATTAATGTCTGGTGACCATGATGACATTCACAGCGGTTATTAAATTTCACACTTAACTGCTCACAGTAGTTCTTCGGTCCAGATTTGACCACTGAATCACTTTGTATTTTGCAAAGAATGGATAATGTCCTCTCTGGATCAGCATTAGAATATTGTAATGACAGGACAACTATGTTCAGCCTGCAAGTTACTCCTTACTTCATTTTCTTGTTGCTGGATTTGTAAGGTTGCTGATTTCTTTCCAACTGGCCTCCAAGTTATGTTCAGTCCATGGAGGAGGTTCCCAACTTGAACTTAAGATGTACTCCAGAGTCTCATCCTCAAAGGTTTTTTTTTCTTTTCATGGCTCAGATACAAAAATCTGTGGCAAGTTTCACCACTGCAAATTTACAAATAACCATAAAGACTTTAAATAAACTATGAAAAATACTTGATGTATTTATGCTTTTATGAATCATTTATCCAAACTTTAAAATTAATTATCTTGTAATATACTGTTAACTGATGTATTTTATATAATGATTGAACATAATTTATGTGCATGGGATATGAAAGATGCATACATTTGAAATTCACAATGCAAACTCAGGGCATTTGCTACTCTTTGAAACTATGATATCCATGCACTGTTGAACTTGGAGTATTTCTTAGCATTGGGAAAAAGCACATGTTAGGCATTATGTCCTGAATTTAAAAAAAAGAAAGAAATGCAAGAGCCACCCTTAAATATTCCGTTTAAAACAATATGAGAACAACCAAACAGGACAAAATATTAAAATATGTACTCTAGTGTGTCTGCTGAAATAATGTATTATGGTTGGTCTCAACATCTTATCTCCCAGCAAGATCAGCTGATTTTCATCAAAGGCTCAGAAGACATGATCACCTTTTATTCCTTTCCTACTTATAACACCTCAAAAGACTTCTTGCTTTTGACCTTAAACTCCCCATATTCCAACAGTAAAGTAATTCAATCCATATATCAGCTGTTCTTGAACAGCTGATTTGCCAAGTATCATTGCACCAGTTGTTGAACCGGTGGAACATTTTCAGTCCTGAGTTGACTTGTTCTAGCTGGTTTCTCTAATGTGTTGATAGAACATGTAAAAATTTAGTGTTAAATGTATTTTAATTTTTTAAAAAATTAAATTTCTTGTAATTTTTAAAACTGGTAGATTTCAGTTATAAAACAGTATGTGCAGTAGATGGACTTTATAATTGTATTTTTGGCCTTCCACCAGTAGAATCAAATGTATGCTGATAGAATGTTTTCTGCACCAGTCTGTAACAAAGGTGCTTTTTCAGGTGTAGGAGAAATCACTAGTGGACTTGTTTGCTATTGGTCTGAACAACAAGCTCCTATGTTAATCTTTCAGTGCAACATCAGAGAACCTGGGTGGTGGGTGCTTTCATTCGAAAGTAGGTTTGTCTGTATACTTACACCTTCCCCTCTTTCAAAATAATTTTGAAGTTTCTTCAGCAAGTTAGGATCCAGTGGTCTTGGTTCAGTGGCCTTCTAATTACCACAGAGGAATGACCTACCAGTCACAGCACATGGAGTCTCTCCTAAACATCAACTCCCAAATTCTCCACATTCACACTTGGATTGTCTCAAACAATGAATCTGCCAGGACCTGTTTTCAAGCATGGTTGCCAACTGCATTATCCAGGCTAAGAGGCAATTCACTTTCAAAGTTTGCAATGCAAATTGGAGAATCTTCTGTAATTCTCATAGGAAATGTGTTGATCTTAGCTGTCCCCTTGTAAGTTCAGATGCAGACTTTTTCTTCGTTTGAAGAAAAGATAACATTCTTCATCTACTATTAAGGGCTTTAGGGCAACCCTTTCTAGCACTCAAGTTATCTTGGAGTTTCACAATTAAGTTGTGGGTCCCAGGTGGCCAAGTGGTAAAAGTACTTGCCTTTACAGATCACTGACATCTCACCTCTGTCTGCATGGGTTCAAATCTCAGGCTTGACCAGCATGGGTATGTGAGAATGCTTGACAGTATCTTCCCATAGTTTGGTGGTTGTTTCTTCGGTTTTCCCAGGTTCTTCCTCCACCAGATATACTGGCCTCTGTATAAAGCCCATCATGTGCTGAAAACCCCAAAACATCAACCGCCACCACCATTGGATTGGACCTTCATCTTTCTGATCTCATCCAGTATTTTGAGCTTCAGAGACTTGTATCTCATTCATTAATACTTAAATGGAACCTTATTGTTTGTTCTTTGGGTATTAACTAAATTTCCTTATGAATCATGGAGTGAAGCTTCATTAAAGAACCTAACCCTCAAAGCCAGTCTTCCTCTGTTGAACATCAGCAAGTTGGAGTGAACTTCATGCCTCCTCAGTGGAAAAAGGATTACAAAAGGTTCACTGTTAACGCTGATTTGGATTCTCATCATTGCATTCCTGGGTGTCAGGTTAAGAGCCAGCTACCTTCATTAGCTCCAGTTCCTGTTGAAATACCCAGTCTCAGTCTATGATGGTGATGTTCAAAATGGACTTCTTTGCCTTAAGACTTTGTTTGTCTTCTTCTAACGGGAGAAAGAAGGGCCATCTCCTTTTACCTCTCAAGGGTCCTTCTGATATTTCATTGCCCACTATTTCTAGGTGGGCTGTTCTTACTGTTAAGAGATCTTGTCAGTCAGACACTGAGAGGGACCAGTCATTTTTCATGAGATTTAAACCCCATCAGGATAGGGCTATTGCTGTGTCTTAGATATACTTGAATCACTCCTCTTCAGATAACATTACAAGAGCAGCCTTTTGGCAGTCTGACACTACCTGTTCTTCCTTTGCCCTGAAACTATGTTGCACCAGAGTGAAAGCATTTATACATTGGGTCCATTTGTGACACCACAGCACGTGTCCAATCCTCCACAGCTGGTTGTTTTGGTCCAAATCAAGAGGGGAAGGTGTTTGGTATGTTGGCCCAAATTAAGGAATCAGAGAGAGATCACATTCTTTTTAATACTGGATCTCCAGTTATAAATTCAGAACTGGTAGAGGAAGTATTTAGCTTGACAGGAGACATCACATCATAGAAAAGGTAAGCAGTGCAGAAGTAGTAGTCAAGTATGACATATTAAAATTACATGCAGTTTTATTACCCACACCCCCATAAACAATAAAAAACAATTAACTTTATTTTCATAATATATGCAATAAACAGCATTGGAATACATTTAAATAGAAATTATCCTACGGTACAGATTTCTTGGCAACCAAGTCTTTCATCTGGCTGTTCAGCAGATATCATCAACCAGGTGAGTGAACTCTGGACCAATTGGCTTTCTTGTTTGGCATAATGAGTTATTTTTCAGAACAGATTCAACCGTATTATCAAAGAGTTTCACTTGAATGCAGCAACTGAAACATGTCTGTTCTTCAGCGGCTATTGTTTCTCACCCATGTAAAAGAGAAATCTAGTTGATATGCTAACTTTTTCTCATCTCAGTTTGCTTTTCTCAGCCCAGTTGTCTCAATCATGGTTTAATCAGACAGAAGAATACAAGCTTCAGTAATCTAAACTGTCTCAAGAGTTACTGCAAAACTGGCAACAATAAAAATAATGTGTTCTTCAAACTTCATTTAACACCCCCAATCCACCCAGCATGAAATAAACATGATAATCCTATTGCAAATGAAAACTCCAGATGACCTTTATGATACAGTGAGAGACAATACTAGTACCTAATTAATACTGAGTTGTGTCCTTTATAATAAAGTGAGAGACAATACTAGCACCTGATTAATACTGTGAGTTGTGACCTTTATAATAAAGTGAGAGAAAATACAAGTACCTGATTAATACTGTGAGTTGTGACCTTTATAATACAGTGAGAGACAATACTAGTACCTGATTAATACTGTGAGTTGTGACCTTTATAATACAGAGAGAGACAATGCTAGTACCTGATTAATACTGTGAGTTGTGACCTTTATAATACAGTGAGAGACAATACTAGTTCCTGATTAATACTGTGAGTTGTTACCTTTATGATACAGTGAGAGACAATACTAGTACCTGATTAATACTGTGAGTTGTGACCTTTATAATAAAGTGAGAGACAATACTAGCACCTGATTAATACTGTGAGTTGTGACCTTTATAATAAAGTGAGAGAAAATACAAGTACCTGATTAATACTGTGAGTTGTGACCTTTATAATACAGAGAGAGACAATGCTAGTACCTGATTAATACTGTGAGTTGTGACCTTTATAATACAGTGAGAGACAATACTAGTTCCTGATTAATACTGTGAGTTGTTACCTTTATGATACAGTGAGAGACAATACTAGTACCTGATTAATACTGTGAGTTGTGACCTTTATAATAAAGTGAGAGACAATACTAGTACCTGATTAATACTGTGAATTGTGACCTTTATAATACAGTGAGAGACAATACTAGTACCTGATTAATACTGTGGGTTGTGACCTTTATAATAAAGTGAGAGACAATACTAGTACCTGATTAATACTGTGAGTTGTTACCTTTATGATACAGTGAGAGACAATACTAGTACCTGATTAATACTGTGAGTTGTGACCTTTATAATACAGTGAGAGACAGTACTAGGACCTGTGAGAGACAATGCTAGTACCTGATTAATACTGTGAGTTGTTACCTTTATGATACAGTGAGAAACAATACTAGTACCTGATTAATTCTGTGAGTTGTTACCTTTATGATACAGTGAGAGACAATACTAGTACCTGATTAATACTGTGAGTTGTTACCTTTATGATACAGTGAGAGACAGTACTAGGACCTGATTAATACTGTGAGTTGTTAACTTTATGATACAGTGAGAGACAATACTAGTACCTGATTAATACTGTGAGTTGTGAATGTGCTAACTATATTGCAAAAATGGCAGATTATTGTAAATTTGATTGGAAATAAATTGGGTAGAAAAATGAATTATGTGTTTTTTTACCAGCGCCGTGTGGGGAGACAAATAATGTATCACCTTGACTGGGATTTCCTTATCTCATTTCAAACCAAGCATAGATTCCATTAATCTCATCCTGCCTATGCAGGCAAGATAGAAAAGCACTTAATTTGTACTTTAATTCATGTCATGTACCATTGATATTATACCACATGGGTAGTTTTTTTGTTGTTGTATTATTTAAGCAAATATAGTCTCAATATTAATGACTAAAAGTCCTTAAATAAAAACTCCCTCACTCTCTCTCTCTCTCTCGATCCAATGTTTAGCATGGTCATTCAAAATGTATACATTTTGTGGTGGCTTCTTTTTCTTCATAAATTTCATAAATACAATTTAAGTAGAAATATGAGTTTGTAGTGCCCAATTCATTGAAGTGAAACATGACATGCACTTGGTCAGAATACGACTAGAATCAGCATTTAGTGCCTGACTTTGGCTGTTTAAGAACTATGTTGGCTTTGGACAGCCTGAATGGGAAATGTGTAAGCTAGCTGGAAACAATCTTCATTTCTGAGGCAGTTTTCTTCTGATGTGGGTATAGCTTCAAAACCAGCCACTTGCATGACAAGGCAGCTATCTTGGTGGGTTTATAATATAATACTATTTCATATGTCTCTCTTTCTCTTCCAGGAAACATCTTACTGAACATTATGCTTGGGCCGTCCATTCCTTTTAAGAAACAGGGCAAGAATAACATCAGTTTTGTATGTGTTCCAAACCCACCTATAAACCTCAAGGAGCCAAAGCAACAGCCTACTTCCATGTTGCTTAAAGTCAAAACAGAAGATGAGGCCAATGAACTTCTAGAAAAACTGAATGAGCTGAAGAAATGATGTAACTCAATGAATAGAAAACTAAATTTAAGCACATGTTGTGATCAGATATTTCCCAGTATAACTTGATTTGATTAATGTGATTTTAAATTAGTGCACTGGGAATAATGGAGACAAAGATATGCTAATGTACATGTATACCTTGATCTGTTGTGAACAAAGAAAAAGCAGATCTGTTTCTTTTCCAGTCACAGAAGGACACATTAGTTGGTAGAAGTAGAGTTATCAGCTTGAAGACCGGTGATACAAAATAATATTACTCTATCAGAATACAGTAAATGATTCGAGAATCAATTCACAAATTGATAAATCTAGATATTACTAAAATATGTAAGCTTTGATGTCTAACTTAACAGATGTGAAATTTTTTATAAGTTGAATCTCACTGTATTTAACTTAGTTTGAATGCCATGTATTTTCTAGGTAGATGATGCCTTATTACTATTAACCAGAACCTAATCATTGAAACATCTCCACTGACCTAAAAATAAATATTTTTTTCTCTGTACAAGTGATTCATGTGCTAATGACATTTATATCAATTTTCCTGAATTTTTCATATGTTTATTGTCAGTGTACTGATAGGCCCTGCAAGCTCATTGCTGGTTGGATGTGATCAGGGTATACTGTTTTGCATTATGGTTGCCAGTAAAACACACTTTCATGATAATATTTTAGTGTTTTCTTTTACAAATAAAGAATTCTGATTGCATTTCTGCTGTTCCTTTTTCGTAAAACTGTCAGCCTGTCTATCAAGTTCAGGTACTGCTACTAAGTGTGAACCAACTCTAAATGATACAGTTATGGTATTTTATCTTCTGTACAATCTGGGCCAGTTCATAGCCATGGTTATCATGTTGCTTCATGTGTCTGTTTAAAGTGCAATAAAATCAATTTGGTTAAAGCCCAGCAAAAGTCAATGCTTACTCAGAAATATTATACAAGCATGAACCAACCTGTTATAGAAGATATGCAAATTGCTGATTCGATGAAGTTCTAATAATGGTATTGTTTCACATTGTAAGAATTACCTTCATCTGAATGTCTTGCTGAGGTGATTTACATCTATTCATGTTATCTTGCATTATAATGTTGGAAAGGTAATCCATATTTTCTTTAGAAAATGCTTGAGGTGATCTATCTTGACACTAATTTTTGTAGTGACTGCCCTAATTATTCCAGGGAGCCAAAGTAGAGAGGTGGGTTCCGTAATTATTTGTAACAATAATTTAGGTATAAAGATCAGACTGAGGTTATCAAGGTGAATGAACATAATGGAGTGAGATTTTCTGAAGCTCGCAGGTCAGAGATGTTGACATTTTTGTCATAAATCTCAAACCACTTTAGCTTATTGGAAAATAGGATGGAAAAAAATAATAATATGCATGCAAATACTTTAATAAAACTTTATATCACACAAGATAATATGCTTTACTGAGAATGTGAATTGTCATCATCAAGTCTTCAGGTATATCACAACAAGTAATCATGACTTCTGGAGTGTGAATGCAGTTGTTGCTGTCTGTTGATGACACCTTCATTTCAAGCAGGATATTATATCTAATGGGCACAATTGTTTAGTCCAACAGTCATCTATTTAAACAAGTTTTTGAATATAAATAAAACATTTCTAAATTTAAGTTCTATCTTGAATGCTTTATATTTTGTTTGTTACCCAAAAATGTACAATGTGCCCGAAAAAAATTTCTTCCTTTGAAAATTTGAATTTTTTTAAAACTATGTCAAACAAAACATGGATCCAAATATTTATATTATATACGGTAAGTATCTGAAACAGACATCTTTTGGATGGAACAATTTTGAATGTTTGCAAGGTTTGACTTCCATAGCAGTTTCCTCGTTTATGTAGGTTTTGATAGTACTTTTATCACATTATTATCATGCTAAGTGAATGGGAGCCAAGCATCTTTGCCAAGGATGGAATTAGGTAGCCTACCCTGGATACTGTGGGTGGTACTGTGGGTAGTATTGGAAAATATGAAACCACCCACCCACCCAGTCCTTATGAGTCCAACGCTCTATCTACAAAGCTTCAGTTACTCTTCCATGGCATTGATGTCAACATTTGAATGGCTGAGCAGGAAATCCTGTATCAAATTATGTCAGTGGAGGCTTCACTAACAGTGGTGTTGATTCCTTGATCCCATAACCCAGTGGTTCTTAATCCATGGGTTGCAATCCAAAACTGTGTAGCCATCCAGTTTTGTGATCAACCGTAATTTGACATTTCCTTTTTAACATTTGATGGGTGGTGAGGCTAAAACCACTAATCTAATCTGGGCGCTGCCCACAAAAGTCAAGATCTGCTACCGTAACAAATAAAGAAAAGTTGACAGTGAAAAGCAGTAAAAAAGAATTTCAAACAGCCATAAATTGACTGAAAAGTTGTTAAAGCTACGTTAAAAATCCAAAACACACACACACACTGTTCTCAGATTGCATTCCTATTTCAAGTTTGGTTTCGGGGTTTTTCTTCTTCAGTTTTTGTTAATTTTGTCATATTCATTTGTCCCTTTTCAACCATAGTTGAAATATAGTAGGTACAATCTTTTTCAAGGAAGGTAGGAAAGTAGAGGCTTCTTTCGATACAGAAATTGAAATGGTGGGAGAAGATGGAATTCTCTTGGCCGACCGAAAACCTGGGTGTCAACTTCTTAACTGTGAATATCTAACAGAATTAGAGCACCCCAGACCGGCAGATATGCTCTAGACTTAGTAGCATAAAGAGTGCCTGCAGCAGATGTAGCAACCCTTCAGAATGGAGGGAGTAAAAGGTATTAATTCTGTGCAAAGGGAGGGATACCAATACTCCCAGATTGCAAAAGCTTAAAAGATGAAAAACATGAAGTGCATCGCCCCCCCCCCACACACACACACACACACCACCAGGATGACAATAGAAAGTTTGCTGATTGATGTCCATTTCTCTGAACTCCCACTTGAAGTATCAATACACGAAATTAGGATCAAATTAGAAAAGAAATTAGGAGTATTAACTAAAATGGAGAAACTAGCCCTTTTTCGGGGCTATCCCACTATTACTACAGGAGTAAGGATAGTCACTATTACTGTTGAAGATTCCCAAATTGTACCCCATGTTCATCGTTGTGATGGGTTTCCTTGTGAAACCCTGTTACCGGAGTGGGATATATTCATCACCGTCCATGAACAATGTGTCAGGAGACCTGACACATGCTGAGGATATGTAGAAACCCATCCCCAGTGCAAAAGCAAATCAGGATCAGACACATGCCACAAATGCATATAAAACAGTACAGTAGGAACAGGGAACTGGGGTGTTAAATGGATAGTGACTCTTGTTTTAAAAGTGTAAGCTTAAAATATTGGATATTTTCATCTTTTTCAATTTTGATACACCAAGTTCTAGATAAGGTTATCATATGCAATAAAGGCAGTTAGAAAAAGGATCACTACCACCAAAATTTGTCACGACTCAATGGTCTTGGACTATGTAACAGAAAGAATCAAAGCAGCAAAGTTAGTAAAACCAACAAATAATTTTTTTTTTTTAAGTACAACAGTCACAAGCCCAAAAGTATAGACTGTTTCAAATAAATTCAAATAGTCCTAAATGTTCTGATGTGCAAACAGTATTGAATTTGTTGATGCACCAATATTATTGAATGTATTGATGTACCGCAATGGTACAATCCAGTATGTCTTCGAATGAGTTCTGAATAATCCCTAAGTAGTATTTTAGTCCAAAAGTAAATGAGCACTTTTTAATTCCAGTTCTATCTTAACACAACTACCGACTCAGATCTTAGATTCCCAAAGGCTGATATGAAGCATGAATAAAGATTTTGTTTACAAAAGCTATTTATATACAAATTGTCACCTGACCTATGACACAACGGAGTGTCCCGGAATTCCCTAGATATGGGTCATTTCTAATGAAAAATTCCATCAAATTGTCAACAAGTACTCTTCAAGAACATACTAAACTCCTAAACAAGATTAGGCCTTGAACTCAAATTTTAGTAAATATCTTAAAAACATGACAAACATCAGGTAGGCACAACCCTCAAAATGACAAAAGTAAGGTACATGGTATAAATTTAATATAATAACACATTTGTATTGTGTGTGTGTGTGTGTGTGATTTGGATTTTTAACATAGCTTTAACAATTTTTCTGTTGGATCGCTATGATGTGTGCAGTGTGACAGTTTATAGTGATGTCTAGCACTGGGGTATCATGCCGCAGACATGTAGCATGATGTCCCACTCAGTCACGTTATCCTGGCACCAGGCCGACCAGTCCTAACACTAACGTCTTAATGCTGAGCACCAAGTGAGGCAGCTGTTAGTACCAATTTTGTAAGTCTTTGGTATAACTCTGCTGGGGATCGAACCCACAACCTCTCGCATCCAAGGCAGACGCTCTAACCACTAGGCCACTGGAGCTGTACTACATATTTGTATTGCAAAGATTGTTATTTTAGAAAATCTAAAAAGTCTGAAATTTAACCAAGTATTACAATTTCTATGGTCTTAAAATAATAGAAAAGAGTGAGAAGCAACAAGCTTTGTAAAATTCAACAAGTAATTTATTTCCATAGAATACAAGGTGAAAATGTTAAAAGAACTTGCAGTATTGTCAATTAAATCCCAAGTCCTAATGAATAAAGTTCTGAATAAACTTTGATGGTATTCCAAATAATTTGCAAGGCTGAAGGTGGTGGTGTGCCTGTAGTGGCCAGTAGTCTCTAATGTTCTGATGTACCAATGGCCTGAACTGTATTGATGTGCCATTCTTTCGTTGAATCACAGTAATATAATCCAAGGTTTCCTTGTTTAAATTCACTATAAACCCATGTCTCTCAGTCCAAGAATATTATAATGGAGCATTTTGTATTTCCTGAGAAGAATAATTTGAATAATCCCAAATCAGAACTGTACACAACAATTATTTCTGCCTGGGTATTAGCGCAGGAATAATTGTTCCAGCAAACAAGATATACAAAAAACAAAACAAACTAAGACACAAGAATAACCCGGATGAGAGTCCATTTCTAGACAACTTTTAGTTATGTTATAATTGAAGGTCTCTTACTAAATTTATAACAAAGAACATGGTAAACACTGTGTCCTTGACTAGGACTAATATAAATATGTTTACTTCTATTGATAATGATACTAATATTAAACCCACTCTCATATAGAAAATATTAGCTATGTATTGTTAACAGATTTTTCTACAAAAACTGATTTTGGTTGGGTAAACGACGAACTAGTTTGATAAATCACCCAACCACCCTAAATATGTGATAATAATGGACAATATGTGTCTGATGTAACCTATTCATTAAAATCTGCAAGTGTGCTGCATGTAAATCTTTCCGAAACAAAACTGGGTATACTTTAGACACATACCAGTAGTTGGTAACAACCACATCTAACCCGAAATTCAAAATGGCCACAGACAGATGGTTGTGGTACCAAGTCCAGGTTGGCGGAGCATAAGGTGTTGGGAAGATTGCATTCAGAAATAAAGAACAACACTAGCTGTGATTGGTGCATTATGTTTTGTATTTTTTATGATTTTTTTTTTAAATGTGGTACACATGGCTGAAACTGTCTGTTGTGACTAGATAACTCTTACCATTGTCTAGTTCCAGCAGAGTTATCTCTCTTAAATGCAGTGGAGTACCCATTTTGTTCTTGTCAAATTGACAATCTAGCATGTTCTCTATGACAGTGTTGACATGCATGCTGAGGTAGGATAAAAACTATATTTCACAAAACATTAGCATTGAGGTATATGGAAAAACAATTGGTACCGTGATACCTTGTGCTATCTGTTGTTTTCACGTGATGTCACAAAACGTGTGTAATTTTATACTGCCATTTTGATTCCCTAGCCATGCAAAATGGCACCTAACAACATTGTTATTCCCGCATAACTGCGAAGACGATTCTCATTTTGTGCGCAAGAAAATCCTAGTACATCACATTCTGTTGGGTATGTCAGCCGCATGAGACTGAATGCATGTCTTTTCCCCATTTTTTCTTCAATTAAAACATTTAAATTTCAACCATCTTTGTTATTCTTTCATAAACAGATAGATCCAGCAATAAACAAATAAATATGCAAACAAGTAGAAACATGTAATGATTTTCAATTTTCATCGGCTGAAATCAATCATTTGGCTGTCATTCAAAATTATAAAGCCAAACGTTAATATATAATTTTAAATTTCTAAAAGCATTTCAAGAAAACTCGGTTTTGACAATCGGCACAAGGTGATGTTCTATTAGGAACATATTTTAATAAACTGGAGATGAAACTTCATTGAACGTTTCTCGCTTTCATTCAGTATCGCTGAACATCCATTATCACCACCACAAATACAATATTTGACCGTACTAATTAAAATTGGTTTGTCAGCTGTCTCTTGGCACAAGCACTTCTTTTTGCGAAAAAGTATTTGTGCATAAAATTTCTGGCATAATACACATGCTATGAAATTTTAATTCTGTAACTGATATTGTATCCCGATGATCATTGGAAATTCTCTTTCATGATGACAATCTAAAGGGAAATTATACAAATAATTAAAAAAAATATAAATATTGTCTGTCAAAAATAACTGCATTTCTATTTGACAGTAATATGCGTGATTACGATTGAACTTCACTATTCTGTCTTTCGATATAAGCCAGGTAACTTAAAGCTTTATTTTTACTTTCGTGCACTTAATTTCAAGTATAATCTATGTATTATTTCAATGAAGTAAATTTTCTAATCGACAATTAAATCAGATTTTTATCTTGAATATATGTGATGACTGATCATGACATAAGCTTGTTAGGGACTCAAACTGGCAGCACAAGATGCATGCATGTTGCATTTTATGGGTATTTGTGACATCTGTGAAAACAACCCATTCCACATGGATTTACAAGTCACCAAACTTAGGATTTGCTCCGAAAACATAATGAACATGTCACCAAAAGAACCCTGCCATCAGTATCTCCACCGGTAAGTGTATAAAATGTACACTGATGTGTGCAGCCGAAATTTTCTGCACGTTTTTGCAGCTTTTAATGAATAGGTGATAACAGCCCCTAAACCGAAAATCAACTTTGTCACAGGTGAGGGATGGATTTATCATCCTAACAGTAAACTTGATCTTGGACAAGGTCAGCTACAAGATACAATTTTACATAGTCTACATCATATAATGAATAAAAAATTACAAACAATGCAACATAAATATACATAACACCAGGTTTAATGTAAATTTTTCCAAATTAGAGGTAGAAGGGGCTAGTGTTTTTGATAATGGATGGAACCTAGGCATTTCATTCCACATGGATGGTATCTATTGTTCGCAATGGTTGGCTGATGGAATACTTGACAGATGGAGGGAACAAAGAGAGAAGGATACAAACACGATCTTCCATTGGCCAGGACAATGGTTATAAACCTAAGTATCAGGAGATTGTCCGAATCTGAATATGTGGTTTCGGATAGAGGTTTCAGATTTATCAAGATTTATAGAAAGTTCATAAATGTCAAAACCTGTTAACGAATTTACTTGAAAGTTAATGCTAATAAATTTCTTTCATTCAAAAACAATGATAACTAAAACACAGTTTGTAGAGAAAAGTCCTTGGTGTCCATCACCTTCAACACTTCTTCTAAGTGTCATAAGATAAGACAGTTTTTAAGCAGGTATCACAGCTGAGATTTGTACAAGAAAAACCAAATCTCTCCGTGAATAAATGGACATCGATCAAAGCTCTAAAATAATCAGAAAAGCCATAAAGGGTCAGTCACTCCGATTATGGTCAAAGCCGATTCTTTGAGGGAAGTTGAGGAATAGTGAGTGTGTGTGTGATTTGGTTATGTAAATTAGGTAAATGATTTGTGTTTGTATTTGCTGGAATTTTAACATAGCTTTAACAATCTTGGTCATACCGCTGTGATGTCTGTAGTGTGGCAGTTTCTAAGGATGTCAAGCAATGAGGCATCATGCTGCAGACATGTGGCATCATTTCCTACCCAGTAACATTATCCTGACATCTGGCCGACTAGTCCTAACACTAACCTCTTAGTGCTGAGCACCATGCCAGGCAGCTGTTAGTACCATTTTTATAAGTCTTTGGTATGACTCAGCTGGGGTTCGATCAGCTGGGGTTCGATCCCGCGACTTCCTGCATCTGAGGCGAACACTCTAACCACCAGAGTAGTCAATTAGGTAAATAGTGTTTTGCGAATCGAAAGTCAGTTTTTTTAAAATTGCGAATGATTGGTTGTTAATGTAGCTTGGAAATGTGTTTGCAGTTGTAAAAATAAAACAATGGACACGTGTTATAGCGCCTTCCCTTCTTTGAACTTTAGTTTTCCAACACAAGTTCTGTTCAAGGCCCTGCCACTAAAATTACGGAGATCAGTTACTGTGCAATGACTACTATCTGTAATATGTTCATGTTGTTTTGTCTTGCTAAATTTGACAAATATCACTGGTCAACAGTGAAATCATTACTGACTTGAAAAGGCCCTAATCTGTAGTATTTTGGTGTGCCGAACACGAATATAACCGTGAAAAATTTGTATTGGCTCTCGTTTTGAAGATATTCATATACCTCATTTTCTATGTTTCACTGTGTAAATTTCTCCAGTAGGACTGCAGCAACATCCGGAATAATGATGTAACATTGCATAATACCATCATGCTCACATCATCCACAGTTGATTGCATCATTTTCTGATGCAATGCAATACTAATGCCATGCGGCTGCTGAAGTAAGTTGACGTCAGCAGTGTACTATACATGTGTAGACCTATTATACTAATGCCAGGCGGCTGCTGAAGCTGACGTAAGCAGTGTACTATATAAAGCCCAATCAGATAGGCTCAGCATTTAAAATATTTTAGACGTTGTGCGAGACAGTTCAAGCTACTGTTACATAAAACTTATTATTTTATCCATTTACGTACAATAAAGAACAGTAATGCCTCGAAAGTGTGTTAATACCGCGGACAATTTTTGCTATATTTGTGGGGAAGTGACATTTGCCAACCAGAAGAAAAGTATCAATTCTCAAGTGAAGAAGGCATATCATCTTTACTTCGGATGCAAGGTTGGTGACCAAGACAAGCCTTGGGCTCCGCATATATGCTGTGCTACATGTACAACACAGCTTTCACAGTGGTTGAATTGCAAAAGGTCATCAATGCCGTTTGCAGTCCCAATGGTGTGGAGAGAGCCAAGCAACCACCTAAATGACTGTTACTTCTGCTTGGTTCCTCCTCTTTCCAGCGGAATAACGAAGCGAAAGAAGTCGAGAATAGTCTACCCAAACATTCCGTCTGCATTGAGACCAGTTCCACATGGTGAGGGACTTCCTATTCCAGAACCTCCAGCAGAATATTCTCTTGATTCATCTGACGAAGACAAAGGTGAGTCGACCTGTTCTTCTCCTGGTCCATCAGCATGCAGTGATCCAGATTTTCACTGTGGTGCATCATCAACCCCACACAGAATAACACAGGAAGAACTAAATGACCTGATTCGTGATTTGGACTTATCAAAGAACAAGGCAGAATTGCTAGGATCAAGACTCCAACAATGGAATCTTCTAGAAGAAGATGTCACAATTACTGCATATCGAAAGCGCCACCAGCAATTGGAGCCTTTCTTCAGAAAGGAAAGTAATCTGATATTCTGTTCCGATATTGAGGGCCTCATGAATGCTTTAAAAATCACTCATGACCCACAAGAATGGAGACTATTTGTGGACTCTTCGAAACTGAGTCTCAAGGCTGTGCTTTTGCACAATGGAAACATTCTTCCATCTATTCCAGTAGCGTATGCTGTCCACATGAAAGAGACATACGATAACTTAAGGCAGCTACTGAATTCCATTGAGTATAACAAGTACAGCTGGCACCTCTGTGGTGATTTGAAGGTAGTTGCCCTTTTAATGGGACTGCAGCAAGGATATACAAAATACATGTGTTTCTTATGCAAGTGGGATAGCCGAGCAAGGGAAATGCACTACATGAGGAAGGAATGGACTCACAGGCAGAATGTAGCCATTGGAGAGAAGAATATCCAACACCCAGCTCTGGTTGAGGCTCAGAAAATCTTGCTACCACCCCTTCACATCAAACTAGGTTTGATGAAGAACTTCGTGAAAGCCATTGACCGGACTTTGCCAGCATTCTGATACCTGCATGAAAAATTCCCTCGACTCAGCGAAGCAAAGATTAAAGAGGGAGTTTTTGTGGGTCCTCAGATTCGAGAGCTTTTCAAAGATGACCGGTTCAACAACTTGCTGGAAGGTGACGCGAAACAAGCATGGAATGCTTTTCGCCTAGTTTCTACAAACTTCCTCGGAAATGTTAGGGCAGAAAACTATAAGGAACTAGTAGAAGATATGTTGATGAAGTATAAGAAACTTGGCTGCAATATGTCTCTAAAGATTCACTTCCTTCATTCCCATTTGGATTTCTTTCCTAGCAACTGTGGTATTGTTAGTGATGAACACGGCGAACGTTTTCATCAAGATATCGCAACAATGGAACAAAGATACCAGGGAAAATGGTCCACTACAATGCTGGCTGACTACTGCTGGACACTCCTCAGAGATGCTCCCGAACAGCTGTACAAGAGACAGGCGAAGAAATCTAAGATGTAGTCAATGACTTGATTTTTTATAGGTAGGCTATTACAGTTGACCTTTTACTATTGGAATGCATTTCGTTATGTAAACATTAATTTCTTGCAGATTACAAAAAAACTAGAGCCAATTTTGCAATTTGACTGTCATATTCGTGTTCAGCACATAAAAATTGATAAGAATTGACTAATTTTATTTCAGTAACATGACTTTTGTAAAAATTTGTTGTCCAGTGTATTCTATGCTCAGTATTCATTATATACAAAGTGAGGAATATTTGATAATAGAGAATGTATTGTAAAGAAAGAACAAGGAATTCATAACACCAAATTACCCTTTAATTTATTAAATACCAGAAGCATGTTCAATTTAATAATGGCAAAGGATTCCTTACGACTTTTAACAATCCATGCTACTCATTAAATTTGTTGAATTCTAAGAGAATGAAAATTTGAGGAAAATAATTAAGTTATTGTCAGTTTTCTGGCACTGCAGTGGGGCATCTATGTTCCTGAACACATTTCTAATTTGGACTCTTTTTAGACCAAAGTAACTTCCTGAGAAGCAAAACAAAATTGTCCTGTGTTAATAATTCAGTGAACCATTGCATGGAAAATGTTTATCATACAGGTTGTTTTTGTGAAATTATCTGATACTTTTTCCCAGGTATACAAAATCTGATAGTTAAAAATGTTACAGAAAATGCAATATTAAAAATATTTCTTGATATTTTGGAATATAATTGTATAATTGTATATTTTTTAAATATATATATTTTAAATATAATTGTATGTATTTTCCTGATATTTTGGAAACACATAAAACTGCTGTTCATATTTCACCATATCAGAAACTTGTTTATCATCCCTGATTTCATAAATGCACATGAATAAGTCAATGCATTACTTGTGGTGACAATTTTTTTTATATAACAACATATACTATTTTTATACCTAATTCTTGATATATAAATTTTTAAAACTTTTTGACTGTTGTGTTTAATTAAATTGAAAGTCACATCCTACTTGTTAATACATAGTGTTATCTATTCAAGGAGCTGCCAACCCTAACAAGACCTTTTCATTAAGGCAGTTAATTTTTTCCATAAGTAAGACCAGTTTTCACTAAGATGTAGCAAAATATCATGTACTGTTATTGTCAAGCTGGAAAACATGCATTTAAAAGTCCAGAGGTGTGATTCAAGACTGATGCAGTTTTGGTAAATATTGTGTACAACCAGGGTCAAATTATTTAAAGATAATCTGATTCTTTAATTACCTCCAGTACAATTTCACCAACTTCTGGTCAAAATCCTACATAGCTCAATGGTTTCTTGCTATCTCTGAACTTGATGCAATCCATGAACAAAAAATAAATTTCATGTAGGCTGTGGCAACAGCAATCATCTTGCCTGCCACATGACATACTCAAATCAATGTATTGTTGTCCTTATTGCTTTTTCCTTTTAAGAATCTGAATATTCCCTTTTATTATTCTGTACTATTAAAACCTTTTTAGAGGTTTATTGTCCCTTTCATTGTGAAAATATATTGCTTGATGGACACCATTTTTAAAACAAACAAGCACAGCTTAATCATGCAGATGTTTTGCATATAACAAAAAAATGTAGTTTAAAGTGTCTGAGGTACTCCCGTAAAATTGGTCTGGTTCCCTCACCAACTCCACTGAATCTAATGTGAAACCCAGATCTGAATCAAACAGGGACAAGCCAGTAATGGGATTTTACCACAAACAATAATATTTCCATAATTTGAGCTTTTATTCTGTAAGTCTATATCTGAAGGGCCATTTCCTAAGACTTACAGGAAAATTGTCAGAGTTGGCAGGCCTGTATTCAGACCATTATGGTTTTAGATGGTGTGGCCATATTCATGTGATTTTCTGCCATTACAGTAATGATTTCGGTGCTTAGTATTGTATAGAAACTAAATGTTATTTATCTGCACAAGTAATTATTTTGATTGTGTATAACTGTGAAACAATATCTGGTAAATTAGGTACTCTAAAGTTTGATAGGCATGATAATTTAGTCCTCAAATAATTTAATTTTTCAAGTTTATTTCATCTCCCAAGAGAGCAAGTTATTGAATGATTTTTCTTTATCCCCATTTATTGTTGAATTATTAAACTAATTTCAAGGAAAGAAATATTTTTCATTCAATATAATCACATTATGAATTATGACAGCTAATACATGTCATAATTTTCATACCTTAACTTTAGTTTATATATTTCATTCACTAATTCTTTTAAGCTCATGGGAAATATATAAATTAACACACAAATGAATCAATTAATTCCATAATGAATTAAACAAATGGTCATAATATTTAATCAATCAATAAATACAATTTTGTTCAGTAAATGATAAGCTTCAAATTTTAAATGCACTAAAGACTTAAATAGGATATTCATATTTTTTTATTTCATTCACAATATTCTGCAATAATTATTTCACAAAATAAATATCCCATTCATCATAAAAAATTTCCCATATGTTTCATAATTTACAAGATAAACAATGCCCTTTACTGCACAGCAGTGAGTTCAGTACATTAAAAAAAAGCATGAAAAGTAATTATATATGGTAAAAACACTTGTGATTCCAACATTCGTAGACTTAATTTGCAACCATAATGGCCACAATTATGACCTGCATATAAAAAAAAGAACATGAAAGAAGAACAATATTTCTTACCCAAAATTATATGCATGATAAAATTAGTCAATATTTCAAATTTCTTTTTCAAAAATATGCATTAACAAAATGTATTAAGAGAAGTAGAAAAGTAATGATAATGCTTCAAATCATATTTTTTTCAATTTTGTCAATAATTTCAAGATGATCACTGTATCAGCCATAATGGATGTAAGAGCAGCACCATTTTCATTTGGGCCTTGGGATGAATGTGTGTGTAAAATTTCATGGCAATCTTCTAAGTAGTTTCAGAATAGTGATAATAAACTTGTGCTAATGGAATGGAGAGTGGATGGAATACAACAGGCCATCCTAAAAGCTCTTCCAGTTTATGACCAGTAGATCAAACAATTTAGTCTTTCTTCAAATGAACTCATAATAGCACCACAAATGTGAAAAAAACTAAGCAAATGTTGCAGGTTTTAGTACACCACTGCAGTCAAAAAACAAAATTTCACTCCCTAACATGACGAGGAAAACTAATTTCTTTCACAGAAATCTAAAAATCCCTTGCAACTTCTCACACACTGCTTATAGACATTTTCAAATCCTGATGGATCCCCATCCTGTGAACAGAAGACATGAAGAAATGTTAAAAATGAACAACATTTGTATTCCTAAACTAAGTAATGCTGAAATTACTTCTGTGTTTACAATATCATATAAGGTATAAAATATTTACTACAATACCCAAGTCAGATGTTTTCTTCTTACAATAACATTAAAACATCTCGTCTTTTTTTTCTTCAGGGTTATAGCTTTGACTTCCTTTGTTAAAAGTCTTATCCTTTATTGAAATGGTGATTTTAAAGAGCCTGTAAAGACATCTTTATATCAAAAGAGGAAAGGCTCTGGAATGCATCCTGCAATAATTAAACATGCATATAAATGCATTACAGTAATTTCTGTCAATATTAAAATACATTGGCATGATTAATAGGCACAACACATTTTTATTCATTAAATACAAAACTTGTACATAATATTAATTCATTCTTTCTGGCTAAAATATTAAATCAAACAAGTCTATGTCAGACAAACAGTGATAACCTGCAACATTAATTGTGTAACAGAAAAAATGACTAACTGAAATCACACCTACAGAGTTGTTTACTTCATAACCATGGAAATAAATGCCAATAAGGAAGTTGTATCTAACTAATATTCACAGATACTAAACTCCTGTGTTTATGCTGGAAGGTGTGGGCTTTTGATGATTGCCTTGGGTGAATCAATTCATTTATTTTCAACATTTGTTCATGTTTTATCATTCACTATCTGGTTTTTCATTCATCTTTTACTTTATAATCGTGGTTTAGAGTACACCTTTCACTCAAAACCATTGTAATGTAGTATTTACAAAGACCATTTTATGACATGGTGCCTTAATCTTCTGTATTATTGGAGCAAAACAGACATTTCACCACAAGTCACAAGTTGAATTTATTATTTTGATTGTGTAAACATTCCTTCATGGATTTCCCTAAAAATGGAAACTATAGGTATGAATAAGGGCCACCCAGATATATCTTGTCATACAGTTTTGGATATACCTGGAGTAATCTCACCAAAATGCAATTCCACAAAAAGATAAAATAATAGTACGTCTATTTTCTTGTTGCAACAACAATCAGATGCTGTGTAATTAAGATCATCTCTAACAAGACTGAAATTCTGACTTTGTTTTTTAATATGATGACAGGAATAAATGCAGCTTATTTTGCTGAAACCTGATGATCGGTCCAAGGAAAATTTAAACCATATTCATGTTTTAGGAATAGCAACTCTGACATTCATGCTACTTTCACCAAACTGAATCACCTTGTTCTGAAGGAAACATGCACACCATCTTTCCTTGGCATCTGTTTTGTAGAATTTAAATTGTTCTGCAGAAATCAAATGCAAAGGCTAAATTTATTTTATGAACAAGTGACCTTGACCTCTACCTTCATGCTACTTATGAAGAAGCCTATTCATGATCTTCTGAATGAAAAGGTTTCTAAGGGGAAAAAAAATACTAAATATTGCTGAAATCTATTTATAGAACTTTAGTTATATTTGCTATTTCATGCAATGGAGATGGCAGCTAAGTACCTTTCCCATGGAGAGAAAGAGGCAGCTGACCCTGGCTGTCATCAAACACTCAAAACTTTTGAATATGAGCAAAACATTTTCCGAACTTAGTTACTGCAGCTCACATGTTGCGGTGATGAATGCATGGGCTGAATCTGTTTGTTTTTGACAGTGATTTTGACCTGTAGCTAATGACCCTATAATGAGCAGGAACTTTCTTAAACAAAACATTGAAGACAAAATTTATACAACTCTCCCCCATTAATATGCTTGGCTACTACATGATTCAAGATATGCTATGAATCCTGTCACCAAAAATTATGAACTTAAAACAAAAATATATAGAATTTTGGATATCTGTCAGCTGAAAACTTTACATTAAAACCATTGCACTTGTTTTCGATGTTGCCAGAACATGTTTTTGCAGTCAACATTGGACTATAAATAGCCATTATTGTATTCAATGTTACACATTGTATTCCTAACTGGCTAAAGCATACCTGAAACTACCCATTCCCTAATGAGCAAATATTGTAACTGGTCTGTGTCATCTACTGTATTTGGTATAGTACATAGGACTGTTGAAATTGTCTTTAGCTCTAAAGCCACTCCAGTAGATCAGTGACTTAATCTCTGTTAATACACCTTGCAAATTATACAAACCAGCTTATTGCAGGTCATTGTTTATTGACATTGAATGGCAGATTAAGGATTTCTGGCATCATGTGTTTTATACAAAATACTTTCTGTGATTTGTTGCAATCCAACGGGTAATAAACACTGGTCTACAATAACCTGATCTCTGGTATTTGTCATTCTAAACTAACGACTTCTATCTATCTATAAATACTTTGACGCAATCACATTCGACTATTAAGCAATGGGTGGTGCGTCGTCAAAGATAAAGTAAAGATGGAAGTGATATGACAGTCAGAAGAGTAATGATAGGAAAGGCAGAAATAAGTAAAGGAGTGTTAGTGTACGTTTTCGTCCCTTCATACCCAGACCAATCCGGCTACCATAGCGGCAATGAGATAATTAAGTGCTTCAGTTCTGCCCAGAGTGCATTATCTGATCACCAGGGAGAAAGTTACTGATATATACTTGTTTGCATACTGTAGCTACAAATAAGGTCCATTAAATAATTAAGTGTCACTTTGTTGTGAAATCAGTTAAATTTATGAGTGATATCAGTATAACTTGTATTTACAAGTGACTTAAGACAGTAAAATGATCATTTAAATCATCTGTATTTAGTGAATTGAGACATATAACCTCTCAATGGAAAGAAAACACACCTTTTTCTTTGAACATAAATCTATAACTTTCACTGGCAGGCAATAAAAACAAATTTTGTTCATTTATTGAATATTGTTCTGGGTAAACACTTACAATATATGGATCTTTTATCATCATGTTCTGGGTAAACACTTACAATATATGGATCTTTTATTATCATGTTCTGGGTAAACACTTACAATATATGGATCTTTTATTATCATGTTCTGGGTAAACACTTACAATATATGGATCTTTTATCATTATGTTCTGGGTAAACACTTAAAATATATGGATCTTTTATCATCATGTTCTGGTTAAACACTTACAATATATGGATCTTTTATTATCATGTTCTGGGTAAACACTTACAATATATGGATCTTTTATTATCATGTTCTGGGTAAACACTTACAATATATGGATCTTTTATTATCATGTTCTGGGTAAACACTTACAATATATGGATCTTTTATCATCATGTTCTGGGTAAACATTTACAATATATGGATCTTTTATTATCATGTTCTGGGTAAACACTTACAATGTATGGATCTTTTATTATTATGTTCTGGGTAAACACTTACAATATATGGATCTTTTATTATCAGCTCCTTCTGTGGATCAAATTCTCCTAATAGCTTCAGTTTTGCTTTACTATTCTTGGGCTTCAGTTCCTCCAAATCACTGAAGAAAAAAAACACTTTGCAGCAGCATCCTGTTATTTATTCAGGTTCCCATGTCCCCAAAGCCCACCCCCCACCCCCGCTTACTGTTTTAATGTGGATATAATGCTTTGAACACTGTGACAATGCTTTCTAGAAGTTTTAATTCTTGATCCAAAACAGGGCAGAAGCACATGCATAGTATTTCAAACAGTATCCATAAATGCCTAACAGTGGCAATACATACCTGTGCTATTATGCCTAATAGTGTCCAAACATGCCTGTGTATATTATAAATATTAGTGTCCATACATGCCTTTGTCCATTACACCTAACAGTGTCCACTATGCCTAACAGTGTCCATTATGCCAAACAGTGTCCATACATGCCTGTGTCCATTATGCCTAACAGTGTCCATACATACCCATGTCCATTATGCCTAACAGTGTCCATATATACCCATGTCCATTATGCCTAACAATGTCCATACATGTATGTGTCCATTATGCCTAGCAGTTTTCATACATGCCTGTGTCCATTACACCTAACAGTGTCCATACATCTTTGTCCATTATGCCTAACAGTGTCCATACATGCCTGTGTCCATTATGCCTAACAGTGTCCATACATACCCATGTCCATTATGCCTAACAATGTTCATACATGCCTGTGTCCTTTATGCCTAACAATGTCCATACATCTTTGTCCATTATGCCTAACAGTGTCCATACATTCATGTGTCCATTATACCTATCAGTGTCCATACATGCATGTGTCCATTATGCCTAACAGAGTCCATACATACCTGTGTCCATTCAGGCCCTGCCCTAGGGCAAGGCAAATGAGGCAACTGCCTTGGACCCCACGGTTTCAGGAAATCAACTCCACAATGCAATTTTTTTGCTTGGCGCCCCGCTCACTGCATGCTGTCTTGGGCCCTGCACATCCTAGGGCTGGGCCTGTGCCCATTATGCCTAACTGTGTCCATACATGCCTGTGTCCATTATGCCTAAGTGTCCATACATGCCTGTGACCATTATGTCTAACAGTGTCCATACATGCCTGTGTCAATTATGCCTAAGTGTCCATACATGCCTCTGTTGATTATGTCTAACAGTGTCCATACATGCATGTGCCCATTATGCCAAAGTGTCCATACATACCTGTGTCCATTATGTCTAACAGTGTCCATACATGCCTGTGTCGATTATGTCTAACAGTGTCCATACATGCATGTACCCATTATGCCTAAGTGTCCATATATACCTGTGTCCATTATGTCTAACAGTGTCCATACATGCCTGTGTCCATTACATCTAACAGTGTCCATACATGCATGTGCCCATCATGCATTACAATGTCTACACTATTCAGATAGAGACTTAAACCTTGACATATGACTGATAGTCTAAAGATGCTCACAGTGGTGTTTGATTTTTGATCCACCCCAAGGAGCAGCGTTGGGGAGAACGGTTTTTATATAAAACTGAACTACCACTTAAATTAAGTCTTGTCTGTGATTTGTTTCATATTATTACTGACAAACATATCAATATGTATCCAATGGGTTTTGAATTAGACACCTAGGTCATGCTTTAGGGGCACCAGAAATATCAGGCAGTACAAATACAATTATATATATATATATATATATATATATATATATATATATATATATATATATATATATATATATATATATATATATATAATGTATTCAAATGTTGTCCTTGCTTAACAAGGAGTTTACAGAGGAATATTTTCCTCCATATGTCATTGTCAAGAATGTGCAGAATTAATGTAACAATCATGTAAAGAAAAGAAGGAATGAACACATTTATTTGAATATAAACAATCTTTACCTTATAGTAACATTAAGCAATCTGGTCACTGATACTAATTGTAAATTAGAGTATACATAATGAACAGATTATTATATATCTGTACTCTTGAAGATCTTGAGTGTACTTGTTATTTTGGCCAAAGCAACTTGAAAGCCTGTCAGCCACAAGTTTGTTGGCCACATGCCAAAACAACTCATCTGATATCCTGGGTGGACTGGTTGTTCTGGTACAGCCAACTGACAATCTCAGTGGCCAAAAGCCAAAACAACAGTATATATATATATATATATATATATATATATATATATATATATATATATATATATATATATATATATATCCTTAGTGGGCATGAAAAGACCAAAACAGATAGGTAAGCAAGAATGGATCCTTGATCAATCCCAACACCACAAGAGACTTATCCATTTGGGTATTTGGGTATAGATTAAACAGCTAGGACAAACTTTCTCTAGTATATATATATATATATATATATATATATATATATATATATATATATATACCACATACATTGAAAATAACATGGCATTTAAAGTGTTGGTATAAAGCAAATTGATATCCCAATACTACTGGTATATCAAATTGTGATCTGCCCATGGTCAAATAATACAATTTTTAAACATTCTTTAAACTGCAGGCCTATAGATCAATGATGAATTTCTACTCATTCATCAATCATAAATGACTTATGAAAATAACAATAAAAGTATTAATAGTCCCTGTTTTCTAAAAGAAATTAAAATGGCACACAATTTCATCGGAACCCTTTCTTTTTTCAATTCCCCTCTCACCTCTCATGTGTAAGGGACATAATAAGCAAAAATCTGGAGTGAGAGAAAACATTGCGCTGCACGAAAACATTAAAATTGAACTTGTGCCAAGTAACCTACAATAATCTGGTTTGTCATAATGGTATGTTTACGCTTTCCTCGGGATCTATCTACAGTGTTCATAATATCAATGATACATAGTTATAATAACCTGTCGACACTATATGTTAAATTTGTTGGTTATGAGGCACACATACTGTAGCATATTTAATGCTTTGTTGTTGTTGTTTCTTAAACCTATTATAATGTTCTAAAAATCGATTAATAATTATTAAATATAAAAATGTCCAAATGGTTGCCCCCCCTCCCCCGGTTATTGTAGCTAGATACGGGCAAAAATCCATGAAAATACGAGTGGTGGGGATTTTCGCTTGTGCCATACAATGATGTCTCTGGACCTATGAATGATGGTAAAGTTTAGTCAAACTGTCCAAAGGAGAGAGAGAGAGAGAGAATGTTATAATCTTTAGAAATGTTAATTAAAGCAGAATAATGACTTAGCTGAACTTTAAATTTATTAAAATATTTTGGTTACCTCTTGTTGGTTTGTCATTTCACTTATTTTCTATTCCATGCTTATTTCCATATGCCAGTAGGCAAATGCCTGACATGGTTCACTGTACAAGAAGCTAACCATGTTTGTAGTGGACTACTTTCTTCATAAAAACCGTATTTCATGTATAAATCATGAGTGTGTCTTATATTGATTTAATAAATGTGAATAAAAATAGAAACTCAAAAAGAAAACAATCAACTTATTCATTTGCATATGTGACTGTGAACAACAAGAAAAGGCATAGAATTATATTTTGCAGCGGACACACTCGCAGGGATGTGAGGAGTTCCTTCACTCGGTCTATACACAGTTGCCCGGAGCATGTCGTAACTCCATTAAATGTTCAAATATGTGTTTTTGTATGTGATATAAATAAAATATATGTATGGTATGTACACTGTATCAATGATATACCACTCATTGTACAAATTTTTCATTAAAAGGCAACTCAGCAAGTCTTGCTTCCTTTCAGCTCATGTGTATTTTCAGAACCCCATGCATCAAGATTGGGGTGGAAAGAGAGTTTGATAGGATTAAGAAAGAAAACCTCCACCATCTCTCCACACATCCTGACAGAATTGCCACAGTGGCACAACTGAGAATTGCTCTGTACACCAGGATGACCAATACTGAGTGGAAATGGTCTCTAAAAATGTGCATGGTTTACTGTGTATGACCCCTGCAAGCATGCTCTTTAGAGGTTTATGGAGAAAGTGAGAAAGAGACAGAGGAAGAGAGATTTCAATTTATCAACATCACTATCAGATGATTATACACATTTCCAAGTTCTAATGATGACTCTGTAATAGATATGATGCCAAATCAAATTTAGATAATATTAACATAGTTGAAATGCCTCAAAAACTGTACTAACACTACTGTACTTTTTTCATTCAGAAAAGACTGATTGACACCTTTTACAACAAGTTTACACTTTTATTTTATTCAAGGAAATCTGAACAAACGTATGCACTGATTGAATGAGACCTTGTTGTTGTTGTCTTGAATAGTGCAAAGTCATCCTACTGTTCAAACCTGAAAAGTAATCCTCTGAGATATGAACATTTAAATTCCCAATGACAGCCACTTTTGTTTAAAAAAAAGCCACACACCTCAAAACCCCATAAAACACTAAATTTACACTTAAATGCAAACCACATGTTTAGGACTTGAAAAGTAATGACTCATTTACGAGGCTGAATATAGATGTACACAGCTATGAACTTTAGTTCAATTCTGACTGCATTTATACTGTGTGATACTGGTCATTTAATATTGTCCTTTCCGATTGGAACAGTTATTTTATTCTTTCATTCATCACAAGATAAAATTGTTTCAAATAATATATTAACCTTATGGAAACTTAAATGGTTCTCCCTAGTCAATTATTAGCTTGAGTGGATGTTTTACAGAAATAAAGGTAGTGACTGTTATCAACACTGTTATAAAATTTTAGCATCAGAAGACATGTCAATTTCAGTGTGAGCATGGTGAATTTCTAACACGAAGCCATCTGAGATGGACTGTTGTAGTTTACAGCTTAAATTATGGTTCCATCATTAACAGTGGAAGTAAGGTAATTGTTCCTAATTAATCTGATCTTAGAATCTTGTTGAAATGAATAATAATGTGGAAAATTGTCAAATACTATATGTTCAACACATTTAAGGCATTCTGCATGGTTGTGTCCACATGTGTCCTTTTATTTGCTTGTTCTTGTTGGGAAAAATATAAAAAAACAAAATTTTAATCATGACAAAAACACTTATGTCATATGGAAATGATACGTCAATAACCTAATTGTAACAGCTCTAAGATGTTGAATTGTTTCAATGCAGTTTTCTATTTGTGACTATGGAGCATTTGGATACTGAGATGAAAAAATAAAACATGCAAATCAATTTATTTCAATAATATATAGCAAATTTTTATATTTGGTATATAGCTTTGCAGTGGAAGACATGGGATTGATTTTTCATCTCTCTCTTTCTTGACCAATAAATCAATAAAATGATGGCTATCAAATATATATTTCTCTAACGTGATGTAATGACTTTACACAAATAAAAGACCTACCAGCAGCAGTAATACCAAGTTTGGTCCCTACATTTATATCAGACTTGTAAAGTGCTTACTATTGCATATAATGGAATCCTCTACTTAACACAAAGCAAAAAGTTCAGAAAATGCTAATGGACCTATTTGGAGTATATTTGGCAAAATGAATCTTATTGTTTTTTAAAGTCCCTCAATACCATGTTATTGGGATGTACAGATGCATTCATTTCTTTATTTCTGTTGCAGTTCACACAATATATTTTGTTAAATATCATATGGAATACAGTATTCAGTACTACTGCACTCTCTGCAGTGAAAAGAACAATAACGAATAACAGACATCAAACATTTTACAACAAGATCACATTCATATTTGACTGATGTGAGACAATTGTGCACAAGTTCTGATAGTTACCCCATGCAAGAGCGTAGCTGAATCAGGTCAAATGTTGGGGGTGGGGGCTTTGGTTTTTCCTAAATTTCAAAAGGCCCTAACTTTCCTCAAAAGGGTACCAAAGCAAAAGTCTATACATCTATTTACTCAAAGTGTGCATAATACTCAATAAACATGTGCTAGAATAAAATGATGGTCAAATTTCAAGTGACAAGTGACCAGCTTTGTGTGTGTGTGTACATTTTGTTATTTATTGTGGTGGGGTGTAGGCCCTGATCCAGCACTGACAAGTTCTCAGTAATATCTTGCACTATTTCTTCTGACAGCCAATCACAGGACTATAGAGGTGTGATTTAAATTTGAGATTTGCATTGCATAAAGGACACCATGCCATTCCTTTTCTTATTTTAAATACATTTATCTTGTGATAAATGAAACAAGAACAAAAATATCCCAGTTGGAAAGAATGATCTAGCTCTATAAATTAAATAACCAGTCCCTTGCAGTACATGTATAGTTAAAATTGAACAAGTATGCATGTTTAGTCTAATGACTTGGTCATATTGTGATTTATAAATTCAGAATTTGATCTTGTTTTTGTTGATTAAAAAAAAATAAGTGGCTTTCAAATGGAATTTAACTGTTAATCCTTAGAGGATTATTTTTCATGTTTAAATAGTACGATAAATTGACACTGTTCAATACGATAAATTGACACTGTTCAATACAATAAATTGACACTGTTCAATATGATAAATTGACACTGTTCAATACAATAAATTGACACTGTTCAAGGGAAGATGTATGTGCCTCTCATCAAATCAGTACATAAGTTTGGTTTGTTGTTTTAATAAAATACAAATGTAAATATATTGCAAAAGAAGTTGGTCAGCCTTCTCTAAATGTACAGAACAGACGAGGCTCTTTCTTTCATTTTTTTATTGTCCCAATGTATTTGATAGAAATTAAGATCACTTTATTCTTGAAACAATGTCTGATTGTAAATCACACATGACATTTCAGTCTTTCCATGGGTGGTCAGCATTCATTGACTATTCAAATGTCAAATCAGTAAAACTTCTATTGTTAATAACTGGACAATAATTTGAGGTATATGTGTATTAAGTGCAACGCACCAAGTCATTTGTGTGATAGAAACACACCAATTCATCTGTGTGATAGAAACACACCAATTCATTTGTGTGATAGAAACACACCAATTCCTTTGTGTGATAGAAATGCACCAAGTCATTTGTGTGTGATAGAAACACACAAAGTCATTTGTGCATGCTAGAAACACACAAAGCCAAGTCATTTGTGTGACAGAAACACACCAAGACATTTGTGTGTGAAACCAAGTATATCCAATGAAGTCAATAGAGTCCTTCACAATTAGAGGTATATCCAATGAAGTCAATAGAGTCCTTCACAATTAGAGGTATATCCAATGAAGTCAATAGAGTCCTTCACAATTAGAGGTATATCCAATGAAGTCAATAGAGTCCTTCACAATTAGAGTTATATCCAATGAAGTCAATAGAGTCCTTCACAATTAGAGGTATATCCAATGAAGTCAATAGAGTCCTTCACAATTAGAGGTATATCCAATGAAGTCGATATAAACTTATCAATCAGAAGTATATCTGGTCAAATCAATAGAGTCCTTCTCATTTAGAAGTATATCCAGTGAAGTCAATAGAGTCCTTCTCATTTAGAAGTACATCCAATGAAGTCAATAGAGTCCTTCTCATTTAGAAGTACATCCAATGAAGTCAATAGAGTCCTTCTCATTTAGAAGTATATCCAGTGAAGTCAATAGAGTCCTTCTCATTTAGAAGTATATCCAATGAAGTCAATAGAGTCCTTCTCATTTAGAAGTACATCCAATGAAGTCAATAGAGTCCTTCTCATTTAGAAGTATATCCAATGAAGTCAATAGAACCATTATCAATTAGAGGTATATCCAGTGAAGTCAATAGTCCTTCACAATTAGAAGTATATCCAATGAAGTCAATAGAACCATTATCAATTAGAAGAATATCCAATGAAGTCAACAGAGTCCTTCTCAATTATAAGAATATCCAATGAAGTCAATAGAACCTTTTCAATTAGAGGTGCATGTATATCCAATGAAGTCAATAGAGTCCTTCTCAATTAGAAGTATATCCTATGAAGTCAATAGAGTCCTTCACAATTAGAAGTATATCCAATGAAGTCAATAAAGTCCTTCTCAATTAGAAGTATATCCAATGAAGTCAACAGAGTCCATCACAATTAGAAGTATATCCAATTAAGTCAACAGAGTCCTTCACAATTAGAGGTATATCCAATGAAGTCAATAGAACCATTATCAATTAGAAGAATATCCAATGAAGTCAATAGAGTCCTTCACAATTAGAGGTATATCTAATGAAGTCAATAGAACCTTTTCAATTAAAAGTATATCTGATCAAATCAAAAGAGTCTTTCTCAATTAGAAGTATATCCAATGAAGTCAATAGAACCATTATCAATTAGAAGAATATCCAATAAAGTCAACAGAACCTTTTCAATTAGAGGTGCATGTATATCAAATGAAGTCAATAGAGTCCTTCTCAATCAGAAGTATATCCAACGAAATCAATAGAGTCCTTCACAATTAGACGTATATCCAATGAAGTCAATAGAACCATTATCAATGAGAAGAATATCAAATAAAGTTAACAGAGTCCTTCTCAATTAGAAGAATATCCAATGAAGTCAATAGAACCATTATCAATTAGAAGAACATCCAATGAAGTCAATATAGTCCTTCAGAATTGGAGGTATATCCAATGATGTCAATAGAGTCCTTCTCAATTAGAATAATATTCAATGGAGTCAATAGAATCATTATCAATTAGAAGAATATCCAATGAAGTCAATAGAGTCCTTCTCAATTAGAATAATATCCAATGAAGTCAAAAGAACCATTATCAATTATAAGAATATCCAATGAAGTCAACAGAGTCCTTCACAATTAGAGGTATATCTAATGAACCATTATCAATTAGAAGAATATCCAATGAAGTCAATAGAGTTCTTCTCAATTAGAAGAATATCCAATGAAGTCAATAGAACTTTTTCAATTAGAGGTGTATGTATATCCAAAGAAGTCAATATAATCCTTATCAATTAGAAGTGTGTGTGTGTGTGTGTGTGTGTGTGTGTGTGATTGAATTTTTAATGTAGCTTTAACAGTTTTTCAGTCATATAGCTACTATGTCTGCAGTTTATAGTGATGTCTAGCACTGGGGCATCATGCCTCAGACATGTAGCATGATGTCCCATCCAGTCACATTATCCTGACACCAGGCTGACCAGTCCTAACACTAACCTCTTAATGCTGTGCACCTAGCAAGGCAGCTGTTAGTACCATTTTTGTAAGCCTTTGGTATGACTTGGCCAGGGTTCGAACCCAGGACCTCCCACTTTCAAGGTGGATGCTCTAACTACTAGGCCACCGGAGTGGTCGCAATTAGAAGTAAATCTGATGAAATTAATAGCATCCTTCTCAGTTAGAGGTATATCCAAAGAAGTCAATAGAACCCTTCTCAGTTAGAAGTAAATCTGATGAAATTAATAGCATCCTTCTCAGTTAGAGGTATATCCAAAGAAGTCAATAGAACCCTTCTCAGTTAGAAGTAAATCTGATTAAATCAACAGAACTCTTTTCAGCTAGAGGTATATCCAAATTTTACCACTGAATTTTTTTTTTTCTTGAACCATAACAAATAATACCAATAAAATTAAATGGCTTTATGGTACAAGGTATCTGTCAATTAGATGTAACATTATATCCTAAATGATCAGTCCTCCAAGACACTAGGCAACAAGTTTCTGTACATGCATTATAAATTTAAATTTCTGTGCACTGATGAATTTAATAAAGTCATTTAAAATGTACATCAAGGCATGTTTATGCCCTTTTTTGTCTTTCTAGAAAAATCAAACCACTGAGATATTTAATGTAAACAGAAGTCCCCTTCAATACGTACCTCATATTTTCTTTATCCATTCCTAAAATGTATTCAAACTCTCTAAAATCATCACCACAAACCTGAAATCAGATTTTATTTAAATCATTGATTTGCTTAATTGCACATGTAATGAAAATAACAGCAATCAGACTTGTCATCCATCTTTCCATTGATGCCTTCTCCTTTGCAACTCACACCACAACATCTAATAACTGCATGCAGAATTAAAATGAATGCTTGTTTTTTCACACCTCTCTTTGTAATAAATTATTTAAATTTGTGTGAGAGTGCTGAAATATAGTAGCTTCATGTATAATTTTTTAAAATTCTATATAAAATTTTTTGAAGAAGATAGTTTCCTCAGAGAATTCAGCCTAGTTTGATGTATAACAAAAGCATGAAAGAGGAATCATGATTTTTTTTTACAAAAACAACTATAAAGTGCAAAGGCAGCTAAGCAGCTACAACAACAACAACAACAACAATAATAATAATAATAATTATTATTATTATTATTATTATTATCTGTTAGTGCCATTCATTTTTTTAAAAATTACTTAATCAGTTCATTTATGGGACATGGGTTTTACAAACTTCTGTTTAGAAATAAATGCACAGACTAGATTATGGTACAAGTCACACAGGTCATGCATGCTCATTTACAGATTTTAAATTAAATACAAATTGTTTTTAAAAAAATATAACCTACTTTTCTTTAACAACAGTCTATTCAATCCTGATTTTTTTTAATGATCTGAATTTAACTGTCATCAAGAAACTTCCTGACAAAAATTATTGATCTCTACTGTCTTTTACAGTGGTGGCCATTTACTAAACTTGGGTCAAAATAAATGCGCACTGAGTGGAATGGTCACAATCAAGGGTAGTATGAATTTGTTTATCAATATGCGTAGTTTTCATTGTGAGATCACAACACGTGACATTCAATCCAGATTGTACTGGATCACACCTTTAGGTTCATTTTGTCCAAAAATGTCTAGGTACTTTAACATTGGTTTTGCCATATGCACCTTTCAGGGTATCTAAATAATGACCTTCCAAAGGAATATGGATGTATATGAATCCAAATGAAGTGAATACTTACCACTTAAAGGTATAGTATGTAGAATAAAATTCTAAAAAATGAAACCCATTACTGAAATATTCTATGCTGAAAGCTCACATGACCCTTGTGACTTGTAATATAAATGAGTAGGAAAATAATGAAATTACAAGTTATGTAACCTGTCTATGTGTTTGTAGTTATAGTTACATAACCTATAGCCCTGAGTGGCCGAGTGGTCTAAAGCGCTCTCCGTTACGGATCACTGCCATCTCACCTCTGTCTGTGTGGGTTCAAGTCTCAGATTCGGCCAATGTGGGTATGTGAGAAAGCTTGCCAGTAGCTTCTCGAGGGTCAGTGGTTCTTTCCGGGTTCTTCCTCCACCATTAATACTGGCTGCCATGTATAGCCTATTGTGTGCTGAAATATGGTGTTAAACCATACAACAACAACAACATAACCTATGTGTTTGTAATTATATTTACATAACCTGTTTATGTTTGTAATTATAATTATGTAACCTGTGTTTGTAGTTATAGTTACATAACCTATGTGTTTGTAATCATATTACATAACCTGCTTATGTGTTTGTAATTATAGTTATATAACCTGGCTATGTGGTTGTAATTATATTTACATAACCTGTTTATGTTTGTAATTATAATTATGTAACCAGACTGTATTTGTAATTATAGTTAATGTAACATGTCTAAGCATTTATAATTATAGTTATGTAACCTGTCTATGTGTTGTAATTATAGTTACGTAACCTGTCTAGCTACGTGTTGGTAATCTCTGACTCCATTCTTCTTTAAAACTTGTACAGTTCTATCATCTGGTGTTTTTCCAACATTCCAGTCAGCTATGGCAGCACTGTCCACTTTCCACTATAAATAGAAATATGGGCATGTCCATGACAATTAACATGTACAATTCCTTTTATCAAGAGCTTGAATATTTTCATGGAACATTTTTTATTGCTATCAATTGGAAAAGTATTTTTTTTTTCAGATATAAATTGTACGATTTTGTAATGGTGGAGGCTAGATTTATAATAAAAAATTGGCTTAGAAAAGAAGTATGACAGCAAAAATAATATTTTAATTTCAAACCCTAAGTCCAGGTATTCTTTTTTCCGCTATATTTTATTGACAAACAATTATGACTGTGTTACAATATAAGGTATGCTGCTACCTCTTTACCATAAAAAGACTCAAAAAATAGCACCATAAGCATCATGCTGCATGCCCATCTTCTGGCATTTTTCCTGACATTATTTGATTTTTGAGATAAGGACCCAGCTTTTGAGTGTATGCACTTTGTCACATTATGATGTATAGCGATGTAAAATGTTTTTTTTAAAGTATATGCCAGGGTACTTTGATTTCACAGAATACATATTAAAATGATAAGAAAATTTATAAATTGCATCTATGGGTGAGTACCTACTTTAAAAGTACCTTCCCTGGGTCTCATGTATGATTTAATGGAACAGCTCTTATCTCCTGCAGTTCAGATGTTACAGAAAAGACACAGCAAACATTTAACAAATAAGTTAATGTGTTACATTTTCCCTTAACCCATGAGGTAAGGGGTGACTCTGGAATGCTACCCAATGCCTAGCACAAGTTCTTGCTATGATGTGATTTGTTTAAAAGTGTCACAAAAATCTCTTCAGTGATTCAAATGTTGCAGCATGGAGAAAGAAACAGGTTATCTTAAGTGGCACATTTGCTGAATGCCATGACCATGAATTAGGGGCATGACTATGACAACCACCAAGCCATGTATCTGGGTAAAGTATCATTAAAAGAAAAGCTTTAATAAATTTGCAGCATGCATGAGGAATAGGTCATAAAGCTATATTTTAGCATGATGCATCAGAGGCCACTATGGTGCAAAGCAGGGTAATATCTTAAGGAGTTCAAAAGCTGCAGAATGGACACACCTCACAGTAGTACATTTTACTTTACTGTGGCATGCCCTTGAGGTAGGGGACATGACCACAGTACATACATGCCAGTTTGTCATGATTCATATCCAAATAAGGTCTCATGAAAATATTTTCAGTTGTTCAAAGGATACAGCCCTGACAAGGAAACATATCACAAAGTAACCCAGTATATTTGCCTTGTCACTGCCATGACTTCTGAGCTAGGGCCCCGACTACAAAGCATGACACACTATCCTTGTCCTAGGACCCTTCTTAACAGAGGCCACCCCTAATCAAATGACACATATCAGAATAACAATATAGTATAATGTTACAGTTTGTCCTCCTTCTGGAGGCTATCCCTTTAAGAGGCCATTTTCAGCGTGAAACAGATGAAGTCCTCATTATAGGAAGAACCACTTATAGATGTTACTTATAGCTGGATGGATTATACCATAAATTATATTGAACTTTATAAAAGCATATAAAAACAAGAGTAATTAATGATTACATTGCTTACCTTTCCTAAGCTTCTAAGCTTTTAGAAGCCTTCAACAACCTATGTAAATGATAATTATCATGTGTGTGCTAATAAGTCATTGCATACACATACACACACACACACTATATATATATATATATATATATATATATATATATATATATATATATATATATATATATATATATATATATATATATATATATACATATATATATATATATATATATATATATATATATATATATATATATATGTATATGTATATATATATATCTATGTGTGTATATATATATATGTGTATATATATATATATATATATATATATATGTGTGTATATATATATATATATATATATATATATATATATATATATATATATATATATATATATATATATATATATATATATATAATAAATCAACACTGAAGGGGAAGAAAACAACCCCAATATCTGCTATCAACACAAACGTATGTCAATGCACATACACACACCTAGTATGATAGAGTGTAAAACAAGGTAAAACAATAAAAACCTGTAAACAGCAGGCACCTATGGAAAATAGTCAAACTGGCCCCATAACATAGGTGACATCTGAAAGGAGGTTTACCTTACAAAGTTGGCTTTGGAACAAATATAATATGCACTGAATACCATTATTATTATTATTATTATTATTATTATTATTACTATTATTACTATTATTATTATTATTATTATTATTATTATTATTATTAATACAGTATTATTAAACAAATTCCTAAACTATATGCCCATATTATTTCCTCTGAAAATTACATACCTCACAAAATTACTGTATCCAGCTCACTTTGATCCATCCAATAAATTAAATCATCACTGACTCTTAAAAACACCCTGACCATTGTTTTGTGCACAATAAAGAAACAATAACTTTACAAATACTTTACAGGTTATATATGACTGTGAAACTGAGGACTAATTCTTCTGCCAACTTGTGTAATTAAGATTACAAACTGCTGTTCACACTTAAAACAACATCAAGATTAACCAGTGGCTCAACTTGCTGAGATCAAAGACAAATCACTTAATTGACAAGGTTTGTGATAAATAAGGAATAAAAAGAAGTTTAATGTGGCTACAATAACACATGAGCCAAACTTGTTCCTTCCTTTAGAGACAAGTCATGTAAATAAATAACCACTGACAGAAATGAAATCTGGTGTAACTCACCTCTCCATGGAGATTAAGTTTTGGCATACCAGCTCCAGGCCTTCACGAGTGGCGGAACCTGTTTAAACTGACTGGAGAAGGGATGACAGGCGTGTTTCTGGCACCTCAAAACCAGATGCTTTGGACAGATGGGGCTCGTTAACCTAGGGTGGTCGCCCATCTAGGAGAAGGTAAACTCTGATTTCAAACCTTCGCTGCCTTGCGACTATAATCTCTCATGGGAAAGGCTAAGGGTGTAAACCCACACAGAAAATCCGGAGACGGAGTCCCTAAGGCGACTTGGCATTGATTTCAGTGTCATCTCGGCAACTCCTGCGATACAGCTGGTGCCATGACATATTGGCTTGTCCTTTCCTTTGGATCCATCAGCTACATGGAGAGGCGGTATCAACTGCATGGGCAACAGCTGATTCTCCATATCACCCTGCACAAACTTGCGTCCTGGAGAGGACACTCCAGCTTCGCTCCACAGCGTCGACACAACACGGGAAGCAGCAGTTTACTGGTTATAAGTCACCACTCGACTGGCGTAGAGCCAGACGCCAGGGTTGCTTCTGATGGTGGGAGAGACCAACAGGTTTCACTGGACAGCTATCACCTACCTCAAACCTGGGAAGCCCCCAGCCAATACGGTGCCGTCCCACCACAGTTCGCCTGCCTTGCTGGGTGCATAAGGCTTAAGGTACGCGAGTACCTGACAAGTGGACTGCAATTACTGCACCAAGAAATAACAAAAGAAAACCAAGAAGGAAACCTCCAATCCTCAAGCTAGGTACCTGGAATGTCCGGACCACGCTGACTGGGCTCTCAGATGATCTCCAGACAATCAGTGATGTTCAAAAGACTTCAGTCATCAACAACGAACTTGCAAAACTCCTGGTTGACATCACCTCACTACAGGAGACATGACTACCAGATTCCAGGTCCCTCAGAGGAAAGAACTCACATTCTTCTGGCAAGGAAAGAGTGCCGACGAAGCCAGAGAGTTTGGTGTTGGATTCGCTGTCAGGAACACTCTGCTGGGGATGACAAAACCCTGCCAACTCAGAAATGGAAGACTGCTATCCCTCCGCCTCCACACCACAAATGGGCCTGTCAACCTGATCAGCGTTTACGCTCCCACACAAAGATCCTCCACAGATACCAAGTATGAGTTTTACGATGAGTTAAACTCGCTCATCAACAAAATTCCCAAGGAAGAAAACTTGATTTTGCTGGGTGACTTCAATGCTAGGGTGGGTGCCGACCATGACTCTTGGCCCTCTTGTCTTGGCAAGTTTGGTGTTGGGAAGATGAATGAGAATGGGCAGCGCCTTCTAGAGATGTGCTCGTACCATGACCTCAGCATCACCAATTCATTCTTTCAGACAAAGCCACAGCACAAAGTGTCTTGGAGGCATCCCCGGTCTAAACACTGGCACCAGCTGGACTTGATCATTACAAGACGGTCAGCCATGAGGGGTGTGCTCCTTACCCGTACCTTCCACAGTGCTGACTGCGACACCGACCACTTGCTGGTGTGCTGCAAAATGAAGCTTCAGCCAAAGAAGATCCACTGCTCAAGGCAAGAGGGTAAACCACGCATTGATGTGAGCAAAATATCATATCCAAACAAGGCTGAGTAATTCACCTATGCTCTTTCCAAGATGTTTGATTCAGAACCCCCCAACAGCAATGCCAAAGAAAGATGGGATCACATCAGAGAGACTGTGTACAGCACAGCCACACAGAATTTTGGTAAGAAGCAATCAAAGAACAATGACTAGTTTGAGGCTAACTCTGCCACACTTATGCCAGCCATAGAAGAGCGTCGCAGTGCTCACCTGCAATACAAGCGATCCCCCTGCCAGAAGACACTACAGGCATACAGGTCTACCAGAAGCAAAGTGCAGAGATTAGCACAGCAGTGTGCCAATGAATACTGGCTTCAGCTCTGTCAGAACATCCAGTCAGCAGCAGATATCGGAAACATCAGAGGCATGTACGATGGCATAAAGAAAGCAATGGGTGCCACGAAGAAAGTGTCAGCACCACTGAAGTCTGCCACAGGTGATACCATCCACAACAAGGGCAAGCAGATGGAGCGTTGGGTGGAATATTACTCTGAACTGTACTCCAAAGAGAACCACATGACCAATGATGCCCTCAACGCCATTGGAAACCTCCCTCCCTGGCTGAACTGGACGAGAAACCTACTGTAGCTGAATTAAAGAAGGCCTTAGAGAAACTGTTCTTAGGTAAAGCCCCAGAGAAGGATGGCATCGGAGCAGAACTCATCAAAGTGCGGATGTAATGTGCTGCTCACACACCTGCATGACCTCCTCTGCCAGTGCTGGGATGAGGGTGCAGTGCCTCAGGACATGAGAGATGCTAACATCATAACCGTGTACAAGAACAGGGGCAACAGAAGTAATTGCAACAGCTACAGGGGTATATCACTTTTCAGCATCGTGGGTAAAGTTTTCGCACGCATCATCCTGAACAGACTGCAGACGCTTGCTGACAGTGTACCCTGAGTCGCAGTGCGGGTTCCGTGCAGAGAGGTCCACAATCAACATGATCTTCTCCATCAGGCAACTGCAGAAAAATGCAGAGAACAACACAGACCCCTCTTCCTGGCCTTTATAGACCTCACCAAGGCATTCAATCTGGTCAGCAGAGACGGACTCTTCACAATCCTGGCAAAAACTGGTTGACCTCCAAAGCTGCTAAGCATGATCCAGTCCTTCCATGATGACATGAAAGGCACAGTGCAGTACGATGGCTCAACATCTGACCCCTTTGACATCTGACCCCTTTGACATCCGCAGTGGAGTTAAACAGGGCTGCGTCCTTGCCCCCACGCTTTTCGGCATCTTCTTCGCAGTCCTGCTCAAGCACGCCTTTGGGACGTCCACAGAAGGGATTTACCTGCACACGCGATCAGACGGCAGACTGTTCAACCTGGCACGACTGAAGGCAAAGAGCAAAGTACATGAAGTCACCATCAGGGACATGCTCTTCGCAGACGATGCTGTTCTACCCACCTACACAGATGCTTCAGCACCTGATGGACCGCTTTGCTAAAGCATGCAATGAGTTTGAGTTAACCATAAGCCTATGGAAAACAAACGTGATGGCTCAGGACGCAGACCCCCCAAGCATCATCATCAACAACTACGAACTTGAGGTGGTCAGTCAGTTCATGTACCTTGGCTCTACCATCACCAACAACCTCTCACTTGATGCCGAGCTCAACAAGCGGATCAGAAATGCATCAACAACTCTCTCCAGGTTGTCGCAGAGAGTGTGGAACAACAGCATGCTGACCCTGAATACTAAGATCACCATGTACCGTGCCTGCGTGCTAAGCACTCTCATGTACGCCAGTGAAACCTGGACTCTGTATGCCTCACAAGAGAAAAGACTGAGTGCCTTTCACATGTGATGCCTCCGACGCACACTCGGGATCACCTGGAGCAAACGAGTAACAAACAACGAGGTGCTCAAACATGCCAAGATTCCCAGCATGGTCACACTCCTCTGCCAACGTCACATCAAATGGCTGGGCCATGTACATCGGATGGATGACAGACGGATCCCCAAAGACATTCTTTATTTGGAACTCGCCTCTGGCAAAAGGTCGATTGGACAACCACATCTCCGCTTCAAGGATGTCTGCAAGCATGACATGAAAGCCCTTGACATCGATGTCAACACCTGGGAAGAGCTCGCTCTAGACAAATCAAGCTGGTGACATGCTCTGATCATTGGTCTGAAAGCCGGAGAGGACAAGCTACAATTGCTAGCTGATGAAAGATGATTGCAGAGGAAGAAGAAGCTCCAACCAACACCAGACACAACCTTCAAGTGCAGCAAGGACTGCCACTCCCGCGTTGGACTACATAGCCACAGCAGATGCTGCACAACCACCAACTGGGACATCTCTCATGGGCGCAGTTCCATCGTCTCTCGAGACTAACCGACACCAACAACAACCTGTGAATCTATCCCCAGTGTGAAACATTCCTACAAGACTGGACCGTGGTCACTTGGAACTATGTTGGTATTGTTAAATGCCAATATGTAAATGATGAAACTGACTCCAGTACAGTGTATATAAAAATGAAATAATCTACAGTTATATACAAAGTAGTTTATTCATTTATTTATTAATTCTTATTTTGTCACTATCTGTTCCATCCTTCTGCTATTCTTGTGGTGTAATTTTAGATTTATCTCTAACTGTGGTTAATTTAAAATACTGAACACCTGCATTTACCTGTAATTAATTGTCTTCATTGTTTTCATCTCTCTCTCTCTCTCTCTCTCTCTCTCTCTCTCTCTCTCTCTCTCTCAATCAGAGATGCAAAGATATTTTATAATAACAATACTTTTTCATCAGACTTCTGTTGTTCTGCATTCAAGTTTTTCTACAACTAATGTGTTTTGTCAACCTTTATACCTACAAGTTTTATTGATATTATTTTTTTCAAAATATATCACATTTTAACAATCAAGAATTTGTTTAAAATTGTGCATTGTGCTTACACATAAAACAACTTCAGTATTTTTTACTGGTGAATTATCATTTAAGGAATAAGTGACTGAATCACAATGTCTTTTCTTTCAACACTGAAATTTCAAAATTAAGATAATGTGTAACTTAAGGGATACATTGTTAGACTTCATATTTATTTTGCAAAATTTTCTTTTTTTTGAATCATGCCTCTTACTAATCTCTCAACTATGACTAAATGACTTGGCTATAAAAGGGTGCATTCTTGAGGTGATTATCCACATTCAAATGTCATACCTCTTGAAGTTTACAAGGTGTCATTGTTAAATTGTGTTTTTCTTTGTCCCCACCATACCATGTGAAGAAATGAAAAATCATGTGAGCTGAGCAGTATCTGATATGATTTTTATCTTTTGCTCCTTAATAATTATGCATTAGACTTCCTTTCGAAGAAATACTGGTATAAGTATCTTTGCCAAGAAAATATGACATGAAAAGAAAGTTAATTTTGAGAAAGATATTAAGGAAGGGTTGTTGCTCCTGCAACTACATATAAAATACATTACTATGAGAAAATAGCAAGTCGGCAAGTCTCTATGCATATTCTCAAATTTTACAAAAATAATAATAATAACAACAATATTATTAGTAATAATAATAATAATTTGTGACAAGATAAGGTGCCCTTTTGATAATGAAATTTCCCGATGATAAATACCATGCTCTCTTTAGATCCTGTTGTAAACATAATTAGTTTATGTACATCAGATGAACTTATCACACAGCTGATATAAACTAAAGTTTAACAAATTGACTGTAAGTACATGCAGCTACCTCACTCAGTTTTCCTGACTGTGACAAAAGATGATGCAACACTGCTTCTGCTGTTGGAGATCTACATATATTTCCTACAAAATGCAAACAGACTTAAGTTCAGGGCAATTCTATTATTATGTAAACAGTTAATGAAAGTATACACATTTTTTATCAGATTTTTTACTTTTATCTTCACCTTTTCATAAACGAATATTGTCATCCCCTTTCACCTGTTTTGTTATCTTTTTGCATGGAATCTGAACAATTCATCAGAGTTTTTACCTGGCTAATTACACCGCTCCCTCGATAACTCGCGCCCGGATAACTCGTGATTCCGCTTATAATGCGGTGTCCATCTTGGCTCCCGATTTTTTCCAGAGAAAATGTATTTAAAATATCTTTAAAATATGCTGAACATGAAAAAATTACAATAAGAATTGATAAATTAAACCTTGATACATTGCTTGTTTTATCATCGAAAATGGTATTTAATGCCCGTAAAAATATAATCCATATTTTGAAATTTGCAAGTTCTAAAGAAGAATTAATTTCAGAGATCTCGAAAACGCTTAATTACGCGTATTTGGATGCCAATTTTTGATCTGGGATGCAGAAAATCACTGAGGCGGGAGTCCTCCGTACGCATGTAATAGGTGTGCGGGAAAATTCAAAGATTTGCCGGTCCTGTTTCAGCCACCTGCTTTGTGGGAAAATGTGTTGATCAGTTAACTGTGCTGATATTTACAATGACAGAATTCAGTGGCTGAAAGACTCTTTGATGTACTGTTGCCATTTTATAAGAGTACATTATAAAAAAAAAAATTAAAAAAAATGATACAACAACTAGGCGGCTAGTTCAAAGGCTTTGACTGGCGGCCGAGTGAGAAAATGTACTGATATTTAGTGATTGAATTCAGAGGCAGAAAGACCCAGTTTTAAAATCCTAGCGAGACCTCTGTTTAAAGATTTCATATATTATGTAAGTTTTTATGATAAATAGTTGTCAGTATACTGTAAATAAACAGTCTGGTGAAATAGCGATCAATGAAAACTTCTGGTAAATGCTAACAGGTGGCAACAGAGAATAAAATAAACACCAATTAAACGTCTTCCTGTGTGAAAGTCACGTTCTAATCCTTTAATTCCGTTTCAGTGTAAACATTATAATCACAACATATTCTGTTCACTGAAAACATGAAAAGAGTCAATCGACCGTCACATTGAAACCTGTGAGTACTTCTGTGAGAACCTAATTACATGTACATGCCGGCTTTGTTTTGATCAACAACTTGGGGAAGTGTTTGTTGCATTAAAAAAAAATCGATTACAAGAGACCTCGGGTGCTGGATTAAGGGTCTTGGAGCTGCCTTTGACATAAAGCAAAACAGTAACAGAGACAACGACGATGATAGTGACTTCGAATGTTTCAGTGAAACTGATGTCATTAATGCCGAGGTTGTTTGGGAGAAATTCGTACAGACTCATGGTCCTGAGATGGGCGTTTCTCTTGATGATATGGAGGAGTGGATTTGTGCTGACAATGATTGCCCCACAGTCGAATACATGTCAGATGAAACTATAATTATTTCTATAGCGAACAAATTTTCAGCAGAAGACGATTCTAACTGGAGTAACACAAGTGTTGAAAGTGATGCAGACGCTGATGTTGCACCCCCACCCCTCTGCACAGGAAGCAATCAGATATTTTGATATTGCCATAAGGTGGCTGGAGACCCGAAATGTTGACTACGTAAAGCTCATGCAGTTGAGAAATCTGAGGGATTTTGCTCGGCAGCAGAGAAACCAAGGAGTAACACACAAAAAAAAAATTTACTGATTTTTCAAAAAGTGAATTGATATTTGTCAAGCGTGGCACAAACAGCAAGTATTAACTTGTTCTAGTTTACGTTGTTTTAAATTTGTAGACCAATTAAATATGTTAGTACTGATTAACCCTTGTTTTTTTTTGTTTTCCATTTTACTTCTATCGCATTCAAATCTATCTATCGTTCGATCGACACTTTCTCGAAAAGAGTCGATCTTTTGTATATAAAAGAACGTCTAATTTGGACTAAACAATAAAACTAGAATGTATCCAATTCAACATAAAAATTAGTGACGTAGTACACAATGTGTGAAGTGGTACACATGTTAAGTGAACGGAAACCACATGGAATAATGTTTTTGATGATCACCTCAATATACTGTAATTTATTCTGAAATTAATGTTGTCCTATGAGGAAATAATAAAGTACACCGTTATGAAGAGATATTTATTAATAGCTAATCTCATAACGATTATAAAGTGAGTATTCAACAGTATAATCTGCCTACCCTCCCCCCCCCATTTTTCCTTTATGTCGTCAATCACTTTATTGGTTTTGGGCTTATTTTATAGGTCCCTCGATAACTCGCGCCTCACTTATAGTGTGGTCGATGTTTCTGGACCCCAATGTGTGCGAGTTATCGAGGGAGTGGTGTAGCTGTAATGGGACCACTTAAGCATCCTGTCAATTCCATTGTGAAATATGCACAATATACTTCATATTTTTCATACTACATTTACAGTTTTTTATTTTCTCCATGACTTTTCAAAGGAAATTAAGCCATTAAGAAATAATTTATTACAATTAATAAGTTTCCCTTTTTTGTACTGAAGATGACTTGTTTTAAATAATAATGGAAAATAGGTTCCAATGTGGTTAAGTCCCATTAGGATTCAATACGCTGACCTACTTGGGCAGTGTGGTTTAAGTCCAATTAGGATTCAATACGCTGACCTACTTGGGCAGTGTGGTTTAAGTCCAATTAGGATTCAATATGCTGACCTACTTGGGCAGTGTGGTTAAGTCCCATTAGCATTCAATATGCTGACATACTTGGGCAGTGTGGTTAATTCCCATTAGAATTCAATAAGCTGCACTTGGGCAGTGTGGTTTAAGTCCAATTAGGATTCAATAATTATGCTGACCTACTTGGACAGTGTGGTTAAGACCCATTAGGATTCAATATGATGACCTACTTGGGCAGTGTGGTTTAAGTCCATTTAGGATTCAATAATTATGCTGACCTACTTGGGCAGTGTGGTTAAGTCCAATTAGGATTCAATATGCTGACCTACTTGGGCAGTGTGGTTTAAGTCCAATTAGGATTCAATAATTATGCTGACCTACTTGGACAGTGTGGTTAAGACCCATTAGGATTCAATATGATGACCTACTTGGGCAGTGTGGTTTAAGTCCATTTAGGATTCAATAATTATGCTGACCTACTTGGGCAGTGTGGTTAAGTCCAATTAGGATTCAATATGCTGACCTACTTGGGCAGTGTGGTTTAAGTCAAATTAGGATTCAATATGCTGACCTACTTGGGCAGTGTGATTAAGTCCCATTAGGATTCAATACGCTGACCTACTTGGGCAGTGTGGTTTAAGTCCAATTAGGATTAAATATGTTGACCTACATGGTCTGTAGCAGCAGGGGGGGGGGGGGGGCGAATCCGACATTTTATCCAATCGTCATTTGGCTTAATTAATACTTTCTGCACTCAGCGGATCCGGTGTAGTCAGCGCCGGTAAAAAAAAAACGACGACGGTCCATCCTACACGACGGTGACGTCATTTGGTTCTGCGCGCCGATCCCAGCGTCGTCAGCGTCCGGTAAACACAGCGACGACCGCGTCGATGTCATTTCCCCCCCTGCTGCTAAGAAGTTATTTACAATGATCTTACAAACAGAGTGATCACTAACTCCTCCTCTTGTAGATCAATTAGGTTATTTGACTGATCGGTACGTCTAAGATTAATTCTCGTTAAAAACCGATTATGGCATCGCATATAGACCGGATTAATCGGGCTCTCAACGATTAAGAATCCGGGAGGGGCTGTTGGTGAAAATGAATAAAGGATATACCCCTGTTGAGCTTGATTTGATTGCTTGGTATCTACCCGGTAACTCCCTTCGATAACATCACACACTAGATTGATTGCTATCACCGATGCGATATTTACGTTGTATGGAGCAATATGCCTACCACCATCTCCGTTATCGTGTCTGAGAAAATCATTAAGAGACTTTCTTAGTTCTGGTGTGTTGTATCCTGGAAACTTGAAATCGGGTAAATCGGCTTCTGTGATATTATACTCGGTTAGGAATTTTTGTTTATTACCATCGCTGTTAGCGGATATTGTTTTAACGATTCGCTCATTAATATATTCCATGTCTGATATAAGTTGATTTAACACCTCGACGTGTTTTCGTGCTTTTGTTTTCCGTAGCTGTTCTAGTTGTGATTGGCAAATACGATTAATCTCGGCAAACGCACCAGTGATATCATTTAAACTAACTGTGACCACGGCGGACGATTCAGGAGTTTCCTTATACGGAAAATACCATTGCATGGTATTTCTGTTTTGAAATATAAACCTGCTGGGTAATAACGTGTTTCTTATAATAGACAAATCATCTCGATATCGGGTGGTAATCTCATGATACGATTGCGCATTTGTGTGCAAGTCCGCGGAGATTTCATTAGGTGGATTCATGGGCCAACCTAGTATGGTTCTTATTGAACTGTTATAAATATCAACCATATACCCCGATGTGCTTATTTCAATCGTCGACGATAACGTCGGTTCATGAACCGTAATAGCGATTTTTGATTCTTTTCCTGTGATCGATTTTATCCTGCGTTGAAATTCTTTATTGATTTGTTCTACTTGGTATGACCCAGTTGGTATTGTAACCTCATTCCAGTCTGGGGTCCCATCGGGTTTATTTGTCCATGCAAAAACCAGCGAGTTATTAGGTTGTTGTCCGTTAAATGCATCCGCTCGGATATTAGGCCAACTGTGATATATTCGCAATTTTGCCAGCGCTATTTCCTTCACTGGAATCGGAGAAGGGAAGTTTACACTGAATTCTGGCTTCGTTGATGTTACCGATATCATATTTGTTTGTACCGGAGTGGTGTTCTCCGCGATCCGTTGAAGCAATTGAAACCCTTCGGGGTTCAGCGACATTATTATTATTCGTCGTTTCTAGTGTTTAATTTCAACACCGAATATTAACAACCTGCTTGTTTTCAGGAGAATGTTTTAAGCCCATTGAAGTTGTTTCAGGAGAATGTTTTAAGCCCATTGAAGTTGTTTCAGGAGAATGTTTTAAGCCCATTGAAGTTGTTTCAGGAGAATGTTTTAAGCCCATTGAAGTTGTTTCAGGAGAATGTTTTAAGCCCATTGAAGATGTTTCAGGAGGATGTTTTAAGCCCATTGAAGTTGTTTCAGCCACGTGGTTTCCAGCTTCCAGTTGAAAATCCTCGATTTTTGACATCGCGGAGTCATACAACTGGACCATCGTGGAGAATTCAGCATCGGATATAAACGAATTATCTATCGCCAACGAGATCAACCCGGATAATTTCGAGTACGCGTCGGATACTATTTGATGTTTTACTGTATACTCGTTGAGTTTTTTCTGAGAACACGATGATATCTTTCTAGTGATTGCGTTGGCGACTCCAGCAATTGTTGTCGCCGCGGAGATAGCGATTGGAACAGCGATCGGGGCCATCATGGTCACCGTGGATAAAATAACACCGGTACCGGCTACTATACCCGACACCGAGTACACGACCGCGTCGATGGTGGTTATTTTTCGGCGGTATTTTTTTATTTTTACACGGTATTGTTCGGAAAGCGTTTTCAAATTCGCGGAGAATTCTTTTACGGTATTGAATCGATATTGATGTGACGTCGGTGATACCTCTGATTCAATTACCTTGGTGGTCATTTTTATTTTAAAAGAGCTAGTGTTTTTAATTACTTAGATCCGCTACAAATTCCACATACCATGTAATGTTTGACAAGGTTAAATTTCTATCAACGGCTTCAATTGTAAACGGTTCAGTTGCGTCCTTGTCTATAATTGTTGATATTGTATTGTTAAACCCGAATGAACTCGATGATAATATATTAAACTTCATCATTGAAACCAGTGTCAATCAATAAATGCCCTTGACGGTTGCGGTGATATTTATTATATTCTGTGTAGGAGTCCAAGTGAATGGTCCATGTTGAATCGTGTATACTGTGTTGATGGTGTTTTCATGAGGGATTTTTATTTTTGTCACCTTCGGTAGTCTGTTGTTAATCGCTGCAACATCAGTTTTGATTGTTCCTATTTCCTGTATATGAACGTATAACCCCGCTTTGATCGTTTCAACATCAGTTTTGATTTTTTCTGTTTCCTGTCCATATGTGTATACATTCCCTTTGATCGATTCAACGTTAATTTTGATTGTTTCTATTTCCCATTTATGCGTGTCTATACTCATTTCGTTCGTTACAACATCAGTTTTGATTATTTCTATTTCCCGTTTATGCGCGTCTACACCCCTTTTGTTCGCTTCAACATTAGTTTTGATTATTTCTATTTCCCGTTTATGCGCGTCTACACCCCTTTTGTTCGATTCAACATTAGTTTTGATTATTTCTATTTCCTGTGTCGCGTCTACACCCCTTTTGTTCGCTTCAACATCAGTTTTGATTATTTCAATTTCCCGTTTATGCGCGTCTACACTCCTTTTGTTCGCTTCAACATCAGTTTTGATTGTTCCTATTTCCTGTCCATACGCAGTGATATCATTTATAGTTATTGTAATTTCATCCGGTCTGGTATTTTTTTTACCAAAGAATTTATCAATGGTGTTATCAGCCCTGTTAAAATTTTTTCGTAACGTGTAAAATTGGCCCGACAGCGTTGTAAACTCCGAAATAGTATTTTTTATCCCCACAAGATTCGGTTCGGTTACCGTCGGGGTTCCAAAAAAACTAGCAGTAGTGAGTTGTATATCGGTGACAGACTTTTGTATCCCCTCGAACTGATTTGCTTGCGCGTTAAATTTATCATACAAATTTTTTAACGAATCCGACACGGATATATAATTGTCGCCAAGTGTACTTATTTTTCCATTTATCGTCAAGATGGATTCACCTGATTTAAGTCGTCCGTCATCGGTATACAACGCGATAGTGTTCTCGGCGGCATCACGCTGTCGTATTAAAACGTCATTCAGCGACACATTACTGGATTTCAATTTACCCTGGCGGTCTTGAAATACAACTATTTCGCCCGGGTCAACACTGGTTAAATTTAACGTATCAGCGATTTCATCCTCAATTAGTTTTTTTATGTCATCGGTGGCGAGCGTTTCCGTGGATTCTTTCAGCGCCGAAACCGGTCGTCCCCAGATATCAATCATTATTATTGTAAAAAAAACCAGTGTTTTTAATTAACCCGCCGGGCCTCTACGACCCCACTAGTGTATTCGTTTACAACCACATGAGGTGGTTTCCGCGATGATGAAATCGCCGCGAGTACGTTCAATACCTCACGGCCGCATATCGGTGTGTCACTTAATTGTTGTGTTGGCAGCGTGGAATAAAAAACCGGGGCTGAACACGCCCGGATATACCGCATGAACTCGTTCGGCGGGGCTAACCCGTATGAATCAAAATAGACGATCGCACGCGGATCAATTGCGTATGCAACCCAATGAGTCCCCGCTCCGGAGGATTTATCGAGGTTAATTATACCGGTTTCAATATTCCTTGGTTTTGTCGGTAATTGATCCCTCATAAAAACACCTCTGAAGTTTTTTATCGCTAACGCGTTTGCGGCATCTATTAAATCAAAATTAGACATAGGAGTCATTAAACGGTTCCCGGTAGTCTTAGACCCTTCCCCGAGTACCATGAATACGGGGTTCCCGGTAGTCTTAGACCCTTTCCGGCTACGGGTCGTTTTTTTTTATAGCCTTTCCCGGTTGCCTTCTTCAATGCCATTCCCGCCGCGGTACCAACGGCTCCTAACGCCGCCGCCTTCGCCACTGCTGGGGCCGCCGCGGCAATCAACGCTGGAATCGCAGCTAACAGCGGAAATATCCCACCGGTCTTTTCCATGTTTTTAATCGCTGCGGCCGAAAAATCTATTTGAACACCCTTTTTATTCTTCATCGCATCATTGAAATGTTTTATTTGACGCGCCGTCAACGATATCTTATGATTACCACCTGCCATCTGTGACGGCTTTAACGTTATTGTGGTTCCACATTGTTTAGCCGACTTTGATCGTAATTTCTTGACTTGACCATCGGTCAACTCTACATCGACAACATTATACGACATTTTTATTGTAAACGCGTTTATGTTTTCAATTACATGTTTTCCACTGGTGCATCAACGATTCTCATTCGTCCACCAACACCTTCCAACAGCATTGATTTATCGCTGAGAATGACAGCAACCGCTCTATAATTGGCAATAACGCCGCGAGTTACATTAGCTCGGAAGTGTATATCAACGACGGATTGTCTTGTTAAATCAAGATGTTCCAGCGAAAAGTAATAGATCGGATATAGTTCTTTGAAATCATGTTGTGATATTTGCAAACCAGTGTCGACGTTTTGATCACGACTCATATACGACAGCAACCGATGGTACACGCGTCCAATATGGTTTTGACCGTAATTAAGTTGTATATCCTCAGATGGTTCCTGCTGGCCGTTTATTCTCAGCGAGACGTCAGTAACGCCTAATCGATCAAATATCATATGGCTGGATAGTTGATTATCAATTCTCGTCATATCCTGCAACGCAACAAATATATGACGCGGAGCCGAAATGCCTTGTTGTGATGCCAGGTTCCATGTGAATATACCATTGATATTTGATTGCTTAGTATCTGTTGTTGTTGTTAGCCAACTTAGTAATGATTTTCCTCCCTGCTCCATATAGGATAGCAATCGTGCCTCTGTGGTAATGGATGGAGTCATTACTGGCATCCACAATAATATTTTAGTTAAAAAGACTTTACCAGAGTCATTATTTGGATTCGCAAGATCCGCTGAAATTCTCCAAATTGCATTTCTATCATCACCTTTTCGCACAAGCACCACGGTATGCTTTGCTCCGTAGATAACTTTTCGCACGTTCCTACAAAATCCAAATATATGATGCAGTGGAATCGCGCATGAGAAAGATCTACGCGGCCCTGTTAACATTGATATGCGTGTTGCAGCTCCGATGTTAAAATTAGGATCGCTGTTTATAATCATATTCTCGACATCAGCATCAGCGTTATTAGCATTATTTCTTGGTCGTCTTACCACAAATTGCGAGTTTCCAGCAGTGTTTCTAGTATCCTTTGCAAACATCATAGATGGACCCGCTGATCTTGTATAATCGTCGGAATATCTTGCTAGCCCGATTATTGTTGTAGCAACATCAACATCGCGTTCTATAGACTCGATCTCTCTTCCATCAATGAGATATTTTGCACTCTCGAATAGCGCCATTACGCCGTTATTGACTAAGCCAACTTTGGTACCATCTGGATACGGTGCTGGTACAGCAGGAGTATCGGCCTCTGTTACAAGTTCTCCTTCGATTTCAATAAACGCTTCACACGGCAAAAAATATTTACTGGTATCATGGACTTGAAGTTCAATTCGCGATCGTATGTTGGGTTGTACTGCATGATAGGAATAAAATTGATAATTACGGACAGAATCATCCTTGTGCACTGGTGCGTCCATATCAAACGCCGGGTCAGCTGTTCGTTTAAACATTTTATTTAATAATACGCTGATGCATCTAAATCATCGTCGTCGTTTTAAGTTCTTCGAATTTTGTCGTGGTTTTAAACCACTTCCCGCTATTATGTTTGCGATGTCATCTTGATTATTGTTTACCAACGACTCTAGTTTTTCTTCCACGGCGTTATTTATTACTTTACTGACATTCGCAGGCATCACTGTCGTTGATGGCATCACCGGTGGTTTCTGTTTTTTTCTTCGTGAAAATCCTTTGGATTTTACCAACGACATTAGTTTGTCCTTTGCTGCAGAAACCACCCTTCCGGCAACATCTCCAATAGCACTAATACCCTTATCACGAATAACATCAATAGCCTTCATTCCTAATTGTTTGGCTAACGGCGCTACTTTTGGAGCCATTCTTGTAAATAACCCCGCAATGGTGCTACCGAGACCGTCTCCGTACCACGCGCGGTATACGGGCAATCGTGAGTTTACCACGTAGACGCTGACTGGTCTATCATGGTTGTAGTGTATAATCATCTTTATTATAAAAAACACCAGTGTTTTCCAATTAGTGATTGATCACCAGTGATTGATCAATCGCTGTAATGACCGTGGTCCACGAGTTCGTCTATGAGCGTTCGATATATATTAATGTCCATGATACCACCGGCAAATAACCGTCTGCAAATATCAGCGGCCTCATTGATTATTTCCGGAGAGTTATTTCCGGCTCGTTTTCCTCCGATTAGTATTTCTAGCCGTGATATATCACTGAGAACACTACCAGGACAAGTAACGTCTTTACCAACAGAGTATCCTTTTCCGTGTTTTGGTCTTTCACTTTTTACTTTATTGTGGAATATTATATAATTATTATCACGCGGTAATAATACATTTTTATGTTTATTTGCCAAATACACTATTCTTGTCCAGTCCTTTAACGACCTTATATTTTTCTCGTAGCCGCTATTGATATGCTCATCTCGTGAATTCTTATCAAAATTTACGGCAGTAAAATCAATCAATTCTTCATCGCTGAAGGCTCTGATTTGATCTATTGTGCTCTTTTTAAGAACATTACGGGGTATATTCCCCTCTTTCCGTATTTCTTCCGGTATTTCTTCTTCTGGTTCTCTTGCGGTGGCGCCTAGTTCTTCCTCGTCGGCCATTGTAACATAAGGTTCTTGTGGGTCCGTTATAGCGAGTGGTGGCGGCCTCCGTGTTGTAGCAACCGCTATTTTCGCAGGGAGTGTTTCCAGAGACTTTTTTGTTTGCTCGGTCTGAGCCGCTATCTTTTCAAGCGCATCGAAAACGGGTACAGTTGCCGCCGTAACATCTTTGGTCGCTTTAGTTACCGGAGCAAAGAGCTGTTCGCTTCCAACAGCAAAATCAGTTTGTAGTTGTTGCCGCGTTTGAAGTTGTTTTCGGACCCTGTCTCGTAACGGTATGAACTTTTTAAGCGCTACTAGCCGCTCTCTGGCTAGCCGAGTAGTAAGTGATTCGCCTACCATTATTGCAATTGCTCCGTAGTTTCTAATTTCCCGCCGAGTGTGGCGGGGGGGATATGTCCCAGGGGCTCCACGGAGTTTTCGTCTATAATCCTTCTAATGTTTTTAATTTTATTAGAGATTTCTCGACGTCGTTCAAAAGCCTGTCCGAGTTTTTTTCGTACTGTCTCAACGGCAGTAAATAGTCCAATAAATGCATTTACGTCATTGCCATACAAGTTTTCATTGATCGTATATTGTAATCGCTTTATAAAAGAATACTCGCGTGGCAAGGTATATCGACCTTTCTTTGATTGCTCGTTAATAATTTCATAATCGGACAATATTTTTTGGTTATCAAGCTTATCAGATAATACAATTCCTTGATTTTTTAATTTTAAAATCTCGGTTAATATATTATTGATGTCTTCGATATTCATATTCTTATAAAACATCTTATTTCTAAATAAAAAAAAAATTATTTTACAAAATGAACCCCGCGTATCAATCCCGAGGTGTGTTAACATTCGATGAAACCGTAGGATAATTCGTTTTCTTCCGGTATTTCTTCCGGAAGAGACAATTTATTGTAGCGTTCGCACTGTCATGGCGACTTCGTCATGGCGACTTCGTCACGGTGACCTTGTCACTCGCTGATTTCTGTTATATATGAAAATCGAATTCTGTGACCCGTCTTTTTTGAGATCGCTGAATTCTGTATTCCTTCTGCAACAAATCGTATTGAGGCGATATAAATGTCAAAATATTTTCCTGCCTCATTCATCGACTGAAATATTTTTTCCTCGTGAGTTGTTGTATCAAATGACTTTACGGGTTTTGCTTTCTTTGAAAACTTACCAGTTTGGCCTTTTTTGGTATTTTGACTTTGCGAGATGGCTTGCAAGTTTATAAGAGAATTATCAGTCTTATTATTATTAATATGATCAATCACAAGCCCATTTTCGATTAATCCGTTGAATGCTTCAAATACAATCCTGTGAACATAATAGCTTTTTCCTCCCGCAGTAAATTGCAAGTATCCCTCATTATTTACGGTACCAACCGGCTTCTTCAGTCTACAATTTCTAACAACGCCGTCGCGAGATGCCTCGTAATTAACGAGCACAGGATGCGGCTGAAATTCTTGGTTCATTTGTATAATAATACTACTTGTCTAATTCATTATTTGGTTTAATTATAAACCTTGCAATGTAGTCTTGAGGAGTTTTGATGACTGAGTCAGCGGTGGGGTCAATGACGGCATTTTTTATTCGCTTGTCGTAATAACGTTTTAACTCCCTGTATCGCTTTCCGCCACAATTGATACACAACTGCGATTTTCCTCTTACACCAACGTGACAAACCAAGCACGGGAGGGGGCCAAGAGAACCATTACGAACGCTTTGTAAATGATACCCGCAGAATTCACCTCTACATGATTTATTGCACGGGGTTGTCGACCCAATCATCAACCATTTGCAGTGATTCATTATACTATATTCTTTCATTTAAATACTTGTTTTAATTATATGGAAGAGTTTGAGAGATTAGCAGCAATTAAGCCCTGGAAAAATATTAAGTTTAATCTCGATAGAGTCCTCAAGGACGCACCAAAAGCGTTAATAAACGATAGAACCCTGTTGAATAAAATACGCGACTGTATCAATGAATTCAAGCGTGATGGTGCATCTCATAGTTGGTCAACATTTCGAATTGATGGTGTTGTTGATGCTACCATGAACGACAACCGCGCAGCAACGATAATATCACAACTTGGCTCCAGCAAGTATTTCTTCAGAGTAAAATTCATTGTCCGGGTGGAATCAGGTAATTGGATCATACGTGATAAATTTGAACCGGTTCTAAGCGACAAGAAAACAGTCATTGTTAGCCGCGACTCCAAGCCGGGGCTGTTAACCGGAGTTGACAGACCATACTATGAACGAGCGTATCCTGAAACAGCAGTTGTCTATGGAATATACCCGTTAAATAAGAAACCTGATATCGGAAAACTAGCGCCGATGAAACAGTCAACGGGGATAAATTGTGTAGCAGAACGAGTAATAGAGCATTTTACAAATGCGTGTCGAGGAAATAAACTGACCGATTTACGACGTAGCAAAATAAACCTATGGGAGAAGACAGTGCGCGAGCGAGGAGGAACCATTAGCGACATAGTGAAATTAGAAACGTCGCTGAGATTTCCAATAACCGTTACAACGATAACCGGTGAAGTATTATATGAATCAAAGTATAAATCAAATGGAGCCCCAATCAAAATTATTGATCATAACGAACACGCGTGGACGCCCGCGGTCACAATATTTCCACGGGATAGAACAGTAAAGTATATCCCGGGGGAATTCCTGGGAGAGGATGGTTTTCTCGCGGAGAGGAAACTATTTGATGCTATTGCCTGCTTGTGTAAAAACGACCCTGTATCAGTGTGGTTACTTCGCAGCGCTGAAAACGATGTGGATACCGTTGATCAGTTTGTAAGACCAAACGGTGAATTATATCGCACTGAAGCGTTTCACAACAAGATGAAAAAAACCGCCATGGAATTTGAAGAGCATGATGAACAACTGCTAACAAATTGTTTTACGATTCCATCGGTTGCGGCTCATGTTGCAGCAAGGAAAAATGCGTGGAGACCAACGCGCAAGGAGTTTCTACCAGATGTACAATCCAGTTGTTTGGAATATTATCACGGTGGACTATGGAACACTGAATACAACCGCGACGCTATGATTTCCGTTGATATGGTTGCCTGTTATTCAGCGAGTTTTCTCGGGTATGGATCCGCCGCTGAATATTTCAAACGATTTGGACACCCCAGACATGAAATGACTCGTGTTGCTATTAATGGACCACTGCCTGATTTTGATTTAGCCGGATTCGCTCGCATAGTATCATTTGAATTCGCAGCAGGACTTCATCGCTGTTGTTATATTTGGATCGGTAGACACATGGCTGAAAAGAAGTGGCTGCCAATAGCGCTGTTACGGTATATGATTGATTGTAGCATGCTAGTTTCGTTGATTGTCAGTGACGCGATTATATCATACCGGGCGCAGACTGAAGTCTGGTTACCAGAACCAGAGCGTCTAGATAGCATAATTGACGAGTCCAGAGCACACATTGATGCCAACGAGGAATATATCATCGAATGGTCCAAAAAGATATTCAACCAACGAAACCGCGAGGCAAAAGATCTCGGTAGAAGAATAATTGGTAAGTTCACACAAGGTGGAAAAAACTGCGACTACAAACGATATTGCTCACGGCTGATTATAGATGACGCAGAATATGATTTCGTAATCAAGGACGCAGTGGCAAAAAATAGATACGTGAACTGCAAAACAGCTTTCTTGTCCAATGGAACAAAGTTGGGTACAGTTGTTACTTACGCCGATGGAGACAGCCCCGCGTATCCACATTTGAGGGCGTCTATGCTGGGTTACGCCGCTATCAATTTATTCTCGATGATAAATAAATTTCCCGACACTGCGGTTAGAGTAGCCGTTGATTCATTTTATATAGACGTAAAGTATAAGGGAAACATAGCCGAGTTTACTAGTCCCGACGAGAGTTGGGGTATATGGAGAATTAAAAACGAAATACGACGCGATTATTCCCCGTCAGCAGATGTCACCGTTGAAAACAATTACTTACGCGGTGATAATTTATCAGAATGGTCTAATGCACCACCGTGTTCTGATCCAATTTGTAGACACAAAACAGTTTATTTAAGCGGCTGTGGCGGGTCAGCAAAGACGACTCGGGCAATTGAATTATTTCGAACGCGGGCAAGTATAATCGTGCTTACACCGACCCATAGACTAGCGCGAGAGATAAAACAACGAAATGTTGACGCCGTTACTTATCACAGCTTTTTTCGATACAGCGGCGGTGAGTGGACTCCTGATCGAATGGGGGAAAAATTTATTCCTGAGGTTATCATCTGGGATGAGATATGTACTGTTTCGTTAGATACTTTACAAATGTTTCTTGAGTGGTTGCTGCGCGCGAATACAGCGGTAATTATGTGTGGCGACCATGGCCAACCACCACCATTTGTCGGCGAGGGTCCACATGATTGGTTAAAGGGTTTTGTGGACTATTATGAAGAAACCGATACTGATTACCGAGCACTTGATGAACAACTACGCGAGGTTAAAAAATTAATCAGATTACAGCCGGATAGAGTTCAATGTGAAATAATCCGCGAGGTGATTCCGGAAACGCCGTTAAATGAATTCTGGGAAACATGGAGACCAAACGATTTGATTGTAGCGAATAGAAAGATAGTCAGAGACACACTTCAGCGGAAGTTGTTTACGTTGCATAAGGAAAAGTTTCCAACGCGTCCAGTGCCGTTGTGTTATAGACCCGCTGACACACGGCGGCAGAACATTGAAGTTGAAATCCCGGGCCCGACAGCGTCAGGGACAAAAAAACAAATTCTTGTGCTGAATGATATTGTGCTCGTTGATATCAGCGTCGTCGAAGACGCGCTACGTGCTGATAAATCCCCGTGGACGCTAGGATACGCAACGACAATACATTCCTCGCAGGGATTGACTATCACGGATACAATTGTTTGGATGGTTGATAATCGCATCGAATGGTCAAATCTAGTCTATCTTGCAGTGTCCAGAGTACGGAGAATGAATCAGCTTCGAAGAATTGTTATTGACGAAGCCAGTGACAACGATGACATCATCGATGCAAGTGTCATTGATAGAAAACTCTCTGGTTACCGCCAACAGGCTAAAAAAAAAACAGCGGCGTTTTGATATTGATGCCGAATTAATAATTGCGTTACGACAACAACAAAATAATCACTGCGCGAGTTGCAATTGTGTAATGCGCTGACGTTATTCGGATAAAGACGCTCGCCAATTTACCGTGGATAGGATCGATAACAGTCTCGGTCATATCCGTGGTAATGTGAGGTTAACTTGTCTTGAGTGCAATAGACGCAACGGCGCTAGTTAAGACCACGTGGGGGCAATTGAGTATCGTCAGGTATCACTTGTAGTTGCTCGCGAGTAAATCTGCGCTGAGGAGCAGTTGAATCCAGTCTATAGATCGGTGGTCTACCAGTTGATCGTGTTATCGTTGATATGTTATGCGTGGTAACACTCCAAATAGGATCAGTAGCTCTTTTTTTACCGCCTTCAAGCTCTCCTGGTTCATACAGATATCTAACAGTGACATCGCCGAGAATCGGCTTGGAAACGCTATCTATTTTTGATCTTCCGGGTATATACTTTTTTTTAATCGCGTCGCTGGGCTTCATGTTGATTGCTCGGGTAATCTCGTTATTTAACGCTGCAATTACGCCTGGCAACCTTTTAACCCATTCACGAGATCGTTTTTCCTGGATGAATTCTTTCGCGTATTGATATCCAAATAACCGTTCAGCAAGAGTCCGATTGAATCGTTCAACAATTGCCTGATCACGATGTAGCGCAGTATGACCTCGTCGTATCGCGACGCTATGATGTTTCAGCGTTGATAAAACAGCGCCGCGAAATTCACTACCAGGATCAACTTGTAATAGGTTTGGCCAGCGCAGAGGACCTCTTCGGTAAATCCGCTCAAACGCATCGGCTACTTCAGTTGCTGACTTTGTTTTTAACGGCTCCGCTTGTTTGTATCGACTCGCAACATCAACTACGGTTAGCGCGTATTTGTAACCGTTGTCATGCGGCAGAAATAGTATATCAGCCTGATGAACTTCATTAGGTACGCTCACATCAAAGTGTGAGAAGTTGATTTGTTTAGGTGGTGGTAGATAGATTTGCCATATAGCCTGTTTGGATAACCAATTAGCCGCAACGGCCTTTGTTACCTTTGCAGCGCTTGCGAGTTTACCAATTGCGGCCTTTCCTTTCCAGTATCCTCTCGGAGAATAATAGATGGATTCCATGTTGTTATTATAAACGCTAGCGTTTTCAATTACCAGCGCGAGAAGCTCCGCTTCCAATCATTAATTTACCTTTCATAGCCGATTTTACCAACCATGAAGCCAATTTTTCTTTGAATGATTTATCAGGAATAGCATTTAACGCGTGAATTAATTTTACATCCGCGATATGACGCTGTTGCAAATCACCGCTACGATAAGCTATATCATGTATCCGACATGCTTCGTCGATAGCGTTTATTGGATACTCACCGGGTCGCGGCTGATTTTGATCATTGAGTCTGATATCTAATCGTGTTCCGGGGCCAAAGTAGCTATATCCTGGGAGGTGCTTTTCTCCTGGATACTTTGCCCACGGTGTTCCGGGGAGTTTTGATAACTTGGCTGCAATATCACCTCCTCGCTTTTTTTTAAAGCATCCCCGGGTCTAATAGAAATAAATCTAAATTTTTTTGTACCGCATCGTGCACACTTACCAGTAAGGGCCGATCTGTTATTTCTCGTTGTAACGGTTGTCATATCATTTGTGCCAGTACGCACTCTACACTTCACACAATATAGATCCATAATTTATGTATAGAGATATGAATATAATTGATTTTTCGGCGACTAAAACGAGAGAACCAGTTAAGCATGTTGCAGCGTTACCAAACTCGATCCGGATAATTATCATCGGACCATCTGGATCCGGCAAGACGCAATTATTACTTAATTTAATAATGAGATGGATGAAGTGGGATAAGTTGTATTTAATCGCCCCTAGCGTAGATGATCAACGATGCTACGAGGTGTTGAAAGATTTTAACGAGAATGCATCAGCGATCGCTGAAAAAAATGTTATTGAGTTTATTACAGATATCAATGATGCACCGGGTATTGATGATATTGATGGCGACGTTAACAATCTAGTCGTGTACGATGATGTTATGTTAGACAATCAAAAAAACCCAGCTAGGATATTTTCCAGAGGCAGGCATAAAAACACCGACGTGATATATGTCACTCAACGATACACTCAGATTCCAAAAGTAATCAGAGACAACTGTAATATTCTTGCTGTATTCAACGGCGTTGATACACACACGCTACGAAATATCTGGCAAACTTGGTGCGGCGGTGACATGGACTTTAATGGTTTTCGAAACTTTTTTAGTCATGCTCAGTCGACCCCACATGGATTTGTAACGATAAATTTACATGATCCTCGGACACGATATCGTATTGGACTTGACCAAATATTCGGTTAGTTGTAAATAATTTTCATTGTAAATAGCCCCTTAGCAGCAGGGGGGGAAATGACATCGACGCGGTCGTCGCTGTGTTTACCGGACGCTGACGACGCTGGGATCGGCTCGCAGAACCAAATGACGTCACCGTCGTGTAGGATGGACCGTCGTCGTTTTTTTTTTACCGGCGCTGACTACACCGGATCCGCTGAGTGCAGAAGTATTAATTAAGCCAAATGACGATTGGACAAAATGTCGGATTCGCCCCCCCTGCTGCTTCTGTAATGCAAGTCACAATGATGTATACAACCACATTAGGGATTTTCGGAGACAGAACTTGATTGTTTTCTGTTTTATTTTTGTGGTTTTTATAGCAATAAAGCCCAACCTACATAAGGGTAGATGATGATAAAAGATTACACATGGGAGATATTTTTTACTCGACTTTAGACACTGTCTTTTCTTAAATGTTTGTATTCTCTTGTGGATTGAGATAAATCGGGCAAAATGTTGCAATTAATGCCAGTTGTTATTCATTCCTGAGCACATCAATTAAGATTAATTTTCAGTTTTACTTCAAGAGTAGCCCAATATCATAAATGTTTACTTTGTTGCTGATGCTTGCCTTTTTTTATATATATATTTTTGGACAGCAAAATAAATGATTGTCTTGCCATCTGAAAACAAATTGTACATATAATGAACTCCTATCTCATTTAAATGTTTGTAATTTGAGAATAAAGCTTTTCTTTTTTATCTCTTACTATTTATTTATTTTTGTTATTTATCTTAACAACATTTAAACTTTCTTTTAAATCAATGAAATGAATAATGAACAATGCTTTCATGACTTAGACGTATCCAATAAGCATTACTGTGATGGATGGCAAAGGCATAAGAACTCTGAAGGACACTGCAAAAAAAGCTCAGAATAAGTGCTTCAGCTAAGTGAAGGTCACATACTGAAAATCACTGCCAATAAAAGGTTTCAGAAGTAATTTCATCTAACAAAATAAGTAGGCATTAATGGTTGTAATTAAATTTGATATATATGTTGCTTCCCTCTTCTTTAATGATGGCATTCTTCCAGCCATTCAATGTTCTGGATTATCAATCATGTGATTACATTATGCATCATATGAAAACAATAAATCAATATGTTACCACAGAGTATATATATATATATATATATATATATATATATATATATATATATATATATATATATATATAATCAAAGCATATTTTCCAGTCTATATGTAGAGTCTAACGTACTGAATTTGGACCATCTGTGACCAATGCAATTATTTTCCTTCTATCAAAAACTACTTTCATTGGCATTAGTTTCTGGTGAAAATATATGTCTACAATTTGGTATTTAGCTCCTGTTATATCCATCTGGTAACATTTCAGCTGTCTGGTTGTTCATGTACACACATACACACACACACACTCATACACATGCATGTAAACACACACACACTTTACCTTTCTTGAGGTTCCTCCACACCAAAAAAACTTACTTTTCAGTGTAATGTAGCACATATAATTAAGGAATAATTTATATCATTTAACAGATTTCCCCATTTTCATAAGAAACACTGGGAAAAAAACTTAATCATAATATTCTTTTCTTAAAAAGGTGGAGATAAAAGAGTTAAAAAAAATAATTATTTTTAACACTGGCATGCAACATCAAATAAAGATTACTGATAAATCTTAGTCAACCATACCCTTAAAATCATTAGCTATCTCCCATTAAACTATCCTAACCTTCAAATCATTAGCCCTCTTCCATTAGACTATCTTAACCTTCAAATCATTAGCCCTCTTCCATTAGACTATCTTAACCTTCAAATCATTAGCCCTCTTCCATTAGACTATCTTAACCTTCAAATCATTAGCCCTCTTCCATTAGACTATCTTAACCTTCAAATCATTAGCCCTCTTCCATTAGACTATCTTAACCTTCAAATCATTAGCCCTCTTCCATTAGACTATCTTAACCTTCAAATCATTAGCTATCTTCCATTAGACTATCTTAACCTTCAAATCATTAGCTATCTTCCATTAGACTATCTTAACCTTCAAATCATTAACTGTCTCCCATTAGACTATCTTAACCTTCAAATCCATTAGTCCTCTTCCATTAGACAACCATATCCTTCAAATGATTAGCTATCTCCCATTAGATTATCTTAACCTTCAAATCATACTATTTTCCATTAGACTGTCTTAGCCTTCATATCATTAGCTATCTCCCAGTTAATCTATGTTGTGGTGTTCCACATGTGTCTGTTCTTGGACCTGTTCTCTTCATTCTATACATTCAGCCGCTTAACCTTCAAATCATTAGCTATCTCCCATTAGACTATCTTAACCTTGAAATCCATTAGCTATCTCCCATCAGACTATCTTAACCTTGAAATCATTAGCTATCTCCCATTAGACTATCTTAACCGTCAAATCCATTAGCTATCTCCCATCAGACTATCTTAATCTTCAAATCATTAGCTATTTCCCATTAGACTATCTTAACCTTCAAATCCATTAGCTATCTCCCATTAGACTATCTTAACCTTGAAATCATTAGCTATTTCCCATTAGACTATCTTAACCTTCAAATCCATTAGCTATCTCCCATTAGACTATCTTAACCTTCAAATCCATTAGCTATCTCCCATCAGACTATCTTAACCTTCAAATCATTAGCTATTTCCCATTAGACTATCTTAACCTTCAAATCCATTAGCTATCTCCCATTAGACTATCTTAACCTTCAAATCCATTAGCTATCTCCCATCAGACTATCTTAACCTTGAAATCATTAGCTATCTCCCATTAGACTATCTTAACCTTCAAATCCATTAGCTATCTCCCATCAGACTATCTTAACCTTTAAATCATTAGCTATCTCCCATTAGACTATCTTAACCTTCAAATCATTAGTTACCTTCCATTAGACTTTCCAGTTCGTCTTTCCTCAATCTCAATAAAATCAGGTCTCCACTGTACTGGGTGTACATTTGACAGTGACAGCTTAGGGGCATGTTCTTTGTGACCTTGAGTTAGCCAATGGAAATGTAGCTTTCAGAAATTTGAAACTGAATCAAATCATAGGCACAGACTGATGCTCTTCAGCTATATGGCCCAGTCTCCCAAACATGAAGATATAAGGCTTCAACTGAATGGCTCACTAGAACATGACCCCTAAGGGGCCAGGGGCCAGTTTATATGTACAAATTTAATGCTGCAATCAGCGACCTAGTATAAGAAATCATAAAAAAAATCAAATACAAAAGTGAGGTCAAAAAGGTCCGTATTTTTGGATACCTATATTAAAACAAAGCATAAGAATATTATCCACTTGACCAAAGAAGTCAATGGCACCTCATAGAAGAATTTTATGCACCCCAACCCCAAATTTCTACCTGCAATTTTCACGTCCGAAGGTCATTTTTGATACCATGTGATGCTCACAGTGCAAGTACAAGCCCTTTTCCTGGATGACAATTTCGCAAAACAGTGTTTACTAAACAGGCTGATGCAACTGAAAATAGTTGTCATCCAAGTCATTTTTGAGATATTCTACTTGCCCCAAACCAATGTGTTTACTGCTATGGGAGGCTAGTTCTTCTTCCTAGCCGACTAATGGTATTTCACTATCAACATACTGCAGAGTAACTATGGAAGGTGTACATGCCTGACATCAATTTCAAGAACAATACAAGCCCGAAACACCTAGTTCACAAATATATATTTAAATAGTAAACAATAATAGCTGAAAAAGCCTTAAGTTAAGAAATTTACCAGGGGGCAATTTACGAAACTGTACCCTGCCACCTAAGCAGTGCTGTCAGATCTTCGAGTAGGACAATGGAGATCTAATTTTAATCAGACTGGTCGCTCCTTTACATAATCATATGTGAAATAAATTACCAAAGTTTTCGGGATAAACCTTGCAAAGTATCCGTAACATACAATTTATTTTATTACAATATTTATATATACCATGCGTATGCGAAATTGAAATATAATTTACTTGGAAAAAAATAAATAAGAAAATAAGCATATAAAGAAAAATAAACAAATAATGGGTATCAGCGCAAGTAAAAATAAACATAATTTTGTAATGAATTATATGATTGACTTAAAAGAATAAGAATATATTAAAAAATGCAATATAAATAAAGTATAAGATATTTTGTTAGTGATGCCAAAGATTAATATTATTTCATGACTACATTTTGCTTTCAATGGACCAAAGACGCCATAAGTAAATACTTCCCATGTTTCTGGTTTTTCTGAGTAAAATCACAATATGTTGGAGAAAAGGTTCTACATACATTTAAAAATTTGTAGACGTCAAAAAATTCAACGACGGTTTTAGAGCATAATAATGTTTACAATTATTGAAGCATATATTTGATATATTTGAGTGAAAAAAAGACGCGTCTGCTTGAATGGTACAATATCTGGTCTATTTACCAGCTCAGGAGGTGGGCTGTTCTAAATTAATCTACTTTCTCAGTTATAAGCTAAATTAAATGTATGATACCTAAACATATGAAAAGCACCGATTTTCGAGGTATGGCTTCCATTCCGATGTTACCTGAGTTACCTACCTTGGCATGCAAATTTCTCGCTTACATCTGAAAAACGAGTGTCTAACAATTTTTACAGATATCTTTAATATCTTTAACAATAGCTACAAATACAATACTTAAAAAATATTCAAGTTATTTTATTACTATAATATTTACATTAAAACTCTTATGTAACTCAATATCGTAAATAGATGGAATTGAGTCCCTTACACCACTGCCGGTTTTGAAAGGTCATGATGTAGAATGCGTTCCTGTGTGGACTATGTAGGATGGTAATCCGGTTTGTGAGAGCTTTCATGAGTACACGTCACTTGCATCACGCTAACCGATTGATTGTCGTCCTTAGACATCTAAGTTCTTCTTACAACCCAGAACTTTATAAACCAATGAACGGTCATACAGCTGGTCTCATAGGTGGGAGGATTATTATTACCAGTCTTTAGCAACGAAACGACATTTTGTCAGTAAAAAGTGAAAAATATTAACAGCATCCACTTGAGTTTTCCTAGTTAACACACCCCTTTTCCCAATCACCACATCCAACTTTTCCAACCAACGTTTTTTTTCTTTCCATTTCCAGTTGACTGAGAGAAGGTGAAAGAGTGTTATAATGATCCTATTTTTATAGTAATAAGTACGAGTGCCTGTCCAGATTAGAGCGTGGGTGAGTGTGATTTAAAGTTTTAACGTAGCTCTAACATTTCTATATTACAAGTCACAAGGATCATGTAGGCATTCAACACCGACTATTTCAGTAATGGGTGTCATTTTTTAGAATTTGAATCTTCATACCTTTCAATGGCAAGTATTCACATCAATTGGATTTGTATACATCCATATTCCTTTGGAAGGTCATTATTTAGAAGCTCAGAGAGGTGCATATGGCAAAATCAATGTTAAAGTATGTAGAATTTTTGGACGAAATGAACCTAAAGATGTGATAAAGTACAATCTGGATTGAATGTTGCAAGTCGTGATGTCACAATGAAAGCTACGCATATTGATAGACAAATTCGTACTACCCTTTGATTGTGAGGCCACTCAACGTGCTTTTATTCTGAGCCAAGTTTACTACATGGCCACCATTGTAATGTTCCATAGCAATACATAATTTTTATCTGGAAGTGTCTTGGTGACAGTTAAAGTGCAGAGCATTCAACAATCGGAATTGAATAGACTATGGTTAAAGAAAATCGGTGTTAAAATTTAAATGATCAAATGAACAATTTGTATATAATATAAAATGATTAAATGTGCATACATGACCCATGTGACTTGTACTATAGTCATATCGCAACGATGTCAGCAGTGTGACAGTTTATAGTGATGTCTAGGATTGAGGCATCATGCCACAGACATATAGCATCATGTCTCACCCTATGACATTATCCTAACACCAGACCTACCAGTCCTAACACTTACCTCTTGATGCTGAGCACCAAGCGAGGCAGATGCTGGTACCATTTTTATGTCTTGGTATGATTTCGCCAGGGTTTAAGCTCACATCCAAGGTGGATGCTCTAACCACTTAGGTCACTGGAGCAGTCTGTCTGTCATATTTAGTCCCGTTTTTTTAAATTTATGTTATTTTTCTTAATGCAGTATCATGTACTTGTGTTAATATTAGATTTTGGAATATCTTTAAGTAAAGGTTTAGATTTAGGATTCCTCTGTTTTAAAGATCTTTTTCGGTCTCAGTTTATTTTTGTACTATTTAGTTTTGGCTTGCACTCAAATTATGTAATTTTGTATGTGTTTACTTTGCTTGCTAGTTTAGATAGTGCTTTTCATTTGCATGCTTACACATAGGTACATTTATAAACATGTATACTAAATGTTTGAGTGTTATGTGTGTAAGACCAGTGCTACAAAAATTGGATCCCTGTGATATTCTAAGTGAGCTGTGTGTTGAGCTTGTAAAAAGGGTGTTGTCTAATTTGCATGAAAGAAACCATTAAGGTGCAGACAAAATTCTGCATTTTCATTTTGAAGTTCTTGAAAGACACTGGTAAAATGTTAATATTCAGCCCCCTGTTTGAGCTCCATTTGTAGGTCCCTTCACTTTACATCAGTTGTATCAAAAACTATCAATTTTGTATACAGAATGAAGCATGTGACCCATGAATGGGGAAAAAATTTCTATTCTCATGATTTCATTGGCTATCAATAATTAGCACTCACTTGTTCTGCCTATGATAATGAGCTGTCACTTTTCATACATTTGAACCTTTATGACATTAGGGTTTTACTTCTGAGATAAAGTGTCTCCCTTCCCTCACATGACTCCTTGAAATCGCCTGTGTGAAAAAATCATAACAGAAATTTTTCTTTGTTTTCTTCCCACCTTGCTTACAAGACATTCCATGATCACATGACTGTAAATTGGCTAATTTGACTTAGTTGTACTAATACTGCCACATTCCAATGTGGACGCTCAAAGGACATTTATGTTCTGAGGAAAAATCAGGCCAACTCCAAAGGAAATCCTGATCCAATAATGATACATTATCTCCAGAGTGAACAGGACTGCCACAAAATATAATCCAGACAATGATCTACAAAAGGCTAAAAGTGCCTCTTATAAGAATAATAGAAAAGGCAGCAAGTTACTGGGAAATGACTGATGTGATAAAATGATGTCATATTTTAATAGACCTGTAAGGATATTTCTTCACTAGTTGTCATTTTGTCCAGTTGCTTGCTAAAAATGGGGTTGATGAAAATTCTCATTTGAAGTCAAAACCCTCGACTAAATTTTGCAAGTCTCTTGATCTGTCCTAAGCTGATCTTTCTATTGTTATATGTATGATCACTGGTTAAATATAAAAGGCAGTACCTATGCTATTCTTTGAAAATGAAGCTAAGCTGGGAGTTTAGCAACTAAAGAGCTCAAAGAAATTTTTTCAAACACAGGACCAAGGCAAGAGATTTTTTATGAAAATCATTTTTGCCAGTCTCTCTGTCAACGAAGGGGCCCCGAGTGGCCGAGTGGTCTAAAGCGTTCGCCGTTACGGATCACTGCCATCTCACCTCTGTCTGCGCCGGTTCGAGTCTCAGATTCAGCCAATGTAGATATGTGAGAAAGCATGCCAGTAGCTTCTCGTGGGTCGGTGGTTCTTTCCGGGGTTTTCCCGGGTTCTTCCTCCACCATTAATACTGGCCGCCATATATGGCCTATCGTGTGCTGAAAAATGGCGTTAAACCCCACAACAACCAACCAACAACAACTGTCAACGAAAGCCTTGCTGCCTCAAAATGTATCTTCTTGCCATCCTGATCATATAATCTGGTAGGGGTAGGCTCTAATTCTTTGCTACATAATGGGGAAAGTGGTGGATTCAATATCAATTTCCTTCAGCTACAAATGTGGCACTAATTACCCTGCCATTGAAGTTAGTATTCTCAAATCAGTTTATTCTTGCTCCTTGGTTCATGATGAAAACACCATGTTGGGTTCTATTTACAGTTCAGGAGGGAGACTATGTAATCAGTGGGGATTTTTATCTTCACATCCCTATTCAAATAGCTTCCAGGAAGTTCCTGTGATTAACATACCAAGACACTTTTATCAGTTCAAAATACTGTTGGATTTGGCATCAGTCCCTGGCATTCCACTTAGTTAATGGACCATGTAATGGCCATGGCTGCAACATCAGCTACCTGGATTACATTCCACAAAGCAAGGCATTACATCCCTTGTTACTCTCCTCCTCAACCTTGATTTCCTTGTAAGCATGGACAAACCCAACCTGGTACCATCTCAACATTTTGTTCGTCTATGTACTGGGTTTATAGAGGTCAACTCTTAGTTAACAGAACATGTCTCCCACAGGAACAAGCATTGAAAATCACGGTCCTTCATGGGATGATCTCCCTGCCTGAAACTGGGTTTGCTTAATGTGGCAGTAGACCTCTTAGTTCTAGATTGCCTATTAATGCATCCATTACAGATGATTATGTTGTTCAACTGGAGGGCAGTAGTTTACCCATTGGACCAACTTCTGACAATATACACAGATATGAGGTTAAATTTTAGAAGATTTAGCAAACACACCTGGCTCATGTTGGGTATGCCCCTGCAGTACAACCAAACAGAAATCACAGTCTGTATGGATGTGAGCACAGATTGGTGGGGGGAACACCTTCCATCATTCCAGGAAGCCTGTGGGTGTGGCTTTCTCAGAATCATCACTTACATATCAACATTCTTGAGATGAAAGCCATTTTGGAAGCTTTTCACTGGTGGCAGGATGATCTACATGGAAAGGGAGTTCTCATTCTGTCAGACAACTACACTGTGATGACTTATCTCATATGGCAAGGCCTTTGTCTTCTTGTTTGCAATTGTCTAAATTTGTGGCATATTGAATGACAAATCCATGTCCATGTTCATCATATTCCAGACTGACTCAATGTATTAGTGGACCCATTGTCCTGGAGAATCAACTTATACAAATGGAATGTTCTCATCATCTCTTGGTTATCAATCAGATATGAGCCCAAATCTGAGCAACCAATGGTTGACCTATTTGCAACTAAGTGGAAGGACAAACTCCCAACCAACCAATGGATGAACTATTTGCAACTAAGTGGAAGGACAAACTCCCAACACAGAATTGCTGAACCTCCATGGTTGGCTCTTATTAAACAAGGCATCCAGAACAAACAGTCCTCAAACCATTGGTGGAGAAATTGCTGAAGTTAGATGACCCTCCACCTGAAAGGTGTTCAAAGACAATGGAAAATCTTCACACAGTGGTGTGCCCAAGAACATATACTACTTCAGGCATCAAAAAGATAACTTCCTACTGTTGTTCTTTGATGAGAAACAGTACTAATCACAATCAAAGGTTACCATTCCATGATCACTGACACCCTGTGTCATCATGGAAAAGAGGGTATATGACAAAACAAAGACCTATCTGATCTTCTGTTCAGTTTTGATTGCACACATCCAAAAGATGTTGGCTTTTTGCCCAAACTGGAATCTATCTTGACTATTAACATGGCTGTACAAGACACCATTTGGACTGGATTCAGGAGCCTCATTGTTTTTCACCTCATATAAGATCTACCTTCTCACCTTATTAGTAAATGGCAGGCACAATCAGTAAAAGTCATGCTTTATCAATAGACCTGTACTCCGTGCATTTCAAACAAGATTGGTCAGTATTACTTATGATGTTCCATGCATTCATTGCCAAGAATAGGTTCACATTCTTAGGGAATCAGACTTAATGAAATTCCTGTATATTCTGGACACTTCATCTCAAGGTCATCTACAGGATCCAGTGTGAGCTCTAAAGTGCGATAAAGAAGAAGGATCAGCCATTGCAGAGAGGGAGATCATGTCTCTTCATACAATCATATTGAGGAGGATCAAGCCATTGCATAGAGGGAGATCATGTCTCCATGCAATCATATTGAGGAGGATCAAGCCATTGCATAGAGGGAGATCATGAAATCATGTCTCTTCTTACACATCACATTAAGAAGGATCAAGTCATTGCATAGAGGGAGATCGTATCTCATCTTACACATCACATTAAGAAGGATCAAGCCGTTGCATAGAGGAGATCATTTTTCTTCTTACGCATCACATTAAGAAGGATTAAGCCATTGCATAGAGGGAGATCATGTCTCTTCTTACACATCACATTAAGAATGATCAAGCCATTGTTTAGAGGGAGATTAAGTCTCATCTTAAACATCACATTAAGAAGGATCGTGCAGTTGCAGAGGGAGATCATGTCTCTTACACATCACATTGAGAAGGATCAAGCCATTGCTTAGAGGGAGATCATGTCTCATCTTATGCATCACATTAAGAATGATCAAGCCATTGCATAGAGGGAGATCATGTCTCATCTTATGCATCACATTAAGAAGGATCAAACCATTGCTTAGAGACAGATCATGTCTCATCTTACATATCACATTAAAAACGGTCAAGCCATTGCATAGAGGGAGATCATGTCTCATCTTATACATCACATTAAGAAGGATCAAGCCATTGCATAGAGGAGATCATGTTTCTTCTTATGCATCACATTAAGAAGGATTAAGCCATTGCATAGAGGGAGATCATGTCTCTTCTTACACATCACATTAAGAATGATCAAGCCATTGTTTAGAAGGAGATTAAGTCTCATCTTAAACATCACATTAAGAAGGATCAAGCCATTGCATAGAGGAGATCTTCTTACGCATCACATTAAGAAGGTTCAAGCCATTGCATAGAGGGAGATCATGTCTCTTCTCACAAATCACATAGGTAAAGGATTGTGCCATAGTCTGACTACAATGAGTGATTAACAGCATATAATGCTGAAAAAGTTAATATTTGTTGAAGTAATTAAAAAAGAAATGATGCAAGTTCCTTTGATGATAATGTGTGTTTGAATTTCTTGAACAAACAAAACTATTTTTTTTGCTACTCTTATTTTTTCGAAATAATACCAGCTTTTGTAATAATAGCGGTCATTTGCATCACACTTTTTCCATTTCTAGAATTAACACCGACCACCACTGCCACACAACCTGTATCTGCCAGAGGTTCATAATTTTTCCATAGTAACTAAGATGGTGAAAAAAGCAATGTTTGGAGATACATTCTGTTGCATGTCTTGATGGTTATTTTTATGTTTCAGTTATTGGAGATGAAATTCTCAAAGGACAAACTGCAGACACAAATTCACACTTCATCTGCAAGCATCTGCACTCCTGGGGTGTCCGTGTAAAACGGGTATGATCAAATTTAGTCAAGATTATAATTATGTAAGCATCTGCACTCTTGGGGTGTTTATGCAGATTGGTTATAATCAAATTTAGGCAAGATTTGATATCATTATGATAATTTTTGATGATCATTTAATCTTTTTTGATGTGCTTTGGTGAGACTATTTTGTTCATTTTGTATTATCTACCAAGTTGTTCTCTTTTTAAGTGTCATTTCATTTATGAGAAAGGATAGTTATGATTTTTTAAAAAATGTTTTTTTAATAAGTAATTAGTTCATATACATTCCAATATTATTTACACAGATAATATAGTGCATTCAATTTTTAGCACATGTGTAATTGAAAGTGGCAAGCAATCAGGGGTACTGTAAACATTGGTGTTTGCATTATAATTTGGTCTTGTATCAACAGGTTGAAATATAATCAGATAGTCAGTAAAACAGACAAAAAGTTCATTTTCTATGGTAAAAGTTTAACTTAGAAATCAAACATAATCATCAAAAGTCTAACTCCTTATTATATTCTTGAAGTTAATATCAGATATCAAGCTTCCTTTGTATCTTGTTCACTAAGACTTCTACGTGAACTAGAAGTTTCTGATTCACCTCTTCTCTCACTGCTTGCATTCTGTCTCAACAGGTGAACAACACAGACCTGCCAACCCATGTGATTTTGCTTAAGTCTTATGAAAATAACCGTTAAGTACAAGCTTATGGAATAAAAGCAAAAACTACAGAAATTTGATTTTGTGGTAAAATCCAAAATAATTGGATTGTCCCTGTTTGATTTTGGATACAGGTTTCACAGCAGATGTAGTGAAGTTAGTCCGGTAACCAGACTAACTTTACAGTTGTACCGGTACCTCAGACACTTTCAACTGCACATAATTTTTCATGCAATGCATGTGCATGATCACTTTGTTGATTATTGAATCTTTTAATAAATGGCATCCAGTAAGCAATGCATGTTGAAGATGAAAGGGAAAATGAGCCTCTTAAAAAATGTTAATAACCATTAGAGAAGAATAAAAAAGGAATATTCAGAATTTTGTGAATAAAAGCAGGAAGGGACACAATTACATTTATTGGACATCTCGTGTCAATTTGAGTATGTCTCGTGGTGGGAGATGTGGTTGCCATCATCATATGAAATGGAAAAAAATCCAAGTACATGTATTATGTCAAGTTGTGTGATAGCAACAAGCCATTGAGCTGCATAGAGTTTGGAACTGAAGTTCATGCAACTGTACTAGTGGTAAATAAGGTCTTTGTGTACTTTACAAACTTTTCAGTTCAAGATAATGTTTACCATTGCTGCATCAGTTTTGAATACCAAACATTTTAAATATGTTTTCCAACTTTACAATAGCAGTATATGATATTTTGTTACACCTCACTTAAATATGGTCAAACGTATAGGAAAAAATCAAGGATCTTGTTATGGCTGGCAGGTCTGACAACATTTCCTATCAAATGTGAAGCCACTTTATTCCTTCATTTTTTTTAATTTATGTATATGTATGATCAAACTTGTGTTATAAATATGGATGTACATGAAGATTCATTATCTTCATTACCGTATAAACAAACAATCATGTCAAACATAGAACATGTTGTCCTTACCTAGGGTGCACATGCATTTACATGTTCACTCCATTTTCTTTCAGTTATACTTTCACATTCAGTTTTACTTTTCACACTTTGTGAATAATTATCTTACGTTTCAGATATCTGTGATCCCAGATGACCTTGACACCATTGCCAGTGAGGTTGCCAAATTTTCCTTACAGTACACACATGTTATCACCTCAGGAGGTATTGGCCCCACACATGATGACCTCACATTCGAAGGTAGTTTTATTTATGTGATCTTTGTGCTTCTAAACCAAATTATTTTACATTCATTGTGCAACATGTTCTTGTAGATTAGGCCACCCAAAATGTGCGTGTTTATGGTCTCCCAACTGTCCCTGCTTTTTGGGGAAAACCCAATAGCCCCCCCCTTTCTAAAACTTCCCCAAAATTGATTTGTGCATCTAACTGAGCCAGTTTATATATATATATATATATATATATATATATATATATATATATATATATATATATATATATATATATGCAATGAACAGTGCAAAACTATCTAACTAGTCTGAGTGCTTTTGACTCTTAATTAGTCTTTTTAAAAAAAAGCAAATACAAAACATAGACACGACAATCAAATAAAACAGAAAAACCATTGTGTTTGCAAAACTTTACCTGTCTGTTTCTACAGGAATTAAACCTTTAAATTTATTATGTTTCATCTAGATTATTTTCAACTTCTTGAGGATGCTGGAAAATATTTTTATTGACCTAGAAATCGACGAACCATAACAACATATATTATTTTATGTAAATTTATGTAAGTGCAAATTATATCCTGGATATTTCGTTGTTATAGTAGTAGTTATAGACTGCTAAGCAAATTTAGAGAATTATTTAAAAGAAAATATGTCGGCTGCAAAATATAATTTTATTTGTGCATAGCTGTCTTTTTTTAGTCTTCTTGGTTTAAACCACTTGGTTTCAGTAATTGAAATTATATAAAACATCTATGGGATATAATTTGCACTTACATAAATTTACATAAAATAACAGATATCGTTATGGCTCGTCGATTTCTAGGTCAGTAGCTTGTGTTTTACTACTTATTAAAATGAAGACATCATGATTGCTTAAATATAATTTTTGTAAAAGGAAAAGCATTTACATGTACTATTTTAGACTAATAAAGCAACTGCAAAACTGTTATAGGTGGTAAGTTCTATTGTATAGATTATTTTTTAAACCTGATTATTCTTACTGCCATGTGATCATCACATGTCAGGTTTTATCACTTCGATAATTGCTGTCATTATTGCCAGGATCAGGATTACCATAACTAATAATTGAGATGGACAGGATTGATTAGCACAAATTAATGTGAAAATGGTGTGATAGCCTCTGACTTAGGTTAGATGGCCAGCTTTTTATTTGTAGTGATGATTAGGAAGACTACAAAAGTTGACAGAATGATGCAATGTGCATATTGTTCAGCACAAATCTGTATGACATAAAATTGGTATGGTAAAAGTTTTTTAACAGTGATATACATGTAGTTGGCAACATATGAATAAGTTACTGTGAAAAGTTAAAGCAAAAGAAAAACAAAGAAAAAGTGTAAATAATTTGACTCGGTGAAAAGGGGAAGAGTTCAGAGATTCATACCAAAAATTTTGTTGTCAGAAACATTAAAATAAACAGAAGTTTATGGTAAGGAAAATAATCAGCAGAATGGGAAAATGGATTGGATGGAGGAGAAAAATTCTTAGAGCCAGGATGTGGTTGTACTCTTATATAAATGACAAGGTTTTTGAATGGTTTTGCACTGTGTGTGTGCTAAGAACATTCCACCTCAAGACCAAATGATTTAAGAAAAGGCAATGATATTAATGTGGTTGTAAGAACATACTGATGCTTACTGATAATATTCTTTTTAAAATGACGTTTGTGACAGTTTGTATCACACTCATTCCATAACTGTAAACATACATGTGATTTTTAAATGAAAATGTTAAATGTTTCAGAATTGGTTATGACTTTCCTATTTCTTCATATGTAATTACTACTCACATATGTGTTTCATCTTTAGAAAGGTCACCCTTTTTTATTTGGCCACTTTTTTGCTGCAGAAACGGGTGACCACTGTATTTATGCTATATTTTAGTGATATTAATTTTCTCACATTTATGATGATGACACCTGTCATTGAAAACATTTTATGATGCATTCATGCACTTACCTTGATGCTATGAAGAATATCAGGGGAAGTAACTGGTTATTATATTCTTTGATGAATACAAGAGGTAATATTAAGGATGTTGACTGTTGGCGTAATTACATGTATTTTAAATAGTGACTAATGCTTCTTGATGATATTTAATTGTACACATTCTAGTACAGCCTGAGGTTTATTCATCATCCTTTGACAGTTGAGTGAGACAAATTTTTTAAAGAAGTGAGGTGTTCGTAAAAATACAAAATGTGTATTGTTTTCAGATTGTCTCACATGCTTTGCCCATGTTTTAATACCAGAAGAGGCCAAAATAGCTCCTTATATGCATGCGTATTTATTTTAGCTTACTAAAATACATGTTGAAATACACCATTATGTTTAACACATTTTTTTTTAATGATTGCAATATCTAAATATCATAGCTGATCTGATCAACCATACTGTAAACAAAATTTGCTGAAATATTTTATTTTCCTACTTAAACATATTTTAGGTACTTGCCAAAAACTGAATTATAATAATGTATATATGCACTTTAAGTCGAGTCAAATTACAAACTGCCCTGACCTAGATCTGCCATCTCATAATGCTCCTGCAGATAATGGTCCGTGCAGTTTGTTAGGAGTAATCAGTAGAACAAACAACATAGACTCTGATCTGCATGTGCATTATGCTAAGGCAGATCAGGATCTTTGTTGTTGTTTGTAGTTTAACTCGACTTATAGATGAGCATATGCAGTAATACTCTCACTGTTGACTTACAGAATTATCTTTTTGATAAATTTCAGGATAAATTTCATCATTATAGGCACAAATGGACAAATCTGTAAACATTGTCACTATCACTTGAATGTACTTAATAGAAGAGCTGGTAACTATTTACTCTGTAGCTTCATTTCCTCTCCTAATGTGAAGAGCACGTGTAAGATCCATTTTTGAGATGAATATAGCCCACAAAGTTGTATGGTAATAATATACAATACATGTATTGTGGTAAGTTCTGAGAGCGATATAGCCTACAGACTTATGTGGTAATGGACAAAAAATGGCTTTGGCAAATGCAACAACAACAGACTCATCTTACAGAGGAAAGGCACTGACATACATGCCAACCATTACGTTTTTTGGCATAATCATTACGCTGTTTTCACAAAAGTATGCCTTACGCTGTGCACATATGTGGATTACGCTTTTTCAATATATCCCCCTCCCAAAAAAATAAATAATTTGTTTTCTCATTTTTGTTAACATCCCACAGATCATATTCTAGAAAAGACAGCTTGTGCATACTTACAGCATCAGAATGAGCTTGTCCATAGATCATGCAGACAGAGCTGATATGCATTGGCACTTTATTTCCCAGTTAAAAGACCCAATCACTGGGAGATATAAATGTACATTTTTTTGTCAAGTTATGAAAGGAATATTGGTTTTTTACCATTCTGCGGCGGTTCGAGTCTAAGATTCAGCCAATGTGGGCATGTGAGAAAGCTTGCCAGTAGCTTCTCGTGGGTCGGTGGTTCTTTCCGGGGTTTTCCGGGTTCTTCCTCCACCATTAATACTGGCCGCCATGTATAGCCCTATCGTGCTGAAAAATGGCGTTAAACCCCACAACAACAACAACAAAATCTTTACCATTCTTATGCTGACTGTGAGAGATTGTACAGTAAAGTTAACGGGAAAAAATTGAATTCAATCCAGACTCAGTAACACAGTACTTAGTGCTCTGCTCTGCTGGTGTGCAAAACATTCATTGTCTCAGCTGGTATAAAGTGTTTTGAAATGCATCATGAGGGTCTGTTGCATTCTAAAGCCAAAAGTGATGCATGTGAAAACTTGAAGCCGTCATTGATGTTAAAAGACCAGAGGGGTAAATAAATCACTTTGTACAAAATTAATGTTGATTGAATTTTTATCATGTTATTTGTGAATTACTCTTTTTGTGCTCAGATTACTCTTTTTGTTCACTGGATTACAATTTTGCCACCCTAGGGGTTGGCATGTATGCACTGAAGATAACCTCACCAACACAGTATTCCACCTGCCAAATTGCAACATGATGTTTTGGCTGAACCCATGTTCCAAGCACTGGCATCTCATTGTGTCACCATCTGGAGAAGAGAAAGGGAAGATGTCAAATGATGAAGACCATGAGAAGTGCTAAATGCTGGACTGACCACAGGCTCATAACGTCCAAGCTCAATCAAGATTCAGACTAGCAGATGACCATAAGGCAAAAAAGTGTCCCAAAAGTTCAATGTTTCCAAATTGAAACAGGAGAATGTGAAAAAGGCATTTGTCAGAGAATTATGCAACCAACTAGAAACAATCAATATGAACTCCATGAATGTCAAGGAAAACTGAGCATCCTTCTGAGACTCTGTACTTGGCTTCATCCAAAACCCTTAATACCTTCATACATAAACATCACGATTGGATTGATGAAATCATGTTCTACATGCATTTTAGTAGACTGAGAAATTCATGTCATACATACATTATGGTTGATTCTGAGAAAATCATGCTATATATGCATTATGATTGGCCCTGAGAAAATCATGCCATATATTCATTATGGTAGACAGAGAAATTCATGTCATACATGAATTAAGGTTGATTCTGAGAAAATCATGATATACCTGCATTATGGTAGATTCTGAGAAATTCATGTCATATATTCATTATGGTAGACAGAGTAATTCATGTCATACATGAATTAAGGTTGATTCTGAGAAAAGCATGATATATATGCATTATGGTAGATTCTGAGAAATTCATGTCATATATGCTTTATGGTTGATTCTGAGAAAATCATGCCATACATGATTTGTGGTAGATTTTGATAATATGCCATACGTGCATTGTGGTAGATTTCAAGAAACCCATGATATTTTGGGCATATTTTAGATGCTACTTGTCTTCAGTGAGGGATGCTGATATTCAGATACATGCTCAAGATTAGAAGTGGATACTTTAGGGTTTGTGCATATTTGCAGGTATTTTTTTAACAAAGAACAGTTTATGTAAGCCATTAAACATCTTTGTTGCACTAATTAATATTGCATGTTCATTATAACTTTGTTAACACAGATTTCTTTGGGTTTAATATTTCTGTTATTTATGTATGTACTTCACTAGTTTACTTTATTTATACATCAACTGTAGGTGTTGCCAAAGCCTTTGGAGAAAATGTGGAGCCTCACCCTATACTTGTAGATTTGTGCAAACAACATTTTGGAACTGATGACCTGAATTCCCCCGAGTTGAAAATGGCAAAGGTAATTTTGATTCTTTGGCACAAAATTACTAATAACAAATCCATTCATAGATATCATAAAGATATATGCATCTGTGACCTTATTCTTTAATCATACAAAAGTGTTGCATTTATAAGATTTCTGTCCATACTTCAAAAAATAATCTTTCTAAACACTTCATGCACTCTTATTGGGAAAAAGGTGCTTTCTGAGGTGACACATCTCCATTATGAAAATGATCTTGTTGCCATTTTTCCAACTGGTTTGTTTTCATTATGGACCTATAAACTGTCAGGATTTTACAATTCCTTTTCAACAGGTGTCATCATCTCAATTCTTTCAAATATCCTGAGATTAATTTGACATTTACTTTATTGTCATGAGAGCCGATGCAGGTACAATCAATGATTTTATCAAAGTATTTGTTCCAAAAAGTGGTAAATTTCCCCTTCATTTTATTTCTAATAATATCAGTGTAGATGTTGACCAAGAAATATACATTTTTAGTCTTTTTTTAAAATTTGGAAAGTATTTATTTTCTATCCAACCATTTAAGAGACATTACAGTGTAAAAACAAGACCAATTCAAAGTCCTTAAAGGCATGCATTGTATTCATAGGAGACTGTGGCAAACCACCCAGTAATAGAACAGCATAATAATCTGCATGCTGAGATAACTTAAATTCCTTTTTAAATTGTTGTATTAAAATTATATCATAAGTAAGTTAAGAAGCAAAATTTTGAACCGTTAACAAATAGAATCTCCAAAATTGAAGGAGCATTTTCACAACTTTTTCAGAATCTTTCAATTAAAGAAGACCAGTTTCATTTTTCCTCAAGATTCTTGTATTTTCATTGTTAAATTGCTTTTTTATTAAAACTTTTAAACTATCACTAAAAACAGGACAGATCATTCATAACCCTATTATCTATTGAAGCAGAATCTATCTTATAGTCTACTTTAAACATTGAAATTGGTCTTCAATCCTGTATCTTGTGTCATTATCCTATAGTGTATATTAAACAATGAACTGGACCTCAGTCCTGTATCTTGTGTCATTATCTTATAGTCTACGTTACACAATGAACTGGACTTCAGTCCTGTATCTTCTGTCATTATCTTATAGTCTATACTAAACAATGAACTGGTCCTCAGTCCTGTATCTTGTGTCATTATCTTATAGTCTATACTAAACAATGAACTGGACCTCAGTCTTGTATCTTGTGTCATTATCTTATAGTCTATACTAAACAATGAACTGGACCTCAGTCCTGTATCTTGTGTCATTATCTTATAGTCTACATTACACAATGAACTGGACTTCAGTCCTGTATCTTGTGTCATTATCTTATAGTCTGTACTAAACAATGAACTGGACCTCAGTCCTGTATCTTGTGTCATTATCTTATAGTCTATACTAAACAATGAACTGGACCTCAGTCCTGTATCTTGTGTCATTATCTTATAGTCTATACTAAACAATGAACTGGTCCTCAGTCCTGTATCTTGTGTCATTATCTTATAGTCTATACTAAACAATGAACTGGACCTCAGTCCTGTATCTTCAGTCATTATCTTATAGTCTACGTTACACAATGAACTGGACCTCAGTCCTGTATCTTGTGTCATTATCTTATAGTCTATACTAAACAATGAACTGGTCCTCAGTCCTGTATCTTGTGTCATTATCTTATAGTCTATACTAAACAATGAACTGGACCTCAGTCCTGTATCTTCTGTCATTATGTTATAGTCTACGTTACACAATGAACTGGACCTCAGTCCTGTATCTTGTGTCATTATCTTATAGTCTATACTAAACAATGAACTGGTCCTCAGTCCTGTATCTTGTGTCATTATCTTATAGTCTATACTAAACAATGAACTGGTCCTCAGTCCTGTATCTTGTGTCATTATCTTATAGTCTATACTAAACAATGAACTGGTCCTCAGTCCTGTATCTTGTGTCATTATCTTATAGTCTATACTAAACAATGAACTGGTCCTCAGTCCTGTATCTTCTGTCATTATCTTATAGTCTATACTAAACAATGAACTGGACCTCAGTCCTGTATCTTCTGTCATTATCTTATAGTCTACGTTACACAATGAACTGGTCCTCAGTCCTGTATTTTCTGTCATTATCTTATAGTCTATATTAAACAATGAACTGGTCCTCAGTCCTGTATCTTGTGTCATTATCTTATAGTCTATATTAAACAAAAAAAATTGGTCCTCAGTCCTCTATCTTGTGTCGTTATCTTATAGTCTATGCTAAACAATGAACTGGGCCTCAGTCCTGTATCTTGTGTCTTTATCTTGTTTTGAGATGCATGTAAAAATACACTGAGACTGAAATTCTAGAAATACTTGTGTTAAAAAATGAATGACCAATATACAAATTCTTACAAGTTCTTCTTCCCAGAAATGTATAGAATTTGAAAGTGAAACAGAAGCAGGATTAGTTTCATATATTTCAAAACAAGGCCTCATTACAAAAAAGTTAATTTACCTACACATGAATTTCTTTCAGCATCTTTAACTTTTTTTTAACTTGTGGGAAAATGGTTTGGGGTTTATAAATCTTTATTGTTGCTTTTGTGTAAAGTTTGATAGAAATCATTGATGAGTTGGTATATAATTATGATCTGTTATCCAAAAGTAATTCCTTCATTGTTTACACAATTTATCTTTTCTAAGTTGAAAAATATTTTTAAATTTTGTCTCCTAATTCATATTTTCATGCTTTTGGTCCTACCATTTCACTTAACATGTTTTCATGCTTTTGGTCCTACCATTTCTCCCTCAAAATGTTTTCATGCTTTTGGTATTATCTTTTCTCTCTCAACATGTTTTCATGCTTTTAGTCTTACCTTTTCTCCCTCAAAATGTTTTCATGCTTTTGGTATCATCTTTTCTCCCTCAACATGTTTTCATGCTTTTGGTTCTACCATTTCTTCCTCAACATGTTTTCTCTCTGACCTATTTGAACTTGGGTTTTTGTTAGTTTGGTGTTTCCATTAAAGCTGCATATTTTGTTTGTTTAATGAATGATGTAAATACAAATTTTAGACTTTTTTCTCCTGTATTTCTTAAGTAAATTAGTATATGATTTGGCTTTACAAGTTTTGCATTGAATTTCCAATAACCAGGGCCCCAGGGTATTGCAGATAAGGGCAAAGGCAGAATTAGAGCTGAGTGATCTGGTTTATAATTAGGAATAATAGATAAATATTTAAAAGTTGAAAAATGTCCTTAGAAATTTGGAATAATCTAGAAATTAGGAATAATCTAAGACAGCACTGTTTGTTGGTGCTTGCCTGCTGCCAGATAAATAAAATACTATCCAGATAAACTGCTGCCAATGGGTCTAGCAAATCTAATTTATTCTGGATGTCCTGGGCTGCTGTTTGGATTAGGATTTAAATATTTAGTATCTTGTCAGTGTCAAGTTAAGTGCCCGAATAACATTTGAGTAATCACAGACAATGATAGAAAATTGATTAAAGCATCCAATATATTATTTGAAATTCTTGATACTGTAATGGTTATCACTGTGCAATGGTAATGATATATATTCACTAGTTTAATTCTTTTTCCACCAATTAATAAATCTGAGGATAGGCCTTCATAGATATGTACATCTGTTTCATACAGGTATCAGTAGCAGTTAAGATATTTAATATAAAAGTTTTGTATAGTTTTTCGGTTTGAAGCATGACAGTTTTATGACTTTGAGGCCATGGCAGGAATTGATAAAACTCTTAAGACTAGTCAAAACAAAATCTCAGACTCAAACTCAGTCACAAACAACATTACAGCTGAAAGATCATTTCAGATTGGTTAATAGTGGAAACATTATTGCAGACTTGAGCTCAGAGTTTATTATTTCTCGTCCAAATATTGTTTTAGATATCAAACAAAATAAATTCATATGCATAGCAACATTTTAAGTTTTTTTGGTTCAAACCCACTGTTTATCCTTGAGCCCTTGATAAGTTTTGTTGGGCAATTCTAATCTTTGCATAAATCACCAGTTTGTAAACACCCCCCACTACAGATTTCAATAACGAAAATCTTTAACGTGATAAAAATTGCACAAAACTTAGTCATTTCATTCTTTGATTTATCATTTCTAAGCTGACTTTCACCAGGGTGGCTCTAACACTGCGTTTTTCATGCTAAACTGAGTTTCTGTATTAACACTGCACCATATTGAGTCCACTATTGGCAAGTCTCTTTTCCTCAGACAACAGAGTGATGTCCTACTTGGTAATTGCCAGATAATTCCATAAATTACATTGAAGTTGAGTTATATTTCTTTGCACACATGTACATAAAAATTACACTGCTTGTTAAATCGTGGATCATGGAAGGGGAAACGTGTGGCCAAGTGGTCTAAAGTGCTCACCCTTATGCATTAAGGATCACTGCCATCTCACTTCTGTCTCTGTGGGTTTGAGTCTCAGGTTTGGCCAATGTGGGTATGTGATAAGGCCTGCCAGTAGCTTCTCATGGGTCGGTGGTTCTTTCCCGGGTTCTTCCTTCACCAATTTATAATGGCCACCATATATAGCCTATCATGTGCTGAAAAATGGCATTAAGCCCAACAACAACAACAAATTGTGAAAGGCAAATTTGCAGTTGTCGTTCTTTTCCGTTGCTTTATTCGACATTGCAAATATCGGAAGCAGACAACAAAGTATTTGCCTTCTATGTACATACATGTGTAGTCGTGCATCCAGCCCTTTGCTGAAAATGAACTTGTCCAGAACTGGAAATGACCGGCGATCAGGGTCGTCTTTTGAAAACTTGGTATGAAACACGCAGACAATAATGGTGTTAGGGCCCCCTCATCATAATTAAGTTTGAAATTATTAATCAATGAATGAACTATGGTCTGTGCATTTTTTAAATCTCATTTTAAGCTTTCTGTTTTTTAAATCCATAGTGGGGTACAAACAGATGGGGAGGTATATTCAGACTGTAGCATGAAGTGTCTCACTGAAGGACTAGTTATGGCAGTTGACCCATGATGGCCTTGCAATCACTACTGTTAATGACTTGCCATAATCTGAATTTATTATTGCCCATATCTAAGGTAAGATATATTAACTCATTTCAGGTACCTAAATCTGCAAAGTTGGTGTTTGGAGAAGACAAGAAAACAGGGGAAAGGACAAAATATCCACTTGTCACTGTCAAGAATGTCTACCTCTTCCCAGGTGTTCCCAGTATATTAGAAAAAGCATTTGTTTTGCTTAAGGTAAGGGAAAATTCAAACATAAAAGCAGTTGATTGCTTTTGTAGTAATGATGTATATGTATAGATTTACACTTACATATTTGTCCGATAATTACTAATTTATTAGTTTTTGAAAATCCTTGCAAGTCATGTAGTACCTTGGCTTTTGATATGAGGCTGGAACTTATGTCCATTTATTCCTAGTTAGATGTTATACACCAAGTGAGGGTGCAATATTCTCTTTGATGGGACAGCAGTTAGATCATTGTGGATCAACTTTCCAGTTTCATCTTATATTGGCCTACACCATGGTCAGCCACATCAACCAACATTCAAAACTATTATCTTAGAGGGTCATATATCCACAACCTCACAATTCTGGCTTCAGAAATAAATACACATGATCATTTAGTAACAGAAGGAAGGAGCACTAACACAAAAAGAATCATCTGCTTCAAAGTTATAAAGATGGCCATTGGATTTAAAAATGATTGAAACGATGGAAAACAGTAGATTTTAAGGATATAACACTTTTGAGCACAAAAAATCATGTTGAGATTCAAAATCCAAAATTTTAAAAAATTAAGTTAGACCTTGTTAGCTTCTTTGAAACATAAAAGAAATATACAGAAGCATACTCTTAAAAATCCTCAAAATTTTTAATGCATAAGAAAGAAAATTAATGGTCAGAGTTTTGAGTCCATGTACAGATTCATTGCTATAATTTCTGTAGCAGCATGGTCAGGTTTTTTTGCTGACTCACTTATGGCACACTTCCAAAATGACAATCAGAAGCGATTGTCGTAGGCCTGGAAAACTTTGTGTTTGGTTTTAATTTCCCTATCTTCAATAATTTTTCCATGCATTCCAAATTCTTTATGGATCCTGTAATGATGTTGACAATGTCAGATTCTGAAGGTGTAAAATGTAATTTGAACAGATTATGTAAGCAGTCAGCTGCCTGATAGTAACATTATTACTGCTGGTTAAGCCTGCATACTGCTAGTTAGTCCTACATACTGCTGGTTAGTCCTACATATTGCTGGTTAGTCCTACATACTGCTAGTTAGTCCTACATGCTGCTGGTTAGTCCTACATACTGCTGGTTAGTCCTACATAATGCTGGTTAGGCCAGCATACTGCTGGTTAGGCCTGCATACTGCTGGTTGGGCTTGTATACTGCTGGTTTGACCTACATGTGGCTGGTTAGGCCAGCATACTGCTGGTTAGGTCTATATACTGCTGGTTAGGCCTACATACTTACGTATGCGAAGTAGTGAAACAGGTATGTATAAAGACATATTTGTTTAATTTTTTTCTTATTTAACTAGTTAATATTTTGAGAGGTAAAACTGGAATTGTGCAAATTTCTTTTTCCAAGGTCAAATTTCACAAACAAGTTACTATACATCATGCATCATTCATTAGTTACCTCAGTGAATGATGGTTCAACACTCCTCATGCAGTGTTGCACCTTGAGCACAGGATTGCACGTTTAACCACAATTTTACGTCCTATGTTCCAGTTCCCCAAATCATACTGCTGTTTGACCCTGGGTATGCTTTTTGATCACAATAAAAAAAAAATTACACTTAATTTTCTTTATTGCTAATGCATTCAGGTCTATGATGGTGCTTGCAGTGGCTGGAATCTCTAAATATGAACAAATCTGTAGGATGTAATTTGATATCTGTTTAAAACAAAATATTTGGCAATGAAAACATTCAAGGTGTAGGTTTTTTTGCCTACTTATAGTGAAATGTCTCTGATAGTCACGTGTGATATATATTTTCCAGATTGAAGGCACAGATTATGGCAACAAAGAATTAATTTATTTTGAAGTTAAAATAATGTTAAAAGGGACACGATTTTTGCAGATGCACACATTGTCATTGAATCACTGAATAATCTGAGCAGAAAATGAAGAAGAATTATGATAATAAGTTATATTAGACAATCAGTGAACACTAAAGTGCAGTGAGTGCAAGATCCAGAATTTAAAATTCCATAGTTCAGCTCATTTCAGGTGAATCAAATATCAAACATGTTTAATATTTTCTTGAGTTACTCATGCATTTTATAAAATATTGATTACAATACACATTATGTCAAAGGGTAGGATAATAACACAGTACAGATGACAAAGTTAAGGTGTCAAAACAATAACAGCAGTTAAGATTATCTCCTGTTTTTACTAGTGCATTATCTGTTATTTGCCTTTGTCCATTTTAAAATGTTGTTTATCTCCCACATTTGGAAGACTGGAGACACAGTATCCCCAAGCCTTCAGAGCGTTGGTGCAACACTGTTCCTGACAGTGCAGGCATTACATTGATGTTGAGTCACAGTATTCCCCTCATGATAAGATTGGGGAGGGCCAAAATTTTTTGTCAGAAAGTATATGGAGTGGGCTTATTATTTATAAAGATATAATAAGCATTTCCCACATCGTTTTAAAGCTATTGGTAGGCTTATCATTAGAAAGTTATAACTGAAGTCAATGTATTATTGTATCATTTCAGTCAAAACTTGGTGTATGTTCAAAGTACAGCATTCTTTTTTACCAAGAAACTCTTATTTTCACAGTTTTGTATAAGGGAACTTAACCCTTTCCAAGTAATTCAATCTTATTTATTTGTTTTAAATTGAAAAATTTAGCTCGATTTTCATCTTTGCAGACTTAGTATGAAAAAACATGGTTTCATAATTTCATTAATAACTATGAACTTCTTGTGAATAAATATAACAATATGTAGTTTTAGTAAATGCTTTTTTATTAACTCCCATGTTGGAAATAGAAAGGTACCTTTTCTGCAGAATTTAGATGCTTTGCTTTGCAGTTTCTTTGTGATTACATGCGTAACAGAGCTTTAGGCATGGTATATCAGTATGATATGAAGGGAAGATCATTTGTATTAAGAAAGATTAAATAAAATTTAAATTTCTGTTATCTCCACATTTTGGTGGTTTACATATTGTCATCAAAAGAAGATAAACTGTGCCACCACACTTACAGGACCTGTTCCAAAATCCTTATGCTGAGTTTCACACCCAAGAAGTGTATATTCAACATGATGAGGTTTCCATAACACACATTTTGAATAAGGTGAATGCAATATTCAGTAAGGATGTCATAATGGGATCTTATCCAAACTTCAAAAGCAGGTAAGCAAGCCTGTAAAATTTCCTACTTTTAATGATGTTGCCGTGGTAAAAGTTACCTCCCTTTTCTTGTATCGAGTCTTACAGCCAGGAATACTGCTGTACGTTTGTTGTTTACTTAATATATTTCTCATCATTGGACATATTTCTGTTAAAACTTCCCATTTTCAAGAGCTAATAAACTATTAGACCCTGTTTATATTTTGGAATGGATGCAATGATGAAGCTTACAATAAAGGCTGACATAAATTTTGTAAGGATAAAGTACATTTTAGATCACTGTTTTTCAGAATATATATGAATATGAATTAGGGATGTTTGTTATGCACTGCAGTGTCACTGAGGGGACTCCAATGATATCATGGGTAATTTCTCTAATATTTAATGGAGAACATTTTTGAATGAATCAATCATTTATAGAACATTTTCAGAAATATATGTTCTAGAATTTAGTGATAACAATAAATTTGGTTACATCTGTATGATCTTTACCTTTGTGTTAAAAATGGGGGAGGAGTTGCTTAAAGGAATCAGATCTCCTAACTCTTGAGATAAATAATACTTACACCGCCATTCTGTCATCAGAAATTATAATTTTCCTGAAAACCAGAAACTTAAATACTGAATGTTGTTGTTGTTGTTGTTGTGGGGTTTAACGCCATTTTTCAGCACGATAGGCTATACATGGCGGCCAGTATTAATGGTGGAGGAAGAACCCGGAAAACCCCGGAAAGAACCACCGACCCACGAGAAGCTACTGGCAAGCTTTCTCACATACCCACATTGGCTGAATCTTAGACTCGAACCGCCGCAGACAGAGGTGAGATGGCAGTGATCCGTAACGAAGAGCGCTTTAGACCACTCGGCCACTCGGGGCCCCTAAATACTGAATGTTATTCCTACCTATTCATTTAATGGTTTCTTTGCCTTCATAGTCATGAACTTGCACAAACTTTGAACACAGAGTTAAAATTAAAGCACAAAAAATATGTGCAATAAAAAAATGGAGATATAATTTTAGAAATGTTGTAGAGTTAGCTTATTATTGAACCAAAATATCTGTACAATATTTCTATTGTAAATGCCCCCACCCCACCCCAACAACACCTGGACTGGTTATTGATGTTGGAATCTTTAGAGTGAGTTAAGATTTTGTGTTTGGACATTTTTTTTACTACAGGGACTGTCCATTTTACCTATTTTAGCTATTATAAAGTGAAGGTTACCTTGGAATCCGAGAATAAGAATCGTCTGGAGGAAGCTCACACTGCCCTTGTTAAAGCCCTCCCTGAAGGTAATTTTTGACTTATATGTAACACATGCAACTAATTGACAAAATTAATAAGTTCCAGCTGTCTGCCACAGCTGCCAGGCAGAAATTAAAATTCTGTTAAATTGCTGACTAGTTTTTCTTTGGTCAGTGTTTGAATCACTACATAATCAGCTTAGAGTGCTAACTTGGTCTAATCAGGGGTCAGCCTATTCCACACCATGGTAGTTTTTCATTATCTCAAGTACAATTTCTTGTTGTTAGAACTCTATAGTTTGTCCAACTTTTGTAAGAATTGTAACTTGAACCCTAAATTCAGTTCATTTATAAGGCAGTTTTTAAAAAAGATATATGTGCCATTTAGCATCCGTGTGTGTGTGTGAACTAACTACCCCTCCGAAAAACTTGTGTGTTGTTTTGCATTTCCAGGAAGCATAGTTAAATATGAGAAAGATCCTATTGCCAGTGCCATCAGGCAAGTTCATGATATTGTAGAATCTGATGATCAGTCCAAGTACACCTGTAATGTACGCAAGGCTGTACAGGTGATAGGGGAAAGTCTTGAAAGATACAGGTAAGGGCATTTTTACATGTAACTACAGTTATTATTAAATGAATCTTTTGTTTCCCTATCCATTGTCAACTAGTTTTTATCTATAGATTTGGAGACATAAAGTAAGTAAACTAAAGTGAAATATTGATGGCTAAAACTGATGGGACCAAATGAATCAGATTTGGTATATTCATAGTTTGAGTGAACAAGGCTGCCATTTCTGAGTGACTGATATTGAAACACTGTTTGATGCTGTATGAAAATGGACAGTGATGATTACATAACCTTGATTGAACTGAATTAAATTGAACTAGCATCTGGTGTTCTTTTATCAATATAACCTGTTTTGTTATCACTACTTCCAAGGTGATTGATTTAATGTGGTTACCATGATGCCCATGGCTTGACAGATTTTCTTGGTAAGTTGAAATAGCAGTTCAAGGTTGGAATAGTAGAGTTAGAAGGAGAACTGTTCATTTGCGTCTTATTACTGTATGCTGTATGTAGATTCTGCATGGAGCTGAAAGACATTTGAAACAACCATGTGTATTTGAGTGAGCATTCAAGCTGTGTAGATTCCACACCACGGGACTCTTGATGGCTTATTATTACTCTTGATAATTCATTTTTTGAGTGAATAATTTAAGTCCATTGTTCACAGAACTTTTCAGTTTGAATACACTGTTTGAATACACACTCACAGAATTAATCAGTTTGAATACACGCACACAGAACTTCTCAGTTTGAATACACACTCACACATAAGGTTTGAACACTTAGTAATCAACAAAAACTGACATTTTAATATTTTTTAATTCATCCAATTTTCAATATATTGAATTTGATGATTTCTTTGGAGACAATTTAAGAAAATATGTAAACCAGCTACAACTACTTTGTTGCAGTTCATTGACACCCTTACAATTTTATGTAAACCAGCTACAACCACTTTGTTGCAGTCCATTGACACCCTTACAATTTTATGTAAACCAGCTACAACTACTTTGTTGCAGTTCATTGACACCCTTACAATTTTATGTAAACCAGCTACAACTACTTTGTTGCAGTTCATTGACACCCTTACAATTTTATGTAAACCAGCTACAACTACTTTGTTGCAGTTCATTGACACCCTTACAATGTTATGTAAACCAGCTACAACTACTTTGTTGCAGTTCATTGACACCCTTACAGTGTTATGTAAACCAGCTACAACTACTTTGTTGCAGTTCATTGACACCCTTACAGTGTTATGTAAACCAGCTACAACTACTTTGTTGCAGTTCATTGACACCCTTACAGTGTTATGTAAACCAGCTACAACTACTTTGTTGCAGTTCATTGACACCCTTACAATTTTATGTAAACCAGCTACAACTACTTTTGTTGCAGTTCATTGACACCCTTACAATTTTATGTAAACCAGCTACAACTACTTTGTTGCAGTTCATTGACACCCTTACAGTGTTATGTAAACCAGCTACAACTACTTTGTTGCAGTTCATTGACACCCTTACAGTTTTATGTAAACCAGCTACAACTACTTTGTTGCAGTTCATTGACACCCTTACAGTGTTATGTAAACCAGCTACAACTACTTTGTTGCAGTTCATTGACACCCTTACAGTGTTATGTAAACCAGCTACAACTACTTTGTTGCAGTTCATTGACACCCTTACAGTGTTATGTAAACCAGCTACAACTACTTTGTTGCAGTTCATTGACACCCTTACAATTTTATGTAAACCAGCTACAACTACTTTTGTTGCAGTTCATTGACACCCTTACAATTTTATGTAAACCAGCTACAACTACTTTGTTGCAGTTCATTGACACCCTTACAGTGTTATGTAAACCAGCTACAACTACTTTGTTGCAGTTCATTGACACCCTTACAGTGTTATGTAAACCAGCTACAACTACTTTGTTGCAGTTCATTGACACAACCAGCTACAACTACTTTGTTGCAGTTCATTGACACCCTTACAGTTTTATGTAAACCAGCTACAACTACTTTGTTGCAGTTCATTGACACCCTTACAGTTTTATGTAAACCAGCTACAACTACTTTGTTGCAGTTCATTGACACCCTTACAATGTTATGTAAACCAGCGACAACTACTTTGTTGCAGTTCATTGACACCCTTACAATTTTATGTAAACCAGCTACAACTACTTTGTTGCAGTTCATTGACACCCTTACAATTTTATGTAAACCAGCTACAACTACTTTGTTGCAGTTCATTGACACCCTTACAGTGTTATGTAAACCAGCTACAACTACTTTGTTGCAGTTCATTGACACCCTTACAGTGTTATGTAAACCAGCTACAACTACTTTGTTGCAGTTCATTGACACCCTTACAGTTTTATGTAAACCAGCTACAACTACTTTGTTGCAGTTCATTGACACCCTTACAATGTTATGTAAACCAGTTACAACTACTTGGTTGCAGTTCATTGACACCCTTACAGTTTTATGTAAACCAGCTACAACTACTTTGTTGCAGTTCATTGACACAACCAGCTACAACTACTTTGTTGCAGTTCATTGACACCCTTACAGTTTTATGTAAACCAGCTACAACTACTTTGTTGCAGTTCATTGACACCCTTACAGTTTTATGTAAACCAGCTACAACTACTTTGTTGCAGTTCATTGACACCCTTACAATGTTATGTAAACCAGCGACAACTACTTTGTTGCAGTTCATTGACACCCTTACAATTTTATGTAAACCAGCTACAACTACTTTGTTGCAGTTCATTGACACCCTTACAATTTTATGTAAACCAGCTACAACTACTTTGTTGCAGTTCATTGACACCCTTACAGTGTTATGTAAACCAGCTACAACTACTTTGTTGCAGTTCATTGACACCCTTACAGTGTTATGTAAACCAGCTACAACTACTTTGTTGCAGTTCATTGACACCCTTACAGTGTTATGTAAACCAGCTACAACTACTTTGTTGCAGTTCATTGACACCCTTACAGTGTTATGTAAACCAGCTACAACTACTTTGTTGCAGTTCATTGACACCCTTACAATTTTATGTAAACCAGCTACAACTACTTTTGTTGCAGTTCATTGACACCCTTACAATTTTATGTAAACCAGCTACAACTACTTTGTTGCAGTTCATTGACACCCTTACAGTTTTATGTAAACCAGCTACAACTACTTTGTTGCAGTTCATTGACACCCTTACAGTGTTATGTAAACCAGCTACAACTACTTTGTTGCAGTTCATTGACACCCTTACAGTGTTATGTAAACCAGCTACAACTACTTTGTTGCAGTTCATTGACACCCTTACAGTGTTATGTAAACCAGCTACAACTACTTTGTTGCAGTTCATTGACACCCTTACAATTTTATGTAAACCAGCTACAACTACTTTTGTTGCAGTTCATTGACACCCTTACAATTTTATGTAAACCAGCTACAACTACTTTGTTGCAGTTCATTGACACCCTTACAGTGTTATGTAAACCAGCTACAACTACTTTGTTGCAGTTCATTGACACCCTTACAGTTTTATGTAAACCAGCTACAACTACTTTGTTGCAGTTCATTGACACCCTTACAGTGTTATGTAAACCAGCTACAACTACTTTGTTGCAGTTCATTGACACAACCAGCTACAACTACTTTGTTGCAGTTCATTGACACCCTTACAGTTTTATGTAAACCAGCTACAACTACTTTGTTGCAGTTCATTGACACCCTTACAGTTTTATGTAAACCAGCTACAACTACTTTGTTGCAGTTCATTGACACCCTTACAATGTTATGTAAACCAGCGACAACTACTTTGTTGCAGTTCATTGACACCCTTACAGTGTTATGTAAACCAGCTACAACTACTTTGTTGCAGTTCATTGACACCCTTACAATTTTATGTAAACCAGCTACAACTACTTTGTTGCAGTTCATTGACACCCTTACAGTGTTATGTAAACCAGCTACAACTACTTTGTTGCAGTTCATTGACACCCTTACAGTGTTATGTAAACCAGCTACAACTACTTTGTTGCAGTTCATTGACACCCTTACAGTTTTATGTAAACCAGCTACAACTACTTTGTTGCAGTTCATTGACACCCTTACAATGTTATGTAAACCAGTTACAACTACTTGGTTGCAGTTCATTGACACCCTTACAGTTTTATGTAAACCAGCTACAACTACTTTGTTGCAGTTCATTGACACCCTTACAATGTTATGTAAACCAGCTACAACTACTTTGTTGCAGTTCATTGACACCCTTACAATGTTATGTAAACCAGCTACAACTACTTTGTTGCAGTTCATTGACACCCTTACAGTTTTATGTAAACCAGCTACAACTACTTTGTTGCAGTTCATTGACACCCTTACAATGTTATGTAAACCAGTTACAACTACTTTGTTGCAGTTCATTGACACCCTTACAGTTTTATGTAAACCAGCTACAACTACTTTGTTGCAGTTCATTGACACCCTTACAGTTTTATGTAAACCAGCTACAACTACTTTGTTGCAGTTCATTGACACCCTTACAATGTTATGTAAACCAGCTACAACTACTTTGTTGCAGTTCATTGACACCCTTACAGTTTTATGTAAACCAGCTACAACTACTTTGTTGCAGTTCATTGACACCCTTACAGTTTTATGTAAACCAGCTTCAACTACTTTGTTGCAGTTCATTGACACCCTTACAGTTTTATGTAAACCAGCTACAACTACTTTGTTGCAGTTCATTGGCAGCCTTACAATTTTATGTAAAATACATTCAGAAGATATGTTTTGAAAGATTATTTTTATTTTTATTACATAACTCATCGGCTAGGGTTCAGAAATTGCAAAGGTATATGGAAGCTGCATTAAGAGAAATTTTTAAAAAATGTGATAAGAATTGGTAGGAATTTTGAAGCCATAGTATGTACAATGTTTTGCCTACACTAATGGCTTAGAGAATAGCATGTGATGTCATGGTACTGTATTCCTTTTTTCAGTTTAGATGAAATCTGTGTGGGCTTTAATGGTGGCAAGGACTGTACTGTTTTGCTTCATTTATTCCATGCAGTAAAGATGAGGTAAAATTAATATAACACTTTAACTAGTTAAACCCTGATCAAATTTAAACATTGACTACTAACGCTTTGGTGGCCTAGTGGTTAGAGCATCTGCCTCGGTTACGGGCATCGCGGGTTTGAACTCCAGCCGAGTCATACCAAAGACATAAAAATGGTACTAACAGCTGCCTTGCTTGGTGCTCAACATTAAGAGGTTAGTTTTAGGACTGGTCGGCCTGGTGTCAGGATAATGTGACTGGGTGGGACATCATGCTACATGTCTGTGGTATGATGCCTCATTGCTAGACATAACTATAAACTGCTACACTGCAGACGTGACTAAAAAGTTGTTAAAGCTATGTTACAAATCCAAATCACACACACACACACATGGACTACTAGTTGAACAATGAGCAAAAATTAAACATTGAGTATTAACTTATATTGAGATTATTTAGACTAAAGACAAGACCTCTGTCACAGAAAAGATGTTAGTTCTCTTGATGCAGCTCTTAAGAGCCTCACATACTTTGGAACTAAATAATTCACTTCTGATATTATTTATTTTTAAATTTTTTCATTATTTTACTTATTATTTATCCAGTGCTTAAGAAACATTGGTAAAAATGACTAATTACTAGGTATGAAATGAATCTGGTAAAATGAGTAATTTTTCACTGAATATATCGTTATTAGTAAAATATTTTTGCTTGTTTTCATTGGTTTAAAGCCATTTTTCAAAACCTGATAGACTATACATGCCAGAGTAAATTAAGTCAAATTAGGCATGTGAAGAGTACATTTTATCTAATACTTGATTGTGTTTAATGTGGCTTTAGTGCACTATAACACTGTAGGATATATTGCCAGGGCAAGTAAAGTGCCTTACCAAAGGACACAGTATGGCTTCTGATTCAGGCTGATCCATTGGTGGGAATTAAACTTGCACTGTTCTGGTCTTGAGTCATACACTATGACCTCTTTGCCATCTTGGCTTCTTAGGTGCTTGAAAAAAACTCTGAACTCAATAAATGACAATTTTCTTTGAAGGCATTCACTTGTGCAAAGTGTACTACAGAATCATTGGCTTTTCTGCTCATAGACCAAAATGGGATGGCCTGTTTCTCATGTTTCATCATCTACCCGACCGTTAGCACAAGATTATTATCATTACTTATTCCAAATTTCTGGGAGGTTTGCCATGAAACTTGACACAGACATTCATCCCAAGGTCTAGTTGCTTCTAAATCAAAATTGGAGCAGCTCAGACATCCACTGTGACTACCACAGCACCATCTTGAAAATATTGTCAACATTCTCCTGAATTGGTGGTTATATCTTCATGGGGTTTTCACAAAAAGGCTTCTTACGACATCTAGTTGGCCCTTAAAAAAATGTTGCAGATCTGACATCCAGTATGGCCACCTGCCACAGCAGTGACCTTGAAAACTTGTGATTAGTACTCCTTCTGAATTGAAGGTCATATTGGCATGGGGTTTTCATCAGAAGACTTCTTATATCTACTTGGTCCTTAATGAAAATGGTGCTGTCTGGCCATTCAATATGGCTGCCACAGTGGCCATTTTGAAAATCTTGTTATCACTACTTCATCTGAATGAATGACCATATTATCATCATGGGGTTTTCACTGAAAGATTTCTTTTTATATCTATTTGTCATAAATGAAACAATATTGATTGACATCCAGTATCTTTAGAATTGTGTTATTGGTACTCCTTCTGAAGGAAAAGACATATCAAGATGGGGTTTTCACTAGAAGCTTAATTATGATATCCTAAATGAAAATGATGCTAATCTAACCTCAGTTATTGCAGCCATCTTGAAAATCTTCCTGTTGTTACTTCTAACTGAAAGTCATATCCTCAAACATCCACAGTGAACATAATAAAGATCTTGTTGTTACTAATTCTCCTGGATAGGTGGTTATGTTGACTTGGGGTTGTGACTAAAAGTCCTCTAATGGCATCTAGTTTTATCTAAATGAAGCAGCTGATCTTATTTCCAGTATGCCCACCACAGCATTTAAAATTTGGACATCTTATCACTCAAGAGTATCAATGACAATTTCAGCACTCTGCAGTTAAAAAAAAGAAATGGTCTTATCTTGAATTCCTGACAATTCTTTTCAGGCACTAGAGCATCTGTTCATTTGAGATACTCTTGTTGTTTATCATTTTAATGCTTTATAGTTTATGTAGGGACCAAAAGTCTGTAAAAATGGTACAGGATGTTTTACTTTTAGTCAACTATCTATAATGAAAATGGAACCGCTCTGGTGGCCTAGTGGTTAGAGCATCCACCTCGGATGCAGGAGGTTGCAGGTTTGAACCGTGGCCGAGTCATACCAAAGACTTACAAAAATGGTACTTACAGCTTCCTTTCATGGCACCCAGCATTAAGAGGCTAGTGTTAGGACTGGTCGGCATGGTGTCAGGATAATGTGACTGGGTGGGACATCATGCTACATGTCTGCGGCATGATGCCCCAAAGCTAGAGATCACTATAAACTGTCACATTGCAGATATTGTAGCGATATGACTGAAAAATTGTTAAAGACACACACACACATAATGAAAATGCATCAGGATATTATCTTATGTATGTAGTCACTTATAAGCTGAGTCCAACTGCAAACTGCACAGACCCAGATCTGCTGTCACATAATGCACTGTCAGATCTGGATCTGTGCAGTTTGCTAGGAGTAAACAGTAGTACAAACAACATAGACCTTGATATGCAGGTATGTTATGCAGATCAGGATCTTTGTTGTTTGCATTTGGACTCGACTTATAAGTGATGTGCATGGTAACAAAGACAAATTTGGAACAATTGATAAAGAAAAGAAACATTTAATGTAAACAGTGACATGCTACCACGTTTTAATCCCTATTACAAAATGATTCTTCTGTATTTATAGGACTCATTTGCATCTGCTTGTTATTTTGTATCATTTGCTCAGTGTGTTAATTATATATGTATATTCAGTTTAATAACCTTAAGTGTTTATTACATAAGTATCCTCAGTATAATAACATCAGGTGTTTATTACTTAAGTATGCTCAGTGTAATAACCTTTTATACCTTTTGAAAGGGAATTTGTTTGGCATCAAATTTTCACTGCCCAAAGCCACATAGTAACACTGCAGGCAATACTTTTCAATTAAGATTTGATTGGTAAATGGAGAAATTAATGTGTACAGTAAAATAAATGTTAGAGATCTATATTACTTAACTATATTTGAAATTATTTTTGAACCGTTTTGCTGTCTTAGAAAACCAGTTCAGAGTTAATATTTTGCTTGCTTCTCACAGGAAATTCCCAACTTGCACTCAGAAGACAAAGTGCTTGTACATCAAAAGTCGATCGCCTTTCCCAGAAGTGGAGAAATTTATCCAGATAACTAGAGATAAGTAGGTGCCATCTTCATAATGAGCTTTAGACTCAATCTTCATTTTTTCTTTAAATATATTTTTTAAATAAATATACTGCAAATAAGCTTATTTGTATAGGTTTTCATGTAATTATTATTTACTTGTACATTTTCTTATTTATTTTATGTTGCAATGAATTGGGGATAAGCAGGAAGTTATCTATATAAACAGGTTTTTATATACACGTAAAAATGCATGCTTGTATGAAGGGGACTTAATACTTTTGACCATGTTACATAGACTGTTCTTTATATACAGTTTGTAGCATATTTGATTATATCATCATTGATCTTGTAACATCTTTTGGATATAGACATCTTTCCATGGTCTATTTTAACAGCTATATCATGCAATATGGCCAGTCATGTGAAAAATGGGATAAAATGTCCTATTGAAACCAAGTATGCTGACTTCAACCAGATCTCAGTTTCATAAAAGCTGATTGGTTGAGAGATATGTTCATATTATTATTATCTGAGATAAGGGAGGAGGTGTACTTAGTTTTAGATTGGAAAAAAACATTCTTCTAATTCTTTGAATATTGTAAGTAATCATTTTTCATGAAAATACTTCATAATAAAACAAAGACTGTGCTACTATTGTTTCAGATTAACTGTAAACACTTTTTAAAAAAATGCAAAGATATATTTCTCTAGTTTATTTTCTTGAAAAGCATTACATTATGCTGATACATTAAGAAACTGATGCTCAAAGATTTAAATGCTTTTTACCATTTTTGTTGTTAGTTACAAGCTGGATATGCTGAACTACAGTGGCCGAATAAAAGAATGTCTTGGAGAGCTACAAAAACAACACCCTGAGATTAAGTCAGTCATAATGGGAACCAGAGTGACTGATCCATACTCCGGTATCCAACTTGTCTTTCTTATGTTCTATTTACAGCGTACCATTTTGCTTCTTAGTACAATTATTGGCAATGGGTCTTACCATATCATTTTTATATTCAGTTTTTAAACAAACCAAATTTAAATGTTGTGAGCTTTAATGAGCACATATTTTTAGATTCTGTTAATTACATAAGAAATGCATGGATTTGTTTTAGTTACAAATACATTTAAATATTTACAACTTGTATCACCATCAGGTGCTTAAAAATGTTTCATTTATTCTGTGTACAGTGCCATGTTAAGATATTGCATGTAGTATCTGAAAATTCGGCAAATGTAGGTATGTTTGAAAACTCACCAATAGCTTCCTGCGGGTCGAGTGTTCTTACTGGGATTTTACCTAGTTCTTCCTCCACCAGTTATACTTGCTGCAATGTAAAGCCTATTTTATGCTGAAAAATGGCATTAAACCCGAGACTGCAACAACAACAACAACAATCTGGAAATTAATATGGATTTTTAAAGTTTATATCACTAACGGCCTGTTTTTAAACTTGTTTTGGCAAATTCTGATTATCTTATTAAGCTTTTGAGCTTTTTATGAGCTACAATTATTGGTTGTTATTACAGTGGATATGGTCTTTGATTTTTTGTCATCACTGAATCTTTTGAATTTGCATAGCTGGTTGTTTAAGTTCTTTTTATAAAGTCTTGTCTTAGTATCTCTGTGTATTATTTAAATGGACCAAGTTCTGAATATTACTTAAATGGACCAAATTCTGTACATTACTTAAATGGACCAGATTCTGTACATTACTTAAATGGACCAAATTCTTTATATTACTCAAATGGACCAAATTCTGTATATTACTCAAATAGACCAAATTCTGTACATTACTTAAATGGACCAAATTCTGTACATTACTTAAATGGAACAAATTCTGTATATTACTCAAATAGACCAAGTTCTGAATATTACTTAAATGGACCAAATTCTGTACATTACTTAAATGGACCAGATTCTGTACATTACTTAAATGGACCAAATTCTTTATATTACTCAAATGGACCAAATTCTGTATATTACTCAAATAGACCAAATTCTGTACATTACTTAAATGGACCAAATTCTGTACATTACTTAAATGGAACAAATTCTGTATATTACTCAAATAGACCAAATTCTATACATTACTTAAATGGAACAAATTCTGTATATTACTCAAATAGACCAAATTCTATACATTACTTAAATGGAACAAATTCTGTATATTACTCAAATAGACCAAATCCTGTACATTACTTAAATGGAATAAATTCTGTATATTACTTAAATGAACCAAATTCTGTATATTACTTAAATGAACCAAATTCTGTATATTACTTAAATGAACCAAATTCTGTATATTACTTAAATGAACCAATTTCTGTATATTACTTAAATGGAACAAATTCTGTATATTACTCAAATAGACCAGATTCTGTATATTACTTAAATGGACCAGATTCTGTATATTACTTAAATGGACCAAATTCTGTATATTAAAAAAATGGACTGAATTCTGCAATAAATCCATCATTTAGTCATAGTCAGCTAATGAAAGACCACCACCCCCACTTCCAGAGTGAGTAAAATCTCAGTCTTAGAACTGCATATAAACTGCAAGAAGTGTTTTTTGTAGTACTGTATAATAGCATACACTATAACTTATTTTTACTCTGTAGGGCTGTTTTCATCTGTTTGATGGATGCTTTTTGTTGTTTCTCTTTGTAAAAAATTTGAAATTACATACACTGGTTGAGAAAATATCATCTTTGTAAAAATTATTTTTATAGTTGTTACTCAGCTTATTTTGTTCTTGATCATGCATACTAAACATTCATAAACACTTCAAAAGTTCAAACATTTGCTTGAAATAATAGAAAAAAAGTATTTTAATCTTGGGACTTTGCCGTTCAACTCCAAGTCTTGCACATTTTTCCTGCCACAACTCATTAAGCTGTTTATTCTCCTTATTTTCACTTCATTGTTAAAAGTTTTACAACTTTGACTATACCATCTGTGGTTTTTGTTTGTCTTTTTGTCCAGCTCACTTGGAGGCTTTCTCAATGACAGATCCTGACTGGCCACAGTTTATGCGTGTCAATCCTCTATTAGACTGGTCCTACAATGATGTGTGGAAATTTCTGCGATCGTTATGCCTACCATATTGTAGTCTGTATGACAGAGGGTAAGTAAGGGAAATAACAAATCTTAGATTAAAACCTTTTTCTTATTATATATGGAATTTATGATTTTTAAAAGTGTCAGCCTCATCATTGTAGTAATCTACCATGCACCAAACAGAATGGAAAAGATGAGACAACACTCCATTGCTTTAACTGTTATTTATCATGTCTGCACAAAATATAATGGAAAAGATGAGACAACACTCCATTGCTTTAGGTTATTTATCATGTCTGCACCAAACAGAATGGAAAAGATCATTCAGCACTTCATTGCTTTAAAGAGTTATTTATCATGTTGGCACCAAATAGAATGGAAAAGATGAGACAAAACTCCATTGCTTTAAATAGTTATTTATCATGTTGGCACCAAATAGAACAGAAAAAGATCACACAGCACTCCATTGCTTTAAAGTTGTTTATCATGTTGGCACCAAATAGAATGTAAAAGATCACACAACTCTCCATTGCTTTAAATAGTTATTTATCATGTTTGCACCAAATAGAACATAAAAGATCACACAACTCTCCATTACTTTAAATAGTTATTTATCATATTGGCACCAAATAGAATGGACAAGATCACACAACTCTACATTGCTTTAAATAGTTATTTATCATGTTTGCACCAAATAGAATGTAAAAGATCACACAACACTCCATTGCTTTAAGTATTTATCATGTTAGCACCAAATAAAATGGAAAAGATCACACAACACTCCATTGCTTTAAATAGTTATTTTATTTATCATGTTGGCACCAAATAGAATGGAAAAGATGAGACAACACTTCATTGCCTTAAATGGTTATTTATCATGTTGGCACCAAATAGAATGGTGGTTGTTGTTGTTGTAGAGTTTAATGCCATTTTTCAGCACACGATAAGCTATACATGGTGGTCAGTAATAATGGTGGAGGAAGAACCCAGGAAATCCCCAGTAATAACCACTGACCCTCGAGAAGCTACTGGCAGGGTTTCTCACATAGCCACAGTGGCCAATTCGAGACTCTAACACATGCAGACAGAGGTGAGATGGCAATGATCAGTAACGGAGAGCGCTTTAGACCACTCAGCCACTCAGGGGCCCCCCAAATAGAATGGAAAAGATCACACAACACTCCATTGCTTTAAATAGTTATTTATCATGTTGGCACTAAATAGAATGGAAAAGATCACACAACTCTCCATTACTTTAAATAGTTATTTATCATGTTGGCACCAAATAGAATGGAAAAGATGAGACAACACTCCATTGCTTTAGATAGTTATTTATCATGTTGGCACCAAATAGAACGTAGGAGATCACACAACTCTTCTTTTCTTTAAATAGTTATTTATCATGTTGGCACCAAATAGAACAGAGAAGATTACACAACATTCCATTGCTTTAAATAGTTATTTATCATGTTGGCACCAAATAGAATGGAAAAGATGAGACAACACTCCATTACTTTAAATAGTTATTTATCATGTCTGCACCAAATAGAATGGAAAAGAAGAGACAACACTTCATTGCTTTAAGTAGTTATTTATCATGTTGGCACCAAATAGAATGGAAAAGATCACACAGCACTCCATTGCTTTAAATAGTTATTTATCATGTTGGCACCAAATAGAACGTAGGACATCACACAACTCTCCTTTGCTTTAAATAGTTATTTATCATGTTGGCACCAGATAGAACAGAAAAGATCACACAACATTCCATTGCTTTAAATAGTTATTTATCATGTTGGCACCAAGTAGAATGGAAAAGATGAGACAACACTGCATTGCTTTAAATAGTTATTTATCATGTCTGCACCAAATAGAATGGAAAAGATAAGATAACACTCCATTAATTTAAATAGTTATTTATCATGTTGGTACCAACTAGACTGGAAAAGATCACACAAATCTCCTTTGCTTTAAATAGTTATTTATCATGTTGGCACCAAATAGAATGGAAAAGCTCACACAGCTCTCCTTTGCTTTAAATAGTTATTTGTCATGTTGGCACCAAATAGAATGGAAAAGATCACACAGCTCTCCATTGCTTTAAATAGTTATTTGTCATGTTGGCACCAATTAGAATGAAAACGATCACACAACTCTTCATTGCTTTAAATAGTTATTTGTCATGTTGGCACCAATTAGAATGAAAAAGATCACACAACTCTCCATTGCTTTAAATAGTTATTTATCATGTCTGCACCAAATAGAACAGAAAAGATCACACAGCTCTCCATTGCTTTAAACAGTTATTTATCATGTTGGCACCAAATAGAATGGAAAAGATCACACAGCTCTCCATTGCTTTAAATAGTTATTTGTCATGTTGGCACCAATTAGAATGAAAAAGATCACACAACTCTCCATTGCTTTAAATAGTTATTTATCATGTCTGCACCAAATAGAATGAAAAGATCACACAGCTCTCCATTGCTTTAAATAGTTATTTATCATGTTGGCACCAAATAGAATAGAAAAGATGAGACAACACTGCATTGCTTTAAATAGTTATTTTCGTGTCTGCACCAAATAGAATGGAAAAGATGAGACAACACTCCATTACTTTAAATATTTATTTATCATGTTGGCACCAACAAGACTGGAAAAGATCACACAACTCTCCATTGCTTTAAATAGTTATTTATCATGTCTGCACCAAATAGAATGGAAAAGATCACACAGCTCTCCATTGCTTTAAATAGTTATTTATCATGTTGGCACCAAAGAGAATGGAAAAGATCACACAACTCTCCACTGCACTAAATAGTTATTTATCAGATATGACATAAAATGATCAGTGTGTTCTCCAAGACTTGTGATTGTATTAATCCCTACCCCACCCCAAATTATAGAATCCCCGCTTAAATAATTGACAAGCACATGAAAATCATACACATGAGCATACGAAAATCTCATTATTACTAGAGCTCAATCTGATCATGTAAATTACATAGCCAAGTGCTTACTAAGGAACTTTTTGCCACAGTGAGATTCATTCATTGATTGTCTGATTTATAAAAACATTTGAACAACTGTACATGGTGAAATTGTGCAATGATGGACATACTATTTTTGATATTTAGTGGTAATGTCTGAGCTGTTACATGTAGTTCTGATGTGTGCAGCATAGGTTGATTGATTGTCATAACACACTTTTGCTGCCTCTGTGTTAATAATGAAGATAAAAAGTTATAAATTTGATCTTTATTCATCAAATATTAATGATCACACACATTTGTTGAAATATACAGAAAGGCATCTATTCAAACTATTATCACATCCCTCCCCTTAACCCCGCCCCATTGTGAAAAACTCCAAAGTGGAATTCCTCTAATGTTTGAAAATCCTGAAGAAGAAATCATTGCCCTTTCTCAGTTGAATGATATGATAAATAGCTGTACATGAAGTGCAGTTGAGTCATTTAATTCCAACTCAGAAAATTCATTTGATAAGTATATATTTAACAAGTCATGACCAAACAGATTTGATAAGGGGGCCGAGTGGTCTAAAGCGCTCTCCATTACGGATCACTGGCATGTCTGTGTCAGTTCGAGTCTAGGATTCGGCCAATGTGGGTATGTGAGAAAGCTTGCTAGTAGATTCTCGTGGGTCGGTGGTTCTTCCTGGGGTTTTCCCGGGTTCTTCCTCCACCATTAATACTGGCCGCCATGCATAGCCTATCATGTGCTGAAAAATGGCATTAAATCCCACAACAACATCAACAACGAATTTGATACCATATGACCTGTAATGAATTAGTCACATTAATTTTACTTCCTCATGTTTAAGTTTAAAGATATTCACTCAGAACTTTACATTTTATCGGCCATTGACCTCAAATGACACATATAATGTGTTTTGAACTGTTCGGACAATATGTATGTCTCATGGAATCCTGAGAGTGGAAGGGGTATAAAGTTTATGCCATAATGTCCCAGAAGGGGTAAAAGTACATGTCCCATGAACCCTGGAAAGGGAAGGAGTGTAAAGTACAAAACCCATAGAGCCCTGGGATGAGGTGTATAATTTGTGTGTAATCTATAAAAAAATAAAACCATGGAAATCAGTACAACTTTGAATTAATTGTCATACAATCTAAATCTTGTGAAATATTAATTCATAGAGGAAATATATAAATATCTGAAAATACTACTCATGTTCAGACATAAAAAATGACAATTTACAGATTGTAAAAAGCTCTTTATGGGTCTGAAATAAAACACCATAATAGAGAAAAAAATGAGGACAGAGCTCTCTTGGTGAATATAATTATATAAACAAAATATTTGGAAATTACACTTTATGTGTATCAAACCACCAGACACAATTTCTATAATTCACTTTAATGTTTTTATTATTTACAAACTAAAAATAGTATCTATGCTTCAAGGATTGGTCCGAAATGGTGTCATGCAGTTTAAAAATACAAAAGTAAACCTATCATGCAATAGTGTTTTTTATCTCAACGTAAACAATGCTTTTACTGCTTTAGTTAGAGTTTACTTAATTATCTTAACTGGAATATCTAAAGCAAATTGCTGTAGAGTTCAACCTAGGGATACATACTGGAGTAGATATGATAAGGCTTCCAGCTTTAAAGTTGTCTCATCAGTGTCTATACTGGAGTAGATCTGATAAAGGCTTCCAGCTTTAAAGTTGCCTCATCAGTGTCTGTACTGGAGTAGATCTGATAAAGGCTTCCAGCTTTAAAGTTTACTCATCAGTGTCTGTACTGGAGTAGATCTGATAAAGGCTTCCAGCTTTAAAGTTTACTCATCAGTGTCTATATTGGAGTAGATCTGATAAACGCTTCCAGCATTAAAGTTTACTCACCAGTGTCTATACGGGAGTAGATATGATAAAGCTTCCAGCTTTAAAGTTGTCTCATCAGTGTCTATACTGGAGTAGATCTGATAAACGCTTCCAGCATTAAAGTTTACTCACCAGTGTCTATACGGGAGTAGATATGATAAAGCTTCCAGCTTTAAAGTTGTCTCATCAGTGTCTGTACTGGAGTAGATCTGATAAACGCTTCCAGCATTAAAGTTTACTCACCAGTGTCTATACGGGAGTAGATATGATAAAGCTTCCAGCTTTAAAGTTGTCTCATCAGTGTCTATACTGGAGTAGATCTGATAAACGCTTCCAGCATTAAAGTTTACTCACCAGTGTCTATACGGGAGTAGATATGATAAAGCTTCCAGCATTAAAGTTGTCTCATCAGTGTCTATACTGGAGTAGATCTGATAAACGCTTCCAGCATTAAAGTTTACTCACCAGTGTCTATACTGGAGTAGATCTGATAAACGCTTCCAGCATTAAAGTTTACTCACCAGTGTCTATACGGGAGTAGATCTGATAATAATAGTGTTACAGAGCAACAAAACGTTGTTTGTTTAAAATACATAACATTACAAATCAGACCATAAGAGGTTTATCCTGGAAGTATATGGGAAATGGGCAAGGCTCAAATCTTGGTCTTTGTGGTGAAATCTGGAATGGAAAATAACTTAATATAATATAGATCAGAACTTTAATTTTTTTATTTTCATTTTAAGTATATTTTTGTTTCAGGATAATAGTATGCATATAATTATCCAATAAGAATTAAATGTAGAGAAATATGTTGTATATGAACAATACTCTAATATCTGCATATGGCAAAGTGTGCTATGAAAACCATTTTAAAGAAAATTAAAAGGAAAGATATACCTGAATGTCAAGAAAATGTAGAAAGTACAACCAAATAAGTATGAAAAAGACATCAACACTGATTGTTTATTTCTAAATAATAATGTAGTTCCCTGTATTTATGGTATTATAAGTTTTTTAAAAATTTGGTGGTCAAGTATTTCCAGATGATAATTCATTACAAAAAATTGTGTTTAATTACAAAAAAATACTGGTATTTGTTTTTTTTTTTAAAAACTATATACTAAAGTTTTGTGTTTTATGAATTTTTATGGTTGAAATATTTTACACAAATAAATATGTCTTCAGAATCTTGGAAGCAAAACAAAGTGACAGTTCAAAATAGAATGTTTTGACTCATTTATCGTTGACATGTATTTTAAAGTCCTAGCATGATAAAATAAATCCTTTTTTTTTAAAGACTGTATATTTTATTTTGTAAAATTGACTGAATATACTAGGTACAACTATTGCAAATATTAATTCTGATTAATCTCCTGGTTTTGATTGGAGATTATATTTTCTATAGATTGAATTCTCTTTGGAAAAATCTCTGAAATGTTTTGTTTTCATCATGATTGGTTATAAAATTACCATAGACTTGCTGTAGCATAAATTGTATTAAGCTAGCATTTCATAATCGCCAATTTCATTGTAATTATTTGCAAATGACAAGTTTATTTACCATAAATACAGGATGAGAAAATGACAAATTTCTGTAGCAAAAAGGTTCTTTTAAAGTTGTTACTTAAGTTAAATAGGAAGTAGGATGTCCTTGACCAGTTTTGACAAAATGTTGTTGAAATTGACATATTTTGTCAATTTTTTTTATAGGTTCACTATCTTGAACAAGATTTTATTTCAAGCGTACTAAATATAATGATAAAAATAAATGTTCAGTGTTGATATTTTATTTATTCAAGCTTGCACAGACAGTAATAATTGATAAAACAGTACAAAAATTCCCCAAGCTACCAATTTACATGATTTTCCATCATATTTCAAACCATTTTTTTCTGGCAGCCTAATATATGATTGTACTAAAAGCATTTAAAATGTAAAAACTGAATTTTTCTTGGTTCCAGCTCAATTTTTATGATGAAAAATTCATGCATTTTGTTCACTGATAAATGTGGGGCTCTAGATTGACGTATATCACATATAGTCCTTTATTTAACATACTGTGATTTATTTCTGAAAATAATTATAACTTTTTTATAAGTCTTTGTATTTCTATCTCAGTTAATGTCTTGTCTTTTAGGTATACATCTCTTGGCTGCATGAACAATACACACCCCAACCCATCCTTGCAGTATATAGATGAAAGAGGTGTTGTCTGCTATAAGCCAGCGTATGAACTAGAGCTTGAGAGCCAAGAAAGAGATGGGAGGAATTGAGTCAAATTCATTTTTGTTGATACCAGAGTAGCAAACAAATTGCTAATAAACATGAATATTTTGGAGATAATTATAGATAGTTCATACCTTCACAAAAAGTAGTGTTGGTATATATAAAAAAGTTAAAATCGACATAAAAAGTATTCAGGACATTATATGTTAGACATTCATGTGGAAAGTGCAAGAGAGAGAGAGAGAGAGAGAGAGAGGCTTAACTGAGACCATTCTGAGTCTTTTCCTTGCATTTTGATCACATTAGCCTTACTCTCAGATAATTAAAAAGAGATTAAGAAAACACTGTGGATGACAGCAATGTGTTTGAACTCCATATATTGAAAACAAAACAAATCCAGCTTAGAAAGAAATACAAATTACAATAATAGTACTTAAGATGCTTTTACTGGAATGGTAATTTTACTTTGATATAAGAAAAGACTTGGCAGATTATATTCCATGTCAGAATTTGGATACATAAACATTCACTGGCAAAATAAAACCCCGGATTGGTTGTTTCTTCATTTCCAGTTTACCAAATCCTACCTATTCACAGAGTAGAAAATACTTGGTATGGTCTAAGGATAGTAATTATATTTATTCATGGAAAAAGGAGAATACCCCTTCTGTTTATTCATGGAATAATGATAATAATACTTCTATTTATTCATGGAAATGTTCAGAATACAATTCTAAGAAAGGGGATTCTCTGAGCAGTTGGACTAAATATATTCAAATACGATTAGCAATATATTTGTTGACTTATATTCAGAATACTGTATTTACTCATCACTAACATTAAACAAGGTAGACTTATATCTACCACTGCATAATGTGTTTGTAGATCAGAGTTTGCTTTATATCAATAACTGATAAATAGAATGGATGGTGGTGGTTCTGGCCCGTTATTCATGTAGCCCACAGCTGAGTGCAACACTTAAAATTAGATTCTTTTGCTCAATATGGAACCAGCTAAATTAAATATAGATACAAGGCATTTCAAGGTTGTGTTTAATCAGCTGAGGAATAACATAAATTTTGAGAGTTTATGAAAATAAAACAAGTGTGATGTAATTCAAAGAATGAAAATTTCAGATGGAATGAGCAGTCAAGTTGGAGTTGATGAATATGGGGTTGTATTTTCCAAATTCCAAAACTGCACACTTAGACTTGGCTTCAGATATTTTATTATGCACCAAGTCAAAAATGTATTAGAAAATTAAAAGTTGAAATTTATCTAGTTGAAGCAAAGAAAATTCTAAAAATTTAATGAAATCTAGTAGAATAATGTGTATTTGTATTTGAGTGTGCTTTCGTGTTGAAAGCCTGATTTGCGGTATAGAATGCACCTGTTATCTGGTTCTGTGCAGTTTGCTTGTAATCATAAATAGAACATGATGATGGAAACTCTGATTTGACAGAGAACAAGCACCAGTAGATCTGGTTCTGTGCTTTTAATCATAAATGGAACAAAGGTTTACAGCACTGATCTGCCAGTAAACAATGCAACAATAGATCTGTGCAATTTGCTTGGAATCATAAATAGAGAGGATTGTTGGGGGCCCTTGTTTGCTTGGAGTCCTAAATAGAATGGATGGTAGAGACTCTTATTTGTCAGCAAACGGTGCACCAGTCAATCTGGTTCTATGCCCTTTGCTTAGAATCAGAAATAGAATGTAGGATGGAGGCCCTGATAAGTCAGCTTACAGTGTACCAACAGATCCATTCTTGTGCTGTTTTCTTAGAGCCCTAAATAGAGTATTGGTTGGAAGTGAACAGTGTACGAGTAGATGGTTGGTTCTGTGTACTTTGCTTGGAATCATAAATAGAATGGATTGTGGAGGCCCTAATTTGACAGTAAACAGTTCACCATTGAATCTGGTTTTGTGCACTTTGCTTGGAATCATAAATAAAATGTAGGATGAAGATCTTGATTAGACAGTGAACAATGTACCAGTGGATCTGTTTCTTCTTCAAAATACATTGCCCAATCATAATACCATAGAAGAACTACTACTGCCTCAGAAATCCAGCCCTCTAAGGCTATAAACTTGTAGCTAAAAAGCTAAAAGTTATCTGCCTATCCCCCCATTACAGATGAATAGAGTAATCTCCCCTTGATATTGGTATTGAGGCCAAATCCTATGAATCCTATGAAACTGTCAGTTATTACTTCTGCTCATCAAGATTGCATGCTGCCTGCAGACAGAGATGGGGATCCAACAATAGTTTTTTGGGACTCTGTATTATGTTTAGGGCATCTACAAAGCCTTTGCAAGGAGTTCTTTCAGTTGCAATGTAGCACTTATTACTTGGTCCTCAATCTAAGCATTCAGTCAACTTTGTTGCACTCTTGGGTTCACGATGGAATGTAACAACAGGTTCTAATGCCATCCATTCTGGAGACTATACAATCAGTGTGACTTGCAAAAGATGTGACCTCATGTCCCTATTCAAACAGCTTCCAGAAGTTCTTTGATCGCTGACAACAGGCAACAAAGCAGCAGACTAATTATATTTTGGAGCAAGACATGACATCATGTGTTACCCTCCTTCTCATTCTCAATCTCCTTGTCAACAAGGACATCTCTGACTTTGTACCCTTTCAGGATTCAGTCAACCAGGTCTGGAATCATTGTTCAAGTAAAAAGAATGTTTTCTCAGTAAACGAGAATTGAATTGATGAAATGGTATGCTCCTTGCCTATATGGAGGAGTTCATCTGCTAGACATTCTCTTCACCGAGTTTTGCTCAATACGGCAGTGGACATCTTAGTCTTCGGTCACTTTATTCAACTCTCATAACAATGATCATGTGGTTCATTTGACCAACTCTCACAATCTGCAACAATATAAGGTTGCATCTCGAAGGTAGGGAAATCACTTTGGACTCGTGTCGGGGATACCTCTGCAATATAAGGTTGCATCTCGAAGGTAGGGAAATCACTTTGGACTCGTGTCGGGGATACCTCTGCAAGCACAACCTCTGGCAATCAAGATCACTATAGATGCAAACACAGAGGACTGGGGTAGGAAGTCTTCTACCATTTCAGAATGCCATAGGAGTCTGACCCCTAAGGATCATTATATACATATCAACTTCCTGGAGATAGAAACCATTTTAAAGATTTTCGTTGGTGGCAGGAGAAAGTGCACAGGAATGAAGAAATTGTGAAAGCTATGTTAAAATCCAAATCACACACACTTACCCAATCATAAAACACATACACCCTCCCAGCCTCCCTGCAGTTACATCCATATAGAGAACATGCCTTCTCCTCTAGTAGTAGCTGATGATTTCACATGATTTGGTACTAGTCCCATCATCAATGAGAGATCACTCTAGCTGCCACCTAGGTGGTAGAAAGCTTTAAAAATTTTTTGTCAAAAGTTTGTAGCCTGGGAGGGCCTGGGAGGGATGGATATGTGAGGTATTACAAGTGAGTAAGTATTATCAACAAAATAGATTTTACTTCAAAATTTGGTTTTCGTGTGTGTGTGTGATTTGGATTTTTAACGTAGCTTTAAAAAAATTCAGTCATATCACTACAATATCTGCAGTGACAATTTATAGTGATGTCTAGCACTGGGGCATCATGTCGTAGACATAAGGCATGATGCCCCACCCAGTCACATTATCCTGACACCAGACCGACCAGTCCTAACACTAACCTCTTAATGCTGAGTGCCAAGCGAGGCAACTATTAGTACCATTTTGTAAGTCTTTGGTATGACTCGGCTAGGGATCAAACCCACGACCTCCCGCATCCGAGGCGGATGCCCTAACCACTAGGACATCGGAGTCATTTTCTAGCTGATTGCTTAAAATCGTAAATAGAATGAATGATAGAGATCCTGATTAACCAGAAACATTTTACCAGTAGATCTGGTTCTATGTACTTTGCAGTTAGATGCATAACACTGCTCCAGTGGCTTAGTGGTTAGAGCATCTGTCTCCATTGCAGGAGGTCGTGGGTACTAACAGCAGCCTCACTTGGTGCTCAACATTTAGAGGTTAGTTTTAGGACTGGTCGGCCTGGTGTCAGGATAATGTGACTGGGTGGAACACCATACTACATGTCTGTGGCATGATGCCCCAGTGCTAGACATCACTGTAAACTGTCACATTGCAGACATCTTAGCAATATGACTGAATTTTTTTAAAAGCTGTGTTGAAAATCAAAAAAAACACACACACACCTACTAGAAAATACAGTACAACCTAAGTTAATACGGCATAAACAATCAATACCTAACACAGAGTATCAACGCACAGGCAGACAGTTGATATTCATTTACCAAATCAGCAAAAGTCAGAATATCGAAGCACAGGCCGGCAATTAGCACATTGTTTGGTTTTTATCATGTTTGAACTATGGCATATGAAGTCCTTGTGAATGGGAGTCAGTTTGTCTACTTCACTTTGATATCTTGATTGCATCAAACATTGATTGTTGACACATTTCAACTTTAGCTGTATGTGCGTCGAATAACGTGAAAAATGATGATTGCAAGTAAAATTGAATTTGTTTCCAAAACTGTGTCTGAATATGAAGAAGTTTGTAGTTTAACTCCTGATGGATAGTGTCAAGAAACAAATGCAAATTTTAACCTGAAAAAATGAAAGTGTCTGTTTTCTTTGTACACATGTCAAATGGCAGAGTGAATGCGATGAAATTGTTGGTCTATCCATCCATCCGTCAATCCATCTATTACCAATTTTGTTTTGGAACAATAAAGTTCTCTTAATTGTGTATGGCATGCAATTTAGGCAAGGAAGAATCTTAACAGTTTTGAGGTCAAAAGTTTAAAGGACAAAGTCAGTGTGACAGAGAAACTTCTAAACTTTGTTGATTACTTGCACATGTGGTAAAGAAGAGAAACATTGATTTCAGTGTCAAAATGTTCAAGATAAAGGTTACTGTGACTGAAAGAAGAATAATGGTTTCCACACAATAACATTAGTTCTACTTTACCTACCTGGCTTAAACTTTTGTGCATGGCATGACTATGAATGTCAGGAAGAAACCAGTTTACTTTGGGGTCAAAAGATCAAGTCACCTTGACTAAAAGATGAAATATGGTTTCTGCATTATATCAGTTGCCCGGACCAGATTTTATGGATGGCTTACACTTGGTGATGAGGAAGAAGCTTATTGATTTGGGGGTCAGTGGTCAAGGTTACTTTAGCTAAAGAAAAAAGTGGTTTCCACACGAGATTTCAGATATCTATACATAAGTATTAAACAAGGGGCAGGCATATAATGTGCCATTTATGGTACTCTTGTTAAATACTTTAAAATGCTATTTCATCTCTTCTATTGACTTTTTCAACATTGAAAATATTTCTCAGATAAGACATATTTTTAACATCAGAAAATGCTGTTTTCTAATATTAGAATTTTTTTATATATTAGAATATCATTTTTAATAAAAATTTGTTGATATTTAAAACAACTTTTTGTCCACAAATGCTTTTCCATGTATTTTATGGTACCTTAAATTTGATTCTGTATCATAAATTGTGGTGAATATATCACATATTCAAAATGTATGGTGTCATAAAATCAAATTTATGATATCTTACAATTGATTGTTTGAATGAATTTTTAGCAGAATTATAATACTGAGGAAAAAAAACTAAATAATAATGCTAATAAATATGTTAACACCTTTCCATTTGTTTGGACTTTTATTAATTGAAAAGTAAGCTCTCTTACCACCATTCACATCTTAATTCTGTTTTGGTATCCATGTTTGTAGCATTGTGGTATCATTGATGAATGAAAGCCTTAATACAGCGAATTTGCACCTGTTCCAGATAAAAGAGTCTGTATTTAACTTCCAAGAAGCAACGGTAGTTATTTTGTGAAATTTTTAGTCTTGAGACCACTATGTGCAGTAGTGAGTGTTCCAAGTGCATCATATAGATTGAATGTTTGTAGTTTTAGCTCACCTCAACATAAGGCACTGGGTCCATCATACGTCACATCACCTAGGCATACGTCACTGGGTCCATCATACGTCACATCAACTAGGCATAAGGCACTGGGTCCATTGTACATTTGTCACCAATGCATAAGGCACTGGGTCCATCATACATCATGTCACCTAGGCACAAGGCACTGGGTCCATCGTACATCATGTCACCTAGGCATAAGGCACTGGGTCCTTTGTACATCATGTCACCTAGGCACAAGGCACTGGGTCCATCGTATATCATGTCACCTAGGCATAAGGCACTGGGTCCTTTGTACATCATGTCACCTAGGCATAAGGCACTGGGTCCTTTGTACATCATGTCACCTAGGCATAAAACACTGGGTCCTTTGTACATCATGTCATCTAAGCATAAGGTACTGGGTCCATCATATGTCATATCACCTAGGCATAAGGCACTGGGTCACCGTACATCATGTCTTGCATCATACATTCATCAACAATTGCTCATTGAAACTCCAAAGAAAAAACACAAAGATAATTTAACCAAATTTGGCAAAGAGCATCCTGGCATGAATGGCTTTTAAATTTTTACCAATGATGCCAGTATGCCATCACATATAGCCACCATTAACTTCTCAAATGCAACAAATTTGATCAAATTTGCCAGAAAGAATACAGGCACTAGTGGTTTCAAAATTATTGGCAGACTCCTAGCCTACAGCTTGTAAATTTCCTGTCAGACTAGTTGTTTTCATAATAGTCTAATGGCTCGTAAAGTTTCAGTTTTCACCAGTCAGCATGTTTTTTACTCTTTCATGTGAAATGTTTAAAAAACTGAATGATCGTATGATATCCAAATTCTCGCAGAGTTAATTGCCAAACTCCAAGATTCATTGCAAATCTAGAAGGTTATAACAAGTCAAGATTTTTACAAATCGTATTTCAAGAATTATATTTCAGGGCTTATAAATCTTTACTGGTTTGTTAGCTCAACTGGTTGTAGACAAGGAGATCTTATGGGATGCTTTGTTGTCTGTCATCTGTCTGCCTGTTAGCATCAGTTTGTTATCACTATTCTTCCTAAACTACTTGAAGGGGGATTGCAATGAAGCTTACACACACACATAAATTTCATGGTCTAGTTGGTCCTAAATGACAGTGGTCTTGTTCACACATCCAATATGGTAGCCATTACAACCATCTTAAGAATCATGTTATCGCAACCCCTCCTGAACTGATGTTCATATCAACATGGGGTTTTCACTATCACTACTTGTTCTACATGAATGGTTATATCAACATGGGGTTTTCTCTGCAAGATTTCTCATGATGGCCAGTTGGTCCTAATAAAACATGGTGCCAGTCTGATGTTCAATAGGGTCACCACGGCAATCATCTGAAATGTTTAGTGCTACACCTGATGAAAAGAGGGTCATATCAACGTTGTTTGTCCACTAAAAGACTTCTTATGATGTCTAGTTCTTATGAGGTCTAGTTCTTATGATGTCTAGTTCTTATGATGTCTAGTTCTTATGATGTCTAGTTCTTATGAAGTCTAGTTCTTATGATGTCTAGTTCTTATGATGTCTAGTTCTCTAGTTCTTATGAAGTCTAGTTCTTATGTCTAGTTCTTATGATGTCTAGTTCTTATGAAGTCTAGCTCTTATGATGTCTAGTTCTTATGAAGTCTAGTTCTTATGATGTCTAGTTCTTATGATGTCTAGTTCTTATGAAGTCTAGTTCTTATGATGTCTAGTTCTTATGAAGTCTAGTTCTTATGATGTCTAGTTCTTATGAAGTCTAGTTCTTATGATGTCTAGTTCTTATGATGTCTAGTTCTTATGATGTCATTCTTATGATGTCTAGTTCTTATGAAGTCTAGTTCTTATGATGTCTAGTTCTTATGTCTAGTTCTTATGAAGTCTAGTTCTTATGATGTCTATTTCTTATGCAGTGTAGTTCTTATGAAGTCTAGTTCTTATGATGTCTATTTCTTATGATGTCTATTTCTTATGATGTCTAGTTCTTATGATGTCTAGTTCTTATGAAGTCTAGTTCTTATGATGTCTAGTTCTTATGATGTCTAGTTCTTATGAAGTCTAGTTCTTATGATGTCTAGTTCTTATGAAGTCTAGTTCTTATGATGTCTAGTTCTTATGAAGTCTAGTTCTTATGATGTCTAGTTCTTATGATGTCTAGTTCTTATGATGTCATTCTTATGATGTCTAGTTCTTATGAAGTCTAGTTCTTATGATGTCTAGTTCTTATGTCTAGTTCTTATGAAGTCTAGTTCTTATGATGTCTATTTCTTATGCAGTGTAGTTCTTATGAAGTCTAGTTCTTATGATGTCTATTTCTTATGATGTCTATTTCTTATGATGTCTAGTTCTTATGATGTCTAGTTCTTATGAAGTCTAGTTCTTATGATGTCTAGTTCTTATGAAGTCTAGTTCTTATGATGTCTAGTTCTTATGAAGTCTAGTTCTTATGATGTCTAGTTCTTATGATGTCTAGTTCTTATGATGTCATTCTTATGATGTCTAGTTCTTATGAAGTCTAGTTCTTATGATGTCTAGTTCTTATGTCTAGTTCTTATGAAGTCTAGTTCTTATGATGTCTATTTCTTATGCAGTGTAGTTCTTATGAAGTCTAGTTCTTATGATGTCTATTTCTTATGATGTCTATTTCTTATGATGTCTAGTTCTTATGATGTCTATTTCTTATGAAGTCTAGTTCTTATGATGTCTAGTTGGTCCTAAATAAAAATGATAATGATCTGACTTTCAATATGGCCACCACAACAACTGTCTTGAAAATATTGTTGTCTCTAATTGTCATTAATGGATGGTCACATCAACATGACGTTTTCACTAAAAGACTTACGATTATGTCCAGTTGGCCCTAAATGAAATTTTTTGCTGATCTGGTAACCAATTTGTCCACCATAACAACCATCTTTAAAATATTGTTATCACAACTCTAACTGAAAAGAAAGTCATATTGATACAGGATTTTTAATCAGAATTCCTTTTTAGATATCCAGTCAATCTTAAGTGAAAATGGTGCATATATGAAATTGAATATGGCCACTTCATAAATACTCTTGAATGGATGGCTGTATCAACGTTGAGGTTTTCATTAAAAGACTTGTGATGTCTAGTTTTCTTAAATAAAGATGGTTCTGATCGGATTTCCAATATGTCCACCACAGCAGCAATCTTCAAATCTTGTTATTTGTACTTCTAAATGGAAAGTCATATCTTGAAAATATTGTTATCTCTACCCCTCCTAAATGGGTGGCTATTTCAACATGGGCTTATCACCAATAGACTTCTTGTGATACCTAGTTGACCACAAATAAAAATGGTGCCAGTCATACATCCAATATGGCTGCCACAACTTCTTGAAAATCTTGTTGTCTTAACTCTCCCTGAATGGATGACCATTATGAGATGGGGTTTGTACCAAAACGTTTTTAGTGATTCCTACTCTGTCCTGAATGAAAATGGTGCCAAGATGACATGCAGCGTGTGCTAATTTGATATTGCTGAATCATTTCAGCGATGGTTTAAACACTTAACAGTTAAAAGGAAGAAAGGGTCATATCTTGAACACCTGGAATTTGTTTTTACCCTGTTGAGCATCAGTCCTTTTGAGGGAATCAGTCCCTTTGATGGACTTCTGTTAGGTTTGTAAGGCAAAGTTGTATGTCAAAGACTGTTAGTTTGTCTCTTCTGACCTTTCTTTTCCCCATTTAAGATATTTTAATATTTATGTTGAGGTGTGAGGTCATTGTGTATTGCCTAGTTTAAGATGCTGTGGTGTAGGGTAGCTGCTTACTAGTGGGCCAAGTAAACTTAAATGATCTTACATGAATCCTAACTGCATGAAATCAATAGGAAGATGATGTATCTTTTCAGAAATTGCAACTAAAATCTTCTAAACCAGACTTATGAACTGCTATGGTAGGAATAAATCTAGTAGTCCTTCTGACTACAAGGAATAAATCTACTAGTTCTGCTGTCTATAAGGAATAAATCTAGTCCTTCTGACTACAAGGAATAAATCTACTAGTCCTTCTGACTACAAGGAATAAATCTACTAGCCCTTTTGTCTATAAGGAATAAATCTAGTCCTTCTGACTATAAGGAATAAATCTACTAGTCCTGACTACAAGGAATAAATCTACTAGTCCTGACTATAAGGAATAAATCTAATAGTTCTAACTATAAGGAATAAATCTACTAGTCCTTCTGTCTATAAGGATAAATCTAGTCCTTCTGACTATAAGGAATAAACCTACCCGTCCTTCTGACTACAAGGAATAAATCTACTAGGCCTTCTGTCTATAAGGAATAAATCTAGTCCTTCTGACTATAAGGAATAAATCTATTAGTCCTTCTGACTACAAGGAATAAATCTACTAGTCCTTCTGTCTATAAGGAATAAATCTAGTCCTTCTGACTATAAGGAATAAATCTACCCGTCCTTCTGACTACAAGGAATAAATCTACTAGTCCTTCTGACTACAAGGAATAAATCTACTAGTCCTTCTGTCTATAAGGAATAAATCTAGTCCTTCTGACTATAAGGAATAAATCTACCCGTCCTTCTGACTACAAGGAATAAATCTACTAGTCCTTCTGTCTATAAGGAATAAATCTAGTCCTTCTGACTATAAGGAATAAATCTACTAGTCCTGACTATAAGGAATAAATCTACTAGTCCTGACTATAAGGAATAAATCTACCCGTCCTTCTGACTACAAGGAATAAATCTACTAGTCCTTCTGTCTATAAGGAATAAATCTAATCCTTCTGACTATAAGGAATAAATCTACTAGTCCTTCTGTCTATAAGGAATAAATCTAGTCCTTCTGACTACAAGGAATAAATCTACTAGTGTCTATAAGGAATAAATCTACTTGTCCTTCTGACTACAAGGAATAAATTTCCTAGTCCTTCTGACTACAAGGAATAAATCTACTAGTCCTTCTGTCTATAAGGAATAAATCTACTAGTCCTTCTGACCTTAAGGAATAAATCTACCAGTCCTGACTATAAGGAATAAATCTACTAATCCTTCTGTCTATAAGGAATAAATCTACTAGTCATTCAGTTATTAGTAACTATAAGGAATTTTTTTTTTAAAATTTAAGACTGCACTAAGACCTTTCAAACTTGTGAAAATGATGCCTATCAAGCTTCATATATGGCCTGCATTACTAAATTTTCGAAAACCAGCCTGTCGTCTATCAAAAATTGCTTTTTGTAAAACTTGTAATAAAAACCCACCAGACCAATTTCAGCCAAACTTGGCATATGGCATTCTATCACAGAGGCCGTGCAGATCAATATAATGACTTTGATTCACTATTATATATATATTAAATACTTAACTAATAACAGACTGAAAAAATTCCAACAACTTGTCTAAAAAGAACCATTAAATAATGTGCCCAAATCTGAAAGCCATTGGGGCCCCGAGTGGCCGAGTGGTCTAAAGCGCTCTTCGTTATGGATCACTGCCATCTCACCTCTGTCTGCGGCGGTTCGAGTCTAAGATTCAGCCAATGTGGGTATGTGAGAAAGCTTGCCAGTAGCTTCTCGTGGGTCGGTGGTTCTTTCCGGGGTTTTCCCGGGTTCTTCCTCCACCATTAATACTGGCCGCCATGTATAGCCTATCGTGTGCTGAAAAATGGCGTTAAACCCCACAACAACAACAACAACAACTGAAAGCCATTTATACAGTTGATTTTGATCTGCTATCATATATGGCCACCATTGCTAAATATAGAAAAACCTTTAAAAAAAATGACTTCTTTAGAACCACTGAATAAAACAGGACCAAACATTACAGAAAGAATCCTGGCATGAAGACCTTTAAAATTTGTCACATCAAACATCAAATCTGCTGCTATTACTAAAATTGGATTTTTTTAAATTAAAAAAAAGACATTTCAGAAACTACTCAGTAGAATTTGAGCACAATAGAACACATCATGGTACTAAGGACATTCATATTTATGCCATTATGTATTAAGGGCTTTCATATTTAAAATATTATGCATTAAGGGCTTTCATATTTAAACCATTATGTATTAAAGGCTTTCATATTTAAACTATTATGTTTTAAGGGCTTTCATATTTAAACCATTATGTATTAAGGGCTTTCATATCTAAACCATTATGTATTAAAGGCTTTCATATTTAAACCATTATGTATTAAAGACATTCATATTTAAACCATTATGTATTAAAGACATTCATATTTATGCCATTATGTATTAAAGACATTCATATTTATGCCATTATGTATTAAAGACATTCATATTTATGCCATTATGTATTAAAGACATTCATATTTATGCCATTATGTATTAAAGACATTCATATTTATGCCGTTATGTATTAAGAGCTTTCATATTTAAACTATTATGTATTAAGGGCTTTCATATTTAAACCATTATGGTATTAAGGGCATTCATATTTATACCATTATGATATTAAGAGCTTTCATGTCGATACCAGTGGTGTTGATTTGCCTTCAGATGTGGCTCTATTTAATAAAACTGGAAAATCCTTTTAAATGGCTTATCAAAAATCGGTTAACAGAATTTGACCTAATTTTTCAAAATCATTCTGGCATGAACGGATTTAAGGTTTGTACACATGATGCCAATCTGTCATCAGAATGATTACTTGTGGTAAAAACAGAAATATGTTGGTTTGAGTTTTTTTTAAATGTTGAACAGAGTTTAACCAAGTTTTACAAAACTTGTCTTAGCTTGAATGCCTTTGAGATTCATCATGTTGTCATTACTACAAAGAAAACACTAGTTAATACACAACTTTACAAAAAATGTTGAAAAGATTTTGAACAACTCTGACAAAGCAATATGTCATGGGGGGCATTTTCAGTACTGGACAAATGATGTGAGTTCAAAATGGAAGATGTGTTAGAATAGATCTAATGTGCCATGCTGTATATTGTAAATGGATGAAGATGTATCGACAGATCTAATGTTCCTTGCTGCAGGTTGTAAATGGATGAAGATGTATAGATATATCTAATGTGCCATGCTGCAGGTTATAAATGGATGAAGATGTATAGATAGATCTAATGTGCCATGCTGCAGGTTGTAAATGGATGAAGATGTATAGATAGATCTAATGTGCCATGCTGCAGGTTATAAATGGATGAAGATGTATAGATAGATTTAATGTGCCATGCTGCAGATTGTAAATGGATGAAGATGTATAGATAGATCTAATGTGCCATGCTGCAGGTTATAAATGGGTGAAGATGTATAGATAGATCTAATGTGCCATGCTGCAGGTTGTAAATGGATGAAGATGTATAGATAGATCTAATGTGCTATGCTGCAGGTCGTAAATGGATGAAGATGTGTTAGAATTGATCTAATGTGCCTTGCTGCATATTGTAAGAGATGTCTAATGGAGTTAGGGGCCATGCCATTTTTAGTTCTTGTCTGTAACAGCACTTTATCACATTATTGGTTATATCATGATTATGTAATGGGAGCTATGTGCTTTTCCCAAGAACACTACCAGGCAGCCAACCTTATCCAACCTTGGAGGGTATCAAACCCATGACCCTTAGATTACAAGACCAGTGCTCTGTCATCTGATCTAATGCAGCTCCATGCTGGACTCATGACTGAAAGAGTGCTGGTTTGAATGTTACCATGGAATTAGCCTGGTTCAGCTACACTGGTTTGTCCTTGGGCTAGGCACTTTATTCCAACTGTGTCAGTACTAAATGATCAGCTTGTTTTGCTTTGCCAAAAATCATCAAACTTAACACAAAAACATTTAAACTTTTTTTAATCTATTCACTCAACAGCACTTGACAAATTTCAACAAAAGACATGCTAGTGACCCAGATTTCTTGTCCAGCTCCTCTTGCATTTGGCATTTAGGCAGATGTCAGCTAGGTGAATGAACTTAGGCCCAATTGGGCCATGTGGTTTTTTTTTTATTAAAAAAATCCTAGCTAAGAATCAGATAAGATCAAATCAAATCTTTATTGTTATAAAGTTCAATTATAAGATTGTCACCAACATTAGATGAGCAAAAGGCAGTACATACACAATGGCAAGTGATCAGCATTTGAAATATATACAAATATAACCTACCAAGCCTTACGATAACAACAGAAGGTGTTGAAAACTTGTCAAATATAAATACTTTCAATGCAAGCGGACCAGACAACATTGCCAACTTAATCCTAACAAACTGTCAACCAAATTGTCGGTTGACTCTGGAAGTTTACCAACAGACTGGCTAAACACAAATGTAGCCCCGATGTTCAAAGAGACGTACACCATGCAGAACATTACCGACAAGTTTCCCTTACATCAGTTGCATGCAGACTTCTCGAACATATAATTTGTAATGATCTTCTTAACACCAGGAAAAATAATAGTCTGACTAAATTGAACCACGGCTTTAGATCGAATACTCCTGCGAAAGGCAACTTCTTACAACAATGCATGACCTACTTCAAAACAATGACTAAGGAATATAAACCGACATGGTGATACTAGACTTGTCAAAAGCACTCGATACTGTGCTAAATTACATAAATTACAGTTAAAGTTGGAAAATTATGGAATCGCTTGGACACTACTGCTGTCTAGATATGTTCCTGACAAAGCGACGCATGCAAGTGACTGTGGTTGGAGAATCATCCAAAGCAGTCACTGTCGACTTCGGCATCGCTCTGGGTACCGTGCTGAGACCACACATTTGCCACATTAATGACCTTCCAGACTATGAAATCTCAGGTCAGGTTGTATGCAGACGATTGTCTCCTTTACATAACAATTCAAAACCAGAGTGACTACCATATTCTTCAGAATGATCTCACAGCTCGCGAAAAATCGGCGACAAATTGGTATATGAATTTTAATGCCACTATATGCTCCTCATGAATATGACCAGTAAATCAGCGAAATCATCTCATTTCTACAATTTCCACATACTACAACTAGTCAGTGAAAACCCAAATCTTGGACTAACATTATCTGAAGAGTTCAAGTGGGAATTGCATATTAACAAATCGACCAATACAAACTCTACATTTGCATTTCTCAAAAGAAACCTCAATACCCACAGACATGCAGACGAACTGTCTATCTAGTATTAGTCAGATCCGTGTTAGAGTATGTTTTTGTCGTCTGGGATCCCTACTACACCAACGATATTAGCAGAGTCGAGAAGGTTCAACGCCAGACATCACGATTTGTTTCAGGTGACTACAAAAACCAGTGAAGCAGGATGTGTCATCAAAATGTTAAATGACCTGGGTATAATGACACTCCAGGACATGCGTAGTAGGATCCTACTGACATACCTCTACAAATTAGTTGAGGGGTTAGTGCTGGCTCTCTCACAAAATATATTTTTAAAATTCTGAAGAAGAAAAAATGACGTTTCTGACTCGTAAATTGCTTGGATGATTGCCATAAAACTTAGCACACATACATCCGTTCCATGGTCTAGATTGCCATAAACTGAACACATAAGTAGTGAATGGGGGCACCCTACGGACAATGGGAATTAGCATTAAAAACACCCTTGGGGCACTCTACGGACAATGGAAATTTAACATGGAGAAAAATCGTGGGGCACTGTACGGACAAGGGGATTTAACATGGGAATAAATCGTGGGGCACTGTACGGACAAGGGAAATTTAACATGGGAATAAATTGTGGGTCACTCTACGGACAAGGGAAATTTAACATGGGATTTTTTTAAAAATTTTAAAAAATTTTTTTTAAAAAAAGGGGTAGGCAATGGAAAGGCTATCTCTTTTCGAGAAATATGGCTGGCCCTGAAAAGGGCCTTTGGGTTTTATGTTAATGTATTCATTAACATAAATGGCACCGCATTGGTCTTCTTCTTGTCCTTAGGCTGCGTCTTACTGTTGGTCCGTACATCAGCACTCTTTTCAGGCATCCTTGTCTTTCGACGTAGATCCTACGTATCCACAGGCTGGTGTTTGTCCTGTGGACAACGGTCCACTTCGATCGGACATACATGAGCAAGTCTGTCCGAAACATCATGGAAGACACAAGGGTGGATGACTCAACTGTAGTCCACATCTTGAAGCGACGAGAACAGGTGAATCAATGCATTGAACGGCGCTTATTTATAGGCGGAGGAAGGATTGAAACGGATTGAATTCATTTACCAATCCGAACACGCGTTACAGAATTCAGTCAGCTCGCATCCAATCCGAAGAGAGCAGTCTGTGACGTCACGTAGTCAATATAGATTCGCTAGCGCTTGTGTGCAGTCAATCTATGCGACAGTGATTCAACATGACGGAAACTCAGAAAACGATCCAGTGGGGTGCACCAGCAGGGGAGACTGCCCAAGGGAACCCGGACTTACTTTCAGAAGAGGTGAATTGGGATTTTGTGGATTTTCTCTCCTCGCAAGAATTTGTTCCGGAACCTTCGTTACTTTCTTCATTACCGCAAGTGGAGAATTTTAGACAGAGACAGAAAGAAGAATTGGAGAAATTTATACAACGACAAAAGGAAGCGGAACAGGCTTTTCTCCTACAGCAACAGCAACAAGAAGAAGAGGTAAGAAAAAAACAACAGCAACAACAGCAAGAAGAAGTAGCAGCAAAGAAACAAGAGGGTGAAAATCAAACGGTCACGGTACTGTTGGACATTTTAGCGGAGTTAAGAAGTCTGAAACAAATGTATCAGACTTCTTTATCACGACCGAAGAGAATACGACCTTCCCGAGCCAAACACGTCAACCCTGTGACTAAGCCTACCGTACCACCCTTAGTGATTTCAACCCAATCATTATCATCATCAACATTACGCAGTCCAGAAGTAGGCCTTGGCCGTGGCAAAGGCTTAAGGCAGTTAAAATTGATTGCTTAAACTCACCCCTACACCATGAAGAAAAAAGGCCCTTTTCAGGGCCACCCACATTTCTCGAAAAGAAATACAATTTCAATTTGCCAATAACTCAAAAAAAAAAACTCACCCATGTTACCCTTTTAGTACGTGTCTGTGTATGAGTGCGTGAGTGTAGCTTCTTATTTTAAAATCACAACTCAAAGACACTTACCTTATATCATTCATTTATTCTTTTCTCCATTTTTTACAATCCAATTCACAATTTATAACACAACACTTTAATAAAGAAAAGTTCATTAATTTCTTCTTTTCTCCTTGTTTAGTCTCTCGGTTTTTTGAATTTCTTCACCGTCACACTCTTTTCCTCTTCTTCCTCCTCGCTTTCTTCCCTTCTTCTTTTTTTCTCCTGTTTCTTTTTCTTCACCTGTCTTCTTTCTTCCTCAGAAGAATCCCTCTCTTCCTCTGAAGAATCCCTCTCTTCTTCTGAAGAATTTCTCTTTTCTTCTGACTCCTCTTGTTTCTTTTTTGGGCAATCTGGAGACCAATGTCCTTTTTCTTTACAATAATAACAGGTATCTTGACTTTTGTCTTTTTTATCCCCTGTTTTTTTTCTTTTTTGACGGTCTGGACACTCTGAAGACCAATGTCCTTTCTTCTGACAGATATAGCAAGTATCTTGACTTTTATCTCTAAAGGAAGGAGAGTAGTCCGTAGGCTGGTCTGAAGAGAATTTTCTAATGACCCCTCGCAAAGCTCTGACGAAACGTTCCATCTGGTCAGTCTCTTCCATCGTTGTGCTCGGCTTGAGAGTGAAATGAATAGTGAAAGGACAAGACACACACCCTTTTATATACGCTGGTCTGCTATGACTATAAAGTAGTTTATGGTGTTTGAACTTGAGTCATTTGACTTTTTGCTTTCAAGATGAAACGATCCCATTCATTCGAGAAGAAAGAAGAAGAAAGTAAGAGGCAGAAACGTGATCTATCGCCTCGTACCAGGGCTGAAATCTTGGCACAAATTCATGCCAGTGATTTTGAAGAGGACATGAGTGAACCAGAATCCGAACCCTCTAAACCAAGTTCATCACCCTTAGTTAACCCTGAAAATTACTATTCCATTCGAGAGACGGAAAAGCGCTCCTCTAGAAAATTTAGAACCACGGCTTACAAATACACGGTGAAGTTTAAAGATTTCAAGGCTGAAGTGCCGTTAGAGAAAGCAGAAGTGTTCATCACTGAGGTGTGGGATTCTTTGCTCACTGCACTCAAGCGACAATGTCAACCCAAAGAAGACGATCGCTTGAGACTTTCCATACAACACGACGGTTTGAAATCCCCTGTTTGGATCGAGTTTAGCACCCCTGCAGAATTAACTGCTTCCAAAGTCATGGACAAGATTCAACACGTACAACAATCTAATGATCAGTTTGACATCACCGATGGTAAAGCCACACTGGACATGACCCACGTCTCTCCTCCTCAAGGGACTGGACGCAAAAAGATGTTATTGGTGGACGATCTTCGCAACACCAAAACAAGTCTCGTCCGAATTAAGAACCCTCATGACCAGATGTGTTTAGCCCGTGCCATCGTGGTGGGACGAACCTATGCCAACAAGAACGACACGGTAGAATGGAAAAGAACCTGGGACACTATTCAACGTTCCGACCGAGCCAAACAACGAAACGAAGCAGAACTCCTGTTACAACAAGCCGGACTGTCCAAAGACACACCCTGTGGCATTCCTGAGATGCAAAAATTGCAAGATGCCCTAGCTCCACGCTACACCTTGAAAGTGCACCCTCAAGAAGTGCGCGGACCTCTGTTGTTTCGAGGCCAAGACTTTAAGGACGGAAAATACATTCACCTTTATCATCACGATGAACATTTCGATACCATTACCAGTATCACCGGATTCCTGAAATACAGTTATTACTGTGAGAAATGTGACCATGGTTATAACAATCGAGAGCAACACAAGCATTGTGGATCGAAATGCACAGGATGTTTGGCCTCTTCACCCTGTCTGAGCGAAGAACCAGTGCCTTGTTCAACTTGTCTGCGCACGTTTGTCAGCCCTACCTGTTACCAACAACATCTGAAAACGCAAGGTTCACAGAAGAAATGCGCTTGTCAACTCCTGAGATTGTGCCCTACGTGTGGACAAGGCATACGTACCAATAGTGTCAAGGCACACGTATGTTCAGGAAAGAAAAAATGTCACATTTGTCACCACATCGTGGACTTGGAACACCAATGTTACGTGCAGAAATACCAACCCCCACCAGAGAAAGAGGACGGTCACAAGAAGAAAGGCAATTTCATCTCTTTCGATTTCGAATGCATGCAAGAGACTGGCATTCACATTCCTAATTTCTGCGTGGCTCATCGAGCGTGCGAGAAGTGCATTCAAGAACCTATCTTCAGTCATTGCCCTCACTGCAGCAAGATTCCCGGAGGGCGTGAAAAAATCTTTCGGGGACCAAACACGTTAGCCGATTTTGCCCAATGGGTCTTAGACCCCGTCGACAAGACGTGGAGCCAAGAGGACATCGAACGTTACGGAGATTGTCATCGTCATGCCACGGTGATGGCTCACAATTTCTCCGGATACGATGGACAGTTTCTTTTGAGGTACTATACGGAACAAGGCACCGAGCGTCCTAAAGTGACTTTGAACGGAGCCAAAATCATTTTCATGCAAGTGGGACAAGTGCAGTTTAAAGATTCGATGAGTTACTTGGCTATGCCTTTGAGTCGAATGCCTAAAACGTTTGGAATGACAGAAATGGCTAAAGGGTACTTTCCACACTTTTTCAATACGGAAGCCAATCAACACGCCGTTCTACCCCATTTGCCCGAGGCTCACTATTACGACCCCGACAACATGCGTACCGAACAACGAGAAGCTTTCTACGCTTGGTACCAGGCTCACGCCTCGGACCCTTTCGACTTTCAGGAAGAAATGTTAAAGTATTGTCGTTCCGACGTGGACATTTTACGACGTTGCTGTGGAAAATTTCGAGAACTGTTCATGGAACACGGAGGGGTCGATCCTTTGAAAGAAGCTTGCACCATTGCCAAAGCGTGTTCCTTAGTGTATCGACAACGATTCATGCCTGAAAACACCGTGGCTGTCATCAGTCCTCAAACGACCCACTTTGTCAAGCGTCAATACTCGGTCAAAGCCCTACGTTGGTTACATTACTTGTGCGACAAGGAAGACAAGTGGATTCAGCATGCTCGCAACGGAGGGGGCGAAAAGACCATCGGAACGTATTCGGTCGATGGCTGGGACTTAGAAAACCCCAAGATCGTGTACGAGTTTAACGGTTGCTTATTTCACGGATGTCCTGTTTGTTACCCTGACCGTGGCACTAAAAATCAGTTTTTGCAACGAACCATGGAAGACTTGTACCAGGACACTTGTCAGCGACGCCTAAAGTTAGAACAGGAAGGATACCAAGTGGTGGAAATGTGGGAACACGAGTACGATCACCGTATCAAAACCGATCCCGAGTTTAAACGCCTCGTGGAAAGTTACCAGTTCATGGACCCGCTGAACCCGAGGGATAGTTTGTACGGAGGAAGGACCAATGCCACCTGTTTGCTGTACCAAGCCGACGAAGAGAAAGGAGAAGAAATCAAATACTTGGACGTGTGTTCGCTGTATCCCTACGTGTGCAAATATTGTCGCTTTCCTGTAGGGCACCCGCAATTGCTAACGGAACACATCGACCTGAAAAACATTCGACAATACGAAGGCTTGATCAAGTGTAAAGTTTTGCCTCCCACGAACCTATACCATCCCGTCTTACCTCACCATTGTCAAGGCAAATTGATGTTTCCATTGTGCCGTACTTGTGCCGAAACGTGCAACCAAGACCAACCTTGTCAGCACACCCAGGAAGAACGTGCCTTGACGGGAACCTGGGTCAGCGTAGAATTGTTCAAAGCTCTGGACATGGGATACCAACTGTTAGAAGTGTACGAAATTTGCCACTTTCCCAAGACACAACAATACCGCAAGGGTGACCCTACTCAGAAAGGCATTTTCGCCGACTACGTGGATGCCTTTTTGAAACTGAAGCAAGAAGCCAGCGGCTATCCTTCCTGGTGTCACACTCCCGAAGACCAAATACAATTCAAAGAGAAATACTACGAACAAGAAGGCATCTCTTTAGACCACATCGAGAAAAACGAAGGCAGGCGATCGTTTGCCAAAGTGATGTTAAATTGCTTGTGGGGTAAAATGGCACAACGACCGTGTTTACCCAAGACGGAATATTTGACAGAACCTTCCCGCTACTTCCAGATGATTCACGACAAAACCAAATACATGAAACACGTGGACGTCGTTCGAGAGAATTTGATCTTGGTCAATTACGAAGAAGATCTGGACTTTGTACAAGACGACCCTTTTGGAAATGTCATCATTGCGGCTTACGTGACAGCCCATGCTCGCTTAAAATTGTACGAAGCTTTAGAACTGTTAGAAGAACGCGTCCTGTACTTTGACACGGACAGTTGCATTTACATCCATCACCCGATTCAACATCACCCTAACATCGAAGGAGACCGTTTAGGAGCCTGGACAGACGAACATCCTGACGACAAGATTCTAAGTTTCGTCAGTGGCGGTCCCAAAAATTACGGCTACGAATACCGTGACAAACAAGGAGAAGTGCACACGACGTGCAAAGTGAAAGGACTGACTCTGAATTATCGTACCAGTCGAGTGGTCAACTTTGGGGTATTGAAAGAAGCCTTGCAATCGGGAGAGGATGGAAACTTTAAAGTGACCACTTACCAACCGAACAAGATTGTACGTTTACCCACTCACCACATCGCCAGTCGACCTTTGGAAAAAGTTTATCAAATCGTGTACCAGAAGCGAGTTCGACTTCCCAATCATTTCACCTTACCGTATGGACACGTTGGTATAAAACATTGGTTGTAAGAGGATAGCCACCCACCAGAAAGATGACTTCGCCACAGCAAGAATCGAGTGAGAAACCCGATGAGAACTCCAAGTTCAAACCCTACCATTTTCCAGTCTTCTTACCTGACTATTGTGATTGTGCCCGTCGATTGGACACGTTTCAGAAATGGCCTACGGATAGGGAAGGATTACCTTCTTCGCATGTTTTAGCTAGAACAGGATTTGTCTACTTGGGACCTGAGTCAGGATTGGGATACGAGGTACAGTGTTTCGCTTGCGGACTGAAGTTACGAATGGATCTATGTATCTATAAAGATTCAGCTATTCTGGAACATACTCGATGGTCTCCACACTGCCCTTACCTTTCTATGGCCTTTCCACCCATCACACTACGGTACAATGTTGACGGTACCTTAGAGACGGTACCTTCCGAAACAAGACATAAAAAACGTAAAAAAGGAAAGATGTACAAGCTGGAGACTGCATTGCGACTAGTATAAAAAGGGGGCTATGGTCAAGATCGATAGTTCATTGTGACTACCAAGACCGAGCAAACAAGATGAATACTTTGAAAGAGACATCGTTCCAGTTTGGGGATTGTAAAAAAGCTGTATCTTTCTCTAGTGTGACTAATACTGGATGGATAAGACCCAGACATTGCGACGGAAAATGTCCGGAAGGAAACTGCGATTGTCCATGTGGTTACCATTGTAATTGCGTAACGGAGTTTGCAGACGAGTGCGATTGTGAGCCTTGCGATGGGACCGATGCTGTACCTTGTGACCTGAGCGATGCCGTAAAGCATCATGGGAACTTTAGTACCCCTACCCCTGTCATGGAAAGTGATGCTGTGCGTGTCAAACCTGTGGGATGCGAAAGCGATGCTGCTCGTCCTCTTGGACATTTTACTGGGTTTCGTTTTAAAGGGGAATGTCGACCTTCACGTTTACCTCCCTACGGATGTCATCCAGCCCTGAGCAAACTCCTGCCCATTTCACTCAACCCTCATCGAAACGAACCTGTGAAAAACGAATATTCGTTTCCTGTGCGTTTGTCGGAATACTGCGACTTTGAAAATCGTCTTCAATCGTTCAAAGGAAAATGGCCAAAGTATCTGGGAGGACCGACCCCCGAAGAATTAGCCAGAGCCGGATTTTTCTACTTGGGCGAAGGAGATAAAGTCAAGTGCTTCAGTTGCGGTGTGTCACTTCACCACTGGGAACCGCAAGATTCGGCCTACGTAGAACATGCTCGATGGTCACCGAATTGTCATTACTTACCTTTAGTGGGACCGAGACATTGAAGTAACTTTTTACCATAATCATCTGTTCATGGATACTTTACAAGAGAACATTCGTGCTTTGCCTGTGGAGTTGAGAGAACGCATTTATCGAGAACTGGTCAAAATACAAGTGAAACGTAAAGAACAATTGCATCCGATACGTCACCGGTGTTTGAACCACTGGTACCTGAAGGCTATACAAGGACTGATTCAATTGAAAGTGTTCCATTGGACAGACATTGATCAACGACCTCCTGGTTATAAAAAGGAATGGTTTGGTATTGACGATTCTATCTACTACATTGTAAATGTACTGCATCGAATTCCAGAGGAAGAGTTAACGAATTACCAACATCTTTCACACAATGTCAACTTGGTGAAAGAGGAAACTTCTGAACGAATTGTAATGTGTAGATTAGTGACTCAACGATTTAAATTCGACACTGAAGTGAAACCATGTTTGTGCAAAGAGTACATTTCTTGTGTCAGACCAAAGAGGATTTAGTATGACCTATTCATGGATACTTTACAAGAGAACATTCGTGCTTTGCCTGTGGAGTTGAGAGAACGCATTTACCGAGAGCTGGTGAAAATACAAGTGAAACGTAAAGAACAATTGCATCCGATACGTCACCAGATCTTTAACCACTGGTACTTGAATGGTATAAGAGAACTGATTCGTCAGAAATTCTTTCAATGGTCAGACATTGTTCAAAACTTTGAGGTCGCTAATGATCGACATGTTCATGATTATGGTTACTTCGAGATTCACCTACAGCAATACATTGAGGAAGACAAGTTAAAGGATTACCAACATATTTTACGTGGAATCTACTTAGAGGAAGAGGAAACACCTAAACGAACTCTGACGTTTCGGTTACAGTATGCAAGATTTAGATTCCCTACTGGAGAACGAAGATCTCTGGCTAGAAAGTACGTCTATTGCATCCGAAAAAAAGAGAATGTAAAAACAGGTTGCCATGCCACGGTTTATGTCACATGTCATCCAACAGATTCCGTGGAAGGAACTCAATGACCATATTCAAACCGTGGATCATTACCATCAATTATTACAAGAACTGTATCCATTCAATTTTGGACGACAAGTGGTGTGTGTCTTAGTGACTTGTTTTCTGGGATTTCGTTTACCAGCCGATTCTTTGTGGACTCTTTACGATCAGTACTTACCACCTCCATGGCCTTAAATGGTCACGAAAAACTCCTTTTGTTCAAAGCCTTGCGTTTTCATCTGGATACTTCTCGACCTCAACAGGAAAAAAAGATTCGTCAACTTTTAGCGACCCAAGACGTGTATGACGATGTGTGTGTAGCTTGTGACTTACACCCTCATTGGACAGATGTTCGTGATTGGAAAAAGGGGGGCTTTGAGGCTTGGACCCAAGAAGTGGCCCAGTATGCACAAGAGTTGTTCAAGGAAAAAAGTTACTTTTCAACCTGTGTTAGTGACGGTGCCAGAAGAACCCGTCACCGAGAACAACCACTCGCTTCAGGACAGGACTGTCATGGACATTCCTGAAAGGTCATTCCGGGAGGACACTTGTGTGACAATACCTCATGTAGAGACTGTAAGAACATTACACACTGTCCCTAGGACATCTTGGTTACCCAAAACATGTTGTACAGACACTTGTTTATATTCCACTTTGATCGCTTTGCTGTGTTTTATATTCCTGTACATCACTATTTGGGTTGTATGTATTTTTGTCTTTCGTGTTCATATTTGAAAAAAACATTCAATAAACGTGTTCTGAAAAAGTATATAAACTCTTGTCTTGTTTGTTTTTCGTGTCACAAGTGACATTTCTCATACCATGGCTACCTCTGCTGTCTCTGCTCCCTCTTCCTCCACTGTCAAAGTCATCGACGAACACTTAGATCGTGCCAGTTGGGAGGCTTTGTATCTTCGTCATCCCTTTAACATGCTCATTGCTGGACCTAGCGGTTCAGGCAAAACCGAATTCGTCAAACGTTTGATCGAACATAAACATCATTTGATCGATCGGCCCCCTCAACGGATCGTGTGGTGTTACAAAGAGTGGCAATCGGCGTACAGCCTCTTGCGTGAAAGTCAAGGCGATTCCATCGTGTTTGTGGAAGGCATTCCTAAAGAAGACGATGGCATCGTCTCTGACTCCCGTCTAACCCATTTGGTCATTTTCGACGACATGTTAGGAGAAGACGAAGAAGAAATTAAATTGTGGTTCACGCGCAAAGGGCATCACCGTAATGCCAGTGTCGTTTACATCACCCAAAATTTGTTTCAACAAAGTAAAGCCCATCGCACCATCAGTCTCAATGCACATTACGTGGTCTTGTTTAAAAGCCCTCGAGATAAATCGCAAGTGCAAGTCTTAGCCAAACAGTTAGGAACGCCTTGGCTGACTCAGGCGTACGACGATGCCACTCAAACGCCACACGCCTATTTACTCGTCGATTTGAAACCTACGACCCCCGAGGATTTGCGATTTCGTACCCACTTGTTTCACCACTGGTGCCAAGACGGAGGGCCTGTCCTGTACACGTCTCCGTCCTCGACTTCATTTCACTCCCCATGAAAAAAATCTATAAAAACCTCAGACCCTTTTTCGTCTGTCTCACACAGTGTGAACATGACGTCCCTTCAGTCGCATCTTCCCGTCAAATTGATTCGTGCCTTGTATGGCATCAGCCGAGAAAAAGATCCACAAACACGAGCTCGTGTCTTAGAAGCTAGTCTCAAAGAAGTCTTACGATGGTTCACGGTGACGGCACGTCAATTACTCCAAGGAATCATTCAGATTCCTCATCAAACCCAACGCTTTTTCGATCGAAACAAAGTCGCTTTGGTCCAACTGGCCGATCCCCGCATCGACACTCAAACCAAAAAACAAATCATTTTGAAACCTGGAGGGAGCGGTACTCTAGGAGGGGTCATCATTCGCTCACTCTTAAGATGGGATCCTAATGCCCCCAAAGTTATCCCTAAGACAAAAGTCCAACGAAGCCCCAAGAAGAAAAAGAAAAAGACCAAGTCCCCAAGAAGAATAACTTCTCCAGTGGCAGGACCCTCCTCTTACCAGACACCACCACCATCACCCCGGAAAAAGAAAAGAAGCCCCCAGAAAAAGAAACAGAGAAAAAGTCCCCAGAAAAAGAAAAGTCCACAGAAGAAGAAAACTAGTCGCAAGAGAGGCACTTCGGCCAGGACGCAACCTTACACTCGCAAGCCACGACCTGCCACAACGTCTCCGGCAGCCTCACGTTTGTCCACTTCTCCGTTGATGTCACCAGGAACTGAAGAGTACTTGGAGACGTTGATTACACCAAGAACTTCTCCGTTGATGACCCCCAAAAGAACTTCCCCAGTGGCAGGACCTTCCCATTTAGCGGCAGTGGCTGCTGCTCACAAAGTACCTTCTCCCAAAATCAAAGTTCAAGAAAGATCGGGCATGTTACAAAGTTTACTGGATTTGTCCAAGCAAGAACTGGCTCGATTTAGTCCGTTACGTACCCCTGCACGACGTGTCATGCCTGTCCTCAAACTGATACGACGTAAAGACAATCAATGGCGACGCGTTCCAGTATAAAAAAGGCCTGTGACCGAGTAGGGTATCAGTGTTTTTAGGTGCTCCTAAAGACTCAAAGATGTCACCCTCCAGAAAACCCCAAGGAAAGAAAAGGAAAGGACTACCACCACGTTTAGCCAAACATGGGGACCTGTTATCTGTCCTGTCCAAAGCTTCTCCACCCCTACGAAAAAAACTCATTCAAACGGCCTCCAAAGAGGTCATCGATACCGTGTGCGAATGTTGTTTGAACGTTTTGAAAGGCACGATCCCTTTGTCCAAACACCAGAAACAATGCTTAGGCAAACATCGTCACGTTCTTCGGAAAATGGTTCAAAAGAAAATTCCCATTCGTCAAAAAAAGAAGATGTTGGTCCAACGTGGAGGCATTTTACCTCTCTTGTTAGGCCCCATACTGAAAGGAGTCTTGGGAACCATGTTGGGAGGACTGATGGGAGCAAGATAAAAAGGCCTTCGGAAGTCCCAAGATCTCAGAATTCACCCCTGACAACCCCATGGAAGGACGAAAACTAGCTTTAGTGCCTTACAAACGATGGATGGAATACCATCGGTGGCAAGAACAACGCACCCCGCATTTACCTCCCAATCCCAATTTGAGCGAGATGTCCCAGTTACAACACGAATTGCAATCCTTGCTGGATCGCCAAGATTTGTCCGAAACAGAAAAATCGCAAAAGTACGGTCAACTCTTGCAACGACTGCAACTCTTTCACCAGAAAGCTTTAGACGAAACAGCTTTACCCACTTTGAAAGATTTTAAGACCTTGATGAAAAGTCCAGCACCAGTACCAGTACCAGTACCAGTACCAGTACCACCAGTACCCGTGACCAAGACAGAAAAAGGAGAAGAAGAGGAAGGGTTTCAAACTCCACCAGAAAAAGTACGCAAGTTAACAACACCACCTACCTCCAGAATTGGATGGATTAAAAAGATGATGGCCACCCCTTCTTCCTCACAAGAGAAAAAGAAAGTGAAGACAGAAGTGAAGACAGAAGTGAAACAAGAACCGATATCCCCCGCTCAGACATCCTTCTCCTCTTCGACACCTATTGCTGGCCGCACACGCAAAGCATTGCAATCCAAGAAAGTACCCCAAGAGAAAAAGAGTAGCATCCTCCAAGAGTGGGTGTCTTATTAACACACCAACCAACACAAAAAAATGGAAAAAGTCTTAGCCAGCATTTACTACGATCCCTCGCATCCTGCAGGTTACGCAGGAGTTCAAAAATTGTATCGTGCTGCCAAAACGCGACTGAAAAGTCTCCGTTTACCTCAAGTGCAACGATGGTTACAAGAACAAGCTACCTACACTTTACACAAACCCATTCGACGCAAGTTTGCCAGAAGTCGCACCCGAGTGGAAGGCATCGATCATCAATGGCAAGCCGATTTAGCCGATGTCTCTCATTTGGCCAGCTACAATCGTGGCTACAAATATTTGTTTTGTGTCATCGACGTCTTTTCCAAATTTGCCTGGGTCGTGCCCTTGACTTCCAAATCGAGCAGCGAGTTAGTACGAGCCCTGCAACGGGTGTTGAAACAAAGCGGTCGTCGCCCTCTTCGATGGCAAACGGACAAAGGCACCGAATTTCTGAACCAAGCTTTCCAAAAAGAATTAAAGAAACGTGACATTCATTTTTTTACCACCGAGAATCCCGAAACCAAAGCCAGCATCGTGGAACGTTTTCAACGCACTTTGAAAGAACGCATGTGGAAATATTTTACGCATCACCACACTCTGAAGTACATCGACATCTTACCGCATCTGGTGCAAGCGTACAACCAATCTTACCATCGAAGCATCGGACGTGCCCCGCAAGACGTGACTCCCGACAACGAAGTGCTGGTGTTCGAGCGCCTGTTCGGTACGTCCCCAACGAGGGCTGTCCCCAAGAAAAGTGGAGAGTTGACCGTAGGAGATTGGGTGCGCATTGGCAAAACCAAACGCACTTTCGACAAAGGTTACTTACCTAACTGGACGACCGAATTGTTTCGCGTCACTGGACGAGTGCATGGCCGTCATCCTACCGTCTATAAATTGGAAGACATGAACGGAGAAGTACTCAAAGGAACGTTTTATTTGCCCGAGTTACAACGTGTCACCAAAAAAGAAGACGACGTGTACGACATCGAAAGCATTCTCGAACGCAGAACCCGTAAAGTGGGCAAACGACGTGTCAAAGAAGTCAAAGTACGTTGGAAAGGATATCCACCCAGTTTCGATTCTTGGATCGACGCTTCGCAAGTCATCGACTATAAAAAGAAGAAGTGACCATCATGCCCTTTCACACATCAGACGCAGCTACGTCGACCAGTCCTTCTTCCCCTAGTTCTTCTGTGCAAGATTTACAAAAACAACCCTTGTGGGTGTGGTGTGGAGAACGTGTGCCTAAAACGCAAATCGTCTTTTTCTGCCAAATCTTCGTGGTGTATTGTGTCATCGGGGCAGCCATCGCCAATTTGAGTTTGCAACAAGGAGACAAACAATTGTGGACCATTTTATTGAGCAGTTGCATCGGTTACCTACTTCCCAATCCCTCCCTGAAATTCTCCTCGAACGGGAACGTTGTGTCCAGTGCCAGTGTCAGTGCCAGTCACCACTCCAACCACAACCAAAACCCCATTTTGGGCGGAGACACGCCTCTGACATCCACTAACCCCTCGGACAGCCACAGAACTCTGGAATTATGAGTCACCAAAACCAATTTTACTTAACCTTACCCAGTGACAGTTCCATGGAGGTGTTTCCCAAGAACACGTTGTGCTGTTACACGGCCAAATTACCTCAAGCCATCCCCTTAGATCACGAAGCCCATTGGGAAGTGGCTTTGGTAGAAATAATTCACCCAACCCAAGTCTTCAATGTCATTAACAATCAAAGTAAATTTACGGTGGAAGTTTATGACGAACCATTGCAAAAGTGGATGAATGAGAATAACAAATATCCCCATAAAACAAAAAACAAAGTCAATCCAAATTGGATGGACTATGAGTTGTTCATTCCCTCGGACTATTATTTTAGTGGTCAACATTTGGTCAGCGCCATAGCCTCCAAGTTTAATGGTGTGTTTGGGGAAGCTTTTAAGACTTTCAAGTCCAAAGCTGTCACCCTGGAATACCACAAAATAGCTCGTCGCTTCCTGATGAAATTTCCTGAGGGGGAAAAAATCTTGGGTTTCTATTTTAATGATGAATTGTTTGACATGTTGGGTGGTAACGTAAAGATGAGGAAGAAAGTAGAACATACACTAAAACAAAAAACCGTCATTTACAGCAACGAGTCTTTTGGCCAGTATTTTCAGGCCCCGGTAGAACTGAACCAAGGACAGAATTTGATCTTTGTGTATTCCGATGTGGTGGAATACAACGTGGTGGGACACACCTCCGTGCCGTTACTGCGTGTCATTCCTTTCAAAGTGGACTCTGCCGCGATCGCTGACGAAGAAGGTGGAAACACTTACCACGTTCACCGCGAATTTGTCCATCCTCACTATTTGCCCGTCAGCAAGTCGTATTTGGACACGGTCAACATTACTATAAAAGGAGATTTGGGACAAGATATTCCATTCACCAAAGGAAAAGTCACGGTGAAACTCCATTTTCGAAAACGGTTCTCTCACGACTCGTAAGTAAGTAAGTCATGTATCCAGTGTACCGAGGGGTTGCTCGACAGCGAGGACACGGTTTAGGAGACATGTTAAAATCGGCCTTTCGTTCGGTGGCTCCAGTCTTGAAACCGATGGTGACACGAGGATTGCACGCCTTGAAAGATGCGGCACTGACACAAGGCAAAGAATTTCTCCAAAATGTCATCATCGACAAACAAAACCCTAAAGAAGCCTTCATGAGGGCTGGCAAAAATGTCTTGCTGCAAACGGGCAAAGACATTTTAGGCCGACGAGACACACCTATAAATGCCCTGCACGCTACCGAGTCAAGCATTCAGCAAGGACAAGGCAGAAAGAGACGACGAAGAAGAAAACACCCTTTCACCAGACTTCAAGCGAGAAAGGCCAAAAAAAGAAGAACCGTTCGAGACTTAGACGTTTTCGATTATTGAGACACAGCAACAACAAAAAATGATGCACCGAGAGTCTTGCGCCTGTTCCAAGACGGAACTGGATCTGTTTGCCATGCCCCCCACCATGATGACGATGCAAGAATCCCAATGGGTGGAATTTCATCCCGTCTCCTCATTGACAGCCTCAGCTCCCATCGAGTTTGAAATCAAAGGACAGCCCGAAGATTACATCGATCTGAATAGCAGTTACTTGTACTTGAAAGTCCAAGTTCTAGATAAGGATGATGGTGGAGTAGAAGACACTGAGATTATAGCTCCCGTCAACAATTTCATGCATTCCTTGTTCAGCTCAGTGGACTTGTACTTGAACAACAAACTGGTCAGCAGCAGCATGGATACTTACCCTTACCGTGCCTACCTGGAAAATCTCTTGACGTACGGACCAGATGCCAAGACAAGTCATCTCAATGCCTGTGTGCTGTGGGTAGATGACGAAGCGGGCAAGTTTAAGATAGCTGACGCAAATGACAATGACGGCTTTGTGGCAAGACGAGACAGAATCACAACCAAAAAGAGTTTAGAACTGATGGATCGTTTGCATTTGGACATGTGGTTGCAAGAGAAATATTTGCTGAACGGTGTCAATGTGCGCCTGAGACTGAATCGCAGCAGTGCCACTTTCCATTTGTTGGCTGATGAAACTGCTACTAAAGGTGGCAATCCTAAAAGCCAAATCGAACAGGCCAGACTCTACGTACGACGCGTGGAAGTGTTACCTAAAGTGGGAAACGAAATCAGTCAGACGTTGAGCAGAACGACCGCCAAGTATCCCATACGACGTGTGGAAGTGAAAACGTTCACCATTTCTACTGGACTGCAATCCATAACCGAAGATCATCTGTTTCAAGGACAGTTACCCAAACGTTTAATCCTTGGTATGGTCTCGAATGCAGCCTTCAACGGAACCTTCACTGAAAATCCTTTCAACTTTCAACACTTCAACGTGTCCAAGATCGAAGTCAGTCGCGATGGCAAGACCTTGTGTACCCGACCTTTCGAACCTAACTTTGAGCCCACAAAGATGAATTACTTGAGATCGTACTTGTCCCTGTACGAAGCCACCGGCCAGTTAGGAACCAACACCAGTCACGGCATTGATTACAAAGAATATGCAGAAGGCTATACTTTGTGGGGTTTTGATTTCACTCCAGACCAAGGCAGCGACGAGGGACATTTCCACCCTATAAAATCTGGCCAGATTCGTGTGGAACTTCAGTTTAGAGAAACACTGAAACAGACAGTGAACGTCATCCTGTATGCAGAATTCGATAATACCATAGAAATCAACAGTTTGAGAGAAGTCATTCTAGATTATTAGAAAGCCATGGAAGACTGTTATCCCTCTTTACCTAGTGAAGAAACTTTGGAGATGGAATGTGAGGAGACCGTGGAAGGAGAAGAATCTCAAGACAAAGACGAAGAAGATATCATGATGAAGTCGAGATGGCCAGAACAAGAAGCCCATTTAGTCTCCTGTTTTGCCAAACACTTGGTCGACAAAATAACGGAATTGATCAAGAAAAATTGTTATGGATGTCAAAACGATCATCCCAGTCAAATTCAACACGATAAATGCCTGATGTTGAGTCAAGAAGAAAAATTGGACGAGTATCTGGACGAAGCTTGGAGTCTCATCTCGAACAAAGACGTGTTGCACCAGTGGTATAAAGACTTGCGTGAACATTCTTGTCCACCATTAACCACTCAAGAGATCCATCGTATCGAAGCTCTCCTGAATCAGAGTGAGGAAACAGAACGAATAACCGTTTATTCGTCAGACATTTTCAAGCAAAAAGTCAGGATCGAATTGACGACTTATTATTACCTGTGAAGAAGAAAACAAACACAAATCAATGGATACCTGGGAACTTTATTACCTTTTGAACCACAGTTCGTATACGTCTTCTTGGAATCCTGTCGTCTGTGCTAAAGATGAACTCCCTCATCGCAAACCTAAAGACCATCAAGCTTACGTGATCAACACGGACGACAGTCATCTCCCAGGAACCCACTGGGTAGCCGTCTACTTTCCTCAAGAAGGATGTGTGGAATATTTCGATTCGTACGGATTGCCCCCTTTGGAAGACGATATCATTGACTTTATGAGAAGAAATGCTCAAACCACCCGATTCAATAATGTGAAATTACAAGGCACAGATTCCTTGGTGTGTGGACAGTACTGTGTGTATTTTCTGCATCATCGCAGCCTGGGCTATTCCTTAGAACATTTAGTGACTCATTTTGATCCTCGTTCTTCTGCTAGAAACGATGTGAAAGTAGATCGATGGTTTTGTGACCATTATGCTTATCTTTTGTCTCAAGCTAGGAAACGTAGTGTCCATCAATGGCCTAATGATTTCCAACAGTGGAAATCACAATTTCATTCACAACGTTGTCAGCCCTGTTCAAAATAGTTAGTAATTGAAGAAAAAAATGTTTGTCATTTAAAAAAAATTGTTTGATGTTATCATGTTGGATTATTGTTAGAGTTGTTGTTAGTTAGTGTTAAGTGATTTTTGAATAAAAAATGTTGTGTTTTGAAAAAAATGCCTTTGTCTTTTGTTTAGCTATAAGAATGTTGGATTGATGCTCTTTTATTTCTTACTATCCCTCTCATGAACGTTGCGGCTCGAAAACCGTGTGGGGATGTTTTCCTTCACGTCCGCGCTTTAACTTTAAGAACCGGGTTGTTCCCAGTCTAGCCATCCATTGTCGACTCATCCTCCTAAGAAGATGTGCTCCAAACTAGCTAAGCTCAACGAAGCCTACGTGAATTTGCATAGGGTCAGACACAGTCTGATACCGAAGCCAGAAGAAATAGAGAATGTGAGAATGTTAAAAATCACTGAAGACCTGATAGAAGAGCTCTTCAGAGAAGAAATGAACAGGGAGAAAGAAGAATGGACAGAGAAGTACAGACTTCAGAGACAGCAGCAACAGCAGCAACAACAGCAACAGCAGCAGCAGCAGCAACCTGAAGCTGACAGAGGCTTTGTCGATTGTCGTATCGACACCAAAGAATTCTTCTTCTCTTTCCGAAGAAGCAGACCTATCGCCAGAAAGTCTATCCTCAGAGGACATCGCATTCTTAGAAACTAAAAAAGAATGCCATAGCAAAACAAAAAAACAGCCCTTTTTAGGGCTACCCAATACTCTAGAAAAGAAATAACGATCCATTTGCCAATGTGTGTAGGTAGAGTAGTGTGAAAATAAACACTAACTCTTTCTTAAAAAATGTGAGGGTATGTGTTTGTGTGTTTGTGTGATTGTGTTTGTAAGTGATAAAATAGGTTGGTGTGGATAGTAGATTAAAATGATGTTTGTTTTTTGGGCTGTTTGAGGTGTATATTTTGGGTTAGATTGGATTGCTTTGCGTATGTGGATAGTCTATTGAAGTGATGGGTAGCATAAAAAAGTGAGCGAGTGTTTCTTTTAGGTCCGCGCGTTGTTCTGGTTAATGATCTAGGTAAGATGAATTTTATGTTATTAGGGGATGTTTTCCTTCACGTCCGCGCTTTCAGTATAAATTGAAACTCGTTCGGCAGTCCAGCTACCCTTGTTGATTGATCAACACCAAAAATGAACACGAGACTGGAGAAACTGTTGGAACTTCATGTGCATCTGGAATATGCCAGGCGCATATTAAATGAACTGGCCGCTGAAGCCATTGTCGAGGAGGGAAGGATAAGAGAGGAGGAAAGAAGAAAAAAAGAAGAGGAGGAGAGAAGATATAAAGAAAAGGAGGAGGAAAAGGAGAGAAGAAAAAATTTCAGAATCCCAGAGAGTGAAAATTGGGATTCTGAAGCGACATATCCTGCCTCTGCTCTCTCCCCCCAAAAGGTAAAAAGTAACTGGGGGATAAGATGTGTATGTGGTGCCAGGCCTGGAAGGTGCCACCATTAACCAGGTGTCCATGAAGTTCCAAACAAAACAGCCCTTTTCAGGGCTACCCAATACTCTAGAAAAGAAATAACTATTAATTTGCCAATGTGTGTAGGTAGAGTAGTGTGAAAATAAACACTAACTATTTCTTAAGATATTGTGAGGGTATGTGTTTGTGTGTTTGTGTTTGTAAGAGCTCAGGTATGTTTGTGTGAATAGTAGATTATGGGTTTCTTAGCAAATGTGGAGAGTATAGTTAGGGTTATATTATATGAAATGAGAAAGTAGGGGGATGTTTTCCTTCACGTCCGCGCGTTGTTGGGTCATGATCTAGGTAAGATCCATTTTATGTTTTAGGGGGATGTTTTCCTTCACGTTCGCGCTTTTCGTATAAGAACCCACAGTATTAGTTGTTCAAACCATTCTGCAAAGAATACAAAGAAGATGGCGTCAAACCAAATGGACAAAATACAAACCTTGCAAGACGTTTTAGACAACTTAGGAATAATGGAACAGATGTTAATAAGACTCGTTGAAGACCATTATTCCTATAGTCCCCATCGTGTAAAGATGGAAATTAACAATTTAAGAAAAGCAAAGGACAAGATTAGTGGTGTGATGAAGGAAATAAAGGAGGAGAAGGAGGATGAAGAGGAAAAGATAAGAATAAGAACATGGAACGAAAAAATTGAAAAAGAAGAGGAAAATGAGAAGAGGAAGAAAGAAGAAGAGGAGGAAGAGAAGAAAGAAGAGGAGGAGAAAAAAAAGAAGAGAAAGAGTGTTGGAGATAAAATAAGAAGTTGGTGGAGGAAAAGAAGAAATTAGAAGCAGAAGAAAACCCAAAGGCCCTTTTCAGGGCCCCCATATATCTCGAAAAGAGATAGCCTTTGAATTGCCTACCCCTTTTTTTAAAAAAATTTAAAAAAAATCCCATGTTCAATTCCCCTTGTCCGTAGAGTGACCCACGATTTATTCCCATGTTAAATTTCCCTTGTCCGTACAGTGCCCCACGATTTATTCCCATGTTAAATCCCCTTGTCCGTACAGTGCCCCACGATTTTTCTCCATGTTAAATTTCCATTGTCCGTAGAGTGCCCCAAGGGTGTTTTTAATGCTAATTCCCATTGTCCGTAGGGTGCCCCCATTCACTACTCACATACACATCCATTCCGTGGTTTAGATTGCTATAAAACTTAACACACACATACACATTCCAGGGTCTATATTGCCATAAAACGTAACACACTCATCCATTCCATGGCCTAGTAAGTCCTAAATGAAAATGGTGTCATGTGCTACTCGGCATCCAATATTGCTACCACAATAGCTGTCTGGAAACTGTGTCAGTACTAAATGATCAGCTTGTTTTTACTTTGCCAAAAATCATCAAACTTAACACAAAAACATTTAAACTTTTTTTTAACCTATTCACTCAACAGCATTTGAGAAATTTCAACAAAAGACATGCTAGTGACACAGATTTCTTGTCCAGCTCCTCTTGCATTTGGCATTTAGGCAGATGTCAGCTAGGTGAATGAACATAGGCCCAATTGGGCCATGTGTTTTTTTTTTATATTAAAAATATCCTAGCTAAGAAACAGATAAGATCAAATCAAATCTTTATTGTTATAAAGTTCAATTATAAGATTGTCACCAACATTAGATGAGCAAAAGGCAGTACATACACAATGGCAAGTGATCAGCATTTGAAATATATACAAATATAACCTACCAAGCCTTACGATAACAACAGAAGGTGTTGAAAACTTGTCAAATATACTTTCAATGCAAGCGGACCAGACAACATTGCCAACTTAATCCTAACAAACTGTCAACCAAATTGTCGGTTGACTCTGGAAGTTTACCAACAGACTGGCTAAACACAAATGTAGCCCCGATGTAAAAAGAGACGTACACCATGCAGAACATTACCGACCAGTTTCCCTTACATCAGTTGCATGCAGACTTCTCGAACATATAATTTGTAAGGATCTTCTTAACACCTGGAAAAATAATAGTCTGACTAAACTGAACCACGGCTTTAGATCGAATACTCCTGCGAAAGGCAACTTCTTACAACAATGCATGACCTACTTCAAAACAATGACTAAGGAATATAAACCGACATGGTGATACTAGACTTGTCAAAAGCACTCGATACTGTGCTAAATTACATAAATTACAGTTAAAGTTGGAAAATTATGGAATCGCTTGGACACTACTGCTGTCTAGATATGTTCCTGACAAAGCAACGCATGCAAGTGACTGTGGTTGGAGAATCATCCAAAGCAGTCACTGTCGACTTCGGCGTCGCTCTGGGTACCGTGCTGAGACCACACATTTGCCACATTAATGACCTTCCAGACTATGAAATCTCAGGTCAGATTGTATGCAGACGATTGTCTCCTTTACATAACAATTCAAAACCAGAGTGACTACCATATTCTTCAGAATGATCTCACAGCTCGCAAAAAATGGGCGACAAATTGGTATATGAATTTTAATGCCACTATATGCTCCTCATGAATATGACCAGTAAATCAGCGAAATCATCTCATTTCTACAATTTCCACATACTACAACTAGTCAGTGAAAACCCAAATCTTGGACTAACATTATCTGAAGAGTTCAAGTGGGAATTGCATATTAACAAATCGACCAATACAAACTCTACATTTGCATTTCTCAAAAGAAACCTCAATACCCACAGACATGCAGACGAACTGTCTATCTAGTATTAGTCAGATCCGTGTTAGAGTATGTTTTTGTCGTCTGGGATCCCTACTACACCAACGATATTAGCAGAGTCGAGAAGGTTCAACGCCAGACATCACGATTTGTTTCAGGTGACTACAAAAACCAGTGAAGCAGGATGTGTCATCAAAATGTTAAATGACCTGGGTATAATGACACTCCAGGACATGCGTAGTAGGATCCTACTGACAAACCTCTACAAATTAGTTGAGGGGTTAGTGCTGGCTCTCTCACAAAATATATTTTTAAAATTCTGAAGAAAAAAAATGACGTTTCTGACTCGTAAATTGCTTGGATGATTGCCATAAAACTTAGCACACATACATCCGTTCCATGGTCTAGATTGCCATAAACTGAACACATACACATCCATTCCGTGGTTTAGATTGCTATAAAACTTAACACACACATACACATTCCAGGGTCTATATTGCCATAAAACGTAACACACTCATCCATTCCATGGTCTAGTAAGTCCTAAATGAAAATGGTGTCATGTGCTACTTGGCATCCAATATTGCTACCACAATAGCTGTCTGGAAACTGTGTCAGTACTAAATGATCAGCTTGTTTTGCTTTGCCAAAAATCATCAAACTTAACACAAAAACATTTAAACTTTTTTTTAACCTATTCACTCAACAGCATTTGAGAAATTTCAACAAAAGACATGCTAGTGACCCAGATTTCTTGTCCAGCTCCTCTTGCATTTGGCATTTAGGCAGATGTCAGCTAGGTGAATGAACATAGGCCCAATTGGGCCATGTGGTTTTTTTTTTATTAAAAATATCCTAGCTAAGAAACAGATAAGATCAAATCAAATCTTTATTGTTATAAAGTTCAATTATAAGATTGTCACCAACATTAGATGAGCAAAAGGCAGTACATACACAATGGCAAGTGATCAGCATTTGAAATATATACAAATATAACCTACCAAGCCTTACGATAACAACAGAAGGTGTTGAAAACTTGTCAAATATACTTTCAATGCAAGCGGACCAGACAACATTGCCAACTTAATCCTAACAAACTGTCAACCAAATTGTCGGTTGACTCTGGAAGTTTACCAACAGACTGGCTAAACACAAATGTAGCCCCGATGTTCAAAGAGACGTACACCATGCAGAACATTACCGACCAGTTTCCCTTACATCAGTTGCATGCAGACTTCTCGAACATATAATTTGTAAGGATCTTCTTAACACCTGGAAAAATAATAGTCTGACTAAACTGAACCACGGCTTTAGATCGAATACTCCTGCGAAAGGCAACTTCTTACAACAATGCATGACCTACTTCAAAACAATGACTAAGGAATATAAACCGACATGGTGATACTAGACTTGTCAAAAGCACTCGATACTGTGCTAAATTACATAAATTACAGTTAAAGTTGGAAAATTATGGAATCGCTTGGACACTATTGCTGTCTAGATATGTTCCTGACAAAGCGACGCATGCAAGTGGCTGTGGTTGGAGAATCATCCAAAGCAGTCACTGTCGACTTCGGCGTCGCTCTGGGTACCGTGCTGAGACCACACATTTGCCACATTAATGACCTTCCGGACTATGAAATCTCAGGTCAGATTGTATGCAGATGATTGTCTCCTTTACATAACAATTCAAAACCAGAGTGACTACCATATTCTTCAGAATGATCTCGCAGCTCGCGAAAAATGGGCGACAAAAATTGGTATATGAATTTTAATGCCACTATATGCTCCTCATGAGTATGACCAGTAAATCAGCGAAATCATCTCATTTCTACAATTTCCACATACTACAACTAGTCAGTGAAGACCCAAATCTTGGACTAACATTATCTGAAGAGTTCAAGTGGGAATTGCATATTAACAAATCGACCAATACAAACTCTACATTTGCATTTCTCGAAAGAAACCTCAATACCCACAGACATGCAGACGATCTGTCTATCTAGTATTAGTCAGATCCGTGTTAGAGTATGTTTTTGTCGTCTGGGATCCCTACTACACCAACGATATTAGCAGAGTCGAGAAGGTTCAACGCCAGACATCACGATTTGTTTCAGGTGACTACAAAAACCAGTGAAGCAGGATGTGTCATCAAAATGTTAAATGACCTGGGTATAATGACACTCCAGGACATGCGTAGTAGGATCCTACTGACATACCTCTACAAATTAGTTGAGGGGTTAGTGCTGGCTCTCTCACAAAATATATTTTTAAAATTCTGAAGAAAAAAAAATGACGTTTCTGACTCGTAAATTGCTTGGATGATTGCCATAAAACTTAACACATATGCATCCGTTCCATGGTCTAGATTGCCATAAACTGAACACATACACATCCATTCCGTGGTTTAGATTGCCATAAAACTTAACACACACATACACATTCCAGGGTCTATATTGCCATAAAACGTAACACACTCATCCATTCCATGGTCTAGTAAGTCCTAAATGAAAATGGTGTCATGTGCTACTCGGCATCCAATATTGTTACCACAACAGCTGTCTGGAAACTCTTTCTTATCACTATTTCTAGTGAATGGATAGTCATATCATCACGGGGTTTTCACTAAAAGACTTCTTATGACATCTAGTTGGTCCTAAATGAAAATGGTACTGATCTCATGTGCAGTATGGCCTCCCCAGCATCCATCTTCAAAGGTTTGACTATCACTACGTTTCTGAATAGAAATTCTTAGTGACATGAGGTTTTCTCCAGAGGATTTCTTGTGGGGTTTAGTTGGTAATAAATAAAAATGGCGTCCATCTGGTGTCTAATATGGCCACCACAATAGACATCTTGAAAATCTTATCATGGTTTCTCCTTCTGAATGAATGGTCATATTATGGGGTTTTTACTAAAAGAAATATTATTATGTCGAGTTGTTGCTAAATGAAAATGGTGACAATCTGAATCCAGTGTGCCCATCATGGCAGCCATATAAAAAATCTTTGCTCCTCCTGAATTGAAAATCATAATTGAAGTGGGGTTTTCACCAGAATTTGTATTGTGTCTAGTTGGTATTAAATTAATATGGTGCCAATCTAATGTTGTATATGACCGCCACATTGGCCATCTTGAAAATCTTGTTTTTGCTACTCCTCCAGTTGGTTTTTAATATAAATGGTGTCACTGGACTTCCAATCTATACCAAGGCTGTCTTGCAAATCTTGCTATCGCTACTCTCCCTGAATAGTTTAAAATTCCTACCCAAAAATTAGCTCTACAGCAGACGACTGCTCATGTAAAGTAGACAGCGTCCTGACAAAACTCATCTATGTTGTGTACATGTGGTTTTTACCAAAGATTTCTAATGACGTTTGATTGGTCCAAGATGAAAATGCTGACAATCTAATACCCAATATGTCTACCACAGCAGCTAATTTGTAAATCATGTTATGGCTGAAGAGTATCAGAGATGGTTTCCACACTCTTTAGCTAAATAGATTATATGGTCTTATCCTGAATTCCCTGAAATTCCTTTTGCCCTGTAGAGCATCAGTCCCTGGATGGACTCTTGTTCTGTTTTGGATTATGATATTTGTTTTCTGTCGTATCTAGTTGCTCCATATTATTTTAATTAAAAATTTAGGTTTCTAGGTTCATACCCTCACCTCTCTGGTAAAACATTCTGTTGGGCGAATTTCCTTTCCTTTCGTCCTTGTTCACATCTGAGTTTTCAGTTTCAATTCAACATTGACCTTTGTCATTAAGGCTTATATGGAGTTCATATTGTCGTTCGCTTTAAGATGTAAGGTACATTTATCAATAGAGATATTGCGTGTGTTACAGCTCTTGTTGCTGACCGGAGGGGGGGGGGCAGGTTTATGTGGATCAAGTTTTTTTCTTCTAGTTTTACTCTATTTCTCCTTTATAGGAAAAGTAAAGTGTGTAAGTATATTGTGCGCGTTCCTCTCTCTCTCTCTCCCTCCCTCTCTCTCCCACTCTCCCTCTTTCTCCCACCATCTCCATGAATGTTTTAATGCTTTGACATGAAAGAGATACCACGTGTCATCGCAATTTTTATTTCTTCTATCCGTCAACATACGCATATACACTCACGTTAGTGCAGATCACACACGTGTACGCATGCAGACATGCTATTGGTTGTGTGATGATTTCAGTTGTAACATCATCTTTTCATGTCTACTATGTTCGTTTTCATTTTCTGAATTCTCTTGTATCATACTGTGGGGATTTTATAATTAATGAAGGGATAGAAACTTGGTCGTACGCAGATGTGGTTGAAAACACCATGTGATAATGTTTTTCTATGTTTTTAAGTACAAGGCGGGTTGAAGTTGTTTTACGTGGACCTGAATTTAAAGTATGATGGGTTCTTATTTTTCATTTTAAAATTCAGCCGATTGAAGTTCTTTATAAGCGGACGTGGTTTAAAACATGCTGTGGTCTTGTTTATCTTCTTTTTAAACCACAAGGCTGATTGAAGTTATTTTTACGTGGACCTGAATGAAAGACATGCTGCGATCTTGTTTATCTATTTTGGCGGATTAGAAGTGTTATTGGCGGACGTGATTGATAGCATGCCGTGATATTAGTTTCTTCTGTTTTTAAAGAACAAAGCACGTTGAAACTTTTTTCGAGGCGTGTACGTGATTGAAAACATATTGGATTATAACTATCTTTCAATATAAAACGAATTAAAATTTTATCTTACGCGTGCGTCCAATAAATATTAGGGTAGTAGTTAAATTTCGTGTTGTACGATTACTATTCACTGAATTAAAGACATCTCCCTGTGAGGAAAGCCCTTTGTAAGTCGCTTACGCAGTGCCGGATTAAACCCTGTGGAAGCCGTTGGGGCCTTAGGCAGTCGAAATTTTGCCCCCCCCCCCTTCACAAAATTATCTCCTGATACGTTTTATCAATATTATTTTGATCCGTTGTCGTGGGGCCTCTAGGCCGGTGCATACTCTGCCTATTTGGTAATCCGGCAATGCGCTTACGATATTCTGAACACACACACACACACACACACACACACACACACGTGTATGTGTACGTGTGTTGTTTAACTTTTATTCTCCATGATTTTAAATTATCGTTTTTAAATCATTTGCATTTACCTAATATTTTTATATATAAAATTTATTCATTTATATTGTTATATTTCCTTTAATTCCCTGCTCTCGCACCAAGCAGTGGGGTCATTTCAAAAGATTTTCATAGTATAATTGCATAGCTACCAATAACACACCGGAAATTGTTCATTTTCCCGTCATTTTGTTAAAGGAGTTTCGTTGGGCGGATAATTTTCGCATCCCTTCCCGTGAACTGTAGAGAGATCACACACATTATAGTAGCTATTTTTTCAATAAATTACCGACACGTACCTTTAGACATAATGCTACGGGCATAAATGTGATAAATGGTGTTTAAGTGAGTATTCTATTGCGAGAGACTATGTGCAAACTTTTAAGATATTTGTCTATATGTTTCCTATGGTTTGTCATCGTACCTTCGGTGTATGGAATCTCTGTATAGTAAACGTTATATTTAGTTTTCTGTTTGATGTTGGCATTAATAAGTGTGAAATACTTTCAAATTGGAGATGATTTGCCTTGCTTTCTTTCAGCCATTTTAAATAAGACTGTGATACAAACCTGACATTATTTTGTTTTCATTGTCTTCATTTAACATTTGAACCGCAGGTAGGTTTTATAAACGGTTTTAGAGCTAACACGAAACGATCTCGTTTACATGCGTAAATGTCACAGAGTTATTGGTGCTGAAATAAGCATGGAAGCAAGCAGACATTCTGAATAGTCGACCATTTCCGGCAACCAAAGCATTATGGTATACCTCCATTTATTCACATATAGTTCATATGTCCACTCATGACATGATTACACTTGGGTGAGCGTTTGCATTACCAGATTACCTGCTCGCCCAGTCATCCTATGGTAAGATCACTCGTAGTGCATCTGTCAGCAACTGCTAGTCAGAACTTATTTAAATTTTGTTTTAAGAAAACACCCAGCCCCCTCAAAAATACCCTCCCTAATCCCCCCCCACACACGCCAGATCACATCTTTGAACATACTATAGTACAAGTCACAGGTGTCATGTATGCGCATTTACTAATTTTAAATTAAATATAAATTGTTTACACAACTTTATCTACAAAAGTTGTTGAACAGAAATGTGTCCAACTTGGACACAAAGCGTACTGGCGTAGGGTCTTTCAATACTGGACAATCGAAGCACGTACAGCTAAATCTGCGTGAAGATAGTATCAATAGAGAAACTTTGTAATGCTAAGGGAATTTCTGGATGGACATCAGCGCAGTCCGAAATTGATAGAAGAAAATTGATGTTTTTACACAGATTGTGTTTGATGCCCAATAACGTACATACTAAACGTGTGTTTAACGTTGTGTTATTTCACTTCATTTTGAGCGGATGCATGTCAAGCTACGGGTTAATTTCAAATTTATATTATACCTCAAAGAAGTTTGACTTGCTCGGGTATCTAACTGATTATTTGCATCATTCTGAAATTCCAGATAAACAAAATTGGAAAGAAATTGTAAGGTCAAACATTGTTGGTCTTGAAAATAGCCTCTGGAGAGTTCGTATGTCTAATCAAGCAGATTTTGATAGATTCTTTTCGATACACGAATACTTACGACCTGCCTCAGTGTGGCAGTCGGCTAAAACCAGACAACACACTAAGGCACTTACATATGTAGCTAAACTATGGGCTGCTGTTCCTCAAACACAAATCGATATGTATCTTAGATGTGGGAATGTTTATATATTCTTGATACTTCGTTGTTGTGTTGCTTGTCCTTATATGTCGAATTTTACGAACTCTTTCTGGGATTTCCTTACTGATAACTTTTCACTGAGCCTGCACATTACGTTATTTAATGCAGAAGATGAGCTGCAACTACAATATCTTCTAGGTAAAAGGTTACCATCAGGTGTAATCGACAAATAAAAACTCCAAGCTATTCGTCCTGCATGCAGCATACTTTGTCATGCAGTGTGCAGCTATATTCTGCAAATAAGGTACTGAAACTTGCAACTTATGCAGTTGACGAACACTTTGTTGACTGATATAGTGTAAGAATTTGTATTCTAATATTAATTTGTTTATTGTTTGTATTTTTTTTAAAAATACTTATCTATTGATTGTATTCAGATGATTTATTCTTATATCATGGGGGCCCCGAGTGGCCGAGTGGTCTAAAGCGCTCACCGTTACGGATCACTGCCATCTCACCTCTGTCTGCGTGAGTTCGAGTCTCAGGCTCGGCTAACGTGGGTACGTGAGAAAGCCTGCCAGTAGCTTCTCGTGGGTCGGTGGTTCTTCCCGGGGTTTTCCAGGGTTCTTCCTCCACCAATTATACTGGCCGCCATGTATAGCCTATCTTGTGCTGAAAAATGGCGTTAAACCATACAACAACAACAACAACTTATATCATATAATCTTCCATGGAAGGAAATAAAGGTGCTGATGACGCAACAACATTGAAGCAAATGTTAACAGAAAACATTCTACTGACCTACCTTTCTTGGCTAACTGTTCTTGCAGTAAATGTCGGCTATTAGGCATGGTCGCGATCGCAGATCAACTTTGGCCTTTTGTTCATATATTTATAATGGTAAGGGTTATTTACCTAAAACTATAAACCTTATAAATGTTTAATTGGATGCATTACCATTAAAAAATGATGGACTCTTCTAATAATTTTTTAAAGTTTGCTTTATTGGCATGGATACTGCAATATTGTAACAAAGGCTGAGGTAGGGAATTATGATTGAAGCGATGGGACAGAAAAAAAACCCAGAAAACTTTAATTTCCCAGATATGAATTTAAGTTCTACATAATCGTTATTTCCTTCACATATATACTTTTACTAAATTCTGCTGCTGCATTTATCACTTTCACTACATTTTGAATGACAATACATTATCATCATGTTTATACACTACATCATACTTGAAAGCGAAGTCTCTGGTCAATGATGGCATCTTTTCCTCACTACTAATGAGCGTGAGATTCACTGCATCTAGCGTACTCTCTAGGGACAGACCATTTCGTTTCGGATGGGGACTGGGCTTTTCTTTAGAGAGAGGGTTTCTTCTCGTACCTCAACATCGTTTTTTAATAAGTATAATAGAAATCATAAGTTCTTTGTTCAATCTTAGAGCTAGAATCGTTATAAAATTTGATGGATGTCGGATTTTTTAAATCCCAAAAGTCCTAAATACCCCCACCCACCCCCGGTAAATGGTCGGTCCTTCAGTATACGGCAGCTTAATCCCTTTACTTTAACACTATTATATGATAGTACCATTTAATAAAATCAAAGTATCATTCTCTGATGCTCACGTCCACCAAATTTACCACGTTAAAAAATGGTGTATTATCCCTTTCTTGTACTTTCTTTCTAATTAGTTATATATTTTTTTAACAGTGACACGTATAATAGATATGCATTGATACACAAAGTCAGGGCAGCCGAAGTTCATTATATGTAAGAAAAAAAGACTCGAAAACTTTTGGAAGTCCTTAAAAACCCGTTAACAAAATCAGGAGCTGAATATCTAGCCTGATGTGCACGCGACATCTTAGATAAACAATCAATATTAATTTCTACAGAATAATCAGAACGCGTTTAATTAATTAACACACCAATAATCAAATAAAATGCCTGAATTAATCCATGAAATACACAAACATTGCCAAACAAGTGAAGTTCAGAAAAACGATTTAAACGTCAGCTGATGATAAATTCAACTGTTCTCTCATATTTTTTTTCGGGGGGGGGGGTGTCTCCCTGGTTGATCTTTTCAGACCATTTAGGGAGCCCCCCCCCCCACGGCCCTAATATTACGATTGGTCAATGGCTTAAATTGTAATTGTTGTGCTATATTTTATTAGTTGTTGTTGTTGTTGATCTTTGTTTTAAAGAGTATATATTTTTATTATCTGATTATATATATCATTGTAAACATTCATCATTTTCTAGTAAGCATTCTTCATACATCTTCATATCTTCTTCTCTTTTCCATCTTTTTTTTTTCTCTTTCTGATTCTGTCTTATTCTAATTCTTTTTCTTGTTCCGTCCGATACGTCGGTGCTAATTCTGTTGTTTTTATCCCTGTTGTTGTTGTTGTTGATGTCTTGGGTACTTGTTTTTCCAGATTTTTGTTCCCCCTTGTGGTTTGTCCTATTGTTTGCTTCTGTTAGTTTCTATTTCTGTCGTTTCACTATTTTTTGTAGCTATTTGTTCTGCTGTTGTTGGATTGTTTGTTACCTGTGGGTTCCCTTTTGCTGTTTGTTTCTGATTGTTTCCTGCCTTTGTTGAGGTTTTTGATTCTATTTGTAATTTTGTTGTTGTTACGGAGCAGCAGAGAGGGTGAACAGACCATAGAATTCCGACAAAACAAATAAAACAAACAAATAAATCATCTCGTAGAAAGGTCAAGATTTTACAAATGAACTTTTCCTTGAGATGTTTTATTTCTGTAATGGACGATTGTACTAATAAAACCTCAGTTCGAAATAGTAGCTGAAAAAATAAAGTACTCTACGTGTTTATTTATTTCTTGTTTATTTTTTTGACGACCAACGTTGGTAGGTACCCTCTCTGCTGCTCCCCCTGTTACCCAAATATTTTATCAATACCCACACGATATCTTGTTCTTGGATCATGTAAATTTATTGTTATAAATCCATGCGGAGTAGCTTGCGCTCGTGAGAAGAAATTTTTGAATTTAATTATATCCATGTCACCACCACACCAAGTTTGATGAATATTTCGCAACGTGTGTGTGTCTACGCCATTAAACACAACTAAAATGTTGCAGTTGTCTCTGATCACCTTCGGAATTTGTGTATATCGTTGAGTAACATAGATCACGTCTGTATTTTTGTGTCTACCTCGGGAAAATATTCTGGCTGGATTTGATTGTTTATCTAGCATCACATCGTCGTATACAACTAAATTATTAATAAATCCGTCTATGGAATCTACGGATGGTGCTTCATCAATATCGGTTATAAACTCTATAACATCATTATCTTCATCCAGTAATCGCGCGTTTTCATTGAAATCTTTAAGTACATCATAACATCGTTGATCATCAACGGATGGTGCTACTAAATACAACTTATCCCATTTCAACCATCTCATTATCATATTAAGTAATAACTGCGTCTTACCCGATCCAGATGGTCCTATGATAATCATTCTGATGGAGTTCGGTAGCGCAGGATGATGCTTAACTGGCTCTCGTTGCCGAGTTGCTGAGAAATCAATTATATCCATATATATTATAGCATGAATTTATATTGTTTACGCTGTAGAGTTAAAACTCCAACTACTGATTTAGCTACAGTTATAACAAAAAATAAAAAAATAGCGTACGGTGGAAAATGTTCTATATGCGGTAGAAAGAAATTTTCGTTTTTACCTAATAAGCGCGGTGGTGATATTGCTAATTTGATGTCAAAGTTTCCAGGTGCTCCATGGGCTAAATACAGTGGGGAAAAACATCTACCAGGATATAATTATTGCGGTCCTGGTACTCGACTCGATATCAGGCTCGATAATCAAGATCAACCAAAACCAGGCGAGGAACCAATAAACGCTATTGATCGAGCTTGTCATGCTCATGATGTAGCTTATAAAAGTCAAAATCTACAAGATAGGCATATTGCAGATGTAAAATTAATTCATTCATTAAATTCTATAAAAAATAAAAATATTAGAGAATCATTAGCTAATTGGTTAGTAAGATCCTCGATGAAAGGTAAATTAGCGATTGGGGCTGGTAATTAATAATGGAATCAATTTATTATTCACCGAGAGGATACTGGAGAGGCAAAGCAGCAATTGGTAAACTTGCTGATGCAGCGGCGGTTAAACATTCTACTGCTAAAACGTGGTTGTCCAGGCAGGCAATATGGCAAATTTATCTACCACGTCCTAAACAAATTCAGTACGCGTATTTCGATGTCAGTGTTCCTAATGAAGTTCATCAAGCTGATATTCTGTTTTTACCGCATGATACTGTGCGTGGAAAAACGTACAAATACGCGCTAACCGTAGTTGATGTTGCAAGTAGATATAAAGAAGCAGAGCCGCTATCAGCGAAAACATCATCTGAAGTAGCCGATGCGTTTGAACGAATTTATCAACGAGGACTCGGACCACAAGGTGGTCTGCGATGGCCACAGCTACTACAGGTTGATCCTGGTAAGGAATTTCTTGGTCCAGTATCATCGCTGATGAAACAACATAATACCAAAATACGACGAGGTCATACTGCAATTCACCGTGATCAAGCAATTGTTGAGCGATTTAATCGAACACTTGCTGAGCGGTTATTTGGATATCAATACGCGAGGGAATTTATTCAGGATAAAAGATCTCGCGAATGGGTTGCAAGATTACCAGGCGTGATAGCTGCATTAAATAATGAGATCACACGAACAACCAATATGAAACCCATTAGCGCGGTCACAAAAAAAAATATACCAACACAACGAAAAGATGTTGGAAAACAAAAAATATTAGGTGATGTCACAGTCAGATATTTATATGAGCCTGGTGAACTTGAAGGTGGTAAAGCGAGAGCAACTGATCCTATTTGGAGTGTTACCACACACAAAATATCTACCGTGACAAGATCCACTGGAAGAAACGTAGGCGTTTCCAGACCTGCAATCTACAGATTAGATTCGGCCGCTCCTCAACGTGGATTTACACGTGAACAACTACAAATAATTCCCGCGGATACACAACTACCACCAAAATCACTCCGGTGATTTCGATCACTTAACTAGCACTAGTGCCAGCGCTAAGGGTGCCTGCACCCCGACGTCGATTACACTCAAGACAGGTTAACATGGTATTTTCTCGTGTATGACCGCGACTATTATCTTTTCTATCTACGGTAAATTGTCTTGAATCATTACTCGAATACCGCCATAACATTATACAATTACAACTTGCGCAATGATTATTCTGCTGCTGTTTTAACTCAATAATAAATTCAACATCAAGATCAAAGTCACGTTTATTTTTTTTATCAGATTGTTTGTATCCGATTAATTTTTTTCTTATTATATCATCATCGATGATGTTAAATTTATCAACGATTTCAGGAATTATAATTCTACGTAATTGAGATATATTTCTGACCCTCGATACCGCCAAATAAACTAAATTTGACCACTCGATGCGATCGTCTACAATCCAAACTCGTGTATCAGAAATAGTTAATCCCTGAGACGAGTGGATTGTCATAGCGTATCCCAACACCCATGGAGATTTGTCAGCGTGTATTGCATCTTCAACCACACTGATATCAACAGCGACAATATCATTTAATACGAGATTCTGTTTCCTTGACTCTGTCAAGGGTCCTGGAATATCAACATTAATATTCTGTTTTCGTGTATCTGATGGTCTATAACACAACGGTACGGGTAGTTCTGAATATTTTTCTTTATGTAGTTGAAATAACTGTTGTTGTAAAGCGTCTCTGATTATTTTTCTACTTGCTACGATCAAATCGGTGGGTCTCCATGAGTTCAAAAAATCACTCATTGATGTCTCTGAGATCACTCCACGTATTATTTCACACTGAATTTTGTTTGATTGTAATCTGATTAATTTTTTAAACTCCCTCAAATTTGCATCAAGAGCTCTATGATCATCATCTATTTCTTCGTAATAATCAACGAAATTTTTTAACCAATCATGTGGAGATGGTCCAACAAAGGGCGGCGGTTGACCATGATCGCCACACATTATTATGGCGGTATTTTTCGCCAACAACCAATCAAGAAACTTTTTTAATTTATCCAATGAGACCGTGCATATCTCATCCCAAATAATTATTTTAGGTATATATTTTTCTCCCATCCGTTCAGGAGTCCATGTATCTCCGCGCCACCGAAAGAAACTATGATACGTACACGATTGTACTTGCCGCTGTTTCATCTCACGTGCAAGTCTATGTGTGGGTGTCAGCACGATTATATCTGAATTTCTAAAAACATTAATCGTTCGAGTTGTTTTGCCGCATCCACCAGGTCCATTGAGATATACTGTCTTATATCTGGTTATTGGATCACTCAACGATGGTGCCTTCGACATTTCTGATATTTTATTACCCTCACGATAAAAATCTCTCATTGGAACATCTGCTGATTCTACATAATTGTGTAATAGTTCCTTTTTTATTCTCCACGAACCCCATCGTTCATCATTACTTGTAAATTTCATAACAGGTTCTAAATATTTACTTGAAATATAAAACGAATCTGTTGCGACTCTGACTGCGGTCTCAGGAAATCTATTAATCATCGATAATAAATTTATAGAAACATAAGCCAACATGGAAGATCTTAGATGAGTATATTGCGGGGATACGTCATTTATGTAACTAACGATCGTACCCAATTTTGTTCCGTCGGATAAATAAACACTTTCTCGATTTACAAATATATTTTTCGCTGTTGTATCAGCGATTATAAAATCGTACTCGGCATCATCTAGAATTAATCGTGCGTGATGTCTTTTATAATCATATGCACCACCTTGAGTAAATTTACCTATAATTTTTCTACCGAGATCTTTTGCGGTTTTGAGTTTATTAGGAATATCATCCTTAAACTCGCTGATAACTTCAGAATCTGACATGGGCAACCAAACTTTGGTCTGTGCATGATATGATATAATCGCCTCACTGACCACCAACGATGTCAGTATCATACAATCTAGCATATATCGTAACAAAACTATAGGTGCCCAACGTTTTTCACAAAAATGTCTGCCAAACCAAACATAACAAATCTTGTGAAGATTTTCGTTAAACTCGAATGATTCAATACAGGCGAATCCAGTCAGATCAAAATCAGGTAATGGTCCATTAATTGCCACTCGCGTCATCTCGTTTGTAGGGTGACCAAATCTTTCAAAGTACACAGAACAATCTCCGTATCCCAGAAAACTTCCTGGATAACATGCAACCATATCAACCGAAATAACATCATTGTAATTGTATTTGGTATTCCATAATCCGCCATGTCCATATTCGACGCAACTTGCGCGTACGTCCTCGAGTAAATCAAATCGTGTTGGTTTCCATGAATTTCGTTCTCTGGCGAAATGAGCCGCAACAGATGGAACGGTAAAACAATTAGTTAGTAATTTGTCAGTATTTTCCGCGTGCTTGCACTGTAAAAACGTCGCAAGATTTTTCATCTCGTCATGGAGGGATTCTGTGCGATATATTTCACCGTTCGGTTTGACAAACTGATCAAATTCACCCTCCTCATTACTTTTAAATAACCATACCGATACAGGATCGGTTTTACTTATTTCTTTAATAAAATCAAACATATCTGTGGGGTAAAATCTAACAGTTCGATCACGTGGAAATATTGTTACTGCGTTAGTCCATGCGTGCGCGTTATGATCGATAATATTTATTGGAGCTCCCTTCGATTTATATTTCGACTGGTACAGTACTTCTCCCGTTATTGTCGCCACAGTTATTGGAAATTTTAATATTTTTCCTAACTCAGCAACATCTTTTATTGTAGCACCGGTATCCTTAACTGAATCAGCCCACGAGTTTATTTTTTCACGCCTTAAATCAGTTAATCCATTTCCACGCATCGCGTTTGTAAAGTGTTCTATTACTCGTTCAGCCACACAATTTAACCTTGAAAATTTCATCGGCGCTAGTTTATCAACGTTGGGTTTTTTATTTATCTCATAGATTCCATAAATAACCGCCGTTACAGGATATGCTCGCTCATAATACGGTCTGTCAATACCCGTCAGTAGACCCGGTCTGGAATTTTTACTTAATATGATAGTTTTATTATTGCCAAGGACAGGATCATATTTGTCACGGATAATCCAACTACCTGTTTCTGTTAATACAATAAATTTTACTCTGAAGAAATATTTTTCATTGCCCTCGTATTCAGCGATGTTGTTAATGATAGTTGCCGCTCGCTTGTCATTCATTGTAGCGTCCTTGACAGCGTCCTTGACTCCGTCAGTGCGTATAATCTTGAACGTTGACCATGTATGAGATGCACCATCCGTGTAAAATTCTTTCTTGGCGTCGTGAATTTTCGAGATCAAACTTTTATTTTTCGGATCAACCAGATCTCGCACTGGCAAGTCAGAAGATAATCTGTCAAGGTTGAATTTATATTTAACAGGCCTAGTTTGGGATAATCTCTCAAACTCGTTCATATAATTAAAACAAATATTTAAATAAAGAAAATTATATATATATATACAATGTCCCAATGCAGATGGTTGATGATCGGCTCAGTAAATCGATGCAACAAATCCTGCAGAAAGGAATTTTGTTGGATGCACTCACAAAACATACGACGAGGAAGTCTAGGACCAATACCATGTCTACGGTGTGGTATTGGAGTGCGAGGAAAAACAGAATTATGTGGAAAGTGCGGCGGGAAACGGTTCAGAGAACTTAAAAGATATTATGACAAAAAAAATAATAGCGGTGAAAACGCTATAAAATCCGTGAGGGATTATATATCAAGATTTCAGACAAACAATGATTTAAACGCATAATATTATTATAATGGAGCAAAATATATTTGTCCCACATCCTGTCATAACAAACTATGAATCAAATATTAATGGTATCATCAGACACTGCAAGTTGAAGAGACAAGTTGGTTGTATTAATAATCATGGTTATCTAAGGTTCACATGCGAGGGGGGAAGAAACATTATCTATGTCATAGATTTACGTATGAATGTCATAATGGGATGATCAATGACGGTCTTGTTATTGATCATATTGACGGGGATACTCAAAACAATAATTTATCCAACCTTCGTGTTGTCACATACAGCGAGAATAATACACGTAGTAATACAGGAAGATGTAAGACAATCGGAAAGAGGGCGGTAATTTCCACAAACATAGAAACCGGCAAAGAAATTATGTTTCAGTCTATGAACGCGGCTGCGAAATATTTTGATATTAACTCGCGTGTGGTAAAATACGTCGCTGAAAATATAACCAAATCTACTTTCTCGAAAAAATATAAGCAGAAAATCATCTTTCAGTATCAATAACTATCATCACCACATTATTAACTATCATCACCACATTGAATTAATTTTTTTAATATATGTCACAGTAGGTCCTCCATACACTACTGAATTTTTGATTATATAAAAGGGAGATTACTTTGTAATATATAGTTTTCTTCGTAGATTTTTGATTTTTTATGATCGTAATTAGTCAGTTTAACTAATTACATCGTAATTAATTACATCGTAATTAATTACTCGTAGAAGTATTATTTATGTTTTTTAAATATTTCCCCATCATACAACATTACGAGAGATCATGACAATGTTATTGATCCGTAGGAAGCTGTGTGTAGAACAGAAACCGTTGTCATGGTAATCGACCTGCGGGTGTGTTCATGCCACTGTTATTATTGATTCTCAGTCTGCTTAGGAAAACCGCTGTTATAAATACAGAAACTGTTGTTATTGATTCTCAGTCTGCTTAGGAAAAACGCTGTTATAAATACAGAAACTGTTATTATTCAGAAACTGTTATTATTCAGAAACTGTTATAAATACAGAAACTGTTATTATTCAGAAACTGTTATTATTCAGAAACTGTTATAAATACAGAAACTGTTATTATTCAGAAACTGTTATTATTCAGAAACTGTTATTATTCAGAAACTGTTATAAATACAGAAACTGTTATTATTCAGAAACCGCTGTTTAGTGTAAATATTGGTTCCTTAGCTATATAGCTAACTATATATTAACTTCCAAAACATATGTTCGTAACAAGGTTTGATAGCTCAATCAGTATGGTATTGGACTGTGACGCTCGCGGTCCAGGATCAAACCCCCATGGCTGACAATTTGTCGGTGGTGTACGCATAATTGCGATTTTTATAATAGTGGGGGGAACCGCAAAACCCCCCCCGCTCAGCAAAATTCCCAACCACAATATTGACTTGTGGTTGATACATATTTTCGTATCACCCACTGGATTAATTATTGTGGGTGGGATTTTGCTGAGCGTACATGTTTGTACTGTCCTTAGTTAAGTTATATGTTTGTGCTGTCCTTGAAACATCCCGACGAACTCGCTAAACACTCGATAGGTGTTCTAGGGATATTTTTTTTTTATTTTAAAGATTCATATATTATAAATGAAAATATCAATGATGTAATTGTTGCTATTAAAAAATTGAAAAAAGATGGAATTAATATATCTGATGAACTTAATCCTGAAAAAATAGTTTCTGACTTTGAGATTTTACAAGAACGTAAAACCCAGGGAACACACACACTATCATCTGAATACAGGCTCATGAAACGGATTCAGGCGGCAATGTTTCAGTCGCTAGCTACCGTAGAAGATGATCATGTGAAGGAGTTCGTTCCCCTCTCTGCCGCCGTATAAAGAATTAAATCGTTATTATCCCACGAGTATGAGGCAAAGAAAACGATTAGTACCCGTATAAGACTATTAAGAAAAATTATGTTAGATCGTGAAACGATCCAAAGTAACTTCGTTACTGGTGAAACGATCCAGAGTAACTTTGTTACTGGTGAAACGATCCAGAGTAACTTCGTTACTGGTGAAACGATCCAGAGTAACTTCGTTACTGGTGATAATGAAAATGAAAGTTTTGGTAACTGGGGTCCATGTCAACGCTGACCACGTGTATTGGTAGTCAAAATCAAGAAAGTTCTAACTTTGTCAAATTGTTCCTAATAAATTTTATTTATCATAAATTAATTTTATTTATTTACTGAATTAATTTGTTTTTTTTTTTACTGAAATTTAACAAAATTGTACAAATTTCTTAATTTTGACTACCATTTACCCCATCAAAAACATAAAATTGTACAAATTTCTTAATTTGACTACCATTTACCCCATCAAAAACATAAAATTGTACAAATTTCTTAATTTTGACTACCATTTACCCCATCAAAAACATAAAATTGTACAAATTTCTTAATTTTACAAATTATTTATTTCTGAATTATTATTTTATTTCTGAATTATTATTTATTTATTTCTGAATTAATTTATTTATTTTTACTGAAATTTAACAAAATTGCACAAATTTCTTAATTTTGACTACCATTTACCCCATCAAAAACATAAAATTGTACAAATTTCTTAATTTGACTACCATTTACCCCATCAAATTTACAAAATTGTACAAATTTCTTAATTTTGACTACCATTTACCCCATCAAAAACATAAAATTGTACAAATTTCTTAATTTTACAAATTATTTATTTCTGAATTATTATTTTATTTCTGAATTATTATTTATTTATTTATAACTCTGATGGGTGAGTTGGTAAACCCTCCATTACATAAAGTCTTACGACAAAAGTCTTACGACAAAAGTCTTACGACTTTACATACAGATTTATTACAAGCTCTTCTTCACGTATGTCAATTAAGCGATTAAGGTGGTCTGTGAGTTTAAAATTGATTCGTGTTAACATATTATTGTGACACCGTAAATACACAGGATTAGTTGGTTCTTGCACGATTAAACTTCCAGGGGGAACTTGTGGTGTGAACGTGTACAGGATGTATCCTTGTTGAGCCTGATTTGATCTTCCGAGATCTATTTGATAGCTGCCATCGACTACGTCACAAACCAGATTGACCGCGACCGTCGGTGTTATATTAACGATCCCCGGAGATACGTGTCTTCCGCCGCCATGTGGATCATTATCATATCTGAGAACGGTTGAAGGTGGTGGCAGTTTTCTCCATGCATGGAGTATTTTAGGAAAAAACTCATCAATGACATCACTGACAGATTTTCTTAACTCAGTTACACTATACCCGGGAAATTTAAAATTTGGTACATCGGCTTCTGTTAATTTATATCTTTCTAACCATTTATCTGCATCAAATTGTTTAAATGATTTTAAACTAACCATCGCTTGAACTATTCGGTTATTAAAATATTCCATATCTGATATAAGCTGATTTAATATTTCCACACGCGTGATGATTTTTTCACGCGATGACGCTGATATGTCAAACATATGTTCGTTAAAATATTGATTCAGTTGATCTAGTTGTTTTTTACATTCTTGATTGATTTCCTGAAAATATTTAATAATATCACTCCGATGAAGACCAAAAACATGTCCTGTTTCCCCCTCCCGACTTACAAAAATCCATGCCTCAATATCGTCGTGAAAGATAAAATGGCTAAACATTAATTTATTTTTAAAAATACGTAGTTTTTCCCCGTATGATGGATTAATTTCATGATATGATTGCCTGTCCGTGACATAATCAGACTTTTTCGGTTCTGGTGGTCCTTCATACACCCTGGGAATTTCAGGCCATCCTAGCACGGATCTGATTGAAGATTTATAAATATCAACGGCATAATCAGGCGAGTTTATTTCAATCGTCGAGGACAGGGTGGGTTCATGAACATTAATTGATATTTTTGATTCTTTTCCCGTTATTGATTTTATTCTACGCGCAAATTCCTCACTGATCTCTTCAATCTCGTAACTGCCGGTTGGTATTCCAACAACAACCCAGTCAGGTGTTTCATCGGGTTTGTTGTTAGCAAATACGAGCGAATTATTTGCTGGTGTACCGTTAAATGATTTTGATCTGATATTTGGCCAGCTGTAATATACTCGTAATTGTGCTAGTGCTATTTCTTTTACTGGAATTGCAGTAGGAAAATTAACACTAAATTCAGGATTAATTGAACTTACCGAGATCATCGTTATCTTTGGCGGAGTTGTGTTGGTCACGATCTGCTGGAGTAATTCTGTCATTATTGATACTTGTATCTTTAATACCTTCGTCGTATATTTTGGTTATCATTGAAAATTCGAAATCAGATATAATTCCATCACTGAGACTCGCTGATAACAACGAGGATAATTTCGAGTATGCTACCGTCGCTGTATGTAATTTTATTTTGTAATCGGATAACTTTTCGTTCGTACAAGTACATATTTTTCTTGTGATGATATTAAGCACACCTGCAATAGTTGTTGCTGCTGAAATACAAATAGTTACAGCTACTGGTGCCATCGTTGTCAACGCTGATAATATTACACCGGTTCCAGCAACAACAGCGGATACTGAATAAACAATCACATCAACGATAACCAATCGTCGTCGATATTTTTTTACTTTTACTGTATATTGATCAACTTGATCTTTTAGCGCCGCCTGCCATTCACGTGCTTGATTGTACCTGTATTGTGCACCGTCCATATATATTTTTATGCAGTAACCAATTGAGGTGTTTCAGCTACAAATTCCAAACACCACCAGAAGGATGTTGCGGTTAATTTCTTATCATCTGCTTCCAGAATAAATATTTCTTCGGTTCCGCTATTTAATACAACAGATACAACCCCGGAAAACCTGTCTGTGGAATGACCACATGGAAACGTTGTAAATATTTCAAATTTTGCAGCACTGAACACGGACAACCTGTACACGCCAGTGACTGTTGCGGTATATTTGATAGTATTATTTTGCTGCGACCATGTTGCAAATCCCGATGATACCGTGCATACGATGTTTGTGATATGCCCGGGAGTTATTGCAGCTGGAATTTTAATCAAATTTGTTTTGTTGACAATCTCAGGAATTCCCGCTACGATGTCTTGCTGTGTTTGTTTGATCGTGTATAGGTCAGTTTTGATATCAACGAGTTTCATGTCAATGACGGAAGGAGTTCCAAAGAACTTATTTATGGCATCATCGATTTTTTGAAAATTTCTTCGAAGCCTTATAAAACCGGTTACGTGAACATCATATTCGGCCCGTAACGTGGATAATTTACTGTTTACGTCGTCGACGTATAGTTTGTTTGCGACGTCGTTGTCAGATTTTGGAGCTGTTACAGCTACTATTTTGTTCCCGTTCATGCTAAGTTCACCTGTCATTGTGTCACCGGTGTTTCTCACGCGATTAGCAACACTTTTTGCAATTTCATCTCTGATGGTTTTAAGTGACATACTTGAATCTCTGATTCTACCACCGTCAGTAAACACGGGAATATTATCTGTAACTGCACCAAGTACTCGCCGGACTATATCATTCCATTTGATATTGCTAGTTTTTAGTTTACCATATCGATCTTGAAAAATAACAACCTCATCTGGGTCAACTCCAGCCAGGTTCATGATATCAGCAAGGTCATCCTTGGTCGCATACTTTGACAGATCAACGTCGGATTTTATTTTCTTACTAGTAGAAGATCTTCCGTAGATGTCAACCATTATAATAAGATCCGTTGTTTAAAATGCTTTACGCGCAACAAATCGGTTGCTTGTATAATCGTGCACGACTTTATGTGGCGGCCTGGATGATTTTGATATAGCGTCGAGTACATTAATTACTTCACGGCCGCATATTGGCGGATCTGTCATTGTTTGTGTGGGTAGCGTTGAATACCAAACTTTGTAACCTCTGGTTGTTGCGTGGAGTGGTGCGACATACTTGATAAATTCAACAGGTGGAGCTAACCCGTACGAATCAAAATAAACAATTCCACGCGGGTCAACCGCGTATGATACCCAATGAGTACCGGGTCCGGAACGTTCATCGAGATTAATAATACCTGTTTCAAGTTTGTTTGGTTGTTTCGGTAATTGATCTCGCATAAAAACACCTCTAAAGGCGGATATTTTTAATTTTTTAGCAGCATCAAGTAAATCAAAATTTGATGCTGGAACGTCTAACGAAGTGACCCTGGAAGCCTTAGGCCTCTCCCCCAACGAGATCCTGGCAATCTTAAGCCGCGCCCCTTTTTATTGTATCCTTGCCCTGTTGCTTTCTTTAGTGCCATTCCAGCGGCTGTTCCAACAGCACCTAACGCGGCCGCTTTTGCTACGGCTGGAGCAGCCGCAGCTATTAATGCCGGAATGGCCGCAAGTAGTGGGAATATACCACCTGTTTTAACCATGTCTTTGATGGCGCTCGGGGAGAGATGGAATTAAACTCCAGTTTTTTTATTCTAGGGCTTTATTGAAATGTTTAATCTGATTATTTGTCAGCGATAATTTGTTTGGACCACCACTAATATGATCTCGTTTTAGTGATATTTTAGTTCCGCATTTGTTGGCGGTTTTTGAATGAAGCTTTTTTACCTGACCGGGGGTCAGAGTAACATTAACATGACTATACGACATTTTTATATAAATAATATTTTTCTAAATAACACGATTAAATATTTTCCACCGGTGCATCAACGACCCTCATTCGACCACTGCCACCTTCAAGTAACATGGCTTTGTCGCTAAGTATGACCGCGATCGCTCTGTAGAAGCCGGGAACAATTGGTGGACCGGGTATATCAGGAGGAGGGTTAGTAACATGAGCTCGAAAGTGTATATCAACAACAGATTGTTTGGATAAATCAAGATGTTCTAGTGAAAAATAATAAATCGGATATAGACCTGTAAAATCTAGCTGTGATATTTGCAAACCGGTATCTATATTTTGATCACGTCCCATGAATGACATTAAACGATGATATGCGCGCGCTACATGATTTTGAACAAAATTTAGTTGTATATCCTCGGCTGGTTCTTGATGTCCATTTATCCGTAAGGAAACTTCATTAACTCCAAGGTTATCAAATATCATATGTGAACGTTCTTGATTATTCGTCCGAGCATTATCTTGTAGTGCAATAAAAATATGTCGTGGTGCAGAAACACCCTGTTGTGATGCTATATGCCATGTAAATAAACCATTAATATTGCTTTGAGCAGCATCTGTGGTTACTGTTAACCATGATAGCAATGATTTACCGCCTTGATCCATAAAAGATAGTAATTTTTGTTCTTCAGTAATAGATGGAGTCATTACTGGCATCCATAGTGAAAGTTTTGATATATTTACTTTACCCTCAGCAACACCAGCACCTCGCCAGATTGCATCATTATCATCACCTTTTCTTACGAGCACAATTGTGTGTTTAGCTCCAAAGATGACTTTTCTAACATTTCTGCAGAATCCAAAGATGTGAGATAATGGAATTGCACACGAAAAATTTCTATCACCTCCCGACAGAGCTGATCGGCGTGTTGCAAATCCCAGGTTGTAAGTCGCATTAACGCTTCCTATAATATCAAAAGCAGCAGCTGGTCTGGCTGCGTGTTCAAAGTCAACTGGCTGTGGATCAACTGCATTATCTTGTTGTGTCCGTATTTTGGTATACTGAACATGATCAGCGTTGTCGGTGATATCTTTAGCGAACATCATTGTTGGACCAGCTGATCTTGTAAAGTCGTCAGAATATCTCGCCAGACCAATTATTGTTGTAGCAACGTCGACATCATTCTGAACTGATTCAATATTTTTTCCATCAATCATATATGTGGCGCCACTAAATAATGCCATGATCCCGTTGTTGACAAAACCAACACGCAAATTAGCAGCATATGCCGTATTAGCTACAACATTCGTTACAAGTCTACCTTCTACTTCAATAAACGCCTCAGCGGGCAAGAAATATCTACTTGTATCATGAACCTGTAATTCGATTCTCCCCCGCTGATTTGGTAGTCTTGCGTCATAAGAATAAAATTGATAATCACGTACCGACTCGTACTTAAGGACAGGTGCCTCCATATCAAATGCTGGGTCTGATTCGCGCCTGAACATTTTTATTATAGTTACCATTTTTCCAAATGATGATCATCGTCGACGAAGACCGCTCCCTGCTATTAAATTTGCTGTTATATTTTTTTCTGCTTCTTCAGATATCGCCGCTAGTTTTTGATTTGCGGCCTGATTTATTATTTTACTTACGTCTGCGGGCATCACCTCAGTACTTGCCAGTTTCACCGGTGGTTGTTGTTTTCGTCGCAATAATCGTGCTAGTCTTTCCTTGATCGCCGAGAACGCCTTACCAGCAACATTGACAATTGCACCAGGAGCTTTATCACGAACAATATCAATAGCCTTCATCGATAATTGTTTTGCAACAGGCGCTACTTTGGGAGCTATCCTCGTGAATAATCCCCGAATGACATCACAAAGTCCATTTCCGTAAATAACACTATAGATTGGTAATCGTGAGTTTACCGCTCTAACCTGTGTGGGTTTACGGTGATTATCATGCACAATCATCTTATTTTATTTACCATTTATCTAACAACTAGTCATCAACGAGCTCATCAATAAGTTCTCGGTAAACGCCGATATCCATGATACCACCTTGAAATAGTCGCCGACAAATATCAGCTGCTTCATTGGTTATTTCTGGTGAATTATTTCCAGCTCGTTTTCCTCCTATGAGAACTTCTAAACGTGATACGTCATTGATGATATTATCAGGACATAAACCATGTCCTGTTTTAGATTCATCTTGAGGTGTTTTAAATACTGGTGGTTGCATTACCGGAGTAAGTACTTCAGTGGTGGCCGGGGGTGAGTCACCTTCTCGAAATCCATGTGGTGAATCTGTCGGTGTAAATGTTACATCCGGTGCAGAAATTTTACGTAAAGGTGAAGAAATTTTCTTCGAGGAGTATGATTTAAGTGACTCTTTAGCCTTTTTAATTTCCGACTTCAACCTTTGCTGCGGCGAAGAAGATTGCTGTTGTTCTATTTGTTGCAGAGGTGGAGGAAGCTGATACTGGGAGGACTCTCCTTGTCCTAGTTGTTCCCGTCTCCCTCTAAGTCTATTTACTTCTTCATTAAATCTTTTAAATTCTTGACCTCTAGCTTGTTTTTTATTGTAATATACGCGATATATCCATTTAATGAAATCATCATCATTTGTTTGTCCATAAAGGAGTTTTAAAAAATTAGATTTATTAGATATATTTTTTGATATCATCTCAGGTAATTTCTCTCTTTCAGTTTTTCTAATTTCCTCAACAACTCCTTCGTTAAATCTTGCAATTAATTTTAAGCTCTCTCCACCTGATTTGGATTTAGATGCAAGTTTTTCTCTCACATCGGCGACTTCAGTACGAAGTTCTCCAATACCTTCAAGTATTTCCTCACCAACAGGTGGAGGTTGAGCCGCAGCTATGTCAGTTGGAAGGTCTCGTAAAATCTTCTTTGCCTGTTTAGTTCTTCTTGCTATTTTTTCTGATACCGGAAGAAGATCTTCTTTGATGACAGTTGCAACTTTCTCAGTAGCTGCAGTGACGGGTTTAAACAGTTTTTTAGTGTCTTCTTCATACTCAACTTTTGCTTCTTGCTGCGCTTGTAGATTTTTTCTAAATGAATCTCGCACGGGAAGAAATTTTTTAATTGCTTCTAATCGTTCTCGAGCTGTTCTTGCAGTATGAGATTCTGGATGTATCATTTTATTATAACATAATAATTTAATTAATATCAGCAGAAGAGGAGCAGCAGAGAGGGGTGATGATAAAATTAAATTTAATTAAACAGATGATGAACAACTGTGCGTGGCTGCGTCAAGGAACCACTAACAATTGTAATAAAAAATGCCGTGGAGAATATTGCAAGAAACATAATTATCTTATAAAGAAAAACCTTCATGCTGGTCCACGAAGTTGTGTTGGATGTAACAACGGCGTTAGAGGATTATATCAGATTTGCAAAAATTGCGGTGGAGATCGATACAGAAGTTTGATGATATATTATAAACACAGAAAGAACATAAATCCCAAAATAGAAAAACCACCATCAGAACTTGAATATTACTTGAAACATAGAACAAATTCCGAAGATTCAGATGAAGATGAAACAGATGAGGAAAAACGACAGCGAGAACGCGTTGAAAAATATTCATCAAACTTGGTATGGTGGTAAATTAATAGCAGCAGAGAGGGTACCTACCAACGTTGGTCGTCAAAAAAATAAACAAGAAATAAATAAACACGTAGAGTACTTTTTTTTTTCAGCTACTATTTCGAGCTGAGGTTTTATTAGTACAATCGGTCATTGCAAAAATAAAACATCTCAAGGAAAAGTTTATTTGTAAAATCTTGACCTTTCTACGAGATGATTTTATTTGTTTGTTTTATTTGTTTTGTCGGAATTCTATGGTCTGTTCACCCTCTCTGCTGCTTACGGTCCATGTTGTTGTTGTTTTTGATACCTGTTCTTTCGGGTTCTGTTTCTGCTGTTGAGGGTTTCCTGCCCTTTTGTTTGTTTCTGGTTGGTTTCCTTTTGCTGTTGTTTTTGTTGTTGTTGTTGTTGTTCCTGTTCCTGTTTATCTTGTTGTTGTTTGTTATTTTTTGTTTCTGTCTTATTTGTATTTGTTGTTCTCTCTGATGTTGCTTTGGGGTTTGTGTTTCTTCATCTCGTTGCTTTTTTCCGGGTTGCTGCTGTTGTTGTTGTTTCGTCCTCAATACTCTGTTCATTATCCTCTTCTCTGATCTCTGATGGGGTCTCTTGGTTTTCAGAGCATTTATGAGGAGTATGTCCGGTCTGTTCGCATCTATTGCATTTTCTTTTATAAATGCACCCTTTATACCATGATGTAGTCAGAAACACGTGCAGAAAAAGAAACGCTGGTTTCACGTCTATAAACTGGCTCTTTTCTATTACAAAAATTCTTCTTCCATTGTGTATTGAGGTCAGGGGAATTGTTGCTAATCTTGATGAAATTACCTTGATATTCAATTTTGACCGTTTCTGCTAGAGGTATCTCGAGTGGTATGTCAGAGAAGTGTAATTCTTCAGTTTGTTTCTTTATTCTCCGCAAAATGGGTGTGGGCTCTTTTGCTGTGACTGTTTCCCTGCAATATTTACATCTCTGAATGGTAGTATGGGCTGGATCCTCTAGGACGGAAAATGTAACCTTTATATCCCTTTGGACTGAGTGAGTATATCCGTTGCATGTATTCTGGGTTTTGTACTTTTAGTGCAACCATCACTGCTGTTATCCCTGGTACCCTTTCTCTTGGTTTTACGGAGATATCGAGTTCCTGTGTCCATTCTCTGTATGTGCGATGTGCAGTCCAGGAAAGATCCGTCGCTGGTCTCTATCCAACTTGTCTTGAAATATTTATCTAGTTCTTTGACTTCTTTATTTGCTTTGCTGGCCGCCATTTTCTCTCGTGGATCCCGTGTATCTTATGAGTAGTTTCCCCTGTCAATTTTTCCTGTAGTGTTTCTGTATTACATATTATAGGCCTATTGATTGTGATTCTTGTGATTCTTCTTTCCTGACTCATCCTTTTCATGTCGTCAAAAGTGTATTCCTTGGTTCTTATTTTAGAATCCGGTGGACTTTCGTCGTGCTGTTTGCTTTGTACGTGCCATTGCCGATGATAAAAAGCTGTTCTCTCAGGTTAGATCTTTATGTTTAACATCATCATGTTTAATACATGAACGCGTAAACAAATGTCAGTTTACATAATAATCAACCGTGCGCAAATACTGTTATCACAGAGCCCAGATTGTTGTGAACTTGACGATACACACTATTGTAAGGCTGTACGTGGGAAATAAAGTTGCATGATTAGAATGTATTGGTAACTAATAAACGTCTGTACAATGTAAAAAGATTACTGCCTGAGACCTATATGTATCCTTATCTATTAGCCCCAGGCCTGAGACCTATGCGCATCCTTATCTATTAGCTCTAGTTTACACAAGTGAAAAATATTTCTTTTAAAAAGAGAAGAATAAAACGAAAAAGCAAACAAACACAATCCATCCAAAATTTGCAACTGTTTGGTATGCTACTGCAATACATATAGGAATGGCATACTCTGCAGGGCAAGTAATTTTTAAGTCACTTACCACTGACAGATGGATTTAGTATCTCATGCACGACTTTTGGGATGTTAAATGGTTGGATATATTTTTCGTCCGTCCAGTGACACTTCTGCCCCAGAGCAGCAGGGAAGTTTAACAGACCATTGTGAACAGACAAAATAAAGCTTCCTACGAGAATTTTCTCCGTAGAAGCCTCGGATTTCACTTTTACAGCCTTCTACGGAAGCTAATTTTCATGCATTTCAGACTGAGTGCATCGGGTGGTCGCGCCGGTGTGTTAGTAAACATAGCACCCGAGACAGGAAAAATAAATGAAGGAAATATTTTGTTGTTTTTTGTTGCAACGTTGGGCTGCTTTGGCCAATTTTACGTCGCATTAAAATAATATACTTGAAAATAATATGAGTCGGAAAACTAGCACAGTTGGAGAGCCTCATTCTGCCAGATTAGCGCGAGAGCAATTAGCGGCATTAAAGAAACTTATCCCGGCAAAAAAATTATTCAAGAAAAATGTTCGTGATTACGAAGATACGCAATATGGAATTACCGAGATATCGTCGAAATGGTTAAAGCCAGTTACCGAAACAACCGAGCGAATCGCATACGGTGACGTAAAGGATCCGGATATCAGGAAACGCGGAATTGTTCCCATGGTGAAAGATATTGAGGAACATACTCGAGCGGTGCCAGATAGACTGGATCAAATTCGCCAAGCACAAGTACAAGCACAAGCGCGGCAAGAACAATTGCAGCAAGCACAAGCACAAGAACGAGAGTTGCAAGAACAATTATTACAAAAAGAAGAAGAATTATTGGAAAAAGAGGAGGAAGAAGAAGAAGAGGAGGAGAAAGATCCTATCGGTAAATTAATGAAATATTTTACCCCTGGAGGTTGGGCCGCGTTAGAAATTGAACTTGATTAAAAGGATGATATCAATGAAATTGGTAAATTTGCGGAAGATTCTTTCACCGATAGAGGAATAAAATATTTAACGAAGGAGGGACTAAAAAAAATTAATGGGCGAGATAAATGGTATAAAACGATATATCGGGCTAAATTTGGATTACCCAGGATAAACACCAATGAGGCGAGGTATATTCAATTTCGGATATCTGCGCGTAACAGAAAGGATCCTAGGAGTAGAAAAATAAAGATAGATCATCTTCAGGATTTTCCCCTAAAGTAAAAGAAAAATTACCGGAAACAACATCCAAAGTTGAAAAACCTAAATTTCATATTAGTAGTTATTTTACCAAAGATGGTCTTGAAAAACTCAAAGACGAGGATAAATTAGTCGATATTGCCGCAAATTATGATAAAAAGAACGAATATTTAATAAAAAGACTTCACGAAAAAGATATCGACAAATTAAAATGGATCGATTGGGTATATTTTGCAGCAAAGCCTCACCCTCACGAAACAGATTCTAAATATATGGAATATTTAGAAAAAGTAAAACGAAGAGAGAAAGAAAAAGAAGAAGAAGAAAAAATAAAACAAAAAGAAGATGAAGAAGAGGAAGATGTATTGTCGGCGTGGTTTAGTGAGCCATCAACACCGGTACCAAAGACAGGAAGCGGATATACCGTTTGCCCTGACAGCGTTGTCAACGATGTATCTCGCCTCGAAATATTAATAGGAGGAAAACGAGCCGGAAATAACTCTCGTGAAATAATCAAGGAGGCCTCAGATATTTGCCAGCGATTATTCCGCGGTGGTGTCATCGACTCCTACATTTACAAGGAACTCGTTGACGAACTCATCGATTAAAACAACACAATTGAAATAACATGATTGTTCACAAACATCAACGCAGACCTAGACAGGTCCGCATAGTTAACTCTCGATTGCCTGTATATAAATATATTCACGGTAATGGACTCGGAGATATCGTCAAAAGTTTCGTTACAAGGATAGTTCCTAAAATAGGACCCGCAGCTAAGCAATTCGCGTCAAAAGCAATAGGAAAGATCGGCGAGACTGTCGTTTCTGGTATTGGTAATTTGGCCAGTAAAGGCTTCGATTTTGTCAAAGGTAAAATATCAAATTTGGTGCGTAAAAAAAAACAGCCCGTCAAATTACCTAGCACCAGCGAAATGCCCCCAGAGGTCAGTAAAGCTATAAACGACGCAGCAAATAAAAAAATAAATGAGCTAGCATAGGAAGTTGCTAACACAAATCTTGCAAATGAAATAGCGAACACAAGTTTCATATCGGGCAGAGGTCTTCGTTTTAGATGAAATTCTTATTAATAAATGTTCGCACAAGTGTCAAATGAAGTGTTCGACATGGACGAGCCTGTAGGTAGAGACACATCCGTGCGTGATTTCCAGTATTTCTCGTACGACACAGTGACACCAAATGCGACTAATCGCGTTGAAATTCAAGTTCACGATACAACGAGATATTTTCTTCCATCTGAGGCGTATATCGAAGTTGTTGGGGAAATTAAGAAGGCGGATAATACCGACTATGGCGCAGATTTTAAAGTCGGATTTGTCAACAACGGCATCATGGCATTATTCAAGAGTGCCACTTACATGATCGATGGAAGAGAAATCGAGTCAATCACGGGTAACGTTGATATAGCAACGACGATAATAGGCCTAGCTAGATACTCGGATGATATTACCAGATCGGCTGGTCCTAGTATGATGTTTGCCAAGGATAACTCTGATCACGCTGATCATCTCCCGTATAACATCGGTGTACCGAGAAATGCCGCTAATAATGCTGACGCCACAAACGTTGGTGTAATGCTCGGCATCAATGACAATTACAACCTTGGATTTGCCACGCGAAGACTTATGTTAAAGGGAGATGATCGAAGATTTTCCTGTGGAATTCCGCTATCTCATATTTTTGGATTTTGCAGGCACTTCAGGAAAGTCATTTACGGAGCGAAACACACGATTTCTTTCGTTCGAGACGACACAGGCAATGACAGAGCCATCTGGCGAGAAGCAGGTGTGGCAGGTGATCGAGGCAAAATATTACTAACCAAATTTACTTTGTGGATGCCAGCGATAGTCCCATCGATGCTTGAGGAAGAAAAATTATTGTCATTCATGAATCAGGGTGGCAAGTCTGTCATGTCCTGGCTAACAACCACGACTGACTCTATCGACGTTAATATTAACGGAATATTTACCTGGCGAATTGCGTCACAGCAAGGCGTCTCGGCACCTAGACACATATTTGTGGCTCTTCAAAACGCAAATAGATACGATCAAACTCACAGTCACATGATATTCGATAAATTCGCAGCAACAAACGTATCACTGAGAGTAAATGGCCAACAAGAACCATCGGAGGAAATATCGATTGATTTTGAAAATTACTCGACGACCCGCGTATATCATCGCTTGCTAAGTTTTATGGGTCGCGATCAAAATATCGATACCGGATTGCAAATATCGCAGCTGGATTTCAATAAATTTTATCCTATCTATTACTTTTCCCTGGAACATCTCGATTTGGTAAAACAATCCGTCGTTGATATTCATTTCAAAGCCAGAATTAACACAGCTGGACCAGCTAGGGCAATCGCGGTGATTCTCAGCGATAGAACAATGATCTTGGAAGGCATCAGTGGCAGAATGAGAGTCATCGACGCGCCTGTCGAGAAAATGTAACAAAATCGAAGATTTTAAGATTTCTAAATTTAGATTAAACGATTATTAATATGCCATACGAACACGTCAGCGTAACTCTGACCCAGGGTCAGATGAAAAAGCTCCAATCAGCGATATCAAAGCGATGCGGTTTGAAATTAACCCTAAAAAACGATCAAATTCAGGGTGGACCTAATAAATTATCACTAACTAAGGGTCAACGTGAACGTTTCGCCAAAGCCAAATCAGCGAATTCTGGCGTTCATGTGAATCTTAGTATAGGAGCCATCAGAGACATGGTCAAAGTAGATGGATTTCTCCCTTTCCTAGCTGCCATTCCTAAATTGGTACTTGGTGCTCTTCCGGCAATTGCAAAAGCGATAGGATTAGGCGGGGCAGGAGCCGTAGGCGATAAACTAGCAAAAGGTATAATGGGAGGGCGATACGGTAAAAAAAAGGGAAGCGGCCTCTATCTAAGACGACCCCCGTACGGATCCGGCCTTTACCTAAGACGACCCCCGTACGGATCCGGTCTGAAATTAGCCTACCAGCCTCAAATCTAGATTTGCTAAATGAAGCAAAAAATAAAAAAATAAAATTTTTCAGAGGCGTATTTATGCGGGATCAACTACCAGAAAAACCAAACCCCACCGAGACAGGAATAATAAATCTCGATTCAAATACTGGCCCTGGCACACATTGGGTCGCCTACGCGATTAATCCTCGCGAAGTTGTTTATTTTGACTCGTATGGACTAGCTCCACCAAAAGAATTCGTCAATTACGTGTCAAAGTTAAATATTCCAATTTGGTATTCGACACTTCCGACGCAGACGTTAATGGATCCACCGATATGCGGCCCAGAGTCAATTGATGTCCTCGACGCAATTTCAAAATCATCCGATCCGTATCATAGGATCGTATTTAAATACGCCGTAGATAAATATCATGGTTGATATTTACGGTAGATTTATCTACAGGAAGAAGGAAGCAGAAGTGACTGACGTCGATCTATCAAAATTCGCAACCAGGGATGATATTAATAATCTTCTATCGCTGTCAGAGGTAGATCCTGGCGAAGTTGCTGTTTTTCAGAGCCGCGAAGGAAGATTACAAACAAGCAGCGTCAAAATAACTGATATAATCAAGCGAGACGAATATAACGATCGCATTAATCAATTTACTAGCCTGTCAGATTCGGTATCAAAATCCATCGCTGATATCGCCGATATTATAGCGAAGTTACCCCTGAAGGCTAATATCGCTGATGTGGAAAAAAAGGATAACGAATTATCAGCAATGTTGCTTCTGAAGGCTGATAAAGCATCACACGACGAACTTCAGGACAGATTGACAAAGAGACTTAGCAGGCTAAATAACGATCTTAAAAAACTCGACGATAATTTAGCTAAATTTAGTAAAAAAATCGAGGAAGATATAAAAACATTCGGCGATACTTCCTCCGCCGCAAACGAACTAGCAAAGAAAAAAACCGATCAAGCATCGCATGACGATCTTAGCGATAAAGTGAGAAAAATCAACGAGGATATTACCAAAATAAATACTGTAATGAGTCAGAAAAGCGATCAAGCATCGCACGACGATCTCAGCGAGAAAACAAAAAAAAAATCAACGAGGATATTACTAAAATCAACGATGAAATTTCCAAGATATACCAAATCACAAATGAAAAAGTCGATAAGACATTACACGGCGATCTCAGCGAAAGTGTGAGAAAAATCAACGAGGATATTATCAAAATCAACGATGAAATTTCCAAGACGCGTGATTTGGCGCGTCAAAAGATAGATGTATCGTCGTATGACGGAGAAATTCGAGATTTAAATGCGAAACTTCTCGACGCAACTACAAAAATTAACGATATTAGCACAAAAATATCGTCAATGAATCTTGGAAGATTAGCGCGTATTTTGACACCATTCGAGTTAGAAACAGAAGATATTAGTTATTATATGCCACTTGTGGTACAAACAAAAAGAATCACATGGACGCCCGAGGGAAATCTTGATACTTTTGTCGCGCCATTTACTGGTGTATATCGAGTACATTATATTTCCAAGATAAAATTCAAGGTAACAACCAGATTTCATGAAATTCATGAATATTATCCTGGATTTTTTATTATTTCCATGGAGAAAAATGTCAGGGAAATATTTACAATAGAACCACCAGATAGAACCACGACAGAACCAACACCTTATCATGCAATTTTCGAGTATTTATCCAGATAGACTACAATTGTTGAGATAACTAACTAATAAAATGACTGCATCGGACTACCGATACAATCAGGCGCATTTATGGCAGGATTCGCTAAAAAAGCTCCTCGACGAGTATCAGGTAAAAATAAAAAAATACCAGCGTAGATTAATTGCCATCGATGTTGCTGTGTACGCGGTAAGCGCAATAATCGCCGGCGCGGAAATAATCTTATCCGCGGTAACAACAATCGCACCAATTGTAGCAACGATAATAATCTCATCGACAAGGACAATCGCCGGTGTTCTCAATATCATCGCGAAAAAAATATCCTCGTGCACAAATGAAAAATTATCCCTGTACACGAGTAAACTATCCCAGGTCAACGAGGCGTATTCGAAATTATCGTCGTTGCTTTCTGAGAGTCTCAACGACGGCGTTATATCCGATCTAGAATTTTCTGTGATGGTAAATATCTACTCCGAGATTGAACAAATGAATATCAATAATGTCGGAACTAACTCAAATCGTGACAAACACGACACCACCGATAACGACACTGATATCGGCAAGCTCAACCAGGCCAGAATTTAGTATCGATTTTCCAATACCAATTAGCGTCAAGGAAATTGCGCTGTCACAGTTACGCGTCTATAATAGCTGGCCCAATGTTAGATCGAAATCATTCGGTAGATTATCATCGAATAATTCGCTTGTTTTTGCCAATAAAAACCGCCCCGATGGAACTCCCGATTGGATCGTCGTTGGCATACCAACAGGCAGTTACGAAATTGAGCAACTAGATAAGGAACTTACCAGTAGAATATCAAATATAACCGGCGATGCTACTCCAGGAATAAAAATATCCTCGCACGATCCAACGCTGTCATCGATAATCGAGGTAAAATCACCGTATATCGTCGATATTTACCAGTCATCGATTAGGACAGTGCTAGGTTGGCCTGAAATCCCACCTCTGGAAAAACCAGAAAAACCAGATTTTATTATTCCAGGTTGGCACGAAGAAGCTCCTCCAGAGCTACCGGAGCCAAAAAAATCAGATTTTACTACTGATGAGGGATGGTACGGAAATATCAAACACAAGCCTCTGATTCACAGCGCCATCAACCTCATGAATAACCACAAATTTAACCTGGTGGTGTTCGCTTTTACTTTTAGGGACGAAAGAATTCTCTCGTGGTTGCCTCTTCCTAAAATTCCCCCCCGGCGTGAAAATCTTCGACGCTACCAATATTAACAGGACAATATTCCCCATAGACGGTATCTTGGTAAGAAAAACCCTCAACGAATTTATTCAAGAACATAAATTACAATTAAATTTATTGCGGGAATCCTTTCATGAATGCATCTTAAATAAATCAGGCTCATGTAGCGAAATTATCGAACAAGTGAAGATTTTAAATCAACTCGCGAATGATGTTGAATATTATCATGGTATGTTCATTCGGGCGATAATCGACGATATATCAATTGCCGATTATGTTCTTCCTATTAGCAAATTCGAGTTGATCAGAAATTCAGGAGAAAAACAAAAATTCATGAGAGTATTTGGATTAACCGAGGAAACGCTACCAAATTTCAAATTTCCCGATTATGATGTTGATGAAATGAGAAAATCCGTCACTGATACCATCGATGATTTATTTCCGAAATTACATGCCGCGTGGACTAAAAAAATACAATCAGAATCGATTCTCAAACACAATAATGATCCTGCCGGGCAAGGGCGGCATATCTCGCCAGGTATCGTCAATATAACGGAGGTTATCGCGATTTATCTTCACGCGGACGTCGTCGAAGGTAGCTACAACGTGGATTCGTCTGTGTCAGAGCAGGCACAGCAGGGATTTATCTTATATTCGTTTTCACCTAGCGCATCTCCGGGTTTTTTGATAATAAAAGAGCCAGTAAATCCGTTTTACCTGCGATGTCACAATCGATTATTATCGAAGATAAATTTCAAACTGACGGATCAAAATGGACATTTGCTTGATATACGCGGAGAAACACTGAGTATCAATTTGCTGGTAAGATCGTGAAAATCGAAGATTTTTGATCTTTCCGCCAAAGAAAAATGGCCAAAAAAAATAATAAAACCCAAGGAAATTTTCAAAATTAGTAGATTTTTTTAATTTTGATGGGGTAAATACCCGTCAAATTGTGCAATTTATATAATTTCGTAAATCTGCTGGGGTAAATACCCGTCAAATTGAGTAATTTATATAATTTTATGTTTTTGATGGGGAAAATACCCGTCAAAATTAAGAAAATTGCACAATTTCAATAAATAAATTATTTCGGTAAATAATAAAAAAAATTAATAAAAATCAGAGAAATTAAGAAATTTGTGTAATTTTATGTTTTTGATGGGGTAAATACCCGTCAAATCGAGTAATTTATATAATTTCGTGAATCTGCTGGGGTAAATACCCGTCAAATTGAGTAATTTATATAATTTAGCAAATCTGCTGAGGTAAATGGTAGTCAGAAATAAGAAAATTGTGCAATTTCAGTAAAATATTAAAAAAAATAATAAAAATCAGAAATTTTTGTTTTTTTTTGTGATAAAATCTTCAGAATCTTTGACGCTAATTTTGAGAATCTTAAGAATCTTTGACGCTAATTCAAGAATCTTCGATTCTGCTTTCATCGACCAGCTTTTTCAACTGCCTGACGCGCGAGCTTGTAATTTTTCTTGACTCGTACTCGTCGGACAAACTCGATCTAACTTTTTCTACCAGCGTCGATAATTTAACGAAATTCTCGATTTGATCATCGCTGACTGTCGCAAGTGATTGATACATCGCAATTTGGATTTTCTTTATGAATTTATATTCTGACGGTAGCGTGTACCTGTACTCGAGCTTTCCCTGGACAATCGTCTCAAATTCGGACCGGATTTTACCTGTGTCCAAATCTGAGGATAAATTTATATTTTTCTTTTTTAAATCCTCGATAGCTTCGATGATATTATTTACGTTTTCTTCGTTCATTATATAAATTTTGTAATATTCAATTAATTTTCTTCGGATGTTATCTGAATATAAGAAAATTTGATCCAAACGTCGAATTTTTAGGAAAATGCTGCGTTTTGAATTTTTTCTGCCACATATTGCACGGAATTCGGATGAATACCGAAGTATCTTGCAGCGGCGTTTATCGATTTAAACATAAGTTCCTTGTTTGTTTCTAGATTTATCGATTTTACCGCCTTAGCTGATCGATATCCGAAGCCGTTACCTTTAGAGTTTTCACTCTGAGTTACCGCTCGAAGATTAAATAATTTATTATTAGCTTTATTTCCGTCGATGTGGTCGATAACAAGGTCGACTTTTATTGGTCCGTGAAAACATTCAAATACAAACCTGTGACTGAGATAATTCATGTATCTTCGTTTTTTGTTTTTGTTGACGGTAAATCTGAGATAGCCAAATTTATTAAAATTACCAACTTGATACTTCGTTTTGGTATTTCTGACAATACCATCGGACGACGCTTCGTATCCCTTGATCGTTGGATGAGATTTAAACTCGCATGTAATTGTTGATTCTGGAATCGCTGATTTTGGATTCATATATGATAATCTATTTGTCTAAATCGTTATTTGCCTTGAATCGATTAATATAATCTTCTTCGCAAGTTATCACCGACGAGGATCTTTTTTCGTAATATCGCCGCAACTCTCGATAATTTTTTCCTCCGCAGACCAAACACAACCGAGTTTTTCCTCGCGTGCCAACTTGACAAACTAAGCAACGTTGTGGTCCTTTACTGCCACGCCGAATCGCATGTATGTGAGCGCCGCAATAATCGCCTCTGCAGGATTTATCACAAAATTTTGTTGAACCGATTAATATCCACTTGCATTGATTCATTATAATTTAAACATTTGTCTAAAATATAATTATGGACGCATTTGATCTTGATGAGGCAGAATATATTATACCTGAAGTTGATCGGGCCAAGAGAGAGTTTTTCGATGACGGAGCGATTCACACTTGGTCGACTTGGAAAACGAACTCTGTTGACGCTACGATGAATCTGGAACGAGCCAAGAAAATAATCGAGCATATAAAAACCGAACACTCCGAAGAGCGATTTATCTTTGGAATAAAATTTATCGCACAAATGCCCGACGATACTTGGATTATTCGCGATAAACGAGATCCAGTGCGTGGCGGTAAGAAAAATGTTGTTCTCGATAAAAACTCTAAGCATGGATTGTTACTTGGAATCGATGGTCCCTATTATGCCAGGGCATATCCATCTAGTGCAGTCCTTTATGGAATTTATCGGCTAAATAACAACCCGGACGTGAAAAATCTACCTGCGATGAAAGAATCGCCAATGATAAATTGCTTGGCCGAGCGCGTCGTCGAACATATGAAAAACGCTCGACGTGGATCTGGTCTGACCCAGTTGAGGTTGAATAAAATTAACGCGTGGGCGAAGACTGTCGCTGATGTTGCATCTGTGGACGATGTAGCTGCGTTGAGCAAGAAACTTAAATTTCCTATTACGGTGAAAACGTTATCGGGAGAAATATTATACTCGTCGCCGTATAAATCCCGAGGAGCGCCAATCGAGATTGTCGATCACAATTCCCACGCGTGGTCGCAGTCGGTGATGATATTTCCACGAGATCGTATTGTTAAATTTTATCCCGTGGAAAATTCTACGGCGGAAAATTCTACGGAATTTTCTGCGAAGGACAATTCCGATGCCATGTTTAGATTTATCAAAAAATTAAGCGCATCTGATCCAATATCGACATGGTTATTCTCGAGTGAAGAAAAATACGATCAGTTTATTTTGCCATGCGGCGATATTTACCGGGGGGAAATATTACACGAGTCGATGAGAAAACTCGCGGTGAAATATTCGTCGAATCCCGATCAGTTACTGACAAATTGCTTTACAGTTCCGTCTGTGGCCGCTCACGCCGCTAGAGAGAAAAATTCGTGGAAACCTACAAGGAACGAATTTCTCGCTGATATTCAACTTAGCTGTATCGAAGACGGCCATGGCGGATTGTGGAATACCAAGTACTATTTCGAAAATATGATCTCCGTTGACATTAGCGCGTGTTATCCTGGAAGTTTCCTCGGATATGGCGATTGTGCAGATTATTTTGCTAAATTCGGCCATCCTACCAGCGAGATGACAAGGGTAGCAATTAACGGACCGTTACCTGATTTTGTCATGACCGGATTCGCTTGTGTAACGTCGTTCGAGTTTGCTGAAAATTTACATAAAATTTGCTATATTTGGTTCGGAAGGCATTTATCTCAGCGCCGTTGGGTTCCTACGGTGTTATTGAGATATATGATAGATTCATCGATGTTAGTGTCGTTGACGGTGAGCGAGGCGATCATATCCTACAGAAAACAAACCGATGTGTGGCTACCGACAGATTGTGACAACGCAAAAGATATAGGAAGAAAAATAATTGGTAAATTTACTCAAGGTGGATCCGTTGATCATAAACATCGACACGCTAGATTATTTACCAACGACGCCGAGATGGATTTTATAATCGCCGATACGGTATCACGAGGAATATTTTGCAACAGAGAGAATATTATCATTGACGGAGCGAAGTTAGGTACCGTGATTAGCTACCTTGACGGAGAATCAGCGCAATATACGCATTTACGGTCGTCGATGATCGCTTATGTAAGTATAAATTTGCTGTCGATGATAAATAAATTTTCTGATATCGCGGTAAGAGTCGCAACGGATTCATTTTATATCGATAAAAAATACCAATACAGGCTGGAAAATTTAATTACCGACGGTAGTTCATGGGGAACCTGGAGGATAAAAAACGAAGATATTCTAGATTATTGCGAGGACGCTGATGTTGAAGATTGCGATAAATTTCATCGAGATAAATTTGAGGAAATATCGACAGCCGCATCTGCATTTGACCCAATTTCACGCGGCAAATTCGTTTACCTAAATGGTCCTGGTGGTAGCGGTAAAACAACACGAGCGATAAATTTATTTGCGAACTCCGATATGATTGTGTTGACTCCGACTCACAGATTAGCGCGAGAAATAAAGCAGCGCGGCGTTGGTTCTTGCACGTATCACAGTTATTTCAAGTACAGCGGTGGATCATGGGATTCGGCTCGCATGGGAAACAAATATATCAACAAGATTATAATCTTCGACGAGATTTGCACGGTGAATTTAGATATACTAAAATCGATCTTAGCTTGGTTGGAAGGGAAAAATACCGCCGTGATAATGTGCGGTGATCACGGCCAACCTGATCCTATCGATGGAGAATCGCCTCACGAATGGCTCAGAAACTTCGTTGATTATTACGAGGAAATCGACGCTGATTATAGATCGACGGATATTTTACTGACCGAATTTAAGAAATTAATTCGATTACAACCGAATAAGATTCAATGTGATGTAATGAGAAAAATAATCGACGAGACTCCGATGAGCGAATTTCTAAATTTGTGGCGTCCCGATCATTTGATCGTTGCTAGTAGAAAAATTATTCGTGATATTATCCAGGAAATGCTATTCAAGCTGCATTGCGAGAAATTTCCAACGCTGCAGGTACCGTTATGCTATAGGCCCGCCAATACTAGAAAACAAAATATTAATATTATATTGCCATGCGGAGAGGAAAAGATTTTGGTCTTGAATGATATTATCTTCGTTGATATTAATCTCGTTAATGACGCGATAAATGCAGAAAAATCACCGTGGAAACTAGGATACACAACAACGATACACTCGTCGCAGGGATTGACCGTAGATGGTCAAGTTTGGATCGTCGATGATAGAATTTCCTGGTCAAATCTAGTGTATTTAGCCGTGTCGAGAGTAAGAAAATTATCCCAGCTAGGACGAATTCGAGTAAACTACATAAGTGACGCTGGTGGTAGTTGAGTATCTTCGGGTACTATTTGCAATTCTTCCTTGGTAAATCCGCGTTGAGGCGCCAATGAATCTAGGATATAAATAGCTGGTCTTCCCGACGATCTTGTTACGGCTGATATTTTATGTGTTGTGACGCTCCAGGTTGGGTCGGTTGCTCTTTTTCTGCCTCCTTCAGCCTCGCCTTCTTTATATAAATATCTGACCGTGACACTACCTAGTACAGGCTGAATTGTGGAATCTCGCTTTAGGGGTATATTCGATTTTGTAATTGCAATTGCAGGTTTCATTGCTATTGTTCGAGTTACTTCGTTATTCAGCGCGTTAATTACATGAGGCAATCTTGATACCCAATCGTGAGATCGATTATCCTGAATAAATTCACGCGCGTATTGGTATCCGAATAATCGTTCTGCAAGCGTTTTATTGAATCTTTCGACGATAGCTTGATTGTGATGAACACCTACGATACCGCGTCGGATTTTCACATTATTTTTTTTCATCAATGAAGTAACCGCGCCAAGAAATTCTCGACCCGGATCAACCTGGAGAAGATTCGGCCATGTTAACGGGGATCGGGAATAAATTTCGCTAAACGCCTTAGCGATCTCCGTTGCTGTTTTATTCGATAATGGCTCGGCTTCTTTATACCTACTAGCGATATCAACGATGGTCAAAACATATTTATATGTGACTCCGTCGACGGTATCGTGAGGAAGAAACATTAGATCCGCCTGATGGACCTCATTAGGTACACTGACGGTGAAACTCGCGTATGGTATTTTCTTAGGTGGAGGAAGATATATTTGCCAAATTGCCTGTTTTGATAGCCACGATTCAGCGACGGATTGTTTTACTTTAGCGGCTTTGGCGAGTTTGGCAATTGCTGATTTTCCTCGCCAAAATCCTCGCGGAGAATAATATATTTGCTCCATATTATTTACCAGCGCCGAGTACTAATTTACCTTTCATCGCGCCTTTTACCAACCAGGATGCCAATTTCTCTTTGAAACTTTTATTAGGAATCGCGTCTAATGCGTGAATTAGCTTGATATCAGCGAGATGTCTTTGCTGTAAATCTCCGCTGCGATATGCGAGGTCGTGGTAGTAACAAGCTCTATCGATTGCGTTTACCGGATCTTCACCTTGCTTTGGTTGGTCATTATCGTCGAGCCTGATATGGAGTCTCGTTCCAGGTCCACAATAATTATACCCTGGTAGATGCTTCTCTCCGGGATATTTCGCCCAGGGCAGCCCAGGTAGATTTTTCATGGAGGCGGCAATGTCTCCTCCGGTTCTAGTTTTTTTTTTTACAAATCTGAACTTGCGTGTCTTGCAAACTTCGCATTCTCCTGCAATTGCGTTCCTATTATTTCGTGTAACGATTTCGGTTGGATTTATCGTGGCTGTGTGTGTGCGACACTTAACACAATATAGATCCATGTATTTTATTAACATGAATGTAATTGATTTTTCAGCCACGAAGCAACGCGAGCAAATAAAACATCACGCGGCATTACCGAATTCGATTAGAATGATAATCATCGGCCCGTCAGGATCTGGAAAGACGCAGTTGTTATTGAATTTGATCATGCGATGGCTGAAATGGGACAAATTGTATCTGGTTGCACCATCCGTTGACGATCAACGATGTTATCAAGTGCTAAAAGAATTCAGCGACAATACCGACGAAGGCACAATCGAATTTATCACAGACATCAATGAAGCTCCATCCGTGGAGAATTTGGACGGCGATGTTAATAATCTTGTTGTATTCGATGACGTTATGCTGGACAAGCAGACCAACCCGGCTAGGATATTCTCGCGTGGCAGACACAAGAACACCGATGTTATTTACGTAACACAGAGATATACGCAAATTCCAAAGGTGATTAGGGACAATTGCAATATTTTATCGGTGTTCAATGGCGTAGACACGCACACGCTGAGAAATATTCATCAGACCTGGTGCAACGGCGACATGGACATAAATAAGTTTAAAAATTTATTCAGCCGCGCTCAGGCAACGCCGCACGGTTTTATTACGATAAATCTTCACGATCCACGAAGTCGGTATCGAATTGGTCTTGATCAAATTTACTCATGAAAAAGCAGCCCAACGTTGCAACAAAAAACAACAAAATATTTCCTTCATTTATTTTTCCTGTCTCGGGTGCTATGTTTACTAACACACCGGCGCGACCACCGGATGCACTCAGTCTGAAATGCATGAAAATTAGCTTCCGTAGAAGGCTGTAAAAGTGAAATCCGAGGCTTCTACGGAGAAAATTCTCGTAGGAAGCTTTATTTTGTCTGTTCACAATGGTCTGTTAAACTTCCCTGCTGCTGCCCCAGGGTCATGTCCTTGGCTGAGGCTAGTACGTAAATGGATGTGGCTCATTTAATAAGCTTTTGTTGTCGCCCGCTGTATTCAATGGCAAAGTAATGTAGAGTTAAAACTTCAGTTCTAACAGACTTTAAGCACGTTTCTCTTATGGAGGTTCACGAGGTTTGTCCTGTATATCATTTAACAATTTTCCACCTCGCCTCATGTTTTAAAAATACATACTCCCTCCACAGCGCCTTTTCTTGGAAAATAATTACTTCATATATAATGGGTTTCCGGCTATTTCCGGCGTTTTTTTAAAACCAATTCCAGATCCATTCAATAACATTTCTTTGGCTTTATTTGAGAATCTGTTCTCCTGTTAAAACTGCACGATTTAAATCTTGTTTTCATGTTGTTCGGACCATAAAGTCTCCTCACTGAAAATGTATGATTTTGAATTTTGTTTTCCTGTAGTTTGTGCGTCCGTTACATATGATGGGATGAAGGTGAGTAACCGGTGTTCTCCAATCTGGTTTCTTTAAAGGGTTGTCTCATAAGTCACCCGTAATTGAAGAAAAAGATTTCTACCCATCAAAAAAGCAAGGATGAAATCAAATAACCTCAAAATATTCACCTTAGCTGAGGTTTATTGATATGGTTTAAATCACCTTCCTGACTTCTAATATGTTGTCTTGAACTTCTTCCGCAATGTCTTTGATCTGCCAAATGAAATCTGACTTCACGCCACATTTTGCTCAGAGTTGTAATTGTTCTTTGAGTGACAATTTGACAATACATACCCAACTTCAATCTGGAAAAGCTTTGAAAATGAGTCTTATATTACCTTGGTCCAAACACTTGATAACTTGAATATATTTTGAGTCGTTTTAGACGGCTGATTTGTTTGCAAAGAGATGTACACATACGCAGAAAACGTTTCCGGATTAAATACTGTGTCTAAAAGACATAACAAAAGAGTCAAAGGAATTTTGAGAATAAAAAGATTTTTTAAATATAGTTCTTCCCAGTCAGAGGCTTGCTGCTTGATTAAAATCTTCACCATTCCTCTAAAATAGCTTGTTGAGATACAGCTTTAAGTAATACAGGTAGCTATTGAAATAATAGATACAGATGTTAAGTCTTCATCAGTAGCAGCAATTTTCAGTCAGATCAAGACTTTTCAATCCAAAAATTATTAAAATCAGTAATTGATACCATGACTCCATACCCCCCCCCCACACACACACACCGAAGAGGAACCTTTATCACCACAAAACCTACTACACATCTGAAAGAGCATTGTCCCTTCTTCATGAACGGAAGAAAAGAAAACCGTTAAAGCTGCATGCATTTTCGTTCAAGTAAATAGCCTTTAGACTCTTTTGAAAAGCAACAATATTTTCTGAATTTCGTCAACTATAGGCATACAATATTCACATAAACAAATACATGTCAAGCTGGTGCTTTTCTTTCTATATTATAGCAGTCGAGACAAAACTTTGACTTCAGCGAGAAACAGCAGAGTTTAGTAAAATCATTATTACAATCGTAAGTCATAAAATGTTTTAAAAACTGATTTTTGCTTATAATATCTTATTTCTACCTCGAGATCGACATGTGAATAGTACAATACATTTTTTTCTTCTTTCTCAGTCTTGTTTTAAACATGTATGTATCTATTTCACTTCTGTGGGCTGACCTCCTTTGCGGATATAAAAGAAGGTGATATAGTATATACCTTGGCACAAAATACAATGAAGCATCTATGGCTTAACATTTGCGCTAATTCTATTTAGAATTAAACATCGAAAGCAATTTACTGTTACACACATGAGGATGCAAACGTGTTATCGCAGAGGATATCAACATAGTTCTTTTGAGCATTAAATATAATACGCATTACGTTTAGTGAAATGTTTTTTTAAACCTAAAATATAAACACAAACTTTTATAATTCTGTCTTGTCTTACAATGCAATTGAATTATTAATTAGTTTCACACAATTAATTACTTTCTGATATTTATGGTGCTTAAAGTATAAAAATAGAGACAACGTGTTTAAGATTCTTTCTGAGACATCAGTGCTTCTGTATTCAAGATTAGCGAAACAGGTTCTCCTTGTTTCAAGCTATATTGCGTGTAAAATAAAATCTGAAAAAATATTATTTTATATTACACGAGATTTTACAGAATTATAAATAGCACCTATACCTCTAACCATAATTGAATCAATCCCGTTATTGGTTTATTTATACCATCACATATTGTGGTAGATTTTATTAAACACTTTCTCGTCATCAATTTGGAATATACTTTTACTTTAATCATAATTCAGTACTGTGGAAATAATTACGTTGATGACAAATACCCAAAATGTAGTAGACTTTTTCCTTCTGTAAAACATTTTTGTTTTACAATTATATGTTTGCACTTGTCGATCCGTTAGCATCATATTACATTCAATATATTAGCAAGCATTTTTGCTAATGTACAAATATATGAAATACCCCACTCATTGTCAACTTCATCAGTACTAACTTTATTCCAAAAAGGTACCGTAACACCTTTACTCCATACATTTAGGCATTGACAACTTCAGACAATTAAAGTTTTTACAAAAATGTAATAATATCGTGAACAATTCTTTCCAACCGAATCTTATTGAACTATGACGATTCATTTCTTTTCATTGATTTAACATCCTTTTTATTTATTTTGTCCGGATGTCATCTAAAGATACAAGAAAGCTTATGTAAAGTTGCCCGTTTAGGAAACATAAAAACATTAGCTCTACACGAGCAATGTTGCTGACGGCGTATTTAACAAGTGTGACAACATCACAACCAATATAAGAAAGTACAAATTCAAAACAAAAACAGAATAAAATACTTAAGAACACGACTACATATGACAAAGTACAATATGTGCAACATATAGAGATACTAAAATTTATGAAGCTGAAGGCAACATGTATATGCATATGATATACGAAACATATAATACATTTTTGCAGATGATAATTCTTCAAGTTTAGAAAGAAGAAGTATTTTAAGCCTGTTAATTTACCAGATGGTAGGACAGAAGTAGACTTTTTGCAATGAACCTACTGTGTAGGTGAAAACTTTTTCTATAACCAAAAACGAATAATTAAACTTGGATCCTCCTGTAGTAAGTATGATATAACCTCCAAAGGAGTACCGCAAGGCTAAATACTAGGACCTCCCATATTTAATACCTTAATAAAAGACATTTTCTAATTCACAAAAAAACAATGCATAAATACGTAGATGACAACACCAAATATACACCAGATAGAATGGAAAGTGTTATTTCTTGATTCTACAGGAGAATGCCTGAAAATACTTGGTAGAATTAATATTTAATACAAATAATAACCCAATACAGGTGAGAGAATTTTAATTAAACATACGTACGTACGTACGTAAGTACATACATACATACATACATACATACATACATACATACATACATACATACATACATACATGCATGCATGCATGCATGCATGCATACATACATACATACATACATACATAAACCGCTCCGGTGGGCTAGTGGTTAGAAGGTCCGCCTCGGATGCGGGAGTTCGTGGGTTCGATCCCCGGTCGAGTCATACCGAAGACTTACAAAATTGGTACTAATAGTTGCCTCTCTTGGCGCTGAGCATTAAGAGGTTAGTGTTAGGACTGGTCGGCCTGGTGTCAGGATAATGTGACTGTGTGGTTCATTATGCAACATGTCTGTGGCATGATGCCCCAGTGCTAGACATCACTATAAACTGCAACACTGCAGACATGGTAGCGATATGACTGAAAAGTTGTTAAAGCTACGTTAAAAATCCAATTCATACATACATACATACATACATACATACATACCTGCATGCATACATACATACATACATACATACATACATACATACATACATACATACGTACGTACGTACGTACGTACGTACGTACATACATACATACATACATACATACGACTTCAATTTTAACTTCTAGCACTCTCATTCTCTTGAAGTCATATTTCAAATCCAAAAGAAACGTCTTATTTTGCATGCTGGTGTTTTGTCCCATAATCTGCTGTTATCGTTGACACTGTGCAAGCTTTTAACAATAAAACTGTCATGTTCCATATTTAAATTATTAAGTGCACTCCCGTCTGTGATGTTTACTTATTTTCAGAAATAAATAAGAGACAACATTAAAGTGTATATTTGTATGCTCTTTACTGATGTATTATCTTTTAAATCTACTCTTGCGGTTGGCATTGTAATATTTACATGTGCATTGATGAACGTAAATATATACATTCTGTGCGTGGTATATTATGAATACATTCTTTATTTAAATTTCGCTAATATAGCTTCGAAAAGAGTTTTTATTTTATGTATTTACCCAGACGAAGGTGCTTAAAATAAAACGTATCATGTACATTTTCAGTTAACATTAACCAAAGTTGTGAGGTGGAATAACGTTCTGATAGAGCTGATCAATAAAGACACGCATTTCAAAATAGAAGACTGGAAAATAGTTCTTTCCATGCAATAACTTTTTTAGAAAGAAAACGTATACGCTTCTCGTTACAGGGATAAATTGACTCTACCTCGTCAGTTCTACTTCTGAATCAATAAAAAAAATATAACCAGATTAATAAAAAAGAAACGTTTATGCTTTCCATTTATAAGTGTATATCCAGCATAAAGAACTCTCGGAATATAGAGTATAATTTAAATCATACACGCACACATACACAGTGCGGCAAATGGCAATACAGTGTAGCAGTGTGGACATAGATTTATCAGATACATCAACCTGTGACATAATAAAACCTAAACCGCATCGTGCTGTTGTATTGAGACTTTCAATTACAAAAAAATGATGTTAGTGTTTCCAGATTAATGACCCTGTTTGAAAAGTATAACTGATTATATAGTCCCTATTCCTACTGAACTCGGCGACAAGCATCAAAACAATATTTGACAGGCAGATTATTCGAGTTGGTATTGCATGGACACATTCGGAGCTCACCAACTGCCGATGGCTAGGTTAGGACCTTGAAAGTCGGCCAATCCTTATGCGTACATATATTACGCTTAAAATATAATTGATATGTTTCCTGATTGTCAAAACGTGTTTTAAATGTCAGATATTCACAATAACATGAGAAAATGCAAGGCTGGCCTTTATATTGACTACAAGATCGAAATGACGGACTTTGACAGTATAACGTTAAATTTAGGATCCACAGATGATAACAGCTGCTGTGTGCTGTTATGTAATTAAACAATATGTACATAAAAAACGAAATAAAGGTCCTCATATATGTACTTTGGTGAGATTGGAGAATATAAAAGTCGCAGCACAAGCAGCATTGCTAACTGAACAAGACCTCTCTATCTCCTAAAATTGTGGGACTTGGCATCAGGCAAATGGATTTGTAACACGCAGTGGTATAGTGCTAAATAAAGAAGTGAGAGAACGCAATACAAGGAGTGAGGGAATGCATGTTACTCAGATGTGGGAGAAAAATGACAAGCGGAAAAATTCAGGGAACTCGCAAAAAGTAACGGTACGCACAAAAACGCTCGGGAGCGCTGCTCCCACAGTACTATACCCCTGTTAATATATATATATATATATATATATATATATATATATATATATATATATATATATATATATATATATATATATATATATATATATATATATATTATACTTTCAAATAAAACAATTAAAGAAAACAAGCAAGTATTGGCAGTAGCTTTCTCTCTTTTACTCCGTCATTAGCTCTAAAGTCTTTTGCTTGCTATGTCCCCATACAATGAAACACTAACCGATATTATCGATGCATTTCTAGTCCAGCTGCTGCACAGCACTTCCGCGAAACAATACACATGTATGCGACGATTTTCCCCCAAAAGAGTTAGAATACACAATGTGGGTTTAGATTTACCGTTGACCAATTTATTAACATGACGCTCGTTCTATTCACTGGCTGATATATTCCAGCTATAACAACTACAACAATTCCTTGAAACTGCTGGGCATCCGACAATTTCAGTATTACCAACTTTAAGGGTGAATGTAGCACAAAATCCTAATTAGGTAATTTGTTAAGGTAGGAGCTTAAACTAATATACTTATCTGAAGCTGATGCAGACTGGATTAAAATATAATAAGCCACTAGCAACTATAACTATAACAAAACAATATTTCCTTGACATGAGAAACAGGGTATGGGCTGGAGGAACTCATTGTATCAAATGAAGTCTTATTGTCTTCCTGTACCAAATGAAGTCTTACTGTCCTACTGTACCAAATAAAGTCTTACTGACTTACTGTCTCAAACGAAGCGTTATTGTCTTACTGTAGGAAATGAAGTCTCCTATTGTACTAGATGAAGTCTTACTGTCCTACTGTACCAAATAAAGTCTTACTGACTTACTGTCTCAAACGAAGTGTTATTGTCTTACTGTAGGAAATGAAGTCTCCTATTGTACTAGATGAAGTCTTACTGTCCTACTGTATCAAATAAAGTCTTACTGACTTACTGTCTCAAACGAAGTGTTATTGTCTTACTGTAGGAAATGAAGTCTCCTATTGTACTAGATGAAGTCTTATTGTCCTACTGTGCCAAATGAAGTCTTACTGTCGTATTGCACTGTCACGTTTGCTCAGCCCCAGTTCGTAAGTCGTGTATAAACTAAGGTATTATTACAGGCCATGGTTTGATATCTAAACATTTCCGCAGGCTAGAGTTAATCTCTTAAGCAAGGTGACCAGAGAGAAGACCCGTCGTCTTGAATAGGCACAGGCGTTGGATCGCGCGACTTCCCACCTATGTGTTACAGCGTTGTCCTAAGATCAGAGGAACCTTCGAGGGACCGGGGAGTGTTCTAAATCCGTCCCCACGTAGACATACAGCGAGAAGGACATTGTCCGCTAAGTTTGATTTGATCGGGTAAAAGCGACACTCAATCGGAATTGAGATAGAGGGTGTAATCACAATTTCAATCCGAATTATAATTTCTAACTAGCAAGCGAAACTTTAGTCTCGCCTAGGAAGATTTCTGAGCAATATATGGCTACTCTGAGGAAGCCACACGTAATATGGCGGTAAACTTAGAGAGGAGATTTTAAGGAAAGACAAAGCTTCGTAAAGTCAGTAAATTATTTGCTCGACTTGTGCAGAATATTAGGCATTGTAATTGTAATTGTGCGGAGTATCTATACTTAATTACTAGGATCGTTTAGTACGTGGAATTACCTTTGTAGTGTTCATTTACAGGCGTATTTGAGTATTATGTACATAGTTATGTAGATTGTTAGTGTGTGGCCAGAATTAATTTTGTCATTCGCTAATAGGTTACCTCGTAGTAAACTAGTGCATTTATTCATGTGATATGTTAGAATTTACGGATGCTTCAATTGTGAATTTGGAAAACGTCTGAAGTGTGTAAGATGAGTCAATATGGCTGTATTGATATATCAGAGCATGGCTATTTGGATATTTGTGTACTTTGTATGAGTTGTAATGTAAAGAAATGGGTCTGATTGCTGTGCTATTGTTTCGTATAATGGGATTAGGAATCTGTACTGATGTGACGCAATGTATTGATGTATGTATGAGAAGTAATTGATACCGTTCTTTTATTACGACGTTGTTTTACCATACAAGAACGCATGCGTATTTAGATGTGAATGAATGCGTGACCGAAAAATTTAATAGCCGTTATCCGATGATAGGCTGGGTGTAGTGTGAGATGAGAGAGCTAAGGAAAATATTGTACCATCCTTGTGTTTTCACAGGAAGCTTTTTGTGGGACAGAAATTCTGGTTCAGGTAACGAGTCGAGGAGGAGAAAGTGGAGAAGGAGGATGAGTATAGAGAAGTCGAGGAGGAAAAGGAATTTGGAGAAAGTCGGGAGGAAGAGGAGGAGGTATTGGAGGATTAGGAGAGAAGAATACACAGATGAGTGGAATACAAGGACAGGTGGAGAGCTATCTCACACTACTAATCAAGTGATGCAATAGGTTATCACAGGGTCGAGCGAAAGGAGAGTACTTGGGAAATTTTAATCATTTGACTATTGAATTGTCATTCAAATGTTATTCGTTGAATTTCCCTTTTTATTGCATATTCAATCGTTTAACCGTCAGCATTGCTGACTGGGGGCTCGGAGCTCTATATCTATCTTTCACTAATTTAATTTCCAACTAAAATCGAGCTTGGGTGGGACTTTTATAATAATTTAAAAAGAATATTGGGAGCACCCCATTCCACCCATAACACACCTATCACAGAGTCGGCATAACAACCCGGCACGCCACATGTACCAAATGAAGTCTTATTGTCTTACTGACCACATCAAGTCTTCCTGTCCTACTGAGCCAAATGAAGTCTTGCTGTCTTATATAGCAGGTACTTATTTTATAGGAGACATTAGAGCCAAAACGCTGTTGTCAAAAAGAAATCAAACTGAACATTATTTATTATATCGATTTGATATTACAAGCTCTAAAACTATTTCGAATGTCAAAATGATGATTGTTATAATGACGATGGCGACACTGATTGTACTCATCAAAGTCGTATTCTAAAATCTAAATGCAATGAATGCCATTTTCAAATTTAGTTGTGAAATAAATTTCTGCGATCAATGCTATTGTGTTTGCTATACATTAGTCTCGTTGGTTTAGTTTAAGAGTGGAATATTTTGCTTTAATAATTGTTTTTCTTTTTCTTTTTAACTTGACTCATAAGGTAGCAACATCATCTCTATCAATAAAGCTTTGTATATAGACTCATATTGCTTTGTATATAGACCCCTGTTGCTTTGTATACAGACCCATATTGCTTTGTATATAGACCCCTATTGCTTTGTATATAGACCCCTATTGCTTTGTATATAGACCCATATTGCTTTGTATATAGACCCCTATTGCCTTGTATATAGACCCCTATTGCTTTGTATATAGACCCATATTGCTCTGTATATAGACCCCTATTGCTTTGTATATAGACCTCTATTTATTTGTATATAGACCCATATTGCTTTGTATATAGACCCATATTGCTTAGCCAGGTGTTTGCCAAGGTTACTTTCATCAATTGCTCTTAATAAGTGGCTTGCATTTTATAATGACTTTAAACAAGTATCAATGCAGAGAGCTGATGGCTGCAAAATATGTAAATTTAATTATTTCCTGTTTATCGTGAAACTTTGAGGTTCATTCTAGGGTTGTCGCAAACTTAGTGGGTTCCTTTTCATTATTGCAGCTCATTGGACTTTCAATCTATTTAATTTTTTTATTTACTCAATTGTAAAGACAGGTATCGAAATTCATTCATTCAAGTTTTGAACTTTTACATTATGTTATCAAAGCATTAGTAGATTCATTAGTCAGAAATCATCTTTTTATATAAAAAAGTAATCATCGATTTCTATTCTAATAGCAACATCAGGAAAAAAGAATTGTCTATGGTTTGCTTTATATACCACTAGAAACCTATTTAAGGCGAAAATATCACAGCTTAACCTGATTGGGTTTTTCAGTCAATTATTACAAGTCCAAAGTCGTTTTTCACACACTAGTATCTTACTAGTTTTACAGTCTTTGATTTCGTGACAAGAAGAACCATTTTTATAAGCATTTGATGTCTGGTTCGAAACATCAGTGCTACAAATATCGTCGAAGTTCGACAACAAACTAGAACCCAGTGGCTGTTTGGAACCGTGAGTTCATACGTACACCTAATGACCGTTGTTGACTCATGTCAGGAATGTAATATGCCTAGCGGCCGACTTTAAAGTAAGAAAGTATATTCTAGGTTAGTGTCCGATAATAGATTCACCGAAGAACAAGTCAAAACAAAAATTGACGAAAAAGTTACCTTTATCAAGCATAACACTTTGAACGGTCATTGATACAGCACAGCTGTCTGTACAATGTTGACAAATCCCACACATTTACAAATTATCATACTTTTAAAGCAGTGTCATTCGTTGAGCATACACGTAAAGCCACAGAAGCAAATTTACAGCATTGCTAGCTTAATTGTTTTAAATTATTATTTTAATATAATATGCAGCATCATTCTTATTTAATCAGCTTTAGACAAATATAGGACATGGATTTCATTATGTCCCATGCACCTGGTCAAAAGAAATACAGCATTTGTTTGCAAGTATTTGTCTTAACGTCCATCTTTATTCCTCGAAACTTAATTAATACCGTACATGTGTTTAGGATGGTTCTGAAGATTATTAATTTTCATAAATGTAATTACGCTCTTTACTTATTAAAAATTGTTGCAACTTGCAAACTTATTCAATAAAACGAATGTAACCTGTGATACCTATCTTGCATGAAGGTCTTATGCAGTGGCGTCACTCGGGTTGGTGTCACCCAGTGCGGTAGCTCATGGTGTCACCCCCATGGTCCTCCTTCCGTAACAGACCATACAGAATCCTTAGTAATGTCATTTTGGTGTCACCCCCTCTGATTGTGTCACCCGGTGCAGTCCGCACCCCCTGCATCCCACTAGCGACGCCACTGCTGTGCAGGCTAGTCATGTATTTAACTACGATCGGTTATCCGCTTATGAAATCCGACTAGACCGAGCAGTGTGTGCTCTGTAAAATTTGCAATTTTTAATTTTGGTGTCACCTCTCTGAGATGGTGTCACCCGGTGCGGTCCGCACCCCCTGCACCCCCCCTAGCGACGCCATTGGTCTTATGGGTTTGTGATAACATGGGACTTCATTTTTGTTTTTAAAAAAAATTGTATTTGCATATTGCTTTCAATAATTTGTTGATCTGCATTGCATACTGCTTACAATATTTTTAAAATTTGTATACTGTTTACAATTATTTGTTTCAGGTAGGTTTTCGAATTAGTATAGAAATTAAATGGAAACTATACAAAGAATAATTAATACAAAAATCACTATTATGAACTATCATTTGTTGGTGAAAAAACGTCATACGGACTGTCTGATGCAATACAGTTTGCACATGTATGCTTGTGCATATACTAACACGAATGCACATTGCAGCCAGATGGTGTTTCTGAGGTATGCTTTGTCATGGGCAGAGGATATCCAAGGAATTTATAACATGGTATTGTTCTATGTCACGTACTGGCGTTTCTGAGTATGACTATTTAGGCCACATATATATGATCCAAACAACGCTACTAGAGTATAGCTTGTAATGATACAGATATGAAGCAGTTATTGTTAGGACTAGTCGGCCTGGTCTCAGGATAATGTGACTGGGTATGACATGATGCCCTAGCCCTAGCGATATGACTGAAAAATTATGAAATATATGTTAAAAATCCAAATCACGACCGCTCCGGTGGCCTAGTGGTTAGAGCGTCCGCCTTGGATGCGGGAGGTCGTGGGTTCAATCCACGGCCGAGTCAAACCAAAGACTTACAAAAATGGTACTAACAGTTGCCTCGGTTGGCGCTCAGTATTAAGAGGTTAGTGTTAGGATTTGATCGGCCTGGTGTCAGGATAATGTGACTAGATGGGACATCATGCTACATGTCTGCGGCATGATGCCCCAGTGCTAGACATCACTATAAGCTGTCACACTGCAGACATCTTAACGATATGACTGGAACATTGTTAAAGCTACGTTAAAATTCCAAATCACACACACACACACCAAATCTCTCTCTCTCTCTCACACACACACACACACACACACACACACACACACAGATACAGATATGAAATTGACATTTACAGTGGTTGGGTTTACGCGTCGGTGTTCGTCTCACGCGAAAGCAATGAAACTACCGAGGAGCGCTTTGCGGAAGCATCAAAATATGCGACTGATTTCCATCCCTATATTAGGTGGATATCTATAAAATAGTCATTGAAATGAACTGGCACTTAGTGTACAAAGAATGCCAAGCCCACTTGGTCGACGTCATGCGGCCAATGCGAAATCCACTAAGTGTATTCTTTGGAATAGATACGCATCGCACGCCTTTTTAATCTTAAAGTTACCTCTCTTATGAACATTGTTTTAAAGTAAATGTAAATTTATGTGGGAATCTTTTACTCCAGAAAATGTTCATATGATATTTTATGTTCGCCCTATATTTAAAAATTTCCTAACATTTTTTTACATTTATTGGTGTATGTGTTCTAGTTTCTCTGTTTTACCAGTGAAACCGTATGCAGTGTCAGTCATCACAATCAAGGGCCACAAACTGAGCGCAGTGGGCAGGTTCACCTATATTGGCAGCTCTCTGTCCCAGAACGTCGTCATCGATGACGTAGTTAATATTACGATTGCCATGGACAGCGCAGCCTTCGTCAGACTACACGCCAATGTCTAGAACAGAACAGGCATTAGTCTACAGACAAAGCTGAAGGTGTACAGAACAATAGTACTCACTCCGCTGTTTCGCCTGCGAAACCTGGACAGCGTACCAACGTCACACAACTTGCCTGAGAGGACTGCTCAACTAGTGGCCGGATAATGAAGTTCTTGCCCAAACATGCCTGTCTAGTATCTACACCATCCTGATGCGCTCACAGCTGCGTTGAGCAGGCATTTAGCTCGCATGCCAGACCACAGGTTTCCGAAAAGACGTTTTATGGTGAGCTAGAACAAGGAAAAATGCTCCAATGGAGGCCAGAGGAAACACTACAAGGACACCTAGAATACATCTTTGAAAGATTTTGGCATAGGCACTAACACGTAGTAGCAGGGGCGTGTAGCTCTCCTCAATCGGAATAAGCGCTGCAGCTTGAGAGGCCAACAACAGAACAACGGAGGCAGGTCAGGAAAGCCCAAGAATAAAAAACTTCCTGCGGAATAATGTAACAGCAAAGATATGCGCATGCTCACCAGAACCTACTACCATTATCAGTATTACCTCAGCAGTGGTAGGTCGTGATTATAAATATAAAATAACAAAATCATTCATTTCAAAAGAAGATATATACACTATCGCCCTCAGAAAAGGAACACATCGACGCAGATATTCCAAGGTTTAGAAAATTAAGAAATTTCAATAATTGCATTTTTTTAAAAATTGTTTTCTTACAGTACTATGGTAACATATTTTAATCAGTGGAAAAAAAACTAACAAAACCGCACAAACTAAAACTAAATAAGAGCAAGTTAATCTTAAATTATACGAATTCTTAATTTAGTTCATCTTGAAAACAAAAAATAACTTTATTGACTTTTGCAGAGGTCACAATTACTGACCGGCATGCGGCATGAAATGAAAACATGCAGCCAGCGTGTCATTGAAAGAAGAAAAATAGAATGGCCAGTCTATAAACTTAAATAACATTTACTACTTTGAAAGATGCAACACATTTGTTCATATTATTGGCAAAATGCCGTAATACATATACAAAAGTATGATGTAGTGTTGGAACAGAGCCGAATCGCAGTACAATACAGTACGCTTCTCTACAATACAATACCAAATATTTAATCAGTATTAATGGTAACAGGCCCATAATACATATTAAACAGCGTAATGTAAAGCTGGACAGAGCGCACACAAATATGGATTATCCTATCAAGTTTAAAAGTGTGTGTTCTTACGGACAGTCACATCCACGAAAAGAGTAAATTTTAAAAACCCATAACATACTCGTTCCTTCACATTCGTTTCAGCTCACCTATAAATATATTCTTTATTAATGAATGAATGTTTTGGCCTTTGCCTCGCGTTGTCCATTACCAAAGAAGTGTTTAGACACACACACACACACACACACACACACACACACTGTATATTCTTACATTCTTTCTGCGAATAACGTGTCATATGATGTGCGAGCCTTTAACTCATTACACAGTCGTGACATTATCATTGACTTTTACGTGGCATCAGAAAGAATATATTGACCTCATGTTGATGTACTGGCATTTTAACTTATGAAACAATTTAAATTTCAAAACTTTCCGCCGAATCATTTAATAAAATAATTGTATACCATCGATTTCGTGAATATGAAGTTTTATGAACTAGTAGACATATGCAATAAATCCGCATTGCGTTGGTCAATGTGAAGTTCATTGGTTGACAAAACTTTACAACCATGTAAAGGAAGGTCTCTTATTGTACAGAATTTAAACTTTACAACCATGTAAAGGAAGGTCTCTTATTGTACAGAATTTAAACTTAATAACCATGTCAAGGACGGTCTCTTATTGTACAGAATTTAAACTTAATAACCACGTCAAGGACGGTCTCTTATTGTACAGAATTTAAACTTTATAACCATGTCAAGGACGGTCTCTTATTGTACATAATTTAAACTTGATAACCATGTCAAGGAAGGTCTCTTATTGTACATAATTTAAACTTGATAACCATGTCAAGGAAGGTCTCTTATTGTACATAATTTAAACTTGATAACCATGTCAAGGAAGGTATCTTATTGTACATAATTTAATCTTTATAACCATGTCAAAGACGGTCTCTTATTGTACATAATTTAAACTTCATAACCATGTCAAGGAAGGTCTCTTATTGTACATAATTTAAACCTTTCTTAGCAACATACTGACATCATTTATATTCAACTATTATTTCTAGATTATATGTTTCATACAAATATTTGATATGATATAAAGAGTTAACGCACGCATTAGATGCCTGAGTGCTTGCTTGTCACTAATGCTAGGGAATACAATACTTGGGATTTTTTATTTAACCATGACTTGTCACTTTTTACTTAACCTGTCACTTCTCTACGACAAATAAAATATGAGTAATATATATATTTTTGTTCATGTTGCAAAAACACAGGCATAAAAATGAGACAAGAAAGATTACCACCTTCTCTTCACGAAAAGAAAAGATAAATGTGTCCGGAAAAAAATAGTGCACTGTATACTCCATCTCAAGCTCTTATAAACTGCATGCCAGAGAAATCTAGCTCAAGTAGGTAGCATTTTAAAAAAAATAAAATAAAAACGCGTTGTGACGAAGATGTTAACGTACGATAAGGTGGATCTTGCTTTATCCTTGGCATTTTCTCATAATTTAGGGTTTTTATTCTCTTAAAACTTCAGACTGGCAGTTTGTCAAAATTGGTTAACTAAATGTATCAAACGAGCATGATTGTGTGTGTGTGTGTGTGTGTGTGTGTGTGTGTGTTGGGTGGGGTGCGGCGTTACACTTATGGTAAATTCCATTCAAGGTAAATTAAATGTGGTAGGGGAAGATGTGAACTCAGAAGTTTTATTGAATCTCAAAGAACCAAATATCAATTAACAGCAATTATCCCGCGGTATCGTTTTTGCATTCGAACAACGATGTATCTCCAAGAAGTCTAATTTGCGTGCGTTGAATTGTGTATCTCCCACCCCCACCTTCGTATCTGACGTGCAAGACACAAAACTCCAAACAACAAAAAAGTCCCCCATCCTCCGCCATCTCCTATCCAACCACATTGAACAACATGTAATGTTGACGCCATCGCTGTCACAGTCGAAAGGTAATATCGTTATCTTACTCGGCTTGATGAGACAAAATAACAATACAGGGATAACACAGTTTGCTTCGTGCAAAGGTTTACTGGTTTACTGGAGCAAGTGGAAAGAGTACGAGCCCCAGGGTCGCAAGTTTTTTCTAAGTGCTTCCACAAGCGTTTTCACACAGAAAACCGTGTATTGTGGCGATTTTTAACATTACTAATTACTAGTTATATAACTTGTATCTTGTCTCATTTTTTATTCAGATGAAAATAAAGTAAACCTAAAACCTCATTTACAAAAGAAAAGCTACACTGATGTGGATGGTAATCAAATGACAGCCTTTCAAGGTGACATAAAAGTCTCAAGTCTCAATTAATTTGGGTAATTGTCAAGATGCGTGGATGGGCGGTTGCGATGGGTGACAATACACTTGCGTCAGCAGGCAGACAGAAAAGTGTGGGTGGTTAAGTGGGCAGAACGTTATATCTTCATATCACCCTACCATTCTGACTGACCATTTCAGAGACTTTTCCTAGGATTTGCAAACGTAATTCAAATTCAGTAGCATTTGTAGACCATTTAAAAACAGCTGGTAAGCGTTGGCATTCCACCCACTTATCTGTTGAGTTCCTGCGTTGTTTATCTTATTTTAACTATTTTTTCATATAAAATTATATATCTGAGTGATTTCGTATCAACTACATGTTTGTAAAACATCATGGCACATAGTTCGAGCTTCTCAAAAACACACGACACAAGGTGAAATGGCGTCGTCCTCAGCTAGTATAATACATGTTATCATTATATGTCAACATTTGTTGACGCACTGTTTATTTCTACGTCCTTGTTCCGGTCTGAGTCATTGATAATTAAAGTCGATTCAAACAGTCAGCTCGTGATATATGAGGAACGGGTTAGTTGACATACCGGTAATTATGGGTGGGTAGGTGGGATTGGAGAAGCTCTGACTTGTTCGTGGGTTTGGCGTGCAAAACGTGCACCAAGCTAGTGTATGAGGCTCCGTAGCGGACAAAAGCTGGCCCTGTGAGAAAATTGCAGATGAAATTTTGATCCCGTATGCCGAAAAATCCAATATCACGTGTTGGATCAAGTTGCATGTCCTTACATTTTCATTTTCTAGATCGAGATTTTAGATTTTATATGTTGAATTATACAGTAGTGGTTTAAAAGTATATTTACTATGTCAACGTTTTACAGTGTATATTTTGAATTAAACAGTGGTGGTTGAAATTTCAATATCATATGTCGAGAATCCCTAATTCACACGTTGTATGCAACTGTTTGTGATGAAAGTTCCATTTCACATGCGATTCTTCAGATTTCATCTGTTGAATTTCACAGCAACAAAAAGCAGCTTCCTTGTTTAAAAATAACACGGTCCGTTCACGAGAGGAAGAGATTCGTTTTATCTTTTAGTGAAAACCCCATGTCGATATGACAATCTACTCACGAGGAGCAGTGATAACAAGATTTGCAAAATGACTGCAATGTAAGCCATAATGTATTTTAGATTGGCAACATTTTTATTTAAGACCAATTAGACATCACAGTCCTTTAGTGAAAACCCTATTTACGCATGAAAATCCATCTAGGATGAGTTGTTGTTGTTGTTGTAGGGTTTAACGCCATTTTTCAGCACAATATAGGCTATACATGGCGGCCAGTATTAATGATGGAGGAAGAAACCAGGAAATCCCTGGAAAGAACCACCGACCCTCGAGAAGCTACTGGAAAGCTTTCTCACATACCCATATTGGCTGAATCCGAGACTCGAACCTACGCAGACAGAGATGAGATGGCAGTGATCCGCAACGGAGAGCGCTTTAGACCATTCGGCCACTCGGGGCCCCATTTAGGATGAGTAGAGATAGCGAGATTGTCAAGATGGCCAATGTGTAGTACCATATTGGACCTCAGATCAGAACCGCCTTCATTTAGAACTAATAAGGCATCGTATGAAGCTGTGTTAGTGAAAACGCCATGTTGATATGACCATCCATTCAGGAGGAGTACTGGCAACAAGACTTTCAAAATGGACACCACAGCAGCCATTTTGGATGTGAAAGCAGCACCTTTTTCATCAAGGACCAACTAGATCATGTGTTATTTGCTTCCAAAAAGTTTCATCCTCCAAGTAGTCTAGAAGGAGTAATGATAACAAACCTGTGCCAACTGATATTTCAGAAAACATACAACAGAATGCAGATGGATGATGGACGATGGACGGTGGATGATGGATGATGGACGATGGATGATGGATGATGGACAATGGATGATGGATGATGGATGATGGACGATGGACAATGGATAATAGATGACGGATGATGGACGATGGACGATGGATGGTCGATGATGGACGATGGATGATGGACGATGGGCGATGGATGGTGGATGATGCATGATGGACGATGGATGATGGACAATGGATGATGGAAAAACCAATGTGATTCAACATGTTAAATTGAAATTCTCGACATATGACATTCAAATTTCAACAACCGCCGTGTAATTCAGAAGATAAATTGTAAAAACTCGACATTGGACATCGAATTTTCAACCAGCGCTGTGTAATTCAACAGATGATATCTAAATAATCGACATAATGGAACTTTCAACATAAACTCTTTGAACCAATATGTAAATTAGGAATTCTCGACGTATGACATTGAAATTTCAACCACCACCGTGTAATTCAAACGACACAATCTAAAACTTCGACATATAAAATATAACTTTCAACCACTACTGTTTAATTCAACAGATACAATCTAAAATCTTGACCGAGAAAATTGATCTTTAAGGACTTGCATTTTTGTTACAACAAGTGAAATTGGAACTCTGAACATACGACATAAAGATTTCAACGGCAAGTTCTAATTGGACCAGCTTGTGTCCGCTACGGCGCCTCATACCACTGCTCAAAGAAACGTTTTTGCTTGGCACAGACCCCGGGCTGGTGACTTGAATAAACTCACAAACATTTACTGACATTCCACAAGCCTAGACAGTTCATATGTCAACTCTCAAACCGGGAGAAAAACCTCCAGATTTTGGAAGTATTTCCATACCTGCCTCCCGATCTCGTAATATCTACGAATTTTTGCAGAGAATTTCCAATTAATACATTATGTCTGTCAATTTTTATTTCTCACCCCCCCCTATATATATATATATATATATATATATATATATATATATATATATATATATATATATATATATATATATATATATATATCTTATGCAGTCCATAGATGCCATATTCAATTTAGCACTTGTGAATACTGCTGTGACGAAATAATTAATATCACACTATAAAATATTTTTTTTCCTTCAGTAAATAGAATGTTAAGAATAAACAATATTCTAGTAAATAAATGAAAGTTTTAATTTAAAAAAACTACAACAGTACTATAGTAAAAAAAAATATAAAAAAAATAAAATAAAACTGTCATCAGTTAGTTCAATCCCATGAATGATCACTGTGAATGCTGTGTAATTTTCTCGGAAACAAGATCGCATGTCCATTTCCGCCAAAGAAACTCAGCCAGTTAACACCTGACATTCCTCTACCGTATATGTAAAGTTTAATTACCATGATTAAATTAAAAGAAGGAATAAAACAAAATATACCATGCAGTATATGTGCCCCTAAAGAAACTAATTCAGAATAAATATTTTATTTAGTAAGCAGTGTTACATACCTTACGAGTTAAACCAAAGGAAATAAGTTGGGATAAAAACAGAGTTTTCATTGGAGGGGGTGGGGAGCCATTTGCCCCCCCCCCTCCCGAATTTGCATGTGTTGTAAATTTGCTCTAGCCTATACACGAAAATTAACAAGCCAGTCAAGTTTTGTCCCCCCCCCCCACCAACAGAATTGAAATGACGTCCCTGCTATTACTATCTCTTATCTATTATTCAGCCTCAGCCAGCGCTTTGATATTTGCATGAATCAAGTTTGCCTTCAACCCCCCCGAAAAAAGTTTAAATGGCATCCCTGGATAAAAAAAAGCGGGAAAAACAGTTGCCACGTGTACGGTAACATGCAGATTTGAACTGTTAAAATAAAGTCCTAGGCATTGTAAGTTGCAACAAAATACGGCATCGTTTATTGGCCAATCAATCGCTGGTCCCCCCCCCCCACTGTAGCACATAGTTTCTTTGAAGTACGTCAGAATGGCCGTCCTTTTCACAAGATAAATTGCAATAATAAGGATTAACTGTTAATTAGTCACACTGGCCTTATGTTTGTGTAGTCAGTGCGTGCGTGTCCTAAGGGAAAATAATGCGTGTCACAGGGAGAAATGGCGCATCCCATGGGCGCTCAGATATTAGGGCAAGGGAGTGGGTGCAGTAGTCGCCTCCCCAGATTTCACCATTAAACATGCTTTGGCCTACATCCATAAAATGTAATGTCTTACCACTATGTGTACCCCGCTCCCAAAAAAGTTTTTAAGGGCGCATTTGGCTTGTCCTTTGAGAATTTCACCCTTATTGGACCTGGAAGTTAGGTTAATATTTATTGAAACCGGCGCTTAAACAATGCCGCGATAAAACCTCCCTATGTTATATCCCAAACTCACTATTTTATTTGTTATTCTCTCGGCTTGGTTTTTGAAAAGTTGACAGGTATGCAGAACTCCACTTTCCACAAGCCCAAAATGTCTTCTTTTTTAATATTGCGACACAACGTTGCAATGGCTACAATTCGAATATAAATTTAGTAAAAATGAAATATATGCAGTGTAATCCAACTTCAAATTAACATTGCCACTGTTCACAAACTTGTCAAAAATATAATGCATAGCGGCTTAAACATTCTCGTTCTAGGCAATAATATGTAATAACTTTTGTTCTTGTACACGCATCTAGCATCTCTATGATTTACCTATAATGGGTTTTTCCACTTCCTGGTCTTACCTATGCAAATTAGCACAACCTTCCACGCATCTCACCAGCTATTGTCAGCCATTAATGTAAAACTTTTATTTGATGCTTGACCTCTTTTCCTTTAATTGCTGATATTTAAACTGCCCAAGGGATAGTTTTATATCAGTTCCAGTCCTAAAAGATAGCCGTTTATACATACTACATGTAACGGACATAGACTGAAAGTTTTTAAAAGTGTTTGTATATATATATATATATATATATATATATATATATATATATATATATATATATATATATATATATATATATATATATATAAGATTACTGAAAATTGTGTTTTCTCGAAACAAGACGTTGTCAGAAGGTTTGGGAGTACAAAATCGTAGTTTTAGCGAATCTTCTATTTGGTTATATCAGATCTCAATTTCACGTAGGACAGTGTTATTTGATTTAGTTGCGCCGTGTTATGGAATGTATGTCAACATCTTGAAAGTACATTTACTCATTTCATCAGCACGATCAAAGTTTCATCAGAGCAACTATTTTTTTTTCTTTTTCCAACAAGCCCGACGGGCACCTCATTTGGAATACAGGAAGAGCCTGAACTAAAATTAGAGGGGACCCGGGCTTCGGACTATCGGATTTGTTTTAGCTCTGCAAGCTATCTTTTGTCTGGTTGGTGTCTATTGACAAAAATATCATAGTTTTCTCTGAAGGTCATCATGTACACTGCAAACTGGCGACAGTCTTAATATAGGAACAGTTTTTGTGTGACAAAGACATCAAATAGTAAGAAACATCGTAGTGACATCAATGATATTTGATTTATTTGGACCTGGTACCAATATTCACTTGCTACACGTGTTTTGATTGGCTGGGACTTGGATGTGTGCTGTGCTGTGATGTGATGTGATTTGGATTTTTAACGTAGCTTGAACAATTTTTCGGTCATATCGCAACGATGTCTGCAATGTGGCAGTTTATAGTAATGTTTAGCACTGGGGCATCGTGCCGCAGACATGTCACATTATCCTGACACCAGGCCGACCAGTCCTAACACTAACCATTTATAAGTCTTTGCTATGACTCGGCCGGGGATCGAACCCACGACCTCCCGCATCCGAGGCGGACGCTCTAACCACTAGGCCACCGTAGCGGTCACTTGGAGGTGTAACTTAAACCCTAAAACAGTATATTATTAGAATATTAATTCCACATAATAACACCGTTATATTTGTTTTGATGCCAAAGACTAGAACATTTAGTTCGCTTTAAATATTAACATAAAAAGCCCCGAAAAATACCGACATTAAGCTACAAAAAGTTGCACCTGTCACTGTTCATATGTTTTGATACTTCATCTGGCGAGAAATTATAAAATGAAACAAGTTTTTAGTACCTGTCAAGTTACGAAAATTGGCATTCGACGCAGCCAGTACAGTAGTGGTCTACAAAAGAAGGAAACATGTAAATAACAAATAAACAAATATACAGTGAAAATCCTCAAAACTAAAGACCCCGAGGAACAGGTTTTAATTTTTGTTTAAAGATGTTTTTGGTTTACTGAGGGTAGCACAGACATAAAAATATGAAGTTTTTATATATAAATAGATGTATAAGCACACCCTGAGCGATACAAGCCTTACATTTTTAAACAAATAAACCCAAAATGTTTCAACAATTAACGTTAAATTTTGCACATGATTGGAGAATGACAGCAGGTAAAGTGTGTGTGTGTGTGTGTGTGTGTGTGTGTGTGTGTGTGTGAAATAGGAAAAGCGCTTATATGAACTGACGCGGAATATTTCGTTATAAAGCTACGTGCGCTTGCGTAAGTACGTTTATGGTTGGTGTAATGAGGTTGGGTCTACTTGTTACCTTCCTCTGTTATGATAACGAACTCAGCCCGGAAGGGCCAACTGAATAGCCCCATAGTGGTCACATTGGTTTCATTGACCAATCAGTTGCTGGGGCTTGCAACTGGGCACAGTCAATTGAATTGTAATTAGCGCCACTTTCAACTGAACTGCAGAGGAGCAGAGACTCAATTCTTGTTTGAGAAAAATAATTTGTGAAATTTAAGTCCCACCTCCGCCCCTTCAAGGTTTGCCATACCAGATTGCACTGTGCTTCACAGCTTATGTGGATTTTGAAACGTGAGCACAAATATTATTCACTGAGTTTTCACTACTACTTTGAATAAGCGTCTTGATCCTATTATGGACCATTCTATTTATAAATGGCTATCACGGTATCTTACCTCTGGCACAAACGATGGTTTGTCAAACAAAGAGCAAGGCTATTTGTACAAATCTCTTTGGCGTACAGTCACAACTGCATTCCGTATTAGTTTTTTTTCCTTAAATATCCTTGCATTTTCCTTCCATTTCCTACATTATTTCACTCTTTATTAACACATTACACATAATTACTGCTTTTCGGTACGTATTCCAGCTTGTCCTGCACGGTGCCTAATTCAGGTAAAGACTTTTGGAGCGCCATTCCTTTAGTTTGGCAAGACAATAATTAATATCAGTACAACCATGGCTCTTCAGTTCTACAGTACATACATTAGCTACACTCTGCATGCTGGAATTACAAGTCGGCAATTCTAATCCAACTTACCCGTTATTAGGTAGGTATCTCCACTTCACTCTACCAGTTTTCAAGTTGAGCGTGCATCAACTGACATTGTATTTTTGGACTTTGTCTGCAAATTCAATTCCACTTGCTGTTCTGTCAAGTTATTAAGTGGGTCCGTGTGACTTGACTCTTCCTTTCTCGAGTTTGAAATACTTGGCCTCTACAGGTTATTATTACAAGTTATCAAGTGGATACCTCCACTTGACTCTGCCGATTATCAAGATGATCATAGATCACTTCACTCTTCATTTCTCGAGTTTGTCAACGGACTCAACTCTACTTGCTATTATTACATGTTATCAAGTGGGTCATTCTGCACGACTCTACCAGTTATCAGGTCGTTCCTGACCGTTTGACTCTTTCCATCTGCATAGTATCATTAATATTCATCTCTTTCCACTTGGGGGCCCCGAGTGGCCGAGTGGTCTAAAGCGCTCTCCGTTACAGATCACTGCCATCTCGCCTCTGTCTGCTTGGATTCGAGTCTCGGATTCAGTCAATGTGGGTATGTGAGAAAGCTTGCCAGTAGCTTCTCGTGGGTCGGTGGTTCTTTCTGGGGTTTTCCCGGGTTCTTCCTTCACCATTAATACTGGCCGCCATGTATAGCCTATCGTGTGCTGAAAAATGGCGTTAAACCCTACAACAAAAACAACAACAACAACAACTCTTTCCACTTGCATCTCCAGGCGATTTAGTTCTCAATTTTGGCCACTGATTTCAATCTGAATGTTACAGATACTACGTACATTGTGATTTTGGGCTAGACAGGGAGCGCTGGATGTGTCTGGCCTTCTCTGTGTGGTGGCGGTAGCAGCCCAACATTTCAAGCACTTTAACTTCATTAAGCATTTAAAGTAAGGTTAAAGAATGTATGAAGTGTGCATAGAAAAGCAATGCCATTATAGCAGTAACTTTGATATGCATTTTATACTTTTTGACTTAAATTATGTTTATTTTATATATAATCTATACTGAAGTCACTAAAAGTGGCCTTCAGCAACAGTCATGGAGTATGTTATTTTTTCGTCTCTAATTCTGAACTCTTAAGGACGCTCATCTTATAGTGTCATTCTTGATTCAATTATCTGTCTCCTCAGTCTTGCTTTGCCTCGTGCTATAACAAATATCTAACCATAAAAGAATATTTGTATATGCCTGTATGTGAGCAAGCAAATAAGAAAGGTGGAATTTTATATTTAAAAAAGCAAAACAAAAACAAAACACTCAATGAAATTAGCTAAACAATTTACATTCATTCAGAATCCTATTTTCTTGCTGTATGCCAGATAGAAATATGTCACAGGTCTGGTTAATATAGCCTGAATATCCATGTGCTCTGGGTGCTCTGGGATAGGTAGTACCACTGGTGGAGGGGGCACGTGGTGCTCCTTCTGGAGTAGCTCATCCACCTTTGGTCCCCACCAGTCGCTCAGTTCTCACCTGTGGCTCCAAGCAGCTGTAGCATGCACAGCAGTCACAACACGGGCAACTGCTTCGAATAGAAAGGGTAAACCAGGTTGCGGGTAGACGACGGGCCTCAAAATCTCGGTGACTTTGGAGTTTGCCTATCCTTGCATGCAAAGCCAGATTCTATAGGCTGGGCGGAATAGATCAGCTGAGTGATCCAAAGGCCACAAATGAGAATCTGCATACGCTTTGTGGAGAGCGCAGGGCACGACCAGGCACTGAAGACGTCATGGCCATCCAATGCAGCCGAAGTAATCCCCATGCCGAGAGAGTGAGGCTGTCTCTGTGCAAAGGCTGTTTCACTTTAATCTCCTTCACGCACATGTTATGTTGTGCACATATCAGTCATCATCGTCATCACACTCATCGTTCCTTACCTGCACCTACCAAAGTCCTACGGCGATGGGAGACTGGCGATGCAATAGGTGGAGATGACCACTGGGAGTTGTAGTCAGAGACATGCATGTAGGTGGCCCTTTGACAAATGGTCGCTCTGCTCTGTACCCAGGGCAGCAGAACAGTTCGGAAGCATCCAAGGCGACTGAGCAGACCTTTTCAGGACAGCGCTGCTCACCCTGCATAGGGAGGGGCCTATAAAAGGTGGCCTAAAAATAGCATGCCCTTAAAAACCTGGCCAGCTTTCCGAGGCTGGCAAGATCATTCATATCTGTAGTCATAACTATCAAAGAAAAAACTTATTATTGGAGCATAGAATATCCGTACTCTCATGGACACAGAACAGCCCAAGTTACTAAGGAGCTTTCACGCCACAATATCGACATTGCAGCCTTGAGTGAAACCAGGTTCGCTGAGGCTACACCTTCTTCTGGAAAGGAAAAGCCCAAAACGAGGACAGGATCCACGTAGTCGGTCTGGCTGTCAAATCAAGTAATCTGAAGCAGCTTCCAGACCTGCCTGTTGGTATCAATGAGAGGCTAATGAAACTGAGACTACTATCAGCCACAAACGCTACGCAACAATCATCAGTGCATACGCTCCTACCCCTTCGAACTCAGCGGAAAACCATTGAGCAGTTCTATACGGACCTCAGCTCTGTACTTAGCTCAGTTACAGCTGACGACATGATCATACTACTGGGGGTACTTCAACGCCCGTGTTGGCTACGATTATGGTCGAATAAAAGGTGTGTTTGGCAAGCACAGTGTCGGCAAGATGAACAACAATGGCCTACTCCTACTCAGCAAATGTGCAGAATTTGACCTCCCAATCACAAACGCAATGTTAAAAATGGCGAACAAACACAAGAACACATGGGTGCACCCCAGATCTCGCCAATGGCGCTTAATCGACTATGTAATAGTCCGCCAGCGCGATGCCCAGGATGTCTTCATCATCAAGGCTATGCGAGGAGCTGAATGTTGGACAGACCAAAGACTTTTCTGAACTACCATAAAACTGCGTATTACCCCACATCACCCAAGGCGTCCTAAGCTTGTGCGCACAGCCTTCCACCCAGCTCAATTTCCTGAAGAGCCTAGATGACAAGCTGTCTACCACCGGACCTATACGAGGAAACGCCTCTGAGAAAGGGAACAAGCTCAGGGACATGACAAGAGAAACAGCTATGGCGACTCTGGGCCAGAAGAAGCAAACCCATCAAGACTGGTCCGACGAGAACAACGGTGCCATTGGAAATCTGCTAGCCAGAAAGAACAAAGCATTCATGCGGAGAAATCCGCAAGATACATGACCATTTGTGGGAAAGGAAAGCTGATGAAGCTCAACCCTATGCCAACACTAACTAATCCAAAGCGTTCTACAACGCCATCAAGTCAATCTTCAGCCCTTTAAAGTCTGGCTCTGCCCTCTGCTTGCTGCATATGGCAGTACACGAATAAACGACAAGGCTGGCTTTAAAGACAGATGGAAAGAACACTTTAGTCAGCTCATAAACCTGCCCTCATCGGGCAGCCAATATGTTCTTGACCAATTACCCCAACAGCCAAGGCACGACCAACTGGATGTTCCGCCAACGATAAAGGAGTTGAGAACGGCTATTAAACAAACAGTGAACAGACTCTAGAGGCATTCCACGATGTGCTAATCAGCATCTGGACGGAAGAAGAGATGGAAGACGACCTCCGGGAAGGATAAATTGTGACCCTCTATAAGAATAAAGGCACACGCGTGGACTGCAGTAACTACGGAGGCATCTCCCTGCTCTCCACAGCTGACAAAATACTTGCTCGCATTATTCTCAGACTTATTGCAGCAGTGTCAGAAAATAACCTCCTCGAGTATCAGCGTGGCTTTTGCCCAGACCTCAGAACTGTTGACATGATCTTCGCAGTGAGACAAGTCCAAGAGAAGCGCCTTGAGCAGAACATGAATATGTATGCCGTCTTCGTGGACCTGACAAAGGCTTTCGATACAGTTTACAGAGGCGCACTGTGGGTAGTACTCAAAAAGCTTGGTTGTCCTCAGAAGCTTACCAATCTCATCCGGCTCTTCCACGATGACATGTCTGGATAGATTCTCTCAGACGACGAACCCTCTGAGAATTTTCCCATATCTAACGGTGTCAAACAGGGCTGTGTACTCGCTCCGGTACTCTTCAACCTCTTCTTCGCACAGGTACTGTTCCATATAATACATGGCTTTGACCTCGGTATCTACCTTGATGGATCGGTGTTTGATATCCGTCGCCTAGCTGAATAAACCAAGACGATAGAAAGACTCATCACTGAAGCACTCTTTGCAGATGATTGTGCCCTCATGGCCCATGAAAGACTCACCTACAGACAATCGTGGACAGGTTCTCTGAAGCCTCCAACCTATTTGGACTCACAATTATCCTAGGAAAGACAAAGTTTCTCTTCCAGCTCGCCCAAAACACTGTCCCTTCACAACCCTGCATCACCATTGGCGACACGCAGCTGAAGAAGGTGGACAGTTTCAAATACCTTGGCAGCACAATATCCAGTGATGGCTCCCTGGGCAAAGAGATCATTGCGAGGATAAAAAAGCCAGCTAAGCACTCGGACGACTCCATACCAAGATCTTGCAGCACAAAGACATATGCCTGTCAGCAGAGATGAAAGTCTACAATGCAGTTGTTCTCTCGTTTCTGTTGTATGGCTGTGAAACGTGGACTGTCTACCAAAGGTATATGAGTCAGTTGGAACAATTCCACCAGCACTCCCTGAGATCCATTATGCGGATCAAATGGCAGCACCAAATCACCAACCAGGAGGTCCTTGATAAAGCCAACATAACAAGCATCGAAGCCAAACAAATCCAGGCCCAGCTTCGTTGGAATGGCCATGTCATCCGCATGGATCAAAACAGAATCCCAAAGCAGCTGTTATTTGGCAAGCTAGCCCAGGGCAACCGATACCAAGGCCGCCTACACAAGAGGTACAAAGACAATCTCAAGACGAACATCAAATGGACATAACTTCAACCCCACCAGCTCGAGCTTGCTGCCTCAGAGAGAAGCCACTGGCGAGCCCTGACCAGAAAAGCCTGTTCTACCTTTGAAGTTCACCGCTTTCAGCGTCTTGTTGCAGCTCGTGAGAGACGTCACATAGCTGTATCCCAGCCAACCCCAACCAATGGTGTCCCATGCCCCATCTCCAACCGCCTGTGTGCATCGGAATTTGAACTCCGGAGCCACATGCGCGTCCACCGTCGATGAGATTGCACAACTAGTGTTCCTCGGCTGGAGAGACTACAAAGAGAGATTCAAACAAACATTTTATTGGTCGTTTATACAAGAAATACAAACAAAACAATTAGACGATAAGCAGACAAACACAATCTTTCGTAACTGCTTATCTTGAATCATTTTGTTCTCACTATTTACATTAAAAATGTTTCCTTTTGTGAGGTCCGAAAGACTTCGTATTTTGCTGTTATCGGCCCTAATTTGTGTGGCACGTGTCGAGTATTGTTTTTACCTCACGTGCCTTTGGGACATTTCTGTGTGATTGTTTGGTACTAACCTGCAACCGCATTTGTTGTGGTCAAAAATCTGGCCTAGCGTGTTTCAGGGGTGGGTTTACTTAACGCATGACAACAGGCTAGTTTTGGATAACAAATATCAACTTTGTCTAGAATTTAGAAGCTAAAATGCATTTCTAAGTTTAAAGTGATTTTAGCTCCCGCACTGTAAAAATGAATTTGGAATATAAAAATTGTTTCAGAGGAGTTTCGGTTTACTGGAAAACAGTAATCATTATTATAGCAGGATAAATGTCGGGACTAAATATAATTTACTGACATCGTGGGGATTTCGGTAGACCATGGGTTCAGTTAAAGGAAATTTTAGCTTGCTCCAAACCTAATAACACAAAAAACTAAAATTAAGATAATACAATTTCGTATATTTTAAGGGAATGAAATTATATTTCTTTTAACTTGTTTCCTTTTAATCTTTGTTAGTACCTTAAAATCACGTGCTGATAATAGTCAATGTATAAATTACTGGAATTTTCGTAGTACATTTTTTTCTTATTGTTCTTTAAGGCAGGTTATTAGAGCTAGAAACTTCATCATCTCTTTCTTTGCATCGATAAAACAGAAGACTCCTCTTATGGATTACAACATGAATGAAAGCTAGATCGTTTGCAATGATACTCACAAATGAAGGATTTGTGAAGACTTATTTTGCCAATCTGCATAGCAATTATCTTCTAGTCACCTTGAAACAGGCGACATGCATCAAGCAGTAAGAATATATCATTCTCCTGTAATTATTACGTAATATCATTCTCCTATAATTATTACGTAAACAACAAAGCATAAACACCGTTTGAGCGAGTCGCATTAACGATACGTCTTTCATGCTTTGAAAGAAATCCTCCCGGTGGCTACTCGTCTGAGACAAGTATCTTTTATTTCCAAACACACATGTCAAGAAATATTACATATTCAATTATTAACAGTTAGCACCGACTCACCTTAACATCTACGACATGCATGGAAACTTTGACAAGCTGGTCGTTTTCAGTCGACAAGCTCACAAATGCTCGAGGCTAAGTTAGACTCGACAGTCGGCAGTAATGGATAGTTACAAATCATACGATTAAAATGTGTATACTTGTTTTTGGACTTTTAAGGTAACTTTTACAATTTGAGTCATATCGCTGCGATTAATATATAACCGACAAATTAAGATATACATATTATATTTCCTATTTGTTAAGCTTCATTTAAATATTAAATCTTCTCATTATCACGTCAGCGGGATAAAATGCGATATTAACCGTGACATTGGCTAATAGATGGATATGACATACGATATATGAAAGTAACTGCGGTAAGTTACGACAATAGAAGAATACAATACATATAAACACTTAACATGGATAATGATTTACGTACTGTGGCGATCTCGCTGGATATTAAACTTGCTGACCATACATAATTATGAACGGAACACGACCAACCATATGTATGTATGTATGTATGTATGTATGTATGTATGTATGTATGTATGTGTGTTTGTGTGTGTGTGTGTGTATGTGTGCGTGCGTGCGCGCGTGTGTGTGTGCGCATGCATGTTTTGGTGTAAAAGAATAATCATTATATAAGTACTTTGGGTTTAACTAGCAAACTGATATCTGAGTGTGAAATGAAAGTAATAAAATTGAAATTAATAAACAAGATGGATATAAAATTTATAAAACTCCGGCAGTAACTGTTGGTCTAAGTGTGGCGGAAGTCACCACCACGACAGCTATCAAAGGTGCAACAATGGGGATTGTTATCGGAGCTATATGATAGTAACTGGTATATCTGGTGATACTAACAAACTGTACACAGTAGCTATTGAAGATAAAATAGCATGGCCGAGTTTGTGATTGTCCTGGCTGAAATGGAAAGCCACACAACTCCTACAACAGATACGGAACCGAGGGGGCAGCGGATTTGCAGAAAGTAAGAGTTAATCAATTTCCTTTAAAACAAAAGGTTATGTAAACACCAAAAACAAGCATTAAATTAGCCCAAGCAGGTTCTCAAAGACGTATAAAACATACATCTCAAACACCATTTTATTTGTCACAGTCTCAAAGATGTGCACCACAGTGGTAGTGACATAGCAGCTTTGTCGGTTATTGATATGGGCCACTGCCTTCAATCTCCTCACCCCAGCCCCCCACGGCTAATGTCTATAATGGCTATCCTTTTGCACTGGACGCATAGTAGTAACGTTCACAGCCTATAATCCACAGGTTCAGATGCATGCACGATCATATGAGCACAATGGCATAGGAATAGAAGGCCGTGACCATGTCAGTAACTCAAACTATGAAACCCCCATTTACTAATACTCGGGTAATTTCTGATCCTTTTTTCAATCTCAACACACTAATTTACTTATATGTTGAAATTAGGAGTTTTATTTATGGCTATGATCGTAGGTGTAAGCAAAGCATCTAACATAATTATAGTTATATTTTCGAGAAAGTAACTATAACATCTATTGCAAGTATTGGTATCAATATAAATTATTTCTCTTTATTTCTTGACAAATAAGATGTTTGCTTTTGTTTCTAATATTGAATTTGTCCCCTCTTCGTATATACCATCTAAGTATCAGATCGTGCTCGGCACGTGCACAGAAGGCGCAATCGCAATGGACGATGCGCTATGCATAACCTCTGCCGTGATTTCGATAGGATTGACATCGCCTCCTGAATTTGTTTACTTGTGTGCTGTATCGTACTAAATTTAAATAAAGTATAACATAGTTATAACAATACATTAACTCTTCGTTTCCATATATTGAATTTTAAATGCACGAGTACAATTTATGCACACTCTACCGACGTCCTATTTTATGCAGTTCAGGAATCTCGTGATTGCTGATTTTAATTGGGCACCGTTTTCGGGTACCTTGGAATTTCGCGATCATTTATCTAAGAATAGATTTGATTAATTATTTATGTTACAATTTTTTTTTTTTGGGGGGGGGCGGCGTTTTACTACAACCTTTGTCCAATATATAATATAATATAATATAATATAATATAATATAATATAATATAATATAATATAATATAATATAATTTAATTTAATTTAATCTTACGTAGCTAACGTAACACCGATAAATATTGTACTAACACTGAGAGGTAGGCAGACGATGTGAAGATATACTCCAACGGTAGTAAATATATAAACCGAAACATACACGGGTATATATAAATACGTGTGTGTATCAAAACATTATAAATAACTGTTTCTGCGTCTAGATGAATGTATGCATATGTGTCACTCACCTTTGCATGCTATTGCGACTTTGAATGACCTTCAAATTGACATGACATATTGCTTTGAGTCATGAGTGTAATTAATTAGGTTACCATCATGTTGACAAACAGGACTATATATACAACCATGGGCGCATGCTGTTGAACGATAACGAATCCCCACTAACTGGCGTATTCTGTCAAGTACAGGCAAGTAAACTTTATTTGTGTTTTCTTTGTGCTATTAATACTGTAAGGATTAGCATTCAGAGAATTATTCATCGTACACACTGTATAAACTACATAAAATACATATTTTAGAAGTTTGTTTAGTTAGACAGCATTTCTCATACTTTTCGTGGAATAAATACTTCTATTTTATTCGTGTATTTCATATTTCGTCATAATATTTTTAAAGTATGCACTGCGATGTATTCAGTTACAAAAGTAAAGATATTTTTAAAATACTTTTCTTTCTCATTAAAAGAAAAAAAAATCCGGAGCGAATACTTTAAGCCTGATAAATGACTCTTGTGGTGCTATCAACAAGAGAGCTGCACGAGCTGTACATTTATTTCTTAGCAACTTGCAACGTTTCTTCAATCATTGTCAACTAATTAACGGTTTCAGATTAATGTCAATTGATGGTATTCCGATTTATGTTAAATTATGCCATTCCGATTTATGTCAAATGTTGCCATACACACTTAATGTCAAATGTTGCCATTCCCACTTATGTCAAATGTTGCCATTCCCACTTATGTCAAATGTTGCCATTCACACTTATGTCAAATGTTGCCATTCACACTTATGTCAAATGCTGCCATTCACACTTATGTCAAATGTTGCCATTCCCGTGGTTCATTCCGCTACAGATACTTCATACCCCAAGCCAACACTTTGTCCTACACCAGCACTCTCTCGGTCTTCCTGGAATCGTTGTAGATATATTTATATAAGATTTTCAAATTACGTGGTACATTTTGTAGAATATACATTTGTATATTTGCCAAAATGAAATACCTCATATTGCAAGCAGGGTTGATGATAGTTACTTAAATCTTCGTTGAAAGTTAATCTGCATCTTTTCTAAAACACACACACACACACACACACACACACACACACACACACACATATATATATATATATATATATACTTTTTAATTTTTGAAATCAACAAATTAAATACCACTTTCCCTTATATGTTATTCTTCTGCACAGCTTAGTTTGACCAAACGTTTATCCCATCCAGACTTGTACCTCTATATACCGGCATCCTTGCTTTGTGATAATCTTATGAAATATTGATATCACCTTTCTGCAAATTTTGAATTTACTATGATGTAGCTTTATGCCATAAGTTAGGATATGGAAAATTATAATAAGTGTGCGCTTGATAATTTGTTTCCATAGTCTGGCAAGTCTTGCAACTTTATAAATTGTGTCAGTTACTCACGTCACACCGGTTCAATAGACAAGTTGATATAAGAGAACTGGAATTCGAATTTATATCCATGTGAGGAAAACATACCGAGTTTTAATTACACTGTTTTAGTTGTGTCAGTACACCAGCTACTCGTTGAGATGCATTCTATTTTAAATATCATGTAATTCTCGTGCGAGGATAATTTATACACTATCTGTTTGAATAGAGGAGAACATTTAATGTAGTTTTTAAACATCCATCAATCTCGTGATCGTTGGCACTTGTTTTGCTTTGAAGCATATTTATGGAAAATTCGAATTGTTTACGCCAATGTTTTTTTTTTTTCAATTCGTATGTTAGTACAATTTAATAAAGTAGTAACTAAAGACCTTGCAGGGTTTCTTTTTTGCTAGCTTTTTTGCGCACATCAAGGAGACCTTTTGCTTCAAACACAATCTGTGCTATGTCATTATCCTGTAAGAAGGACCTTAGGCGCCATAACCGAACGTTATACATACATTTATTTTTGTTTTATGATAGTTGTTATAAATTTGTTTTGTAACGTTCTAGAATATAAGGTAAGGCCCTTAACAATACAACTAGAACGAGACATAGGCAGACAGACATAATGACGAACGCATACATTTCGTAACAATCACTTGTACAAGCACATAAACACAGGCCACGATTTAATATGAATAGTAGAATTATATATATATATATATATATATATATATATATATATATATATATATATATATATATATAGGCTTAGTTTCAAGTGCGTTATGCATGAGAGGGGAGGGTGAACAGACACCAGAAAGGATTGCGATGAAAATGTGTACCATATTAAATTCATTTAGAAAACTGACCATTTTAATACCTTTTATCGTTTTTTTTTCATACGTCAGTAATAATTAATGTATGAAAATTCATCATTGATCTAGAATCAACTGCACACGGTCGTGAGGATGTTTATATATGAGTATTATTGTGCCATGAGAGTTGATCACAATAGTACTGGTATATCAAATCGCTTTATACCAACATTTTAAAACCCATGTTATATATATATATATATATATATATATATATATATATATATATATATATATATATATATATATATATATATACACACACGCATGTATGTGTGTTATGTATATTACTCACCTATGGCATGCTACGTTGACTTTACTATGACCTTCAAACTGAGATGATATATTACATTTAGCCATCGGTATAATTAATGAGGTCATCAGGTCAACAAAACGAACAATATATACATGCATTACTGCATCCTGTTTGGCGAGAAAGAATTCGCACGAATAGGTGTATTATGTTTTAGGAAAAGGCAATAACAAATTCGTCATATTTTTTCTTGCATTAACGCCTTGCTGATTAAGACCTCGAGATTTGATAAATTGTTCACTTTGTAGTACATGTGGGACATATTTCTTGGGAATGTTTACTTAGATAAGATCGTGCAAATTTGGATAGTGTCCAATTTCATGCATTTCTTTCATATTTCCTAGGTAATTGTACTCCTCAATTTAAAGAATTAAATTATATCATGTACAATTATAAATACCGGATCAAAACACACACACACAAAACAAATTATAAAAACAACCGTTTTTCAATAATGCTAGTTACAACAATTATTGACCACTACAGCAGGCTCGACAATAAAACTTTTTTTTCTGTTGTTCTTGTTGTTGGGTTTAACGCCATTTTTCAGCAAACGGTAGGCTATGCATGGCGGCCAGTATTAATGGTGGAGGAAGAACTAGAGAAAACCCCACGAAGAACCACCGACCCACGAGAAGCTGCTGGCAAGCTTTCTCACATATCCACATTAGCCGAATCCTAGACTCGAACCAACGCAGACAGAGGTGAGATGGCAGTGATCCGTAACGGAGAGCGCCTTATACCACTCGGCCACTCGGGGCCCTTATTTCTGTGCCCAGTGCAAAGTTAGCATAAGTTGGTGCTGAAACAAATGCGGCAGTGCTCCATCAGTGGGCAAATTATATTTCATTCCATCTTATTTAAGTTCCCTTTTGTCGTTTCTAAATTAGACTTTGCCAGCTTAACGTACACATATTGGATCGTGAAGTGGACATGTGAGGAAGGCACATTATTACCAACGGATGTCCTTGCAGATGGAATTTCGCTGCTGTGTCCCAAAGGAAAATCATCATAGTCCTTCTTCCTGCCCATTTGCTATCCGCATTGCCTTCATTAATATCGTCTACAACTTGCCTGCCTGAGGCCCTAGGTGACCGAATTGCCCAAAGCGCTAGCCTTTTCCCATTACTGCTATCTCACCTCTATCTGCGTAGTTTCGAGTCTTGGGCTTGTCCATTGTGAGTATATGAAAAAGCTGCCAGTAAATTCCAGTAGGTCGGTGGTTCTTACCAGGGTATTCCCGAGTTCTTCTTCCACCAGCCACGTATAGCCTATCTTGTGCTGAGAAATGGCGTTAAACCACAAAGCAACAACAAGTTCTCTTCCTACTGTAAAATATTATTTATCAGCCTTTTAAATACCACTTTGATTATGTCGGTAATGATTGAAGGGTTTATCCAAGTTTAGGGCGTTGGGTGGCCGAGTGGTCTAAAGAGGTATATTGTCTAAAGTGGTATATTGCCTATCATACAATGAAAAATGGCGTTAAACCTTAAACAAAAAGCAATGGAGTGCAAAATGCTGTTGTATGCAACGATTCTTCCCATTTACCTTTGTTATTCCAACGATACCACCACCACCAACATCACAGTCTAATTTCTCTTACGAAGCTAATATTTATATACAATTTAATTGGTTTCTTTCACATTTTGTCATAAATGTATTCGAACTGTACACCACATTTTGATTAGCGAAAGCTATAAGGGAGTCTTAAATGGTATTATTTGTGAACCCTTTCAAACAGAATACAATATCCAGACAGTACATTAAGCCTGATAAGTTTGTCTTTTGTGTTATTAACAACTCAAGAGGACAATGTTAGATTTATGTAAACTTTTTCGTCCAATAGTTTGATTCTGCTAATGGTGCTCAATGTACTGAGTCCATGTTATAACTCTTAGTCTTAAAATATGCAACAGAAAGAATGCCGAACCAACAATTTAGGTAAAATCAGCAGGCAATTTATTTCCCTTGATAACAAAGTGAAAATTTAAAAGGCCAATTATTGCGAATTAAATTCCAAATAATATTAAATGTCCTATCACAAGTCCGAAAACATAGAGTGATCCGAATGAAATCCAAAGTCAATGAACACTTTAAATAAATAATTCCTCTCGAATTATATTTGAACACGCCTGCAAACTCTGATCAGGGACGGGATTCACACAAACTGATATAAAAACAGGAATGAATTATTTGTTTCTTAAGTATATATATATATATATATATATATATATATATATATATATATATATATATATATATATATATATATATATATATATATATATATATATATATATATATGTATATATATATATATGGTATGTAAAAACTCCATCCACAATCCAGACACAGTCAGAGGTAAAGCACACAATATAAATGAAATATACAGACCAATGTGCTGTTTTAAACGGACGTTTTTCATGAATCGTCGCAGAGTGACCATTTCTTGTGTGAACGATCTTCAACGTGCACTGTTAATTTAGCTTCCTCCTACTTTTCAACCATATTGTTATCAATGTTGGTCATACTCTTTTTTATTAATCATTAAACGTATTCTGCAAATATTCGTTTCTGAACCGTTGTGTAACATCTTTTTTATATTTGAAATAAAAAAATTGAACTCTTTTTATGACCTTGTATATTATTGTTCAAAACAACTAGTTTGTACCATGTTTTAACCCACCCACACTTTAAGACAAATAGGCCATCATCTCTAGATAATGGCATTGTTGCTTTTATTATAAAATCGGGAAATAATTGAGCACAATAAATATTTCCTTGTCTGATTGCATCTTTCAAGCATAGCGCAAACCTTTACTATATAAAGATGCCACACACCACTTCATGCATGCTATGGAATGTAAGACTGGACCGTCGCGCTCTTCCGTAGGTCGTCTGAGGCGACCTAATGGAGACAACCATTTTGTTCTGGATTCATTCCAACATACTATTCCAGTGAAGATCTTGGATTGTTTTTAACAAAAAGACTGGTTAAGAATTTGCTTTAAGGATTTCATCTCCCTCCCAAATTGTGCTTATGTGCCGATGAAATCTATACATGCATCATAAAGGTAAACATAGATGTTTTATTGGCGTGTGTATATATATATATATATATATATATATATATATATATATATATATATATATATATATATATATATATATATATCGTTTATAAACACATGTATAGGAAGGACATCCTTTACGTTTCCCTTAATGACTACATGTGCATTGGATGACACCTCGTTAAAGATTATGTACAGAAAAAAGCCCCCCCCCCCCCCGAAAAAAGTTATTACTGGTTTTCTTTCAACTGAGAGACATTCGGAACTGCCATTGTTAATACGAGTTAAAACGATGGGGCCGTTAAGTTTGAAGCGTTTGCGTTTGTCATGAGATGTAAGCAACACATTTTTCTTCTTTATCTTGTACTTTGATCTTATCGGATTTGAAATGTGTTGTTTAGAATGCCGCTACTACATCATGCACTAATCCTGACAACATAAAACTTACCTGCCGAAGTCACGACGTCTGCAAACAAGCAAGTGTTTTTTTACATTGCATGTGTGAAAGTGATTTAGATATGACACTTGTTTATCCCGAGTCATTTACGAGGGTTTTAAAAAAAATTGTGATATTTTATGACTTAGCCCTTCGGCTACAAACCCGCCTTGATATATATATATATATATATATATATATATATATATATATATATATGCACGAACAAGTTGTTTTTACGTCCGTAATCCTGTTTCTCTGGCTTTTTCCTGTAGTACAGCACCCATTACATAATACTTGTTGACTTATTTTGATAGTTTTGTACAAATTTTAAAGTCGGGTTTCTCGTGGAATTTCTCTGAATGGAGACGAAATAGTATGAACTCCCCCTCCCCAAACACCCCCCCCCCCCGAAAAAAAAAATCAAACATCGGAAGTGTTAGTTACGTGTATATGACACGACACCGGGTCATTAAAAGGAACGTATTATTAGGCCGATAAATTTGACTCTCAAATCTGTATTATACTGAGAGACTGTTTATGGGACCCGCCAAAGGTCCATGATCGTCAACACATATTTGGGGACCTGATTTACTGGACAAGTATGGCATAAGAAGAAAACGTACACATAAACTGAACTTTCACAGCGCCTTTGACCATGGAAGAAAAAAGCCCACAAAGTCTCAACGTCGTGACGGCCCTCGACAGGAAGGGTTGTTTACACATAGATTATATCCTGATGTAGCTCTAGGCCTTTTTCATCTTTAAGACGCAAGGAAACTCAACAAATATGTATAGGTAATCATTTTCAATGTGTCACTTGTGCACTAAGAAGACTTGTTTATAATTATGTAGACACATTTCAGCGAAGAAGTTTCTGTATGAGTCAGCTGCAGAAATATGCCAGCATAGAAGGCAGAAGTGGGATAAACACAGTGGTATAATTCTGTGTGTGTGTGTGTGTGTGTGTGTGAGATTTGTATTTTGAATGTAGCTTTAACAGTTTTTCAGTCATATCGCTATGTCTGCAGTGTGGCAGTTTATAGTGATGTCTAACATCATATCCCACCCAGTCATATTATCCTGACACCAGACCAACCAGTCTTAAAACTAACCTGTTAATGCTAGCGCCAACCGAGGCAGCTGCTAGTACCATTTGTAGAAGTCTTGTATATGACTTGGCCAGTGTTCGCACCTGCGACATCTGGCATCTGCGGCGGACTCTAATCACTTAGAGCACCGGAGCAGTGTCAAATTCTGTTATCGAGTCGATACAAACATATGGACATATCACATGTTATGTAAAGGGGCTACTTTCTGGTCTTGATACGGCTTGTGTATGATTATGTCAACATACGAGAAGGAAGAAGTAGCTTTTTACAAATGGATATGTGGCAGATTGCTGACAGGATTCTGCTACTGTATATTACGTAGTTTTCATTCTCTTGTTCATGCATGAATATACACAATTTTTTTACTAGAAACTTCAAAACACGGAAAATGTTAGAAAATCATTTATGAAAACCTCTTTTGGGTGCTTCGATTATATATATATATATATATATATATATATATATATATATATATATATATATATATATATATAGCATCTGTTTGTGTCCAAGAGATTTGCTTAATCACTATTGTAATAAAAATGAAACCTTGTGTGATTGGATCTTGCGGAAACGCTCAATATTTTCGTCTCCGCGTTGTTTATTTATAGGGCATATGAATAATCAGTGAATCGGACAGTCGATTCGGGCGCCAAACGTATATCAGTGGATAAATAACAATGGATTCAAAATGTCGTTCCTACATGGAACCGATCAAAATATCAAATTTCAGCAAATAAAGTACCCAGTATATGAACGGATATGACCAACGTTTGGAACTATACGATAGGATTCATGTATGGTATTACAAACAAGCAAGCATGACACATGGTTCTATCGATACCATATGATCTAAATATGAAATCGATAGACAAGTATGATTGATATATGGTTTATCTAAAAGTATGAGGGTGCATAATTGATTTTTATTCATGTATACACTGAAATAAATTCACACAAGTAGTGACATAGGGAGATATTGAAATATCTTAGTCGGAAAAATTGATATCGCCACAAAAGCGATTCACTTTTGGAAACACGTTTTCCCCCATTTAGGGAACTCTCTCTCTCTCTCTCTCTCTCTCTCTCTCTCCAAATCAGGATGTAATTCTTAGACGTGCCAACTGTAGACCATCAAGAGCCCACTTAAGCGATCAATGAGGTGCCATAAAATGCATTACGGCTAAGTCTAAACAGCAAAAATAATAGAAACCTGTTAGTGACAGAACTTTCATGAACTGTTGATATGTGTCACACATACAGTATTATATATCTGTGATCGATGAAAAAGGTATGTATTTTTAAGGACAAAACACTCTCGATTAAATAGTGATAAACATTTTGAAGTATTAAGTTGAACTTGCATCACGATCGTATTTAAAAACGACGGGTACTTCGGGCGTTGATTAATGTCGAGTGTAATTGGAAATTAGTTGACGATGTCTAATGTGATACAGCATCCGTTAAACTTGCTAAGGCCACACAAATTCATGTCCGATTTTAAAAATTAACAAAGGAAAGATATATTGCCCTGGCAAAATAACATACAAAATTAAACTAACATTCTCGTATATAGCTTACAAGTTTAATATTAGACGCAAGAGAGGTTCTCTTTTGACAAAAAGCTGACTATTTTTCAACACCTTTTATTCCAGTAGAGTGCCACGATGTTACTGTTAATTATTTCTTCACTGGCGTTATGCACATTTTCAACGGCGAGCAACCAGTAAGTATAAATGTTCATATTACTTTGAAAACTAAGTACCTATTATTCTTACCAATTAATCTTATTGTTTTTAGTCTTCCTCGTCCATATGCTGATCTTTGTCATTACTGTTGTCTTCATGATAATAAATGAATATTACTACTATTAATACCTACAATTATTATTATTATTATTATTATTACGAACCGATAAAGTCTGGTCGCGCACACTAAATTTCGCTGCTTTAATCATAACTTGACTGGATATTTGGGGAGAGAGAGAGAGAGAGAGAGAGAGAGAGGGAGATAGCGAGAGCATAATGTACATGTTAATGAAGCTTGCCTGCATACATTAGGAAGTTCTTGTATTTACTGTACAAATCATCAAAACATAGATGCATGTTTCAAGATTTGTTCCAGACATGTGGCATAAAAACTTTGAGACTGAAAACTGAACAATTACTTCGTCTAACATTTTCAGCCTCAAAATAATTAGAGAAATTAAAAATACAAGTGACTCTCATCACAGTGCAAATATTCGCGTTAGATAGTACACGTGTATTCATTAATCTAATTTGTCATGGTCAAGATGTCACAGAGAGAACAAGATCTTGAGATCTTGATCTTAGAAGTGTGTGTGTGTGTGTGTTGTGTGTGTTGTGTGTGTGTGCGCGTGTGTGTGTGCGTCTGTGTGTGTGTGTAGAGGTAGAGGGGGAGCGTTGTGAGTTACAAGCAACTGGCAGTATCATTGCTAGGCAATTATATCCTTCGCCAGGAATTTGACCAAACATCTACATGTATCCGAAATCAAATCGTTGGGCTGACTGATTCACCATGAATTTGACCATACATGTATGTGAAAAGATACCATTACGTCGATAATTAGAAATCTTAAGGCTGCTGGTAGGAGGCTTAAAAACCAAATCATGGAAGTTTCACAAAAGTGTTACAGAGAGAGATATGATAGCCTTTTCATATATAAACCAGGTGTATATTTTCTCAAGCGTGGGTTTAAAAGACCAGTCATTGTCTTTATATAGGCAACTTCAACTTTTGCATGTTTGCAGAAGACCACCTCTTTAGGATTCGTTTCTCAACTGATTTATAAGGGAGTCACGTGACATTAAATCGTATAAAGTGAAACAAGAGACATGAAATCCAGATGTTGTTGTTGTTGTTGTGGGGTTTAACGCCATTTTTCAGCACACGATAGGCTATACATGGCGGCCAGTATTAATGGTGGAGGAAGAACCCGGAAAACCTCAGAAAGAACCATCGACCCACGAGAAGCTACTGGCAAGCTTTCTCACATGCCCACATTGTAATAGAAACAATACATTTTACACGCACGATATACTGCTGAATAATTATTTGTAGGTAGTTAACTTATTTCATAAAAAGCAAATATATTTTGGAAAACATCTTCATAAGACGATTGTCCCCGATGATCTTTACTACCCGTGGCTTTTACGCAAGACATATTCTTGGTAATTTGTGGAAATTATTATTATCATTAATTATTAATAGTCTGAGAAATAATGGTATTGTCCTCAATGAGTCTTTCTTGAGAAAGAAATAGGTAGAATGTAGAACATATATAAAACCAATAGATTTCACAAATATCATTTGAAAAGCACTTTTTGCTTTTGCATTTCTGATTGCATTAGAAATTGATGCATTTACTTTGTTGGCTTAACAGCGAACAAACAAGAATCATATCTGACGTGGCAAAAGTATAGAAAAATCTGGGTCTAACTAATTCGTTCTGTGATTAAGTTCGTTTCTTTTGAGAGATCGTGGTTGGCTGTGAAAAGTTATAACCCTTATATTGGCCACTAGGTGCCGCGCTTTTAAGGCTAGTCGGTGATCATATTGTTCGATTTTATGAAATTTCTGGAAACTGGAAAACTTATGCATGAAATGTGGGACTACTATCATTTCGAATTTATACTGATCTGCATGGCTATTGTAAATGCTATATTGGAGACAAACGTTTTTAAACATTGATTTTGTTCTCGGTTTCTGACCATTGTTTGAAGTTACGACCAGCATTTAATGTTAATCGGAGCAGGAATTGGGTTCTTCTGGATTGGAAGTGGGGGGGGGGGGAAACAAAATTTCGGCCACCAAATAGTTTGGAAAATAAAGAATAAAAACATTTTATCTGATCTGCAGATGTGAAAACTAGTATTTCCCTGACATTAATTGAAAACTATATCTTCAGATAGAAGGAAAAAAGACAAACATCTGGATGGAAAGAAAATGCCAGGTTTATCCTCTGAAAATGAAGTGGAATTTTCCTAAAGATATATCGCGGAATGAAATACCACCTAATGTAAATAGCCAGTGGCAGTGGCAGCGCGATTGGTCAAGGCGCCAAGAGGCAATGTTCTTTATCGACGCCTATACTTTGCTTTTTTTAACACCAGTTGTCAACCCATCCCATAAGTCTTTTCGAAAAATTGCCCCGTTAGAGTAAGGTGAAGGTGAAATACTGTAAAAATTTGAGTTGCAGAAAAGAAAACTCGCGACGGTGTCACAATCACCTGGTTCATAACCAACCCCTTTCACAACCGCCATTGTAAGCATTCTACCTAAATGGTTTAATTGCAACAAGGTACTCGTACGCATTGTTGATGAGTGCTAGCTTCTTAGGTTTGTGCAATGCAGCATGACGTTTATAGTTCTACATTTCAGTACTAAACTTTTTTCCAAATTCGAAGAGTAGCTATTGGCATAGAAGCATATAATGAATGGTGCCAGAGCATAATGCAAAATGACATCTGGGTGTACTCGGATCGCATATGTATATACATTAAGCACACATCATTGTGTTATACACTTGATCGCTTTACGAAAAAGTATGTTTAGAAAATTGATTAATTTCCATTACCAATTTTCCAGCACCTATATGGTTGTTCATCCCAGTTATGTCAGGCCTAATTCCGATTTCCTAGTTCATGTGGAACTTTTTAAGAAGGTTGTCCACTCAGAGAAAATAACTGCAGAGTTCGTGACAAATGAAGCAAACAATGTCAGGAGATCTGCACTCATAATTTCCGTCTCCCTGAAACCTGGTGAGCAGTTTACGTTACGTAGAATACGATTATTTGCCATAAATAATTCATGTAATTTCATATAATTAGCTTGTCTACCATATTTTAAGGCATGTATGACACATACATATAAACGAGAATGCTTTGAGAACTGACATCGTAATAAAGGTCGAATCATATGTAATTTTGTATGTATGTATGTATGTGTAATACACATTTTGAAATCGTCCATATTTAATTCAACAACATACATGTCCTGATTGAGGCAATGCATGATCTCATTTGCCTAATATTTATACAAGCAACCGACTATTTTTATTAAAATGACAAACGTTTACTTTATTTAATGCAATTAAAAAAATGAAATAGATTTGCTAAAATGAGAAATTACGATACATCATCTACCTTATAATAATTTCATTTCTTTCTCATGTTTCTCAGGAATGCAAGCAACGGACATCATCCTATCGGTATGTTTGTGCTTTGATTTAGCTAGCAGTAACGAAAACAAAAAAGAAATGCAATAACATCCTTTAATCTTCTAGCGATACTTTAATAATGATCTAATTCATTTGTTTGTGTACAATATTCGGTGTTTAAGAGAAAACGTGAAAATTATGCGTGCAGTCGAACAGACTATAATATAAAGGGTCTTTGTGCTGTAAGAATTATAGAGATAATCGATTTATGAATTGTTATTGTTGTAATACAGATCACGTTTGGCCCAGTGCTTTGCATAGTTCCGTGAAATAGCCTAGGATATAGGACTGGATAATTCTTGCTTAGGGATTTTACTAATTGGAGTGTAATGAATAAAACGTATACCATTTCAGAGCTTTTCAACATTAGCACATGATCCAGTGTAATGACTGAAAGTTGTTAAGGATTTCAAATGTATTAATGTTTTCGTTTTCATGGAAGTTATTATACACGCGTCGTTGTAAAGAAAGCACGATTTTGTGTAACATGATTATTACATGTGTTAATGTATTTTCATTAATTTCTATTTATTTTCGACAGATTCCAGCTAATTTTGAATCTAAATCCTACCAACTAGAAGTGAATGGAACAGGGGACGTATCTTTTAATACGTCCAACTACGTCTATTTCCTTGACAAATCGATGTCTATCTTCATACAGACAGACAAAGCGCAGTACAAACCAGGACAACTAGGTAAATGGCGCATGCTTTTGTAACAAAGTTATAGTTCAAACCTTCTATTTGCACCAAAAGTTGGTAATGAAGAATGTGTACTTCCAGATGTCCATCCGTGATACTTAAGTGTAAGACTTGGAACTCTTTATCCTCTGAAATAATTTTTATGCTGGATAGACTAGATGTAGATTAGGAGGACAGGACGACACTATTATGTAGGAGACGGATGAAAATCCGTTGCGTCTTACAAAATGAATTTGGAACAACGTAAATACTTCGTATTACACTACAAGTGATAAAAATATTCTCTCTCTCTCTCTCTCTCTCTCTCTCTCTCTCTCTCTCTCTCTATATATATATATATATATATATATATATATATATATATATATATATATATACAGTATAATGTTTTAGGTAATGTTTACATGACACGCCTTAAACAGACGATACTGTATAACTCCATGTTATCTATATGATCATTAATGAATGGATTAATGAATTATTCATACGTCATTGTCACAATTATTCATTGGACTGGCCTTTTATTTGCAATGTAAACCTATTTGTCTTGTACATCTCTACTACTATAAATAATTATCCACAAATTGAAGAAGTACGGTTACATTTGCAATATCTTTGAGGAACACCAACTGCGTTTTGGTAAAGAAATTTCCACATACAATCTAATAATTTCTTGTTCTGTTTTCCATCTATTGTGAGAATTGAATTCTCCTTAACTGGGAATCTTACCTGTTCTTTTATGTCTTTGATGTTTTATATTCATAATAGCATGTTCCTTTCTTTCCTTTTATGACCAGTTCAATACAGAGTTTTTACGGTTGACCCTGGACTGAAGCCGAAGTCAGTAATTCTGAATGTCGAAATATTTGTAAGTGATATAATTTTGTATTCAAAAAGTTCTTAGCCATGTAGACCAGGTCCTCCTCCTTTCCCCCATGTAAATATTTGCAAGCGGAGTGGCAGACTGTGATCGAGTCCATCCCTCACGTTGTTCTGTTCACACATAATATAGCTGATTGCTTTAATGAATGATACTGTTTAACGCAACTGTATCTGAAGAGAGCAACGACGGTGCCAATAATTTGTACAAGTTCAAATCACGTTTTGCTTTATTGTACCTATCCAAAAAAAAGATTTTTTTTGTGTTGGGTTTATTTCTAATAGACTCTACGAACGATCTCTGTGAACGCATAGTCAAAAACCTTAGAAAGTTACACCTCTTTCGAGGCAAAATCCTGTTAATCAAGTACACCTTTGTAGATGGTTTTAAATGAACAGTGCTGAGAATGGTATTTGTTGCCTTATAATTTATGTACTGTTAACTTCCTGAAAGAATTTAGAATGCTCTCTACTTCAAGAAGGTCATATTCTGTAAAAAGTTTGGAAATAATTAAGGCATGAGAAGACTATGCAAACTCCTTCCCTACCCAATTTTATTCGATGTGAGGATCTTGCTTCGAACATAGTTCGTTGAATTAGTACTCTAATATTAAAGATGCTGCAATGAACTAGCGAGGTGGAGAAAATACACTTGCTGACTGTATCCGTCGCCACTCTGAACATCCGAGATCTAATCTAAACGCGTGAGTTTTCTTATCCATGTGTTCTCGTACTTGACAGCATTCAGCAAAAAAGTTCAAAGTAAAAAGGGAAAAGAAATAAATCAATAAATAAATGCAAAAAAGCGGCTAGAGTTTGAAATCGAATCTATACAATTCGTTTTGCAGAAAAAGCTATTTTGGAAATGAATACATTGTTATCCTCTTTCGTATGCATTGTTTTCTTCCTTTAAAACAGTCAAATGAATTGTATCCTTCAACAAAACTATTGTTGGGTAATGTTTTTTTCTTGCTATTGATACCTTTTATCTGCATTCCATGTAATGAAAGGATTCTAAAGGGAACAAGCTCAGTGAGACCAATGGGGTACAGGACATTTTTGGCACAGCCGGATCATTTCAGCTCTCAGATATGCCCGTCCAGGGAAGCTGGCGTATAACTGCAAAAGTAAAGGTCGGTATTTCCTCATTTCTGCCTATTTCCCCCCTCATAGTTCTTTTCAACTCTCTATCTTTAAAATGAAATACTATCAGCGTCCTCATCAACATCATCGTCTTGTTTGTTTGATAGTAATTAATGTTGTGAAAATAAGTTTTTCGGCTGATATGTTTGATAGTCAATTATTAGGAATATTTCTCCGATTCTAAGAAAGGTGACCAGAGCTGATGTTGAGTCAGCGTGTCATAATGAATAGGTTTCGTTATCAGATATTGGAAGTGTCAGGATATCAGTTTAAATTAAAACAATATAGCTGATAGTTTTGTAGATAATTATTATACTCAATATTTGTTTATTAATCGATTCCATCCTAATGACTCGACCATAAAAGAGGAAAAGCCATATGGAACAGTTATTAACTTCTGTTTCTTAATCGTCTTCATATTGTTTGGGGATAAAGTCGTCATGGAAACCTGTACATTAAACCATCATTTTATCACCAGCATATTTAACAATGAATTTGATATTTTATGTGTTTATTATAATACTTGATGACATTTCCGATCATGTTGATCATGAATATAATTTTAAAGATCATTGGAGATAATACTTTTGTCATTTTGAAAATGTTATAGCAATGATATCTCATGAGATCATGGATAGAATAAAGAGTTCAGAAAATGCTAGAACAATATTTGACCAATTTACGAAGGCACATATCATATTCGCTTGGTTCTTCTAAAGTCTACTCATTCACTAAAGCAATGCAACATACACCAATTACTGTCGATTCTTTATTGCTAAAAGCTATGCAACGCACATCAACTACTGCATTTCTTCATTTCTTTTTAAAGGTTAATTATAATTCGAGGATAATTTCTGTAGGGAGGATGCAAACTGTATTCGACCTTTTTAAGTTACGAACATATTGCAAATTTGTCAGTAACTAAGATGCTATTAAATGACGAAAATTAAATTCAATGTAAAATTTGAGGCGGCGTCTTTTGCAGGGAACGGAGATACAAGAATCCCATTATTTCCAAGTTGAAGAGTATGGTAAGTCAACATGGAAGTGAATGTTGTTTTATAACCCATATTTATTTCTGTAGTATGTCTGCTAATGCTTTTGTTTTTAATTAATGGAAAATTGAAAGTAATTTATAATGCTGAACATTGGAATGACAAAAATGAAACTGCATGGAAAGAAAACTGTAAATAACTGGTCATAAATACTATGAAAGGTCAAATAGCTTTACTTCTCTGTAATAACAAGAATCACATATAATCCATTATCAAAATCACATGCAAGCATTTTTCTACACTCTCGCATCAATATTCTTTTATCTTATTTATTTTTGTAGCTTAATGGGGCTGCATGAATTCTCTTTTCCAAAGTTAAACATCGGTCAAATTTGAATATTACAATCATTATAATTTTGCTTTGTGCACTAATCTTCTCCAACACCCAAACTCCTATTTCTAAAGGCACCACCCCACCCCCGAGAAACAAATCAAAATAAAATAGTGGACTTGTTATATTTGGATTTAAATGTTGCCTTTTTCCACATACTGTATTCATGTCTTTATGATGCGCGAACAACTGTTTCTTGAATAACATTTAGTCTATGAAACACTTTTTGATAAGCTATCTACATTTTTGAACTTTAAACGGTAGCACAATACAGAAAATTATACAAATTTATTGCCACACCTGAATCTTGCTAGTGTCAATTGGCTGACAGTCATGAAACATACGAAAACGTCAGTATTCTCCAACAATGGCATTATAACACTGATAACTGAATGGTTCTTTGAGTGTAATTAAGGACTAGTTGGGACAAAATGTTTACAGTTTAGTAATGTTTTAACCGTAGTTAACCTCAGCTGATTGACACCCATTATAAATGCCAAATGATATTGGGACAAGTTTTTATTTCGTAGAGTTGTATTCCAGACAGTTACCTTTTCTCAGCGTAAACGTTGTATATGATTGAATCACATTTTTCTCGCTACATCTGCATGAGGATGACGATGACGAGGATGAGATGAAAGGGATTATATATCAAGACGGATTACTGGTGAGGAAAATTGAAGCTGTTGACTTTAAATTGGTTTAAAATGTAAGCAAGTGATTGGCTGCAATACAGTTGTATCATAATTTTTGATTACGTTTCATCTTATTGCAAATTCATCTTGCCTGGGTCATCCTTTCATTAAATATGCTTTGTTCTTGCTGGCATTTAATGTTCCTTAGTGTTTAGCTAATAGCCCATTTTGTATTACAGTCCTACCAAAGTTTGAGGTCACGGTTCAGCTTCCTTCCTATGGAACTCCAGATAATCCATCACTTTCCGGCGTGGTCCGAGCCAGGTAAATGACCGGTTTCTTTATTGATTGTTGCTTAAGTATTATAAATTGGTTTATAATGTCTAGCATATGGAATTTGAAAACTAGAAAAAATAGTTTGACAATGTTACACTATATAATATGTTATCCTGTTTACTATTCGACGCCTACGTTGTTAAACGTGGTGTTGGAGATGGTTTTTAAAATCTTCAAGCAAAATCCATGATGGATGATTAGATATCGTTTAGTGAAAATGATGACTAGAATAAACATTAAAGAACATTGACGGATTAAGGCCATGACAGATTTTAATTAAGTTTTTGTTTGCATGTATAACAAAATTCCTTTAGGTTCAATGTAAGTTCTTCTAAAGATGTAAATGCATCAAATTTTTAGATATACTTTTGGGAAACCTGTCCAAGGTGTTTGTGTACTACGAGTCGAGCGCCAATACTCTAGAGGCTTCTACGATCCAGTTGCTGTCCATACACAATTCACTGTAAGTATACTCACAGTAGCTAATGGTACAAACTTTCGTTTCTTTTTTATGCTTTAGAAATCGTCAGTATTTAAATCCAAAAGTAAATCAATTTCACGCATTGACCAAAATCTACAAGAGAGTGATATAACAAATTATGATTCATGTAATGAGAGAGAGAGAGAACAATGTCCAGATATGTCAAGATGAAATGCCCATGATTCCTGTAATGAGAGAGAACAATTTTGAGATTAAGTCTAATGAGGAACATGACGTGATTATTTGACGGATCTGAACATTCTTGAAGCAGAAAATTAGCAAAACATATTTAAAGTACCCTATCAGGAAAGAAAGGTAGACAAAAATGAAAAATTTGAATTTGAGTACATTTTGTCAAATCAGCGACAATTTATTGAACATTTTAAATAATGCTTTATACTGAGGTTACCCGAACTGAGTTTAACTTTATATTGAAAATATCCTGGTATAATAATCCATATCATTAAAAACCTTTAAATGCATACAAAACATAACCACTGATCAATGGTAAAAAATTTCGTTTGATCTTTTTCTAACAAACAATGTGCATATGTAAGGAAGATATTGATGTCTTGCTTTTCATTTTTATTTGAAAAAGATAAACGGTGAAGGATCCTTCACAATACCGATGAGTGTCTTGAAAAGGTTGTCACGTGACATTGAGAGTGAGTCATTCCGCGTGATAGCTAACGTAACAGAGACGTTGACGGGCATAACGGAAAGCGACGATGAAACCATCACCTTTTATCCGGAGAAAATCAAAGTGGAATTTGCGCCGTATATGACCGAGAGTTTCAAGCCTGGATTCCCTTACCGCGTTGCTGTTAGTATCATACTTGTGAGCTTGGGTGTGGGATTGGGCCTTGGATGTGGGAAAATCCATTAAAATACCACAAGATATTTTACCTCCGTCAAATACACCTAATAGAAAATGTAATCCATATCCATTACAATCAACATATTATGTTTCTCGTTGTCGTACTTTGAATAACAGTGGTATACTAATCCATATCATTAAAAACCATATAAAGCCTTATTTTTCTTAAATATTGTCTCAGGTATGGTCTATATCGTCTTATTCTCCAATCAGTCCCGATGTTCCGAGCTTACCTTTTTAGAGAGAATTGAGTGCATCCTTTTAACTTTTAAAATATTGTTTTAACGTCAGCATGCAAAACAAAGGCTTCGAAAACAATTCGTACTGAGACAAGCAGTTTACAGAGTGACTTTCTCTGCATATAAAACGTTTCTGGATATATGAGTATATAACCGTATAACTATACAGTCTTTCGCTATTACTGATAATGCTATTTTGTGCCTAAAAGATTACTATCGATAACAATAATTATGCATATTGATCTATTTTCTATTTCTGTATTGTCATAGGTAAAGGTTACCGAGCAGGATGGACGCCCTCTTGTAAATTCAACGGAACGTTTGAAAATCAACATTACATATTTCACAAAGAAGGCAAATGTGGGTGCCAGTGCCGTTAACAACACAGATCCCGAGTTCATCGGTCCATTCCCTCTTGGAAAAGTCCTTTTCGTTCCAAACCTGGAGTATACACCATCTCCAGATGGATTTGTAACCTTTGACCTGGATATTCCAGATTATGTTTTCACTGCGAGCATCTTGGTATGTAATACGGGTCATTTCTGTATGATTGTTAGGATAGTACTTTGTACAGTGTACGATGACGTTCAACTAAATTATCAATTCATCACGACTGTTTAGAAATGTATAGAATGTTTACGTAATTGCTATCATAGCAATAAATATGCCTGCTTCACATAATTACAGTAAAACAGCATGTTGGCTTGCAGAAGCGTATGATACTAATAACTGGAACCAAAGTGATCTCTTAACAAGGAATGTTGAAGTTGAAAGAATGCTGAAAATTTTTAAAAGGTATTTTTCTTCCCGAAAGGAAAAGATGATATGAACCGTAATAACACTAAGAATAATATAAGAATCGTTTATATATATATATATATATATATATATATATATATATATATATATATATATATATATATATATATATATATATATATAGATATATATGGATATATCAAAGTCATTGTAAGTACAATGCGTTAAAATAAAAGAAAGCTGCAGTTAATTCAATTTTTTGAAAATAAACCTGTCATGAACTTCTAGGACTTGCACAATATCATTGTAAAAGTTTTAGTACTCCTTGTTTATTGCTAGAAGTCTCGTCGAAGGACGTTTCTAGATACTCCATTTTGAAAACTTCTACGATTTCTTATAGGCCGAGTTTGCTGGAAGAAAAGTTTACAAAGACATCATCAGCTTTCAGTCTCCATCAAGTACGTTCTTGAAAGTGGAACTTTTGACCAAATCACCAGAGGTATACATTTCGTTTCCTATAAAATGTAATAGAAAAAAGTATAAATAAGGAGAGAAATAAAAGAATACATTTCAAATTATTTCTGTACTGGTCCAGAGAATAAAGACAATAATAACAACAATAGTAGTGATAATAATGATGATACTAATGTTGAAAGGGAAAACACGTCAACACAAGCCGACATACATTTTATTTAAACGTCCTAGGCATTTGAAACAAAACATAGGGGGATAGTCAGGGCCGGCGCTACCATATAGGCAAACTAGGCAGCCGCCTAGGGCGCTGATTTCAGGGGGTGCATTTCTCCAAATCAACAACAGCTTTGAAAAATAAATAAATAAATTTCAGTTTTATTGAGGGTCGTTTTTATCCTGGTTTATTTCATACAGGGACCAATAATCCGGTCATCACCAATGTCTATCTTTATGTTTGTTTATTCTTGTCTTAATTTTGCAAATAAAATAGTATCAAGTAGTGCTTTTTGGGGGGTGTCCGGACATTTGAGCACAGAGAGGGTAATTTTTTTTCTCAAAATTACCCTTGGTCTGTGCTCAAATGTTGAATTTTTTTTTTATTGTTTATACATTTTGAAATTGTAATTTTCCGGGGGGGGGGGATGCGCCAGAATCTAACCTTGCCTAGGGCGCCAGATAGTCTGGCGACGGCCTTGGGGATAGTCATGACTGATAATATATTGAAATCCAGCTGCGTTAAGATAAATGAGAGCGCTTATAAGTTAGAGAGAGACATAATCGTTTCCATGAAAATTCTGTTTTAATGCGTTGTGGTCTCTCGAGACAACGAGAATGCCAACATTATTCTATCTGCAGTCCTTAACGGCACAAGTTTTAAAATTTAAACCAAATTTAGACCAGATGTACTTCGTTGGATAGTTTAAGGTTGTATAAACGGGTAGTCTTAATGCTGTAAAACAATAACAATCAACGACGAGCTACGAATAAAACTATCCAAGAGAGTTTAGCGCAAAACTTCAGTTAGACCACCATGCATATCTTTAATCTCAGATGAATTTTTCTTTTTATAATTTTCAGATCGGGAAAAATGCAGTATTCAGTGTCACCGGAAGTAAAAGCCCAGGGGAAGTAACATACCATGTAGGTGTTTTTCTTCATCTCAGTTTTGCACAGCCACAATCATGTTGCGTATTGTTTATTCTGTATTCAGTTTTGTCTTTAGTCGCTTGTACATCTCCAAAAACCAAACACATACTGTAGTAACCTGTATAATTTGTAAGTAACTGTTGCGTATTTTTCTCCTTGCTCTCGCTATAAATGTTTTTGCTGCTACATAATTTCAGACTGTACAGCTCCAAAAATCAAACACATACTGTAGTAACTTGTATAAGTTGTTCACTTGTAAGTAACTGTTGTGTATTTTACTCCTTCCAGTCGCTATCATTTCCGGCTGTACGTTAACAATATAGTTACAGGCACATACAAGATAGGTTTTCATGAATTAAATCATTTAAACGAATATGATGATGATAATGTTGAAAGGGACAACACGAGAGTACAAGTCGACCTACATTTTATTTAAACTTCGTTAGAGTTTGAGTAAAATATAGGGTGGATAGGCACGACATATAATTTATCGAAATCCAGTTGCAGACTTTATTTATTTATAACGAATGAAGTCCTGAATTTTGAATACACTTTTGTTGCCTGTCATTAATTTGATTATCATCTATTTCAAGAAGGTGATACAATCAGATGAACGATATAATGTGATTTTGTCGTCACAATAGAATATTTTTAAGGAATAAGAGGCAATTGGAATACGCATGTCGGGTAGATGAATCTGACTAACGTACATTCATCATCTTTCTGAAAATATGGTTTTACAGCACTTTCAACACTTATTACTAAATATAACCTATTGAAATTAATTTTCTCTATGTTTATTTCAATTAGTTTATTTTGTATAAACGTGTATATATGCTTACACTAATAAGTATCCTATTTTGCAAAGACAGCCACATTGTCGATATACTTTGCCTGCATTAGTTTAGTGATATCTTGGATTCTTTGTAACTGTACACGGTTTATGTAAGTACGTCTTTTTTGACATGCTATATAAAAGTCGAGTAGCTTTCGACAATGTTTAAAACTGTTATTGACAGGAGCAATTGTAGAATTCAAATGTCTTTATTTAGATTCTCTCGAAGTCACTTGTGTCGTTGACGGGTAAAGTGACAGTGAATCAGGACAATGTGCCACAGTCCTTTAATGTCCTTATAACTTCCAATATGGCACCAGCAGCTCGTATTCTAGTGTACTATGTGAAATCGGATGGAGAAATAGTGGCTGATGGACTGTCCTTCACGGTGCAAGAAATTTTTCAAAACAAGGTGAGTTTTCGAATATGAACATTAAAGTATAATACAAATATTTCCTTTTTTACTTTCGAATTGGAATTTGTGTGTATTAGTGTTTTGAAATATTACATATTTATTTTGATGCACGTTTACCTTGTTTTGAATAGGTGGACATCAAGTTTAGCAAGATAAGGTCGCAGCCCGGTGAAAATGTCGACGTTCAGCTAAAAGCAGACCCTTATTCCATCATTTGTGTGCTAGCTGTAGACAAAAGTGTGCTGCTGCTGGGAACTGGAAATGATATAACGGAGAACAGAGTAAGTAGATTTGGAAAACGTTCATATTATAAAAGATTGTAATTATTGACTGAATTTAGTTAAAGCAAGTCATTACATAATTATGCAAGATTAACTAAGTTTAAAATTCATCTTACAATAATGATCGTCTCAGTGTCAACAAAAACTTTAACTCGTTCAACGACTTTCATGCAGTACTTCAATTGATACGTAACTTTCAGATTATTTATTATATAACTGAACATGACCAATAATGCCCTCAACGTCATTGAAAACCTCCCTCTCATGGCCGAACTGGACGAGAAACCTACTGTAGACGAACTAAAGAAGGCCTTAAAGAAACTGTCTCTAGGTAAAGCCACAGGGAAAGATAGCATCACAGCAGAATTCATCAAGTGCGGATGTAGCGTGCTGCTCACACACCTGCAGACCTACTATGCCAGTGCTGGGACGAAGGTGCAGTGCCTCATGACATGAAAGACGCTAACATCATAACCATGTACAAGAACAAGGGCGACAGAAGCTACTGCAACAAGTACAGGGGCATATCACTTCTCAGCATCGTGGGTAAAGTTTTCGCACGCGTCATCCTGAACAGACTGCAGACGCTTGCCGACAGAGTTTACGCACAGTCGCAGTGCGGGTTCCACGAGATAGGTCCACAATTGACATGATCTTCTCTGTCAGGCAACTGCAGGAAAAATGCAGAGAACAACACAGACCCCTCTTCTTGGCCTTTATAGACCTCACCAAGGAATTCAATCTGGTCAGCAGAGACGGACTCTTCACAATCCTGGCGAAAATTGGTTGCCCTCCACAGCTGCTAAGCATGATCCAGTTCTTCCACGATGACATGAAAGGCACAGTGCAGTACGATGGCTCAACATCCGACCCCTTTGATATCCGCAGTGGAGTTAAACAGGGCTGTGTCCTTGCCACCACACTCTTCGGCATCTTCTTCGCAGTCCTGCCCTGTTCACTGGTCTGAAAGCCTGAGAGAACAAGCTACGGTTGATAGCTGACGAAAGACGATCGCAGAGGAAGAAGAAGCAGTCCAACCAACACCAGACGCAACCTTCAAGTGCAGCAAGTGCAGCAGGGGCTGCCACTCCCGCATTGGACTACATAGCCACAGCAGACGCTGCACAACCACCAACCGGGACATCTCTCATGGGTGCAGTTCCATCGTCTGTCGAGACTAACGGATGCCAACAACAACAACAACTGAACTGAGATTATATTCAGTAGTCTGCAGTCTTATATGGTGAAATGATTGAAGTTTAATTCAGATTTCGTGGATAGAATGCTGTGTCGTATCTAACGTAATAAGTAATATTATATTAAAGACGACAACATATAAATTGGCTGAGTGAAACGTCATGCCATTTGGGTCATGTGATCAATATATCTCTTTATAACCTAGTTATCCCGTTCTTTGTACTATGCTTAGAAATGTAAGTTCCTGATTAATTATGATTGTATGTATTGTGTGTTTATTGCACTTGACTGCAAAAACAACTGAAAACTTGTAAAGTCTAAGGAAAAATATTTTCTTTTATGGCTCTAGCTCGTAAATATGAAATCTGGCATGCGTTGTTGCAGTGCATCAACATATAATCCGATTACTGAATTTTATATGATGTTGTAAAGCAGGCTTTTGCAGAAGACTTTTATTTATTTTTTGATTATTGTTCAGGTTCGGGATGATTTAGGCAATTACGGCCGCGATGGGATCCCCATTGCAAGAGGATGGGGTATTCTCCCGCCTTGGCCAATCCCTGCTGATGATGCTTCTGACGTATTCAGTGTAGGTATTAATTTTTTGCATCAGTCCTGATGACTCATTCTTCCCTTATTTTCTTCTCAATATTTACTTTCAAATGATAAATATGCTTGATATTTCATGCCAAAATTTGATACACATATATAAAATGATAGGAAGTTCAAGACTGACCATTCACAAAGAGATAATACTTTTGTATTCCTTAACTGTTTAGGACAGCACATGTATATCACAAACCCATTTAATTTGCTTTTACCTGTGCCATTTTTCAAATGTACTTTCTGTTCCAAACGTAAATAAATCATGCTGTATTTAAAGTCTTCACATAATGAATTATCCCATGCAAGTCATATATATATATATATATATATATATATATATATATATATATATAGATATAGATATATATATTCTTGAGTAAAACATAATAGCATTTTATAGTTTGAAGACTGTGTTTAATAAATTTTATTTTCAGCAAGCGGGATTGATCGTATCGACGGATGGAAACTTGCACAAGTTTGATATATGGTCATGTGAGTGGAAATGTAGTTTTGTTTTCAAGCGTGCTTAAGTGAATAAAGAAATGAAAGCGACATCAAGAGATACATTCCCATATAACTAAGAATATTGGATTTTATAGTGTCACGTTAGAGATGATATTGATTATAGTTACATTGCTTTAGCTAGAAGGTGACCAGAACACCATTTCAATGTCTCCATAGGGTCAATAAAAGTATTACTTTTTCCCCCCCCCCTCTCTCTCTCTCAACCACCAACTATACGAAAGAATGTTCGCAACTATATTAAAGTATTAAGCAAGGCAAGGCAGGATTAAGAGAAATAGTTGGTGTTTTTAACTATGTCGGAATAGAAATATTTATTTGTTAGAAGATGAATTCCATTTTGTGTTTGTCCATATTACGACCAATAAGAAAGAAATACTTCAATGAAGTTTATTATCTCTTTCCGTCTGTAGAACAAGTTGGATCCATGATGAGTCTTAATTATATTTTAATTATAAGAAATGTTTCTTACTAAATCAGTTCGTCTTTTCGTCTCAGACAATCGTTGATAACTCAAACAAATGGTGAGGAATATACTTAGAGGAAGTAACTTCTTTATAATATAATGCACCGATTATTGGAAATTATGTATGTATACTCATGATGGACACAGCTTTAACTTCTTTTAAACCATATTATTATTATTATTATTATTATTATTATTATTATTATTATTATAGCAAAGGTGTTATTCACCTTGTGAAAGATGCTTTTATGATATAGAGTTAACTACTTTTTAAGGGCCAGTGTTAGATCAAACATGATGGTCGTGGTGTCGAGATTGCCTGTATACAGATGCTTTGAATGTAATATAAAAAATCTTTCAAATGCAAACTGGTTGCCATTCTTCATGCTTTGTCTGGTTACTGGTTTAGATAAGTTCCGCTGTATCAAGAAATGTTGTGAGTATTAAAATCAGAGTTGTCCTAAATCAGATTCAGTACTGTGAACATTTCACGACGTATTTGTCTGTTCATGAAACTGCAAATAGTAACCTGTTGAAACTACATTTTGTTGTATATGTTCAGAATTTCGCTTTTTATTGTTTCCTAGTAAATGACAGATTGATGACCCGTGCCTTCGGCGGAATAGTCCAGTCACGAATGGTCTCATCCGACGTGAATGAAAAATTTGAAGGCACGGCCCCAAGAGTGAGAAAATTCTTCCCGGAAACCATGATCTTCACTAATATCACTGCTGAGTATGTTCTCAGATATCAGTTTCACTGTCATACAATAATTAACGGTTCAGCAATTTACATTTTGGAAAGGTTTCACACATAATTTCGATTGTCACTCATTATTGAAAATGGAACTTAAACATTTAATTAGAAAAAATGTTTTAAATATACTGTAAACCAGTAATTAATTAGGTGATGTAGATTGTTTTTGTATCGTCTTTGTTCTGAAAAATTATTTATTGTATATCCAATTTATCAGATTAATGAATAGCCCTTCATGGATTTCGTTTACATTGCGAGAAATTTCATAAAACAGTTACATTATATGAATGTAATAAGAATGATTGAAAGTTTGTTTCACTTTTGACTTAGAAAAAATAAAATAGCAGATTATTATTACCAGGGATCAAAGAAGAAACTAGTTATATGTTATTTGAACACGTATGATATACCAAAGTACATGAAAATTGGCATAAACGCAAAGCCCCAACCAGTGTATGAAAAACGTATTGACGGATGAATTACGGTAGTACCATTTGTTCTAGCACTGAAGTTGTATGTCATAAAAGTAATTTCTTTATGTGTATTCACAACCTTGATGCGAAATATCATGATCGTTCTCAATTTAACGCGTTTATATATATATATATATATATATATATATATATATATATATATATATATATATATATATATATATATATATATATATATATATATTGGTATTGATTTCAGTGCTAATGGGACAGCAAAACTAACTCAGATTGTTCCCGATACAATAACGGAATGGGTTGCCAATGCATTCGCCCTAAATGTTAACAGTGGCCTCGGGATCGCAGCTATGACGGCCAATGTAAGTAATCTCGCAGTAACCAATGTTATAATTTGTGACACCGTATTTATGAAATGCAATTTAGGAAATAGTTAATTGTAGATTGTTGGCGCGATCTTCTAAGACATGTCTTTTTTCATTATATTCCATTTTTGCTCTCTGTATTCTTGTGAATGGATGGGTTTTTCAAGTACCTTTTCATTTTGATTTAAATAAATGAAAGTCGTTTCTTGATGAGCAGATTTATGATGATGATGATTATTATTATTATTATTATTATTATTATTATTATTAAATCAATATTAGTCTTTGACTGATTGAAAATAAGACATTGCAAATTTTGTTCATCCATGTTTCATAGATTAAAAATACAGAATTTGTAAATTAAATGACTAGATAACTATATTTACCATATCACGGCTCTATTCCTCAGCAATATATATTTTTTTAGTTTACAGTGTTCCAAAACTTTTTCGTGAGCCTTCAGTTGCCGTATTCTGTCGTGAGAGGCGAAGAAGTAGTTATTCAAGCAAACGTTTTTAACTATTACGACACCAACGAATACGTAAGTTATTAATGTTAATAAATGTACAAATATAAACAATTTTCTTCCTAACTAGCACCAAACTATCTTGGTGTACATAGTCACACCTATGAAATATTTTGTAATGGTAGTTTGTGTACCTGAAACATTAAGTTTAATATTTTGTTTCAATCTGCCATTGTTGATTATGTCAGTCATTAGCGTTGATCGCCTATCTTGCCACCAGCACATATCAGCCATAATTTTTCAAGAAAATCGCATCATTCCATGATTATAGAAACGTACCATTGCTCTCTATGATTAATTTAGATGAAGTTCCAGTCCAATGGTCTACATTGGACAAATGCATGGTCATGACCTACTTTTCACGATTTATAATCCCTTGCACACTAAAAAGTAATTTTGCTCCTTTACCCTGATGTCAAAGTTAGTTTTTGTTTTATTTCGATGTTGCAATATTGATCTGTATTTACACAAATAAATTTTCTCCATATTTATTTTAGTTTGGACCTCTTTCAATTTAGTTGACGGAGTCGTATAGTAATGCCTTTGCCCATTCTTTTTCTTTCCCTCCCCCAACATACTTGTTCCAAGATAAATTGACTGAGTATTGCATTATTTTAACCACATTTAATATGAACATTTATATTGATCTAAGCTCGAAAGACTTTGATTTTCAAACTTCTGTCATGATTTATAGGTATTATGGGCAACCTTTCTTACACTCCCTACCTTTCCTTCACACTTTAGCTACATTAGGCACGCAGCTTTTTATTGTTGAACATGTGCAGGAGTTCTATTTTTAGTTCTGCTACGTCGTTAATAATGACGGTGCCGTCCCCCTCCCCGTCACCACGATCCTTTATTGTTCATCTTTATGATGTTTGTTTCCGCAGCATAATTTTATCAAGATTTTGTTTATGGGGATTTAAATTTGAAATGATCTCGATTTCCAGCTTCCCAGGAAATTATTTATAAGGATTACCACTTGATTACCAAACCACTATACTTTGATTTATGAATCGTTATTTTGCATTTCAGGTTTCCGTGTGGTTGAATACTATTTGATTTTGAATTAGTTTAATCTCTAGCCTTGTTAAAGCATTATTTCGAAGAGTTATGGCTCAATTCCCTGTCCTTTTTGTGCTTTTCTGGACACTTTTACTACATAATGCTGCATTTAAACCACATTTATCATACATCATTGTCCTGGTGAGACTCGGAATAATTTAGATTCAAGCATTTCATGCCATCATTAAGAGAATTTAAGTAGCCTTATAACTCATTCTCCTTGCTATGGTTTCTCAACATGTGCATTATATAAATAGGTTCTGGTGACCTTGAACGGATCAAATGACTTCGATGGCATTACTCTTGATGGCACCGGAAAGGAAACAGTTTTGACTGGTGATCTGGTGCAATGTGTTCAGGTAATTTGAATTTATATCATTCGTTCAAAAGTTGTCATGAAATAAGGCCTGTTCTTTCTTTTAGTTTACGGATACCCCTTTGTACGATATGTACTTTTGGATATAATTGAGAATAATTATGATCCTGCGTTCAATTGGCTATAATCTCAGTGTTAAATACATCGTGGTATTTAAGTTTGTCATGATGTCGGTATATGTTTACTTAAAGCCTGGCTCGTATAGTAAAGGGTGAGATTACACAAATAAAATATAACTTGTTTATATATAAATAGTTCAATATTATATAATTCCTTTACTCATTCCATTGGGCGTATGTCTCTAAAGAATATGGAAAAGCTATTAATACTTATGTATAAATTATTTCTCCTGTGACAAAGTATAAAAGAAAACGTAAACGTTTTTGGAATGAAATTTGGAAACCTCCCAGAACTTGGCAGACTAGATCCCTACATAAATGGAAATGTGACTGTAATCTTGAAAGTGAAGTTGGTATTTATTTGGCCGAAATCTGTTACCTATGAGATTATATACTATATAATTCTCATATTTTAAAAATCAAGATATTCCCTGTGAAATTTAGGACTCAGCAAGTTCATGAAAAGTTATAAAACAAATACGGTGTCAATTATTCATATTCCTTGGCAATATCATTATGCATAAATAATTTTAAGAGAAACATAACAAAAATATACAAAGAAAATTTATCATTTAAAGCAAAGCTTTATGTGTAAATACAAATCTTGCGTGCCTCTATTATCTGCTGCCATATCGGCCTGTGTTATTTAATGCAACTCACATCGCTACCGGATGACATTTAAATGTGAAGATTCGTGAACAAATAAAGTGGAATATTTAAAAATGCATCCTGAATCTTGTACTTCATTGACATACTGTTTTTTTCAGTGATGTATTAAATGCTGTTTATCTGGTTAAATTCTGAAATATCACAGGTGAATTCAAATGAGCCAAAGGCAGTATTCTTCACAATAAGACCGAAGTCCATTGGTTCCATAAACCTACAGGTTCAAGCACAGTCACGTCTGGCGGCGGATGCATTGATGAATCCTCTTTTAGTTAAGGTATGCATTTTCCTTTGCATTTGGTCGGTACCTACCTATCTACAGGAGAAAAGGTGACTGAATTTACTAATTAGTTCAAAGTCTTGCCGACGGGTAAGCGACGTATATTGAAGAGTTAAATGGTTAGTTAGTAAAGATTTTATGAAACGTTCTGATTAGGTTTTCCGAAGTTTTGAGTACTTATTTTTCAGTTGAGACTGTTACATGTATATATTGAGATCAAAAGTTGTAAGACCTTTTCTTAATCTGAGTCAACGTATTTCCATATTTGCAGTATACGTTTACTTGTATTAAATCTGGAACAAAAATTCAGTCATATTAGACCAGATTTGGTGCTTTAAGAGTAATTTGATTGACAAATATTGGTGTCGCTTACAGAGTATATTGTGTTGCATTAAAAGATGAAACTAACGCATATGTTAACAATTATCCCTTTAGGTGCAGAAAGCTATTGCACTTACCTCTGGTATAATTGTACAAACGTCATAATGTATGTTGGTGTTCTGTAACGACACACAAGAATAAACACTTTTCTGAAATATTGTAACATTTAATATTGAAGCTCACTGCTATTTTTTCCCGTTCGAATTAGAAAACACGGGTAACAGTTTCCTGGAGGCAATAGGGGCATTAAATGTTCTGGTAACGTTTCTTGAAAGTCATATATTTTGTCACGCGCAGTATTCCACTGAAATTTGAAACAGCATTGCAATGATGTTATAATTTGTATACTTGTATGCTTGATTTGTCTTCTTCCAGATTGGGAGGCATCATTCATAGAAATTTAAAGTTTGTGTATTTTTCAAAGTTAATGTTCGTCAGTATTTATTCTCGATGTTGATAATTGTTACAGGCTGAGGGAGAACCAAAAGAATACAACAGGCCGGTGCTAATATCACTTCCGAAAGGTGGAACGTTCTTAGAGCAAGTTCGAATCACGTATCCTCAAAATGTAGTACAAGGCTCACAGAGTGTACGCGTAACCTTAATTGGTGAGTTAACGTCATTGTTCAAATTTAAAAAAAAAAAAAAACTTCAATGGACAATGGATGCAGCTAATTGTATATGCCCAGATCATTTAAATGCAAATGTTATATCTATGGGTTTGAAAGTTTACTTGTCCTACTCTAATAGGAAAACTGAAATTTCTGGTCGACTGAGGTTGCAAATTACTCCCCAAAAAGGGAGGGCTGACCAGTATTTCTCTTTAATAAATAGGATATTGACAAATGGAAGTTTCTACTTTCTACTGGAAATATTTTCCATTCTTAAAGTCTACTCAGCTATCCACTCGCACACTTCATTACTAATAAACTCTTAGCAGATGGAGAACATATTGGTGAAAGGTGCAATTATTAACAACTGGTATTGGAAGGGTCATATAATACGCTTCTTCACAATAAGCTTGTACACTGTTTTATAAACAGCTGAGTCGGATCCAGGTTAGGAGAGTACATATTTCCATTCACTTTCAAAAAGTATTTTTGATTTGATTTGTTTAGTCATAAATATTGCCTCATTTTGTGATATGTTTAAAATAAACTGCAAAAGCCACACGTAGCACTAGCAAGAACAGCAGCTTTGTAGAATATAAGATGATGAATTCCAGTATATCCCATAACGTTCACGTTTTTTTTAGCTTCTATACGTCAAATCATAACATTCCCGCAGCATATGCACAGCAATGTTAAAAAGCTACGTCAATGTGGTGAGGACTGTAAAATTCCTAACGTCGTGTGATGAATAGACACATCATGTGTGTTTAATGCTGTGTCATTCGCTGTAGGTACCTCAAGTCATATCGTATCGAATTTACTATGTAAAGTTCCTAATAAATTAACAATTATATAGCATGCATTAACGATTATTATTATTATTATTATTATTGCGCAACTTTGTCTACGGAAGTATTTACTCTGCAGGTGATATTCTTGGACCTTCCATGGAAAATCTAGATGACCTTATCCAGCTCCCATACGGCTGTGGGGAACAAAACATGCTGAACTTTGCCCCCAGTGTATATGCAGCCCACTACCTAAAGCAAACCAGCAGGCTTCCCGACGATTCAGTAAAATTAGAGGACATTAGATTCAAATTAAGAACAGGTATATTATTTAAAAGATTATCGTTTTCATGTACATTTCATAAGCCTAAAATATTGCCACAATCTGTACTTTATTCAAACAATATCCGAATATATATTGTTTTGAAAATTAAATCTGAATGAAGCGTAATTTACTTTTGATGCAACTGAGACAATAGTAACTTGTCATCTCATGTTGTCATCAATATGACGTTGAGAAAACTGTTTGAGATCATTAATTCGCTAATGAGTTCAGTTCAACAAGGAATGCAGAAATATCTTTCAACTCATTTCCTAAATGTTACTGGAATAAGTGCAATTGTATTGGAAGCTCCATATATATATCTACTGTTTTCCCAGTCAAGACATTATATGGCGCATGCAAAAGACAAAAGCAAACTCTTTTGAAAAGAAAATATTTACATTATCATTAAACTTGACAACACAGAAGAGCAAATTTACTTTAACGTGAGGTTAAATAAAACTATTTAGGCAAAAGAAAATAAATCGAGTACAAGTTTAAATATTATTTCAACATCTAAACTGTTATGCAGTAATACTACGAAATTGTATTTTCATGTTTTCAGGTTACCAGAGGGAATTGGTATATCAGAGATCTGACGGGTCATTCAGTGCATTTGGGGATGCCGATGAGTCAGGAAGTATATGGTATTTATAGAGTTTACACCATCATAATAATAATAATAATAATAATAATATTAATAATAATAATTTTAATTCTTGTGACGTATTTCAACGGTCCAGATTACCTATATTTTTGAAAAACAATATGACACAACCACGAACATATTTCTAGGATTTACACACTGAATATAACTTGTTAAGATCGTGCTAGATAAAGAGCAAAATTATATATATATATATATATATATATATATATATATATATATATATATATATAGTGATTCTTTGCATAAAGTTATAAATCCTTGTGATTTGCATAACGATGAACGTGCGAAGGAAGACCTTTTTCCAATAATCAGAGATGGGATATTAAACAGGAACTTGTAACTCGACTTCTGTATCTCCATAAAAAGAGCAGTTTTTCAACATGGGGGATATTTCTGAACATATATATGAAGTGTACACTCAGCAAAGAGTTTGAACAATCTATAAAGTACTGACAACTGAAGTCGTTTCTGATCTTATTATAGAATCGCAATCTATCCATTGAATTTAACACCATTTAGTTTGTATAGAAATATATCTTTAGAACGTTGTTTAAATATAACTAAAGAGGTTCTGATCACCTACTTCTTGACGCCCAAAACCTTTCTCCGTTTGGGTGAAAACTCCAGAGCCCTCAATTTGTGTACTCATAAATCAGTGTTCATCCCATGTCAGCTGTATGTTGTAGCTTTGTTTTGGGGCAACTATCATCAGTTATGTTTATTAATTTGAAACAGTACTTATGCATTATACTAATTTTGCTGCTTGAATTGCATTCTACTTAACTAATTATAGATAAAATATTTGGAGCGTGTTTTATAATGTCAACGATCTACTTACAGAATGACACATGTACAGTATCAAAGTCTTTCTCTTAAACAAAACCCAAATGAACTTTTAACTCAGAATTCAAATTTGAGCGTATTGTTAATGCCACTAATATATTAACTGAATGGCGTATGTATTGCCTGAAAGTCATTCCCTTGAACAAAAATACCCTACTTTTGACCCATAATTCAAATGTGAAGCTATTTGAGTATCAACTATTTGGAATAGTTTTTGTAGGTTGTATACCAAAGCGAGTAAGTCGTCTTCAAACTATTAGGTGACTTGCTGCTTGTGCTGCAGGGTTTAACACGTATACAGCGATTTCGTAGAAAAGAGCTCAACCAAGACATTTTATAAGTTAACGTCTCTATGAGGTAATCACAAAATATTACATATCCTTTCAAGAATCTACCTTTTTGAAAAATTCTACAATAGTTATTTTTCTCAGGTTAATCTTTATTTTCAAGATGAAGTTCAATATCATTTTAGATAAAGGCAACAAAGTCATATACACATAACAGACTAAACAACTTAGCAAATTCTAATGTTGAACCATTATTCTGGTTAAAGTGGATTTAAATCATTTAAAATAATGAAAATAAAATGGGTTTGTATGTACAACCTTGCTCCACCACAATCATGCAGTTACATATTTCTGGCAAACCCATTTTGCGTTTTGAAGCTATCTTAGACATTTACATATATGGCTTTCGGTATTGTAAGCATTTTACTACTAATATCTTTAGTATAATTTATGATAAAGTTAGCTTCTATCAATATGGTTATACGCTTTTTCATTTTTAATAATAATATAATAATAATATATGAATATAGTTAAACAGAATCATACAAAGACGAAATGGAAGATGTTTCCATTTATCTCGCTGAGAAAACATGGAGTCTGCTCGGGTCCTTCGTAAATTATTTTTTATATCGTTGTTTGTTCAGAAGATTTTGTTGTTGTTGTTGTGGGGTTTAACGCCATTTTTTCAGCACACGATAGGCTATGCATGGCGGCCAGTATTAATGGTGGAGGAAGAACCCCGGAAAACCCCGGGAAGAGCAACCGACCCACTTGTTAAGAAGATATAAAAACAATGAAATACTGGAATTTACCATCAGATGGTTTATACAGTACTAAAAGTTACTATAAAATACCTAATTAGAATCAGTTTTAAAATAGAATCAGTTTAAAAATCTTTCAGCAAATTTTTAATTTCAACTAGCAAGTGAGAAAACGACCAAGGACATGTACCGTCCTACGAATAATGAAATCATACTTTAAGATTTACGAAGTATTTATTAAAGGAGAGAACACGTAGACAAATAAACAAAACAAACCCAACATGTATTATATATTTACCAAAAGAAAACTTGATTATAGTTTTCTTTAGAACACTTGACTAAAGTCAAAGATTTATCGGATTTGTCTTCAGGTTGACGGCATTTGTTGGAAAGTCCTTTGCACAGGCAACCGATCTGATTTTCATCGATCCTAGGGTCATTGAGGAATTAGTGAAATACATTCTCAAGCAACAGTCCGATGACGGTCTGTTCAACGTCACAGGGATAGTTCACCACAGAGCGATTCAGGTAACGTTTGCTATTTTAATCATTGTAAAGTAACATTGTATACTGAGCATCTGGTTTATGTGTTTAGCCCACTTTGTCCATCACTAAACCAGACTGTGTTACTGCTGTTGGTATTTATTCTTTTCAACAGTGTTATTTTTTCCTTTCCAGTACTAAATCAAGCAGAATTATTTCGTAAGTTGGCAGATGTGGAAATATCAGTATTTATATAATACATTGCTCAAACATGTATATTTAATTTCGTATATATTAATTTGTAAAATCATTATTTACTATGCGAGTAAAGCTGAAATGACCAATTTAACAACATACTAAATAACTTGAACCTAACATATCCACGAAGCATTCTAAATATATTATGACAATTTATACATATCATCTCATCTGCTGATTGGACGGGAAAAAAACTGAGCACGTGGATGCCATTTAACCAAACATTTCAATTTTTATCCTAATTGAAACTGTATATCGTTCCATCGCAAGACGTGACCAGAGAAAAGTATTTGATATGCTTAAAACATAAATAGATATTCTACTAATACGATTAATCGCAAACAGAAAACCAAATTAGGCAGGATACAACTCCTAAGTGCAATAGACGTGTACTGTACAAAATAATACCCTCACTCGTACTTAAATGGAAGGTTATCCTGAGTAGGTCTTACACGTTATATACAAATGGCGTGACATGAACTTGTATTTGTTTTCAACATTTTCCAGTTTTCTTTGTTTTTCAGGGAGGATCGGCTGAAAGCAGACGATCGCTTGGTGCTTATATCTTCATTGCTTTAAAGGAAATACAGGCTCAAAATATAAGTGTGAGTTTCTTCAACACTTGGTGTACACTTACTATTCCGTCATTTGTAAGTAGTAAACTAAAGAATAGAAGATAGCCAACTGAAGAGCGTGTATTACATTGTACACTGTTTTGATCAGAAGCAAGACTGCATTTAAATTCTTCTTTAAAGAAAACACTACAGAAAATATTAGGCATACAATTAAAGAGCGTTCTATTAAGAATTCATTCAGTCGTTTTGTAGGTCACATTCTAGTTCGGTGGTCTTGTATTTTCACATTGTGTTAATATTGTAATACGAGAGAGTTAATGGGTACACAGTCTCAATGTACTCTTCCCTCAATGTACCAGAGGAAAAATGTTGATTATTCCGAACATTTTGGATTCAAAACGTAGAGTATGAACACGCAGGATTTTGAATTTTCTGAAGGTTCATAGTAGTATCGCAGATCTTAGATGGTTGAAATATCTCTCATTTGGAAAGTTCGTGGCTTCGAATAATTAATGTTTAAAGTGATTGTGTTTCCAATGCATATTTCCAGAAGGATGAGAGTCTTCTATTAAGCCTGAACAAAGCCATTACTACAGCAGAGACGGCCCTGGCAAATTCAACAACTGAACTGGCAACGGAGTACGAAATGGCAATAATAGCTTATGCTTTGTCACTTACAGAAAAATATACTGCTAATGCCAGGTCCATCCTCAGCACTCTAGTTCAAAGCCGAGATGTCGTCAATGAAGGTAAAATATATTTCGACAGATTTTGGTCTCAAGAAATCTGTGCGAAATTTGAAATTCGTTTGAGCAATTTGCTTTTGCCGGGAAAGGTGTGTTCTCATTAATACTTTTGTGGTTTGTTGTTAGTGGACATTGCTACTTTTTATTTTGAGTCATATATTATGAATGAGAATACATGTAATGTATAGTGAAAATTATTTGTTAAACGTATTTAAGACAATGCTGTTCAGCATGCAACTTTAAATGACAGCATAAAGGCACTTTAAGTGAATTTCACTCTTAATGCATAATTGCAATATGACAGAAAATTTCTGTCTGTAGAACGTGCTATTGTATATTTGAAAAATTGCACTATTTTGTATTCAACGTAATTCATTGCAATATGTTGATGCCATATTTTGTACTAGTGAGATGTCGTAAATGTTACAGTTTGGACAGATTATTTTGTAAACGACCAACCATTTGCATGGATTGTAGGAGACTTCACAAAAGAGTTGAATCCATATTCAGAATATGTAGCTGAGACTTAATCGTGTCATTCTTTAAAATAATATTCAATAATTTTAATACTTTACAAAATCAAATATCAACATAAAACATTCTATCTCTCACTATATTCCATATGAATTTAGCTCAGATTTTCAAAGCCTGATTTTCTACACACAAAGATCTAAGAAGCAAGTGATAACCGTTATATACAACAACGCTTACCTGTCTTATTCGTGGGGATTTACGTGAACTAAAAGATCAGTGCTGGTGTTTCAAATCAGAATATATAATTGAACTCATTCACCCACCATTAAAATTTAGATAACAAGCAGTTTTATTAAATATATATTAATGATTTATTGGAAGTGTTGAAATATGATCCTATACGTGTATATTGTATAGCAAATATATTGTTTGGATAGGTGGTCTACGCCACTGGAAGAACGACTCGCAATCCCTGCAGATAGAAATAGCAGCGTACGCTCTTTTGGCTTACACTGAGCTGAGGGACACTGATAATGGATTGCCCGTGCTGAGGTGGCTCATCAAGCAGAGAAATCCCTATGGAGGATTCGTGTCAACTCAGGTAGATCATTAGACAGAGAAATCCGTTTGGAGGATTTGTATCAACTCAGGCAGCTGTATATAATTTTACCGGGTTTAAATAGTTCATCTGAAAAGGTATCTTCAGATAGCCCTTCAAAGGTTAAAAAATGGTAATGTTGTCTTTATGATAAAGAATTTGTTTCCCACATTTTGCAGTTTTGATTTCTTTAAGGTCAATATAATGCCATGTACATAATTATTATTGATGCCTAACTATTATCCCGAATGAAGATAAAAGTGATGGAATATATTAATTCCTATCATATAATGGGGTGGGTGGTTGGCGGCATACCCTTAAATATGATTCGTACTTGTAATCTTTTAATGACTATAATCGACGCATAAAATACTAAAATAATACCCGTATAAAGAACGTATCCGGTATGCGTTAGGAATACAGATAGTAAAGATATCGCAATACTTTCAAAGAGCAAATCAAGTAACCAGGAAAAATGCCGACACAATCGAATAATGATAATGCATGCTCCTGTTTTTATTCACACACACACACACACACTGTTCTTTTTTTAAATTACAGAACTGCACAGTATTGAAAGTTGACATAAAGAATTTCTATGGGAAAGATGGTGTAATATGTGCTATTCATTTATCAAATAGCCATTTAAATAAGATGTCCAGTTATTAGTGTGGCTTCTTAGAAAACATTTAATTCATTATATAGTAGAAACTAATGACGTTTGAACTTAAATTATCCGAATGTTTCATTGTTACAGGATACAGTCATTGCAATTCAAAGCTTGTCCAGTTTTGCGGCTTTGACCTATACCCCGGTTGTTGATATCCAAGTAACCCTTCGAGTGGGAGCTGCCATGGAGAACTTGACCCTCAACAGGGAAAACAATGATGTCCTGACACTCAGAGAGGTAAGCTTAAATATTTTATTTTGATGTGCTGGATATGGTTTCAAGTACTGTATCTGCGGAATACAAAGTCGGCTTCTCGCTGTAACCTCGTTAACATACTTACATTGTACATCGTATCGAGAACAGCACATCGTATCAGGAAGAGCAAGTAACAGAGTAACTAACATTGCATCAAAAGGATTACAAGTTAATTTTATGCATCCAATAATACATGACATAAAATGAATGTAAACTGTTTTAAAGTATCATCAGTTAATTCTGACAATGAATAATTTTGTTATACATACAGTGCTTTTCACACGCAACCTTTATTCTTAATTTAGAGTACACGAAGTTTACATTTTGAATTTGTGTAAAACGATTAATGTGACTATTTTCGCTTGCATATTTCGAATGCACTCACTTAAGGATTGCATTAGAGTTAAATACAACGTTCGAAACAATATGAAAAATTCAATGAATGTTATGTACTATAATATAGCGTAAAATATAAAATTGCTTTCTCGGAAAAGTAAACAGCAAAAGCGCAAGATCATTAAAAAATATATTATAGTTGCATTTGTGTTGTTATTCAGATGGAATCTTTCTCCTAAATGTTATTTTGAGTCAAAATATTATCTCAAAAGCGTCATTTGGATCGTAAAAGGGCATGTAGTATCATTAAATATTTCTCCCTTTGTTTGTTTATTCGGTCCGAGAATGTTTCTTGCTATACAGACATGACATCCATTCTGCATAGAAGGTTAGAGTCATTATCTTCGCTAGCCAAGGTTCCGATAACCCAACCTACACCTTGGTATGTCGAGCAAGTATTTCTGTGCTTCGGAGCTGTGAATTTTATTGGATGCGGCGGCAAGCCAACCCATTAAATCAAAATTTAAATGTTGAAATTTGAACACCATTCGTACGTGATCGAAACAAATTGAGCTCACAACTTGATTGATAAATAAGCACTTTTCCAGTGTCTGTCAGTGTTGCACAAATACCTTTCACTCAAATATACATGTAATGGATTTCCTCTGGTACAATGTCAGACTTTCGATGTTAAACTTACAACGTATCCTCTTTAGGTCAACTGCCATCACCGTTTACGGGAGATGTACAATGCACCACGTTATTGGTTAGTTAGAATTACATACTAAGGGAGGCAACACATGAAATCTTTAGATGTCGCTTAGACAAAGAACCGATATAGCTATTCGATCCGACAAGGTGTAGATAGAGTTATCAGAACCTTAGCTAGCAAAGATGACGTGTCATCAAAAGCAATAAGAATTTTCATATTATTTCTTGATTGGGCTTTTGTATCGATTTCAGTTCCCTGGGACTACAGATTTGATAAGTGTATCGGCGACTGGAACAGGAATGGGTCTTTTGGAGGTGAGTTGTGACATGCATACATATATGTTCAGAGACACTTGCTTACAAGAGTCGGTAAATATTTGTTGATGTTATCATAATATCCAGTCCTTTGGTTCTAAATTCTATATACAGCACTGATACAGCTAACGCATGTGCATTTGTGCGTACTGATTAGCTTGTAGATGATGTATAAGATTAGTGTTTATGGTATTTTAATACAGTATAATTGTATGACCGGCTTAAAAATAAATGTGTAATGAACTTTATAATTTCGATTTGTGTAAGTTTTGCGAGTGATTTCATTTAAACAGAGTAAAATGACTACAATGCAAGAAAAATCTAAAACAACCGTCTATTCACAAGTCTAGTACGGTAACATTATATGGGGTTTTCCTACCACCGTGAACTTGAAAATGAAATGTATATATTTAAACAGGTTGGGGTATTCTACAATGTGTTGGGTGAGTCGGTACCTCCAAGTTTCACACTCACTATCGAAACCTCAGAGGAAAGAAAGAACAATTTTATTCTGACGGCGTGTACAAGGTATGTATCCATTATTTAGATGGTATGGATAATATTTTCAAAAGAAATAAGTCGATGATCCCTGTGAAGAATAAAAAGGCCAGAATATGGTTGTATTAAGTTTCTAGCAGACGTTTTGTAGGATAATTACGTAATCAGAACAAAGTTTACATTTAAGATGTCTGCAATTAAATGATAACTTATGTTAGCGTTTATGAGGAGAATGATAATGATGATTAGTGATAATACCTGACGAAATGATAATGATAATCGGTATGTAAGATGAATGTCTTAATGTTTGTCTTCTAGAGAGGACCCCCAATAATGAATAACTTATATTAAGAACCTAAACTATGATTATAGACGAGTAAACAATCATACACAATACACCATAGCCCTTCATTGGTGGCGCTGATATCAGACCACATGCCAATCTAATCGGTTAAAGTTGTGGAAATTTGAATGAACCAGACCATGCAACAACTAGAGAAATGCATGTATTCAGCAACGTACTTGTGCAGATTAATATTTTCCCCAAATGCATCAGTCAACATTACTTATTAATTGCTGTTCAAATTACAGCTGGACAGAGGCAGGCAACAGTGGTATGGTATTGCTGGATATCGGGGCACCATCAGGTTTTGCGGCAGACAAATCATCCGTAGTAATGATATCGGAGATAAAGAGAATCGAAGAATCTTCCGGACGTTTGGTCATCTACTTTGATCAGGTATTCCGACTTATCACCTGGAATGCATTTTCCCAATATTTAGCTCTTACCGTCATGTATGTCTCTTATCTCTTTCAACTTCAAATTGTGCATTTATGTATGTATGTATGTATGTATGTATGTATGTATGTATGTATGTATGTATGGTCAACAAACTTAACTAGCCAGGTTTATCAAGAAGATAAGTCTTTGCCTGCATGTTGACACTCTTTTCTCCGTCAAAAAATTGACTTTTAATAATCTTTGAAATAATTGAAAGTCCTTCAAAAGTTGAATTAATGAAAATATATTATATATTGGTCTATCAAGACTAAAGTCTATTAAAATGACAAGATAATTAACTGATGAGTTTTTCTGAATTTAGAGATAAAACAGGTAATAATCTTTATGCAGCTGGCATCTAATGTCCTGCTGCAGCCGACTCTGATTGTAGAACCCTTATTAATCTGGTAATACCATTTTCAAACAAGGTAACATCTGAGAAGATCTGTATTGGCGTAACAATGAGAAGGGAGTCTCTGGTTGCCAGGGTCCAGCCTGCGACTGTCCGAGTCTATTCTTACTATGACCCAGGTAATCTATATAACGCATGCTACGTAAGCCACCCGTAATTTATTTGTCGATGTGTACTTTATAATATTAATGGTATATAATTATTGATTATTGTACTACTCCACAAACAGATACGATTTAATGAGGAATGATTTGGTGGCATAAGCGATATATCTAGTACGCAACAATCAGCGTCCAAGCTGGACTTGCATATTAGTCAGATTTGAATATACTTTGGAAGTTAATTTTCTTGCAGTTGGAATGAAATAGGAACCCGAAAGGGTCAATTCATTTTATTCGAAATGGTGATATATTATATGATTTACAATCGTATAACTTAGCAATGTTTGATTTGTATTTAGTTTCATCTCGCATTCTATGCGATGACATTGAAACCTATTATTAGGCACATAATGACAACGCTAATTAACAATCATATTGTCCATACTTGCAATGTAATATCTATGCTTCATTTTGATAGGTGTCCGGAGTATAAGTGTCGATTTAAGTATAAAGATTGTGCTAATTGTCCAAAATAAGTTATGTTAAATGTTAAAAGTACTTTCAGTTACAAGCATATTTGCAGTGTACAATGCCATCTATTGACTCAGAAGGAAGGCTGATATCACATCCTGAAAATTTTGCAATATAATATTAGCAGTTCTACAAAATCTGACACCCTTTTTTGCTATACAGCCAACCCCCGCCAAAAAATAAACAAATAATACAAAATTGTATTCAAACTTGTTGATGATGATGATGTGGACTAACGACGAATATATCGCTTAGTTTTCCAGTTAACGATGACTGTTCATTCCAGTTTCATGCACACGCATCACTTGCTATACATGCACACTGCACATGACAAAGTAAGGGCTATACTAACTTGTTATTGAATTCCTTATACAATATTTACAGACAAGCGGACAGTAAAGAGTTACCTGCCCACAAGTCTAAAAAACAACAGTTTGTGTGATGTATGTGGAACCGAGTGTGGATGTGCTCCTGGAACTATTGTTACCGCAACGGTATGTTTACGTTTTTATCCATGAGATTTAAACAGTGTGCGTACGTATACTTCAGATAAGTTGGTATTTATTCCTACGGTAAAGAGCCGAAAAGAAATACATGAATGTGTGTCGTACCGTTCGTCTGCGGGCATTTACTCCTAAACTGCTGAGGTAAAGTTCACTACACATCGAAGTGGAGGTATCCAGGTGGCAACAATATGCGGTAGGGGATAAATTTTGGCTTACCCGTATGAAGTTTCCACAAAGACGCCAAATAAAGTGTACAAAATCTCAACTGATGCTTTCCATTCTGTAATAATAATAATAATAAATAATAATAATAATAATACATAAATTAATTAATTAAAACTACAAGATAAGTTATATACCAGCATTCAGGATGTATATTCAATTTAGTTTTAAATAGAATTCAATCTTTTAATGTACTTTTAATATAATATTTAAACAGAGTTGATTTTATAAGAAGGTTTTAGGCTATACAGTTTTAATACGGACAGTTTTGAATATAAATTCTTTCGTTTAATTATTCAGTAATACCTAAAAGTAAAACAGTAGAATTTCAAAAAGTGGATGTTATTATTTAGCAAGGTGTATATACACTTTTTAAACATTGTTCTTTTCTTTCAGACTATGTGCAGTAATGTTCTTCGCAGTAATACTTAATTACTAAATGGCAATGAAGAAATTCACGTATATACCTCATCAGTGAGCGGAGACTAATGCAGTGTGATAAGATTGTTCCTGGAACTGCGCCTCATTTTGTAATAATATTTTGTATTATACATGCTATCTGTGTTGCGTATACGTAATGACGCGATTTTATAATACCTGCTTGCCTGTAAATGAGCAATAGTTAGAGTAAACGCTGTCTTTATTAAGCACAAACAATTTAAGATTGATTGCTTCGACGATTTGTATTGCAAATAAAAATACAACTCATATCTCTGTAGTTCTTTTCACTAAAATACGACGAATGAAAATTACACTATATCAGAGACAAGGGTTGTCAGCCCGGTATAACTAAAACGGGGCACTGGTTGAACACTGTGCAAGCCATGGGCACAATTGTATGTCACCTGTAGAAATGAGTAATGCCTAAACCAGTGTTACCAAAACCTATGTTAAATCTGAAAATAAACGCCATGGATATGATTCTGTTCATCAGTTTTAATCTTTGGGCGTCTGGAGTATATCAGAACTTTTGGTTGTTTGAACCTACAGGAAATCTGCAAGGAAATTTCTGCTCTCATCTCTTTGTAATTCAAAAGTAATCGTTCTTATTAACTAATACATTTATTTTCAGTTCGATTTTATCATGATATAAAGTACATAGGTATTCTACAAAACATTAGTAAATTATTCTCTAAAAGTTATTCATTAGCGAATAATGGATAAAAATGAAAGTACAATAAACTAATTTAGTCAAATTAGCGCGATTTAAGCACATTTCTTCTATGTATGCGTACATCATTGGTCTACAGGCCTGATGTCGATAAATAAAAACTGCCACATAATTGCCCCTCCTCCTTCTCCCACAAAGTTTAGTCTTCTGTGTAATATATTGTAACAATGATGGCATTTTTAATTCGCAATATAAGTACTCAGACTCAATTCTTTTTTATACTTTTTTTGTACTTAAGAAAAAATCTGTCCCACGTGTTATAGTTTTAGATGTAGTTATTCCATCTACCATTCAGGAGGGGATATATTCTTTCTTTCCTTGTCTTGCATTTTCAGTAATTCACTTATCTTAACGCAATTTTCACATATACAGTTTATAAACCCAATCAAATAAATGCGCGTGTTTAGCCCAGCCAGTCCATTATATCCGACGTATCCGATGCATACGTTAATCAAAGTAAATGTTAATATTTCTATAATTTTGATAAAACATTCCATTTTCATTTTATTGTTGGGTAATGACTTCTTTTAAGTTCATTTTGAAAGGAAAGGTGCAGGTCCATGGATCTGTATACAGTTTTTGTAAGAAATAGAAATTTCCTTATTGTGCTTACAATATGAAACAGCCATGTCTACATCGAACAGATTGCTGTTGTATACATTGCAGGATACATAATCCTGTTCATTTAAAGTTCTTATGCTGGATACATTTACTTCAGTTCAGTGCATATTTATTTCTTTCGGTACTTGTAAAGGCACGAGGAAAACGCTTGCTAATGACACAATTAGAATCACGGTTTTTAACTTTTAACACGGGAGAATTAATATTTACATTCTCAAAAAAAAAATAATAATTCCACTCATAGAGAGGAAATTGAAGTGTTAGAAAACAAACCAAGATATAATTATGCTAGAAAGTCAATAACTAGAATATTTTTAACTTGAAAATAGCTTGAAGAGTTATTCAAGGAATTTTTAATTGACCTAGAAAATATAACGACTAAGGACGTGAAGGTTCGGAAAAGGAAAACCAAAGAGAAGATTAAAACGATAATTATAAAGTAACCATTTATTTGGCATGACAGTGAATAAAACAAATAGCTCCAAGGATGTGGACAAGGTGAGAGGTGTGGGATTGCATTTTCTTGGACAGCATCGAACTTTCATTACTTAGCCAGCAGAACAGCTCACTATCAACAGAATGGCTTGTATAGCAATTGCATCGGAAATGTATCTTTAACCTCTTTGCCAGAGCAATAGGTCTAAAGTTAATCAAACCTGGTAAGGGTTTTCTTAGAACATACATTATCAACAATTTACCCGAAATGGCTTCCTTATCAACACCGTTGCTTCTAAGAAACCAGGTTGGACATAACTAATTTCAACTTCACTTGAACGGGCGAGCCAGTTTTCATTAAACATGGTATGAATATTTCATAGGATATGCTTTACTATAAAATCTTGACTGCTTTGCTCTTGTCGCAACTGTGTGGCTGCCATAGAAACCACGCAGAGAACACTTAGCTTTTTACTAATATTTGAAATCTGCTGACCCAGATGTGACGAATCAATTTCATAGGTTATATTCATTCAGATTCATATGCAGTGTAGCTCCCCTGGCAATGGCTTGAAGCCATGTCAATAACAGCTAATTCTTATTAAACTTGGGACAAACACTTCGTATATTGTACGCATTTAGTTTCCAGCGATGGTGTGAATTCCATAGAAACTTGTTTTCACCTTCATTTTCACGGCATAGCCAAGTTTGATTCAATATGGTAGGTAATTATCGTAGTGCATGTTCCACCCTAACTGTGTTCGGGATGGTCGAACAATATGGTTTCGAGTGAATTAAGAAATTCTTTTCGTATTTCTCTATCGCCATTTTTATCAAACTTTGTCGTAGACATTTGGAAGATATGCTGCACAATAATTGTTTATGGGTGGAACCATTGTCAATCGTGTCACATCTATAGTAACGAGGTAGAAAACATAATTTAGAGTTCAACTCCAGTATGGCTGAGCCAATATTGATTAAATACATTAGGGCTATTCCCCAGGGAATGTTGTGTAAGAAATGTATTTAGCGTGGCTTCTACAACAAGCAGGTAGAAAATATACAAATGGTACGTGTTATGAAAATTTGATTTATTTTATATTTAATTTAATTGATTGTGTTTTAGTTTTAATTATTTTTAATCCATTAAATGTAATAGTAGGATAATTTCATTTACTGGAATTTGACATTTTCCAGAAATTAGTTTGACATGACGGTTTTCTCGTAAACACCTAACAATAGAACTTTGTATCTAAAAGCTGACCTAGTTCCTTTTCTTGATACAGAATAAGTAACAGGTGAAGTAAACAACTTATGTTATTTTTTTGCTCATTCCTAGTGTGGGAGTTTAGGCTGGAATCGAGGCCGTACGTGACTTTTTACATGGAATAGCTTCTATTTCGAAATTCTGGTTTTACCGGAATTGCACAGTAATCAGGTTTAATACTGATGTTTTGAGAAATAGTCTCAGTTGGGCTTTTAAATGTTTAGATATTAAAGTGTTTTTTTTTTCTCTTCTGTTGTGACCATTTGGAGTTTAATACTTTAATTTTCTTCAAATTATTTGGATTATAAGAGATTAATTCTTTCTCCTTGGAATATTTAAGTACTCGTACGGAATTCTTGTACAAAGTCATTTATTGAAATTTTTTTTTTGGAATTCAAACACCGGAATATTTGTTGAATTTCATGAAACTTGTTGAATTTGATTTTTTCTGTTATTTAAAGCTCACCGGCAATACTCTATACAATTTTTACTTTTACATCAGAGTTGCATTACATGATTACAAGTAGTAATACTCGCACAAAAGGAATGAAAATATTTTCAAGTATAAAGAAGGAATAATTTAATTACTCGATATAGAATTATACAACGCCGTTAGTAGTTTCCATCAGTTACGATTTCCCACCTACAGAGGACGCCATCCTAGATTTGTAACGTACGAATCTTCCGTCAGGTACGTCTATTGATTCTAATATACAAAGAAACATTCTGAAAACAACCTTATGTTACAAAATTGCCTGACGATTTCGCATGACACGTAATTGATTTGAGTGTAGACACGTCAGCATCATTATCATTGTTGATGTTGTTGCTGTAAGGACAACTGTGTTTATAGTTTTGAGCCTGCGTCTTACGTATGTCGTGGGTCACCTGTTTACATTGACTTATATCAGATTTTTCTAAAAACCAAGTAGCCAGTTTGAACACAACGTTAAAGCACTTAGTCCATCATTCACGCATTTGAGTTGTGTTTATATCGTTTGGTACTACGGTTTCGTACTGTGCATAGGATTTGAATAGTTATGCGTAAGAAGTTCCCCAGGTTTTAATAACTGGCTATCGTGGTTATTTTTAAAGACTTTGTATATTTTCGGTATAGTTAATATAGGTTTTAATTAGCTTTATTTTTATGTATGAATGACGGGTATAATTTGTGCTAGTGAGATACAACTTGATGTTACTTCAGATGCGCATATCTCAAAAGACTCCTAGGTCTTCTTGGTCATTCTTACTTTCTGAACTTCAAAGGTAATTTGGTATTAAACGAGCCAAGAACGTATTTGCTTTTTACATATTTTATTACTTTTCATTGCTCATGCCTGCCTGCGTGCATGCACGTAATCATGCATTATATGTATATCAGCCTTGGTATGGAGATGATGATATTGGCAAAGATAAGTTGCAAAACTTAACATTTTGTATGCCTTTTTTAACCCATTAACTGACCCCATAAGACCGTAATTTGTCTTTTATACAGTGTCAACCGGCTCGAAGTCTGTAGTGTCTCGCCCATACCACAAATACGCACACAAAAAGCGATGTTCAGTAACAGTTTACAAGGCACCCAAGGATTCAGTATGGTCTTACCGCATCAAATCATGTATTCGTGCTGTTTGACAATGTGATTCGGGAGTATATTAAGATCCGTAAAAAGATGATATGTGTCAGCTTACAAGTATCTAAAGTTTCTTTTTGGTAATACAGCCATGAGGCCATTTTTGCCTGATTTCCTAGACAATAGAATCACACGTGCATATCACAATCTGCGATCTTACACGGAACGACATCAAAAAGTTGACACTAGTTTTACAATTTCCAGCACGACTGTCATAATTTGTACACGATTAATCAGCTTTCTTTGGAACAACTGGGGTTGTTTCGGCAGTCCGTGCTTGGCATGTACGTTCATGCACGTGTAGTTGTTGCTCCAGTCGCTGGTTGCCATTGTTACGCTGTGATCATCTCTTACAAAAGTGTGTTTATAGAAGGCGCTAGTAATTAGAAGCCAGCCGTGTTCAAATAATATTGAAGTGACGGTCGGTCTTAGCGAAAACTAGCTTGGCAAAAGTATTTTTTTAAAAACACAAAAAACCCCACAAAAAACCCCATCGCTGAATAAGAAGCGATCGTGGGGTTACATTGAGGATATCTCTAACAAGTTTAACTGGAATGGTCCCACTTTGGTTGATCCAAACAAGCTTAATGCGGCCAAACAAAATAAATAATACCTCAGTTACATCAAAATGATTTAAAATTCGGAGGTGTTGCAGCTGCATTAGACAAGTGGAATATTAACATTCCTCGCCGCTGTTTCAGCTCTTTTACCATCTTTTGAGTCGCGGTTTCAAAAGCTGCGACGTTAGGGACTATCACAACAGCATCCGGTATGACTTTAAAAGGCAGTGGGAAGTGGAGACTCTCGTGGACGAATTAAAAAATACCTTTGATTACCAGGAACTAATCGCAGTATATCATTAGGCAGAGATCTTCGACTGCCCGGTAAAACTCGCAAAAGGTCACGTGTCCATTAATATTGATTTACAGGCGATGATAAAGTCAGTCAAGCATTTTCGTAGTGTATTTATGCCAAATACGTATGCAGGGATGGAACCACACATGCGTGAAACCGGTTGAAATCATGACCACGAGAACTATCATCCATGTACCGATTAGAATTATTGTCGTGCTAAAACTGTATTAACTAGTGTCTCTGGTGGTGTTAGGATACCAATTGATATACAGCTGTATTCTCGATTGCATGTGTATTCAGAAATTCTGTCGGCAGCACAAAATAGTCTCAATACGGTTAGTAAACGTTTCACAGCGACCTTTAAAAATAAAATAATTACCATGGCCGAGTCTGAACCGAAAGTGATGGGAGTAGACGGCATTGACTTATATCAGTAACAAAAAATATGAAATATGAATATGAAACCCCTTTATCTCTACTGCGATGGTCATTTCTATTTTCATTTCAATCTAAACATCTTAATTTACTTGTTTGTTGACATTTAGCGTTTTATTTCTCTCTAATATCGGATCGCTCAGGTGGCCTAATGGTTTAAGCGTTGTCCTCGCATGCGGGAGGTCGAGGGTTCGATCCCCGACCGAGTGTTACCAAAGACTTATAAAAATGGTACTAACAGCAGCAGGGGGGGCGAATCCGACATTTTGTCCAAACGTCATTTGGCTTAATTAGTACTTTCTGCACTCAGCGGATCCTGTGTCGTCAGCGCCTGGTAAAAAAAAAACGACGTCGTCGTCGTTGTCATCGTCGAGGGGCCAAATCGACAATTGTCCGGACGTCATTTGGTTTAATTAATGCCTTCTGCGGGCCGATCCCCAGCGTCGTCAGCGTCCGGTAAACACAGCGACGACCGCGTCGATGTCATCGCCCCCCCCCTGCTGCTATGATCTTACAAACAGAGTGATCACTAACTCCTCCTCTTGTAGGTCAATTAGGTTATTTGACTGATCGGTAATTCTAAAATTAATTCTCGTTAAAAACCGATCATGGCATCGCATATAGACCGGATTAATCGGACTCTCAATGATCAAAAATCCCGGAGGGGCTGTTGGTGAAAACGAATAAAGGATATACCCCTGTTGAGCTTGATTTGATTGCTTGGTATCCACCTGGTAACTCCCTTCGATAACATCGCACACTAGATTAATCGCTATCACCGATGCAATATTTACGTTGTATGGAGCAATATGCCTACCACCATCTCCGTTATCGTATCTGAGGATAGTTGATGGGGGGGGGGGGGCGTCCGCGGGTGGATTCTTAGGCCATCCTAGTATGGTTCTTATTGAACTGTTATAAATATCAACCATATACCCCGGTGTGCTTATTTCAATCGTCGACGATAACGTCGGTTCATGAACCGTAATAGCGATTTTTGATTCTTTTCCTGTGATCGATTTTATCCTGCGTTGAAATTCCTTATTGATTTGTTCTATTTGGTATGACCCAGTTGGTATTGTAACCTCCTCCCAGTCTGGGGTCCCATTGGGTTTATTTGTCCGTGCAAAAACCAGCGAGTTATTAGGTTGTTGTCCGTTAAATGCGTCCGCTCGAATATTAGGTCAACTGTGATATATTCGCAATTTTGCCAGCGCTATTTCCTTCACTGGAACCGGCGACGGGAAGTTCACACTGAATTCGGGTTTCGTTGACGTTATCGATATCATATTTGTTTGTACCGGAGTGGTATTCTCCGCGATCCGCTGAAGTAATTGAAACCCTTCGGGGTTCAGCGACATTATTATTATTCGTTGTCTTTAGTGTCTAATTTCAACAACCAGGTGGTTCCGGCTTCCAGTTAAAAATCCTCGATTTTTGACATCGCGGAGCTATACAACTGGACCATCGTGGAGAATTCAACATCGGATACGAACAAATTATCAATCGATAATGAGATCAACCCGGATAATTTCGAGTACGCGTCGGATACTATTTGATGTTTTACTGTATACTCGTTGAGCTTTTTCTGAAAACACGATGATATCTTTTTAGTGATTGCGTTGGCGACTCCAGCAATTGTTGTCATCGCGGAGATAGCGATTGGAACAGCGATCGGGGATATCGTGGTCACCGTGGATAAAATAACACCGGTACCGGCTACTATACCCGATACCGAGTACACGACCGCGTCGATGGTGGTTATTTTTCTGCGGTATTTTTTTATTTTTGCGCGGTATTGTTCGGAAAGCGTTTTCAAATTCGCGGAGAATTCTTTTGCGGTATCGAATCGATATTGATGTGACGTCGGTGATACCTCTGATACAATTACCCTGGTGGTCATTTTATTCTAAAAGAGCTAGTGTTTTTAATTACTTAGATTCGCTACAAATTCCACATACCATGTGATGTTTGCCCGGGCTAAATTTCCATCAACGGCATAAATTGTAAACTGTTCAGTTGCGTTCTTGTCTATAATTGTTGATATTGTATTGTTAAACCCGGATGAACTCGACGATAATATATTAAACTGCATCATTGAAACCAGTGTCAATCGATAAATGCCCTTAACAGTTGCGGTAGTATTTACTGTATTCTGTGTAGGAGTCCAATCGAATGATCCATGCCGAATTGTGTATACTGTGTTGATGATGTTCTCATGAGGGATTTTTATTTTTTCGAATTGCTCTGCTACTCTCGGTAGTCCGTCTTTAATCGCTTCAACATCAGTTCCGATTATTTCTATTCTCCGCAAATTCGCGTCTATATTATTCTTGTTCGCTGCAACCCTAGTAATGAGTATATCTATTTCCTGTATATGCGCGTCCACATTTTTTTTGTTCGCTGCAACCTTAGTAATGAGTGTATCTATTTCCCGTGTATGCGCGTCCACATCTTTTTTGTTCGCTGCAACCTTAGTAATGAGTGTATCTATTTCCCGTGTATGCGCGTCCACATCTTTTTTGTTCGCTGCAACCTTAGTAATGAGTGTATCTATTTCCCGTGTATGCGCGTCCACATCTTTTTTGTTCGCTGCAACATCAGTTTTGACTGTTTCTATTTTCCATTCATGCGCGTCTATATTATTCTTGTTCGCCACAATATCAGTTTTGATCGTTCCTATTCTCTGTTCATGCACGTCTATACCTTTTTTATTCGCTACAATATCAGTTTTGATCGTTTCTATTTCCCCTGTATGCGCGTCTATATTTCTTTTGTTCGCTGCAACATCAAGTTGATTGTTTCTATTTCCCCTGTATGCGAGTCTATATTCCTTTTGTTCGCTGCAACATCAGTTTTGATTGTTTTTATTTCCTGTCCATACACGTCTATATTTCTTTTGCTCCTTGCAACATCAGTTTTGATCGTTCCTATTTCCCCTCTATACACGTCTACACCCTTTTTGTTCGCTTCAATATCAGCTCTGATTGTCATTATGTCCTGTGTATGCGCGTCTATATTCCTTTTGTTCGCTACAATATCAGTTTTGATCGTTCCTATTTCCCCTGTATGCGAGTCTACATTATTTATGATCGTTGCAACATTAGCGCCGATTATTTCTATTTCCCGTTCATGCACGTCTACACTCCCTTTGTTCGCTGCAACATCAGTTTTGATTGTTTTTATTTCCTGTCCATACGCAGTGATATCATTTATAGTTGTTGTGATTTCATCCAGCTTGGTATTTTTTTTACCAAAGAATTTATCAAAGTTGTCATCGATCCTGTTAACATTTTTTCGTAACGTGTAAAATTGGCCCGACAGCGTTGTAAACTCCGAAATAGTATTTTTTATTGTTGCAAGATTCGGTTCGGTTACCGTCGGGGTCCCGAAAAAACTAGCGGTAGTGAGTTGTATATCGGTGACAGATTTTTTCACCTCGGTGACAGATTTTTTCACCTGCGCGTCAAGTTCGGTCACCGATCTATTCAACCTTATAAAACCGTCTTTGACTAATGTTATCGTCGACAGATGTTCACCCGGCTTGAGTCGTCCGTCGCTGGTATACAGCGCGATAGTGTCCTCGGCGGCATCACGCCGTCGTGTTAAAACGTCATCCAGCGACACATTACTGGATTTCAATTTACCCTGGCGGTCTTGAAATACAACTATTTCACCTGGGTCAACACTTGTTAAATTCAACGTATCAGCGATTTCATCCTCGATTAGTTTTTTTATGTCATCGGTGGCGGGCGTTTCCGTGGATCCTTTCAGCGCCAAAATAGGTCGTCCCCAAATATCAATCATCGTTATTGTAAAAAAAAACAGCGTTTCTAATTAACCCGCCGGGCCTCTACGACCCCACTAGTGTATTCGTTTACAACCACATGAGGTGGTTTTCGCGATGATGAAATCGCCGCGAGTACGTTTAATACCTCACGGCCGCATATCGGCGGGTCGCTTAACTGCTGTGTTGGCAGCGTGGAATAAAAAACCCGGGCTGAACACGTCCGGATATACCGCATAAACTCGTTCGGCGGGGCTAACCCGTATGAATCAAAATAGACGATCGCACGCGGATCAATCGCGTATGCAACCCAATGAGTTCCCGCTCCGGAGGACCCATCGAGGTTAATTATGCCGGTTTCAATATTCCTTGGTGCCGCCGGTAATTGATCCCTCATAAAAACACCTCTGAAGTTTTTTATCGCTAGCGCGTTTGCGGCGTCTATTAAATCAAAATTAGACATGGGAGTCATTGACTCAGGAGTCATTGACTCCCGAGTCAATAAACGGTTCCCGGTAGTCTTAGACCCTTTCCCGAGTACCATGAATACGGGGTTCCCGGTAGTCTTAGACCCTTTCCGGCCACGGATCGTTTTTTTTTATAGCCTTTCCCGGTTGCCTTCTTCAATGCCATCCCCGCCGCGGTACCAACGGCTCCTAACGCCGCCGCCTTCGCCACTGCTGGTGCGGCCGCGGCAATCAACGCTGGAATCGGAGCTAACAACGGAAATATCCCGCCGGTCTTTTCCATGTTTTTAATCGCTGCGGCCGAGAAATCTACCTGAACACCCTTTTTATTCTTCATCGCATCATTGAAATGTTTTATTTGACGCGCCGTCAACGATATCTTATGATTACCACCCGCCATCTGTGACGGCTTCAGCGTTATTGTGGTCCCGCACTGTTTAGCCGACTTTGATCGTAATTTCTTGACTTGACCATCAGTCAACTCTACACTGACGACACTATACAACATTTTATTGTAAACGTGTTTGTGCTTTCAATTACATGTTTTCCACTGGTGCATCAACGATTCTCATTCGTCCGCCAACGCCTTCTAGCAGCATTGATTTATCGCTGAGAATGACAGCAACCGCTCTATAATTAACACCAGCCGGGTCTATACGAGCTCGGAAGTGTATATCAACGACGGATTGTCTCGTTAAATCAAGATGTTCCAACGAAAAATAATAAATCGGATACAGCTTTTTAAAATCAAGTTGTGATATTTGCAAACCGGTGTCGACGTTTTGATCACGACCCATGTATGACAGCAATCGATGATACACACGTGCGACATGGTTGTCGCCGTAATTAAGCTGTATATCCTCGGATGGTTCCTGTTGTCCGTTTATTCTCAGCGAAACATCCCTGACTCCTAATTTATCAAATATCATATGGCTGCGTTCTTGACTGCCCAATCGTTCCCTATTCTGTAGCGCTATAAAAATATGACGCGGGGCTGAAACACCCTGTTTTGATGCCAGGTGCCATGTAAACGTATCGGCGACGTTATCCTCTTTAGCATCAGTTGTTACCGCTAGCCAACTCAACAACGATTTTCCTCCCTGTTCCATAAATGCTAACAATCGTGCTTCCGTGGTAACTGATGGAGTCAGCACCGGCATCCACAATGCCATTTTAGTTAAAATGACTTTACCGGCAGCGACGCCAGCAGCATGCCATATTGCATTGTTATCATCGCCCCTTCGCGTCAGCGCGATTGTATGCTTAGCCCCATAGATAACCCTCCTGACATTTCTGCAGAATCCAAATATGTGATGGAGTGGAATCGCGCATGAAAACTGTCGGCGTGGTCTTTGCAACATTGTTACTCGTGCTGCGAATCCCATATTGTAATTATCGTTAAGACTTTTTATAACAGTGAAATTAGCGTCTGGTCTTGCTCTGCGGTCTGGGTTATTTGCTTCAGCCTGTGGGTCAACTGCGGTATCTCTTTCCACTAGCACGTTAACGTACTGAAGATGATCAGCGTTATCGGTGGTGTCCTTCGCAAACATCATAGATGGGCCCGTCGATCTCGTATAATCGTCCGAGTATCTCGCTAACCCAATTATCGTCGTTGCAACATCAACCTCGCGTTCTATTGATTCAATTTCTCGCCCGTCAATAAGATATCTGGCGCTCTCAAATAACGCCATGATACCGTTGTTAACGAAGCCAACTCGAACACGATCGTTATCTGCGTATGGTGCATTATCGGCGGCATTTGTCACGAGTTCTCCCTCAATTTCGATAAACGCTTCACATGGCAGAAAGTATCTACTGGTATCTTGGACTTGAAGTTCAATTCGCGATCGTAGGTCAGGTTGCGCTGCATAATAAGAATAATATTGATAATCGCGGACAGAATCATCCCTGCGCACTGGGGCATCCATATCAAACGCGGGATCAGCGGTTCGCGCAAACATTTCTATTATTTATCATGTTGATGTTTTCAATTGCGATTTTCTTTGAATTCTGTTTAAGACCACTCCCCCGCTATTGTGTTCATGGGCGCGTTGGTGGATGACTGAGCCGCCAACGACTCTAGTTTTTCTTCCACGGCGTTATTTATTACTTTACTGACATTTGCAGGCATCACCGTCGTTGATGGCATCACCGGTGGTTTCTGTTTTTTTCTTGAAAATCTCTTGGATTTCACCAACGACATTAGTTTGTCCTTTGCTGCAGAAAGCGCCTTTCCGGCAACATCTCCAATAGCACTAATACCCTTATCACGAATAACATCAATAGCCTTCATTCCTAATTGTTTGGCTAACGGCGCTACTTTTGGAGCCATTCTTGTAAATAACCCCGCAATGGTGCTACCGAGACCATCTCCATAGTACGCGCGGTAAACAGGCAATCGCGAGTTTACCACGTAGACGAGTACTGGTTTATCGTGGTTGTAGTGTATGATCATCTTTATTATAAAAACACCGGTTTTTCAATTAGTGATTGTGATCACCAGTGATTGTGATCACCCCTTTCCCCTTTCCCACCGCCGTGTGGAAAACCGGAATAAATTTTATCAAAATTTCCTGGGGTTTTTGCCCTCGATAAAAATCCGGTTTTTTTCCGGCTTTTCCTGATTTCTAGTCATTTTTGGTTGCCTATAGTCGTTTTTTTTCGATTTTTCAGCAAAAACATCGATTTTCTCTAAATGATTTCCTGGGGTTTTTGCCCTCGAAAAACGGTCAAAAATGGCCAAAAATGGCCAAAAAACGGTTAAAAACAGTCAAAAAATGGCAAAAAATGGCCAAAAATAGTCAAAAACGATAATAATTTTATAATTTTATAATTTTATAATTTTTTTAATCATCCACGAGTTCGTCTATGAGCGTTCGATACGCACTAACGTCCATGATACCACCCGTAAATAACCGCTTGCAAATATCAGCGGCCTCATTGATTATTTCCGGAGAGTTATTTCCGGCTCGTTTTCCTCCGATTAGTACCTCTAGCCGTGATATATCACTGAGAACACTGTTAGGACAGGTAACGCCGTAGGATTCTTTACCAACAGAGTATCCTTTTCCTTTTTTTGGTATTCTACTTTTTACTTTATTGTGGAATGCGTCGTAATCGGGGCCATCACCACGTAGTAATGCATTCTCGTGTTTACTCGCTAAATACACTATTCTTGTCCAATCCTTTAACGACTTTATACTTTTCTTGTAACCGCTATTGATATGCTCCTTATCTCGTATGCTCTTAGCAAAATTGGAGGCAGTAAAATCAATTAATTCTTCCCTCCTGTCCCTGAGGTCTCTAATTTGATCTATTGTGCTCTTCTTAAGTACATTACGGGGTATATTCCTCTCTTTTTCTTCTTCTGGTATTTCTTCTTCCGGTGTTTCTTCCGGTATTTCTTCTTCTGGTTCTCTTGCGGTAGCACCTAGTTCTTCTTCGTCGGCCATTGTAACATAAGGTTCTTGTGGTTCGGTTATAGCGAGTGGCGGTGGCCTCCGTGTTGTAGCAGCCGCTAGTGTTTCTAAAGACCTTTTTGTTTGTTCGGTCTGAGCCGCTATCTTTTCAAGCGCATCGAGGACGGGTACAGTTGCCGCCGTAACATCTTTGGTCGCTTTAGTTACCGGGGCAAAGAGTTGTTCGCTTCCAACAGTAAAATCGGTTTGTAGTTGCTGCCGCGTTTGAAGTTGCTCTCGGACCCTGTCTCGTAACGGTATGAACTTTTTAAGCGCCGCTAGCCGCTCTCTGGCTAGCCGAGTAGTAAGTGATTCGCCTACCATTATTGCAATTGCGAAGCAATTTCTAATTTCTCGCCGGAGTTTTCGTCTATAATCCTTCTAATGTTTTTGATCTTGCTAGAAATCTCCCGGCGTCGTTCATAAACACGTCCGAGTTTTTTTCGTATTATTTCAACGGCAGTAAATAGTCCAATGAATGCATTTGCGTCATTGTGGTACAAGTTTTCATTAATCGTATGTTGTAATCGTTTTACAAAAAAGTACTCGCGGGCCAGGGTAAAACGTCCCCGTTTTGATTGCTCGTTAATAATTTCATAATCGGATAATATTTTTTCACTGTCTAGACCATCAGATAATTCAATTCCTTGATTTTTTAATTTTGAAATCTCGGCTAATATATTATTGATGTCTTCGATATTCATTATTCCTATAAAACATCTTGTTTTTAAATAAAAAAAAATGAAACCCCCGCGTATCAATTCCGAAGGTGTTTAATAATTCGTTTTCTTCCGGAATGGACAATTTATTGTCATGGCGACTTCGTCAGCGCCATAGGCGCCGGTGACTTCGTATCTACATATGAAAATCGAATTCTATGCCCGGTCTTTTTTGAGATTGCTGTTTGATATACTCGTTCTGCTACTTTTCGTATTGAGGCGATACAAATGTCAAAGTATCTACTGGCTTCATTCATCGACTGAAATATTTTTTCCTCGTGAGTTGTTGTATCAAATGACTTTACGGGTTTTGCTTTCTTTGGGTATTTACCGGTTTGGCCTTTTTTGGTATTTTGACTCTGCGAGACAGCTTGCAAGTTTATAAGAGAATTATCAGTCTTATTATTATTAATATGATCAATCACAAGTCCATTTTCGATTAATCCGTTGAATACCTCAAATACCGCCCTATGAACATGGTACTTCTTCTTTCCGGCACCAAACACCAGATACCCCTGATTACTTACGGTACCAACCGGCTTCTTCAGTTTGCGGTTTCTAACAATGCCGTCGCGAGATGCCTCGTAATTGACGAGCACAGGATGCGGCTGAAATTCTTGGTCCATTTGTATAATAATACTATTTGTCTAATTTATTATTTGGTTTAATTATAAATCTTTCAACGTAGTCTTGGGGGGTTTTGATGACGAAGTCGGCGGTGGGGTCAATGACGGCGTTTTTAATTCGCTTGTCATAATAGCGTTTTAGTTCCCTGTATCGCTTTCCGCCACAATTGATACACAACTGCGATTTTCCTCTTACACCGACGTGGCAAACCAAGCACGGGAGGGGACCAAGAGAACCATTACGAACGCTTTGTAAATGGTACCCGCAGAATTCACCTCTACATGATTTATTGCACGGGGTTGTCGACCCAATCATCAACCATTTGCAGTGATTCATTATACTATATTCTTTCATTTAAATACTTGTTTTAATTATATGGATGAGTTCGAGAGATTAGCAGCAATTAAGCCCCGGAAAAATATTAAGTTCAATTTCGATAGAGTCCTCAAGGACACACCAAAAGCGTTAATAAACGATAGAACCCTGTTGAGTAAAATACGCGATTGTATCGATGAATTCAAGCGTGATGGCGCATCTCATAGTTGGTCAACATTTCGAATTGATGGCGTTGTTGATGCTACCATGAACGACAACCGCGCAGCAACGATAATATCACAACTTGACGGTAAAAGGTATTTCTTCAGAGTAAAATTCATTGTCCGGGTGGAATCAGGTGATTGGATCATACGTGATAAATTTGAACCAGTTCTCAGCGAAAAGAAAACAGTCATTGTTAGCCGCGACTCCAAGCCGGGGTTGTTAACCGGAATTGACAGACCATACTATGAACGAGCGTATCCTGAAACAGCAGTTGTTTATGGAATATACCCGTTAAATAAGAAACCTGATATCGGAAAACTAGCGCCGATGAAACAGTCAACGGGGATAAATTGTGTAGCAGAACGAGTAACAGAGCATTTTACAAATGCGTGTCGAGGAAACAAGTTGACTGATTTACGACGTAGCAAAATCAACCGGTGGGAGGAGACAGTGCGCGAGCGTGGAGCAACCATCAGCGACATAGCGAGATTAGAAACGTCGTTGAGATTTCCAATAACCGTTACAACGATAACCGGTGAAGTATTATACGAATCGAAGTACAAATCAAATGGATCCCCAATCAAAATTATTGATCATAACGAACACGCGTGGACGCCCGCGATCACAGTGTTTCCACGGGATAGAACGGTAAAGTATATCCCGGGGGAATTCCTGGAAGAGAACGGGTTTCTCGCGGAGAGGAAACTATTTGATGCTATCGCTTATTTGTGTAAAAACGACCCTGTATCAGTGTGGTTACTTCGCAGCGCCGATACCTTTGATCAGTTTGTAAGACCAAACGGCGAATTATATCGCACTGAAGCGTTTCACAACAGGATGAAAAAAACCGCCATAGAATTTGAAGAGCATGATGAACAACTGCTAACAAATTGTTTTACGATTCCATCGGTTGCGGCTCATGTTGCAGCGAGGAAAAATGCGTGGAGTCCAACACGCAAGGAATTTCTACCGGATGTACAATCCAGTTGTTTGGAATACTATCACGGTGGACTATGGAACACTGAATACAACCGCGACGCTATGATTTCCGTTGATATGGTTGCCTGTTATCCAGCGAGTTTTCTCGGGTATGGATCCGCCGCTGAGTATTTCAAACGATTTGGACACCCCAGACATGAAATGACTCGTGTTGCTATTAATGGACCACTGCCTGATTTTGATTTAACCGGATTCGCTCGCATAGTATCATTTGAGTTCGCGGCAGGACTTCATCGCTGTTGCTATATTTGGATCGGTAGACACATGGCTGAAAAGAAGTGGTTGCCAATAGCGCTGCTACGGTACATGATTGATTGTAGCATGCTTGTATCGTTGATTGTCAGTGACGCGATTATATCATACCGAGCGCAGACTGAAGTCTGGTTACCAGAACCGGAGCGTCTAGATAGCATAATTGACGAGTCCAAAAAACACATCGATGCCGACGAGGAATATATCATCGAATGGTCCAGGAGGATATTCAACCAACGAAACCGCGAGGCAAAAGATCTCGGTAGAAGAATAATTGGTAAGTTCACACAAGGTGGAAAAAACTGCGATTACAAACGATATTACTCACGGCTGATTATAGATGACGCAGAATATGATTTCGTAATCAAGGACGCAGTGGCGAAAAATAGATACGTGAACTGCGAAACAGCTTTCTTGTCCAATGGAACAAGGTTGGGTACAGTTGTTACCTACAGCGACGGAGACAGCCCGGCATACCCGCATTTGAGGGCGTCTATGCTGGGTTACGCCGCTATCAATTTATTCTCGATGATAAATAGATTTCCCGACACCGCGGTTAGAGTAGCCGTTGATTCATTTTATATAGACGTAAAGTACAAGGGAAACTTAGCCGAGTTTACTAGTCCGGACGAGAGTTGGGGTATATGGAGAATTAAAAATGAAATACGACGCGATTATTCCCCGTCAGCAAATGTCACCGTTGAAAATAATTACTTACGCGGTGATAAATTATCAGAATGGTCTAATGCACCACCGTGTTCTGATCCAATTTGTAGATATAAAACAGTTTATTTAAGCGGCTGTGGCGGGTCAGGAAAGACGACTCGGGCAATTGAATTATTTCGAACGCGGGCAAGTATAATCGTGCTTACACCGACCCATAGACTAGCGCGAGAGATAAAACAACGAAATGTTGACGCCGTTACTTATCACAGCTTTTTTCGATACAGCGGTGGCGAGTGGACTCCTGATCGAATGGGTGAAAAATTTATTCCTGAAGTTATCATCTGGGATGAGATATGTACTGTTTCGTTAGACGTTTTACAAATGTTTCTTGATTGGTTGCTGCGCGCGAATACAGCGGTGATCATGTGTGGCGACCATGGCCAACCACCACCATTTGTCGGCGAGGGTCCACATGATTGGTTGAGCGGGTTCGTGGACTATTATGAAGAAACCGATACTGATTACCGGGCACTTGATGAACAACTGCGCGGGGTTAAAAAATTAATCAGATTACAGCCGGATAGAATTCAATGTGAAATAATCCGCGAGGTGATTCCGGAAACGCCGTTAAATGAATTCTGGGAAACATGGAGACCAAACGATTTGATTGTAGCGAGTAGAAAGATAGTCAGGGACACACTTCAGCGGAAGTTGTTTGCGTTGCATAAGGAAAAGTTTCCAACGCGTCCAGTGCCGTTATGTTATAGACCCGCGGACACACGGCGGCAGAACATTGAAGTTGAAATCCCGGGCCCGACAGCGTCAGGGACAATAAAACAAATTCTCGTGCTGAATGATATTGTGCTCGTTGATATCAGCGTCGTCGAGGACGCGCTACGTGCTAATAAATCCCCGTGGACGCTAGGATACGCAACAACAATACATTCCTCGCAGGGACTAACCATCACGGACACAATTGTTTGGATAGTTGATAATCGCATCGAATGGTCCAATCTAGTCTATCTTGCAGTGTCCAGAGTACGGAGGATAAATCAGCTTCGAAGAATTGTTATTGACGGAGTCAGTGACGAAGCCGGTGACGGGGTCACTGACGGAGTCATCGATGCAAGCGTCATTGATAGAAAACTCTCGGGTTACCGCCAACAGGATAAAAAAAAACAGCGGCGTTTTGATATTGATGCCGAATTAATAATTGCGTTACGACAACAACAGAATAATCACTGCGCGAGTTGCAATTGTATAATGAGTTGGCGTTATTCGGATAAAGACGCTCGCCAATTTACCGTGGACAGGATCGATAACAGTCTCGGTCATGTCAAAAACAATGTGAGGTTGACCTGTCTTGAGTGCAATAGACGCAACGGCGCTAGTTAAGACCACGCGGGGGTAATTGAGTATCGTCAGGTATCACTTGTAGTTGCTCGCGTGTAAATCCGCGCTGAGGAGCAGTTGAATCCAGTCTGTAGATCGGTGGTCTACCAGTTGATCGTGTTATCGTTGATATGTTATGTGTGGTAACACTCCAAATAGGATCAGTAGCCCTTTTTTTACCGCCTTCAAGCTCTCCTGGTTCATACAGATATCTCACGGTAACATCGCCGAAAATCGGCTTGGAAACGCTATCTATTTTTGATCTTCCGGGTATATACTTTTTTTAATCGCGTCGCTGGGCTTCATGTTGATTGCTCGGGTAATCTCGTTATTTAACGCTGCAATTACGCCTGGTAATCTTTTAACCCATTCACGAGATCGTTTTTCTTGGATGAATTCCTTCGCGTATTGATATCCAAATAACCGTTCAGCAAGAGTCCGATTGAATCGTTCAACAATTGCCTGATCACGATGTAGCGCAGTATGACCTCGTCGTACCGCGACGCTATGATGTTTCAGCGTTGATAAAACAGCGCCGCGAAATTCACTACCAGGATCAACTTGTAATAGATTTGGCCAGCGCAGAGGACCTCTTCGATAAATTCTTTCAAACGCAGCGGCTACTTCAGTTGCTGACTTTGTTTTCAACGGCTCTGCTTGTTTGTATCGACTCGCAACATCAACTACGGTTAGCGCGTATTTGTAACCGTTGTCATGCGGCAGAAATAGTATATCAGCCTGATGAACTTCATTAGGTACGCTGACATCAAAGCGCGAGAAGTTGATTTGTTTAGGCGGTGGTAGATAGATTTGCCATATAGCCTGTTTGGATAACCAATTAGCCGCAGTGGCCTTTGTTACATTTGCAGCGCTTGCAAGCTTACCAATTGCGGCCTTCCCCCTCCAGTATCCTCTTGGAGAATAATAGATGGATTCCATGTTGTTATTATAAACGCTAGCGTTTTCAATTACCAGCGCGAGAAGCTCCGCTTCCAATCATTAATTTACCTTTCATAGCCGATTTTACCAACCATGAAGCCAATTTTTCTTTGAATGATTTATCAGGAATAGCATTTAACGCGTGAATTAATTTTACGTCCGCGATATGACGCTGTTGCAGATCGCTACTTTTGTAGTAAGCAACATCATGAGCATGACACGCCTTATCGATAGCGTTTATTGGATACTCACCGGGTTTGGGCTGATTTTGATCATCGAGTCTAATATCTAATCGTGTTCCGGGGCCACAGTAGCTATATCCTGGGAGGTGTTTTTCTCCTGGATACTTTGCCCACGGGGTTCCGGGGAGTTTTGATAACTTGGCTGCGATGTCACCTCCTCGCTTTTTTTTAAAACATCCCCGGGTTTAATAGAAATAAATCTAAATTTCTTTGTACCGCATTGTGCACACTTGCCAGTAAGCGCCGATCTGTTATTTTTTGTTGTAGCGGTTGTCATATCATTTGTGCCAGTACGTACTCTACACTTTACACAATATAGATCCATAATTTATGTATAGAGACATGAATATAATTGACTTTTCAGCGACTAAAACAAGAGAACCAGTTAAGCATGTTGCAGCGTTACCAAACTCGATCCGGATGATTATCATCGGACCATCTGGATCCGGCAAGACGCAATTGTTACTCAATTTAATAATGAGATGGATGAAGTGGGATAAGTTGTATTTGGTTGCTCCTAGCGTAGATGATCAACGATGCTACGAGGTGTTGAAAGATTTCAACGAGAATGCATCAGCGATCGCTGAAAAAAATGTTATTGAGTTTATTACAGATATCAATGATGTACCAGGTATCGATGATATTGATGGCGACGTTAACAATCTAGTCGTGTACGATGATGTTATGTTAGACAATCAAAAAAACCCAGCTAGGATATTTTCCAGAGGCAGGCATAAAAACACTGACGTGATATATGTCACTCAACGATACACTCAGATTCCAAAAGTAATCAGAGACAACTGTAATATTCTTGCTGTATTCAACGGCGTTGATACACACACGCTACGAAATATTTGGCAGACATGGTGCGGCGGTGACATGGACTTTAATGTTTTTCGAAACTTTTTTAGTCATGCTCAGTCGACCCCACATGGATTTGTAACGATAAATTTACATGATCCTCGGACACGATATCGTATCGGACTTGACCAAATATTCGGTTAAATTGCAAATAACCACTTAGCAGCAGGGGGGGCGATGACATCGACGCGGTCGTCGCTGTGTTTACCGGACGCTGACGACGCTGGGGATCGGCCCGCAGAAGGTATTAATTAAACCAAATGACGTCCGGACAATTGTCGATTTGGCCCCTCGACGATGACAACGACGACGACGTCGTTTTTTTTTTACCAGGCGCTGACGACACCGGATCCGCTGAGTGCAGAAAGTACTAATTAAGCCAAATGACGTTTGGACAAAATGTCGGATTCGCCCCCCCTGCTGCTCTAACAGCTCCTGGCTTGGCGCTCAGCATTAAGAGGTTAGTGTTAGGACTGGTCGGCCTGGTTTCAGGATAATATGACTGGGTGATGCAACAATGCTTGACATCACTATAAACTGCCACACTGAAGACATCGTAGCGATATGACTGAAAATTGTTAAAGCTACCTTCAAAATCCAAATCGCACACACACACCACGATCGAAGTGTAATTCTATTTAGAAAAGGAACTATAGCATCTACTGCAAATATCAGTATGAATATAAATTATTTTTCTTTATTTCCACACATTCATAGTCATCTTACTGTGTAGCAAAAAGCCCCAATCAAATATAACAAAACTCACCGATTTTATGTTAAAAAGGAATTTCGAACATATTATTGTATTAAGATGGAGTCATGGACAACCTTGGCTATTTTTAAATATAAATATAAAACATTCTTTTAATAGGATGTTATGAACTTGCCCTGTTTTATAGCCTACATATGTAGTTATGTATTTTATTGTACTTAATGTGAATGCTATTCATTTTAATACATTTCACGAGAATTCGGCTCAGCAATCCGCCAGGAATAAGCATGGTTTATTATTATTATTATGATGATCATTATTGTTGTTGTTGTTGTTGTTGTTACTGTACGCCTGGAAACTAATAAAGAACATGCTGTTATGTTATACGAGAACATGTTCGAATATACCTTGCTGATGGACGGTTAGGTTAAATTTTTTAGATTATTATTATTATTATTATTATTATTATTTAGATTTCTCTGTCCTGTTTTGCGGGCATTATATTATTGAATTCATTGGCAATCCCAAGGATCTTGCGAAATGCATGCAATTTTAAACTTTTTGGATCTTGCTTTCATGTCAGATGTATATGTAGAGGAATTTTCATTCTCATGTATAGTTTGCAATATTAATATTAGAGGCATGACATACTATTTTTAAGAACAAAACCTGGCTATTTTTCTTTCCTTTTACTCTAGTAATGTGCCACTATGCTACTGTTAGTTATGTCTTCACTGGTTTTATGTATTGTTTCAACATAGAGCAACCAGTAAGTAAAAATATTTATATTAATAAAAAAGACGGTATCTTTAATTCATAACAATGCCTATTCCTATAACTTTTGTTGGTCATCCTCTTCGTCATGTCGATAAATGTCATTATTGTTGTAATAATAATAATAATAATAACTACAACTAAATGTATAATAATAATAATAATAATAATAGTAATAATAATAATAATAATTATTATTATTATTATTTATAGATGACGAGACCATTAAATCTGGAAAAGGGTTGTGCACACTAAATTTCTCTGACTTATTCATAATTTGATTGGATATATGGAGAGAGAGAAATGTGCACGTTGATGAATCTTTTGCATATACGTTAGTTAGGTATTGTAATTACTGTAGAGATCATCAACACATACGTGTTGCGGGCCATTTCAAGAGTTTTGCCCTGCATTTTGTACGAATCTCTGACTGAGAATGCATTGTGGTTTCGAAAATAAAAAGGGTGTCAATAAGTTGAATACAGTAAAGATCAGCTTTCAATGATGTTACATTATGTCATAATCTAGAATGGATAATATTTAGGATTCAATTAGTGAAACTTGGCATTTTTCGCTTGACATGCTATTCGGATATAAACAGTTTTCCAGCACTGTTGGACACGCTGCATTGTGAATCCTGTTCGAGATTGTTCCACAGCTATATTGATGATGGTATTAAATATTATTTGGTAGAAATAAGCCTGAAATTGCAAGTGACTAGACTATTTGAACGTCGAAGGTTACAAAGTTTTCGTTACTGACACAGGAGAAGAGATCGATTCAATAAGAGTCTGGCGTTATCTCGTTTTAATGTTGCAGAGTGTTAATACATTTTGTTTTGATCTTCTATACTACAGACTTTCCTACCCAATTCAAAGTATAGAGATTGCCCATGTGTATTTTGGAAGTCCTGTAACTGTTGTGACGACCTTTTTTGAATGTATGTCGCGTAATGAGCCGTCACCTAATTTAAATACTCTGTTGTGGCGCGAGGATTCAAGATGGCCGGTACAATGTTCTTTAGTGGCGCCCCTAATTTACTTAAGAGAACACATTTTGACAGTTGCAAACCGCCCTCCTCCTCCACCATTACAGTTTGTTTCAAAACATTGTCCCATCAGAGAATTATGAAGGAGAAATTATAAATGAGAAAAAATTGAGCTGCAGAAATTTGGTTAAGGATTCACTTGACGGCGGGGTAAATTGCTCTCCACACGTCCCTCGCGTTGCCACTCTAAATGCCATACCTCAGCTGATTCCCTCTAACTAGCAAGGTACTTGTTCTAATTGTTGGTGAATGCTAACTTGTTAGATGTATACGCAGTACATAACTTGTATAGTTCTACATTCCTGTAGCTGCGAAGGCGAAAACTATTAAGTTGAGGGGTATCTATCGGCAAGGAAACATATGTTGAATGGGGTAGACCCTAATCTGCCAGCATATAATACAAAAGCATATCTGGGTCTATGCGGTTTGCATATGTATATACATTACGCACAAATTAATGCATTATGCATCCAATTATTTGAGGAAAAATATTTACAAAATTTATTCAGTTTTCCATTATCTTGTCTTCATCACCAGCTTCATCAGACCAAATTTCCATTTCTTAGTTCATGTGGAACTTTAAAAGAATGTGATCAGTTCAGAAAAAATGTCTGAAGAATTCGTGACGAAATATTTGATTATCAGCCGGTAAGCAATTCATGTTATGTCGAATAATAAGCTTGTCTGTCTCTGGTGGCCTACTGATTAGAGCTTCCTTCTCGGATGCGAGAGGTCGCGGATTGGAACTTCGGCGGAGTCATGCCAAAGACTTACAAAAAGGGTACTAACAGCTGCAATTTAGTGTTAGGACTGGTCAGCCTGGTGTCAGGATAATGTGACTGGATGGGACATTCATGCTACATGTCTGCGGGATGATGCCCCTGTGCTACACATCACTATAAACTGTCACACTGCATACATCTTAACGATATGACTAAATAATTGTTAAAGCTATGACAAAAATCCAAATCACTGACTCATTCTTCCATATTGTTTGTCTTCAGTGTAATATACCGTGTAGCTATGATATTAGTTTTAATTCGTAAAATAAATACACTTAATTCTCAATTCATTTTTAAGTTGTTGTGGGAAACAAAAAAAATGTCCCCTCCCGAATTGAAGTCTCGTCTGGCTTTGCCAGTAACTTATTGCTCGGTGAAGGCCTATTCACACTGAAAGAAAAGGTGCTGATACAATGTATGACGTTTATTTGCACAACCTTTTGTAAGAAATGGGAATAGAAACAACCATGCCCTGCATATATGCAGAAACAGCCATATCTAAATCGAGCAGACTGTTATTAAAAAAATTATACAGTGCAGGATACAGGATTATATTGATTTAAAAATCTCGATGACAAATTTCCTGAAAGTCGTTGAACGTATGTTTCTCTTTATTGTCTCATGCACTTAAGTATAATATTTTCAAATGGCAAAATGAAACACGTTTCCCTACGCCACGACTGATGCAAGGTCTTTAGCAGGGGACAAAACACACGAAAAGGGAAACTCCTAAAACAATAAATATTAAAAGAGTCCTTCTCCTTGGAAAGATCATTTTCTTCGCAAGCTGGAGGAATTCATCTTATTGAAGGACTCTAACCCTTCTTGGGTAGGGGATACATAGTATGTGAAATTAAAATTCCTGAAACTTAGAAAATTCCGAAACAAAGTTAATTAAATTTGAAGGACAAAGTTTCCTGAAAAATTCTAATCCCTGTGGAGCCCCCAATTTTTCTGTTACGACTCCATGGTTTTAAACCAATTAACAGAAAATGCTAAAGCCATCACGTTTTGTATAATTCAACAAGTTAATGTTTCCCTGATATAAAAATTGAAAATATTAAAAAGAACTTAAAATATTTTGAATTAAATCCCAAATGGTCGTCAACATTGTATCAGAAACCAAATATATGAAGTTCCAACCGATTTCCAGTAGTATTTCTAATAAAGTCCGATATTGAATGTGTTGATGTACACGTAGTCTCAAATATGCTAATGTGCTAATGGCCTGGAATGTGGTGTTGTTTTACAGTCTCTTGATGAATAACGATAAACGAATCCAAAATATCTTTGTCTGAATTTACTATTATTCCGAATTAATGTTTAATTCCCCCCCAAAATTTGAGCGTTTTGTACTTCCGTGAATAATACTTTAAATAATCAAATAAATCCATCCAACTTGAGAAATAAATACAACAATGATTCTGCTTCCGATGTGAAAACAAGAATGAATACTTTTTTCATATCAACAACATTGATGTTAAAACTGACAATAATAAAGCGAGGAGGAGGGTCAGTCTCCTCTCTAAAACATTAATAGTTGTGAACAAATTTAGGAATTTACAATAGAAAACTGATATTCTTGACTTACATTCATATAAGCATAGCTGCATTTATTAATACTGATATGAATATTTAATCTATGTTAAAAGATAATTTGTGGCTATATATTATATTGTCTACAAAATAAATGTAACTGGTCAGGTAAACCATTAACCTGATTTTGGACAAGGTCGAGTACAAATATACATAGCATACTGAGAAATTAACAATACAAATTAAACATGCAGAACTTTTTAATGTTCTAGAAAAACGCTTGACAGTCATCCTGGTTCTGTTATCGTATCATCGTTTTTATATAAAGGTCATTTTTATTATAATTAATCGCTCCAAACCTTAATATAACCTTAATAGAATCAATATTAGTTGTGTTCATTTAATATTTGAGAGGATTCATTTGTTTAAATTATTCATTAGAATTACAAAGTACTCACTATTTGGGGACTATTGTGAAATCAATCACGGATAATCTTGATTTTATCACAGTGATTGTAACAAGATAACCGTGTGGGATATTTCGGATTGACAACAGAACACGTTTTGACGACACATATATATGGTTTAATGTGGTGATTTATATGAGCAGTAGATTATGAAGATGTGTGCGTATTTATAATCCAAATATTGGATTTATTTAACATAAAACGCACAGATTCAAAGACGGAAATAAAAATACGAAAAAATTAGTTCAGTAACACACAAAAAAAACAGGATAAATGATTCACAAATGATTCAATAATGGAAAGATGAATATAGTTCACTCAAATAGTAAACGATGTAAGCTTTTTACTCAGAGTAAAAAATGTATTCGCTCAGGTAGCGAAATTATGTTGCTAAACAAGAACGGATATACCATCTATCTGTCCAGTCCTGAATGATACACTGGGTCTTACTAACCCAGTATTAGCCTACAGCTAATAAAATACATGTATGGAGATACACTCCGTTACCCGTGCACCATATCCGCTCCACAGCTCCTACGAATCAATTTCACAACTGCCACAGACTCCGGACCCTCGGAATACTATGATCACTCGGAACATTAGACCCTTCGGACACCCTGGTCCTTTGACGGCTCTACAGCTGGGTCACCTTAGTCACTCTTGACATTAGACACTCCGGCACCTTAAACGTTCCGGACAAACGGACGTTTCTACACTCAGACAACACCGGACACCCCGGATATTCCTACCCTCAGACAACACCGGACACCCCGGATATTTCTACCTTCAGACAACACCGGACACCCCGAATATTCCTACCCTCAGACAAACACCGGGCACCCCGGATATTCCTACCCTCAGACAGCCCTACAGCTGGAGTTGTGCCAATCCTTTAAGCAGGCCGCTTGCTGACAAAACCATTAGTATTGTAAAGACCCTTTACATACAGTAAAGTATTTATACGTTTAGACTTTTCGTTTTGCCGTATCGAAAGCACCTTGCACGTGTGACATAGGACGAATCGTACTCACGATTTCGAAATACAATAGACCATATACATAATCACCCTCGGGTGTCGTTGTACAGCGAAAAAACGAAACCCGAGTACATGTATTTAATGAATAACATTTACACCATTCCGTGACAGTGATACATCAATACTGTTAGCTTATGAACACTATTCCGGGCTATTTGAACATTAGCACATTAGAGTTTGGATTCCATTGGGAACACCACTGGAATTCGTTTTGGATTACTATATGCTTTTGGACTTTTGCCTTTACTTTTAGGACTATTTGGACTATTTGAGATTTAATCACAATATTTTAAGTTATATTTAAATTTCAAAGTACTCTTGTGATAATAAACATTTGTTGAATTTTACAAACTTTATTGCTTTTGTACTTTTTAGAATTATTTTAAGACCATAGAGTCGCAAAATAATATAAGTACTTTATTAATATATTGAATGAAAATCTGTAATAACGATACCCTTTTCAGAGGCAAGCTCCATAGTTCTTGTAATTTATACCTATACTATTTTTTCACTTGCTCTTGTTATATGAAGTAAATTCAGACAATAATTTGGACTCTCTTTTCACATAAAATATACGTGAAAGGAAAATAATGGTGCTTGCAGAAAAAGTAGTCCAAATGAAAACCTCACCACCATTGAATTAATATACACCACCATTGAATTAATACAAATCCAGCATGGTGTGCAAAGTCTATTCCACAAGACTTATTTCTGGTACATACCGTCCACAAAACTGTAAAGAACGCTAGGGTTACTCAATATTTAAAATACTTTTGTCACAGGCCACCCATTGTAAAAATGAGCAAAAACACAATAAACCCTTTTCAACCATTTATGGATATATTTGCAATTTTTTTAAGATATATTTAAAATTGTCTGATATTTTTTTGTCTTCTTTTTTTCCACAGACTAAATAATTAGTAATGATCAATTGCATGAAAACAATCCCAATCGTTGAGTGACATGCTATAAAGTCTGAACCGTATCAAATAATTGTATCTGTATGCCTTAATAGGCACTGTAAATAATTTGAACCTTGTTATTTAGTAGTTAGAATTATCATCTTTACATCTTTGCGTTAAAATATTTTCTTTAAATTTGCGTAAAATCTTTGAAAATGAATATATATATATATATATATATATATATATATATATATATATATATATATATATATATATATATATTATAGAAAGGAGTTTTGTAAAATTCAACAAATAATTTATTTCACAAGGCTTCAAACTGAGGGTGTAAAAATATTAAATCCCGAATATTCCTAGAATTACAGACACATGTTCTAATAATAAAAATTCAGAATATACTTTAACGGAACTCCAAATAAAATGCAACGCTGAAAGTATGTATGTGTCCGTTAGTGGTCTGCATAGTGGTGATGTAGTAACATTCTCTTGAAACACGGTAATAAAATTCCATGTTTGAATCAGACCATTCCGGTGGCCTAGTGGTTAGAGCGTCCGACTCGGATGCGGAAGGTCGTGGGTCCTATCCCAGGCCGATTCATACCAAAGAGTTACAAAAGTAGTAGTAACAGCTGCCTCGCTTGCGCTAAGTATTAAGATGTTAGTGTTAGGACAGGTGGGCCTGGTTTCAGGATAATGTGACTGGGTGGGGCATCATGTTACATGTCTGCAGCATGATGCCCCAGTGCTAGACATCACTATAAACTGTCACACTGCAGACATCGTAGCGATATGACTGAAAAAGTGTTAAAGGTACGTTATACATCCGGATCACACACACACACACACACACACACACACACACACACACACACCATGTTTGAATTCACTATAAATCCCAGAGAATGTCGAGGAACATTATTCTGCATGAAAACTGTTTTTCCATAACAAAATCACTTGAATTGAATGATTTGAAGAAATTAATTTTATCCCAAATGAACAACTGTACACAACAATAATCCAACTGGATTTTGCTAGATCTTAATCGAATGACTAAATAATAATAAAAAAACAAGATTTAGATTTCAAACTATGACATAAAAAGAAACCCCGGATAAGGGCCAAAAGTACAGTTATGGAATAATTGAATAACAATTTCAGATAGTATGCAACCATACCCAAACATTGCACTAGTTTATTTTTACTGACAGGCACAAGTAATTCGGAGACAGCCTGGACCTTAGGATCCATAGGTTTAACTTGCCCATGTCCCACAATATGTCATAGAAATTTAACACAGTCACGACAAACTCGCCTTTACATTATTCAGTTGTCAGATTTGCATCAGTGAGTCTGTCAAAGAATTTCTCAGTTGTCTCTGGGTGACGCAGCTGTTAGTGCCATTGTTACGGATTTGGTATGACAAGGCCGGTGTTCGAAGCCACCACTTCCCGCATCCGAGGCGGACGGTCTAACCACTAGGCCACCGGAGCGGTCTTTAGCGATGCTGTAATGAAGGTGCTAAAGGAATAGGCACATAATAGAGGATATCCATGGAGATCAACTTTGTTTGTTTTTAAGATATAGATAATAAAACAGAAAATCTACGCTTTCCAAGTAGATGTATGGAAACGGTACATGGGTTAATTGGAAATATTTTGCATGTACTCTAGTGGCAATACAATGATTTCACTTCACTCAAGAAATATTCCAAAATGTACTTGGTTCGCTCCTGCCAGCTTGCGGAAGGTTCCCATCGATAGCCTCCTTATCCTGCCGATAAAAATATGTAGCCCTTCATACTGAATCAACCAATTCCATAATTCGGCCTAACGTTACTATCGTCTGCAATAAACGCATGCGCGCACATGCATCGACTTCGTTACCCATACAAATATTTATCTGGTAAGAGTAATGGCACTGGATTATAGAGATTTCGAAATCGACTCATTCAATGCATGCATGATATTATTGAATTCAAGTCTTGCCTGTTAAAATTGAGAACAAATCCAGCTTGAAACCGACGATAGTCTACCACGCGTTTTATGACATAGGTATGACTCTATACAATTTTGAATTAATTCCGAAAGACATACTATATGCAATATCAATCGTGCATCACGGATAGGAAGAAAGAATACATTTTCACTTTCACATAACGCTACAGCTGACTACTGCTTCCGTAAAGTGACAAAACTTGTCTGTATTGTGACTATCCATGTATGAACCAATTCCATCCTTCTGGTCAACATTATCATCTACTGCAGTAAACTGGTTAGATAAAAACCCCAGAGATCGACGACTCCCATTGAACAATTAAAAATACAATGAATAAAACGTGCAATACATGAGATAGGTTGAATATGAAAACATCAATATACATTATGCATGCACGCATATAATTGACTTTCTACCCATTTAAGCATTTCACAAGAACCAAAGTACGAGATTGTTATGTCTGTCGCAAGATTAAATCGTACTGGATTATAAAAACCCGAACACGTCCTACTAATGCATGCATAACATAAATTCTGTTCAGCTACAAAAGATTTCCAACTTGAAACTATTGTCTACCAGGCATTATTGTGAGACAGGTCTGGCTCATTAACATTTACAAATTCGAAACATTTAAAATATAAAATAATCCGTCACACAGCACTGGTAAGGAAGACGGAGCACATTTTCTTTTTCTCGTACTTCCACAGCTCAAGATTGCTTCCGTAAAAGTGCCAAAAACACGTCTGTATTGAGATCATACGGGGAAAATGTTTGGGCTAAAAGTACACTGCTTGTAGCCAAATCCAAGACTAGACAACTCTAGGTAATCTAGTATCTCACCACCATCCCATTCTAGGTGCAACATTGGGTAAACCAACATCGGTAGTTTGAAACAGCTACGCTGTAACTATGCACCTCTGGGGACATCTGTTAACGGCAGAATAAAAACACCTCGGTAGTTTGAAATAGCAACGCTGTAAATATGCACCTCTAGACATCTGTTAACGACAGAAGAAAAACAATTACATTTTCGTTCGTGTATTATACAACATTATTTTAGTATATACAATTCGTGAAAACTTGTACATCTACTTTCACCTTACACACCTCTGCTACCTGTTTACTTAGTAGTCGTATAACATCTGAGCTGAAGTTAGTGGCCCTTTTACATACCCTCCCTCGACACCATCTTACAATTCCATCTTGTAAGTGTAATTATTTGTTCATGCTATACATGCTTATGAGAAGCTGGTGTATATTATTATATAAGCCCATGTCAAATTCTTTAAATAGCTCATTAACTATTTTCAATGCTCTCTATCTTTGCATTAGCTGTTTATTGAAATTACGCCGGCTCACTTTCTGCAAACATCAACTCAAAGGACTAATTAAGCATACAGACATACACGCTTACAGTTTACGCGTGTATTAGCAAAAATAAAATGTCAGGACTCAAGGAAGATTTCTGACTGTAATAGGTAACTATACCAAGCATAACAAAGGTAACGAAAATTCTTACACCTTCTGTGTCTGTCTGTCTGTCTGTTTCTCCATAAAAAAATCAGATCAACATTCTCGTTTATAGTTTACATGATCAATATTGGACGCAAGAGAGGTTCTCTTTGACAAAACGCTGCTAATTTTTCAGAACTTTTTATTCCAGTAGGATTTCCACGATGCTACTGTTAATTATTTCTTCACTGGCGTTATGCACATTTTCAACGGCGAGCAACCAGTAAGTATAAATGTTCATGTTACTTTGAAAACTAAGTACCTATTATTCTTACCAATTAATCTTATTGTTTTTAGTCTTCCTCGTCCATATGCTGATCTGTCATTACTGTTGTCCTCATTCCTCATGATAGTAAATATTACTACTACTAATACCTATTATTATTATTATTATTATTATTATTATAAAACTCCTCCGGTAGCCTAGTGATTAGAGCGTTCGCCTCGGATGCGGGAGGTCGTGGGTTCGATCCCAGGCAGATATGTTAATGAAGCTTGCCTGCCTACATTAGGAAGTTCTTGTAATTACTGTACAAATCAACAAAAATATAGATGCATGTTTCCAGGTTTATTCCCGACATGTTGCATAAAACAGAGACTGAAAACTGAACAATTACTATTTCTAACATTGTCAGTCTCAAAATAGAGAAATTAAAAATGCACACGATTCTTTAATCCCAATGCAATTCATCGCGTCAGAGTAGAAGTCTATTCATCTAATTTGTCATGGTCAAGATGTCACAGATCGAGATCTTGATCTGAAGAGCTAGTGTGTGTATGTGTGTGCGCGTGTGTGCGTGCATAGAGATAGAGGGGGAGCGTTGCGAGTTGCAAGCAATTGGCAGTATCGTTGCTAGGCAATTATATCCTTCGACACCAATTTGACCAAACATCTACATGTATCTGAAAACAAATCATTGGGGTGACTGATTCATCACGAATCTGACCATACATGTATTTGAAAAGATACCATTACGTCGATAATTAGAAATCATCATAAAGCTCCTGGTAGGAGGCTTTAAAACCAAATCATGGAAGTTTCACAAAAGTGTTAAAGAGATAGTATAGACTTGTCATATATAAACCAGGTGTATATTTTCTCAAGCGTGGGTTTAAAAGACCAGTCATTATCTTAATGTACTCTACTTCAACTTTTGCATGTTCATGTTCTCTTTAGGATTTATTTCTCTACTGATTTATAAGGGAGTCGCGTGACATTTAAATCACGAAGTGAAACAAAAGACATGAAATCCAGATGTAATAGAAAATAATACATTTTACACGCCTTATATACTTCCCCGTTAGAGTAAGGTGGAGGTGAAATACTGCAAAAATTCGAAGAGAGAAGCTTTTGGCATAAAAGCATATAATGAATGGTGCCAGAGCATAATGCAAAATTATATCTGGGTGTACTCGCATCGCATATGTATATACATTAAGCACAAATTATTGCGTTATACACTCAATTACTTTACGAAAAAGTGTTTAGAAAATTGATTAATTTCCATTACCAATTTTCCAGCACCTATATGGTTGTTCATCCCAGTTATGTCAGGCCTGATTCCGATTTCCTAGTTCATGTGGAAATTTTTAAGAAGGTTGTCCACTCAGAGAAAATAACTGCAGAGTTTGTGACAAATGAAGTAAACAATGTCAGGAGATCTGCACTCATAATTTCCGTTTCCCTGAAACCTGGTAAGCAGTTTACGGGTAAGCAGTTTACGTTACGTCGAATAAGATTATTTGCCGGTAAATAATTCATGTAATTTCATATAATTAGCTTGTCTACCATATGTTAAGGTACGTATGACACGTACCTGTAAACGAGAACGCTCTGAGAACTAACATCGTAATAAAGATCGAATCATCGGTAATTTTCTTTTCTTTAGCTTGCATCAACACGGATGCATGTATGTATGTCCTGAATGAGCGAAGGCATGATCTGATTTACCTATTACACGTACAAGCAACCGACGTTTTATTAAAATGACAACTTGCTTTATTTAATGCAATTAAAAAATGAAATAGATTTGCTAAAATGAGAAATTACGATACATCATCTACCTTATAATAATTTCATTTCTTTCTCATGTTTCTCAGGAATGCAAGCAACGGACATCATCCTATCGGTATGTTTGTGCTTTGATTTAGCTAGCAGTAATGAAAACAAAAAAGAAATGCAATAACATACTTTTATCTTCTAGCGATACCTTAATAATGATCTAATTTATTTGTTTGTGTACAATATTCGGTGTTTAATAGAAAACGTGAAAATTATGCATGCAGTCACACAGACTATAGTATAAAGGGTCTTTGTACTGTAAGAATTATATAGATAATCGATCTGTGAATTGTTATTGTTGTAATACAGATCACGTTTGGCCCAGTGCTTTACATAGTTCCGTGAAATAGCCTAGGATATAGGACTGGATAATTCTTGCTTAGGGATTTTACTAATTGGAATGTCATGAATAAAACGTACACCATTTCAGAGCTTTTCAACATTAGACGATGATCCAGTGCACTGACTGGAAGTTTGATAAGGAATTCAAATGTATTAGTTTTCATGGAATTATACACGCGTCGTTGTAAAGAAAGCATGATTTTGTGTTACATGATTATTACATGTGTTAATGTATTTCCATTAATTTCTTTTTATTTTGGACAGATTCCAGCTAATTTTGAACCTAAATCCTACCAACTAGAAGTGAATGGAACAGGGGACGTATCTTTTAATACGTCCAACTACGTCTATTTCCTTGACAAATCGATGTCTATCTTCATACAGACAGACAAAGCGCAGTACAAACCAGGACAACTAGGTATATGGCGCATGCTTTTGTAACAAAGTTATAGTTGCAACCTTCTATTTTCACCAAAATGTTGGTTATGAAGAACGTGTACTTCCAGATGTCCATCAGTGATACTTAAGTGGTAGTCTTGGAACTCTTTATCCTCTGAATTAACTTTTATGTTGCTTCGACTTGATGTAGATTAGGACAGGGTGAAGCTATTACGTAGAAGACGGATGAAACTTCATTACGTCTTGCAAAATGACTTCGGAACAACGTAAACACTTCGTGTGACGATGTATATGGTTGGGGTGGGGTGCTTCCAATATTTTAAACTATTATAGAAGTCTTCACCCAGGCTCTATTTTGTTGGAAGTTAAATTTAGTGAAAGAAAGATGTAAATGTCCGAGCGCCCAGTTAGCAATGCCGACGATAATATCGTCAAATACACAAAATGACAATTTAATAACAATTCAAGAATCCAGTGACTCAATATTACAATTACACTCCTTCTTGACCCTTTAATAAGCCTATTGCATCATTTGATTAGCAGTGGGATTGATTTCCACCTGTCCTTGTATTTCTGCTCGTCGTTTGTATCCTTTGTTTCTCCCAAATCCTTCTCTTCCTTCCCGACCTTCATTCCAAATTCCTCCTCGACTTTCTTTAGACGCCTTCTCCTCCACTGTTAACCCCCACTATTGCACTTCTGTCGACTTCGACTTTCGGCTAGTTTCAATTCCGTCTCTACCGTCTTCTAGACACGGCACTCGTTGGAGCCGGAAGTTCTGTACCCTAGAATGCTTCATGGGAAAGCACAAGGACGTTACGATATTTTTCCTTAGCCCTCTCATCTCACATACACACAGCCTATCAGATAACAGCTATTAAACTTATTCGGTCACGCATTCATTCACATCTAGATGCACATGCGTTTCCTATGGTAAAACAATCGTCACAGTACAGCACGGTATCAAAAACTTGTATATAAATCAATAAATTCCGTCACCTCAGTATTCCTAAGCCCGTTATACTAATCACAATAACCAGAGGCATGTTTGTACCTTACAACTCGTACAAAGTACGCAATTATTCAAATACCCAGACTCTGATATATGCATACGTCCATAGTAACTAATCTTACATACTTCAATCATTTTCCAAATTCACAATTCATGCATGTGTAAATTCTAACATAAAACATTAAGAAATGCACTGGATTAGTACGAAGTAACATAAAAGCGAATTACAAAATTAATTCTGAGCACAAGCTTGTTGCTGTTGTAGGGTTTAACGCCATTTTTCAGCACAAGATAGGCTATACATGGCGGCCAGTATTAATGGCGGAGGAAGAACCCGGTAAATCCCCAGAAAGAACCACTGACCCTCGAGAAGCTACTGGAAAGCTTTCTCACATACCCACATTGGCCGAATCCAGACTCAACCAACGCAGAGATGAGATGGCAGTGATCCGTAACGGAGAACGCTTTAGACCACTCGGCCACTCGGGGCCCCTGACCACAAGCTAGCTAACAAACTATATAATTCTCTATGTAATGCTAAAGCCCATTTCTCCAATACGCATATAAATGAAACACTACAAAGGTAATTCTACACTACTAAAAGAACGTAGTGATTTAGTATGCGTACTACAAATAATTAAAATTGATGCCGTAATATTCCTAAAAAAATCGAGCAAATCACTTGCTGACCTTTTCGAACCTTTGTCTTTTCTTACAATCTAACCAAAGTTTGCCGCCAAATGACTAGTGGCTTATTTTCTGAGTAAATTCTGTTGATCAAAAATCCTTTTAGGCGAATACAAAAGTTTTTCATAAGAGTTTGGCGAGTTTCATTTGGGTCTGAGTTATAGTCAGACCCTCTGTCTCAATTTTGATTGGACATCACTGTGACCCGATCCAATCCAACTTAGTGAACAATGTCTCTCTCATTGTCAATGTGGGGTGGATAAGAACACGCATCGTTCACCCAGTAGAATTTCCTTTTGATCCTCGAGTCAACTTTTAACGGGTGTAATAACGCAAGCCTTTAAGTGATGCTATCGCCATCTTTCAACTAACGTTTCCGGTCTCTGGCTGGTCATGGCAACCTTTCGTAAGAGTTCAACACTAACCTCGCGGCAATGTTTAGAGATCAAACGCAACGGCACGGTATTATTCCCAAGACCGGTAGATAATAGCTTGTACATGAGCGGAGCACAACCGTGGAATGCGCGCCAGATGCGGACCGCGGCCGGATCCGGACCGAGGACGTGTTCTGTCCGTCCCTCAGGGCGAATTAAAACACGGAAATCTGGCCCATGAACAGTAATTATATTGAAGAAATTAGTTTGCGGGTCTCGAGGGGACTTTGGTAAAAAAAGTTGTGCACCCCTGTTATATATGACTCTATTGCTGGGGCTTAGCAGACCTGACTCATCGTATTATACGACAAGTGATAAAAATATACGATATATATATATATTATATTATATAAATTTTTATATATTATGGGAATTTTTATATATTATGGGATAGGGAGAGAGATAGATATAGATGCAAATATATAGATATGGATGGATAGATATAGATACATATATACAAGTTCATAGCTAACGTTTACAAGACACATTTTATGTGCGCGCATTAAACAAAGTATATACTGTATAGCTCCATTCAACTATATGAGCATTAGTGAATGGATTAATGAATTTAAATTATTCATACGTTTTTTTTTCCTTCACAATTCTTTACTGGACTGGACTTGTTTTTGCAATGTACAACTTTCTTCTACATCTTTACTACTATAAATAAATATCATAAACTGGAAGTACGGTTACATTTGCAATATCTTTGAGGAACATCAGCTGCGTTTTGGTAAAGAAATTCGCAACAAAATCCAGTGTCTTGTTCTGTTTTCCATCTTTTGTGAGAATCGAATTCTCCTTAACTAGGAATCTTACTGTTCATTTGTCTTTCACAATTCATATTAAATGATACCATTTTCCTTTCTTTCCTTTTATGATCAGTTCAATACAGAGTATTTGCGGTTGACCCTGGACTGAAGCCGAAGTCAGTAATTCTGGATGTCGAAATATTTGTAAGTGATATAATTTCGTATACAAAAGTTCTTATCTTTTCTCCCATGTAAGTAATTGTAAGGGGAGTGGCAGGATGTGATTCAATTCGTCCCTCACGTTGTTCTGTTCACACATAATATATCGGATTGCTTTAATGAAAGATACTGTTTAACGCAACTGTATCCAAAGGAAACAATGACGGTACCAATACCTTGTACAAGTTCAAATCATGTTTTACGTTATTGTACCTATCCAAACAGTTGTCTGGTTTTTGTCTAGTAGACTCTACAAACTATGGCTGTGAACGCGGTCAAACGCCTCGGTTACATCTCTTTCAAGGCACAATCCTGTTAATCAAGTACACCTTTCGTACGAGCTAGAGTGTAAATTGTAGATTTTTAAAATTAACTGTGCTGAGGATGGCATTTTTTGCCTTATAGTTTGTGATAAGGGTTGTATCATAACCTTCTCATTGCTTGCTATGAGAATGGATTACTCGTACGTTAAGAAATGTTTGTGCCCATGGTTAGAGAGAAGGGTTCAGGCTCTCTTAACATGAGTGTCACACATAACTGTACATCTTGTGAAATGAAGCACCTAATTACTGTAAGGAAAAGACGTCTGCTCTGACTTGAGGAACAAACTTTTTATTTGAATTCGTATATATATATATAGTACTACATGCTAAAGTTACATCTATAAGGCTTTATATTTAAAATGTACGAAATACATACAAGATTACTTTTCCTTCGAGCTTACCAACTTCATACACATTTGTATAATTTCTGCCTTTTTGAATCTAATACAGATAGTTCAGTCTAGAGTAACTTCAAGATAGCCAGTGAGTATAAAATTAAATAGTTGCGATTAATGCAACAATCATTATGAAGAAATCTATTTTGCCAACTTTAAAATAGAATACTAATTCGGAATAGGTAACTAAACATGACTCATTATTACTTACAGAATCTTTGATTTCGAAATTAAATTTAAACATGAAGTTGGTAGCGATTTCATCATTTTTTAAATAATACACATCACAAATACAATTAAACAATATCTTATAGTATAATATAAATTATAAAGACATCACAAAAATATTGGACAAATATGAACTTTACGGTTAAAATCTCAAATATTTAAGTGTCCATTCTTTAAAGAAGTTTGCGAACAAACGATTCTTACCTGTAAAGAAAATACAGCTGCTCTGACTCGAGGAACGAATTAATTCTGCGTACCTCTGGTCTCTGTTTATAGTTTTCGCTTAATTCAGATCAGAACAAAGCTCTCGACTTTTTCCACGGAAATCGTGTGAATCATCTCGCTTAACTCACCATCATTAATTTAATTTGGCTGTAGTAATTTTTGAACTTTACATACAAGATAAATGTATCTTACTGATTTATGCACCTGCTCGTAAAGCGCGATCTTATAAAATAGCATACACTTGTATTACACAAATAGATACAATTTAGTGTTAGTGGAAAACTTTCAAAATAATATAATGCAAAATTACTTTTAATACAATTTAGAGAAATCTTCAATATAAATATTTTTACTCAACAATTCTGTCCTAATAGTTTATAAACTGTTAACTTCATGAAAGAAGTTAGAATACTCTCTACTTCAAGAAGGTCATATTCTGTAAAAAGTTTGGAAATAATTAAGACATGGCAAGACTTTGCAAACTACTTCCTAACCAATTGTATCCGATGTGAGGATCTTGCTCTCAACATAGTTCGTTCAATTAGTATTCAAATATTAAAGATCCTGCAATGAAATAGCGAGGTGGAGAAAATACACTTGCTGACTGTATCTGTCGCCACTCTGAACATCCGAGATCTAATCTAAACGCGCGAGTTTTCTTATCCATGTGTTCTCGTACTTGACAACTTTCAGCAAAAATGTTCAAAGTAAGAGATAAATAAATGCAAAAAAGTGGCTAGAGTTTGAAATCGAATCTATACAATTCGTTTTGCAGAAAAAGCTATTTTGGAGGTGAATAGATTGTTATCCTCTTTCGTATGCATTGTTTTCTTCCTTTAAAACGGTAAAATGTATCCTTCAACAAAACATTGTTGGATAACGTTTCTTTCTTGCCATTGATACCTGGTTATCTGCATTCCATGTAATGAAAGGATTCTAAAGGGAACAAGCTCAGTGAGACCAATGGGGTACAGGACATTTTTGGCACAGCCGGATCATTTCAGCTCTCAGATATGCCCGTCCAGGGAAGCTGGCGTATAACTGCAAAAGTCAAGGTCGGTATTTTCTCATTTCTGCTGATTTCTTCCCTCCTAGTTCTCATCCACTCTCTATCTTTAAAACGAAATACTATCAGCGTCCTCATCAACATCATCGTCTTGCTTGTTTGATAATAATTATTAATGTTGTGAAAAGTAAGTTTTGCGGCTGATATGTTTGATAGTGAATTATTAGGAATATTTCTCGATTCTAAGAAAGGTAACCAGAGCTAATGTTGAGGCAGCGTGTCATAAAGAATAGGCTTCGTTATCAGATATTGGAAGTGTCAGGATATCAGTTTAAATTAAAACAATATAGCTGATAGTTTTATAGATAATTATTATACTCAATATTTGTTTATTGATCGATTCCATCCTAATGACGCGACCATGAAAGAGGAAAAGCCATATGGAACAGTTATTAACTTGTTTCTTAATCGTCGTCATACTGTTCGGGGATAAAGTCTTGTTGGAAGCTTGTATATTAAACTATCATTTTATCACCTCCATATTGAATTATGAATTTGATGTGTTCAAACATAATGCTCATGTTGATCCTAAACAATTTTTAGGGTCATTCGGGTCAACAGTTGTCATTTTAACAACGTGATAGCAATGATATCTCATAAGATCATGAATAGAAGTAAGAGTTATCAAATGCGAGAACAATATTTGACCAATTTTTTACGAAGGCAAATAGCATATTCGCTGGTTCTTCTACAGTCGACTCATTCACCAAAGCTGTGCAACATACACCAGTTACTGTAGATTCTTTAAAGCTAAAAGCTATGTAATGCACATCAAATATTTTTACAAGATTAATTCTAATTTGAGGAGATCTGTAGAGATGAAAACTGCTATTCGACCTTTCTAAGTTGCGCGCATATTGCAAATTTATTGGTCATTATTCAATTAGTTAGATTTTATTTGATTAATAAATGACCCGTTTCTGAATTGAAAACTAAGATGCTGCTGAATAACGAAAATGATATTTAATTTTAAATTTTAAACGGCGTCTTTTGCAGGGAACGGAGATACAAGAATCTCATTATTTCCAAGTTGAAGAATATGGTAAGTCGAAATGGATGTTAATGCTGTTTTATATCCCATATTTTTTTCTATAGTATGCTGCTAAATGCATTTATTTTTAATTAATAGAAAATTGAAAGTAATTTATACAACTGAATATTGGAATGACAACAATTAAACTGCATGGAAAGAAAACTGTAAATAACTGGTCATCAACATTTCATTTCGAAAGGTCACGTAGTTTTACCTCTCTGTAATAACAAGAATCATATACAATGCATTATTAAAATATCTTGTAAGTAATTATATACTCTCGCATCAATATTATTTCATATTTATTTTTGTAGCTTAATGGGGCTACGTCAGTTCTCTTTTCCAAAGTTAAACATCGGTCAAATTTGAATACTGTATTACAATTATTATAATTTACCTTTGTGCAATAATCTTTTCCAACACCCGAACTCCTATTTCTAAAGGCACCAACCCACCCCCGAGAAGCAAATCAAAATAAAATGCAGTGGACTTGTTGTATTTGGATTTAAATGTTGCCTTTTTCCACATACTGTATTCATGTCTTTATGATGCGCGAACAACTGTTTCTTGAATAACATTTGGTCTATGAAACACTTTTTGATAAGCTATGTTTTTGAACTTTAAATGGTAGCACAATACAGAAAATTGATACAAATTTATTGCCACACCTGAATCTTGCGAGTGTCAATTAACTGACAGTCGTGAAACATATGAACACGTCAGTATTCTCCAACAATGGCATTATAAAACTGATAACTGAATGGTTCTTTGAGTGTAATAAGGACTATTTGGGACAAAATGTTTACAGTTTAGTCATGTTTTAACCTTAGTTAACCTCAGCTGATTGACACCCATTATAAATGCCAAATGTTATTGGGACAAGTTTTTATTTCGTCGAGAGGTATTCGAGACGGTTACATTTTCTCAGCGTGAACTTTGTATGTGATTGAATCACATTTTTCTTGCTCCATTTGCATCACGATGACGACGATGAGATGATTTCGGATTATATATCAGACGGATTACTGGTGAGGAAAATCGAAGCTGTTGACTTTAAATGGGTTTAAAATGTAAGCAAGTGATTGGCTGAAATACAGTTGTTTCATGTCTTTTACGTTTCATCGTATTGCAAATTAATCTGGCCTGGGTCATACTTTCATTAAATATGCTTTGTTCTTGCTGGCATTGATGTTCCTTTAGTGTTTTTCTTTCGTTATGTGTAATGGATTTTTTTCTTCACTGAAGCAGACTTGCTAATAGCCCATTTTGTATTACAGTCCTACCAAAGTTTGAGGTCACGGTTCAGCTTCCTTCCTATGGAACTCCAGAAAATCCATCACTTTCCGGCGTGGTCCGAGCCAGGTAAATGACCGGTTTCTTTATTGATTGTTGCTTAAATATTAAAAACTGGTTTATAATGTCTTGCAGATGGAATGGAAAACTAGAAAAAATAGTTAATGTTACACTATATGTTATCCAATTTACTATTCGACGCCTACATTGTTAAATGTGGTGTTGGAGAGATGGTTTTTAAAATCTTCAAGAAAAATCCATGTCAGATAACTAGATTTCTTTTAGTGAAAATGATGACTAGGATAAACATTAAAGAGCATCGACGGATTAAGGCCATGGCAGATTTTAATTAAGTTTGCATGTATAACATAATTCCTTTAGGCTCAACGCAAGTTCTTCTAAAGATTTAAATGCATCATATTTTTAGATATACTTTTGGGAAACCTGTCCAAGGTGTTTGTGTACTACGAGTAGAACGTCAATACTCTAGAGGCTTCTACGATCCAGTTGCTGTCCATACACAATTCACTGTAAGTATACTCACAGTAGCTAATGATACAAACCATGTCGTTTCTTTTTTATGCTTTAGAAATAGTCAATATTTAAATAAAAAGTAAATCAATTTAGCGCGTTGACCAAAACTTGCAAGAGAGTCATCTAACAAATTATGATTTCTGTAATTAGAGAGAACAATGTACAGATTGTCAAAATGAACTGCCCATGATTCCTGTAATGAGAGAACAATTTTGAGATGAAGTCTAATGAGAAACACGACTTGATTATTCGAAGGATCTTAAAATTCTTGCAGCAGAAAACGAGCGAAACCAATTTAAGGAATGATGTCAGGAAAGAAAAGTAGATAATAATTGAAACTTTGAATTCGAGTACATTTTGTCAAAGGGACAATTTATTGAACATTTTTAAATAAAAGACTAGAAGATCAATATCATGATTTGTCTTTTAAAGACAATTAAAATTGTATTATAACTGTCTTTAAATGCATGCCAAACGTTACCACTGATCACTGGTGAAAAAAGTTTGATACTTTTCTCAAAAATGTACATATGTAACGAAGATTTACATTTTTATTTGAAAAAGATAAACGCTGAAGGTTCCTTCGCAATACCGACGAGTGTCTTGAAAAGGTTGTCACGTGACATTGAGAGCGAATCATTCCGTGTAATAGCTAACGTCACAGAGACGTTGACGGGCATAACGGAAATCAGCGAAGAAATGATTACCTTTTATCCGGAGAAAATCAAGGTGGAATTTGCGCCGTATATGACCGAGAGTTTCAAGCCTGGATTCCCTTACCGCGTTGCTGTTAGTATCATACTTGTGAGCTTTGGTGTGGGATTGGACCATGGGTGTGGGGAATATTCATTAAAATACCAAACGATATTTTACCTCCTACAACGTCCATAAATACACCTAACAGGAAATGTAATGCAAATCCATTAGTCCTACATAGTATGTCATACTTTTAATAACAGAGGTAAAATAATCCATGATTAAAAACCCACATAACGCCTTATTTTGTTTTTAATGTCACCGGTATGGTGTACATCGTCTTATTCTCCAATCAATCAATTCCTATGTTCCAAGCTTACATTTTTGGGGAGACTTAAGTAGAGTTTTTGAACTTTTAGAATATTGTTTTAACGTCAGCATGCAAGACAAAGGCTTCGGAACAATTCGTACTGAGACAAGCAGCTTGCAGAGTGACTTTCTCTGCATATAAAACTCGGCTTGCTTGATGCAATTATTTCTGGATACGAGTAGATAATCGTATAACTATATGGTGTTTCGTTATTACTGATAAAGCTATTTTGTGCCTAAAATATTACTATCGATAACAGTAATTATGCATCGTGATCTAGTTTCTATTTATGTATTTTCATAGGTAAAGGTTACAGAACAGGATGGCCGCCCACTTGTAAACCCAACGGAAAGCTTGAAAATCAACGTTACATATTTCACAAAGACGGCAATAGCAGGTATCAGCGATGTGAACACAGATCTCGAGTTCATCGGTCCATTCCCTCTTGGAAAAGTCCTCTACGTTCCAAACAAGGAATATACACTATCTCCGGATGGATTTGTAACCTTTGATCTGGATATTCCAGATTATGTTTTCACTGCGAGCATCTTGGTATGTAATACGAGTCCTTTCTGTATGATTGTTAGGATTGTATTTTGTACAGTGTACGATGACATTTACCTAAATTATCAATTCACCGCGAAACACTGGAAGACACGAGGACTGTTAGAAATGTATAGAATGTTTACGTAATTGCTATCATAGCAATACATACGCCTACTTCACATAATTACAGTAAAACAGCACGTTGGCTTCCAGAAGCGTATGATACTAATAACTGGAACCAAAGTGATCTATTAACAAGGAATGTTGCAAGTTTAACAAATGCTGAAAAGGTATTTTTATATTTCTTCCGAAAGGAAAAGATATCAACCATACCAACACTAAGAATAATATAAGAATAGTGTCCATATATATCCAATTAATTGTAAATACAATGCGTTACAGTGAAAGAAAACATTTATTCGATTTTTAAAATATTTTATGAACTTCTCGGACTTTCAAAATTTCCATGTAAAAGTTTTACAACTCCATGGATATTGCTAGAATTTTTGCTAAAGGAGGTACTAAAGACGCCATTTTGATACCTTTTAGGCCGAGTTTGCTGGAAGAAATGTTTACAAAGACATCGTCAGCTTTCAGTCTCCATCAAGTACATTCTTGAAAGTAGAACTTTTGACCAAATCACCAGAGGTATATATTTCCTTTCCTAACAAATGTAATAGAAAAAAGTAACACTAAGGGAAAAACAATTGAATAAATTTAAAAATTATCGAAGCTTCCTGCGTATAAAAAACAACGATAATAATAATAGTAATGATGATAATGATGCTAATGTTGAAAGGGAAAACACGATAGTACAAGCCAAACTACACTTCGTCTAAACGTCCTTGGCGTTTGAGAACAATATAGGGGCCATAGTCACCACACATAGTTTATCGAAATCCAGTTGAATTAAAATAAAGGCGAGCGCTTATAAGTTATTGAGGCACATAATCGTTTCCATGAAAATTCTTTTAATATGTTGTGGTTTCTCGAAACGGCGAGAATATCAACAATATTGTATCTGCAGTCCTTAACGGCGGACTTTTTCAAACTTAAACTGTTTAAACCAGAATTATTTTTTTGCATTGTTTAAGGTAGAATAGGCAGGTAGTCTTGATGCTGAAAAAAAAATCAACAATCCACAATGAGCTACGAACAAACCTATCCAAGAGTTTAGCGCAAAACTTGTTAGATTGCCATACATATCTAATCCTCAGATGAATTTTCTTTATAATTTTCAGATCGGGAAAAATGCAGTATTCAGTATCACAGGAAGTAAAAACCCAGGGGAAGTAACATACCATGTAGGTATTTTTCTTAATCTATTTTTCCACAGCCACAATCATGTTGCGTATAGATGGCATTGTTTTTGTTTTTTCTTTATTCAGTTTTATCTATAGTCGCTTGTACATCTCCAAAAATCAAACACATACTGTAGTATGTTGTTCACTTGTAAGTAACTGTTGGCGTATTTTCCTCTTTGCTATCGCTATTATTTCAGGCTGTACATTAACAATATAGTCACAGGCACATACACTATTGTTTTCATGAATTAAATCATCTAAACGAATATGATGAAGATACTGACGAAAGGAACAACACGACAGGTACAAGTCTACCTACATTTTATTTAAACGACGTTGGCGTTTGAGAAATATACGGAGATTGTCACGACATATAATTTATTGAAATCCAGTTGCATACTTCATCTATACCGAATAAACTCCTGAATTTGAAAAGCAAGTTTTGTTGCATGTCATTAATTTATCATCAATTTAAAAAAAGGGTGATAATCAGATGAACGAAATAATGATTTTGACGTCACAATAGGATCCTTTTAAGGAATAAGATGGAATTGGAATACGCATGTCGGCTAAATTATCTAACTAATATACATTCATCGTCATTCTGAAAAGGTGGTTTTACAGCATTCTCAACACTTACCACCAAATATAACCTATTGAAATTAATTTTCGGTTTATTTTGTATAAACATGTGTATATATGCTGTAATATTCCTAGCTAAGAGATAAATAGGCTGCTTACACTAAGGATCTTATTTTGCAAGGACAGCTACTTTGTCGAAATACTTTGTATGCATGAGTTTAGTGATATCTTGGTTTATTTGTAAGTGTACAGTTTATGTAAGTACGCAACCTTTGGCATGCCATATCAAACTAAAGACGCCTTAAACAATGTTTAAAACTGTTTTTGACAGAAGCAACATCAGAAATCAAATGTCTTTTTTTTAAAATAGATTCTCTCAAAGTCACTCTTGTCGTTGACGGGAAAAGTGACAGTTAATCAGGGCAGTGTGACAGAGACCTTTACTGTCCTTATAACTTCCAATATGGAACCAGCAGCCCGTATTCTAGTGTACTATGTCGAATCTGATGGAGAAATAGTGGCTGATGGACTATCCTTCACGGTGCAAGAAATGTTTCAAAACAAGGTACGTTTTCGGATATGAACATTGAAATATAACGCATTTCCTTTCTACGTTCGAACATAATTTGTGCGTATTAATATTGTGAAATATTATATTTATTTTGTAGCAAGTTTACCTTGTTTTGAATAGGTGGACATCACGTTTAGCAAGATAAGGTCGCAACCCGGTGAAAATGTCGATGTTCAGCTGAAAGCAGACCCTGATTCCCTCATTTGTGTGCTAGCTGTAGACAAAAGTGTGCTGCTGTTGGGAACTGGAAATGATATAACTGAGAACAGGGTAAGTAGATTGAGAAAACGTTCCTATTATAAAAGATTGTAATTATTGGCTACATTTAGTTAAAGCAAGTCATTACATAACTATCCATGTTTAGCTCAGTTTAAAATGAATCTTACAATAATGATCTTAAAGTTATCCAAAACGTTAACTAGTTCCACGACTTTCATGTGTTAAGTAACTTTCAGATTATTTTATAACTGAACTTAGATTCTATTCAGTCTTGTATGGTGAAATGATTGAAGTTTGCTTCAGATGTCGTGGCTAGAACGCTGTGTCGTATCTAACGTAATAAGTAATATTATATGAAAGAAGGCAACATATAAATTGGATGGCTGAAACGTCACGCCAGTTGGGTCATATGATCAATATATCTATAACACAAGTTATCCCAAGCCTTGTACTATGCGTAGGGATGCAAGTTTCTGATTATGATTTTATTTTATAATTCAGTCTTGAATGGTGAAATGATTGAAGTTTGCTCTAGATGTCGTGGATAGAATGCTGTGTCGTATCTAACGTAATAAGTAATATTATATGAATGATGGCAACATACAAATTGGATGGCTGAAACATCACGCCAGTTGGATCATGTGATCAATATATCTATAACACCAGTTATCCCGAGCTTTGTACTGTGCATAGGGATGTAAGTTTCTAATTATGATTGTATGTGTTATGTGTTTATTGTACCTAACTGCCAAAACAACCGAAAACTCGCAATGTGTAAAGAACAAATAATTTGTTTTATTGCTCTAGCTCGTCAGTAAGAACTCTGGCATGCGTCGTTGCAGTGCATCAACATGTAAATCCGATTAATGCATTTTATGATAAGCAGTCTTTTGCATACTTTTAATATTTTGATTGTTGATCAGGTCCGGTATGATTTAGGCAATTATGGCTACGATGGTATCCCCTTCGCAAGAGGATGGGGTATTTTCCCGCCTTGGTCTATCCCTGCGGATGACGCATCTGACGTATTCAGAGTAGGTATTAATGTTTTGTTTCAGACCTGTTGACACATTCTTCCATTATTTTCTTCTACCTTTTTATTTTCTAATTATAAGTATGCTTGATATTTCATGCAAAAAGTGAATACACATAAATAAAATGCTAAGACGTTCAATAGTCTTTCGCAAAGAGAACACTTTCGTCTTAATTGTGTTAGGAAAGCCACATGTACATAACAAACCCATTTATTTTGCTTTTACCTGTACGGTTTTCAGATGTGCCTTTTGTTTCAAACGTAAATAAATCATGCTGTATATAAAGTCTTCACATAGTGAATTATCCCATGCAAGTCATCATGGGATAATTCATTGAGTAACACATAATAGCATTTTATAGTTAGAAGACACTGTGTTTAATCAATTTTATTTTCAGCAAGCGGGATTGATAGTATCGACGGATGGAAACTTGCACAAGTTTGATATATGGTCATGTGAGTGGAAATGTATTTTTGTTTTCAAGCGTGTTTTAAGTGTGAATAAAGAAATAAAAGCGACATCAAGAGACATTCCCATATAACTAGGAATATTGGATTTTATAGTGTCATGTTGGAGATGATATTGGTTTTATTACTGTAGCTAGAAAGTGACAATAAAACCATTTCATTGTCTCCATAGGGTCAATAAAAGTATTACTTTTTGTGCTCTCTCTCTCTATCTGCCAACTATTCGAAGAATTTTACTGAAGATAATGTTGGCAACTATATTTAGGTATTAAGACAGGCAGGGCAGGATTAAGAGGAATATAGGTGTTTCGAATTATGCCGGAATAAAAATGTTTCTTGTTAGAAGATGAACTCAATTTTGATTGTTTTTCCAGGTTACGACCATGTAAAACAGAAATAACTTCAATGAAGTTTCTCTCCCCGTCTGTACAAAAATTTATATCCTAATTATTCATAGAAATATTTTAATTATAATAAAAATATTTCGTACTACATCAATTCAGCTTTTCGTTTTGGGCAATCGTTGATAACACAAACGAATGTTGTCTAATATACTTAGAAGTAACATCTTTATAAAATAATGCACCGATTACTGGAAATCATGTATACTCATGAACACCGTATTTAACTAATTTAAAACCATGGTGCACCTTTTTTTATACTAGTTTTTTTTTGTAATATGGGCGTGTGGCCTAAATCACCGAATAAATTATAATTATTATTATTGTTGCAAAGGTTTTACTCACTTTGTGAAAGATTATTTTTAGATATAGAGTTAACTTGTCTAGAACGGACAGTGTTAGATCAAACATGATGGTCGTTGTGTCGAGATTGTCAGCATACAGATGCTTTGAATGTAATAAAGATCTTTAAGTGCAAGCTTTGTGCCAGTCTTTTTGCTTTGTCTGGTTACAGAAGGATTGGTTTATATAAGTTCCACTGTACCATGAAAAGTTATGAATACTGAAGTCACTGTTGTCCTAAATCTGATTCAGTACTGTAAACATTTTCATGATTCATTTATTTGTCCAAGAGGCTGCAAATAGTAACCTGTTTAAACTACATTTTGTTGTATATATTCAGAATTATGCTTTTTATTTCCTAGTAAATGACAGAGTGATTCAACGTGCCTTCGGCGGAATATACCAGTCACGAATGCTTTCATCCGACGTAGATGAAAAAATTGTAGGCACAGCCCCGAGAGTCAGAAAATTCTTCCCGGAAACCATGATCTTCACTAACATTACTGCTGAGTATGTGCTCAGATATCAGTTTAACGGTTCAGCAATTTACGTTTTTGAAAGGTTGCACTGTAAATTTCTAATGAAATTCATTATTGAATATCGAACTTAAAAATTAAATTTGAAGAAATGTTTCAATACACTATGAACCAGTAATTCAGTCGGTGATTATTTATTCTGAAAGAGTATTTATTTTATGTCTGTTTGTCAAATAATGAATAGCCCTCCATGAATTTCGTTCACATTGCGAGAAATTTCATAAAACAGTTACATCATATGAATGTAATGTGAATCATTGAAAGATTAGTTTCACTTTTGACCTTGATAAAATAAAATTAGTCTTACCAGGGATCCAAGGGAAAGCCAGATACGTGTTATTTGAACACATATGATATACCAAAGTGCATGAAAATTGGCATAAACGCTAAGCCCAACCAGCGTATGAAGAAGGTATGGACGGATGGATTAGTGTAGCACCATTTATCCTAGCACTGTAATTGTGTGGCATAAAAAGTAAAATCTATTTTAGGCGTATTCACAAGCTTGATGCGAAATGTCATGATAGTTTTCAATTTATTGCGTTTATATATTTTGTATTTATTTCAGTGCTAATGGGACAGCAAAACTAACTCAGATTGTTCCCGATACAATAACGGAATGGGTTGCCAGTGCATTCGCTCTAAATGTTAACAGTGGCCTCGGGATCGCAGCTATGGCGGCCAATGTATGTAATTTCGCAGCAACCAATGTTATAATTTGTGACACCGTATTTATGAAATGCCATTTAGAAAACAGTTATGTAGATTTTTGGCGCGACCTTCTAAGACGTCTTTTTCCTCTACTTTCCATTCTCGCTCTCTGTATTATTGTAAATTGATGGGTTTTTCAAGTACCTTTTCATTACTTGTAAATGAGCAAAAAGCGTTTTTATAAGCAGATTTATTATTATTATTATTATTTATTATTTATTATTATAAATAAATATTAGTCTTTGTTTGGTTGAAAATAATAGAGGCATCTCAAACATTTATTGATACATTAAAAATATAGAATTATCAATTAAATTATATTAGAATATTTACCATATCATGCCTCTTTTCCTGAGAAATAATTTTTCTTTTAGCTTACAGTGTTCCGACATTGTTTCGTGAACCTTCAGTTGCCGTATTCTGTCGTGAGAGGCGAAGAAGTAGTTATTCAAGCAAACGTTTTTAACTATTATGACACCAACGAATACGTAAGTTATGAAGGAAGAATGATCCACATGTACAAGTATTAGTAACAATGAATGTAATATAGTCTTCCTAACTAACAAGCTGGCATGGTGGACATAGTCACACCTATGAAATATTTTGTAATGGTAGTTTGTTTACTTGAACCATTAAGTTTAATATTTTGTTTCAATTTGCCATTGTAGAGCTGTCAGTCATTAGCATTGTCTCTTGCCACCAGCACACATCAGCCGTAATATTTCAAGAAAAGCGCATCATTCCATGATTGTAGAAACGTACCATTGTGCTCTGATTAATTTAGATAAAGTTGTACTTCTGTGGTATACATTGGTCAAATGCATGTTGACCTGCTTTTTATGATTTGTAATCCTTTGTACACTAAAGAAAACTGTTCCTTTACCCGGATGTCCAGGTTATTTTCTTTCATTTCTTGATGTTAGAATATTGATCTGTATTTAAAACAAATTTTCTGCTTATTTATATTAGTTTAGGCGCCTTTCAATTTAGTTGACGGGAGTCGTATAGTAATGCTTTTGCCCATTTTTCTTTCGCTCCCCCAACATACTTGTTCCAAGAGAAATTGACTGAGAATTGTTTTTGTTTAGCCACATTTAATATGAACATCTATATTGATCAAAGCTCGAGAGACTTTGATTTTCAAACTTTTGTCATGGTTTTATGTATTATGGGCAATGAATGTATCCTCTGAACATTTGTCTACGCTCCCTACTTTTCTTTAACACTTCAACTAAATTAGGCATGCAGCATTTTATTGTTAAACGTGTGCAAGAGTTATTTTTCAGTTCTGCTACGTCGTTATTAACGAATGTGCTCTCACCCTCCCCCGCCACGATTTTGTATTGCCCATGTTTTTTTGTTTCCGTAGCATAACTTTATCAAAGTTTTGTTTATCGGGATTTAAATTTGAAATGATCTCGATCTCTAGCTTCCCAGGACATTAAGAATTACCACTTGATTACTCAACCTCCTGACTTTGATTTATGCATCGTTACTTTACGAAGGATTGTTGCATTTCAGATTTGCGTGTGGTCTAAATACTATTAGGTTGGGAATTAGTTTAATCTCCAGCCTTGTTAAAATATTATTTCGAAGAGTTATGGCTCAATTGCCTGTTCTTTTTGTGATTTTCTGGACAGTCTTTTACTACATAATGCTGCATTTAAACTACATTGATCATGCATCATTATCTTGGTGAGACTCGGAATAATTTAGGTTCAAGCATTTCATGCCATCATTAAGAGAACTTAAGTCGCCCAATAACTCATTCTCTTTGCTATGGTTTCTCAACACATATGTAGCTGATTTTTGTATCTGTTTTATATAAATAGGTTCTGTTGACCTTGAACGGATCAAATGACTTCGATGGCATTACTATTGATGGCACCGGAAAGAATACAGTTTTGACTGGTGATCTGGTGCAATGTGTTCAGGTATTTTGAATTTATATCATTCGTTCAAACGTTGTCATGAAATAGGGTCTATTCTGACTTTTAGTTTATAGATACCCCTTTGAACGAGATGTGCTTTTGGATATAATTGAGAATATGTATTATCAGCGTTGAATTGGCTTTAATCTCGGTGTTATATACATCGGGGTATTTATGTTTGTCATGTATATTTTTACTTAAAGCCTGGCTCGTATAGTAAAGGATGAGATTACAGAAATAAAGTATAACTTGTTTATATATAAATCGTTCAATATTATATAATGCCTTTACTCATTCCCATGAACGTATGTCTTTAAAAATAGAGAAATCCCATATTACTTGGATGTAAAGTCTCTACTGTGACAAAGTAAAAAAGAAAGGTAACCTTTTTGAAATAAACTTTGGAAACCTCTCAGAACGTGGCAGACTAGATCCCTACATAAATGGAAATGTGACTGTAATCTTGTAAGTGATGTTGGTATTTTTTTGGCCGAAATCTGTTACCTATGAGATTATATGCTATAAAATTCTCGTATTTTAAACAAGATATTCCCTGTGAAATTTAGGACTTCAGCAAGTTCATGAAAATTTATAAAACAAATACGGTGTCAATTATTCGTATGCCATGACCATATCAGTATGCATAGATAATTTTAAGAAAAACAAAAAGTATACAAAGACAATATATAACATCTAAAGCAAAGCTTTGTGTAAAAACAAATATTGCGTTCCTTTATTTGGTGCCATATCGGCCTGTGGTATTTAATGCAATTCACATCGCTACCGGATGACATTTAAATGTGAAAATTCGTGAACAAATAAAATGGGATATTTAAAAATGCTTCCTGAATCTTGTACTTCAATGACTACTGCCTTTTCAGTGATTTATTAAATGCTGCTTATCTGGTTAAATCTTGATATAACACAGGTGAATTCAAATGAGCCAAAGGCAGTATTCTTCACAATAAGACCGAAGTCCATTGGTTCCATAAACCTACAGGTTCAAGCACAGTCACGTCTGGCGGCGGATGCATTGATGAATCCTCTTTTAGTTGAGGTATGCATTTTCCTTTGCATTTGGTCGGTACCTACTTATCTACAGGAGTAAAGGTGACTGATTTTACTGATTCGTTCACATTCTTGCCAATGGGTAAACGACTTATATGAAGAGTTAAAAAGGTTAGTTAGTAAAGATTTTATGAAACGTTCTGAGTACTTTTTCCGACGTTTTGAGTACTTATTTTTCAGTTGAGACTGACATGTATATATTGATCAAAAGTTGTAAGACCTTTCCTTAATCTGAGTCGACGTATTTCCATATTTACAGTATACATTTACTTGTATTAAATCTGGTTCTAAAATTCCGTCATATTAGACCATATTTCGTGCTTTATAAGTAATTGGATGAACAAATATTGGTGTCACTTACAGAGTATATTATCTTGCATATAAAGATGAAACTAATGTCTATGATAACAAGCATCTCTTTAGGTGCAGAAAGCTATTGCACTTACCTCTGGTATAATTGTACAAACGTCATAATGTATGTTGATGTTCTGTAAAAACACACAAGAATAAACAATTTTCTGAAATATTGTAAACGTATTTCTATATGAAGCTCACTGCTATTTTTTCGCGTTCGAATTACAAAACATGGGTAACAGTTCCCTGGAGGCAATAGCGGTATTAAATTTTTGTTAACGTTTCTTGATAGTCGTATGTTTTGTCACACGCAGTACTCCACTGAAATTTGAAACCGTATTGCAATGATGTTAAAATTTGTATATTTGTATGCTTGATTTGTCTTTCTCTAGATTGGAGGCATCATTCGTCGAAACTAAGTTTGTGTTGACAACTTTTTATGTATTTTCAAAGTTAATGTTCTTCCGTATTTATTCAATGTTGATAATTGCTACAGGCTGAGGGAGAACAAAAAGAATACAACAGACCGGTGCTAATATCACTTTCGAAAGATGGAACGTTCTTCGAGCAAGTTCGAGTCACGTATCCTCAAAATGTAGTAGAAGGCTCAGAGAGTATACGCGTAACGTTTATAGGTGAGTTAACGTCATTGGGCGAAAACAATAAATTGTAAACAAATTCTATGGACAATGAAGGTAACTAATCATATATGCACAGATCATTAAAAGGCAAATTTTATATTATGAGGGTTGAAAAATTTACTCGCTCCACTTGAATAGGAAAACTGAAACTTCTGGTCGACTGAGGTTGCAAATTACTCGCCGAAAAGATGCTGACTTGAGGGCTAACCAGTATTTCTCTTGAATAAATAGGATGGCGACAACTGGAAGTTTCTACTTTCTACTGGAAATATTTTCCATTCTTAAAGTCTACTCAGCTATCCACTCGCACACTTCATTACTAATAAACTCTTAGCAGATGGAGAACATATTGGTGAAAGGTGCAATTATTAACAACTGGTATTGGAAGGGTCATATAATACGCTTCTTCAAAATAAGCTTGTACACTGTTTTATAAACAGCTGAGTCGGATCCAGGTTAGGAGAGTACATATTTCCATTCACTTTCAAAAAGTATTTTTGATTTGATTTGTTTAGTCATAATAAATATTGCTTCATTTTGTGATATTTGTTTAAAATAAACTGCAAAATCCACATGTTGCACTAGCAAGAACACAGCAGCTTTGTAGAATAAAAATTAATGAATCCAATTATATCACATAACGTTCACGTTTATTAGCTTCTATACTTCAAATCCTACTTGAAATCATAACATTCGCGCAGCATATGCATAGCAAATGTAAAAAGCTACATCAATGTGGTGAGGACTGCAACGTTCATAACGTCCTGCGATAAATAGACGCGCCATGTGTGTTCATTGCTGTATCATTCGCTGCAGGTACCTCTCCACATTATCTTGTTGTTTTCATTTCGTAAATTTCCTATTAAATTAACTTGTATAACATACATTAATTACTATTATTAGTGCACAGCTTTGTCTACGGAAGTATTTACTCTGTAGGTGATATTCTTGGACCTTCCATGGAAAATCTAGAGGACCTTATCCGGCTTCCATACGGCTGTGGGGAACAAAACATGCTGAACTTTGCCCCTAGTGTATATGCAGCCCACTATCTAAAGCAAACCAGCAGGATGCCCGAAGATTCAGTAAAACTGGAGGATATTAGATTCAAATTAAGAACAGGTATACTTTTTAAAAGATTATAGTTTTCATGTACATTGTTTCATGAACCTAACATATTGCCACAATCTATAGTTTAGTCAAACAAAATTCGAATATATATTGTTCTGAAAATTAAATCTGAATGAAGCATAATTTACTTTTGATGCAGCTGAGACAATAGTAACTTGTCATCTCATATTGTCATCAATATGAGGTTGAGAAAACCGTTTGAGATCATTAATTCACTGACGAGTTCATTTCAACAAGGAATGCAGAAATATCTTTCAACTCATTTCCTAAATGTTATTGGAATATGTGCAATTGTATTGGAAGCTCCATATATATTTCTACTGTTTTACCAGTCAGACATTATATGGCGCATGCAAAATACAAAACAAACTCTTTTGAAACGAAAATATTTACATTATCATTGACTTAACACAGAAGAACCAATTTACTTTAACGTGAGGTTAAATGAAAAAACTTAGGCAAAAGAAAATAAATCGAATACAAGTTTAAATATATTTAACATCTAAACTGTTATGCGGTAATGCTAAAAAATTGTATTTTAATGTTTTCAGGTTACCAGAGGGAATTGGTATATCAGAGATCTGACGGGTCATTCAGTGCATTTGGGGATGCCGATGAGTCGGGAAGTATATGGTACATGTGGAGGTTACACTATAATAATAATAATAATAATAATAATAATATGTGAATATAATTAAACAGAATCATATAGACTAAATAACGAGGTTTCATTCTGGCTGTATAACTATTTTTTGGTTTAGAAAGTTTAAACATTTGAATATCCATTAACAAGAAATTCAGCGGAAGATGTCTCCATTTATCTCGCTGAGAAAGCATGGTCTGCTCGGGTATTTCCAACATTTTCGTATCGTTGTTTGTTCAGAAGATAGTAAATTCCTATCTTTCATTGTTTTTTATTCTTCAGATTATAAATGAAGTAATACATAATCACCAATTAGAATCAGTTTTAAAATAGAATCAGTTTTAAAATCTTTCAATGTATTTTTAATTCCAACTATTGAGAAAACGACCAAGGACATGTACCGTCCTACGAATAATGAAAAAATACTTTAACATTTACGAAGCATTTATCAAAGGAGAGGACACGGAGACAAATACAAAAAAAACAAACCAAGATGTATTATGTTTTCCAGAAGAAAAGTTGATTATAGTTTGTCTTGAAAACTCTTTACTAAAGTCAAAGATTTATCTGTAACGTATTCAGGTTGACGGCATTTGTTGGAAAGTCTTTTGCACAGGCAACCGATCTGATTTTCATCGATCCTAGGGTCATTGAGGAATTAGTGAAATACATTCTCAAGCAACAGTCCGATGACGGTCTGTTCAACGTCACAGGGATAGTTCACCACAGAGCAATGCAGGTAACGTTTGCTATTTTTTTTAATCATTGTAAAGAAACATTGTATATTGAGCATCCGGTTTATGATGCGTTCAGTCCACTTTGTTAGTCACTAAACAAGACTGTTATTGCTGTTTGGTATTTGTACGTTTTAAGTGTTATTGTTTCCTATCTAGTACTAAATCAAGCGAAATCATTTCGAAAGTTGGCAGATGTGGAAATATCAGTATTTATATAATACATTTCTCAAACATGTATATATTAATTTGTAAAATCATTAATTACTATGCGAGTAAAGCTGAAGTTACCAATTTAACAATATACTGGAGCATAAAATATCCACGAAGCATTCTAGACATATATTATGAGAATCTATACCGGTCATCTCATCTGGTGATTTAACCGGGAATAAATTGAGCAATTGGTTGCCATTCAACCAAACATTTAAATTTTTATCCGAATTGAAACTGTATATCGTTCCATCGCAAGAAGTGACTAGGGCAAAGTCTTTGATATGCTTAAAAAATAAATAAGATATTCTACTAATACGATTTGGTGCAGACAGACAACCATATTAGGCAGACGACCACCTCCTAAGCGCAATAGACGTGCTACTACTATAGGAATCAGTCCAATCACTCGTATTTAAATGGATGGTTATCCTGAGCAGGTCTTACACGTTATATACAAATGGTTTGCTATGAACTTGTATTTGTTTTCAACATTTTCCAGTTTTCTTTGTTTTTCAGGGAGGATCGGCTGAAAGCAGACGATCGCTTGGTGCTTACATCTTCATTGCCCTAAAGGAAATACAGGCTCAAAATATCAGTGTGAGTTTCGTCAACACTTGGTGTACACTTAATATTCCGTCATTAGTAAGTAGTAAACTAAAGAATAGAAGATAGCCAACCAAAGAACATGTATTACACTGTACACTGATTTGATCAGAAGCAAGACTGCATTAAAGTTGCTTTTCTTTTAAAGAAAACACCTACAGAAAGTATTAGGCATACAATTTAAAAGCGTTTTTTTATATAAAGATTTTATGCAATCGTTTTGTAGGTCATTGTAGTTCGGTGGTCTTGTCTTTAAACTTTGTGTTAATATTGTGAGACAGCTAAGGGATACGCGGTCTCAATATTATCTTACCCCCATGCACCAGACGAAAAACGTTGATTATTCCGAGCAATCTGGATTAAAAATGTAGGGTCTGAACACGCAGAAGTTTGAATTTTCTGAAGGTTCATAGTAGTATCGTAGATCTTAGATGATTGAAATAGCTCTCGTTTGGAACGTTCCTGACTTCAAACAATTGATGTTTAAACTGTTTCCAATGCATATTTACAGAAGGATGAGAGTCATCTATTAAGCCTGAACAAAGCCATTGCTACAACAGAGACGGCCCTGGCAAATTCAACACCTGAACTGGCCATGGAGTACGAAATGGCAATAATAGCTTATGCTTTGTCACGTACAGAAAAATATACTGCTAATGCCAGATCCATACTCAACACACTAGTTCAAAGCCGAGACGTCGTCAATGAAGGTAAAATATTTCGCCCGACTTCCATCTCAAGAAATCGGTGCGAAATTTGGAATCCGAGAAAAGGTTTTCTCATTACTACTTTTGTGGTTTGTTGTTAGTGGATATTGCTTCTTTTTATTGAGTCATATTGTTTGTAAGAAAATACGTGAAATGTTTGCTTAAATTTATTTCTTAAACGTAATTAAGACATAGCTTTTCAACACGCAACTATAAATGACAGTATAAAGGCACTTTAAGTGAATTTCGCTCTTAATACAAAATTCCAACATGACGGGTAATTCATTGAATTTTAGTTCTAAAAGGGATGGGCATGAAGTCATCCGTTTTATGCATCTAGAACGCCTACTCTTGTCCACACGTAAAGTTGTAATATTTTTTATTCACGTAATTCATTGCAATATGATATATTTTGTAGTGCGATGTCGTAAATGTTACAATTGGGACAGATTCATTTGTAGACGACCAACCATTTTTATCGATTGTAGGAGACCTCAAAAAGGGGGTGGAATCCATATTCAGTAGAATATGCAGCTGAGACTTGATCGTGTCATTCTGTAAAATATTAAAAAATTAATACTTTACAAAATAAAATATCAGCATAAAACATTCTAGCTCTCACTATATTCCATATGAATTTAACTCACATTTTCAAAGCCTGATTTCCTACACAAAGATCAAAGATGCATATGATTACTGTTGTATAGAAAAGCGCTAATCTGTCTTATTCGTGGGGATTTACTTGAAGTTAATTCGTGCTGGTCTTTCAAATCAGAATATATCATTGAACACCCACCATTAACATTTAGATAACAAGCAGTTTTTTAACATATATATTAATGATTTATTGGAAGTATTGAAATATGATCCTATTCGTGTATAATGTATAGCAAATATATTGTTTGGATAGGTGGTCTACGCCACTGGAAGAACGACTCGCGATCCCTGCAGATAGAAATAGCAGCGTATGCCCTTTTGGCTTACACTGAGCTGAGGGACACTGAGAATGGATTGCCCGTGCTGAGGTGGCTCATCAAGCAGAGAAATCCCTATGGAGGATTTGTGTCAACTCAGGTAGATCATTAGACAGAGAAATCCCTATGTAGGATTTGTTTCCACTCGGGCAGCTTCATATAATTTTACCGGGTTTAAGTAGTTCATCTAAAAAGGTATCTTCAGAAAGCCCTTCGTGGTTTTGAACGGTTTACGGTCAATATAATGCCATGTACATAATTCTTATTGATGCCTAACTATTATCCAGAATTAGAAAAGGTGATGCAATATATTAGTTCCTCATGAAGTATAGGGTTGGTTGGCGGCATAACCTTAAATAGGATCTGTACTTGAACTCTTTTAATGAATATAATCGATGCATAAAACACTAAAATAATACCCGTATACAGAAAGTATCAGAATGAATTAGGAATACAGACAGGAATGATATCGTAATACTTTCTAAAAGGAAATCAATGTACCACGAAAAATACCGAAACAATCGAATAATAATGCATGCTCCTGTTTTTATTCGCACACGCAAGCACACACTGAACTTTTTTATTACAGAACTGCATGGTACTAAAAGCTGACATAAAAGTATTTCTATGGGAAAGATTGTGTAATATGTGCTATTCATTTATCAAATAGCCATTTCAATAAGATGTCCAGTTATTAGTGTGGCTTCTTAGAAAACATTTAATTTTACTATATAGTAGAAACTAATGACGTTTGAAATTCAATTATCCGACTGTTTCTTTGTTACAGGATACAGTCATTGCAATTCAAAGCTTGTCCAGTTTTGCGGCTTTGACCTATACCCCGGTTGTTGATATCCGAGTAACCCTTCGAGTGGGAGCTGCCACGGAGAACTTGACCCTCAACAGGGAAAACAATGATGTCCTGACACTCAGAGAGGTAAGTTTAAATACATTATTTTGATGTACTGCATATGATATCAAGTACTGTATCTGCGGAATACAAAATCGGCTTCTAGCTATAACCTCGTTACATACTTACATTGTACATCGTATCGGGAAGAGCAAGTAACAGTAGCTAACATTGCATCAACAGGATTACAAGTTACTTGTATGCATCCAATAATACATGGCATAGAATTAATGTAAACTGTTTTGAAGTGTATTCAGTTCTGACGAAAATGAATATGGTTATAGAGTCAATGATTTCAATACGCAACCTTTATTCTTAAATACATGAAGACCAAATTTTGAATCTGTGTAAAACGATTAATGCGACTATTCTCGCTTGCACATTTTGATTGCACTTAAGAATTGCATTAGACTTAAATAAAACGTTCGAAACGATATAAATTCAGTGAATTTCATGTACTATAATGTGGCGTAACGATATAAAATTGCTTTCTCGGAACAGTAAGCAGCAAAAGTGCAAGATCATTGTAAAATATATTGTAGTTGCGTTTGTGTTATTCAGATGGAACATCTCTCGTGAGTAATTTCGAGTGAAACGATTCTCAAAAGCGTCAAGTGTTGTAAAAAGGCACTTTGTGTCTTTAACTATTTCTCCCTTTGTTTCTTTATTCGGTCCGAGAATGATTATTGCCATATAGAATTGACATCTTCGCTAACCAAGGTTCTGGTAATCCTATCTACATCTTGGCATATCGAGCAAATATTTCTGTGCTTTGGGGCTGTGAATTTCATTGGATGGGGCAGCAAGCCACCGCATCCAATCAAAATTAAGTGTTGAAATTTGAACACATTTCCTAAGTGATTGCAACAAGGTGAGCGCACAACTTGAATGGACTGGTAAATAAGCACTTTTCCAGTGTTGGTCCGTGTTTTCACAAATAACCTTTAACTCAAATATACATATAATGGATTCCCTCTGGTACAAAATCAACGTATCCTCTTTAGGTCAGTTGCCACCACCGTTTATGGCCGATCAACAATGCACCCCGTTGTTTAGTTAGAATTCCATACTAAGGGAGGCAAGACATAAAATCCTTTTAGATGTCGCTTGGACAAAAAGCACTGATATAGCTATTCGATCCGACAAGGTGTAGATAGGGTTATCAGAACCTTAGCTAGCGAAGATGAAGTGTCCTCGAAAGCACTAAGAATATTCATACTATCACATGATTGGGCTTTTGTCTCCATTTCAGTTCCCTGGTACTACGGATTTCATAAGTGTAACGGCGACTGGAACAGGAATGGGTCTTTTGGAGGTGAGTTGTGACATGCATACATATATGTTCAGAGACACTTGCTTACAAGAGTCAGTAAATATTTGTTGATGTCATTATAATCAGTGTATCCCCTAGGGGTGCAAGACTGAGTCAAAAATCTCCTTAGTGTCAAAACTACGGTCAGACCGAGTAAAAAACAAACTTTGGTATCAAAACTGGGGGTCAAATTAAAAATTTGGGGGTCTCTGAAGCGCAAATGAGGGTAAAGGGAAACAGTTATAATGTTCAGTCCTTTTGTTCTAAATTCTAAATACAGTACTGATACAACTAACGCATGTGCATTTGTGCGTGCTGATTAGCTTATAGATATATGATTAGCGTTTATGGTATCTTAATACCATATATTTTTATGACTGGCTTAAAAATAAGTGTAATGAACTTTATCGTTCCGATTTGTGCGAGTTTTTTGCGAGTGATTTCATTTACACAGATTAAGATGACTAAAATGCAAGAAAAATCTAAAACAACCGTCTATTCACATGACTAGTTCAGTAACATTATGTGGGTTTTTCCTACCACCGTGAACTTGAAAAAATGAGATGTATATATTTAAACAGGTTGGGGTATTCTACAATGTATTGGGCGAGTCGGTACCTCCAAGTTTCACGCTCACTATCGAAACCTCAGAGGAAAGAAAGAACAGCTTTATTCTGACGGCGTGTACAAGGTATGTATACATTATTTAGATGGTATGGATGATATTTTCAAAAGAAATAAGTTGATGATCCCTCTGAAAAATAAAAAGGCCTGAATATGGTTGTATTAAGTTTGTCGTAGATGTTTTGTAGGATATTTACGTAATCAGAACAAAGAATAAATTTTAAGACGTCTGCAATTGAATGATAACTTATGTTAGCGTTTATGAGGAGAATGATAATGATGATTAGTGATAATACCTGACAAAATGAGAATAATAATCGGTATGTAAGATGAATGTTTTAATGTTTGTCTTCTAGAGAGGACCTTCAATAATGAATAGCTTATATTAAGAACCTAAACTATGATTATAGACGAGTAAACAATCATACACAATACACCATAGTCCTTCATTGATGGTGCTGATATCAGCCCACATGCCAATCTAATCGTTACAGTTGTGGAAATTTGAATGAACCAGACCATGCAACACATAGAAGAGCATGTATTCAGCAACGTACTTGTGTAGATTAATATTTTCTGAAAATGCATCAGTCAACATTACTTATCCAGTGCTGTTCAAATTGCAGCTGGACACAGGCAGGCAACAGTGGTATGGTATTGCTGGATATCGGGGCACCATCAGGTTTTGCGGCACACAAATCATCCGTAGTAATGATATCGGAGATAAAGCGAATCGAAGAATCTTCCGGACGTTTGGTCATCTACTTTGATCAGGTTTTCCGTATTATCACCTGGAGTGCATTTTTCTAATATTTAGTCCTTACCGTCATGTATGTCTCTTATCTCTTTCAACTTCAAATTATGTGTATATGTGTATGTGTGTAAAAACGTTTAGTCAACAGTCTTGACCAGCCAGGTTTGTCAGGAATATATTGTTGTTGCCTGCACGTTGACACCTTTTTCAGAAAAAAAATTATTTTTGAGAAACTTTGAAATAATCGAAAGTCCTTCAAAACCGTTCAATTAATGTAAATGTATTATTTATTGGTCTATCAAGACTAAAGTCTATTAAAATGACAAGATAATTAACTGATGGTTTTTTCTGAATTTAGAGATAAAACAGGCAATAATCTTTATTCATCTGACATCTAATGTCCTGCTGCAGCCGACTCTGATTGTAGAACCCTTATTAATCTGGTAATACAATTTTCAAACAAGGTAACATCTGAGAAGATCTGTATTGGCGTAACAATGAGAAGGGCGTCTCTGGTTGCCAGGGTCCAGCCTGCGACTGTCCGAGTCTATTCTTACTATGACCCAGGTAATCTATATAATGCATGCTACGTATGTCGCCGGTAATTTATTTGTCGATGTGTACTTTGCAATATTATTGGTATATTATTGTTGATTTTTGTACTATTCCACAAACAGATACGATTTAATGAGAAATGATTTGGTGGCATAAGCGATATATCTAGTTCGCAACAATCAGCGTCCAAGCTGGACTTGCATATTAGTCAGATTTGAATATTCTTTGGAAGTTAATTTTCTTGCATTTGGAATGAAAATAGGTCCCCGACATGGTCAGTTCAATTCAGTCGTTTTGGTGAAATTTTATACGATTGATAACCATATAACATAGCAATGTTTCATTTGTATTTAGTTTAATGTCAAATTATATGCGAGGACAACGAAGCCTATTATTGGGCACACAATGACAACGCTAATTAGCAATCCTATTGTTCATAATTACAATATAATATCTATGCTTCATTTTGATAGGTGTCCGGAGTATAAGTGTCAATTTAAGTATAAAGCTTGTACTACTTGTCCAAAATAAGTTATGTTAAATGTTAAAAGTACTTTCAGTTACAAGCAGATTTGCAGTGTACAATGCCATCTATTGACTCAGAAGGAAGGTTGATATCACATCCTGAAAACTGTGCAATATAATAACAGTTCTACAAAATCTGACGCCCTTTTTTGCTCCACAGCCAACCCGCCGACAGAAATAAATACAAAATTGTATACAAACTTGATGACGATGATGATCTGGACTAACGACGAATATATTGCCTAGTTTTTCAGTCGACGATGACTGTTCATTCCAGTCTCATGCACACTGCACATGACATAGTAAGCAATATACTTAATTGTTATTGAATTCCTTATACAATTTTTACAGACAAGCGGACAGTAAAGAGTTACCTGCCCACAAGTCTAAAAAACAACAGTTTGTGTGATATATGTGGCACCGAGTGTGGATGTGCTCCTGGAACTATTGTTACCGCAACGGTATGTTTACTTGTTTATCCATGAGACCAAAACAGTGTGCGTACGTATACTTCAGATAAGTTGATATTTATTCCTACAACATGGAGCCGAAAAGAAATTCATGAATGTGTAAGTGTCGTACCGTTCGTCTGCCGGTGTTTACTCCTAAACTGTTGAGATAAAGTTCACTACACATCGAAGTGGAGGTATCCAAGTGGCAACAATATGCGGTAGGGGATAAATTTTGGCTTACCCGTATTGGGTTCCCAAAAAAGCGCCAAAGAAAGTGTACAAAATCTCAACTGATGCTTTCCATTCTGTAATAATAATAATAATAATAATACATCAATTAAAACTACAAGATAAGTTGTATACCAGCATTCAGGATGTATAGTCAATTTAGTTTTAAATATAATTCAATCTTTCAATGTACTGTGAATATAATTAATGAGTGAGTAGATTTTATAAGAAGGTTTTAGGCTATAGTTTTAATACGGACAGTTTTGATTAGAAATTCTTTCGTTTAAATATTCAGTAATGCCTAAAAGTAAAACAGTAGAATTTCCAAAAGTGGGTGTTATTTAGTAAGGTGTATATACACATTTAATACATACATTGTTCTCTTCTTTCAGGCTATGTGCAGCAATGTTCTTCGCAGTAATACTTAATTGCTAAATGGCAATGAAGAAATTCACGTATATACCTCATCAGTGAGCGTAGACTAATGCAGTGTGATAAGATTGTTCCTGAAACTGCGCCTCATTTTGGAATCGATCATAATTTGTTTTTATACAAGCTATCATATTTTGTTTTTATACAAGCTATCTGTGTTGCGTATACGTAATGACGCGATTTTATAATACCATCTTGCCTGTAAATGAGCAATATTGAGAGTAAACGTTGTCTTTAATAAGCACAAACAAAGGCAGAATTATTGCTTCGACGATTTGTACTATGAATAAAAAAAGACAACTTCTCATATCTCTGTAGTTCTTTTCACTAAAATACGACCAATGAAAATTATACTATATTAGAGGCAAGGGTTTTCAGCCGGGTGTACATAAAACGGGGCAGTGAGTGAACACTGCAAGTCATGGGCACACTTTTATGTAGCCTGTAGAAATGAGTAATGCTTAAACCAGTGTTTCAAAACCTATGTTAAATCTGAAAATAAACGCCATGGATATGATTCTGTTCATCAGTTCTAACCTTTGGGCGTCTGGACTATATCAGAAGTTTTACTTGTTTGAACCTACAGGAAATCTACAAGGACATTTCTGCTCTCATCTCATTGTAATTCAATAGTAATCGTTCTTATTAACTAATATTTATTTTCAGTTCGATTTTCTCATGATATAAAGTACATAGGTATTCCATAAAACATTAGTAAATTATTCTCTAAAAGTTATTCATTAGCGAATAATGGATAAAAATGAAAGTACAAGAAACCAGTTTAGTCAAAATAGCGCAATTTAAGCACATTTCTTCTATGTATGCGTACATCCATTGAACTACAGACCTGACGTCGATACATAAAAACTGCCACATACTTGCCCGTCCTCCTTCTTCCACAAAGTTTAGTCTTCTGTGTAATATATTGTAACAGTGATAGTATTTTTAATTCGCAATATAAGTACTCGAACTCAATTCTTTTTTTATACCTTTTTATACTTAAGAAAAAATGTCCCACGTGTTAGTTTTAAGTTTTAATTCCATCTACCATTCAGGAGGGGATATATTCTTTCTTTCCTTGTCTTGTATTTTCTGTAATTATCATAACGCTATTTTCATATATACAGTTTATAAACCCAATCAAATAAATGCGCATGTTTAACCCAGCCAGTCCGTTATATCCAATGCACACGTTCATCAAAGTAAATGGTAATATTTCTATAATTTTGATATAACATTCCATTTTCATTTTATTGTTGGGTAATGACCTCTTTTAAGTTCATTTTGAAAGGAAAGGTGCAGGTCCATGGATCTGCATAAAGTTTTTCTAAGGACTAGAAATTTCCATATTCTGCATACAAGCGGAAACAGCCGTGTCTACATCGAACAGATTGCTATTTGGTAGTTATATACATTGCAGGATACATAATTCTATTCATAGGGATGATATTGAAAAGAACAAGTCTGAAGTGTTAGAAAACAAACCAAGATATAATTACGCTAGAAAGTCAATAACTAGAATATTTTAACTTGAAAATAGCTTTAAGAGGTATTCAGGGAATTTTTAATTGACATAGAAAACATAACAACTGAGGACGTGAAAGTTCGGAAAAGGAAAACCAAAGAGAAGATAAAAACTATAATTAACAAGTAACCATTTATTTAGCATGTCAGTGAATATAACAAATAGCTCCAAGGATGTGGACAAGGTGAGTGGTGTGGGATTGCATTTTCTTGGACAGCATCAAACTCTCATTACTTAGCCAATAGAACAGCTCTCTATCAACATTATGGCTTGTATAGCAATTGCACTGGAAATGTATCTTCAACCTCTATCAGAGCTATAGGACTAAATTTGATCAAACCTTGTAAGGGTTTTCTTAGAACATGCATTATCAACAATTTGCTCGAAATGGCTTCCTTATGAACACCGTTGCTTCTAAGAAACCAGGTTGGGCATAATTCATTTCAACTTCCCTTGTACGGGCGAGCCAGTTTTGATTAAACACTGTATGAATATTTTATGGGACATTCTTTACTAAAAAGTCTTGTCTGCTTTGCTCTTGTCGCAACTGTGTGACTGCCATAGAAACCACGCAGAGAACACTTAGCTTTTTACTGATATTTGAAATCTGCTGACCCAGATGTGACGAATCAATTTCATAGGTTATATTCATTCAGATTCATATGCGGTGTAGCTCCCCTGGCAACGGTTTCAAGCCATGTCAATAACAGCTAATTCTTATTAAACTTGGGACAAACAATTCGTATATTGTACGCAATTCGTTGCCAGCGATGGTGTGAATTCCAAAGAAACTTGTTTTCACCTTCATTTTCACGGCATAGCCAAGTTTGATTCAATATGGTAGGTAATTATCGTAGCGCATGTTCCACCCTAACAATGTTAGGGATGGTCGAACAATATGGTTTCGAGTGAATTAAGAAATTCTTTTCGTATTTCTCTATCCCCAATTTTATCAAACTTTGTCGTAGAAATTTGGAAGACATGCTGCACAATATTTGTTTATGGGTGGAACCATTGTCAATCCTGTAACATCTATAGTAACGAGGTAGAAAACATAATTTAGAGTTCAGTTCCAGAATGGCTGAGCCAATATTGATTAAATGTTGTTGCTGTTCTAGCGTTTAACGCCATTTACAGCACAAGATAGGCTATACATGGCGGCCAGTATAACTGGTGGAGGAAGAACTCCGGAAAACCCAGGGAAAAACCACCGACCCACGAGAAGCTACTGGCAGGCTTTCCCACGTCCCCATGCTACCCGAGCCTTGGAAATATTGATTAAATACACTAGGGCTATTTCTCAGGGAATGTTGTGTAAGAATTGTATTTAGCGTGGCTTCTACAACAAGCAGGTAGAAAATATACAAATGGTACGTGTTAGGAAAATTTGATTTAATTTATATTTGATTTAATTTGGTTGTTTTCTAGTTTTAATTATTTTTAATCCATTAAATGTAAAAGTAATATAATTTCATTTACTGGAATTTGAAATTTTCCAGAAATTAGTTTGACCTGACGTTTTTTTTTTTTGTTACACCTAACACTAGAACTTAGTATTTAAAAGCTGACCTAGTTCCTGACCTTGATACAGAATTAGTAACAGTTGAAGTAAACAACTTGTATTATCTTTTGCTCATTCTTAGTATGGGATTTTAGGGTGGAATCGAAGCTGTACGTGACTTTTTACATGCAATAGCTTCTATTTCGAAAATCTGGTTTTACCGGAATTGCGCAGTAGTCGGGTTTAATACTGATGTTTTGAGAAAGTCTCAGTTGGGCTTTTAGATGTTTCTATATCAAAGTGTTTTTTTTTTTCTCTTCTGCTGTGACCATTTGAGTTTAATACTTTAATTTTCTTCAAATTATTTTGATTCTAAGAGATTAATTCTTTCTCTATGGACTATTTAAATACTCTTACGGAATTCTTGGACAAAGACATTTATTGAAATTTTATTTGGAATTCAAACACCGGAATATTGTTTTCGTTCAACAAGGAACTATCGACACGTCAATTCTATACTGGCTACAGTATACGTCAACTCAAATTAATTAGAACATTTCATTACTAGGACTTTCAATATATAATTCTTGGATTATTCTTTGATTATTTTTGGATTTTATTCTTAAAACCGTAAGTTCTTTAACTCATTTTACCTTTTCTAGGGAAATCATTTGTTAAATTTTATAAGACAGGTTGTCTTCACTTTTTTCTAGTTACGGTTTATGAGAGCGTAAATAGTCACATACGCGTTGTGCATATTGAATTATGTGCTTGACCTTTTGCTCTGATTGAGGTTTGGATTATTGCGCATACATACACATGTCTTCTTAGTAAGCTATAAATAGGTAGTTTACATGCGTTTGAGTTCAAGGCCAAACCTTGATTATGACTTTAGGAGATTCTAGAAACGTAGTTTTGCAGTTTTTCCATTAAGATGATTGAATTTGTTTCTCCAATAAATGATTATTGTGCCATAGATCAAGTGTACTTGTATAAAAGTTTGATATCATATCTTAATAAGCGTCTTTGAGTTGTGTTCGGTTATAATTTGAGAGGAGTAATTTATTTAAATTGTTCATTTGAATTAGAAATTTGTCATTGACCGTTTGGGCTAAAACACTATTTTTGGGGATTATTGTGAATTAATTCATAGACATTGTAGATTTTAGCTATGGAATATATCAAGACTGTTGGCGCATCAGCTCGTTCAATGTAATTGGTACATCAGCACAAAATGACTCGGAATTCATTCGGAACACCTATACTTACAAACTTGAGATAGAAGATTTAACATAATTTGGAATATAATTCACATTAGTGCAAGTAAATTTTCACTTTTTATTCTTGGGGAAAACTTATTTCTTGAATTTCATAAACTTGTTGACTTTACTTTTTGTTTTTTAAAGGTCACGGTAATACTCTATAAAAAGTTTCCTTTCACATAGATTTGCATTACATGATTAAAAGAAATACTCACACGAAAAGAATAAAAATATTTTCAAGTATAAAGAAGGAATAATTTAATTACTCGAAATAGAATTATACAACGCCGTTAGTAGTTTCCATCAGTTACGATTTCCCACCTATAGAGGACGCCAACCTAGAGTTGTAACGTAGGAATCTACCGTCAAGTACGTCTATTGATTCTAACGTACAAAGCAACATTCTGAAAACAATCTTGTTACAAAAGGGCCTGACGATTTCGCCTGACACGTAATTGATTTGAGTTAGACACATCATCATTGTTGATGTTGCTGTAAAAGCAAACGTGTTTATAGTTTTGAGCCTGCGTCTTACCTATGTCGTGGGACATCTGTTCACATTGACTTATATCAGCTTTTTCTAAGAAACAAGTAGCCAATTTGAACACAATTTTAAGGCACGCTGTCCAGCATTTAAGCATTTAAGTTGTGTGCATATCGTTTGGTACTACGGTTTCGTACTTTGCATAGGATTTCATAACTGGCTATCGTGGTTATTTGAAAAGACCTTGCATATTTTCGGTGTAGTTGAAATAGGTTTTAATTTGCTTTATTTCGTTGTATGAATGACGGGTGTCATTTGTGCCATAGAGATGCAACACAACTTGATCTTACTTCAGATGCGCATATCTCAAAAGACTGCTACGTCTTTTTGGTTATTTTCACTTTCTGAACTTCAAAGGTAATTTGGTATTAAACGAGCCAATAACGTATTTGCTTTTGATATATTTTATAACTTGTTCATTGTTATTCCTGTCTGCGTGCACGCACGTAATCATGCATTATATGTATATCAGCCTTGGTATGGAGGTGCTGCTGTTGGCAAAGATAAGTTGCAAAACTTAACATTTTGGATGCCTTTGCTAACCCATTAACTGACCCCAGAAGACCGTATTTTGTATTTTATACAGAGTCAACCGGCACGAAGTCTGTACTGTCCCGCCCATACCACAAATACGCAAACAAAAAGCGATGTTCAGTAACATTTTACATGGCACCCAAGGAATCAGTATGGTCCTACCGCATCAAATCGTGTATTCGTGGTGTTTGACAATGTGATTCGGGATTATAATAAGATCCGTAAAAAATTGTCTGGACTTACAAGTATTTAAAGTTTGATTTCGGTAAAACTGGTTAGACAACTTTTGTCTGACTTCATAGACAATAAAATCGCACGTGCATATCACAATCTGCGATCTTACACGGACCGACATCCAAACGTTGACACTAGTTTTATAATTTCCAGCACGACTGTCATAACTTGTACCCGATTAATTAGCTTTCTTTGGAATGGAAGATCTGGGGTTGTTTCGGCAGTCCGTGCTTGGCATGTACGTTCATGCACGTGTAGGTGTTGCTCCAGTCGCTGGTTGCCATTGTTACGCTGTGATCATCTCTTACAAAAGTGTGTTCATAGAAGGCGTGAGTAATTAGAAGCCAACCGTGCTCAAATGACAGTCGGTCTTAGCGAAATCTAGCTTGGAAAAAGTATTTCTTGTAAAAAAACCAAAAACAACAACAACAAAAAACAACCCATCGCTGAATAAGAAGTGATCGTAGGGTTACATTGAGGATATCTCAAACATCTTTAACTGGAATGGTCCCACTTTGGTTGATCCAAACAAGCTTAATGCGGCCAAACAAAATAATTAATACCTCAGTTACACCAAAAGGATCTAAAATTCAGAGGTGTTGCAGCTGCATTAGACAAGTGGAATATTAACATTCATCGATGCAGTTTCAGCTCTTTTACCATCCTTTGAGTCGCGGTTTCAAAAGCTGCGGCGTTAGGGACTATCACAACAGCATCCATAATGACTTTGAAAGGCAGTGGGAGGTGGAGACTCTCGTGGACGAATGAAAAAATACCTTGGATTACCAGGAACGAATCGCAGTACATCATTAGGCACGGATCTTCGACTGCCCGGTAAAAATTCAAAATGTCACGTGTCCATTAATCTTGATTTACAGCGATGGTAAAGTCAGTCAAGCATTTTCGTGGTGTCTTTATGCCTAATACGTATGCATGGATGGAACCACACACGCATGAAACCGGTTGCTATCATGACCACGAGAACTATTATCCATGTACCGATCGGTATTATTATCGTGCTAAAACTATTAACTAGTGTCTCTGTTGGTGCTAGGATACCACTTGATTTACGACTGTATTCTCGATTGCGTGTCTATTCAGAAATTCTGTCGGCAGCAACAAAATAATCTCAATACGGTTAGTAAACTTCTCACAGTGGCCTTTAAAAATAAAATAATTAACATGGCCGAGTCTGATACTACTGACTGAAATGGGAAACCACAGAAAACGCCGAGCAAACATACTGTACCGAGGGGTAGCGAATTACAAATAGTAATAGTCGAATAATTTCCCTTAGAAAAGTATTTTAAAAAACGTCCCAATCAAGCATTGTATTTTTATCACGTCATAATCTCAAAGTCTTGTACTATTTTAGTATTGAAATGTAGGTTTTGTCAGTTACTGATACAGATCACTGCGAGTAACAAATGACAACCGAGGGGTCCGGATATAAAAATGAATTCAAAGTGATGGGAGTAGACGGCATTGACTTATATCAGTAACAAAAAATATGAAATATGAATATGAAACCCTTATTTCTACTGCGATGGTCATTTCTATTTTCCTTCAATCTAAACATCTTAATTTACTTGTTTGTTGACATTTAGTGTCTTATTTCTCTCTACGATCGGATCTTTCCGGTGGCCTAATGGCTGGAGCGTTGCCATCAGATGCGGGAGGTCGAGGGTTCGATTCCCGGTCAAGTGTTACCAAAGACTTATAAAGATGGTACTACCAGCTCCTGGCTTGGCGCTCAGCATTAAGACGTTAGTGTTAGGACTGGTCGGCCTGGTTTCAGGATAATATGACTGGGTGATGCAACAATGCTTTACATCACTATAAACTGTCACACTGAAGACATCGTAGTGATATGACTGAAAATTGTTAATGCTACCTTCAAAATCCAACACACACACACACACATCACGTTCGAAGTGTATATTCTATTTAGAAAAGGAACTATATCATCTACTGCAACTATCAGCATCAATATAAATTATTTTTCTTTATTTCCAGACGTTCATAGTCATCTTGGGGCCCCGAGTGGCCGAGTGGTCTAAAGCGCTCTCCGTTACAGATCACTGCCATCTCACCTCTGTCTGCGTAGGTTCAAGTCTCGGATTCGGCCAATGTGGGTATGTGAGAAAGCTTGCCAGTAGCTTCTCGAGGGTCGTTGGTTCTTTTCGAGGATTCCTGGGTTCTTCCTCCACTATTAATACTGGCCGCCATGTATAGCCTATCTTGTGCTGAAAAATGGCGTTAAACCCTACAACAACAAAAAATCATAGTCGTCTTACTATGTAGCAAAACGTCCCAATCAAATATAACAAAATTCACCAATGTTATGTTTAAAAGGAATTTGGAACATATTATTGTTTTAAGATGGAGTTATGGACAACCTTGGCTATTTTAAATATAAATATAAAACATTTTTTTAATTTAAAATATAATTTCATAGGATGTTAAGAACTTGCGCTCTTTTATAGCCTCCGATCTGTGGTAATACATATGTAGCTATGTATTTTATTGTACTTCATGTGAATGCAATTCATTTTAATACATTTCACGAGAATTCGGCTCAGCAATCCGCCAGGAATAAGCATGGATTATTATTATTATTATTATTGTACACCTGGAAACTAATAAAGAACATGCTGTTATTTTATACGAGAACATGTTCGAATAGACCTTGCTGATGGACGGTTAGGTTAATTTGTTTAGATTATTATTATTATTATTATTATTATTAGATTTCTCTGTCCTGTTTTGCGGGCATTATATTATTGAATTCATTGGCAATCCCAAGGATCTTGCGAAATGCATGCAATTTCAAACTTTTTGGATCTTGCTTTGATGTCAGATGTATATGTAGCGGAATTTTCATTCTCATGTATAGTTTGCAAGATTAATATTAGAGGTAAGACATAATAATTTTTATAACAAAACCTGGCTTTTTTTCTTTCCTTTTACTCTAGTAAAGTGCCACTATGCTACTGTTAGTTATGTCTTCAATGGTTTTATATATTGTTTCAACATTGAGCGACCGGTAAGTAAAACTATTTATATTAATAAGAAAGAAGGTATCTTTTATTCACAACAATGCCTATTCCTATAACATTTGTTGGTCCCTCTTTGTCATGTTGATAAATGTCATTATTGTTGCAATAACAATAATAATAATAAAAAGAAGAAGAATTAGAAGAAGAAGAAGAACTACAACTAAATGTATTACTATAATTATTATTATTATTATTATTATTATTATTATTATTATTATTATTTATAGATGACGAGACCATTAAATCTGTAAAAGGGTTGTACACACTAAATTTCTCTGACTGATTCAAAACTTGACTGGATATATGGAGAGAGAGAAATGTGCACGTTGATGAATCTTTTGCATATACATCTTGTACGAATCTCTGAGAATTAACAACCACGTGTAAGAATTTTTAGTCGCATAACAATTATATAAAATAAAAATAGACTGTCCGGTTCTTGGCGTCAGATGGTGTAAATCTATCAGTTAGCAGATGTCATGGCCATTTCACTTACAAACATTAGGACATCCAATCAGTCCAATCTTTTCACGGCTATTTTACTTACAAACATCTGGACATCCAAATCAGCTAGTCCAATTTTTAAATGGCTATTTTACTTACAAACATCTGGACATCCAAATCAGCTAGTCCAATTTTTAAATGGCCATTTCACTTACAAACATCTTCACATCCTAATCAATTAGACTACTATTCACGACAAAACATCTTGGTTTACGATGATTATCAACATACTTCTTTAGTTCAAACGTATTGTATTGTCACTATAGGATACATTTAGATTGGGCACAAGTTCTAACACCTTAAATTAGCCCTCGACACACGAGATATTAGTATTACAAAATAGTCAACATGACAACATAATAGTGATACATGATTGGAGAGAGAGAGAGAGAGAGAGAGAATGACAGTAATCACGACCGGTAATGGTTATATATTTGTTGACATGATGTACAATTCTATATTTTCACTGAATTACCCTTTCCTCAAAACAAAAAAAGTATAAACGAACAATTTCGTATAACATTGAGATTAATTTTCTCATCAACTTTGTACGTTGTCTACAGTACTTGGATAGAACATGACAAAATGTTTGGTGTTTTCGAAACAAAAAGGGTGTCAATAAGTTGAATACAGTAAAGATTAGCTTTCAATGATGTTACATTATGTCATAATCTAGAATGGATAATATTTAGGATTCAATTAGTGAAACTTTGAATTTTTTTGCTTGACATGCTATTTGGATATAAACAGTTTTCCAGCACTGTTGGACACGCTGTATTGTGAATCCTGTTCGAGATTGTTCCACAGTGATATTGATGATGGCATTAAAGAAGATTTGGTAGAATCAGCCTGAAATTGCAAGTGACCATATTATTTGAACGTCGAAGGTTATAACTTTTTCTTTACTGACACATGAGAAGGGATCGATTCAATAAGATGGCCTGGCATTATTCTCGTTGTAATTTTGCAGAGTGTTTATAATTTTTGTTTTGGTCTTCTATACTACAGACTTTCCTACCCAATTTCAAAGTATAGAGATTGCCCATCTGTATATTATGGAAGTCCTGTAACTATTGTGACGACCGTTTTTGAAAGCATGTCGCGTAATGAGCCGTCACCTAATTTAAATACTCTGTTGTGGCGCAAGGATTCAAGATGGCCGGTACAATGTTCTTTAGTGGCGCCCCTAATTTACTTAAGAGAACACATTTTGACAGTTGCAAACCGCCCTCCTCCTCCACCAATACAGTTTGTTTCAAAACATTGTCCCATCAGAGGATTATGAAGGAGAAATTATAAATGAGAAAAAATTGAGCTGCAGAAATTTGGCTGAGGATTCACTTGACGGCCCGGGTAAATTGCTCTCCCCCACATCGCTCGCGCTGCCACTGTTAAAGCCATGCCTCAGCTGATTCCCTCTAACTAGCAAGGTACTTGTTCTAATTGTTGGTGAATGCTAACTTGTTAGATGTATACGCAGTACAACATTCCTGCAGCTGAGAAGAGGAAAATTATTAAGTTGAAGGGTATCTATCGGCAAGGAAACATATGTTGAATGGGGTAGACCCTAATCTGCCAGCATATAGTACAAGAGCATATCAGGGTTTATGCGGTTTGCATATGTATATACATTACGCACAAATTAATACATTATACATCGAATTATTTGAGGACAAATATTTACAAAATTTATTCAGTTTTCCAGTAGCTTTTCTCCCGCACCAGCTCCATCAGACCAAATTTATATTTGTTAGTTCATGCAAAAGAATGTGATCAGTCCAGAAAAAAATGTCTGAAGAATTCGTGACAGATGAAGTAAACAATATCAGGAAATATGCACTTAGAATGTCCATCTTCTGGTAAGCAATTCATGTTGTATCGAATAATTTTATTATCAGCATGTAAGCAATTCATGTTATGTCGAATAATAAGCTTGTCTGTCTCTGGTGGCCTATTGGTTAGAGCGTCCTCCTCGGATGCGGGAGGTTGCGGGTTGGAACCTCGGCGGAGCCACGCCAAAGACTTACAAAAATGGTACTAACAGCTGCCAGTTAGTGTTAGGACGGATCCGCCTGGTGTCAGGATAACGTGACTGGGTGGGACATAATGCTACATGTCTGCGGCATGATGCCCCAGTGCTACAAAACACTATAAACTGTCACACTGCACACATCGTAGCGATATGACTAAATAATTGTTAAAGCTATGACAAAAATCCAAATCACTGACTCACATTATTCCATAAAGTTAGTCTTCAGTGTAATATACCGTGTAGCTCTGATATTATTCTTAATTCGTAAAATAAATACATCTCGGTCTCAATTCATTTTTAAGTTGTAGGAAACAAAGGAAAAGTCCCTTCCCCAATTGAAGTCTCGTCAGACTTTGCCAGTAATTTATTACTCGGTGAAGGCCTATTCACAATGAAAGAAAAGGTGCTGATACAATGGATTGCGTTTATTTGCACAGCCTTTTGTAAGGACTGGAGATGGAAACATCCAGGCACTGCATATAGGCAGAAACAGCCATATCTAAATCAGATTGTTATTAAAAAGTTTTATACAGTGCAGGATACATGATTATATTGATTTAAAAATCTCGATTGCATACATTTGCTGAAAGTCTCTGAAGGTATGTTTCTTTTTATCGTCTCATGCACTTCACTATGATATTTGCAAACGGCAAAAATGAAACACGTTTCTCTACGCCACGAATGATGCAATGTTTTTAGCAGGGACAATACACACGATAAAGGAAACTCGTAAAACAATAAATATTAAAAGAGTCCTTGGCCTTAGAAAGATCATATTATCTGCAAGCTGGAGGAATTCATTTTTTTTTGGAAGGACTCTAACCCTTTTTGGGTCGGAGAAATATAGTATGCAAATTAATAAAATTCTAGGAACTTAGAAAATTCCGAAACAAAGTGAATTAAACTTCAAACACAAAGTTTCCTGAGACATTTTAGAAAAATTGTAATCCCTGTGGAGTCCCCGATTTTCTGTTACGTCTCCATGGTTTTAAACCAAGTAAGAGAAAAAGCGAAAGCCATCACGTTTTGTATAATTCAACAAATTAATGTTTCCCTGAAATACAAATTTAAAATATTAAAAGAACTTACACTATTTTGAATTAAATCCCAAATGGTCGCGAAGATTGTATCCAAAATCAAATATACGAAGTTCCAACCGATTCCCAGTAGCATTTTTAATAAAGTCCGATGTTGAACGTGTTGGTGTACACGTAGTCTCAAATATGCTAATGTGCTAATGGCCTGGAATGTGGTGTTGTTTTACATTCTCTTGATGAATAACAATAAACGAATCCAAAATATCTTTGTCTGAATTCACTATAATTCCGAATTAATGTTTAATTCCAAAATATTATTGAGCATTTTGTAACTTCAGTGAATAATACTTTAAACAATCAAATAAATCCAGCCAACGTGAGAAATGAATACAACAATGATTCTGCTTCCGATGTGAAAACAAGAATGAATACTTTTTTCATATCAACAACATCGATATTAAAACTATGACACAATAATAAAGCGAGGCGGAGGGCCAGTCTCCTCTCTAAAACATTAATAGTTGTCAACAAATTTAGGAATTTCCAACGGAAAACTGATATTATTGACTTAGATTCATATAAACATATTTGCATGCATTAATATTGATATGAATATTTAATCTATGTTATAAGATAATTAGTGGTTATATATTATATTGTCTACAAAATAATGTAACTGGTCAGGTATACCATTAACTTGATTTAGGACAAGGTCGAGTACAAATGTACATAACATATTGAGAAAATCAAATTAACAATACAAATTAAACATGCAGAACTATAGAATGTTCTAGAAAAACGTTTGTCAGTCATCCTGGTTCTGTTATTGTATCATCGTTTTTATATAAAGGTTATTTTTATTAGAATTACTCGCTCCAAACCTTAACATAACCTTAATGGAATCAATATTAGTTGTGTTCATTTAATATTTGAGAGGATTTATTTGTTTAAAATTTTCATTAGAACAGTACTCACTATTTTGGGAATATTGTGAAATCAATCAAGGATATTCTTGATTTTAGCACAGTGATACATCAATACTGTTAGCACATGAACACCATTCCAGGCTATTTGAACATTAACACACTGGAATTCGTTTTGGATTACTATATGCTTTTGGACTTTTGCCTTTACGTTTAGGACTATTTGGACTATTTGAGATTTAATCACAATATTTTAAGTTATATTTAAATTTCACGTTGTACTCTTGTGATAATAAACATTTGTTGAATTTTACAAACTTTATTGCTTTCGTACATTTTTATAATTATTTTAAGACCATAGAGTCGCAAAATAATCTAAGTGCTTTATTAATATATTGAATGACAATCTGTAATAACGATACCCTTTTCAGGGTTAAGCTCCATAGTTCTTGTAATTTATACCTAAACTATTTTTTCACTTGCTCTTGTTATATGAAGTAAATTCAGACAATAATTTAGACTCTTTTTCACATAAAATATACGTGAAAGGAAAATAATGGTGCTTGCAGAAAAAGTAGTCCAAATGAAAATCTCACCACCATTGAATTAATATACACCACCATTGAATTAATAAAAATCCAGCATTATGTGCAAAGTCTATTCCACAAGACTTATTTCTAGTACATACCGTCCACAAAACTGTAAAGAACGCTAGGGTTACTCAATATTTAAAATACTTTTGTCACAGGCCACCCATTGTAAAAATGAGCAAAAACACAATAAACCCTTTTCAATCATTTATGAATATATTTGCAATTTTATTTAAGATATATTTAAAATTTGATATTTTTTCTTCTTTTTTTTCCACAGACTAAATAATTAGTAATGATCAATTACAGGAATACACAATCCCAATCGTTGAGTGATATGCTATAAAGTCTGAACCGTATCAAAAAATTGTACTGTATGACTTAATAGGCACTGTAAATAATTTCGAACCTTGTGATTTAGTAGTTAGAATTATCATCTTTACATCTTTGCGTTCACAAATTTTCTTTAAATTTGTGTAAAATCTTTGAAAATGAAAACACTCGGAAGAATGTTGACCTGGATAATACTGTATACATATTATACAATAGAAAGGAGTGAAAACCAACAAGTTTTGTAAAATTCGACAAATAATTTATTTCACTAGGCTTCAAGGTGAAGGTGTAAAAAAATTAAATCACGAATATTCCTAGAATTACAGACACAAGTTCTAATAAAAGTTCAGAATAAACTTTAACGGAACTCCAAATAAAATGCAACGCTGAAAGTATGTATGTGTCTGTTAGTGGTCTGTATAGTAGTGTTGTAGTAACAGGCTCTTGAAACACGGTAATAAAATTCCATGTTTGAATCAGACCATTCCGGTGGCCTAGTGGTTAGAGCGTCCGACTCGGATGCGGGAGGTCGTGGGTCCTATCCCCGGCCGATTCATACCAGAGACTTAAAAAGTAGTAGGAACAGCTGCCTCGCTTGCGCTCAGTACTAAGATGCTAGTGTTAGGACATGTCGGCCTGGTTTCATGATAATGTGACTGGGTAGGATATCATGTTACATGTCTGCAGCATGATGTCCCAGTGCTAGACATCACTATAAACTGTCACACTGCAGGTATCGTAGAGATATGAAAGAAAAATTGTTAAAGGTACGTTACAAATCCGGATCACACACACACACACACACCATGTTTCAATTCACTATAAATAACAGAAATAACCTGGACCTTAGGATCCAAAGGTTTAACTTGCCCATGTCCCACAATATGTCATAGAAATTTAACACAGTCACGACAAAACTCGCCTTTACATTTTTCCATTGTCAGATTTGCATCAGTGAGTCTGTCAAAGAATTTCTCTGTTGTCTCTGGGTGACGCAGCTGTTAGTGCCATTGTTACGGATTTGGTATGACAAGGCCAGCGTTCGAAGCCACCACTTCCCGCATCCGAGGCGGACGGTCTAACCACTAGGCCACCGGAGCGGTCTTTAGCGATGTTGTAATGAAGCTGCTAAAGGCATCGACACACATTAGAGAATATCCATGGAGATCAACTTTGTTTGTTTTTAAGATAAAGATAATGAAACAGAAATCTACGCTTTCTTAGTAGATGTACGGAAACGGTTCATGAGTTAATTGGAAACATTTTGCATGTACTCTAGTGGCAATACAATGATTTCACTTCACTCGAGAAATATTCCAAAATGTACTTGGTTCGTTCCTGCCAGCATGCAGAAGGTTCCCATCGATAGCCTCCTTATCCTGCCGATACAAATATGTAGCCCTTCATACCGAATCAACCAATTCCATAATTCGGCCTAACGTTACTATCGTCTGCAATAAACGGGTTACACAAAGGAAATCGATACCCCCACCACCTGAAAAAGAACAGGGAATAACGCGTTGTAGAGATTTGTAATAGACGAGATAGAAAAACAATGCATCGTCTTCGTTACCAATGCAAATATTTCTCTGGTAAGAGTAATGGCACTGGATTATAGAGATTCGAAATCGATTCATTCAATGCATGCAAGATATTACTGAATTCAAGTCTTGCCTGTTAAAATTGAGAACAAATCCAGCTTGAAACCTACAATAGTCTACCAGGCGTTTTATGACATAGGTATGATTCTATACAATTTTGAATTAATTCCAAAAGACATAATGTATGCAATATCAATCGTGCATCACGGATAGGAAGAAAGAATACATTTTCACATAACGCTACAGCTAACTACTGCTTCCGTAAAGTGACAAAACTTGTCTGTATTGTGACTATCCATGTATAATTTTACACTATATTTAGGTGCGCCGAGTCCCCGAGTGGTCTAAAGCACTCTCAGTTACGGGTAACTGCCATGTCACCTCTGTCTGCGTGGGTTCTAGTCTCGGATTCGGCCAATGTGGGTATGTGAGAAAGCTTGCCAGTAGCTTCTTGTGGGTCGGTTTTTTCTTTCCGGAGTTTTCCCTGGTTTTTCCTCTCCCACTACTTCTGATTGCCATGTCTAGGCTATCTTGTACTGAAAAATGGCATTAAACTCCACAACAACAACAACACTATATTTACTGGACCCAGAGAACTCGAGGTTATCTGGTTTCTCACTGTCGAAACTTTCACGTGCAGCAGTGGGCAAACCAAACTCAGTATTTTGAAATAGCTATTCTGAAAATATACCCTTATGGGTAAAGCTGTATGCGGTAACAAAGACAAGTTACATTTTCTTTAATATATTATACAAAGGGAATTGTAATATACATAATTTCGTGACCACTTGTATGTCCACACAAAAATGACACATATATGGTACAAATTGACTTGCTACATATATACCACTCGTGCTGAAGTTCCAAGTCTTTTACCTACCCCACCCCCATCAACATCAACATCTAGCGGTATGTTGTTATGCATATAATAACATGTTCATGCTATAAATGAGAACTGTCTGTTATTAGTAAAATAACGTAAGCAATATTTTGTTTTAATATCTCATTAGCTATTTTCAACATTAGCAATCCTCTGACTTAGTTACACGTGTCCGAGACATCATCAAAACAACACTTATTCAAATTAAGCTTTGTTTGTATTTTCCATGATAAAGTCTGCAAATAAATAATTTAATTCAGTCAGAGATATATAGGTGAAAAATGAAGGCCAGTAAGTGTTCAATCTTTTGTACACTTCTAAAGAATAAATATCGTCACAACAGCCCCTATTGATTTCCATGCATTACAAGATACTTGATGCTGAAAAAAATAAAACTGACAGACATTCGTACGCTTACAAATACTGTACGGATATTTCTTTAAAATAATGCTTTCAACGCCAAGGAGTGGCGCATAGTTGCTGTTAACAACAAACATTGGCGCATGGTTTCTGTTTACTATGAAACAAAATATATAAATATTTTTAAAGTAATATACGACCGACACATATACTATATAGCAGTCATGTAAACATTTATACGCAGCCGATCTAGTCCTTTTGGTTTGGAAAGAAATTTTGGAGACATGTATATACTTATACACACATACACACATACGTCTATACACATATATGCGTCTCGTCTAATTTTCTGAAGGGGAACGCTATTTTCAGACAGGTATATACTTATATACACATACATGCATCTAATGTAGTCTTTATTTGGGGTGGGGACATTTTTCAGCACATGATAGGCTATACACGGCGGTCTGTACATTTGGTAGAAGAATTCCGGATAATCTGCAAAAAGCAAACGACCCACAAGAAGCAACTGGCATGCTTTCTCACGTACATACGTTGATGAGGCGAGATTCAAAGCGACGCGGACAGAGGTGAGATGTGAGTGCTCTGTGATCATTCACTTTTCATATTCTATAAGAATTGCTAATAAAACATGCAGTGCAATGTTTTCACGGTATCATACACTTGCACGTGCTTAAGCTGTTAGCATGGAGAATCGTGCTTGACTGGGAATAAGTATAAGATAAGGGTGTTGCTACACATTACTTGCAGTGATCCTTCGGAGTAATCCGTCTCAATTGGGGAGGAATTCTGACAGTTCCATATGTAAGTAATTTTGATTTTAAGTAGGTTTATGACTGTGGTGACTTCAGATCGAATGAATTCCAAAATGTGTAAACGTTTACCAGTTGCGAGGAGATACTAGCCCTTACAGGCTCATCAAATACAGCACATTTGGGGTGTAAATTATAATGGAAAAAATTGAACCAATGGGAAACATTAACGACAAAATCATAGGCGCAAATTTTGAAGGTGACAATGACAAATTTGTTTACTTATTCTGTCCCATTGACTTCGGAGAATGTTGTTTTACACAGTAGTTACAGATGTCATCGTGGAAGATTTAATAAAATCAATGATCAAATATTATTCACGACCTGTACAAAGATTTCTCGGAAGAAAGGCGTGTTATTTTTGCTCGTTTTTGCAAGTTCGTTTGTTTCTAGTTATTGATATTCCGTCTGTTTCTTTACTTGTACAAGTTTTGCATGTTATGACTCTATGGTCCTATACTAAGTAACAGGAAAGCGAATACCTAGTTCGTAAAATTCAAGAAATTTATTTCCCAAGATATAAGGTAAAGCGTGTAAAACTTTACAATATTCTGAATTAAATACCAAATCCTAAACGTTCTATTACAATTTTAATGTATGAAGTTCAAACTGAACTCGCTGGTGCTCACATAAATTTCAATATTGAATATGTTCTTGTAATCTCGAATGTGGTAATGTGCCAGTGGCCTGGAATATCCATCTATTGTTTACCAGATATTTCATGAATATTTTTTTCCGAAGAGGGTCTTGTTGGCAGATCCTCAATATTCATTTTTGAAGCAACTCAACAGGATAATGTTAAGATTTTTGTAAAACTTTTCGTCCAATAGTTTGATCTTGCTAAAGGAAAATGTTATTGGATTATATATGGCATATAAATGTGTCAATGAGATTTGTTTAATCACTACTTTCGTAACGGAAAATGAAGCCTGGTGGGAGTGGATCTTGCCGAAACGCTCAATATTTCGATATTTTCGTGCCAGTGGCCTGGAATATCCATCTAAAATGTCTGAATTCAATATTGTCGACTACTTGGATAATTCCAGGGAATACTTTGAATAAATAAAACTACCCAAGTTTAAAACTGAATGGAACAAGACGATTCGGCTTCTCGTGTTACGACAAAAATGAAAGTCAACGGGTTTATAAACCCCTCCACTTGAGCAAGGTTTCAATTGCCACATCTGGATATATGTAAATTTAATGGAACATTTCTAGAACTTTCGAATGACAGTCAAGATTGTACCTTAACTCAAACTGGACTACAATATTTTCAATTTATAATCTGAACATCTAATATATAATCGTAGAAAAGGAATATTTTTATAAAATGTCGCTGGACAGTGAGACCATTGACTTGATCTGGACTAAGGCCAGTTGCAAATAGATGAGCATAACCTTTAGACTGAGAAAAGCGAATAAACAATACGAAATACGTAACAATAACCATGTATCATTGACTTTAGGGAATGCTTCACAAATCATTAATGCAAAATGCCAAATCGAAACTTTTATTGTGAATTTCAATGTGTATATTAAAATATCAAGGATTTTTGCATAGTGTTAAAAAAACAAGGGTATTTTCTTGTATGTTGTGATTCAAAAGACCATGCTAATAAAATGTTAGTGACACTGAAATAATGAATTTAAAATGGCTATTGGCCATGTAATTTAAAATTAAAAATGAAGATTGGCTATTGTTTACCAGATATTTCATGACTATTTTTTTTCCGAAGGTCTTGTTGGCAGATCCTCAATATTTATTTTTGAAGCAGCTCAACAGGATAATGTTAAGAATTTTGTAAAACTTTTCGTCCAATAGTTTGATCTTGCTAATGGTGCTCAATGTACTGTGTCCCATGTTATAACTCCTAGTCTTAAAATATGCAACAAGAAAGTGGAACCAACAATTAAAATAAAATCGGCAAACAATTGATTTCCCTTGATAACAAAGTGAAAATTTAAAACAAATTATTGCGAATTAAATTCCAAATCTGAAATGTCCTATCACAAGTCCAAAAGTATTGTGATCCGAATGAAATCCAAAGCCAATGAATAATTTATCTTTAATTCCTCTCTAATTATCTGGACACGCCTGCAAACTCTCAGGGATTGGATTCGCACAAACTGTAAGACCGTACTGGTGGTCTAGTGGTTAGAGCGTCAGTCTCTGATGCGGGAGGTTCTGGGTTCAATACCTGTCCTAGTCATATCCAAGACGTACAATAAGGGTACTAACGGCTGCCTCGATTTGGCGCTCAGCTTTGAGGTTAGTGTTAAGACTGGTCGGCCTGGTGTCAGGATAATGTGACTGGGTGGGACATCATGCTACATGTCTGCGACATGATGCACCAGTGCTAGGCATCAATTTCACTGCCATGTCCCATCCACATTATCCTGACACCAGGCCGACCAGTCTTAAAACTAACCCGTTAATGCTAGCGCCAAGCGAGGCAGCTGCTAGTACCATTTGTAGAAGTCTTGTATATAACAAGACCGGGGGTTCGAACCTGAGACCTCCGACATCCGTGGTGGACGCTCTCCTCACTTAGGGCACCGGAGCTGTGTCAAATTTTGTTATCGAGTCGATACAAGCACATGGACATGTCACATGTAAAGAGACTACTGTGTGGTCTTCATACGGCTTATTTATGATTGTCAACATACGAGAAGGAACAGGTCGCTTTTAACAGGTGGATATGTGGCATATTGCTGATAGGATTTCAGAGTTTTCATTCTCTTCTTCATGCATGCATGTACATGCAAAATTTACAGGAGCTTCAAAACACGGAAAATGTTATTGGATTATATAGGGCATATAAATATGTCAAAGAAATTTGTTTAATCACTACTTTCGTAACGGAAAATGAAGCCAGGTGGGATTGGATCTTGCGGAAACGCTCACTATTTCCAATAGTTCCGTCTGCTCGTTTATTGATAGAGCATATGAATAATCGGTGAATCGGGCAATCGATTCGGGCGCCAAAAGTCTATCAGTGTAAGTTATTTATGCCCCTATTTCCATTTGTAGGCACATTGTATTTATCCTCTGTTCCTTCTCTCTGTCCACATCAGGATGAAAATCTTAAACGTGCCAAGTGTAGACCACTTAAGCAATCAGTGAGGTGACATAAAAAATGCCTTAAAGGTAACTCTAAACAGCAAAAAATAGGCTTCAGGTAAAACCATTTTTATAATTATGGAAACGGTCAGTGACTGAACTTTCATGGCCTATTGATATGTCACCTATACAAATTTTTAAGTAGCATTTTGAACTTGCATCACGGTCGTATTTAAAAACGACGGGTATATCGGGCGTTGATGTTGACTGTAGTTCGAAATTGTCAAATGTGATGCATCAATTTTAAAAATAAACAAAGGAAAGAAAATATACAAGTAAACGTAGTGACTAAAGACTGTTTTTTCGTTTTTTAAAGATGTTATGTTCTTGCGTCCCAGATACAACCACTCTGGTGTTTTTACATTAGACCTACCCGATCTTCATAGTATTAATCCGCGCACGTACTTAACAAACTAAAAAATCTTTTATCGATGTAGTAATGAAGTTAATTGCATCGGCACATAATGGAGAAACTACATGCAGATGAACGGTTTTTTGTTTAAAAAAAATATAATTATATAATTAAACGAAGGGTATACTGTTTTATAATTTGATATATGAAAATAGTCATGAAAATGTTTTCACTTCACCCGTGAAATATTAAAAGAATTGATGCGAATATCTCTTCCCAGCTTGCTTATGGCATACTGATCCCGCAAAGCCAGAACCAACGAATGAACCAATTCCATCCTTCTGGTCAACATATCATCTACTGCAGTAAACTGGTTAGATAAAAACCCCAGAGATCGACGACTCCCATTGAACAATTAAAAATACAATGAATAAAACGTGCAATACATGAGATACGGTTGAATATGAAAACATCAAAATACATTATGCATGCACGCATATAATTGACTTTGTACCCATTTAAGCATTTCACAAGAACCAAAGTACGAGATTGTTATGTCTGTCGCAAGATTAAATCGTACTGGATTATAAAAACCAGAACACGTCCAACTAATGCATGCATAATATAAATAAATTCTGTTCAGCTACAAAAGATTTCCAACTTGAAACTATTGTCTACCAGGCATTATTGTGAGGTAGGTCTGACTCATTAACTTTAACAAATTCCAAAACATTTAAAATATAAAACAATCCATCACACAGCACTGGTAAGGAAGACGGAGCACATTTTTTTTCTTCTCGTACATCTACAGCTCAAGATTGCTTCCGTAAAGTGCCAAAAACACGTCTGTATTGAGATCATACGGGGAAAATGTTTGGACTAAAAGTACACTGCTTGTAGCCAAATCCACGACTAGAGAACTCGAGGTAATCGGGTATCTCAACACCATCACATTCTAGGTGCAGCAGTTGGTAAACCAACCTCGGTAGTTTGAAATAGCTACGCTGTAACTATACACCTCTGGCGACATATGTAAAGGGCAGAAAAAACAATTACATTTTCGTTCGTGTATTATACACCGTTATTTTAGTATATACAATTCGTGAAAACTTGTACATCTACACTCACCTTACACACCTCTGCTACCTATTTACTTAGTACTTTTATAACATCTGAGCTGAAGTTAGTGGCCCTTTAACATACGCTCCCTCAACACCATCTTACAATTCCATCTTGTAAGTGTAATTATTTCTTCATGTTATACATGCTTATGAGAAGTTGGTGTATATTATTATATAAGCACATGTCAAATTCGTTTAATAACTCGCTAACTATTTTCAATGCTGATCATTTGCAATAGCTGTTTATTGAAATTACGCCGGCACACTTTGTGCAAACATAAACTCAAAGGACTAATTAAGCATACAGACACACAAGCTTAGTTTACGCGTGTATTAGCATAAAGAAAATGTCACTACTCAAGGAAGATTTCTGACTGTAATAGGTAACTATACAAAGCAAAACAAAGGTAACGAAAATTCTCTTACTGCCTGTCTGTCTGTCTCTCTCTCTCTCTCTCCATAAAAAAATCAGATCAACATTCTCATTTAGTTTACATGATCAGTATTAGACGCAAGAGAGGTTCTCTTTGACAAAACGCTGATTATTTTTCAAAACTTTCTATTTCAGTAGGATTTCCACGATGTTATTGTTAATTATCTCTTCACTTGCGTTATGCACATTTTCAACAGCGAGCAACCAGTAAGTATAAATGTTCATATTAATTTGAAAACTACAAACCTATTCTTACCAATTAATCTTATTGTTTTTATTCTTTCTCGTCCATATGCTGATCAGTCATTACTGTTGTCCTCATGATAGTAAATAAATATTACTACTACTAATACATACAATTTTTGTTGTTGTTATTATTATTATTATTATTATTATTATTAACCCCTCCGGTAGGCTAGTGGTTAGAGCGTTCGCCTCGGATGCGGGAGGTCGTGGGTTCGATCCCAGGCAGAATCGTACCTAAGACTTACAAAAATGGTTCTTCCAGCTGCCTCGCTTATCGCTCAGCATTAAGTGGTTAGTGTTAAGACTGGTTGGCCTGGTGTCAGGGTAATGTGACTGGGCGGGACATCATGCTACATGTCTGCGGCATGATGCCCCAGTGCTAGGCGTCACTATAAACTGCCACACTGCAGACATCGTAGCGATATGACTGAAAAATTGTTAAAAGCTACGTTAAAAATGCAAGGCACACACACACACACACACACACACACACATTATTAGTACGCATAGATAATTTCGCTGCCTTAATCATAGCTTGACTGAATATCTGAATGATGTACATGTTAATGAAGCTTGTCTGCATACAATAGGAACTTCTTGTAATTGCTGTACAAATCAACAAAGTATAGATGCATGCTTCCAGGTTTATTCCCGACATCTTGCATAAAACACTGAGACTGAAAACAGAACAATTATTTCGTCTTACATTTTCAGTCTCAAAATAGAGAAATTAAAAATGCACACGATTCTTTAATCCTAGTGCAATTCATCGCGTCAGAGTAGAAGTCTATTCATCTAAATTGTCATGGTCAAGATATCACAGATCGAGATCTTGATCTGAAGAGCTGGTGTGTGTGTGTGCGCGTGTGTGTGCGTGCGTAGAGATAGAGGGGGAGCGTTGTTGAGTTGCAGGCAATTGGCACTATCGTTGCTAGGTAATTATATCCTTCGACACCAATTTGACCAAACATCTACATGTATCTGAAAATAAATCATTGGGCTGACTGATTCATCACGAATCTAACCATACATGTATGTGAAAAGATAACATTACATCGATAATTAGAAATCATAAGGCCCCTGGTAGGAGGCTTAAAAACCAAATCATGGAAGTTTCACAAAAGTGTTAAAGAGATTGTATAGACTTGTCATATATAAACCAGGTGTATATTTTCTCAAGTGTGGGTTTAAAAGACCAGTCGTTATCTTAATATACTCTACTTCAACTTTTGCATTTCTGCAGAAGACCACCTTTTTAGGATTTACTTCTCGACTGAATTATAAGGGAGTCGCGTGACATTAAATCACAAAGTGAAACAAGAGTATGAAGTCCAGATATAATACATTTTACACGCCTGATATACTGCCCCGTTAGAGTAAGGTGGAGGTGAAATACTGTAAAAATTCGAAGAGAAGCTATTGGCATAGAAACATATAATGAATAGTGGCAGAACATAATGCAAAATTATATCTGGGTGTACATGTATATACATTAAGCACAAATTATTGCGTTATACACTCGATTACTTTACGAAAAAGTGTATAGAAAATTAATTTCCATTACCAATTTTTCAGCACCTATATGGTTGTTCATCCCAGTTATGTCAGGCTTGATTCCGATTTCCTAGTTCATGTGGAACTTTTTAAGAAGGTTGTCCACTCGGAGAAAATAACTGCAGAGTTTGTGACAAATGAAGTAAACAATGTCAGGAGATCTGCACTCATAACTTCCGTCTCCCTGAAACCTGGTAAGAAGTTTAGGCTACGTCGAGTAAGATTATTTGCCGGTAAATAATTCATTTAATTTCATATAATTAGCGTGTCTACCATATGTTAAGGCACGTATGACACGTACCTATAAACGAGAATGCTTTGAGAACTGACATCGTAATAAAGGTCGAATCATAGGCAATTTTATTTTCTTTAGCTTGCATCAGGACGGATGTATGTATGTATGTATCTCCTGATTGAGCGAAGGCATGATCTGATTTACCTATTACTTGTACAAGCAACCGACCTTTTTTATTAAATGACAACTTGCTTTATTTAATGCAATTAAAAAATAAGATTTGATAAAATGAGAAATTACGTTACATCATCCACCTTATAGTAATTTCATTTCTTTCTCGTGTTTCTCAGGAATGCAAGCAACGGACATCATCCTATCGGTATGTTTGTGCTTTGAGTTTGCTAGCAGCAATGAAAACAAAAAAGAAATGCAATAACATACTTTTATCTTCTAGCGATACCTTAATAATGATCTAATTCATTTGTTTTTGTACAATATTCGGTGTTTAAGAGAAAACGTGAAAATTATGCATGCAGTCGCACAGACTCGAGTATAGAGGGTCTTTGTACTGTAAGAATTATATAGATAATCGATCTGTGAATTGTTATTGTTGTAATACAGATCACGTTTGGCCCAGTGCTTTGCATAGTTCCGTGAAATAGCCTAGGATATAGGACTGGATAATTCTTGCTTAGGGATTTTACTAATTGGAATGTCATGAATAAAAAGTACACCTTTCCAGAGCTTTTCAACATTAGACGATGATCCAGTGCACTGACTGAACGTTTGATAAGGAATTCAAATGTATTAATTTGTTTACATGGAATTTATTCTATAAGCGTCGTTGTAACGAAAGTATGATTATGATTTTGCGTTTCATGATTATTACATGTGTTAATGTATTTCCATTAGTTGATTTATTTTCGACAGATTCCAGCTAATTTTGAATCTAAACCCTACCAGCTAGAAGTGAATGGAACAGGGGACGTATCTTTTAATACGTCCAACTACGTCTATTTCCTTGGCAAATCGATGTCCATCTTCATACAGACAGACAAAGCGCAGTACAAACCAGGACAACTAGGTATATGGCGCATGCTTTTGTAACAAGGTTATAGTTCCAACCTTCTATTTTCACCAAAAGTTGGTTATGAAGAACGTGTACTTCCAGATGTACATCAGTGATACTTAAGTGGTAGTTTTGGAACTCGTTATCCTCTGAAATAACTTTTTATATTCCCTCGACTTGATGTAGATTAGGAGAGGGCGACGCTATTACGTACAATACAAATGAAAATTCATTACGTCTTGCAAAATGATTTCGGAACAACGTAAACACTTCGTGTGACGATGTATATGGTTCAGGTGGGGTGCTTCCAATATTTTAAACTATTATAGAAGTCTTCACCCAGGCTCTATTTTGTTGGAAGTTAAATTTTGTGAAAGAAAGATGTAAAGGTCCGAGCGCCCAGTTAGCAATGCCGACGATAATATCGTCAAATACAAAAAAGGTCGAAATTCAATGAATGACAATTTAATAACAATTCAATAATCAAATGACTCAATATTACAATTACACTCCTTCTTGACCCTTTAATAAGCCTATTGCATCATTTAATTAACAGTGAGATTGGTTTCCACCTGTCCTTGTATTTCTGCTCATCGTTTGTATCCTTTTTCTCTATTTCTCCCAAATCCTTCTCTTCCTCCCCGACCTTCAGCCGAATTCCACGACTTTCTTTAGACGCCTTCTCCTCCTCCACTGTTTCCCCCACTATTGCACTTCTATCGACTTCGACTTTTCGGCTAGTTTCAATTCCGTCCCTACGTCTTGAAGACACGGCACTAGTTGGAGCCGGAAGTTCTGTACCCTAGAATGCTTCATGGGAAAGCAGAAGGACGTTACGATATTTTTCCTTAACCCTCTCTTCTCACATACACACAGGTTATCATTAGATAACAGCTATTAAACTTCGTCGGTCAACATTCATTTACATCGAGATACCCATGCGTTTTCTATGGTAAAACAAACGTCGTAGTACAGCACGGTATCAATTACTTGTATATAAATCAATAAATTTCGTCACCTCAGTACATATTCCTATTCCTAAGCCCGTTATATTAATCTTGTATCTTACAACACGTACAAAGTACGCAAATATTCAAATACCCAAGCTCTGATAATATGCAAACGTCCATAGTAACTAATCTTTCATACTTCAACCATTTTCCAAATTCAAAATTAATGCATGTGTAAATTCTAACATAAAACATTAAGAAATGCACTGGTTTACTACGAAGTAACCTAAAAGCGAATTACAAAATTCTGACCGCAAGCTAGCTAACAAACTCTGTGTAATGCTCAAGCCCATTTCTCCAGTACGCATGTAAATGAAACACTACAAAGGTAATTCTACATACTAAAAGATCGTAGTAATTAAGTATACGTACTTTACAATTTTGATGCCGTAATGTTCTTAAAAAATCGAGCAAATCGCTTGATGACCTTTTCGAACCTTTGTCTTTTCTTAGAATCTAACTCTAAAGTTTACCGCCAAATGACTAGTGGCTTATTTTCGGAGTAAATCCTGTTGATCAAAAATCCTTATAGGCGAATTCTGAATTTTCTCTTACTAAATTTTCTCTTAACGAGTTCGAGTTTCTTTCGGGTCTGAATTGTAGTCGCACCCTCTGTCTGTTTTGATTTGACATCACTGTGACCCGATCCAATCCAACTTAGCGAACAATGTTTCTCTCATTGTCTGTCAATGTGGGACGGATAAGAACACGCATCGTTCACCCAGTAGAATTTCCTTTTGATCCTTGAGTCTACTTTTAACGGGTGTAATAACGAAAGCTTTTGTTAAGTGATGCAATCGGCCACCTTTCCAGCTAAAGTTTCCTGTCTCGGGCTGGTGATGGTAACCTTTCGTAAGAGTTCAACACTAACCTCGATGCACTGTTTAGAGATCAAACGTAACGGCATGGTAGTATTCCCATGACAGGTAGATTATAGATTGTACATCAGGGGTGCAAAACCGTGGCATGCGGGCAGGATGCGTACCGCGAACGTGTTCTGTCCGTCCCTCAGGGCGAATTAAAACAACACAGAAATCTGGCCATGAACAGTAATTATATTAAAAAAATTAGTATTTGCGGCCCTCGAGTGATCTTGGTAAAAAGGTTGTGCTCCCCTGTTATACATGGCTCTATTGCTGGGGCTTAGCAGACGTGACACCTTGTATTACAAGTGATAAAAATATACTATATATATATATAATGAGAAAAATATACTATATATATGAGATAGATGTAGATGAAAATAAAGATGGATAGGCAGATAATTAGATACATATAGATAGATAATTAGATAGATAATTAGGTATATACAAGTTCTTAGGTAATGTTTACAAGACACATGTTATATGCGAGCATTAAACAAAGTATATACTGTATAGCTTCATTCAACTATATGATCATTAATGAATGGATTAATAAATTTGAATTGTACGTTATTTTCACAATTCTTCATAGGACTGGTCTTTTGTTTGCAATGTACAGCTATATTGTACATCTTTACTACTATAAATAAATATCCGTAAACTGAAGTACGGTTACATTTGAAATATCTTTGAGGAACATCCGCTGCGTTTTGGTAAAGAAATTCACAATAAAATCCAATAGTCTTATTTTCCATCTATTGTGAGAATCAAATTCTCCTTAACTGGGAATCTTACTGTTAATTTGTCTTTGAGATTTCTTATTAAATGACCGCATGTTCCTTTCTTATCTTTTATGATCAGTTCAATACAGAGTTTTTGCGGTTGACCCTGGACTGAAGCCGCCGAAGTCAGTAATTCTGGATGTCGAAATATTTGTAAGTGATATAATTTCGTATACAAAAGTCCTTAGCTATGTAGACTGTCTTCTCCTTTATTTGGTTTTAAAATGAATAATATTCCTTCCTCCCATGTAAGTAATTGTAAGCGGAGTGGCCCAATGTGATTCAGTCCGTCACTCACGTTATTTGCAATGTACAAATATACTATATCGGATTGCTTTAATGAAAGATACTGTTTAAAGCACCTGTATCTAATGGAAGCAATGACGGTACCAATACCTTGTGTAAGTTCAAATCGTGTTTTACTTATTGTACCTATCCAAAAGTTGTCTGGTTTTTGTCTAGTAGACCCTACAAACGATATGGCCGTGAACGCAGTCAAAAACCTCAGTTACATCTCTTTCGAGTCACAATCCTGTTAATCAAATACACCTTTCATACGAGCTAGAGTGTAAATTGTAGATTTTAAAATTAAGTGTAGATTTTTAAAATTAACTGTGCTGAGGATGGCATTTGTTGCCTTATAGTTTGTGATGATAAGGGTTGTATCATAACCTTCTCATTGCTTGCTATGAGAATGGATTACTCATAGGTTAAGAAATGTTTGTGCCCATGGTTAGAGAGTTCAGACTCTTGAAAAGGTTCTCACCCACCCATAACTGTGTAGATACGCCTACATCTTGGGGAATGATGTACCGAATTACTGTAAGGAAAAGACGTCTCTTCTGACTCTAGGAACAAACGTTTATTTAAATTGAAATATACAGTACTACATTCTAGAGTTACATATATAAAGCCTTTGTTTAAATTGTACGAAATACATCTAAGATTACACTTTTTCTTCGAGTATTCCGGCTTCATATACATTTGTATAATTTCTGCCTTTTTGAATTTAATACAGATAGTTAAATCTAGAGTAACTTCATGATTGCCAATGTGTATAAAATTCAATAGTTGCGATAAATGCAATCATTTTGAAGAAATCTATTTTGCTAACTTTAAAATAGAATACTAATTTGGAATAGGTAACTAAACATGACTCATTATTACTTAAAGAATCTTTGATTTCGAAATTAAATGTAAACATGAAGTTGGTAGCGATTTCATCTTTTCCTATAATACACATTACAAATACAATTAAACAATATCTTATTATAATATAAATTATAAAGAAATCACAAAAATATTGGACATATATGAACTTTACCGTTAAACTCTCAAAATATTAAAGAGTGTCCAGTCTTAAAAGAAGTTTGCGAACACAGACGATTCTTACCTGTAAGGAAAAGACAGAGCTGCTCTGACTCGAGGAACGAACTAATTCTGCGTACCTCTGGTCTCTTTATGTAGTTTTCGATCTTTTCAGATCAGAACAAAAGCTCTCGACCTTTTCCACGGAAATCGCGTGAATCATCTCGCTTAACTCGTCCATTATTAATTTAATTTGGCTGTACAGCAGATCGCCACCAATCTAAATTTCTGACCTTGAGATACAATAGAAATGTATCATATGGATTTCTGCACCTGCTCGTAAAGCGCGATCTTATAAAATAGCATACACACGCATTACACAAATATACAAAATCAGTTTTAGTGGAAACTTTCAAAATAATTTAATGAAAAATTACTTTTAATACAATTTAGAGAAATCTTCAATCTAAATATTTTTACTCAAAAATTCTGTCCTAATAGTTTATAAACTGTTAACTTCATGAAAGAATTTAGAATACTCTCTACATCAAAAGGCCATATTCTGTAAAAAGGTTGGAAATAACGAAGGCAGTGCAAGACTATGCAAAGTCCATCCCTACCCAATTTTAACCTATGTAAGGATCTCGCTTCCAACATGGTTCGTTCAATTAGTATTCTAATATTAAAGATCCTGCAATGAACTAGCGAGGTGGAGAAAATACACTTGCTGACTGTATCCGTCTCCACTCTGAACATCCGAGATCTAATCTAAACGCGCGAGTTTTCTTATCCATGTGTTCTCGTACTTGACAGCATTCAGCAAACATGTTCAAAAAGTAAAAAAGATAAATAAATGCAAAAAAGTGGCTAGAGTTTGAAATCGAATCTATACAATTCGTTTTGCAGAAAAAGCTATTTTGGAGGTGAATAGATTGTTATCCTCTTTCGTATGCATTGTTTTCTTCCTTTAAAACGGTAAAATGTATCCTTCCACAAAACATTGTTGGATAACGTTTCTTTCTTGCCATTGATACCTGGTTATCTGCATTCCATGCAATGAAAGGATTCTAAAGGGAACAAGCTCAGTGAGACCAATGGGGTACAGGACATTTTTGGCACAGCCGGATCATTTCATCTGTCGGATATGCCCGTCCAGGGAAGCTGGCGTATCACTGCAAAAGTCAAGGTCGGTATTTCCTCATTTCCACTGATTTCTTCCCTTGTAGTTCACGTCTACTCTCTTTAAAACAATACTCTAAGCGTCCTCATCAATATCATCGTCTTGTTTGTTTGATAATAATTAATTTTGTGAAAATAAGTTTAGCGGCTGATATGTCTGATAGTCAATTATTAGGAATATTTCTCCGATTCCAAGAAAGGTGACCAGAGCTGATGTTGAGGCAGTGTGTCATAATGAATAGGCTTCGTTATCAGATATTGGAAGTGTCAGGATATCAGTTTAAATTAAAACAATATAGCTGATAGTTTTGTAGATAATTATTATACTCAGTATTTGATTATTAATCGATTCCATCCTAATGACTCGACCATAAAAGAGGAAAAGCCACATGGAACAGTTAACTTATTTCTTAATCTCGTCATACTGTTCGGGAATAAAGTCTTGTTGGAAACCTGTACATTAAACCATCACTTTATCACCTCCGTATTTAATTATGAATTTAATGTGTGTTCAAATATAATGCGTGATGATTTCCGATCCTAAACAATTTTTAGGGTCATTCGGGTCAACAGTTGTCATTTTAACACATGTGATAGCAATGATATCTCATAAGATCATGAATAGAAGTAATAGTTCATCAAATGCGAGAACAATATATGACCAATTTACGAGGCAAATGGCATATTCGCTGGTTCTTCTGCAGTAGACTCGTTCACCAAAGCTGTGCAACATACACCAGTTACTGGAAATTTCTAAAAGATTAATTCTAATTTGATACGATCTGTAGAGATGAAAACTTCTATTCGACGTTTTTAAGTTGCGCGCATGTTGCAAATTTGTCGGTTATTATTCAATTAGTTACTTAGATTTTATTTGATTGATAAATGACCCTTTTCTGAATTGAAAACTAAGATGCTGCTGAATAACGAAAATGATATTTAATTTTAAATTTTAAACGGCGTCTTTTGCAGGGAACGGAGATACAAGAATCCCATTATTTCCAAGTTGAAGAGTATGGTAAGTCGAAATGGAAGTGAATGCTGTTTTATATCCGATATTTTTTTCTATAGTATGCTGCTAAATGCATTTATTTTTAATTAATAGAAAATTGAAAGTAATTTATAAAACTGAATATTGGAATTACAACAATTAAACTGCATGGAAAGAAAACTGTAAATAACTGGTCATAAACATTTCATTTCGAAAGGTCACGTAGTTTTACCTCTGTAATAACAAGAATCATATACAATTCATTAATAAAATCACTTGCAAGTAATTATATACTCTCGCATCAATATTCTTTCATCATATTTATTTTTGTAGCTTAATGGGGCTACGTCACTTTTCCAAAGTTAAACATCGGTCAAATTTGAATACTGTATTACAATTATTATAATTTAGCTTTGTGCAATAATCTTTTCCAACACCCGAACTCCTATTTCTAAAGGCACCAACCCACCCCCGAGAAGCAAATCAAAATAAAATACAGTGGACTTGTTGTATTTGGATTTAAATGTTGCCTTTTTCCACATACTGTATTCATGTCTTTATGATGCGCGAACAACTGTTTCTTGAATAACATTTGGTCTATGAAACACTTTTTGATAAGCTATGTTTTTGAACTTTAAATGGTAGCACAATACAGAAAATTGATACAAATTTATTGCCACACCTGAATCTTGCGAGTGTCAATTAACTGACAGTCGTGAAACATACGAAAACGTCAGTATTCTCCAACAATGGCATTATAAAACTGATAATATTATGGTTCTTTGAGTGTAATTAAGGACTAGTTGGGACAAAATGTTTAGTTTAATGTTTTAACCTTAGTTAACCTCAGCTGATTGACACCCATTATAAATGCCAAATGTTATTGGTACAAGTTATTTCGTCGAGACGTATTCGAGACAGTTACATTTTCTCAGCGTGAACTTTGTATGTGATTGAATCACATTATTCTTGCTCCATTTGCATCACGATGACGAGGATGAGATGATTTCGGATTATATATCAGACGGATTACTGGTGAGGAAAATCGAAGCTGTTGACTTTAAATGGGTTTAAAATGTAAGCAAGTGATTGGCTGAAATACAATTGTTTCATGTCTTTTGATTACGTTTCATCGTATTGCAAATTAATCTGGCCTGGGTCATACTTTCATTAAATATGCTTTGTTCTTGCTGGCATTGATGTTCCTTTAGTGTTTTTCTTTCGTTATGTGTAATGTTTTTTTTTTCTCACTGAAGCAGACTTGGTAATAGCCCATTTTGTATTACAGTCCTACCAAAGTTTGAGGTCACGGTTCAGCTTCCTTCCTATGGAATTCCAGATAATCCATCACTTTCCGGCGTGGTCCGAGCCAGGTAAATGACCGGTTTCTTTATTGATTGTTGCTTAAATATTAAAAACTGGTTTATAATGTCTTGCAGATGGAATGGAAAACTAGAAAAAATAGTTAATGTTACGCTATATGTTATCCAATTTACTATTGGACGCCTACATTGTTAAATGTGGTGTTGGAGAGATGGTTTTTAAAATCTTCAAGAAAAATCCATGTCAGATAACTAGATTTCTTTTAGTGAAAATGATGACTAGGATAAACATTAAAGAACATTGACGGATTAAGGCCATGGCAGATTTTAATTAACTTTGCATGTATAACATAATTTCTTTAGGCTCAACGCAAGTTCTTCTAAAGATTTAAATGCATCATATTTTTAGATATACTTTTGGGAAACCTGTCCAAGGTGTTTGTGTACTACGAGTAGAGCGTCAATACTCTAGAGGCTTCTACGATCCAGTTGCTGTCCATACACAATTCACTGTAAGTATACTCGCAGTAGCTAATCATAAAAACCATGTCGTTTCTTTTTTTATGCTTTAGAAATCGTCAATATTTAAATTAAATCAATTTAGCGCGTTGACCAAAACTTGCAAGAGAGTCATCTAACAAATCATGATTTCTGTAATGAGAGAGAACAATTTTGAGATTAAGTCTAATGAGAAACACGACTTGATTATTCGAAGGATCTTAAAATTCTTGCAGCAGAAAACGAGTGAAACCAATTTAAGGAATGCTATCAGGAAAGAAAAGTAGATGATAATGAAAACTTTGAATCCGAGTACATTTTGTCAAAGGGTCAATTGAACATTTTTAAATAAAAGACGAGAAGGAAGATCAATATCATGATTTGTCTTTTAAAGACAATTAAAATCTGTATTATAACTGTCTTTAAATGCCTTTAAATGCATGCCAAACGTTACCACTGATCACTGGTGAAAAAAGTTTGATACTTTTCTCAAAAATGTACATATGTAACGAAGATTTACATTTTTATTTGAAAAAGATAAACGGTGAAGGATCCTTCGCAATACCGACGAGTGTCTTGAAAAGGTTGTCACGTGACATTGAGAGCGAATCATTCCGTGTAATAGCTAACGTCACAGAGACGTTGACGGGCATAACGGAAATCAGCGAAGAAATGATCACCTTTTATCCGGAGAAAATCAAGGTGGAATTTGCGCCGTATATGACCGAGAGTTTCAAGCCTGGATTCCCTTACCGTGTTGCTGTTAGTATCATACTTGTGAGCTTTGGTGTGGGATTGGACCATGGGTGTGGGGAAAATTCATTAAAATACCAAACGATATTTTACCTCCTACAACGTCCATAAATACACCTAACAGGAAATGTAATACAAATCCATTAGTCATACATATTATGTCTTACTTTGAATAAGAGGTAAAATGTTTAAAACCCATATAACGCCTTATTTTGTTTTTAATGTCTCCGGTATTTCTACATCGTCTTATTCTCCAATCAATCAATTCCTATGTTCCAAGCTTACATTTTTGGGGAGACTTAAGTAGAGTTTTTGAACTTTTAGAATATTGTTTTAACGTCAGCATGCAAGACAAAGGCTTCGGAACAATTCGTACTGAGACAAGCAGCTTGCAGAGTGACTTTCTCTGCATATAAAACTCGTGTTGCTTGATGCAATTATTTCTGGATACGAGTAGATAATCGTATAACTATATGGTGTTTCGTTATTACTGATAAAGCTATTTTGTGCCTAAAATATTACTATCGATAACAGTAATTATGCATCGTGATCTAGTTTCTATTTATGTATTTTCATAGGTAAAGGTTACAGAACAGGATGGCCGCCCACTTGTAAACCCAACGGAAAGCTTGAAAATCAACGTTACATATTTCACAAAGACGGCAGTAGCAGGTATCAGCGATGTGAACACAGATCTCGAGTTCATCGGTCCATTCCCTCTTGGAAAAGTCCTCTACGTTCCAAACAAGGAATATACACTATCTCCGGATGGATTTGTAACCTTTGATCTGGATATTCCAGATTATGTTTTCACTGCGAGCATCTTGGTATGTAATACGAGTCCTTTCTGTATGATTGTTAGGATTGTATTTTGTACAGTGTACGATGACATTTACCTAAATTATCAATTCACCGCGAAACACTGGAAGACACGAGGACTGTTAGAAATGTATAGAATGTTTACGTAATTGCTATCATAGCAATACATACGCCTACTTCACATAATTACAGTAAAACAGCACGTTGGCTTCCAGAAGCGTATGATACTAATAACTGGAACCAAAGTGATCTATTAACAAGGAATGTTGCAAGTTTAACAAATGCTGAAAAGGTATTTTTATATTTCTTCCGAAAGGAAAAGATATCAACCATACCAACACTAAGAATAATATAAGAATAGTGTCCATATATATCCAATTAATTGTAAATACAATGCGTTACAGTGAAAGAAAACATATTTATTCGATTTTTAAAATATTTTATGAACTTCTCGGACTTTCAAAATTTCCATGTAAAAGTTTTACAACTCCATGGATATTGCTAGAATTTTTGCTAAAGGAGGTACTAAAGACGCCATTTTGATACCTTTTAGGCCGAGTTTGCTGGAAGAAATGTTTACAAAGACATCGTCAGCTTTCAGTCTCCATCAAGTACATTCTTGAAAGTAGAACTTTTGACCAAATCACCAGAGGTATATATTTCGTTTCCTAACAAATGTAATAGAAAAAAGTAAAACTAAGGGAAAAACAATTGAATAAATTTAAAAATTATCGAAGCTTCCTGCGTATAAAAAACAACGATAATAATAATAGTAATGATGATAATGATGCTAATGTTGAAAGGGAAAACACGATAGTACAAGCCAAACTACACTTCGTCTAAACGTCCTTGGCGTTTGAGAACAATATAGGGGCCATAGTCACCACACATAGTTTATCGAAATCCAGTTGAATTAAAATAAAGGCGAGCGCTTATAAGTTATAGAGGCACATAATCGTTTCCATGAAAATTCTTTTAATATGTTGTGGTTTCTCGAAACAGCGAGAATATCAACAATATTGTATCTGCAGTCCTTAACGGCGGACTTTTTCAAACTTAAACTATGTTTAAACCAGAATTTTTTTGCATTGTTTAAGGTAGAATAGGCAGGTAGTCTTGATGCTGAAAAAAAAATCAACAATCCACAATGAGCTACGAACAAACCTATCCAAGAGTTTAGCGCAAAACTTGTTAGATTGCCATACATATCTAATCCTCAGATGAATTTTCTTTATAATTTTCAGATCGGGAAAAATGCAGTATTCAGTATCACAGGAAGTAAAAACCCAGGGGAAGTAACATACCATGTAGGTATTTTTCTTAATCTATTTTTCCACAGCCACAATCATGTTGCGTATAGATGGCATTGTTTTTGTTTTTTCTTTATTCAGTTTTATCTATAGTCGCTTGTACATCTCCAAAAATCAAACACATACTGTAGTATGTTGTTCACTTGTAAGTAACTGTTGGCGTATTTTCCTCTTTGCTGTCGCTATCATTTCAGGCTGTACATTAACAATATAGTCACAGGCACATACACTATTGTTTTCATGAATTAAATCATCTAAACGAATATGATGAAGATACTGACGAAAGGAACAACACGACAGGTACAAGTCTACCTACATTTTATTTAAACGACGTTGGCGTTTGAGAAATATACGGAGATTGTCACGACATATAATTTATTGAAATCCAGTTGCATACTTCATCTATACCGAATAAACTCCTGAATTTGAAAAGCAAGTTTTGTTGCATGTCATTAATTTATCATCAATTTAAAAAAAGGGTGATAATCAGATGAACGAAATAATGATTTTGACGTCACAATAGGATCCTTTTAAGGAATAAGATGGAATTGGAATACGCATGTCGGCTAAATTATCTAACTAATATACATTCATCGTCATTCTGAAAAGGTGGTTTTACAGCATTCTCAACACTTATTACCAAATATAACCTATTGAAATTAATTTTCGGTTTATTTTGTATAAACATGTGTATATATGCTGTAATATTCCTAGCTAAGAGATAAATAGGCTGCTTACACTAAGGATCTTATTTTGCAAGGACAGCTACTTTGTCGAAATACTTTGTATGCATGAGTTTAGTGATATCTTGGTTTATTTGTAAGTGTACAGTTTATGTAAGTACGCAACCTTTGGCATGCCATATCAAACTAAAGACGCCTTAAACAATGTTTAAAACTGTTTTTGACAGAAGCAACATCAGAAATCAAATGTCTTTTTTTTAAAATAGATTCTCTCAAAGTCACTCTTGTCGTTGACGGGAAAAGTGACAGTTAATCAGGGCAGTGTGACAGAGACCTTTACTGTCCTTATAACTTCCAATATGGCACCAGCAGCCCGTATTCTAGTGTACTATGTCGAATCTGATGGAGAAATAGTGGCTGATGGACTATCCTTCACGGTGCAAGAAATGTTTCAAAACAAGGTACGTTTTCGGATATGAACATTGAAATATAACGCATTTCCTTTTTACGTTCGAACATAATTTGTGCGTATTAATATTGTGAAATATATTTATTTTGTAGCACGTTCACCTTTTTATGAATAGGTGGACATCACGTTTAGCAAGATAAGGTCGCAACCCGGTGAAAATGTCGATGTTCAGCTGAAAGCAGACCCTGATTCCCTCATTTGTGTGCTAGCTGTAGACAAAAGTGTGCTGCTGTTGGGAACTGGAAATGATATAACTGAGAACAGGGTAAGTAGATTGAGAAAACGTTCCTATTATAAAAGATTGTAATTATTGGCTACATTTAGTTAAAGCAAGTCATTACATAACTATCCATGTTTAGCTCAGTTTAAAATGAATCTTACAATAATGATCTTAAAGTTATCCAAAACGTTAACTAGTTCCACGACTTTCATGTGTTAAGTAACTTTCAGATTATTTTATAACTGAACTTAGATTCTATTCAGTCTTGTATGGTGAAATGATTGAAGTTTGCTTCAGATGTCGTGGCTAGAACGCTGTGTCGTATCTAACGTAATAAGTAATATTATATGAAAGAAGGCAACATATAAATTGGATGGCTGAAACGTCACGCCAGTTGGGTCATATGATCAATATATCTATAACACAAGTTATCCCAAGCCTTGTACTATGCGTAGGGATGCAAGTTTCTGATTATGATTATATGTATTGCGTGTTTATTGTACTTGACTGGCAAAACAACCGAAAACTCGAAATGTGTAAAGAACAAATTTGTTTTATTGCTCTAGCTAGTCAATAAGAACTCTGGCATGCGTCGTTGCAGTGCATCAACATGTAAATCCGATTAATGCATTTTATATAATGTTGTAAAGCAGTCTTTTGCATACTTTTAATATTTTGATTATTGATCAGGTCCGGTATGATTTAGGCAATTATGGCTACGATGGGATCCCCTTCGTAAGAGGATGGGGTATTCTCCCGCCTTGGCCAATCCCTGCGGATGATGCATCTGACATATTCAGTGTAGGTATTAATGGTTTGTTTCAGATCTGTTGACACATTCTTTCATTATTTTCTTCGACCTTTTTATTTCGTAATCACAACTAAGATTGATATTTAATGCACAAGGTTAATACACATAAATAAAATGCTGAGAAGTTCAATACTCTTTCGCAAAGCGATAACACGTACGTCTTTCTTGTGTTAGGACAACACATGTATATAACAAACCCATTTATTTTGCTTTTACCTGTACTGTTTTTCAGATGTGCTTTTTGTTCCAAACGTAAATAAATCATGCGGTACATAAAGTCTTAACATAATGAATTATCCCATGCAAGTCATCATGGGATAATTCATTGAGTAACACATATCATTTTGTAGTAGAAGACTGTTTGATCCATTTTATTTTCAGCAAGCGGGATTGATCGTATCGACGGATGGAAACTTGCACAACTTTGATATATGGTCATGTAAGTGGAAATGTAGTTTTATTTTCAAGCGTGCTTAAGTAAATGAAGAAATAAAAGCAACATCAGGAGATACATTCCCATATAAATAGGAATATTGGAGTTTAGTGTTGTTAGAGATATTGGTTTTTATTGCCTTAGCTAGAAAATGACATTAAACTATTTCAATGTCTCCATAGGATCAATAGAGTATTACTTTTTGTCCTCTCTAACTGCCACTATTCGAAGAATTTTTACTGAAGATAATGTTCGCAGCTGTATTAAGTTATTAAGACAGGCAGGGCAGGATTAAGAGAAATAATAGGTGTTTTGAATTATGCCAGAAAAAATGTTTGTTGTTAGAAGATGAACTCCATTTTGTTTGTTTGTCCAGGTTAAGACCATATAAGAAAGAAATACTTTAATGACGTTTATTATCTATCCCCGTCTGTAGAAAAATTTGTATCCTAATTATTCATAGAAATATATTTTAATTATAATAAGAAATATTTCATACGTCAATTCAGCTTTTCGTTTTGGACAATCGTGAATATTGTCTAATATACTTAGAAGAACATCTTTATAAAATAATGCACCGATTATTGGAAATTATGTATACTCATGAACACCGTATTTAACTTCTTTCAAACCATCGTGCACATTTTTTTATACTTGTTTTATTTTGTAATATGGGCCGGTGGCCTAAATCACTGAATAAATTATTATTATTAGTAGTAGTAGTAGTACAAAGGTTTAGCTCACCTTGTGAAAGGCTATTTTTAGATATAGAGTTAACATACATAGAACGGATAGTGTTAGATCAAACATGATGGTCGTTGTGTCGAGATTGTCAGCATACAGATGCTTTGAATGTAATAAAGATCATTCAAGTGCAAGCTTTGTGGCATTCTTTTTGCTTTGTCTGGTTACAGAAGGATTAGTTTATATAAGTTCCACTGTACCATGAAAAGTCATGAATATTGAAGTCACCGTTGTCCTAAATCTGATTCAGTATTGTGAACATTTTCATGACGCATTTATTTGTCCAAGAGGCTGCAAATAGTAACCTGTTTAAACTACATTTTGTTGTATATATTCAGAATTATGCTTTTTGTTTCCTAGTAAAAGACAGAGTGATTCAACGTGCCTTCGGCGGAATATACCACTCACCAATGGTTTCATCCGACATGGATGAAAAATTTGTAGGCACAGCCCCGAGAGTCAGAAAATTCTTCCCGGAAACCATGATCTTCGCTAACATTACTGCGGAGTACGTGCTTAGATATCAGTTTAACTGTCATACAATAATTAACGGTTCAGCAATTTACGTTTTCGAAAGGTTGCACTGAATATTTCTAATGAAATTCATTATTGAAAATCGAAGTGAAAAATTAAATTTGAAATATTTCAATACACTATGAACCAGTAATTCAGTCGTGATTATTTATTCTGAAAGAGTATTTATTTTATGTCTATTTGTCAAATAATGAATAGCCCTCCATGAATTTCGTTCACATTGCAAGAAATTTCATAAAACAGTTACATTATATGAATGTAATGTGAATCATTGAAAGGTTAGTTTCACTTTTGACCTTGAAAAAATAAAACGGATTATTCTTATCAGGGATCCAAGGAAAAGCCAGATATGTGCTATTTGAACACATATGATATACCAAAGTACATGAAAATTGGCATAAACGCTAAGCCCAACCAGTATATGAAGGTATGGACGGATGGTTTAGGGTAGCTCAATTTGTCCTAGCACTCTAATTATGTGGCATAAAAAGTAAAATATATTTTAGGTGTATTCACATGTTTGATGCGAAATGTCATGATAGTTATCATTTTATTGGGTTTATATATTTTGTATTTATTTCAGTGCTAATGGGACAGCAAAACTAACTCAGATTGTTCCCGATACAATAACGGAATGGGTTGCCAGTGCATTCGCTCTAAATGTTAACAGTGGTCTCGGGATCGCAGCTATGGCGGCCAATGTATGTAATTTCCCAGCAACCAATGTTATAATTTGTGACGCCGTATTTATGAAATGCCATTTAGCAAACAGTTATATGTAGATTGTTGGCGTGACCTTCTAAGACGTCTTTTTCCATTACTTTCCATTCTCGCTCTCTGTATTATTGTAAATTGATGGGTTTTCCAAGTACCTTTTCATTACTTGTAAATGAGCAGAAAGCGTTTTCATGAGTAGATTTATTATTATTATTATTATTATTATTATTAAATAAATAAATATTAGTCTTTGTTTGGTTCAAAATAATAGAGACATCTCAAACATTTATTGATACATTAAAAATATAGAATTATAAATTAAATTATATTAGAATATTTACCATATCATGCCTCTTTTCCTGAGAAATAATTTTTCTTTTAGCTTACAGTGTTCCGACATTTTTTCGTGAACCTTCAGTTGCCGTATTCTGTCGTGAGAGGCGAAGAAGTAGTTATTCAAGCAAACGTTTTTAACTATTATGACACCAACGAATACGTAAGTTATGAAGGAAGAATGATCCGCATGTACAAGTATTAGTAACGATGAATGTATAGTCTTCCTAACTAACAAGCTGTCATGGTGGACAGTCACACCTATGAAATATTTTGTAATGGTAGTTTTTTTACTTGAAACATGAAGTTTAATATTTTGTTTCAATTTGTCATGGTAGAGCTGTCAGTCATTAGCATTGTATCTTGCCACCAGCACACATCAGCCGTAATTTTTCAAGAAAACCGCATCATTCCATGATTGTAGAAACGTACCATTGTGCTCTGATTAATTTAGATAAAAGTTGTACTTCTATGGTATACATTGGTCAAATGCATGGTCTTGACCTACTTTTCACGATTTATAATCGTTTGCTCCTACTTTTCACGATTTATAATCCTTTGCTCTTACAAAACTATTCCGTTACCCTGATGTCAAGGTTATATTTTCATTGTTTTATGTTAGAATATTCGCCTGTATTAAAACTAATTTTCTCCATATTTATTTTTAGTTTAGGCGCCTTTCAATTTAGTTGACGGAGTCGTATAGTAATGCTTTTGCCCATTCGTTTTTTTCCCTCCCCAAAATACTTGTTCCAAGAGAAATTGACTGAGAATTGTTTTTGTTTAGCCACATTTAATATGAACGTCTATATTGATCAAAGCTCGCGAGACTTTGAATTTCAAACTTTTGTGATGGTTTTATGTATTATGTGCAATGAATGTATCCTCTGAACATTTGTTACGCTCCCTACTTTTCTTTAACACTTCAACTAAATTAGGCATGCAGCATTTTATTAAACGTGTGCAAGAGTTATATTTTCAGTTCTGCTACATAGTTATTAACGAATGTGCTGTCCCCCTCCCCCACCACGATTTTGTATTGCCCATGTTTTTGTTTCCGCAGCATAACTTATCAAAGTTTTGTTGATCGGGATTTAAATTTGAAATGATCTCGATCTCTAGTTTCCCAGGACATTAAGAATTACCACTTGATTACTTAACCACCTGACTTTGATTTATGCATCGTTACTTTAAGAAGGATTGTTGCATTTCAGATTGCATGTGGTCTGAATACTATTAGATTTTGAACTAGTTTAATCTCCAGCCTTGTTAAAGTATTATTTCTAAGAGTTATGGCTCAATTACCTGTTCTTTTTGTGCTTTTCTGGACACTTTTACTACATAATGCTGCATTAAACCACATTTATCATGCATCATTATCTTGGTGAGACTCTGAATAATTTAGATTCAAGCGTTTCATGCCATCATTAAGAGAACTAAGTCGCCTTATAACTCATTTCTCTTTGCTGTGGTTTCTCAACACATAATGTAACTGATTATTATATATGCATTATATAAATAGGTTCTGTTGACCTTGAACGGATCAAATGACTTCGATGGCATTACTATTGATGGCACCGGAAAGGAAACAGTTTTGACTGGTGATCTGGTGCAATGTGTTCAGGTATTTTGAATTTATATCATTCGTTCAAACGTTGTCATAAAATAGGGTCTATTCTGACTTTTAGTTTATAGATACCCCTTTGAACGAGATGTGCTTTTGGATATAATTGAGAATATGTATTATCATGCGTTGAATTGGCTTTAATCTCGGTGTTATATACATCGGGGTATTTAAGTTTGCCATGATGTCGGTACATTTTTACTTAAAGCCTAGCTCATATAGTAAAGGATGAGAGTACACAAATAAAGTATAACTTGTTTACATATAAATCGTACAATATTATATAATGCCTTTAGTCATTCCAATGGTCGTATGTCTTTAAAAAATAGAGAAAACCCATATTACTTGGATGTAAAGTATCTACTGTGACAAAGTAAAAAAGAACGGTACCCTTTTTTGAAATTAACTTTGGAAACCTCCCAGAACTTGGCAGACTAGATCCCTACATAAATGGAAATGTGACTGTAATCTTGAAAGTGAAGTTAGTATTTATTTGGCCAAAATCTGTTACCTATGAGATCATTACTATATACTATAAACCAAGATATTCCCTGTGAAGTTTAGGACTTCAGCAAGTTCATGAAAATTTGTGAAACAAATACGGTGTCAATTATTCGTATGTCATGACCATATCAGTATGCATAAATAATTTTAAGAAAAACAAAAAATATACAAAGACAATATATAACATCTAAAGCGAAGCTTTCTGCAAAAACAAATATTGCGTTCCTTTATTTGGTGCCATATCGGCCTGTGGTTTTTAATGCAATTCACATTGCTATCTGATATTTAAATGTGAAGATTCGTGAACAAATAAAATGAGATATTTAAAAATGCATCCTGAATCTTGTACTTCAATGACATGCTGCCTTTTCAGTGATGTATTAAATGCTGCTTATCTGGTTAAATCTTGATATATCGCAGGTGAATTCAAATGAGCCAAAGGCAGTATTCTTCACAATAAGACCGAAGTCCATTGGTTCCATAACCCTACAGGTTCAAGCACAGTCACGTCTGGCGGCGGATGCATTGATGAATCCTCTTTTAGTTAAGGTATGCATTTTCCTTTAAATCTGGTTCTAAAATTCAGTCATATTAGACCATATTTGGTGCTTTAAGAGTAATTGGTTGGACAAATATTGGTGTCGCTTACAGAGTACATTGTGTTGCATAAAAAGATGAAACTAACGCATATGTTAACAATTATCCCTTTAGGTGCAGGAAGCTATTGCACTTACCTCTGGTATAATTATACAGACGTTATAATGTATGTTGATGTTCTGTAACAACACACAAGAATAAACACTTTTCTGAAATATTGTCACTGTATTTCTATGTGAAGCTGTTATTTTTCGCGTTCGAATTAGAAAACATGGGTAACAGTTCCCTGGAGGCAATAGCGGCATTAACTGTTCTGTTAACGTTTCTTGAAAGTTTTATGTTTTGTCACGCGCAGTATTACACTGAAATTTAAAACAGTATTGCAATGATGTTAAAATGTGTATACTTGTATGCTTGATTTGTCTTCCTCTAGATTGGAGGCATGATTCGTCGAAATTAAGTTTGTTTACAATTTTTTGTGTATTTTTCAAAGTTAATGTTCTTCCGTATTTATTCACAATGTTGATAATTACTACAGGCTGAGGGAGAACAAAAAGAATACAACAAACCGGTGCTAATATCACTTTCGAATGATGTTACGTTCTCCGAGCAAGTTCAAGTCACCTATCCTCAAAATGTAGTAGATGGCTCAGAGAGTATACGCGTAACGTTTATAGGTGAGTTAACGTCACTGGGCGAAAACAAAATAAATCGTAAACAATTTCTATGGACAATGAAGGTAAATAATCATATATGCACAGATCATTTAAAAGCAAATTTTATATTATGGGGTTGAAAATTACTCGCCGAAAAGATGCTGACTTGAGGGCTAAACAGTATTTCTCTTGAATAAATAGGATGTCGACAACTGGAAGTTTCTACTTTCTACTGGAAATATTTTCCATTCTTAAAGTCTACTCAGCTATCCACTCGCACACTTCATTACTAATAAACTCTTAGCAGATGGAGAACATATTGGTGAAAGGTGCAATTATTAACAACTGGTATTGGAAGGGTCATATAATACGCTTCTTGAGAAGAAGCTTGTACACTGTTTTATAAACAGCTGAGTGGGATCCAGTTAAGGAGAGTATACATTTCCGTTCACTTTCAAAAAGTGTATGTTTGATTTGATTTGTTTAGTCATAAATATTGCCTCATTTTGTGATATTTGCTTAAAGTAAACTGCAAATGTCACATGTAGCACTAGCAAGAACAGCATATTTGTAGAATATAGTGAATTCCAGTATATAACATAAAGTTTATTAGCTTGTATACGTGAAATCATAACATTCGCGCAGCATATGCATAGCAATGTTTAAAAGCTACATCAATGTGGTGAGGACTGCAAAGTTCATAACGTCCTGCGATTAATAGACGCGTCATGTGTGTTCAATGCTGTATCTTTCGCTGCAGGTACCTCGAGACATTATCTTATTGAATTCATTTAGTAAATTTCCTATTAAATTAACTTGTATAACATACATTAATTACTATTATTAGTGCACAACTTTGTCTACGGAAGTATTTACTCTGTAGGTGATATTCTTGGACCTTCCATGGAAAATCTAGAGGACCTTATCCAGCTTCCATACGGCTGTGGGGAACAAAACATGCTGAACTTTGCCCCCAGTGTATATGCAGCCCACTACCTAAAGCAAACCAGCAGGATGCCCGAAGATTCAGTAAAACTGGAGGATATTAGATTCAAATTAAGAACAGGTATACTATTTAAAAGATAGTTTCATGTACATTTTTTTCATGAACCTAAAATATTGCCACAATCTATAGTTTAGTCAAACAAAATTCGAATATATTTTGTCTGAAAATTAAATCTGAATGAAGCATAATTTAATTTTGATGCAACTGAGACAATAGTAACTTGTCATCTCATGTTGTCATCAATATGACCTTGAGAAAACCGTTTGAGATCATTAATTCACCAATGAGTTCAGTTTAACAATGAATGCAAAAAAATCTTTCAGCTCATTTCCTAAATGTTACTGGAATAAGTGCAATTGTATTAGAAGCTCCGTATATATTTCTACTGTTTTCCCAGTCAGACATATGTCGCATGCAAAAGACAAAAGCAAGCTCTTTTGAAACGAAAATAATTAAATTATCATTGACTCAACACAGAACACCAATCTACTTTAACGTGAGGTTAAATGAAATAACTTAGGCAAAAGAAAATAAATCGAATACAAGTTCAAATATATTTAACATCTGAACTGTTATGCGGTAATGCTACAAAATTGTATTTTAATGTTTTCAGGTTACCAGAGGGAATTGGTATATCAGAGATCTGACGGGTCATTCAGTGCATTTGGGGATGCCGATGAGTCGGGAAGTATATGGTACGTGTGGAGTTTGCACTATAATGATAATAAAATAATAATAATGATAATGATAATACTGATAATATATGAATATAATTAAACAGAACCATATGTGGACGAAATAAAGAGGTTTCATTCTGGCTGTATAACTGTTTTTTGGTTTATGGTTTAGGAAGTTTAAACCCTTAAATAATTTATTTTGCTGAGAAAACCTGGTCTTCTCGGGTCCTTCTAACATTTTTCGTATCGTTTGTTCAGAAGATAGCAAATGTCAATGTTTCATTGTCTTTTTTTTCTTCAGATTGCTTATAAAGTACTATATAATCCCCACTTAAGTGTTTTTAATTCCAACTCGTAATGGATAAAACTACCAAGGACATGTACTGTCCTACGAATAATGAAATGTTTTAACATTTACGAAGCATTTCATCAAAAGAGTACACCTAGACAAATGCAAGAAACCAACATGTATTATTTTCCAGAAGAAAAGTTGATCATAGTTTGTCTTGAAAACTCTTTACTAAAGTCAAAGATTTATCTGTAACGTATTCAGGTTGACGGCATTTGTTGGAAAGTCCTTTGCACAGGCAACCGATCTGATTTTCATCGATCCTAGGGTCATTGAGGAATTAGTGAAATACATTCTCGAACAACAGTCCGATGACGGTCTATTCAACGTCACAGGGATAGTTCACCACAGAGCGATTCAGGTAACGTTTGCTACTTTAATCATTGTAAAGTAACACTATATACTGAGCATCCGGTTTTTGATGTTTAGCCCACTTTGTTAATCACTAAACTAGACTGTGTTACTGCTGTTGGTATTTGTACATTTCAAGTGTTTCCTTTACAGTACTAAATCAAGCAGAATCATTTCGAAAGTTGGCAGATGTGGAAATATCAGTATTTATATAATACACTGCTCAAACATGTATATATTAATTTGTAAAATCATTAATTGCTATGCGAGTAAAGATGAAGTTACCAATTTAATAATATACTGGAACATAAAATACCCACGAAGCATTCTAAACATTGACAATCTATACCGGTCATCTCATCTGCTGATTGGACGGGGAATAAACTGAGCACGTGGTTGCCATTTAACCAAACATTTAAATTTTTATCCGAATTGAAACTGCATATCGTTCCAGAGCAAAGTCTGATATGCTTAAAAAAAAATACATATTTATCTAATGCGATGCGGCGCAAACAGACAACCATGTTAGGCAGGCGACTATCTCCTAAGCGCAATAGACGTGATACTGTAGGAAACGTCCAGTCACTCGTACTTAAATGGAAGGTTATCCTGAGCAGGTCTTACACGTTATATACAAATGCCGTGACATGAACTTGTATTTGTTTTAAACATTTTCCAGTTTTCTTTGTTTTTCAGGGAGGATCGGCTGAAAGCAGACGATCGCTTGGTGCTTACATCTTCATTGCTCTAAAGGAAATACAGGCTCAAAATATCAGTGTGAGTTTCTTCAACACTTGGTGTACACTTACTATTTCGTCATTAGTAAGTAGTAAACTAAAGAATAGAAGATAGCAAACCAAAGAACATGTATTAAACTGCACACTGTTTTGCTCAGAAGCAAGGCTGCATTAAAGTTACTTCTTTTAAAGACAGAACTACAGGGCGTTTAATTAAGATTTTATGCAATCGTTTTGTAGGTCACATTCTAGTTCGGTGGTCTTGTCTTTTCAGTTTGTCTTAATATTGTAATGAGACAGTTAAAGGATAGTGTCCATGTACTCTTACCTCCATACACAAGAGGAAAAATGTTGATTATTCCGAACAATTTGGATTAAAAATGTAGGGTCTGAACATGCAGGAGTTTGAATTTTCTGAAGGTTCATAGTATCGCAGATATGAACGTTCGTGACTTCGAATAATTAATGTTTAAAGTGATTGTGTTTCCAATGCATATTTACAGAAGGATGAGAGTCTTCTATTAAGCCTGAACAAAGCCATTGCTACAGCAGGGACGGCTCTGGCAAATTCAACACCTGAACTGGCCATGGAGTACGAAATGGCAATAATAGCTTATGCTTTGTCACGTACAGAAAAATATACTGCTAATGCCAGGTCCATACTCAACACACTAGTTCAAAGCCGAGACGTCGTCAATGAAGGTAAAATATTTCGCCAGATTTCGATCTCAAGAAATCGGTGCGAAATTTGGAATCCGAGAAAAGGTGTTCTCATTACTACTTTTGTGGTTTGTTAGTGGATATTGCTACTTTTTATTGAGTCGTATTGTTTGTAAGAAAATACGTAAAATGTTTAGTGAAAAGTATGTTAAACGTACTTAAGACATAGCTGTTCAACATGCATCCTTAAATGACAGCATAAAGGCACTTTAAGTGTATTTCACTCTTAATACAAAATTCCAATATGACGGATGATTCCTTGAATTTTAGTTCTGAAAGAAGTTTAAGAGATGGGCATGTAGTCATACGTTTTCTGTATCTAGAACACGTATTCTTGTCCACACGTAAAGTTGAAATATTTTTTATTTACGTAATTCATTGCAATATGATGACATATTTTGTAGTGAGATGTCGTAAGTGTTACAATTGGGACCGATTCATTTGTAAACGACCAACAATTTGTATAGATTGTAGGAGACATCACAAAAGAGGGTTGCATCCATATTCAGCAGAATATCTGGCTGAGACTTAATCTTGTCATTCTGTAAAATATTCATAAAAATTTATACTTAACAAAATTAAATATCAATATAAAACATTCTAGCTCTCACCAGATTTCCTACACTCATTGGTCCAAGAAGCATCTGATAACTATTGTATACAAAAGCGCTTATCAGTCTTATTGTTGGGGATTTAAATAAACTAAAGATCAGTGTTATGTTAATTCGTGCTGATGTTTCAAAGCAGAATGTATCATTGAACCCACTCCCACACCATTCAAATTTAGACAATAAGCAGTGTGTTAATATATTAACGATTTGTTGAAGTATTGAAATGTGATCCCATACGTGTATACTCTATAGCGAATATATTGTTTGGCTAGATGGTCTACGCCACTGGAAAAACGACTCGCAATCCCTGCAGATAGAAATAGCAGCGTATGCCCTTTTGGCTTACACTGAGCTGAGGGACACTGAGAATGGATTGCCCGTGCTGAGGTGGCTCATCAAGCAGAGAAATCCCTATGGAGGATTCATGTCAACTCAGGTAGATCATTAGACAGAGAAATCCCTATAGAGGATTTGTATCAACTCAGGCAGCTTTGTATAATTTTGCCGGGTTTAGATAGTTCATCTGAAATGTTATCTTCAGATAGCCCTTCAAAGGTTTATGGTGATGTTGTCTTTATGATAAATTTGTTTTCAAAATTTCGTGGTTTTGAACTGTTTATGGTCAATATAATGACATGTACATAATTCTTATTGATAGCTAACTATTATCAAGAATTTAAAAAAGGTGATGAAATATATTAGTTTCTATCAAGTACAGGGTTGGTTTGTTGGCGGCATCACCTTAAACAGGATTTGTACTTGTACACTTTTAATGAATATAATCGATGCATAAGATACAAAACTAATACCCGTATACAGAAAGTATCCAGTATGCGTTAGGAATACAGACAGTCATGATATCGTAATAGTTTCTAAAAACAAACCAGTGTACCAGGAAAAATGCCGACACAATCGAATAATGATAATGCATGCTCCTGTTTTTATTCACACACACACTGATTTTTTTAAAAATTACATAACTGCACTGTATTGAAAGTTGACATAAAGAATTTCTATGGGGAAGATGGTGCAGTATGTGCTATTCATTTATCAAATAGCCTTTTAAATAAAATGTCCAGTTAATTAGTGTGGCTTCTTAGAAAAACATTTAATTCTATTAGATAGTAGAAGCTAATGACGTTTGAAATTAAATTATCCGAATATTTCTTTGTTACAGGATACAGTCATTGCAATTCAAAGCTTGTCCAGTTTTGCGGCTTTGACCTATACCCCGGTTGTTGATATCCGAGTAACCCTTCGAGTGGGAGCTGCCACGGAGACCTTGACCCTCAACAGGGAAAACAATGATGTCCTGACACTCAGAGAGGTATCTAAAATACATTATTTTGATGTACTGGATAATATTTTAAATACTGTATCTGCGGAATACGAAGTCTGCTTCCCGCTGTAACCTCATTACATACTCACATTGTACGTCGTATCGGGAAGACCAAGTAACAGACTAACATTGCATTAAAAGTATTACAAGTTACTTTTATGCATCCAATAATACATGACACTGAATGAATGTAAAACTGTTTTGAAGTGTCTTCAGTCAGTTCTGACAATGGATATTGTTATATAGAGTGCATGTTTTTAATACACAACCTTTATTCTTATATACATGAAGTCCAAACTTTGAATCTGTGTAAAACGATTAATGTTACTATTTTCGCTTGTACGTTTTGAACGCACTTAAGAACTGCATTAGAGTTAAATAAAACGTTGAAACAATATAAATTCAGTGAATTTCATGTACTATAATGTGGCGTAATGATATAAAATTGTAAAAGTTGTTATAGTTGCATTTGTGTTCAGGTGGAATACTGAGTGATTTCGAGTCAAACGATTCTCAAAAGTCACGTGTGTTGTAAAAAGGCACTTAGTGTCTTTAGCTATTTCTCCCTTTGTTAGTTCGGTATGAGGATGATTCTTGCTATAAAGAACTGACACCAGTTCTGCATAGAATGTAATCGTCATCATCTTCGCTAGGAAAGGTTCCGATAACTCTGTCTATATCTTGGTATATCAGCAAATATTTTTGTGTTTTGGGGCTGTGAATTTCATTGGATGCGGCAGCAAAGCCACCACATCCAATCAAAATTGTTGTTGAAAGTTGAACACGGTTCCTACGTGATAGAGACAAGGTGTGAGCACAACTTGAATGTACTGATAAATAAGCACTTTTCCAGTGTCAGTCCGTGTTTTCAAATAACTTTCACTCAAATATACATGCAATGGATTCCCTCTGGTACATAGTCAGACTTTCGATGTTAAACTTACAACGTATCCTCTTTAGGTAAATTGCCACCACCGTGTTCGGCCGATGTATAATGCACCACGTTAATGGTTCGTTGGAATTACATACTAAGGTACGCAACATATGAAAACTTTAGATTTCGCTTGGACAAAGCACCGATACAGCTATTCGATCCGACAAGGTGTAGATAGGGTTATCAGAACCTTAGCTAGCGAAGATGAAGTGTCCTCGAAAGCACTAAGAATATTCATATTATCTCATGATTGGGCTTTTGTCTCCATTTCAGTTCCCTGGTACTACGGATTTCATAAGTGTAACGGCGACTGGAACAGGAATGGGTCTTTTGGAGGTGAGTTGTGACATGCATACATATGCTCAGAGACCCATGCTTACAAGAGTCAGTAAATATTGTCATTATAATCATTCCTTTTGTTCTAAATTCTAAATGCAGTACTGATACAACTAACGCATGTGCATTTGTGCATGCTGATTAGCTTGTACATGATGTATATGATTAGTGTTTATGGTATCTTAATACAATATAATTTTGACTGGCTTAACAATAAACGTTTAATGAACTTTATCGTGTCGATTTTGTTTTGTGAGTGATTTCATTTATACAGAGTAAAATGACTACAATGCAAGAAAAATCTAAATCAACCGTCTATTGACAAGTCTAGTACAGTAACATTATATGGGTTTTTTCCTACCACCATGAACTTGAAAAATGAGATGTATATATTTAAACAGGTTGGGGTATTCTACAATGTGTTGGGCGAGTCGGCACCTCCAAGTTTCACTCTCACTATCGAAACCTCAGAGGAAAGAAAGAACAGCTTTATTCTGACGGCGTGTACAAGGTATGTATCCATTATTTAGATGGTATGGATGATATTTTCAAAAGCAATAAGTTGATGATCCCTGTGAAGAATAAAAAGGCCTGAATATGGTTGTATTAAGAGTCTCGTAGACGTTTTGTAGGATATTTACGTAATTAGAACAAATACATTTAAGACGTCTGCAATAGAATGATAACTTGTGTTAGCGTTTATGAGGAGAATGATAATGATGATTAGTGGTAATACCTGACGAAATAATAATCGGTATGTAAGATGATTGTCTTTATGTTTGTCTTCTACAGAGGACCTTCAATAATGAATAACTTACATTAGGAACCTAAACTATGATTATAGACGAGTAAACAATCCTACACAATACACCATAGTCCTTCATTTATGGTGCTGATATCAGCCCACATGCCAATCTAATCGGTTACAGTTATTTTGAATACACCGGACCATGCAACAAATAGAGAAGTATGTATTCAGCAACGCACATGTGTAGATTAATATTTTTCCCAAATGCATCAGTCAGTATTACTTATCCAGTGCTGTTTAAATTGCAGCTGGACAGAGGCAGGCAACAGTGGTATGGTATTGCTGGATATCGGGGCACCATCAGGTTTTGCGGCACACAAATCATCCGTAGTAACGATATCAGAGGTAAAGAGAATCGAAGAATTTTCCGGACGTTTGGTCATCTACTTTGATCAGGTATTCCGTCTTATCACCTGGAGTGCATTTTTCTAATATTTAGCCCTTACCGTCATGTACGTCTCCTGTCTCTTTCAACTTGTATGTATATGTATGTATGTATATGTATATGTATATATGTATGTATGTATGTATGTACACATGTTTAGTCAACAAACTTGACCAGCCAGGTTTATCAGGAATATATTGTTGTTGCCTGCATGTTGACACTTTTTTCAGTAAAACAAATTGAATTTTTAGAATCTTTGAAATAACCGAAAGTCCTTCAAAAGTTGAATTAATGAAAATATATTATATATTGGTCTATCAAGACTAAAGTCTATTAAAATGACAAGATAATTAGCTGATAGTTTTTCTGAATTTAGAAATAAAACATGCAATAATCTTTATGCAGCTGGCATCTAATGTCCTGCTGCAGCCGACTCTGATTGTAGAACCCTTATTAATCAGGTAATACAATTTTCAAACAAGGTGACGTCCGAGAAGATCTGTATTGGCGTAACAATGAGAAGGGCGTCTCTGGTTGCCAGGGTCCAGCCTGCGACTGTCCGAGTCTATTCTTACTATGACCCAGGTAATCTATATAATGCATGCTACGTAAGTCGCTGGTAATTTATTTGTCGATGTGTACTTTGCAATATTATTGGTATATAATTATTGATTTTTGTACTATTCCATCTGGAAATAAGTGATTAGTTTTCGAAAACGATTCCACTTAGATATGGTCTAAAGAGGAATGATTTTGTGGCATAAGCGATATATCTAGTGCGCAACAATCAGCGTCCAAACTGGACTTGCATATATTCGGCATTAATATTAGTCAGATTTGAATATACTTTGGAAGTTAATTTTCTTGCAGCTGGAATGAAAATAGCACCCCGAAAGGGTCAATTCAGTTTAATCGAAATGGTGATATTTTATTATTTACAACCGTATAACTTAGCAATGTTTCATTTGTATTTAGTTTAATTTCAAATTCTATGCGAGGACATTGAAGCCTATTATTGGGCACACAGACGACGCTAATTAGCAATCCTATTGTCCATACTTACAATTTAATATGTATGCTTCATTTTGATAGGTGTCCAGAGTATAAGTGTCGATTTAAGTATAAAGATTGTGCTACTTGTCAAATAAGTTAAGCAGTTGTGCAGTGTACAATACCATCTATTGACTCAGACAGAAGTTTTATATCACATCCTGAAAATAAACAAATACAAAATTGCTATTGTTAATGGTTCACTTGTTGATGATGATGATTTGGACTAACGATCGATATATCGCTTAGTTTTCCAGTCGACGATGACTGTTCATTCCAGTCTCATGCACACGCATCACTTGCTATACATGCACACTGCACGTGACATAGTAAGGGCTATACTAACTTGTTATTGAATTCCTTGTACGATTTTTACAGACAAGCGGACGGTAAAGAGTTACCTGCCCACAAGTCTAAAAAACAACAGTTTGTGTGATATATGTGGCACCGAGTGTGGATGTGCTTCTGAAACTACTGTTACCGAAACGGTATGTTTACTTGTTTATCCATAACACCAAAACAGCGTGCGTACGTTTACTTCCGATAAGTTATTTATTCCTACAACATGGAGCCGAAAAGAAATTCATGAATGTGTAAGTGTGTCGTACCGTTCGTCTGCCGGTATTTACTCTTAAACGGTTGAGATAAAGTTCACTACCCATCGAAGTGGAAGTATCCAAGTAGGGGAAAAATTTTGGCTTAGCCGTATGAGGTTCCAAAAAAGGCGCCAAAGAAAATGTACAAAAACTCAATGATGTTTTCCATAATAATAATAATAATAATACATTAATTAAAACTGCAAGATAAATTATATACCGGTATTCAGAATGTATAGTCAATTCAGTTTTAAATAGATTCAGTTTTTGAATGTACTTTTCATATAATATTTAAACACTGGGCAGATTTTAGAAGCAGGTTTTAGGCTATACAATTTTAATACGGATAGTTTTAACTAAAATTCTTTTAAATGTTCAGTAATACCGAAGAGTTAAGCGGTTATATTTCCAAAAGAAGATATTATTTACCCTATAAGCAGATTAGTAAGGTGTTTATACACTTTTAATACAGACATTGTTTCCTTTCAGGCTATGTGCAGCAATGTGCTTCGCAGTAATACTTAATTACGAAATGGCAATGAAGAACGTCAAGTATATACATCATCAGTTAGCGGTGACTAATGCAGTTTGATAAGATTGTTCCTGAAACTGCGCCTCATTTTGGAATCGATCATATTTTGTTTTTATACAAGCTATCTGTGTTGCGTATACGTAATGACGCGATTTTATAATACCCTTTGCCTGTAAATGAGCAACATTTAGAGTAAACGCTGTCTTTAATAAGCACAAACAAAGGAAGAATTATTGCTTCGACGGATTTGTATTATGAATTAAAAAAAAGACAACTTCTCATATCTCTGTAGTTCTTTTCATAAAATAC